>BSWB01000008.1:69658750-72645000 GCA_033239125.1 Fagopyrum homotropicum
ATGGAGTTGTACCTATTGGTGTCTTAAAGGCAGTCCTGTACGCCCACAGTGCATCGTCGAGCTTCATCGACCAGTCCTTCTGTGTTTTAGAGACAGTTTTCTCTAAAATTCCCTTAATCTCTCTATTGGATATCTCAACTTGTCCGCTAGTTTGTGGATGGTATGGTGTAGCTATATTATGGGTCACCCCATACTTAACCAATAAAGTCTCAAATCGACGGGTTGTGAAGTGCGTTCCTCCATCACTAATGATGGTTCAGGGAGTCCCGAACCTTGGGAAGATCGTTCTGTTGAAGAACTTCACCACTACCATTACATCATTAGTAGGAGAAGCGATTGCTTCTACCCATCTTGAGACATAGTCTACGGCTAGGAGTATGTATTGGTTTCCACAAGAGGATGGAAATGGTCCCATAAAGTCTACTACCCATACATCAAATATCTCCACTTCTTGTATGTTGTTGAGGGGCATCTCATTCATCCTAGAAATATTACCTGTCCTTTGAAAAGTATCACAAGGAAGAACATATTTTTTCACATCTTTGAATAAGGTAGGCCAAAAGAAACCGGAACGAAGAACCTTAGCACAAGTTTTGTGGGAACTAGCATGTCCTCCACAGGGTAGAGAGTGGCAATGGCGGATGACACTTTCCACTTCGTCTTCCGGAATGCATCTTCTGTATATGCCATCCGGACCTCTTTTGAAGAGAAGAGGTTCGTTCAAATAGAAATGCCGGACGTCCTTAAAGAACTTCTTTCTTTGAGCATATGAAAGTCCGGGTGGAATCTCATGACAAACAAGGTAATTTACAATGTCAGCAAACCATGGATCATTACCTTTTGAGATATGTTGAAGACACTCTTCAATCTCGTGTAGTTGTTCGTAAGAAAATGAGTCGTCTATAGGGAGCTCATCCGTCTCGTCGGTGAGATGTGGAAGACGACTAAGGTGGTCAACAACTGAATTTTCCGAGCCCTTCTTGTCACGGATCTCTAGATCGAACTCTTGTAAGAGTAAGATCCATCTTGGCTTCGCATCCTTCTTCATGAACAAGTAGCGGATTGCTGAATGATCCGTATAGACTATCACCTTCGCACCTACAAGATAGGAGCAAAATTTTTCAAAAGCATAAACTACGGCTAGAAGTTCTTTTTCTGTAGTGGCATAATTTGATTGAGCTTCATCTAGCATCTTGCTAGCATAATAGATGGCGTGTGTACGACCATCTTTTTTCTGTCCGAGTACGGCTCCTATAGCGAAGTCGCTTGCATCGCACATAACCTCGAAAAGGAAGAGTCCAATCGGGTGGTTGGATGATGGGTGCTGAAATCAAAGCCTCTTTGATCTTGCAAAAAGCTTCTAGACAATCTTTCGAAAACTCAAAAGTTGCGTCCTTCATTAAAAGATTAGTTAAGGGTTTTGAAATCTTAGAAAAACCTTTATGAATCTCCTATAGAACCCTACATGTCCTAAAAAGCTTCTAATTCCTTTCACCGAGGATGGAGGAGGTAGTTTCTCAATAGTTTTTATCTTAGCCCTATCAACCTCTATTCCTCTATTTGATATTAAGTGACCTAACACAATTCCTTCGGTGACCATGAAATGACACTTCTCCTAGTTTAAAACTAAGTTAGTATCTTCACATCTCTTAAAAACTAAAGAAAGGTTAGAGAGACAGTTATCAAAGGAAGACCCATATATCGAAAAGTCGTCCATGAATACTTCCATGATATTCTCTACATATTCTGAAAAGATTGCCATCATACACCTTTGAAAGGTGGTTGGAGCGTTGCATAAGCCGAATGACATCCTTCTATAAGCAAATGTACCCCAAGGGCATGTGAAGGTCGTCTTCTCTTGATCATCCGGGTGAATGGGAATCTGAAAGAAATCGCTATATCCATCTAGATAACAAAAGTAAGAATGTTGGGCTAACCTTTCCAAAATTTGATCAATAAAAGGAAGGGGAAAGTGATCCTTTCTGGTGGCCACATTCAGCTTACGGTAGTCGATGCACATTCTCCATCCCGTAACTATCCTTGTGGGAATAAGCTCGTTGTTTTTGTTGGCAACAATGGTAATGCCTCCTTTCTTTGGTACTACCTGCACTGGACTCACCCACTTGCTATCGCAAATAGGGAAGATGATACCTGCATCAAGTAGCTTAAGGATTTCTTTCTTCACGACCTCTTTCATGATCGGATTTAACCGTCTTTTAGGTTGGCGTGAAGGTTTTTAATCCTTTTTCATTAAGAGTTTATGCATACATAGAGAAGGTTTAATGCCTATCAAATCATCAATAGTATAGCCTAATGCTCTCCTATGTTGTCTTAGAACATTCATAAGCTTCTCTAGTTCATCATCATTCAGATTCGAACTAACTATAACAGGATATGTAGAGTTAGGCCCAAGGAATGCATACCTTAAGTGTGTAGGAAGTGGCTTTAATTCCAATGAAGGAGCTGCTTTGATCGATGATTCATGACCATCTAATGTCATGGGAGAAGCCTCTGAAGGTGGGGAAGGTGCACTATTAGAGTTGAGAAAAACTACAGTCAAGTTCGTAAGAACCGGAGAAATCATCGCTAAATCGCCCCCCTCTGAAGAAAATCGTCCGATTTTTGGGTCGATTTTTCTTCCTATTGTCAAAAATCGACTTGCCTTTTTTGAAATCGTGTGGTTTATTTCGTCTAGGTCGATTTTTTTCACAGTTTCTGGGGTTAATTCCAGCTCTTCAAATCCTGCTCCTAGTTCTTCCTCTACATCTTCCAATGCTATTACCTCATCATCACAATCATGCTCTACTCCTTTCTTCATGATATTCATACTAACAACCTTTTGAAGTGGATCTTTCATTAGGATCGAACTCACCACTTCTCTAGACTCTTCTTCATCAAAGATGTTAAAAACATCTTCTCTCAAAGCTGGCTCTTTGATTAAAGAGAAGAGTACGAACTCCACTTTCTCTTCACCTATATTGAAGGATAGTTGTCCATTCTTGCAATCTACCATGCATCCGGAGGTTGCAAGGAATGGTCTCCCATGAATGATAGGAACTAGATAATCTGCAAGGATGTCAAGAACGACAAAGTCTATAGGAATGTAAAACTTACCGAGTTTTACGGGAATGTCTTCTATTATCCCAAATGGCCTGGTGATGGAATGATCGGCCATGTAAAGCGTCACCTTCACCGGTCTAGGCTCTCCTAGACCAAACGCCTTGCATAAAGCAAGTGGTATGATGCTCACACTTGCTCCAAGATCGCAAAGTGCATCATAAGTAACCTCTCCTAAGGTGATGGGTATGCAAAATGATCTTGGATCACGCAGCTTAGGTGGCATATTCTCTATCATAGTCTTGATGAGTTCGGATGACTCCGTGCTCATCTTGACTTCTCCAATATCTTCTAATTTCCTCTTGTTAGAGAGGATTTCCTTTAGGAATTTCCCATAAGCTGGCATACCTAAAATTTCATCCATAAAAGGTATATTAATATGCAGCTTACTCATAAGATCAATAAACTTACCGAAGTGTTTATCTAGCCGTGCTCGCGCTCTAGATTGAGGAAAAGGTAAAGGTGGTTTGTAAGCGGGAGGAGGAACATAGACATCTTCCTTCTCTTTTTCTTTCCCTTCTTCGGTAGTGGTTTCAACTACTTTGGGTTGAGGATCGGTGGTTGTTACACCACTTCTAGTAGTGATTGCCATAACCCTTCCCTTTGGGTTATCTTCTGTCTTCCCGGGAAGCTTCCCTTGATCTCTTAGGACTTCTCCGGCTTTTCTAAATACTTGGTTTTCTAAAGCTTTGTGAGCTTTATCAACCGAAGTTATATAACTCTCCAATCCATGTAGCTTTCCTAGGATTGTCTATAACATGGGATCGGGCTTCTCCTTCTCCGTCTTGTTCGATCCATTTGACGATTGCTCCCGTCTTTTCAAAGGAGTAGAGGAAGAAGGATATGTTAAAGCTTTTTCAGCATGTGAGTAGGGATTACCTGGATTTTGTTGATTGGATCTCCAATTGTTGTTGTTGGAGTTCCTATTGTTGTTATTCCAGTTGTTGTTCCGGTTGTTGTTCCGGTTGTTGTTCCGGTTGTTGTTCCGGTAGTCATTCCTTTTATTGTTATCCCTCCCCATAAAGTTGGCTTCTTGCTCCTTCGCCTTTTGAAGGCTAGTTTTGATTACTTCCTTCAGCTCTTTGATTTTATTAATGAGGGAGAATATTTGTGTTTCCGCAGCGTGAGTCAACTTGGCTCCCGGATCTCCTTGATTCCGGCTATTTGGATCCACCTTTCGGTGGGAATACTTCTCAATCAATTGGGCTTGCTTCTCAATGAAGTCCCAAGCATCATCTTCTCTCATGTCCATGAATGTGCCACAAGAGAGAGATTGGAGATTGAATTGTGTTTCCACATCCAACCCCTTATAATAAATCTCTAATAATTCCAACTTTGAAATGCCGTGGTGTGAGCAATCCAATAAGAGATCCTGAAACCTTTCCCAAGATTGAAACAAACTTTCGTTAGGTTTCATAGAAAAAGCATTAATCTTACCTCTCATTTCCGCCGTTTTGGATGGCGGAAAGAACTTGGTGAGGAACTCCGAAGATAGATCCTCCCATGTGGCTAGGTTTGCAGCTGGAAGAGTTTGGTACCAAGCTAAAGCTTTGTCCTTCAAAGAGAAGAAGAACGGTTTGATCTTGTAATTACTTGTGGTAGCCTTCTTCGGCTTCAATGTCTCCATGAGAATCTCGAAATTCTGCAAGTGTTGGTGTGGAGATTCAGCACTTGTTCCACCAAATTCACTTTGGCGAACCATGGTGATAACTTGTGGGGTAAAGTTGAATTCCTGGATGTCTTCAGCTCCGAAATTCACACCTAGATGGCGTGGTTGCTGAATTGGATCCATCCTTTGCCCCAGAGTTCTTGGTTCATCCCCTCCATTAGCAACTCTCACATCCCCAGCTAGAATGCGAGGAATAACCGGTGGTCTTGGGTTGTTACGAACGGGATTAATCACTGGATTGATTTCCTCAAGTTCCGGCATGTCTGGATAGAGTTCTTCATCATCGGATGAATCATCTCTTGTGAACTTAGTTGGTTTCTTGACTTTCTTCTTCTTCCTTGCATCATTCAACTCCAACTTCATGTCCAACATCATAGCCCTAAGTTCATCAATTTGGAATTGATGACTCGTTTTTGCATCCACACGAGCTTTCTCATTCAACTTAAGTTGACGTTGAGCTTCATCCAACTTAGCTTGGATGTTTCTCTCGTTATTTTCAGCCATTTTCTTTTCCTTCAACTTTCTTCTTAAAGTTTTCTCTAATTCGGGGTCGAAAGAAACTAGATCTTTGGTAGATCGAGTCTTTCGCATATACCTAAAGAACCTGCAAAGATCACTCAAGTGTGTGTCACTAGTTTTAAATTTATATCTAGAACTCAAACCAAAGCGAACCCGCAGTGTACGGATTAGCTGTAGTAAGGCAAGAAATTCGAGAGTCGAACTCAGGGATTTGGTGAGAATAAAATCAATTTCAGTTATCTAACAAAGTGCAAAAGCTTTGGTGATTAATAAAGGAGGAAATCATTCCAATGATTCAAGTATCCGACTGCGGCTTTCTATTCAAGACACTTCTAATGATCAAAGGACACAGCTTATATTGCCAAGGTTATGTGTTTCAAAGGTAGATATCGTACGGTGAAGTTCCGAAATCTATTTGTCTAATCGAAAGGTTCTCTCTATAAGGTTTGTTTAGGGTGCAATATAGAAAGATCTAAGGACAAGAATTACACTCAAACTAACTACCCAAAACCTCAAGATGTGACTCTCCAAGGTAAAGATAGAAAGCACACTTAAAACCTTAATAAAGGATGTCGAGTCTCTCTATTACTCAAATCTTACAATCTTAATCTATTTAATGTAGAATCAATGATGAAGTCTCTTCACACACTTAAATAGAGGTTAAAAAGGTTAAGCAAGGTTGAGATTTAGGCAAGGATTAATTTTGGTTAAAGAATAATTCAATTAAAGATCGTCAGGGGAATAAATCGACCTGTTCATAAGTAAATCGTCCGATTTTCTCAAGAACATGGCGATTTTCCTATTGTCGCAACGTCAAAATCTAAACTCCAAATGTTTGAATGAGTTCAGTCTATCATCATCTAAGCCTCAATCACCAACTATTCTCCCTAGAATCACAAAGGTTTTAGCCAACCATTTTAAAAATCAAATCAAAATTAAGATTGAGTGAATAAATCAAATAAACACGAATCTTGAATGAAAACTCAATAACCTTCAAATCTGTAAACCAAATTCAAATCTAACCAAAGTATATCTCAAATTACCCAATATTGCGTTCACAAATCACGAGATTCGTAATGGAAACAAAGAATCTCACAATGATGATCAAGATTGACTTCCCGGGTATTTCCCTTCAATCCTCTTCCAAGAATCTTCAATCTCTCTCAAACGTGTAAAGATTTCCCGCTGCAGAACCCCCGTTTCCGTTCCTATGGTTCCAATCTATAGTTCCTTCCTAATGGGCCGCTTGGAAAAACACTTCTCTAGCCTAGAAGTGATGGGCTTTGAGTCGTCTTTACCCTTGGGCCGAAAAGTAGAAAAATCGTGCTAGTCGATTTACACAGAAAACCGTATGATTTTTATGAGAGAAAATCGTCCGATTTAGATGCAATTGGCACGATTTTCTTCAACAGAGAATGCTCGTCTTTTGGCTTGTTTCCTTCCTCCCTTTTGTGACTCTTTTACGCAACTCCTTTGCTCTTTGTGATTCCTCTAAGACTCCTTACGCTTCCCTAAAAGCCTTAGATGCTCCTTGCTCCACTTTTGCTTCCAAATCCACTGAATTTACCTACAATTCAACCAAAACTCGTGTAGATCTCTATTTCCGGAATATTAACGAATAAAGCCTAAAAGGTACACAAGTTCTATCTAAATGCAAGGTAAATCGAGGTAAACCTCTACAATACGCATGATTATAATGGTATATAATTCATGTCATCAAAATACCCCATACTTGCCCCTTGCTTGTCCCCAAGCAAGACTCAAACTTAGAATACAAGATGTCATGGATTATATATATATATATATATATATGAAAACTCAAAAACCTTTTATTTGGTAGTGCTTCTTCTTATTGGATTATGTACCCACAAAGTGGTGTTTCAAGGCATAGGAAGACAAGGCATGTATCAATGATAATAATAATAATATGAACTAACTCTCTTTTCTTTCTCAAAAACACAAATAAAAGACATGATAAAGATGTAGAGGTAATTAAAATCAAACAAGTCTAAGCCATGAAGTCTTAAATACATGCATAAAAGTCTCAAGGTCTTCTAATCAAGGAAAAGGTCTAAGAAACGTGTTAAAGGAGGGAATTCTTTTAGGGAATTGTGGTGCTAATCCGGGAAAGAGGAACAACACAATACCTTCAAGAACTTTACTTCACCACACATGCTTTGCATGTAAAAGCTTTGCTTTCTTTATATTTTACTTTTTGAGAGTATGGACAACGGTGCACAATAACCGAAGCCTAGGAGATCGGCGTTTCTCAATTTCGAGATGCCTCAAACCCTTGATGCACATACCATATCCTGTTAGGACTTGTCGTTCAATCGGACTTTGGCAAGACACAAACACCCGGATATGTGAATGGTGCCGAGTTACTCATCCTCATGTTCAACGTCCCCAAACTTATAAATTGCTAAACTTTCACTTAACACATTTTTATTGGCCATCCCACATCAAACATGCCTTTTTCAATCACCTATCCTAATTCCCGGATGGTAAAAAGGAGGTCACATATTTTATTGAGGAGCTAGCATGAACAAGATATGAATTAGAGAAGAAGTGAATTGCCTTGGTCATTCTTATATGATTCAAAAAAACTTATGATATAGCTTCGGCCATTATTTCATTCTCTTATCAAGACATCAAAATCATATAAACCATTCATGTGTTCAAGTAAGAAAAGTAAGCTCATTCATGCTATAATTAAAATCTCAAGATAACCATGTCATCATTTTGTCTTTTCCACATCACAATTCTCATCATAGAGGTCATTTCCATCATAAGAAGCACAAAACTTTTTGAAAACTCATAACTTTTGAAAGAAAGCATGCAAATGCGAATGTCATAGTGGAAAGCAAGTAGTGCAAGAGTTATTACAAGCCAAATCATCAAAAGTAATACAAAGTGCATAGAGTGCTAAAATGAAGTAAAAGAGATTGTAAGTACCCCCACCCCATACTTAATCTTCACATTATCCACAATGTGGAAAATCAAGCATAAGATGGAGAAAAATACTTACAATGTAAAAGGAGTGGGATCTCAATCCTCGGTCGGTGGTGGTGGTGGAGGATATGTATACATCTGCGCTCTGGGGTCATAGAAGTGGCCGAACTGATGGTAGTACATGTCCCTCATCTGGCCATCATAGGAGGAGTGTCTAGCATCCGTCTCCCGCCGGTATGCCTTGAACTGAGAGTTCAAGGCGCTGTAGTCGGTGTGGAGAGCCTGATAATCTGAGCGTAGATCATGGTAGTCGGTGCGTAGACCCTGGAAACTAAAGACTAAGTCTCTAAAATGTCGAGGAAGTCATGTCCTCGTCCATGTCCTCTACCGTGGCTTGGAGCATGTGTAAAGGAGTGATGGGGTGGCTGCATCTCATCCTCTGTCTCCTCGGTGCCTCGACTAGTCCGGCTAGGTCCTGCACCATGGGTGTCGGTATCCATGGCATCCGTGGCATGTCCACTGTAAGTGTCACTCTCGAACTCGAGCATGGTCCCCTGGTGTACTCTATCCTCATGATCCTCCTCATCCTCAGTATCACCTGCATCATCATCATAATAACAAGGAGGAGCTACCTCCTCAAGCATCAGTACAAAAGTCTCCTTCCAATTCCTCTTGTTCCAAATTGTGTATAGGACTTCCAAACTATCTCGGATGGATTCTTTTGTGGATCATTTGCCCACGGCATGGGAACATGAGGAGTTCTTCTCCCTCGAGGAATCAAGACCTGTCTCGCTACCAATCTCTGTGATCCTAAGGGCTGGGCACTCTCAGCTAAGGTGCAATCCAAAAAATCTAACTCCAATGCCTTTGCCACATGAGTGACAAGGCCTCCAACACATATGTCACCCTTTGCTTTGTTGGCTATCTTTCCTAGATAAACAGCAAGCATGTAGGTGATATTGGGATTGGTGCTACATGTCATACAGTATAGGATAAAGAGCTCATCAGCCTTGAGCTTTTGTGGAGTCTCCGCCCGTGCAAACAAGCTCTCACTAAGAATCCTATGCACTACCTTAAAGGAAAGGTTGTACATACTAGTCTCTTTCGAATTTCCAAGTCTCCACTTATCACCACCATACTCTCCCATTGAGATGGTTTTCCAAAAGGCTCTAGCACTCACTCCTCTCGCGAATGTGCCTGCAGAAGAGTAGGGAAAACCAAACAAATCCCCAAATTCATCAATAGTCATAGCATGGTTTTGGTTCATTAGGCGGAAAGAGACCGTCCTCTCTCTAGGATCATGCTCAAACGTACTTAGGAATTCTAGGGTGATCTCGGTGTAAGCATCTTTCCTAATCATGGCAAACTGACTCAGCCCAACTCTATCTAACATCATGTCCATATCCTCTCGACAAACAAGGAGTCTAAGTCATCTAGCACAATGTATCGAGGAGGGGTGAAGGGACGATCTAAGAGACGTTAATATCTCTTCTTATGTTTTGAGAGGGGAGGGGGGAGTTTTGGTTTGGCTTGAGAGGGCGGTGGTGGTGGGGGAGGAGCTTTGGAAGAAGATCCTTTCTTCTTCCCCGCATTTTGAGGGATTCTTTTCAAAGTCTCCATTCTGCAACAAAAAATCGGGTTGTTCTTATGAAAAATCGGACGATTTATCTGGGTTGGCATGATTTTTCTGTCGATTTCAGCAATTCTCACAATATAGTTTGGAAGTCCTATACACAATTTGGAACAAAGGGTGACATATGTGTTGGTTGAGGAGGTAGCTCCTCCTTTCCCTTTTCTTAGACTAGATTTACACTATCTAGGATCATTTGCTTGATTTGATTTCACCTTAGTCTTTGTGTTCGACCACGGAATACTATCCTTGCTACAAAACGACCCACACACTGTGGGTTCGCTAGGAGTTAGGAAAATATATTGAGTTATAAATTTAAGACTTTTGTGCTATACATTTCTAGCGTAACAAGGGATACCGCCGAGTGAGGTGAAGGAGTGGACCAATTGTGAGGTCTCCGCCCGTAACATCACGAGTCCCACGAATTCGGGGTGTTACACAATCAAAAGCCAAGATTTGAGGAAGTGATCAAACTGTACAAATGTTGGAGAAGTTATGTGGGAATGTTGAAGCACTTGATAAAAGGCAAAAAAACGTTGGAGAAGCAACTAGCATCTCAAGCTTCCACAAGTAGAGCTCAAGGAGCATTGCCCGCAGACACCGAGGTAAACCCAAAAGAGACATGCAATATGGTTCAAGGAGAGAGTTGAAATGCAATAGCTCTAAGAAGTGGAAGAGAAGGTGGAGATTCCATTGGACATTCCTAAGGAGATAAAGCCACAAGACAAAGGGAAGGAAAAAAGTCATAGAAGTGGAAGACGAGCAAAGAGAAGATGATGCTAGTAAGGAAGAAGTTCAACCAAAAGCACTACTCTGAACAGCATATCCAAGGCAATATGAATCAAATAAAATTCTTCAAACGAAAATAATTTCACAAGAAGCATTCTTAGGGCTCAAAATGAGCAAAATATGCATACGGGCGTGAAAAACGATGAGATCAAAGCCAAACATCGATGTAATACATTCATTATAGTCAATAATCATCATATCAATTATAAACATCAACCCATAAAGGAAAATCAATCCACAACTAGAAAAACATAAATTCTAGGGTTTATGGGATTTTTGGGTGAGGAAATCATAAAATCTTCAATTCCAAGGATAAATTATGCAAGAATCAAGTTAAGAACGAGCATAAGAGCAAGAAATCATACCATGGAATGATTGAATGCGGTAGGATATGAGATTTGAGAGTAAGGAGAGAAGGGAGTGTTCGAAAATACCAAAGAGAGGTGTAAAGAAGGTGTTACTAACGTACGCCTTGTGAAGCGGGAACTTCAATTTTTTGTGTCTGCAGAGGTGAGACGGGCAGCAAATGGGGTCAAAAGGGTCATGAAACAGCCTCTATGGTTGTAGGATGGCCGTCTGGAATAGACTTTTTGGAAGCACCTCTTTCAATGGCCTATGAAATGGCCTTCCTTGGTTGTAGGGTTGCCAGTAGAATGGTGGTAAGGTCGCCGAAAACTTGATCATGTGATAGTTTGGCCGTATGGTAGCCATTTGAATTAAATCATTGGATACGATTTTTTGAATTAAATTTGAAAAAAAATTTATTTGGCTCATTAGAAACGGCCTCTCTATGGTTAATTGAATGGCCGTAGGTTAGCCGTAGGCTGATTGCATACCATTTTTTGATACAGCTTTGCTCTCTACATCATTCCTCGACAATTACTTTTTGTGTCCTTCGAGAAAGGGTTCCTATAAGACATTCAATGAAATTCGTTAGGGCAGTAGAGTGTTCCTAAATAAAGTAAAACAAAAACAAAAAATGAGAAGGGAAAGAATGATCAAACTCATGGGTTGCCTCCCATGAAGCGCTTATTTAAGATCTATAACATGACCATATTCCGCTCAGTATGGATGTTCAACAATCTAACACTTCCAATGTTAAGACTTGTACCGTCATCTTCTTGGCTTTCAACGACATACCCTATACTTATTCATTAAGATCGAGGGCCATTAGCTTCATGAACGCAAACTTTTCCATTGGATACTCCTTTATCAAGGGAAATACAATCTAAGGTTTGGAGAAATACGGTTTGAGGCAAAAAACAATCATATGGTTTCAAGGTTGTATAAGGGTTTAATATAAAGCGTGTATTTGTCTCTTGAGACTCAATATTTGTGTCTTCTTCAGCTTCCTCTGGTTGTTGAGCGCATCGATCAACCTTGTCTCTCAACGCATCCTAGTTGGAGGCTAGAACTTCAACCTTGGTGTTAATGTTGATGAGCTTATATTCCATCACAACGAGAAATTTTCCAATTTCACAAATCTCATTAATTATTAAAAGTTGAGAATCTACGATCTTCCTCAACAATTGATCCATGGGGGGTGATAATTTCAGGCAATGGCTGACAATGATTGTAATAGTACTCCATCTTCCTTATCTTTCAGGATCTCGACCTGCGAGATAAAGAAAAAGAAGAAATATGGAGATCAAACGTAACAAAAAACACAAAATAACAACTATCAAACACAACCAAACTATCTACAGTCCCTGAAAACGGCGCCAAAAAGTTGATTGTGGATGTTTTACCAAATGGTAACAACAACAACCTCGCAAGGATATGCGATCGGATGTAGTATATTCGGGTATCAAATTCACATGGACCGTGTCTGTTTGGATATAAATGAAATAAATTATGCTAAGTAAAGGAAGAAGAGAAAGGGAAAAGGAAAATGTGTCTTTGAAGACGTTTAAGAGAACAAGAAGGCAATGATGATAGTTACCAGGAATAAGGAGGGAGGTGATCAAAGGAAACAAAATTCCCTACTATAATGAATTAAAGTAATATTGCATATATAAGACTCATGAATATTGATATATGAACAAAGCAGGTAACTATCTAAAATAGTCTTTGACATAGACAAACATATATCGTATTTTCCAACTCGCACAACTCTCAATCTAGAATACGATGTTGGTCAGTTGGAACCACGAGACCCATGAGTAAAACTGAGTTTTTCACTGCTCTGGTTGGAACCACGAGACCCATGAGTACCACTTTCGAAGCTCTTTTGAAGATATAGATCTTTTTCAGTTGAGACAATTGTCTAAATCCAAAGGAAAGATGGTCAAAATCCGGAATCTCTCAAAGATTGTCAAAAATTGGGGTCCAAAATCAATGATCTTCACATGATTATTCAATCTTTCATCATCCAACACGAATCCCTCTTGGAACTTTGATCCTCATTCAATATAGATGTCTTTCATGATGTTCTTGACCTCATGGAGGATAAAAACTCATATTCTAGTTCACATGTGAGACATTATTGATCTTGTGTTTGTGTTCAGTCAATGGTACCTACTTTGTGCTTTCAGTTTCTTATGTCGCATCGTTAACAAACTGCACAAGAAGAAAACTTTATTAATTGTATAGATATGCCGCACTTGAAGATCTTTATCGATAACTTTATCCCCTGTAGTATTCTTTCATCATTTCTGCTCATTTTTTTTTGCCTCGAACGCCTTAAATGCAAAATAAATCAATGTAAACACCACAATATGCAATAGAAAGGATTTATGTTCTATATGAAAACAAACCAAACCAAATGAGGTATGAAATATCTGAACATGATGACTAAAAGGATGTATGTTTTGTACTCATCACTAGCCTATATACAAGCGGATGCAAGAGACAAGAAAATTCAGGGAAGAAGACGCACACGAAGTCGTCTTATTCAAAAGGTCATAAGCCTAATGATGTATGCAATTGTTGTAAGGAGACAAGGCATTGGAAGAATGAATGTCCCAAGAAAAAGAAACCACATGATTCTAGTTCTGTAGTTGTTGTAGAAGATGATTTTAAATCAGATGAGGATATAACTTTATTTTCTACTAGGCACACTTATTAGGTTAATGTGTGGGTTCTTGATTCCAGATCTTCCTATCACATAAGTCCTAACAAATAGTGGTTTGAAACTTATAAGTAGGTAAATGGTGACATTATTTCCAAGGCAAAAAATTTGTCTACAAGGTGGTTGGAATGGGCTCAATTAAAATCAGGACATGTGAAGGTAGATATTAAAAATTAAACGAGGTCATACATGTTCCACTTATTACTAAGAATTTGATATCCTTGAGTATGTTGGATAGGAAGCGGGGTTTTTTCAAAAGTGACGGTGGAATTTTGAATTTATGTTAGGGTCCTAATGTTTTTCTAAAAGGGTCAAAAGAGGCATTTTATATTTCCTATAGTGTTCTACTGTTTTTGGGTCTATTTTCGTTGCATCTTCAGAGGTTTACAAGGATGATATGACTATGTCATGGCAAATGAGACTTGGTCATATGGGTGATAGGGGATGCAGATTTTGCCAAAGGAAGATCTTCTTGGTGGTCACAAGATCACGATTCTTGACTTTTGTGAGCATTGTGTCCTTGTGAAGCTACACCGCAACAAGTCTCCGAAGGTATTCACGGGACAAAAGACACACTTGAATACATTCATTCGGATTATTGGGGTCCGGCTAGCGTTGAGTCTCTAGGAGGTAAGAGGTATTTCATGACTATCATTGATGATTATTCAAGAATGACTTGGTTGTTTTTCATGAAACACAAAGGACAAGTTTTCAAGAACCTCAAGGAGTAGAAAATGTTAATGGAGAATCAGAAAAGGAAGAAGATCAACATGTTGCGAATTGATAATGGTTTGGAGTTTTGCTCGCCTGAGTTTGATCAGTTCTACAAGGATGTTGGAAATGCTTGTCATCGTACAATCAGGCATACACCACAACAGAATGGTGAAACCGAGAGGATAATCAAATTCTACTAGAGAGATAGGTGCATGCTCTCTAATGCAAAATTGGATAGGATGTTTTGGGCAACAATAGTGACTAGATTGTGTTGCTTGATAAATCGCGGACCTCACACTAGCATAATTGCAAAACACCTTATGAGGTGTGGTGTATTAAGTATGTTGACTATTCTAATCTTATGGTTTTTTTGTTGTACCATTTGCTATCATGTCAGTGAGGATAAACTAGAGCCTCGAGAAAAGAAAGCAGTGTTTGTAGGCTATGGAGATGGTGTCAAGGGATACAGAGTTTAGTCTTCAGTTTCTTTATCAAGAAGAAGAGGAACATCCACATTCAGAAGTTGAGCTACCCGAATCTTCCGCATCAGAAAATCAACCACCAGAAGCTATTCACAAGAGCGTAGTTCAGAGATATTCAAGAAGAGTTGGAATAAGACCTCCACACAGGTACAATTTTTAGGATATGGTTGATTATGCTTTACCAGTTGTTGAAGAGGTGGATACTCATGAATCATTCACCTATAGAGAAGTTGTATATGGGATCGAAGTTCAATAGTGGTTTGCAACAATGGGAGATGAGATGAAGGATCTGCGAGCAGCTTGGAAAATTCTGGAAATGGGGATTCTTAGAGATATGGGTCATAAGAAGCTTTTCTTATCACATTAGGGATACATTAAAAAGGTATTGTCAAAGTTTAGAATGTCATCAGGCAAGCCTACTGATACACCTTGTGTTGTTAACATCCATCTTGCCACTCTGTTTTTACCTCAGTCAGATGAGGAGAAGGAGTATATGCCGCGAGTCCCTTATGCTAGTGTAGTAGAGAGTTTGGTGTATGCTATGGTCTAAACAAAACCAGATTTGGCACACTTTGTTAGTGTCATGAATAGTTTCATGGGGTAACCTAGAAACGAATGTTAACAAGTTGTGAAGAGGATATTTCGGTACCTTAGATGTACATCTAATATTAGACTTACTTTTGGGAATAATACGTAGTGTTTAGTCACAATGTACTCTGATTTTGATTATGCAAGATATGTTGATACTAGAAGATCTATGGCTGGTTATGTTTTCATTCTTGGGGGTTCTGTTGTGAGTTGGAAGGCAGCCTTACAACTCAAAGTTACTTTGTCTACCACATAGGCAGAGTTCATGGAATTGACAAAAGCAACTAAAGAGGAAATTTGATTGAAGGGATTGGTTAGTGATCTAGGTATACATCATAATCAGGTTATTGTATACTATGACAGTTTTAGTGGAATCTGTTTGGCCAAGGATTACTCAGCATGAAATGACTAAGCATATTGACGCCGGAGTACCATTTTTTGAGAAGTGAGAAGAGCATAAAGATGAAGAAAGTAGGGATTGTTAATATGTTCATCAAGTCGGTATCTAACAACAAGTTCCAACATTGTTTAGACTTGTTAAACCTCACAAGTTTTTGAGTGCTCATGGGGCACATCTATATATATGGCGACCTAGTATAACCTAAGATTTCGTGACTCAATATATTATAGTGTTCCCATTATCTCCAAATAATGTGGCTATCATCCGATTATCTGCAATTTGAAACTCCTTAATAAATTTGTGTACCGTCTTTCTTATTTGTTGATTTTTTTTTTTCTTTCTTGTTATTCCGCACAATGAAATATGTGATGAAATATGTGCAAAATCATCAACCGTTATTCCGTATCAGTAAAGCCAAGTAAATTGTGTAACATTATTGTTGCCAACTTAGCTAGAAAGCCTTAGGCCACTTCACATCCGAATCAAGAATACAACAAACTCTTCAGATCTCGTGGCGCTAAAAAGAATGGAAGAACAATGCGTTCAATTGATTTTTCTTTCAGACAAATAAACAACAACATGTTGGAATTTGACATGCCTAATAAGGAAGAACAGTAGCATCTCCATCTTGCACCTTCAATCCCAAAATCGACTTCATTAAACCCGTGGCTTTCCACGCCATAACCCTAGAATTACTACCCGGAGATGAAACGTCGATGACACAAGAATGATCCATAGACAACGACCTTTTCATCCCTATACTCAAAGAACCACCGGAATCCTTTGCATCGCGTACAAGCGCCCCACCCGATCTCGCCCTCGTCATCCCGCCTCCGCCGTTGACGTAAGGGGCGCCACCAAGCAACTGCCTGAGAAGAGGAGGCGGTACAACCACAGGGGCCCTACACGTGGGACAACTCGCACGTGCGCGTAGCCAACTATCAATGCACGCCATGTGGAAAGCGTGCGAGCACCCGGGAAGCCACCGGACACGCTCCCCGCGCTGGAGCTTCCCCAGGCACACCACGCACTCGCTTTGGTCAATTCGGAAGAAGTCGAGTGCCGGCTCGCAGTACGGCAACACCGGGATCGCCTCTAGGGCTCGGTCGTCGAGTCCGAACCAGCTGACGGGCACCGCTAGACTCGTTTCGTTCAGGTGGGGGGCTGGGGTTGAGGAGATTGCCGGCTGATCGGAGTAATGCTGGTGGCGGCAGTAGCGGAGGAGGATGAGGTGGTAGAGCATCACGGCTAGTGCCACGGAAATTATTCCGACAACGGAGATGAAAACCGGGAAGGTTATTGTGGCGTTTTGCACTTGGGTTAGCGTCGGCTGCTCATTGTAGTTATTGCTATTATCATCCATTCTTAAGTCTACAATCTTGATTGATGAGTAAATTCTGTTGAATGCGTTCTTCATCTTCTCTTTGTCTCCCTCGCTAATTACATGTCGCGTAGTTCGTGGACAGTTTTGAACAAGTAAATTGCCGACTCTTCTTGCGACTAACTCTCATCCTTGTGTTTTTCTTAACTAATTACTTTCCTACTCTTACTTATTACTTATTTCAAACCACGTCATTACCAAATTAATCTTCTTTTTCTTCTCTCTACATATATTAAATAGACATTTCACTACGGACTCGGCAAACGTGCCTTACATTCTACATCATCTTCTTCGATACTTCCAAATGGAATCAAGGTCAACGGACCAATCAGAAGTTGAAAGATCATCTTCATCATTAAACGGGCCCACATCCAGATCATAGTTTGACACCAGATCTTAGAATAAAGATCATTGGACAAGATAGTTTATCATGCAACAAACTAACAACCATGTTTTTTTATGGGTAAATAATACCAAATGAGGAGTGAGAATCCTTAAATCAAGATACACAACGATCGTAGAGTCGAGTCGGATGTATACGAGACGCAACTTAACACCAATTGGTAATAAAATGATTAACTCAACAATCTTATATATCACACTCAAATTTAATTATCTTCAACAAGAATTACCCTTAAATGAATTGATTCGTTGGGTATACTGGGTATGGAGCTTTGTTTATCCTCAAGTGATACTGATACAGTTCTAATCCGTTGTATTTCATTTAGAATGGTGAACTGCGTTTCATTTAGCCAAACTCTGCGTTTTTAAAACATTGTCGGGGATCCTAAATAAAGCCCTAACGACCTGTAACAGATTTCTCATTCAATCAAATTCAGTTCATTCCCTTCTTCTTTCTAACAAACTCAATCCGCCATTGCTAACCATCTTCGAAGGTTCTTAAGATTCTCCTTCCTGGATGGATTACTCGTTCTCTTCGAATCATTGATTCCTGGAGATCGAATTTGTTGCATTCGCTAATCGAATTGCATCATTGGTATCAGAGCTCGAAAAATCTTGCATGTATATCATGACGAAAATGGATGAAGTGGAGAAAGCTCTAGCTCGCAAAATTAGACGAGATGCGAGACGAGTTAGTTGATCGACATGAGAAAGAGATGACAACAATGCGCGAAGAGTTGTCAGCTTATCACGATTGACTAAGGTTGAGTTTCCAAATCGATCTCAGAAATAAAGAATTGATTGCTGGAATGAATCAAATAGTAACAAATTCCTTTTCTCAAATCGATCTCAGAATTCCTATTCACATTCCACATCATCTGGAGGATCTGTGTTTCCGGGAGGCCTATCTAGAAGATTGATTAAAGTTGAGTTTCCAAAGTTTGATGGCTCATCGCTTAGGAGTTGGTTGTATAAGGTTGAGTTTCCAGAATATAAGGTACGTTTGGCCTCTCTCCATCTAGAGAATAGAGCATTACAATGGCATGATAATTACTGTGAGAATAGAATGAATTCCCCTTAGGGTTTCCGTCATCAGACGACTCATATTAATAACAAAAGAGTTTTACATAATTACAATTAGGGCACCCATATATTTACATATTTACATAAACTATCATACCCCCGCAGTCGAAACTGGAGGAGGTTGAACAGTGAGACTGGATCTAAAGTCTAAGAATAATTGTCGGGGAACACCCTTTGTAAAAATGTCGGCGTACTGATAAGCCGAAGGTACGTGAAGAACTCTAATGTGACCACGGGCAACCTTGTCTCGAACGAAGTGAATATCGATCTCAATATGCTTAGTCCGTTGGTGTTGAACTGGGTTGCTGGCAAGGTAAGTAGCAGATATGTTGTCTGTGTATACAATGGATGCCTTGGCAAGCGGACAATGTAACTCAAGTAAAAGGTTCCGCAACCAGGAACATTCTGACACAACATTGGCAACTCCCCTGTATTCTGCTTCTGCACTGGATCTAGATACCACAGATTGTCTTTTAGCAGACCACGAAATCAGGGTGTCGTTGAAGAATACACAATAACCGGAGGTTGAACGACGAGTATCAGGACAGCCTGCCCAGTCAGCGTCTGTGTAGGCAATAAGATCTGACTTCGGAGAAGATGTGATGGTGATACCCAAAGATGACGTACCAGAAATGTAACGTATAATGCGCTTAAGAGCTGCAAAATGATATTCTCTGGGGTCGTGCATAAAGAGACACACCTGCTGTACTGCAAAACTGATGTCATGCCTGGTGAAGGTGAGGTACTGCAGTGCTCCAGCTAGACTGCGATAGAGCGTCGGATCACTAATACCAGGGCTGGATGAAGCACTTAACTTGACAGAAGTCTCGGCCGGAGTAGCACAGGGTTTGCAGTTAGACATCTTTGCTCTTTCAACAATTTCACGAGCATATTTGTCTTGAGACAGGAATAAGCCAGATGACGTGCGACGAACAGAAATGCCCAAGAAATATGACAAGGGGCCTAAATCTTTCAGAACAAATTCCTTACTCAGAAGCTTGATCAGTTGCTGGCGCAGGGCGTCAGAAGAAGCCGTAAGAACAATGTCATCGACATACAGAAGCAGATAGGCAGTGTCAGATCCTTGATTATAAATAAAGAGGGAGGAGTCACTCTTACTGCTAATAAACCCAATGCGTTGGAGGAAGCCTGCAAAGCGTTGAAACCATGCCCGAGGAGCTTGCTTGAGCCCATAGAGAGACTTTTGCAAAAGACAGACATGATTGGGTTTGGAGGTGTCGCGAAAACCTGGTGGTTGAAACATATACACCGTTTCATTCAGATGGCCGTGGAGGAAAGCATTTTGAACATCCAGTTGATGTATGGACCAAGATCGGGATATTGCAATGCTAAGAACCATACGGATAGTCGCTGGTTTAACAACAGGGCTGAAAGTCTCATCACAGTCAATTCCAACCTGTTGGGAACAGCCGTTAGCAACTAAACGAGCCTTGTATCGCTCCAGGGAACCGTCAGACCTGTACTTATGCTTAAAAATCCACATGCAACGCACAATATTAGCATCCGCAGGACGAGGAATCAGGACCCACGTCTTATTCCGCATAAGGGCTCGATATTCATCGAGCATGGCAGCGGTCCAATACGGGTCTTGAAGGGCTACATTGTGGGATTTGGGAATTGGGGAAATTAAAGTGGTCGAGACGGATAAGTCAAAAACTGGTTTCGGTTTAACAATTCCGGATTGACTGCGGGTTTGAGGCCGGGTCGGAGGTGGATTGTTACGTTCATTTAAATGTGGAACGGTTGAATTAGGTAGCTGATGGGACAAATGTGGGACAGGGGTTGCTGCAGAGATGGTGGGCTGCAGGACTGTGGGGCCGGGATTGAAGGAGCAGGCCGTTTGTGGAAGGTGGGCTGGGCCGGATAAAGTGGAGGAAGAAGGTGCAGGCCCACTCGTTGGAGAAGAGGGAGGGCTGCTAGTGCCGCGTGACGCCAGTGGGCTGGAGGGTTGGGCTGGGCCGGCAGCGTCAACAACTGGGGCAGGAAGGGCTGGGCCGGCAGCTTCAGCAACTAGGGCAGGCTGGGCATGAATGTGAAAGTAGGGGGATGGACTATCATCTACAAGGGGTGGTGTAATTAATTCCGGGGAAGCTCGGAAATTTGTAGCGAACGGAAAAATATTCTCATCAAACGTGACGTGACGGGATATGATTATTTTATTGGTCACTAAGTCGAAACACTTGTATCCCCTATGGTGTTTAGGATAGCCTAGAAAAACGCACGGAGTAGTGCGAGGTTAAAGTTTGTGGGAAATAGTAGAACTTTGGTTCGGATAGCAAAGACAACCAAAAACCCGGAGATGAACGAGGGAGGGTGTAGTGAGGTATAGCACTTGTGTAGGAGATCTATTTTGAATAGAATTGGAGGGAAGAATGTTTAGAAGGTAGCAAGAAATCTCCACGGCATGAGGCCAAAAAGAGACTGGAATAGAGGCATGAAAGAGCATTGAGCGCATCATGTTGTTGATTGTGCGAATCACTCGCTCGGCCTTGCCATTTTGGGGGGATGTATGAGGACAAGAGAAACGAAAGACAATGCCATGTTCAGTGAAGAATTTGTGGAAAGTGTTATTGTTAAACTCGCCTCCCAAATCACATTGAAAACTCTTGATAGGTAACCGAAATTGCGTTTCGACAAATTTGTGAAATTGAACGAAGATGTCAAAAACTTGAGACTTGAACTTGAGAGGAAAAATCCAAAGAAAATGGGAGAAATCATCAAGAAAAAGTAAATAGTATTTAAAACCGTCCCGGCTCGGGATAGGGGATGTCCATAAATCACTATGAATAATGTCAAATGGAGCATTAGAGCGAGAAATAGAACGATCAAAAGCTAATCTATGATGTTTTCCTAATTGACAAGCATGACAAAGAGGAGTCACATGTGACTTATTGCACTTAATGAAAGAAGATTGACGAAGCAAATCTAAAACCGGAGCACCGGGATGACCGAGACGGGCATGCCAAAGATTCGGAGACTCAACGGAAAGAGCATGATGGTGGCGGGAAGAGGGACGTGTGACTGGATAGAGTTCCCCGGAACTATTACACCTCAGACGAGTGTTCCCCGTGTGTAGATCCTTCACAGAAAAACCAAACGGGTCAAATTCTATTGAGGCGTTGTTATCAGATGTGAAACGTCTAACGGAAACCAAATTTTTGACAATTTGTGGGGCAATGAGGACATTGGATAGGTGTAGTGGTTTAGACGGGGTGGGAATAGTAGCATCTCCAATACCTGTAGAAGGAACACGCATACCATTCCCAACAATTATCGAATTTAATGAACCATTATGCGAAAAAGACTTACCTGAATTATTCGTCATGTGGGATGTGGCGCCCGTGTCCATGTACCAATAATTGTCTGTCGGATTTAACGTCATGGTAGCGAAAGACTGATCCAAGGAGGTGGGCTGAGAAGCATTGGTGTAATGGGCTTGCTGCTGGAAAGAAGAAACGGGCCCTGGCCCAAGAATACTTGCAGCAGGTGCGTTTTGTGGATAGGGGCAGGGTGGGCGTGCTGGGCCTGCAGAATACTGGGCCTGGACCCATCCAGTTGGGCCTGCAGAAGACTGGGCAGGGTTGGATTGTGGAATCAGCACCCATCCAAGTTGTGGATGCCACGCCGCGCGAGACGATCCGCCGCCACCGTTCGCCTGGCGTTGCTTGCCCTTCCGGCCGCGCCCACGCCGGGACTGCTGGTTGTCCGGTGGTGCAGAAGACGAGCTTGATGGGGGCTGAGCCGGTGAGCCGGTGCGCTGGTTCGATGACGCAGCAGAGGGCTGAGATCGAGAATCTGCAGTGAGTGCAGATTGTGTATTTCCGGCGGCGGACTGAGCCGTCATACGGGTTTCTTCCAACAGCAGTTGAGATCGTGCCTTGGTGAAACTCGGAAGAGGATCTGTTTGCTGAATAAAACTTGCGGCGGCATTATATTCAGCGGGTAATCCCGAAATTAATTGAAGAACAAGTCGAGTTTCGGGAACCGGTGAGCCAACGCCCTTAAGTTGATCTGCCAAAGACTTGAGTTGAAGACAGTAAGCATTGATTGAAGAGAAACCTGACAACTTACAGTTGGAGAACTCATGTTCGAGGTAGACGGCACGGGTGTTTTTATTATCCTGAAAAATGTCCCTGACTCGATTCCAAGCCTGAAGAGCAGTATCATCAGAGTCAAGAATTTGCAAAAGGATCTCCCGGGACACCGTGCTGTAAATCCATTGAAGGACGGCAGCGTCAACTTGAAGCCATAACGAATCTTCAATATCCGTTGGTTTGGGTACCTTTTCATCGATGTGATCGAGAACATTGTGCGCCTTTGCGGTAACACGGAATAAGGTGACCCAAGATGCGTACGGAGTGTCATGGTCAAGGACAAGGGCAATGTTGTTCTTGATGTTGGAGATTCCGAGGGCGGAGTGAAAGGAAGGTTTCCGTTCCGCAGCCATTGAGGAATATCGGGAAGGGGAAAGCGGCGGCGGTGATGAGGAACGGCCGCAGGGTTAGAAGAAAGCGGAAGAGATTTTGAGGAACGATAAGTCTGATACCATGTGAGAATAGAATGAATTCCCCTTAGGGTTTCCGTCATCAGACGACTCATATTAATAACAAAAGAGTTTTACATAATTACAATTAGGGCACCCATATATTTACATATTTACATAAACTATCAAATTACATGAAAGAAAGAGATCATCAATTCCTTATG
The DNA here is from genome assembly GCA_033239125.1 of Fagopyrum homotropicum. NCBI lineage: Eukaryota > Viridiplantae > Streptophyta > Magnoliopsida > Caryophyllales > Polygonaceae > Fagopyrum > Fagopyrum homotropicum. Next base: position 69,682,275 of record BSWB01000008.1, read on the forward strand.
TGGTTAGACTATGTGTTTTAGCTAGGTTTTGTGAGCTCATTGATGATCATTTAGCTGAGTTGGTGAATTGTAAATATTCTGGTAACATAGATCAGTACTTGGATGAATTTGAAGGAGTACTTACCAAGTTGTCATTACCTACAAAACATACTTTCAGCATCTTTCTAGCCAATCTTTCACCTAATGTGCAGCTACATGTGCGACAATTCTAACCTACCACTATACATCAGGCTTCCAGGCTTGTTAAGTTGCAAGAACAAGCTTCTAAACTCTCTCATAAACCTTTCCAGAATAGCTTTCGATATTCATCTGCCTTATTACCTTCTCCACCAATTCTGTCCAGCACCACAAATACACCAAAACCACCCCTACCTGCTCTACCAGCACCACAAAGATCCTTTTAGAAACCTGATATCAATAAACCTTATAAAACCCTTACTTATACTAAAATGCAGGAAAGAAGGAATAATGGACTTTGTATATTTTGTGATGAAATGTACACACCAGGTCATCACCTCAAGCACAAGAAGGTACAATTTCATTTGCTAGAATGTGAAGATGATGATGAGGATCCTGATGTTACAGTTGAGAATCAGGAGATTGTGACAGCAAATGGAGATGACAAATCTCTTATGCAAATTTCTCTGAATGCATTGACTGGTGTAGTGATGTTCAATACCATGAGAGTCACAGGTTATTTCAAGAATAAACCTCTCCACATCTTGATTGATTCTGGTAGCACTCATAATTTCATTGATTCCAAAATGGCTAAGCACTTAGGTTGCAATATGGAACCTATAAGGTCATTGTCTGTTGTTGTTGCAAATGGTAACCAGTTGCAAGCTGATTCTATGTGTAAGCAATTTTTGTGGCAATTACAAGGAGCTACATTTGCCACTGATGTTATTGCTCTTCCTATGGGTTGCTGTGATCTGGTTTTGGGAGTTCAGTGGTTAACGACACTAGGTCCAGTGTTATAGGATTTCAAGAATCTTACGATAGAGTTCACAATGAATGGTATCAAGCACAAATTAAGGGGAAATTTTGGTGCATCTTTGAAGCTTGTCAATACATATGGCTTTAATAGAATGATGTTGGCCATTCCTCAAGCTTCCCTGTTGCAAGTTTGTAGTGATCCTCAGTTATTCCAACTTTCTTGTCATCACATATCAACTATGGAGGAGATTTCAATTGACACTGATACCCTGACAGACTTATTGTCCAACTATACTTCTGTGTTTGAAGAGCCTAAATCCTTTCCCCCATCTAGACCTGGATTTGATCATCAAATTCCTCTAGAATCAAGGTCTATCCTGTCAGTAAAAGGACTTACAGATACTCAGCTATTCAAAAGGATATCATTGAATCCTTGGTACAAGACATGTTGCAACAAGGCATCATTCAAAATAGTTGCAGTCCATATGCATCTCTTGTGGTTATGGTCAAGAAAAAATATGGCTCTTGGAGATTTTATGTTGATTATAGAGAGTTGAATGTACACACCATCAAGGATAAATACCCAATTCCCTTATCTGCTGATTTACTAGATGAACTTGGTGGTGCTAAATGGTTCTCAAAATTGGATCTTAGAGCAGGATTTCATCAGATAAGAATGCATCCCTCTGATATCCATAATAGAAGTGTGTTAATAACTATAACTGTAAAATTTGTACTTTGATAATATTAGTTTAATTTAAATATCATTAGTTCGAACATTGTGTTATGTTAGTTCAAACATTGTGTGTTATTAGTTCAAATATCTAAAAATAAAAAAAGTAAACAGAAATATATCTTATAAATAAAACAAAACAATACATGAACTAGCGACAAAACTATTAGAACTTTTAGTATACCAATTTTGAACGAGTTGAATTAGATGTTTGAACCGCAATAGTAACTGTAACAATTTTCTCGTAAAAATTACAAAAACGTCACCGTATTTACCATTTTAAAAAATTTTTTAAAAAAATACCAAATTATCCCAAACATTCTGAAAATTACAAAATTGCTTACTTGAACCAACCCCATCTTCTTCACTAAATCTATACATATTTTATTCTCTCCACTTATTTAATTAAAATTTTCATTGCAATTTAATTAATTTTTGATATCTAATAAAATGCAATTACTTTAATATTTTAATCATTTAATGGTTGTATATATCTACAATTATAAATATTATCAAATCTGCTTTTTTTTAATATTAATTTTGCTTTAAATATAATTTTCATATAAAATTTATGGATTCATATACTATTCTTTCATGGGCTAATTTGGTTAGTAGGCTCTTTTGGGTTTTGAGTTTAGTAAGTAGGCTTTTTAGTGTTTTGGTTAAGTAAATATACCCAAAATTTTATGGGCTAATTTGGTTAGTAGGCTCTTTTGGGTTTTGAGTTTAGTAAGTAGACTTTTTAGTTTTTTGGTTAAGTAAATATACCCCAATATTTTGTTACCCTCCAACCCTAATTTTTCCTGGGCCGCTTCTATCACCTTACGACTTTTCCTCAACCTTCACTCTCTTCACTCACCTCCCCTCTCTGGTATGAGTTTTCTACAAGCAAATCTCAGAGCTAGTCACCCCGTCGTTGCCCGTGCCGTCGCAATCTCTCATCCTTTGCTACACGCTCTCAACGGGATGTAGATCTATAGTCAACGGGATGTAGATCTGGATGTAGATGTAGATCAACTGTCAACGGGATGTAGATCTAGATCTAGTTTAAGAAACGACATGCGTGAGGCTTGCTTTCAGAGAGAGATTTCGAGGCTCGATACTCAAGACCTGGCCCGTCTTCTGTTCCTTGGCGGATCGGAGGTCGCCTGTATTCACTCCCTTCCCTGAGCATCGACGATGGAGCAACCCGATAGCGTCGGCGTCGATCAACCATCCAAATACCTCGGCAACAAGGTATGTCTCTCGTCCCTCCACTTTCTTCCTTTGACGGAGCTTAGCCTGATATGGGACATTAGCAGCAGCAAACGGAAAGCTCCTCTTGTCCAACAGTGAAGCTTTCCAGCCTCCGCACATCGTTGAGCCTGGATCTGCCCGACGTTGGAGGGGTCTTCTCAACGGGTCCGGTAGCTCTACTGATTAAGAGGGCTCGGATGTTCTTTGATGAGGCGGAGTAAGGCGTTATTGATCTCAGCTCAGCTAGTAGATGGCCAGTAAGTTAGAGCATTTCTCTTTCAAATTGAATCCATGTGTAGAGAATCGGAGACTTATTTTGAATTGAATTGCAGGTGTGGGCATCTTTGTTGATGTACAGGCAGATACTACATAGTAATCTTGTTATACAGACAACTAGAGGCACATTCTTTCATATGGGCTCTAAGGGCACTAAAAGCTTGCCGTCCAAACTCAATGTTGACTGTTGGTGAGGTTCAGAAGGATGTTCATAGGTTTATTGATACCGGATACTTCAGTTCTTGTATGCCGGTTGTTGTGGACACCTGGGATGGTATCAGATTGGTCTTTCAGGTAAACTGTTAACAATTGAAAGTTGAAGAGGGATGTATTGACATTGCGTATTTGAATATTCTTTCGGATGTTTCATTGTTTTTGCGGATCTCTTTGAAGAGGGGTGTATTCACATACCAGAAATATTTGATACGTAAGATATGGGGTTTTGCTTATGTCATTGTTGATTGAATATTTGTTCAATTTTCCACTCTGTATGTGTTGATTCGTGGGTGTTGAAACCCTTCTAGTATGAAAAGTGTGACACTCCTGGTATGAAAAGTATGACAGCAACATATTGAATTGAGATTTGATATTTTGACATATGAAATTTATGGTATCAAAATCTCTGGTATAGCTTTGTGGCTGCTTGTGTTGTGTGTTGTGTGTTGTGTGTTGTTTGTTTGTGCAACGGGCTGGGTCTTGTTGTGGACGGTACACAGGTTGGGCATACAGGTTGGATTTGGCTTGGCCATTCGTCGGAAAGGGTTGGCTATAGGGCTTCAGTTCGGTGGTATGCCTCAAGGGCTAACAAAATGATATCAAAATTTTCTGGTATGAAAAATTTTCATACCAATAACCTAATTATCGGGTTTGAGGTTGTGTATATTTTAATCTTGATTAGTGTTAATGTGTATGTAATTGTATGGATTTAGTTATGTTTGAGGGTTAACAAAGAATTTCTGGTATGATGAAATTCTGGTATGAAAATTTTCCGGTATGTAATTACGGTATGTAATTATAAAAAATAAAAAAGGACAAAAAAAAATTATGGTATGAAAAAATTTATGGTATGATAAAATTTCTGGTATGATAAATTTCCGGTATGATAAAATTTCGATATGAAAAAATTTCTGGTACGATAAAATTTCTGGTATGATAAAATTCTGGTATGATAAATTTCTAGTATGATAAAAATTCTGATATGATAAAAATTCTGGTACGATAAAAATTCTGGTATAATAAAATTTCTGGCATGAGAAATTTCTGTTATGATAAATTTATTTCAGAAAATAAAAAAATTAATAAAGAAAATAAAAAGAAAAAGAATAAAATAAAAAATAATTTCAGTAATTAAAAATTAAAACTTACACTTAACTAACAAATAACAAATATTTTTTTTAATTGGAGGGGTTAATTATTTTTACCTACCATTAAATGAAAGTGGTAAAAAAATTTTAGGTACATTTATTTAAACCATATTTTCAAAAAGACTTAGTACGCCAAATTCTCCCTTCTTTCATCAAGAAATTGACCAAATATATTGAATAAAAGCACCGGGATAAACAAGTTTGAGTATGAATATACCAAGACTATCGACCAGGATAAAAATCATTAGATCGATAAGGATAGTGTTAGCAAATTATGATAAATATTTTTGTGTAAAAGAAGATGTTTAACGCTTAAAATTTGTATTTTTGGCAAAACTATCGACCAGGATAAAAAATGAAATAAGTTAATAAATAAGGTGTTGATGTGATAAGTTGAGGGTGTGTATTAATGAGCACGTTTGTAATGTAGTTTTATTATATTCTACAGCGTTTGGTTGGCTCAATTGTTGGATTAGCTTTGAGCAAAGTCAATGGGAGCAGAAGAATGAAATGAAATAAATCAGCTTCTTCAACAACGTCGACCACAGATAACCCAAATTATATCCACGACCAGACCCACCTCTAAAAAGCTCTGTGCTTGACAACCACATCATTCTTTCCGAAGCTCAAATGGTTTCCAGGTGGTTGACGAGTCCACATCTCCATCCCTCAATCTCCACAACCTCCCTCGTTTCCCTTTCAATTCCCAATTCCAATTTCACCACATCCTCTCATTCATTCACTGCCAAATTCAATCCTTTAACCCTCTGCTCTACTAAAAGGGCTGATGCTTCTCTTCGCCGGAGATCAATTCCTCCACCCATGGCGTCATCCGCCCCGATCCAACCATACGGGCTCGACCCAACCCTCACCAACGAGGACCTCATGCCCACCAAGCCCGACCAACGAACCTTCTCCGGCTGGGAGATGGCCACCCTATGGATCGGCCTTGTCGTCGGAGTCCCGTCCTACTACCTCGCTGGAAGCCTCGTCGACCTAGGTATGTCCTGGTGGCAGGGAATCGCCACCGTGGTCGCCGCCAACCTCATCCTCCTAGTCCCGCTCATCCTAACCGGCGAGCCTGGTACCCGTTACGGCATCTCATACCCGATCCTGGCCCGATCCTGCTTCGGCATCCACGGAGCGCACATCGTAACCCTCCTCCGCGCCCTCGTCGGCTGCGGCTGGTACGGCATCGAGACATGGATCGGCGGCGAAGCCATTTTTATACTCCTTCCCAAACAACTCAAGATCTCCCTTCTCTCACAACCCATCTCTTGGCTGGGCACCTCTCCGCTAGAATTCTCGTGCTTCGTCGTGTTCTGGCTAGCCCAATGGGCCGTCGTTTGCAATGGGATGGAAGGAATCAAAGCCCTTGAGAAATACTCCGCCCCGGTGTTAATACTGTTGACTTCTTGTCTTTTAGCATGGGCGTATGTTAACGCCGGTGGACTCACACACATGCTAACACTATCCTCCAAACTAACCGCCTCCCAATTCTGGGCTCTCTTCTTCCCATCCTTAACCGCAAACATAAGCTTCTGGGCGACGCTGGCCTTAAACATCCCAGACTTCACGCGCTACGCCAAAACCCAAAAAGACCAGATAATGGGCCAAATCGGGCTTCCTATTTACATGGGCCTGTTTACTTTCGTGGGCCTAGCGGTGACTTCCTCGACCCCTGTTATATTCGGACGGGTCATCACAAGCCCAATTGAGCTACTGGACCAGATCGGTGGGCCCATAACAACGATCCTCGGGATCTTCGGGATTGGGCTGGCCGTCGTGACAACAAATATAGCGGCGAACGTGGTGGCGCCGGCGAACGCACTTGTCAACTTAAGCCCGTCGACATTCACGTTCAAGAAAGGCGCGCTTGTAACGGCGCTGCTGGGCGTTGCGTTTCAGCCGTGGAGGCTGCTTAAGTCGAGCGAGAGCTTCGTGTACACGTGGCTTGTGGGGTACTCTGCGCTTCTGGGTCCCATCGGAGGAGTACTTTTGGTTGATTATTATATTGTGAAGAAAATGAAACTGAATGTAAAGGATTTGTACACGCTGAGTCCTAAAGGGGAATACTACTATACGGGTGGGTTTAATTTAAAGGCTGTGTGGGCGCTTGTGGCGGGGATCTTGCCCGTCGTCCCTGGCTTGATGAATAAGCTTGGGGTCTGGAAGTCGGTCCCTGGGAGCTTTCTCACTGTGTATAATAATGCTTGGTTTTTTAGCTCCTTCATTGCTGGGATTTTGTACTGGGTTATGATGTGTTTTGCTAGACGGGGAGAGGATGATGTTGCAGGAACTTATCATCCACTCGTCTAATTTGTAAACTGTATATTTGTTTCATTTCTCAACGTGTAATTGTTTTTTTTTTTTTATTGTTTCTTTGGGAATGAAAATGAATGACTACGTCCGGATTTTCCGATAAATTTTTAATGGGTTCCGACCATCGTTAACACCGAAAAACGAAAATATTGACTTCTTCTCCGTGAATATTTTATCTTTTTTTGGTGGGAAGGAGAGACAGTGGTCTCCGGCGCATCTAGACGCGCTTTTATTAATAAAAAGAAGGCTAAGTAGTCATCACATGGGGTATAGCCCGACCCCTTACATTATCAAGTAAAAGATCAACTACACCCTCCGCCGGGTCATACAATACATTCAATCCCAAAGGAAGGTTTATAGCAAAACTAGCAATAAAGTCCGCTACTCTATTCGCCTCGCGGTAGGCATGTCGAAATTGGATATTCCAATCTCTTTTCAAAAAGTCTTGGCATGTGACTACCAGACTGAGAAGTGGGTGGTGAGGGATGATATTTTTCTTGAGGAGATTGATGATCAGTTGAGAATCAGATTCAACAATAACTGATCGATAACCAAGTCCCCAAGCGATCCTAAGACCATGAACAATACCCCAAATTTCAGCTTTGGGGACGGTACACAATCCTTGGTTGACACCAAAACCCCTCAACCACTCACCCTCCGTGTTCCTTAACACGCCCGCCGCGGACGCAAACTCACCATTCTTCAAAGCCCCATCCGTATTCACTTTGATAAAGCCCTCCGGAGGAGGTTCCCAAACTACGTTGATGATGCTTCTCGTATTCCTTATGCTGCCATGGTCTCTTTTCTTCCACACCTCAATATACTCCTTGGCTTTATCTTGTACAACATTGCTTCTACTCATAGTAACGGTTTGATCTTTGAAAATCTTCTCATTTCTCCATTTCCAAGTCCACCACAAAGCCATTGCAAAAAATTCACTCCACAAACCACAACTTTGAAAGAGAGATTTAGATAGGATATTACCTCGTAACCGAGGCGCGAAGTGGACTTGAAAGAACCCATCAGAATATAACTCAGCATGTAGTTCCCGCCACATCTAACGAGTCATGGGGCAATCCCTGAAAAGGTGGAGGAGAGTTTCCACCTCTTGATTACAGCTCGCACAAGTATCCACATCACTTAAGTGTCTTCGTTTACGTTCTTCGTTGCAGATTATCCCTCCTTTGAGAAGTTTCCAAACAAATACCTTTACTCTTTCCTGAACTCTCAGCTTCCAAACACACACTGTAGACCGTCCCTTCCGCCGTCAGTAGCTCGTTGATGCCAGATATGATTCGATACGCTGAGGTGGTTGTATAATCCCCATCTACAGTGAACTTCCAGCCAATTTCATCCCTGACAGATCCTAATAGTGTGTGGTTGTGTCCATCGTCCGGGATAGAAGCAGAAGGCGCCATGGATGCCAGTTTCATCAGCGGACCAGTGGGCAACTTATCACTCAGTTCAAGCCAGTTCCAACCGCTGCTCTCCAGCCAATAACGTCGTACAGAAAGATCCAAAGTAAGAGGATCCAGGGGGCATCGGGCAAGCTCAGTGAGAGGGGTTTCACCAATCCATAAATCTGTCCAAAATTTTATTGAAGTACCGTCCCCTAATGACCACTTAACACCCCTCAGAACAACTTCATTCAGACCCTCTAAGAGCCCATTCCAGACGTGGGAAGTAGCACAATTAGCTGTAGAATTGTGTCTGAGATATTTACCTTTCAACACTCCTGTCCAGAGACTCTCTGAATCCTTGAGGAATCGCCAGCCCAGTTTACCCAACAGGGCTTTGTTTATAGATTGCATATTTCGGATACCTAGTCCTCCTTTATCCTTACTTAAACATAGCTCGCTCCATTTAACCGAGTGCAAACTCCGTTGCCCTTCCGAATCTCCCCATATGAAGTTTCTGCATACCTTATCAATGTCAGCGCATATACTCAAAGGGAGCTTCATAGATGCCATGGAGTAGATGGGAATCGATGTGAGGACAACCTTAGTTAAAGTCACCCGTCCCGCAAAACTTAGGGAAGGACGCCTCCATCCATTGAGCTTTTGATTAATTTTATCTAATAAAGACCGGAACGTATCTTTATTAACCCTTCCTTGGAGATGTGAATATTTTATCTTGATATACTTCTTTACTAAAATTGAATTCCGAATTAATGCAATAATGATGCCCGAAGTTATGTGTACGTAGTAAAGACTTGAAAAAAAAGGACAAAAATATGGGTATCCCACCTCGACCAAAAGGAGAATAATCCATATAGTATACAAAATTAAGTAAAATGTTGTGCACTAAAGTTTGTTTGAGTTTTGCAAATTCATAATTCGGATAAAATTATTGCAAAAGCACAATTTTTTCAAACTATTAGAAATTTTCGTATAGGAACATTGCATCGCATCCGGAATTTTTTTAAATCTTTTTTTTGGGTTTTCTTTCTCCCCGGCATTCAATTTTTAAAATCGAAAAAATCCGTTCTTGTACGGATTTCAAACAAACGTCATAATGGGTTAGTTGTAAATTTATCCGACTTAAATAAATTACAAAATACGATCCACTAATTCTTGCATTAAATTTTTGTGCAACAAATTTGTTTAAAATGGTTGAATTGAGTGAAAGCGACAGTGCCCTCGTGAATAAGTTACTTCACGGAACCGATTTAAGTCCTGAACTTGAAGTTCAAAACGGTGCAAATACGAGTGGTAGTAACCATCGTGAGCCGACGCTCCAAATTTAGCTTGGGAGGGGTCTACCATCGACTAACATGGAAAACTCGGGTCTCGGGCGAAATAACAACCCTATTCTTGCCCCATAGATGATAACGATGTCTGGCTCACTAAGCGCAAAGACTTAAGCCTGAGAAGTTCGATGGAAGGGATTCAAAACATGGTAGCAAAAGATGATGTTCTTCCTAACCACAATGAAGTTGAACAAGTACCAAAAGGAGAAAATCCCATATTCTCCATTGCAGGTACATGAATTAAAGCCACATTTGAGGCTTGGGTACAAGTAGACTACCTTTATAAAGGATGGATTATGAATAGTATGGCCGACTCTCTGTACCAAGTATACGGGAAAGTTGGTAGTTCCAAGGAACTCTGGACTACCCTAGAGAAAAAAAAATACAAGTCTAAGGACGCAACAACTAAGAAGTACGCTGTTGATACGTTTATAAAATATCAAATGGTATACTCGAGGCCAATCATGAAACAAGCTAAAGAGAAGCAACTCTTAGCTCATGAGATATTTGTACAAGGGATGCAAATCTCTTAGGCATTCCAAGTGGCGTGCTTCATTACGAAGCTCCCTCCATCTTGGAAAGACTTCAAGAACTACCTTATGCACAAGACTAAGGAGATGACCATTGAAGACTTCATAGTCAAGACATCGTTATATTCCTCGTAATTTTGAATTCTAATTAATGTTGATTAACTTAATCATTGATAGTAATTGACTCATAACTCGCGAAGATTGCGTAAGTGATTAGTATGATTCCCACCGTTATATTCCTCGTAATTTTGGGCGTATGGAGAATTTTCACTTTTTCCCCGGGTAATTATTTTTACCCTCCGGTGTTATTTGGAGCATTTGGGAGCTCCAATTAAAAAAATGCAGTTGAGAGAAATGATCAGGACATCGGACATGCCCTAGATATGAAATAACATGGAAAGACAAAACGACCAAAAGAGTCGCTATTTCGTTTCTTAACGGCTAAGAAATACAACTTAGGAATACACGTTTTCCGAGGCAGTTGTGGAATAATTATCCCTACAATATTCCAGATTTATTATTCAAATTTTGAAAAGTTTGGAGAATGGGGTTCAACCCGCCTTTGGATCGGTTGAAAGATAATTATCGTTTTCGGTATAAATAGCGGAAAATCGTTTATTAATTCATTTCTTTCACGTTTCCTCGTAAAAGCTCTGATTTCTCTCAACCTTCAAACTCAAATCTACTCTCCGTTTCTAATCCGATTTCAATTCCGTTTGAGTTTATGGATTCCTCTCATCATTCTCTTCATATCGGTACCGAGTTTCTGCATTTCCGAGCATATGAAGATATGGTCGACAATATATGTCACCAGGATGGTTCCGTCGCTCAGATTTCGGTGAATTTGATGTTGTCCATGTGTAGCCTGCGTCGTTGTGATTCTGAATCTTCTTTCAGATTGCCAATCGGTTTAGTAACGAATAAGTTATGAATTTATTTGTTCCGTACTGCGATTTGGCCTAAATTGATCTTTGGCTTGCCAAAATGGATAATTAAAAATTTCATTATGGTCGTTATAATATTTTGGTGTTTATGGGTTGTTTGTTTGATGGAATCTGATGACAGGTGGGTTTAGAAATTGCCTGCGGGCTAAACGTTATTTTGGCAAAATTTAATTAATTGTTTAAAGGTTAATTAATTAAATTAAGATTGGAATTGAGATTGAGGAATTTTGATTAGATGCTACCTTGAGATTTGAAGAATTGTGAGTTATGTTGAGATATTGAGGTTTAGTTGCTTGTGAGGCTTATAGGTTGATTATGATCCTTATGGATCCCTTGAGTCTAGGTGTGACCCCTTTGATTGATAGGAGATTTGATATCTCTTTATGCCTTGTTATTAGGCAGTGCTATCATCCGGATCGGAGTTGATCGTGGTTGAGGTTATCTTGAGGTTGAGGTAAGTCCGTAGAACTTACTTAGCTACCATTCCTATATTGGATGTATGCATGAGTGGTGTTTGTTATATGATTTATAGCGTGCGATGTTGAGTATTACCGACTTATGTTTTATTGAATAGCCCCCTTGCAGTGGCAGTGATAACCTTTCCCTTTTATCGTGTAAGGAGTTTGGGAGGTTCTCTGTGGTTCCCAGAGGCGAGGATAGTATATTCCTCGTGTCACATATTTTCATCTATGTATATATATACCTTGAGTGTATGAAGTAAAGATAATTAAACGGGTAAATGTTTGACAGCATGATTACGTGTTTATGATTTCATGACCTGTGCTTGTGCTTATGCATTATCTTATATATGAATGGTTAACTAACGGTTTTATACCATGTTGTAGATGCTTTGTAGAATAGGAGGACTGTAGAGTGAGCCAGATGGGTGATCCGCTGAGGACTTCCGTACACTAAGATTGTGCGAGAGATTATAGGATCTTTTGTATATCTATGGTTATGAGTTGCTATTTTGTACTCTGCGGTGTTTTGAAAACTCTGGTTGTATATATTTATACTGTTTGATGTTTTGATTTTAATCTATCTGTGTCTTGTTGTAAGATCCAGTGAACTTGTTGTCATGTTAGGGTAAGGATCCACTGTGAGATCCTAGCCCAATGACGCCTCGAGTCCCACGGATTCGGAGTGTTACAAAGTTGGTATCACAACCTTAGGTTGACAACAATGATGTAACACCCCGAATCCGCGGGACTCGAAGTGCCACATTGGGCTAGGATCTCACAATGGATCCTGACCCCAACTAGACAACAAGTTCACTGGACCTTACAACATGACACTGACAAATATAAAAACAAATACATAAAATTGTAAAAACTGTACAGCCAAAAGGAGTAAGACAACATAGCCGAGTATAAATTACAACGCCCTCACACAGGAGGTAACAAAAGATTATCCTCACAAAGGAGGGAAAGGTAAACCAACCCGAAAAGCCCACAACATCCTATGTACGAGACGTCCTCGGCCTGCCACTGTGCTAGGTCACCCAACATCATGCCTATCTTGTGGGGCATCTAAACAACATGGTAATAAACCATTAGCTATCCACACATATATAGAGTAATGCATAAGCACAATCACAAGTAGAGAAAGATAAACACATCAGCATGCTTTCACATATTTACCCATTTTATTATCTCAATATAATGGTCATTCACTCAAATCGTATGTATAAGTATATATGAAACTATGTGACATGAGGACCGGTACATCCTCGCCTTTGAGCCTGCTAGCCAGCTGCACAAGTATCGGTCACACAATCCGTGTACCCTGTGGGAGTGGATTGTGCCCTTCCTGTAAAGTCAGTCTGACCTGACATCAGAGAACCTCCTAGACTCCATGGCGGGATAAAAGGGAAAGGTTATCACAGCCACTCATACGGGGCAATCAATAAAACATAGGTCGGTATATATATACGATATCTCATGCTATCATAGCAAACATACAAAGCACACATCACTCATGCAAACTCCCAATATAAGGATGGAAGCTAAATAAGTCCTACGGACTTACCTTAACCTCGATCACAACTCAACCACTATCACTTCTACACTGGAGGGACAACACAGCCTATAAACAGGCATAAAGAGATATATCAATCTCCTAACATCACAAGGGTCACACCTAGACCCAAAGGGATCCATAGGGATCAAGCTCAACCTCAAAACCTCAACTAACATCAACCTAAGTCCTTAAAGCCATACAAGGAATAAACCGATCATAACCTCAACCAAACACATCCTCACACCTCTAGCATGATCCTATGCTCTCACACTAGGAAAGGAGAGAACAAAGACATCCTAAGGATAGCCTAGAAGCAACACACACCTGCTGAACTATTAGCATGAAATATGACGATATTTTAGGCACTTGTTTTAGTTGTTTTTCCCTCATTATTGTGTACATGGATGTAGTTTTGAAGCAATTGTGAGCTTGTTCACCTATTTTGTCGATATAGAGATCTATACTAGCTTTATTTTATTTATAGGTGAATAAGAGCTTGAATCAGAGCAAATGATGGAAGAGAAGGAGTATTTGATCATGTTCGAGGACAAGGAGATGCATTAGAGAGGCTAAGGAAGGAGCATGGATGGAAGATTGCACGAAACAAAGGCAAAGAAAGAGGAAAAGCAAGTCCACGCCCTGAATTACGGCCGTGGAGAAGGAAATTGAAGTCCACGCTCTAAACCACAGCCGTGGACTTGGCATCATGAACGTGGAAGAGAGTTTGGAGCATTCCAAAGAGTTACACGGTCTAAACCACGGCCTTGGAAATCCTATGGCACCGTAATCTGGTTCCACGCTCTAAATTATGGCCGTGGAAAGTACTACATGATCGTGATCTTGGCAAATATTATGACGTATCTTATTTGCCACATCATCAAAGTAAATGGGCTTTTATCGTAACTTGTCCTCACTCTATAAAAGGAGTAGAGAAAGGAGTTTTCGGTATCTTCACTTATCGGGTGCTATCCGTGCTTATCCTTGTTTATGGTTTCGAAGCCGACGGCGATAGTTTTGAAGATTGAAGATTATTTGCGGCGGAAGTTGGTGATTTCTTAGGTTTGATTCCGGAAACGATTGAAAACCTTTTTCCGTTGTTTACCAGAGATTATAGTGAGGATTCTTATTCCATATTCTGAATCCAATTGAACATATTGCTTTGTTATTTGGATTTGATATTGATCTTAAGTTTTTATTGAGTTTTCGAGGGTTTTCATATCTCCTTCTTTCTAAATTGAATATTGATATCATGACAATGATTGTTGGCTAAAACCCTTTAGCAATTCTAAGGTGAAGGGTTGATAGCTGTGGCTTAGATGATGATAGATCGATCGTAAACAGATTGGACCCTGAGAGTGTGAGAAACTCGTCGACGAACCTAAATTACGGCCTGTTCTTGAGGTTCCACGACCGTGGAACTCAAGATCATACCGTGATTTTCCCTGATCTACGACCTTTGCTTTTGCTTTAATCCAAAGTTAAAGATTAGCTTTAACCTAGCCTTGACTTGCCTTTCCTAGGTAGTAGTGAGACTCAACATCCTCTATTTCGGTTTCGAGTGTCACAACCTTAACCGTTTGAGTTTATCTTGATCCTTTGGGTTGGGTTGGGGTATTTGAGTTTAATTCTTGTCCTTAGATCCTTTCTATACTGCAGCCTCAACAACCTTTATAGAGAGTATCTTTGGGTTAGACATATAAGGTTTTGGAACTTCACCGTACATTACTTTACTTTAGTATACCTTTTGTTCGCTCCAAACGGCGTGTGCAAGCTTTAAATTTATAACCCTAGATGTAAGCTTAAAACAAGAATGCGAACCCGCAGTGTACGGGTCAATCGTAGTAAAAAGCAAGAAATTCCAGGGGTCGATCACAGGGACTTAGTGAAACAAAGTCGGAATAGGTAAGCTTTAGCAATTACTAACCACAAAGCAATTAAAACAATCAAAGATGATAAAAGTCAATAAAGGAAATATGCAATTCTAGGGATTAAAGCATCCAGTTGTGGTTCCAACTCAAGATCTAAAGATAAGCGGACAAAGCTGAGATTTTTGCATAGGGAAGGTGTTATTAAAGTAGAATAGATCACCGGGTAAGTCTCACTACTCACTAATCCCAAACCGTAACTCCTATTACCGGGTAAGTCTCAAGAAATTAAGATAAAGAACTATAACCTCAAACTAACATACCACCTAAGGGAATAGAATCAACCTTTACCGGGTAAGTCTCTGGCTAACTCACAAAGATGGAATGAAAGCACACTCAAACCCCAATAAAGGATAAACCTTTATTACCTACACTTATGATCTTAGGTAAACAAACTAAGGAATCACCGGGTAAGTCTCATCCTAGGCTTGCATTGAACCAGGAAAGGTGTAATAAGGATAGGATTTGGCAAACTCTAACACTTAACTCTCAGTTTCGGATTAGATAAGTCACCTCGGTCAGCCAAATTCCACCCCGGCCGAGATGTTCATCGACTGAGCGAGATGCTTAGGGTTAAGGTAAAGGCTCGAACTTTCAGGGTCCTATTGTGATTAAGATTATTCTATCATTGTTTTTCCCACAACCTTCAGTCAATCACCCTAGAATCACACAAAGAGATTAGCCACTCATCATCATGAAAGTATTAATCAAATATATGGGAAGAAAGAGAATAATTGAACAAGAAAACCTTAAGAAAAAAGCTTCAATAACTGAATCAATTATAAAACCACAAGCGTTCCTTGGATATAAATCCAACAAGACAACAACAAAGAAGGGAATCTAAGATGATCTTACAAAAACCCTTCAAAAAGCTATAAAAGCTATAGACTTTCCTCCTTCAACCTTCAAAAAGGTTCTTCAAATCTCCCAACTGGAGTATGGCTGCAGCGGTGTATTCGGATCTATGCGAGATGTATAGCATCCTCTGGATTTGTGGAAAATCCAACCCTTTTTATAGGAAAATTACTCTCCAAACATAAGATATCTTAGAAAGATCTCTTCCCATAAAAATAGGTAAAATATATGATCTATCATATCTTCTTCCTTCCAGGAGCCAAGCCCAAAAATATAAGATCCTCTTTCCAAAGATAAAAGATCTCAGCCAAGAATAAAATATTCTCGCCGCGTCCCAAGTGTTCGCCTCGGTCGAGTCGACTTCTCTGGATCACCTCGGTCGAGGTAAATCTGTAGTCAACCGAGGTGAATCATAACTGAATGTGAAATCTCTCAAATCTGGTCCAAAGTGAATCTTTAATCCATGGCTATGCTTCCTGGATGTTTCCTTATGTTCTTGAACGTAACTCCAATGACTCCATAGCTTCTTTTGCTCCTTTTTAATGCAAAATGTGCCATTTTACCTACGATTACAACAAAACTAGGTGTAGACCTCGATTCCCGCAAAGGTAGATGAAATGGTAATATAATCACATAATATACATACTAACATGCAGATTATTGAAGATAAAACGTCTAAACAAACCCCAAAATATAGACAATAATTCATGCTATCAAAATACCCTATACTTAGCCCTTGCTTGTCCCCAAGCAAGTTCCGCATATAAAATACAAGATAGAATGGATTATAAGTCAAGAAGATCAATGAAAAAGTCCTTCAAAAACATTTTTATGGTGTGCTACAATCATAGATCACTCTAAGAGAATACTTTATGGAATTTAAAATCAAGATATGATCAAAACATTTTATAAATATAAGAAAGTTGTTCATCTTTGCATAAAATCGTAGAATGCATAATAAATCATAATTATCGAAATTAATCATGTATAATCCAGTTTAAACCACTAAGTCAATCAACAAGCTCGAGGTCTCAAGGGCTTACCAAAAGAAAGGTCAAGAAACGTGTAGGGTAGGGATGAATATAAGGTAATGTGGTGCTAGAATCCGGGAAAAGGATAACTTCACTTTCACTTTGACTTTCAACATCTTCCACCAATAAGCTTTGCTTATTTCACACTTTTTCTTTTTTTTTTTACTTTACTTTTTGGGATGCATGGACAGAGGTGCACAATAACCGAAGCCTAGGAAATCATCAATCATCAATTTCTTGAGATGCATCAAACCCTTGATGCACATACCATGACCCGTTAGGAATATCGCTCAATCCGACTTTGGCAAGACACAAACACCCGGCTATGTGAATGGTGCCGAGTTACTCATCATCATGATTGACTTCCCCAAACCTATTTATTGCTTTCTAACTCTTTCACTTCCAGCCAACTTCTCAACTTTTACTTCACTTGCTTTCACCACTTTGCTTGCTTCCAAATTCCCGGATAGGTAAAGAGAGGAAAAAATGTATATGAGGGGCTAAGCATGATCAAGAAGAGGAAGAGAGAAGAATGAATTGCCTTGGTCTTTTCAGAAAGAAAGTGAGAGAACTCATAATGCGGTGTCAACCTTCAAATTCAACATAATTTGGATAAAAACAAAGTATTAAACATGCCAAAAATTTCAAACAAAGCATTTAGCAACTTAAACATATCATAAAACCTTTCAAACACATAAAGATTTCAAAACCAGTCAGTAAACAAGATCTTCACTGAGATCATATCCAGATAAGAAGCACAAAACGTTTCGAAAACTCTCAGTTAAACCATCTCGGTCGAGGTGTTCTAGGTCAACCGAGGTGAAGCACCTCGTTCGGCCAGAACTGCCCCGGTCGAGGTCAAATTTTTTTTTTCTAAACCAGTTTTTGACGTTTTCTCAATTAAATAACCTGTATGCATGCATGTAATCTCAGATAAAACCATAGAAGCAAAATAAGCATAAATATCCGATAATGTAGAGTCATACATCACATAAGTCATAAAATACATAAACACCCCATACTTGGGACACACTGTCCCAGTGGGTCAAAATAAGTCTAAAGAAATAAAGTACTCACCGGACATAAAGCTGAGCTGCATAATAAATAAGAAAGAAAAATCCTGCAAGCTTTCAGTAATCCTGATCCGGTGGTGGTGGTGGTGGCATGTACGGATACTAGGATGGGTCAAACGGATAACCCATAGTCTGCTGAAACTGGATCTCCATCATCCGACGCTGATAATGCTGGCTCTCTAGCATCTGATGAGTCCAGATGTCGATCTGTCGGTGCTGGGCGGCAAATCTCTCATCGATGTCCACAGTAAGGGCAGCGTAAGAGTCTATCATCTGATCCGTCAGATCATCGATCCGACGGTGAGTCTTTAAATCTCACTATCGGCGCACCCTACGCCTAGCAGGTCGGACTGGTGATGCAGCCGGCGCGGTCTCAGTATCGTCATCATCTAAATCAATGACCGGCGCACTTGTCCCAGCAATATCAGTCCCTGTATCCATAGGAACTCTACCATCCCTGTCATCATCAACAGTCTCCTCCTCTACCTCATCCTCCTCAGCTGGTGCAGCTGCTGCCTCTCTAGCATCCTCCATCAATGGGATCCAAGCAGTCTGCCAGTAGTGAGGATCATAAACTGAGAACTGGGGTGACCATCTGATCCCCTGTGGTGTAGTCGGATCCCATGGCATGGCTACATACAGTGTAGTGAGTCCTCGGGGAACCAGAATCCGCCGAGTGATCATCTCCTGAAGTCCTAGCGGCTTGGCAGCCGCCACCATGGTACATGCACTGAGATCCATATCCTGATAGCTCGCAATGTGGGTCACGATGCCCCCCCAGCAGATATCCCCCTTCGCCTTGGCCTTGATCCTGTGCAGATCCTCTGCCAGCATCAAGCCAAAGTCTGGGATCCCTCCTGTCACCATGCAGTAAAGGCTGAAAAGCTCCCCCTGTCGGACCTTCTGGGGCGTCTCAGTACGCGCCAGAAGCGTCTCACTGAAGATACGGTGAGCTAACCTAAAAGCTAGGTGAAATATGATACGCTCCTTGGAGTCCCCAGGGCGCCACCTGTCTGCGTGCTCAACAACATGAGCAATCTGACCCCAGAACTCCCTAGCTACAGCTCGGGAGGGAAAATCTACAGTAGTCGGAGCCGGGAAACCAAATATGTCTCTCCAGTACTCTAAGGGAACTAAGAAGTTCCGGTTCATCAACCGGTACTTCACAGAACGCTCTGTGGGGAGGTAGGTGAAGGAGCTAATGAACTCCAAAGTAGGCTCTAAATAGGCAGGTGCAAGGATCTCCGTAAACTGATCTAGCCCTACCATCGAAATCATCCGCCTCAAATCTCCATCCACATGGAGACAATCAAAAGCTGAAATGTCCAGGAAGCGCGGTGCAATCACTGGACGGGCAGCAATACGGTCATAGTCGACCTGGTGTCTCTCGTGGATCAACGGTCTATAAGGTCTAGAGGAAGAAGAAGAAGGGGAAGGAGAGGATCTGTCCCTCAAGACAAGCCGTCTATCTGAACTCATCTCTCAAACACTTTGTCAGATCACCTCGGTCGGCCTGACACAACTCAAGAACACCTCGGCCGAGGCACAGAACGACTGGACTGAGGCGAATAACTGCGCGACGAATTTTTTCAAAAATCCAGTTCTTTTCCCCCAAAATCACTACAACTGGTTCCTATGGGGTACTTAATCTGTTTCTCAGCAAATGCAAGGGCAACCAAAGCCCAATTCGAAGCAAAACAGTGAAGAGAACGAGATTAGGGTTTTTTTTTCTTCTGATTTTACCTCTAATCGGTCGATTCGGTTCGTTTTTCTCGCAGATTGACGCTTGCACTGGGATCATCTATCCTTTCTTTGCAATTTGGAAGCAAGAATCGTCGAAAACGGGCGAAGAACGGCGAAACGAGGCGAGGAAGCTGCCGCGGTCGAGGAGAAGGTAAAAGAGGGGAGAGAATTTCAGCCCCCCTTTTATACCCTTTTCTGGAACTGCTGTCACTTCGGGCGAGGTGGTCTCGACTGGACCGAGGTGGTACAGACCGAGGTGGTTCTTCAGAAACCCTAGTCGCCTCGGTTGCTCAAGAATCATCTCGGTCGAGGTGCTTTGACAGCAACCGAGATGTGCCTCAGTCAAACTCCGTCTTCTCAAATTCTCGAACTTCTGTCCTTCCAGTTATGCTCCTGGTTTGTACTCCTTCCTTAGATGTCACCTGTTGTATGTCTAGGACGCCAAAAACAAAACAAAGCAAAGCAAAAGCAAAACTATCTAAGCTAGACTAGAAAAAAAAGGGAAAAGAAAGCAATACCTTGGTTTGCCTCCCAAGAAGCACTTGATTTAAGGTCGCTAGCTGGACCATAGTGCATCTCTATACGTGATGGGAGGTGCCGTCACCCCATACTTCACCTCCATCGTGGGGTGAAGTAAGTAAGTCTATCAAACGCTCCAACAAGTGTAAGTGCTCATCGGGGAATGAATCGTCTATGGGTGGGTCGTCCTTCTCGCGTGAAGATGCAGGTAGCCGGCTGAGGTGATCCGCAACAGAATTTTCGGATCCTTTCTTATCGCGGATCTCTAAGTCAAACTCTTGAAGCAAGAGAATCCATCGAATAAGGCGTGGCTTGGCATCTTTCTTAGCAAGCAAGTAACGGATGACTGCATGGTCGGTGTAGACAATGACTTTCGCTCCTACTAATTAAGAACGAAACTTTTCAAAAGCATATACAACTGCCAATAACTCCTTCTCGGTGGTAGCGTAGTTGCGCTGGGCTACATCTAGCGTCTTGCTAGCATAATAAATGGCGGTGGTCCGGCCATCCTTCTTCTGTCCAAGCACCACTCCTACGGCTACATCACTAGCATCACACATGATTTCAAACGGCAAGGTCCAATCCGGAGGTTGGATAATGGGAGCAGAGATCAACGCTTCCTTAATCCTGTAAAATGCATCAAGACATTCCTGCGAAAACTCAAAAACAACATCTTTATTCAAGAGGTTAGTTAGAGGTTTAGAAATCTTAGAGAAGTCCTTGATGAATCTCCTGTAGAAACCTGCATGCCCGAGAAAACTCCTCACACCTTTAACAGAACAAGGGGGAGGAAGTTTCTCAATAGTCTCGATCTTAGCGCGATCGACCTCAATACCTCGATTAGAAACGAGGTGTCCTAGCACAATGCCTTCGTTAACCATAAAATGACACTTCTCCCAATTCAAAACAAGATTAGTGTCCTCACATCTTTGTAGCACTAGAGAAAGGTTAGATATGCAATCATCAAAAGAGGAACCATATACTGAAAAATCATCCATAAATACCTCCATGATCTCCTCTATATACTCGGAAAAGATAGCCATCATGCATCGCTGGAAGGTAGCGGGTTGCACAATCCAAATGGCATCCTCCTATAAGCAAATGTCCCCCATGGACAAGTGAAAGTGGTTTTCTCCTGATCATCTGGATGGATAGGAATCTGGAAGAATCCACTATAGCCGTCTAAGTAGCAAAAGTGTGAATGCTGGGCCAACCGTTCGAGCATTTGATCAATGAAGGGAAGTGGAAAATGGTCCTTCCGAGTGGTCGTGTTCAGCTTCCTATAATCAATGCAAACCCTCCAGCTCGTGACGGTCCTGGTTGGGATCAACTCGTTGTTCTTATTCGGCACAACGGTCATCCCTCCTTTCTTCGGAACTACATGCACCGGGCTAACCCATTTGCTGTCCGAGATAGGATATATGATACCTGCATCCAACAACTTAAGAATTTCCTTCTTCACAACCTCTTTCATGATCGGATTTAACCGTCTTTGAGGTTCCCGTGAAGCCTTATGATCGTCCTTCATTAGAATTCTATGCATGCAGAAAGAAGGCTTAATGCCAATAAGATCATCTATAGTGTAACACAAAGCCTTTTGATGCTTTCTCAGGACATGCATTAGTTTAGACAATTCAGATTCGGAGAGGGAAGCACTAACAATAACGGGATAAGTGGAATCCGGTCCAAGAAAGACATACCTCAAGTGATTTGGGAGTTGTTTAAGCTCCACAACTAGGGGTGCTTTCTGAGGGGAATCCTGGCTTTCTCCTTCCAGTGGAGTAGATCCAGAAACTGGACTTTCGGAAGTCTTAGTTGAAATCATCTCACCTTCGACCTCGGTCGAGGCACATAGGCGTTGACCGATATGTTCTTTAGTCGTCTCGCTCAGTCCAGAAAGTGCCTCGGTCGAGGTACTGTAACTGGAATCGAAACTGGAGATCCTCATCTCCTGGATTAGTTTCTCAGTTTTAGCTCCTGGATCTTCTTCCAGTGCCTTTAAGCTCCGTATATCTGCATCACAAGAAGCATCTATACATTCCTCCATTAAACTGAAACTAATAACCCTTTCAAGTGGATCGTTAGTAAGGATAGAGCTCACCAATTCTCTTGATTCTTCTTCATCATAGATGTTGAAGATATCATCTCCTAGCTGCTCTCCTTTCATGGCCGCAAGTAATGCGAACTCCACTTCATCTCCACCAATGTTGAATTTCAACTTGGCGTTCTTACAATCCACGTTGCAACCCGAAGTTGCTAGAAATGGCCTCCCGAGAATAATAGGAACAGGATAATATGCGGGAATGTCAAGTACAACAAAGTCTATAGGTAAATAGAAGTTACCTAATTTGACCGGAACGTCTTCCAAAATTCCCACGGGATGGGTAATGGAGCGACCTGCCATGTATAATCGAATCTTGACCGGCTTGGGCTCTCCAAGTCCGATCTTCACACATAGCTCCAGCGGAATGATGCTCACGCTGGCTCCTAGATCACATAAGGCTTCACAAGTGACATCCCCAACTTGAATGGGAATGCAAAATGAGCCGGGATCTCTCAACTTAGGTGGCATCTTCTCCTTCATGATTTGAATAAGCTCCGAGGATTTAGATGTCATCCTTACTTCACCAAAGTCTTCCAGTTTCCTCTTCCTTGATAGGATCTCCTTCAAGAACTTCCCATAGGCGGGCATCCCTAGAATAGCATCAAGGAAAGGAATGTTAATGTGCAGTTTATTCATCAAGTCAAGGAACTTACCAAAGTGCTTGTCTAGATGTGCTTTGGCCCTTGACTGGGGGAATGGAAGTGGTGGTTTGTATGCAGGAGGTGGAACATAAACTTCAGTTTTCCCCTCCGCTTTCTGTGGCTCCACCTCGGTTGGCATATCGGCCGAAGTGTTCTTCGACTGTACTTGGACCGAGGTGGTCTTCGTCGGTACTGGCACCGACCGAGGCACTGGATCTACAGTTTTCAGTCCACTCCTCGTAGTTATGGCCATAATCTGGCCTTTAGGGTTGCTTTCCGTCCTTATTGGAAGCTTCCCTGGATCTCTTGGCGCTTCATTCGCCCTACTAGCTAGTTGTTGTTCAAAGGCCTTTTGGGCCTTCGAAAATGAAGTCATGGATGTCTCCATAGCACTAAGCTTGATCAAGATAGCCTCCAGCACTGCGTCTTTCTTTTCTGGCTGGGACGAACTTGATCCTTGCCCCTGGCTCTTTAATGGAGTAGAAGAAGAAGAAGGGGAAGAGAGGAAAGGATTAGAGGAATCGTTAGAGTTGGAGTTAGAATGATTGTTACCAGAATTTTGGTTGTTCGCCCTCCAATTGTTGCTGTTGGATCCTCTATTGTTGTTGTCGTAGTTGTTGTTCCGGGAACCGTTGTTGTTGTTATGGTATCCATTATTGTTATTCCTTGATCCTTGATCTTCCTTCTTGGTTTGAGCAACCAAGAGTTCCTTCAATTGCTTCACGTCATTCTTCAAAGACGTGAGTTGATTGTTGTTAGGCGGAGCATCTTGGAAGTTAACTCTTTTAACTCCACCTTCAGCTTCTTGATGGGTGTATTTCTCCATATGCAAAGCTTGCTTTTCGATGAAGTTCCAAGCTTCGTCAATCGCCATGTCCATAAAGGTACCGGCGGAGAGTAGTTGGAGGTTGAACTGGGTGCTTCCATCCAGTCCCTTGAAGTATATCTCCAACAACTCTTTTTTTGGAATCCCATGATGTGGGCAATCCAAAAGAATGTCTTTAAACCTCTCCCATGACTTGGACAAGCTCTCCTTGTCCTTCATAATGAATGCATTAATCTTCCCTCTCATTTCAGCGGTCTTAGAGGGGGAAAGAATATAGTTAAGAATTCCGTAGTCATCTCCTCCCAAGTGCTAATTTTTCCCGGAGGAAGAGATTGATACCAAGTAAGAGCTCTATCTTTTAAAGAAAAGTAAAAAGGTCTTAGCTTGTAGTTGTTGTTTTCTATTCTTGAGGGTCTCAAGGTCTCCATCAAGATCTCATAGTTTTGAAGATGTTGATGCGGAGATTCCTTCTCTAGCCCTCCGAACTGGCATTGGCGAATCATGGAAAGAACTTGCGGTCGAAGTTTGTAGTCATGGTCCGCTGGATCTCCTAGGTTAACTCCTGGACGCCTCAATTGTTGATTGGAGTCCATCCTTTGACCTAGGGTTTGCGGGATTCTTGCAAAAAGAGCGCCTTGGACTGGCATCCGAGGTGGAAGTACCTCGGCCGGGGCGTCTGGTACTGGGACCTGCATCGGTCCAGCATCGGGAACTGGGTCTTCCCTCGGTCGAAGTAGATATTGGGCTCGTAAGGCTGCCATATCTGCTTCGATCGCTTCAGTCCTGGTGCGAGTTTCTTCTTTCTCTTGCCTCAGTTCTTCTCTGCTGAGGCGTAGCTGTTCTAACACCTCCTTCAATTCGGCCTCAAGATCACGATTGTCTTGGTTGGCCATCTTCGCTTCTCTTAAGCGTCGTTTGTATTTCTTTTCTGGTTCGGGATCTTAAGGAACGATTTCCTTCCCAGTGCGGGTTCTTCGCATAAACCTAAGAAAGAACCTGCAAAAGTCACTCAAGTAGAGTGGTTAGTAGACACGGGGGCAAGTGATCCAAAAGCAAACCGTAACCGGCTCGGTCTAGACCAAGTCCCCGGCAACGGCGCCAAAAACTTGTTTGCTCCAAACGGTGTGTGCAAGCTTTAAATTTATAACCCTAGATGTAAGCTTAAAACAAGGATGCGAACCCGCAGTGTACGGGTCAATCGTAGTAAAAAGCAAGGAATTCCAGGGGTCGATCACAGGGACTTAGTGAAACAAAGTCGGAATAGGTAAGCTTTAGCAATTACTAACCACAAAGCAATTAAAACAATCAAAGATGATAAAAGTCAATAAAGGAAATATGCAATTCTAGGGATTAAAGCATTTAGTTGTGGTTCCAACTCAAGATCTAAAGATAAGCGGACAAAGCTGAGATTTTTGCATAGGGAAGGTGTTATTAAAGTGGAATAGATCACCGGGTAAGTCTCACTACTCACTAATCCCAAACCGTAACTCCTATTACCGGATAAGTCTCAAGGAATTAAGATAAAGAACTATAACCTCAAACTAACATACCACCTAAGGGAATAGAATCAACCTTTACCGGGTAAGTCTCAGGCTAACTCATAAAGATGGAATGAAAGCACACTCAAACCCCAATAAAGGATAAACCTTTATTACCTACACTTATGATCTTAGGTAAATGTTCGCCACTTAGCGTGCGTGCAATCAAGTTTTAAATTTATAAAACTAGAATAAAAGCAAGCGAACCCGCAGTGTACGGATCGGCGTAGATTAGCAAGTATTCCAGAGTATCGAACACAGGGATTTGGGGGGAACAAATTCAGTTGTAGAGTTGTCAAGCAAGTAAAAGGGTAAAGCTTTGCAAATATATTGAGAAAACAGCAACCCTAAAGATCCAGGTATCTAATTGTGGCAATCGATTCAAGATATACTAAATGATATAAAGACAGAGTTGAGATATGCAAAGGTATACTAATGTAAGGTAATCGTACGGTGAAGTTCCAAAAACCTTATATAACTCACCTACAAGGCACTCTCTATACAGGTTGTTGAGGCTCAATATAGAAAGGTTCTAAAGGCAAGGATTAATGTCAAATACCCAAACTTGTAATCCAAAGATCAAGACTAACTAAACCGATTAAGGTTGTGACACTCACAATCGAGGTAGAGGTTGTTGAGGCTTCACTACCACCTAGAAAAGGCAAGCCTAAACTAAGTTAAAGCAAATCTTTAACTTTGAATTAAAGTAAAAGCAAGATTCGTAAACTGAAGTAAATCACGGGTAGTTCTTGAGAATCACGGCCGTGGAAACCTAAGAACAGGCCGTGATTTAGGGTGTCGACGATATTTCTCTAACTCTCAGGGTCCAATCAAATTACAATCGATCTATCATTATCTAAGCCACAACTATCAACCCTTCACCTTAGAATTGCTAAAGGGTTTTAGCCAATAATCATAGTCATAGAATCAAATATCAAATATGAAAGGGAGAAAAGGTAAAACCTTGAAATCTCAATAACAAACACAAAACCAATGTCAATAAAACTCAAAAGTAACTTGCGTTCAATAGATGTAGGATAGAATAAGAATCTCTCACAAATCTCAAGGAACAAAGAAAAACGGGATGTCAATCCGCCTTCAAATGAAACCCTAAAGTCTTCCAACTTCGCAAAAATAGGAAAGTGCGTCCTTCCCCAAATCTTCCCTCCAAATAGCAAGACCTCCAAGTCTGCCTCTCTAAGTATCCTTTGGAGAATTTAACTCCAAGTCCCGGGGCTGTCACCATCCTCCTAAATCTTCCTTTGGAGAATTTTACTCCCTCTAGTCTCCCTTTGGAGAAATTGGCCCCCTCTAATCTCCCTTTGAAGAATTTTGACTCCCCTTCAATGTTGAAGGCTCTCCGATTTATATAGGGATAAACCTAGGGTTTAAAGATAAAACCCTAAATATTTAGGCCGAAGTTGAATCCGCTGGTATCAGAAGATACTCTGGGCCGCGTCATAAGGTATCAGAAAATACTTTGGCGCGTCAGACGGTATCAGAGAATACTTTGGGCCGCGTCCGACGGTATCAGAGAATACTTTGGCGCGTCCTAAATTCCTTTTATGCTCCTTTTTGTCCCGCTTCAAGACTTAATCTTTAAATGTGCCATTTTTGCTCCATAATTCACCAAATTACCTACAAATGCAATAAAACTCTGTGTAGACCTCTATTCTTGCAAAGTAGGTAAATATAACCATAAATGTCATGAATGTATGTCTATGCATGCAAAATTAAGGGAAAATCTATATAAATACATGCCTAAAAATAGGTCATAATTCATATCATCAGTAAACAAACTAAGGAATCACCGGGTAAGTCTCATCCTAGGCTTGCATTGAACCAGGAAAGGTGTAATAAGGATAGGATTTGGCAAACTCTAACATTTAACTCTCAGTTTCGGATCAGATAAGTCACCTCGGTCAGCCAAATTCCACCCCGGCCGAGATGTTCATCGACTGAGCGAGATGCTTAGGGTTAAGGTAAAGGCTCGAACTTTCAGGGTCCTACTGTGATTAAGATTATTCTATCATTGTTTTTCCCACAACCTTCATCCAATCACCCTAGAATCACACAAAGAGATTAGCCACTCATCATCATGAAAGTATTAATCAAATATATGGGAAGAAAGAAAATAATTGAACAAGAAAACCTTAAGGAAAAGGCTTCAATAATTGAATCAATTATAAAACCACAAGCGTTCCTTGGATATAAATCCAACAAGACAACAACAAAGAAGGGAATCTAAGATGATCTTACAAAAACCCTTCAAAAAGCTATAAAAGCTATAGACTTTCCTCCTTCAACCTTCAAAAAGGTTCTTCAAATCTCCCAACTGGAGTATGACTGCAGCGGTGTATTCGGATCTATGCAAGATGTATAGCATCCTTTGTATTTGTGGAAAATCCAACCCTTTTTATAGGAAAATTACTCTCCAAACATAAGATATCTTAGAAAGATCTCTTCCCATAAAAATAGGTAAAATATATGATCTATCATATCTTCTTCCTTCCAGGAGCCAAGCCCAAAAATATAAGATCCTCTTTCCAAAGATAAAAGATCTCAGCCAAGAACAAAATATTCTCGCCGCGTCCCAGGTGTTCGCCTCGGTCGAGTCGACTTCTCTAGATCACCTCGGTCGAGGTAAATCTGTAGTCAACCGAGGTGAATCATAACTGAATGTGAAATCTCTCAAATCTGGTCCAAAGTGAATCTTTAATCCATGGCTATGCTTCCTAGATGTTTCCTTATGTTCCTGAACGTAGCTCCAATGACTCCATAGCTCCTTTTGCTCCTTTTTAATGCAAAATGTGCCATTTTACCTACGATTACAACAAAACTAGGTATAGACCTCGATTCCCACAAAGGTAGATGAAATGGTAATATAATCACATAATATACATACTAACATGCAGATTATTGAAGATAAAACGTCTAAACAAACCCCAAAATATAGACAATAATTCATGCTATCACCTTTGCAATTCCCAACTCTGTCCTTATACTTATAGAATATCTTGAATCAATTGCCACAATTAGACGCCTGGATCTTTAGGGTTGCTATTTTCCCCAATATTTGCAAAGCTTTATACTTTTATTTGCTTGATTACTTGAGACTGAAATTTGACTCACCAAATCCCCGAGTTCGATAATCTGGAATACTTGCTAATCTACTCCGATCCGTACACTACGGGTTCGCTTGCTTTTATTCTAGTTTTTTAAATATAAAGCTTATTTGCACGCACGTTTTCGGGCGAACAAGAACCAAGTGAAACACCAAGCTGATGCAAGTGGCGCAGGGGCGGCTAGGAGGTGCCGCAAGGGTGGTGCACTGCCGGCGCAGGGGCGGCTCAAGACAGGCGCAGGGGCGGCTGGTGTGCAAAAGACACCACTTCAGCCTATTCTTCACTCTTTCCTTTGATTCTTCACTCATTCTTCACTCCAACAGCAACATACATATATAACATACATATATACACATCAACACAAGCCAAACATGGCCGGAAAATGATCCAATCCTACAAAATTTATGCTAGACTAAGGAAAGGAATGAAAAGAGACAAGAAGATGAAAAGAAGAAGAAGGAAGGGATGGAAGCCATGAAAGCTTACCAAGCTGAAGATCCAGAAGCTCACAACATCACCAAAACGTCCTCAAGCTGGCTTACAAGGCTCAACAACCATAAACATCATCAAAGCTAAGCAAAAGCTCTCCAACTCACACACAAACTCAAAGAAGATCAAGCAAGGGTGATCCAAGGAGAAGAGAGAAGAAGATGTACGTAAGGAGAGTAAGAGATGGAGCTGAGAAGGTAAACCCTCATCAGGAGGTAAGAGATGAAGAATATAAAGGAGGTAAAAAGGGTAAAGTACGGGTCAAAGGGTCAAAGAAGACGGATGCAACACACAGAGCCGCGGGGCGGACTTTGTGAGCCGCAGGGGCAGCCCAGGCAAACCGCAGGGGCGGTTCCAGGGTCACGCAAGGGAGGTCCAGGCTAATTCCTGGCCCTCTGCTCACTATCTCAGCAACTCAACAAGTAGGCTCTTACATCTCACCCCCCTAAAAACAAGTTTCGTCCCGAAACTTGCAAGATCCCAAAACCTCATGGACCCATAAGCCAAGGTAAAACTCGCTCTTTCTATCGGAGGTATCACATCTCCGCTCAAAAGGTCATAACCTATAACAAATCTATAACCTCAAGCATCACCAACATGGAGGAATCGTCATCTCTAGAAAACAGGGCCATAACGCTACCCAAAGGCGTAGAGGAATCACATTTCTTGCCTTACCTCATCACAAGGCATAGAGGAAGCACATCTCTAGCCCAAAACATCAACATATACATCGCATGGAGGAATCGCATCTCCACTGAAACTATATCCATCAAAGTAGCATGGAGGAAAGAACCATCTCCAGCTAAATCCTAACCATCTCAAGCTATAACATGTATCATACTCAAATAACATGGAGGGAATAATCATCTCCAGCTATAACATACATCACGCTAGCACAACAAGATCTAATAAGATCATAAAACATATCATACCTAGCATGGAGTAAACACATCAAGGCATGTAAGCACATAAGCACATAATCACATACTTAACAAGATAGCACTAAGATCTACTCATCGACCCTAGATGCATCTCGGCATAAAACTCTAGATAGTTCCTCTGGATACTATCCTTAGTCTCCCATATAGCCTCCTCAGGTCCACGTCTATACCACTGTATCCTTATCATAGGAATGTCCTTCGAACGCAGGCGTCTCGCACCTCGCTCTAGGACTGCAATAGGATGCTCAACAAAGGTGTGGTCTGGCTCCACCACCAAATCATCATAACTTACAATGTACCTCGGATCTAGTATGTACTCTCTCAACTGAGACACATGAAACACAGGGTGAACACCCTTTAACCTCGGAGGTAAAGCTAATCTGTAGGCTGCTCTCCAAACTCTATCTAGTATCTCAAAAGGACCGACATATCGGGGACTCAACTTCCCCTTTATGCCAAAATGTCTAACGCCACGCGTAGGAGATACTCTCAACCAGACATGAAATCCTACTCTGAACTCTAGAGGCCGATGCCTCTTGTTTGCTTATGATTCTGGCGACTCTGTGCAGCCAACATCCTCTCTCTAATCAGCGCTACTCGAGCCATATCATCCTGAATCTGCTCTGGCGCTATCCCACTGATACTGCTAGGCTCATCCCAGCATAAAGGTGTACGACACCTACGTCCATACAGTGCCTCATAAGGAGTCATCGCAATAGATGCATGCCAGCTGTTGTTGTATGAGAACTCAACAAGTGGGAGGAAATCAGACCATCCCTGTCCCCAATCCAACACACAAGCTCGCAACATATCCTCCAAAGTCTGGATGGTCCTCTCAGACTAGCCATCGGTCTGGGGGTGAAACGCAGTCATGAAGTGTAGAATCGTTCCCAAAGCAGTCTGAATCTGCTGCCAAAACCTCGAGGTAAACCGTCCATCTCGATCAGAGACGATCGTCCTCGGTACACCATGGAGTCTCACTATCTGTCTAGTGTACTCCTCAGCAAATCTACTCACTGGCCACGTCTCTCTGATAGGAATGAAACGTGCCATCTTCGTCAGCCTATCAACAACAACCCAGATGGCATTAAAACTCCTACTGGGTCTCAAACCGGTCACAAAATCCATGGAGACGTCCTCCCACTTCCACTGCGGCACTAGCAGTAGATGGAGCTCACCTCCAGGTTTGCAATGCTCTATTATGACCTGCTGGCAAGTCGCACACTGAGCCACAAATCTGGCTACATCGGGCATCAACCCTCCCCACCAATATGAATGTCTGACATCATGGTACATCTTACTCGTACCTAGATGTACAGAGTAAGGTGTATAGTGAGCCTCCTGTAAGATCCTCTGTCTCAACTCTTCATCGGCAGGAACACATATGCGATCATGTCGCCTCATCACCCCATCTGCTCCAATGGAAAATTATGGTGCCTCACCACGAGACATCCTCTCTCTAATCCTCGTCAAAGTCGGGTAGGTCCCTTGCTTCTGCTGGATCTCATCCAACAGACCAGGTAAAACCTCTAAAGCATATAATCGGGCATCCTCATCAGGAAACTGGATGTCCAACTCTAGCCAAGCTAGATCCCTTTAAAGTTGAGGTTGTACTGTCAATCTCGCAATCGCCTTCTCTCGAGGTGTCTTTCTACTCAAGGCGTCAGCTACAACATTCGCCTTGCCAAGATGATACAAAATCTCAAGGTCAAAGTCCTTGATCAACTCAAGCCATCGACGCTGGCGGTTATTCAACTCCCGCTGCATGAAAATATTCTTCAGACTCTTATGGTCTGTGAAGATCTGACATGTAGCACCATACAGGTAATGTCTCCAGATCTTCAAAGCATGAACTACCATTGCTAACTCCAGATCATGAGTCGGGTAGTTCTCCTCATACGTCTTTAATTGTCGAGACGCATATGCAATCACCCTGCCTCTCTGTATCAACACACATCCCAAGCGTAGCTTGGATGCATCACTATAGACCACAAAATCATCAGACCCCTCTGGCTGTGCCATGACACGAGCAGAAGTCAAACGTCTCTTCAACTTCTCAAAACTCTAGTGATAACACGATTTATGACGTTAGTCTAGGCATCCATTTAAATAGTTTTTCCCACTATTCATGCATAGTTTAGCATTAGTTCGTGACAAATTGCATTTAATTCATGTATGTTGTCGAGATAGACGTCTACACGGACTTTTTCATGTTTTGTAGGTATTTTCGGAGCTTTCGGAGTTTAATCGATACATCCAAGGATCGTTCCTCGTAATGACACACCTTGGGACTTATTGGGAAGCAAGTTAGGAGCAAGGGAGAACACATAGGACTATGTTGGTGCATGCCTTGCACCAACTCATGGCTCAACGATCAAAAGAAGGCTGAAGCACCAGAATCGCGGCCACTGAGAGTTCCACGGCCGTGGAATGGGCCGTGATTCCCTCTATATAGCTGGGACAGCTGTCCCACGATCTCCATAACCGACTCTTGCAAATGGTGAAGGCTATAAGTACTCTTGCAGGCTCATTCTAAAGGGGATCCACTACACACCATACCTCACACACATTCTCTCCCATACTCTCTCATTTTTGGGAATTGGATTGGAGCTACTCTTGGAGGAGAAGAAAGACTTCCATTGGAGAAGAAGAGAAGAACACACCATTTCTAGAGTTTCTTAGTTTTTAGAGTGAAGTTTGTTGGAAACACTTTCTAGGGTTGTAAGAACGATTCGAACCTTCTTTTGAAGGATTGTAAGTCTCTCTTTTAACACTTATTCAACTCGTTTTTCTTGTTCTATCTGCTTCATTTCTCTTTCATTTTATCCTCTTGATATGGAATCCATGATTTTATGCTTGATGATTTTGATTGTGATGATGCATGTTGTTGGCTAAATATATGTGATCCTAGGGTAAGGAAATGATGGTTATGGCTTGGACTAAGATGATGAACCTAGCCTCTGTTGTAAATCACGGCCTGTTCTAGTAGGTTCCACGGCCGTGGAAGTGAGGAACTGACCGTGATTCTATCTGACTTGCTTATATTGGTAAACCTAAGTGTTAGGTTGTTAGATTGTTGAAACCCTAGTGCTTGTTGAGCTAGATCTATCCTAGGGTGACCTAGTGTTAGCAACTAAGTGTAAGAAGAGACCTACCCGGTGATTCTTGCTCTTAGGTACCGAAGATAATGAACTCTAGGTAGTAGTGAGCCTCACTAGCCGCTATTGGACTGAGTGTGCTAGGATTTATGTTTAGGACTTGCCTTCCGGAGACCTACCCGGTGAGGAGAGGTTAGATCGCTAGATAGCAATCCGGTTTGTGTAGAATTCCTAACCTTAGGTTCTTTGAAACTTACCCGGTGATGAGACCCTAGGAACGGACTAGTGGACCATGAGACCTACCCGGTGATTGATCCCAATCTAGAAACACCCACTCCCAACATACTATAGTTTATCCAAAGAATGACTAGATAGCTTGAGTCCTATACCATAACCGGAATTTCTAACCCCTAGAATCTACTTCTCTGTTCGATTATCTATCTCGTGTTTGTGTTTGTTTATTTGCGTTACTAGCTTAGTTGTTTTTTAATCTTGCATGATTTGTGATCCTTGATTGATCACCACAAAACCAAACCAAAAACATTGAGATCTTCATTTCTTTATTCCTTTCTCTTTTCTTAGCCTAGATCTTCACTATCCTTAGTCACTATTGACTCAATTTCACCTTAGTCTTTGTGTTCGACCTCGGAATACTATCCTCACTACAAAACGACCCATACACTATGGGTTCGCTAGGATTTAGGAAAAATATATGGAGTTATAAATTTAAGACTTTTGTGTATCACGATCTTAGCGTAACAAGTTTTTGGAGCCGTTGTCGGGGACTAGGTCTAGATTGAGTAATTTTTTGTGATTGTTTATAGTGTACGTCTTTCTTGTTGCTTTTGATCTTGTTTGGTTTGTGTCTTTGCATTTTCAGGACATCTCTCATTCTTTAGGTGCATGTGAAGATCTCGTGGCAAGGATTTAGCTCCATTCGATCCCAAACCGGAGAAAACCCTTAAAGCTAGATCTAAGAACATTAAGAAGATGAAGGAGATGGCCGCAAGAGATCTTCAAGCTGAGTTGGATGAGGCTTTAGAGCAAATAAGGTTAAGAGATGAGCTCTTGGAGAATGAAAGAAGACTTGCCAAGGAGAGGCAAGAAGCAACTAGGAGGGAGATTGAAGAGATTAGGCAAGCTCTTGTGCATAGAGAGCTTAATTGTCAACAACCTCATCCACCACCACCACAACCGCAGCCGGCGGTTAATATTCGGTTTGAGCCGATAATGATTGAGGAGCCACAATCGTTAGGGCAACGTATGAATCCGGCTCAAAGAGTGCACCGTCCGGGTGTGAACTTAGGAGATCCCGCAACCCATGATTACGAGCTCCGCCCTCAAGTTCTACAAATGATCCGGCATAATCAATTTGGAGGGATGGAAGGAGAGTCCCCTCATCAACACTTGATGAACTATGAGATATTGATGGAGACTCTAAGGCCGCCTAGGTTGGAGAACAATAACCATAAGCTTAGGGCTTTTTCCTTCTTACTTAAGGATAAAGCCTTGGCTTGGTACCAATCGATTCCACTAGGGCGTGTGAGTACTTGGGAGGAAATGACAACCGAGTTCTTGACTAATTTCTTCCCACCTTCCAAGACTACCGAGCTAAGAGGGAAGATCAATGCCTTCGTGATGAAGGATAGAGAGAGCCTATTCAAGTCTTGGGTGAGGTTGAAAGACCTTCTCCTAGATTGTCCACACCATGGTATACTGAAAATAGAGCTTTTGGAGATCTACTTCAAGGGACTTGATGAAGATAGCCAATTCAAGCTTCAATCTCTTTCCAGTGGGACTTTCATGGAAAAGAATGTGGATGAAGCTTGGAAATTTGTAGAGAAACAAGCTTTGGTGATTGAAAATTACTCCCATAGGAAGAGTGATGGGAGGAAAGCGGGAGCATATGAGGTGAGTGAAGTCACCATGAGTAATTTCAAGCTTGATGCAATTAACAATGAGCTTAGGTCTTTGAGGGAGTTGTGTGCTACAACTTTGAAGAGTCAAACAAGCCCTCAAGTGCAAGTGCAAGCAAACTTGTCTTCCAAGGAGGAAGATGTGAACTACATGGGAAGGGGAAACTACAACAACTATCAAGGCCCAAGGAATTTCAACAACAACCGGCAATTCAACAATTACCGGCCTAACCACAACCATCCCGGGTTTTCCTATTCTAACCCGGATGGAGCCTTGAACCCTCCCGCTTCCACAAGCGCAGCTCCACCGCCTAAAGCTTCACAAGAGCCTCCACCCGCATTTACTCAACCTCCAAAGGATAGATCGAGATAATGTTTGAGCAATTGCTTGGGAGGTTGAGTGGTCTTGAGAGCACGGTGACTTCCCTTTCTAAAGCTCAAAAGTTGTTGGAAGCACAAGTGTTCCAAAAGGCGGGTGAAGCTCATAGAGATCCGGGAAAGCTTCCCGGAAGAACCGAAGATAACCCAAGAGGCCAAGTGTTGGCTATTACAACAAGGAGTGGGCTGAGCATGAAGGATCCCTTACCTAAGGGAAATGATAAGGGGAAGCAAGTGATGATAGAAGAAGAGCCATTGCAAGAAGATGGAGGCAAGAGCAAGGATGATGAGCCAACATATGTGGCACCACCTCCATACAAGCCACTACCATTCCCACAATCACGAGCAAGAGCTCGTTTGGACAAACACTTCGGTAAATTCCTTGAACTTATGTCTAAATTACATATTAACATTCCGTTCATGGATGCTATTCTAGGTATGCCGGCATATGGCAAGTTTTTGTAAGAAATACTCTCCAACAAGAGGAATTTGGAGGAGTATGGAGAAGTGAGGATGACAAAGAGGTCCTCGGAATTGATTCAAACTATGAAGGAGGAGATGCCTCCTAAGCTAAGAGATCCGGGATCTTTTTGTGTGCCAATTAGAGTGGGAGAAGTGAAGTATGAAGCCCTATGTGATCTTGGGGCAAGTGTAAGCATCATCCCGCTTGCACTTTGCAACAAGGTTGGGCTAGGAGAGCCAAAGCCGGTCAAGATGACCCTTTACTTGGCGGACCGTTCGATAACCCATCCCGTTGGAATCTTGGAAGACATACCGGTGCAACTAGGGAAGTTCTATGTGCCCATAGACTTCGTTGTTTTGGACATCCCGGCGGACTATCCGGTTCCTATCATCTTGGGGAGACCTTTCCTAGCCACTTCCGGATGTTTGGTGGATTGAAAAGATGGAATTATCTCCTTCAACATTGAAGAAGAGAATATCAAGTTCAAATTATCCACGATGATGAAGGGGCCAGCCCTTGGTGAAGATGTGTTCAACATTGTCAAGCAAGAGGAATGTAGAGAAGTTGTGAGCTCGATTTTGATCAAGGACCCCTTGGAGAAGGTTCTTAGCTTAAGTTTGATGGAGGAAGGGTTTGAAGATGATTGCAATGAAGAAATCAAGGCCTTGGATGCATTGGAAAAGGAGACAAGTGCTGAATTTGAAGTGCACGAAAGTATACTGAATCACTGTAGGAATCACGGTCTGTCATCCAGAACCACGACCGTGATTTCTCCCGTGGAACTCTCTGGAATGCTCAAAAGTGCTAGCTTAGCAAGTTCCACGGCCGTGGTTATGCCAGAGGCCGTGATTTTGCCCGTGGTTTCTCCAGAAAGTGTCTTAGTGGTTGATCAAGCTTCAAGGAGCCTTGAGGAGTCTTCTATGGCTTTGGAATCATCTGAACCTACATTATATGGAGCGTCTCCAATCGATAAAGGTCCTCCTAAACTTGAACTTAAACCCCTCTTCTCTCATCTTAAGTATGCTTTTCTTGGTGATAATTCTACATATCCGGTGATTGTTAATGCATGCTTGAATGATAATGAGTTGACTAGATTGTTGCATGAATTGAGATTGCATAGGAAGGCTATTGGCTATACCATTAATGATTTAGTTGCCATTAAACCTTCTTTGTGCATGCATAAGATCTTAATGGAAGATAATCATAAACCTTCAATTGAACCTCAAAGAAACCTAAACCCCATCATGAAAGAGGTAGTAAAGAAAGAGATCCTTAAATTGCTAGATGCGGGAATCATTTTCCCGATTTCGGATAGTAAATGGGTTAGTCCCGTGCATGTGGCTCCTAAGAAGGGTGGGATGACTGTAGTGACTAATGAGAATAATGAATTAATCCCAACTAGAATGGCTACAGGATGGAGGATGTGTATAGACTATAGGAAACTAAATGTGTCCTCTAAGAAAGATCACTTCCCCCTTTCCTTCATTGACCAAATGCTAGAAAGATTAGCTTAACATTCCTATTTTTGTTACTTAGATGGGTATAGTGGGTTCTTCCAAATCCCTAACCACCCTGATGACCAAGAGAAAACTACATTCACATGTCCTTGGGGTACATTTGCATATAGGAGAATGCCATTTAGGTTGTGTAATGCACCCGCCACCTTTCAAAGGTGTATGATGGCTATCTTTTCTGAGTATATTGAAAACATCATGGAAGTGTTTATGGATGATTTCTCTGTTTATGGATCTTCATTTGATGACTGTTTAGCTAACTTGTCCTTGGTGCTTAAGAGATGTGAGGAGACAAACCTTGTCTTAAATTGGGAAAAATGCCACTTCATGGTAAGTGAAGGCATTGTGTTGGGACACTTGGTGTCCAACTGATAGGTGATGGAATCACTATCATTGAGAGTAGTTTTTAGAGTCTTTTTATTGCATTAGTGTCAGTTTATGCTACTAACTCCTTGGTCCAGAAGAAGAAGATCAAAAGAAGCTAAGGAAAGAGTTATAAGCACATAGGAGTAAAGATCGATCAAGAAGCAAAGTTTCTGTTGCTCCACCGCCCCCGCGGGCCCTTGCAGCCGCCCCTGTAGTGACTTGCCTTGACGAGACGAAGACCAGCTCCCCTGCGCCTCCCACTGCGCCCTGCCTGCGCCTTGCCTTGGGAGCTGGAAGGCGAAGAGTCTGTGTCACCGCCCCTGCGTTGGCCTTCAGGCGTCCCTGCGCCTTGACATCAGAAATGTTAGGAAGGCGAAAGGTCAAACGTTGAAGTGCATTAAAGATCCGCCCCAGCGGAGTTGTGTAGCCGCCCTAGCAGCTCTGAAGAATATCAACCGATTCTGCCTAAACCGCCCCTACGGGTCTTGAAGGCCGCCCCTACGGTTTAACGCCAGAAGCTTTACTCCGGTTGTTTACACCACCTTTATGGCATTAAAGGTGGCTGTTTTAGGCCGGCTATTTACTCCTAATTTAGTGTCTTTTGTAGTATTATCCATGCTTTTCCTCACATTAGATCTATCGGCAAGTTGTACTACAATCCTAGTTTCCATTGCTTCTGCTGGATTTCTTTGTAATGGATACGGCAAGTTGTCACCCGCTGGGGCGGCTGCAATGGCCCGCGGGGGCGGTGGAGCAACATAAACTTTGCTTCTTGATCGATCTTTACTCCTAAGTGCTTATAACTCCTTCCTTAGCTTCTTTTGATCTTCTTCTTCTGGACCAAGGAGTTAGTAGCATAAACCGACACTAATGTAATAAAAAGACTCTAAAAACTACCCTAAATGATAGTGATTCTATCACCTATCAATGATGATGATGAAAGACTTAGACACAAATAAAGTGGTTTTATACACTAAACAATTTATTGATTATATATCGAGTTGCTTGGTAGTTTGTTTAGAATGTGTGCAGGTCTTGAAACGCATTTCAAGGGACCTTCTGAAGCCTTGAAAGCCATTTCAAGAAATTAGTAGCCAAGGCCTTGAAACTCAAGAGCACGTTGAAGGACTTCAAAATTCAAACTGAATATACCAAGTGGTAAAGAAGATCTTCTAAAGAGATTTGCGCAAACCAAAAAGATATGCTCGAAGAAAATCTCAACCGACCAAGGAAGATTTGATTCGAAACATGATCTTGCAAATGATCCTCAACCGAAAGCACATAGATCTTCTCTCCAATAGAATTTTATATCTTCACAACAAATACGAGAAGACTATAACAAGAGAGATCAACGTGCTTCAAGGACATGAAAACAATAGAAGATCCACAACGTCTACCTCATCTCAACCAAGAAGCGGCTTTCATTGAGAAGAAGAATCATCTTCAACGGTCATCTTCTCAACGGCTAGAAGACCTCTCCATAGAAGTCTATAAATGAAGATGTCGATTGAAGAATAAGAAGCACTCACACGGAAACATCTAAAGTCTTCAAGTGAACCAAAACATCTTTATTCGATCGAACTGTTTTTCTTTATCTCCTTTTCTTAAAGCGTTATCCCCTAGAGAGAGATAAAACTCGAGAGCTCCATTGGCATATCTAAAGAGTGTTATACTCGAAGGATTTTGGTACTATGCCAAGTAACTTGGTTATTATAGCAAGGTGAAGAGTTGGAGCTAGATTGTAGTATTGGCTACAGTGAGAGAAGAAGGGGATTTCTTCTAGTTTGTATCTAGGACTCTTTGGAGCTGATAATAGATAGTTAGATCCTAAGGCTATACCCTGGGACGGAGAATAAGCTATTTAGAGCCGAACTTCGTAAACATATCCTCGTGTCGATATTTTACATTCCGCACTTTATCTACTTTATTGTGACTAACTTTGTTTTCCAGGTGAACAAAGTCAAGACCCTTGAAATCAGTTTCAAAGCCTTGAGATAGGTTTTTACGAAAAGTTCTCATACTCTATTTCAACCCCCTTCTAGAGTATCTTTTATCCTTTATATTTACTTATCGGTTTTTCAACTAAGTTTGCTTCCAAGCTACTAATAGAGGATAAGCATGCCATTCCTACTTAACATGCAACTAGATTTGGAAACTTTAACACATAACCTAAAATGAAGAACTTTTTATGAAATTTTTTAAAATTGGATTACCAACAAATGCGAAACTTGATGAAAGAAAAGTTGTAGTTACTAGAAATTGTAAATTGGGTAACTACCAATTTGAGGACTTATATTATTTACTAATGGCTTGTCCTTTGACCAAAAAATTATTAATAAAATTGTCAAAACAATCTCACACAAAATTAATAACATGAAACATGAGAACAAAAAAAGTGACATTATTCAGGAAATTAAACATAAAATTGGAAAAAAAATATCACATGTCTTGCTACTTTTTGGTCGGGTATGTGGTTCTCTAAAAAAAATTATTTTCAATGATGAGTCGCTGAACTCATTTAATAACATGATTGCTTTTATTAAGAATCAAATCCACAAATGACAAAAAACTATTAATGGTAAAAAAACTATGAATGACGAGGTTGATTATGACATTAGGCCCCATAAAAAAATAGTGAATACTACCAAACGTACAAAAATATCAATCAATTGAAAAAAGTTAAACCGTGGTTTCCACAAACTTAATTCTGATAGCTCGAAACTTGATTCTGGGGTTACATCCACTAACTTTGTTATCTGAAAAGTCACAATGGAGTGGTTAATAGTCTTGATTCAAAAAAATCATTTTAATTGACTACTAAAAGCATAATCTTTTGCTCTTAAATTGGGCTTCCAAAAAGCTATCAGATTGCAAATAAAAAAGATCGAAATCGAGAGTTACAAGTTGTGTGTCATCAAGACACTCCAAGATTTGTTGAGCTGCCCGTGGGAGGTCGGGATGATTTTATCCGGCTCGAGACTGGATATTTATTCATTTGACAAACTCCAAATTAAACATGGTTTTAGATAAATTAACGGTGTTGCTGACCGGTTGACCCATTTGAGAATCTCGACACCCAACACCAGTTTTTCTAATAATACCGAACTTTGTGTTATCATCCACAAATATGCTCTAATTTGAACTTCCTCTATGAGACCAACGTAACCAAATTTTTGTTATAAAATAAGGGGGATATTAAGGGCACGGCGCAAGATTTCGTATACGCACCACGTGGGCAGGATGAGTGACCGTCACGGTCACGCATCGCGTAACCATGAACTTCTCACGGTTACGCAATGCGCGACCGTGACAGTCCCACATCCTGCCTACGTGGATTTGTGACCGTTGAGATTCAAACGTTGTAATTTGAACGTTATTGATTTCCTTTGGTTATATATAGATAGTAATAGAAGAGGTGAATAACGCTCACAACATCTTCGAAAAAACAACACAATATCTTCTGGAGAACAGCTGCGAAATGTCAACACACGAGGATGATGTGATTATGATTCCGTTCGACGATACAAAATTTAGTGACCCATACGAGTTTCTACTACATTTCGAGGTAAGTACTTTATAACCGAAAATATAGAAAACTAGAAATGTTATATATAATGTATGTTTACGTTAGACATAGTTGCAATTTATGTTAGAAACCTTTGTTATAATTCGTGTTTTTATTATTTGAAATTATTGTTTTGTAAAACTAGGAATCATTGAGGATTAAACCGAAAACTAGAAATTTTGTAGTTTTTATTCTATGTGAACTAGGGTATCCGAATTATTCTCATGATGAAGGGACTGATTATGCACGAATGTTTGAAATTCGGGGTTTTTTCCAAGATCCCGAGACGATGGTGGATTGGGCTCGATTCATGGGAGGAACTATGAACATGGTGTTAATTACTAGTAGGTCGTGGATAAATTCATGGGGGTTCGTTACGTTTCGTTTGTCATGCGAACGTTTTGGATCCCCTCGTAAGAAGAAAGGCGTTGATCCTGATACCGAGTTATCTTCTAGCCGAGCACAAAAATCAAAGAAAGACGGATGTTGTTTTGAGCTTGAGGGCGTACAAAGCGAGGCTGAGAAGTAGACGTTGCATGTTATAAACGGAGTGAATAATCATACACTTCCCGAGCAGTTGTAGGGACACACATATGCCGACAGATTGACGGAGAAAGAATTTTGGAGGGTGGGACGTGAGCTTGGGTCGGGTTTCAAGCCGAGAAATATTTTGAAGTCAATAAAGTTAGATGATCCATACAACGTCAGCACAATAGAACAAATATACAATGTTGGAATGAAGATTAGAAAGCTACAAGCCGAAGGACAAAGTCCTCTCCAACAAGCACTACATTTGTTAGAGCAACGTCGTTATTACGTCAATGTGAAAAGATGCTCGGAATCGGAAGAAATTTCAAAATTTTTCATCATGCATCCGGATTCAAGACATCTCCTCAACCTATTTTCTTATGTCATCATAATGGACACGACATACAAGACGAAGGAGTAAGTTTTAATATACATGTTTTTACAATTTTTTTTATATTTCATGCACTTTTGGTTTAATATCAATGTAAACTCTTAATATGTCCTATATAGGTACAAGATGCCGTTGTTAGAGATTGTTGGTATCACTAGCACGAGGTTGACGTTTGCAATAGCATTTGTTTTCATGGCCAAGGAAAACGTCAATCACTACGAGTGGGCATTACGGAGACTCCGACATGTGTGCGAAAATGTTACACCGGGGGTGATTGTGACGGACAGAGAGCTAGGACTTATAAGTGCACTCGGTGTTATTTTTCCAGATGTGAAGCACATGATTTTCACCTTTCATATAAAGCGCAACATCCAACATAGATCTTGGGCGGTGACACGATCAAAGGAATTACAAGCTGTTTTTGCATCACACTACCATGCTCTTATTGAATCTAGATCTCCTGAGAGTTACGAGCGGCGTTTGGGTGAAATGAAAGTGTATTGGCAAGCTTATCCGAGGTTGATGGAGTATTTGTAAACTACACGGCTAATCCCCTACAAGGAAGCAATTGTTCGATATTGGTGCGACTTGCATCTACACTTTGGCACGAGGACAACGAATGCGTAAGAACTTATTTCTATATTGTTTACACTTGTTTTCTAATAATTATTGAGGATTAATTTATTGAATTGATATTGGTTGTTAGGTGT
Source organism: Fagopyrum homotropicum (assembly GCA_033239125.1). Lineage (NCBI taxonomy): Eukaryota > Viridiplantae > Streptophyta > Magnoliopsida > Caryophyllales > Polygonaceae > Fagopyrum > Fagopyrum homotropicum. The sequence goes on from BSWB01000008.1 coordinate 69,725,123, forward strand.
GAGTCCGCACACTCATTGTTGAAGGGTACATTGTGTTCTACCGTGCAAGGATTTCAGTTGGTGATGGAGAACATTGACTTGATGGTAAATGATCAGATTGATAAGATTCAAGCGTCAATAGAGATGTCACGTGAGAGGATGTTGTTGGTTGTGTGTGTGCCTATATTTGATTTGCTCCGAAAATAAGTAAGCAACGAGTGCTTCCTGGTGTTGTTGGAGATCTACGAGAAGGCAAAGCAAATTAGGAGCTTGACAACATGTAAGGATTCATATTGGAGGGAAGCTCATGGGTTGCCTTGTGCGCACGAGTTTTATATTGCTATTAGGCATCGGGAGCCAATACGTTTGGATCAGATTCACCCTTAATGGAAGCAAGTACGATGGGAAAGATTGATTCCGATGCATGAAGATGAGGTTGTCCATATTGATCCATACATGAAGTCACTTAATGACTTTAGGGAGCGATTGGACAAGAATTTGCTTCCGAGAGATGTGCTTGAGTGGATGGCTTCATCATATGATGATATTACAAATCCGGGCAATTCAACGTTGGGAGTACCAGAGCAGGAAGTTAGAACTAAAGGAAGACCACCAAAGTACGGCATTCTTTCAACAAGGAGAGAACCAAGTCTGTTTGAACATGGTTCTGGATCGGCACGTCCACTTCCCCGAGGTCGTCCACCAAAAGCAAGACAACATGTGGAAGTTAAGGTGGAGGTGGCCGAGCCTGAAGAGGCCGAACCGGTAGAGGCCCAACTTGAAGTTAAGGTTAAGGAGCCTGAGCCACATGCTAAGAAAAGCACCACCGGACGTTCTAAGAACTATCGGTTCAAGGGTGATCAGATGCAGAAGTTAATGAAACCCTTCATCCTTTCAGCCTATGATGTTAAAGGAGATGGGCATTGTGGATTTAGATCTCTTGTCGTGGTTTCGGGATACTTGGAAGAAGATTACTTGATTGTTAGAAAGGAATTGGATACAAAGTTGTTCATGAGAAAGGACTTGTACGCACATGTGAGTATTTCTTTTCTTTGCTTAACTATATTTCGTTTATAAAATGATAACAACTATTTCACTTATAACTGTTTTTTGTCAACAGTCGGAGGTAAAATGGACGGTTGATGAAGTTATCGAGGCCACTTGGTGGACTGATCCTATACCTTGTGGGCCGGAGAATTGGATGAAGTGTCCACTTGTTGCAACGGTAGCAGCGACATATTACCGGTGCACAGTTGTTATACTTGGATCAAGTCCCGAGACATGTTTATCAATTGTTGCAACAGTTGAGAACCAAGAACCCCCAACGGAGATTCGTGCAATAGCGTGGGTCGATGACAATCACTTTGTAGCCGTAAGTTTTCTTTTTGTACCTTTTATATCTCCTACATTCCGTTACTTTTATTCAAGAATGACAAAAAAAGGTAATCACTTTATCATTTGTAAATCATTTTTCATTAGGTTTGCCTCAAACCAGACTCTCCATTACCACCTTTGACCATTACATGGAGGCGTGGACATGATTCTAGCGTTGATGGATGGGATGCACACTTTCGTGATAGATTCAATTTATTCGACGAACACCGGCGCAAAGAGTGTCCTAGAAAAGTGACAATCAATCTCTCATCTTCTTCTTCTTAGGTTATATGTGTTTCATGGATGTTTGGTTTGTTGTCATTTTAGTTGTTGTCAGTTTATATGTAATTCATGAGGAGTACTATAGAACTTGTGTTTTGTTGTTATTTTCATTTGTGAAAATGGAAAGTCTTGATGAAGTCTTGAACTTTAAAAACATTGATTACAAATTCAAAATAAGCCAGATTAGTTGATGAACTTTAAAAACAATGTAAAGGTAAAGTACATAACATTGCAAAGCAAGACATAACCAAAATGTAAAGTTTCATACAACACATAAAATGTAATATATACAACAAAAGGTAAAGTATCATAATCAACAACAATCAAAAACAGAAATCAATCTCGTATGGGCTGCGTCGCCCTGACCTGAGATGGTGCTATATGAACCTCCTAGCCAACGGACTCGTCGTATATCGCATGTATATCCTCCATAGTCACTGAGCCACGGCTAATAATATCCCGTAGGCAGGCCTGAATGATGTGTAGCCTCTGTATTGGAATATAAAGTTGTGAGCGCTAAAGGTAAAGTATAAAACTTTACAAAGAATCAAATAAATATATCAACACATACCCGAGTATCTGAAATAGGGACCGGAGGAGGACGATCTGATGGTGGAGTTTGCATAGCCGAGCCAGGAAGGAGAAATGGATGGCCCCACTCGCTAAACTAGGACATGTAGTCCTGAGATACTGTCCATGGGTAAGGGGCCCTAGTCTGACCCTGAAGCGCAAATCTGCTCGCCTCCTCGTGTCTAGCAGCCCAACGATCATCTGCGCATTGGAATCTGACCATATACCCTCTACTGCCAGAAGCGGGGCGCTGCTCCAAATAAGGGACAATCCTCTGAAGTGGGATCGTCTGAACATACCCAAACTGACGGAGGACTCGATCCGGCATGTATGCCTTGACGATATCTCCTATCTGGATCGTCCCCCGGTATGCCGAAACAGCAAACTCGCCCTCAAAATTCAACACTATGTCGCTATAAGGGATGAACTTGATGTCCTCCGCTCTCATCTGATCTAACTATGAACGCAAGGATCTCTGCCTCTCAAGAGTGAATGCTGGGGTCCTCGGGACAGAGAGTCTCGAAGCCCATCTTGCCAATCCATGACATCCTGGATCCTCTGCCGCAGAACAACCCAAGGATGGGAAGTGGGCTAGATCCAGAATTATAAATATTAAATTAAATGAAAGTTAATAATAATAATAATAAATGAAAGTTCTTACCTAAAGTGACTAATTACAATAAATGTTCTTACCTGTAGCAGTGATGTATATCATCCAATCGTCTTCACCTTCAGCCGTGAAGCGTCGCCCAACATACTGTAGGGAAAGTCCAGATTTGTCATTTATCATAACAATAACAATATAAAGTTATTAGTTACTGAAGTAGAGTGATAGTTATACATACGAGTATAAGTACGCTAACACGCCGGTGTCCCATGCATAGTCTCCAGTCCGGCTATGATCACGTACCAAGTCTATCAACCAAGGTCGAATCTTGTTTGTCGATTTATCGATGAACAAGGATGAGCCCAAAAAGAAGAGAAAAAATACAGAAGCAACCTCCTCAGCTGGGGTAGCTGGGTCGCGCCGAATGACATTATATGCAGTCCTCAGTAAATCAACTGGTACAGCTGTCTGGTGACTCCTAGCCTCCACCTTTGATATACGGAATGTGTCACTCAACCACCTCGTCCTCTCTCGTGCCAACATAGGTGTGACCATTGCCTCTCCATCAGTCGTAATGCCTAGGATGACGACTACATCATGCAGGGTGATGGTCATCTCACCCCAATGTAGATGAAAGCTGCTAGTCTCTAGATGTCAGTGCTCCACGAATGCATGTATAAGGGCGTGGTCAACTCTAGCAAACGAGACGTCAAGTAAACCCGTCAATCCAGTCTGAGATGCAACAGCAAACCAGGAAGTGGGGTCGGCTCTGTCAGCGTCTGAAATCCATCTACTCAGCGCGGAAATGTGCTCTATCCGCCTTAAAGCGGTCATCGGCCTCCTATAATCCTTCTTCATAACACAACGAATATTCAATTAAACATTTTATTAATTTAGTTTTTGTAACATAATGTGTTATAATTGTACCTCTTCGATCCAAACACCGCGAGCACGGTGTCCGGCATAGCAAGTCAACACATCGTTGATCAATGGTGCCCCTGTATCAGCAACTACACGGCCTCGATCAGCCGGTATAAATGGCTCATGCGGCGGCACTACATGATTTGCAGCTGGAGCATCAAAATCAAAATCTCGCTCCTCAGTATGGTCGCAGACTGGTGGCTCTACCTGCTTCTCAGTAGGAATATCTGTAGTTGTCTCAATCTGCTCGTCAGCAGTAATATCTGTAGCTGGCTCAACCTGCTCGTCAGCAGTAATATCAACACGCTCGCCAACTGGTGGATCTACCTCCCCTGGCTGTACAGAAAGAGCGGCCACCTCTTGGTCCGAGTCTGATCCGTAAGTCGGTAATGGAAGAACCCCCCGAGGGAGAGCCGGAGAAGGATCTGATATGCATGGTCTCAATGCCTTCTGCAGTGGTGGTGTGTCGGCCGCCGAACCAGCTACCTGAGAGCTCCTCTCCATCGTAGCGAGTCTATCTCTACGAGCGGAGGCCGTAGGACGCCTTCGTCTCTACATGGCCTATAATATCTATATTTTTTGATATTTTAGTTTAATTTAATTAATTTTCTTTTATGTAGTTTACTTTACTATCATTTGAAATGAATTTAAACGAAACTAAATGAGATTAAATTAATTACAATTAAATTAAATTAATTTATTTACCTTTTAATCTTGTTTAATAACTCTAAATTATAATTAAATTAATAACAATTAAATTACTTAAGACAATTAAATAGTAAAGGTACAAATTTCAATTTAATTTATTTTTATTCTATTTTATTTTACATTAAAGTAATTGTATGAAATTAAATAGTAAAGGTAGAGATTTAATTTAAATTATAATTACAATAATTACAATTAAATTAATTAAATTAATTAATGTAAGCTATTATAAATTTTAATTTAATTAAATTTAATCAATCTACATTATTATAAATTCATAATTTATATCATTTAATTAAAAGTAATTACGATAAAGTAATTACATTTGTTCAAATTGTATTTACATTATTTAACTGAAATAATTTAAATTATTTAATTTAAGTTATTATAAATTGTAATTTAATTAAATATAATCAATCAAATTATTATAAATTAAAATTTTATATCATTAGATTAAAAGTAATTAGGATTAAGTAATTACATTTGTTCAAATTGTATTTATATCATCTAATTCAAATAATATTATAAATTATATTTATATCATCTAATTCAAATAATTTAAATTAATTAATTCAAATTATTATAAATTATATTTTAATATATTTAATATTCTTTAATTAATTTAATTAAATTTAAATTGATTTAATATAAATTAATGCATTGGAATGCATTTTACGATGAACAGTGGCTCCACGGTTTCGCAATGCGTGACCGTGAGCCACTGTTCTTCGTCTTCGACAATCCGCCTTCAATAGCGGACTGCCGAAGCTTCCATCTGGTTCCGTTCAACATATACACTAACAAACAACCTAAATATATCACAATCATGAACAATTTAACCTATTACACTCAATTTCATCCTCAATTACGAACCCGAAAGCAAAAAACAAAAACCGAACAAAATCGAACTAAAAACCGAACAATAAATGTTGCATACCTCTCTCGGGTCCTTTTTTCGATTTTGAAATGGCCTACCACCGTTACCGTCTTTATCCATTGCTTGTTTTTGTGTGAAATCGGTGAGATTGGATCGAATATGGGCAATCGTCTTCTCGTCTCCTTGTCGCTGCTGCTTTCGAAATTTTGGGTTTGAAGGAGACGCTTACTGGATGAGATCCCGTAAGCGCTTTTAGGGCATTAAACTGACGGTCACGCATTGTGTAACCGTGACAGTGTTATGCATTCGCAATGCGTAAAGCTTACAGTTACGCATTACGAATGCGTTGTGCCAATACGATATCTTAAACCGTGCGAATACGACTTCCATAAAATAAATATAAACAGAACATCTCCCTTCTAATGTCTTTCCATATTTGTACTCTTATATGAAACAAACAAAATAGAAAAAGAAAAAGAAAGCTCGCTGGAGGACTTAGTCTGGGTCAAAGGTAAAGTACACGTGGAAAACAACTGACTTGGTATAATTTTTATTTTTTTTGAAATTAATGACTTGGTATACAGTTGGTAGTTGATAGTAGTATTCAAACCCGGTTTACTCTTTCCTGGTATGCCGCCTGCGTTGATTCCTCTTTAATTCTCCTACAAATTAGCACATATCATCCCCACATTCCCCTATAATGACCTGTTACAACTCCTGCTAGCTAGCACGCCATTGCTCAACTACACGTGAATCGTCCTACATATGTCTCCTCCGGCGATGACATCAGACGATCCAGATTGCGTCCAACTCCTACAAAAGGGAGTAAAGCGGTTATCCGACAATGGGATCCAGAAGCTCCCAGCCAAATACATCCTACCCGGCCCCGACAGACCCGGATTCATCAACCCGGGGCAGCACGACCTGAAGCTACCATTGATCGACGTGGCAGACTTATTGGGACCAGACCGGCCCGCAGCGTTGAGCAATCTTGGTAGGGCGTGCGAGGAGTACGGGTTCTTTCAAGTTGTGGGGCACGGGGTCGACGCCGGAGCAGTCGCGGAGATGATTGACGCTTGCCGGAAGTTCTTTGCATTGCCGCTTGAGAAGAGGGAGAAGTACATGTCGGACGACATGAGTGCTCCGGTTAGGTATGGGACGAGTTTCAATCAGAGCAAGGACCGGGTTTTCTCTTGGAGGGATTTTCTTAAGCTCGTCATTGATCCTGAATCAAACGACGTCGTTCGGCTTTGGCCCTCTTCTCCGCCAGACTTCAGGTTTGAACTTCTTTTTCTATTTTTATGAGTAAGGCTAGCTGTGAAATATCCTACGTCTGTAATATGATAATACGTGAAGTAACACATACATTTTAGAGATTTTGTTAATTAGTTTTATGATGAAACGTCTTAAATAGATGTACTTTGACTTGCAAACCCTCCACGTGACCATAATGTCTCAGAAAAAGGGCATTAAGATACTCTAAAGAGAGCAAGAAGTTGTTTATGGTGCTGATGGAAGCCATCCTAGAGAGCTTGGGACTCCCCGACGACGAAATAGCAGTGGAGGATTTGGAAAAGGGGAGCCAGTTGATGGTTTTGAACTGCTACCCAGCATGCCCCGAACCGGAGCTGACCCTGGGAATGCCTCCACATTCGGATTACGGGTTTCTTACAATTCTGGTGCAAGACAGCGTGAAGGGTCTTCAGATCAAACACCAAGGCAAGTGGGTGACTGTTGAGCCCATCCCCACTTCCTTGGTTGTTAATGTCGGCGATCATCTTGAGGTATGTACGCACGCACGGTAGCTCTAATTGCATTGGAAGTTGGCTCATTTTGTTTTCTAATAACAATACAGATATTCAGCAACGGGAGATACAAGAGTGTGGTGCACAGGGTGTTGGTGAACTCAGAGAGGAGTCGAACCACGGTGGCCTCCTTGCACAGCCTACCCTTCAAGTGCGTGGTTCAACCGTCACCGAGGCTTCTCCACCAGAACAACCCTAAGCGTTACATGGAGACGGACTTCGCAACCTTTCTCAAATACGTCTCTTCCGGGGACCCAACCAACAAGACCTTCTTGGAATCTAGAAAAATTGTCAACATATAGAGGAACTACCTTAATATCCACGTTTCCGATTTATTTTTTAAATTTTAACTATTACTATTATCATTTCTTTTACAATCTTATGTACCCTCTATAATTATATAGTTTCTCTCTCTTTTTTTTTGTTATAAAATTAGATTGTTCATTGTAGACTTGACAAGTCAACCTTAAACTTGTTACGGTCCGGGAACCTGGACATTGTTTCGATCTTGGACACAAAACGCTCGTCTTCAAAACTAGATGACATGAAATAGAGGGATAAGGTGTGAAGGAATATGGATGTATCAAGGTCAAACCCCTTGCTATAACTTCGAGCAATTTAGGTATATTAAACATAAAACACATCAAAGAATGTTCAAGAAATCCTTATCCTATAATGTTACACCCTCTTATTTACAGCCTAGGAAGCACAAGACTTGTGAATGTCTGATAACGTCAACTCGCAATTGAAATTGACACACACGTAAGACACTCCAAGCTATATATAAATAATGAGAAAGATAGTCTCACTTGCACTCTTCAGCGAAGGAATGGAACTCACTTTAAAACACGTAGGGGGCTTTGCATTCAAAACATCATAAAACGTTCAAAGGGAAATTCAGCCACGTATAACGTGTAAACTAGGGCTGAACCACATTAAACCTATAGCTGGAAAACTAATTTGAACGCTCTTTAACCGGGTCTAATTTAATCCAAAAAACTTAATAAAAAGATGGGCTTAAAACTAGCTTAAAAGACTCCATTGTTACAACATAACCCGATAGTCATTAAAAAGTAATTGGACTAAAATAAAAATAAATCATGGGCTGTAAATATCGCCATAGCGCATCATAGCATGTTTTCATACCATATTTTTAGGTGTTTTTAGATGTCCTTTTTTTTAATTTTGTCTTTATTTTGCACGGATTTAGACATCTTTACTTTACTTTATGCTTAATATTGCAAAAGAGATGTTTACTTCCCTCTTTGTATTTGTTTTGGCCCCGAAATGAGCTTGAAATGATCAAATATGCATCATTCCGAAGCCAAAGGAGAAAATAGCTCATCATCACCATCATCCTCATCCCTATTCAAGCAAAAGAAGTGACAAGACGGTTTGACTTCTATGATCAAAGGGGAAAACCTCAAGAAGTCCCGAGTCTCATAAGAACGAGTACATCGACCTTTACGAGCCTAGCATGAAGCCCGAAGAACCCGATGTTCATCCAAGAAGAAGTCATCAAAGAAGAACTATCCAAAGCTTTCAAGAGAAGTGGGCCGAGTTAGCATAACACATGGACTGGGATAGCATGACACATGGACCGAGTTCACTAATATCCGGTAGAGTTTCAAAAACTGTGACTAAACTCGGCCTGAGTTAGGGTTGTTGCTCTGCTCCAACTCGTTGAGTTGGCCATGTTCTAGAGGACACCATGCATCCTCCTCAACCATTAGGAATCATCTAGGGTTTGGACCACCTCCAAAACTCTATTAATATGCCCCTTTGTTCTAGGATGAAGCTAGAATTAGGATTAGAACAAAAACATTTCTAGATCAAGGGTTTTATGTAGCCACAAAAATGGAAACTTTTTGGAGTAGTCACTAAGAACAAGCTTGTGGTCTTTAAATCTTAGTTTTGCTATAGCTTTTGATTGGTAACTCCAAATCACTCCTTTCTTTCAATAAACATTGTTATTTTGTCAAAGTATATCTATCTATGATGAGTTTTGTTGTGATTGATTTTGTTTTCAGCATGTTAGAGTAGATCATTTCTAGGTTTGTGGGTAAATGCCCCAAACCATGTTTTGCTTGATTTTTTTAGTGTAGATATATCTTTTGAATAGTTTGTTGTATGAATGAGTAACAATATGAGTGTTTATAGTCCTAAATGACCCTTTCTCATACTTGATGATATCCTACATTGTGGAGTAGTATAGATGGTGCATGTCTAGACTTGACTTGTTAAACAATGGGTTACCGTCTTGTTTGGGATTGTATCGTGCTTAGGTTTAATCATTTCCTTAGATTAAAGGGTTTATGTTTATATTGTTCAATTATTTGTTAGATCCTCATGATTTTTTTGACTAGGATCACCTTCGAAGGATGAGTAGAAGGACCTGATTATGTAAGTTTTTTCATCCTTTGAGAGCATGCTTGATGGTATGTTGCATATGAGATCCTCTTAGTTGCTATATATTTACTTGATTGCTTTCATATGTGCCTAGACTTGGCTTGATTAAAATAGTGACAAATCTATCTTGCTCAAGTATTATGATGAGATGATACACGAAGCGATTCGTGCTACCTCTAGAGTATGTTTCATATGTTATTAAGCTTTATGTTGTTTTATTTGCGACCTAGGAGTTTCACTTGGTATCTTTTATAGTGTGACACTATAGTAGGTAGTCAAGAAAGTATAATCAGAAAGCATTGTTCGCTCCAAATGGTGTGTGCAAGCTTTAAATTTATATCCCAAGAAATATGCTTAAAACAAAGATGCGAACCCGCAGTGTACGGATCAATTATAGTAAAAGCAAGAATTTCGGGGTGTCGATCTCTAGGACTTGGGTGAAACAACGCAAGTCTAGGTTGTCATTGCAACTAATAACCACAAAAGCGATTAAAGCAATAAAAAAGATGATAATAAGGTCAATTAAAGGAAATATGCAAATTCTAGGGATTAAAGCATCTAGTTGTGGTTCCAACTCAAGATCTCAAGATAAGCGGACAAAGCTGAGATTTTGCAAAGGAAAGGTGTTTCTAAAGTGGAGTAGATTACCGGGTAAGTCTCACTACTCACTAATCCCAAACCAAAAGCTCCTATTACCGGGTAAGTCTCACTACTCACTAATCCCAAACCAAAAGCTCCTATTACCGGGTAAGTCTCAAGGTACTAAGGAAAGGAATTATAATCTCAAACCAACACACCAACTAAGGGAATAGAATCAACCTTTACTGGGTAAGTCTCAGGCTAACTCATAAAGATGGAATGAAGGCACACTCAAACCCCAATAAAGGATAAACCTTTATTACCTACACTTATGATCTTGGGTAAACAAACTAAGGAATCACCGGGTAAGTCTCATCCTAGGCTTGCATTGAACCAGGAAATGTGTAATAAGAATAGGATTTGGCAAACTCTAACACTTAACTCTCAGTTTCGGATCAGAAAAGTCACCTCGGTCAGCCAAGTTCCACCCCGGCCGAGATGTTCGTCGACTGAACGAGGTACTCTAGGGTTAAGGTTAAAGACTCGAGCTTTAAGGGTCCTACTGGGATTAAGATTATTCTATCATCGTCTTTCCCACAACTTTCAGCCAATCACCCTAGAATCGCACAAGGAAATTAGCCACTCATCATCATGAAAGCAATAATAAAATATTTGAGAAGGGAATGAATATTTGAACACAAAAACCTTAAGAACAAGGCTTCAATAACTGGATAAAATATCAAACAAATCAGCGTTCCTCAGAATAACAAATCAAACAAAAACAACAAACCAAGGGCATCTAAGAAAATCTTACAAATCCCCTTAAAAGCTATCCCAAAGTTATAAACTTCCTTCCTTCAATCTTCAAAGCTTCCTTCAAACTTCCAGAAAATCTCTAAGTATGCAGCTTCTTCAATGATCCAAGAGGGTAAAGGATTGCTGAATTGTGGAAAATCCAACCCCTTTATATAGGAGAATTATCTTCCAAAGATAATAATATCTTAAAAAGATAATTTCCTATGAAAATAAATCTTATCTCTAAATAGATCTCCTAAATATATGATCTTCCTTCTAAAAATCCAGCCCAAAAATATAAGCTATCTTCCTTCCAAAAATAAAAGATCTCAGCCAAATAAAATATATCTCGCCGCGCCAAGGTGTTCGCCTCGGTCGGAACGCTCCTCAAAATCACCTCGGTCGAGGTGACACTGTGGCTGACCGAGGTGAATCTCAGCTGAATGTGAAATCTCTTAAATCTGGTCCAAAGTAAATCTTCTTTGTTAATTCCATGCTTCGTGAGTTCTCTTTTAAGCTCCAGAATGTAGCTCCTATGACTCCTTTGCTCCTTAGCTCCATTTCAATCCAAAATGTGCCATTTTACCTACGATTACAACGAAACTTGGTGTAGACCTCGATTCCCGTAAAGGTAGATGAAGCGAAAATATAATCACATAATATACATCCAAACATGTAGATTATTGAAGATAAAACGTCTAAACAAGTCTCAAAATATAGACTATAATACATGCTATCAAAATACCCCATACTTGTCCCTTGCTTGTCCCCAAGCAAGTTCCAAATCTTAAGTATAAGATAGAATGGATTATAAGTCATAAAGATCAATGAAAAGTATTTCAAAACATTTTGGTGGTGTGCTCCACTCATAGATCACTCTAAGAGAATGCTTCATGGTGTTTAAAATCAAAACATGATCAAAACATTTTATAAATATAGGAAAGTTGTTCATCTTTGCATAAAATCATAGAATGCATAATAAATTATAATTATCGAAATTAATCATGTATAATCCATTTTAAACCACCAAGTCAATCAACAAGCTCGAGGTCTCAAGGGCTTTTCAAGAGAGGGTCAAGAAACGTGTGAGGGTGGGATGTATATAGGAAATGTGGTGCTAGAATCCGGGAAAAGGATCTTCACTTCACTTGCTTTGAACTTCAACATCTTTCACCAATAAGCTTTGCTTATTTAATTTTTACTTTTTGGGATGCATGGACAGAGGTGCAGAATAACCGAAGCCTAGGAGATCAGCAATCATCAATTTCTCGAGATGCCTCAAACCCTTGATGCACATACCATGACCCGTTAGGAATATCGCTCAATCCGACTTTGGCAAGACACAAACACCCGGCTATGTGAATGGTGCCGAGTTACTCATCATCATGATTGACTTCCCCAAACCAATTTGTTTCTTTCTAAACTTCCAGCCAACATCTCAACTTTTCTTTCACTTGCTTTTCACTTACTTGCTTCCAAATTCCTGGATAGGTAAAGGGAGGTAAATATATTTATGAGGGGCTAAGCATGATCAAGAAGAAGAAGAGAAGAGAATGAATTGCCTTAATCATCCCAGGAAGAAAGTTATAGAACTCATAATGTGGTGTCAACCTTCAAATTCAACATAATTTGGATAAAAATAAAGTATTAAACATGCCAAAAATTTCAAACAAAGCATTTAGCAACTTAAGCATATCATAAAACCTTTTAACATATAAAGATTTCAAAACCAATCTGCAAACAAAATCTCACTGAGGTGATATCCAGAAGAGAAGCAAAAAAATCGTTTCGAAAACTTTTTCAGTTAAACCGCCTCGGTCGAGATGTTCTAAGTCAACCGAGGTACTTGACCTTGTTTGGCAAGAATCATCCCGGTCGAGGTCATAAAAATTTTTTTTTCTTAACCAGTTTTTGACGTTTTTCTCAATCAAATAACTTGTATGCATGCATGTAGTCTCAGATAAACATATAGAGCATAAGAAAGATCATAAATAGAAAGTCATACAACTCATACACATAATGTCAAATAAGGTACATCCAAATATCCCATACTTGGGACTTATTGTCCCAATGGGTCAAAATAAGTCTTAAAACAGAGTACTCACCGGAAATATGCTGAGCTGCATAATAAATAAAGAAAAAAAATCCCTGCTAGCTCTAATCCTGATCCACTAGTGGTGGTTGTGGATACGGGACGAAGGGATACTGAGATGGGTCAAATGGATAACCCATGGTATGCTGGAACTGTATCTCCATCATCCGGCGCTGGTAGTGCTGGCTCTCCCTATCTGCAACATATCCAAGGACAAGGTAGCGTAAGAGTCGATCATCTGGTCCGTCAGCTCGTCAATTCGTCGATGAGCTATGCGATCCCTCTGCCTACAGACTCTGTGCCTAGAAGGGCGCGATGGTGCTGCAGCCGCCTCCTCCTTTGTCGCCTCATCGTCTAAGTCGACAACTGGCACACTAGGGCCGGCCGTATCTATCCCTGTCTCCATGGCAGCACCGCCATCATCATCCTCATCCTCCTCCTCCCGTACCTGAGCTGCTGCAGCGTCTCTGGCATCCTCTATGTAGGGTATCCAAGCGGTGAACCAATACTTAGGATCGTAGACTGAGAACTGAGCCGACCACATGATATCCTGAGGGGCAGTCGACTCCCAATGCATCACCACGTATGTTGTAGTGAGTCCACGACGAACCAGAATCCCCCTTGTGATCATCAGCTACATGGAGGCAATCAAAAGCAGAAATATCCAAGAAACACGGCGCAATCATAGGGCGTGCGGATATGCGGTCATAGTCAGCCCGGTGACGCTCGTGAATCACCGGAATAGAAGGTCGGGAAATAGAAGAAGGTGAGGAACCACTGGGGGCATCCCTCAGAACTAACTGTCGATCAGAATGAGAACTCATTCTTTCTGCTGACAGGTCACCTCGGTTAATCTGACAAGGCTGAAGAATCACCTCGGCCGAGACACAGCTCGACTGGACCGAGGCAAAAAACTGCTCAATCTCTACTCTTTGATTTTCAGTTCTTTTCCCCCAATATCACTACCGATTGTTCCTATGAGGTACTTAAGCCTTTTTCAACATAAACCAATGGCATCCAAAGCCAAATTCGACCGAAATCAGCGAGAATAGGAAAGTTAGGATTTTCGAACGTTTACCCCAGATTTAATCGATTAGAGGCGTTTTTGTTGTAGTTTCTTGCTTGTAATCTGATCCTCTAGCCTTTCCTTGCGAGATCGGAGCAAAAATCGTAGAAAACGATTGAAGAATGGGAAAACGAGGTGATTATAGTGCCGCGGTCGAGAGAGAGATGGGAGGGAAGAGAGAGAAACTATTCCCCTTTTATACCCCTTGCTGGATCTGACATCACGTCCGTCGAGGTGGTCCCAACTGGACCGAGGTGTCTGGACCGATGTGGATCTTTGTCAGCCCTAGTCGCCTCGGTTTCTCAAGAATCATCCCGGTCGAGGCGCTGTGACAGCAACCGAGACGTGTCTCAGTCAAACTCCGTCTTCTTAGTTTCTCGAACTTATGTCCTTCTAGTGTTGCTCCTGGGTTGTAATCCTTCCTTAGAAAGTACCTGGTTTCTATCTAGGACGCCAAAAACAAAACAAAGCAAACTATCTAAAGCTAGACTAGAAAAGGGAAAAGAAAGCAATACCTTGGGTTGCCTCCCAAGAAGCGCTTGATTGAAGGTCGCTAGCTGGACCGTACGACATCCCTAAACATGCTGGAAGGTGTCTTCACCCCATACTTCGCCTTCATCATGGGGTGAGATAAAGAAGTCTATCAAACGTTCCAGCAAATTCAAGTGTTCATCTGGGAATGAATCATCGATGGGTGGGTCGTCCTTCTCGCGTGAAGAGGGAGGTAGCCGGCTGAGGTGATCCGCAACAGAATTTTCGGATCCCTTGTTATCGCGAATCTCTAGGTCAAGTTCTTGAAGCAAGAGGATCCATCAAATAAGACGCGGCTTTACATCATTCTTAGCAAGTAAGTAACGAATAGCTGCATGGTCAGTGTAAACAATAACTTTCGCTCCCACTAAGTAAGAGCGAAATTTCTCAAAAGCATATACAACCGCCAAAAGCTCCTTTTCGGTGGTGGCGTAGTTTAGTTGGGCTTCATCTAGCGTCTTGCTAGAATAGTAAATGGCGTTGGTCCGGCCATCCTTCTTTTTTCTACCACATCACTCCTATCACACAAGATCTTAAAGGGCAAGGTCCAATCCGAAGGTTGAATAATAGGAGCGGAGATCAACGCTTCCTTTATCTTGAAAAATACATCAAGACATTCCTGCGAAAACTTAAAAACAACATCCTTATTCAAGAGTTTAGTTAGTGGTTTTGAAATCTTCGAAAAATCCTTGATGAACCTCCTATAGAAACCTGCATGCCCGAGAAAACTCCGCACACCCTTAACAGAACAAGGGGGAGGAAGTTTCTCAATAGTCTCGATCTTAGCTCGATCGACCTCAATACCTCGGTTGGAAACGAGGTGTCCTAGCACAATGCCTTCATTAACCATAAAATGACACTTCTCCTAATTCAAAACGAGATTAGTGTCTTCACATCTTTGTAGAACTAGAGAAAGGTTAGATAGGCAATCATCAAAAAGAGGAACCATATACTGAAAAGTCATCCATAAATACCTCCATGATCTCCTCTATGTACTCGGAAAAGATAGCCATCATGCATCGCTAGAAGGTAGCAGGTGCATTGCATAATCCGAATGGCATCCTCCTATAAGCGAATGTCCCCCATGGACAAGTGAAAGTGGTCTTCTCTTGATCATCCGGATGGATAGGAATCCGAAAGAAGCCACTATATCCATCTAAATAGCAAAAGTGTGAATGCTGGGCTAACCGTTCGAGCATTTAATCGATGAAGGGAAGTGGAAAATGGTCCTTCCGAGTGGCCACGTTCAACTTCCTATAATCGATGCACACTCTCCAGCCCGTAACGGTCCTAGTTGGGATCAATTCGTTGTTCTTATTCCTCACAACGGTCATCCCTCCTTTCTTCGGAACTACATGCATTGGGCTCACCCATTTTCTGTCCGAGATAGGAAATATGATACCTGCATCCAACAACTTAAGAATTTCTTTCTTCACAACCTCTTACATGATCGGATTTAACCGTCTTTGTGGTTCCCGTGAAGTCTTATGATCATCCTCCATTAGTATTCTATGCATGCAGAAAGAAGGCTTAATACCAATAAGATCATAAATAGTATAACCTAAAGCCTTTTGATGTTTTCTCAGGACATGCATCAATTTAGACAATTTAGTTTCGGAAAGGGAAGCACTAACGATGATGGGATAAGTAGAATCCGGTCCAAGGAAAACATACCTCAAGTGACTTGGAAGCGGTTTAAGCTCCACTACTAGGGGTGCTTTCTGAGGGGATCCTTGCTTCCTCCTTCCAGTGGAGTAGACTTAGATCGAAGAACTGGACCTTCAGAAGTCTCAGTTGACATCATCTCGCTTGCGACCTCGGTCGAGGTCCAGAGTGGGTGACCGAGATGTTCTTTAGATAAGAACACCTGGGCCACCCAATTATGGGCTAGACAAGTTATCACCGTCCATTGTCATACACCTGGGCCAATTAAATGCATATATTGTCGTCCTATTCCGGTTACGTTTTAAATGCAACATACATATGCACACACACCACCATAGAAAACACTTAAACCCATAACTGCTCGATAAGTAAGTCCAAGGATGTAACACACATAATCCGCGGGACTCGGGGCGCTACAGGGCTACAATCTCACAATGGATCTTGACCCTAGCCTGACATCAAGTTCACTGGATATTACAACAAGGCACAGATAGATTAAAACCAAAAACATAAAACGGTATAAATATATACATCAAAAGGTTTACAACATCACAACCGAGTACAAAACGGAAACCATAAACATCCAAGTACAAAACATCCCATATCCCACGAACAACCTAGAGTATGGAAGCCCTCGGTTGATCACCCATTTGACTCACTTTGCAGTCCTCCTATCTTGCAGAACAACTGCAACACGGTATAAACTATTAGCTAACATAAATGAAGTAATATCACATACACAAGCCAACACATTACAATATGCAATGCCACATTCACATCCATTTATTATCTTTACTTAAGTTATGCCGTTACTAATTCAACTTATTTTGTGACACGAGGAGCCTATAGAACCTCGTCTCTTCCCCCTTTAACACAAGGTTTTGCGTGGGGGTAGAGTTTTCACATGCCCCTTGTGCTACTAGCTTCCGAGCACCTCCTCCACAGCGAGCATTGGCAGGTGGTCACTGCCCAGTTATAATACACTTGGGCCATATAAGGTAATGAAGTGGTCAGCCTAGCCCTAATCAAGTTATAAATGCAACAATTATATGTACACCCAAAACCATTACAAACACTCAAATCCACAACTGCTCGCTAAGTAAGTCCTATGAACTTACCTGAGAACTCGTAAAACTATACCACGTCACAGTTTTCCCTTGAAGAAACGATCAACGCCTAAATAAGCAAGGCACAAACAATATCAAAACGCTGCAAATGTTAGGAGACTCGTCTCCTACAACTCATAACCACAACCATCTTTTAACTGGATCTAACCCTAAGGATTCTCAACATACATACAGTTGCCTAAGACATTCCCAATATACATCTCATCAAGATCAACATCAACCATACTAGCTTAGCCACACCTAAGCCAAGGCCAAAGGAAAGGAAGGAAGGAAACATACCAACTAGGTATGCCCTGGACACGCACCGCCAAAGCAAGTGGCGCAGGGGCGTTGTACCAGTAAGGCGCAAGGGTGGACCAACTTTGTCGCAGGGGCGGTTCAACCTAGGGGCAAGCGCGGCTCATCTCAGGCGCTGGGGCGGCTGGTGTGCAGATGGTTGGTCTTCGATTTTTCTTTGATCCTTCACATTCTCTTCTTCACCTCTTCATCAACTAGCAACCAAACATACACATATGTATACATGTATGAGCATCAAAATGTTCAAGAAGATCAACACAAGCCTAGGCTTGTGAATCCTAAGCTAAAGAGAAAGAAAGGAAGAAGAGTTGACTTATCACAACTGGACCCTAAACAGAAGGAAAGATTAACACCATCACCACATAAGTTGGCTCTCCATAGCACAACATTACATCTATCATGAACAATCAAAGCTCAAAGTGCAACAACTCTCACAAACTCATGCAATATCAAAGAAAATCAAGAAGAAGATCAAGGAAGAGAGAAAGGAAGATGATGAATGTGACGACAAGAGGAAGGCTGGAGAAGATTAGAAACCCTCAAGAGGAAGCAAAGAAAGGCTTATAAAGGAAGCAAGCCAAAAGCACGGGTCAGGGTCAACAAAGATGGTTGCAGCCGCACAAAACTACAGGGGCGGATCTGCAGGGCCGCAGGAGAGGACCACAGGACCCGAAGAGGTGGCCCACTGGATCTGCAAGGGCAGCTGGTCCTGTCTTAGGCCACTCAACACAACTCAGCACCTGCATCTAAACTGAGGTGCATGTGCGGGATCCCTACAAGACTAAGGCTCTTACATCACACTCCCCTAAAAACAAGTTTCGTCCCAAAACTTGCATGATCCAAAATCCTCTCGGACCCATATGACGAGGTATAACACTCTCTCTCTCGGAGGCATCACATTTCTGCTCATAAGATCACAACCTAAAACATTCTATTGCTTTAAAGCACAACATGGAGGAATCATCTACTCCAGCAACAAGATCACGCACGCTAAACAAGGCATAGAGGAAATTCATCTCTAGCCTAACTATAACCATGTCACAAGGCATGGAGGAAAGCCGTCTCGAGCCAATCGTACTCGTAACACAACGACGTGGAGGAAATCCATCTCCAATCACACTGTCTCCATCAACAATAGCATGGAGGAATAACCATCTCCAGCTAATCCTAAACACATCACAATAGCATGGAGGCAAGAACCTTCTCCAGCCATACCTAACTCGTGCTAGCAAACAAGATCTAAAAGATCATATGCACATATTACAACTAGCATGAAAATACAACATATGACATAAAAGTTCGGAACCCTTGCGGTTTCGGTGCTCCTGGAGGAAGTGGAGGTCGGCCCCCTCCTCGTCCAACGTAAGTTGTCGCTCTCGTACGTGCCATCTGATAGAGATGTGATCGATGTGAGACTACTTTAACGGTTAGTAAGGACATAACTATCTTAATACCCTAGGTCACTTCTAAAGGTCACAAAGTAACTACTAACACAAGCTATAACAAAAGTCCACTAAACTATGCAAACGAGTTCAACGGAGGTAGTGGCGGTCCGTGCATTCTATTCCCAACCCATTTATGCTCATGGTTTTGAAAACGAAAATTCTTTTAAAAGTTCGGAACCCTTGCGGTTTCCGTTTATTTGCTTATTCGGCCTTTTAGAAGATAGCGAGTGCCGTTGTTGCCAACCTAGGGCTCTGATACCATATTGTAACACCCCAATTCCTAAAGGACTCGGAATGCTACGAGCTGGGACCTCACAATGGGTCCCGGACCTTAGCCTGGCAACAACTTCATCGGACCTTACAACACGATACAAATAAAAAGGCAAAACACATAGTCTTTAAATCATGAGCGGAAGTAAAAGGTACAAAACGGAAAACAATACAACCAAGTCTCAAAACCAAAATAACATCGTAAGTCTCAACATCCATGAAATAAGATAAATAGTCCCGTCCTATAATGCACGGAACCCTGGCTGCCCACTACCGCCGGATCACTCGATCGCCTCTCTAACCTGCAAGGCATCTACAAGCGGTATAATACCGTTAGCCGACAATCTATGCATAAGTATAAAGGTAAAAGCACAAACACACAACATACGCAATCAGCATGCAACACTCAACATTTTATTATCTTTAATTAGGTGATAGTCATTACTAATGATACTTATCTTGTGACACGAGGGATTCCCAAACCTCTCCCCTGATCCCGTTTACCAACACGGAATGGTGCTAATGCATCTGACCGTCTACCTGCCTGGGCTGGTACAGGGAACCTCCTAGACTCTCGCAAGAGCTAGGTAGATGATGTCACGAGCCGTTATCATACACTTGGGTCAATTACGTAAATAATAAAGTCGGCCTAATCCGGTTTCGTTGTTTATTATAACTAACAAACACCACTCATACACATTACACTCATACAAGAAGCCAGCTAAGTAAGTCCGTGGACTTACCAGTCTCCGAAGCGCACAAGATCACCTCACTCGAAAGTTCCCTTGGGAAAACGTACAACGCCTGTTCAAGACAAGGCACACAATCAAGCCACACTCTAGTCCACTAGAAGTCTTTAGACTTCTAGGCTCAAACTCCTCAACCACCTAGTCCAAGAAGCTACACTCTAAGTCCATGACCTAACCAACTCTCAAACGTAACGATATACACAAGTTTACATTCACCAAGCCCGAAACGAACCCTCAACAAAATACCACCACAAGACTCACAAAACTCACACTAGATCTTTAAAGTCCCATCGCTCTAAAGCATTCCAGTTCAACTACCCTAAGCCAGCCTAGCATGCTTCTAAGGTATAACGAACCTAAGACACGAAAGAAGGAAAGGAAAGAACGAGGTTCGGGACTCACTGGAGCCAAACCGCCCCTGCGCCTGCCTAAGCGGCCCCTGCGCCTGTCTGAGCTGCCCCTGTGTCGATCTAGGTCCGCCCCTGCGCCTGACAGAGCCACCCATGCGCCTTTGTGGATCCACCCCTACGCCTATCTGTGCAGAAGGTTCGCCGGTTGAGTTCTTTGATTGTGCAGCCAATCCTTTGGGGTCTCCTTTGATGCAATGAACGTCTTCAACTTCTCTCACTTGGTATTAGCCTCCCTCCAAGGTCTAGCTTCGTCATCGAACCAACAAAACAACAATAGATCGTTGAGCAACGATTCAAGAGTGTCTTCCATTCAAGCCATGGAAGGGCAAGGAAGGAAGAAGGAGAAGGAGGAAGAAGGAAGGAGAAAAGGATGAAACCTTACCCACGTCTCGTCACTACAGTCCCGGCCTAAAAGATGGTGGATCCAAGCTAGAGCACTCCAAGAGAAGAATGTGAGAAAGGATGTAAGAGGAAGAAGTGATAGGAGAAAAGAAGTAACGTGAGTGGAGGAATGAGAGGAGGAGAAGGGTTGGCTGCATAAAAGAGAAGGAATCCCAAAGGTCTTCAGCCAACAACTCCTCATGGAATTAAAGAAGGGAGTTAAAAAGGGTCGGAAGATGAACGGTTGCCCAAAACGCTACTACCCGTCCACACATGTCACCGCCCCCGCGGAAAACCTAACCGTACCCGCGGGCTACGCGACTGAGTTACCAAAGCCGCAAGGGCGTGAACCCTTGCACCCGGCTTCTACCCTCATCTAACTCTACCCAAGCGTAACGAAAAATCCGGCCGTTAAAAAAGGTATGTTAATATCAAGTTTGCTCATTAGATCAATAAACTTACGGAACTGCTTGTCCAGACTCGCTCTTGCTCTAGATTGCGGGAATGGTAAGGGAGTTTTATAAGCTGGAGGAGGAACGTAGACATCTTCCTTCTCCTTTCCCTTGTCTTTCTCCTTCTCTTTGAGAATTTCAACGAATTTGGGTTGTGGATCGGTGGTTATTGCTCCACTTCTTATTGTAATTGCCATCACCCTTCCTTTAGGATTATCCTCCGTCTTTCCGGGAAGCTTCCCTTGGTCTCTAGGAACTTCTCCGGCCTTGCTGAAAACTTGATTCTCTAAAGCTTTTTGTGCTTTGTCGATCGAAGTAATGTGACTCTCCATTCCTTGGAGTTTCCCTAAGATGTTCTCCATCATTACATCGAACCTATCCTTCTCCAACTTGCTCGAACCATTCGATGTTTGACCTTGGCTTTTCAAAGGAGTAGAAGAAGATGGAGGTGTTAGTGAATTTTCAGCATGTGAATAGGGGTTACCGGAATTTTGGTGGTTGGATCGCCAATTGTTATTGGAATTCTTGTTGTTGTTGTTGTTCCAGTTATTGTTCCGGTAGTTGTTCTTATTGCCTTGGTTATTGTCGCTTCCTAGGTAGCTAGCCTCTTGCTCCTTCGTTCTTTGAAGGCTAGATTTTATGACTTCCTTCAACTCCTTGATCTCATTGTTGAGGAAAAATATTTGTATTTGTGCAGCTTGAGTTAATTTTGCTCCTGGGTCTCCCAAATTCCGATTCCCATTATCAATCTTCCTATGGGAATACTTCTCAATGAAGTCCCAAGCGTCATCTTCTCTCATATCCATGAATGTACCACAAGAAAGAGATTGAAGTTTGAATTGTGTCTCCACATCAAATCCCTTGTAGTAGATCACCAACAATTCCAGCTTTGAAATGCCATGGTGTGGGCATTCCGATAGAAGATCTTGAAACCTTTCCCCAGATTTAAACAAACTTACGTTAGGTTTTATAGAAAAAGCATTTATCTTACCTCTCAATTCCGCCATTTTGGATGGCAGAAATAACTTAGTGAGGAATTCCGAAGTCAAGTCCCCCCATGTGTTGTGCTTTGCATCCAGAAGAGCTTGATACCAAGATAAGGCTTTATCCTTCAAAGAGAATAAGAACGGTCTCCCCTTGTAGTTGTTGTTGTTAACCCTTTGAGGTTTCAAAGTTTCCATGAGAATCTCAAAATTTTGCAAGTGTTGATGCGGAGATTCAGCTTCCGTTCCACCAAACTGATTTTGGCGGATAATAGTGATAACTTGTGGACGCATCGCAAAGTCATGATCATCTTGCTCTCCAAGATTCACACCTAGACGGCGTGGTTGTTGAATTGAGTCCATTTGTTGCCCAAGGGTTTGTGGTTCAGCCACGACATCAGCAACTCTCACCTCTCTAGCACGAGGGCGAGGATCAACATGAGCCCGAGGAATAAATGGTGGTATGTCCTCTAACTCTGCCATATCATCGTCATCGGATGATTCAACTTTAGACGCTTTAGCCTTCTTCTTCTTAGCGTCATTCCTTTCCAATTTCATGTCCAGAAGCATCGCCCTAAGCTCATCTATTTGAAACAGATTGCGCTGTTTTTCCTCCAAGCGAGTCTTCTCGCTCAATTGGAGTTGAGTTCGAGTTTCATCTAACTCCTCTTGGATGTTCCTCTCATTATTTTCAGCCATCTTTTTCTCTCTTAGATTTCTTCTCAAAGTTTTCTCTAATTCGGGATTAAAAGGAATGAGGTCTTTGGTGGATCTAGACCTTCACATATACCTATAAAAGTTCCTGCAAAAATCACTCAAGTAGATAGATCAAATCACAAGAGCAAAATCTCCCAAGCCCGACAACCGAAAACCAAATTTGGCCTAGACCAAATCCCCGGCAACGACACCAAAAACTTGTTCGCTCTAAAGTGTGTGTGCGAATAAGCTTTAAATTTATGAAACTGAAATCAAAGTCAAGCGAACCCGCAGTGTACGGATCGGCGTAGTAAAGCAAGAATTCCAGAGTATCGAACTCAGGGATTTGGGGGGAACAAATTCAGTTCACAAATTGTCAAGCAAGTAAATATAGAAGCTTTGCAAATAATATTGGGAAAACAACAATTCTAAAGATCTGGATATCCAATTGTGGCAATTGATTCAAGATATTCTATAGATGTAAGGACAAAGTCGGGATTACAAAGGTATATCTAAGGTAAGGTTATGTACGGTGAAGTTCCAAAACGCTATATGTCTTACCCAAAGGCTCTCTCTATAAAGGTTGTTGAGGCTGCAGTATAGAAAGGATCTAAAGATAAGAAATACTATCAAATAGCCATGCCCAAACCCAAGGAAATCAAAGATAAGCCAAAACGATTAAGGTTGTGACACTCGGAACCAAAATAGAGGATGTTGAGTCTCACTACTACAAATAAAAGCCAAGCCAAGGCTAGGTTAAAGCCAATATTTAACTTTAGATCAAAGCAAAAGAAAATGACATACAATAGAGGAAACCACGGTCAGTTCTTGAAGAACCACGGCTGTGGAACTCAAGAACAGGTCGTGGAAAAGGTTGACGACGAGGTTTCTTGCAACTCTCAGGGTCCAATCTGTTTAAGTTCAATCTATCATCATCAATGCCACAACTATCAACCCTTCAGCTTAGAATTGCTAAAGGGTTTTAGCCAACAATCATCATTATGAAATCAATAATCAGGTTTAAAAGAGAAAAAGGGTAAAATCTTGAAAATTCAATAATCACCAAACAATCAATCTCAAGTCAATCCAAAGTATAGGTGTTCAAATTATGCGGAATAGGTAACAAAAAACCTGACAACAATCTCTAGGAACAATGAAGAACACGATGTCAATCCGTCTTCTATCGAAACCCTAAGATATTCTCCAAGTACGCAATCTCAAATGCGTCCTTCTCGGAATCTTCCCTGTACGCGATAAGATCTTCCTAAGCAATGTTCCAAAATGCACTCCGTGTAGGATGTATGCAGCGTCCTCTTTTTCTCCTTTCTTTAGCCTTCTTATAGGGGAAAAGAAAGGGTTACGAAAAGCCCGATAACTGCTGCTGACGTGACAAATATGACACATGGCAATTGTTATAAAAATCATGGTCTAGTGTAAACTTCCATGGTCGTGGAACTGGTCGTGGAACCTTTCTGTTGCTCTCGACCTTGTTTTTCACGCCCTCAATGCCTAAACCACGGTCGTGGTTCTCTATGTATGGTTTATATTTATAAACTCGAACTAAAATCCTAAACTACCTAGCAAAACCTGCAGTGTACGGATCGTTATGTAGGAAGGAATGTATTCCGAGGTCGAACACAAGGACTGACGTGAAATCAAGTCATTCAATGATCAAGGATAGTGTAAATCTAAACTAAGATGAGATGAGGAATAAAGAAAATGGAAAACACAATATTTTTGGATGGTTTTAGGTGATCAAACAAGGATCACAATAATATCAACACAAACAAGCAAGCAAACACACACACACAAAGATGAAAGATAAGAGGTAAGAAAGGATCACGAATCATGCAAGATTAACAAACAACTAAGCTAGCAAACACAAATAAACAAGCAAACACGAGATAGGTAATCAAAGATAGACAAAGGGATTCTAGAGATTCGGAATTCCGATTATGACAATGGACTCATGCTCCTAAAAATCAAAGGAAGGTTGTGGTTGCTCGGAGTTGGGTGTTTCTCTAATGGGAGCAATTACCGGGTAAGTCTCATGCATCCACTAGTCTCGCACCTAAGGTCCTATTACCGGGTAAGTCTCAATGAACCTAGGGACGGGAATTCTACACAAACCGGCCACTACCAAAGGGTCAAACCCCTCCTTACCGGGTAAGTTTCGGAAGAGGCAAGTCTTAGGCAACGATCCTAGCACACTCAATCCAATAGCGGCTTTTTTGGCTCACTACTACCTAGAGTTCATCATCTTATGTATCTAAGAGAGGAAATTACCGGGTAAGTCTCATCCCTCAAAAAGGTTGCTAACATTAGGTCACCCTAAGCTAAATTAAGCTCAACAAACACTAGGATTTCAACACATCTACATCCTAACATCAAGATTCATCAATACAAGCACAATAGAAAGAATCACGGGTAGATCATTGAAACCAAGGCCGTGAAACCATGAAGAACAGGCCGTGATTCTCTAATGAGTTGGGGTTTCGAACAAAAATCGATCCTAAGCTAACATGTTAGTCCATACAATCATAGTCCAAGGCATAAACATCATTCCTTCACCCTAGAATCACATCTATTCAGCCAACAACATACATTTCAAGATCAAAACTTCACAAATAAAGCATGCTTGCAAGTCATGGCTAGATAATGAAGAATAATCCAGAAAAAAGACATTAAAAGCTTAGAATAGAAGTTACCAAATCTTACAAAGGCTCCAAGAGCTGTTCTAAGTTGTCAACAATGGAAACCTCATTCAAAACCACGCTAATCTCACTTTCAAACGAAAATCTACACTAATCTCTTCCAAGAACACCCACAATGGGTGCTTGGAAGAGAGGCAACAATGGAGAAGTGTTTTTGGGGAAGAAGCTAGGTCAAAAGGGAGGAGAGATCCCCAATTACAGCTTGCAAGATCATTTAAATACCCACTGATAGCATGAATTATAGTTTATATTTTGGGGTTTGTTTAGACGTTTTATCTTTAATAATCTGCATGTTTATATGTATAATATGTGATTTTATTACCATTTCATCTACCTTTGTGGGAATCGAGGTCTACACCTAGGTTTGTTGTAATCGTAGGTAAAATGGCACGTTTTGCATCAAAAAAGAGCAAAAGGAGCTATGGAGTCATTGGAGCTACATTCAGGAACATAAGGAACCATCCAGGAAGCATAGCCATGGATCTGAGATTTACTTTGAACCAGATTTGAGAGATTTCACATTCAGTTGTGACTCACCTCGGTTGACCACAGATTCACCTCGACTGAGGTGATCCAGAGAAGTCGACTCGACCGAGGCGAACACCTGGGACACGGCGAGAATATTTTATTCTTGGCTGAGATCTTTTATCTTTGGAAAGAGATCTTATATTTTTGGGCTTGGCTCCTGGAAGGAAGAAGATATGCTAGATCATATATTTTACCTATTTTTATGGGAAGAGATCTTTCTAAGATATCTTATCTTTGGAGAGTAATTTTCCTATAAAAAGGGTCGGATTTCCCACAAATCCGAGACGCTGCATAGATCGTGCTTAGACATCCGCTATCACCTTGCTTACACCGCAGCGGCCATACTCCAGTTGGGAGATTTGAAGAACCTTTTTGAAGGTTGAAGAAGGAATTTTATAGCTTTTTATAGCTTTTGAAGGGTTTTTGTAAGATTATCTTAGATTCCCTTCCTTGTTGTTTGTCTTGTTGGATTTCTATCCAAGGAACGCTTTGTTGTGATATTTGATTCAGTTATTGAAGTCTTTTTATTAAATTCTTCTTGTTCAAATATTCACTTTCTTCCCATATACTTGATTAATACTTTCATGATGATGAGTGGCTAATCTCTTTGTGTGATTCTAGGGTGATTGGCTGAAGGTTGTGGGAAAAACAATGATAGAATGATTTTAATCACAGTAGGACCCTGAAATTTCGAGTCTTTAACCTTAACCCTAAGCATCTCGCTCAGTCAATGAACATCTCGGCCGGGGTGGAATTTGGCTGACCGAGGTGACTTATCTGATCCGAAATTGAGAGTTAAGTGTTAGAAGTTTGCCAAATCCTATTCTTATTACGCATTTCCTGGTTCAATGCAAGCCTAGGATGAGACTTACCCGGTAATTCCTTAGTTTGTTTACCTAAGATCATAAGTGTAGGTAATAAAGGTTTATCCTTTATTGGGGTTTGAGTGTGCTTTCATCCTATCTTTGTGAGTTAGCCTGAGACTTACCCGGTAAAGGTTGATTCTATTCCCTTAGATGGTGTGTTAGTTTGAGGTTATAGTTCTTTTCCTTAATTCCTTGAGACTTACCCGGTAATAGGAGTTACGGTTTTGGATTAGTGAGTAGTGAGACTTACCCGGTGATCTATTCCACTTTAGTAACACCTTCCCCATGCAAAAACCTTAACTTTGTCCGCTTGTCTTTAGATCTTGAGTTGGACCCACAACTAGATGCTTTAATCCCTAGAATTGTATATTTCCTTTATTGACTTTTATCATCTTTGATTGTTTTGATTACTTGTGGTTAGTTATTGCTAAAGATTACCGTAATTGGACTTTGTTTCACTAAGTCCCTGTGATCGACCCCTGGAATTCCTTGCTTTTTACTATGATTGACCCGTACACTGCGGGTTCGCATCCTTGTTTTAAGCTTACGTCTAGGGTTATAAATTTAAAGCTTGCACACACCGTTTGGAGCGAACACCCACCAAGATCAAGAGTCATCCAAAGAGATCATGGGACACGTGTCAACGTGGTCCAGACAGAAACCACGGGTAGATTCCACGGGCGTGGTTATGGTCTCTGGCCGTGGTTTTGTTCCAGGAACTCTCCTTGGATCATTTAGCCATGAGTTGGTGCAAGGCATGCACCAACTAGGTCCTATGTGTTCTCGTTTGCTCCTAGCTTGCTCTTTAACGAGTCCGGAAGTGTGTCATCACGAGGAATGATCCTCAAATGTGTCGATTGAGTCCAAAAGCTCCCCAAAATACCTACAAAACCGACAAAAGTCCGTGTAGACGTCTATCTCGACAATATGCATGAATTAAGCGCAAACGTCATGAACTAATGCCAAACCATGCATGAAAACCGGGAAAAACTATCTAAATGAATGCCTAAATTAACGTCATAAATTCTGTCATCAAAATACCCCATACTTAACACTTCCTCGTCCCCGAGCAAGGTCCAACTATAGGCTACGAGATGACATGATTTATGAATGCAGAAAAAAAGAAAAATATTTTTGGAATTGTGCTTCTAAAGATAGATCACCTTCATAGTGATGTTTCATGGCAATGGACAAGCAATAATGTACTAAATGAATGAAGGCACGGAAAGAATATCATACTTAACTTGAAAGCATGCATGAAAGGTAAAAATGATGAAGTCAAGATGATCATGAGAATATCCAATCTAGATCACTAAGTCATACACATAAGCAAATAGGACTTAAGGACTTAGGAAAGAAGAGGCCAAGAAACGTGATGATAAGGTGGGAATTTTCTAAGGTCATGTGGTGCAAATCCGGGAAAGGAACACAACTTCACATTTATACTTCATCCACCAAAGTGTATTTTTCTCTTTCTTTTCTTTTCTTTTTCATTTTCTTTTTCTATCACTTATTTTTGAGACAATGGCATTGGTGTACAAAAGCCGAAACCTTGGTGATTAGCGGACCTCGGGATTTCTCCGAGGTGCCTCACCCCGGGCACACATACCAAGGCTCGTTAGGACATTCGGTTTATCCGACTTTGGCAAGGCACAAACACCCGATTATGTGAATGGTGCCGAGTTACTCGTCATCAAAACCAAAGTCCCCAAACCTATATTTTTTTCTACACTTTTCACAACACATTTTCAACAACTTCATTCACAAAATTCAAACACCAATTTCACCACCCCAAAGGCTCTCTCTATAAAGGTTGTTGAGGTTGCAGTATAGAAAGGATCTAAAGATAAGAAATACTATCAAATAGCCATGCCCAAACCCAAGGAAATCAAAGATAAGCCAAAACGATTAAGGTTGTGACACTCGGAACCAAAATAGAGGATGTTGAGTCTCACTACTACAAATAAAAGCCAAGCCAAGGCTAGGTTAAAGCCAATATTTAACTTTAGATCAAAGCAAAAGAAAATGACATACAATAAAGGAAACCACGGTCAGTTCTTGAAGAACCACGGCTGTGGAACTCAAGAACAGGTCGTGGAAAAGGTTGACGACGAGGTTTCTTGCAACTCTCAGGGTCCAATCTGTTTAAGTTCAATCTATCATCATCAATGCCACAACTATCAACCCTTCAGCTTAGAATTGCTAAAGGGTTTTAGCCAACAATCATCATTATGAAATCAATAATCAGGTTTAAAAGAGAAAAAGGGTAAAATCTTGAAAATTCAATAATCACCAAACAATCAATCTCAAGTCAATCCAAAGTATAGGTGTTCAAATTATGCGGAATAGGTAACAAAAAACCTGACAACAATCTCTAGGAACAATGAAGAACACGATGTCAATCCGTCTTCTATCGAAACCCTAAGATATTCTCCAAGTACGCAATCTCAAATGCGTCCTTCTCGGAATCTTCCCTGTACGCGATAAGATCTTCCTAAGCAATGTTCCAAAATGCACTCCGTGTAGGATGTTTGTAGCGTCCTCTTTTTCTCCTTTCTTTAGCCTTCTTATAGGGGAAAAGAAAGGGTTACGAAAAGCCCGATAACTGCTGCTGACGTGACAAATATGACACATGGTAACTGTTATAAAAATCATGGTCTAGTGTAAACTTCCATGGTCGTGGAACTGGTCGTGGAACCTTTCTGTTGCTCTCGACCTTGTTTTTCACGCCCTCAATGCCTAAACCACGGTCGTGGTTCTCTATGTATGGTTTATATTTATAAACTCGAACTAAAATCCTAAACTACCTAGCAAAACCTGCAGTGTACGGATCGTTATGTAGGAAGGAATGTATTCCGAGGTCGAACACAAGGACTCACGTGAAATCAAGTCATTCAATGATCAAGGATAGTGTAAATCTAAACTAAGATGAGATGAGGAATAAAGAAAATGGAAAACACAATATTTTTGGATGGTTTTAGGTGATCAAACAAGGATCACAATAATATCAACACAAACAAGCAAGCAAACACACACACACAAAGATGAAAGATAAGAGGTAAGAAAGGATCACGAATCATGCAAGATTAACAAACAACTAAGCTAGCAAACACAAATGAACAAGCAAACACGAGATAGGTAATCAAAGATAGACAAAGGGATTCTAGAGATTCGGAATTCCGATTATGACAATGGACTCATGCTCCTAAAAATCAAAGGAAGGTTGTGGTTGCTCGGAGTTGGGTGTTTCTCTAATGGGAGCAATTACCGGGTAAGTCTCATGCATCCACTAGTCTCGCACCTAAGGTCCTATTACCGGGTAAGTCTCAATGAACCTAGGGACGGGAATTCTACACAAACCGGCCACTACCAAAGGGTCAAACCCCTCCTTACCGGGTAAGTTTCGGAAGAGGCAAGTCTTAGGCAACGATCCTAGCACACTCAATCCAATAGCGGCTTTTTTGGCTCACTACTACCTAGAGTTCATCATCTTATGTATCTATGAGAGGAAATTACCGGGTAAGTCTCATCCATCAAAAAGGTTGCTAACATTAGGTCACCCTAAGCTAAATTAAGCTCAACAAACACTAGGATTTCAACACATCTACATCCTAACATCAAGATTCATCAATACAAGCACAATAGAAAGAATCACGGGTAGATCATTGAAACCAAGGCCGTGAAACCATGAAGAACAGGCCGTGATTCTCTAATGAGTTGGGGTTTCGAACAAAAATCGATCCTAAGCTAACATGTTAGTCCATACAATCATAGTCCAAGGCATAAACATCATTCCTTCACCCTAGAATCACATCTATTCAGCCAACAACATACATTTCAAGATCAAAACTTCACAAATAAAGCATGCTTGCAAGTCATGGCTAGATAATGAAGAATAATCCAGAAAAAAGACATTAAAAGCTTAGAATAGAAGTTACCAAATCTTACAAAGGCTCCAAGAGCTGTTCTAAGTTGTCAACAATGGAAACCTCATTCAAAACCACGCTAATCTCACTTTCAAACGAAAATCTACACTAATCTCTTCCAAGAACACCCACAATGGGTGCTTGGAAGAGAGGCAACAATGGAGAAGTGTTTTTGGGGAAGAAGCTAGGTCAAAAGGGAGGAGAGATCCCCAATTACAGCTTGCAAGATCATTTAAATACCCACTGATAGCATGAATTATAGTTTATATTTTGGGGTTTGTTTAGACGTTTTATCTTTAATAATCTGCATGTTTATATGTATAATATGTGATTTTATTACCATTTCATCTACCTTTGTGGGAATCGAGGTCTACACCTAGGTTTGTTGTAATCGTAGGTAAAATGGCACGTTTTGCATCAAAAAAGAGCAAAAGGAGCTATGGAGTCATTGGAGCTACATTCAGGAACATAAGGAACCATCCAGGAAGCATAGCCATGGATCTGAGATTTACTTTGAACCAGATTTGAGAGATTTCACATTCAGTTGTGACTCACCTCGGTTGACCACAGATTCACCTCGACTGAGGTGATCCAGAGAAGTCGACTCGACCGAGGCGAACACCTGGGACACGGCGAGAATATTTTATTCTTGGCTGAGATCTTTTATCTTTGGAAATAGATCTTATATTTTTGGGCTTGGCTCCTGGAAGGAAGAAGATATGCTAGATCATATATTTTACCTATTTTTATGGGAAGAGATCTTTCTAAGATATCTTATCTTTGGAGAGTAATTTTCCTATAAAAAGGGTCGGATTTCCCAAAAATCCGAGACGCTGCATAGATCGTGCTTAGACATCCGCTATCACCTTGCTTACACCGCAGCGGCCATACTCCAGTTGGGAGATTTGAAGAACCTTTTTGAAGGTTGAAGAAGGAATTTTATAGCTTTTTATAGCTTTTGAAGGGTTTTTGTAAGATTATCTTAGATTCCCTTCCTTGTTGTTTGTCTTGTTGGATTTCTATCCAAGGAACGCTTTGTTGTGATATTTGATTCAGTTATTGAAGTCTTTTCATTAAATTCTTCTTGTTCAAATATTCACTTTCTTCCCATATACTTGATTAATACTTTCATGATGATGAGTGGCTAATCTCTTTGTGTGATTCTAGGGTGATTGGCTGAAGGTTGTGGGAAAAACAATGATAGAATGATTTTAATCACAGTAGGACCCTGAAATTTCGAGTCTTTAACCTTAACCCTAAGCATCTCGCTCAGTCAATGAACATCTCGGCCGGGGTGGAATTTGGCTGACCGAGGTGACTTATCTGATCCGAAATTGAGAGTTAAGTGTTAGAAGTTTGCCAAATCCTATTCTTATTACGCATTTCCTGGTTCAATGCAAGCCTAGGATGAGACTTACCCGGTAATTCCTTAGTTTGTTTACCTAAGATCATAAGTGTAGGTAATAAAGGTTTATCCTTTATTGGGGTTTGAGTGTGCTTTCATCCTATCTTTGTGAGTTAGCCTGAGACTTACCCGGTAAAGGTTGATTCTATTCCCTTAGATGGTGTGTTAGTTTGAGGTTATAGTTCTTTTCCTTAATTCCTTGAGACTTACCCGGTAATAGGAGTTACGGTTTTGGATTAGTGAGTAGTGAGACTTACCCGGTGATCTATTCCACTTTAGTAACACCTTCCCCATGCAAAAACCTTAACTTTGTCCGCTTGTCTTTAGATCTTGAGTTGGACCCACAACTAGATGCTTTAATCCCTAGAATTGCATATTTCCTTTATTGACTTTTATCATCTTTGATTGTTTTGATTACTTGTGGTTAGTTATTGCTAAAGCTTACCCTAATTGGACTTTGTTTCACTAAGTCCCTGTGATCGACCCTTGGAATTCCTTGCTTTTTACTATGATTGACCCGTACACTACGGGTTCGCATCCTTGTTTTAAGCTTACGTCTAGGGTTATAAATTTAAAGCTTGCACACACCGTTTGGAGCGAACACCCACCAAGATCAAGAGTCATCCAAAGAGATCATGGGACACGTGTCAACGTGGTCCAGACAGAAACCACGGGTAGATTCCACGGGCGTGGTTATGGTCTCTGGCCGTGGTTTTGTTCCAGGAACTCTCCTTGGATCATTTAGCCATGAGTTGGTGCAAGGCATGCACCAACTAGGTCCTATGTGTTCTCCTTTGCTCCTAGCTTGCTCTTTAACGAGTCCGGAAGTGTGTCATCACGAGGAATGATCCTCAAATGTGTCGATTGAGTCCAAAAGCTCCCCAAAATACCTACAAAACCGACAAAAGTCCGTGTAGACGTCTATCTCGACAATATGCATGAATTAAGCGCAAACGTCATGAACTAATGCCAAACCATGCATGAAAACCGGGAAAAACTATCTAAATGAATGCCTAAATTAACGTCATAAATTCTGTCATCAAAATACCCCATACTTAACACTTCCTCGTCCCCGAGCAAGGTCCAACTATAGGCTACGAGATGACATGATTTATGAATACAGAAAAAAAGAAAAATATTTTTGGAATTGTGCTTCTAAAGATGGATCACCTTCATAGTGATGTTTCATGGCAATGGACAAGCAATAATGTACTAAATGAATGAAGGCACGGAAAGACAATCATACTTAACTTGAAAGCATGCATGAAAGGTAAAAATGATGAAGTCAAGATGATCATGAGAATATCCAATCTAGATCACTAAGTCATACACATAAGCAAATAGGACTTAAGGACTTAGGAAAGAAGAGGCCAAGAAACGTGATGATAAGGTGGGAATTTTCTAAGGTCATGTGGTGCAAATCCGGGAAAGGAACTAAACAACCACAACTTCACATTTATACTTCATCCACCAAAGTGTATTTTTCTCTTTCTTTTCTTTTCTTTTTCATTTTCTTTTTCTATCACTTATTTTTGAGACAATGGCATTGGTGTACAAAAGCCGAAACCTTGGTGATTAGCGGACCTCGGGATTTCTCCGAGGTGCCTCACCCCGGGCACACATACCAAGGCTCGTTAGGACATTCGGTTTATCCGACTTTGGCAAGGCACAAACACCCGATTATGTGAATAGTGCCGAGTTACTCGTCATCAAAACCAAAGTCCCCAAACCTATATTTTTTTCTACACTTTTCACAACACATTTTCAACAACTTCATTCACAAAATTCAAACACCAATTTCACCACCCCATACTTGCTTTTCACACACTCAACACACTAGCATGCTCCTATTCCCAGATGGGTCAAAAGAGCTCAAATGTTTATATCAATTGAGGTGCTCAAACAACGTGATCAAGATGAGAAGTAGAGAAAAATGAAATGCCTTAATCACTCCTAAATGATGTGCAAGAACTAGCATGTAATTTCGACTTTCAATCCTCAATCCAATCAAGACAAACATTCATGATCATAATTCATACATGGGATTCAAGATAAGTACTTCAAGTCCACATATGCATATATCAATTCAACACATTAGGCCATCCATCGCCAATTCACAAGACAAACTCATCATAAGGGTCATACCCAAGCTTAGAAGCACTAAAATTTTTATAAATTTTCTGATTTTTTTGGAATTTTCGAAATATGTATGTACAATGCAAAACATAATGAAACATGTGACTAAATGAGACTATCCTAGATGCTAATCATGCAAGTGATCATGAAAACCCCACCCCATACTTAGAAACACATTGTCCCCAATGTGTAAATGAAGTAAAGAAGAGTGAAAGAGGGTTCTCACAATGTAAAATGGATTGCATTGGTATCTGGGTTCACTTGAGTTGATTGATGGCGGATGATCCTATCAACGATGGTAGAGAGCTCAAGGTGTTTGTTATGGCGTCGGGACCCGCGCTAGGCACCGCTAGCCGTCCAAGTTCCGCGTCCGCTCCACCCATAATTGATGAGGGGCTCATCATCATCATCCACATGCCTTGCAAGGCTTCCTTGTTACCTAAAATCTACCACACAAACACAAAACACTAAAACACACAAAAACAAAAACAAAAGCAAAAACGAAAACGAAAGAGAAAAGGGAAAGAGTTGTACCAATGTGTTGCCTCCCATTAAGCGCTTCTTTTAGGTCATTAGCTTGACCAAACACCATGGATATGTCAATCCACCTCGAATACCATGGTTTTCTTGAGGAGTCCAAGCAACCATCGCTTTCCGGCATCCATGATGACAAGCACGAGCCACTTAATGCCCAAATAAGCTTTAAGTTCTCTCTTCACCGGTGAGTAGTAAACTCCTTCATCACCACTTCCTTGATGATAGTATGGAGTTTCAACCATAGGTACCACCCCATACTTAGGCAATTTGTACTCCACGGTCACACCGGTGAAACGCTTGTCATCCTCATCCTCTATGATCCGAAGAAAGCCGATTCTTGGAAAGAATCCTTCATTGAAGTGCTTCATAACCATCATGGATCCATCATGCTTGCCTCCATCATTCAATATGGGAGACTCCTTAGGAAAGGGACTCCAATCTTCGTATGTACTCCGGGCAAGCAAGATAGGATTGGAAGGAGTTGAGGTTAGCTTAGGATTCTCTTCGATAGAGCATTCCACGGTCAGAATCACGGGCGTGGAAGTCCCAGACAGACCGTGGTTCTCTCTGTTTTCCTCATTCCGCATGAGCTCTTCAAGTGTGGTTCCGGGGTTGATGGCAAGGGTTTCCAGGGGTGAGAGCACTTCATTGCACTCCTCCAAAGGTGAAGGAGGTAGAAGGTAAACCTTGAAAGAGGTTAGGATCTCCTAGCATAAGAGCATTCCTAATCTCCTCAATCTCCCTCCTCATTTGTTCTTCTCTCTCGATATTCAATCTTCTTTCATCCTTCATGGCCAAATCCCTTAGCCTCACTTGCTCCCAAGCTTCATCCAACTCTTCTTGAAGTTCCTTAATGATCATAGTTGATTCGGGCAATTCTTGGATCTCCTCATGGAGAACCTCTTCTTGTTGAAATACTTCCTCTTCAAGCACCATGTGGGAACTCGAAGTGGAAGCAAGGTTACTCTCTAGATCATCCATCTTCCTCAGCATTTCTTCTAGCATTGATTCCACTCGATCATTGTGAGGTTGATGGGGAGGTTCTTCATGAGGCAAAGTAGTCATGTGAGCTTGATCATGGGACTCATGATAGGCATTAAACTCCTCCCAATACTCAAACTCATCATGGAGAGGTCCTAGATCTTGGTTTTCCATCCATTCCTCATACTCCATGTTGTCAAGGTCGTCTTGGAAATACAATCCGTCCATGGCGAACATGAAAAGGCAAAGACAAAAACAACACAAAATCAAAAGTAACAAGAAAGATAAACACTAAAAGCAATCAAAATCAAATAACTTAATCTCGACCTAGTCCCCGGCAACGGCGCCAAAAACTTGTTACGCTAGAAAGGTAGCACAAAAAGCTTTACATTTATAAACTCGAACTAAAATCCTAAACTACCTAGCGAAACCCGCAGTGTACGGATCGTTATGTAGGAAGGAAAGTATTCCGAGGTCGAACACAAGAACTGAGGTGAAATCAAGTCATTCAATGATCAAGGATAGTGTAAATCTAAACTAAGATGAGATGAGGAATAAAGAAAATGGAAAACACAATATTTTTGGATGGTTTTGGGTGATCAAACAAGGATCACAATTATATCAACACAAACAAGCAAGCAAACACACACACACACAAAGATGAAAGATAAGAGGTAAGAAAGGATCACGAATCATGCAAGATTAACAAACAACTAAGCTAGCAAACACAAATAAACAAGCAAATACGAGTTAGGTAAACAAAGATAGACAAAGGGATTCTAGAGATTCGGAATTCCGATTATGACAATGGACTCATTCTCCTAAAAATCAAAGGAAGGTTGTGGTTGCTCGGAGTTGGGTGTTTCTCTAATGGGAGCAATTACCGGGTAAGTCTCATGCATCCACTAGTCTCGCACCTAAGGTCCTATTACCGGGTAAGTCTCAAGGAACCTAGGGACGGGAATTCTATACAAACCGGCCACTAACTAAGGGTCAAACCCCTCCTTACCGGGTAAGTCTCGGAAGAGGCAAGTCTTAGGCAACGATCCTAGCACACTCAATCTAATAGCGGCTTTTTTGGCTCACTACTACCTAGAGTTCATCATCTTACGTATCTAAGAGAGGAAATTACCGGGTAAGTCTCATCCCTCAAAAATGTTGCTAATATTAGGTCACCCTAAGCTAAATTAAGCTCAACAAACACTAGGATTTCAACACATCTACATCCTAACATCCAGATTTATCAATACAAGCACAACAGAAAGAATCACGGGTAGATCATTGAAACCACGGCTGTGGAACCATGAAGAACAGGCCATGATTCTCTATTGAGTTGGGGTTTCGAACACAAATCGATCCTAAGTGTTCGCCACTTAGCGTGCGTGCAAATAAGCTTTAAATTTATAAAACTAGAATCAAGCAAGCGAACCCGCAGTGTACGGATCGACGTAGTTAAGCAAGAATTCCAGAGTATCGAACACAGGGATTTGGGGGGAACAAATTCAATTATAAGTTGTCAAGCAAGAAAATGTATGAACTTTGCAAATATATTGGGAAAACAACAACCCTAAAGATCCAGGTATCTAATTGTAGCAAGCGAACAAATTCAATTATAAACTCGAACTAAAATCCTAAACTACCTAGCGAAACCCGCAGTGTACGGATCGTTATGTAGGAAGGAAAGTATTCCGAGGTCGAACACAAGGACTGAGGTGAAATCAAGTCATTCAATGATCAAGGATAGTGTAAATCTAAACTAAGATGAGATGAGGAATAAAGAAAATGGAAAACACAATATTTTTGGATGGTTTTGGGTGATCAAACAAGGATCACAATTATATCAACACAAACAAGCAAGCAAACACACACACACACAAAGATGAAAGATAAGAGGTAAGAAAGGATCACGAATCATGCAAGATTAACAAACAACTAAGCTAGCAAACACAAATAAACAAGCAAACACGAGTTAGGTAATCAAAGATAGACAAAGGGATTCTAGAGATTCGGAATTCCGATTATGACAATGGACTCATTCTCCTAAAAATCAAAGGAAGGTTGTGGTTGCTCGGAGCTGGGTGTTTCTCTAATGGGAGCAATTACCGGGTAAGTCTCATGCATCCACTAGTCTCGCACCTAAGGTCCTATTACCGGGTAAGTCTCAAGGAACCTAGGGACGGGAATTCTATACAAACCGGCCACTAACTAAGGGTCAAACCCCTCCTTACCGGGTAAGTCTCGGAAGAGGCAAGTCTTAGGCAACGATCCTAGCACACTCAATCTAATAGCGGCTTTTTTGGCTCACTACTACCTAGAGTTCATCATCTTACGTATCTAAGAGAGGAAATTACCGGGTAAGTCTCATCCCTCAAAAATGTTGCTAATATTAGGTCACCCTAAGCTAAATTAAGCTCAACAAACACTAGGATTTCAACACATCTACATCCTAACATCCAGATTTATCAATACCAGAACAACAGAAAGAATCACGGGTAGATCATTGAAACCACGGTTGTGGAACCATGAAGAACAGGCCATGATTCTCTATTGAGTTGGGGTTTCGAACACAAATCGATCCTAAGTGTTCGCCACTTAGCGTGCGTGCAAATAAGCTTTAAATTTATAAAACTAGAATCAAGCAAGCGAACTCGCAGTGTACGGATCGACGTAGTTAAGCAAGAATTCCAGAGTATCGAACACAGGGATTTGGGGGGAACAAATTCAATTATAAGTTGTCAAGCAAGAAAATGTATGAACTTTGCAAATATATTGGGAAAACAACAACCCTAAAGATCCAGGTATCTAATTGTAGCAATCAATTCAAGATATACTAAAGAACAAAGGACAAAGTTAAGAGTTGCAAAGGTATACTAAGGTAAAGCAATGTAGGGTGAAGTTCCAAGGCTTTATATGACTTATCTAAAGACGCTCTCTATAAAGGTTGTTGAGGCTTCAGTATAGAAAGGATCTAAAGACAAGAATTAATATCAAATACCCAAACTTGTAACCCAAGGATCAAGACTAACTAAACCGATTAAGGTTGTGACACTCGAAATCGAAGTAGAGGTTGTTGAGGCTTCACTACTACCTAGAAAAGGGCAAACCTAGACTAGATTAAAGCTAATCTTTAACCTTGGATCAAAGTAAAAGAAAGGTTCGTAAACTGGCACAAATTACGGGCAGATCTTGAATTCCACGGCCGTGGAATCTCAAGAACAAACCGTGGTTTTGGTTCGTCGGCGAATCTCTCTAACTCTCAGGGTCCAATCTGTTTACGATCGATCTATCATCATCTAAACCACAACTATTAACCCTTCACCTTAGAATTTCTAAAGGGTTTTAGCCAATAACTGTCATTATAATATCAAAATCAAGATTAAGAAAAATGAAAGACGAAAACCTTCGAAAACCTTCCATAAATCTCAAATCAATCTCAAATCCACAAACAAGGATAATAATGTATATCAAATTTTGAATGAACACAAACCAATAACAATCCTTGATAAGAACGAAGAACGGGATGTCAATCCGTCTTCTAATCAAACCTAAGGACAAAAGGCGCAACTTCCGCCACACACAACTTCCAAATCTTCAAGCCTTCGTAAATCTCCGTTGCAAAAATGCAATTCTCCGCACGTCCAATGAAACCCTAGGCACGTGTAAGCGAGCGTAAGCGAAGGTCCCGAATTCTCCCTCCTTCAGCCCTTTTATAAGGAAGGATAAAATAACCGTCCGGCCCACATGCGTAAACAATGTGTCAATATTTTATTCGTCAAAAGATTGCCTAAATCACGGTTTCATGGAGTTCCACGGCCGTGGTTTAGAGCGTGGAAGTGGATTACGGTTCTTCACAATTTCCACGACCGTACTTTATACCGTGTAACTCTCTGGAATGCTCCACGTTCATGTTGCCAAGATCTACGGCCGTGGTTTTGGGCGTGGACTTTTCTACGACCGTATTTTAGAGTGTGGAAGTGTAAATTGCTTGTAGTTTCCTTTGTGTCCTGTCATCCCTCATCCTAACATCTCCCTTGGCTTCTTTGATGTGTCCTCAATCCTTGGATGTGCTCAATTCATCTCCTTCCTCTCTCAATTGGTTCGGTTTTAGCTCTTATTCACCTATAATCAACACAAAGCTTATGTAGACCTCTATATCGACAATGTAGATAAACTAGCTAACAATTGCTTCAATGCCTTATCAATGAACACTATAATGAGTGAAAAACTACTAGAAAGAGTGTCTAGAATATCGCAATATTTCATGCTAACAAAATACCCCATACTTGCCACTTGCTTGTCCCCAAGCAAGGTCTTTCAATATCTTTAGAACTCAAGTTTGAAATATGCATGCAATCTCAAGAACAAAACATTTTTTAGGTAAATGTGCTTCTAGTCAATAGATCATTCTCAAACCTTGCTTCATTCATTCATGAGACGCTCATATACATAACCAAAGAATAAAGAGGGAAGAAACATCATGAATTTATCAAACTTCAATGCTAGCATCATAACCTTCAAATATTATCAAAATCAATCATAAGAAACTTCAATTTAGATCACCAAGCCATATAACATTCTCTTGATCTTAAGGACTTTCAAATAAGGTCTAGAATGCGGAAAGGAAGGGGAAACTATAAGGAATGTGGTGCATGAATCCGGGAAAATGGACAACTAACTCTTTTCTTTTTCTCTTGCGGTTTTGCAACACTTTCAACTTAGAGCTTTGCTCTCTTCTTTTCACATTATTTTTCGACTTTACTTTTGGAGTTATGGAGAGAGGTGCACAAAAACCGAAGCCTA
The DNA here is from genome assembly GCA_033239125.1 of Fagopyrum homotropicum. Taxonomy (NCBI): domain Eukaryota; kingdom Viridiplantae; phylum Streptophyta; class Magnoliopsida; order Caryophyllales; family Polygonaceae; genus Fagopyrum; species Fagopyrum homotropicum. Next base: position 69,766,083 of record BSWB01000008.1, read on the forward strand.
GGAGATTGGCGTTTCTCAATTTTGAGAGATGCCTCAAACCCTTGATTCAGATACCATAATCCGTTAGGAATATCACTCAATCCGACTTTGGCAAGACACAAACACCCGGCTATGTGAATGGTGCCGAGTTACTCATCGTCATGATTGTCTTCCCCAAACCTATAACCTTTTTTCTATTCTTTGAATGCAAAATATTGCTTTCATGGCCCTCCCACATCAAACATGCCAAAATTCAACTCCTCCGAATTCCCGGATAGGTAAGGGAGGCCATTATTTCATTGAGGGGCTAAATGATCAAATAAAGAAGAAAGAAAATCGAATTGCCTTAATCATTTCAACAAGAAGTATAAGAACTTATCATGTGATTTCAACCTTGATTTCTCAATATGATTTAGATAAAACTTTTCACATTATGAAACTTGCAAGAGAGAAATAATCAACACATTCAATTTCTTTTCAATTCATTATTTTTTTAGGCATACAATTGTGATCAAAAACTCAATTCACAAGTAGTGATTATCATAGAAATCATCTCCATTCTTAGAAGCACAAAATTTTCAAAATTTTTCAATTTTTATGGGTTTTTCAAAAGCTTTTTCATGCAATGCGATAATGAAATGTGTAACAATGGAATGAAACATGCAAAGTGTTCTCAATCAAAGCAAGCAAAAGTGAGTAGAGTTATTACAAATGATAGTCACGCCCCACCCCATACTTGAGACAAACATTGTCCCTAATGTTCAAAAAGAAATAAAGAAAAGAAAGAAAGAAAATGAACTCACAAGACAGTGGTGGAGCGGCTAATGCTACGATCATCCATGGTCATCACTGAGGAGCTGGTGGTGGTGGAAACGGGAAGAAGCCAAGGTCGTAGTTCCGCCCAAACTGCTGGCGGTAGATGTCTCTCATCATCTTGTCATGTGCATCGGCTCGTGCATCCCTAGCGTCCTGCCGGATCTCCAAAGCACCGACTCTCCTGGAAAGGTCAGTGGCTCACTCTGGTAGCTGCTCGTACCACTCCGGCGCCTACCTATACCAAGTTGGTGCATCTGATGGTGCTGGTGCAGGTGGTGGCTGTGCATGCCAAGTCGGTGGAGCTCCCATCCACTCCGGCTGTGTGCTATACCAATCGGGAGGGGTCGCCATCTATGTCGGCCTCTCACTCACGCTGGCACGGCGAGAGGAAGAACCGGAAGCTCTAGCAGGGCGGGGAGACTGCCTAGGGAGGTCGGGAAATGTGTCCGGCTGATCCGGAAAACTGCCAAAGTCGTGCTCCTCACCTCCTCCCTCAAAACCGTCATCCCCTCTCATCTCCTCCTCATCTGCAGCTGGCATCTCTGGGGGAACATACGGAGGTGCTACCAATCTATTCGCATGCATAGCAGCGAATGTCTCCTTCCAGTTATGGCGTCCAGCCATAATGGAGTACTCGGGAAGCCATGTAACACCTCTACCTCCTCTACCCTCCCAAGGCATGGCAGCGGCAGGTGGACCTTTATGCCTAGGAAAGATAATACCTCTAGTCATGAGGCTCTGAAGTCCTAACGGTCTAGCCGCTATCCTAGTGCACACAGAGAAGTTGATTCCCAACTGTCTAGCAAGGTGGGTGACCATCCCACCATATCCAATATTGTCAGCCCTCTTGTTCTTTAGCTTACTCATGGTAGAAGCTAAGAGGGTGGCACAGTCAGTAGGCCTACCATGCAGCATACAGTACAACAGAAACAACTCATCGGTCTTGATTTTCTGAGGAGTCTCAGTCCTAGGGAAGAGACACTCAGAAAGTACTCGGTGGGCTATCTTCAAGGCTAAGTGATAGATCAACTTAGCCTTGGTATTAGTAGGTTGCCAGCGGTCCTCGCTAGCATATACCATAGCAATGTCCTCCCAAAAATCTTTGGCGTACACGCCACTAGGAAATCGACCATTGAAGGTCTCATGGAACCCAAAGAAGGTTCCAAACTCTCGGATTGAAAACTCATAGTTCCTCTCCATCAGCCTGAAAGAAACTGTCCTATCCACATGACTATGCTCAAAAGAGATCACAAACTCTCTAGTGATCTCCTCATACGCATTGTTCGCCACTTAGCGTGCGTGCAAATAAGTCTTAAATTTATAAAACTAGAAATCAAGCAAGCGAACCCGCAGTGTACGGATCGACGTAGTTAAGCAAGAATTCCAGAGTATCGAACACAGGGATTTGGGGGGTTAAATCCAATTATAGAATTGTCAAGCAAGTAAATGTATGAGCTTTGTAAATATCGGGAAAACAACAATCCTAAAGATCCAGGAATCCAGCTGTGGCAATCGATTCAAGATATACTAAAGATATAAGGACAGAGTTAAGAGCTACAAAGGTATGCTAAGGTAAAATAATGTACGGTGAAGTTCCAAGGCTTTATATGGCTTATCTAGAAATACACTCTATAAAGGTTGTTGAGGCTTCAGTATAGAAAGGATCTAAATACAAGAATTAATATCAAATACCCAAACTTGTAATCCAAGGATCAAGACTAACTAAACCGATTAAGGTTGTGACACTCGAAATCGAAGTAGAGGTTGTTGAGGCTTCACTACCACCTAGAAAAGGGCAAGCCAAGACTAAGTTAAAGCAAATCTTTAACTTTGGATTAAAGTAAAAGCAAGGTTTGTAAACTAGGGAAAATTACGGGTGGATCTTGAGATTCCACGGCCGTGGAACTCAAGAACACACCGTGATTCTGGCTGTCGACGAAATCTCTCTAACTCTCAAGGTCCAATCTGTTTACGATCGATCTATCATCATCTAAGCCACAACTATCAACCCTTCACCTTAGAATTGCTAAAGGGTTTTAGCCAACAACAGTCATTGTGATATCAAATTCAAGATTTAAAAGAATGAAAGATGAAAACCTTCGAAAACCTTCAATAAACTTCAAATCGATCTCAAATCCACAAACAAGAGTAATGATGTATAGCAGATTCGGAATAACACAAACAATCACAATCCTCGATAAGAACGAAGAACGGGATGTCAATCCGTCTTCTAATCAAACCTAAGGACAAAACGTAACTTCCAAATCTCCAAGTCTTTGCAAATCTCCGCTGCGAAATAACAATCTCCGCACGTCCAACTGGAACCCTAGGCACGTGCAAGTAAGCGTAAGCCAAGGTGATGAAATCTCCCTCCTTCGGTCCTTTTATAGGGAAAGATAGAAGTAACTGTCCAACCCATTGTGTAAAAGATCGTGGCTTTAATTAGTACGTCAAAAGATCGCCTAAATCACGGTTCCATAGGATTCCACGGCCGTAATTTAGAGCGTGGAATTGGATTACGGTTCTTCACAACTTCCACGACCATATTTTATACCGTGTAACTCTCTGGAATGCTCCACGCTCATGTTGCCAAGTTCCATGGCCGTGGTTTAGAGCGTGGAAGCATGGGTTGCTCGTAATTCCCTTTGTTTTGTTCCATTCTTCATCCTAGCATCTTTCTTAGCTTCTTTGTGGTGTCCTCAATCCTTGGATATGCTCAATCTACCTCCATTCTCTCTTATTTCGTTCGTTTTTAGCTCTTTAGGACTTGGTATTTTGTTTTGTTATTATTTTGGACCCCCTTTGAAAAAACTTATTCGCCTACAATCAACACAAAGCTTATGTAGACCTCTATATCGACAATATAGATAAACTAGCTCACAATTGCTTCAATGCTTTATCAATGAACACCAATATGGATGAAATACATCTAGAAAATGTGCCTAAAATATCACAATATTTCATACTAACAAAATACGCCATACTTGCCACTTGCTTGTCCCCAAGCAAGGTCTTTCAAAAGCTTAGAACTCAAGTTAGGATGAAATATGGATGCACTCTCAAAATAAAACTTCTTTTAGATGAATGTGCTTCCTAGTCAATAGATCATTCTTAAATATTGCTTGATTCGTTCATAAGACTCTCATATACATAATCAAAGAGTAAAGAGTAAAGAAAACTCATGAATTGATCAAACTTCCATGTAAACATCATAACCTTCAAACATTATCAAAATCAATCATAAGAAACTTCAATTTAGATCACCAAGTCATATATCATTCTCTTGATCTTAAGGACTTTCAAACAAGGTTTAGAATGTGGAAAGGGAAGGAAAACTTTAAGGAATGTGGTGCATGAATCCGGGAATGTGGATAACTAACTGTTTTCTTTTTCTCTTGCGGTTTCCGCAACACTTTCAACTTAGAGCTTTTCTCTCTTCTTTTCACTTCATTTTTCGACTTTACTTTTGGAGTTATGGACAGAGGTGCACAAAAACCGAAGCCTAGGAGATTGGCGGTTCTCAATTTTTGCGAGATGCCTCAAACCCTTGATGCACATACCATAATCCGCTAGGAATATCGCTCAATCCGACTTTGGCAAGACACAAACACCCGGCTATGTGAATGGTGCCGAGTTACTCATCGTCATGATTGACTTCCCCAAACCTAAAATTTCTTTCTATTCTTTTGAATGCAATTAATTGCTTTCATGGCCCTCCCACATCAAACATGCCAATTATCAACTCCTCCAAATTCCCGGATAGGTAAAGGAGGTCATTATTTCATTGAGGGGCTAAATGATCAAAGAAAGAAGAAAGAAAATCGAATTGCCTTAATCATTTCAACAAGAAGTATAAGAACTTATTATGTGATTTCAACCTTGATTTCTCAATATGATTTAGGTAACACTCATCACATTATGAAACTTGCAAAAGAGGGATAATCAACACATTCAATTTCTTTTCAATTTACTATTTGTTTAAGCATGCGATTGTCATCAAAATTCAATTCACAAGTAGTGATTATCATAGAATTCATCTCTATCCTTAAAAGCACAAAATTTTCAAAATTTTTCAATTTTTATGGGTTTTTCAAAATCTTTTTCATGCAATGCGATAATGAAACGTGTAACAATAGAATGAAACATGCACGGTGTTCTCGATCAAAGCATACAAAGTGAGTAAGAGTTATTACAAATGATTAGTCACACCCCACCCCATACTTGGAACAAACATTGTCCCTAATGTTCAAAAAGAAAATAAAGAAAAGAAAGAAAGAAAATGAACTCACAAAATGGTGGTGGAGCGGCTAAAGCGGTGGATCATCAATCATCCTCACTGAGGTGCCGGTAGAGGTGGAAACGGGAAGAAGCCGGGATCATAGTTCCGCCCAAACTGCTGGCGGTAGATATCCCTCATCATGCGGTCATGATCGTCGGCTCGTGCATCCCTAGCATCTGCACGGATCTTCAAGGCTCCGACCCTGCTGGAAAGATCGGTGGCCCACTCCGGCAGCTGCTCGTACCAACCCGGCGGCTGGCTGTACCATGCCGGTGCGTCTGAAGGTGCTGGTGCAGGTGGTGGCTGGGCATGCCAAGGTGGTGGAGCTCCCATCCAGTCCGGCTGAGTGCTATACCATGAAGGAGGGTCCGCCATCCAAGTCGGTCTCTCGCTCACACTAGCACGGCGAGAGGAAGAGCCAGAAGCTCTAGCGGGGCGGGGAGAGTGTCTAGGAAGGTCAGGAACTGCATCCGGCTGATCCGGAAAGGTACCAAAGTCATGCTCATCTCCTCCTCCCTCAAACTCGTCATCCCCTCTCATCTCCTCCTCATCTACAACCGGTGGTGGTGGAACGTAAGGAGGGGCTACTAGTCTGTTCGCATGCATGGCAGCGAACGTCTGCTTCCAGTTATGGCGTCCGGCCATAATGGAATACTCAGGAAGCCACTCAATCCCTCTACCTGTCCTACTTTCCCAAGGCATGGAAGCTGTAGGTGGACCTCTATGTCAAGGGAAGAGAATGCCTCTAGTCATGAGGCTCTGGAGTCCTAGAGGTCTAGCTGCAATGCGGGTGCACGCGGAGAAGTCTATCCCTAACTGCCTAGCAAGGTGGGTGACCATCCCACCGTATCCAATGTTGCCGGCCCTCTTGTTCTTTAGCTTGCTCATAGTAGAAGCTAAGAGGGTGGCACAGTCAGCTGGCCTACCGTACAACATACAGTAGACCAAAAACAACTCATCCGTCTTGATCTTCTGAGGTGTCTCCGTCCTAGGGAAGAGACACTCAGAAAGCACTCTATGGGCAATCCTCAAGGCTAGGTGATAGATCAACCTAGCCTTGGTATCAGCAGGTTGCCAGCGGTCCTTGCTGGCGTATATCGTAGCTATCTCCGCCCAAAAATCCTTGGCGTACACGCCACTAGGGAATCGACCATTGAAGGTCTTCTTCCATTAGGATCTTATGCATGCATAGTGAAGGTTTGATTCCTACCAGATCCTCTATATTATACCCTAAGGCTTTCCTATGTTTCTTAAGAACAACCATAAGCTTACTATGTTCATCTATACTTAAATCGGAACTAATAATTACCGGAAAGGTAGAATTAGGTCCTAGAAATGCGTACCTTAGATGTGCGGGAAGTGGCTTCAATTCCATCACTATAGGACTCTCTAATGGCTCTTGAGGAGTATCCAATGTTTCCTTAGAAGTGTCTAAGGATGTAGAACATGTTGGAGAAGAATCAAAAGAAGTGGCGGAGAAAGCACAATTTCCTTCAGATTCACCCAAAATTACGGCTCCCCTGTTTCCTCCACGGCCGTGGTGTTGGGCGTGGAAATCAATTACGGTGCCTCTGTTTGTTCCACGGCCGGGGTTTTGGCCGTGTAACTTACTGGAGTCCTCTGAATAACTAATTACGGTCATGTTGGTAGATTCCACGGCCGTGGAATAGCACGACTGGCCGTGATTTCTTACGTTTTCTGACCCATCGTAGAGTTTCTCAAATTCTTCTTCATACACTTCTTTTTGCTTCTCTAAAGCTACAATTTCCTCATTACATTCCTCTTCTTCCCCTATATCCACAATGCTCACAGAGATAACCTTTTGCAAGGGATCTTTGAAGAGAATCGAACTTACCTCCTCTCTAGATAGCTCTTTGTCATAGATGTTGAATATATCTTCGTCGAAAGCTGGTTCCTTCACCAAAGTGGAGAGAACGAACTCTACCATTTCTTCTCTTATGTCGAAGGCGAGTCTGGCATTCTTGCAATCAACCATACAACCGGATGTTACAAGAAACAGTCTTCCGAGTATGATCGGGACCGGACTATCTGCAGGAATGTCAAGCACAACAAAATCTATAGGAACATAGAACTTACCAAGCTTGACCTGGACGTCTTCAACTATGCCGACGGGACGAGTTATGGATCGATCCGCCATGTATAACGTCATCTTCACCGGGTTAGGTTCGCCTAAACCGATCTTCCTGCATAAGGCAAGCGGAATGATGCTCACGCTTGCTCCTAAATCACATAATGCATCATATGTGACATCTCCCACTCCTATGGGAATACAAAATGACCCCGGATCCTTCAGCTTTGGGGGCATCTTTTCCTTCATTGTCTTGATGAGATCCGATGAATCCGAACTCATTTTGACCTCTCCAAAATCCTCTAATTTCCTCTTGTTAGAGAGGATCTCCTTTAAGAACTTCCCATAAGCTGGCATACCTACAATTGCATCAATGAAAGGTATATTAATATGCAGTTTGCTCATGAGTTCAATAAACTTACCGAATTGCTTGTCTAGACGCGCTCTTGCTCTAGATTGCGGGAATGGTAGGGGAGGTTTGAAAGATGGAGGAGGAAGGTAGATGTATTCCTTCTCCTTCCCCTTCTCTTTCTCCTTCTCGACGGGAACTTCCACGAACTTAGGTTGCGGGTCGGTGGTTGTTGCTCCGCTCCTAATTGTGATAGCCATTACCCTTCCTTTTGGGTTATCCTCCGTCTTTCCAGGAAGTTTTCCTTGATTCCTAGGAACTTCCTCAGCATGGCTAAACATTTGGTTTTCTAAAACCTTTTGGGCTTTATAAACCTTAGTAATGTGATCATCGAACTTAATGATGTGACTCTCCAATCCTTGTAGCTTTCCCAAAATTGTTTCCAACATGGGATCGGGCTTCTCTTTCCCCAAAGTGCTTCCACTATTAGATGCTTGTTCCTGACTTTTCAAAGGAATGGAAGAAGAAGAAGAAGGTGGAGTTAGTAAATTTCCTGAATTGGGGTAAGAATTACCGGAATTGTTTTGTTGGTCGGAACGCCAATTGTTGTTGTTTGAACCCCTAGTGTTATTCCAATTGTTGTTCCGGTTGTTGTTGTTGTTCCAATTGTTCCGGTTCTTGTTCCGGTTATTGCGGTTTGTATTCTCATTCCCATTGTGGTTATTGTTGTTTCCCAAATAACCCACATCATGCCCCTTTTGCATTGGAAAGTTGGTTTTAATGGCTTCCTTCAATTCTTTAATCTCGATATTGAGAGAAAAGATTTGAGTTTGAGCAGCTTGTGATAGCTTTGCTCCTTGCTCCACATGATTCGCTTCTACTTTCCGGTGAGAATACTTCTCAATGACTCGGGCTTGCTTCTCAATGAAGTCCCAAGCGTCATCTTCCCTCATGTCCATGAATGTACCACATGAAAGGGATTGGAGCTTGAACTTGGAAATGCCATGGTGTGGGCAATCCAATAGTAAATCCTGAAATCTTTCCCAAGATTGAAACAAACTTTCATTAGATCTCATAAAAAATGCATTAATCTTACCTCTCAACTCCGCCGTTTTAGATGGCGGAAAGAATTTTGTAAGGAACTCCGAAGAAAGATCCTCCCATGTGTTGAGTCTTCCATTTGGAAGAGCTTGATACCAAGATAAAGCTTTCTCTTTCAAAGAAAAGAAGAATGGCTTGATCTTGTAGTTGTTGGTGGTTGCGTTCTTTGGCTTCATTTTCTCCATTAAGATCTCAAAATTCTGTAAATGTTGATGTGGAGATTCGCTACTCGTTCCTCCAAACTGGCTTTGGCGAACGATGGTAATAACTTGTGGGTTGAAGCTAAACCCTTGCATATCATCAACATCAAAGTTCACACCTAGACGGCGTGGTTGCTGAATTGGATCCATCCTTTGGCCAAGAGTTCTTGGCTCTTCTTCCACACGAGCGGCTCGCGCGCCCCCAGCCGGGACACGATAGTTGGCATCCGGTCTTTGTCTTGGATTAAATTGATTCATTTTGCCCGTCGGGTTAAGGTCTTCAAGAGATGGCATGGAGGAGCCGCTATCCTCATCGGATGAGTTGGCTCTAACCGATCTTGTTAGTTTCCTCCTCTCCATCTTCTTGAGGTCGCTTAGTTCTAGCCTCATTTGAAACATCATATCCGATAGCTCATCAATTTTCGATTGATGACGGTCCGATTCTTCCTTGCGAGTCTTCTCGCTCCATCTAAGTTGAGCTTCAGATTCCGCTAACTCTGTTTGATAATCCCGCTCCTTTTCTTCAGCCATCTTTCTTTCTTTGAGCTTCTTCCTCAAAGTCTTCTCAAGTTCTTGATCAAGAGGTAAGAGGTCCTTGTTGTTCCTAGACCTGCGGATAAACCTAAAGTAACCTGCAAATATCACTCACAAAAGATATCAAATAACAAGAGCTAAGCTCCCAAGCTTGACAACCGGTAACCGAATTCGGCCTAGACCAAATCCCTGGCAACGGCACCAAAAACTTGTTCGCCACTTAGCGTGCGTGCAAATAAGCTTTAAATTTATAAAACTAGAATCAAGCAAGCGAACCCGCAGTGTACGGATCGACGTAGTTAAGCAAGAATTCCAAAGTATCGAACACAGGGATTTGGGGGGAACAAATTCAATTATAAGTTGTCAAGCAAGAAAATGTATGAGCTTTGCAAATATATTGGGAAAACAGCAACCCTAAAGATCCAAGTATCTAATTGTGGCAATCGATTCAAGATATACTAAAGAACTAAGGACAGAGTTAAGAGTTGCAAATGTATACTAAGGTAAAGCAATGTACAGTGAAGTTCCAAGGCTTTATATGACTTTTCTAAAGACACTCTCTATAAAGGTTGTTGAGGCTTCAATATAGAAAGGATCTAAAGACAAGAAGTAATATCAAATACCCAAACTTGTAACCCAAGGATCAAGACTAACTAAACCGATTAAGGTTGTGACACTCGAAATCGAAGTAGAGGTTGTTGAGGCTTCACTACTACCTGGAAAAGGGCAAACCTAGACTAGATTAAAGCTAATCTTTAACCTTGGATCAAAGTAAAAGCAAGGTTCGTAAACTGGCACAAATTACGGGCAGATCTTGAATTCCATGGCCGTGGAATCGCAAGAACAAACCGTGGTTTTGGTTCGTTGGCGAATCTCTCTAACTCTCAGGGTCCAATCTATTTACGATCGATCTATCATCATCTAAGCCACAACTATTAACCCTTCACCTTAGAATTGCTAAAGGGTTTTAGCCAATAAATGTCATTATAATATCAAAATCAAGATTAAGAAGAATGAAAGAAGAAAACCTTCGAAAACCTTCAATAAATCTCAAATCAATCTCAAATCTACAAACAAGGACAATAATGTATATCAGATTTGGAATGAACACAAACCAATAACAATCCTTGATAAGAACGAAGAACGGGATGTCAATCCGTCTTCTAATCAAACCTATGGACAAAAGGCGCAACTTCCGACACACACAACTTCCAAATCTTCAAGCCTTCGTAAATCTCCGTTGCAAAAATACAATTCTCCGCACGTCCAATGAAACCCTAGGCACGTGTAAGCGAGCGTAAGCGAAGGTCCCGAATTCTCCCTCCTCAGCCCTTTTATAAGGAAGGATAAAATAACCGCCCGGCCCCACATGCGTAAACAATGTGTCAATATTTTATTCGTCAAAAGATTGCCTAAATCACGGTTTCATGGAGTTTCACGGCCGTGGTTTAGAGCGTGGAAGTGGATTACGGTTCTTCATAATTTCCACGACTGTACTTTATACCGTGTAACTCTCTAGTATGCTCCACGTTCATGTTTCCAAGATCCACGGCCGTGGTTTTGGGCGTGAAATTTTCTACGACCGTATTTTAGAGCGTGGAAGTGTAAATTGCTTGTAGTTTCCTTTGTGTCGTGCCATTCCTCATCCTAACATCTCCCTTGGCTTCTTTGATGTGTCCTCAATCCTTGGATGTGCTCAATTCATCTACTTCCTCTCTCAATTGGTTCGGTTTTAGCTCTTATTCACCTATAATCAACACAAAGCTTATGTAGACCTCTATATCGACAATGTAGATAAACTAGCTAACAATTGCTTCAATGCCTTATCAATGAACACTATAATGAGTGAAAAACTACTAGGAAGAGTGCCTAGAATATCGTAATATTTCATGCTAACACTAAGCTAACATGGAAGTCCATACAATCATAGTCCAAGGCATAAACATCATTCCTTCAGCCTAGAATCACATCTATTCAGCCAACAACATACATTTCAAGATCAAAACTTCACAAATAAAGCATGCTTGCAAGTCATGGCTAGATAATGAAGAATAATTCAAAAGAAAGACATTAAAAGCTTAGAATAGAAGTTACCAAATCTTACAAAGGCTCAAGAGCTGTTCCAAGTTGTCAACAATGGAAACCTCACTCAAAACCACTCTAATCTCACTTTAAAACGAAAATCTACACTAATCTCTTCCAAGAACACCCACAATGGGTGCTTGGAAGAGAGGCTACAATGGAGAAATGTTTTGGGGAAGAAGATAGGTCAAAAAGGAGGAAGAGAATCCCCAATTACAGCCTGCAAGATCATTTAAATACCAACCAAGAGCAAGAGTCAACCAAAGAGATTGTGGGACACATGTCAACGTGGTCCAGACAGAAACCACGGGTAGATTCCACGGGCGTGGTTTTGGTCTCTGGCCGTGGTTCTGCTCCAGGAACTCTCCTTGGATCATTTAGCCGTGAGTTGGTTCAAGGCATGCACCAACTAGGTCCTATGTGTTCTCCTTTGCTCCTAGCTTGCTCCTTAACGAGTCCGGAAGTGTGCCATCACGAGGAATGATCCTCGAATGTGTCGATTGAGTCCAAAAGCTCCCCAAAATACCTACAAAACCGACAAAAGTCCGTGTAGACGTCTATCTCGACAATATGCATGAATTAAGCGCAAACGTCATGAACTAATGCCAAACCATGCATGAAAACCGGGAAAAACTATCTAAATGAATGCCAAAATTAACGTCATAAATCGTGTCATCAGTGGAAACTCAAATTCCTTTCTAAAAGCCTTTGTTTCGTGAAGTCCTCCAATCATGCTCCTTCATTAGCTTCTTTAAGGAATCCTCTTGATATCTAGCATGATCAAATACTCCTATCTTCCCATATATGCTCCAATCCAAGCCTTTATTCACCTAAAAACACAACAAAGCTTGTGTAGATCTCTATATCGACAAAATAGGTGAATATGCTTATTAATGCTTCAAACTCTTATCCATGTGCACAACTAAAGTGGAAAAACAACCAAATTAAGTTCCTAAAATATGGTCATATTTCATGCTATCACCTTCCCAAGGCATGACCACAAATGGTGGACCGCGAGTGCGGGGATCATAATACCCCTAATGATGAATCTCTGCAACCCTAAAGGTCTAGCCTCACCTTCTAGCTCAAAGTAGAAAAATCCACTCCCAACTGTTTAGCAATGTGGGTCACAATCCCACCAACACAGATATCACCTCGGAACTTGTTCCCGGTGTTCCTAAGGCAGTCAGCTAACATGGTAGCACAATCCGGGGTTGTCCCGAATGCCATGCAAAACAAGATGTAAAGCTCATCTGCCTTAACCTTTTGAGGCATCTCAGTCCAAGGGAAAAGGCTCTCCGACATGATCCGATGGGCGAGCTTGAAAGACAAGTTATAGATTAATTTGTCCTTCGAGTCCCCGGGGTGCCACTTATCTTTGGCTCACTTACATCCATATCAATACACTCAAAAAATGCACTAGGACTGGTTTGCCTAGGAAAGGTTCCGTTCATAGTCTCACCAAATCCAAACATCCGTCCAAATTGAACAATAGACATGGCAAAGTTTCTGTTCATTATCCTAAACTTAACTGTTCTTTCCCTAGCATGATGATCAAAGGAGCTCAAAATTTCCATCGTTAATTCCTCATAAGCATGCTCCCTAATGCCAACAAAGGTTCCTAGGCTAGCTCTCTGAATTATAAATTGTAAATCATCAACAATATTCAAGCATTGTAATTCATCAAAAACAAGGTACCTTGGGGCAACAATCGTGCGAGGTTGGATGTGGTTGTACATTTCCTTGTGTTCCTCAATGATGCGAGGAAGTCTAGGAGGGAGTGGTTGTGGTACTGGTGCTTGCTAAGAAGAAGAGCTGCCACCTCTAGAATACAAGTTCCGACCTAATCGACGAAGTTTATCCATAACAGGTGAAATCTCGGGTAGATCTTTCAAAATCTCGGTCGAGATTCCTGAGATGAACCGATATTTTATGTGTTTCTTGGCTAAATCTACAAATCTGTAAATGCTTTTCCCAAACAACAGTCCTAATCTCTTCCTAAGGTATTTTCTTTTAGTTCTCGAGCAATATCTTGTAAGAGACTTAGTCTTTTAGAGATCCCGCATCTGCGCCTCAGCTAAGATGCAGGTGTTGAGCCTTACCTGAGCCACCCTTGCGGCCAAACCACCGCCCCCAACGCCTGATGGGCTTCCCCTACGCCTCATGGGTCCGCCGCTGCGGATTCCGGTGGGTTGTAGCCATCGTTGTTGACCTTGACCCGTGCTTTTGGTTGGCTTCCTTTATAAGCCATTCCTTTGCTTCTGAATGAGGGTTTCCTTCATTCCCCAACTGCCGTATGCTCTTGTCCTTCTTCCTTTGATAATCTTCTTGAGGTTCTTGATCTTGTTTGAGAGTTTTTTGTTGCTTTGGATGATGATGTTGGTTGTTGTTGATGATGTGCTGTGAGAGCCAACTGAGTTTGTGCTGGTGATGATCCCTTCCTGTACTTAAGTTGTAGTAGTGGTAAGCTCTTCCTCTTTCTTCTTTCTTTCTTTCTTTCCTTTCTTCTTTTCCCATCTTCTAGCTTTGGATTCCACAAGTTGAATCTTGTGTTGGATCTTCCTAGGCATATGTTGATGTATACTTGTAAATATATGTATGTACATGGTTGCTGGAAGGTGAAGAGTTGAAGAGAATCGAGTGAAGGATCGAAGAGAAGTCGAAGGCTACATTCTGCACAAGAGCCGCCCCTATGCCACTCGTGGACCGCCTCTACGCCTGGTGTGCCACCGCCCCTACGCCTGGTGTGCCACCGCCCCTGCGTCTTCCTTGTCACGAAGGTGCGTCTTGCTCAAAGAATGCCTAGGATGGCATGGAGCCTTTCCTTTCCTAGTGTGAGTAGTTTAGTATCATGTTAGGCGTGTGTAATGGATAGGATGATGATGATCATGATATCGATATATGCGGGTTATGGTTTTGAGGCTTATAGGTTGATTATGATTCTTATGAATCCTCTGTGTCTAGGTGTGACCCCTTTGATGGATAGGAGATTTGATATATCTTTGTGCTTTGTTATTTGGTATTTTGTTCTAGATTGAGGTTGATCGTGGTTGAGAGTATCACGGGTTGAGGTAAGTCCGTAGGACTCACTTAACTACCATCCCTGTATTGGATGTATGCATGAGTGGTGTGTGTTATATGCTTGATATGATAGCATGCGATATCGATTATTACCGATATATGATTTATTGATAGCCCCTTGTAGTTGTAGTGATAACCTTTCCCTTTCATCTTGTAAGGAGTCTTGGAGGTTCTCTATGGTCAGGCCAGACCTGGTATACGGGATGGGCACTTCACCACTCCCTTAGGATACACGGGTTGTGTGCCGATACTACTCCGACTAGCAAGAGCACCCAGAGGTGAGGATGATACGTTCCTCGTGTCACCTAGTTTCATATATACATATATATACGATTTCAGTGTATGACTTTTTATAAAGATATGTAAAATAGGTAAATGTGTGATATAATGATTGAGTGTTAATCTTTATAATTTGTGCTTGTGCTTGTGCATTATCTTATATATGAATGGTTAGCTAACGGTTTTATACCATGTTGTAGATGCTTTGCAGGATAACAGAGCTGCAGAGTGATCCGATAGGGTGACTAGCCGAGGACTTCCGTACATAGGTGTTGCAAGGGTGTTAGGGGATGGTTGTATACGTTGGATATGATGTTGCTGTTTTGTACTCGGCTATGGCGTTTTGTACTCTTTCATATACAGTTGTACCATTTTATGTATTTGTTTTTATATTTGTTGATGCGTTATTGTAAGGTCCCGTGAACTTGTTGTCAAGCTAGGGTCAGGATCCACTGTGAGATCCTAGCCCACGTGGCACCCCAAGTCCTGCGGATTCGGGGTGTTACAGAGTTGGTATTAGAGTCTTATGTTGACATCAATGGCACTTGTAACTTGCAATAAAGGTCGGATAGATAGATAAATAGAACTCGAAAGGGGTCTGGCATTTTAAAAGGATTTTTGGTTTTAAAGCTTTGTATACAGTGTTTTGGGATAGAATGTACGGGATATCGTCACCTCTGCCGTGGATCTCAACATTATATATTTTTATATATATGTTTTATGGATTATATGTGGACGTGTGGATATATATATATATATCTATATATATATATATATATATATATATAAATATGGCATATATATATATAGCGTTATAAGTTAGGTGTGCATACCTCGCAGATGGCTCGGACTAGAGCAACTTTTGTTGTGGGCCGGGGTAGAGGCAAACCACCTCTTCCTCCGGTAGTGATAGGACAGGGACCAATTCCCGCTGCTGATCCGCAAGTGGCGGAGGATGTTCATGACGAGGTTGTTGAGAGAGTTGTTCTTGAGACTAGGAACGGTCGATTTGGGAGGCAGTGATCACAACGAGTCTGGTCAGATAACTCGGATCGTGTCTCTATGAGGGGACCAGAGTTTCGGGTATACATTAGACGAATGGAGGAGGCTGCCAGAGCGGGTAGACGTTCCCCGGATCTGCTAGCGCATGTGTGACACCCCAAATCCACTGGACTTGGAGTGCTACATTGGGCTAGAATCTCACAATGGATCCTAACCGTAGCCTGACTATAAGTTCACTGGATCTTACAACAAAGCACAGGTAGATTAAAACCAAATACATAAAAGTAGTATATGATACATCAAAAGAGTTTACATACACAACGCCGAGCACACAACATCAAACATAAACGTCTGATACAAGAGATCCCACATCCCACGCATCCTAATGTACAGAAGTGCTCGGTTGGTCATACCATCTGGCTCACTCTTCAGTCTTCCTAACCTTCAGATCATCTACAACACGGTATACACCGTTAGCTACAACAATGAATAAGTATGTAGGTAATAGCACAAACACACATCAACATCTCTGCAATGCCACACACATTCATTTATTATCTTTCATTATGTTATTCCATTACTAATTCAACTTTTTTTGTAACACGAGGAGCCTTAAGAACCCCGTCCCACCAAGCGTAACACAAGAGTTTTACTTGTGGGTGATAATCACTCATCCCCTCCTGTGAGATCATCTTCAGGGCACCTCCGCCTACCCGCAGACGGAGGCAAGTGGTCACGACCCATTATAATACACTTGGGCCATTTAAAGTAAGAAATGGTCATCCTATTCCGGTTTAGATTATAAATGCACAATCATATGAAGACACACAACCATCACAATCATACAAACTCACAACTGAACGCTAAGTAAGTCCTATGGACTTACCTCATATACTCGTATCCAATACCACGTCACAACTTCCCCTTGGGGAAGAAATCAACGCTTGTAATAGAAAGGCACACAACATCACAAACTGCAAGGGTTAGGAGACTCGTCTCCATAACCAAAACCAACCTACAACCTTAATCTTACCCTCATGACCAAGACAAGCTCAAAGATGCCTATAGCATAACCTCAACATCAACACGAGTGTCTAAGGAACATCTCTAACATACAACTCATCCTAACCAAGCTAGCCTAGCCAACATCTATGCCAAGGCATAAGGAAAGGAAGAAAGGGAGACATACCAACAAGGTATGCACCAACAAAAGCAAGGAACTCCAAGCTGACCCAGTGAGGCGAGGGGCGGCTCACTCCGGGCGCAGGGGCAACTCACAGGAAGGCACAGGGGCGGCCAAAGTCAGGTGCAAAGGCGGCTGTCTGTGCAGAATGTTAGCCCTGACTTCTCTTTGATCTCTTTCTCGACGCTCTTCACTTCTTCCACACATCACAACAACACATATACATATATACACATATATGATCATCAAAACATTTAGGAAAGGATCCACACAAGCTTAGCTTGTGATCCTAAGCTAGAAGAAGAAGAAAGAAGCAAAGAAGAAGAAAAAAGAAGATAGGGATGGAGATCTTACCACAACAACCCTAAGCTACAACTAGGAGCAAACAACACTTCTACCACCTCAAAACCACAATAACAACATCCTCATTGTCATGTAAGCTCAAAAACCTCAACCAACTCTCAAAACCTTCTCACACACTCAAAGGAAGATGAAGAAGAAGAGAAGAGGAAGAAGGAGAGCGTAAGGGAGATGAAGAAGCTGGAATGAGGTAAGGAAACCCCTCATCTAAAGGAATGGGAGGCTTATAAGGGAAGCCAGCCGCAAAGCATGATGACATTAATTATGACCTATTTTTAGGCATGAATTTATATAGATTTTCCCTTTATTTTGCATGCATAGACATACATTCATGACATTTATGGTCATATTCACCTACTTTGCAAGAATAGACGTCTACACAGAGTTTTATTGCATTTGTAGGTAATTTGGCGAATTATGGAGCGAAATAGCACATTTAAGGATTAAGCCTTGAAGCGGAACAAAAAGGAGCAATAAAAGGAAGTTAGAAGCGCCCAAAGTATCTTCTGATACCGTCAGACGGGCCAAAACATCTTTTGATACCGTCTGACACGCCAAAGTATTCTCTGATACCGTCTGACGCAGCCTAGAGTATTTTCTGATACCAGCACACTCGACTTCTTTTCAGCCCAAATATTTAGGGTTTTACTTTTAAACCCTAGTTTTATCCCTACAAATATTCGAGAGCCTTCAACATTGAAGGGGTGTCAAATTCTCCAAAGGGACACTGAAGAGAGTCAAATTCTCCAAAGGGAGACTGAAAGGAGTCAAATTTCTCCATAGGGATACTGAAAGGAGCCAAAATCTCCAAAATACTTGGGACGGTGACAACATTAGGACTTTGATCTTGCAATATTCGCGTTTGATCACGCTTAGACGCCTACGGACGCTGACGGCCGCTTACCTTGCTTCGAGCATTCTTGCCTAGGGTTGATTGAAGATCGCCGAAGGTTTAGCCTCTTTCTTAGGTTTTGATATTGAAGACGGATTGACAACCACTTCTTCTTACTTGCCTTAGATTCTTGTGAGGTTTTGTGTTATACATTCTAAATCCATTAAACGTTGCTTCTTGTGTTACGGATTTGAGAATTGGTTTTGAAGTTTTATTGAGTATTCGAGGGTTTTCATCTTTCATTCTCTTTAATTTGAATATTGATATTATGACAATGGTTATTGGCTAAAACCCTTTAGCAATTCTAAGGTGAAGGGTTGATAGTTGTGGCTTAGATGATGATAGATCGATCATAAACAGATTGGACCTTGAGAGTTAGAGAGATCTCATCGACAAACCCAAATCACAACCTGTTCTTGGGTTTCCACGGCCGTGGTTCTCAAGATCTGACCGTGATTTGCCCTAGTTTACGAACTTTGCTTTTACTTTGATTCAACGTTAAAGATTAGATTTAACCTAGTCTTGGTTTACCCTTTTCTAGGTAACGGTGAGACTCATCATCCTCTATTTCGGTTTCGAGTGTCACAACCTTAACCGTTTGAGTTTGTCTTGATCCTTGGGTTACAAGTTTGGGCATTTGAGATTATTTCTTGTCCATAGATCGTTTCTATATTGCAGCCTCAATAACCTTTATAGAGAGTGTCCTTAGACAAGTCATATAAAGTCTAGGAACTTCACCCTACATTACTTTACTTTAGCATAACTTTGCAACTCTTGACTCTGTCCTTTGTTCTTTAGTATATCTTGAATCGATTGCCACAATCAGATACCTGGATCTTTAGGGTTGTTGTTTTCCCCAATACCTTTATTTGCTCAATAAGTTGAGACTGAGTTTTGTTTCACCAAATCCCTGTGATCGATACTTTGAAATATTTGCTAATCTACATCGATCCGTACACTGCGGGTTCGCTTGCTTTTATTCTACTTTTCCCTCTGAAATGGATTTTGTAAGGAGAATGTCGACTAGGAGCAAGAAGAGGAAAGGTGACACTTCCTCTTCCTCCCAAGTACCCCTAGTGGGCCACCATCACCCCCACCTCCTAGAATTCCAACAATCCATGAGGATTACCTCGATGCCTTAGAAAGGATCGAGAAGAGGCCGGTCATAGGACCACACTACTTAGTACTTCAGGAGTTAGAGCCGCTGAATATAGTGAATGACCTGACGTGGCTTCTAGATAGAGCTGGTTTGATTGTCTTCTCCGCTATTAAGGAAAACGCATATGAGGAGATTACTAGGGAGTTTGTGATTTCTTTTGAGTATAGTGCTATGGACAGGACAATTTCATTTAGGCTGATGGAGGAGAACTACGAGTTCTCGATCTTGGAGTTCGGAGCCTTCTTTGGGTTCCAAGAGACCTTCAATGGTCGTTTTCCTAGCGGTGTATACGCTAAGGACTTCTGGGAGGACATAGCCATGATATATGCCAGCGAGGACCGCTGGCATATATCTTTACTCTATGTTGCACGGCAAACCTAGTGACTATGCTACCCTCTTAGCCTCCACCATGAGTAAGCTCAAGAATAAGAGAGCCGCAACATTGGATATGGTGGTATGGTTACCCACATTGCTTGGCAGCTGGGGATAGATTTTTCTGCTTGTACTAGGATTGCAGCGAGACCTTTGGGTCTCAATAGTTTGATGATGAGGGGTATCATCTTCCTTAGGCACCGCGGTCCACCTACCGCCGGTATGCCTTGGGAGGAGAGAGGAGGTAGAGGCATCCCGTGGCTCCCTGAGTACTCCATTATGGTTGGACGACATAATTGGAAGCAGACCTTCGTTGCTATGCATGCGAATAGGCTAGTAGCACCTCCCTACGTCCCGATGAGGTACCGGCTGCAGATGTTGAGGAGGAGATAGCAGGAGCTGATGGTTTTGAGGGAGGAGGTGAGGAGCAGGACTTTGGCACTTTCCCAGATCAGCCGGCACACTTCCCTGACCCTCCTAGGCGTTCACCACGACCAGATGGACCTTTAGGAGCCTCTTCCTCTCTCCGTGCTAGCGTGAGCGAGAGGCCGACATGGATAGATACTCCGCCCACTTGGTACGGAGCACAGCCGGAGTGGATGGGAGCCCCACCACCATGGTACAGTCAGGCACCGACTCCACAAGACGCACCGGCATGGTATGGCCAGCCACCGGCCCGGTATGAGCAGCTACCAGAGTGGGCTACCGGCCTTTCTAGGCGAGTCGGTGACTTGGAGATCCGCCAGGACACTCGCGATGTACGGGATGATGAGCATGATCGGATGATGAGAGACATTTACCGCCAGCAGTTTGGGCGGCATTTCAGCTCCGAGTTCCACCCATTCCCACCACCACCACCACAGTGATGAGCTCGAGGATTGACAGTTCAGCCGCCCCACCACCGTTTTTAGTGAGTTCATTTGCCTTTTCTTCTTTTCTTTATTTCTTTTTCGAACATTGAAGACAATGTATGTTCTAAGTATGGGGTGGGGTGTGACTATGTGTTGTAATAACTCTACTACATTTTCTTGCTTGCTTCTATCCATAACACTTTGCATGCTTCATTTTCATAGTCACACTTTTCATTATTGCATTGCATGAAAAAGTTTGAAAAACCCATAAAAATTTGCAAAATTTTGAAATTTTTTTTTGAAAGAGTTCTTGTGCTTTTAAGATTAGAGATGACTTCTCTGATAGTTCTTACTTGTGAAATGAGTTTTGATGACAATTCTATGCTTAAACGGAATAATAAATTGAAAAGAAATTGAATTTGTTGTTTATCGTTTCTTGCAAGTTTCATAATATGAAAGTTCTATCTAAATCATATTGAGAAATTGAGGTTGAAATCACATGATGAGTTCTTATACTTCTTTATGAAATGATTAAGGCAATTTGATTCTCTTTCTTCTTTCTTTGATCACTTAGCCCCACTATGAAAGTAATTGCCTCCCTTACCTTTCCGGGAATTTGGAGGAGTTGATATTTGGCATGTTTGATGTCGGAGGGCCATGAAAGCAAAATTTTTGCATTCAAAGAATAGAATCAATAGGTTTGGGGAAGTCAATCATGACGATGAGTAACTCGGCACCATTCACATAGCCGGGTGTTTGTGTCTTGCCAAAGTCGGATTGAGCAATATTCCTAACGAATTATGGTATGTGCATCAAGGGTTTGAGGCATCTCGAAGTTGAGAAACGCCAATCTCCTAGGCTTCGGTTTTTGTGCACCTCTATTCATCTTTCAAAAAAGTAAAGTCGAAAAATAATGTGAAAAAGAAGAGAGCAAAGCTTAAAGTTGATGGTATTGCATTTCAAAATAAAAAGAAAAAGAGTTGGGTCATTCACTTTCCCGGATTCATGCACCACATCCCTTATAAGTTTCCCTCCCTTCCCCATTCTAGACCTTACTTGAAAGCCCTTAAGATCGAAAGAATGTTATTTGACTTGGTGATCTAAATTGAAATTTCTTGTGCTTAATTTTGACAATACGTGAAGGTTATCATCTTTGTCTCAAAGTTTAAGCGATTTGTGATATTTCTTTGCTTTACATTCTTTGGTTTATGTATACAAGTGTTTTAAAAGATGAATCAAGTAAGGTTTGAGGATGATCAATTGAATAGAAGCACATTTACCTAAAGGATGTTTTTGTTTTGAGATTGCATTCATATTTCATTCTAACTTGTATTTTAGTGCTTTCGAAGACCTTGCTTGGGGACAAGCAAGCGACAAGTATGGGGTATTTTGATGACATGAATTATGGCCTATTTTTAGGCATGAATTTATATAGATTTTCCCTTTATTTTGCATGCATAGACATACATTCTTGACATTTATGGTTATATTCACCTACTTTGCAAGAATAGACGTCTACACAGATTTTTATTGCATTTGTAGGTAATTTGGCAAATTATGGAGCGAAATAGCACATTCAAGGATTAAGCCTTGAAGCAGGACAAAAAGGAGTAATAAAAGGAAGTTGGGATGCGCCCAAAGTATCTTCTGATACCGTAAGACGGGCCAAAATATCTTTTGATACCGTCTGACGCGCCAAAGAATTCTCTGATACCGTCTGACGCGGCCGAGAGTATTTTCTGATACTAGCGGACTCGACTTCTTTTCAGCCCAAATATTTAGGGTATTACCTTTAAACCCTAGTTTTATCCCTACAAATATTCGAGAGACTTCAACACTGAAGAGAGTCAAATTCTCCAAAGGGAGACTGAAGAGAGTTAAATTCTCCAAAAGGAGACTGAAAGGAGTCAAATTCTCCAAAGGGAGACTGAAAGGAGTTTAAATCTCCAAAAGACTTGGGACGGTGACAACCCCAGGTCTTTGATCTCGCAATACTCGCGTTTGATCCCGCATAGACGCCGACGGACGCTGACGGCCGCTTACTTTACTTGGAGCATTCTTGCCTGGGGTTGATTGAAGATCGCCGAAGGTTTAGCCTCTTTCTTAGGTTTTGATATTGAAGACGGATTGACAACCTGTTCTTCATACTTGCTTTAGATTCTTGTGAGGTTTTGTGTTATACATTCTGAATCCATTAAACATTGCTTCTTGTGTTACGGATTTGAGAATTGGTTTTGAAGTTTTATTGAGTATTCGAGGGTTTTCATCTTTCATTCTCTTTAATTTGAATATTGATATTATGACAATGGTTATTGGCTAAAACCCTTTAGCAATTCTAAGGTGAAGGGTTGATAGTTGTGGCTTAGATGATGATAGATCGATCGTAAATTATTTAGACCCAGAGAGTTAGAGAGATCTCAACGACAAACCCAAATCACGACATGTTCTTGGGTTTCCACGGCCGTGGTTCTCAAGATCTGACCGTGATTTACCCTAGTTTACGAACTTTGCTTTTACTTTGATTCAAGGTTAAAGATTAGATTTAACCTAGTCTTGGTTTACCCTTTTCTAGGTAATAGTGAGACTCATCATCCTCTATTTCGGTTTCGAGTGTCACACCGTTAACCGTTTGAGCTTGTCTTGATCCTTGGGTTACAAGTTTGGGTATTTGAGATTAATTCTTGTCCATAGATCCTTTCTATACTACAACCTCAACAACCTTTATAGAGAGTGTTCTTAGACAAGTCATATAAAGTCTTGGAACTTCACCGTACATTACTTTACTTTAGCATACCTTTCCAACTCTTGACTCTGTCCTTAGTTCTTTAGTATATCTTGAATCGATTGCCACAATTAGATACTTGGATCTTTAGGGTTGCTGTTTTCCCCAATATTTGCAAATCTTTATATCTTTATTTGCTCGATAACTTGAGACTGGGTTTTGTTTCACCAAATCCCTATGATCGATACTGTGGAATATTTGCTAATCTACGTCAATCCGTACACTGCGGGTTCGCTTGCTTTTATTCTAGTTTTATAAATTTAAGACTTGATTGCAAGCACGTTTTAGGGTGAACAAAGCACGAGTCAAAATGTCAACGAAAGCGGCTGCACCCACACAGAGCCATAGGGGCGGCTCACCCAAGGCGCAGGGGTGCCTAGCCACAGGGGCGGCCGACCAAGTCCGCTGGTGCGGCTGACAAGGTCAAGGCAAAGCTCAGAAAGGCTCCTAGGCTCCAAAGACTAAGGCTCTTACATCACACCCCCCGAAAAACAAGTTTCTTCCTGAAACTTGCAAGATCCCAAAACCTCTCGGACCCATAAGCCGAGGTATAACTCTGTGTACTATCATCAACTCTCAACAAGGCCTAGAGGAAGATCATCTCTAGCCAAACACTAACCACATCAGACTGGCATGGAGGAAAGCCGTCTCCAGCCAAAACGTACACATAACACTACTATGTGGAGGAAAACCATCTCCACTCACACTATGTCCAGCAGAGATAGCATGGAGGAAAGAACCATCCCAGCTATACCTATCTCGTACTAGCAAACAAGATCTAACATATCATATGCAAATATCACAGCTAGCACGAAAACACACCATATCACATAAACACATAGCATAACATACACTTTCCAAGAACACACTAAGATATACTCATGGATCCTACTGGTGCCTCTAACTCAGCTTAGAACTATAGATAGTTCCTTTGGATACTATCCTCTGTCTCCCAAGTAGCCTCATCAGGTCCTCGTCTCGACCACTGTATCCTCAACATAGGAATGTCCTTCGAACGCAGGCATCTCAATATATATATCTATACTGTCGAGATCCTCAGATGGGTGACGGCTTCTGAACATACTATCCCAAAACAAATGCACTTGCTTTAAAACCAAAACCTTTTGAAAAGTCAAACCCTATGTGGGTTTTGTTTATTTATCCACTCTACCTTTATTGCAGATAGCAAGTGCCATTGTTGTCAACCTAAGGCTCTGATACCAACTTTGTAACACCCCAAATCCACTGGATTTGGAGTGCTACATTGGGCTAGAATCTCACAATGGATCCTCTCTAGCTTGACTACAAGTTCACTAGATCTTACAACAAGGCACATGTAGATTAAAACAAAATACGTCAAAGCTGTATATGATACATCAAAAGAGTTTACAAACACAAAGCCGAGCACACAACATCAAACATAAACATCTGATACAAAAGATCCCATATCCCACGCATCCTAATGTATAGAAGTCCTCGGCTGGTCACACCATCTGCCTCACTCTGCAGTCTTCCTAACTTGCAAATCATCTACAACACGGTATACACCGCTAGCTACAGCAATGAATAAGTATGAAGGTAATAGCACAAACACACAACAACATCTCATACATGTAATGTCACACACATTCATTTATTATCTTTCATTACGTTATTCCATTACTAAATTAACTTCTTTTGTAACACGAGGAGCGTCAAGAACCCCGTCCCATCCAACGTAACACAAGAGTTTGGCATGGGGGTGATCATCACTCGTCCCCTCCTGTGAGATCATCTTTAGGGCACCACCTCCTACCCGCAGGCGGAGGCAAGTGGTCACGACCCGTTCTAATACACTTGGGCCATTTAAAGTAGTAAAAGGTCATCCTAGTCCGGTTTAGGTTATAAATGCACAATCATATGAACACACATAACCATCACAATCACACAAGCTCACAACTGAACGCTAAGTAAGTCCTATGGACTTACCTCATTTACTCGTATCCAATTCCACGTCACAACTTCCCCTTGGGGAAGAAAGCTACACTTGCAATAGCAAGGCAAAAAACATCACAAACTGCAAGGGTTAGGAGACTCGTCTCCATAACCAAAACCAACCTACAACCTCAATCTGACCCTCAAGACCAAGACAAGCTCACAGATTCCTACAACATAACCTCAACATCAACACGAGTGCCTAAGCCACATCTCTAACATACAACTCATCCTAACCAAGCTAACCTAGCCAACATCTAAGCCAAGGCCAAAGGAAAGGAAGGAAGGGAGACATACCAACAAGGTATGCACCAACAGAAGCAAGGAACTCCAAGCTGACCCAGTGAGGCATAGGGGCGGCTCACTGCAGGTGCAGGGGTGGCCAAAGTCAGGCGCAGGGGCGGCTGTCTGTGCAGAATGTTGGCCCCGACTTCTCTTCAATCTCTTTCTCGACTCTTTTTACATCTTCAACACACCACAACAACATATATACATATATACACATATATGATCATCAAAACATTAAGGAAAGGATACACACAAGCTCAGCTTGTGATCCTAAGCTAGAAGAAGTAGAAAGAAGCAAAGAAGAAGAAATAAAGAAGATGGGGATGGAAATCTTACCACAACAACCCTAAGCTGCAACTAGGAGCAAACAACACTTCTACCACCTCAACACCACAACAACAACACTCAGCAACATCCTCATGGTCATCTAAGCTCAAAAACCTCAACCAACTCTCAAAACCTTCTCACAAACTCAAAGGAAGATCAAGAAGAGGAGAAGAGGAAGAAGGAGAGCGTAAGGGAGATGAAGAAGTTGGAATGAGGTAAGGAAACCCCTCATCTGAAGGAATGGGAGGCTTATAAGGGAAGCTAGCCGCACTGCACGAGTCAAAAGGTCAACGGAAGCGCCTGCACCCACACAGGGCCGTAGGGGACCTAGCCGCAGGGGCGGCCGTCCAGGTTCGCTGGGGTGGCTGACAAGGTCAAGACAAAGCTCAACTAAGGCTCAGTTAGGCTCCTAGGCTCCAAAGACTATGGCTCTTACAACATAAGGGATCTTTTGACAAGTGCAAGGGAGCTACTCAGGTACGAATTATGCCGGCACGTGCAGCTTAGACTATTAGAGCTCTAGAGGCGTACAAAGGGCCTCAACCAAATATTTGGTAGAAGACAATCTATCAGTTGGGAGTACCACCTTTCATTCAATAGGTGGGATTGAAGACGGAGGTCTGGATTGGACATGTGGACTCAACTCTTGAGTCTATCAGATGTCCAGAGGACAAACTGATAGAGGTAATACATACTCTAACCCGTGACCTAGCTAAGTAGTGGTGGAGGACCATGAGGGGTCAAGCCACTATTTATGACCAAATGAGGAGCATGATTAGAGAGTGTTTCTTCTGTGCTTCACTGAGGAGGGAGAAACTACAGGACTTTGTGGAGGCAGGCTTCAAGGACGTGCCGATAGCTGATGCCATCAATCGTTTTCAGACAAAGCTGGCATTATTGGGTCCAGCTACACCTTCTGAGGACCAGCACGAGTAGTTATTATCCCGCCGACTAAGGGAGAGTACATGTTCTTATATGGAGGGTTTTCATTGTGAGTCTCTGACAGATTATCAAGACCAGGCCTCAGCTTATAAGCATGAGTGAGCTAGTCTGAGGAGGTCTTGTTAGACGGGACGGTCTGAGAAGAGACAGCGGACTGGGCAAATCAGTGGTGTTGGTGGAGCTTCAAGTTTTGGGTGGAGTGAAAGGCCTCAGAGTTACCCCTTATCTACACTGGTTCTAGAGAAGGGACGACAATGCTTGAATTATGGCGATCCTGGACATATACGACCAAAGAGTACGAGGCGGCTAGTGACTTGCTTCATTTTTGGAAGATCAGGTCATAGAGCTGGCTTCTATAGGCAGGATGGAGCTACATCGCAACAAGGTTATTCCTCTGCTAATGTGATAGGAGGTAGGAAGAAGCCACCTCAACAGCAAATACAGGGACAACAAAGAGTCCTAGATCGTCCTTCTACTAAAGGATTTGTTCCCGGGTCGAGTAGAGGTAGAGGTCGTGGTGGGAGTGCCACTAACACTAGAGAAACTCATGGGAGAGTTTATGAGTTAAGGAGTGTAGAGGAGCTAGCTTCACCAACTGCTATAGGTACCATTCTATTTCATGGTTTACCTGTTAGAGTTTTATTTGATATGGGTGCTAAACACTCATTTATTTTTTATGTATGTGTTGAGCGTTTTGGTCTAGCTAAGATAGAGGGGATACCCTTTGTTATAGGGACCAGATGGTAGTAGGGTCAGAGGTACCCACGAGAGACATGATTGCACCATTTATGTAGGGACTCTTGTGTTGCTTGTATACTTCTTTGTCATGCCATTGGTGCATGAGGAAGTCATTTTGGGTATGGATTGGATGCATAGATATATATTGTGCATATTAGATGTAGGTAGGAGGACTATGACAGTCTCTACCGAGTTAGGTCAGGTAGTAGTGTTCCGAGGTTGAGACCTTGGGAAGACAGGTTTTTTCATTAGTGTGGTGCTGTAGCGAGATTGATTGCCTAGTGATGTGAGGCCTTCTGGTGATGTGCCATGAAAGATGGAGAGAGTCCAGGATTGGAGTATATTCCAATGGTCTGTGAGTTTACACATGTGTTTGCTGAGCCATCTAGTTTGCCGCCTCAACGGAGTGTGGACTTCGGCATCGAGTTGGAGCCTGATACGAGGCTAATCTCGAAGGTCCCATATCGTATGGCGCCTGTCGAGATGATGGAGCTGAAGAAGCAACTCGAGGAGTTGGCTGAGTAGGGCTTCAATTCATCCGGCCTAGCGTATCCTTGTAGGGAGCACCTATCTTCTTCGTGCGGAAGAAGGACGGATCGTTGAGACAGTGCATTGACTATAGAGAGTTTAACAAGGTGTCCATCAAGAGCAAGTATCCACTACCTCGTATTGACGATTTTCTAGATCATCTTCAAGGAGCGACGATGTTCTTCAAGATCGACTTGCGCTTAGGATATCACCAATTAAGGTTGAGGGAGCAGGACGTGCACAAGACGGTATTTTGGACCCGATAAGGACACTACGAGTTTGTAGTGATGCCATTTGGACTTACGAATGCCCCAGTTTTCATGGTGTTGATGAATAGCATCTTCATCGACTTCCTGAATCAGTTTGTGGTGGTCTTCATAGACGATATCCTAGTATACTCTCGTAGCAGAGAGGAGCATGC
Source organism: Fagopyrum homotropicum (assembly GCA_033239125.1). Lineage (NCBI taxonomy): Eukaryota > Viridiplantae > Streptophyta > Magnoliopsida > Caryophyllales > Polygonaceae > Fagopyrum > Fagopyrum homotropicum. Next base: position 69,794,691 of record BSWB01000008.1, read on the forward strand.
AGGAAACCTGACAATTGTGTTGCGAGCTTTACAGAATAGAGAGTTGTACACCGAGCTCTCTAAGTGCGAGTTCTGGATGCCAAAGGTAGGATTCTTGGGTCATATCGTCTCCGCCGCTAGGAACAAGGTTGATCCGGCAAAGATTGAGTCTGTAGCAGCATGGACGACACCGACGAACATCAAGGAGGTTCGTAGCTTCCTTGGCTTAGCCGGCTATTACCGAAGCTTTGTGGAGGGATTTTCTGTGATTTCCCGTCCATTTACGAGTCAGCTGAGGAAGAGTTCCAGATTTGTATGGTCTGAGCAGTGTGCCTAGAGTTTTGAGGAGCTGAAGAGACGCTTGATTTCTGCTCCTATTTTGGCGCAGCCAAAGAGTACTGATGATTTTGTGGTTTACAGTGATTCATCCAAGCTAGGCTTGGGATGTGTGTTGATGTAGAGGGGAAGAGTGATTGCATATGCATCTAGAGAGTTGAAGACGTATGAGGAGAACTACCAGACTCATGATCTGGATTTGGCAGTGGTAGTTCATGCTTTGAAGTTCTGGAGACATTACTTGTATGGTGCTACACGTCAGATCTTCACAGACCATAAGAGTTTGAAGTATACTCTTATGCAGCGGGAATTGAATAACCGCCAGCATAGGTAGATTGAGTTGATCAAGGACTTTGACCTTGTGAGGTTGATAGTACAACCTCAGCTTTAGAGGGATCTAGCATGGCTAGAGTTGGAAATCCAGTTTCCTGATGAGGATACCCAGTTGTATAATTTAGAGGTTCTACCTAATATGTTGGGTAAGATCCAACAAAAGCAAGGGACTTGCCTGACCCTGATGAGGATTCAAGAGAGGATGTCTCGTGACAAGGCACCATAGTTCTCCATAGGATCAGATGGAGTGATGAGACAACGCGATCGCGTCTGTGTACCCGCTGATGCGGAGATGAGACAAAGGATTTTACAAGAGGCTCACTATACACCTTACTCAGTACATCCAGTTACGAGTAAGATGTTTCATGATGTGAGACGATCATATTGATAGGGAGGGCTTAAGCCCGATGTGGCCAGATTTGTGGCACAATGTGCGACCTGTCAACAGGTCAAGATAGACCATTACAGACCTAGAGGTGAGCTTCATCCACTACCAGTACCGTTGTGGAAGTGGGAAGACATCTCCATGGACTTTGTGACCGGATTGAGGCCCAGTAGGAGTTTTGATGCTATATGGGTTGTTGTTGATAGACTAACAAAGACTACACGTTTCATCCCTGTCAAGGTAACGTGGCCAGTGAGTAGATTGATTGAAGAGTACACTAGGCAGATAGTGAGACTCCATGGTGTACCGAGGACGATCATCTCAGATCGAGATGGGCAATTTACCTTGAGTTTTGGTAGCATATTTAGACTACTTTGGGGACGAGTTTGAGCTTCACGACTGCATTCTATCCTCAGACAGATGGTCAATTAGAGAGGACCATCCAGACCCTTGAGGATATGCTGCGAGCTTGTGTGTTAGATTGGGGACAAGTGTGGACTGATTATCTCCCACTAGTAGTGTTATCATACAACAACAGTTGGCATGCATCGATTGGGATGGCACCATAATGGGCACTATGTGGGCGTAGATGCCTTACACCGCTGTGCTGGGATGAACCTAGCAGTGTTAGTGGTTTTGCACCTAATCAAGTTCGAGATGATATGGCTCGAGTAGCGCTGATCAGAGAGACGATGCTGGCAGCACAGAGTCACTAGAAGGAATATGCAGAGAAGAGGCGTCGACCTCTAGAGTTCCGAGTGGGAGCTCATGTCTGGCTGGGGGTATCTCTGACGCGAGGCGTTAGACGTTTTGGCATAAAGGGGAAGTTGAGTCCCCCATATGTCGGTCCTTTTTAGATATTGGACAGAGTCGGGAGAGCTATATAAAAATTGACTTTCCTCCGAGGTTAGAGGGTGTTTGACAAGAATTATTTCCTTAGGTCGTTTTTATCTTATCAAAATAATTTCCCAACTTAACACTAAAACTAGTATAGAGGTTAAGTAATGGTCGAACACAAGAGACTTTGGTTGATGTTTATACTAAATTCAATTATTGATTATATAACTAAGTAAAAGGGGGGGGGGGGGTTTGGACTGAAATGTAACAAAACACAAGAGTAAGAATGCAACTAAAGAGATGAATAAAATGATGAGAATGAACTGCACTAGGTTGAATCTTAGCATGCAAGTGCTACTTTGGTTGATTCCTTTTATAAATTTCATAGTAATGTTCTCGTCTTAATCATATGTATGTGTTGAGCCTACCGGCATCAACAAAACTTAACAAGTTGATGTTCCGTAAACCTACAAGAACAAGTGTTCGCTCGAAAGTGTGCGTCACAAAGTCTTAAATTTATATCTAGAACTTACGCAAAATCGAACCCGCAGTGTACGGATCGACGTAGTAAGGCATGAAATTCCAAAGTCGAACTCAGGGATTTGGTGAGAATAAAATTAGTTCACAAGTTGTCGAGCAGGTAAAATATAGTAGCTTTGCAATTATTGGGAAAACAACAATCCTAAAGATTCAGGCATCAAATTGTGGCAATTGATTAAAGATATTCTATAGATGTAAGGATAGAGTCGGGATTGCAAAGGTGTATCTAATGTGAGGTTATATACGGTGAAGTTCCAAAACCCTATAAGTCTCACCCAAGGACTCTCTCTATAAAGGTTGTTGAAGCTGCAGTATAGAAAGGATCGAAGGATAAGATCAGCGAGGTATGAGGCGCCTGCGTTCAATGGACATTCCCATGTTGAGGATATAGTGGTTGAGACGTGGACATGATGAGGCTACATGGGAGACTGAGGATAGTATCCAAAGGAACTATCCCGAATTTTAAGCTGAGATAGATGCACTTGTAGGATCGATGAGTAGATCGTAATGCTTTCTTGGTTAGTGTTGTGATTATGTGTTTATGTGCTTTGATGTGCTTACTTTCGTGCTAGCTATGATATGATATATGATCTTGAATGATCTTGATCTGCTAGCGCGATTTACGATTATAGCTGGACATGGTTCTTTCCTCTATCTATTTGGATGTAATTAGGATTTAGGTAGAGATGGTTATTCCTCCACGTTGTTTTGATGGACATAGTTTCCTGGAGATGTTCTCCTTCCATGCCTTGTGTTATGAGTATGATATGGCTAGAGATGTGTTTCCTCTATACCCTGTGGTGTGATTATGGCTAGAGCTGTGTTTCCTCTATGCCTTGTAAGTGTTTATAGGCTGGCTAGAGATTGTTTTCCTCTATGCCCCTGGAGAGCATACTAATGTTGTTGCTCGAGATGGTGATTCCTCCATGCATGTGTGTTGATGTTACAAAATGATATAGGTTGTGACCTTCTTGAGAAGAGATGTGATATCTCCGATAGAGAGAGTTATACCTCGGCATATGGGTCCGAGAGGATTTGGGATTATGCAAGTTTTGGGACGAAACTTGTTTTTAGGGGGTGAGATGTAAGAGCCTTAGTCTTTTAGAGATCCCGCGCTTGCGCCTCAGCTGAGTCGCATGTGCTGAGCCTTGCCTGAGCCGTCGTTGCGGCCAGACCACCGCCCCTAGCGCCTGATGGGCAGCCCTTGTGCCTCATGGGTCCGCCCTTGCGGATTTTGGTGGGTTGTCGCCATCTTTGTTGAACTTGACCCGTGCTTTTTGTTGGCTTCCTGTATAAGCCATTCCTTTGGTTCTGAATGATGGTTTCCTTCATTCCCCAACTACCCTACGCTCTTCTCCTCTTCTCCTTCTTCCTTTTATCACCTTCTTGAGGTTCTTGATCTTGTTTGAGAGTTTTCTGTGGCTTTGTATGCTGATGATGTTGGTTGTTATTGATGTTGGTTTGTGAGAGCCATTGAGCTTGTGCTAGTGATGATCCCTTCCTCTGTTTAGGTTGCAGGTGTGGTAAGCTATTCCTCCTTCTTCTATCTTCTTTCTTTCTTTCCTTTCTTCTTTTCCCATCTTCAAGCTTAGCAATTCACAAGTTGAATCTTGTTTCGGAACTTCCTTGGCATATGTTGATGTATATATTTTTATATATGCATGTATCTGGTTGTTGGATGGTGAAGAGTTGAAGAGAATCGAGTAAAGGATCGAAGAGAAGTCGAAGGCTACTTTGTGCACAAGAGTCGCCCCTGCAACACTCCTGGACCGCCCCGACGTCTAGTGTGCCGCCGCCCGTGCGTCTGGAGCCGCCGCCCCTGTGCCTCCATGTGTCCAGCTGTTGCGTCTTCCTTGTCACGCAGGTGCGTCTTGTTCAAAGCTGTCCTAGGATGGCATGGATCCTTTCCTTTCCTAGTGTGAGTTGCTTAGTACATGTTAGGCTTGTGTAGGAGGATAGGATGATGATGATCATGATATTGATATATGTTGGTTATGGTTTTGAAGCTTATAGGTTAATTATGATCCTTATGGATCCCTTGGGTCTAGGTGTGACCCCTTTGATTGATAGGAGATTTGATATATCTTTGTGCCTTGTTAATAGGCAGTGTTGTTATCTAGATGGAGGTTGATTGTGGTTGAGTGTATCAGAGGTTGAGGTAAGTCCGTAGGACTTACTTAGCTACCATCCATCTATTGGAGGTATGCATGAATGGTGTGTGTTATATGCTTGATATGATAGCATGTGATGTCGATTATTACCGACCTATGTTTTATTGATAACCCCCTTGTAGTGGTAGTTATAACCTTTCTTTTTCATCCTGTAAGGAATCTGGGAGGTTCTTTGTGGTCAGGCCAGACCTAGTATACGGGAGGCGAGGATGATACGTTCCTCGTGTCTCATAGTTTCTTATACACACACACACACACACACACATATATATATATATATACGATTTGATTGGATAACTTTATATAAAGATAAGTAAATGGGTAAATGTATGATATCATGATTGAGTGTTTATCTTGTATGACTTGTGCTTCTGCTTTTGCTTATGCATTATCTTATATATGAATGGCTAGTTAACGGTTTTATACCGTGTTGCAGATGCTTTGCAGGATAAGAGAGCTGCAGAGTGACCCGGTAGGGTGACTAGCCGAGGACTTCCGTAAATAGGTGTTGCAGGGTTTTTGGGGATGGTTGTATATGTTGGATATGATGTTGTTGTTTTGTACTCGACTGTGGTGTTGTGTACTCTTTTGATATATAGTTGTACCGTTTTATGTATTTTTTTTATATTTGTCGGTGCTTTGTTGTAAGGTCAAGTGAACTTTTTGTCAGGCTAGGGTCAGGATCTATTGTGAGATCCTAGCTTACGTGGCACCCCAAGTCCCGCAGATTCAGGGTGTTATAGTATCTCAAGGAAAATGACACAAATCAACCCAAGATTTAAAGAAGAGAAGAAACCCTAGGTTTGGATTTAAAAATCAAAATATGCTTCAATTCTTTGATTTTCCGCATTGTTTGGCTCGGAAACTTTGATAAGATGCAGAATGCTTGAGTTTTGGAAGATGAATCGTGCAAAATGGTGAAGAAATGCGACTTTAAGCACCGGGGTAGTGTTTTCGCAAATGCGTCGGTTTAGGTTGTTGAAATTGGGGGTTTTGTGTTAAGCAATTTGTGTAGTGTCGCTTTTATACTCTAGCAAAAAATCGAAAATCTCGGCCAAGATTTCACCCGTGGAAACTCTCTAACCCGAGATGTGTTTAATTTTTGCTCCCGATATGACTTTCCACGGGCTAAATTCAAAATCTCGCCCGTGGAAATGCATTTTTGACCGTTGAAACCCCTTTTTCGTCCAGAATTGACAACTTGACTTTTCTTTTATATTTTTGAATCCTTTTGGATATTTCCTGGTTCTTGTCATCTAAAGACACAAGAAAACAAGGAATCAACCAACGAAAAAGAAAAAGAAAAACAACTCTACTCTGTCTTATGAGGAAGGGGAAGGAATACAATACTTTCGGTTGCCTGCCAAGAAGCGCTTTGTTTAAGGTCCGTAGCTAGACCAATCCTTATTGTTGCTCATGTGATGTGAAGAGGTACAATACTCTATACCGGAATCTCCGGTGTATACTTCTTAAGACGGTGGTCATTGACTTTGAAGTGTCCGCTTTGTTCACCCCATACTTCTACTGCACCATGGGGAAAAACATGTTTAATTACATAAGGTCCTGTCCAACATGATTTCAACTTACCAGGAAATAGTTGGAGTCGGGAATTGAAAAGAAGGACAAGATCCCCTTCTTTCAAATCCTTCGGAACAATGTGCTTTTGATGCCACTTCTTCGTCCTTTCCTTGTAAATCCGCGCATTCTCATGTTCATTCAAGTGAATTTCCTCTAACTCGTTAGCGTCTAGAAAACATTTCTCTCTAGCCTCCTTGATATCAAAGTTGAACAACTGGATGCCCAATAAGCCTTGTGCTCAAACTCAACTAGAAGATGACAAGACTTCGCATACACAAGATTGTATAGTGTCGTGTCAATAGGAGTCATGAAAGCGATTATGTACACCCAGAGCACATCTTCCAACTTAAGTGACCAATCCTTTTTTGTTATAGAGACAATCTTCTCTAGAATGGCCTTTATTTCTCTATTCGATATTTCCACTTGCCTGCTCGTTTGAGGATGGTAGGGAGTAGCAATCTTGTGGTTTACCCCAGACTTGGCTAGTAGAGCTTCAAATTTACGGGTTGTGAAGTGCGTTCCTCCGTCACTAATGATGGTTTGGGCATCCAAAACCTTGGGAAGATCGTTCTATAAAACAACTTCACTACCACCATAGCATCATTAGTGGGAGAAGCAATCGCTTCAACTCATCTAGAAATATAGTCTACAACTAGAAGAATGTATTGGTTATCACAAGAGTATAGGAATCGTCCCATAAAGTCCAAAGCCCATACATCAAAGATTTTTACTTCTTCAATGTTGTTTAGTGGCATCTCATTACTCCTCGATATATTTCCTGTTCTTTGACAATCATCGCTACAAGCAACAAAGTATTGCACATCTTTAAAAAATGTTAGCCAAAATAAACCGGACTGTAATACCTTAGCACACGGCTTGTGAGACCTAGCATGTCCTCTACAAGGTAGGGAATGACAATGGTGGATGACGATTTCCACTTCATCTTCTGGTATACATCTTTTGATAATTCCATCAGGAACTTTCTTAAAGAGTAGAGGTTCATTCCAAAAGTAATGCCGGACATCTTTGAAGAATTTCTTCTTTTGAACATATGATAGTCCGGGAGGTATTTCCTGACAAACTAAATAATTTACAATATTAGCAAACCAAGGTTCTTTACCTCTAGAAATGTGATGAAGACACTCCTCTATCAAGTGGAACTGCTCGTCAGGGAAGGAGTCATCTATAGGGAAATCGTCCTTTGTGATGTGGGGAAGGCGACTTAGATGGTCTGCCATGGAATTCTCGGATCCCTTCTTATCTTGGATCTCTATATCAAACTCTTGGAGGAGGAGAATCCACCTAATCAGCCGCGGTTTTGCATCCTTCTTGGTGAGCAAATACCATACAGCTGCATGGTCAGTAAAGACAATCACCTTTGCCCCTACAAGATAAGAATGGAATCTTTCAAAAGCATATACAATAACAATAAGTTCCTTCTCCGTCATAGCATAGTTAAGTTGAGCATCGTCTAGCGTCTTGCCAGCATAATAGATGGAGTGAGCGTCCATTCTTTTTCTGTCCGAGTACGAATCCTACCTTTATGTCACTTGCATCGTATATGACCTCGAATGGAACACTCCAATCCGGAGGTTGAATGATGGGGGCTGAAACTTACCGAAATTGCATCAATAAAAGGTATGTTAATATGCACCTTGCTCATAAGATCAACAAACTTACCGAAGTGTTTGTCTAGATGTGCTCTCGCTCTACATTGTGGAAACGGTAATGGTGGTTTGTAAGCTTGAGGAGGTATATAGACATCGGCTTTCTCCTTCTCTTTCTTGTCCGAAATCTTGTCTCTTAGGGGCTGCTTGCCCTTGTCATCCTTCCTAGGTGTAGGCTCGGTAGTCTTCACACCACTCCTTGTGGTAATCTTCATCACTTGGCCCTTTGGGTTATATTAAGTCCTTCTGGGAAGCTTCCCTTCATCTCAAGGAACTTCTCCGGCCTTGATAAATACTTGATTTTCCAAGGCTATTTGTTCCTTAGAAATCGAAGTAATTGAACTCTCCAATCCATTCATTTTTCCCTCCAAAGTTTCAATGATTGCTTCCAGTTTATCCATTGGTGGCTGACTCGAACTTGATGATGGTTTCTAGCTTTTCAAAGGAACAAAAGTAGAAGAAGTCGGAGGGGTTTGAGCATTTTTAGCATGAGAATAGGGGTTACCGGAAGTGTTTTGATTGGATCTCCATTTTTTGTAGTTCCGGTTGTTGTTGTTGTTGTAGTGGTTGTTCCTATTCCCATGGTAATTTCCTCTTTCCACATTACCCACATCTTGCCCTTTAGGTTGTTGTGCTTGTGTCTTAAAGATCTCCTTCAAAACTTTGACTTCATTATTTAGAGTGGTGATTTGTGCAATACTTGAGGAAGTAAGATTCAGCTCTTGAGCTCTTGAGCTTTGAGTTCCATTATCGGGCCTTCGTTGGGAATATTTTTCAATAATTTGAGCTTTTTTTCAACAAACTCCCATGCATCATCAACTCTCATATTCATAAATGTTCCGGTAGAAAGGGATTGGAGTTTAAATTGAGTTTCTCCATCCAAACCCTTGAAATAAATTTCCAGCAGCTCAAGTTTTGGAATCCCATGATAAGGGAAATCCAATAAGAGGTCGTTGAACCTCTCCCATGATTTAGATAAGCTCTCATTATTTTTCATAATAAAAGCATTAATTTTACCTCTCAATTCCGTTGTTTTTGATGGCGGAAAGAACTTGGTGAGGAATTCCGAAGTCATTTCCTCCCATGTGTTAACTCTTCCGGATGGAAGTGATTGATACCAAGCAAGCGCCCTATCCTTCAAAGGGAAATAGAAACGGCGCAATTCATAATTCTCTACTTTTGTAGGTTTCAAAATCACTTTTAAGATCAATCTCATAATTTTGCAAGTGTTGATGTGGAGATTCTCTTTCCAAACCTCCAAATTGACTTTGTCGAATTATAGTAATAACTTGGGGTCAAAACCCATAGTCATGTTCACGTGGATCGACTATCACGCCCGGACGGCGCATTTATTGAACGGGATTCATCCTTTGACCAAGTGCTTGTGGTATTCCCTCAAGTGGATCAACTCTCTCAAACCTCGCCTAAGGGTTAGGTGCAGGAGGTGGCACAGTAACTGGGTCCGGTGGCTTAACTACAACTCTAGCATCTCTTTCTCTTTCTTCATTAATCCGCCGAACGGATTGTTGTAATTCAGCCATGTCGGCTAGAAGTTGTTCTTGTCTAGCAAGTCCTTCAGCTCTCTCTCTAATTAGAGCTTCATCTTGTAGTTTTTGTTGATCAAGAGCTTCATCCAACTCAACTCGGAGATTCCTTTCTTCTTCATTATTGACAACAACCATTGTAGCTTCTTTCAATCTTCTCTTGTATGCCTTTTCTGATTTAGGATCGTAAGGAACAATTTATTTACTAGTTCGAGTTCTTCGCATAAACCTAAGTAAAGATAATGCAAGAACACTCAGGTAGAATGATTAGTAGAAAAAGCAAGAAGCTTCCATGTTAGACAATCGTACACTGGATTTGGTCTTGACAAAATTCCCGGCAACGGTGCAAAAAAATTGTTTGCTCCAAATGGTGTGTGTGCAAAAAGTCTAAAATTTACTTCCGGAAATATGCCTAACAATAAGCGAACCCGCAATGTACGGGTCTATCGTAGTAAGGGCTAATATTCCGGAGTCGATCTCACAAATTTGGTGAGAACAAATTCAATAAAGTAATCTAACTTAGCAAGCATGCATTAGCAATGATCAATAATGATGATACAGTTATATAGATTAATTGGGGAACACATATTCTATAGGTCTAAGCATCCGATTGTGGTTTTCGATTCAAGATGTCTATAGATATGTAAAGGACAGAGATGGGATTGTAATGGAAAGGTGTTTCAAAAGTGGGATAGATCACGGGGGAGGTCTCACTATCCATTATTCGGAACCAATGATGTTTATCACAGTGTAAGTCTCAAAGCTTCAAAGGCGAAGAACGATTGTCTCAAACCAACCACTCAACCTAAGGGAATAGAATTAACCATCACCGGGTAAGTCTCAAGTTAACTCACAAAGGTAAGAGGAAGGCACAAACCTAATAAAGGGTTTTGAATCCTTTATTACCTAGAGCTTGTAATCGTTGGTAACCAAACAAGGGAATCACCGGGAAAGTTTCTTCCCAAGAAAGGATATGGGTTAGAAAGGTTCAACAAGGCTAGGATTTAGGCAATCTTAAAATTTGGTTGAAGGACAAAGAAAGCGTGCACGACAGAGGAAACCACAGGTTGATATTGGGAAATCTTGGTTGAGATTCTCAAGAACACCCCGAGATTTATCTTCCGCGGCGGTTATAACACAACTCTCAGGGTCCAATCTGTTTGTATGGATCAATCTATCATCATCTAAACCACAACCATCAACTTATCACCCTAGAATCGCAAGGGGTTTAGCCAACAATCGTCATATCAATATCAATAATCACAAAAGAAGTTATGAAAGAGATGAAGCCAATAAAACTCAAAAAGACACAATAATCTCCAAATATCATAAAACAAATTAATCCATAAATACTCTCCGTTCTTATGTTCAAAGAATGGAAAATAAAATCCAGAAAATCTCACAAAAATATCTCTAATCTCCAAGAATGGTTTGTCAATCCGTTTCCAAGTTGCGAATCCAAAATTTCTTCAATGCCGTCTTCCCTATTGCCAATGGTTTAAATCATGTAATAAGCCGTATATCTCGCCCTAAGCGTCCATCCTTAGTATTTTAGCCGTTGCCCAATTTTATAGAATAAATTAGGGTTTAAAAGATCTCCTTTTGAGTTGATGACGTGGAAATAACGGTTCGGATCATTCCGAAGAAAATCTCGGGTGACGTCACTAGATCTCGCCCGAGATTTATACCGTGGCGACTCTTGACCTGTGTTTCCACGGGTTTTAATCGATGAATTAAGAAAATCTCGGTGGAGGTAATTTGTACCTGCCCGAGATTTCTATAATTTCTTCTTGTTCTTCCTTGTAACTTCAGAAACTTGACTTCATATTCCTCCAGAATTTTTTCAATGCCTTCCCCGAGGTCCACCTTGATCAACCATCCAGGAATGCTCGATTTCCGCTCCAAATCAACACCAATTCACCTACAATTCATCATAAAGCTTGTGTAGATCTCTATTCCAACATAATAGATGAATATTGTTATAAATGCTACGAATCTATATCCATGTACAAAAAAGAAGGGGAAAATCTACCTATATACACATCTAAACTAACGTCATATTTCATGCTATCAGACCCTGGCACACCCTTGGCTGGTTGTTTCCCATTTCTCTTGGTTGCCGGCTACTTGGATGGAGACACCAAGCTATTATCCTTGTTTGAAGGTTAAGCAAAGGAGAAGGAGAGAGATCTTCTTACTTGTTTTGTCTAAGAGCGGTGCTAGGAAGATGACTTGTTTTCCGGATAAACGGCTAGCCTACACAGAGAAGAATAGAAATCTTTTGCTACATTCAAATGAAGAAGAAGTGGAGAAGGGAGAAGAGAAACATACGTGAAAGGGAGAAGTAAAAATGCAAGATGTCTAGGGTTAAAGAGGAGGATGCAGGCTACTATCTTCAAAGCAAAGAAAAGATCAATTGAGATAAAAAAGGAAGCGAAATAAAAACGGTTACAAAAAAGATATGGGGGATCTGCTATCTCACCGTGACCGCGGTGAGAATGACCTACGCCAGCGGTAATATTTCCATGTCTTAAAAACATGAAATGTTTGAAGGACTCATGATAAGTTCTAAAGATAAATTCATTAGGCTAAAGGTATTGTTGCCATGTCTTAAAAACTAGAAATAATGCATATAATTCCTTATCGTAAGTCAAATAAATCGAGCATCCTCCTTTCAATATCTCACTAAAGAATGCAAGTGGCTTACCTTCTTGCATAAGTGATCACATGAATTATATGCCATTATAATCATGCATATTGTAGAGGTTTTACCTCAATTTACCTTGTATTCGGAGAGATTTGTGTACCTTTAAGGTTTATTTCATTTATATTTCGGAAACAGCAGTCAACACGAGTTTTGGTTGAATTATAAGTAAATTCGGTGGAATTGGAAGCAAAAGTGAAGCAAAGTGTTTCTAAGGTAAAAAAGGAAGCTTAAGGAACCTTAGAGGAGTCATGAAGAGCAAAGAAAGTGCGTGAAAGGGTCACTAAAGGAAGGAAGAAAACTAGTCAAGAGACGAGAACCTTCTGTTGAAGAAAATCGCCTCATTTACATAGAAAATCGGACGATTTTCCTGTGCAAAAATCGGGTGGTTTATTTGCCTTTGAATCGAGCGATTTTCCTTCATAAATCGTCTACAAATATTACGATCAAAAGCCCATAACTTGTGGGCCTGAGAAGTGATATACCAAGCATCCCGTTAGTGAGAAAGTATACATTGGAACCCTAGGAACAAAAATCTAGAGTTCGCAAGGTGGAAGAGTTACAGGATTTTGCGGAATTGAAGGTTCTTGGAGAGAGGATTGATGGAAAGAAACAAGAAGTCAAGATTCAAAGACGTTTGTGAGATCTTTTGTTTCCCTTCTGATTCTTGTGATTTGTGAACACATTTTTGAGTGTTTTGTGATATTCTTTGAAAGATTTTAAGGTTTGATTACAGATTTGGAGATTCTTTTGTTTTTATGCAAAGTTTGAGTTTTATTTGGTTTTCTTCATTCAATCTTGATTTTGATTTGAATATGAAAATGGTTAGCTTAAAACCTTGTGATTCTGGGGAGAATAGTTTATTATTGAGGCTTAGATGATGATAGACTGAACTCATTTAACCATTTGGACCCTGAGAGTTGAGATTTAACTTTGCGACACCAAATAAATCAACCGATTTTATCAAGAACAAGGCGATTTTTCTTTATGAGATTCTTTAATTGATTTATCCTTTAACCAAAGTTAACCCTTTCCTAAATTCTAACCTTGCTTAACCTTTTTAACCCTTATTCAAGTGTGATAAGAGACTTCATCATTGATTCTTCTTTTCATAACTAAGGTTTGTAAGATTTATAACACCCCGAATCCGCGGGTTATCGGGATGCTACGGGCGGGACCTCACAATGGGTCCCGTCCCTTAGCTTGACAACAATTTCACCGGACCTTTCCAACATGGAAAAAATAAAGGCAAAATCGTAAATCAATTTTAATGCAAATGATAAGAAACCCGAAAGAATGCAACACCAACTTCAGCCGAGGTACAACTCAAACGAAACACCCAACAAGCGGCACACGAAACTTAATAACCGAAAGACAAAACACAAGACAACTCCAACTCAAAACCCTTCCTAAAATGTACGGACCCCGGCTGCCCACCCTTCCGGATCTCTCGGAGCATGCCTATCCTGCAAGGCAAACTACAACATTCGGTATAAAACTGTTAGCTCACATTCGAAGCATTAGAATTAAAGGAAAAGGCACAAAAACAAATAATTCAACATAGTCCCACAACATACTCAAAAGCACACAAATCCGGTTTATTATCTTAATATTATTAAGTCATATCCCGTTCTAATTCAAGTTCTTTTGTGGCACGAGAACTCCCGAAACTCGCCTCGGTCCTTCTTCCGGCAGTAGAACAGTGCGGATGCCTCCGACCGTCTACTAGCACGGGCCAGTCGCCGAGAACCTCCTAGCTCTCGCAAGAGCTAGGCAGTGATGTCACCACCCGTTATCATACACTTGGGCCAAACAATATAAAGGTCTGTAATCCTATTTTTGGTTTAGTTGTTATAACAATAAATAATAAACACACACCACCCAACACACATTAACGCTAATACAAAGAATATGAGCTAAGTAATTTCGGAGACTTACCTCGTCATCTCACTCAACTCACACACTCTTGCTTCCTTAAAGAGGAAGTCCATAACCTGCTCACAAAGGAATATACGATCATCAACACAAGCTCAAGCTCAACGAAGTCTAAGACTTCACTCTAGGGATCTATGCAAGATCACCTAGCTCTCAACCTAGGAACGCATCCTAGAACTCACAACACTCCTAGCACAAGGAAATCTCTCACAACAGCCTATACATCACATGGTCATGAACAAAAGTCTAGGAGAGCCAATCTAGCCTAGAGAGATCCAACATGCTCAAACAACTCAAAGCCAACAACTACATCGAGCCATAAGGGCTCCTAGTTTCTCAACCACTAGGTGGCATTCACAACTACCCTAGGTCCACCCTAGGCATGCTACTAACATATATCAACCTCTAAACAAAGGAAGGAACCAAGGAGGAAGGAGGAGAAGAGCCTACTGTTGAAGAAACGCAGCCGCGGAAACAAGTTGGCGCGACTGCGTGCTGAAGGTCATGGCGCCCGCGGCACTGTTCATCCGCCCCTGCGGCTGTTGGCAATCTTGCCGCCGCCCCCGCGGTTTACTGAATCTGCCCCCGCGACTGATCTCCAGAAACAACGTCTTCGACTGTGGATCTTGAGTTTCAATGTCTTCCTTCTCTTGTTGGGTCATCTCCAAACATGATGCATGGTATATAGGGTCTCCCTCACGACCTAATCGAGCCAATAACACACACATGCAAAGGATCTAAGGAAAAACCTCCTCAAAAGCTTCATCCATGGCAATGGAGAAGAAGAGGAGAAGAAGAAGATGTTCAACAAGGAAGAAGAAGAGAGGGAGGGGAAATACTTACCAAACAGAAACCCACAACTCTCGACTGCTGGCCACACTCCTTGAGATCCAAGGGGAGAGAGAGAGAAGAGAGCTCAAGTGAAGGAAGAGGGAAAAGAGTAACGTGAAATGAGGATGGGAGAGAGAGAGAGAAGTGCCAAGGCTTCCACAAAAGAGGGAACCCAAAGGTCAGCTGACATTCCTCTAATTTACGCTAGGAACCGAGGGGTCCAAAAGCAAGAGGGACAAACGAGAGGTCGGAACGAGATTTCGGGATAATCCCGTTACTCAGCACCTCGTGCCTGCGGGAAGACTGAGGCGCGCCTGCGGGAAGGTCTGTAACTCGCTAACAATCCGGAATAAAAATTCCGGATGTTACAACTAATCCCCAAAAAACAATTTTCGTCCCGAAACTTGTAAAACGTAAAACTCTCGGTAAGAACTCGGTAACCACTCAAAACCGTAACGTGTAACTCCCTAATCGATAACCATCACCCACTTGTGTAGCCACGTCAAGACCATGTAAGGCCTGCATACACACTCGGGTGAACCACGTAGCGCATAAAAGCCAAAAGCTAACCAATCAAACACACATTCCCGCTCGGAGCACCAAATACATAGAAACACACATGCACCTAATATCTACCCCAACGGTCAACATGATGTAACTAGGTCATCGTAAACTCCTACAAAAATACTATCTCACATCCTCTCGGTTGCCTCATCGGCTCCTCGTCCACCACTAGATCAACACGACTAACCCTACGACTCGAGTCGTACATGTATTCAATTGATCTTCATACTAAAACCCTAATGAACATCTTCCACTCTCGGTGGCCATGCCAACCGGTAGACCACTTCCTACTTGCGTCATTATCTCCCAAAAGGTCCGATATATTGGAACCCAATTCTTTTCAAACGACCAACACGTATGACGCCTCGCGTCCGTGACACTCTTATCTCGACTCATTCCGTATCCGAACACAAGGGGTCCGTACCTCTTTTCCGTGCATAATTCCTCGTGATTTAGCTTTTCTAGCGTTTGCCTTTGGACCGCCTCTACCCAAGCAAGGTCATCACGTATCTGTTCGGATAAACTTGCCTATACTCAACAATTCCAACATTACAGGGTACTACCCTTCCGTCCACAACTCTCTTCGAACAATGCCTTCACAACAGTGCCTCTCAACTGTCGTAACGATAGCTCAACCCAAGGGAGGGTATTAGGTCTACTTTTACCCCCTTAGCTTGCACACATACCCTCTTCATGGCATCAACTGGTCACCAAAATCCTTCGTACTCGATCCATTATCCAACGTGAAACTATCAAGTAAGACATAGGGTCTCTTATGCGGAACAATCCTGCCGCCCACAAATTCCCGAAACAAAACTCTCATCTCAATCTGAGATAACGATACTCGGTATACCAAACATCTTGCTATCACACTGATGACTCCCCAACTAGCCGACTCATCGGCCTTGTTTCCCAATAGGGTGTAAATACATTATCTCCATTGGTTGGTCCCAATGACCCATAGACGTCACCATTGTCACAAGGTCTCAAACCGGTACTAATCTCTCTTGAGGTATCTTACCATTCCCACTGCCTAACTCGCGACGGTGAAGTCTTATTCCTCGCCATATGGTGTTAAACTCGTTTGGGTCACGGTTTACATAAGGGATATGTACATCCATCTCGGCCTTAAGCCCATCTCATTAATGTGAACGTCATAAATCGGATATCTCTTACCAATGTCATGGTCTTAACAACACTCAACCCAATAAGGTGACTATGGGATCTCTCCTCGGAACCTTCTGTCCCGGATCCTTCTCAAAGCCATTCAAAGACCATTTATGACTAGAGTCCTTAACCATCTTTAACTATCGCCTCAGCGGGGTACTCAACTCTTGTTGAGTGAGTATACATACACGTATCATATTCTTATTCTTCATACAAGCCTAGCATGTTTCTCCGTAGTCAAACCAACATCACCATACGGATTCGCCCTAAGGTGGCCAACTTTCGACCCTTAGTCGGTCATTCTTCTTACATAATAGCAATTGTCTAGATACACACGAAACCTCTCTTGTTATTTCATACTCATTCCAAGCCCCGCTTGGATGTATTCATAATATCATTCCATCCCAATAACTCGATGTTTGTCTCAAAGAAAACAAGATGGAGGTCACTCACCTCTTTTGCTTTTGTCAAAACTTCACGGATACGTCTCGGATCCCACGATCCATCCACTTGTTTAGAAGGGAAGAAAGTGTCAAAATCATCCTGCAACTTGGCGGTTATGGCCCACCCACTTACAAGCTTTATATATCTTCCATATACCTCAGACGGATTACCGAAACTATCCCTTGTTCTCAACTGATCTACTAGGTATTCTCAACCTACTATGTCTCTTAAGAGGTCGCCTCGGACGTTCCAACTAGCCTAGATAACTCTGTGTATCCTCTTATCCTACATAACCAATATCCTTTTTTTCCCATGTCAAGCTCGCTCTTCTCAAACTTTGTGAGTAGAACAAGGCATCATCAAATCCAATCATAAGAATCATCCTTGTAACCCAAGCACCAATAACCGTCATAACAATCCTCAGGTTCGGGTCTACCTTGTGACTGGCCGAAACAACACAAATTGCGCTACTTCATTGTAAGTCGATCCCGTAAACTGAGGGATACACTTATGTGTAAACTCCACTCATTAATCGCACTTGCGATTTCAAATGGCCTCACTACCCTTGTAGTAACCATATTGGCCCTAAACGCCGTTTTATAAAGGTCCTTTCTTCTCATCATCCAAATCTGGTGAGATCTTAACTCCAAGTCGATCCAATCAACATCGCAATCGCATGCACTAGTCTTAACGAGCCATCCACTACAAAGAAGATACCCTTCCTCGCCATTCACCATACACATCTCTTGGAAGTCAAAGTGCAACTTTTCTGACTTGTACATTTACTCAAAACTCGTACCAGAAAGCCCCGAGGGAAAGACCGGAAGAATTCTCCATTCCTACCACAAAACTTTTGACTCGTGATCCCCCAGTTACTACCACCTTAAACTTAATGCCTTCAACGCTACCATAACTTCGGTCCCTCGTTTCACACCGTGGCCCCCATGGCTCCTTTGGGTGAGTCTAACCACTTCGACTCATTTCTTGGTCACGACAACTTATCATTTGTTCCATAAGGACAAAATACCATGCATCTCCTTCTCATTTCTTCCTTTGCTCAAAGCAACTCGGGAGCTTCACTTTCCTCTGGATCCCACTAGGTCTTTATGTACTTAAACCCTTAAGGTTCTAATCCGCGCCATTTCTCCATATGCCAAAACTCGAGACCTATAAAGGTCGCCAAAAAGGGTCATTCCATCCCTTTGCAAGAGGTCTATTACCGTTACTTGCTTAAACCACTTAACGTTATATTGCTAAAAACAATCACGATTTTGCTGATGTATTTCTTACCATTGGCATCTAACCATAGAGAAAACTCCTAGCTTTGTTATTGTTTCTTTGTAGTCTCCACTTGAGGTTATACCTCTCGTCTACAACTTTTCCATGGTAACCCGCATTTAATGCGTTCTCAGTCATCACCGATAACCTTGTGGTTTGTCTTCTCTAAGATCAACGACTTACCAATTCTTAATACTTTATGTCACTATTCTCATGATGGCTACCCTCCATGGGGTCTTCTACCTCATCTTCGTTACCTCCTTCCATGTTCCGTGCTTTCTTCCTTTTCCATAATGTAGTCACACTCTTATAGGCCTCACGTTCCATATAACTCGCCTTCATAGGCTTACCCACACCTCACGACATCTTGTAAGCGTGTCTTCTACAAAAAGCTCCAACATTATTCAGCAACCGCTTGCGTATTCCTTGGTTGTCGTCATAAGTCCTTTCATAACTAAAGCTCTTTGTTGTGTCACTCCTCTTCTCGGGATCACGCCTAATCACACTTCTATCTTCTGGGTGTTTCCTAGCCTTATCACCATAACAGAAGTCAGTTAACTCAGGTGAATCTTCTCGTTACTCTCGTAATTTTGACTCTTCACTTAACGGTACCTCGTAAGCTTAACTTACGGTATCCTACATCTATCACACCGGGTTCGATCACTCTTCACGTCTTGACTCCAAAGTTTTGGAGCGTCTAAAAGAAGCTTTACTTCTCGTACTGGGATGCCGTCTCTAACATTATGGGAATGCACCCATGTCCTCCTTGATTCGCATCTCTAGTTGTCCCCGCATCTTCATGAAGAATTTGTATACGTTATCTCCAAAGGTCCCGTTGTCTTCCCAATTCGTAAATCCTTTGGTAGCCACTTCCACATCTTCATGTTACTCCCGTATGGTCTCCATTCCGCTTTCTCTTAAGCTATCCCGTGTTCTTTTACTTGGTTGTCCTTCATTAATGTTACATCCAATCCTCCTCTTTGACATCCTTTAAAAGGAATTCGAGTACGTCATTGTGTTCGTTAGCACGAAATGCCCCAACTCGATACTTGAGTGTCTTCTACTACTTATGAACGTCATCATAAGATACATCATAGCCTTAAAGGTGATGATATTGTATCATCATCTTAGTTCAAAGGTCCCATAGCTCCACATACTACTATATGTATAAGTCTACATATACATAACTATATAAATCCTATGTCCATAACTCTACTAACATACACTTCCAACATGCCATCATATCAATACGAAGTCTAAAACATATAATAGTCCACACATACAACTATACACATAAATCATGTCCATCATGCAAATACAATCCACAAAGATACACATCAATTCCATCATGCATAACTACAAACCTCATATCCATATCTATATATAAATTTATATACCAAGTCCAATAAACTAAGCTTCCAAGATCCCTGGAAGGAGTGGTGGTCCGTACATTCTACCCCGACTTATGCATATGAATTTTGAAAACGAAAACTTAGAACCCGTGGGGTTCTGTTTATTCCTTATTCGGCCTTTAGAAGATTGCGAGTGCCATTGTTGTCAACCTAGGGCTCTGATACCACTTTTTAACACCCCGAATCCGCGGGATATCAGGATGCTACGGGCGGGACCTCACAATGGGTCTCGACCCTTAGCTTGACAACAATTTCACCGGACCTTTCCAACATGGCACAAATAAAGGCAAAATCGTAAATAAATTTTAATGCAAATGATAAGAAACCAAAAAGAATGCAACAACAACTTCAGCCGAGGTACAACTCAAACCAAACGCCCAACAAGCGGCACACGAAACTTAATAACCGAAAGACAAAACACAAGACAGCTCCAACTCAAAACCCTTCCTAAAATGTACGGACCCCGGCTGCCCACTCTTTCGGATCTCTCGGAGTATGCCTAACCTGCAAGGCAAACTACAACATTCGGTATAAAACTGTTAGCTCACATTCGAAGCATTAAAATTAAAGGGAAAGGCACAAACACAAATAATTCAACATAGTCACACAACATACTCAAAAGCACACAAATCCGGTTTATTATCTTATTATTATTAAGTCATATCCCGTTCTAATTCAACTTCTTTTGTGACACGAGAATCTCCCGAAACTCGCCTCGGTCCCTTCTTCCGGAAATGGAACGGTGCCGATGCCTCCGACCGTCTACCAGCACGGGCCAATCGCCGAGAACCTCCTAGCTCTCGCAAGAGCTAGGTAGTGATGTCACCGCCCGTTATCATACACTTGGGCCAAACAATATAAAGGTCGGTAATCCTATTTCCGGTTTAGTTGTTATAAACAATGAATAATAAACACACACCACCCAACACACATTAACGCTAATACAAAGAATACGAGCTAAGTAAGTCCGGAGACTTACCTCGTCATCTCACTCAACACACACACTCTCGCTTCCTTAAAGAGGAAGTCCACAACCTGCTCACAAAGGAATATACGATCATCAACACAAGCTCAAGCTGAACGAAGTCTAAGACTTCACTCTAGGGATCTACGCAAGATCACCTAGCTCTCAACCTAGGAACGCATCCTAGAACTCACAACACACCCAGCACAAGGAAATCTCTCACAACAGCCTATACATCACATGGTCATGAATAAAAGTCTAGGAGAGCCAATCTAGCCTAGAGAGATCCAACACGCTCAAACAAATCAAAGCCAACAACTACATCGAGCCATAAGGGCTCCTAGGTTCTCCACCACTAGGTGGCATTCACAACTACCCTAGGTCCACCCTAGGCATGCTACTAACATATATCAACCTCTAAAAAAAGGAAGGAACCAAGGAGGAAGGAGGAGAAGAGCCTACTGTTGAAAAAACGCAGCCGCGGAAACAAGTTGGCGCGACTTCGTGCTGAAGGTCACGGCGCCCGCAACACTGTTCATCCGCCCCCGCGGCTGCTGGCAATCCTGCCGCCGCCCCCGCGGCGCTGCTAACCGCCCCCGCGGTTTACTGAATCCGCCCCCGCAGCTCACAGAGTTCGCCCCCGCGGCTGAACTCTAGAAACAACGTCTTCGACTCTGGATCTTGAGTTTCAATGGCCTCCTTATCTTGCTGGGTCTTCTCCAAACATCATCCATGGTATATAGGGTCTCCCTCATGACCTAATCGAGCCAATAACACACACATGCAAAGGATCTAAGGAAAAACCTCCTCAAAAGCTTCATCCATGGCAATTGAGAAGAAGAGGAGAAGAAGAAGATGTTCAGCAAGGAAGAAGAAGAGAGGGAGGGGAAATACTTACCAAACTGAAACCCACAACTCTCCATTGCTGGCTACACTCCTAGAGATCCAAGGGGGGAGAGAGAGAAGAGAGCTCATGTGAAGGAAGAGGGAAAAAAGTAACGTGAAATGAGGAAGGGAGAGAGAGAGAAGTGCCAAGGCTGCCACAAAAGAGGGAACCCAAAGGTCATTTGACCCTTCCTCTCATTTACGCTAGGAACCGAGGGGTCCAAAAGCAAGAGGGACAAACGAGAGGTCGGAACGAGATTTCGGGATAATCCCGTTAATCAGCGCCTCGTGCCTACGGGAAGACTGATGCGCGCCTGCGGGAAGGTCGGTAACTCGCTAACAATCCAGAATAAAAATTCCGGATATTACAAGATTTGGGTAATATAGAGTCAACATCCTATATTAAGGTTTGAGTGTGCTTTCCATCTTTACCTTCTAGAGTAATATCCTTGGGTTTAGGTGGTTAGTTTGAGTGTTAATCTCATCCCTATGTCCTTTCTATATTGCAGCCTCAACAACCTTTATAGCGAGAGCCTTTGGGTGAGACATATGGGTTTTGGAACTTCACCGTACAAATACCTTCTTTCAAAACACATAATCTTGGCATCGCCAACTCTGTCCTTTGATCTTTAGAAGTGTCTTAAATCAAAATCCGCAGTCGGATACTTGAACCCTTGGAATCATTTGTCTCCTTATTAATTACAAAAGCTTTTGCACTTTGCCAGATAATTTCAAATCAATTTTTTTCTCACCAAATCCCTGAGTTCGACTCTTGAATTTCTTGCCTTACTACAGCTGATCCGTACACTACGGGTTTGCTTTTGCATAAGTTCTAGATATAAACTTTAAGACTTTGACGCACACACTTTTGAGCGAACAATGAGCACTCCTCCAATGCGAATTCCCGATGTGTTACACTCAACCTCAAATGTTTTAGTAAAAACCGGAAGTGCTAGTAATGGTGTATGTGATAGTTGTCACTGCAAATCCTTAAATGCCTTCTCTTGTGCATCTCCCCAATAAAATTATACTTGCTTCTTCATGAGGGACGTGAGGGGGGCAGCAATGGTACTAAAATCCCGTACGAACCGTCTATAGAAGGTAGCTAGTCCATGAAATGATCGAACATGTCTGGTCGTTGTTGGTGTAGGCAATTCTCGGATTGCTTTGATCTTCTCTTTATCCACTTCTAGACTCTTATACTCACTACAAATCCAAGGGAAATAACTTCATTAGTATTAAACTTGCATTTTCTTAATATTATCATACATAGACTCATTTCTAAGAGTTCCTAATACTTCCCTTAAGTCTCTTCATGTTCCTCAAGTGATTTGGTGTAGATGAGGATGTCATCAAAATAGATGACAATAAACTTCCCAACGAAATGGCATAAGACATGATTCATTAATGTCTTGAAAGTGCTAGGAGCGTTAGTCAAATAAAAAGGCATAACTAACCACTCATAAAGACCAAATTTAGTCTTGAACGCCGTCTACCATTCGTCTCCTTCTCGTGTTCGAATATGATGGCATCCACTTTTAAGATAAATCTTTGAAAACAAAGTAGATCCATTGAACACTAGCATATCATTCAAACGAGAAATGGAATGTTGTTTGTTGATAGTGATGTTGTTAATTGCTCGATAATCTACACAGATTCTCCAAGTGTTGTCCTTTTAAGGAACCAAAAGGACAGGAACTGCACATGGACTTAAAAATTCCCGTACATAGCCTTTATTCAAAAGCTCTTGAACTTGAATTTCTTGACTTTCTTGAGGACTCATCTTATAAGCGGGTCGATTAGGAAGTGAAGCTCCTAGAATCAAGTCAACTTGATTCTCAATGCCTCACAACGGTTGAAGGCCTACATGAATCTCATCAGGAAATACATCACAGCTTAAAACGCGTTGAGGTAAGGTAGCCTTGACTTCATCACTCAAGGTCACAATGCATTTACAAAGACACATAAGAACAATATCCAAAGGAATGTAATTATAAATAAACTCCCTTTTGGACGCTGAAAGAACTCAATTACTCTCAGAAAAAGGAATATCGGGAGGAATCTTTACCAAGATTTTGTCATGGGACCGAGATTCTGATAGACTCCGAAAGGAACTCGAACTAGAGTGAGAATCTCGTTCACTAGGATGAGATTTTGATAATTCCGCCGAGATTTCGGGTCTTTGGCCGAGATTTTTTCTTTGGAGCGTGTTTCTCGCTCTTGTTCGTTCCGTTGATCCTTCTTTTTTGTCATAATGTTCTACAATCTGCAAAGGAGGGAAAAGGTTAAGGGTAATTTTATGTCCATTGACCTCAAATGAATATTTATCAGTAAAACCGTAATGCTTGACCTTTCGATCAGATTGTCATGGACGTCACAATAGAATATTACATGCTTGCATGAGTACAACATCACACACAATGATATCCTCATACTTTCATTGCGTAAAAGCAATTCTAGCTTTCCAATTCACCTTTAATTCACCACAATCATTCATCTAAGGTAAGTTATATGGTCTAGGATGGTAAGAAGTTTTAATATACAATTTATTGGTCAACTCATCACTAGAAATATTGCAACAACTACCACCATCATTGATCACGTTACACACCTTTCCTTGAACAAGGCATCTAATATGAAAAAGTGTCTCTCGTTGATAATCCTCATATTGGGCTATCTTAGCCTGCAAAGTCCTCCTAGCAATTGAAGATTCTCCATGCTCATATTCACAACCTTCCTCACTATTACTCTATCATGTTCATGCAACGCATTAATATGGGTATGATCATTTTCATGTTCTTGTTCACTTTCATATTGCCCTTGTTGATTTTGAAATAAAACTCTTTTATTAGTACAATCCCTCATATAATGACCTCTTTCTTGGCATTTAAAGCATACACTATCTCTAAAATGTAAAGTAGAGTTAGAAGTGTTGCCTTTATTATCCTTTGAAGGCTCATTCAAAGGGCGAGTTGGTGTCGACTGGGACGAGGTTTTCAGGCCTGTTGGATCTGGATTTTTGCTTTTATTCTTGTCTTTTTGAGAATCTTGGCCAAAATCTCAGGCGAGATTTTCTTTACTGGACCGAGATTTGTTCTCTGCTTCCATAAACTCGTTCCTTGGCTCCTTCCTTTGAACTTCTTTTCTACTTTTATAACCAAATGCAATAGATTATTCATATTAGCATAAGGACATAGATCAAATTCATTAGCTAAGAATGGATGAAAAATTCGTTAAAACCGAGGCATAATGGACTCATCATCCTCTACAATGTTGACTTTCACCATTGCCATTTGGATGGTTATGTAGACATCTTCTACGCTCATGGAACGTTGTTTGAAGTTATCCAATCGTTGCCTTACTTTCCTAGCATAATGTTGAGGCACAAATTGTTCTTTCATTAATGCCATCATTTGCTCCCAAGTGTTGATGTCCAGATCTAACGTTCTTCGTCTTTCTTTAATAAGATTATCTCACCATTCTAGGTCATATCATTGGAACTCCAACGCAACAAGTTGGATATTCCTTTGCTAACTAAAGTTATGGCAAGAACAAATTTGTTCAATTTTAGTCTCCCGTTCCATGTAAGCATCTGGATCGCATTTCCTTCAAAACTTGGACTCTTGACCTTTACTTTGCCAATTCCATCATTCTCCTGATGAGGCCTATAAGTTTCTAAGTCTCGATCTCTTCTAGGACGATGATTACATATATGATAGTCCACAACCCTTCGTCATCCACTTCTTTGAATTGTTGAAATTCATTAACAAAATCCGGAATATTAGGTGTACAGAAATTAAGATTGTGAAGTTTTATACCTATCCCTTGATGGGGCCTTGGAAGCGGATCAGGGGTTGGGGGAAGATGTTGAGTGAGCTTTCGCCAAACTTAGTGGAAAGTCTCTGTTGAAATCTCAGTGGGGGTCAAGATTTTGTGGCAAGAATGCTTCTTTAGAATGATTTTCCAACTTCTCCATTCGTTCAGCCAAAGTGGAGACTGTAGCCATTAGTTATCTTAGCATATCTATGGCTTCCGGGCCTGAGGATTCACTTTTATGTAAACCTCGCGGGCTATCATGCTTCGACACCTACACAACACGTGGAGTAATAACAAACTTGTGAAGTTAGTAAAAACAAAAATTCCTTACTTGTTTTCTTTCACACTCACACTCTGTTGTGAATCTCAAGCTAATTTGATGTAGTTGCCTTGGATGGATTAATACTTCTTTACAAATTGGTGACTAGCTTCAACTAGAACCCCTTGGATGACTTAGAAATTCGACTTGGTTTGGAGAAAAGTTTTTGTGGTGAAAGATAGTCAAGTGAAACCTGTTGGAAATCTCTTCACACAATTGACACAAAGTAGAAACACTATTGCAAGTAGACACACTAATATGAAACAAAGTATAGATACTAACTAACACACCCAAAGAAATTAACTCACTGTGTTTAGAGTAGAAAGAGGCAAGAAATAGGAACACAAGAGATTAAGAAGAGAGATTTACTTACCTTCCACTTGAGAAACTGGAGAGAGATAGACGGTTAGGGTTAAATCTTGACAGTAGTAAAATCTTGGTTAACAAGTCAAAATCTCAACGGAGATTTGGTCCAGGGGGCGAGATTTGTCAAAAAGCAAGGTTTTTTGTGATGGAAACTGGTTGGGGTTCGGGGTAAGCTTCTTCCTTGTTGTCTTGTTTATATATATACTCATGGATCGCAATAACTCTCACCCGAATGGCTTCACCAAAACTTTGGGTTATAGTTGATGATATAAGGATGTTGGATAATATATATGGTCGAATTTTGAGGAGATATTTGATTAGTATTCGAGGATATAATGTAATGGTAAAAAATCGAAGATTGCCTAATCGGGAATTTTAAGGAATTAAACGGGTTTAACGGAATTAAACCGTTTTAACAAGAGATACCTCTCGAGGTAACCCGCTCATAGATGATATTATCCCCCGGTGTTATTTGGAGCATTTGGGAGCTTCAATTAATAAAAATGCAGCTGAGAGAAATGATCAGGACATCGGACAAGTCCTAGATATGAAAAACCATGTAAAGGAAAAACGGCCAAAAAAGTCGTTATTTCGTTTCTCTGTGGCTAAGAAAGAAGGCTTAGGAGTACGCGTTTTTCGAGACAATTGCAGAATAATTATCTATACAATATTCCAGATTTATTATTCCAATTTCGAGAAGTTTGGAGAAGGGGGCTTAAACCGCTTTTGGATCGGTGAAATTATAATGATCCACTCCGCTAACGAATAATTATCGGCTTCGCTATAAATAGCAGAAATATCATTTATTAATTCATTTCCTTTCACGTTTTATCGTAAAAGCTCTGATTTCTCTCAACCTTCAAAATCAGATATACTCTCTGTTTCTAATCCGATTTTATTTGCGTTTGAGTTTTTGGATTCCTCTCTTCATTCTCTTCATACGGTATTGAGTTTTCGTATTTTTGAGCAAGTGAAGGTATAGTCGATCCTATATGATACTCGCGAGGTTCCTTCGCTCAGATTCCGGTGAATGTGATGATGACCGAGCGTAGCCTGTGTCGTTGTGATTCCGAATCTTCTTTCAGATCATCAATCGGGTTAGTAACGAATAAGTTATGAATTTATTTGTTTTCTGTATTGCGATTTTGCCTAAATTGACCTTAGACTTGTCAAAATGGATAATTGGAAATCTCATTATGCTCATTACATTATTTTGGTGATTGTGGGCTTTTTGTTTTATGAGATTTCATGATAGGTGGATTCAGAAATTGCCTGCAGACAAAACGTTATTCTGGCGAAATTTAATTAATTAATTGAAGGTTAATTAATTAAATTCGGACTATAGAAAAGGATATAAGTTAATTAAATTCAAAGGAATGAATTTAATTGGTGTTTGAATTGTAACACCCTGAATCTGTGGGACTCGGGAATGCTACGGGCGAGACCTCACAAAGGGTCCCGACCCTTAGCTTGACAACAATTTCACCGGACCTTTCCAACATGGCACAAATAAAGGCAAAACCGTAAATCATTTTTAATGCAAATGAAAAGAAATCCGAAAGAATGCAACAACAAACTTCAGCCGAGATACAACTCAAAACCAAATGCCAAATACGCGGCATACAAAACGCAATAACCGAAGGACAAAACAAAACTCAACTCTAGCTCATAAACCCTTCCTAAAATGTATGGAGCCCGGCTGCCTACCCTTCCAGATCTCTCGGCGCATTCCTAACCTGCAAGACAATCTACAACATTCGGTATAAAACCGTTAGCACCTATTATAGGCATTAGAATCAATGGGAAAGGCACAAATACAAGTAAATCATCATAATACACAACATACTCAAAGCACACCAATCCGGTTTATGATCTTTATTATGATTATTAAGTCATATCTCGTTCTAATTCAACTTCTTTTGTGACACGAGAATCTCCCGAACCTCGCCTCGGTCCCTTCTTCCGGCAATGGAACGGTTCGGATGCCTCCGACTGTCTAACCACCACGGGCCAGTCGCCGAGAACCTCCTAGCTTTCGCAAGAGCTAGGACGTGATGTCTCCGCCCGTTATCACACACTTGGGCCAAATAGAATTATGGTCGGTGGTCCTATTACCGGTTTATAAGTTGTAACAAAAACGATAAAACACACACCACCAAGCACGCAATGAATCTAATACGTCGAATACGGCTATGTAAGTCCGGACACATACCTCGTCACAACTGTCAACTCACAACACTCTCGTTTCCTTAGGGAGGAAGCCCATAACCTACTCAGAAGAAGATAACTATATCAAAAACAACTTACTCACAATAGAAGTCTAAGACTTCTAAACAAATGATCTACGCAAGACCATTTGACTCTCAATTCTAGGACCGCATCCTAGAATCCCTCATGCTCACATTACACTCAACAAAAGCAAGAAGTCCTAAGACTTCTAAGCCCTCGGATCTCATAAGATCATAACTCACAACAACACTAGGACAACATTCCTAGTCTCCATGATCACAATGGTAACAACACCATGTTAGGATACGTATATCCTAGCCCATAATCTCAACAACCATATGCTCACAAATATAAACTTACAATCTCAACCTCACAAGCCTCACAACGATATCCCTACACTCATCCCATGTACCACTCAGAAACATACAACCCTTAACCCTTAGAATAATCCAACAACCTCTCCATACTCGCCTAAGGTCCACAAGCCACTACATGGCATTCCAACTATCCTAGGTCCAAACCTAACATGATTCTATCATCAACACTCTATAAGATCATCTAAGAATACATACTTAAGATAGGAAACTCACAAAGTAAAGGCACAGGATCGGAAGGAAGAAGAGCAACCGCGAAAGGGGAAAGAAGACCGCAAGGGAGGGCTGACAGAACCATCAGCCGCCCCCGCGTTCTGGACTGGCCGCCCTTGCGGCCTCCGCTGGCCTATCTGCGGCCTGGTGTGGCCGCCCCTACGGCCGGGGCTGGCCGCCCATGCGGCTCAGGGTAGCCGCCCTTGCAGTCGAACAGGAGAGCCGATTCCGCCATGGTTTCTTCGGTGGATCCTTGATGTGTTAATGTCTCCTAGCTTCCTTGCTCCACCATAGGTGTTCTCCATACACCACAACATCACACAAGACATCTCAAACTCGTTCCAAACACATGCAAGCAAAAGGAAAGAAAACAAGATGAAGCTATGGCTTCCATCATTGAAGCTTGAGGAAGAAGAGGAAGAAGATGGAGGGGAAGAAGAGGCTTATTGTTGAACTCGGATTTGCCCACCACCTCATTGGTGGACACTTACACAAGAAGAGAAGGACGGAACATCAAGATTTTCTCCAATGTCAAGGATGGAAGAAGAGAGCACGAGAAAGAAAGTGGGAAAGGAGTTTCAACGTGAATGAGGAAAGGAGAGGGAGAGAAGGAACAATGCTGCCACAAAAGAGGGAACCCAAAGGTCAGCTGACCCATCCTGTCATTTTACGCTAGGAACCGAGGGGTCCAAAAGCAAGAGTGACATAACGAGGGGTCGGACCGAGATTTAGGAATAAAACTCGACGCTCAGCACTTTGTGTCTGGGGAAAATCTGAGCCGCACCTGTGGGAAGGTCGATAAACCGCTTAACACTCGTAATAAAAACTCCGGATGTTACAACTAGTCCCCCTAAAAAAAAGTTTCGTCCCAAAACTTTGATAATGCAAAACTCTGTGTAAGAACTCGGTAACCACTCAAAACCATAAAGTGCAACTACCTAAACGATAACTATCATCAACTCGTGTAGCCACATCAAGACCTCGTAAGGCTTATACACATAATCGTATGAACCGCATAGCACATAGAAGCAAAACCTAACCAATCATACACTCATTCCCGCTCGGGGCACCAAACACATAAAACACGCATGTACACACTTTCCAACCCATCGGACAACTCGATGTAACTAGGTCATCGTAAAAACTCCAACAAGGATACTATCTCACATCCTCCCGGTAGCCTCATCGGCTCCTCGTCTACCAATTTTGACATCACAAGGTACTGCACTTCCTTCCATAACTTGCTTCGAACAAGGCCATCGCACGTAAAAACACACACGTATTTGCTTAGAGCTAAACTTACATATACTCACCAATTCTTACATCACAAGGTACTGCACTTCCTTCCATAACTTGCTTCGAACAAGGCCATTACGACGGTGCCTCTCAATTGTCGTAACGATAGTTTAACCCAAGGGAAGGTACTTAGTCTAACTTTACCCCCATAACTTGCACACATACCCACTAACTGGCATCGACTTGTCACCCAAGTCCATTATACCAGCCCAACTATCCAAGGGTGAAACTGTCATGAAAGACATATGGTCTCTTATGCGGACCACCCATACTTTCTGAAACGAACGGTCCCCTCGATACGAGACTATGTTACTCCCAAGAAATTTCACTATCCTTTAGCATATTCCACTTCTAACCGACTCATCAGCCCCATATCTCAATAGGGTGTAAATACATTATCTCTATCGGTTGGTCCACAATGACCCAAACACGACGCAACCGTTACGTGGTCTCCAACCAATAACAATCTCCCTGGAGGTATCTTACCAATCCCACTGCATAACTCGCGGTGGATGAAGTCTCCTTTCTCGTCTTATAGTGCTCAACCCGGACCTGATGGTGGTTCACATAAGGGTTATGTAATTAGCCACCTCAACCTTAAGCCCGTCTCGCTTAAGTGAACATCCTAAACCGGATATCTCTTACCAACGCCATGGTCTCAACAAACCATCAGCCCATAAAGGTAACTAGGGGGTCTCTCCTCGTATACTTCTATCCCGAATCCTTCTCAAAGCCCTTCAAAGACCATCTTCGACTAAAGTCCTTAAGCATCTCTAATTGTCATCTCTACGGGGTACTCAACTCTTTCTGAGTGAGTATACATACACGTATCATACTCTTATTGTTCATACATGCCTAGCATGTTACCTTGTAGCTAAATCGACACCACCATAAGCACGCGTCTCAAAGTGGCTAATCTTCGACCCATAGTAGATCATTCTACCAACATACCCACAAATGTCTACATACATACGAAACCTCTCTTGTTATTTCATACGCATCCCAAGCCCCGCTTGGATTTATTCATAATATCATTCCATCCCCATAACTCGATGTTTGTCTCAAAGAAAACAAGATGGAGGTCACTCACCTCTTCTGCTTCTGTCAAAACTTCATGGATACGTCTCGGATGCCACTATCCATCCACTTCTTTAGAAGGGAAGAAAGTGCCAAAATTATCCCGCAACTTGGCGGTTATGGCCAACAAATTATGTGCTTCATATCTTCTACACATACCTGGAAGGTATCACCGAAACTATCATCTCGTTCTCAACTGATCTACCGGATCTTCTCAACACGCTACATCTCTTAGGAGGTCACCTCGGATGTCCAACCCGTCTAGATAACTCTAGTTATCCTCTTATCCTTCATAACCGGTATCCTTGTCCTCCAATGTCAAGCTCCTTCCTCTCAATTCTGAGAGTACAACAAGGGGTCGTCAAATCCAATCATAAGAATCATTAGCACAATTCAAGTATCATAACTGTCATATCTCCCTTAGGTTAGGGTCCACCTTGGCGCCGTCCGAACAACACAAATCCCGACTTCATCGTAACACGATTCCGAAACCAATGGATACTCATCTATGTCAACTCTCAACTCATCAATCGCACTTGCAACTTCAAATGGCTTCACTACACTTTTAATAACCATATTGGCCCTAAATGCCACCTCATAAAGGTTCTTTCTTCTCTTCATCCAAAACTGATGTTGTCTCGACTCTAAATCGATCTAATCAAACATCGCACTCACATGCCACTAGTCTAAACGAGCCATCCACTACAAAGAGGGAACCCTTACTCGTCGTCCACCAAGCATATCCCTTGGAAGTCAAAGTACAATTTCCCGACTCATAAATTTCCTCAAAACTCAAATCAGATTGCTTTGAAGGAAAGACTAGAAGAATTCCCCATTCCTATCATTGATTTCTGACTCATGATCCCCAGGTACTACTACCTTAGGCTTAAAGCTTACAACGTTACTGTAGCTATGGTCTTTCGTTCCACAATGTAGCCTTCATGGCTCCTTTGGTTAGTCTAAAAACCTTGACTCATCTCTTGTTCGCGTCACTTATCATCCGTTCCTTAAGAACGAAATATCATGCATCTCCTTTCCATATCTTCCCATTTGCTTAAAGGAACTCAGGAAACTTCGCTTTCCTCTAGATCCCACTAGGTCCTTATGTGCTTACACCCTTAAGGTTCTAATCCGCGCCATTCTTCCATATGCCAAAAACTAGAGACCTATGAAGGTCGCAAAAAGGGGCGTTACCATCCCTCTCCGGGAGGCCTATTACCGTCACTTGCTTAAACCATTTAACATTATATTATGCAAGACAATTACACTTCTGTTGATGTACCTCTACTATTCACATCCGACCATAGGGAAAACTCCAAGCTTTTGTTATTGTTCCTTTGTAGTCTTCACTTGAGGTTATACCTCCCGTCTACAACTTTTCCATGGTAACCAACATTTAATGCGTTCTCGGCCATCACCGATAATATTGTGGTTTGCCTTCTCTAAGGTCAACGACTTACCAATTCTTAATACTTTATGTCACTATTCTCATGATGGCTACCGTCCTTGGGGTATTCTACCTCAACTTTCTTAGCTCCTTCCACGTTCCATGCTTTCTTCCTTTTCCATAATGTAATCACACTCTTTAGGCCTCACGTTTCTTATAACTCGTTTTCATAGGCTTAACCGCACCTCGTAACATCTTGTAACCGTGTCTCTTGGTCGTTGTCTTAAGTCCTTTCACCACTAAAGCTCATTGTCACATCGTTCCTCGTCTCGGGGTGACGTCTATTCACACTTCTATCTCCTTGGCGCTTCTTAGTCTTATCGTCATAACGAAAATTGGTCAACTCCACGTGAATCCTTGCCATACAATTCTTCTCATTACTCTCGTAATTTTGACTCTTCACTTAACGGTACCTTGTAAGCTTAACTTACGGTATCCTTCATCTTTCACACCGGGTTTGATCATTCTTCACATATTGACTCCAAAGCTTAGGAGCGCCTAAGGGAAGCTTCACTTATCGTAATGGAACACCGCCTTTAACCTTGTTAGAATGCTCCCATCTCTTCCTTGACTCGCATCTTTAGTGGTCCACGCATCTTCTTGAAAAACTTATATACGTTATCTCCATTGGTCTTGTTATCCTTCCATTCGCGCCTTCTTTGGTAACCACTTCACAACTTCATGTTACTCTCTTAAGTTGTCTCTTTTTCTTCTTTTGCTTGGTTGTCCTAACGAGCTTTGGTATGTGTGCCCGGTGTGAAGCACCTCAAAAAATAAAAAAGCCCGAGGCTCACTAATCACCAAGGTTTCGGCTTTTGTACACCAATGCCATTGTCTCAAAAATAAGTGAAAGAAAATGAAAGTGAAAAAGAAAAGAAAACATAGAAAAGATGGAGAAAATATACACTTGTGGTGAAGTTGATCAAATATGAAATTGTGGAATTAGTTCCTTTCCCGGATTAGCATCACATAACCAAAAAATTCCCACCTAATCACAACGTTTCTTTGCCTTCTCTTTCCTAAGTCCTTGTGACCTATTTGCATGTGTGTAAGACTTAGTGATCTAGATTTGATATGCTCATGATCATCTTGACTTCTTCATTTTTACCTTTCATGCATGCTTTCTAGTTAAGTATAATTGTCGTTCCATGCCTTCATTCGTTTGATGCATGATTGCTTGTCCATTTTCCATGAAACACGCATGACTATGAAGGTGATCCAATATTAGAAGCACAATTTCGAAAAGATTTTATTGTTTTTCTCAATGCATAAATCATGTCATCTCTTAGTCTATAGTTAGGACTTTCTCGGGGACGAGCAAACCTTAAGTATGGGGTATTTTGATAACACGATTTATAACGTTAGTCTATGCATCCATTTAGATAATTTTTCCCGCTATTCATGCATAGTTTAGCATTAGTTCGTGACGTTTACATTCAATACATGTATATTTGTCGAGATAGACGTCTACACGGACTTTTGCATGTTTTGTAGGTATTTTGGGAGCTTTTGGAGCCTAATCGATACATACGAGGATCGTTCCTCGTGATGAAACGTATCCGAGCTCATTGGGAAGCAAGTTAGGAGCAAAGCAGAACACATAGGACCATGTTGATGCATGTCTTGCACCAACTCATGGCTCAACGATCAAAAGAGGATTGAAATACCAGAGTCACGGTCACTGGGACATCCACGGCCGTGGAATGGATCGTGACCCTTTGCACAGCTGGGACAGCAGTCTCACGATCTCCATAACCGACTCTTGCAAATGGTGAAGGCTATAAGTACTCTTGTAGGCTGATTTTAGAAGACACACCTCCACACACCTGACCACACACACATTCTCTCCCATACTCTCTCATTTGGAATTTGATTGGAGCTACTCTTGGAGGAGATGAAACACTTCCATTGGAGAAGAAGAGAAGAACACACTATTCTTGGAGTTTCATAGTTTTCAGAGTGAAATTTGTTGGAAACATTTTCTAGGTTTGTAAGAACGATTTGAACCTTCTTTTAAAGGGTTGTAAGTCTGTCTTTTAACATTTATTCAGCTTATTTTTCTTGTTCTACTTGTTTCACCTCTCTTTCATTTCATCCTCTTGATATGGACTCCATGATTGTATGCTTGATGAGTTTGATTGTTGAGATGCATGTTGTTGGCTAATTAGATTTGATTCTAGGGTAAGGAAATGATGGTTATGGCTTGGACGATGATAGGATAGACTTAAACGTACCTTTGGATGATTTGTTTGCTCGAACCTAGCCTCTGTTGTAAATCACGGCCTGTTCTAGTAGGTTCCACGGCCGTGGAAGTGATGAACTGGCCGTGATTTTGTGTGACTTGCTTGTATTGATAAATCTAACTGTTAGGTTGTTAGATTGTTGAAACCCTAGTGTTTGTTGAGCTATATCTATCCTAGGGTGACGTAGTGTTAGCAACTAAGTGTGAGAAGAGACCTACCCGGTGATTCTTGCTCTTAGGTACCGAAGATGATGAACTCTAGGTAGTAGTGAGCCTCACAAGCCGCTATTGGACTGAGTGTGCTAGGATTTATGTTTAGGACTTGCCTTCCCGAGACCTACCCGGTAAGGAGAGGTTAGATCCCTAGATAACAATCCGGTGTGTGTAGAATTCCTAACTTTAGGCTCTTTGAGACTGACCCGGTGATGAGACCTTAGGAAGGGACTAGTGGACCATGACCCGGTGATTGATCCCAATCTAGAAACACCCACTCCCAACATACCATAGTTGATCCAAGGAATGACTAGATAGCTTGAGTCCATTGCCATAACCGGAATTTCTAACCCCTAGAATCCGCATTTCTCTCTTTGATTATCCATCTCGTGTTTGTGTTTGCTTATTTGTGTTTCTAGCCTAGTTGTTTGATAATCTTGCATGATTTGTGATCCTTGATTGATCACCACAAAACCAAACAAAAAACATTGAGATTTTCTTTTCTTTATTTCTTTCTCTTTTCTTAGCCGGGATTTACACTATCCTTAGTCCTTATTGACTCAATTTCACCTTAGTTTTTGTGGTTTACCTCGGAATACTATCCTTACTACAAAACGACCCATACACTGTGTGTTCCCTAGGAGTTAGTAAAGATATATCGAGTTATAAACTTAAGACTTTTGCGTGTCACAATCTTAGGGTAACAAAGCCCATAACCTGCTCACAAGAAAATAACTATATCAACAACAACCCACTCACAATAGAAGTCTAAGACTTCTAAACAAATGCTCTACGCAAGACCATTTGACTCTCAATTCTAGGACCACATCCTAGAATCCCTCATGCTCACATCAAATTCAACAGAAGCTAGAAGTCCTAAGACTTCTAAGCCCTCGGATCTCACAAGATCATAACTCACAACAACACTAGGACAGCATTCCTAGTATCCATGATCACAATGGTAACAAAACTATGCTAGGATACATATATCCTAGCCCATAATCTCAACAACCATATGCTCTCAACTATAAACTTACAATCTCAACCTCACAAGCCTCACAAGGATATCCCTACACTCATCCCATGTAACACTCAAAAACATACAACCCTTAACCCTTAGAACAACCCAACAACCTCTCCATACTCGCCTAAGGTCCACAAGCCACTACATGGCATTCCAACTATCCTAGGTCCAAACCTAACATGATTCTATCATCAACACTCTCTATGATCATCTAAGAATACATACTCAAGGTAGGGAAATCACCAAGCAAAGGCACGGGATCGGAAGGAAGAAGAGAAACCGTGAAAGGGGAAAGAAGACCGCAAGGGAGGCTGACAGAACCATCAGTAGCCCCTACGGCCTGGGCTGGCCGCCCCTACGGCTCAGGCTGGCCGCCCCAGCGGTCGAACAACAGAGCCGATTCCGCCATGGTTTCTTCGGTGGATCCTTGATGTGTTGATGCCTCCTAACTTCCATGATCCACCATAGATGTTCTCCACACACCACAACATCACACAAGACATCTCAAACTCGATCCCAAACACATGCAAGCCAAAGGAAAGAAAACAAGATGAAGTTATGGCTTCCACCATTGAAGCTTGAGGAAGAAGAGAAAGAAGATGAAGGGGAAGAAGAGGCTTATTGTTGAACTCGGATTTTCACACCACCCCATTTCTGGACACCTACAAAAGAAGAAGAGAAGGAAGGATCATCAAGAGCTTCTCCAATCTCAAGGATGGAAGAAGAGAGCACAAGAAAGAAAGTGGGAAAGGACTTTAAACGTGAATGAGGAAAGGAGAGAGAAAGTAGGAACATGGCTGCCACAAAAGAGGGAACCCAAAGGTCAACTGACCCATCCTCTCATTTTATGCTAGGAACCGAGGGGTCCAAAAGCAAGAGTGACATAACGAGGGGTCGGAACGAGATTTAGGAATAAAACTCGACGCTCAGCACTTCTTGCATGCGGGAAAGTTGAGCCGTGCCTGCTGGAAGGTCGATAAAACACTCACCACTCGGAAAAAAAATTCCGGATGTTACAACTAATCCCCCTAAAAACAAGTTTTGTCCCGAAACATTGATAACGCGAAACACTCGGTAAGAACTCGGTAACCACTCAAAACCGTAAAGTCCAATTGCCTAATCGATAACTATCACCCACTCGTGTAGCCACATCAAGACCTCGCAAGGTCTGCACACATAATCGTATGATCCTCATAGCACATAGAAGCAAAAGCTAGCCAATCATACACACATTCCCGCTCGGGGCACCAATTACATAAAACAAACATGTACACACTTTCCAACCCATCGGCGAACTCGATGCAACTAGTTCATCGTAAAAACTCCGACAAGGATATTGACTCCAAAGCTTAGGAGCGCCTAAGGGAATCTTCACTTATCGTAATGGGACACCGCCATTAACCTTGTTAGAATGCTCCCATCTCTTCCTTGACTTGCATCTTTAGTGGTCCACGCATCTTCTTGAAAAACTTATATACGTTATCTCCATTGGTCTTGTTATCCTTCCATTCGCGCCTTCTTTGGTAATCACTTCACATCTTCATGTTACTCTCTTAAGTTGTCTCGTTTTCTTCTTTTGCTTGGTTGTCCTTCATTGACGTTGTCTCCAATCCTACTCTTCGACATCCTTTAAAAGGAATTCGAGAACGTCGTTGTGTTCGTTAGCACGAAATGCCTAACTCGATACTTGGGCGTCTTCAACTACTTATGAACCTCATCGTCTTAAAGGTGATGATATCATATCATCATTTTAGCTCAAAGGTCCTAGAAGTCCATACACTACTATATGTATAAGACTACATATACATAACTATATAAGTCCTTAGCCTATATCTCTACTAATATAACACATCCGACATGCCATCATATCAATACAAAGTCTAATGCACATAATCGTCCACATATACAACTATACACATAAATCATGTCCATCATACAACTACAATCCACAAAGATACACATAAATTCCATCATGCATAACTACAAACCTCATAACCATATCTATATATATATATATATACATATATATACATACCAAAATCCAGTAAACTAAGCTGCCGATATCCGCGAAGGAGTGTGGTTCATACATTCTACCCCGACTCATGCATGTGATTTTAAAAAGGAACACTCAAAACCCGTGGGGTTCTGTTTATTCCTTATTCGGCCTTTAGAAGATTGCGAGTGCCATTGTCAACCTAGGGCTCTAATACCACTTTGTAAGACCCCGAATCCGTGGGCCTCGGGAATGCTATGGGTGAGACCTCACAATGGGTCCCGACCCTTAGTTTGACAACAATTTCACCGGACCTTTCCAATATGGCACAAATAAAGGCAAAACCGTAAATCATTTTTAATGCAAATGATAAGAACCCGAAAGAATGCAACAACAAACTTCAACCGAGATACAACTCAAAATTTAACGCCAAACATGCGGCATACAAAATGCAATAACCGAAGGACAAAACACAACTCAACTCCAACTCATAAACCCTTCCTAAAATGTACGGACCCCGGCTGCCCACCCTTACAGATCTCTCGGCACATTCCTAACCTGCAAGACAATCTACAACATTCGGTATAAAACCGTTTGTTCATATTCTAGGCATTAGAATCAATGGGAAAGGCAAAAACATAAGAGAATCATCATAACACACAACATACTCAAAGCACACCAATCCGGTTTATGATATTTATTATTATTATTATTATGTCACATCCCGTTCTAATTCAACTTCTTTTGTGAAACGAGAATCTCCCAAAACTCGCCTTGGTCCCTTGTTCCGGCAGTGGAATGGTTAGGATGCCTCCGACCGTCTAACCAGCATGGGCCAGTCGCCGAAAACCTCCTAGCTCTCGCAAGAGCTAGGCAGTGATGTCACCGCCCGTAAACATACACTTGTGCCAAATAGAATAAAGGTCGGTGGTCCTATTACCGGTTTATAAGTTATAACAAAAGCGATAAAACACATACCACCAAGCACGCAATGAATCTAATACCTCGAATATGGCTAACTAAGTCCGGAGACTTACCTCGTCACCACTCTCAACTCACAACACTCTCCCTACCTTTGGGAGGAAGCCTGATAACACGATTTATGACGTTAGTCTAGACATCCATTTAGATAGTTTTTCCCGCTATTCAGGCATAGTTTAGCATTAGTTCGTGACGTTTACATTCAATACATGTATATTTGTCGAGATAGACGTCTACATGGACTTTTGCATGTTTTGTAGGTATTTTGGGAGCTTTTGGAGCCTAATCGATACATACGAGGATCATTCCTCGTGATGACACGTATCCGAGCTCATTGGGAAGCAAGTTAGGTGCAAAGGAGAACACATAGGACCATGTTGATGCATGCCTTGCACCAACTCATGGCTCAACGATCAAAAGATGACTGAAATACCAGAGTCACGGTCACTGGGACATCCACGTCCGTGGAATGGATCGTGACCCTCTGCACAGCTGGGACAGCAGTCCCACGATCTCCATAACCGACTATTGCAAATGGTGAAGGCTATAA
This sequence comes from Fagopyrum homotropicum, assembly GCA_033239125.1. Classification (NCBI taxonomy): domain Eukaryota; kingdom Viridiplantae; phylum Streptophyta; class Magnoliopsida; order Caryophyllales; family Polygonaceae; genus Fagopyrum; species Fagopyrum homotropicum. The sequence continues at coordinate 69,834,385 of BSWB01000008.1, forward strand.
GTACTTTTGCAGGCTGATTTTAGAAGACACACCTCCACACACCTGACCACACACACATTCTCTCCCATACTCGCTCATTTGGAATTTGATTGGAGCTACTCCTGGAGGAGATGAAACACTTCCATTGGAGAAGAAGAGAAGAACACACTATTCTTGGAGTTTCATAGTTTTTAGAGTGAAGTTTGTTGGAAACATTTTCTAGGTTTGTAAGAACGATTCGAACCTTCTTTTAAAGGGTTGTAAGTCTGTCTTTTAACATTTATTCAGCTTGTTTTTCTTGTTATACTTGTTTCACCTCTCTTTCATTTCATCCTCTTGATATGGACTCCATGATTGTATGCTTGATGAGTTTGATTGTTGAGATACATGTTGTTGGCTAATTAGATTTGATTCTAGGGTAAGGAAATGATGGTTATGGCTTGGACTATGATAGGATAGACTTAAACATACCTTTGGATGATTTGTTTGCTCGAACCTAGCCTCTGTTGTAAATCACGGCCTGTTCTAGTAGGTTCCACGGCCGTGGAAGTGATGAACTGGCCGTGATTTTGTCTGACTTGCTTGTATTGATAAATCTAACTGTTAGGTTGTTAGATTGTTGAAACCCTAGTGTTTGTTGAGCTATATCTATTCTAGGGTGACCTAGTGTTAGCAACTAAGTGTGAGAAGAGACCTACCCGGTGATTCTTGCTCTTAGGTACCGAAGATGATGAACTCTAGGTAGTAGTGAGCCTCACAAGCCGCTATTGGAGTGAGTGTGCTAGGATTTATGTTTAGGACTTGCCTTCCCGAGACCTACCCGGTAAGGAGAGGTTAGATCCCTAGATAGCAATCCGGTTTGTGTAGAATTCCTAACCTTAGGCTCTTTGAGACTGACCCGGTGATGAGACCTTAGGAACGGACAAGTGGACCATGAGACATACCCGGTGATTGATCCCAATCTAGAAACACCCACTCCCAACATACCATAGTTGATCCAAGGAATGACTAGATAGCTTGAGTCCATTGCCATAACCGGAATTTCTAACCCCTAGAATCCGCTTTTCTCTCTTTGATTATCCATCTCGTGTTTGTGTTTGCTTATTTGAGTTTCTAGCCTAGTTGTATGATAATCTTGCATGATTTGTGATCCTTGATTGATCACCACAAAACCAAACAAAAAACATTGAGATTTTCTTTTCTTTATTTCTTTCTCTTTTCTTAGCCTAGATTTACACTATCCTTAGTCCCTATTGACTCAATTTCACCTTAGTTTTTGTGGTTTACCTCGGAATACTATCCTTACTACAAAACGACCCATACACTGTGGGGTCCCTAGGAGTTAGTAAAGATATATCGAGTTATAAATTTAAGACTTTTGCGTGTAACAATCTTAGCGTAACAAAGCCCATAACCTGCTCACAAGAAGATAACTATATCAACAACAACCCACTCACAATAGAAGTCTAAGACTTCTAAACAAATGCTCTACGCAAGACCATTTGACTCTCAATTCTAGGACCGCATCCTAGAATCCTTCATGCTCACATCACACTCAACAGAAGCTAGTAGTCCTAAGACTTCTAAGCCCTCGGATCTCACAAGATCATAACTCACAACAACACTAGGACAGCATTCCTAGTATCCATTATCACAATGGTAACAAAACTATGCTAGGATACATATATCCTAGCCCATAATCTCAACAACCATATGCTCACAACTATAAACTTACAATCTCAACCTCACAAGCCTCACAAGGATATCCCTACACTCATCCCATGTAACACTCAGAAACATACAACCCTTAACCCTTAGAACAACCCAACAACCTCTCCATACTTGCCTAAGGTCCACAAGCCACTACATGGCATTCCAACTATCCTAGGTCCAAACCTAACATGATTCTATCATCAACACTCTCTAAGATCATCTAAGAATACATACTCAAGGTAGGGAAATCACCAAGAAAAGGCACGGGATCGGAAGGAAGAAGAGAAACCGTGGAAGGGGAAAGAAGACCGCAAGGGAGGGTTGACAGAACCATCAGTCGCCCCTACGGCCTGGGTTGGCCGCCCCTACGGCTCAGGATGGCAGCCCCAGCGGTCGAACAGCAGAGCCGATTCCGCCATGGTTTCTTCGGTGGATCCTTGATGTATTGATGCCTCCTAGCTTCCATGCTCCACCATAGATGTTCTCCACACACCACAACATCACACAAGACATCTCAAACTCGATCCCAAACACATGCAAGCCAAAGGAAAGAAACCAAGATGAAGTTATGGCTTCCACCATTGAAGCTTGAGGAAGAAGAGAAAGAAGATGAAGGGGAAGAAGAGGCTTATTGTTGAACTCGGATTTTCACACCACCCCCTTTCTGGACACTTACAAAAGAAGAAGATAAGGAAGGATCATCAAGAGCGTCTGCAATCTCAAGGATGGAAGAAGAGAGCACAAGAAAGAAACTGGGAAAGGACTTTAAACGTGAATGAGGAAAGGAGAGAGAGAGTAGGAACATGGCTGCCAAAAAAGAGGGAACCCAAAGGTCAACTGAACCATCCTCTCATTTTTTGCTAGGAACCGAGGGGTCCAAAAGCAAGAGTGACATAACGAGGGGTCGGAACGAGATTTAGGAATAAAACTCGACGCTCAACACTTCTTGCATGCGGGAAAGTTGAGCCGTGCCTGCTGGAAGGTCGATAAACCACTCACCATTCGGAAAAAAATTCCGGATGTTACAACTAATCCCCCTAAAAACAAGTTTTGTCCCGAAACTTTGATAACGCGAAACACTCGCTAAGAACTCGGTAACCACTCAAAACCGTAAAGTCCAATTGCCTAATCGATAACTATCACCCACTCGTGTAGCCACATCAAGACCTCGCAAGGTCTGCACACATAATCGTATGATCCCCATAGCACATAGAAGCAAAAGCTAGCCAATCATACACACATTCTCGCTCGGGGCACCAATTACATAAAACAAACATGTACACACTTTCCAACTCATCGGCGAACTCGATGCAACTAGTTCATCATAAAAACTCCGACAAGGATAGTAAAACTTCTAAACAAATGATCTACGCAAGACCATTTGACTCTTAATTCTAGGACCGCATCCTAGGAACCCTCATGCTCACATCACACTCAACAGAAGCTAGAAGGCCTAAGACTTCTAAGCCCTCGGATCTCACAAGATCATAACTCACAATAACACTAGGATAACATGCCTAGTCTCCATGATCACAATGGTAACAACACTATGCTGGGATACGCATATCCTAGCCCATAATCTCAAGAACCATAAGCTCCCAACTATAAAATTACAATCGCAACCTCACAATCCTCAAAAGGATATATCTACACTCATCTCATGTACCACTCAGAAACATACAACCCTTAACCCTTAGAACAATCCAACAACCTCTCCATACTAGCATATGGTCCACAAGTAACTACATGGCATTCCAACTATCCTAGGTCCAAACCTAGCATGATTCTATCATAACCACTCTCTAAGATCATCTAAGAATACATACTCAAGGTAGGGAACTCACCAAGAAAGGGAACGGGATTGGAAAGAAGAAGAGCAACCACGAAAGGGGAAAGAAGACCGCAAGGGAGGGCGGACAGAACCATAAGCCGCCCCTGCGGCCTTGGTTGGCCGCCCCTGCAGCCTGGGCTGGCTGCCCCTGCGGCCTGGGCTGGCCGCCCCTGCGTCCTGGGCTGGCCGACCATGCGGCTCAGGCTGGCCGCCCCTGTGGTCGAACAACAGAGTCGATTCCGCCATAGTTTATTCGGTGGATCCTTGAAGTGTTGATGCCTCCTAGCTTCCTTGCTCCACCATAGATGTTCTCCACACACCACAATATCTCATAAGACATCTTAAACTTGATCTCAAACACATGCAAGCCAAAGGAAAGAAAAAAGATGAAAATATGGCTTCCACCATAGAAGCTTGACGAAGAAGAGGAAGAAGATGAAGGAGAAGAAGAGATTTACTGTTGAACTCGGATTTTCACACAATTGAAGCTTGAGGAAGAAAACGAGGTTAAAATATTGAGTAAAACCAGAGTATAAAAATTTATTAGTGAAGTCGTTTGATTAGATACCGTATCCTAAGTGTCCGGACGAAACTTATTTTAAGGGGGTACATATGTAATATCTTGAATTTTTATTCCGTTTAATTCCGAAGAAAACCAATTTTGATCCATTGATCCTTATCGGTCTACATAGTCGTACACACTATCTCAAAATTTTATCATTTTATGTAACCTCACTTCATATAAGATAATAGAATTGTTATATCGAACCCTAATCCATCAAATCCTAGTTTACATCACATGCCCTTGACAAGGTCATGACGTCCTTTTGACGAGACCAAGACGAGACCATGACGAGATTTGACGAGACCTTGACAAGGCCATGCATGGGCTTCACAAAGCCATGACACATTTTGACAAGGCCTTGACAATTTCAGCCCACCTTCTCCTCCTTCCTTGCTTGACCCATTTATGGACCACTTGTGCAGACCCAACCATAGCTCCTTTCCTCTAAACCGTACAACTTCCTCGCAACCCAGCAGTTCCATTGACAAGTCCAACCCGTTGCACAGGCCCGTCCGGAAGCCAAGTTCGAAGCCAACCCAGTAGGGATGCAGCCGTTCAGCTTATGGGTAGGAGCAGTTGGAGAGCAGATCCTCTTACCTTAAATGCTCCCTAGAATCACGTTGTTGCAGCTTCTCACCTCCCTCCCACTTTGCGTCCAGATTCACATACAGAAGAGCAATTTCTTCCTTCCTTCTCATCCAGATCGAGTTCCTCGTTCACACTAGCAAATCGAGTGCCTTCCCCTACCACGCTCACACCTACGCTCTCACCTTGTCCCTTCGGCAACTCAGCCGACGACAGCAGTGTTCGTGCGCCAAGAGTAGAGGGACGTCAGTCAAGTGATAGTGTGGTTGGATGGTGTTTAACGCATCATCCTCAGTGATGTCCCCTTTGAGTCATCTCTCCTCTAAAATCGATCAAAAGTGCCTCTGTCCAGTAGCTGCTGAAGGAGGTAAGCCTTCTGTCTTCTACAGTTCAGTCCTTGTCTTCTAGATGTAAACAGGCATGTGTTTGCATAGATTTTTAAAATGGTTTTAGTGTTCTTGTGAGGAGAGATCAATCCAGGGAAGTGGAGGGGTAGTAAGTGAGCTTTGTTGAAGCCCTCCTAGAGTGTCAAATTCATGATCTCTGGTAGAAAGTGAGGATAGATTAGGTTACCATAGAAATGGAAGTGAGGAACTCCTTTAAATCTCAGTTTTGTAAGTTGGAAATGGTCATTGTTGTAGATCAATGTTAAAGAGTTAGGTTGAAGATCCACCGTTGAAATTTTCATAGGTCATAGATGGATATATTTAGTTTACTATGTTAAAATTATCCAATAAATGAATGGTCGGATAAGAAGTAATAAGGTCCCAAAGTAGAGTAGTTGAGCTGTTTTTCCAATAGTGAAAATTTGGCTAAGTATAGAAATTCTGGGTGTTGCAACCGAATTTAGAGATTTTTGTAGAAGTGATGGTTGGACAGTTTTAAGAAATTCTTGATTCCGTGAGTAGATTACATATCATATATGATCTAGCGAATTATTTCGGAATTTTTATAAATTAATTCGAGCTTCATATTTGGAGCCAAAGTTGGACACTAGTGACTTTTCGAAAAATAAAATTTTTTTTGTAGTTTTCTAGTTTTTTTTACCCACAGTCATCCTTAAGAGTTACAATGGCATTTTAGTCTCAAATAAGAGTTTAAGTATAAATGATGAGATTTTTGGGAGTTTCGGGATCAAGGGTAAAATAGTCCTTTTACCTTAAATGAGTATTGTAATAGTTTTTGCTCAAATAGGATCTAACATCCTAGAAGTTTAGACTTCTAGGTACCTCGGAAATGTGTTGATACACTTGCCTCCTTTGACAGGTGTTAGCATGAAATATTGTGATATTTTAGGCACGTTTTCTAATCGTATTTGATTCATATTGATAGTCTTTGATTGAGCTTTATGCATATGTGAGCTAGTATTGCCTATATTGTCGATATGGATGTCTACACGAGTTCTATGTTGATTATAGGTGATTTGGAGCTATTTCCGAACGGAATCGAGCAAAGGAGAGTTGAGTTGATATGTCCATAGATCGAAGACACTTTTTGGAAGCAATTTGGAGTCTTAGATTGAGGAATGCACGAATGAAGGCCAAAAACCACGCTCTTACCCTAAATTACGGCCGTGGAAACCAAGTCAGGATTCGATGTTCATTCCAGGGGATATTACGGCCGTGGAACTAACCGTAGTAGTTTCCACGCCCTAAATTACGGTCGTGAAAAGATTCCACGACCGTGATTTTGGCGAATCTTTTCGCCATGTTTCGAAGCCACGATCTTTTGAAGATTGGGCCGGGCCGACATTTTGCCCTGCATTATAAAATAGACGGATGAGGCAAGATTCCGTCACCTCGCTTACGACCTTTCAACCCTCGCTTAGCGGCAAAACGCAAAAACCCTCATCTTGGAGGTAATTTGGAGATCTCATTGAAGATCAAAGTTCATATTGAAGAGTTGCTGTTTGTGATCTTCGTGTTTGTGGAAGGTCGAAGTTCTTGGAGGATTTTGCAAGAAGATCTCTCTTCTTGTTTAGGTTTGATTCAGAATCGGATTGACATCCCGTTTCTCTTCTTTCCTAAAGATTGTGATTGCTTGGTCCGTTTTGAATCTTTAGGTAAACACTTGTTCTTGATTGTGATTCTGAGATTCACTTGAAGATTATTGATAGTTCTTGAAAGTTTTCATCTTTTATCTTTTAATCCTTGAATCAATATCAATATGACAGTTATTGGCTAAAAACCCTTAACAATTCTAAGGTGAAGGGTTGATAGTTGTGGCTTAGATGATGATAGATCGATCGTAAACAGATTAGACCCTGAGAGTTAGAGAATTATCGCCGACAACCCTAAATCACGGGCTGTTCTTGAGTTCCACGACCGTGGAATCTCAAGAACTAACCGTGATTTTCCTTAAGTCTACGAGCCTGCTTTTACTTTAATCCAAAGTTAAAGATTTGCTTTAACTTAGTTTAGACTTGTCTTTTCTAGGTGGTAGTGAAGCCTCAACAACCTCTACCTCGATTGTGAGCCTCAACAACCTCAATCGGATAAGTTAGTCTTGACCTTTAGATTATAGGTTTGGGTATTTGATGCTAATTCTCGTCTTTAGAATCTTTCTATATTGAGCCTCAACAACCTGTATAGAGAGTGCCTTGTAGGTGAGTTATATAAGGTTTTTGGAACTTCACCGTACGATTACCTTACATTAGTATACCTTTGCATATCTCAACTCTGTCTTTATATCATTAAGTATATCTTGAATCGATTGCCACAGCTGGATACTTGGATCTTTAGGATTGTTGTTTTCCCGATAATTTGCAAACTCCCATATTCACTTGCTTGATAACCTGCGATCGAGTTCGTTCCACCCAAATCCCTGTGTTCGATACTCTGGAATTCTTGCTAATCTACGTCGATCCGTACATTGCAGGTTCGCTTGCTTGATTCTAGTTTTATAAATTTAAAGCTTATTTGCACACACCTCTAGGGGCGAACAAGTTTTTGGCGCCGTTGCCGGGGATTTGGCTTCGTCCGAATCCGGTAGCCGGTTGTCAAGCTTGGGAGCTTGCTCTCGTTATTTGATTTTTCTTTGAGTGCATGCGCAGGTCTAGGAACACCAAAGATCTCTTACCTCTTGATCAAGAGCTAGAGAAAACCTTGAGGCAAAAGCGCAAGGAAAGGAAGATGGCTGAAGAAAACGAGCACAATCTTCAAACAAAGTTGGCGGAGAAAGAAGCTCAACTCCGATGGAATGAGACTCTCCTCCAGGATGAGATGGATCGTCATCAAACTCAAGTTAACGGTCTACAAGACATAATCGTCCAAATGAAGATAAAAATGAGCGATCTTGAAGATAAGGTGGGCAAGAAGTCCTCGAGAAGGAGAACAAGGTCTAGAAGAAGAAACCACTCATCCACCGATGATAGTGATTCTTCCATGCCTCCGCTAGAAGAGATTGATCCCACGATCAATATAAATCCTTTCAATCCACAAGGAGCTGCTAACCGCCGCATTCCACCTAGGAACGCGAGGGTCGAACGTGTGGATAATGAGCCGAGAACTCTTGGCCAGCGGATGGATCCGACACAACAACCACGCCGCTTAGGTGTGAATTTTGATGCTGAAGATGTACAAGGGTTTAGCTTTAACCCTCAAGTTATCACTCTTGTTCGCCAAAGTCAGTTTGGCGGTACAAGCACTGAATCTCCACACCAACACTTGCAAAAACTTTGAGTGTATGATGGAGACGATGAGACCGAAGAGCGCTACTACCAACAGCTATAAGCTCAAACCTTTCTTTTTCTCCTTGAAAGGGAAAGCGCTATCTTGGTACCAAGCTCTTCCTAGTGGGAAACTAGAAACATGGGAAGACCTCTCCGCAGAGTTTCTCACCAAATTCTTTCCGCCATCCAAAACGGCGGAACTTAGAGGTAAGATTAATGCTTTTTCTATGAGACCTAACGAAAGTTTGTTTCAATCTTGGGAAAGGTTTCAGGATTTGCTCTTGGATTGCCCTCATCATGGCATATCCAAGCTTGCCTTACTGGAGATTTACTACAAAGGGCTGGATGCGGGAACGCAATTCAACCTCCAATCCCTCTTATGTGGAACGTTCATGGACATGAGAGAAAATGACGCTTGGGACTTCATTGAGAAGCAGGCAAGAGTCATAGAGAAGTATTCCCACCGGAAAGTGGAGGGAAATCGTGTGGAGCAAGGAGCAAAGCTCACACATGAAGCTCAAAATCAGATTTTCTCCCTCAACAATGAGATCAAAGAGTTGAAGGAGACTATCAAGACCAACTTCCCAAAGCAACAAGAGAAGGATGTTGGCTATTTGGGCAACAACAACGGCGGTGATAACACCAACCGCAACAACAATAACCGGAACAATAACCGGAATAACAATTGGAATGGAAACAACAACAACCGGAACAACAACAATTGGAACAACAATCGGGGTTCGAACAACAACAATTGGCGCTCCAATCAACAAAATTCCGGTAACTCCTATCCTTCCAATTCCAATTCACTAACTCCACCCTCTTCTTCCTCTACTCCTTTGAAAAGCCAGGGGCAATCATCAAATGGAGGAAACAATACGGGAAAGGAGAAGCCGGATCCTATGTTGGAAACAATCTTGGGAAAGCTTCAAGGGTTGGAGAACCGCATCATCAAGGTTGATGATCAAATTTCTAAGGTTGACAAAGCTCAAAAGGTTTTGGAAAACCAAATGTTCAACCATGCGGAGGAAGTTCCTAGAAATCAAGGGAAACTTCCAGGAAAAACGGAGGACAACCCTAAGGGAAGGGTAATGGCGATTACAACTAGGAGCGGAATGACTACCACCGATCCGCAGCCTACATTCGTTGAAGTCCCCGTAGAGAAGGGCAAGGAAAAGGGGAAGGAGAAGGAAGACGTCTATGTTCCTCCTCCAGCTTTCAAACCTCCCCTACCGTTCCCTCAATCTAGAGCGCGAGCGCGCCTAGATAAACAATTTGGTAAGTTTATAGAACTCATGAGCAAGCTGCATATTAATATACCTTTCATTGATGCCATTGTAGGTATGCCGGCTTATGGCAAGTTCTTGAAGGAGCTCCTCTCTAACAAGAGGAAGCTAGAAGATTTTGGTGAAGTCAAGATGAGTTCGGATTCTTCGGATCTCATCAAGACTATGAAGGAGAAAATGCCCCCAAAGCTGAAAGATCCGGGGTCATTTTGCATTCCCATTGGAGTGGGAGAGGTCACATATGACGCTTTATGTGACTTGGGAGCAAGTGTGAGCATCATACCACTTGCATTGTGCAGGAAGATCGGTTTAGGCGACCCTAAACCGGTGAAGATGACGTTATACATGGCGGATCGATCCATTACTCGCCCCGTCGGCATTGTAGAAGACGTCCCGGTCAAGCTAGGCAAGTTCTTTGTTCCCATTGATTTTGTCGTGCTTGACATTCCTGCGGATAGTCCGGTCCCGATCATACTCGGAAGGCCGTTTCTTGCAACTTCTGGCTGCATGGTCGATTGCAAGAATGGGAAGCTCGCTTTTGATATTGGGGAAGAGAAAGTAGAATTCGTTCTTTCCACTCTAGTGAAGGAGCCAATCTTTGATGAGGATATTTACAATGTCCAAGACGAAGAAGGTTTATCTAGGGAAGAGGTAAGTGCAATTCTCTTTAACGATCCTTTGCAAAAGGTTATTACTATGAGTCTAACCGATGTAGGAGAAGAGGAAGAGTGCAAAGAGGAAATTAAAGCCTTAGGAGCACAAGAAGAGATGTATGAAGTGGAGTTTGAGAAACTCCACGATGAGGCTGAAAATACTCGAATCCACGGTCATACTCTGTATTCCACGACCGTGGATTCCACGACCAAAATCAACCTCCATTCCAGAGGATATTACGGCCGTGGAACTCCAGAGGAGACCGTAATTTTGGCCGTGGAAGATGGTGATCGGCATACTTCTTCAACTTCTTCTAATTCTTCTCCAAACCATCCAACCTCCTTAGAAACTTCTAAGGAAACATCGGAAGCTCCTCAAGGATCATTGGAAGCTCCGAAAGCAATGGAACTCAAACCACTTCCTACTCATCTAAGGTACGCTTTTCTTGGATCTAATTCCACCTTCCCGGTTATCGTTAGTTCTGAATTAAGCATAGATGAACATGAACAGCTCATGATTGTCCTTAGGAAACATAGAAAAGCCATAGGCTATACTATTGAGGACTTAGTAGGAATTAAACCCTCCCTATGCATGCATAAGATACTAATGGAGGAGGACTTTAGAACTTCAAGACAACCTCAAAGGCGGTTGAATCCGACCATGAAGGAGGTTGTCAAGAAGGAAATTCTTAAACTTCTTGATGCAGGTATCATCTATCCTATCTCCGATAGCAAGTGGGTGAGCCCAGTTCAAGTAGTTCCGAAGAAGGGAGGAATGACAGTCATCACCAATAAGAACAACAAACTCATTCCTACCCGAACTGTAACTGGATGGCGAATGTGCATAGACTACCGCAAGCTCAACAATGCAACGCGGAAGGATCACTTTCCATTGCCATTCATCGATCAAATGCTTGAAAGGTTAGCACAACATTCATACTTTTGCTACCTTGACGGCTATAGTGGTTTCTTTCAGATCCCGATACATCCGGATGATCAAGAGAAGACCACATTCACGTGCCCTTGGGGTACGTTCGCTTATAGGAGAATGCCGTTCGGGCTTTGCAACGCCCCAGCCACCTTTCAACGGTGCATGATGGCCATCTTCTCCGAATATGTAGAGGAAATCATGGAAGTCTTCATGGACGACTTCTCCGTTTACGGTTCCTCTTTTAACGATTGTCTTTCTAACCTTTCTCTTGTTTTGCAAAGATGTGAAGACACTAACCTAGTTCTTAATTGGGAGAAGTGTCAATTCATGGTTAAGGAAGGAATCGTGTTAGGTCACTTAGTCTCTAGTAGAGGGATAGAGGTAGACAAAGCTAAAATAGAGACCATAGAGAAACTTCCTCCCCCAATTTCAGTGAAGGGAATAAGAAGTTTCCTAGGACATGCTGGATTTTATAGACGTTTCATTCAGGACTTTTCTAAGATATCAAAACCTCTCACTAATCTATTGATGAAGGATGCGGTTTTTGAGTTTTCACAGGAATGTCTAGATGCGTTCAACACCATTCGGCAAGCTCTAATTTCAGCACCCATTATCCAACCCCCGGATTGGACTCTCCCTTTCGAGATTATGTGTGATGCTAGTGACGTAGCCATTGGAGCTGTTCTTGGGCAACGAAAGGAAGGACGAACCCACGCCATATACTATGCTAGCAAGATGCTAGACGAAGCCCAGCTCAACTACGCCACTACGGAAAAAGAGTTTCTAGCCATTGTCTACGCTATTGACAAGTTTCGCTCTTATCTTGTAGGCGCAAAGGTGATTATCTACACGGATCATGCTGCGATCCGGTACCTCCTTGCAAAGAAAGACGCGAAGCCAAGGCTAATTAGATGGATTCTTCTCCTACAAGAATTCGATCTTGAGATCCGCGACAAGAAAGGCTCGGAAAATTCTGTTGCGGATCATTTGAGTCGTCTAACACATCTAGAGGACGACCATTTACCCATTGATGACTCCTTTCCAGACGAACACCTACATATCATAGAGGAGTGCATCAAGGTAATCTCCAAAGGTAACGAACCATGGTTTGCTGACTTCGTTAATTATTTGGTTTGCCAGGAGATACCACCCGGACTGTCATACGCACAAAGGAAGAAGTTCTTCAAGGACGTCCGAGAATACCATTGGAACGAGCCTCTCCTCTTCAAGAGAGGTCCGGATGGCATCATCCGGCGATGTGTGCCGGAAGATGAGATGCAAAGTGTCATCCGTCATTGTCATTCACTACCTTGTGGAGGACACGCTAGTTCGAGCAAAACTAGCGCAAAGGTATTGCAATCTGGATTCTATTGGCCTACTTTATTTAAAGATGTGCAATCCTTTGTTTCTTGTTGCGATGCTTGTCAAAGAACATGCAATATCTCTAGGAGGAACGAGATGCCCCTCAACAACATCCAGGAGGTGGAGATTTTCGACGTTTGGGGAGTCGATTTCATGGGACCATTCCCTTCTTCTTGTGGAAACCAATACATACTATTGGCGGTAGATTACGTCTCTAGATGGGTCGAAGCAATTGCCTCTCCCACAAATGATGCCATGGTGGTGGTCAAGTTCTTCAACAAGACCATCTTTCCGCGATTCGGGACGCCAAGGACGATTATTAGTGATGGAGGTTCTCACTTCATAGCCCGTCGCTTTGAAGCTCTTCTAACCAAGTATGGGGTTACTCACAAGATCGCCACCCTTTACCATCCACAAACGAGTGGACAAGTTGAGATCTCAAATAGGGAGATCAAGGGAATTCTAGAGAAGACGGTTTCAAGGACTAGGAAGGATTGGTCCTTGAAACTAGATGATGCATTATGGGCATACCGGACTGCATACAAGACTCCCATAGGAACCACACCATAAACCTTGTGTATGGGAAGTCTTGTCATTTGCCGGTAGAGCTAGAGCACAAAGCGTTTTGGGCTATCAAATGGCTGAATTTCGGCATGAAGGAAGCGGGAGAGAAGCGTCTCCTAGACATCAACGAGCTGGATGAACTCCGTTTGAACGCCTATGAAAACGCTAAGATCTACAAGGAAAGAGCAAAGCGTTGGCATGATAAGCATATCATTCCAAAGGACTTCCAAGAAGGAGATCAAGTCCTCCTCTTCAATTCGAGACTTCGCCTCTTTCCAGGTAAGTTAAAATCTCGTTGGACCGGACCTTTTCTAATTAAGCGTATTTTCCCCCATGGTGCAGTTGAAGTATGGGGTGAAGCTAGTGGAAGTTTTAAGGTGAACGGCCAACGACTCAAGAAGTACTCGCCGGAACTCCAAGCTGAGGAGTTTGCACCTACCGCACTCGAATAAGTGCGAGATTGGTCTAGCTACGGACCTTAAACAAAGCGCTTCTTGGGAGGCAACCCAAGGTATTGCATTCTCGTTTTTGTTTTCGATTCATAGATTAGTTTAGAATAGACGTTTTCGCTTTGTTTTGCCTCGATTTCTTCCGGTATGTTCGTGTTTTTGGTTGTAGGAATGATGGAAAAGGAGAAAGAAGGGATAATATCAAAGAAAAGCGACGAAATTTGGACTTTGAAGCTTTACAGAGGGTTCCACGGTCTAAATCACGGTCGTCATAGCTACAGTGGCCGTAATTCTCAAAAGCCTGTGAAAAATCACCAAAACCACGGGTCCGTACATTTCCACGGCCGTGGAATGCCCCGACAGACCGTGATTTTTGAAATTTTGCCTGCGAGTATAAAAGCCACACTTCGTCACAAAAACACCACAATCCTTCCCCAATTCCACGACCTAGATACCGAAAACACGAACCCTCTCCAAATTCTTCATTTTCTAATCGTTTTCAACGATTCTTCATCCTAAACTGCAGCAAATCCAACCACGAACAAGATTCAAGCAACAAATCGAGTGGAAAACGATCAACAAACCCGCATTTTGGATTTTTCAATCCGAAAAAAAAGGTTATTTCCTTCTCTTCGATTCTAGTGGATTTGGTTCGTTTTTGCCATAGATTTTTAGGAAGAACTGATAAAGATTGGAAGAAATTAGATTAGGACTGCTTGTTGAGGTGAGATTGGGTGAATTTACTGAGATTCACAAGATTCTGTCTAGAATTACGGTCTCTGGAGGTTCCACGGCCGTGGTTTTCGAAGAACAGACCGTAATTTTGAACAGAAATGGATTTCGTAAGGAGAGTTTCGGGAAGGATAAAGGAGAAGAAAGGGGACCAAAATAAGAAAAGAAAGGGCAACCCCTCCACATCTAGGGCACCGCCACCCTCATCTCCCTCACCACCATCCTCACCTTCACCTCCATCTTCACCACCTCACCCTAGCATCCCAACCATACATGATGACCACCTAGCTGCATTTGAGAAGATAGAGAAGAGGGCAGTGATTGGCCCTAGGTATTTGTTGTTGGAGGATCTACATCCTGTCAACATAGTTGACGATCTTACATGGCTCTTGGATAGAGCCGGATTGACAGTCTTCACGAACATTCGTGAAGATGCCTATGAGGAGATCACCCGAGAGGTTGTGACGTCTTTCGAGCACAGCCATGTTGATAGGACTGTCTCCTTCCGTCTCATGAATCGAGACTACCAGTTGAGTATAGTTGAGTTTGGAGCCATTTTCGGGTTCCATGAGACCTACAATGGTCGATTCCCTAGCGGTATCTACCCTAAGGATTTCTGGGAGGAGGTAGCCATGATCTACGCCGACGAGGACCGTTGGCAACCCGCTGATACCAAGGCTAGATTGATGTACCATCTAGCCTTGAAGATAGCTCACCGTGTTCTTTCGGAGTGTCTCTTTCCTAGGACGGAGACGCCCCAAAAGATCAAGACGGATGAACTATTCCTGCTATACTGTATGCTCTACGGTCGCCGCGCAGATTGTGCTACTCTTTTGGCGGCTACAATGAGTAAATTGAAGAACAAGAGGAAGGGGAACATTGGTTATGGAGGGATAGTGACCCACATAGCTAGGACATTCGGAGTGGATTTTTCTGGTTGCACCCGCATACCCGCCGTACCTCTAGGATTACATGCGTTCATGGTTAGGGGACTCATCTTCCCCACACATAGAGGTCCGCCTTATGCGGGCATGCCCTGGGAGAGTAGGACAGGCAGGGGTATTGAGTGGCTGCCGGAGTATTCCATTGTGGCGGGACGCCACAATTGGAAGGAGACGTTCGCTGCGATGCATGCGAACAGGCTAGGAGCTCCCCTTTACGTTCCACCGCCAGTTGTAGATGAGGAGGAGATGGGAGAGCAGTACGAGAGTGGTGGAGGAGCGGAGCAGGAGTTCGGCTCGTTTCCGGATCAGCCGGAAGCGGCCCCGGATGTACCTAGACGCTCTCCACGCCCAGCTAGAGCTTCAGGCTCGTCATCTCGCCGCGCCAGCGTGAGTGAGAGGCCCACGTGGATGACTACACCTCCCACTTGGTACGATACACCCCCTCCTTGGTCCACGACGCAGCCAGCAGCACCACCGCCACCACCAGCACCAGCACCAGCCGATGCCCCCGCATGGTATGGTCACCCCCCGGGATGGTACGAGCAGATGCCGGATTGGGCTACCGGACTTTCAGAGAGAGTCGGAGCACTAGAGATCCGAGCGGATGCTAGAGACGGACGCCTAGACGACCTCGACCACATGATGAGGGACGTCTACCGCCAGCAGTTTGGGCGGTTCTATGATCCGAGTTTCTCTCCATTCCCACCACCACCGCCGCCGCAGTGATCGATGCATGACAGTTTGTTTTAGACATTCCCGCCACCACTTGTGAGTTTCTTTTTCCTTTGCTTTCTTTTGTTCTTTCTTGTGAACATTAGGGACAATGTTCGCCCTAAGTATGGGGTGGGATGTACTAAATGTTTGTAATAACTCTACTCTATATGTTGCTTCTATTACGAGACTATCATTGCATGTTCATTATATGTTACACGTTTCATTCTTGCATTGCATGAAAAGTGACTTGAAAAACCCATAAAAATTGAAAAATTTTGAAAATTTTGTGCTTCTAATGAATTGAGATGATTTCCATGATAATCACTACTTGTGAATTGAGTTTGATGACAATTGCATGCTTAAAAGGATTGTAAATTGAAAAGAATTTGAATGAATGAATTTTACCTCTTTTGCAAACTTTATAATGTGAAAACGTTACCTAAATCATGTTGAGAGATTGAAGTTGAAATCACATTATAAGTTCCTATACTTCTTGTTGAAATGATTAAGGCAATTCGATACTTTCTTTCTTCTTTCTTTGATCATCTAGCTCCTCATTGAAATATTAGCCTCCCTTACCTATCCGGGAATTTGGAGAAGTGAATGAGAAAAAGGCATGTTTGATGTGGGAGGGCCATGAGAGCAATTATTTGCAATCAATCGAATAGAAAGAAATTATAAGTTTGGGGAAGTCAATCATGACGATGAGTAACTCGGCACCATTCACATAGCCGGGTGTTTGTGTCTTGCCAAAGTCGGATTGAGCGATATTCCTAGCGGATTATGGTATGTGCGCTAAGGGTTTGAGGCATCTCTTGCAATTTTGAGAAACGCCAATCTCCTAGGCTTCGGTTTTTGTGCACCTCTATCCATAACTCCAAAAGTAAAGTCGAAAAAGAAGAGAGCAAAGCTCTAAGTGAAGTGTTGCGGAAACCGCAAAAGAAGAAGAAGGTAGTTGTCCACTTTCCCGGATTTATGCACCACTCTCCCTTAAAGTTTTCCCTTCCCTTCCATACTCTAGACCTTTTCTTTGAAAGTCCTTAAGATCAAAAGAATGTTATATGGCTTGGTGATCTAAATTGAAGTTCTTATGATTGATTTTGATAATATTTGAAGGTTATAATGCTTGTTTGGAAGTTAAATTGATTCATGAGTTTTCTTTGCCTTTTACTCTCTAATCAAGTGTGTGAAAGTTTGAAAAACGATTGAAGCAAGGTTTGAGAATGATCTATTCTTTAGAAGTCACTTTCATCCAAAAGAAGGTACACATATTTCATCCTAACTCTTGTTTAAAACTTTTTGAAAGACCTTGCTTAGGGACAAGCAAGTGCTAAGTATGGGGTTATTTGTTAGCATGAAATATTGTGATATTTTAGGCACGTTTTCTAATCGTATTTGATTCATATTGATAGTCTTTGATTGAGCTTTATGCATATGTGAGCTAGTATTGCCTATATTGTCGATATGGATGTCTACACGAGTTCTATGTTGATTATAGGTGATTTGGAGCTATTTCCGAACGGAATCGAGCAAAGGAGAGTTGAGTTGATATGTCCATAGATCGAAGACACTTTTTGGAAGCAATTTGGAGTCTTAGATTGAGGAATGCACGAATGAAGGCCAAAAACCACGCTCTTACCCTAAATTACGGCCGTGGAAACCAAGTTAGGATTCGATGTTCATTCCAGGGGATATTACGGCCGTGGAACTAACCGTAGTAGTTTCCACGCCCTAAATTACGGTCGTGAAAAGATTCCACGACCGTGATTTTGGCGAATCTTTTCGCCATGTTTCGAAGCCACAATCTTTTGAAGATTGGGCCGGGCCGACATTTTGCCCTGCATTATAAAATAGACGGATGAGGCAAGATTCCGTCACCTCGCTTACGACCTTTCAACCCTCGCTTAGCGGCAAAACGCAAAAACCCTCATCTTGGAGGTAATTTGGAGATCTCATTGAAGATCAAAGTTCATATTGAAGAGTTGTTGTTTGTGATCTTCGTGTTTGTGGAAGGTCGAAGTTCTTGGAGGATTTTGCAAGAAGATCTCTCTTCTTGTTTAGGTTTGATTCAGAATCGGATTGACATCCCGTTTCTCTTCTTTCCTAAAGATTGTGATTGCTTGGTCCGTTTTGAATCTTTAGGTAAACACTTGTTCTTGATTGTGATTCTGAGATTCACTTGAAGATTATTGATAGTTCTTGAAAGTTTTCATCTTTTATCTTTTAATCCTTGAATCAATATCAATATGACAGTTATTGGCTAAAAACCCTTAACAATTCTAAGGTGAAGGGTTGATTGTTGTGGCTTAGATGATGATAGATCGATCGTAAACAGATTAGACCCTGAGAGTTAGAGAATTATCGCCGACAACCCTAAATCACGGGCTGTTCTTGAGTTCCACGACCGTGGAATCTCAAGAACTAACCGTGATTTTCCTTAAGTCTACGAGCCTGCTTTTACTTTAATCCAAAGTTAAAGATTTGCTTTAACTTAGTTTAGACTTGTCTTTTCTAGGTGGTAGTGAAGCCTCAACAACCTCTACCTCGATTGTGAGCCTCAACAACCTCAATCGGATAAGTTAGTCTTGACCTTTAGATTATAGGTTTGGGTATTTGATGCTAATTCTCGTCTTTAGAATCTTTCTATATTGAGCCTCAACAACCTGTATAGAGAGTGCCTTGTAGGTGAGTTATATAAGGTTTTTGGAACTTCACCGTACGATTACCTTACATTAGTATACCTTTGCATATCTCAACTCTGTCTTTATATCATTAAGTATATCTTGAATCGATTGCCACAGCTGGATACTTGGATCTTTAGGATTGTTGTTTTCCCGATAATTTGCAAACTCCCATATTCACTTGCTTGATAACCTGCGATCGAGTTCGTTCCACCCAAATCCCTGTGTTCGATACTCTGGAATTCTTGCTAATCTACGTCGATCCGTACACTGCGGGTTCGCTTGCTTGATTCTAGTTTTATAAATTTAAAGCTTATTTGCACACACCTCTAGGGGCGAACAACAGGCTACTGAGTTCCTACAGTTACAGATCGAGTTCTGATTAAGGGAGTCAAGATTGGAATTCAGGTAAGTCCTTTGGGCTTACTTAGCTAGATGTTAGTATGTGTGTGAATGATGATAGTGGTGTTTGAATGTTGTGTGTATTAGTCTATTTCATAGTAATCATCGAGGGACTTACATATATGGCCTAAGAGTAACGGGCGATGGCATTCTGCTCAGTTAGCCCGAGGGTGCAGGGGGTTTCTTTCGGGACTAGTCCATACTTGGTTTGCGGGGACGCCGGCGGAGGTGTCGCAAACCATCACCAATTAGATAAGGAACGGAGGCAAGAAATCTTAAGATTTCTCGTGCCACAACTTTTAAAATAGGATGAAGTGAATCACGTAAGTTATGAGATAATAAACAGATTGTGTGCCAGCATGTTGAATGTTTTTATTCTCCTTCTTTGTGTTTGTGCTATTTATCTTTCTACTTATATTTGTTTTGTTAGCAAACTATTTTATCGTTGTTTAGACTTGCCACAAGTTAAAGCAGATGTTGAGTGACCCGGTTGTTAGTGGTCAGCCGGGGTGTCGTACTCCTTAGGACGGGTTGTAGTTTCCTTTAATTGTTGGTCTTTCAGTTATAATTTTTCCATTTTCTCAGATTGTGAGAGTTTGTTATTTCCGGCTGTTAGTATTCTTGTCACATTCATGTCTTTTTTAAAACATACTTTATGATTTCTGATTTTTCCTTATTTGTGCCTTGTTGTATGGTCTAGTTAAGTTGTTGTCAAACTAAGGTCGGGACCCACTTTGAGGTCCTAACCAGTAGCTCCCCGCGTTCTGAAACTTGGGGTGTTACAAAATGGTATCAAAGCTCTAGGATGGCAACAATGGCACTTGAAATCTTCTACAAGGTCAAATAAGTAAATAAGCAGAACCCGAAAGGGGTCTGAGTTTTCCAAAGGAATTTTGGTTTCCAAAATGCATGCATAGTCGGGTTGGGATATAAAGTTGGGATGACCACCACTACCTCCGCGGATCTCGGCATTCTTAGTGTGATCACTTTAGACTTTTACTGTTGTTGATAAATTAGCTAAATTATAACTGTAGTTGTTATCACTCGTGCACATAGCACGTACTATGGCTACACCAGCTACTGGTCGAGGAAGAGGTCTTCCACCTCTTCCTCCAGCTAGACAGGATAGGGGTGATAGTACTTCTGCTGTTAGAGATCGTGGCTGTGGAGGTATACCTCCACTGGTGAGAGGTCGAGGTCGAGCTCCTCGAGAGGATCCACCCGCAGTGAACATGCCAGATGTTGTAGTGGAAGAGGTAGCTGAGAGTATGGTTCCCGAGGTCGGGAATAAGACCGTTGCTAGGTCTGGAGGACAGGGGGGCACGTTCAACTGAGTCAGGACACGTTTCTATACGGGCATCCAAGTATAGAGAGTACAAAGCATACGTTAAGCGTATGGAGGAGGCAGCCAGGATAGAGAGACTTGCCTAGGTACCGCAAGCACTAGCTAGGTCAGCTCAGGTGTCACAGCGAGTGACTCAGGCACCAGTTGTGCCTGAGAGGAGAGTTGAGGCTGACAGAGCTCCAGGAATATCAAGCACAACAAAGTCTATTGGAATGTAGAACTTACCGAGCTTGACTGGGATGTCTTCAATAATATCGACGAGACGAGTTATGGATCGATCCGCCATGTACAACGTCATCTTCACCGGTTTAGGTTCACCTAAACCGACCTTCCTACACAAAGCAAGCGGAATGATACTTACGCTTGCTCCCAAGTCACAAAGAGTGTCGTATGTGACTTCTCCTCCTCCAATTGGAATGCAAAATGACCCCGGATCTCTCAACTTTGGGGGCATCTTTTCCGTCATCGTTTTGATGAGATCCGAAGATTCCGAACTCATCTTGACTTCTCCAAAGTCTTCTAGCTTCCTCTTGTTAGAGAGAAGTTCTTTCAAAAACTTCCCTTAAGCGGGCATACCTACAATTGCATCAATGAAAGGTATGTTAATATGTAGTTTGCTCATTAGTTCAATGAACATACCGAATTGCTTGTCTAGACGCGCTCTTGCTCTGGATTATGGGAATGGTAGAGGAGATTTGTAAGCTGGAGGAGGAACATAAACATCTTCCTTCTCCTTCTCTTTCTCCTTTCTCTTCTCAATTGGGACTTCTACAAACTTATGTTGCGGGTTTGTGGTTGTCATGTCGCTCCTAGTTGTGATAGCCATAACCCTTCCCTTCGGGTTGTCCCCCGTCTCTCCGGAAAGCTTCCCTTGATCTCTAGGAACTTCTCCGGCTTTGCTGAATACTTGGTTTTCCAAAGCTTTGTGTGCTTTATCAACCGAAGTTATGTAGCTCTCCAAACCTTGTAGCTTTCCTAATATTGTCTCCAACATGGGATCGGGTTTCTCCTTCTCCATCTTGTTTGAGCTATTTGATGCTCGTCCCTGGATTTTCAAAGGGGTAGAAGAAGATGGAGATGTTAGTGAATTTTCAGAATTTGGATAGGAACTACCGGAATTTTGTTGTTGGTTGGACTGCCAATTGTTGTTGGAATTTCTGTTGTTGTTGTTATTCCAATTGTTGTTCCGGTTATTGTGCCTATTCCCTTGATTTTTGTTGTTGTTTCCTAAGTAGCCAACATCTTGCTCCTTTTGCTTTCGAAGGCCAGCTCTAATGATTTCCTTCAACTCCTTGATTTCGGTGTTGAGGAAAAATATTTGAGTTTGTGCAGCTTGCGTTAGCTTAGCTCCCGGATCCTCTTGATTCTGGTTATTACGATCCACCTTCCGGTGGGAATAATTCTCAATCACTTGGGCTTGCGTCTCAATAAAGTCCCAAGCGTCATCTTCTCTCATGTCAATAAATGTACCACAAGAAAGAGACCGGAGTTGAATTGTGTTTCCACATCCAGCCCCTTGTAGTAGATCTCCAATAATTCCAGCTTTGAAATGCCATGGTGTGGGCAATCCAATAAGAGATCCTGGAACATTTCCAAAGATTGAAACAAACTTTCGTTAGGTTTCATAGAAAATGCATTAATCTTACCTCTCAACTCCGCCATCTTGGATGGCGGAAAGAACATGGTGAGGAACTCCGAAGATAGATCCTCCCATGTGTTAAGCCTTCCAGCTGGAAGAGCTTGATACCAAGAGAAAGCCTTGTCCTTCATAGAGAAAAAAAACAGTTTGATCTTGTAGTTGTTGTTGTTGGCCCTCTTCGGTTTCAAGGTCTCCATGAGAATCTCGAAATTCTGCAAATGTTGGAGTGGAGATTCAACACTCGTTCCACCAAATTGACTTTGGCAAACTATGGTGATAACTTGCGGGCTAAAACTGAACTCTTGGATATCTTCAGCAGCGAAATTCACACCTAGATGGCGGGGTTGCTGAATTGGATCCATCCTTTGCCCAAGAGTCCGTGGTTCTTCCCCTTCATGAGAAACTCTCACATCTCCAACGTGAATGCCTTGAACAACCGATGGTCTAGGGTTGTTACGAACGGGATGGATCACCGGATCAGTGTCCTCTAGTGCCGGCATATCCTCATCCTCATCGTCGGATGATTCAGCTCTAATGGACTTAGGTTTCTCGACCTTCTTCTTCTTAGCATTATTCATCTCCAACTTCATGTCTAGCATCATAGCCTTGACCAAATCTATTTTGAATGGATGACGCTGCAATTTTTCTAGACGAGCCTTCTCACTCAACTTAAGTTGAAGTTGAGCTTCATCCAACTCCGCTTGGATGTTTCTCTCACTGTTTTCAGCCATCTTTTTCTCTTTCAACTTTCTTCTCAAAGTGTTCTCAAGTTCTGGATCAAAAGGAACTAGATCTTTGGTAGATCTAGTCTTTCGCATATACCTAAAGAATCTGCAAAAATCACTCAAAAAGAGATATCAAATAACAAGAGCAAAGCTCCCAAGCTCGACAACCGAAAACCGAAATTTGGTCTAGACAAAATCCCCGACAACGGTGCCAAAAACTTGTTCGCCTCAAAGTGTGCTTGCACATAAGTTTTAATTTATAAAACTGAAATCAAAGCAAGCGAACCCGCAGTGTACGAATCGACGTAGTAAAGCAAGAATTCTAGAGTATCGAACTCAGGGATTTGGTAAAACAAAATCAGTTTCGACTAATCGAACAATCAAAAGAATAAAAGCTTTGCAAATATTGGGGAAAACAGCAACCCTAAAGATCAAGGCAATTGCGGCAATAGATTCAAGATATTCTAAAGATATAAGGACAAATTCGAGATTGCAAAGGTATAACTAATGTAAGGTTGGGTACCGTGAAGTTCCAAAACCCTATAAATCTCACCCAAGGACACTCTCTATAAAGGTTCTTGAGGCTGCAG
The DNA here is from genome assembly GCA_033239125.1 of Fagopyrum homotropicum. NCBI lineage: Eukaryota > Viridiplantae > Streptophyta > Magnoliopsida > Caryophyllales > Polygonaceae > Fagopyrum > Fagopyrum homotropicum. Next base: position 69,857,745 of record BSWB01000008.1, read on the forward strand.
TATAGAAAGGATCTAAAGACAAGAATTAATCTCAAATACCCATGCACAAACCCAAGGAATCAAAGATAAACTAAAACGGTTAAGGTTGTGACACTCGAAACCAAAATAGAGGATGTTGAGTCTCCCTACTACCTAGAAAAGGCAAGCCAAGTCTAAGTTAAAGCTAATCTTTAACTTTGGATCGAAGTAAAAGCAAAGGTCGTAAAACAGAGAAAATCACGGCTGGATCTTGAGATTCCACGGCCATGGAACTCAAGAACAGACCGTAATTTAGGGTGTCGTTGAGGATTCTCACAACTCTCAAGGTCCAAACTGTTTACGATCGATCTATCATCATCTAAACCACAACTATCAACCCTTCACCTTAGAACTGCTAAAGGATTTTAGCCAACAATCATTGTCATTGAATCAAAAAATCAATTTAAGAAGAGGAAAACTGTAAACCCTCTAAAACTCTATAAAAACAAAACAATCAATCCCAAATCCGAACAACAAGGTAATATGTTTAATTGATTTCAGAATATGGAACAAGAATCCTCACAAAAATCTTAGGGAACAATGAAGAACGGAGTGTCAATCCGTCTCCGAAAGCAAAACCCTAAGAAAATCTTCAAAGTACGCAATCTTTAATATCGCGTCTTTCACAAGCCACGATCCGAAGTCTCCAATATCTGTCTCGACTCCCAGCGTCCAATTGCAAGCGAAGGTAAAATGAACCCTAAAGCAGCCGTCCTCGAAACTCCCTTCTCAAGCCTTCTTATAGGGCGAAAAAGGGTTACGAGAAAAACCCAATAACCGTCGTTGACGTGGCAAATATGACACGTCACCTTCGTCATGGAAATCACGGTCTAATAACTTTCCACACCCGTGGTTTAGGGCGTGGAACTTTCTGTTGTGCTCCAAATTCACTCTCCACGATCTAAGGCCAACTCCACGGCCGTAATTTAGGGCGTGGAAGTCCAAATCCTTTGTAAAAGTCTTTATTTAGTGATGTTCTTCAGTCATGCTCCATCCTTAACTCCTCCAAAGCATCTCCTTGACATCTAGCATGATCAAATACTCCTCTCCTTCCACATTTTGCTCCAATTCAAGCCTTTATTCACCTATAAACAAAAAAAAGGTAGTGTCGATCTCTATATCGACAAATTGGGTGAATGAGCTCACAAATGCTTCAAACTCATATCTATGTACACATAAAAGAGGGAAAAACAACTAAAACAAGTGCCTAAAATATAGTCATATTTCATGCTAACAAAATACCCCATACTTATCACTTGGTTGTCCCCAAGTAAGGTTTTCAAAAGCTTAGAACATAAGGTAGAATGAAATATGAATGCAAGACAAAACAAAACAATCCTTTTAGTAATGTGCATCTAATCAATAAATCATCCTCAAATTTTGCTTCATTCATCCTTGAAAACGTTCATACACATAAACTAAAATATGCAAAGCAAAGGAACATCATAAATTGCATAAACTACAAGACAAACATCACAACCTTCAAGCATTTTACCTTCGCTTGCAACTGGACGCTGGGAGTCGAGACGGAGATTGGAGATTTTGGATCGTGGCTTGTGAAACACGCGAAATTGAATATTGCGTACTTTAAAGATTTTCTTAGGGTTTTGCTTTCGGAGACGGATCGACACTCCATCTATGTACACATAAAAGAGGGAAAAACAACTAAGACAAGTGCCTAAAATATAGTCATATTTTATGCTAACACCTAGACCCAAACGGATCCATAGGGATCAAGCTCAACCTCAAAACCTCAACTAACACCAACCTAAATCCTTAAAGCCCTACAAGGCATAAACCGATCATAACCTCAACCAAACACATCCTCACACCTCTAGCATGACCCTATGCTCTCACACTAGGAAAGGAGGGAACATAGACATCCTAAGGATAGTCTGGAAGCAACACACACCTGTAGAACCAAGTGAAACACCAAGTTGGTGCAGGTGGCGCAGGGGCGGCTAGGAGGTGGCACAGAGGCTGTGCACTGCCGGCACTGGGGCGGCTCAAGATAGGCGCAGGGGCGGCTGGTGTGCAGAAGACACCACTTGAGCCTCTTCTTCACTCTTTCCTTCGACCCTTTACTCCTTCTTCACTCCAACAACAACATACATATATAACATACATATATACACATCAACACAAGCCAAACATGGCTGGAGCATGATCCAAGCCTAAGGAAAAGCAGCCATAAACATCAAACGTCCTCAATCTGGCTCACAAGGCGCAGCAACCATAAACATCATCAATGTTAAGAAAAAGCTCTCCAACTCACACACAAACTCAAAGAAGATCAAGCAAGGGTGATCCAAGGAGAAGAGAGAAAAGATGTACGTAAGGAGAGAAAGAGATGGAGCTGAGAAGGTAAACGCTCATCAGGAGGTAAGAGATGAAGTATATAAAGAAGGTAAAAAGGGTAAAGTACGGGTCAAAGGGTCAAAGAAGATGGTTGCAGCACACAGAGCTGCGGGGGCGGACTCTGTGAGCCAAAGGGGCGGCCCAGGCAAACCGCAGGGGGCGGTTCTAGGGTCACACAGGGGCGGTTCCAGGGTCATGCAGGGGCGGTCCGGGCATAATCCTGGCCCTATGCACACTCTGTCAGTAACTTAGCAACTAGGCTCTTACATCTCACCCCCCTAAAAACAAGTTTCGTCCCAAAACTTGTAAGATCCCAAAACCTCTTGGACCCATAAGCCGAGGTAACTCTCTCTCTATCGAAGTGATCATGTCACCGCTCATAAGGTAAGAACCTATACAAATCTATAGCCTCAAGTATATCCACGGAGGAATCATTGTAACACCCCGAATCCTAGAGGACTCGAAATGCTACGAGTTGGGACCTCACAGTGGGTCCCGGCCCTTAGCATGGCAACACCTTCATCGGACCTTACAACACGGCACAAATAAAGAGGCAAAACATAAAGTTTTATATCATGAGCGAAATGAAAATCCAAATCTTAAAACATTACAACCAAGTCTCAAAACCAAAATACCAATATTAGTCTCAACAGTCATGAAATAAAATATAACACTCCCGTCCTATAATGCACGAAACCCCGGCTGCCCACTACCGCCGGATCACTCGATCGCCTCCCTAACCTGCAAGGCATCTACAAGCGGTATAAAAGCGTTAGCTAACAATATATGCATAATTATAAAGGTAAAAGCACACACACAAAACATACACAATCAGCATGCAACACTCATTCTTTTTGTTATCTTTAATTAAGTGATACGTCATTACTAATGATACTTATTTCGTGACACGAGGGATTCCCAAACCTCGCCCCTGTCCCCATTTACTAACGCGGAATGGTACTAATGCATATGACCGTCTACCGGACTGGGCTGGTCGCAGGGAACCTCCTAGACACTCGCAAGAGCTAGGCAGATGATGTCACGACCCGTTATCATACACTTGGGTCAATTATACAATATATTAAAGTTGGCCTATTCCAGTTTCGTTATTTATCTTAACTAACAAACACCACTCATACACATCACACTCATACAAGAAGCCAGCTAAGTAAGTCCGTGGACTTACTAGAATCAAATCTCGCCTCTCTTAACACCACTCAATCAGTAACTGCAAGAACTCAGTTGCTTGTCAAAGGAGGCACATGGGTCAAGACATTTTTTCTGGGTACTTAGAAGTCTAAAACTCCTACGATGCAAGATTCTATTTGCAGAAGTTATTACAGTGCTTATTTAAGGTAAAATGACTATTTTACCCTTGGTCCCGAAACTTCCAAAAATCTGGAATAAGTACTTAAATTATAATTTGAGGCTAACTAACCATATTCTACTCCCTAGGATGATTTTAGGTAACAACTAGAGAAACTACTCATTTTCTATTTCCCGAAAAGTCACTAAGTTCCAACTACATCTTCAAATATGAAATAAAAATATACTTATAAAAATTCTAAAATAAATTTCTAAATCATCTATGATATCTAATCTACTAATAGGAGCAAAAATTTCTTAAAACTATTCAACCGTTACTTCTACAAAAATCCTTAAAGTTGGCTACAACACTAAAAATGTTCCTATACTTAGCCAAAATTCAATGCTGGAAAAACAGCTCAACTACTCTACTTTGAGACCCTATAACTTTCAATCCGACCGTTCATTTATTCCCAAATTTTAACACGGTAAACTATGTATATCTATCTATGATCTATTAAAAATTCAACGGTGGATCTTCAACCAATCTTTGTTAGCATTGATAAACAACAGTGAGTAATTTTCAACTTCAAAAATTGCAAAATCAAAAATCTGTACACAAAGAGTTCATGAGATCCTGAGTTCTATATTCACTGTCAACTATTCTGCATCAACACAACTACTCTCACCCCTCCTATGTTCAATCTACGGGGACAAACATCCATCTATACATTTATAGACTCCATTTAAGAGTTGTACAAAAGTTAACATTGGGGAATCATTCACTTACTGGACTGCAGCGGCTCAGAGGAAAAACGTGCTACAGGACTCGAGGGTAAGACTTCACTACTATAGCTTTGGAACGGCTCTACTTGGCCTGGTTGTGGACATCCGGTGCAGTTGAATTAGGGACCCGTCCGGCACAGAGAAGAAGAATGTGAGCGACTGTATTAAGACAGTAGGGAGAGGGAAGGAAAAGCAGGCTGGCCTTACCGGAGGGACAGAAGAAGAGTGAGCCGCTTCAGCCGTCCTCGGCGCTAGTGACTATGGTTTGGGTGCTGAGCGGTTCTAGTGTCAACCGTAGATGATGAAAGGCTTCTCCACCTTCTGGCTCCTTTTCTTGAGAGTTTCTGCTTCTGAAACCACTGGTGAATGTATGCAGAAGGCTGCTAAATGTTATGCAGAAAAGGGAGTAGAAGAGGCGTACATCACAGGAGTTACGCACTTGTAACGTCCAGACGGTTGAACTCTTCCAGATGGGTTGAAGGGGAATGCAACAAGTGCTAGAAGAGAGTTGTTACTAGGCTCGTAAACCAGGCTCTCCTGCGCTGCGGCTGGGCAAGGATGTGGGTTGGCGCTGGCTGGGCTCGTAGTGCCGCTGGGGCTGCTGTGGGCTGCGAAGACAAGCTGGGGCTGTTGTGGGTTGCGAAGACAAGTTGGGTTGAAACTAAGTAGGAAGAGTGGGCTAAGAGAGTTGTCTTGGCTTTGTCACAGCCTTGTCAAAACGTGTCATGGCCTTGCATGGTCTTGTCTTATCCTTGTCGAAATCTCGTCTCAGCCTTGTCATGTTCTCATCTCAGCCTTGTCATGATCTCGTCTAAAGTCGTCGTTAAGATTTAATTGTAAGAATTAGGGTTTGATATAATTCTATCATTTATGTGAATTAAATTCTACATAAAATGATAAATAATTATAAGAATTAGGGTTTGATATAATTCTATCATTTTATGTGAATTAAGTTCTACATAAAATGATAAATAATTATAAGAATTAGAGATTGATATAATTTTATCATTTTATGTGAATTAAATTCTACATAAAATGATAAAATTTGTGAAGAAAGAAATACTAGATAGAATGGGAAACCGTCAACGTCTCGAAGTCCGATTTGATTCGGAATTAAACAGAATAAAAATTCCGGATATTACAATCATCAACTCCAGAAAACAAGGCCATAACTCTTCCCCAAAGTCGTAGAGGAATCACATCCCTCACCATATCATATCACAATGCATAGAGGAAACACATCTCTAGCCAAAACATAAGCATATACATCACATGGAGGAATCACATCTCCACTAAAACTATGTCCATCAAGGTAATATGGAGGAAAGAACCATCTCGAGCTGAATCATAATCACTCAGATAGCATGGAGGAAAGAACCATCTCCATCTATATGTTTAGACGTTTTATCTTCAAAAATCTACATGTTTGAATGTATATTATGTGATTATATTGTCGTTTCATCTATCTTTGTGGGAATCAAGGTCTACACCAAGTTTCGTTGTAATCGTAGGTAAAATGACACATTTTGCATCAAAATGGAGCAAAAGGAGCTAAGGAGTCATTGGAGCTACATTCAGGAGCTTAAGGAAGAATCCAGGAAGCATGGAAATGGATTAAAGATTCACTTTGGACCAGATTTGAGAGATTTCACATTCAGTTTAGAGCCACCTCGGTTGACCACAGAACCATCTCGACCGAGGTGATCCAGAGGAGCTGCTCGACCGAGGCGAACACCTTGGACGCAGCGAGATATATCTTATTCTTGGCTGAGATCTTTTATTTTTGGAAAGAGGATCTTATATTTTTAGGCTGGATTTCTGGAAGGAAGAAAATAATTCAGCTGATATATTTTACCTATTTTATGGGAAAATATCTTTTTAAGATATCTTATCTTTGGAAGATAATTCTCCTATATAAAGGGTTGGATTTTCCACAATTCAACCATCTTCGGATCATCAAATCCGCTTACGGCTGGAAAACATCCACTACAGCGGGGAGACTTGAAGAACCTTTTTGAAGGTTGAAGGAAGATTGAAGGAAGGAAGTTGATAGCTTTTATAGCTTTTGTGAAGGGTTTTGTAAGATTCTCTTAGATTCCCTTCTTGTTGATTGTCTTGTTCGATTGTGATCCAAGGAACGCTTGTTTGTTTGATAATTGATTCACTTATTGAAACCTTTTTCTTAAGGTTTTTGTGTTCAATTATTCACCTTCTTCCCTTATATTTGATTATTGCATCCATAATGACGATTGGCTAATTTCTTTGTGTGATTCTAGGGTGATTGGCTTAAGGTTGTGGGAAAAACAATGATAGAATAATCTTAAATTCCAGTAGGACCCTGAAAGCTCGAGTCTTTATCCTTAACCCAAGAACATCTTGTTCAGTCGGTGAACATCTCGGCCGGGGTGGAATTCGTCTGACCGAGGTAACCTTTTCTGATCTGAAACTGAGAGTTAAGTGTTAGAGTTTGCCAAATCCTATTCTTATTATACCTTTCCTGGTTAAATGCAAGCCTAGGATGAGACTTACCCGGTAATTCCTTTGTTTGTTTACCCAAGATCATAAGTGTAGGCAATAAAGGTTTATCCTTTATTGGGGTTTGAGTGTGCTTCCATTCCATCTTTGTGAATTAGCTTGAGACTTACCCGGTAAAGGTTGATTCTATTCCCTTAGGTGGTGTGTTGGTTTGAGGTTATAGTTCTTTTCCTTAATTTCTTGAGACTTACCCGGTAATAGGAGTTACGGTTTGGGATTAGTGAGTAGTGAGACTTACCCGGTGATCTATTCACACTTTAGTAACACCATCCCTTTATAAAACCTCAGCTTTGTCCGCTTAATCTTGAGATCTTGAGTTGAAACCAGAACTAGATGCTTTAATCCCTAGAATTGCATATTTCCTTAATTGACTTTTTATCATCTTTGATTGCTTTAATCGCTTTTGTGGTTAGTAATTACATAGACTACCTATATTGGTTTTGTTTCACCTAAGCCCCTGAGATCGACACCCCGGAATTCTTGGTTTTTACTACGATTGACCCGTACACTGCAGGTTCGCATCTTTGTTTTAAGCTTACATCTAGGGTTATAAATTTAAAGCTTGCACACACCGTTTGGAGCGAACAGTACTCTCTCATTTGAGACACATGAAACACAGGGTGAACACACTCTAACCTCGGAGGCAAAGCTAATATGTAGGGTTCTCTCCCAACTCTATCCTGTCTCTTAAAAGGACCAATATATCGGGGACTGAACTTCCCCTTTATGCCAAAACGTCTGACACCACGCATCGGAGATACTCTGAACCAGACATGAGCTCCTACTCTGAAATCTAGAGGCCGACGCCTCTTGTCTGCATACGACTTCTGGCGACTTTGTGTAGCCAGCATCCTCTCTATAATCAGCGCTACTCGATACATATCATACTGAATCTCCTCTAGCGCTATCCCACTGATACTGCTAGGGTCATCCCAACATAAAGGTGTCCGGCACCTACGTCCATACAATGCCTCATAAGGAGTCATCCCAATAGATGCTTGCCAGCTATTGTTGTATGAGAACTCAACAAGTGGGAGGTAATTAGACCATCCGTGTCCCAATCAAACACACAAGCTCGCAGCATATCCTCCAAAGTCTGGATGGTCCTCTTAGACTGACCATCAGTCTGGGGGTGAAACGCAGTCGTGAAGTGTAGACTCGTCCCCAAAGCAGTCTGAATCCGCTAACAAAACCTCGAGGTAAACCGTCCATCTCATTAAGAGACGATCGTCCTCGGTACACCGTGGAGTCTCACTATCCGTCTATTGTACTCCTCTTCCAATCTACTAACTGGCCACGTCTCTTTGATAGGAATGAAATGTAATATCCGGAATTTTTTATTCCGTTTAATTCCGAATCAATTCGGACTTCGAGCCGTTGACGGTTCCCATTCTATCTAGTATTTCTTTCTTCTCAAATTTTATCAATTTATGTTGATTTTAATTAACATAAAATGATAGAATTATATCAAGCCCTAATTCTTATTATTATTTTATCATTTTATGTAGAATTTAATTCACATAAAATGATAGAATTATATCAAACCCTAATTCTTATAATTATTTATCATTTTATGTAGAATTTAATTCATATAAAATGATGGAATTATATCAAACCCTAATTCTTATAATTAATCCTTAACGACGACTTTAGACGAGATCGTGACAAGGCTGAGACGAGACTGTGACAAAGCTATGACGAGACCATGACAAAGCTGAGACGAGGTCATGACGAAGCCCGACAACTCTGTGACGAAGTCATGCATGGGCTTGACGAAGCCATGACGAGTTTTGACAAGTTCTGGACAAACTTTCAGCCCACTTGTTTTTGCCTTGTTTCAGCCCATTGTTGCTTTTGGATTGAATTGGCCCAGCCTTGCTCTTCCCATTGCTGGCGGATTGAAGCAGCCTCAGCCCAGCTCCAGCGCCAGCCCACACTGCTTGCTTAAGCTCCAGTGCCAGCCCACACGCCTTGCTTCAGCTCCAGCGCCAGCCCACACTCCTTGCTTCAGCCTAGTGAGACCCCAGCCCACACTGCTTGCTTCAGCTCCAGCGCCAGCCCACACTCCTTGCTTCAGCCCAGTGAGACGCCAGCCGAACAAAGGTAGAGCAGCTGCACATCTCATCCAGTCCACATCCCTTGTAACAGCTGCATAAATGAGGCAATTAAAAATTTGTAACAGCTCCTACTTTCACGCCAGAAGAGAGAAGGTTGCAACGCCATTGCCTCATTTCCCAATCCACATTCATGCTTCACATTCACACTGCATCTGGCTGGCTTCTGCACACATTCAGCAACGTCCCAACCATAGGAAAGTGCAAGGAAAGGAGCCAGCAGAGGAGAGAAGTTACAATAGCCTAGTGCATTCGAGTCTCGGAATTGAGTAAGCTTATACCCCTTTCCGTCCATGCACTTCGTTCCACATTTTTCATACCTTATAGATACCCTTTATGTCTCCTTATCATACTCAGAACAATCATAAACGAAGCAGTAAAGATTCATGCTGTTTTCCGAGTTTTCTAGAAGTGACAAGCAGGCATTTCCGAGTCCAGATTTTGGTATGTTAGACACCTCCTCTATTGCTGAATTTAGGATATGTTGTAGTCAATAGTATATAGTAGATCATACTAAAATTTGGGAAGAATCGGAGTTACGGTTTGAGAGTTATGATGTTGCAAAATGGACTCCTCATGCAGTTTTTATATATGTGCTGAGTGTTGGGAAAACAGCAAGTGATGCTTTTGTGAGATGGTTTTGAATAAGCTCTTGATCTCCGTTGGGCTTGAATTTTGGATATGATATAATTGACATATTGTTGTAGACCATAGTAAAATTTGAGAGGCATCCAGCGAGTGGTTTGGGATTTATGATTTTTCCAAGATTGAGTCGTAAGCAGTTTTTCTATTGTGCTGAAATTCGGTTTTGTGAGATAGTTTTAAATAGGATTTTGATCTCTTTTGCGGTTGAATTTTGGATATATTAGAGATAAGATTTTATAGTAGAACATATCAAAATATGGAATAAATCCAGCGAGTAGTTTAGGAGTTATGATTTTTCAAAGTTAAGATAGTGTGTTGCTTGTTAAGTGTTGTAACCAACTTTAAAAATTTTTGTAGAAGCGATGCTTTAACAGTATTAAGAAATTCTTTCTCCTATGAGTAGATGGGATATCATAGATGATCTAGGTAATTATTTCGGAATTTTTATAAGATTATTCGAATTTTATATTTGGAAGTTGTAGTTGGACTTTAGTGACTTTTCGGGAAATAAAAAATGGGTGGTTTTTCTAGTTATTACCTAAAATCATCCTAGGGAGTATAATACGGTTAGTTAGTCTCAAATAAGAGTTTAAACAGAAATTATGAAATTTTTAGAAGTTTCAGGACCAAGGGTAAAATAGTCATTTTACCATAAACTAATACTGTAATCAATTCCGTTCTATTAAGACCTACTATCTTAGAAGTCTTAGACTTCTAATTACCTAGAAAGTGTGGTGACACACTTGCCTCCTTTGACAGGCTACTGAATTCCTACAGTTACCGATGAGTGGTGATTAAGTGAGTCGAGATTTGATTCTGGTAAGTCCAAGGACTTACTTAGCTGGCTTCTTGTATGAGTGTAATGTGTATGAGTGGTATTTGTTAGTTATGATAAACAACGAAACCGGATTAGGCCGACTTTATTATTTACATAATTGACCCAAGTGTATGATAACGGGTCGTGACATCATCTGTCTAGCTCTTGCGAGAGTCTAGGAGGTTCCCTGCGACCAGCCCAGTCCGGTAGACGGTCAGATGCATTAATACCATTCCGCGTTGGTAAACGGGGACAAGGGCGAGGTTTGGGAATCCCTCGTGTCACAAAATAAGTATCATTAGTAATAACATATCACCTAATTAAAGATAATAAAAGGATTGAGTGTTGCATGTTGATTGTGTATGTTGTGTGTTTATGCTTTTACCTTTTATACTTATGCATAGAATGTTAGCTAACGGTTCTATACCGCTTGTAGATGCCTTGCAAGTTAAGACAGTTGTAGAGAGATTCGGAGGAAATGGTCAGCCAGGTCCACGTACTCATTTAGTTGGGGACGGGGATGTCTTCTGTTCTTTATATGCATAATTTTAGTAGCTTTTCTTGTAAGGTTGTTACATATTCTCCGTGTATATATTGTTTATAGTTTTCAAATGTTTTAAATACTTTTGTGCCTTGTTGTAAGATCCAACTAAAATTGTTGTCAAACTATGGCCGGGACCCATTGGGAGGTCCTAACCAGTAGCTCCCCGAGTTCTCAGAATTTGGGGTGTTATATGAAACGTGTCGTCTTCGTCAATCTATCAATAACAATCCAGATGGCATCAAAACTCAAACCGGTCACAAAATCCTCGGAGATGTCCTCCCACTTCCACTACGGCATTGGTAGTGGATGGAGCTCACCTCCAGGTTTGCAATGCTCTATCTTGACCTGCTGGCCGGTCGCAAACTGAGCCACAAATATGGTTACATCAAGCATCAGCCCTCCCCAACAATATGAACATCTCACACCATGGTACAACTTACTTGTACCTGGATGTACAGAGTAAGGTGCACAATGAGCCTCCTATAAAATCCTCTGTCTCAACTCTGCATCGGAAGGAACACAGATGAGATCATGTCGCCTCATCACTCCATCAGCTCCAATGGAAAATTATGGTGCCTCTCCACGAGACATCCTCTCTCTCATCCTCATCAAGGTCGGGCAGGTCCCCTGCTTCTGCTGGATCTCATCCAACAGACCAGGTAAAACCTCTAAAGCATATAACTGGGCATCCTCATCGGGAAACTGGATTTCCAACGCTAGCCAAGCTAGATTCCTCTAAAGCTGAGGTTGTAATGTCAATCTCGCAATCGCCTTCTCTCGAGGCGTCTTCCTACTCAAGGCGTCATCTACAACATTCGTCTTGCAGGATGATACAAAATCTCAAGGTCAAAGTCCTTGATAAACTCAAGCCATCGATGTTGGCAGTTATTTAATTTCCGTTGCGTGAAAATAAACTTCAGACTCTTATGCTTTGTGAAGATCTAAAATGTAGCACCATAAAGGTAATGTCTCCAGATCTTCAAAGCATGAACTACCGCTGCCAACTCCAAATCATGAGTCGGGTAGTTCTCCTCGTACGTCTTCAGCTGTCGAGACGCATATGCAATCACCCTGCCTCTCTGCATCAACACAAATTCCAAGCGTAGCTTGGATGCATCACTGTAGACCACAATATCAGCAAGCCCCTCTGGCTGTGCCAGGGCAGGAGCAGAAGTCAACCGCCTCTTAAACTCCTCAAAACTCTGGGCACACTGGTCGGTCCATACAAACCAAGTTTCTTCCTCAGAAGACTCGTCAGTGGACGGGCAATCACAGAAAATCCCTCCAAAAAGCGTCTGTAATAACCGGATAGGCCAAGAAAGCTAAGAACTTGACGTTCTTCGGTGTCGTCCATGCAGCAAACGACTCGATCTTTGTCGGATCTACCATAATCCCATCGGCGGAGACGATATGCCCAAGGAAAGCAACGTCGGACATCCAGAACTCTCACCTAGAGAGCTTGGCATACAGCTCTCTATCCCTCAAAATCTGCAAAACTGTCCTCAAATGACCGTCATGCTCCTCTCTGCTACGAGAGTATACAGAATGTCATCAATAAAAACAACAACAAACTGATCCAGAAAGTCCATGAAAATACTGTTCATCAACTCCATGAAGACTGTTGGGGCATTCGTCAATCCGAATGGCATCACTACAAACTCGTAGTGTCCATAACGGGTACGCAATGCCATCTTGTGTACCTCCTGCTCTCTCACCCTCAGCTGGTGATATCTTGAGCGCAAGTCAATCCAGGAGAAAACTGTAGCTCTTTGAAGCTGATAAAGTAGATCATCAATACGAGGCGATGGATACCTATTCTTGATGGTCACCTTGTTCACCTCTATGTAATCAATGCATAACCTCAAAGATCCGTCCTTCTTCCACACGAAGAGGACAGGTGCACCCCATGGTTAAATACTAGGGTATATGAAGCCCTTCTGAACAAACTCCTCGAGTCGCTTCTTCAACTCCAGTATCTCCACAGGTGTCATACGATAAGGTGGCTTCGAGATGGGTCTCGTACCAGGCTCCAACTCTATAATGAAATCCACACTCCTCTGAGGCGGCAAGCTCGACGGCTCAACAAAGACGTCTGCAAAATCATAGACCACTAGAATGTCCTCCAAAGCTGGAGTCTCTTCATCCTTCATGGCGTAGCACCAGAAGGCATCACATCTCAGTGTAATCAGTCTAGCTACTCGTACGACGTTGATGACAAAACCCGTCTTCCCAAGGTCATGGGTACCTTTGACCTGACTACCATCAGGTAACCCTATAGTAAAGGGTATACCTTTTATGGTATCTAAACTCAGATGCTCGACACATGTATCAAAAATAAATGAATGCGTAGCACCAGTATCAAACAAAACTCTAATAGCTAAACGACGAAGCAGAATGGTACCTGTAGCAGCCGGTGCAGGTGGATCCTCTGCACTCCTTAACTCAAAAGCTCGCGCTCGGGCTCCTCTAGCATCACTAGTGCCAACATCTCTACCTCTGCCTCTACTCGGACCTGGAGCAGAACCCCGAGTAAATGGACGCTCTAGGACTCTTTCTTGTCCGTGTGTCTGCTGCTGAGGTGTCCTCTGACCACCTCCTACTACACTAGCAGGGGAAGAACCCTATTGAGATGCAACTCCACCCTGCCTACAGAAGGCAGCTCTGTGGCCTGATCTACCACGGGTAAAGCAAGTCACAACTGGTCTGGGACAATCTGGCCTCAGATGACCAAGGTCACCACTGTTGTAACACTGTCGTCCCTTATCGGCAATCGGTGCACAAGAGGGTCTGGTATCGTCAACAACCAGAAGCTCCTCTAACTCAACTGGTCTGCCCAGTGCGCTGCCTCTTCTCAGACCGTCCGGTCTGAGAAGCTCTCCTCTTACTGGCTCACTCTCTCTCGTAAGTAGAATCCCTGTCTTGGTAATCAGTTAGGGACTCGCAATGGAATTCCGGCATGTATGAACACGTGATCTCTCTCAGACGACGAGAGAACATATACACATGCTGGTCCTCAGATGGTGCAGCTGGACCGAGCAAAGCTAACTCGGTCTAGAAGCGGCAGATGGCGTCAGCAATAGGTACGCCCTCAAAGCCGGCCTCCACAAAATCCTGCAGCTTCTCCCTACTCAGTGAGGCACGGCATAACTGCTCACTAATCATGCTCCTCACGTGACCATAACTGGTGGCTCTAGTTCGTACAGTCCTCCATCACTAGTATTGTTCGCTCAAAACGGTGTGTGCAAGCTTTAATTTTATAACCCTAGATGTAAGCTTAAAACAAGGATTCGAACCCGCAGTGTACGGGTCAATTGTAGTAAAAAGCAAGAAATTCCAGGGGTCGATCACAAGGACTTAGTGAAACAAAACAGGTATAGGTTGTCAATGTAATTACTAACCACAAAAGCGATTAAAACAATCAAAGATGATAAAATGTCAATTAAGGAAATATGCAATTCTAGGGATTAAAGCATCTAGTTGTGGTTCCAACTCAATATCTAAAGATAAGCGGACAAAGCTGAGATTTTGCAAGGGAAGGTGTTACTAAAGTGGAATAGATCACCGGGTAAGTCTCACTACTCACTAATCCAAAACCGTAACTCCTATTACCGGGTAAGTCTCAAGGAATTAAGGAAAAGAACTATAACCTCAAACCAACACACCACCTAAGGGAATAGAATCAACCTTTACCGGGTAAGTCTTAGGCTAATTCACAAAGATGGAATGGAAGCACACTCAAACCCCAAAATATCGACTATAAGATCCTCTTTCCAAAAATAAAAGATCTCAGCCAAGAATAAAATATCTCTCGCCGCGTCCAAGGTGTTTGCCTCGGTTGAGCAGCTCCTCTGGATCACCTCGGTCGAGATGGTACTGTAGCTGACCGAGGTGAATCACAACTGAATGTGAAATCTCTCAAATCTGATCCAAAGTAAATCTTCAATCCATTTTTCATGATTCCTGCATTCTTCCTTAAGCTCCTGAATGTAGCTCCAATTACTCCTTAGCTCCTTTTACTCCATTTTGATGCAAAACGTGCCATTTTACCTACGATTACAACGAAACTTGGTGTAGACCTCGATTCCCGCAAAGGTAGATGAAACGACAATATAATCACATAATATACATTCAAACATGCAGATTATTGAAGATAAAACGTCTAAACAGGTCCCAAAATATAGACTATAATTCATGCTATCAAAATACCCCATACTTAGCCCTTGCTTGTCCCCAAGCAAGTTCCGAATATAAAATACAAGATATAATGGATTATAAGTTATAAAGATCAATGAAAAAGTTTTTTAAAACATTTTAATGGTGTGCGCGAATCATAGATCATTCTAAGAGAATGCTTCATGGAATTTAAAATCAAAACATGATCAAAACATTTTATAAATATAAGAAAGTTGTTCATCTTTGCATAAAATCATAGAATGCATAATAAATCATAATTATCGAAATTAATCATGTATAATCCAGTTTAAACCACTAAGTCAATCGACAAGCTCGAGGTCTCAAAGTCTCTTCAAAAGAGAAGGTCAAGAAACGTGTGAGGGTGGGATGTATATAGGGAATGTGGTGCTAAAATCCGGGAAAAGGATCTTCACTTCACTTGCTTTGAACTTCAACATCTTCCACCAATAAACTTTGCTTATTTACTTTTTACTTTACTTTTTGGGATGCATGGACAGAGGTGCACAATAACCTAAGCCTAGGAAATCAACAATCAACAATTTCTCGAGATGCCTCAAACCCTTGATGCACATACCATGACCCGTTAGGAATATCGCTCAATCCGACTTTGTCAAGACAAAAACACTCGGATATGTGAATGGTGCCGAGTTTTCATCATCATGATTGACTTCCCCAAACCTATTTGTTTCTTTCTAACTTTCAGCCAACATCTCAACTTTACTTTCACTTGCTTGCTTCCAAATTTCCGGATAGGTAAAGGGAGGCAAATATGTATATGAGGTGTTAAGCATGATCAAGAAGAAGAAGAGAAGAGAATGAATTGCCTTAATCATCCCAGAAAGAAAGTGAGAGAACTCATCATGTGGTGTCCACCTTCAAATTCAACATAATTTGGATGAAAACAAAGTATTAAACATGCTAAAATTTCAAACAAAGCATTTAGCAACTTAAACATATCATAAAACCTTTCAAACATATAAAGATTTTAAAACCACTCACCAAACAAAATCATCACTGAGGTCATATCCAGATAAGAAGCACAAAAATCGTTTCGAAAAACTGTTCCTGGTTAAACCACCTCGGTCGAGATGTTCTAAGTCAACCGAGGTGAATCACCTCGATTGGTCAGAATCACTTCGGTCGAGGTAAGCACATAGAGCAAAATAAAACATAAATATCCAAATAGAGTCGAGTCATACATCCACATAAAAGTCAAATAATACATCAAATACCCCATACTTGAGACACATTGTCCCAATGGGTCAAAATAAGTCTAAAGAAACAAAGTACTCACCGGACAAAGCTGAGCTGCATAATAAATAAAGAAAGAAAATCCTGCAAGCTCTCAATAATCCCGATCCGGTGGTGGTGGTGGTGGGGGCACATACGGGTACTGAGATGGGTCGAATGGATAGCACATGATATGTTGAACCTGAATCTCAACCATCACGTGTTGGTAATGCTGTCTCTCCTGCATCTCTCTGATGTCCAAAGACAGGGAAGCGTAGGAATCTATCATCTGATCCGTCAAATCATCGATCCGACGGTGAGCAACTGGATCCCTCTGCCTGCGCACCCTACGCCTAGCGGGACGTGCCGGTGCTGCAGCTGGATCCTCCTTAGTCTCATCGTCATCTAAATCAATGACCGGCGCACTAGTCCCAGCTGTATCTGTGCCCGTATCCATGGGAGCACCGCCATCCTCATCATCACCATCATCATCCTCCTCAGCCTCATCCTCCTTAGATGGCCCCTAAGCTGCTGTTGCTGCTGCCTCTCTAGCGTCCTCCATCAGCGGGATCCATGCAGCCTCATTCTCCCAGGGCATCGCCACATATGGCGTACTAAGACCGCGAGGAACCAGTATCCTCCGGGTGATCATCTCCTGAAGCCCGAGCGGCTTGGCAGCCGCCACCATAGTGCATGCACTCAGATCGAAGTCCATGTAACTCGCTATATGAGTCACTATCCCTCCGCAGCAGATATCTCCCTTGGTCTTTGCCTTGATATTGTGCAGATCCTCCGCCAGCATCATCCCAAACTCCGGAACTCCTCCGGTCACCATACAGTACAGACTCAGAAGCTCACCCTGTCTGATCTTCTAGGGCATCTCAGTACGCGCCAGAAGTGTCTCGCTAAAGATCTTATGAGCAAGTCTAAAGGCCAGATGGAATATAATCCGCTCCCTAGAATCTCCAGGTCTCCATTTGTCTGCGTGCTCAACCACATGAGAAATCTGTCCCCAAAACTCTCGAGCTACAGCTCGAGAGGGAAAGTCAGCAACAGTAGGGGCCGGGAAGCCAAAGATATCCCGCCAGTGGTCCAAGGGAACTAAATAATTCCAGTTCATCAACCGGTACTTGAAGGCGCGCTCGGTGGGCAAGTAGGTGGCGGAGCTGACAAACTCCAGGGTCGGCTCTAGGTACGCCGGAGCTCTAATCTCAATGAACTGCTCCAGCCCCACCATAGAAATCATCCGTCTCAGATCATCATCAACATAGAGGCATTCGAAAGCAGATATGTCCAGGAAGCGTGGTGCAACCACTGGATGGGCCGCTATGCGGTCATAGTCGACGTGGTGACGCTCATGGATCACCGGTCTAGAACGGCATGAAGAAGAAGAAGGCGAAGGAAGATATGTCTCTCAGCACAAGCTGCCTGTCAGAACTCATTTTCTGCAATCTGTAAGACCACCTCGGTCTCTCTGACAAGTCTCAAGAACACCTCAGCCGAGGTGCAGGCCGACTGGACCGAGGCGAAAAACTATTCGATCGCAACTCTCAAAAATCCAGTTCTTTTCCCCCAAAATCACTACCAAAGGTTCCTATGGGGTACTTAATCCTTTTTCAGCAGAATGCAGGGGCAACCAAAGCCCTAATCCAAAGAAATCAGTAGAAGAAGAGGGAGTTAGGATTTTTTCGATTTTACCCCAGATTTGCTCGATTCGGTTCGTTTTTGCTGCAGATTGATGGTTGCAAATCGATCCTCTACCCTTTCCATGCAGTTTGGAAGCGAGAATCGTCGAAAACGAGCGAAGAACGAAGGAGCGAGGTGAGGATTGCGCCGCGGTCGAGAAGAAGGTAAAGGGAGGAGAGAGAAATCTCAGCCCCCTTTTATACCCTTTTCTAGAACTGCTGTCACCTCGGTCGAGATGGTCTCGATTGGACCGAGGTGGTACGGACCGAGGTGGATCTTCAGAAACCCTAGTCGCCTCGGTTTGTCAAGAATCATCTCGGTCGAGGTGCTTTGACAGCAACCGAGATGTGTCTCAGTCAAACTCCGTCTTCTCAAATTCTCGAACTTTTGTCCTTCCAGTTTTTGCTCCAAGGTTGTATTCCTTCCTTAGATGTCACCTGTTGTCTGTCTAGGACGCCAAAAACAAAACAAAGCAAAGCAAAAGCAAACTATGTAAAGCTAGACTAGAAAAAGGGAAAAGAAAGCAATACCTTGGGTTGCCTCCCAAGAAGCGCTTGATTTAAGGTCGCTAGCTAGTTTGTACGGCATCTCTCAAACAAGGTATAGTGGTGCAACCTCCTCAACCGGAACTTCCAGTTTGTATTTCTTAAGTCTATGACCATTGACCTTGAAGTTTCCACTTGTTTCTCCCCAAATCTCAACTGCACCATAAGGGAAAACATGTTTCACAACATAAGGTCCGGTACATCTAGATTTCAACTTACCTGGAAAGAGGCAGAGGTGGGAGTTGAAGAGTAGAACTAAGTCTCCTTCTTTAAGCTCCTTAGGAATGATACGCTTGTCATACCATTTCTTCGTCCTTTCTTTATAGATCTTGGCATTCTCATAAGCGTTCAAACGCAGCTCCTCCAGCTCATTGATATCCAATAGACGCTTCTCACCGGCTTCCTTGATGTCAAAGTTCAACCATTTGATCGCCCAATACGCCTTGTGTTCTAACTCAACGGGCAAATGACAAGAATTCCCATACACCAAATTATAAGGGGTGGTACCAATGAGAGTCTGGAATGCGGTCCTGTAAGCCCAAAGAGTGTCGTCCAACTTCATGGACCAATCTTTCCTGGTCCTAGAGACGGTCTTCTCCAAGATTGCTTTAATTTCTATATTTGAGATCTCGACCTGTCCACTAGTTTGAGGGTGATAAGGGGTTGCTACCTTGTGGGTTACCCCATACTTTGATAAAAGTGCCTTAAACTTCCAGTTGATGAAATGCGTCCCTCCATCGCTGATGATGATGCGTGGAGTCCCAAAACGTGGAAAGATAGTCTTGTTAAAGAACTTCACAAACACCGTGGCATCATTAGTGGGAGAGACAATGGCTTCAACCCATCTAGAGACGTAGTCGACAGCTAGGAGAATGTAGAGGTTTCCTCCGGATTGTGGGAAACGTCCCATGAAATCTACTCCCCATACATCAAAGATCTCAACCTCCTGTATGTTATTGAGTGGCATCTCATTCCTTCTAGATAAATTCCCTGTTCTTTGGCATGCATCACAAGAGACAACAAACGTTTGCACATCCTTAAATAATGTGGGCCAAAAGAAACCGGAATGTAACACCTTAGCGCATGTCTTGTTGGCACTAGCATGCCCTCCACAAGGGAGTGAGTCACAATGCCGTATGACGCTATTAACTTCATCTTCTGGAATGCATCTTCGAAGCATCCCATCCGGCCCTCTCTTGAATAGCAGCGGTTCATCCCAATAGTAATGGCGTACGTCCTTGAAGAATTTCTTCCTTTGAGCGTACGTCAATCCGGGTGGTATTTCCTGGCAAACAAGATGATTAACGATATCAGCATACCAAGGTCCTTTATTATCAGAAATTTGGTAGAGAGAATGTTCCACCAACTGAGGATGAATGTCAAAAAAGGGGGTAAGAAGTTTGTTATTTTCAGTAGTCTCAATTGACATCATCTTGCTTTCGACCTCGGTCGAGGTCAAGAGAGGTTGACCGAGATGTTCATCAGTCATCTCGCTTGGTCCTGAAAGTGCCTCGGTCGAGGTACTGCAACTGGAACCGAAACTGGAGATCTTCTTCTCCTGGATTAGCTTTTAAATTTCAGCTCCTGGATCTTCTTACAGCGCCTTTAAGCTTTGTATATCTGCATCACAAGAAGCATCTATACCTTCCTCCATTAAGCTAAAGCTAATAACTTTTTCAAGTAGATCTTTAATAAAGATAGAGCTCACCAATTCTCTTGATTCTTCTTCATCATAGATGTTGAAGATATCATCTCCTAGTTGCTCTCCCTTCATTGCTGCAAGTAATGCAAACTCCAGTTCATCTCCGCCAATGTTGAACTTTAGCTTGGCGTTCTTGCAATCCACATTACAACCCGAAGTTGCTAGAAATGGTCTCCCGAGAATGATAGGAACGGGATAATCTGCAGGAATATCAAGTACAACAAAGTCTATAGGTAAATAAAAGTTACCTAACTTAACCGGAACGTCTTCCAAAATGCCCACGGGATGGGTAATGGAGTGGTCCGCCATATATAACCGTATCTTCACCGGCTTGGGCTCTCCAAGTCCGATCTTAACACATAGATCCAGCGGGATGATGCTCACGCTGGCTCCTAGATCACATAAGGCTTCACAAGTGACATCCCCAACTTGAATGGGAATGCAAAATGAGACGGGATCTCTTAATTTGGGTGGCATCTTCTCCTTCATGATTTGAATGAGATCCGAGGATTTAGATGTCATCCTTACTTCACCAAAGTCCTCCAACTTCCTCTTCCTTGATAGAATCTCTTTCAAGAACTTCCCATAGGCGGGCATCCCTAGAATAGCATCAAGAAAAGGGATATTAATGTGTAGTTTACTCATCAAGTCAAGGAACTTACCAAAATGCTTGTCTTAATGTGCTCTAGCCCCTGACTAGGGGAATGGAAGTGGTGGTTTATATGTAGGAGGTGGAATATAAACTTCAGTTTTTTCCTCCGCTTTCTGTGGCTCTACCTCGGTTGGCATCTCGGCCGAAGTGTTCTTTGACTGTACTTGGACCGAGGTGGTCTTCGTCTGTACTGACATCGACCGAGGCACTGGATATGCTGTCTTCAGTCCACTCCTCGTCGTTGTTGCCATGTCTGTCCTTTAGGGTTGTTTTCCGTCCTTGCTGGAAGCTTCCTTGGATCTCTTGGTGCTTCATTCGCCTTGTTAAAGAATTGTTGTTCTAAGGCTTTTTGTGCCTTCGAAAATGAAGTCATGGATGTCTCCATAGAGTTGAGCTTGATCAAGATGGCCTCCAGCACCGCATCTTTCTTTTCCGGCTGGGACGAACTCGATCCTTGCTTCTGGCTCTTCAATGGAGTAGAAGAAGAAGAAGAAGAGAGGAAAGGATTATAGGAGTCATTCGAATTAGAGTTAGAGTAAGGGTTACCCGAATTTTGGTTGTTTGCCCTCCAATTATTATTGTTGGATCCTCTATTGTTGTTGTAGTTGTTGTTCCGGGAACCGTTGTTGTTGTTCCGGTAACTATTGTTGTTGCTTGATCCTTGATCTTCCTTCTTGGTTGGAGCAACTAAGAGTTCCTTCAATTGTTTCACATCATTCTTCAAAGAAGTGAGTTGATCATTGTTAGGTGGTGCGTCTTGAAAGTTGACTCTTTTAACTCCACCTTCAGCTCCTTGGTGGGAGTATTTCTCCATGTGCAAAGCTTGTTTCTCTATGAACTCCCAAGCTTCGTCAATTGGCATGTCCATGAACGTGCCGGCGGATAGTAGTTGAAGGTTGAACTGGGTGTTTTTGTCCAGTCCCTTGAAGTATATCTCTAACAACTCTATCTTTGGAATCCCATCATGTGGGCAATCCAAAAGAATGTCTTTAAATCTCTCCCATGACTTGGACAAGCTCTCCTTGTCCTTCATGATGAATGCATTAATCTTCCCTCTCATTTCAGCGGTTTTAGAGGGGGAAAGAATTTAGTCAAGAATTCCGACGTCATCTCCTCCCAAGTATTGATTTTTCCTAGAGGAAGAGATTGATACCAAGTAAGAGGTCTATCTTTCAAAGAGAAGTAGAAAGGCCTTAGCTTGTAGTTGTTGTTTTCTATTCTTGAAGGTCTCCATCAAGATCTTATAGTTTTGTAGATGTTGATGTGGAGATTCCCTCTCTAGCCCTCCAAACTAGCATTGGCGAATCATGGAAAGAACTTGCGGTCGAAGCTCATAATCATGGTCCGCTGGATCACCTATGTTGACTCCTGGACGCCTCAGTTGTTGATTAGGGTCAATCCTCTGCCCTAGGGTTTATGGAATACCTGCAAAAAGAACATCTCGGACTGACATCCGAGGTGGTAGTATCTCGGCCGGGGCAACAGGTACTGGATTCTGCCTCGGTCGAGGATCTGGAGCAGGGTCTTGCCTCGGTCGAGGATCTGGGTTCGGTCGAGGTAGATACTGGTCTCGTAAAGCCACCATATGTGCTTCGATCGCCTCAGTCCTTGTGCGAGTTTCATCCCTCTCCAGTCTCAGCTCTTCTTTACTGAGGCGTAGTTGTTCTAACGCCTCCTTCAATTCGGCCTCAAGATCGCGATTGTCTTGGTTGGCCATCTTCGCTTCTTTCAAGCGTCTTTTGTATGTCTTTTCTGGTTCGGGATCGTTGGGAACGATGTCCTTCCCAACGCGGGTTCTTCGCATAAACCTAAGAAAAAGAAACCTGCAAAAGTCACTCAAGTAGAGTGGTTAGTAGAGACAGGGGCAAGCGCCCCGAAAGCCAACCGCAGCCGGCTCGGTCTAGACCAAGTCCCCGACAACGGCGCCAAAAAATTGTTCTTTGGCGAAACTCTGTTCCGTTGCCGGAACGAGAACTTCAAATGTACCTAAGAACACAAATCTGCAAGAACACTCAAGCAGAAAGATCAATAGAAAAAGCAAGAACAGTCCCCGGCAACGGTGCCAAAAACTTGTTCGCTCCAAACGGTGTGTGAAAGCTTTAAATTTATAACCCTAGATATAAGCTTAAAACAAGGATGCGAACCCGCAATGTACTGGTCAATCGTAGTAAAAAGCAAGAAATTCCAGGGGTCGATCACAGGGACTTAGTGAAACAAAGCAGGTATAGGTTGTCAATGTAATTACTAACCACAAAAGCGATTAAAACAATCAAAGATGATAGAAAGTCAATTAAGGAAATATGCAATTCTAGGAATTAAAGCATCTAGTTGTGGTTCCAACTCAAGATCTAAAGATAAGCGGACAAAGCTGAGATTTTGCAAGGGAAGGTGTTACTAAAGTGGAATAGATCACCGGGTAAGTCTCACTACTCACTAATCCAAAACCGTAACTCCTATTACCGGGTAAGTCTCAAGGAATTAAGGAAAAGAACTATAACCTCAAACCAACACACCACCTAAAGGAATAGAATCAACCTTTACCGGGTAAGTCTCAGGCTAACTGACAAAGATGGGATGAAAGCACACTCAAACCCCAATAAAGGATAAACCTTTATCACCTATACTTATGATATTAGGTAAACAAACAAAGGAATTACCGGGTAAGTCTCATCCTAGGCTTGCATTGAACCAGGAAAGGTGTAATAAGAATAGGATTTGGCAAACTCTAACACTTAACTCTCAGTTTCGGATCAGAAAGGTCACCTCGGTCAGACGAATTCCACCCCGGCTGAGATGTTCATCGACTGAGCGAGATGTTCTAGGGTTAATGATAAAGACTCGATCTTTCAGGGTTCTATTAGAATTTAAGATTATTCTATCATTGTTTTTCCCACAACCTTCAGCCAATCACCCTAGAATCGCACAAAGAAATTAGCCACTCATCATCATGAAAGCGTTAATCAAATATAAGAGAAGAAGGTGAATAATTGAACACAAAAACCTGAAGAACAAGGCTTCAGTAACTGAATCAATTATCAAGCAAACAAGCGTTCTTTTGATCACAATCAAACCAGACAATCAACAAAGAAGGGAATCTAAGAAAGTCTTACAAAACCCTTCACAAAAGCTATAAAAGCTATCAACTTCCTTCCTTCAATCTTCCTTCAACCTTCAAAAAGGTTCTTCAAATCTCCTTGCTGTAGTGGGTGTTTTCCAGCTGTAAGCGGATATTAGCGGGTTCCGGATTTGTGGAAAATCCGACCCTTTTTATAGGAAAATTCCCTCCCAAAGATAAAAGATCTTAGAAAGATATTTTCCCATAAAAATAGGTAAAATATATGGGCTGAATTATCTTCTTCCTTCCAGGAATCCAGCCTAAAAATATAAGATCCTCTTTCCAAAAATAAAAGATCTCAGCCAAGAATAAAATATCTCTCGCAGCGTCCAAGGTGTTCGCCTCAGTCGAGCAGCTCCTCTAGATCACCTCGGTCGAGATGGTATTGTAGCTGACCGAGGTGAATCACAACTGAATGTGAAATCTCTCAAATCTGATCCAAAGTAAATCTTCAATCCATTGTTCATGATTCTTGGATTCTTCCTTAAGCTCCTGAATGTAGCTCCAATGACTCCTTAGCTCCTTTTATTCCATTTTGATGCAAAACGTGCCATTTTACCTACGATTACAACGAAACTTGGTGTAGACCTCGATTCCCGCAAAGGTAGATAAAACGACAATATAATCACATAATATACATTCAAACATGCAGATTATTGAAGATAAAACGTCTAAACAGGTCCCAAAATATAGACTATAATTCATGCTATCAGGTATGCAAGGTCACAGAATAGAGACTACACTAGCTCTATCCGTCTGTCCTCAAGGCACCTGATAGACTCTATAGTTGAGTCTATATGCCCTATCCACACCTCAGTCTTCAACCCAATCTCTTCTGAGAAGTGTGGCACTCCCTGCTGGTGAAATGCCTTCAACCAGACATCTAGTTGAGGCCCTCGAGTATCCTCCACATCTCGAACTAGCTCAGCGACACGTGCAGGTGCAGTTGGCACCTATGTCGCTCCCTGAGATCTCTTAGAAGAACCCTCATGAACTGGTAAATATGGGGCCCGTCTGTCAGCCCTGATGTCTTCCTCAAAACGTCGGAGGTACTCTCTAAACTCCGGTCCTCCCATGGAGACACGGTCAGCGTCCTCAGACTGAGCTCGGTGTGAATGATTTCTCATAGATCCACCACTCCTCGTCTCTGGGACGACACTCTCTACAACCTCCTCGTGTATCTCCTCCACCACTGGTGGATCAACAGCGGGAACTAGGGCCTCACCTACCACACCCGGAGGACGGGGTGGCCTACATCTACCTCTTCCTACAGCGGCAGTAGCTCTAGTCCGAGCCATCTGCGGGGTATGTGTTCGCCACTAAGCGTGCGTGCAAATAAGCTTTAAATTTATAAAACTAGAATCAAAGCAAGCAAACCCGCAGTGTACGGAACGGCGTAGTAAAGCAAGAATTCCAAAGTATCGAACTCAGGGATTTGGGGGGAACAAATTCAGTTCGCAAATCGTCAAGCAAGTAATTGTAATAAGCTTTGCAAATATTGGGAAAACAACAACCCTAAAGATCCAAGTATCTAATTGTGGCAATCGATTCAAGATATACTATAGATATAAGGAAAGAGTTGAGGTTTGCAAAGGTATACTAAGGTAAGGTAATGTACGATGAAGTTCCAAAACCCTATATGTCTAACCCAAAGACTCTCTCTATAATGGTTGTTGAGGCTTCAGTATAGAAAGGATCTATGGACAAGAATTAATCTCAAATACCCAAACTTGTAACCTAAGGATCAAAACTAACTAAAACGATTAAGGTTGTGACACTCGAAATCGAAATAGAGGGTGATGAGTCTCACTAATACCTAGAAAAGGGCAAACCAAGACTAGATTAAAGCTAATCTTTAACCTTGGATCAAAGTAAAAGCAAAGTTCGTAAACTAGGGTAAATCACGGGCAGAACTTGAGTTCCACGGTTGTGGAAGTCCAAGAACAGACCGTGATCTTGGTTGTCGACGAAGTTTCTCTAACTCTCAGGGTCCAATCTATTTACGATCGATCTATCATCGTCTAAGCCACAACTATCAACCCTTCACCTTAGAATTGCTAAAGGGTTTTAGCCAATAACCATTGTCATGATATCAAAAATAAATTTAAGAAGAATGAAAGATGAAAACCCTCGAAAACTCAAATATAACTTAAAGTCAATCTCAAATCCAACAAACCAAATGGAATACTCAATGGATTCAGAATATCACACAAAACCTCACAATGATCTTAGGCAAACACGAAGAACGGGATGTCAATCCGTCTTCAATATCAAAACCTAAGAAAAGGGCGCAAGTTCCGCCACACACACTCTTCGGGAATCCAAACTGCCGGCGCTTCCGCAAAGTTCCTCGTGAAAACCCTAAGGCTAACTCTCCCAAAGCGAGGTTGCTAAAACCTCCCTCCTCCCGCCTTTTTATACGTAGAGTAAGAGATATCTTCCAGCCCAAATATGTAGATGATGTGGCAATAATTGATTCGTCAAAAGATTGCCTAAATCACGGTCTCTTGATGTTCCACGACCGTGGTTTAGGGCATGGAATTAGATTACGGTCTCTCTCATCTTCCACGACCGTACTTTAGGCCGTGTAACTTACTGGAATGCTCCACACTCATGATGCCAAGATCCACGTCTGTGGTTCAGAGCGTGGACTCTTCTACGGCCGTAATTTAGGGCGTGGAAGTGTAGATTGCTTGTGGTTTCCTTTGTGTCGTGACATTCTCCATCTTAGCTTCTTCTTTAGCTTCCTTGATGTGTTCCTAATCCTTGGATATGATCGAATCCTCTCTTATCTCTCTCAAATGGTCCGATTTCAGCTCTTATTCACCTATAATCAACACAAAGCTAATGTAGACCTCCATATCGAAAATATAGATAAACAAGCTAACAAATGCTTCAATACCTTATCCATGAACACTCTAATGAATGAAAAACAACTAGAATAAGCGCCTAGAATATCGCAATATTTCATGCTAACAAAATACCCCATACTTATCACTTGCTTGTCCCCAAGTAAGGTCTTTGGAAGCTTAGAACACAAGTTAGGATGAAATATGCATGCAAACTCAAAAACAAATAATCTTTTAGGTAAGTGTGCTTCTACTCAAAAGATCATTCTCAAACCTTGCTTCATTCACCCTTGAAACGTTTATATACATAAACCAAAGAATGTAAAGCAAAGAAACCTCATGAATTGGTTAAACTTTAAGGCAAACATCATAACCTTCAAGCATTATAAAAATCAAGCATAAGAAACTTCAATTTAGATCACCAACTCGAATAACATTCTTTTGATCTTAAGGACTTCCAAGTAAGGTCTAGAATGCGGAAGGGAAGGAAACTTATAAGGATGTGGTGCATGAATCCGGGAAATTGGACAACCCAACTCTTTTTCTTTTTATTTTGAATTGCAACACCATCAATTTTGAGCTTTGCTCTCTTCTTTTTCACATTATTATTCGACTTTACTTTTGGAGTTATGGATAGCGGTGAACAAAAGGAGGCGGTGCTAGTTTCATAATGAAAGTAATTGCATCCCTTACATACACCCTCTCTTCTTTTTCACATTATTTCGACTTTACTCATCATGTGATTTCAACCTCGATTTCTCAATATGATTTAGATAAAACTCTTCACATTATGAAACTTGCGAGAAAGGATAATCAACACATTCAATTCATTTTCAATTCATTATTCGTTTAGGCATATAATTGTCATCAAAAGCTCAATCCGCAAGTAGGAACTATCATAGAAATCATCTCAAATCTTAGAAGCACAAAACCTTTTCAAAATTTTTCACATTTTTATGGGTTTTTCAAAAACTTTTTCATGCAATGCAATAATGAAATGTGTGACTATGAAACGAAACATGCAAAGTGTCATCGATCAAGGCAAGCAAATGTAGTAGAGTTATTACAACACATAGTCACACCCCACCCCATACTTAGGAAAAACATTGTCCTCAATGTTCAAAAAGAAATAAAGAAAAGAAAGAAGAGAAATCTAGACGGCGGTGGGGCGGCTGAAACTGGCTATCATGAAATCTCGTCACTACGGTGGAGGCGGTGGTGGAAACGGGTGGAAATCGGAGCTGAAGTTCCGCCCAAACTGTTGACGGTAGATATCCCTCATCATCGGTCATGTTCATCAGCCTGTGCATCATGAGTATCCCTATGAATCTCCAAGTCTCCTACCCTCCGGGAAAGCTCGGTAGCCCACTCTGGTAGCTGCTCATACCATGCCGGCACCTTGCCGTACCATGCTGGTGCATCCTGTAGGGCCGGTGCTGTTGGTGGCTATGCATACCATGGTGGCGGAGCTCCCATCCACTCTGGCTGTGCTCCATACCAAGCGGGAGGAGTATCCATCCATGTCGGTTTCTCGCTCACACTAGAACGGCGACAGGAAGAAGCACCGGAAGGTCTAGAAGGGCGGGGAGACTGTCTAGGTAAGTCCGGGAAGGTGTCCGGTTGATACGGAAACGTGCCAAATGTATGCTCATAACCTCCTCCCTCATAGTAATCACCTCCTCCCATATCCTCAGCCGGAGGCTCATCCGGAACATAAGGAGGCGGTGCTAGTCTATTCGCATGCATAGCAGCGAATGTCTCCTTCCAATTATGGCGTCCAACCATAATGGAATACTCAGGAAGCCACGGAATGCCTCTACCTCCTCTATCCTCCCATGGCATAGCAGCAATAGGTGGACCTCGGTGTCTAGGAAAGATCATAGCCCTAGTCATAAGGCTCTTGAGACCCAAAGGTCTCGCCGCTATCCTAGTGCATGCGGAGCAATCAATCCCGAGCTGCGTAGTAATGTGGGTAACCATCCCACCATACCCAATGTTTCCAGCCCTCTTGTTCTTAACCTTTCTCATGGTGGAGGCTAAGAGGGTGGCACAATCAGCGGGTCTACCGTGCAACATAGCGTAAAGAAGGAATAGCTCATCGGTCTTTATCTTTTGGGGGGTCTGATTGCATGAATTATTATCTATATTTTGGGACCTGTTTAGACGTTTTATCTTCAATAATCTCCATGTTTAAATGTATATTATGTGATTATATTGTCATTTCATCTACCTTTGCGGGAATCGAGGTCTACACCAAGTTTCGTTGTAATCGTAGGTAAAATGACACGTTTTGCATCAAAAAGGAGCAAAAGGAGCTAAGGAGTCATTGGAGCTACATTCAGGAGCTTAAGGAAGAATCCAGGAATCATGAAATTGGACTAGAGATTCACTTTGGACCAGATTTGAGAGATTTCACATTCAGTTGTGATTCACCTCGGTTGGCTACAAAGTCACCTCGACCGAGGCGATCCAGAGGAGCTGACTCGACCGAGGCGAACACCTTGGACGCGGCAAGGATATTTATTCTGGGCTGAGATCTTTTATCTTTGGAAAGAGGATCTTATATTTTTCGGCTGGATTCCTGCAAGGAAGAAGATAAATTAGCCCATATATTTTACCTATTTTTACGGGAAAAGATCTTTCTAAGATATCTTATCTTTGGAAGGTAATTTTCCTATAAAAAGGGTTGGATTTTCCACAAATCCACATCATGCTATACCACCGATCGTGCTTAGAGCAGCCATTTTACCCTACTATAGCTGGAAGATTTGAAGAACCTTTTTGAAGGTTGAAGGAAGATTGAAGGAAGAAAGTTTATAGCTTTTATAGCTTTGTGAAGGGTTTCGTAAGATTCCCTTAGATTCCCTTCATTTTTTATTTTCTTTATTGGATTTTGATCCAAGGAACGCTTGTTGGTTGATAATTGATTCAGTTATTAAAGTCTTTTCATTAAGTTCTTCTTGTTCAATTATTCACTTTCTTCCCTTATATTTGATTATTACTTTCATGATGATGAGTGGCTAATTTCCTTGTGTGATTCTAGTGTGATTGGCTAAAGGTTGTGGGAAAAACAATGATAGAATGATCTTAAATCACAGTAGGACCCTGAAAGTTCGAGTTTTTATCCTTAACCTTAAGCATCTCGCTCAGTCGATGAACATCTCGGCCGGGGTGGAATTCTTCTGACCGAGGTGACTATTCCTGATCCGAAATTGAGAGTTAAGTATTAGAGTTTGCCAAAACCTATTCTTATTACACCTTTCCTGGTTCAATGCAAGCCTAGGATGAGACTTACCCGGTGATTCCTTTGTTTGTTTACCTAAGATCATAAGCAATAGGTAATAAAGGTTTATCCTTTATTGGGGTTCGAGTGTGCCTTCCTCCCATCTTTGTGAGTTAGCCTGAGACTTGCCCGGTAAAGGTTGATTCTATTCCCTTAGGTGGTGTGTTGGTTTGAGGTTATAGTTCTTTACCTTGATTCCTTGAGACTTACCCGGTAATAGGAATTACGGTTTGGGATTAGCGAGTAGTGAGACTTACCCGGTGATCTATTCCACTTTAGTAACACCTTCCCTATGCAAATATCTCAGCTTTGTCCGCTTATCTTTAGATCTTGAGTTGGAACCACAACTAGATGTTTTAATCCCTAGAATTGGATATTTCCTTAATTGACTTTTTATCATCCTTGATTATTTTAATTGCTCCGTGGTTAGTAGTTACATAGCTCACCTATTCCTGCTTTGTTTCACTAAGTCCCTGTGATCGACCCCTGGAATTCCTTGCTTTTTGCTACGATTGACCCGTACACTGCGGGTTCGCATCCTTGTTTTAAGCTTACATCTAGGGTTATAAATTTAAAGCTTGCACACACCGTTTGGAGCGAACAAGTTTTTGGCGCTGTTGCCGGGGACTTGGTCTAGACCGAGCCGGTTGCGGGATGCTTTCGGGGCACTTGCCCCCTATTTCTACTAACCACTCTACTTGAGTGACTTTCGCATGTTCTTTTTCTTAGGTTTATGCGAAGAACCCGTGCTGGGAAGGAAATCGTTCCTTACGGTCCCGAACTAGAAAAAGACATACAAAAGACGCTTGAGAGAAGCGAAGATGGCCGACCAAGACAATCGCGATCTTGAGGCCAAATTGAAGGAGGCG
This sequence comes from Fagopyrum homotropicum, assembly GCA_033239125.1. Taxonomy (NCBI): domain Eukaryota; kingdom Viridiplantae; phylum Streptophyta; class Magnoliopsida; order Caryophyllales; family Polygonaceae; genus Fagopyrum; species Fagopyrum homotropicum. The sequence continues at coordinate 69,888,992 of BSWB01000008.1, forward strand.
TTAGAACAACTACGCCTCGGCAAGGAAGAACTAAGACTGGAAAGGGAAGAAACTCGCGCAAGGACAGAAGCGATCGAAGCAGATATGGCAGCTTTACGAGACCAGTATCTACCTCGACAGAACCCATATCCTCGACCGAGGCAAGACCCCGTTCCAGATCCTCGACCGAGGCAGAATCCAGTACATGTTGCCCCGGCCGAGATACTTCCACCTCGGATGCCAGTCCGAGACGTTCTTTTTGCAGGTATTCCACAAACCCTAGGGAAGAGAATGGACCCCAATCAACAACTGAGGCGTCCATGACCTAGGTGATCCAGCGGACCATAATTATGAGCTTCGACCGCAAGTTCTTTCCATGATTCGCCAATGCCACTTTGGAGGGCTAGAGAGGGAATCTCCGCATCAACATCTACAAAACTATGAGATCTTGATGGAGACCTTGAGACCTTCAAGGCTGGAAAACAACAATTACAAGCTAAGACCTTTCTACTTCTCTTTCAAAGATAGAGCTCTTACTTGGTATCAATCTCTTCCTCCAGGAAAAATCAGTACTTGGGAGGAGATGACTACATAATTCTTGACTAAATTCTTTCCCCCCTATAAAACCGCTGAAATGAGAGGGAAGATTAATGCATTCATCATGAAGGACAAGGAGAGCTTGTCCAAGTCATGGGAGAGATTTAAAGATATTCTTTTGGATTGCCCACATCATGGGATTCCAAAGATAGAGTTGTTGGAGATATACTTCAAGGGACTGGACGGCAACACCCAGTTCAACCTTCAACTACTGTCTGCCAGCACGTTCATGGACATGCCGATTGACGATGCTTGGGAGTTCATAGAGAAGCAAGCTTTGCACATGGAGAAATACTCCCACCAAGGAGCTGAAGGTGGAGTTAAAAGAGTCAACTTTCAAGATGTTCTGCCTAACAACAATCAACTCACGTCTTTGAAGAATGACGTGAAGCAATTGAAGGAACTCTTAGTTGCTCAAACCAAGAAGGAAGATCAAGGATCCAACAACAATAATTGGAGGGCAAACAACCAAAATTCGGGTAACAATCATTCTAACTCCAATTCAAACGATTCCTCTAATCCTTTCCTCTCTTCTCCTTCTTCATCTACTCCATTGAAGAGCCAAGAGCAAGGATCAAGTTCGTCCCAGCCAGAAAAGAAAGACGCAGTGCTGGATGCCATCTTGATCAAGCTTAGCGCTCTGGAGACATCTATGACGTCATTTTCGAAGGCACAAAAAGCCTTTGAACAACAACTTGCTAGTAGCGCGAATGAAACGCCAAGAGATCCAGGGAAGCTTCCAGCAAGAACGGAAAGCAACCCTAAGGGCCAGATTATGGCCATAACGACGAGGAGTGGACTGAAGACTGAAGATCCAGTGTCTCGGTCGGTGCCAGTAAAGACGAAGACCACCTCGGCCGAGATGCCAACCAAGGTGGAGCCACAGAAAGCGGAGGAGAAAACTGAAGTTTATATTCCACCTCCTGCATATAAACCACCACTTCCATTCCCCCAGTCAAGAGCCAAAGCACATCTAGACAAGCATTTTGGTAAGTTCCTTGACTTGATGAATAAACTACACATTAATATTCCTATCCTTGATGCTATTCTAGGGATGCCCGCCTATGGGAAGTTCTTGAAAGAGATTCTATCAAGGAAGAGGAAGCTGGAAGACTTTGATGAAGTAAGGATGACATCTAAAATCCTCGGAGCTTATTCAAATCATGAAGGAGAAGATGCCACCCAAATTGAGAGATCCCGGCTCATTTTGCATTCCCATTCAAGTTGAGGATGTCACTTGTGAAGCCTTATGTGATCTAGGAGCCAGCGTGAGCATCATTCCGCTGGAGCCATGTGTTAAAATCGGTTTTGGAGAGCCCAAGTCGGTGAAGATACGATTATACATGGCGGACCGCTCCATTACCCATCCCGTGGGCATTCTGGAAGACGTTCCGGTTAATTTAGGTAACTTCTATTTACCTATAGACTTTGTTGTGCTTGATATTCCCGCAGATTATCCTGTTCCTATCATTCTCGGGAGGCCATTTTTAGCAACTTCGGGTTGCAATGTGGATTGTAAGAACGCCAAAATGAAGTTCAATATTGGCGGAGATGAAGTGGAATTCGCATTACTTGCGGCTATGAAAGGAGAGCAGCTAGGAGATGATATCTTCAACATCTTTGATGAAGAAGAATCAAGAGGATTGGTGAGCTCTATCCTTATTAACAATCCACTTGAAAAAGTTATTAGTTTTAGTTTAATGGAGGAAGGTATAGATGCTTCTTGTGATGCAGATATACGGAGCTTAAAGGCACTAGAAGAAGATCCAGGAACTAAAACTGAAAGACTAATCCAGGAGAAGAACATCTCCAGTTTCGGTTCCAGTTGCAGCACCTCGACCGAGGCACTTTCTGGACCGAGCGAGGTGACTAAAGAACATCTCGGTCAACCCCTCTGGACCTCGACCGAGGTCGAAAGCGAGATGATGTCAACTGAGACTGCTAAAAATAACAAACTTCTTACTCCCTTCTCTGACATTCATACTCAGTTGGTGGAAAATTCTCTCCACCAAATTTCTGATAATAAAGGACCTTGGTATGCTGATATTGTTAATTATCTTGTTTGCCAGGAAATACCGCCCGGATTGACGTACGCTCAAAGCAAGAAATTCTTCAAGGACGTACGCCATTACTATTGGGATGAACCGCTACTATTCAAGCGAGAGCAGGATGGGATGCTTCTAAGATGCATACCGGAAGATGAAGTTAATAGCGTCATACGGCATTGTCACTCACTTCCTTGTGGAGGGCATGCTAGCGCCAACAAGACATGCGCTAAGGTATTACGTTCCGGTTTCTTTTGGCCCACATTATTTAAGGATGTGCATATGTTTGTTGTCTCTTGTGATGCATGCCAAAGAACAGGGAACTTATCTAGAAGGAATGAGATGCCACTCAATAACATACAAGAAGTTGAGATTTTTTATGTATGGGGAGTAGATTTCATGGGACCTTTCCCATCATCCGGAGGAAACCTCTATATGCTTCTAGCAGTCGACTACGTCTCTAGATGGTTTGAAGCCATTGTTTCTCCCACTAATGACGCCATGGTGGTTGTGAAGTTCTTTAACAAGACTATCTTTCCACGATTTGGGACTCCACACATCATCATCAGCGATGGAGGGACGCATTTCATCAACCGGAAGTTTAAATCACTTCTATCGAAGTATGGGGTGACCCACAAGGTAGCAACCCCTTATCACCCTCAAACTAGTGGACAGGTCGAGATCTCGAATAGAGAAATTAAAGCAATCTTGGAGAAGACCGTCTCTAGGACGAGGAAGGATTGGTCCATGAAGTTGGACGACGCTCTTTGGGCCTACAGGACCGCATTCAAGACTCCCATTGGTACCACCCCTTATAATTTGGTATATGGGAAATCTTTTCATTTGCCCGTTGAGTTAGAACACAAGGCATATTGGGCGATCAACTGGTTGAACTTCGACATCAAAGGAAGCCGGCGAGAAGCGGCTATTGGATATCAACGAGCTGGAGGAGCTGCGTTTGAACGCTTATGAGAATGCCAAAATCTATAAAGAAAGGACGAAGAAATGGCATGACAAGCGCATCATCCCTAAGGAGCTTAAAGAAGGAGACTTAGTTCTACTCTCCAACTCCCGCCTCCGCCTCTTTTCAGGTAAGTTGAAATCTAGATGGACCGGACCTTATGTTATGAAACATGTTTTCCCTCATGGTGCAGTTGAGATTTGGGGTGAAACGAGTGGAAGCTTCAAGGTCAACGGTCATAGACTTAAGAAATACAAACCGGAAGTTCCGGTTGAGGAGGTTGTACCGCTATACCTCGTTTGAGAGATGTCGTACGGTCCAGCTAGCGACCTTAAATCAAGCGCTTCTTGGGAGGCAACCCAAGGTATTGCTTTCTTTTCCCTTTTTCTAGTCTCGCTTTAGATAGTTTGCTTTTGCTTTGCTTTGTTTTGTTTTGTTTTTGGCCTCCTACACAGACAACAGGTGACATCTAAGGAAGGAATACAACCCATGAGCACAACTGGAAGGACAGAAGTTCGAGAATTTGAGAAGACAGAGTCTGACTGAGACACATCTCGGTTGCTGTCACAGCACCTCGACCGAGATGATTCTTGAGCAACCGAGGCGACTAGGGTTTCTGAAGACCCCCCTCGGTCCGTACACCTCGGTCCAGTCGAGACCATCTCGACCGAGGTGACAGCAGTTCCAGAAAAGGGTATAAAAAGGGATGAAGATTTCTCTCTCCTCTCTTTACCCTCTCCTCGACCGCGGCACATCTTCCACCTTGCTCCTCCATTCTTCGCTCATTTTCGATGATTCTTGCTTCCAAACTGAGAGGAAAGCATCGATGATCGCATTGCAAGCACCATTCTGCAGAAAGAACGAATCGAATCGACCGAATCTGGGTAATTATCGAAAAAACCCTAACATCGTCTTTCCCTACTGATTTCTCTCGTTCTGGGCTTTGGTTGCCCCTACATTTGCTGAGAAACAGATTAAGTAACCCATAGGAACCTGTGATAGTGATTTTGGGGGAAAAGAACTGGATTTTTGAGGGAATCGATCGAACAGCTCTTCGCCTCGGTCCAGTCGGCCTGCGCCTCGACCGAGGTGTTCTACCGGGTTGTAAGAGCAACCAGGTGACGTGACAAATTACAAAAAGATGAGTTATGAGAGACAGTTGGTCCTAAGGGACAGATCTTCTCCTTCCCCTTCTTCTTCCTCCCACCGTACTAGACCAGTGATCCACGAGAGACACCAGGTCGATTATGACCGCATAGCGGCCCGTCCAGTGATTGCACCCCGCTTCCTGGACATCTCAGCTTTTGACTGCCTCCACGTTGATGATGATTTGAGGCGTATGATTTCTGCCGTGGGGCTAGAGCAGTTCATAGAGATTAGAGCCCCGGCCTACTTGGAGCCGACCTTGGAGTTTGTCAGCTCCTTCACTTACTTGCCCACCGAGCGGGCCGTGAAGTACCGGTTGATGAACCGGAACTACATAGTTCCCTTGGACCACTGGCGGGATATCTTTTGCTTCCCGATCCCGATTGTTGCTAATTTTCCCTCCCGAGTTGTAGCTAGGGAGTTCTGGGGACAGATAGCTCATGTGGTTGAGCATGCAAACAGATGGCGACCTGGAGACTCCAGGGAGCGGATTATATTTCATCTTGCTTTCAGACTGGCCCATAGGATCTTCAGTGAGACTCTTCTGGCGCGTACTGAGACGCCCTAGAAGGTCAGACAGGGCAAGCTTCTGAGTTTATACTACATGGTGACTGGAGGAGTCCCACATTTTGGGTTGATGCTGGGAGAGGACTTGCATAGGATTAAGGCAAAAGGGAAGGGCGACATTTGCTGTGGAGGTATTGTGACTCATATAGCGAGTTACATGGATATGGACCTCAGTGCTTGTACCATGGTGGCGGCTGCCAAGCCGCTTGGACTTCAGCAGATGATCACTCAGAGGATACTAGTTCCCCGAGGACTTACTACACCATATGTGGCGATGCCATGGGAGCCGACTGCACCGCAGGAGATCAGATGGTCAGCTCAGTTCTCCGTGTTTGATCCACATTACTGGCACACTGCGTGGATCCCATTTATGGAGGATGCTAGAGAGGCGGCAGCTGCAGCAGCTCAGGGACCAATTGAGGAGGACGAGGTTGAGGATGATGATGATGATGATGTTGCTGAGGATGGTGGTGTTCCTATGGATACAGGCACGGTTATTGCTGGGACTAGTGCGCCGGTCATCGATTTAGATGATGACGAGACTAAGACCGAGCCGGCTGCAGCACCAGCACGTCCCGCTAGGCGTAGGGTACGCTGGCAGAGGGATCCTGATGCTCACCGTCAGATCGACGATCTGACAGATCAGATGATAGACTCCTATGCTGCCCTGACTGTAGACATCCAGGAGAGATTTGCCGACCAGCGCCGAGAGATCGAGAGCTGGACTCATCAGATGCTAGAGGGCCAGCACTATCAGCGACGTATGGCGGAGATCTAGTTTGAGCATGTCATGGGTTATCCATTTGACCCATCCCAGTACCCGTATGCAGCTCAGCTATGTCCGGTGAGTACTTTATTCCTCTAGACTTATTTTGACCCATTGGGACAATGTGTCCCAAGTATGGGGTATTGATGTATTATTCGACATTTATGATGTATGACTTGACTCTATCGGATATATGTATTTTATTCCGCTCTATGTGCTTATCTGAGACTGCATGCATACAGGTTAATTGATTGAGAAAAACGTCAAAAACTGGTTTAAATAAAAAAAAAATTTGACCTCGACCGAAGTGATTCTGGCCAAACGAGGTACTTCACCTCGGTTGACTTAGAACATCTCGACCGAGGCGTTTTTACTGGAACGGTTTTTGAAACGATTTTTGTGCCTCTTATCTGGATATGATCTCAATGAAGATTTTGTTTGCTGACTGGTTTTGAAATCTTTATATGCTTGAAAGTTTTTATAATATGTTTAAGTTGCTAAATGCTTTGTTTGAAATTTGTGGCATGTTTAATACTTTGTTTTTATCCAAATTATGTTGAATTTGAAGGTTGACACCACATGATGAGTTCTCTCACTTTCTTCTTGAGAAGACCAAGGCAATTCATTCTCTCCTCTTCTTCTTCTTGATCATGCTTAGCCCCTCATATACATTTTTCCTTCCTTTTCCTATCCGGGAATTTGGAAGCAAGCAAGTGGTGAAGCAAGTGAAGTAAAGTTGAGAAGTTGGCTGGAAGTTAGAAAGAAACAAATAGGTTTGGGGAAGTCAATCATGATGATGAGTAACTAGACACCATACACATAGCCGGGTGTTTGTGTCTTGCCAAAGTCGGATTGAGCGATATTCCTAACGGGTCATGGTATGTGCATCAAGGGTTTGAGGCATCTCGAGAAATTGATGATTGCTGATTTCCTAGGCTTCGGTTATTGTGCACCTCTGTCCATGCATCCCAAAAAGTAAAGTAAAAAAGGAAAAGTGTGAAATAAGCAAAGCTTATTGGTGGATGATGTTGAAAGTCAAGTGAAAGTGAAGTGATATCCTTTTCCCAGATTCTAGCACCACATTACCTTTTATACTTCCCTACCCTACACATTTTTTGACCTTTCTTTTGGGAAGCCCTTGAGACCTCGAGCTTGTTGATTGACTTAGTGGTTTAAACTGGATTATACATGATTAATTTCGATAATTATGATTTATTATGCATTCTACGATTTTATGCAAAGATGAACAACTTTCTTATATTTATAAAATGTTACAAGCATATTTTGATTTTAAATTCCATGAAGTATTCTCTTAGAGTGATCTATGAATGTAGCACACCATTAAAATGTTTTGAAAGACTTTTTCATTGATCTTCATGACTTATAATCCATTCTATCTTGTATTTTCTATTCGGAACTTGCTTGGGGACAAGCAAGGGCTAAGTATGGGGTATTTTGATAGCATGAATTATTATCTATATTTTGGGACCTGTTTAGACATTTTATATTCAATAATCTGCATGTTTGAATGTATATTATGTGATTATATTGTCATTTCATCTACCTTTGCGGGAATCGAGGTCTACACCAAGTTTCGTTGTAATCGTAGGTAAAATGGCACGTTTTGCATCAAAAAGGAGCAAAAGGAGCTAAGGAGTCATTGGAGTTACATTCAGGAGCTTAAAGAAGAATCCACGAATCATGAAATTGGACTAGATATTCACTTTGAACCAGATTTGAGAGATTTCACATTCAGTTGTGATTCACCTCGGTTGACTACAGAGTCACCTCGACCGAGGCGATCCAGAGGAGCTTAGTCAACCGAGGCGAACACCTTGGACGCGGCAAGGATATTTTATTCTTGGCTGAGATCTTTTATCTTTGAAAAGAGGATCTTATATTTTTGAGCTGGATTCCTGGAAGGAAGAAGATAAATTAGCCAATATATTTTACCTATTTTTATGGGAAAAGATCTTTCTAAGATATCTTATCTTTGGAAGGTAATTTTCCTATAAAAAGGGTTGGATTTTCCACAAATCCACATCATGCTATACCACCGATCGTGCTTAGAGCAGCCGTTTTACCCTACTATAGCTGGAAGATTTGAAGAACCTTTTTGAAGGTTGAAGGAAGATTGAAGGAAGAAAGTTTATAGCTTTTATAGCTTTGTGAAGGGTTTTGTAAGATTCCCTTAGATTCCCTTCATTGTTGATTGTCTTTATTGGATTTTGATCCAAGGAACGCTTGTTGTTTGATAATTGATTCAGTTATTGAAGTCTTTTCATTAAGTTCTTCTTGTTGAGTTATTCACTTTCTTCCCTTATATTTGATTATTACTTTCATGATGATGACTGGCTAATTTCCTTGTGTGATTCTAGGGTGATTGGCTGAAGGTTGTGGGAAAAACAATAATAGAACGATCTTAAATCACAGTAGGACCCTGAAAGTTCGAGTCTTTATCCTTAACCTTAAGCATCTCGCTCAGTCGATGAACATCTCGGCCGGGGTGGAATTCTTCTGACCGAGGTGACTATTCCTGATCCGAAACTGAGAGTTAAGTGTTAGAGTTTGCCAAAACCTATTCTTATTACACCTTTCCTGGTTCAATGCAAGCCTAGGATGAGACTTACCCGGTGATTCCTTTGTTTGTTTACCTAAGATCATAAGCAATAGGTAATAAAGGTTTATCCTTTATTGGGGTTCGAGTGTGCCTTCATCCCATCTTTGTGAGTTAGCGTGAGATTTACCCGGTAAAGGTTGATTCTATTCCCTTAGGTGGTGTGTTGGTTTGAGGTTATAGTTCTTTACCTTGATTCCATAAGACTTACCCGGTAATAGAAGTTACGGTTTGGGATTAGCGAGTAGTGAGACTTACGCGGTGATCTATTCCACTTTAGTAACACCTTCCCTATGCAAATATCTCAGCTTTGTCCGATTATCTTTAGATCTTGAGTTGGAACCACAACTAGATGCTTTAATCCCTAGAATTGCATATTTCCTTAATTGAATTTTGATCATCCTTGATTGTTTTAATTGCTCCGTGGTTAGTAATTACATAGCTTACCTATTCCTGCTTTGTTTCACTAAGTCCCTGTGATCGACCCCTAGAATTCCTTGCTTTTTGCTACGATTGACCCGTACACTGCGGGTTTGCATCCTTGTTTTAAGCTTAAATCTAGGGTTATAAATTTAAAGCTTGCACACACCGTTTGGAGCGAACAGGGTCTCGGTCCGAGGGAATAGGCACTCGGAAAGGACCCTATGAGCTATCTTCAAGGCTAAGTGGTGGATGAGCTTAGCCTTGGTGTCAGCTGGCTGCCAGCGGTCCTCACTGGCATAAATCATGGCTATGTCCTCCCAGAAGTCCTTAGCGTATACACCGCTAGGGAAACGACCGTTAAAGGTCTCATGGAACCCAAAGAACGCTCCAAACTACTGTATGAAGAACTCATAATCCGTCTCCATCAATCTAGAGGATACCGTCCTCTCGATGTGGCTGTGCTCGAAGGAAATAACAAACTCCCTCGTAATCTCCTCATATGCATCCGCTCGAATAGCGGAGAAAACAATCAGTCCGGCCCTATCCAAGAGCCATGTCAAGTCATTCACCACATTAAGTGGCTCCAACTCCTCAAGCAAGAGGTATCTAGGTCCTATGACGTGTCTCTTCTCGATCTTTTCTAAAGTTTGGAGATAGTTTGGGTGAATGGTTGAGATTCTAGGGCGTGGAGGTGATGGTGGTTCACTAGGAGGAGCTTGGGAAGAAGAGGAACTATCACCCTTTCTCTTCTTTTTCTTTCCTGCACTTCTCGTGAACATTTTCTCAATTCCCGAAAAAACAACGTCAGTTGTTCCTATTCCACGGCCGTGGAAGTTCCAGAGACCGTGATTCGTCTCTGATTTGCTCAAATCTCAACAAAATCAACAACAAACTCAGCAGAACCTGTCCTAGACTAATTCCAATCTCAATCCTATGCAATTTCTCTAAGTTCTTATGAAAATTTAGCCCGAATTGACAAAGAAGAGAAGAAGAGTAAAAACCTAGGGTTTTGGATCATTGAATCCAAATTCTGTCTTCTGGAGGGATTGTTCACTTGTTTTGTCGATTGGATCTTGTAGAGGAATGAACATGCTCCACTTTAGCACCAAGAATCGTTCTAAACGATTACCGAATGAGGATTTGCGAGATGTGGAGATTTTTCGGAGTTTAGGGCGTGGATTTGGGAATGAGGTTGTTTTTGTGAAGGAAGGTGGTTTATATAGTGGCCGTAAAATATTTTGAAAATCACGGTCACTCGGGGGTTTCCACGGCCGTGGTTTTGTACGGATCCGTGGTTTTTTGTGATTTTTATCAGATTTTGAAGAATTACGGTCACTGTAGCCTCCACGACCGTGGTTTAGGGCGTGGAACTCTCTGTAATGTGCCAAAATCCGAGTTTCGTCAATTTCTTCCAACTTTTTTTTCTTTCCCATTGCCCATCCCATTGCTCCTACATCCAAAAACACAACATACCGGAAGGTATCGAGGGCAAAACAAAACAAAAACGTCTAGACTAATCTAATTTACGAATGACAAACAAAAGCATAAGTGCAATACCTTGGGTTGCCTCCCAAGAAGCGCTTGTTTAAGGTCCGTAGCTAGACCGTATTTGCACCTATTCGAGTGCGGTAGGTGCGAACTCCTCAGCTTGGAGTTCCAGTGAGTACTTCTTGAGTCGTTGACCGTTCCCCTTGAAGCTTCCGCCCTTTTCACCCCATACTTCAACTGCGCCATGGGGAAAAACATGGTTGGTTAGATAAGGTCCGGTCCAACGAGGTTTAAGCTTACCTGGAAAGAGCCGAAGTCTCGAATTGAAGAGGAGAACTTGATCTCCTTTCTTGAGGTCCTTTGGAATGATATGCTTATCATGCCAACACTTTGCTCTCTCCTTGTAGATCTTGGCGTTCTCATAGGCGTTTAAGCGAAGTTCTTCAAGCTCGTTAAGGTCCAAGAGGCGCTTCTCGCCCGCTTCCTTCATGCTGAAGTTCAACCACTTTACCGCCCAATACGCCTTATGTTCCAGCTCTACCGGTAAGTGACAAGACTTCCCATACACAAGGTTGTATGGTGTCGTTCCTATGGGAGTCTTGTATGCAGTCCGGTATGCCCACAATGCATCACCTAGATTCAAAGACCAATCTTTCCTTGTCTTCGAAACTGTTTTCTCTAGGATTCCTTTAATCTCCCGGTTCGAAATCTCCACTTGTCCACTCGTTTGTGGATGGTAACGGGGGGCAATCTTGTGAGTCACCCCATACTTAGCTAGTAGAGCTTCGAATCGTCGGGCAATGAAGTGAGAGCCTCCATCACTAATTATAGTCCGTGGTGTCCCAAATCTTGGGAAAATAGTCTTGTTAAAGAACTTAACCACAACCATGGTATCATTAGTGGGAGATGCAATTGCTTCAACCCATCTCGAAACATAATCTACAGCTAGAAGTATGTATTGGTTTCCACAAGATGATGGGAAAGGTCCCATGAAGTCTACTCCCCAAACGTCAAAGATCTCTACCTCCTGAATATTGTTAAGAGGCATTTTGTTTCTCCTAGATATGTTCCCTGTTCTTTGACAAGCATCGCAGCAGGAAACAAAAGTTTGCACATCTTTAAATAAAGTAGGCCAAAAGAATCCAGATTGCAATACCTTAGTGCTAGTCTTGTTCGAGCTAGCGTGTCCTCCACAAGGTAGTGAATTACAATGACGGATGACACTTTGCATCTCGTCTTCCGGCACACATCGTGGAATGATGCTGTCGGGACCTCTCTTGAAGAGGAGAGGTTCATTCCAAAAGTATTCCCGGACATCCTTAAAGAACTTCTTCCTATGTGCATAGGATAGTCCGGGTGGTATTTCCTGGCAAACCAAATAGTTAACAAAATCAGCAAACCATGGTTCGTTACCTTTAGTAATCTTGTCGATGCACTCCTCTATGATGTGTAAATGCTCGTCCGGAAAGGAGTCATCTATAGGTAGATTGTCGTCCTCTAGATGTGGTAGACGTTTCAAATGATCCGCAACAGAATTTTCCGAACCCTTCTTGTCACGAATCTCTAAATCGAATTCTTGTAGGAGAAGAATCCATCTAATCAGTCTTGGTTTCACATCCTTCTTTGCAAGTAGATACCGGATCACAACATGATCCGTGTATACAATCACCTTTGCACCTACAAGATAAGAACGAAACTTTTCAAATGCATAAACAATAGCTAGAAATTCCTTTTCAGTAGGGGCATAGTTAAGCTACGCTTCATCTAGCGTCTTGCTAGCGTAGTAACCATGGGTTTGTCCTTCCTTCTTTTGCCCAAGCACAACTCCTATAGATACGTCACTTGCATCACACATGACCTCGAATGGAAGATTCCAGTCCGGAGGTTGAATGATCGGGGCTAAGATTAGAGCTTCCCGAATCTTATGAAACGCATCTAAGCACTCTTGCGAAAAATGAAAAACTGCATCCTTCATCAATAGATTAGTAAGCGGTTTTGATATCTTAGAGAATTCTTTTATAAAACGTCTATAAAATCCAGCATGTCCTAGAAAGCTTCTTATCCCCTTCATTGAAGATATAGGAGGGAGCTTTTCTATAGTTTCTATCTTAGCCTTATCTACTTCAATCCCTCTACTAGAGATCAAGTGTCCGAGCACAATGCCTTCCTTCACCATAAATTGACACTTCTCACAGTTAAGAACTAGGTTAGTGTCTTGACACCTTTGTAGCACAAGAGAAAGGTTAGAAAGACAATTATCGAAAGAGGAACCATAAACAGAAAATTCATCCATGAAAACCTCCATGATCTCTTCTATGTACTCCGAGAAGATAGCCATCATGCACCTTTGGAAGGTGGCTGGGGCGTTGCAAAGCCCGAACGGCATTCTCCTATAAGCGAACGTACCCCACGGGCACGTGAATGTGGTCTTCTCTTGATCGTCTGGATGAATCGGGATCTGGAACAAACCACTATAACCGTCAAGATAACAGAAATGTGAGTGTTGTGCTAACCTATCAAGCATTTGATCGATGAATGGTAATGGGAAGTGGTCCTTCCTCGTTGCGTTGGTTAGCTTGCGGTAGTCTATGCACATCCTCCATCCCGTCACGGTTCTTGTAGGAATGAGCTCATTGTTTTTATTTGTGATGACCGTCATTCCTCCCTTCTTTGGAACAACCTGTACGGGACTCACCCACTTGCTATCGGAGATAGGGTAGATGATACCTGCATCAAGTAGTTTAAGAATTTCCTTCTTGACAACCTCCTTCATGGTCGGATTTAACCGCCTTTGAGGTTGTCGTGAAGTGCTAAAGTCTTCTTCCATTAGGATCTTATGCATACATAATGAAGGCTTAATTCCTACTAGATCCTCTATAGTGTAACCTAGGGCTTTCCTATGTTTTGTTAGAACAACCATAAGCTTACTATGTTCATCTTCACTTAGATCGGAACTAACAATTACAGGAAAGGTAGAATTAGATCCTAGAAATGCGTACCTTAGATGTGTGGGAAGTGGCTTCAATTCCATCACTATTGGACTCTCTAATGGCTCCTGAGGAGTGTCCAATGCTACCTTAGAAGTCTCTGAGGGTATGGAAGTTGTTGGAGAAGACTCAAGAGAAGTGGTAGAAAGAACGTAATTGTCCTCAGATTTTCCCAAAATCACGGCATCTTTGTTTCCTCCATGGCCGTGGTTTAGGGTGTGGAAGTCAATTACGGTCATGTTGGTGGGAACCACGGCCGTGGAATAGCACGACTGGCCGTGGTTCCTCACGTATTCTGACCCATCGTAGAGTTTTTCAAACTCTTCCTCATGCACTTCCTTTTGCTCCTCTAAAGCTTCAATTTCCTCATTGCATTCCTCTTCCTCTCCTATGCCCATAATGCTCATGGTGATCACCTTTTGCAGAGGATCTTTGAATAGAATTGAGCTTACTTCCTCTCTAGATGCCTCTTCGTCATGGATGTTAAACATATCCTCTTCAAGAGTTGGTTCTTTCATCAAAGTGGAAAGAACGAACTCTACCTTTTCCTCTCCTATGTCGACGGTGAGTCTAGCATTCTTGCAATCTACCATACAACCGGATGTTGCAAGAAACGGTCTTCTGAGTATGATCGGGACCGGACTATCAACAGGAATGTCAAGCACAACAAAATCTATTGGAACATAGAACTTACCAAGCTTGACCGGGACGTCTTCAATAATTCCGACGGGATGTGTTATGGATCGATCCGCCATATATAACGTCATCTTCACCGGTTTAGGCTCACCTAGACCGATCTTCCTGCATAAGGCAAGCGGAATGATGCTAACGCTTGCTCCTAAATCACATAATGCATCATATGTGACATCTCCTACTTCGATTGGAACACAAAATGGCCCTGGATCCTTCAGCTTTGGGGGCATCTTTTCCTTCATCGTTTTGATGAGATCCGATGATTCCGAACTCATCTTGACTTCTCCAAAGTCTTCTAGTTTCCTCTTACTAGAGAGGATCTGCTTTAAGAACTTTCCATATGCTGGCATAACTACAATTGCATCAATGAAAGGTATATTAATATGCAGTTTGCTCATGAGTTCAATGAACTTACCAAATTGCTTGTCTAGACGCGCTCTTGCTCTAGATTGTGGGAATGGTAGGGTTGGTTTGTAAGCTGGAGGAGGAATGCAGATGTCTTCCTTCTCCTTCCCCTTTTCCTTCTCCTTTTCGACGGGAACTTCCACAAACTTGGGCTGCGGGTCGGTGGTCTTTGCTCCGCTCCTAGTTGTGATAGCCATCACCTTTCCTTTCGGGTTATCCTCCGTCTTTCCTGGAAGTTTTCCTTGATTTCTAGGAACTTCCTCAGCATTGCTGAACATTTGGTTTTCTAAAACCTTTTGGACTTTATCAACCTTAGTGATGTGACTCTCCAACCCTTGAAGCTTTCCCAAGATCGTTTCTAGCATGGGATCGGGCTTCTCTTTCCCCGAAGTGCTTCCACTATTAGATGTTTGCCCCTGGCTTTTCAAAGGAATGGAAGAAGAAGATGGTGGAGTTAGTGGATTTCCTGAATTGGGATAAGAATTACCGGAGTTTTGTTATTGGTTGGAACGCCAATTGTTGTTGTTTGAACCCCTATTGTTGTTCCAATTGTTATTCCGGTTGTTGTTGTTCCGGTTGTTGTTCCGGCTGTTGCGATTGGTGTTCTCATTCCCATTGTGGTTATTGTTGTTACCTAAATAACCAACATCTTGCTCCTTAGGCTTTGGAAAGCTAGCCTTGATGACTTCCTTCAATTCTTTAATCTCGGTGTTGAGAGAAAAGATTTGAGTTTGAGCAGCTTGTGTTAGCTTTGCTCCTTGCTCCACTCGATTAGCTTCCACTTTCCGGTGAGAGTACTTTTCAATGACTCGGGCTTGCTTCTCAATGAAGTCCCAAGCGTCATCTTCCCTCATGTCCATGAATGTGCCACATGAAAGGGATTGGAGCTTGAATTGTGTTTCCACATCCAGCCCCTTATAGTATATCTCCAATAACTCCAATTTGGAAATTCCATGGTGTGGGCAATCCAATAATAAATCGTGAAATCTTTCCCAAGACTGAAACAAACTTTCATTAGATCTCATAGAAAAAGCATTAATTTTACCTCTCAACTCCGCCGTCTTAGATGGCGGAAAGAACTTGGTTAGGAACTCCGAAGATAGATCCTCCCATGTGTTGAGTCTTCCATTTGGAAGAGCTTGATACCAAGATAAAGCTTTCCCTTTCAAAGAGAAAAATAATGGCTTGATCTTGTAATTGTTGGTGGTTGCATTCATTGGCTTCATTGTCTCCATCAAGATCTCAAAATTTTGTAGATGTTGATGTGGAGATTCGACACTCGTTCCTCCAAACTGGCTTTGGAGAACGATGGTAATAACTTGTGGGTTAAAGCTAAACCCTGAATATCGTCAACATCAAAGTTCACACCTAGACGGCGTGGTTACTGAATCAGATCCATTCTTTGGCCAAGAGTTTGTGGCTCTTCATCTACACGAGCGGCTCTCGCACCCCCAGCCGGGATACGATGATCGGTGGTTGGTCTTGGCTTATTCTGGTTCGCATTGATTGTTGGATCAATGTCCTCTAGTGACGGCATGGAGGAGTCGCTCTCTTCATCGGATGAGTCGGTTTCAACCGATCTTGTCGGTTTCCCTCTCTTCTTCTTCTTGGAATCACTCATCTCCAGCCACATTTGCAGCATCATGTCCTTGAGCTAATCAATTTGTAATTGATGACGCTACGATTCTTTCTTGCGAGTCTTCTCGCTCCATCTAAGTCGAGCTTCGGAATCATCCAACTCTGCTTGGATATCCCTCTCTTTACTTTCATCCATCTTTCTTTCTTTTAGCTTCTTTCTCAAAGTCTTCTCAAGTTCTTGATCAAGAGGTAAGAGGTCTTTGTTGATGTTAGACCTGCACATATACCCAAGATAACCTGCAAATATCACTTAAAAGAGATATCAAATGAAAATAGCAAAGCTCCCAAGCTTGAAACTGATAACCGAATTCAGCCTAAACTAAATCCCCGTCAACGGCGCCAAAAACTTGTTCGCCACTAAGTGTGCGTGCAAATTAGCTTTAAATTTATAAAACTAGAATCAAAGCAAGCGAACCCGCAGTGTACGGATAGGCGTTGTAAAGCAAGAATTCCAGAGTATCGAACTCAGGGATTTGGGGGGAACAAATTCAGTTCGCAAATCGTCAAGCGAGTAATTGTAATAAGCTTTGCAAATATTGGGAAAACAGCAACCCTAAAGATCCAAGTTTCTAATTGTGGCAATCGATTCAAGATATACTATAGATATAAGGACAGAGTTGAGGTTTGCAAAGGTATACTAAGGTAAGGTAATGTACGATGAAGTTCCAAAACCCTATATGTCAAACCCAAAGACTCTTTATAAAGGTTGTTGAGGCTTCAGTATAGAAAGGATCTATGGACAAGAATTAATCTCAAAAACCCAAACTTGTAACCCAAGGATCAAAACTAACTAAAACGATTAAGGTTGTGACACTTGAAATCGAAATAGAGGGTGATGAGTCTCACTACTACCTAGAAAAGGGCAAATCAAGACTAGATTAAAGCTAATCTTTAACCTTGGATCAAAGTAAAAGCAAAGTTTGTAAACTAGGGTAAATCACGGGCAGATCTTGAGTTCCACGGCCGTGGAAGTCCAAGAACAGACCGTGATCTTGGTTGTCGACGAAGTTTCTCTAACTCTCAAGGTCCAATCTGTTTACGATCGATCTATCATCATCTAAGCCACAACTATCAACCCTTCACCTTAGAATTGCTAAAGGGTTTTTAGCCAATAACCATTGTCATGATATCAAAAATCAATTTAAGAAGAATGAAAGATGAAAACCCTCGAAAACTCAAATATAACTCAAAGTCAATCTCAAATCCGAACACCAAATAGAATACTCAATGGATTCAGAATATAACACAAAACCTCTCAATGATCTTAGGCAAACACGAAGAATGGGATGTCAATCCATCTTCAATATCAAAACCTAAGAAAAGGGCGCAACTTCCGCCACACACAGTCTTCGGGAATCCAAACTGTCGGCGCTTCCGCAAATTTCCTCACGAAAACCCTAAGGCTAACTCTCCCAAAGCGAGGTTGCTGAAAACTTCCTCCTCCCACCTTTTTATACGTAGAGTAAGAGATATCTTCAAGCCCAAATACGTAGATGATTTGGCAATAAATGATTCGTCAAAGGATTGCCTAATTCACGGTCTCTTGATGTTCCATGACCGTGGTTTAGGGCGTGGAATTGGATTACGGTCTCTCTCATCTTCCACGACCGTACTTTAGGCCGTGTAACTTACTAGAATGCTCCACGCTCATGATGCCAAGATCCACGGCCGTGGTTTAGAGCGTGGACTCTTCTACGGCCGTAATTTAGGGCGTGGAAGTGTAGATTGCTTGTGGTTTCCTTTGTGTCGTGACATTCTCCATCTTAGCTTCTTCTTTAGCTTCCTTGATGTGTTCCTAATCCTTGGATATGATCGAATCCTCTGTTATCTCTGTCAAATGGTCCGGTTTCAGCTCTTATTCACCTATAATCAACACAAAGTTAATGTAGACCTCCATATCGAAAATATAGAT
This sequence comes from Fagopyrum homotropicum, assembly GCA_033239125.1. Classification (NCBI taxonomy): domain Eukaryota; kingdom Viridiplantae; phylum Streptophyta; class Magnoliopsida; order Caryophyllales; family Polygonaceae; genus Fagopyrum; species Fagopyrum homotropicum. The sequence continues at coordinate 69,907,216 of BSWB01000008.1, forward strand.
AAACAAGCTAACAAATGCTTCAATACCTTATCCATGAACACTCTAATGAATGAAAAACAACTAGAATAAGTGCCTAGAATATCGCAATATTTCATGCTAACAGTATGCACACCTAACTTATAAGGCTCTATATAGGCCATAAGTATATATATATATATATATATATATATATATATAATCCATAATACATATATATAACTATACTGCAAAGATCTATAGCAACTGCCATTATTGTCAACCTATCAAACCTCGTTGCAGGTAGCAAGTGCCATTATTGTCAACCTAAGGCTTTGATACCAATTGTGTAACACCCCGAATCCGCGGGACTCGGAGTGCCACATTGGGCAAGGATCTCCCAATGGATCCTGATCCTAGCCTAACAAAAATTTCCTTGGACCTTACAACATGGCACTAACAGATGATAATATGTATTATAGTCTATATTTTGAGACTTGTTTGGACATTTTATCTTCAATAATCTGCATGTATGGATGTATATTATGTGATTATATTGTTGTTTCATCTACCTTTACGGGAATCGAGGTCTACACCAAGTTTCATTGTAAGCGTAGGTAAAATGGCACGTTTTTGACTAAAATGGAGCTAAGGAGTCATAGGAGCTACATTTCAGAGCTTAAAAGAGAACTCAGGAAGCATGGAATTAATGAAGAAGATTTACTTTGGACCAGATTTGAGAGATTTTACATTCAGTTGAGCTTCACCTCGGTCAGCTACAGTGTCACCTCGATTGAGGTGATCTTGAGGAGCGTCCCGACCGAGGCGAACACCCTGCCGCTGGCGAGATCATATCTTTTGGCTGAGATCTTTTATTTTTGGAAAGAAGAAATCTTATATTTTTAGAGATATAATATATTTTATAGGAAATTATTTTTTTAAGATATTATTATATTTGGAAGATAATTCTCCTATATAAAGGGTTGGATTTTGCACAATTCAGCCATCTTTGGTTCATCGGATTTTCTGGTTCAACGGATTTTCTGAATCAATGCACCAGTTAGGAGATTTTCTGGAAGTTTGAAGGAAGTTTTGAAGATTGAAGGAAGGAAGATTCATAGTTTTGATAGAGCTTTTAAGGGAGTTTGTAAGATTTTCTTAGATTCCCTTTGGTTTATTGTCTTGTTTGATTTGTGATCTAAGGAACGCTGATTTATGAATTATTTGATTCAGGTATTGAAGCCTTGTTCTTAAGGTTTTTGTGTTCAAATATTCATTCCCTTCTCATATATTTGATTATTGTTATCATGATGATGAGTGGCTAAATTTATTGTTCGATTCTAGGGTGATTGGCTGAAGGTTGTGGGAAAGACAATGATAGAATGATCTTAATCCCAGTAGGACCCTAAAAGCTCGAGTCTTTAACCTTAACCCTAGAGTACCTCGCTCAATCGATGAGCATCTCGGACGTGGTGGAACTTGACTGACTGAGGTGACCTTTTCTGATCCGAAACTCAAAGTTAAGTGTTCTAAGTTTGCGAAATCCTATTCTTATTACACCTTTCCTGGTTCAATGCAAGCCTAGGATGAGACTTACCCGGTGATTCCCTAGATTGTTTACCCAAGATCATAAGTCTAGGTAATAAAGGTTCATCCTTTATTGGGGTTTGAGTGTGCCTTCATCCCATCTTTGTGAGTTAGCCTGAGACTTACCCGGTAAAAGTTGATTCTATTCCCTTAATTGGTGTGTTGGTGTGAGATTATAGTTCCTTTCCTTAGTACCTTGAGAGTTACCCGGTAATAGGAGCTTTGGTTTGGGATAGTGAGTAGTGAGACTTACCCGGTAATCTATTCCACTTTAGAAACACCTTCCCTTTGCAATATCTCAGCTTTGTCCACATTATCTTTAGAGATCTTTAGTCAGAACCACAACTAGATGTTCTAATCCCTAGATTCCGCATTTTTTCTTATTTGACCTTATTATCATCTTTTGATTGCTTTAATTGCTTTTGTGGTTATTAGTTGCATTGACAACCTATTCTTGCTTAGTTTCACCTAAGTACTTGAGATCGCCACCCCGGAATTCTTGCTTTTTACTATAATTAATCCGTACACTGCGGGTTCGCATCCTTGTTTTAAGCATATTTCTTGGGATATAAATTTAAAGCTTGCACACACTATTTGGAGCAAACAAGGTTTTTGCACCGTTGCCGGGGACTATTCTTGCTTTTTCTTTTGATCTTTCTGCTTGAGTGTTCTTGCAGATTTGTGTTCTTAGGTACAATTGAAGTTCTCGTTCCAGCAACGGAACAGAGTTTTGCCAAAGAACAAGTTTTTGGCGCCGTTGCCGGGGACTTGGTCTAGACCAAGCCGGTTGCGGTTGTCTTTCGGGGCAATTGCCTTTGTTGCTACTAACCACTATACTTGAGTGCTTTCGCATGATATTTCTCTTAGGTTTATGCGAAGAACCCATGCTGGGAAGGAAATCGTTCCTTACGATCCCAAACCAGAAAAGACATACAAACAACGCTTGAAAGAAGCTAAAATGGCCTACCAAGACAATCGCGATCTTGAGGCTGAATTGAAGGAGGCGTTGGCGAAGCTGCGCCTCAGTAAGGAAGAACTGCAGCGCGAAAGAGAGCAAACTCGCACTAGAACTGCAGAGATTGAAGCAGATATGGCCGACATACGAGTCCAGATTCTGCATCGACTAGACCCTCGACCGAGGCAGGACGCAGTCCCAGTTACCGCGGCGGAGATACATCCACCTCGGACTGTCCGAGATGTTCTTTTTGCAGGAATTCCACAAACCCTAGGACAGAGAATGGACCCTAACCAGCAAGTGAGGCGTCCAGGAGTCAACCTAGATGATCTAGCAGAGCATGATTACGAACATCGACCGCAAGTTCTATCCATGATCCGCCAATGCCAGTTTGGAGGTTTAGAGAGGGAGTCTCCGCATCAGCATTCGCAAAACTACGAGATCCTGATGGAGACCTTGAGACCATCAAGGCTGGAAAACAACAACTACAAGCTAATGCCTTTTTACTTTTCTTTGAAGGACAGGGCGCTTACTTGGTATCAATCTCTTCCACCCGGAAAGATCAACACATGGGAAGAGATGACGACGGAGTTTTTAACAAAGTTCTTTCCCCCCTCCGAGACCGCTGAAATGAGAGGGAAGATTAATGTATTCATTATGATGGACAAGGAAAGTTTTTCCAAGTCATGGGAAAGATTTAAAGATGTTCTATTGGATTGCCCACATCATAGGATTCCAAAGATATAGTTGTTGGAGATATACTTCAAGGGATGGGATGGAGCTACTCAAATCAATCTTCAACTACTCTCCGCTCGCACTATCATGGACATGCCGATAGACGAAGATAGGGAGTTCATTGAGAAGCAAGCTTTCCACATGGAGAAATATTCCCAACAAGGAGCCGAAAATGGAGTTAAGAGGGTTAATTTCCAAGAAGCTCCATCAAATGATAATCAACTCATCTCCCTCAAGAACGATGTGAAGCAATTGAAGGACCTTTTGGTGGCTCACACAAAGAAGGATGAAGGAGGCTATCAAGGATCAAGAAACAACAACCAAGGGTGCAGAAACAACAATTACAACAACAATAGAGGCTCCAACAGCAACAATTGGAGATCTAATCAAAACTCGGGTAACCCTTATTCTAATTCAAATTCAAATAATTCTTTTAACCCCTCTTCTTCTTCTTCTACTACTCCATTGAAGAGCCAGGAGCCTAGATCAAGTTCATCCCAGCCAGAGAAGAAAGATGCAGTGTTGGAGGCCATCTTGATCAAGCTCAACACTATGGAGACATCCATGACTTCATTTTCGAAGGCACAAAAAGCCTTAGAGCAACAATTCTTTAATAAGGCGAATGAAGCGCCAAGAGATCCAGGGAAGCTCCCAACAAGGACAGAGAGCAACCCCAATGGACAAATCATGGCAATAACGACGAGAAATGGACTGAAAATTGCAGATCCAGTACCTCGGTCGGTGCCAGTACAGATGAGGAACACTTCGGTCGAGGTGCCACCCGAGGTGGAGTCCCAGAAAGCGACGGACAAATCTAAAGTTTATGTCCCATCTCCTGCTTATAAACCACCACTTCCATTCCCTCAGTCAAGGGATAGAGCACATCTAGACAAGCACTTTGGTAAGTTCCTTGACTTGATAAATAAACTACATATTAACATCCCTTTCCTTGATGCTATTATAGGGATGCCCGCCTATGGCAAGTTCTTAAAGGAGATTTTATCAAGGAAGAGGAAGTTGGAAGATTTTGGAGAAGTAAGGATGACATCTATATCCTCAGAGCTCATTCAAATAATGAAGGAGAAGATGCCACCCAAGTTAAGAGATCCCGGCTCATTTTGCATTCCCATTCAAGCTGGGGATGTGACTTGTGAGGCGTTGTGTGATCTAGGAGCCAGCGTGAGCATCATCCCTGGGTCATATAGTTTCCACCGCGGGTGTCATGGTTGACTTGAGGTCGGGATACCACCAATTGAGGGTGAGAGAGGAGGATGTGCCGAAGACGGCATTCAAGAAGAGATATGGCCATTATGAGTTTTTTGTGATGCCATTCGGGCTCACGATGCACCTGCCGTCTTCATGGAGTTGATGAACGGCATCTTCATCGACTTCTTGGACTAGCTTGTGGTAGTGTTTATAGATGATATCTTAGTCTACTCCCGAAGTAGGGAAGAGCATGCAGGACACCTGAGGACATTTCTTCGAGTCCTTCAGGATAGAGAGCTTTATGCAAAGCTCTCTAAATACGAGGTTTGGATGTCCGAGGTGGCATTCGTGGGTCATATAGTTTCCGCCGAGGGTGTCATGGTTGACCCGGCGAAGATAGAGTCCATTTCTTCATGGCCACCTCCTAGGACGGTCAAGGAGATGCACAGTTTCTTGGGCTTAGCGGGATATTACAGCTGTTTTGTTGAGGGTTTCTCCGTGATTGCACGGCAACTTACTTCCTTGTTGACGAAGTCTACCAGGTTCGTCCTGTCCAAGCCTTGTCAGCGTAGCTTTAAGGAGCTGAAGAGGAGGTTGACCTCCGCTCCTGTGTTAGCCCAGCCAGAGGGTGTAGAGGACTTTGTTGTATATAGTGACGCCTCCAAGCTAGGATTGGGGTGCGTTTTGATGCAGAGGGGTAGGGTTATTGTGTACGCTTCTCGGCAGCTGAAGTCGTACGAGGAGAATTATCCCACCCATGATTTTGAGATAGCGGTAGTGATCCATGCCCTGAAGATCTGGCGACACTATTTGTAAGGAGCCACGTGCTAGATCTTCACAAACCATAAGAGTCTGAAGTATATATTCACTCAGCGGGAGTTGAATAACCGCCAAAGGAGATGGTTAGAGCTAATTAAGGATTTCGACTTGGAGATTTTGTACCATCCTGGGAAGGCGAACGTAGTCGCCGATTCTTTGAGTAGGAGGACTCCTAGAGACGAGGCTATAGCTCGACTTACGATTCAGCCACAGTTGTAGAGGGATTTGGCGGAGTTAGAGTTAGACATCCGGTTTCCGGATACGATCAGCCGTTTGTCCGAGTTAGAGGTTTTACCTGATCTGTCCGGGGAGATCCGGCAGAAGCACGAGAGCTGTCCCGTGTTGACGAGGATTCGGGAAAGGATGGCCAAAGGTGAGGCACCGCAATTTATCACAAAAGTATACGGGTTATTGAGACGCCAGGGACGTATATGTGTACTGTCAGACCCACAGTTGAGAGAGCGGATTTTGCAGGAGGCACATTCTACACCTTACTCTTTGCACCAGGCACGAGTAAGATGTACCAGGACCTTAGGAGATCTTATTAGTGGGCAGGTCTCAAGCCCGATGTAGCTCTAGATATGTGGCTCGATGCGCCACCTGCCAACAAGTCAAGATCGAGCACCAGACACATGGAGGAGAGCTTCACCCACTGCCCGTGTAACGACCATTTTTTTTTCGTTACGCTTTGATAAGGTTAGAGAAGTTTAGAAAAGGAAACTAAATTTTAGTGAGACTAGGACATACCAGTTTATTTATGGAAGTCGTTTAATTAAGTACCTTGTCCTAAGTTTCGGGACGAAACTTATTTTAAGGGGGTACTGATGTAATATCCGGAATTTTTATTCCATCTAATTCCGCCGTTGACGGTTTCCCATTCTATCTAGTATCTCTCCCTTCACAAATTTCATTATTTTATGTAGAATTTAATTCACATAAAATGATAAAATTATATCAAACTCTAATCCTTAGAATTATCTATTATTTTATGTAGAATTTAATTCACATAAAATGATAAAATTATATCAAACTCTAACCCTTATAACTATCTATTATTTTATGTAGAATTTAATTCATATAAAATGATAGATTTATATCAAACCCTAGTTATTATAATTCATTCTTATTGAGGACAAGCTGTGACGAGCTCATGACAAGCTGTGACGAGGACATGACTAAGCTGAGAGGAGATCATGACTAAGCTGAGACGAGATCATGACAAGCTGTGACGAGTTTTGACAGATTTTTGACAAGTAATTCAGCCCACCTTTCTTGCATGCTTCAGCCCACGTTTCTACCTTAAGCTCAGCCAGTTTGCTTACCCACAACAGCCCAGTAGTGTGACTTCGAGCCCAGCCTGCAGCAGTCCAGGAGAGGCTGGTTACGAGCCCATTAACAGCCCCTCTAGCCCAAAACGTTCAGCTCCCTCCAGCCCAGTGTTCAGCCCTCTCCAGCCAGTGATTTACGTGTGAACAGCCGGCCTCCTCTCCTTCCTTCTCTCCACTTTGTAACAGTTGCATAAAGGGGATAATTAATGAGATAATTAAGAGCTGTAACAGCCCTATACTCACGCTCAGAAGAGAGGACTGCAACGCTTTTTACGCTCCTCTTTCACGCTGCACTTGACTGGATTCTGCACAGATTCAGCAACGTTCCAACCACAGGAAATTGCAAGGAAAAGAGCCAGCAGAGGAGGGTACTATAACAGCTGATCGTCTATCTATTTCTGGAGCTGCTCGTCTATCTATTCTGGGGCTGCTCGTTGTAGAAACCTCGCTAGAAGCCGGAGTAGTGTAAGTGATTTCATTCAGCCCTTCTACACTCAGTTCCTCTCTAAATCTAACTCTCGGTACACACTCCTTCCCAGAAGATAACCAGTTTGGAGGGCTGTTTCGTTCGTGTCCTGTAGTGACAGAAGAAGAGACGGCCACCTTGGAATCGGACCCTCCCACACTAGTGCAACAACTTACCTTCTGCAGTCATCAAAACCTTGGGTAAATGATCAATCATTCTCCCTTTATCTTGGCTGCAGTTCAATCTTTAAACTATAGATGAAATAGACATGTGTGTACTTAGGTTTTAAAATATTTTAGTGTGGTGATGAGGAGAGATCGAACTAGAGAAGTGACGAGTAGTAAGCGAGTTGTTGTAGCTTCCTAGAGTGTCCAATTTCTGACCATTAGATGACCTAGTGAAGTAGATCAGATTATCATATAAATTGAAGTGAGAAACTCCCTTTAAAACTTCAGTTTTGAAAGTAAGAATGGCCACTGTTGTGAACCAATGTTAAAACGATTGGTTGAAGATCCACCGTTGAATTTTTAATAGATCATAGATAGATATACGTAGTTTAACGTGTTAAAATTTGGGAACAAACGAACGGTCGGATTGAAAGTTATAGGGTCTTAAAGTGGAGTAGTTGAGTTGTTTTTCCAGCAGAAAAATTATGGGAACATTTGTAATGTTGTAGCCAACTTTAAAGATTTTTGTAGGAATAACGATTGAACAGTTTTAAGAAATTGTTTCTCCTATGAGTAGATTAGAGATCATAGATAAGCTATAAATTTATTTTAGAATTTTTATAAGTTTATTTTAATTTTATATTTACAGTTGTAATTGGACTTTAGTGACTTTTCGGGAAATAGAAAATGGGTAGTTTTTATAGTTGTCACCTAAAATCATCCTAGAGAGTAGAATATGATTAGTTAGCCTCAGATAAGAATTTAAGTACTTTTTACGGATTTTGGAAGTCTCGGAACCAAGGGTAAAATAGTCAATTTACCTTAAATAAACACTGTAATAACTTCTGCACATAGAATCGTACATCTTAGGAGTTTTAGACTTCTAAGTATCCAAGGAAAAATGTTGATCCACGTGCCTCCTTTGACAGGCAACTGAGTTCCTACAGCTACTGATTTAGTGTTGTTAAGAGAGACGAGTTTTAATTCTGGTAAGTCCACTGACTTACTTAGCTAGCTTCTTGCATGTGTGTGATGCGTATGAGTGGTGTGTGATAGTTAAGATAAATAACAAAAACGCAATAGGCCGACTGTAGTATCTTATAATTGACCCAAGTGTATGATAACGGGTCGTGACATCATCTGCCTAGCTCTTGCGAGAGTCTAGGAGGTTCCCTGCAATCAGCCCAGTCCGGTAGACGGTCACATGCATTAGTACCATTCCGCGTTGGTAAACGGGGACAGGGGCGAGGTTTGGGAATCCCTCGTGTCACAAAATAAGTATCATTAGTGATAACACGATTTATGACTTAGGTTTAGGTAATCATTTAGATAGATTTCTCACTCATTCATGCACGGTTTAGCACTAATTCACGACGTTTGCACTCAAATCACGTATTTTGTCGAGATAGACGTCTACACGTACTTGTGCGTTCCTTTGTAGGTAATTCGGGGATCTATTGGACGTTAATCGATACATTTGAGGGCCAAGCCTCATGATGATACACATCCAAAGCCTTGGAGGAGCATAATTGGAGCAACAAAGGACACAAAGACCACTATTGGTGCAAGCAATGGAGCAAATCATGGCTAGACGATCATAGCAGGTTTCTGCTGAAGAAAATCGGACCAACTAGCAGCTAAATCGGCCGATTTAATCCTACTGGGTCGATTTTTGGGCCTTTGACAGCTTAAGCCACGTGTCCCACGATCTCTTGTCCGGCCTTGCTCTTGGTGGAGAATATAAGTGGTCCTGCAGGTTGTTGCTGAGCATCTCTCCTCTCCCACACTCTCATTTCACAGCTCATCAATTTGGGGGAAAGATTGGAGGAGAAGAAAAACTCTCAAGGATTGAAGGAAGAAGAAGAAGACCATTCTAAGAGTGATAGTGAGATTTTGAGTGATTTTGAGTTACTTTTGTAGTTTTGGGATTGAAGAACTATTGCAAGGGTTGTTAGGAACGTTTTGGATCTTCATTTTAGAGTTTGTAAGTCTTGCTACAACTTAGATTCAATTGAGATTTATTGATTTTGCTTGCTTATCTTTCATTATCCATCTATGAACACCATGTATGCTTGTTTGATGATTTTGGATCTTGATATGCATACTATTGGCTAGTTTATTGTGATTTTGGAGTGATGGATTGATGGTTATGGCTTGGGTGATGATAGGAAGGACTTATATGTTAGTTTAGGATGAATTGATTGAACCAAACCTTAACTAGAGAGGAAAATCGACCTGTTCTACAGGTAAATCGGCCGATTTCCCTATGATCCACCCGATTTCCTTCTCTGTTGGTCTTTGATTGATGAATCTGTATGATTGGGGTGTTAGGTTGTTAAATCCTAGGGTTTATTAAGCCTAATCTAGCTTAGGATCACCTAATGCTATCAACCTAAGTGAGGGAAGAGATCTACCCGATGATTTCCGATCTTAGATACCTTAGAAGATGAATTCTAGGTAGTAGTGAGCCTCATAAGCCGCTATTGGATCGAGTGTGCTAGGATTATTGCTTCAGATTTCCCTATTCCGAGACTTACCCGGTAAGGAGAAGGTTACCCCTTGAGTAGTATCTAGTTTGTGTAGAATTCCTTATTCTAACCCCCTTGAGACCTACCCGGTGATAGGAGTTTGATGCGGGATTAGTGAAGTGAGAGACCTACCCGGTAATTGCTTCCATTAGTGAAACATTCTTTCCTCAACACCGCAGTTTGTCCTTAAAATCCTTAGAACCTTGAGTCCGATGCCATAACCGGAAATCTTGACCTCTAGAATCCACTTTTCTCTCTTGATCATATATTTTGTGCTTTGTGTTACTTGTTCGTTTTGCTAGCTTGAGTTGTTAGTTGTTTTATTACCTTGCTTGATTTGTGATCTTTGTTTGATCACCACAAAAACCAACCAAAAACATTGTGTTTTCCATTTTCTTTGTTCCTCACCTTATCTTAGTCTAGATTTACACTATCTTTGATCATGCTTGACTCGATTTCACCTTAGTCTTTGTGTTCGACCTCGGAATACTATCCCTACTACAAAAGTCCCGTACACTGCGGGTTCGCTAGGAGTTAGGATAAATATAACGAGTATAAATTTAAAACCTATTGCGTATCACACATATCCTGAGCGTAACAAGTTTTTGGCGCCGTTGCCGGGGACTAGGTCTAGATTGAGTCATTTTTGTGATTGTTTATAGTGTAGGTCTTTCTTGTTGCTTTTGATCTCTCTTTGGTGTGTGTCTTTGCTTTTCAGGACATCTCTCACTCTTTAGGTGTATGCGAAGATCTCGTGGCAAGGACTTAGTTCCATTCGATCCCGAACCGGAGAAAACCCTTAGATCTAGATCCAAGAGCATTAAGAAGGGAAAAGAGATGGCCGGAAGAGACCTCCAAGCTGAATTGGATGAAGCCTTAGAGCAAATAAGGCTAAGAGATGAACTCTTGGAGGAAGAAAGGAGACTTGCCAATGAGAGGCAAGAGGCAACTAGGAGGGAGATTGATGAGATTAGGCAAGCCCTTTGATATCATGAATTATAGTCTATATTTTGGGATTTGTTTGGACGTTTTATCTTTCATAATCTGCATGTTTGTATGTACATTATGTGATTTTACTACCATTTCATCTACCATTGCGAGAATCGAGGTCTACACCTAGTTTCGTTGTAATTGCAGGTAATATGGTACGTTTTGCATCAAAAAGGAGCAAAAAGGAGTCATGAGTCATTTGGAGCTACATCCAGGAAGCATAGCCATAGATTAAAGATTTACTTTGGACCAGTTTTGAGAGATTTCACATTCAGTTATGACTCACCTCGGTTGACCAGAGATTCATCTCGACCGAGGTGATCCAGAGAGGCCGACTCGACCGAGGCGAACACCTAGGACGCGGCGAGAATATTTTATTCTTGGCTGAGATCTTTTAAAATTGGAAAGTGATCTTATATTTTTGGGCTTGGCTCCTGGAAGGAAGGAGATATGCAGAATCATATATTTTACCTATATTTATGGGAGAAAATCTTTCTAATATTTATTATCTTTGGAGGGTTATTTTCCTATAAAAAGGGTTGGATTTTTCACAAATCCGATCGTGCTTAGATCTCGCTTACACCGAAAAATACGCAGCAGCAGCCTACTCCAAGTTGGGAGGATTGAAGAACCTTTTTGAAGGTTGAAGGAAGTTGAAGTCCATAGCTTTTATAGCTTTATTGAAGGGTTTTGTAAGATTGTCTTCAATTCCCTCAATTGTTGTCTTGTCTTTTTGGATTGTTATCCAAGGAACGCTTTGTTGTGATATTTGATCCAGTTATTGAAGTCTTTTCATTAAATTCTTCTTTGTTCAAATATTCACCTTCTTCCCATATATTTTAATACTTTCATTATGATGATGAGTGGCTAATTTCCTTGTGTGATTCTAGGGTGATTGGCTGAAGGTTGGGGGGAAAACAATGATAGAATAATCTTAGATTCCAGTAGGATCCTGAAAGTTCGAGTCTTTAACCTTAACCCTAAGCATCTCGTTCAGTCGATGAACACCTCGGCCGGGGTGGAAACTGGCTGACCGAGGTGACTTATCTGATCCATAACTGAGAGTTAAGTGTTAGAGTTTGCCAAATCCTATTCTTATTACACCTTTCCTGGTTCAAAGCAAGCTTAGGATGAGACTTACCCGGTGATTCCTTAGTTTGTGTATTAACGATCATAAGTGTAGGTAATAAAGGTTTGTCCTTTATTGGGGTTTGAGTGTGCTTCCATCCCATCTTTGTGAGTTAGCCTGAGACTTACCCGGTAAAGGTTGATTCTATCCCCTTAGATGGTGTGTTAGTTTGAGGTTATAGTTCTTTATTTTGATTCCTTGAGACTTACCCGGTAATAGGAGTTACGGTTTAGGATTAGTGTGTAGTGAGACTTACCCGGCGATCTACTCCACTTTAGAAACACCTTCCCCACGTAAAAATCTCAGCTTTGTCCGCTTATCTATAGATCTTGAGTTGGAACCACAACTAGATGCTTTAATCCCTAGAATTGCATGTTTGCTTTATTGACTTCTTATTCATCTTTGATTGTGTTAATCGCTCTTGTGGTTAGTTTTGACATAGCACACCGTATTGACTTTGTTTCACCGAGTCCCTGTGATCGACCCCTGGAATTTTCTTGCTTTTACTACGATTGACCCGTACACTGCGGGTTCGCATCCTTATTTTAAGCTTAAGTCTAGGGTTATAAATTTAAAGCTTGCACACACCGTTTGGAGCGAACAAGTTTTTGGCGCCGTTGCCGGGGACTTGGTCTAGACCAAGCCGGTACGGTTTGCTCTTGGGGCGCTTGCCCCGTTTCATCTAACCACTCTACTTGAGTGACGACTTTTGCAGGTTCTTTCTTAGGTATATGCGAAGAACCCGCGCTGGGAAGGAAATCGTTCCTTACGATCCCGAACTAGAAAAGACATACAAGCGACGCTTAAGAGAAGCGAAGATGGCTCAACAAGACGATCACGATCTTGCAGCCGAATTAAAGGAGACGCAAGAGCTACTGCGTCTCAAAAAGGAAGAACTAATGCAAGAGAAAGAGGAGAATCGCGCCAGGACTGCAGCAATCGAAGCTGAGATTGCAGTCATACGAGACCAGATTCTACTTCGACCGAGGGAAGATCCTCCTGTTGATCCTCGACCGATGCAGAATCCAGTAGCTGATCCTCGACCGAGGCAGATTCCAGTACCTGACGCCCCGGCCGATGTACTTCCACCTCGGATGCCAGTCCGAGATGTTCTTCTTGCAGGAATTCCACAAACCCTAGGTCAAAGGATGGACCCTAATCAACAGCTGAGGCGTCCAGGAGTGAACCTAGGAGATCCAGCAGATCATGACTACGAACTTCGACCACAAGTTCTAGCCATGATTCGCCAATGCCAATTCGGAGGGCTAGAGAAGGAGTCGCCGCATCAACATCTTCAAAACTACGAGATCTTGATGGAGACCTTGCGACCTTCCAGAATTGAAAATAACAACTACAAGCTAAGACCTTTTTACTTTTCTTTAAAAGATAGAGCTCTTACTTGGTATCAATCTCTTCCTCCAGGAAAAATCAGCACATGGGAGGAGATGACCACGGAATTCTTGACCAAATTCTTTCCCCCTCAAAGACCGCCGAAATGAGAGGGAAGATCAATGCTTTCATTATGAAGGACAAGGAGAGCTTGTCCAAATCTTGGGAGCGGTTCAAGGATATCCTTTTGGATTGCCCACATCATGGGATTCCAAAGATCGAGTTGTTGGAGATCTACTTCAAGGGGCTAGACGGAAGCACCCAGTTCAATCTCCAACTACTCTCCGCCGGTACCTTCATGGACATGGCGATTGATGAGGCTTGGGACTTCATTGAGAAGCAAGCCTTGCACATGGAGAAGTATACCCACCAAGGAGCTGAAGGTGGAATTAAAAGAGTCAACTTTCAAGAGACTCAACGCAACAACAATCAACTCACGTCGTTGAAGAATGACGTGAAGCAATTGAAGGAGCTCTTGATGGCTCAAACTAAGAAGGAAGAGCAAGGGCAAAGGAACAACAACAATAACGGGTACCGTAACAACAACAACGGTTCCTGAAACAACAACTACAACAACAACAATAGAGGATCCAATAGCAACAACTGGAGGGCGAATAACCAAAATCACGGTAACAATCATTCAAACTCCAATTCTAATGATTCCTCTAACCCTTTCCTCTCTCCCCCTTCTTCTTCTTCTTCTACTCCATTGAAAAGCCAAGGGCAAGGATCAAGTTCGTCTCAGCCAGAAAAGAAAGACGCAGTTCTGGAGGCAATCTTGATCAAGCTTAGCGCTATGCAGAATTCTATGACTTCATTTTCGAGGGCCCAGAAGTCCTTCGAACAACAACTTGCTAATAGGGCGAATGAAGCGCCAAGAGATCCAGGGAAGCTTCCAGCAAAGACGGAAACTAACCCTAAGGGCCAGTGCATGGCCATAACGACGACGAGTGGACTCAAAACTGCAGATCCAGTACCTCGCTCGACGCAGACCACCTCGGTCCAGATCCAGTCGAAGAACACCTCGACCGAGATGCCAACCGAGGCAGAGCAACAGAAAGTAGGAGGAACGACAGAAACTTATGTTCCACCTCCTGCATATAAGCCACCACTTCCATTCCCTCAGTCCAGAGCCAGAGCACATCTTGACAAGCACTTTGGTAAGTTTCTTGACTTGATGAATAAGCTACATATTAACATTCCTTTCCTTGATGCTATTTTAGGTATGCCCGCCTATGGGAAGTTCTTAAAAGAAATCTTATCAAGGAAGAGGAAGCTGGAGGATGTTGGTGAAGTTAGGATGACATCTAAATCTTCGAAGCTTATCAAGATCATGAAGGAAAAAATGCCACCTAAGTTGAGAGATCCCGGCTCATTTTGCATTCCCATTCAAGTTGGGGATATAACTTGTGAAGCCCTTTGTGATCTAGGAGCCAGCGTGAGCATCATCCCGCTGGAGCTATGCACGAAGATCGGTCTTGGAGAGCCCAAGCCGGTCAAGATTCGACTCTACATGGCGGATCGCTCCATTACCCATCCCGTGGGCATCTTGGAGGACGTTCCGGTCAAGTTAGGTAACTTCTATCTACCCATAGATTTTGTCGTACCTGACATTCCCGCAGATTATCCAGTTCCCATTATTCTCGGGAGGCCATTTCTAGCAACTTCGGGTTGCAACGTGGATTGCAAGAACGCCAAGTTGAAATTCAACGTTGGTGGCAATGAGGTGGAGTTCGCACTACTTACAGCCATGAAAGGGGAGCAACTAACTGATGATATCTTCAACATCTACGATGAAGAAGAATCAAGAGAATTGGTGAGCTCTATCCTTGTTAACGATCCACTCGAAAGAGTTATTAGCTTCAGTTTAATGGAGGAAGGTATAGATGCTTCTTGTGATGCAGATATACGGAGCTTGAAGGCACTGGAAGAGGATCCAGGAGCTAAAACTGAGAAGCTAATCCAGGAGACGAAGATCTCCAGTCTCGGATCCAGTAGCAGTACCTCGACCGAGGCACTCTCTGGACTAAGCGAGGCGACCGAAGAACATCTCGGTCAACGCCTATGCGCCTCGACCGAGGTCGACGACGGGACGATGTCAACTGAGATCGCTGAGAATAACAATTTTCCTACCCCCTTCTCTGACATTCACCCACTGTTGGCAGACCATTCCCTCCACCAACTTTCTGATAATAAAGGTCCTTGGTATGCTGATATTGTGAATTATCTTGTTTGCCAGGAAATACCACCCGGATTGACGTACTCTCAAAAGAAGAGATTCTTCAAGGAAGTACGACATTATTACTGGGATGAGCCGCTGCTATTTAAGCGCGGACCGGATGGGATGCTTCGAAGGTGCATTCCGGAGAATGAAGTTAATAGCGTCATAAGGCATTGTCATTCACTTCCTTGTGGAGGACATGCTAGCACCGATAAAACATGCGCTAAGGTATTGCGTTCCGGTTTCTTTTGGCCTACATTATTTAAGGATGTGCAATCTTTTGTTGTCTCTTGTGATGCATGCCAAAGAACAGGGAACTTATCAAGGAGGAACGAGATGCCACTTAATAACATCCAAGAAGTGGAAGTCTTTGATGTATGGGGGATTGACTTCATGGGACCTTTCCCATCCTCCGGAGGAAACCTCTACATTCTCCTTGCAGTTGATTACGTCTCTAGATGGGTTGAAGCCATTGCTTCTCCCACTAATGACGCCAAGGTGGTTGTGAAGTTCTTGAATAGAACTATCTTTCCACGGTTTGGAACTCCACGCATCATCATTAGCGATGGAGGAACGCATTTCATCAACCGGAAGTTCAAAGCACTTCTATCGAAGTATGGGGTAACCCACAAGGTATCAACCGCTTATCACCCTCAAACTAGTGGACAGGTCGAGATCTCGAATAGAGAAATCAAGTCAATTTTGGAGAAGACCGTCTCTAGAACGAGGAAGGATTGGTCCATGAAGTTGGACGATGCTCTTTGGGCGTACAGGACCGCATTCAAGACTCCCATCGGTACCACTCCTTATAATTTAGTATATGGGAAGTCTTGCCATTTGCCCGTCGAATTGGAACACAAGGCGTATTGGGCGATCAAATGGTTGAATTTCGACATCAAGGAGGCTGGTGAGAAGCGACTATTGGAACTTAACGAGCTGGAGGAGCTGCGTTTGAACGCTTATGAGAATGCCAAAATCTACAAGGAAAGGACGAAGAGATGGCATGACAAGCGTATCATTCCAAAGGAGCTTAACGAAGGAGACTTAGTTCTACTCTTCAACTCCCGCCTCCGCCTTTTTCCAGGTAAGTTGAAATCTAGATGGACCGGACCTTATGTTGTGAAACATGTTTTCCCTCATGGTGAAGTTGAGATATGGGGCGAAACTAGTGGAAGCTTTAAGGTCAACGGTCATAGACTTAAGAAGTACCAACCGGAAACGCCGGTTGAGGAGGTTGCACCGATATACCTCGTTTGAGACGCATCATGGTCCAGCTAGCGACCTTAAATCAAGCGCTTCTTGGGAGGCAACCCAAAGTATTGCTTTCTTTTTCCCGTTTTCTAGTCTAGCTTAGATAGTTTTTGTTTTTGCTTTGCTTTGCTTTGTTTTTGGCGTTCTGGACAGACAACAGGGAACATCTAAGGAAGGAGCACAACTGGAAGGACAGAAGTTCGAGATTCTGAGAAGACAGAAGCACCTCGGTTATTGTCAGAGCACCTCGACCGAGTTGATTCTTGAGCAACCGAGGCGACTAGGGTTTCTGTAGAACCACCTCGGTCCATACCACCTCGGTCCAGTCGAGACCATCTCGACCGAGGTGACAGCAGATCTAGTAACAGTATAAAAGGCGAAAAAAAAATTACTTTTCACTTTTTTATCCTCCTCGACCGCGGCGAACAGACACACCTCGCTCATCTCAGATCCTGCTTGTTTTCGACGTTTTCTGCTTCCAAACCGAGATTGAAGGGTAGCGGAGTCGATTGCAACAACAAATCTGCAAGAAATTCGAGTGAATCGGCCGGAACGAGGTAAAAACGATCGAAACCCTAACTCGTTCGTTTACTTCGATTTGGGCTTTGGTTGCCCTTGAATCTGCTGAGGAAAAGCTTAAGTACCCCTTAGGAAGCATTTGTAGTGATTTTAGGGGGAAAAGAACGGAATTTCTGAGAGTGGAATCGCGACTGTCTTCTCCTCGGTCCAGTCGACCTGCACCTCGGTCGAGGTGATTCTTGGAGTTTGTCAGTCGACCGAGGTTGTCTGACAGTGTTGATTGAAGATGAGTTCTGACAGGTTGTTAGCCCTTAGAGATAGATCCTCTCCTTCCCCTTCTTCTTCCTCATCCCGACCTTCTATCCCGGTGATCCATCAGAGACACCAGGTAGATTATGAGCGCATTGCTAGTCGTCCAGTGATCGCACCTAGATTTCTGGACATTTCTGCTTTTGACTGTCTCCACGTTGATGGAGAGCTTAGGAGGATGATCACCACCGTAGGGCTGGATCAGTTTACTGAGATCCGAGCCCCAGCCTACTTAGAGCCGACCCTTGAGTTTGTCAGCTCCTTCACTTACCTCCCCACAGAGAGGGCTGTGAAGTACCGGTTGATGAACCGGAACTATTTAGTACCTCTAGACCACTGGAGAGATATTTTTGGCTTCCCTGCCCCCACTGCTGTAGACTTCCCGACCCGAGCTGTAGCTAGAGAGTTCTGGGGTCAGATTGCCCACATTACAGAGCATGCAGATAGGTGGCGCCCTGGTGATTACAGGGAGAAGCTTATCTTCCATCTTCCTTTTCGATTAGCCCACAGGATCTTCAGCGAGACGCTTCTGGCGCGTACTGAGACGCCCCAGAAGGTCCGACAGGGGGAGCTCTTTGCTTAATACTGCATGGTTACAGGTGGATACCCCGACTTTGGATTGATTCTGGCAGAGGATCTGCACAGGATCAAGGCCAAAGGGAAGGGAGATATATGCTGTGGTGGGATAGTGACCCATATCGCTAGGTATCAGGATATGGATCTGAGTAGGTGTACTATGGTGGCGGCTGCCAAGCCGCTCGGACTACAGGAGATGATCACACGGAGGATTCTAGTTCCCCGTGGTTTGACTACACCCTACGTCGCTATGTCATGGGAGCTGACTGCACCTCAGGGCATCAGGTGGTCTGCACAGTTCTCAGTCTTTGATCCACATTATTGGCAGACCGCTTGGGGTCCATTGATGGAGGATTACAGAGAGGGAGCAGCTGCCCCTGCTGTAGCTGAGGAGGAGAAGGAGGCTGAGAACGACGACGACGACGAGGATACAGTAGATGAGAGAGGAGGTGGCGTCCCGATGGACACAGGGACAGATACAGCTGGGACGAGCGCGCCACCCATCATAGATTTGGATGACGAGGAGGACACTGAGCCGGCACCAGCTGAGACTTCTCCAGTCAGACCTGCTAGACCCAGGAGGCATGGAGTGAGGGATAGAGCTGCTCACCGACGGATCGATGACCTGACGGATCAGGTTATCGACTCATATGCTGCATTATCGCTGGATATCCGCGAGATGCAGGAGCGGCAGCATCATCAGCACATCATGGCTCAGTTGCAGTTCGAGCGCATCATGGGCCATCCTTACGATCCGACTCAGTATCCCTACATACCACCACCACCACCGGATCGCGACTATTGAGGAGCTGCTAGATTTCCTTTATTTTCTTTTATGCAGTTCGGCTTTTATCCGGTGAGTACTCTCATGTTAGACTTTTATTATACCCACTGGGACAGTGTGTCTCAAGTATGGGGTATTTGTTGTTATTTGACTACGTGATGTATTTGATTGACCACCTTTGATGTATTTTATTTATCGGATATTTTATTTATGCTTCCCTCCTGCATTTATATGATTATCTGATATTACATGCATACCTACAGGTTATTTGATTGAGAAAAACGTCGAAACTAAAAAAAAATTGGTTTTAAAAAAAAATTTTTTTCGACCTCGACCGAGTCAGTATTGGCTAAACGAGGCGTTTCACCTCGGTTGAACCAAGAACACCTCGACCGAGGTGTGTTAGCTGAGAGTTTTCGAAAACGATTTTGTGTTACTTATCTGGATATGATCTCAGTGAAGATCTTGTTTACTTACTGGTTTTAAATTCTTTATGTGTTTGAAAGGTTTTATAATATGTTTAAGTTGCTAAATGCTTTGTTTGAAATTATTAGCATGTTTAATACTTTGTTTTTATCCAAATTATGTTGAATTTGAAGGTTGACACCGCAGGTTAAGTTCTCTCACTTTCTTCTTGGAAAGACCAAGGCAATTCATTCTCTTCTTCTTCTTCTTCTTGATCATGCTTAGCCCCTCATACACATTTTGCCTCCCTTTACCTATCCGGGAATTTGGAAGCAAGCGAAGTGGTGAAAGCAAGTTAAAGTTGAGAAGTGGCTGGAAGTGAAGTGTTAGAAAGCAATAATAGGTTTGGGGAAGTCAATCATGAAGATGAGTAACTCGGCACCATTCACATAGCCGGGTGTTTGTGTCTTGCCAAAGTCGGATTGAGTAATGTTCCTAACGGGTCATGGTATGTGCATCAAGGGTTTGATGCATCTCGAGAAATTGATGATTGCAGATTTCCTAGGCTTCGGTTATTGTGCACCTCTGTCCATGCATCCCAAAAAGTAAAGTAAAAAAAAAAAAGAAAAAGTGTGAGATAAGCGAAGCTTATTGGTGGAAGATGTTGCAAGTCAAAGTGAAAGTGAAGTTCATCCTTTTCCCGGATTCTAGCACCACATTACCTTACATACATCCCTACCCTACACGTTTCTTGACCTTTTCTTTTGGGAAGCCCTTGAGACCTTGAGCTTGTTGATTGACTTAGCGGTTTAAACTGGATTATACATAATTCATTTTGATAATTATAATTTATTATGCATTCTATGATTTTATGCAAAGATGAACAACTTTCCTATATTTATAAAATGTTTTGATCATATTGAGTTTTTAAATTCCAGGAAGTACTCTCTTAGAGTGATCTATGATAGTTACACACCATAAAATGTTTTTTGAAAGACTTTTTCATTGATTTTCTTGACTTATAATCCATTCTATCTTGTCTTCTATATGCGGAACTTGCTTGGGGACAAGCAAGGGCTAAGTATGGGGTATTTTGATAGCATGAATTATAGTCTATATTTTGGGGTTTGTTTGGACGTTTTATCTTTCATAATCTGCATGTTTGTATGTACATTATGTGATTTTACTACCATTTCATCTACCTTTGCGAGAATCGAGGTCTACACCTAGTTTCGTTGTAATTGCAGGTAATATGGTACGTTTTGCATCAAAAAGGAGCAAAAAGGAGTCATGAGTCATTTGGAGCTACATCCAGGAAGCATAGCCATAGATTAAAGATTTACTTTGGACCAGTTTTGAGAGATTTCACATTCAGTTATGACTCACCTCGGTTGACCAGAGATTCATCTCGACCGAGGTGATCCAGAGAGGCCGACTCGACCGAGGCGAACACCTAGGACGCGGCGAGAATATTTTATTCTTGGCTGAGATCTTTTAAAATTGGAAAGTGATCTTATATTTTTGGGCTTGGCTCCTGGAAGGAAGGAGATATGCAGAATCATATATTTTACCTATATTTATGGGAGAAAATCTTTCTAAGATTTATTATCTTTGGAGGGTTATTTTCCTATAAAAAGGGTTGGATTTTTCACAAATCCGATCGTGCTTAGATCTCGCTTACACCGAAAAATACGCAGCAGCAGCCTACTCCAAGTTGGGAGGATTGAAGAACCTTTTTGAAGGTTGAAGGAAGATTGAAGTCCATAGCTTTTATAGCTTTATTGAAGGGTTTTGTAAGATTGTCTTCAATTCCCTCAATTGTTGTCTTGTCTTTTTGGATTGTTATCCAAGGAACGCTTTGTTGTGATATTTCATCCAGTTATTGAAGTCTTTTCATTAAATTCTTCTTTGTTCAAATATTCACCTTCTTCCCATATATTTTAATACTTTCATTATGATGATGAGTGGCTAATTTCCTTGTGTGATTCTAGGGTGATTGGCTGAAGGTTGGGGGAAAAACAATGATAGAATAATCTTAGATTCCAGTAGGATCCTGAAAGTTCGAGTCTTTAACCTTAACCCTAAGCATCTCGTTCAGTCGATGAACACCTCGGCCGGGGTGGAAACTGGCTGACCCTATCTGATCCATAACTGAGAGTTAAGTGTTAGAGTTTGCCAAATCCTATTCTTATTACACCTTTCCTGGTTCAAAGCAAGCTTAGGATGAGACTTACCCGGTGATTCCTTAGTTTGTGTATTAACGATCATAAGTGTAGGTAATAAAGGTTTGTCCTTTATTGGGGTTTGAGTGTGCTTCCATCCCATCTTTGTGAGTTAGCCTGAGACTTACCCGGTAAAGGTTGATTCTATCCCCTTAGATGGTGTGTTAATTTGAGGTTATAGTTCTTTATCTTGATTCCTTGAGACTTACCCGGTAATAGGAGTTACGGTTTAGGATTAGTGTGTAGTGAGACTTACCCGGTGATCTACTCCACTTTAGAAACACCTTCCCCACGTAAAAATCTCAGCTTTGTCCGCTTATCTATAGATCTTGAGTTGGAACCACAACTAGATGCTTTAATCCCTAGAATTGCATGTTTGCTTTATTGACTTCTTATTCATCTTTGATTGTGTTAATCGCTCTTGTGGTTAGTTTTGACATAGCACACCGTATTGACTTTGTTTCACCGAGTCCCTGTGATCGACCCCTGGAATTTTCTTGCTTTTACTACGATTGACCCGTACACTGCGGGTTCGCATCCTTGTTTTAAGCTTAAGTCTAGGGTTATAAATTTAAAGCTTGCACACACCGTTTGGAGCGAACACCCTTGTACAAGGAGAGCTTAATCGTCAACAACCTCCACCTCCTCCACCACCGGTGGTACAACCGCAGCCGGCAGTTAATGATAGGGATGTGCCCATTGCCATTGAAGAGCCACAAACCCTAGGGAGACGTATGGATCCGGCACAAAGAGCACACCGTGCGGGTGTGAACTTAGGAGATCCCGCAGCCCACAACTATGAGCTCCGCCCTCAAGTTCTACAAATGATCCGGCATAATCAATTTGGAGGGATGGAAGGAGAGTCTCCTCATCAACACTTGAAGAACTACGAGATTTTGATGGAGACTCTTAGACCGCCAAGATTGGAGAGCAACAACCATAAGCTAAGGGCTTTTTCCTTCTCTCTTAAGGATAAAGCCTTAGCTTGGTATCAATCTATTCCACAAGGGCGAGTTGGTACTTGGGAGGAGATGACAACCGAGTTTTTGACTAAGTTCTTCCCACCTTCCAAGACTACCGAGTTAAGAGGGAAGATCAATGCCTTCGTGATGAAGGATCGAGAGGGTTTGTTCTAGTCTTGGGAGAGATTCAAGGATCTTCTCCTAGATTGTCCACACCATGGCATACCGAAAATTGAGCTTTTGGAGATCTACTTCAAGGGACTTGATGAAGATAGCCAATTCAAGCTTCAATCCCTTTCCAGTGGGACTTTCATGGAGAAGCATGTGGATGATGCTTGGGAGTTTGTAGAGAAACAAGCTCTAGTGATTGAGAAATACTCCCATAGGAAGAGTGAAGGGAGAAAGGCGGGAGCATATGAGGTGAGTGAAGTCACCATGAGCAATTTCAAGCTTGACGCCATCAACAATGAATTGAAGTCCTTGAGGGAGTTGTGTGCTACAACTTTGAAGAACCAAGCAACTCCTCAAGTGTGCTTCCACAAGCTAACTTATCTTCCAAGGAGGAGGATGTGAATTACATGGGAAGGGGCAATTACAACAACTATCAAGGCCCAAGTAACTTCAACAACAACCGGCAATTTAACAATTACCGGCCCAACCATAACCATCCCGGGTTTTCTTACTCTAACCCGGATGGAGCCTTGAACCCTCCCGCTTCTACAAGCACAACTCCACCACCAAAACCTTCACAAGAACCTCCACCCGGATTTACTCAACCTCCACAGAATAGAACCAAAATGATGTTTGAGCAATTGCTTGGAAGGTTGAGTGGTCTTGAGAGCACCGTGACTTCAATTTCTAAAGCTCAAAAGGTTTTGGAAGCACAAGTGTTCCAGAAGGTGGGTGAAGCACATAGAGATCCGGGAAAGCTTCCCGGGAGAACCGAAGAAAACCCAAGAGGCCAAGTGTTGGCTATTACAACAAGAAGTGGGTTAAGCATGAAGGATCCCTTGCCCAAGGAGAATGCTAAAGGGAAGCAAGTGGTGAATGAAGAAGAGACCTTGCAAGGAGATGGAGGCAAGAGCAAGGATGTAGAGCCAACTTATGTGGCACCGCCTCCATACAAGCCACCACTACCGTTCCCTCAATCACGAGCAAGAGCTCGCTTGGACAATCACTTTGGTAAATTCCTTGAACTTATGTCTAAATTTCATATTAACATTCCGTTCATGGATGCTTTCTTAGGTATGCCGGCATATGGCAAATTCTTGAAGGAAATACTCTCCAACAAAAGGAAGTTGGAGGAGTATGGGGAGATAAGAATGACAAAGAGATCTTCGGAGTTAATTCAAATAATGAAGGAGGAGATGCCTCCTAAGCTAAGGGATCCGGGATCCTTTTGTGTACCAATCGGAGTAGGAGAAGTGAAGTATGACACCCTATGTGATCTTGGGGCAAGTGTAAGCATCATCCCGCTTGCACTTTGCAACAAGGTTGGGCTAGGAGAGCCAAAGCCGGTCAAGATGACCCTTTACATGGCGGACCGCTCGATCACTCATCCGGTTGGAATCTTGGAAGACATCCCGGTGCAACTAGGGAAGTTCTATGTGCCCATAGACTTCGTTGTTTTGGACATCCAGGCGGACTATCCGGTTCCTATCATCTTGGAGAGACCTTTCCTAGCTACTTCCGGATGTCTAGGAGATTGCAAGAATGGAACCCTATCCTTCAACATTGGAGAAGAAAACATCAAGTTCAAGCTGTCCACAATGATGAAAGGACCAACCCTTGATGAAGATGTATTCAACATAGTTGAAGAAGAGGAGTCTAGAGAGGTTGTGAGCTCAATCTTGCTCAATGATCCACTTGAGAGGGTTCTTAGCTCAAGCTTGATGGAGGAAGTAGTTGAGGAGAGTAGCAATGAATTAATCAAGGCCTTGAATGCATTGGACGAGCTACCAAGTGTTGGATTTGAAGTGCTAGAAGAAGGGAGAAACTGGCAGAAAAATCAGACTGGAGGGTCCAGATCGGCCGATTTTTGGCCTTGTGCTGAAATTTCAGCCAGTTCAGCAAAAACAGAAACTCAGATCGACCCACTGCAAGAAAAATCGGCCGATTTTTCCTCCTGGGCCGATTTTCCTGAGTCTTTTCAGCATCAACCACTTGAGTGTGAGCAATCATCAAGGGACTTCAAGGAGGCTTCCATGGCTTTGCAATCATCTCAACCTACATTGTATGGATCATCTCCAACCGAAAAAGGTCCTCCTCAACTTGATCTTAAACCTCTTCCCTCTCATTTAAAGTATGCTTTCTTTGGTTCAAATTCTACTTATCCGGTGATTGTGAATGCATCTTTGAATGATGATGAGCTTAATAGATTGTTGAATGAATTGAAATTGCATAGAAAGGCAATATGATACACCATTGATGATCTTGTTGGCATCAAACCATCTTTGTGCATGCATAGGATAATGATGGAAGATAATCATAAACCCTCTATTGAATATCAAAGAAGATTGAATCCCATAATGAAAGAGGTAGTCAAAAAGGAAATCATTAAGTTGCTAGATGCGGGAATTATCTACCCTATCTCGGATAGTAAGTGGGTTAGTCCCGTTCATGTAGTACCTAAGAAGGGTGGGATGACCGTAGTGACCAATGAGAACAATGAACTAATCCCGACTAGGACGGTTACGGGGTGGAGGATGTGTATTCACTATAGGAAGCTTAACATGGCCTCTAGGAAAGATCACTTCCCCCTTCCCTTTATTGACCAAATCCTAGAGAGATTAGCTCAACATTCCCATTTTTGTTACTTAGATGGCTATAGTGGATTCTTCCAAATCCCTATCCACCCCGATGACCAAGAGAAAACAACCTTTACATGTCCATGTGGTACTTTTGCATATAGGAGAATGCCATTTGGGTTGTGTAATGCACCCGCCACCTTCCAAAGGTGCATGATGGCAATCTTTTCGGAATATATTGAAAATATTATGGAAGTGTTCATGGATGATTTCTCTGTTTATGGTTCTTCCTTTGATAATTGCTTGGCTAACTTGTCATTAGTATTGCAAAGATGTGAGGAGACAAATCTTGTCTTGAATTGGGATAAATGCCACTTCATGGTAAGTGAAGGTATTGTGTTAGGACACTTGGTGTCTAACCGTGGCATTGAGGTTGATAGGGCCAAGATTGAGACGATAGAGAAGTTGCCACCACCTACCTCGGTGAAAGGGGTAAGGAGTTTCTTAGGGCATGCCGGTTTTACCGGAGGTTTATTCAAGACTTCTCTAAAATTTCTAAGCCCCTTACTAACCTACTAATGAAGGATGTTGAATTTGTTTTCTCCAAAGATTGCCTTGAGGCTTTTTGTAGGTTGAAGAACGCCTTGATCTCCGCACCTATAATGCAACCTCCGGATTGGAGTTTACCGTTTGAGATCATGTGTGATGCAAGCGATATAGCCATTGGGGCTGTTTTGGGGCAAAGGAAAGATGGGCGAACTCATGCTATTTATTATGCTAGCAAGACGCTAGATGATGCCCAACTCAATTATGCCACCACCGAGAAAGAGTTGCTAGCGGTGGTGTATGCTTTCGAGAAGTTCCGCTCATATCTTGTTGGAGCGAAGGTCATAGTTTATACGGATCATGCTGCGATCCGTTACCTCCTTACCAAGAAGGATGCAAAGCCTAGGTTGATTCGGTGGATCCTTCTTCTTCAAGAGTTTGATTTGGAAATCCGGGACAAGAAGGGATGCGAGAACTCCGTGGCGGATCACCTTAGTAGACTCCCACCATTGGAGCTTGAAAGAGAGGACATCCCGATTGATGACTCATTCCGGGATGAGCAATTGCAAATGGTGGAGGAATGCTTGTTCCAAGTGTCTAGAGGAAGCGAGCCATGGTTTGCCGACATTGTGAACTACCTAGTGTGTGAGGAAGTGCCTCCCGGTTTGACATATGCCCAAAGGAAGAAGTTCTTCAAGGATGTGAGACATTACTATTAGAGCGAGCCACTTTTGTTCAAAAGAGGGCCGGATGGAATGTTTAGGAGATGCATACCGGAGGATGAGGTGGAGAGTGTGATCCGCCATTGTCACTCCTTGCCATGTGGAGGACATGCTAGCGCACACAAGACATGTGCGAAGGTGCTACAATCGGGCTTCTTTTGGCCAAGTTTGTTCAAGGACGTGCAAGGCTTTGTGGTAGCTTGTGATGCTTGCCAAAGGACGGGCAACATCTCAAGGAGAAATGAGATGCCCTTGAACAACATACAAGAGGTAGAGATATTTGATGTGTGGGGTGTGTACTTCATGGGACCATTCCCTTCTTCATGTGGCAACCTCTACATCCTATTGGCGGTAGATTATGTTTCGAGATGGGTGGAGGCAATCGCCTCTCCTACAAATGACGCCAAGGTTGTGGTGCGGTTCTTCAACCGAGTGATCTTCCCTAGGTTTGGAACACCAAGGGTGATCATAAGTGATGGAGGGAAGCACTTCACCAATAGGAATTTTGGGGCACTTTTGGCTAAGTATGGGGTGACTCATAAGGTGGCAACACCTTACCATCCCCAAACTAGTGGCCAAGTGGAGATCTCCAACCGGGAGATCAAGGGGATTCTCGAGAAGACGGTCTCAAGGACAAGAAAGGATTGGGCTATGAAGCTCGATGATGCTTTGTGGGCTTATAGGACCGCTTTCAAGACACCCATTGACACTACTCCCTACAAGTTAGTCTATGGCAAGTCTTGCCACCTTCCGGTAGAGATGAAGCATAGAGCTTATTGGGCCATTAAGTGGCTAAATTTTGACCTCAAGGAGGCGGGAGAGAAGCGGTTGCTAGACATGAACGCCCTTGAGGAGATCCGGTTGGATGCTTATGAGAATGCCTGGATCTACAAGGAGCGGACCAAGCGTTGGCATGACAAGCGCCTCCTTCCAAAGGAGTTGAATGAAGGCGACTTGGTGCTTCTCTTCAACTTGAGGTTGCGGCTCTTCCCCGGAAAGCTCAAATCAAGATGGACCGGGCCATATGTGGTGAAGAAAGTTTTTCCTCATGGAGCGGTGGAGATAGGAGGAGATCATTGTGGTAACTTCAAGGTGAATGGGCATCGATTGAAGAAGTACATCCCGGAAGCCCCGGTGGAAGTGATTGCCCCGCTTCACCTTGATTGAAACGCTCCTGAATTTGGTCAAGCTAATGACCTTAAAGAAGCGCTTAATGGGAGGCAACCCATTGGTATATATTTTTCCCTTTTGTTTTTCTTGCTTTTGTTTAATCTCACTCTTGGTGTGCTTTGTTTTTCCTTTGTGTTTTTGGGTGCTAGATCTTGTTGATTGTCATGAGTTATGAGATGTTGGAGGTCATGTGAAAGCCTCATGGACCAGTTGAAGGTACAAGATCCAAGTACATGGACGAGGAGGAAAGCACCCAGAAAAATCGGCCCGTTCTTTAGACAAATCGGCCGATTTTCCTGGGCTATGGGGCAATTTTTCCTCTGTACAAAAGAAAGTGATGATCTCCAATCAAGCATGGGTGGAGCGGACGTGGAACTTGGACGGCTTGCAATGCCAAGCGCAGGTTCCGACACCATAATGAACATCAAGAGCTCTCTACCATCCTTGATCGATCATCCTTGATCGATCATCCACCATCATCATCCAATGTGAACCGAAATACCAAAGCATCACCAATTTTACATTGTGAGGACTCTCTTTCACTTCTTTATTTAGTTTCCACATTGGGGACAATGTGTTTCTAAGTATGGGGTGGGGTTTTTATGATCATTTGCATGATTAGCATCTAGGATAGTTTAATTTTGTCACACGTTTCATTATGTCTTGCATTGTACATACATATTTCGAAAAATCAAAAAAAAAAAATCAGAAATTTTAAAAAATTTTAGTGCTTCTAAGGCTTGGATATGACCCTAATGATGAATCTTGTCTTGTGGATTGGCTATGGATGACCTTATGTGTTAAATTGATGATGCATATGTGGACTTGAAATACTTATCTTGAATTCCATTAATGACTTGTGATTATGATGCTTGCCTTGATTTAATTGAGGATTGAAAGTCGAAATTGCATGCTAGTTCTTGCACATCAATTAGGAGTGATTAAGGCAATTCATTTTTCTCTACTTCTCATCTTGATCATGTTGCTTGAGCACCTCAATTGAGATAAATTTGACCTCTTTTGACCCATCCGGGAATAGGAGCATGTTAGTGTGTTGATGTGTGTGAAAAGCAAGTGTGGGGTGAAGATGTTGATGAAAGAATATCATGCATAAAATGCTGAAATTGTTGTGAAAGTGTAGACAAAAACATATGTTTGGGGACGTTGGCTTTGATGACAAGTAACTCGGTACACTTCACATAATCGGGTGTTGGTGCCTTGCCAAAGTCAAATAAACCAATAGTCCTAACGAGCTTTGGTATGTGTGCCCGGTGTGGATGCACCTCGAAAAAATAGAAAAAGCCCGAGGACGGCTAATCACCAAGGTTTCGGCTTTTGTACACCAATGCCATTGTCTCAAAAATAAAAGAAAAGAAAGAAAAGAAAATGAAGAAAAATATACACTTGAGGGAAGTTGAAAAGAAATGTAAAGTTGTGGTTGTTTAGTTCCTTTCACGGATTAGCATCACATAGCCTAGAAAATTCCCGCCTAATCACAACGTTTCTTGGCCTTCTATTTCACAAGTCCTTATGACCTACTTGCATGTGTGTAAGACTAAGTGATTTAGATTGGATATGCTCATGATCATCTTGACTTCTTCATCTTTACACTTCATTGCATGCTATCAAGTTAAGTGTAATTGTCTTTTCATGTTTTCATTTATTTGATACATGATTGCTTGTCCATTGCCATGAAACATGACTATGAAGGTGATCAAAAATTAGAAGCACAAACCCAAAAAGATTTTACCATCTTTCTGCATACATAAATCATGTCATCTTGTAGTCTATAGTTGAGAATTTGCTCGGGGACGAGCAAAACTTAAGTATGGGGTATTTTTGATAACACGATTTATGACTTAGGTTTAGGTAATCATTTAGATAGATTTCTCACTCATTCATGCACGGTTTAGCACTAATTCACGACGTTTGCACTCAAATCACGTATTTTGTCGAGATAGACGTCTACACGGACTTGTGCGTTGCTTTGTAGGTAATTCGGGGATCTATTGGACGTTAATCGATACATTTGAGGGCCAAGCCTCATGATGATACACATCCAAAGCCTTGGAGGAGCATAATTGGAGCAACAAAGGACACAAAGACCACTATTGGTGCAAGCAATGGAGCAACTCATGGCTAGACGATCATAGCAGGTTTCTGCTGAAGAAAATCGGACCAACTAGCAGCTAAATCGGCCGATTTAATCCTACTTGGTCGTTTTTTGGGCCTTTGACAGCTTAAGCCACGTGTCCCACGATCTCTTGTCCGGCCTTGCTCTTGGTGGAGAATATAAGTGGTCCTGCAGGTTGTTGCTGAGCATCTCTCCTCTCCCACACTCTCATTTCACAGCTCATCAATTTGGGGGAAAGATTGGAGGAGAAGAAAAACTCTCAAGGATTGAAGGAAGAAGAAGAAGACCATTCTAAGAGTGATAGTGAGATTTTGAGTGATTTTGAGTTACTTTTGTAGTTTTGGGATTGAAGAACTATTGCAAGGGTTGTTAGGAACATTTTGGATCTTCATTTTAGACTTTGTAAGTCTTGCTACAACTTAGATTCAATTGAGATTTATTGATTTTGCTTGCTTATCTTTCATTATCCATCTATGAACACCATGTATGCTTGTTTGATGATTTTGGATCTTGATATGCATACTATTGGCTAGTTTATTGTGATTTTGGAGTGATGGATTGATGGTTATGGCTTGGGTGATGATAGGATGGACTTATATGTTAGTTTAGGATGAATTGATTGAACCAAACCTTAACCAGAGAGGAAAATCGACTTGTTCTACAGGTAAATCGGCCGATTTCCCTATGATCCACCCGATTTCCTTCTCTGTTGGTCTTTGATTGATGAATCTGTATGATTGGGGTGTTAGGTTGTTAAATCCTAGGGTTTATTAAGCCTAATCTAGCTTAGGATCACCTAATGCTATCAACCTAAGTGAGGGAAGAGATCTACCCGATGATTTCCGATCTTAGATACCTTAGAAGATGAATTCTAGGTAGTAGTGAGCCTCATAAGCCGCTATTGGATCGAGTGTGCTAGGATTATTGCTTCAGATTTCCCTATTCAGAGACTTACCCGGTAAGGAGAAGGTTACCCCTTGTGTAGTATCTAGTTTGTGTAGAATTCCTTATTCTAACCCCCTTGAGACCTACCCGGTGATAGGAGTTTGATGCGGGATTAGTGAAGTGAGAGACCTACCCGGTAATTGCTTCCATTAGTGAAACATTCTTTCCTCAACACCGCAGTTTGTCCTTAAAATCCTTAGAACCTTGAGTCCGATGCCATAACCGGAAATCTTGACCTCTAGAATCCACTTTTCTCTCTTGATCATATATTTTGTGCTTTGTGTTACTTGTTCGTTTTGCTAGCTTGAGTTGTTAGTTGTTTTATTACCTTGCTTGATTTGTGATCTTTGTTTGATCACCACAAAAACCAACCAAAAACATTGTGTTTTCCATTTTCTTTGTTCCTCACCTTATCTTAGTCTAGATTTACACTATCTTTGATCATGCTTGACTCGATTTCACCTTAGTCTTTGTGTTCGACCTCGGAATACTATCCCTACTACAAACGTCCCGTACACTGCGGGTTCGCTAGGAGTTAGGATAAATATAACGAGTATAAATTTAAAACCTATTGCGTATCACACATATCCTGAGCGTAACAATTAGTAATGACGTATCACTTAATTAAAGATAATAAAAAGGAATGAGTGTTACATGCTGATTGCGTATGTTGTGTGTTTGTGCTTTTACCGTTATACTTATGCATAGAATGTTAGCTAACGGTTTTATACCACTTGTAGATGCCTTGCAGGTTAGGGAGGCGATCGAGTGATCCGGCGGTAGTGGGCAGCCGGGGTTCCGTGCATTATAGGACGGGACTGTTATATTTTATTTTATGACTATTGAGACTGATGTTGGTATTTCTGGTTTTTTGAGACTTGGCTGTATTGTTTTCAGAATTTGGATTCTTATTATTTCCGCTCATGTTATAAAACTCTTTGTTTTGCCTTTTTATTTGTGCCGTGTTGTAAGGTCCGATGAAGTTGTTGCCAGGCTAAGGGCCAGGACCCATTGTGAGGTCCCAGCTCGTAGCATTTCGAGTCCTCTAGGATTCGGGGTGTTACAATATGGTATCAGAGTCAAATTGGCAACAACGGCACTCGCCATCTTCAAAAAGGCCGAATAAACAAATAAACTGAAACCGCAAGGGTTCCGAACTTTTAAAATGAAATTTTTGTTTTCCAAACCATGAGCATAAACGGGTTGGGATAGAATGCACGGACCGCCACTACCTCCGCTAAACTCGATAACATAGTTTATTGGACTTCTGTTATAACTTGTAATTTTAGTAACTTTGCGACCTTTAGAAGTGACCTAAAGTAATAAGATAGTCATGTCCTTACTAGGAACTAAAGTAGTCTTATATTGATCACGTCATTACCAAATGGCACGTACGAGAGCGACAACTTACGTTGGACGAGGAGAGGGCCGACCTCCCCTTCCTCCTGGAGCCCCAAGACAGGGACGTGTGAGCAGGCCTCAGAGGGGCCGAGGTCGAGGACGTGTCCCTGTTGTAGATCCGCCAGCTGCGGATGTACCTGCTGAGGAGGTGGCCGAGAGTATTGTTCCAAAGATTAGGGATGAGACTGCTACTAGGTCCGGAGTACGGAGTGCAGGGCCTGCTGATTCTGGCCGCATATCGATTGGAGCATCGGAGTATCGAGTTTATGTCCAGCAGGTGCAAGAGGCATACAGGGCCGGAGCACCACCTCCAGCACCGCTAGTGCCAGCTAGGTCAGCAGAGGTCTCTCAGAGGGTGACTCAAGTGGTAGTTCCACCGGTGGTAGCTGCACTAGTGAGAGCTGTCGAGGATGACCGAGTGAGAGATGAGCTGAGGGTACCGAGACCAGATGAATGGTTAAAGACATTCAACCATGAGCGAGTTCCCACCTTCGACGGGAACGTTGGACTTGAGGTGGAACATTGGATCAGTCATGTGGAGTTCGCGCTAGAGGCGATTCGCTGCCTTGAGAGTCGTAAGGTGGAGCTGGTTCAGACATTGTTTAGGGACCAGGCACAGCACTGGTGGAGGACAGTGAGGGGCGGAGTGTCCCGATTTTAGCAGTTGCTGAGTCTCGTGAGAGAGACCTTTTGTCCTACCTCACTGAGAAGGGACCGAGTGCAGGACTCCTTGGAGGCAGGTTTTGAGGATGTTCCGATAGCTGAGGCTATTAGGAAGTTCCGGGAGGAGCTGTCACTGTTGGGTCCTGCTGCACCACATGTGGACCAACACGTGTATCCGTTTTCCCGGAGATTGAGAGAGACTACCCGCTCCTATTTAGCAGGGTTCCACTGTGATTCCTTAGCTGATTATCAGGATCGGGCTTCAGCGTATGAAAGGGACCGACTGGGTTACCGGAGAGCTATGCAGTCTGGAGGGTCACACAAGAGACAGAGGACCGGACCAGTCAACACTGGAGTAGGAGGGTCAGGTCATAGGCGTGGTCAGTCCCAGGGCCGTTCTAGTCACCAGGTGGCACCGCCGATAGGATCTAGAGTACGTCAGTGCTAAAACTGTGGGGAGCAGGGACACATTAAGCCGGAGTGTAGGAGGCCACCAGTTACATGTTTTACTTGTGGCCAGCTGGGGCACAGGGCTACCTTCTGCCGACAGGACAAGGTAACCTCACAACAGGGGTCCTCACCTGCTGGTACCCCAGGAGGAGGACAGAGGTAGTCTTAGTATCTGGCTCGGGGTCAGCAGCAGCAGGCTCCGGGTCAGGCATATTCACAAGGTTCTACTCAGATTCCAGCTAGAGGTAGAGGGCGTGGTGGAGGCACTTCAGAGACTAGGGGTACTCAGGCTCGAGTCTTTGAGTTGAGGAGTGCCGTAGAGCCAACAGCGCCCGCATCCACAAGTATTATCACGATTCATGGCTTTCCAGTCCGAGTACTTTTTGATACGGGTACGACGCACCCTTTCATATCTGATGATTGCATAGATAGGCTGACCTTAGATACAGTAGAGGGGGAACCTTTCCTTATAAGGTTACCCGATGGGAGTAGGGTTCGTGGTACTCGGGAGATTCACGATTGTCCTATCCACTTGGGAGGTCGTGACTGGCTAGCCGACTTTCACGTCATGCACTTAGTGCATGAGGAAGTCATACTCGGGATGGACTGGATGGACCGCCATAGAGTTGTTCTGGACGTCAGAAGGAGGACAGTGACGGTCACTACGGAGTTTGGGCAGGAGGAAGTCTTTCGAGGGTGGGACCTCGGAATAATAGAGACAGTCATTAGTGCGGTCCGAGCCGCGAAGCTCATAGGTCAGGGATGTGAGGCCTTCTGGTGTTACGCCATGAAGGAGGAGACGAGTTCATCATTAGCAGAGACCCCGGTAGCTTGTGAGTTCGAGGATGTCTTTGGCGAGCCGCCTGGCTTACCACCACAGAGGAGCGTAGATTTTGGGATTGAGTTGGAGCCCGGCACGAGGCCGATCTCCAAGGCTCCATACCGCATGGCACCAGTCGAGATGCTTGAGCTTAAGAAGCAACTCGAGGAGTTGGCAGAGAAGGGTTTCATCCGACCCAGTGTGTCTCGCTGGGGTGCACCAGTCCTCTTCGTCAGGAAGAAGGACGGATCGATGAGGCTTTGTATCAACTATCGAGAGTTGAACAAAGTCACCGTCAAGAATAAGTACCCGCTGCCGCGTATTGATGATTTGCTGGATCAGTTACAGGGAGCTACGGTTTTTTAACGTATTGACTTGAGGTCAGGACACCACCAGCTGAGAGTGCGGGAAGAGGACATACCAAAGACAGCATTTCGGACCAATTACGGTCATTATGAGTTCGTGGTTGATAACACGATTTATGACTTAGGTTTAGGTAATCATTTAGATAGATTTCTCACTCATTCATGCACGGTTTAGCACTAATTCACGACGTTTACACTCAAATTACGTATTTTGTCGAGATAGACGTCTACACGGACTTGTG
Source organism: Fagopyrum homotropicum (assembly GCA_033239125.1). NCBI lineage: Eukaryota > Viridiplantae > Streptophyta > Magnoliopsida > Caryophyllales > Polygonaceae > Fagopyrum > Fagopyrum homotropicum. The sequence goes on from BSWB01000008.1 coordinate 69,941,924, forward strand.
CGTTGCTTTGGAGGTATTTCGGGGGTCTTTTGGACATTAAACGATATATTAGAGGGCCAAGCCTCATGATGGTACACATCCAAAGCTTTGGAGGAGCATAATTGGAGCAACAAAGGACACTGACCACTATTGGTGCAAGCAATGGAGCAACTCATGGCTAGACGATCATAGCATGTTTCTGCTGAAGAAAATCGGACCAACTAGCAGCTAAATCGGCCGATTTAATCCTACAGGGTGATTTTTGGGCCTTTGACAGCTTAAGCCACGTGTCCCACGATCTCTTGTCCGGCCTTGCTCTTGGTGGAGAATATAAGTGGTCCTGCAGGTTGTTGCTGGGCATCTCTCCTCTCCCACACTCTCATTCACAACTCATCAATTTGGGGGAAAGATTGGAGGAGAAGAAAAAGCTCTCAAGGATTGAAGGAAGAAGAAGAACACCATTCTAGGAGTGATAGTGAGGTTTTGAGTGAGTTTTGATTGATTGTTGCATCTTGGATTGAAGAACTATTGCAAAGTTGTTAGGAACATTTTGAATCCTCATGTGAGAGTTTGTAAGTCTTGTTACAACTTAGATTTAGTTGAGATTTATTGATTTTGCTTGCTTATCTTTCATTATCCATCTATGAGAACCATGTATGCTTATATGATGATTTTGGATCTTGAAATGCATATTGTTGGCTAGTTTATAGTGATTCTAGAGTGATGGATTGATGGTTATGGCTTTTGTGATGATAGGATGGACTTATATGTGAGTTTAGGATGATTTGTATGCACGAAACCCATTCCAGGAAGAAAAACCGGGCTGTTCTTCATGCCAGATCGGCCGATTTATTTAAGATCCACCCGATTTATTCTCCTATTGCTCTTTAAATGATGAATCTGTACGTTAAGGTGTTAGGTTGTTAAATCCTAGTGTTTATTAAGTCTAATTTAGCTTAGGATCACCTAATGCTATCGATCTAAGTGAGGGAAGAGATCTACCCGATGATTTCCGACCTTAGATACCTAAGATGATGAATGCTAGGTAGTAGTGAGCCTCATAAGCCGCTATTGGATCGAGTGTGCTAGGATTATTGCTTGAGACTTCCCTATTCCGAGATTTACCCGGTAAGGAGAGGGTTACCCCTTAAGTAGCATCCGGTTTGTGTAGAATTCTCTACTTTAACCCCTTGAGACCTACCCGGTAATAGGAGTTAGATGCGGGACTAGTGAAGTGAGAGACCTACCCGGTGATTACTTCCATTAGTGAAACACTCTTTCCCAACACCGCAGCTCGTCCTTAGAATTCTTAGAATCTTGAATCCAATGCCATAACCGGAAATCTTGACCTCTAGAATCCACTTTTCTCTATTGATCATATACTTGTGTTTGAGTTACTTGTTCGTTTTGCTAGCTTGAGTTGTTAGTTGTTTTCTTGTCTTGCTAGATTTGTGATCCTTGCTTGATCACCACAAAAACTCAACCAAAAATATCATCATTTTCATTTCTTTATTTCTTACTCCTCTCTTAGATTAGATCCACACTATCTATGACCATTGTTTGACTCGATTTCACCTTAGTCTTTGTGTTCGACCTTGGAATACTATCTCTACTACAAACGTCCCTGTACACTGCGGGTTCGCTAGGAGTTAGGATAAATATAACGAGTATAAATTTAAAGCTTATTGCGATTCACACACACATCCTGAGCGTAACAAGTTTTTGGCGCCGTTGCCGGGGACTAGGTCTAGATTGAGTCATTTTGTGATTGTTTATAGTGTAGGTCTTTCTTGTTGCTTTTGATCTCTCTTTGGTGTATGTTTTTGCTTTTCAGGACATCTCTTACTCTTTAGGTGTATGCGAAGATCTCGTGGCAAGGATTTAGCTCCATTCGATCCCGAACCGGAGAAAACCCTTCGATCTAGATCCAAGAGTATTAAAAAGGGAAAAGAGATGGCCGGAAGAGACCTCCAAGCTGAATTGGATGAAGCCTTAGAGCAAATAAGGCTAAGAGATGAGCTCTTGGAGGAAGAAAGGAGACTTGCCAATGAGAGGCAAGAGGCAACTAGGAGGGAGATTGATGAGATTAGGCAAGCCCTTGTTCAAGGAGAGCTTAATCGCCGACAACCTCCACCTCCTCCACCACAACCGCAGCCGGCGGCGAATGTTAGGGTTGTACCCATTGCTATTGAAGAGCCACAAACTTTGGGGAGACGTATGGATCCGGCACAAAGAGCACACCGTCCGGGTGTGAACTTAGGAGATCCCGCAGCCCACAACTACGAGCTCCGCCCTCAAGTTCTACAAATGATCCGGCATAATCAATTTGGAGGGATGGAAGGAGAGTCTCCTCATCAACACTTGATGAACTATGAGATTTTGATGGAGACTCTTAGACCGCCAAGATTGGAGAGCAACAACCATAAGCTTAGGGCTTTTTCCTTCTCTCTTAAGGACAAAGCCTTAGCTTGGTATCAATCTATTCCACAAGGGTGAGTTGGTACTTGGGAGGAGATGACAACCGAGTTTTTGACTAAGTTCTTCCCACCTTCCAAGACTACCGAATTAAGAGGGAAGATCAATGCCTTCGTGATGAAGGATAGAGAGAGTTTGTTCAAGTCTTGGGAGAGATTCAAAGACCTTCTCCTAGATTGTCCACACCATGGCATACCGAAAATTGAGCTATTGGAAATCTACTTCAAGGGACTTGATGAAGATAGCCAATTCAAGATTCAATCTTTTTTCGGTGGGACTTTCATGGAGAAGCATGTGGATGATGTTTGGGAGTTTGTAGAGAAACAAGATCTAGTGATTGAGAAATACTCCCATAGGAAGAGTGAAGGGAGAAAGGCGGGAGCATATGAGGTGAGTGAAGTCACCATGAGCAATTTCAAGCTTGACGCCATCAACAACGAGCTAAAGTCCTTGAGGGAGTTGTGTGCTACAACTTTGAAGAACCAAGCAACTCCTCAAGTGCTTCCACAAGCTAACTTATCTTCCAAGGAGGAGGATGTGAACTATATGGGAAGGGGCAACTACAACAACTACCAAGGCCCAAGGAACTTCAACAACAACCGGCAATTCAACAATTACCGGCCCAACCATAACCATCCCGGGTTTCCCTATTCTAACCCGGATGGAGCCTTGAACCCTCACGCTTCCACAAGCACGACTCCACCACCAAAAGCTTCACAAGAACCTCCACCCGGATTTACTTAACCTCCAAAAGATAGAACCAAAATGATGTTTGAGCAATTGCTTGGAAGGTTGAGTGGTCTTGAGAGCACCGTGATTTCAATTTCTAAAGCTCAAAAGGTTTTTGTTCATTCCAAACGGTATGTGCAAGCTTTAAATTTATAACCCTAGACTTAAGCTTAAAACAAGGATGCGAACCCGCAGTGTACGGGTCAATCGTAGTAAAAGCAAGAAAATTCCAGGGGTCGATCACAGGGACTCGGTGAAACAAAGTCAATACGGTGTGCTATATCAATTCTAACCACAAGAGCAATTAACACAATCAAAGATGAATAAGAGGTCAATAAAGAAAACATGCAATTCTAGGGATTAAAGCATCTAGTTGTGGTTCCAACTCAAGATCTATAGATAAGCGGACAAAGCTGAGATTTTTGCATGGGGAAGGTGTTTCTAAAGTGGAGTAGATCACCGGGTAAGTCTCACTACTCACTAATCCAAAACCATAACTCCTATTACCGGGTAAGTCTCAAGGAATTAAGATAACGAACTATAACCTCAAACTAACACACCATCTAAGGGAATAGAATCAACCTTTACCGGGTAAGTCTCAGGCAAACTCACAGAGATGGGATGGAAGCGCACTCAAACCCCAATAAAGGACAAACCTTTATTACCTACACTTATGATCGTTAATACACAAACTAAGGAATCACCGGGTAAGTCTCATCCTAAGCTTGCATTGAACCAGGAAGGTGTAATAAGAATAGGATTTGGCAAACTCTAACACTTAACTCTCAGTTACGGATCAGATAAGTCACCTCGGTCAGCCAGTTTCCACCCCGGCCGAGGTGTTCATCGACTGAACGAGATGCTTAGGGTTTAAGGTTAAAGACTCGAACTTTCAGGATCCTACTGGAATCTAAGATTATTCTATCATTGTTTTTCCCACAACCTTCAGCCAATCACCCTAGAATCACACAAGGAAATTAGCCACTCATCATCATAATGAAGGTATTAAAATTTATGGGAAAGAAGGTGAATATTTGAACAAAGAAGAATTTAATGAAAAGACTTCAATAACTGAATCAAATATCACAACAAAGCGTTCCTTGGATAGCAATCCAAAAAAGACAAGACAACAATTGAGGGAATTGAAGACAATCTTACAAAACCCTTCAATAAAGCTATAAAAGCTATGGACTTCAACCTTCCTTCAACCTTCAAAAAGGTTCTTCAAATCTTCCAACTTGGGGAAGGCTGCTGCTGCTGCGTGATTTCCGACTGTAAGCGGGATCTAAGCATCCTCCGGATTTGTGGAAAATCCAACCCTTTTTATAGAAAAATAACCCTCCAAAGATAATAAATCTTAGAAAGATATTCTCCCATAAATATAGGTAAAATATATGATTCTGCATATCTCCTTCCTTCCAAGAGCCCAGCCCAAAAATATAAGATTACTTTCCAAGTTTAAAAGATCTCATCCAAGAATAAAATATTCTCGCCGCGTCCTAGGTGTTCGCCTCGGTCGAGTCGGCGTCTCTGGATCACCTCGGTCGAGGTGAATCTGTGGTCAACCGAGGTGACTCACAACTGAATGTGAAATCTCTCAAAACTGGTCCAAAGTAAATCTTTAATCCATGGCTATGCTCCCTGGATGTAGCTCCAAATGACTAATGACTCCTTTTGCTCCTTTTTGATGCAAAACGTACCATATTACCTGCAATTACAACGAAACTAGGTGTAGACCTCGATTCTCGCAAAGGTAGATGAAATGGTAGTAAAATCACATATTATACATACAAACATGCAGATTATTGAAGATAAAACGTCCAAACAAACCCCAAAATATAGACTATAATTCATGCTATCAAAATACCCCATACTTAGCCTTTGCTTGTCCCCAAGCAAGTTCCGCATATAGAAGACAAGATAGAATGGATTATAAGTCAATAAAATCAATGAAAAAGTCTTTCAAAAACATTTTATGGTGTGCAACTATCATAGATCACTCTAAGAGAGTACTTCCTGGAAATTAAAAACTCAATATGCTCAAAACATTTTATAAATATAGAAAAGTTGTTCATCTTTGCATAAAATCATAGAATGCATAATAATTCATAATTATCAAAATTAATCATGTATAATCCAGTTTAAATCACTAAGTCAATCAACAAGCTCAAGGTCTCAAGGGCTTCCCAAAAGAAAAGGTCAAGAAACGAGTAGGGTAGGGATGTATGTAAGGTAATGTGGTGCTAGAATCCGGGAAAAGGATGAACTTCACTTTCACTTTGACTTGCAACATCTTCCACCAATAAGCTTTGCTTATCTCACACTTTTTCTTTTTACTTTACTTTTTGGGATGCATGGACAGAGGTGCACAATAACCGAAGCCTAGGAAATCTGCAATCATCATTTTCTCGAGATGCATCAAACCCTTGATGCACATACCATGACCCGTTAGGAATATCGCTCAATCCGACTTTGGCAAGACACAAACACCCGGCTATGTGAATGGTGCCGAGTTACTCATCTTCATGATTGACTTCCCCAAACCTATTATTACTTTCTAGCACTTTCACTTCCAGCCAACTTCTCAACTTTAACTTCACTTGCTTTCACCACTTCGCTTGCTTCCAAATTCCCGGATAGGTAAAGGGAGGCAAATTGTATATGAGGGGCTAAGCATGATCAAGAAGAAGAAGAGAGAAGAATGAATTGCCTTGGTCTTTCCAGGAAGAAAGTGAGAGAACTTATCTTGTGGTGTCAACCTTCAAATTCAACATAATTTGGATAAAAACAAAGTATTAAACATGCCAATAATTTCAAACAAAGCATTTAGCAACTTAAACATATTATAAAACCTTTCAAACACATAAAGAATTTAAAACCAGTCAGTAAACAAGATCTTCACTGAGGTCATATCCAGATAAGTAACAAAAATTCGTTTTCGAAAACTCTCAGTTAACACACCTCGGTCGAGGTGTTCTTGGTTCAACCGAGGTGAAACGCCTCGTTTGGCCAATACTGACTCGGTCGAGGTCGAAAAATTTTTTTTTAAAAACCATTTTTTTCAGTTTCGACGTTTTTCTCAATCAAATAACCTGTATGCATGTATGTAATCTTAGATAAACATATAGAAGCGAAAGTGAAGCATAATAAGATCATAAATATCCATCAAAGTAGCATACAATCATCCATAGTCAAATAACAAATCCGCATACCCCATACTTGGGACACACTGTCCCAGTGGGTCAAAATAAGTCTAAGGACAAGATACTCACCGAACATAGCTAAACTGCATGAAGAAGTAAGAAACAGCTCCCAGATAAGCCCATCTCGGTTGGCGAAGCACATCTCGGCCGAGGTGTTCTGACAGTACCCGAGATGTATCTCAGTAAAGCTCGTTTCCTCAACTTCTCGAAATTTTGTTCTTCCAGTGTAGCTCCTGAACTGTGATCCTTCCTTTTGGAATACCTGGTTGTTGTCTAGAGGAAAACAAAAACAAAGCAACTATCTAAACTAAACTAGAAAAGGGAGAAGAAAGCAATACCTTGGGTTGCCTCCCAAGAAGCGCTTGGTTTAAGGTCGCTAGCTGGACCCTACGGAATGGGATTACTCAATGCACTTCGAATGTCGTGGAGTGCTCATCACATCCGTAAAAATCTTCCAAGAAGGTTCCGGTTCCTAACTTCACCGGCAAATGGTAAGATCTCCCACGTACAAGCTTGTACAGTTTGATTCTCACAGGAATTCGTCTAGACTTCCTGCACTTCAATGGGACATTCCTCGTGTCCCATCCTTTCCTTGATCGAGAAAACAGTTTCTCGAGAATTATAGCAGCTTCCCCATCTATAGCTTGGGGATGGTACAGGGTCCTGAGCATGCGAGGGACCCCATACTTGAACAAGAGACACTTCATCGCCTTAACGGTGTAGTGTTTGCAAACTCCACTCCTTATAATCCAAGGAGTATCTTCTTCCAACAGTTTAAAGGGAGGTTTCATCTTGATCTTAGGAGGTTCTTTCGGAAAAGACCTCCAACTCTCCGGTGCATTCCTGAAAAATTCATAAATTTTAATAGGGATTTCAAATGAAGTAGGAGAATGTATCTCGTAAAGTTCTCCAAAGCTTGACACAAGTTTCATGTTGGGTTGATATTCCACACACGAAATCCCTCCCAACTCAGCTGATCTTTCTTCCACCTTGACCACAGTCTCAGTAATTTGGCCAAGGTTCGCCGCAACTTGCAGTTTTACAAATTCTTCTTCCATCTCGGTCGAGATCTCCTCCACCTCGGCCGAGGTCTCGGCAGTTGGATCGAGATCTTCCACATCCTCCGCTTCCACAAAAGCTTCAGGAGAAACTTCCGGTTCGACCAAAGGAATGCTTGGAACGTGCAACACTTTCTTATGCTCCTCTTTCGGCTTAGCATAGGATAGGGTGCTTTCCTTGAGCTCCTCCACCTTCTTCATCAACTTCTCCAATCTTGATTCGAGAGAGTCTTCAAAAGGTTGCTCATAAATGTTTTTAGGGACATTATTCTCATCCCATATCGCAAGTTCATGCTGAATGGCCTCTTCTCTTTCCCATTCATTGTTAAACCAATAGAAGGAGTACTTCTCCTCCAAGTATTCATAATGGTCCGCCCTAGCACTTTGTCTTGCTATCCAGGCTGGATCAAATGTAGTCATCGGAAATCCTGAAAACTACAAAACTCATAGAAAGAGTAGTTAGTTGCAACAGGGGCAAATGCCCCGAAAGCAAACCGTAACCGGCTCAGTCTAGACCAAGTCCCCGGCAACGGCGCCAAAAAACTTGTTCGCTCCAAACGGTGTGTGCAAGCTTTAAATTTATAACCCTAGACTTAAGCTTAAAACAAGGATGCGAACCCGCAGTGTACGGGTCAATCGTAGTAAAAGCAAGAAAATTCCAGGGGTCGATCACAGGGACTCGGTGAAACAAAGTCAATACGGTGTGCTTATGTCAATACTAACCACAAGAGCAATTAACACAATCAAAGATGAATAAGAAGTCAATAAAGCAAACATGCAATTCTAGGGATTAAAGCATCTAGTTGTGGTTCCAACTCAAGATCTATAGATAAGCGGACAAAGCTGAGATTTTTGCGTGGGGAAGGTGTTACTAAAGTGGAGTAGATCACCGGGTAAGTCTCACTACACACTAATCCTAAACCGTAACTCCTATTACCGGGTAAGTCTCAAGGAATCAAGATAAAGAACTATAACCTCAAACTAACACACCATCTAAGGGAATAGAATCAACCTTTACCGGGTAAGTCTCAGGCTAACTCACTGAGATGGGATGGAAGCGCACTCAAACCCCAATAAAGGACAAACCTTTATTACCTACACTTATGATCGTTAATACACAAACTAAGGAATCACCGGGTAAGTCTCATCCTAAGCTTGCATTGAACCAGGAAGGTGTAATAAGAATAGGATTTAGCAAACTCTAACACTTAACTCTCAGTTTTGGATCAGATAAGTCACCTCGGTCAGAAGAATTCCACCCCGGCCGAGATGTTCATCAACCGAACGAGATGCTTAGGGTTAAGGTTAAAGACTCGAACTTTCAGGATCCTACTGGAATCTAAGATTATTATATCATTGTTTTTCCCACAACCTTCAGCTAATCACCCTAGAATCGCACAAGGAAATTAGCCACTCATCATCATTATGAAAGTATTAAATATATGGGAAGAAGGTGAATATTTGAACAAAGAAGAATTTAATGAAAAGACTTCAATAACTGAATCAAATATCACAACGAAGCGTTCCTTGGATAACAATCCAAAAAGGCAAGACAACAATTGAGGGAATTCAAGACAATCTTACAAAACCCTTCAATAAAGCTATAAAAGCTATGAACTTCAATCTTCCTTCAACCTTCAAAAAGGTTCTTCAACTCTCCCAACTTGGAGTATGCTGCTGCTGCGTAAACGATTCTCTTGCGCTGATAGCGGATGTATGCGGGATCTAAGCACCCCCCGGATTTGTGGAAAATCCAACCCTTTTTATAGGAAAATAACCCTCCAAAGATAATAAATCTTAGAAAGATATTCTCCCATAAATATAGGTAAAATATATGATTCTGCATATCTCCTTCCTTCCAAGAGCCCAGCCCAAAAATATAAGATTACTTTCCAAGTTTAAAAGATCTCATCCAAGAATAAAATATTCTCGCCGCGTCCTAGGTGTTCGCCTCGGTCGAGTCGGCGTCTCTGGATCACCTCGGTCGAGGTGAATCTGTGGTCAACCGAGGTGACTCACAACTGAATGTGAAATCTCTCATAACTGGTCCAAAGTAAATCTTTAATCCATGGCTATGCTCCCTGGATGTAGCTCCAAATGACTAATGACTCCTTTTGCTCCTTTTTGATGCAAAACGTACCATATTACCTGCAATTACAACGAAACTAGGTGTAGACCTCGATTCTCGCAAAGGTAGATGAAATGGTAGTAAAATCACATATTATACATACAAAAATGCAGATTATTGAAGATAAAACGTCCAAACAAACCCCAAAATATAGACTATAATTCATGCTATCAGTTTTGGAAGCACAAGTGTTCCAAAAGGCGGGTGAAGCACATAGAGATCCGGGAAAGCTTCCCGGGAGAACCGAAGAAAACCCAAGAGGACAAGTGTTGGCTATTACAACAAGAAGTGGGTTGAGCATGAAGGATCCTTTGCCCAAGGAGAATGCTAAGGGGAAGCAAGTGGTGAATGAAGAAGAAACTTTGCAAGGAGATGGTGGCAAGAGCAAGGATGTAGAGCCAACCTATGTGGCACCGCCTCCATACAAGCCACCACTACCGTTCCCTCAATCACGAGCAAGAGCTCGCTTGGACAATCACTTTGGTAAATTCCTTGAACTTATGTCTAAATTGCATATTAACATTCCGTTCATGGATGCTATTTTAGGAATGCCGGCATATGGCAAGTTCTTGAAGGAAATACTCTCCAACAAAAGGAAGTTGGAGGAATATGGGGAGATAAGAATGACAAAGAGATCCTCGGAGTTGATTCAAACGATGAAGGAGGAGATGCCTCCTAAGCTAAGGGATCCGGGATCCTTTTGTCTGCCAATCGGAGTAGGAGAAGTGAAGTATGATGCCTTATGTGATCTTGGGGCAAGTGTAAGCATCATCCCGCTTGCACATTGCAACAAGGTTGGGCTAGGAGAGCCAAAGCCGGTCAAGATGACCCTCTACATGGCGGACCGCTCGATCACTCATCCGGTTGGAATCTTGGAAGACATCCCGGTGCAACTAGGGAAGTTCTATGTGCCCATAGACTTCGTTGTTTTGGACATCCCGGCAGACTATCCGGTTCCTATCATCTTGGGAAGACCTTTCTTAGCTACTTCCGGGTGTCTAGTAGATTGCAAGAATGGAACTCTCTCCTTCAACATTGGAGAAGACAACATCAAGTTCAAGCTGTCCACAATGATGAAAGGGCCAACCCTTGATGAAGATGTATTCAACATAGTTGAAGAAGAGGAGTCTAGAGAGGTTGTGAGCTCAATCTTGCTCCAGGATCCACTTAAGAAGGTTGTTAGCTCAAGCTTGATGGAAGAAGGAGTTGAGGAGAGTAGCAATGAAGTAATCAAGGCCTTGAATGGATTGGATGAGCTACCAACTGTTGGATTTGAAGTGCTAGAAGAAGGGAGAAACTGGCAGAAAAATCGGACTGGAGGGTCCAGATCGGCCGATTTTTGGCCTTGTGCTGAAATTTCAGCCAGTTCAGCAAAAACAGAAACTCAGATCGACCCACTGCAAGAAAAATCGGCCGATTTTTTCTCCTGGGCCGATTTTCCTGAGTCTTTTCAGCATCAACCACTTGAGTGTGAGCAATCATCAAGGGACTTCAAGGAGGCTTCCATGGCTTTGCAATCATCTCAACCTACATTGTATGGATCATCTCCAACCGAAAAAGGTCCTCCTCAACTTGATCTTAAACCTCTTCCTTCTCATTTAAAGTATGGTTTCCTTGGTTCAAGTTCTACTTATCCGGTGATTGTGAATGCATCTTTGAATGATGATGAGCTTAATAGACTGTTGAATGAATTGAAACTGCATAGAAAGGCAATAGGATACACCATTGATGATCTTGTTGGCATCAAACCATCTTTGTGCATGCATAGGATAATGATGGAAGATAATCATAAACCCTCTATTGAACATCAAAGAAGATTGAATCCCATAATGAAAGAGGTAGTCAAAAAGGAAATCATTAAGTTGCTAGATGCGGGAATTATCTACCCTATCTCGGATAGTAAGTGGGTTAGTCCCGTTCATGTAGTACCTAAGAAGGGTGGGATGACCGTAGTGACGAATGAGAACAATGAACTAATCCCCACTACAACGGTTACGGGATGGAGGATGTGTATTGATTATAGAAAGCTTAACATGGCCTCTAGAAAAGATCACTTCCCTCTTCCTTTCATTGATCAAATGCTAGAAAGGTTAGCTCAACATTCCCATTTTTGCTACCTAGATGGCTATAGTGGATTCTTCCAAATCCCTATCCACCCCGATGACCAAGAGAAAACAACCTTTACATGTCCATGGGGTACTTTTGCATATAGGAGAATGCCATTTGGGTTGTGTAATGCACCCGCCACCTTCCAAAGGTGCATGATGGCCATCTTTTCGGAATACATTGAAAATATCATGGAAGTGTTCATTGATGATTTCTCTGTTTATGGTTCTTCCTTTGATAATTGCTTGGCTAACTTGTCATTGGTATTGCAAAGATGTGAGGAGACAAATCTTGTCTTAAATTGGGAAAAATGCCACTTCATGGTAAGTGAAGGTATTGTGTTAGGACACTTGGTGTCTAACCGTGGCATTGAGGTTGATAGGGCCAAGATTGAGACGATAGAGAAGTTGCCACCACCTACCTCGGTGAAGGGGGTAAGGAGCTTTCTAGGGCATGCCGGTTTTTACCGGAGGTTCATTCAAGATTTCTCTAAAATTTCTAAGCCTCTCACTAACCTACTAATAAAGGATGTTGAATTTGTCTTCTCCAAAGATTGCCTTGAGGCTTTTTGTAGGTTGAAGAACGCCTTGATCTCCGCACCTATAATGCAACCTCCGGATTGGAGTTTACCGTTTGAGATCATGTGTGATGCAAGCGATGTAGCCGTTGAGGCTGTTTTGGGGCAAAGGAAAGATGGGCGAACTCATGCTATTTATTATGCTAGCAAGACGCTAGATGATGCCCAACTCAATTATGCTACCACCGAGAAGGAGTTGCTAGCGGTTGTGTATGCATTTGAGAAGTTCCGCTCATATCTTGTTGGAGCAAAGGTCATAGTCTATACGGATCATGCTGCAATCCGTTATCTCCTTACCAAGAAGGATGCCAAGCCTAGGTTGATTCGGTGGATCCTTCTTCTTCAAGAGTTTGATTTGGAAATCCGGGACAAGAAGGGATGCGAGAACTCCGTGGCGGATCACCTTAGTAGACTCCCACCATTGGAGCTTGAAAGAGAGGACATCCCGATTGATGACTCATTCCGGGATGAGCAATTGCAAATGGTGGAGGAATGCTTGTTCCAAGTGTCTAGAGGAAGCGAGCCATGGTTTGCCGATATTGTGAACTACCTAGTGTGTGAGGAAGTGCCTCCCGGTTTGACATATGCCCAAAGGAAGAAGTTCTTCAAGGATGTGAGGCATTACTATTAGAGCGAGCCACTTTTGTTCAAAAGAGGGCCGGATGGAATGTTTAGGAGATGCATACCGGAGGATGAGGTAGAGAGTGTGATCCGCCATTGTCACTCCTTGCCATGTGGAGGACATGCTAGCGCACACAAGACATGTGCGAAGGTGCTACAATCGGGCTTCTTTTGGCCAAGTTTATTCAAGGACGTGCAAGGCTTTGTGGTAGCTTGTGATGCTTGCCAAAGGACGGGCAACATCTCAAGGAGAAATGAGATGCCCTTAAACAACATACAAGAGGTAGAGATATTTGATGTGTGGGGTGTGTACTTCATGGGACCATTCCCTTCTTCATGTGGCAACCTCTACATCCTATTGGCGGTAGATTATGTTTCGAGATGGGTGGAGGCAATCGCCTCTCCTACAAATGACGTCAAGGTTGTGGTGCGGTTCTTCAACCGAGTGATCTTCCCTAGGTTTGGAACACCAAGGGTGATCATAAGTGATGGAGGGAAGCACTTCACCAATAGGAACTTTGAGGCACTTTTGGCTAAGTATGGGGTGACTCATAAGGTGGCAACACCTTACCATCCCCAAACTAGTGGCCAAGTGGAGATCTCCAACCGGGAGATTAAAGGGATACTTGAGAAGACGGTCTCTAGGACGAGGAAAGATTGGGCTATGAAGCTCGATGATGCCTTGTGGGCTTATAGGACCGCCTTCAAAACACCAATTGGCACCACTCCTTACAAGTTAGTTTATGGCAAGTCTTGCCACCTTCCAGTAGAGATGGAGCATAGAGCACATTGGGCCATTAAGTGGCTAAATTTTGATCTCAAGGAGGCCGGAGAAAAGCGGTTGCTAGACATGAACGCCCTTGAGGAGATCCGGTTGGATGCATATGAGAATGCTCGGATCTACAAGGAGAGATCCAAGCGATGGCATGACAAGAGGATCATCCCGAAAGAGTTGAGTGAGGGAGACCTTGTCCTTCTCTTCAACTCAAGGCTGCGGCTCTTCCCCGGGAAGCTCAAATCAAGATGGACCGGGCCATATGTGGTGAAGAAAGTTTTTCCTCATGGAGCGGTGGAGATAGGTGGAAATCATTGTGGTAACTTCAAGGTGAATGGGCATCGATTGAAGAAGTACATCCCGGAAGCCCCGGTGGAAGTGATTGCCCCGCTTCACCTTGATTGAAACGCTCCTGAATTTGGTCAAGCTAATGACCTTAAAGAAGCGCTTAATGGGAGGCAACCCATTGGTACATATTTTTCCCTTTCTTTTTCTTGCTTTTGTTTAATCTCACTCTTGGTGTGCTTTGTTTTTCTTTTGTGTTTTTGGGTGCTAGATCTTGTTGATTGTCATGAGTTATGAGACGTTGGAGGTCATGTGAAAGCCTCATGGACCAGTTGAAGGTACAAGATCCAACCACATGGACGAGGAGGAAAGCACCCAGAAAAATCGGACTGATCATGCACAAAATCGGCCGATTTTCCTGGGCTACCAAGGCGATTTTTTCTCTGTAAAGGAAAGTGATGATCTCCAATCAAGCATGGGTGGCGCGGACGTGGAACTTGGACGGCTTGCGGTGCCAAGCGCGGGTTCCGACATCATAATGAACATCAAGAGCTCTCTACCATCCTTGATCGATCATCCACCATCATCATCCAACGTGAACCAAAATACCAAAGCATCACCAATTTTACATTGTGAGGACTCTCTTTCACTTCTTTATTTAGTTTACACATTAGGGACAATGTGTTTCTAAGTATGGGGTGGGGTTTTATTGATCACTTGCATGATTAGCATCTAGGATAGTTTAATTTTGTCACATGTTTCATTATGTCTTGCATTATACATACATATTTCGAAAAATCCAAAAAATCAGAAAATTTAAAAAAAAATTTAGTGCTTCTAAAGCTTGGGAATGACCCTTATGATGAAATTGTCTTGTGAATTGGCTATGGATAGCCTAATGTGTTGAATAGATGATGCATATGTGGACTTGAAGTACTTATCTTGAATCCCATGAATGATTTGTGATCATGAATGTTTGCCTTGATTGAATTGAGTATTGAAAGTCGAAATTGCATGCTAGTTCTTGCACATCATTTAGGAACAAATAAGGCAATTCATCTTTCTCTACTTCTCATCTTGATCATGTTGTTTGAGAACCTCAATTGATGAAAAATTTGACCTCTTTTGACCCATCCGGGAATAGGAGCATGATAGTGTGTTGATGTGTGTGAAAAGCAAGTGTGGGGTGAAGTTGTTGATGAAAGAATGATGTGAACGAAGTGCTGAAATTGTTGCGAAAGTGTAGCCAAAAATATAGGTTTGGGGACGTTGGCTTAAATGACAAGTAACTCGGTACACTTCACATAATCGGGTGTTGGTGCCTTGCCAAAGTCAAATAAACCAATGGTCCTAACGAGCTTTGGTATGTGTGCCCGGTGTGGATGCACCTCGAAAAAATAGAAAAAGCACGAGGATGGCCAATCACCAAGGTTTCGGCTTTTGTACACCAATGCCATCGTCTCAAAAATAAAAGAAAAGAAAGAAAAGAAAGTGAAAAATATACACTTGAGGGAAGTTGATAAGAAATGTGAAGTTGTGGTTGGTTAGTTCCTTTCCCGGATTAGCATCACACAGCCTAGAAAATTCCCGCCTAATCACAACGTTTCTTGGCCTTCTATTTCACAAGTCCTTATGACCTACTTGCATGTGTGTAAGACTAAGTGATTTAGATTGGATATGCTCATGATCATCTTGACATCTTCATCTTTACATTTCATTGCATGCTATCGAGTTAAGTACAATCGTCTTTCCATGCCTTCACTTATTTGATACATAATTGCTTGTCCATTGTCATGAAACATGACTATGAAGGTGATCCAAAATTAGAAGCACAACTCCAAAAAGATTTTGCCATTTTTCTGCATACATAAATCATGTCATCTCTTAGTCTATAGTTGGGAATTTGCTCGGGGACGAGCAAACCTTAAGTATGGGGTATTTTTGATAGCACGATTTATGACATAGGTTTAGGTAATCATTTAGATAGATTTCTCACTCATTCATGCACGGTTTAGCACTAATTCACGACGTTTGCACTCAAATCACGTATTTTGTCGAGATAGACGTCTACACGGACTTGTGCGTTGCTTTGTAGGTATTTCGGGGGTCTTTTGGACATTAACCGATATATTCGAGGGCCAAGCCTCATGATGGTACACATCCAAAGCTTTGGAGGAGCATAATTGGAGCAACAAAGGACACAAAGACCACTATTGGTGCAAGCAATGGAGCAACTCATGGCTAGACGATCATAGCATGTTTCTGCTGAAGAAAATCGGACCAACTAGCAGCTAAATCGGCCGATTTAATCCTACTGGGTCGATTTTTGGGCCTTTGACAGCTTAAGCCACGTGTCCCACGATCTCTTGTCCGGCCTTGCTCTTGGTGGAGAATATAAGTGGTCCTGCAGGTTGTTGCTGGGCATCTCTCCTCTCCCACACTCTCATTCACAGCTCATCAATTTGGGAGAAAGATTGGAGGAGAAGAAAAAGCTCTCAAGGATTGAAGGAAGAAGAAGAACACCATTCTAGGAGTGATAGTGAGGTTTTGAGTGAGTTTTGAGTGATTGTTGCATCTTGGATTGAAGAACTATTGCAAAGTTGTTAGGAACGTTTTGAATCCTCATTTGAGAGTTTGTAAGTCTTGCTACAACTTAGATATAGTTGAGATTTATTGATTTTGCTTGCTTATCTTTCATTATCCATCTATGAGAACCATGTATGCTTATATGATGATTTTGGATCTTGATATGCATATTGTTGGCTAGTTTATAGTGATTCTAGAGTGATGGATTGATGGTTATGGCTTGGGTGATGATAGGATGGACTTATATGTCAGTTTAGGATGATTTGTATGCACGAAACCCATTCCAGGAAGAAAAATCGGGCTGTTCTTCATGCCAGATCGGCCGATTTATTTAAGATCCACCCGATTTATTCTCCTGTTGCTCTTTAAATGATGAATCTCTACGTTAGGGTGTTAGGTTGTTAAATCCTAGTGTTTATTAAGTCTAATTTAGCTTAGGATCACCTAATGCTATCGATCTAAGTGAGGGAAGAGATCTACCCGATGATTTCCGACCTTAGATACCTAAGATGATGAATGCTAGGTAGTAGTGAGCCTCATAAGCCGCTATTGGATCGAGTGTGCTAGGATTATTGCTTGAGACTTCCCTATTCCGAGATTTACCCGGTAAGGAGAGGGTTACCCCTTAAGTAGCATCCGGTTTGTGTAGAATTCTCTACTTTAACCCCTTGAGACCTACCCGGTAATAGGAGTTAGATGCGGGACTAGTGAAGTGAGAGACCTACCCGGTGATTACTTCCATTAGTGAAAAACTCTTTCCCAACACCGCAACTCGTCCTTAGAATTCTTAGAATCTTGAATCCAATGCCATAACCGGAAATCTTGACCTCTAGAATCCACTTTTCTCTATTGATCATATACTTGTGTTTGAGTTACTTGTTCGTTTTGCTAGCTTGAGTTGTTAGTTGTTTTCTTGTCTTGCTTGATTTGTGATCCTTGCTTGATCACCACAAAAACTCAACCAAAAATATCATCATTTTCATTTCTTTATTTCTTACTCCTCTCTTAGATTAGATCCACACTATCTATGACCATTGTTTGACTCGATTTCACCTTAGTCTTTGTGTTCGACCTCGGAATACTATCCCTACTACAAACGTCCCGTACACTGCGGGTTCGCTAGGAGTTAGGATAAATATAACGAGTATAAATTTAAAGCTTATTGCGATTCACACCAACATCCTGAGCGTAACAGTGGTGATGCCTTTCGGGCTCACCAATGCTCCTGCTGTCTTCATGGAGTTGATGAATGGCATCTTCATTGACTTCTTAGATCAGTTTGTGGTAGTTTTCATCGACGACATCTTAGTGTACTCCCGGAGTAGAGAGGAGCACGCCGGACACCTGAGGATGGTGTTGCGGGTTTTACATGATAGAGAGCTTTATGCTAAGCTCTCTAAGTGTGAGTTCTGGATGCCTGAGGTTGCCTTCCTTGGCCACATTGTCTATGCCGAAGGAGTCAAGGTGGACCCGGCGAAGATAGAGTCAGTTACATCATGGCCGCCCCCTAAGACGGTCAAGGAGGTATGCAGTTTTCTAGGTCTGGCCGGTTACTACCGTAGGTTTGTGAAGGGTTTTTCTGTGATTGCCAGACCACTTACTTCCTTGTTAAGAAAGTCCATCAGATTTGCATGGACCGAGCCCTGTCAGCGGAGCTTTGAGGAGCTGAAGGAGAGATTGACTTCTGCTCCGGTGCTAGCACAGCCAGAGGGCGTTGAGGACTTCGTCGTTTACAGCGATGCATCCAAGATGGGCTTAGGATGCGTCCTGATGCAGAGGGGTAGGGTCATTGCGTATGCGTCTCGACAGCTAAAGACGTATGAGGAGAATTACCCTACTCACGACCTTGAGCTAGCTGCAGTTATTCACGCCTTGAAGATATGCCGTCATTACCTCTACGGGGCCACCTATCAGATCTTTACAGACCACAAGAGTCTGACGTACATATTCACTCAGCGGGAGTTGAATAACCGCCAGAGGAGATGGCTAGAGCTGATTAAGGACTTTGACTTTGAGATCCTTTATCATCCGGGGAAGGCGAATGTGGTCGCCGATGCCCTTAGTAGGAGGACACCTCACGAGGCTGCGATTGCTAGATTGACTGTTCAGACCCAGTTGCAGAGAGATTTGATTTGGTTGGAGGTAGACATCCGGTTTCCCGATACTGACGGGCATTTGTCGGCATTAGAGGTTTCACCGGATCTGACGGAAGAGATCCGGCAGAGACAGGAGGGTTGTCCAGCAGTGACGAGGATCAGGGAGAGAATGTCCAGAGGGGAGGCACCACAGTTTGTGGTGGGTGCAGATGGGATTTTGAGGCGCCAGGAGCGCATATGTGTACCCTCTGACAGAGAGTTGAGGCAGCGTATACTGCAGGAGGCCCATTCTACACCTTACTCCGTCCACCCCGGCGCGAGTAAGATGTATCAGGATATACGACGATCTTATTGGTGGGGCGGGCTCAAGCCCGACTTGGCTAGATATATAGCTCAGTGTGCGACCTGTCAGCAGGTCAAGATTGAGCACCACATGCCCGGAGGAGATCTCCAACCACTTCCAGTTCCCCAGTAGAAGTGGGAGGACATTTCCATGGACTTCGTTACTGGCCTGAGGTTGAGTAGAGGCTTTGATGCGATATGGATTGTAGTGGATCGGTTGACGAAGACGGCACGATTCATTCCTATTAAGGAAACGTGGCCGGTGTCTCGTTTAGCCGAGGAGTTTACCCGACAGATTGTGAGGTTCCACGGAGTGCCGAGGACGATCATTTCAGATAGAGATGGGCGTTTTACCTCGAGGTTCTGGCAGCAGGTACACGCCGCCTTAGGGACGAGCTTACAGTTCACCACGGCATACCATCCTCAAACGGACGGGCAGTCTGAGAGGACTATTCAGACCCTTGAGGACATGTTGAGGGCGTGTGTGCTTGATTGGGGGCAAGTATGGCCCGACCACCTCCCTTTGGTAGAGTTTTCTTATAACAATAGTTGGCACGCGACTATTGGGATGGCTCCTTACGAGGCACTATATGGGCGGAGGTGTCGTACACCTTTGTGTTGGGATGAGCCTGGGAGGATGAGTGGGGTAGCGCCCGAGCAGGTCCAGGATGAGATGGCTCGGGTAGCATTGATCCGAGAGCGGATGTTGACTGCACAGAGCCGTCAAAGATCTTATGCTGATAAGAGGCGCAGGCCTCTGGAGTTCAGGGTTGGCGCCCAGGTATGGTTGAAGGTGTCACCGACGAGGGGTGTTCGACGCTTCGGCATTAAAGGGAAGTTGAGTTCCCGATATGTCAGGCCCTTTGAGATCCTAGAGCGGATAGGAGAGGTGGCTTATAGATTGGCATTGCCACCCCGATTGGAGGGAGTCCATCCAGTCTTCCATGTATCTCAGTTGAGAGAGTATGTGCATGACCCGAGACACATAGTGAGCCATGACAACCTAGTGGTCGAGCCGGATCATACATTTCCCGAGCACCCAATAGCAGTTTTGGAGAGAGGTATGAGACGCCTTCGATCGAAAGTAATACCCATGTTGAGAGTACAGTGGTCGAGACGAGGGATTGATGAGGCCACTTGGGAGACGGAGGATAGTATCCGGCGGAACTATCCCGAGTTTTATGCGGATCTAGAGACGTCTATAGGACCGTCAGGTAGTTCTACATCCTTGTTTGGTTACTTTTAGTGATTGTATGTTTGATATGTTTGATGTGCTTGTGTGTGAACCATATGTGTCTTGATGTGGTAACTTGTTAGTCATAGGGCTCACTTACGTTTCATGATCTTGGGAACTACCCTAAGTTTCGGGACGAAACTTATTTTTGAGGGGGATCTGATGTAACGACCATTTTTTTTCGTTACGCTTTGATAAGGTTAGAGAAGTTTAGAAAAGGAAACTAAATTTTAGTGAGACTAGGACATACCAGTTTATTTATGGAAGTCGTTTAATTAAGTACCTTGTCCTAAGTTTCGGGACGAAACTTATTTTAAGGGGGTACTGATGTAATATCCGGAATTTTTATTCCATCTAATTCCGCCGTTGACGGTTTCCCATTCTATCTAGTATCTCTCCCTTCACAAATTTCATTATTTTTTGTAGAATTTAATTCACATAAAATGATAAAATTATATCAAACTCTAATCCTTAGAATTATCTATTATTTTATGTAGAATTTAATTCACATAAAATGATAAAATTATATCAAACTCTAACCCTTATAACTATCTATTATTTTATGTAGAATTTAATTCATATAAAATGATAGATTTATATCATACCCTAGTTATTATAATTCATTCACTACGCCAGATTGCAACTCGGGTGACGAGGCTTTTTTGTTCCGTCACCTTAAGAAATTTAGGCGGCGGAAATTTAGTTCCGTCACCCCAACACAATCAGGCGACGGAAACGTTTTCTTTCCGTCGCTTAAATATATAGGTGACGGACTTAATTTCGTCACCTAAAAGGTCCGTCACCACAAATTGTTGAAGTTGCAAGGGTTGTTGTCTTAGGCGAGGGAGGTAATACGTCCGTCACCTGAATTCAATAAGGCGAGGGAAATGTTAATTCCGCCGCCTAAATGTAAAGCTGTCACATTTAATTCGTTAGTTGAGCTTATATCAGATCTGTACAATAAGCCGGATTAACCCTTTCTTCAACCTCAGTCGTGTGTTTTCACTTCTTCTTCCCTTTCTTCCTTTCTTCCACCCCTTAATTTTTTTTTCAAATTGGAAGAATATAATACAACCTATTACTTGGTTATCAAAGCTCCTATATACTCCATTGTTTTAGGTACGTAAGTATTTAATATTTGGTTTTGTGTTAATTTTTTTTTCTCTTCATGTTGGAATTTTTTGTTGGTGATTTGTTATTACTTTGATGAGTATTGGAATTTTGAGCTATGTGTGTTGGTGATTTGTGTTATGTGTGTTAATTATTGATTTGTTTGAATAGTGTTGAAGCTTTTGTATTGTTAGCATATGGAATGACCTTTAATAGAAAAGAATTTTTTGGTTAGAATATGAACTAAAGTAGAAATTGAGTTGTTTGTTGTGTTATGGAATTAGCTAGAAAATTGGATTGAATGGTTTATTTGGATATGAAATGAAATAGAAAATGTGTTGTTTATTAGAAAATGTGTTGAATGGTTTATCTCATTTGCTATTTAGGAAAATGGATAAGAGTTGGATGCAATGTGGTCTTACTGATCGAAGATACCTTCAAGGGACTTTTGAATTTGTGAACTGGGTTAGAGAAATGTCGCCTCAGAAGACACATTTTTTGTGTCCTTGCAAGAAATGTCGAAATAGTGGGCTTCCAGTTGACATCCACACCATGTATTCTCACTTGTCTAGTAAAGGCATGTGGCCTCTATATACGGTGTGGGACAAACATGGTGAAGTTTCACATGAATCGAGAATTGATGAACTCAGAACTCAGTTGCTCGATAAAATGACATCTTCCAATAGTGGTGCTAGTTCTTCTATGGATCCTGTTATGAACATTGTGCATGATCGTTTCCCTTATCATGATGGATATGATGCTGGTTTAGGTCAAGACAATAGTGATAGTGATGATCCTACTTTTGATGATGTTGTTGATGAAGATTATCAGAAATATGACAGACTTTTATTAGAGGCTCAAACCCCGTTATATCCTGGGAGTACAGAAATTGTTTTGGGTGCTGTGTTGAAAGCATTGAAAATGAAAGTGGAAAATGGATGGTCTGATAAGAGTATTCACGATCTTTGCAATTACATTAGTGATTTGCTTCCTCCTGGACACAATTATCCCATTGATTTTGGAAGAATGAAAAAGCTTTGCACGGATATTGGTTTGGGTTATCAGAGTATTGACGCTTGCGAGTATAACTGCGTATTGTTTTACAAAGGGTATGCCCAGTGTAATGAGTGTCCCATCTGTCACACTTCGAGATGGAGAGAGGATGACAGTAGCGTTGCTAGGAAAGTACTCCGCTACTTTCCCTTGACTCCCAGACTAAAACGCTTGTACATGTCTCCGTACACTTCAAAGCAAATGAGATGGCATGGAGAGAGGATGTCAGATCATGATTGGTTAAAGCACCCTGCAGATGGAGAGGCATGGAGAGATTTTGACAGAAACTTTCCTCATTTTTCTAATGATATCAGAAATGTGCGTCTTGGGCTAGCAACAGATGGTTTCAATCCTTATGGAACAATGGGAAGTCTTCACAACACTTGGCTTGTTGTTTTGATGCCGTATAACTTGCCTCCATCAATGTGTATGAAGAAGGAATTTAACATGCTAACTTTGTTGATCCCACGTCCAAAGTCTCCTGGAAAGTGTCTTAGTGTATTCCTAGAGCCGTTGATTGACGAACTTATGAAACTGTGGGAAACTGGAGTTTGTACTCTTGACCGCTATGCACAATCTACTTTCACCATGAGAGCAGCTGTGTTATGGACCATTAGTGACTTTCCAAGTTTGGGTATGTTGGCAGGCTCAACTACTAGTGGTTATAAGGCGTGTCCAATTTGTTTGGATGATGTGGAGGCAAAACATGAATGTGGAAGGATGGTATACGATGGTTATCGTAGATGGCTTGTAAATGATCACCCATGGAGGTTTGCTGATCATGCATTTAATGGAGAGTGTGAATTCAGACAAAGACCTCCTTGTCTATCCGGGGAGCAAATTCTTGCAAAGATCAACAGTCACGAGTTTCCAACACTTAGCTCGCATGAAAACTTCAAGGTCCCGTATAATCCAAGGAACAGAGTATGTTGGAGTAACAAGTGCATCTTTTGGAGGTTGCCTTATTGGAATTTTTTAAAGGTGAGACATGCTTTTGATGTCATGCACATTGAAAAGAACGTATTTGATAACATCATTGGAACCATTCTTAGTATTGAAGGAAAGTCTAAAGACGGTCCAAAAGCTCGTGCCGCCTTGAGAAAAAGGGGGGTACGACAAAGTCAGTGGGAGCGAAAAAATGGACAACTTCCTCATGCGCCATTCTTGGTGAGGCAAGAACGTTTAGAAGAGGTTTTTGAATGGTTTCGTGATGTGAAGTATCCTCATGGTTATGCTGGGAGTTTGAGGAATAAGGTTTCTGTACGTGATAGAAAATTTCATGGATTAAAGACGCACGATTGTCACGTAATGCTTCAACGTCTTCTTCCGATAGTTATTCGTGAGTACTTACCGTTAAGTGTTGTCAAGCCTTTGATTGCATTGTCCAAATGGTTTCAGAAGTTGTGTAGCAAAGAGTTGAAAAAGGAGGATGTTCGGTTAATGGAACATGAGATAGTCACTATCTTGTGTAGGATGGAGATGATTTTTCCTCCCCATTTCTTTACCATTATGGTTCACCTTATGGTTCACCTTCCAGAACAAGTGATGCTCACTGGTCCCGTGCATTTTACTTGGATGTTTCCCATTGAACGGTATATTATTATTTAATGTCTTTTCTGTTTTCTCATATACTTGAACATTTAGTCCAATTTAACTAACTAGTTTTTTTTTTGCAGTCAACTTGGAACTTATAAGAAATCGGTTCGCAATAATCGTTTTCCAGAAGGTTGTATTTCTGAGCATTATATTGATCAAGAATCAGTGATATATTGTAGTTTATACTTGGGTATTGGTGAACATTGTCAAGAAACAACCAACAAGAGCACATCATCGCATTACGATATTTCTATCGTTTCGGAGCTTGTGTGTCCAGATCGTTGTAGGTCTCGTGTTAGGTTACAAGAACACGAGATCTTTAAGGCGAAATGGCAAGTTTTGCTTGAATGTGAAGAAGTGAGATACTATATGTCCGAACATCAAAGACTGTATATGGAACAACATCCATACTCTGACGAGAATTCACGTATGCTTGATTTTCATCTTTACTTCCTAGATTGGGTACGTACACATAAACTATTTTTCCATTGTACAATCTCTATTACCATCCACCTTACACTAATATTGTGAATCTTACAGGTTGAAGCACTTAACAACTTTGGAGATCCTTACTTAAAGTCAGGGGTGCTCAATTTGGCTAGAAGACCACAAAGCCACTCTGTCTATTCTTCTTGTTATGTGAATGGGGTCAAGTTCATATCATGGGATAAAGATCGATACTTGCAAACACAAAATTGTGGAGTTATGGTAGAGACACATGGTACCAACTACTATGGGATCCTTGAATATGTGGTCGAATTGCTGTACACAGATCGGATGCCGGTTGTACTATTCAAGTGTAGGTGGTATGATACCGATCCTTATAACAATGATAGTACAAAGGTAGATCATGGCATGATATCTGTGGATACTAGTAGTAGTTGGTTTGAAGATTCTCCCTTTTGTCTTGCGACCAAGGCAAAACAAGTATTTTACGTAGATGATCCGAAAGCGGGTGAGAATTGGAAAGTAGTTAATGTGAGCTCTCATAGGAATGTGTATGATCCTAGAACACTTGCAACACATGAAGATGAGAGACCTCTTATTGGAAATCACGTTGAAGAACCTTATCAAGAGCACAACATGATATATAGCGGAGTCTTTGATGTTACTATTGACCTTGAAGTGGAAGAAGAGGAAGACGAAGAGGAAGAGGAAGATGAAGACGAAGACGAAGATGGGAGACAATTTGGTGAAGAAGAAGAAGATCATGCAGAATTTGGAGAAGAAGAAGAAGAAGATGATGATTGATTATATGAAGGAAGATGATGTTACTATTGACCTTGAAGTGTATTTGCATGATTCGTTAACTTGATCAAGTACATTTGTTTTTTACATTTTAGGGTATACTTTTTTTTCTATTCCAGGATTGAAAACCAGCAAACACTCTTAATCACATAAATGAAATTTTTTTTTTGGAAATAAAAGGTTATCAGGCGACGGACATAGAAAATTCCGCCACCTAGTTCAATTCAAGCAGCGGAACTAAGCATTTCCGTCACCTAAATGTTACAATAAAAAAACAATTCAATATTCTAAAACAGAAGCGGGAAAAAATTCGTCAAAAAAATTTCGCCAAAAAAATTCGCCAAAATTTTTAAATAAATTGTAGCGGCGGAATAGGATAATTCCGTCACCTAAGTAATATTCAATTTTTTTTTTGCAATCTGTAGTTGGGAACAATTTGTACCAGGGGACTTATGAACAGAGAACAATTTGTATCCTCCTAACCCGATATCATTTTAGGGTTTCTATTTCCAACAAGAGAACGAAGAGAACGACCGACAAGACGACGACGGCTCCTCCACCGTCTCCTCCTCCTCGAGTAGCCAACGCCTCCGAGCAGCTGCTTAGCCTCCTCCTCCTCGAGTAGCCGACGCCTCCGACGCCTCCTGTAGCCGACGCCTCGGACGCCTCCTGTAGCCAACGCCTCGGATGCCTCCTGTAGCCGACGCCTCCTGTAGCCGACGCCTCGGACGCCTCCTGTAGCCGACGCCTCCGACGCCTCCTGTAGCCGACGCCTCCGACGCCTCTTGTAGCCGACGCCTCCGACGCCCCTGGTGCGAACCTTTGGTACGGCTGGCGGACTAGTGTTCGGCGACCACGACGCCTCCTGTAGCCGGCGCCTCCGAGTAGCCTCGAGGATCCTCTGGTACGTTTCTACTTCAACTCAACCCCTTTTCTATTGTTGTTGTTTCTACTTCAATATTGACATTCTAGAGGCTGTAATTGCTGTTGTTTCTATTGCTGTTGTTTCTACTTCAACTCAGCCCCTTTTCTATTGCTGTTGTTTCTACTTCAATATTGACATTCCAGAGGCTGTAATTGCATCATAATAATTGTTTGAGTTCCCATTTTGAGGTTCTGTTAATCAGGGAGCGCAAGCGTTGATTATTGCCATTCTATGAATACAGGCCCTTCAAAATCTAGGACTTAGCTGCTCTGTTTCTACTTCAATATTGACATTCTATGTATTGCCATTCTAGAGGCTGTAATTGCTCCATCGTGCTTTACCATCACCCATCTGTGAAATGCTTAGTGATTCTGCACCTTAGCTGCTCTGTTTTATTCTTGCCATTCTATGAATACAGGGCCCTTCAAAATCTAGGACTTGCTCATTTAGACTGCCTTGGTGCTCTGTGCACTTGTCTTTTTGTTAATATTTCTTTCACTTCTTGTTATTGCTTCAACAACATTCTATTTCACATGTTTATATGAGAGATGTGCTTCTTAACTACCCAATTAAGCCCTTTGCTGGCTGTTTAAATTATATATACATTCACCACCAACTCATCCCCTTTTCGTTTCAATATTCCCATAATTATCCTAAATCTGATGTATAAAGCGTTGATTATTAACTAACGATGTCTCTTGCTTCAACAACATTCTATTTCACATGTTTATATGGACTTATGCAATCTGATTTTTTTTATAATATCTGAACTAGACTTGGACTTATGCAATGTGATAAATTGATCTTAATCCAGTTCTGACCGTCACGATGGCTCCGACCAAGTCCAAGCGCTTGCAGCGTGCACCCTCTCCTTCTCCCTCCCCCTCTCATTCTCCTTCTGTTACCCCTTCTTCTTCTTCTCGTTCTCCTTCTCCTTCTGTTTCTTCTTTGCGTTCTCCTCTTAACCCTAATCGGCCACCGCTAGCTCCGTCCTCCCTAAACACCAACGCTCCTCCACCGCCTCCTCCTCCTCTCAGAAACCGATCTAGTTCCTCCTCTTCTCCACTGCCTCTCATAAACCGATCTAGTTCCTCTCCTTCTCCCTGTTCTCCAACCCTAAACACCAACAACCCTTCTCCACCGCCTCCTCCTCTAAGAAACCACATAATCACCTCACCTTCTCCTCGTCCTCTACCTGCTCCCCTATCCTGTAATACTTCCATTGTCCAATCCCTCTTTTCTCCACCTCCAGAACTCTCTGAACCGGTAAATATCCCCACAAGAGCCGACGACCAAGACGGGAACCCTCTTCATGTTGCGCCATTGAGCATTCGGTGTAAGAATGCTAAGGATGGTGAGGAAAACGCTGCACTTAATCACTTCTTATGCTGAATTATTTTTACTGTTTTGTGCAGGTTTTACAAAACCTAAATTTCGAGTGGTTAGAAGTAACAAAACTTCTCAAATTGTGAAAGCCACGGGAGGAAAGATCACACTAGTGTGGTCTGATTTTCATAGTGGACCTCACACGAAGGAGAATTGTAGCTTGCTGTCACACGATATCGGGGCAGCTGTAAGATCAATTGTTCCTATGCTTGCATCTTCTTTTCGTGTCTTACCCGAGCATTACAGGAATGCTGTTAAACATTACCTATTGGTGAGTCTTTTTTTTGTTTCTTTTTATATTTTTTTTATTTGTCTCTTTTTTGTTGTATTAAAAGTATGGCACTTATACTTATATTTTCTTTTATGGTTTGCATTCTGCAGGATTACTATATTATTCCTGAAGCGGAGGTAAACATGTGGAAATACATCAAAGAGAAGTCTCAAAAAAGATACTCTGATTGGAAACACAAGTGCCACAAGCACTTTCTGAAGTACGGGGATCCACTTCCACTTCAGTTTCTTGACCGCCCTGAGCAATGGGAATATTTGGTTAATCAAGAGTTTAAAGATGAAGTGAAACAAGTAAGCATATTACTATTTCAAATTCTATTTTTTTTTGATAATTACTATGTGAATTGCTTCTAACTGTAACTTTTGTTGTTGTTTTTCGAGGCTATGTGGAAGCAAAACCAAATAAACCGGACAAAAAATCCCTCTCCAATCAACCATAACGCGGGTTCAAGAGCCCTAACTTACACGGTGGAGGAGTTCGCGAAGAAAGGGCATCCGGCACCTTACTGTGCAGCTGCTATAGAAGCATATCGTAACAGCAAGTACGGGAGTGAAAAAGCGGTGAGGTTTCCAACTTTCTCTTTACTTTTTTTTAATGATTTAGAGCAGCCCTCACTCTGATTTTTTATAAGTTGCTGCAGAGAGTTATTTTTTCCTTAAAAACTATGAAAATCATAAAATGAAATTTTTAAGAAATAAACGGAGTCTATGTTTTCAATGGTAGTAGTCATCCCTCACTCTGATTTTTTTTATTGTCTTCCAGAGAGTTATTTGTTATCTTTATTGACTTTATCTATGTAGTGAATTGCTTCTAACTGTATTTATGAGTTCCATGTATTTATTTTCTGCCATGTATTTATTTGTTATCTTTATTGACTTTAAGAAATAAACGGAGTCTATGTTTTCTATGGTAGGAGTTCCATGTATTTATTTTCTGCCATTTGGCAATGAATATCTTGCTTGAGTGTGTATGGTTTAGCTGCTAGTGTTCCTTTTTCCTCTTAGAATTTTAGGAAGTCTTCCATGTACTGTAGTGACTATTTACGAATGTTTGTCTCTCCAGTCTCCACATCTAGGTGGGATAACCTCTTGAAGACATTTTTATTGTGCACTTAACTAATAGTATGTTACATTACAGCTCTTGTTCACTGTTGCTGCATTTATTCACTATATTGATGTAGAAAATTCAACTTTTACTTAAGTTGCTGCATTTATTTACTATTTTTGTTCATTCTGTTTTTATGCAATCTTATAAATGGGCTGATGTTTCTGAACTGGCTGGGCTGATGTTGCTGCATTATATTTATTCATTGTATTGATATGAGAATATAGTGATTGTTATAAGCTGAACTGGTTGGGCAGATATTTCTGAACTGTTTCTAAATTGGTTGGGCTGATATTTCTGAACTGGTTGGGCTGATATTTCTGAACTGGTTGGGCTGATGTTGCTGCATTATATTTACTCACTATATTGGTTTTCAGGATAAGTTGAAGACGAAAGTAGAAGAAATAATTCAAGAACGAAGAGAAGAGGACCCGGATAATGTAGCCTCCCTTTCCTTTGATGATCAATATGAACTGGTTGTATACGGTTTTGGAGAACGGAAAGGCACTGAAATTAGAGGTAAGATTGTTGCTGTGTTTTTTATGGGTTATTATTTCACTGTTTTTATTTTTAGCTTCCGTTTGAAATAGTTAATAATATATCTTCCATTCACCGTTTTTGTTGTAGCAAAGAAAGTCATCTCTTAGTTTTATTATTTTACTGTTTTTGTTTTAGCTTCTATTTACCGATTTTTATAAAAATATATCTTCCATTCACTGTTTCATTTTAGCTTCCGTCTGAACTGTTTTTGTTTTACTATTTCTGTTTACTGTTTTTCATAACTTGTTTGATATCATTTTAAGAGTGTCGGTTCATATTGCAGGATTTGGAGGACAGTTGAGGCGGCCTTCAAAGATACGTGGAAAAGCCAGTCTTTCTCAACAAAATGAAGAGAGGTTTCGAAATGCCGAAGAGAGAGCTGAAAAGGCCGAGGCGACAGCCGCTGAAGCCATAGAGAAAGCCAAGAAACTAGAGGAGAATGGCAAGAAATTAGAGGAGGAGGTTCAAGCATTGCGGGCCATGTTTCAAAGATATACCGCCAATCAACAACAAGCTCAAACTTCAGGTAGTATGTAGTGGATGCCAAGCAATTATTATGCGCAGTTGGTTGTGTGGAATTAGTTGGTTATGTGGAATTTTGTGCGGGTTTTGAATTGGTTGGTTGTGTGGAATTTTGTGTATGCAAAGCAAATATGTGTAGTTTTGTGGTATTGACAGATTTTTTGGATTGTGTGATTTGAGTTTTGAAAAATTTGATGGTTGTCTGATTTCAGGAACGGGTTTTAATAGGTTTAGTGCACATTTCAATTATTTTTTTTCATGCCCAATCAAAATAAGGCGAGGGAAAATTGAACTTCCGTCACCTAAATGAATTGTACTTCCCTCGCGTAATTATTGGGCGACGACAATCAAAGCTGTCACGTAAACGAAATATTCCGTCGCCTAAACAAAGTCCGTCGCCTAATAATTAGGCGACAAAGCTAGAAAACCTCCGCCTAAATGAATTCCGTCACTCCAATTCTTAGACGACGACTCATCATTTTCGTCGCTACAGAGTGGATTAGGCGACGGAAAATTGTACTTCCGTCACCTGAATACCAGGGGGACGGTTGTGTTGCGACGGCATTCAGGCGACGGAAAGTCCGTCGCCTGACTATTTAGGCGACGGAAACGGTATTGTGGCGATGGTTTTGTTCCGTCACCCGAGTGTAAAACTGGCATAGTGATTCTTATTGAGGACAAGCTGTGACGAGCTCATGACAAGCTGTGACGAGGCCATGACTAAGCTGAGACGAGATCATGACTTAGCTGAGACGAGATCATGACAAGCTGTGACGAGTTTTGACAGATTTTTGACAAGTAATTCAGCCCACCTTTCTTGCATGCTTCAGCCCACGTTTCTACCTTAAGCTCAGCTAGTTTGCTTACCCACAACAACCCAGCAGTGTGACTTCGAGCCCAGCCTGCAGCAGTCCAGGAGAGGCTAGTTACGAGCCCATTAACAGCCCCTCCAACCCAAAACGTTCAGCACCCTCCAGCCCAGTGTTCGGCCCTCTCCAGCCAGTGATTTACGTGTGAACAGCCGGCCTCCTCCCTTCATTCTCTCCACTTTGTAACAGCTGCATAAAGGGGATAATTAATGAGATAATTAAGAGCTATAACAGCCCTATATTCACGCTCAGAAGAGAGGATTGCAACGCTTTTTACGCTCCTCTTTCACGCTGCACTTGACTGGATTCTGCAAAGATTCAGCAATGTTCCAAACCACAGGAAATTGCAAGGAAAAGAGCCAGTAGAGGAGGGAACTATAACAGCTGCTCGTCTATCTATTTCTGGAGCTGCTCGTCTATCTATTCTGGGGCTGCTCGTTGTAGAAACCTCGCTAGAAGCCGGAGTAGTGTAAGTGATTTCATTCAGCCCTTCTACACTCAGTTCCTCTCTAAATCTAACTCTCGGTACACACTCCTTCCCAGAAGATAACCAGTTTAGGGTTGTTTCGTTCGTGTCCTGCGGTGACAGAAGAAGAGACGGCCACCTTGGAATCGGACCCTTTCACACTAGTGCAACAACTTACCTTCTGCAGTCATCAAAACCTTGGGTAAATGATCAATCATTCTCCCTTTATCTTGGCTGCAGTTCATTCTTTAAACTATAGATGAAATAGACATGTGTGTACTTAGGTTTTAAAATGTTTTAGTGTGGTGATGAGGAGAGATCGAACTAGAGAAGTG
Source organism: Fagopyrum homotropicum (assembly GCA_033239125.1). Taxonomy (NCBI): domain Eukaryota; kingdom Viridiplantae; phylum Streptophyta; class Magnoliopsida; order Caryophyllales; family Polygonaceae; genus Fagopyrum; species Fagopyrum homotropicum. Next base: position 69,973,564 of record BSWB01000008.1, read on the forward strand.
ACGAGTAGTAAGCGAGTTGTTGTAGCTTCCTAGAGTGTCCAATTTCTGACCATTAGATGACCTAGTGAAGTAGATCAGATTATCATATAAATTGAAGTGAGAAACTCCCTTTAAAACATCAGTTTTGAAAGTAAGAATGGCCACTGTTGTGAACCAATGTTAAAACGATTGGTTGAAGATCCACCGTTGAATTTTTAATAGATCATAGATAGATATACGTAGTTTAACGTGTTAAAATTTGGGAACAAATGAACGGTCGGATTGAAAGTTATAGGGTCTCAAAGTGGAGTAGTTGAGCTGTTTTTCCAGCAGAAAAATTATGGGAACATTTGTAATGTTGTAGCCAACTTTAAAGATTTTTGTAGGAATAACGATTGAACAGTTTTAAGAAATTGTTTGTCCTATGAGTAGATTAGAGATCATAGATAAGCTATAAAGTTATTTTAGAATTTATATAAGTTTATTTTAATTTTATATTTACAGCTGTAATTGGACTTTAGTGACTTTTCGGGAAATAGAAAATGGGTAGTTTTTATAGTTGTCACCTAAAATCATCCTAGAGAGTAGAATATGATTAGTTAGCCTCAGGTAAGAATTTAAGTACTTTTTACGGATTTTGGAAGTCTCAGAACCAAGGGTAAAATAGTCAATTTACCTTAAATAAACACTGTAATAACTTCTGCACATAGAATTGTACATCTTAGGAGTTTTAGACTTCTAAGTATCCAAGGAAAATTGTTGATCCACGTGCCTCCTTTGACAGGCAACTGAGTTCCTGCAGCTACTGATTTAGTGTTGTTAAGAGAGACGAGTTTTAATTCTGGTAAGTCCACTAACTTACTTAGCTAGCTTCTTGCATGTGTGTGATGCGTATGAGTGGTGTGTGATAGTTAAGATAAATAACAAAAACGCAATAGGCCGACTGTAGTATCTTATAATTGACCCAAGTGTATGATAACGGGTCGTGACATCATCTGCCTAGCTCTTGCGAGAGTCTAGGAGGTTCCCTGCAACCAGCCTAGTCCGGTAGACGGTCACATGCATTAGTACCATTCCGCGTTGGTAAACGGGGACAGGGGCGAGGTTTGGGAATCCCTCGTGTCACAAAATAAGTATCATTAGTAATGACGTATCACTTAATTAAAGATAATAAAAAGGAATGAGTGTTACATGTTGATTGCGTATGTTGTGTGTTTGTGCTTTTACCGTTATACTTATGCATAGAATGTTAGCTAACGGTTTTATACCGCTTGTAGATGCCTTGCAGGTTAGGGAGGCGATCGAGTGATCCGGCGGTAGTGGGCAGCCGGGGTTCCGTGCATTATAGGACGGGACTGTTATATTTTATTTTATGACTATTGAGACTGATGTTGGTATTTCTGGTTTTTTGAGACTTGGCTGTATTGTTTTCAGAATTTGGATTCTTATTATTTCCGCTCATGTTATAAAACTCTTTGTTTTGCATTTTTATTTGTGCCGTGTTGTAAGGTCCGATGATGTTGTTGCCAGGCTAAGGGCCGGGATCCATTGTGAGGTCCCAGCTCGTAGCATTTCGAGTCCTCTAGGATTCGGGGTGTTACAGCTCGTGCCGTAGTGGAAGTGCGAGGATATATCAATGGACTTCGTTATTGGGTTGAGACCGAGTAGGAGCTTCGACGCGATTTGGTTTGTTGTAGATCGGTTGACGAAGACCTCACGTTTCATCCCCATCCAGGAGACATGGCCTGTGAGTCGTCTGGCCGAGGAGTTTACCGGATAGATTATGAGGTTAGACAGACTACCGAGGACTATCATCTCGGATAGGGACGGGCGCTTTACCTTTTGGTTCTGGCAGCAGGTACACACCGCCCTAGATTTGACTCTCCATTTCACCACCGCATACCATCCACACACTGACGGCCAGACAGAGCGGACTATTCAGACCGTAGAGGACATGTTGCGGGCATGTGTACTAGAATGGGGGCAGGTATGGCTAGACCACCTTCCATTGGTGGAGTTTTCGTATAATAACAGCAAGCACGCGTCGTTTGGGCTGGCACCTTATGAGGCATTGTATGGGAGGAGATTCCAGACTCCATTATGTTGTGACGAGCCTTGGAGTCCGATTGTTGTAGCTCCGGATCAGGTATAGGATGACATGGCTAGAGTTGCCTTGATACGAGAAAGGATGTTGACCGCCCAGATTCGTCAGATATCGTATGCGGATAGGAGGCGTAGACCTCTCGAGTTGAGGGTAGGAGCCCAGGTATGGCTGAGGGTATCACCGACTCGGGGTGTCAAATGACTCGGCATCTAGGGGAAGTTAAGCCCCCATTATGTCAGTCCCTTCGAGATAGTAGAGAGAGTTGGTGAGGTGGCATACCGACTAGCATTTCCACCACGGTTGGAGGGTATACTTTTGCAGAGCACCCAATAGCGGACCATACTTTTGCAGAGAGATTTGGTGAGGGAGTACATCCAGGACCCGAGACACATCATTAGTAACGAGGAACTTTTGGTCGAGCCGGACCATACTTTTGCAGAGCTTCCGATAGCGATTTTGGAGAGGAGTACGAGACGCCTTCGATCGAAGGAGATACCGATGCTGAGAGTGCAGTGGTCGAGGCGCGGAGCAGACGAGGCTACTTGAGAGAGAGGATAATATCCAGAGGAACTATCCCGAGTTTTACGCAGGCTTAGAGTCACCGTTAGGGCAATCGGGTTAGTCCCGAGCTTTTTCCTTGATTATGCTTATATGCTATGTGTTGTGATATGCCATGTGTATGTTATATGTTTGTATGTGTGATTATCTTCGAGGTATTGATGCATTTACGAGTTCAACTTTGGAGTTTTAGGACCGATGGGCGACGTTCTATGTCCCGTACCTTTCGACTTCTATCTTTTGTGGGGTGTACATTTACAAAGTTTCGGGATAAAACTTGTTTTTAGGATGGTAAGTTGTAACATCCGAAAATTTTATTTCCGGAAGTCAAGGTGTTTCCGATCTATTCAGCGTCGGCAACTTATTTCCTGCAGGCACGTTTGCTGAGTACGAGTTTTAACGCGGAAGAGGGGTTCCTTTTTACTTTCCGACCTTGGGAAGAGGAGTGAGGGGACAAGGAGGCTGACCTTTGGGATATCCCACCTCTTTTGTCAGCTCATTACTCTCTCCTCTCTTTTCCACATTTCACTTTTACGTTCTTTTCCCCTCTTCCACTTAACTTCATCCTTGTTGCTTCTTTTATTCTTCTCCTTGGAGGAGTGGTGTGTGGAAGCTGCAGCTTGAGCATTCCGGATCTGTTGTGGTAAGTAGTCTTCTTCCCTCTTCCTCTTGCTACTTGTATCCTCTTCCTCCTCTTCTCTTCACCTCCATGGCTATAGAGGAAGCTTTTGAAGGGAGATCTAGTAAACCCTTTCATGTCCTTTTCTTTAGCTCGTTTAGGTCGTGGTCAGGAAGCTAAGACCTGTGGTGAAGGTTTGGAGAAGGCCCAACAAGAGAAGGAGGCACTAGGAGCAAAGAACCAGTCGAAGAAATGAAGAAGACGAAGTTTCTGCTGCTCGACCGCGGGGCAGATCCACAGAGGCGCGGCGGCGGATCACGGCCACCGCATGGGTAGCGCCAGGATTCCGCAGGGGCGGCAAAAGGGTCCGCCGGGAGCGTCATCTCGCTTCTCCGACTGCGTTTTCTTCACCAGTAGGTTCCTCCCTCCCTTTCCTTTCGTTCCTTCCTTAGACCCTTGATGTATCTAGTTAGAACCATGCTTAGGATTGAGCTAGGACTTGTGAGAATGCCATATAGTGGCTGCTAGCCTTGGAGCCCTTATGGCTTGGTGTGGATGATGATCTTGAGTGTTGAGCATTTTGATCTTCCTAAGCTAGTTGCTTCTGTTAGGTGGTTGTTGTTGATCATGTCCTTAGGTTGTATAGGCTAATGTGAGTTTCCCTTGCTTGTTGAGAGTATCATGAGGACCTTGGACCCTAGGATGCATTCCTAGTTTGAGAGTTGTGGGATCTTGCTTAGATCACTAGAATGAAGTCTATGACTTCATGAGTGTGGACTTGTGTTGATGAGTGTATTCTTGTTTGAGCAGGTTGTGTGCTTTCTCTCTAGGGAAGCTAGAGTGTTGAGAGTTGAGAGACGAGGTAAGTCTCCGGACTTACTTAGCCGTATTCGTCGTATTTGATTCATTGTGTGCTTGGTGGTGTGTGTTTTATCGCTTTTGTTATAACTTATAAACCGGTAATAGGACCACGACCTTTATTCTATTTTAGCCCAAGTGCATGATAATGGTCGGTGACATCACTGCCTAGCTCTTGCGAGAGCTAGGAGGTTCTCGGCGACTGGCCCGTGCTGGTTTGACGGTCGGAGGCATCCGAACCGTTCCATTGCCGGAAGAAGGGACCAAGGCGAGTTTCGGGAGCTTCTCGTGTCACAAAAGAATTCTAACTAGAACGGGATACGACCTAATAAATAAAGATAAATAACTGTTGTTTGATGAGCATGCTTATGTAATGTGATTATATATGATTGTGTTGGTGCCTTCACCATGTCTTTAATGCTTCGAATGTAGCTAACGGTTTTAAACCGCTTGGGTAGATGCCCCGCAGATTAGGGACGCCGCCGAGTAAGGTGGAGAAGTGGGCAGCCGAGGGTCGCCGTACATTGTAGGACGGGGCCGTTTTTGGGATATTGTTGTTATGCTTATGTTGGATTATGTTTCCTTGTACGCTTTCGTATTTATGTCTAGTGGAGTTTTCTTGTCGTTTTGAGGACTCGGCTGAGTTTCCACGTTGTACCCTTTACTTTTCCGTCTTGCATACATTATAAACGTTTTCGAGTTTTGAGCTTTTATTTATTCCATGTTGGAAAGGTCCGTGATATTGTTGTCATTCTAACGGTCGGGACCCATTGTGTGGTCTCGCCCGTAGCATTCTGATATCCCGTGGTTTCGGGTTGTTACAGTACAAGAATACTCTTTACTACACACGACCTAGTACTTGTTTCTTACTTTCATTCACCAATGCATCATGCCACTTGTTAATTCGTGCATGGATCAAATGTGACTAAGCACAGGTTGAATAGTTTTTTTGTGGAGATATAAATAAATGCTGCTAAAAGCCAAAAAAGATTAACAAGATGGAAATCATGCTAAGAGTAGTAAGGGAATAAGAAACATAACAAAGACATGCCTTAGTTATTATACCCAAAATCGTAAAACCATGGTGTAGAATAAGGGTGGAAAAGGATGCGAATTTGAGTGCTATCATTTAATAAATTATTTTTTCTAATAATATGGAATTTGTCCATAGTGGATAACTACAAAAAAAAAACGATTCGTTGGATGGGCGAAAATATATGTAACACCCCGAATCCGCGGGACTCGTGGCGCCACGGGCGGAGACATCACAATGAGTCCCGACCCTTAGATTGATAACAAATTCACCGGATCTTTCCAACAAGACACAAATAAAGGCAAATCCAAAATTGTTTTAATGCAAGTGCGAGAATACGGAAATAACAATACAAGGTGGAAACTCACCCGAATCCTCAAAATAACATAACTCCAATACAAAATACATAAGTCCACGACATAACAATATAAACCATCCCCGTGCTATAATGTACGGAGACCCTAGTTGTCCACTCCTCCGAGTCACTCGGCGACATCCCCAACTTGTAGGGCATCTACAATAATCGGTTTAAAACCGTTAGCTAACGTTCAAAGCATTAGAAGGATGGTAATGACACATATACATATATAACGGAAACACACAACATAATATCACGCAAGCCAATTCACTATCTTTTCATTAAAGTCATTCCATTACTAATTCAACTTAGGTTTGTGACGCGAGAATCCCCGAAACTCGCCTCTGTCACTACTTATAGGAATGGTAATGATGCATCCGACCGTCTACTTGTCTGGGCTAGTCGTAGGGAGCCTCCTAGCTCTCGCAAGAGCTAGTCAGTGATGTCACCGCTTGTTATTATACACTTGGGCCAAATATCAATATATATAGGTTGTCCTTGTTCCGGTTTCATTGTTATTATCATAAATAAGCACAAACACAACCATTCACATATCGAAGCTAGTACAAGGAAGCTAGCTAAGTAATTCCGGAGACTTACCTCATCTCAAAGATAAATCAACACAACCACTCTCGGTTCCCGTAGGAAGATGCTCAAACCCTACTCATAACAAGGAACGCAAACAATAACACTCTCACGCTCTAGAAGTCTTTAAACTTCTAATTCTAATGATCTTTACAAGATCATCTAAATTGTAACACCCCATGTTTTGGGAACTCGAAGTGTTACGGGCTAGGACTTCACAATGGGTCCCGACCCTCAGAGTAGCAACAATAACTTCGGTTGTTACAACAATGCACAAATAAATGTCCTTAAACCTAGTTTGATTCAGATCTATGGAGTAGAAGTTAAGGTTTCCTTCATTCAATCATTGAAGAAGGAAGGTTCATGTGCAGAGTGTTCTTCAGAATTGTGGGTTAGAGTCTTAAAGGTCCCCCTTGATTAGAATTGAACAGTAACACACCTGTTATGATAATGAGTTTGTTCTAACCCCTGGCTCGATCGAAGTGATATTTGTGTTGGTGTTATGATAATGGGTTTATGTGAAATGTGATATGAAGCTCTAAACATGGATTTGGTAGATGTTTTCTTTGCTAATTCTAGAAATACTGTCAATTTCATAGCTTTGTGTTTGTATGCATTGGCGTTGGTGCTTACTGAAATCTCTTTACTCCTTGAATTGGGTAAGTAAGACACTAGAGTGGCAAGACGGAGACTATTACCTTGAGAAGGAATCTAGTCTTGTTAAGGGCGAAGGTTTGGAGTTACAACTTCTTCAGTACGTTTTATTATAGTGTTTCAAGTGTTGTTGAATGGATCTATGTGTTGACAGAGATATCCGAATGTATGTGGGATGGTGATACTCAGGAAGAAGAGTTATCGTACATACTTGATGATACCGCCCCATCAAGGCTTGTGCCGGTATTCCTTTCCATCTCAGCAACTCCGGTGAGTCACTCTCGTTCTGCTTTCTCTTTGACTGATTTTAGTTGATATCTTATGCAAAATTTGATTTGCTCATTATAGGAAGCATTGTTTCAGGAAAGACAAGTAAGGCGGCTGATGTGTGCAGAGTTACTTCTTCTCATGTAAAGAGACGCCGAATGCTGCAGTTTAACAATAATGATCTAGATGTCACATTCCAAAGTGAAAGTTCTACTTTCTTGAAGTCTAAGGTTAGTTGATTTACACAAGTTTCTTTTGGAAGTTTGGACATGTGAACGTTACAGTTGTTCAGATATATGTTATTTACCAACAAGAAATTACATCTAAAGTAAACAAAAATTGAACATTATAAAGTTGATGGTTTAGTAATTCTCAATAACTAAAACTGAAAATTGATTGAATGAACTTAGTTTTACATGATTAATTAGTGTTTGAAAAAATAAAACTTATAAAGTAATTGAAAATTGATAAATCATCAAAATGGACTTAATTAATTTGGGTAAATTAAATGTATAAGTAGGGATGATAAAATAAATGAAATAAAATCTCAATCAACCACCATAACGTCTTATCTCTAGTAGCTTATCTTTGACTATAAATTGCAGGTTTCCTAATAAGCTACTATAAGCTTTGTTAAGTTATGGTTTCCAAACACCACATCTTTTAGCATATTTAAGCTATTAAGCTTGTAAACTTGATATCTACAATAAGTTTTTATTAAAAGATTCTCAAATGGGACCTTAGTTTATTCTTTTCTTATTAATAAAAAAAGAGTGTTAAGTCCCTTGATCTATCTTATTAATGCTTTGTTCAAAAGTCTGATTGTAATGTATATACATACTTAAATTACCATGAGGGATTTTGAGTCTTTGTTGTTTTGAGAAGACTACTAAGTCCCTTACTCTATCTTGCTAAAAAGATCAAAGCGCTACTTGGGTAGCATACAGTAGTATAATCTGGAATGGATAATTTCATGAGTTGAGTTCTTTGAATTGGTTTATTGTTTGATTCACTGTGGTTCAGGTAGTGATTGCAAATTCAGTGCTTTCTATTTAATATAATTTCATCTGATTTTGAATTTTGGAGTTTGAAGTTAACTAGTGATGTGTTATGGTGGATCAATAGGCGGCAGTCTAGAGTAGTGGTGATCTTCTTCCTCCAAAAATGGGTTGCTTTTCCTTCACCTGCACTAAAACAGTTTTGTGGATATGAAGACCTTGTGTCTCTTGCATCACAAACAGCTTGTAAGTTGTCTATTATCTGTATTAATCGATGGTTATTTTTGAACTGATTTTTTCATTTGTCTATTGTGTTTCTTTATCACAGTTAGCGTAAGTGAGGTTGAAGCTTTCTCAGATGTTGAAATTGTGTTTTATAATATTTCTTCTATTCTTGTTATCCAGTGAAATTAGATGACTACACTGGTATACTATCAAATCAATCCTTACAGATATTGAAATTGCCCTTTGTGTTAAGAGATATTTTGTTGTTTGAAGCAGGAATAGTCGGCTATGAGGGAAATCCCCGTGTTAAGAGATATTGTGTTTTATATGTAAAGCTTTGTCAGATGTTGAGATATTGAAATTACCTTTTCGTGTTAAGAGATATTGTGTTTTCTATGTAAAGTTTTCTCAGATGTTGAGATATTTTGTTGTTTGAAGTAGAAATCGCAACACTAGTATATTGTCAAATCAATCGTCGGCTTTGAGGGAAACACGACGGTTCTTTAAAGAAAGAACCGTGGTGTTTTTTTTTTAAAAAAAATTTAGAACTGGGACCACGGTTATTTACAAATAACCGTGGTCCGACGCATTTTTTTTTTTAAAAAAATTTAAAACTGGGACCACGGTTATTTAAAATAACCGTAGTCCGACGTGGTTTTTTTTTTAAAAAAAAAAAATAGAACTAGGAACACAGTTATTTAAAATAACCGTGGTCCGAAATTTTGTTACCTCGGTGACAATTAGTGAGGTCCGAGTAGATTTACCTCGCTCCCGTTAACCACGCTTTGAAAACCGGGGTCTCATGTACAAAAAAACCGGGGTCTACAACCCCTCTTTGTACTAGTGTATACACATCAACACAAGCCAAACATGGCTGGAACATGATCCAAGCCTAAGGAAACCTAGGTTAAGTAAAGAAAGATAGGAAAAGAGATGAAAAGATGAAAGAATGAAGAACGAAGAGATGGAAGCAATGAAAGCTTACCAAGCTGAAGATCCAGAAGCTTTACACAACACACAAAGTCCTCAAGGTGGATCACAAGGCTCAGCAACCATAAACATCATCAATGCTAAGCAAAATCTCTCCAACTCACACACAAACTCAAAGAAGATCAAGCAAGGGTGATCCAAGGAGAAGAGAGATGATGATGTATGTAAAGAGAGAAAGAGATGGAGCTGAGAAGGTAAACCCTCATCAGTAGGTAAGAGATGTAGTATATAAAGGAGGTAAAAAGGGTAAAATACGGGTCAAAGGGTCAAAGAAGACGGTTGCAACACACAAAGCCGCGGGGGCGGATTTTGTGAGCCGCAGGGGCGGCCCAGGCAAACCGCAGGGGCAGTTCTATGGTCATCAGGGGCAGTCCAGGCATAATCCTGGCCCTCTGCACACTCTCTCAGCAACTTAGCAACTAGGCTTTTACATCTCACCCCCCTAAAAACAAGTTTCGTCCCGAAACTTGTAAGATCCCAAATGTAACACTCCAAATTTTGGCGCGTTTGCGTTTTGTATTTTCTCGGCTTTTATCGATACTTTAAATGGCTTAAACTTTTATGCGAGTATTACCACGCCGTAAATTAAATTATGAGTTCATATATTCCATTTTTTTTATATATATACATATATATTCTTTTTTTATATATTTTGGAAAAGTCGGAAAATTTCCCGATTCGAAAACCGGTTACGAATATTTTGATGGGGTTTACTTTATTCCATCATTTCCCCGTTTAATTATTTTATTATATTTTTCTTTTCTACCTTTTCATCCTCATTCTACTTTGTATGATGAAGTGGGTTTGCCAGCCTTTCCTCCTTTCACACGCTTCCTAACACTCATCACCTTCATTTCTCTATCTTCTTGCATCTAGTAGCCTACCTCATTCATCTTGCAACTAGCAGCCCATCTCCTTTACTCCCATCTCTTCATCCCTCGTCTATACCTTATGATTCGTACACAGGTTCACTATCGACCCTCCCTCAACTGAGTCTCTCTCTCCCGGCTCTCTTGGTCACGCTGTCGGCCCCCTCTCGATACTCTAGCCCGCCGGAACTCTCTTCTGCTTTGCTTTCTTTCATCGACACCAGGAGCAAGCTGCAACAACACAACCGGAAGCACCACCCCAGCAACGCCTCTCCACTAAGTCCTCTATTGCCTCGCGAGCCTTGGTCGAACCCAGATCTGCAACTAAGTCACACCGCCGCTCCTCCTTGCGCATCTCTTCCGAACTTGTGTCCCCGCCGCCGGATTGAAGTCGTGCCGGAGAAAGGCTTGATGCCGCCGTCTCGACCGCCTGTAGAGGCCACCTTGGCCAACTTCTCCTCCCTCTTTCACCTCCTCTCTGCAGCCACCGGGTTGGAGCGATAAACGCCGGGAGACTCGCCCTGTGTGGCCGCCTTAGCCTGCCGGAAATCCAGCGGCCGCCGTCTCCGTCTCCCTTGCCAGGACTTGCCGTTGAAGTGCCGCCAGATCCCCACCAGTAGCTGCCGCCTCCTCATCGCTTTGCCCTGCTTGTCTTCTGATGCGTGTTAAGGTTAAAGAAGGGTTACAATTGTAAATCGGGCCCACCCATATTTTATTGTAATTGCAGTAAATAACCCATAATTCTATTTTACGTTTTTGACCCAAGTTTTGAGAAATTTTAAATTATATCCCTGTAGAATTATTTACAGTTTTGGCCCCAGAAATTTATTTGCAAATTATGTCTCATATTTATTAAATTGTATAAATTGGTGGAAAATGTATTTATGAGTTTTAACTTGGGGATTTACTTGAATTATATTCTTATTTATATATACCATATATGTTATGCTCATGTTGGATTAATTTCGAGTTATGACTCAAAGATTAAATTACGGGATTTTAACGTTGGCTTTCAAAACGAGTTTTACATTGGGTTTATGATGTTATACAATTTGCCCGGAATTTATATTTACGGTTTTAACTTGGGTTTTAAAAGTGGGGTTTTGCTTAGATTATATATGTTCTTTATTTCGTTCAAATTAGCTTATAAGCTAAATTTGGTATTAAGTTCGGAAGCGCCCTGATAAAGGCCTAACGAGTCCAAGTCGGCATCCGTTGAACGACTTCCGTCTTTTGACGTCGTGTGAGTATTCTTTCCCCTCGATCTAGTTATGTTAAGTTTTAGTATCATGCTAGGATGGATCTAGCATAACTTAGAGTGAATACCAAGTAGTGGTTATGGACCTTAGGTGAGTGTTTGAGGATTGTGAAATGTTATATGACTTGAGGTATTGATGTTATCTTGTGAGGCTTGTGAGGTTTGAGAATTGGAGTATATGGTTATTGAGATTATGGGCTAGAATATGGGAAATCCTAGCATAGGGTTGATACCGTTGAGATTGTTGACACTAGGCATGTATATCCTAGTATGTGTTATGGGTTATGATCCTGCGAGATCATAGGGTCTAGAAGTCTAAGGACTTCTAGCTAGTGTTGAGTGTGATGTGAGCATGAGAGATTCTAGGATGCGGTCCTAGAATGTGAGTCAAATGATCTCGCGTAGATCATTTGTGTAGAAGTCTTAGACTTCTTAAGTTGAGCGAGTTGTTGATATAGTTATCTTCTTGTGAGCAGGTTGTGGACTCCTTCCCAAGGGAAGCGAGAGTGTTGTGAGCTGAGTGTGGCGATAAGGTAAGTCTTCGGACTTACTTAGCTCGTATTCTTTGTATTAGCATTATTGTGTGTTGGGTGGTGTGTGTTTATTATTTTACTGTTTATAACAACTAAACCGGAAATAGGATTACCGACCTTTATATTATTTGGCCCAAGTGTATGATAACGGGCGGTGACATCACTGCCTGGCTCCCCGTGAGAGCTAGGGGGATCTTGGCGACTGGCCCGTGTTGGTTAGACGGTCGGAGGCATCCGACCGTTCCATTGCCGGAAGAAGGGACCGAGGCGAGTTTCGGAGGATTCTCGTGTCACAAAAGAAGTTGAACTAGAACGGGATATGACTTAATAAATAAAGATAATAAACCGGATTTGTGTGCTTTGAGTATGTTGTGTGACTATGTTGAATTAATTGTGTTTGTGCCTTTCCCTTTAATTCTAATGCTTCGAATGTTAACTAACGGTTTTATACCGAATGTTGTAGTTTGCCTTGCAGGTTAGGCATGCTCCGAGAGATCCGGAAGGGTGGGCAGCCGGGGTCCGTACATTTTAGGAAGAGTTTTGAGTTGGGGTTGTCTTGTGTTTTGGTCTTTCGGTTCTTACGTTTCGTGTGCCGCTTGTTTGGCGTTTGGTTTAAGTTGTACCTCGGCTGAAGTTGTTGTTACATTTTTTCGGGTTTCTTCTCATTTGCATTAAAATTGATTTAAGATTTTGCCTTTATTTGTGCCATGTTGGAAAGGTCCGGTGAAATTGTCGTCAAGCTAAGGGTCGGGACCCATTGTGAGGTCTCGCCCGTAGCATCCCGATATCCCGCGGATTCGGGGTGTTACACCAAAACCTCTCGGACCCATAAGCCGAGGTAACTCTCTCTCTCTATAGGAGGGATCACGTCTCCGCTCATAAGGTCAGCACCTATACAAATCTATAGCCTCAAGTATACCCACGGAGGAATCATCAACTCCAGAAAATAGGGCCATAACGCTACCCCAAAGTCGTAGAGGAATCACATCCCTCGCCATATCATATCACAATGCATAGAGGAAGCACATCTCTAGCCAAAACATAAGCATATACATCACATGGAGGGATCACATCTCTAGTGAAACTATGTCCATCAAGGTAATATAGAGGAAAGAACCATCTCCATGTGAATCCTAATCACTCAAATAGCATGGAGGAAAGAACCATCTCCAGCTATAACCGTATGTCATACTCAAATAGCATGGAGGGAATAGTCATCTCCAGCTATAACATACATCACGCTAGCACAACAAGATCTAATAGGATCATCAAACATATCATAGCTAGCACAAAAATAAACACATAAAGGCACGTAATCACATAAGCCCATAATCACACACTCACCAAGATACAATAAGATCTACTCATCGACCCTAGGTGCCTCTATCTCTGCATTGAACTCTGGGTAGTTCCTTTGGATACTATCCTCAGTCTCCCATGTAGCCTCCTCAGGTCCACGTCTAAACCATTGTATCGTGATCATATGAATATCCTTCGAACGCAGCCGTCTCACACCTCGCTCAAGGACTGCAATAGGATGCTCAGCAAAGGTGTGGTTTGGCTCCACCACTAAATTATCATAACTCACAATGTGCCTCGGATCTGGTATGTACTCTCTCAGTTGAGATCTTTTCTTTTTTGCAAGTGATTTTCCTATATAATTTTGGATGGAAGCATGTCTTGGAGTTCTACAAAATTTAAGTTGGTTAATTAGTTTGAAGATTGAAGATATTCCAAGGATGGAAGGAAGTTGATTTTGAAGATAAAGTTGAAGGCTTTGAAGAAAGTTGTAAGGTATTCTTTGATTATTCGATTGTTGTCTTTTGTTTTGTGTGGCTTTAAACAATTTTGTGTTGTTAAACACAGTTTTATGACGTATGTTAGTATGCATGTATGTTGTGAATATGGTTGTAAGATAAAGTTTTAAAATTTTACGTTTTCCGCTTTTCCGCTTATTGCTTTAAAGAGGGTTAATTAACTAGTAATCAACTAGAAATGAAATAGGTGTCATGTTTGGTTGGTATCAGAGCTGGGATATGATTCTTTGTCTTGGGTTGTGGGAAGTTTTCTGAAAAGCTTTTGAAAATTTCTTTTTCTTTTAGATGGCTGGCAAGACACAAACACCCGATTATGTGAATGGTGCAGAATTACTCGTCATCAAAACCAACATCCCCAGACCTATATTTTTTCCTACACTTTCACAGCTCATTTAACACTTCATTCATAACATCCATACACTTCCTTCTATACCCGCACTTGCTTTACACAAACTCAACACACTAACATGCTCCTATTCCCGGATGGGTAAAAAGAGGTCAAATTTGATATCAAGTGACGTGCTCAAACACATTTAACACTTCATTCATAACATTCTTACACTTATTTCTACACCCCACACTTGCTTTACACATACTAAACACACTAACATGCTCTTTTGTTGTCAGTTTTGTGACTTCAATCTAGATCGGAAAACTCTGCATCAACCCCGCATCAACATCACATAACAATTTCTCTTACCTAACTATGTAGTTCCATATGAAGTTATACATAGTTTTTCTTTTTTACAGGTTTAGTCGTTTATCATTGCTACTAGTACTTGTACAAACACAAAAATCTTCGTACATTGTTAGTTTAGGATTCAATACAAACCTTTCATACACCTAATTTTATCATTTTCTTACTCCATTAATTCATAAGAGAAGAAAATATTTTCATTCTCAAATTTATCAACACGTTGCATTGGTATCTCAAAGTTGAAGAGATGGATTGATGAGCACTGTTGAAAACTATATAAGAATCTTCAAACGAAAATTAAAATAAAAACATTCTTCTCTTATTGTAATATGATAAGGTACATGATATAAGACCATATTTTTTGACTTGCAATAAAAATTAAAATAACAACATTCTTCTCTTATTGTAATATGATAAGGTACATGATATAAGACCATATTTTTTAACTAGCAATAAAATATAAAGATGAAGAAACTAATCGGTTAGCATATGACGAAGTGATGCATTTGGGTTCCATGGATAACAATTTGAATGAATGCAAGGGCCGGATTCTTTGATTTGCCAATTGCAATTATTTCCATCACAAGGGACATCCCTTTTATAAAGAACAATGTCAAACCAATGAAGCACGTTGTCGAACACAAACCCACAGTAATAATCTGTTTTAAAACCTGCAGGGACATCGAACCCAAACTGACCCCCTGGCGCAATTTGTTGCACTCCAATATCATGATACTTGTCCTTGCAGTGCACCTTCATAATTTTGCCGTACAATCAAATGTTTGTTATAAATTAACAATTGCACGTATATTTACTTTTGTATTTCAACAAAATGATATTAGTATGACAACGCACCTGCAAGTTTTGGCTATGTTCGAGGGTATTGTGTATCACAATGTGACTACCACTAGGGAACAATGAGCAGTTTCCGACGGTAAGGATTGACATCAACAAGGCAAGCAAACACATCCAGGATGCCATTGTCGTCCTAATAAGTCGATCAATTGTAAGATGCTTTTGTATTGTGTTTATATAATGTTAGCAATGCATATATATATATATACACACATTGCCAAACACCATAATTTCATAATTATTACATTATATTGCCATAATTATTTTGATTCTCTCTAATCTACTAAAATCTTTTGATTTAGAAGATGATTATATATTAAAGTCTAGATTTTCAGTACTTTCATCCCATTCAAAACCCCTATCACATTCCTTTAATTTGTTCACTTTATCCTAATATACAATTTACTCTTTCTTATTCATTTAACTTCAAGTTTAAAAAAAATGCTTATTATGGTTTATAAACATATTTGTGGAGAAATCGAATTATAACTTTAAATAAAGGGACATGAATGGGCCGACACATGGTGAGAGTACAAAGGAGATGCATCAAAAAACATATGTATGTTATACATTCGGAATTTAGTTATGGTTGGTCTTAATAAGTCGATCAACGGTAGGATGCTTCTGTAATTATAGTTATGTACGATTTTACATGTATTGCCAAATACAAGAAATAAGTAGTAAATTATACATTCACTATATTATTATATTGTTATAATTCCCTTTATCCTCTCATATCTAGGAATATCTTTTGATTTTTAAAATGCATACACTTTAAATTTTCATTTGACGTATTTGCATCACATTTTAACCCCTTAACCCATTCCTCTACTTTTTTTTACTTCATCCTAATAAACACACTATTATTTTAATTCAAATTTAGTTATTTTTGGACATCTCTTATTATTCATAAATCACACTTTCGGGGATGAATCGACCTATCAATTTAAAAACAATGATACGATTAGGACGACATACAGTGAGGGAACATCGGAATGCATTGCAATGTACATATCTTGTAGTTTTGGACTTTAGTTGTAGTTCGTATTGATATAATGGATATCAGTTTTATTATTCACATGTGGAGTTAATATTATATTTTAATTCAAAGCAATACATACACCGCTTGTCTACACGTTTTATATATAGTTGGACGATAATAAAGAAGTTAGAGAAATCTACATAGACCGATTCCTTCTTTTTCCATTACGTTTTTATTTTAATCACTTTTGTTCTTTATAAAAGCAATTCTCGTTTTTCCTCTTTTTCTGTTATGTCCAAGTGCTACATAAATGCATGTTTTAATATCACTTTTTTATATTTTCGTTACACGTCGCAACATAGGGAACTATTGTACATGTAACATCCGGAAATTTTATTTCCGGAACTCGAGGTACTTCCGATCTTTTTTGCTGTAATATCCGGAATTTTTATTCCGTTTATATCCGTAGCAAACTGGATTTCGATCCATTGACCCCTATCTGTCTACTTAGTTGGGCACAATATCTCAAAAATTTTATCATTTTATGTAACCTCACTTCACATAAAATAATAAGATTTTTATAGCAAACCCTAATCCATCAAACCCTAATTTATAACATGACTTGTCTTTGACAAGGTCATGACGTCCTAGTGACGAGATCAAGACAAGGCCAAGACGAGGTCAACACGAGACCATGACAAGTTATGATGAGACCATGAAAAACTCGTGACAAGGCCATGCATGGGCTTGACAAAGCCATGACGAGTTTTGACATGTTTTGACAACTCAGTCCACCTTTGTTTTTACAACTTCAGCCCACTTTCTTTCTTGTTTTTAGCCAGTCTTTGTTCTGCTGCAGCCGTCTGTATTGTGGGTGTGCTGGCCCAGTAGCATGTCCAGCCCAGCAAAATGAAGAGAGAAGCCGACCATCACTCTTGTGCCATCCCAGTCACAACCGCTCGTTGTAACACCCCGAATCTGCGGGACTCAGAGTGCCACATTGAGCTAGGATCTCACAATGGATCCTAACCCTAACTTGAAAACAAGTTCACTGGACCTTACAACATGGCACTGACAAATATGAAAACAAAGACATAAAACGGTATAGACTGTACAACCAAAGGTAAGACAACATAGCCGAGTACAAAACACAACGCCCTCACACAAGAGGTAATAAAAGATCATCCTCACGCAGGAGGGAAAAGATAAACAAAACCAAAAGCCCACAACAACCTATGTACGAGACGTCCTCGGTCTGCCACTCTGCTAGGTCACCCAACAGCATGCCTATCCTGTGAGGCATTAACAACATGGCAATAAACCAATAGCTATCCATACACATATATAGAGTAATGCATAAGCACAATCACTAGTAAGGAAAGATAAACACATCAGCATGTTTTCACTCATTTACCCATTTAATCATTTCAATATAATGGTCATTCACTCACATCGTATATATAAGTATATATGAAACTATGTGACACGAGGACCAATACATCCTCGCCTGTGAGCCTGCTAGCGAGCTGCACAAGTATCGGTCACACAATTCGTGTACCCTGTGGGAGTGGATTGTGCCCTTTCTGTAAAGTCAGTCTGGCTTGACATTAGAGAACCTCCCAAACTCAACGGTGGGATGAAAGGGAAAGGTTATCACAGCCACGCATATGGGGCAATCAATAAAACATAGGTCGGTATAAACGACATCACATGCTATCATAGCAAACATATAAAACACACATCACTCATGCAAACACCCAATATAAGGATGACAACTAAGTAAGTCCTACAAACTTACCTCAACCTCGATCAAACTCAAACACGATCACCTCTACACTGGAGGGACAACACAACCTATAAACAGGGCATAAAGAGATATATCAATCTCCTAACAACACAAGGGTTACACCTAGACCCAAAGGGATCCATAGGGATCAATCTCAACCTCAAAACCTCAACTAACATCAACATAAGTCCTTAAAGCCCTACAAGGCTTAAACCGATCATAACCTCAACCAAACACATCCACACACCTCTAGCATGACCTTATGCTCTCACACTAGGAAAGGAGGGAACATATACATCCTAAGGATAGTCTAGAAGCAACACACAGATGCAGATCAAGGGAAACACCATACTGGTGCAGGTGGCGTAGGGGCGGCTAGGAGGTCGCACAGAGGCGGTGCACTGTCGGCGCTAGGGCGGCTCAAGACAGGCGCAGGGGCGGGGCCCGGTTACCCTCCCAAGAATTTATCAAGCTGGTTGTCATCGCTCGATCACTTCCGTTTCCTGGTGTGCAGAAGACACCACTTGACCCTCTTCTTCACACTTTCCTTCGATCCTTTACTCCTTCACTCCAACAGCAACATACATATATAACATACATATATCACTAGTACAAACACCCCCTGTAGACCTCGCTTGGGTAGGAGCGATTCAGTAGAACCGAGGTCAACAACATTTTCGGACCCCGGTTAATATAAATACCGTGGAGAAACATTATTTGAAATTTTATTTAATGGGATCGGACCATGGTTATTTGCAATAACCGTGGTGCGAATATATATTTTACTAAAATAACACGGTTATCGTTTATAACCGAAGTGAAATTTTTATCGGACCACGGTTGTCCAAAAAAACCGAGGTTAAAATATTTTTTAAAGAAAAGAAGAAAAAGAAAGAGCAAGATCACGTACGTGTTACCTTTACTCCTCAAGACACCCAACACCCAAATTCCATCAACCCTAGACACCAACTGCCGTCACTAACACTTTGTTCCCTCTTCCCTCAAATCTAAACCCTAAATCCTTAGAGACAACAAAGCCACTGATTCTCTCTTCGAACGCTTGAGAAATGAAAGAGCATGATTGCTGGAGGGACTCGCCACCATCACACCAAGGTTGAATCTTCGAGCGTTCTATCGTTAACCGCATATACAACGCCCCTCTGATTTCGAGTAAGTCTTGCTCAAATTACTATTTGTATGGATTGAATCTAAACCCTTGTAATTCATCGATTCACTTAATTTCCTGTTTTTTTTAGTTACGTCGGCTTCCATGTATGTCCTTAAACCTAGTTTGATTCAAATCTATGGAGTAGAAGTTAAGGTTTCCTTCATTCAATCATTGAAGAAGGAAGGTTCATGTGCAGAGTGTTCTTCAGAATTGTGGGTTAGAGTCTTAAAGGTCCCCCTTGATTAGAATTGAATGTTAGATAGACAGTAACACACCTGTTATGATAATGAGTTTGTTCTAACCCCTGGCTCGATCGAAGTGATATTTGTGTTGGTGTTATGATAATGGGTTTATGTGAAATGTGATATGAAGCTCTAAACATGGATTTGGTAGATGTTTTCTTTGCTAATTCTGGAAATACTGTCAATTTTATAGCTTTATGTTTGTATGCATTGACGTTGGACCTTACTGAAATCTCTTTACCCCTTGAATTGGGTAACTAAGACACTAGAGTGGCAAGACGGAGACTATTACCTTGAGAAGGAATCTAGTCTTGTTAAGGGCGAAGATTTGGAGTTACAACTTCTTCAGTACGTTTTATTATAGTGTTTCAAGTGTTGTTGAATGGATCTATGTGTTGACAGAGATATCCGAATGTATGTGGGATGGTGATACTCAGGAAGAAGAGTTCTCGTACATACTTGATGATACCGCCCCATCAAGGCTTGTGCCGGTATTCCTTTCCATCTCAGCAACTCCGGTGAGTCACTCTTGTTCTGCTTTCTCTTTGACTGATTTTAGTTGATATCTTATGCAATATTTGATTTGCTCATTATAGGAAGCATTGTTTCAGGAGAGACAAGTAAGGCGGCTGATGTGTGCAGAGTTACTTCTTCTCATGTAAAGAGATGCCGAATGCTGCAGTTTAACAATGATGATCTAGATGTCACATTCCAAAGTGAAAGTTCTACTTTCTTGAAGTCTAAGGTTAGTTGATTTACACAAGTTTCTTTTGGAAGTTTGGACATGTGAACGTTATAGTTGTTCAGATATATGTTATTTACCAACAAGAAATTACATCTAAAGTAAACAAAAATTGAACATTATAAAGTTGATGGTTTAGTAATTCTCAGTAACTAAAACTGAAAATTGATTGAATGAACTTAGTTTTACATGATTAATTAGTGTTTGAAAAAATAAAACTTATAAAGTAATTGAAAATTGATAAATTATCAAAATGGACTTAATTAATTTGGGTAAATTAAATGTATAAGTAGAGATGATAAAGTAAATGAAATAAAATCTCAATCAACCACCATAACGTCTTATCTCTAGTAGCTTATCTTTGACTATAAATTGCAGGTTTCCTAATAAGCTACTATAAGCTTTGTTAAGTTATGGTTTCCAAACACCACATCTTTTAGCATATTGAAGCTATTAAGCTTGTAAACTTGATATCTACAATAAGTTTTTATTAAAAGATTCTCAAATGGGACCTTAGTTTATTCTTTTCTTATTAATAAAAAAAGAGTGTTAAGTCCCTTGCTCTATCTTATTAATGCTTTGTTCAAAAGTATGATTGTAATGTATATACATACTTAAATTACCATGAGGGATTTTGAGTCTTTGTTGTTTTGAGAAGACTACTAAGTCCCTTACTCTATCTTGCTAAAAAGACCAAAGCGCTGCTTGGGTAGCATACAGTAGTATAATCTGGAAAGGATAATTTCATGAGTTGAGTTCTTTGAATTGGTTTATTGTTTGATTTACTGTGGTTCAGGTAGTGATTGCAAATTCAGTGCTTTCTATTTAAGATAATTTCATCTGATTTTGAATTTTGGAGTTTGAAGTTAACTAGTGATGTGTTATGGTGGATCAATAGGCGGCAGTCTAGAGTAGTGGTGATCTTCTTCCTCCAAAAATGGGTTGCTTTTCCTCACCTGCACAAAAAGAGTTTTGTGGATATGAAGACCTTGTGTCTCTTGAATCACAAACAACTTGTAAGTTGTCTATTATCTGTATCAATCGATGGTTATTTTTGAACTGATTTTTTCATTTGTCTATTGTGTTTCTTTATCACAGTTAGCGTAAGTGAGGTTGAAGCTTTCTCAGATGTTGAAATTGTGTTTTATAATATTTTTTTTGTTCTTGTTATCCAGTGAAATTAGATGACTACACTGGTATACTATTAAATCAATCCTTACAGATATTGAAATTGCCCTTTGTGTTAAGAGATATTTTGTTGTTTGAAGCAGGAATAGTCGGCTATGAGGGAAATCCCCGTGTTAAGAGATATTGTGTTTTATATGTAAGGCTTTGTCAGATGTTGAGATATTGAAATTGCCTTTTCTTGTTAAGAGATATTGTGTTTTCTATGTAAAGTTTTCTTAGATGTTGAGATATTTTGTTGTTTGAAGCAGGAATCGCAACACTAGTATACTGTCAAATCAGTCGTCGGCTTTGAGGGAAACACCACGGTTCTTTAAAGAAAGAACCGTGGTTTTTTTTTTAAAAAAAAATTTAGAACTGGGACCACGGTTATTTACAAATAACCGTGGTCCGACGCGTTTTTTTTTTTAACAAAAATTTAAAACTGGGACCACGGTTATTTAAAATAACCTTGGTCCGACGTGGTTTTTTTTTTAAAAAAAATAGAACTAGGAACACGGTTATTTAAAATAACCGTGGTCCGAAATTTTGTTACCACGGTGACAATTAGTGAGGTCCGAGTAGATTTACCTCGCTCCCGTTAACCACGCTTTGAAAACCGGGGTCTCATGTACAAAAAAAAACGGGGTCTACAACCCCTCTTTATACTAGTGTATACACATCAACACAAGCCAAACATGGCTGGAACATGATCCAAGCCTAAGGAAACCTAGGTTAAGTAAAGAAAGATAGGAAAAGAGATGAAAAGATGAAAGAATGAAGAACGAAGAGATGGAAGCAATAAAAGCTTACCAAGCTGAAGATCCAGAAGCTTTACACAACACTAAACGTCCTCAAGGTGGATCACAAGGCTCAGCAACCATAAACATCATCAATGCTAAGCAAAAGCTCTCCAACTCACACACAAACTCAAAGAAGATCAAGCAAGGGTGATCCAAGGAGAAGAGAGAAGAAGATGTGCGTAAAGAGAGAAAGAGATGGAGCTGAGAAGGTAAACCCTCATCGGGAGGTAAGAGATGTAGTATATAAAGGAGGTAAAAAGGGTAAAGTACGGGTCAAAGGATCAAAGAAGACGGTTGCAACATACAAAGCCGCGGGGGCGGATTTTGCGAGCCGCAAGGGCGGCCCAGGCAAACCGCAGGGGCAGTTCCAGGGTCATCAGGGGCGGTCCAGGCATAATCCTGGCCCTCTGCACACTCTCTCAGCAACTTAGCAACTAGGCTCTTGCATCTCACCCCCCCCCCTAAAAACAAGTTTCGTCCCGAAACTTGTAAGATCCCAAAACCTCTCGGACCCATAAGCCGAGGTAACTCTCTCTCTCTATAGGAGGGATCACGTCTCCGCTCATAAGGTCAACACCTATACAAATCTATAGCCTCAAGTATACCCACGGAGGAATCATCAACTCCAAAAAACAGGGCCATAACGCTACCCCAAAGGCATAGAGGAATCACATCCCTCGCCATATCATATCATAATGCATAGAGGAAGCACATCTCTAGCCAAAACATAAGCATATACATCACATGGAGGGATCACATCTCCAGTGAAACTATGTCCATCAAGGTAATATAGAGGAAAGAACCATCTCCAGGTGAATCCTAATCACTCAAATAGCATGGAGGAAAGAACCATCTCCAGCTATAACCGTATATCATACTCAAATAGCATGGAGGGAATAGTCATCTCCAGCTATAACATACATCACGCTAGCACAGCAAGATCTAATAGGATCATCAAACATATCATAGCTAGCACAAAAATAAACACATAAAGGCACGTAATCACATAAGCCCATAATCACACACTCACCAAGATACTCTAAGATCTACCAATCGACCCTAGGTGCCTCTATCTCAGCATTGAACTCTGGGTAGTTCCTTTGGATACTATCCTCAGTCTCTCATGTAGCCTCCTCAGGTCCACGTCTAAACCATTGTATCGTGATCATATGAATATCCTTCGAACGCAGCCGTCTCACACCTCGCTCTTGGACTGCAATATGATGCTCAGCAAAGGTATGGTTTGGCACCACCACTAAATCATCATAACTCACAATGTGCCTCGGATCTGGTATGTACTCTCTCAGTTGAGATCTTTTCTTTTTTGCAAGTGATTTTCCTATATAATTTTGGATGGAAGCATGTCTTGGAGTTCTACAAAATTTAAGTTGGTTAATTAGTTTGAAGATTGAAGATATTCCAAGGATGGAAGGAAGTTGATTTTGAAGATAAAGTTGAAGGCTTTGAAGAAAGTTGTAAGGTATTCTTTGATTATTCGATTGTTGTCTTTTGTTTTGTGTGGCTTTAAACAATTTTGTGTTGTTAAACACAGTTTTATGACGTATGTTAATATGCATGTATGTTGTGAATATGGTTGTAAGATAAAGTTTTAAAATTTTACGTTTTCCGCTTTTCCGCTTATTGCTTTAAAGAGGGTTAATTAACTAGTAATCAACTAGAAATGAAATAGGTGTCATATTTGGTTGGTATCAGAGCAGGGATATGATTCTTTGTCTTGGGTTATGGGAAGTTTTTTGAAAAGCTTTTGAAAATTTCTTTTTCTTTTAGATGGCTGGCAAGACACAAACACCCGATTATGTGAATGGTGCCGAATTACTTGTCATCAAAACCAACATCCCCAAACCTATATTTTTTTCTACACTTTCACAACACATTTAACACTTCATTCATAACATTCATACACTTCCTTCTACACCCCACACTTGCTTTACACACACTCAACCCACTAACATGCTCCTATTCCCGGATGGGTAAAAAGAGGTCAAATTTCATATCAAGTGACGTGATCAAACACATTTAACACTTCATTCATAACATTCTTACACTTATTTCTACACCCCACACTTGCTTTACACATACTAAACACACTAAAATGCTCTTTTGTTGTCAGTTTTGTGACTTCAATCTAGATCGGAAAACTCTGCATCAACCCCACATCAACATCATATAACAATTTCTCTTACCTAACTATGTAGTTCCATATGAAGTTATACATAGTTTTTCTTTTTTAGAGGTTTACTCGTTTATCATTGCTACTACTACTTGTACAAACACAAAAATCTTCGTATATGGTTAGTTTAGGATTCAATACAAACCTTTCATACACCTAATTTTATCATTTTCTTACTCCATTAATTCATAAGAGAAGAAAATATTTTCATTCTCAAATTTATCAACACGTTGCATTGGTATCTCAAAGTTAAAGAGATGGATTGATGAACATTGTTGAAAACTATATAAGAATCTTCAAACGAAAATTAAAATAACAACATTCTTCTCTTATTGTAATATGATAAGGTACATGATATAAGACCATATTTTTTAACTAGCAATAAAATATAAAGATGAAGAAACTAATTTGTTAGCATATGACGAAGTGATGCATTTGGGTTCCATGGATAACAATTTGAATGAATGCAAGGGCCGGATTCCTTGATTTGCCAATTGCAATTATTTTCATCACAAGGGACATCCCTTTTATAAAGAGCAATGTCAAACCAATGAAGCACGTTGTCGAACACAAACCCAAAATAATAATCTATTTTAAAACCTGCAGGGACATCGAACCCAAACTGACCCCCTAGCGTAATTTGTTGCACTCCAATATCATGATACTTGTCCTTGCAGTGCACCTTCATAATTTTTCCGTACAATCAAAATGTTTGTTATAAATTAACAATTGCACGTATATTTAGTTTTGTATTTCCAACAAAATGATATTAGTATAACAACGCACCTGCAAGTTTTGGCTATGTTCGAGGGTATTGTGTATCACAATGTGACTACCACTAGGGAACAATGAGCAGTTTCCGACGGTAAGGATTGACATCAACAAGGCAAGGAAACACATCCATGATACCATCATCGTCCTAATAATTCGATCAATTGTAAGATGCTTTTGTATTGTATTTATATAACGTTAGCAATGCATATATATATACACACACATTGCCAAACACCATAATTTAATAATTATTACATTATATTGTCATAATTATTTCGATTCTCTCTAATCTACTAATATCTTTTGAATTAGAAGATGATTAAATATTAATGTCTAGATTTTCAGTGGTAAATGTTCAGGTACGGTCCATATATTGCGGTACGGCCATACAGCCGGCCGTACGGGCGACACGTGTCTCGAAAAAGAAATTTTTTTTTTTTCCTGAAACGATTTTTTTTTTCCCGAAAACGAATGAAAATTCGTTTGAACTACCATGTTATAATTTATGCACTATTTTCCTATAAACTTTGAACTATTCCCATATAATACATGAACTATTACTTTTTAATATAATCCATGAACTATTTTATTATAATTCATGAACTATTTTATTATAATTCATGAACTATTCTATTATAATTCATGAACTATCCCATAATAAATTTTGAACTATTACTTTCACTCCTTTATAAATTTTACACTATGAACTATTCTATTATAATTCATGAACTATCCTTTTTGAAGTTATGAACTATTCCTTAATAAGTTTTGAACTATTATTTTCATTCCTTTATAAATTTTACACTATTAACTATTCTATTATAATTCATGAACTATCCTTTTATAAGTTATGAACTATTCCATAATAAGTTTTGAACTATTACTTTTACTCGTTTAACAAAAAAAAAGTTTTTTCCGGGGACACGTGTCGGCCGTACGGACGGCCGCACGGTCATACCGGAATAATGGGCCTTACTTGAACACTTCCACTTTCATCGCATTCAAAACCCCTATCACATTCCTTTAATTTGTTCACTTCATCCTAATATACAATTTATTCTTTCTTATTCATTTAACTTCAATTTTAAAAAAAATGCTTATTATGGTTTATAAACATATTTGTGGAGAAATCGAATTATAACTTTAAATAAAGGGACATGAATGGGCCGACACATGGTGAGAGTACAAAGGAGATGCATCAAAAAACATATGTATGTCATACATTCGGAATTTAGTTATGGTTGGTCTTAATAAGTCGATCAACGGTAGTATGCTTCTGTAATTATAGTTATGTACGATTTTACATGCATTGCCAAATACAATAAATAAGTAGTAAATTATGCATTCACTTTATTATTATATTGTTATAATTCCCTTTATCCTCTCATAACTAGGAATATCTTTTGATTTTTAAAATGCATACACTTTAAATTTTCATTTGACGTATTTTCTTCACATTTTAACCCCTTGAGCCATTCCTCTAATTTTTTTACTTCATCGTAATAAACACACTATTATTTTAATTCAAATTTAGTTGTTTTTGGACATCTCTTATTATTCATAAATCACAGTTTCGGGGAGGAATCGACCTATCATTTTAAAAACAATGATATGATTAGGACGACATACTGCTTTGGCAGGAGGTATATACTGCTTTGGGGACGAGTCTCCACTTTACCACTGCTTATCACCCACAGACCGACGGTCAGTTTGAGAGGACCGGCCAGATATTAGAGGACATGTTGTGAGCCTGTGTGTTGGATTTGGGACAGGTATGGCCCCATCACCTCCCACTTGTAGACTTTTCATATATTAACAGTTGGCACGCGTCTATTGAGATGGCCCCTTATGAGGCTTTGTACGGCGGAGCTGTCGTACACCATTGTGTTGGGATGAGCCCGACAAGGCTGTTGGAGTAGTTCCAGATCATATACAGGATGACATCGCCCGGATTGACTTGGTCCGAGAGCGGATGTTAGTAGCTCAGAGTCGTTAGAAATCCTACGCCGACAAGAGGCGTCGACCTCTGGAGTTTAGAGTAGGTGCACAGGTGTGGTTGAGAGTGTCACCGACGATAGACATCCGGCGTTTCGGCAATAAGGGTAAGCTAAGTCCCCGATATGTCGGACCATTTGAGATCTTGGAGAGAGTCCGAGAATTTGCCTACCGATTAGCACTGCCACAGAGGTTGGAAGGGGTCCATCCGGTCTTCCATGTATCTCAGCTGAGAGAGTACATTCCGGACCCGAGGCACATCATCAGCCATGAGGATCTGATAGTTGAGCTTGACCACACTTTTGTGGAGTACCTAGTAGCCTTCCTTGAGCGTAGTACTAGACGTCTGCGGTCCAAGGAGATACTGATGTTGAGGATCTAGTAGTCTAGACGAGGGGCCGATGAGGCTACCTGGGAGACGGAGGAGAGTATTAGACATAGTTATCCTGAGTTCTTTGCGGGGCTAGCCGCTACCTTTGTACCGACGGGTTAGTACTTAGACGTTATTTGTACGACTTCTGTGATTATATGTTAGAATGAATGATTATGTTTATGTGATGTCAGAATAAGATGATTGAGTAGTTTTGCATGCTAGAAAATGAGGTTAAAAATTTAGTGAGACCAGAGTATACAAGTTTATGGTGAGAGTTGTTTGGGTAGATACCTTATTTTAAGTTTCGGGACGAAACTTATTTTAAGGGGGTAATGATGTAATATCCGGAATTTTCATTCCGTTTATTTCCGTAGCAAATCGGATTTCGATCCGTTGACCCCTATCTGTCTACTTACTGGGGCACAATATCTCAAAAATTTTATCATTTTATGTAACCTCACTTCACATAAAATGATAAGATTTTTATAGCAAACCCAAATCCATCAAACCCTAATTTATAACGTGACTTCTCTTTGACAAGGTCATGACGTCCTAGTGACGAGATCAAGACGAGGCCAAGATGAGGTCAAGACGAGACCATGACGAGTTATGACGAGACCATGACAAACTCGTGACAAGGCCATGCATGGGCTTGACAAAGCCATGACGAGTTTTGACAAATTTTGACAACTCAACCCACCTTTGTTTTTACAACTTCAGCCCACTTTCTTTCTTGTTTTCAGCCAGCCTTTGCCCTGGTGCAGCCATCTGTATTGTTGGTGTGCTAGCCCAGTAGCATGTCCTGCCCAGCAAAATAAAGAGAGAAGCCAACCATCACTCTTGTGCTAGCCTAGTCACAACCCCTCCCTGCCAACCCCACAACTTCCCTCGCAGCCCAACCATTACCTTGCAATGCCAGCCCGTTGCTCAGGCCGACCGGAAGTCCAGGGCGCAGCCAACCCAACTGTGAAGCGACCGTTCAACGCAATTACAGAAGAAATGGAGAGCAAATCCCCTTACCTTAAACGCCTCTTAGGATCACGCGGTTGAACTTCTCTCTTCCCTCCTCCTTCGCGTCCAGATACATCCAGAGAAACGTTACAGATTTCTCTCGGTCACGATTCCTACATGCCTTCTCCTTGTCATCTGCATCCCTATTCCTCAGTGCATCCATCGCCAGTAGGAAGACGAGAGACTAAGACAACGAGATTGAGATCAACCTTCATACAAACTCGTGACAAGGCCATGCATGGGCTTGACAAAGCCATGACGAGTTTTTACAAATTTTGACAACTCAACCCACCTTTGTTTTTACAACTTCAGCCCACTTTCTTTCTTGTTTTCAGCCAGCCTTTGCCCTAGTGCAGCCGTCTGTATTGTTGGTGTGCTAGCCCAGTAGCATGTCCAGCCCAGCAAAATGAAGAGAGAAGCCAACCATCACTCTTGTGCCAGGCTAGTCACAGCCCCTCCCTGCCAACCACACAACTTCCCTCGCAGCCCAACCATTACCTTGCAATGCCAGCCCGTTGCTAAGGCCGTCCGGAAGTCCAAGGCGCAGCCAACCCAACTGTGAAGCGACCGTTCAACGCAATTACAGAAGCTATGGAGAGCAGATCCCATTACCTTAAACGCCTCTTAGGATTACGCAGTGCAGCTTCTCTCTTCCCTCCTCCTTCGCGTCCAAATACATCCAGAGAAACGTTACAGATTTCTCTCAGTCACGATTCCTACCTGCCTTCTCCTTATCATCTGCATCCCTATTCCTTAGTGCATCCATCATCAGCAGGAAGACGAGAGACTAATACAGCGAGATTGAGATCAACCTTCATACAGACGCCAGCAAGAGTCACCCGGAGTTAGAACCGAAGAACCAGATCGCGAGTAAGACTCCTCATTACCTTCTTCCTTGTTTGCTGTGTGTGAGGAAGATCCAACGTAATTTCATTGTTGTAGAGTCAATAGGTCAATCCAAAGAGTGAGGGAGATTGCTACAAATCAACTCTGAAGCCATCCAAGGACACAAGCCAGTTCTGCATGACACTGCCAGCCCTACCACGAGATTTGTGTGTCTAGTCTGACCCCTCTATCTATTCGGATATAACTATAAACACAAGTAAGCGACATCTCTATCCCTTCTGATCATATATAGAAAAAGATCTAATTCTAATCATTTCGGTTTCTCCCCTACGCCTCTTGAATCGCGCCTCAATCGGAGCCAAGAGCTGTCTGTGTCACGTGGGATCAGAAGAGGAAACGCTAACACCCGAGGCATCCCAGTCTGGCCAGAACAAGATAAAAATGTGCTTAAAAAGCAAGTACAGAAGCCTTGGAAAGCCTTCTATATAGAGGTAACTAAAAGACTGAAGTATGATTTTATGTGTGGGTACCGATTCTTTACGACTTGAGTGATGTGTTGTTGTAGTTAGGTCTTGAACCTGGGTTGTGTCGGTAGAGGGTAGCTGCTGAGTTGTATTAACAAAAATGGTAGAAACAGGGACTGTTGTACATAAATCTCTTTTTCCTCCAGTTTTGGAAGTTAAAAATGGTCAACCTTGTAGATCAATTTTAAGGAGTTAGACTGAAGATCCACCGTTGAATTTTTTATATGTCATAGATGGATATATGTAGTTGACCGGGTTAAAAGTTGGGAATTAATGAACGGTCGGATTAAAAGTTACAAGTCTCCAAAGTAGGGTAGTTGAGTTGTTTTTCCAGCAGTGAAATTTGGCAAAGTATAGGAAATTTTAAGTGTTGTAACCGACTTTAGGGATTTTTGTAGAAGTGATGGTTGAACAGTTTTAAAAAATTCTTGATTCTATGAGTAGATTGGATATCATAGATAAACTAAAGAATTATTTCGGAATCATTAGGAATTTATTGGAGTTTCATATTTGAAGCCGAAGTTGGACCTTAATGAACTTCCGAAAAATAGGAAAATGTGTAATTTGCTAGTTTGTAACCAAACTCATCTTTAGGAGTTAGAATATGACATTTTAGTCTCAAATAAGAGTTTAAGGATAAATTATGGAATTTTTGGAAGTTCCGGGACCAAGGGTAAAATAGTCATTTTACCATAAATTAGTATTGTAATCGATTCAGTTATAATAAAATCTACTATCTTAGAAGTCTTAGACTTCTAATTACCTAGGAAGTGTGCTGACGCACTTACTTCCTCTAACAGGCAACTGAGTGGTTACAGTTACAGATCGAGTTGTGTTTATAGAGAGTCGAGACTTGTATCGGGTAAGTCATTTGGGCTTACTTAGCTGATTTCTAGATATGAGTGTGAATAATGATAGTGGTGTTTGAACGAGATGTTTATAGGTATATTTTAGTAGTGATTATCTACCGACTTATATTTTGGCCTAAGAGTAACGGACGGTGGCATTCTGCTAAGTTAGCCTGAGGGCGTTGGGGGTTTCTTTAGGGACTTGTCCACACTCGGTTTGTAGTGATGTTACCGGCGGAGGTAAGCTACACCTACACCCAGTTGGATAAGGAATGGAGGCGAGAACTATTAAGAGTTCTCGTGCCACAACTATAAAACTGAATAAGTTGAATCACTTAAGTAATAGATAATAACCAATTGTGTGCCAGTATGATGTTAGTTTATAATATTTTGAGTGTGTTTGTGCTATTATTGTTTCTGCTTATATTTCGATAGTTAGCTAATAGTTATTTTGTTGTGTAACGTACCACAGGTTAGAGCAGATGCCGAGTGATCCGGATGGTAGTGGTCAGCCGGGGTGTCGTACTCATTAGGACGAGTTGCAGTTTCCTTTTGTTGGTATTCTAGTTATTACCCTTGTTTTTCTTTTATAAGTTGTGATACCTTGTGTTTTCCGGCTCTTAGTAATTCTGGTCACATTCATATGTTTTTTAAAACTTAATTTATGATTTCTGGTTTTTCCTTATTCGTGCCTTATTTTAAGATCTTGTTAAGTTGTTGTCAAACTAAGGTCGGGACCCACTCTGAGGTCCTAACCAGTAACTCCCCGAGTTCTGAAAACTTGGGGTGTTACATCCGCGTCGGCGGCTTATTTCCCGCAGACACGTTTATTGAGTATGAGTTTTAACGCAGGAGAGGGGTTCCTTTTTACTTTCCGACCTTGGGAAGAGGTGTGAGGGGACAAGGAGGCTGACCCTTGGGATATCCCACCTCTTTTGTCAGCTCATTACCCTCTCCTCTCTTTCCCCCATTTCACTTTTACGTTATTTTCCCCTCTTTCACTTCTCTTCTTCCTTGTTGCTTATCTTCTTCTTCTCCTTGGAAGAGTGGTGTGTGGAAGCAGCGGCTTGAGCATTCCGGATCTGTTGTGGTAAGTAGTCTTCTTCTCTCTTCCTCTTGCTTCTTGTATTCTCTTCTTCCTCTTCTCTTCAGCTCCATGGCTATGGAGGAAGCTTTTGAAGGGAGATCTAGTTAACCCTTGAATGTCCCTTTCTTTAGCTCGTTTAGATCGTGGTGAGGAAGCTAAGACCTATGGTGAAGGTTTGGAGAAGGCCCAACAACAGAAGGAGGCACTAGGAGCAAAGAATCAGTCGAAGAAACGAAGAAGACGAAGTTTCTGCTGCTCGACCGCGGGGGCGGATCCACAGAGCAGCGGGGGATGATCAAGGCCACCGCAGGGGCGGCGCCAGGCTTCTACAAGGGCGGCAACAGGGTCTGCCGGGAGTGTCAGCTTGCTTCCACGGCTGAGTTTTCTTCACTAGTAGGTTCCTCTCTCCCTTTCCTTTCGTTCCTTCCTTAGACGCTTGGTGTATCTAGTTAGAAGCATGCTTAGTATGGAGCTAAGATTTGTGAGGATGCCATATAGTGGTTGCTAGCCTTGGAGCCCTTATGGCTTGGTGTGGTTGATGATCTTAAGTGTTGAGCATGTTGATCTTCCTAAGCTTGTTGTCAGGCTAGGGTCATGATCCACTGTGTGATCATAGCCAATGTTGCTTCCAAGTCCCGCGGATATGGGATGTTACAAAGTTGGTATAAGAGCCTTAGGTTTACAACAATGGAACTTGCAATCTTAAATAAAGGTCGAATAGATAAATAAACAGAACCCGAAAGGGGTTTGACTTTTGAAAAGGATTTCCCTTTTGAATGAGTAAAGTTGTTTTGTGATAGTGTGTACGCGAAACCATCAATCTTCTAAGGATCTCGACAGTATATATATATATATATATATATATATATATATATATATATATATATATATATATATATATTGATTATGTGTTGCTATGTTGCATGCATGTTGGACTATTAATATATATCAATACATATGGCATATATATAGCTTTATAAGTTTGGTGTGCACACCCCGCAGATGGCACGGACTAGAGCGACATTTGTAGTTGAACGAGGTAAGGGTAGACCCTCTCTTCCTCTAGTACTGATAGGTCAGGGACATGTTCCCATTGTTGACTCGCCTATAGTAGAGGATGTACACGAAGAGGTAGCTGAGAGCGTCTTTCTTGAGAGTAGGAGCGGTGGAGCTGCGAGACAACGATCACAGCGAGTCTACTCAGATGACTCGGATCATGTCTCTATGAGAGGACCAGATCCGTGCGTATAATAGACGAGTTGAGGAGGCTGCGAGAGTGGTTGAGATTGTTATAGCTCTAGTGGAGACCGAGGTGGAATTGGAGAACGAGATCTGGATTGGACATGTGGACTCAGCCCTTGAGTCTATTAGATGTCTAGAGGACCGATAGATAGATGTAGTACAAACTCTATTCAGTGACCTAGCTCAGCAGTGGTTGAGGACTATGCGGGCTCGAGCCACTAGCTATGACAAGATGAGGAACATGATCAGATAACTTATCATCCCTGCCTCACCAAGGAGAGAGAAACTACAAGATTTTGTCGAGGCACGCTTCGAGGATGTGCCGATAGTAGATGCCGTCAGTAGTTTCCAAGAGGAGCTGGCATTAGTGGGTCCAGCTTCACCTTTTGAGGACCAACATGTGTATCTATTCTCCCACCGACTAAAGGAGAGTACACGTTCTTACATGACGGGTTTTCATTGCGAGTCATTGACCGACTACCAGGATAAAGCATTAGCTTACGAGCGTGAGGGGGCTATCCAGAGGAGGACTTCTCAGACTGGACAGTGTACGAAGAAACAACGTACAGGGCACATAGGTCTAGGAGCATCTGGGTACGGGCGAGGCCAAACTAAGGGCTGCTCGAGTTATCGAGTATCTGCACAGACTTTTGAGAGGGGCCGGCAATGTTAAAATTATGGAGAGTCGGGGCATTTTTGTGCTAATTGCCCTAGAGCGCCAGTAACTTGATTCTCTTGGGAGAAGCCAAGACATAGGGCTACGTTTTGCCGTCACGGCAAGGCGTCATCACTATAGGGTTCTTCCCCTACTAGTGCAGCAGGAGGTGGGCAGAGACCGCCTCAGCACCAAACATAGGGACAATAGAGAGTCCCAGACCATCCTGCTACTCAGAGTTCTACTCCAGGACTGAGTAGAGGTAGAGGTTGAGATGGAGGTACCAGTGATACCAGAGGAGCTACAGGTAGAGTTTTTCAATGGACGAGCGCTGAGGAGCCACCAACGCCAGCTGCTAAAGGTACCATTCTAATTAATGGTTTACCTGTTAGTGTTTTCTTTTATACGGGTTCCACACACTCTTTCTTTTCTAATGCATTTGTTGATAGACTACCCTTAGATACGGTAGAAGGTAGACCTTTCTTGATAGTGTTACCAGATGGGGGTTAGATTAGAGGTACCCGAGAGGTACATAGTTGTCCTATACACCTAGGAAACCGTGATTTGGTGGTGAACTTCCTTGTCATGCCGATGGTGCATAAGGAAGTCATTTTGGATATGGATTGGATGGATAGACATCGTGTTGTGTTAGATATTGGTAGGAGGACCGTGATGGTCTCTACCGAGTCAGGTTAGATTGAGATTTTCTGGGGTTGGGACCTTGGAAAGTAGGTATGGTTATCAGCGCAGTACGAGCAACGAGATTGATAACACAGAGATGTGATGTCTTTTGGTGGTATGCCATGAAGGAGGGAAAGAGTCCAACGTTAGAAGATATCATAGTAGTTTGCGAGTTTCTGGATGTGTTTGCCGAGCCATCGAATTTGGCACCTCAGAGGAGCGTAGATTTCGGTGTCGAGTTGGAGCTTGGTACTAGACCGATCTCGAAGGCCCCATATCGCATTGCGCATGTCGAGATGTTGCAGCTAAAGAAGCAACTCGAGGAGTTGGCTGAGTAGGGCTTTATCCACCCTAGCGTATCCCCGTGGGGAGCACCTGTCCTCTTCGTGCGAAAGAAGGACAGATCGCTGAGATTGTGCATTGACTACAAAGAGCTGAACAAGGTAACCATCAAGAATAACTATTCTTTTCCCTGCATCAATGACTTGTTGGATCAACTTCAAGCAGCGATTGTGTTCTCGAGGATTGATTTGCGCTCGGGATATCACCTGTTGAGGGTGAGAGAGCAGGATGTGCATAAGACGGCATTTCGGACTCGGTATGGCCACTACGAGTTTGTAGCGATGTCATTCGGGCTCATGAATGCGCCCACGGTCTTTATGGAGTTGATGAATGGCATATTCATCGACTTCGTAGATCAGTTTGTGGTGGTCTTCATAGACGATATCCTAGTGTACTTTTGTAGTTAAGAGGAACATGCAGGGCATCTAAGGAAGGTGATGCAATATTTAATGGATAGAGAATCGTATACCAAGTTCTCTAAGTGCGTGTTTTAGATGCCAAAGGTAGCATTTTTGGGTCATGTTGTCTCCGCTCATGGGATCAAGGTTGATCTAGCGAAGATTGAGTCAATAGCAGCATGGACGACACCAACGAACGTCAAGGAAGTATGCAGCTTATTTGGTCTAGCCGGTTGTTACTGGTGATTTGTGGTGGGACTCTTTATGATTGCCCGTCCACTTACCATCCTGTTGAGGAAGTCTATCCGGTTTGTATGGTCCGATCCATGTAATCAGAGTTTTGAGGAGCTGAAGAGGCGGTTGACTTCCGTTCCCATCTTAGCGCATCCGGGGGGCACAAAGGTTTTTATAGTCTACAATGACGCATTCAAGTTAGGCTTGGGATGCGTTTTGATGCAGCATGATAGAGTGATTGACTATACATCCAGACAACTAAAGACATATGAGGAGAACTACCCGACTCAATGTTTGGAGTTGGCAGCAGTAGCTCATGCGATGAAGATGTGGAGACATTACTTATATGGTGATACATGTTAGATCTTCACAGACCATAAGAATCTGAAGTATATTCTCATGTAGCGGGAATTGAATAACCGCCAGCGTAGATGGATGAAGTTGATCAAGGACTTTGACCTTGAGATTCTAAGCCATCCAATGAAGGTGAACATTGTTGCCAACGCCCTTAGTAGGAAGACACCTTGAGAGAAGGCGATTGCAAGATTGACATTTCAGCCACATCTGTAGAGAGATCTAGCATGGCTAGATATGGACATCCAGTATCTTGATGAGGATGCCCAGCTGAGTACACTAGAGGTTCTACCTGATTTGTTGGGTGAGATCCAACAAAAGCGGGGGACATGCCCAACGCTAATGAGGATACGAGATACGATGTCTCCTGGTGAGCCACCACATTTCTCCATAGGAGAAGATGGGTGATGAGACGCCGTGATCGTGTTTGTGTGCCCGCAGATATGGATCTGGGACAAAGGATATTACAAGAGGCTCAATCCACACCTTACTCGGTACACCCGGGTGCGAGTAAGATGTATCAGGATGTCAAACGCTCATATTGGTGGGGAGAGCTAAAGCCTGATTTAGCAAGATTTGTGGCACAGTATGCGACCTGTCTACACGAGAAGATAGAACATTGTACACCAAGAGGAGAGCTTCACCCACTACTAGTACAACACTGGAAGTGAGAGGATATCTCCATGGACTTGGTGACAGGTTTGAGACTAAGCATGAGCTTTGATGCTATTTGGGTTGTGGTAGATAGACAAAGACCGCACATTTCCTTCCTATCAAGAAAACATGGCCAATGAGTAGATTAGCTAAGGAGTTTACTAGACAGATAGTGAGACTCCATGGTGTACTGAGGACGATCGTCTCAGATTGAGATGGATGATTTACCTCGAGATTTTGGCATAAGATTCAGACTACTTTGGGCACGAGTTTACACTTTACGACTATTTTCCTTCCTCAGACAGATGGTCAGTCAGAGAGGACAATTCTGACTCTAGAGGATATGTTGCGGCCTTGTGTGTTGGATTTGGGACAAGATGTTCAAATTACCTCCCATTGGTTGATGTCTCATACAACAACAGCTGACATGCATCGATTGGGATGGCCCCATATGAGGCACTGCATGGGCATAGATTTTGTACGCCATTATGTTGGGATGAGCCTAGTAGTGTGAGTGGGATAGCGTCAAAGCAGATTCAGGATGATATGGCTCGAGCGCTGATCATAGAGAGGATGATGGCTGCACAAAGTCGTTAGAAGTCATATGCAGACAATAGGTGTCGACCTCATGAGTTCAAAGTTGGAACCATGTGTGGTTGAGAGTATCTCCGACGTATGGCGTCAGACGCTTTGGCATAAAGGGGAAACTGAGTCCCCGATATGTCGGTCCTTTTGAGATGCTAGATAGAGTTGGGAGAGCATCATACAGATTGGCTTTGCAACCAAGGTTAGAAGATGTTCACCATGTGTTTCATGTGTCTCACCTGAGGTAGTACACACCAAATCCGAGAACCATAGCAAGTTACGATGACTTAGTGGTTGAGCCGGACCATACGTTTGTTGAGCATCCAGTTGTAGTCCTAGAACGAGGTGTGAAACGCCTGCGTTCAAAGGACATTCCTTTGTTGAGGATACAGTTGTCTAGACGAGGACCTGATGAGGCTACATTGGAGACCGAGGATAGTATCTAGAGGAACTATCTAGAGTTCTATGCCGAGATAGATGCACCTGTAGGATCCACGAGTAGATCTTAGTGCTATCTTGTTGGGTGTATGTTATGTGTTTATATGATATCATGTGTTTTCGTGCTAGCTATGATGTGTATATACGATTTTATTAGATCTTGTTTGCTTGCGTGAGTTGTGTTATAGTTGTAGATGGTTCTTTCCTCCATTGCTATGGTGATATGAGTAGGATTAGCTGGATATGGTTATTCCTCCATGCTATTGTTAATGGACAAAGTTGGACTGGAGATGGTTTTCCTCCACACCCTTGCGATATGAGTACGGTTTGGTTGGAGTTGACTTTCCTCCAAGCCATTGTGAAGTGGTTATGGGTTGGCTAGATATGGTTGTCCTCTATGCCTTGTTAGTGTTTGTGATCGTGTAGCTGGAGTAGATGATTTCTTCATGTTGTGCTTTGATGTTATAGAATGATATAGGTTTTGATCTTATGAACATATATGTGATACCTCCGATAGAGAGATTGTTTATACCTCCGAATATGGGTTCGAGAGGATTTGGGAATTGTTCAAGTTTCGGGACAAAACTTGTTTTTAGGAAGGTGTGATGTAAGAGACTTAGTCTATTAAGGATCACGTACTTGCGCCTCAGATGAGACACACGTGCTGAGCCAGAGCTAAGCCGCCCCTGCGCCCTGTTAGCCGCCTCAGGCGCTTTGTTGGCCAACCCTGCGGCTCATGGATCTGCCCCTGCGGTTTCCTGAGGCTGCAACCACCTATGTTGACACTTTGACCCGTGTTTTACCCTTACCTACCTTTATAAGCTTCCTTCGCTTCAGATGAAGGGTTTCCTTCATTCTGCAGGCTTCCTCTACACATGTTTTTCTTCTCCTCCTCTCCTTCCTTTAATCCTTCTTCTTGGTTCTTCCTTTGTTTTGTAAGAGAGTTCGAGTGTAGTTTCACGTTGATGATGGTTGGTTGTTGATACCGTGTTGTGGAGAGCCAGCTAAGTAGATTTAGTGTGATCTCTTCCTCTGTTAGTTGTAGCTGTGGTGAGTCCTTCCTTCCTTTCTTTTTCCTTTCTTCTTTTCTTCCTTTCCTTCTCTTTTAGCTTAGGATTCAAAAAGTTGATCTCGTGTTGATCTTCTTAGGCATGTATTGATTTATATATGTATATATATGTATGTGTATGGTTGCTGGATGGTGAAGAAGTGGAGGTAATCGAGTGAAGGTTCGAAGAGAAATCGGGAATTTCCCACTGCGCAACAAGCCGCCCCTGCGCAACAAAGGAGCCGCCCTTGTGCCACCAAGAGCCGCACCAACGCCTTCCTGACCTGCAAGTGCATCTTGTGCAGGACCTACCTAGGGTGGTATGGATCCTTTTCTTTCTTTTCCTAGTATGAGTGGCTTAGAGGCATGCTAGGTATGAGAGTGACTCGAGGATATCATGATGTTGTATATGTCGGTTATGGCTTTAAGGTTTAGTATGTGTCGAGAGAATGCCTTAGGCATTTGTGAGTTATGACGTGTTATCCAAGTTGTGATTCGAGTTATGGTTGAGGATGGTTATAGGGTTTAGGAAGTGGAATCTCCTAACCTTGGGACAATGTTGATATTTTTATGCTTTGCTGATGCAGACACTAATCGTTTCCCTCAAGGGAAACTGTGACCACTTGATACGGATTGCGATTGAGACAGGTAATTCCTTTGTAAGAGCATTAGTCTAGTAGGGATCCCACACCTACGCCTCAATAGAGACGCAAGTGCTGAGCTGTGTTGAGTGGGGTGAGACAGGACCAGCCGCCCCTGCGGATCCAGTGGGCCGCCCTTGTGGGTCTTGTGGTCCGCCCCTCCGGCCCTGCAACAGTATTTGTTGACCTTGACCCGTGCTTTTGGTTGGCTTACTTTATAAGCCATTCGTTTGCTTCATGATGAGGGTTTCTCATCTTCTCCAGCCTTCCTCTTCTCCTCACGTTCATCTTCTTCCTTTCTCCCTTCCTTGATCTTCTTCTTGATCTTCTTTGATCTAGCGTCAGTTTGTGACAGTTGTTGAGCTTTAAGCTTTGATTCAGCATGATAGATATGATGTTGTGTTTTGGACAGCCAACTGAGGTGGTGTTGGTGGTGATTTTTCCTTTATTCACGGTCCAGTTGTGGTAAGTCTTCTCTCCATCCTCTTTCTTTCTTCCTTTCTTTTTCTTAAGCTTAGGATTCACAAGCCTAGGCTTGTGTGGATCTTCCTGGACGTTTTGATGTTTATACATGTATACCTATATGTATGTTTTTTTGCTGGTTGATGAAGCGGTGAAGAAGAGCAAATGAAGGATCGAAGAGAAGTTGAAGACAAACCCTTTGCACACCAACTGCACCTGCGCCTGAGCTGAGCCGCCCCTGCGCCTGAGCTGAGCCGCCCCTGCGTAAGAGCTGGTCCGCCCCTACGCTTGACTAGTTCAGCGCCCCTAAACCTCTTGCTTCCGCCGGTGCGTGTCCAGAGCATACCTAGTTGGTATGCTTCCTTCCTTCATTTCCTTTGGCCTTGGGTTCGGTGTGGCTAGGCTAGTATGGTTGATATTGAGCTTTATGAGATGTGTATTGGGAAAGTGTTTTAGGCACTTGTATGTACGTTGAGGATCCTGAGGGTTAGATCCAGATTATAGGATGGTTGTGTTTATGAGGTGTAGGAGACAAGTCTCCTACCCTTTGCAGTTTTTTGATATTGTGTGTGCGTTGCTTATGCAGGCGTTGATCGTTTCCTCAAGGGGAAATTGTGACGTGGTACAGGTTTACGAGTTTGAGGTAAGTCCATAGGACATACTTATCGAGAAGTTGTGGATTTGATTGATTTTAATGGTTTTGTGTGTGTGCATATATGGCTCAAGTGTATTATAACCCGACAGTGACCACCTGCCAAAGCTCGTTGAGTGGAGGAGGTGCTCGAAAGCCAATATCAAAGGGGGCAGGTGGTAACTATACCCCACGCAAAACCCTGTGTTAAATGGGGAAGAGACGAGGTTCTTTAGGCTCCTCTTGTCACAAAATAAGTTGAATTAGTAATGGAATAACTTAAGTAAAGATAATAAATGGATGTTTTTGTGACATTGCATATTGTGATGTGTTTGCGTACGTATGTGCTATTACTTCATGATTGCCATTTTATACTCGGTTGTGATGCTGTAAACCTTTTGATGAATATATTTATACCATTTTATGTATTTGGTTTTAATCTATCTGTACCTTGTTGTAAGATCCAATGAAATTATTGTCAAGCTAGGGTCAGGATCCCTTGTGAGATCCTAGCCTAGTAGCGCCCCGAGTCCCGTGGATTTGGGGTGTTTCAAAGTTGGTATTAGAGCCTTAGGTTGACAACAATGGCACTTGCAATCTACAATAAAGGTGGAGAAGATAAATAAAAAAAACTCAAAAGGGGTATGACTTTTAAAAGGATAAAGTGTAAAGTGTTTTGGGATAGTGTGTACGGGAAGCCATTACCCTTTTGGAGGATCTCAACAGTAAATATATATATATATATATATATATATATATATATATATATATATATATATATATATATTATGTGATGTTGTGTTTGCATGTATGCTGGATTAAGTATTATATATATCTATACATATCGCATATATGTAGCCTTATAAGATTAGGTGTGCATAACCTGGAGATAGCTAAGATTAGAGCGACATATGCAGTAGGACGAGGTAGGGGTATACCACCTCTTCCTCCAGTAGTGATATGTTAGGGACAAGTTTCCGTTGTTGATTGGCCTATAGTAGAGGACATATCTGAGGAGTCTAACTACGTCTAAATGAGTGGACCAGAGTTTTGAGAATATATACGCGAATTACAAGAGGCTGCAAGAGAAGGTAGACCTACACCGAGTTTACCAACATCGGTGGGATGAACTGAAGCTTCCAGATCAAAAAAGAAATAACGGATCGAACAAGTGATTGATGAAGTAGGCCCTTCAAGTGTTAGACAAAGTTTGGCACATGGACGTTCTAGTGATCCCTTATCCACACGGACTTCTGGTGGGTTGATATCTTGTTACAACTGTGAAGAGTTTGGACACCTACGACCGAAGTGTAAGAGATCATTGGTGACGTGCTTTACTTGTGGTAAGATAGGACTTCGATCGATTTTTTGCCGACGAAACAAGATACCACATCAGCAAGTTCCCTCCCATTCTAAGGTAACTAAGAGATCATTGGTGACGTGCTTTACAATTGTGCAGAGTCTGGACACCTACGATCGAGTTACCCTTTATCCCCACAGGTTACGAAGACAAGACGATTATGTTTCAAGTGTGGTGATCCAGGCCATTTACCTTTTGAGTGTCCCTTAGCACCGATAGCTTGCTTTACATGTGGCAAACTAGGTCAATTGGCTCCCTTTTGTCAACAAGGCAGTGTTCCTTCTCAACAAGACTCTCCGCCTTCCGGTGCAAAAGGAGTAGAGGTAGAGACTATGGCGATGACCTTAGTGATACCTTAGGAGCATAAGTTTGATTTTTTTGAGTAATGATATGCAGTGGAGCCATTGGCGTTAGCTGTTACACATATCATCCTTGCTAATAGTTTACCTGTTGGAGTTTTTTTTTATACGGGTGTGACGCACTCTTTCATAACTGATGCATGTGTGGATAGACTAACCTTCGATACAGTAGAGGGTAGACCTTTCTTGAGAGGGTTACTAGATGGGGGTCAGGTTAGAGGTACCCGAGAGGTACAAGGTTGTCCTATACATTTAGGACACCGTGATTTGGTTTTGGACTTCTTTGTCATGCTTCCGGTGTTGGAGAAAGTCATTTTGTGTATGGATTGGATGGTTAGACATCGTACGGTGTTAAATGTTGGTAGGAGAACCGTGAAGATCTGTACCGAGATGGGTCAGATTATATTTTCCGAGGTCGGTACCTTGGAAAGACGGGTAGGGTTTTAGTGCAGCACGATCAGTGAGATTGATCGCACAGGGTTGCGAGGCCTTCTAGTGTCATGCCATGAAGGAGAGCGAGAGTCCAGCGTTAGAGGACATCCTAGTGGTTTACGAGTTTTTGGATGTGTTAGCTGAGCCATCCAGTTTACCGCCTCGGAGAAGCATGGACTACGGTATTGAGTAGGATCCTGGTATGACACCGATCGCTAAGGCCCCATACCGCATGGCGCCTGTCGAGTTGTTAAAGCTGAAGAAGCAACTCGAGGAGTTGGTTGAGAAGGGCTTCATCCGCCCTATCGTATCCTCGTGGGGAGCACCTATCCTCTTCATGCGGAAGAAGGACGGATTGTTGAGATTGTGTATTGATTACAAAGAGCTGAACAAGGTGACAATCTAGAACAAGTATCCATTGTAACGACCGGATTTTTCGTTACGCTTGGGTAGAGTTAGATAAGGGTAGAAGCCGGGCGCAAGGGTCCATGCCCTTGCGGCTTTGGCAACGCAGTCGCGTAGGCCGCGGGTGCGGTTAGGTTTTCCGCGGGGGCGGTGACATGTGTGGACGGGTAGTGGCGTTTTGGGCAACCATTCATCTTCCAACCCTTTTTAACTCCTCTCTTTAATTCCATGAGGAGTTGTTGGCTGAAGACCTTTGGGATTCCTTCTCTTGTGGTGATATGTTGTTGAGGGTTCGTTTGAGAGTTGGTTAGGTCATGGACTGAGAGTGTAGCTTCTTGGACTAGGTGGTTGAGAAGTTTGAGCCTAGAAGTCTAAAGACTTCTAGTGGACTAGAGTGTGGCTTGATTGTGTGCCTTGTCTTGAACAGGTGTTGTACGTTTTCCCGAGGGAACTTTCGAGTGAGGTGATCTTGTGCGCTTCGGAGACTGGTAAGTCCACGGACTTACTTAGCTGGCTTCTTGTATGAGTGTAATGTGTATGAGTGGTGTTTGTTAGTTATAATAAACAACGAAACCGGATTAGGCCGACTTTATTATTTACGTAATTGACCCAAGTGTATGATAACGGGTCGTGACATCATCTGCCTAGCTCTTGCGAGAATCTAGGAGGTTCCCTGTACCAGCCCAGGCAGGTAGACGGTCAGATGCATTAGCAACATTCCTTGTTGGTAAACGGGATTAGGGGCGAGGTTTGGGAATCTCTCCTGTCACAAGATAAGTATCATTAGTAATGACTATCACCTAATTAAAGATAATAAAATGTTGAGTGTTGCATGTTGATTGCGTATGTTGTGTGTTTGTGCTTTTACCTTTATACTTATGCATAGATTGTCAGCTAACGGTATTATACCGCTTGTAGATGCCTCGCAGGTTAGAGGGGCGATCGAGTGATCCGGCGGTAGTGGGAAGCCGGGGTTCCATGCATTATAGGACGGGACTATTTATCTTATTTCATGGATGTTGAGACTTACGATGTTATTTTGGTTTTGAGACTTGGTTGTATTGTTTTCCGTTTTGTACCTTTTACTTCCGCTCATGATTTAAAGACTATGTGTTTTGCCTTTTTATTTGTGCCGTGTTGTAAGGTCCGATGAAGTTGTTGTTAGGCTAAGGGCCGGGACCCATTGTGAGGTCCCAGCTCGTAGCATTCCGAGTCCTCTAGGAATTTGGGTGTTACAATATGGTATTAGAGCCCTAGGTTGGCAACAACGGCACTCGCTATCTTCTAAAAGGCCGAATAACGAAATAAACGGAAACCGCAAGGGTTCCGAACTTTTAAAAGAATTTTTGTAGATCGGGACGTGTGGGTAGGCCTCAGAGGGGCAGAGGTCAGGGACGTGCTCCCGTTGTAGATCCGCCAGTTGCGGACATTCCTGCTGAGGAGGTAGCTGAGAGCATTGTC
This sequence comes from Fagopyrum homotropicum, assembly GCA_033239125.1. NCBI lineage: Eukaryota > Viridiplantae > Streptophyta > Magnoliopsida > Caryophyllales > Polygonaceae > Fagopyrum > Fagopyrum homotropicum. The sequence continues at coordinate 70,017,739 of BSWB01000008.1, forward strand.
CCCGAGGTTAGGGATGGGACAGCTACTAGGTCCGGAGTTCGGAGTGTGGGGCCTGCTGATTCGGGCCGTGTGTCGATTGGAGCATTGGAGTATCGAGCGTATGTCTAGCAAGTGCAAGAGGCATACAAGGCTGGAGCACCACCTCCAGCACCGCCGGTGCCAGCTATGTCGGCTGAGGTCTCTCAGAGGGTGACTCAGGTGGGTGTTCCACCGGTGGTAGCTGCACCAGTGAGGATTGTTGAGGATGTCGAAGTGAGAGAGGAGTTGAGGGTACTGAGGCCGGACGATTGGTTGAAGACTTTCAACCATTAGAGAGTTCCCACATTCGACGGGAATGTTGGACTTGAGTTAGAGCATTGGATTAGCCATGCGGGAGACTTTTTGTCCTACCGCACTGAGGAGAGACCGAGTGCAGGACTTCTTGGAGCCAGGATTTAAGGATGTCCCTATAGCTGAGACAATCAGGAAGTTCCGGGAGGAGCTGTCACTGTTGGGTCCTGCTTCACCACCTGAGGACCAGCATGTGTATCTGTTCTCCCGGAGATTGAGGGAGACTACACGCTCCTACTTGGCAGGATTTCGCTGTGACTGCTTAGCCGATTACCGGGATCGGGCTTCGGCGTATGAGAGGGACCGACTAGGTCCTAAGAGAGATATGCAGTCTGGAGGGTCAGACAAGAGACAGAGGACCGGACCAGCCAGCACAGGAGCGGGAGGTTCAGGTCATGGGCGTGGTCAGTCTCAGGGCCGCTCTAGTTACCAGGTTGTATCACCGGCTGTTTCTAGGGGACGTCAATGCTACAATTGCGGAGAGTATGGACACATTAAGCCGGAGTGTAGGAGGTCATCAGTCAAATGTTTCACTTGCAGCCAACTGGGCCATAGAGGTACCTTCTGCCAACAGTGCAAGGTGACATCACAGTAGGGGTCCTTGCCTGCTGGTACCTTAGGGGGAGGATAGAGACAGCAGCAGCGAGCTCCTGGTCAAGCATATTCACAAGGTTCGGCTCAGATTCCAGGTAGAGGTAGAGGGCGTGGTGGAGGCACTTCAGAGACTAGGGGTATTCAGGCTCAAGTCTTTGAGTTGAGGAGCGTCGTAGAGCCAACAGCGCCCGCAACCACGGGTACTATTACGATTCATGGCTTTCCAGTCCGAGTACTTTTTGATACGGGTGCGACGCACTCTTTCATATCTGATGATTGCATAGATAGGTTGACCTTAGATATAGTAGAGGGAGAACCTTTCCTTATAAGGTCACCCGATGGGAGTAAGGTTCGCGGTACTCGAGAGATTCACGGTTGTCCCATCCTCTTGGGAGATCGTGACTGGTTAGCCGACTTCCACATCATGCACTTAGTGCATGAAGAAGTCATACTTGGGATGGACTGGATGGAACGCCATAGAGCTATTCTGGACGTCAGTGAGAGGACAGTGACGGTCACCATGGAGTCTGGGCAAGAGGAGGTCTTTCAAAGGTGGGACCTCGGAAAGATCGGGACAGTCATTAGTGCAGTCCAAGCCGCAGAGCTCATAGGTCAAAGGTGCGAGGCCTTCTGGTGTTACGCCATGAAGGAGGAGACGAGATCATCTTTAGTAGAGACCCCGGTAGCTTGTGAGTTTGAGGATGTCTTTGGCGAGCCGCTTGGCTTATCACCGCAGAGGAGCGTAGATTTTGGGATTGAGTTGGAGCCCGGCACGAGGCCGATCTCCAAGGCTCCATACCGCATGACACCAATTGAGATGCTTGAGCTAAAGAAGCAACTCGATGATTTGGCAGAGAAAGTATTCATCCGACCCAGTGTATCTCCCTAGGGTGCACCTGTCCTCTTCGGCAGGAAGAAGGACGGATCTATGAGGCTTTGTATCGACTATCGAGAGTTGAACAAAGTCACCGTCAAGAACAAGTACCTGTTACCGCGTATTGATGATTTGCTGGATCAGTTACAAGGAGCTACGGTATGTTCCCGCATTGACTTGAGGTCTGGATACCATCAGCTGAGAGTACGGGAGGAGGACGTCCCGAAGACGGCGTTTCGGACCAGATACGGCCATTATGAGTTCATGGTGATGCCTTTCGGGCTCACCAATGCTCATGCTGTCTTCATGGAGTTGATGAATGGCATCTTCATCGACTTCTTAGACTAGTTTGTGGTAGTTTTCATCGACGACATCTTGGTATACTCCCGGAGTAGGGAGGAGCACGCCGGACACCTGAGGACGGTGTTGCGGTTTTTACAGGATAGGGAGCTCTATGCTAAACTCTCTAAGTGTGAGTTTTGGATGCCAGAGGTTGCCTTCCTTGCCCATATTGTCTCTGCCGAGGGTGTTAAGGTAGACCCGGCGAAGATAGAGGCAGTTGCATCATGGCCGCTTCCCAAGACGGTCAAGGAGGTACGCAGTTTCTAGGTCTGGCCGGATACTACCGCAGCTTCGTGAAGGGTTTTTCTGTGATTGCCAGGCCACTCACTTCCTTGTTAAGGAAGTCCATCATATTTACATGGTCCGAGCCCTGTCAGTGGAGTTTTGAAGAGCTGAAGGGGAGATTGACTTCTACTCCCGTGTTAGCACAACGAGAGGGTGTTGAGGACTTCGTTGTTTACAGTGATGCATCCAAGCTAGGTTTGGGATGTGTCCTGATGCAGAGGGGTAGGGTCATTGCTTATGCGTCTCGACAGCTGAAGACGTATGAGGAGAATTACCCTACTCACAACCTTGAGCTAGCTGCACTCAGTCACTCATTGAAGATCTGGCGTCATTACCTCTACGGGGCCACATGTCAGATCTTTATAGACCACAAAAGTCTGAAGTACATATTCACTCAACGGGAGTTGAATAACCGCCAGAGGAGATAGTTAGAGTTGATTAAGGATTTTGACTGAGAGATCCTTTATCATCCGGGGAAGGCGAATGTAGTCGCTGATGCCTTGAGTAGGAGGACACCCCGCGAGGCTGCGATAGCTAGATTGACCGTTCGGACCCAGTTGCAGAGAGATTTGATTTGGTTGGAGGTAGACATCCGATTTCCGGATATTGACGGTCATTTGTCAGCGTTAGAGGTTTCACCGGATCAGACAGAAGAGATCCGGCAGAAACAGGAGGGTTGTCCAAACTGACGAGGATCAGAGATAGGATGTTCAGAGGGGAGGCACCACAGTTTATGGTGGGTGCAGACGGGATTTTGAGGCACCAGGAGCGCATATGTGTACCCTCCGACAAAGAGTTGAGGGAACGTATACTACAGGAGGCCCATTCTACACCTTATTCCGTCCACCCGGGCGCGAGTAAGATGTATCAGGATATACGACGATCTTATTGTTGGGGTGGGCTCAAGCCCGATGTGGCTAGATATGTAGCCTAGTGTGTGACCTGTCAGCAGGTCAAGATCGAGCACCACAGGCCCGGGAAGAGCTCCAACCACTTCCGATTCCACAATTGAAGTGGAAGGACATTTCCATGGACTTCATTACCGGCTTGAGGTTGAGCAAAGGCTTTGATGCGATATGGGTTGTGGTGGATCGGTTGACGAAGACGGCACGATTTATTCCTATTAAGGAAACGTGGCCAGTGTCTCGTTTAGCCGAGGAGTTTACCTGACAGATTGTGAGGTTCAATGGAGTGCCGAGGACTATCATTTTAGATAGGTATGGGCGTTTTACCTCGAGATTCTGGCAGCAGGTACACACCGCATTAGGCACGAGCTTACAGTTTACTACGGCATACCATCCTAAGACGGACATACAGTCTGAGAGGACTATACAGACTCTTGAGGACATGTTGAGGGCATGGTATGCCATAGTAAACTGAGAGGACTATCATCTTCCTTTGGTGGAGTTTTCCTATAATAATAGTTGGCATGCGACTATTGGGATGACTCCCTATGAGGCGCTATATGGACGGATGTACCGTACACCATTGTGTTGGGATGAGCCGGGGAGGATGAGTGGTGTGGCACTTGAGCAGGTGCAGGATGATATGGCTCGGGTAGCATTGATCCGAGAGCGGATGTTGGCCGCACAAAGCCGTCAGAGATCTTATGCTGATAAGAGGCGTAGGCCTTTGGAGTTCAGGGTTGGAGCCCAGGTATGGTTGAGAGTGTCGCCGACGAGGGGTGTTAGACGCTTCGGCATTAAAGGGAAGTTGAGTCCTCGATATGTCGGACCCTTTGAGATCCTTGAGCTGGTAGGAGAGGTGGCGTACAGATTGGCATTGCCACCCCGATTGGAGGGAGTTCATCCAGTATTTCACGTATCGCAGCTGCGAGAGTATGTGCATGACCCGAGGCACATAGTTAGTCATGACGACCTGGTGGTCGAGCCGGATCATACATTCCCAAAGCACCCAATAGCGGTTTTGGAGAGAGGTGCGAGACGCCTTCGATCGAAGGTAATACCCATGATGAGAGTGCAATGGTCGAGACGAGGGGTTGACGAGTCCACTTGGGGGACGGAGGATAGTATCCGGTGGAACTATCCTGAGTTTTATGCGAGTCTAGAGACGTCTATAGGACTATCAGGTAGTCTACCTTCTTGTTTTGGGTTGCTTCCAGTGTTGTATGTGTGACATATATTATGTGCTTGTGTGTGACCCTTAGGTGGTCTTGATGTGGTAATTGTTAGACATAGGGCTTTCTTATATCTTATGACCGCGTTTGGTATCCCCTAAGTTTCAGGACGAAACTTATTTTGAGGGGGATCTGATTTAACGACCGGATTTTTCGTTACACTTGGGTAGAGTTAGAAGAGGGTAGAAGCCGGGCGCAAGGGTTCACGCCCTTGCGGCTTTGGCAATGCAGTCGCGTAGGCCGCGGGTGCGGTTAGGTTTTCCGCGGGGACGGTGACATGTGTGGACGGGTAGTAGTGTTTTGGGCAACCGTTCATCTTCCGACCCTTTTTAACTCCCCTTTTTAATTCCATGAGGAGTTGTTGGCTGAAGAATTTTGGGATTCCTTCTCTTTTATGTAGCCAACCCTTCTCCTCCTCTCATTCCTCCACTCACGTTACTTTTTTTCTCCTATCACTTCTTCCTCTTACATCCTTTCTCACATTCTTCTCTTGGAGTGCTCTAGCTTGGATCCACCATCTTTGAGGCCGGGACTGTAGTGACGAGACGTGGGTAAGGTTTCATCCTTTTCTCCTTCCTTCTTCCTCCTTCTCCTTCTTCCTTCCTTGCCCTTCCATGGCTTGAATAGAAGACACTCTTGAATCCTTGCTCAACGATCTATCGTTGTTTTGTTGGTTCAATGACGAAGCTAGACCTTGGAGGGAGGCTAAGACCAAGTGAGAGAAGTGGAAGACGTTCATAGCATCAAAGGAGACCCCAAAGGACCGGCTGCACAATTGAAGAACTCAATCGGCGAACCTTCTGCACAGATAGGCGCAGGGGCAGCTCAGGAAGGCGCAGGGGCGGTTTGGCTCCAGTGAGTCCCGAACCTTGTTCTTTCCTTTCCTTCTTTCGTGTCTTAGGTTCGTTATACCTTAGAAGCATGCTAGGCTGGCTTAGGGTAGTTGAACTAGAATGCTTTAGAGCGATGGGATTTAAAGATCTAGTGTGAGTTACGTGAGTCTTGTGGTGATATGTTGTTGAGGATTCATTTCGGGCTTGGTTAATGTAACCTTGTGTATATCGTTACGTTTGAGAGTTGGTTAGGTCATGGGCTGAGAGTGTAGCTTGTTGGACTAGGTGGTTGAGGAGTTTGAGCCTAGAAGTCTAAAGACTTCTATTGAACTAGAGTGTGGCTTGATTGTGTTCCTTGTCTTGAACAGGCGTTGTACGTTTTCCCGAGGGAACTTTCGAGTAAGGTGATCTTGTGCGCTTCAGAGACTGGTAAGACCACGGACTTACTTAGCTGGCTTCTTGTATGAGTGTAATGTGTACGAGTGGTGTTTGTTAGTTATAATAAACAACAAAACCGGATTAGGCCGACTTTATTATTTACGTCATTGACCCAAGTGTATGATAACGGGTCGTGACATCATCTGCCTAGCTCTTGCGAGGGTCTAGGAGGTTCCCTGTACCAGCCCAGGCAGGTAGACGGTTAGATGCATTAGCATCATTCCTTGTTGGTAAACGGGATCAGGGACGAGGTTTGGGAATCCCTCGTGTCACAAGATAAGTATCATTAGTAATGACTATCACCTAATTAAAGATAATAAAATGTTGAGTGTTGCATGCTGATTGTGTATGTTGTGTGTTTGTGCTTTTACCTTTATACTTATGCATAGATTGTCCTCTAACGGTATTATATCGCTTGTAGATGCCTTGTAGGTTAGAGAGGCGATCGAGTGATCCGGTGGTAGTGGGCAGCTGGGGTTCGATGCATTATAGGACGGGACTATTTATCTTATTTCATGGATGTTGAGACTTACGATGTTATTTTGGTTTTGAAACTTGCCTGTATTGTTTTCCGTTTTGTATCTTTTACTTCCGCTCATGATTTAAAGACTATGTGTTTTGCCTTTTTATTTGTGTCGTGTTGTAAGGTCCGATGAAGTTGTTGCCAGGCTAAGGGCCGGGACCCATTGTGAGGTCCCAGCTCGTAGCATTCCGAGTCCTCTAGGAATTGGGGTGTTACACCTTTTATTGATGCAATTTTAGGTATGCCCGCTTACGGGAGGTTTTAAAAGAGATCCTCTCTAACAAGAGAAAGTTGGAAGACTTTGGAGAAGTCAAGATAAGTTCGGAATTCTCAAAGCTCATCAAAATAATGACGGAGAAGATGCCCCCAAAGCTCCGAGATTCGGGGTCATTTTGCATACCAATAGGAGTTGGAGAACTCACATATGATGCACTTTGTGACTTTGGAGCAAGTGTGAGCATCATACACTTGCTTTGAGCATCATACACTTTAATTCGGTCTAGGCGAGCCAAAACTCGACCCGTAGGAATCATTGAAGACATCCCGGTTAAGCTCGGTAGATTCTATATTCCTATAGATTTTGTTGTGCTTGATATTCTTGCAGATTGTCCAGTCCCGATCATACTCGGGAGACCTTTTCTCTCCGGTTGTATTGTGGATTGCAAGAATGCGAGATTGGCCTTCAATATTGGAGAAGAGAAGATTGAGTTTTCCCTCTCGACTTTAACAAAAGATCCAGCACTTGGAGAGGACATGTTGAAAATTTATGACGAAGAGGCATCCAGGGAAGAAGTAAGTTCGCTCTTGTTCAAAGATCCGCTACAAAAGGTCATAACTATGAGCATCATGGAAAGGTGAGAAGAAGAGGATTGTAATGTTGAGGTTGATGCTTTGGAGGACCTAAAAGAAATGCAAGTTGAAGAATTCGAAAAATTGTCCGATGGCTCCGAAAACGTTAGAAACCACGGCCAATCGTGATTTTCCACGGGCGTGGTTTCACCTATTCCATCCGTGGAAAGATATGTCGAGAGTAAGGATTTAATCCAAACCACATTCCACGGCCTCCAAGACACAAACCACGGCCGTGGAAGTAATAGTGGCACCGTGGTTTTGGAAAATATTGAAGACAACTCCGTTCTTTCTACAAACATCCATGATTCTTCTTCCAACACCTCCACAGCCTTGGAGACTTCCAAGGGGACATCAGCGAACCCTCAAGACACTCCAAAGGTATCAACAACCTTATAATTGAAGTCACTCCCCTCACATCTTAAGTATGCATTTCTTGAAACTAATTCTACGTTTCCCGTTATTGTTAGTTCCGATTTGAGTGAAGATGAACATGAAAAGCTTATGGCTATTTTAAGGAAACATAGGAAACCTTAGGCTACACAATAGAGGATCTTGTAGGAATCAAACCTTCCTTATGTATGCACAAGATTCTAATGGAAGAGGATTATAAGCCTTCACGCCAACGTCAAAGACGGTTGAATCCGATTATGAAAGAGGTCGTGAAGAAAGAAATCCTTAAAATACTTGATACAGGTATCATTCACCCTATCTCCGATAGCAAGTGGGTGAGCCCCGTTCAAGTTGTTCCGAAGAAGGGAGGAATGACCGTTGTGGCTAACAAAAACAACGAACTCATTCCAACAAGAACGTTGACATGATGGAGGATATGCATTAACTACCGCAAGCTCAACAATGCGACGAGGAAGGGTCACTTCCCGCTGCCATTCATTGATCAAATGCTTGAAAGGTTAGCACAACACTCTTACTTTTTCTATCTTGACGGTTATAGTGGTTTCTTTCAGATTCTGATCCATCCGGACGATCAGGAGAAGACCACATTCACGTGCCCATAGGGTACGTTTGCTTATAGGAGGATGCCATTCGGATTTTGCAACACTCCAGCCACCTTTAAAAGGTGTATGACGGCCATCTTCTCGGAATACATTGAGGAAATTATGTAGGTTTTTATGGAAGATTTTTCTGTTTATGATTCCTCATTCGATAATTGTCTTGCTAACCTTGATCTTGTTTTGCAAAGGTGTGAAGACACGAACCTAGTTCTAAACAGGGAAAAGTGTCACTTTATGGTTAAAGAAGGCTTATTTTTAGGACACTTGATCTCTAATAGACGGATTGCGGTGGATAAGGCTAAGATTGAAACAATAGAGAAGTTTCCCCCTCCATCTTCGGTGAAGGGAATTAGAAGTTTCCTAGGACACGTTGGATTCTATTGGAGATTCATAAAAGACTTCTCGAAAATTTCTAAACCGCTAACTAATATTTTGATGAAGGATGCAGTTTTCGAATTTTCGAAAGAATGTTTGGATGTTTTTTACAGGATTCAGTAAGCTCTAATCTCAGCCCCAATTATTCAACCTCCGGATTGGAATCTTCCCTTTGAGATCATGTGCGATGCAAGCGACGTAGCTGTAGGAGCGGTGCTTGGGCAAAAGAAGGACCGACGTACTCATGCCATCTAATATGCTAGGAAAACGCTACATGAAGAACAACTAAATTATGCTACAACGGAGAAAGAATTTATTGTTGTCGTTTATGCTTTTGAAAAATTTCGTTCTTATCTTATAGGAGCGAAGGTGATAGTATACACGGATCATTCAGCAATTCGGTATTTGCTCGCAAAGAAAGACGCAAAACCAAGGTTGATTAGGTAAATTCTCCTCCTTCAAGAATTCGAACTTGAGATCCGTGACAAAAAGGGATCCGAAAATTCTGTTGCGGATCATTTGAGTCATCTACCACATGCTAGTAACGATGACTTGCCTATAGATGACTCCTTCCCGGACGAACAATTGAATATAATGGAGGAGTGCATCGATCATATGTTTAGAGGTAACGAACCTTGGTTTGCTAATTTCGTGAATTATTTGGTTTGTCAGGAAATACCTCCCGAATTATCCTACGCACAAAGAAAGAAGTGCTTTAGGGATGTCCGCCAATACTATTGGAATGAACCTCTACTCTTCAAAAGAGGTCCTAACGGCATCATTAGAAGATGTGTGTTGGAAGACAAAATGCAAAGTGTCATTCGTCATTATCATTCACTTCCTTGTGGAGGACACGCTAGGTCTCATAAAACTAGCGTTAAGGTATTGCAATCCGGATTCTTTTGGCCTACTTTTTTAAGTATGTACAAACCTTTGTTGCTTGTTGCGATGCTTGTCAAAGAACAGGGTACATTTCTAGGAGGAATAAGATGCCTCTCAACAACATTCAAGAGGTAGAGATCTTTGACGTTTGGGGAGTCGATTTCATGGGATCATTCCCATCATCTTGTGGAAACCAATACATATTTCTAGCTGTAGATTATGTTTCGAGATGGGTTGAAGCTATTGCCTCTCCAACAGACGATGCTATGGTGGTTGTCAAGTTCTTTAATAGAACGATTTCCCCAAGGTTTGGGACACCGCAAACCATCATTAGTGACGGAGGTTCACACTTCATAACCCGACGATTTGAAGCTCTACTAGCTAAGTATGGGGTGACTCACAAGATCGCCACACCCTACCATCCGCAAACAAGTGGACAAGTGGAGATTTCAAATAGAGAAATCAAAGGAATCGTTCAGAAGACGGTTTCAAAGACAAGGAAAGATTGGTCATTGAAGCTGGATGACGCATTATGGGCGTATAGGACGGCATACAAGACTCCAATCGGCACAACACCATACAACCTTGTGTATGGGAAGTCTTGACATCTTCCGATAGAGCTGGAGCATAAAGCATATTGGGCTGTATAGTGGTTGAACTTCAGCATGAAGGAAGCGGGCGAGAAGCGCCTCTTGGACCTTAACAAGCTAGAAGAACTCCGCTTGAACGCCTCTGAAAACGCCAAGATCTACAAAGAAAGAGCGAAACGTTGGAATGATAAGCATATCATTCGAAAGGACCTCAAAGAAGGAGACCAAGTTCTCCTCTTCAATTCTAGAATTCGGCTTTTTCTTGGTAAGCTTAAATCTCGTTGGACAAGACCTTATGTGATTAAACGTGTTTTTCCCCATGGTGCAGTTGAAGTATGGGGTGAGAAGTGCAGAAGTTTTAAGGTGAACGGTCAACGACTCAAGAAGTACTCACCGGAGCTCCACGATGAGGAAATCGCCCCGATTGTCCTCACTTAAACAAAGGAATGGTCTAGCTACAGACCCAAAACAAAGCGCTTCTTGGAAGGCAACCCAAGGTATTGCATTCTCGTTTTTCTTTTTATTTCTTTCTTAGATTAGTTTAGTTTAGATGTTTTTGTTTATTTTTCTTTGATACCTTCCGGTATGTTTGCTTGTTTGGATGCCAAGAAAAAGGAATGAGCAAAAGAAGAGAGGAAAAGACGAAAGAATGACAAAACTTGGATTTTTGGCGAGAACAGAGGATTCCACGGCCAAAAAGGCAGTTCCACGGTCGTGGTTTGCTAAATTAGGCCGTGGAAAACAAGGTCGTAGCTAAATAATATAAAATGTCAAAAACAACAAGTTCCGTACAAAATCACGGCCATGGAACACCCCGATCGTGGTTTTCAAGATTTTTACGGCCACTATATAACTCCTCCTTCTTCACAAAATCTCCCACCTTCATCTCTCCCATGCCCCAAACCACGCCGAAAATCTCCTACTCCCGTGATTCTTCATCCGGTAACCGATTCCAGTGATTCTTCAGCCCAAAGTGAAGCAATTCGAATTCTACACAAGATTCCAACAATAAATTGCACGAATAATCAACAATCGGGAAGGAATGTGGATTTTCTCAAATCCAAAACCCAGGTCTTCTCTCTATCTCTCCTTGGTTGATTTTGCTCGTTTTTCTTGCAAATTTTTAGGAGAACTGGACGGAAATTGGATTTAGAAATAGTTTAGGGTTGTTGTTGTTATGTTTGCTGTGGATTTGCTAAATTTTGAGCGAAATCGAACAATTCCACGGTTGACCGTACAGTTCCACGGTCGTGGTTTCTGAAGAACAGACCGTGGTTTTTGCTGAATTGTGAGAAAATGTTCGGAACAAGGAAATCAAACAGAACCAAGAAGCAAAAGGGTTATGGGTCTCATCCCAACCCCTCCTATAGAACCACCAGCCCCTAGAATCCCCACTATCCATAAAGATTACCTTGGAGCTATGTGATAGCATGAATTATAGTCTATATTTTGGGACCTGTTTAGACGATTTATCTTCAATAATCTGCATGTTTGGATGTATATTAGGTGATTATATTGTCGTTTCATCTACCTTTGCGGGAATCGAGGTCTACACCAAGTTTCGTTGTAATCGTAGGAAAAATGGCACGTTTTGCATCAAAATGGAGCTAAAGGAGCTAAGGAGTCATTGGAGCTACATTCAGGAGCTTAAGGAAGAATCCAGGAAGCATGGAATTGGATTAGAGATTCACTTTGGACCAGATTTGTGAAATTTCACATTCAGTTTAGAGCATCCTCGGTCAGCTACAGTACCATCTCGACCGAGGTGATCCAGAGGAGCGTCCCGACCGAGGCGAGCACCTTGGACGCGGCGAGATATATTTTATTCTTGGCTGAGATCTTTTATTTTTGGAAGGAGAGATCTTATATTTTTAGGCTGGATTTCTGGAAGGAAGAACATATATTTTAGGGATTTATTTATGAGAGATAGATATATTTTATTAGGATAATATCTTTTCAAGATATTTTATCTTTGGAAGATAGTTTTCCTATATAAAGGGTTTGATTTTCCACAAGTTCAACCATGCTTATACATGCTTAGAGGGCTGAGAGCATCGGCGCATCTTCGAAAAACCCGCTACCATCATAACAGCTGGGGATTGAAGAAGCTGCAGTTAGGAAGGATTTTTTGGAAGGTTGAAGGAAGGAAGTTAATAGCTTTTATAGCTTTTGTGAAGGGTTTTTGTAAGACTTTCTTAGATTCCCTTCTTGTTGATTTGTCTTGTTGGATTGTGATCCAAGGAACGCTATTTGTTTGATATTTGATTCAGTTATTAAAGCCTTGTTCTTAAGGTTTTTGTGCTCAAATATTAATTCTCTTCCCATATATTTGATTATTGCTTTCATGATGATGAGTGGCTAATTTCTTTGTGTGATTCTAGGGTGATTAGCTGAAGGTTGTGGGAAAAACAATGATAGAATAATTTTAAATTCCAGTAGGACCCTGAAAGCTCGAGTCTTTATCCTTAACCCTAGAACATCTCGTTCAGTCGATGAACATCTCGGCCGGGGTGGAATTCGTCTGACCGAGGTGACTTATCTGATCCGAAACTGAGAGTTAAGTGTTAGAGTTTGCCAAATCGTATTCTTATTACACCTTTGTTTGTTTTCTTACCCGGTAATTCCTTTGTTTGTTTACCCAAGATCATAAGTGTAGGTAATAAAGGTTTATCCTTTATTGGGGTTTGAGTGTGCTTTCATTCCATCTTTGTGAGTTAGCCTGAGACTTACCCGGTAAAGGTTGATTCTATTCCCTTAGTTGGTTTGTTGGTTTGAGATTATAATTCCTTTCCTTAGTACCTTGAGACTTACCTGGTAATAGGTTTTTTAGGTTTGGAGTTAGTGAGTAGTGAGACTTACCCGGTGATCTATTCCACTTTAGAAACACCTTCCCTTTGCAAAATCTCAGCTTTGTCCGCTTATCTTTAGATCTTGAGTTGGAACCACAACTAGATGCTTTAACCCCTAGAATCCAATATTCCTTTAATTGACTTTTTATCATCTTTGATTGCTTTAATTGCTTTTGTGGTTATTAGTTGCATTGACTACCTATATTGGTTTTGTTTCACCTAAGTCCCTGAGATCGACACCCCGAAATTCTTGCTTTTACTACGATTGACCCGTACACTACGGGTTCACATCCTTGTTTTAAGCATATATCTTGGGTTATAAATTTAAAGCTTGCACACACCATTTGGAGCGAACAAGTTTTTGGCGCCGTTGCCGGGGACTTGGTTTAGACCAAGCTGGTTGCGGTTGGCTTTCGGAGCGCTTGCCCCTGTTTCTACTAACCACTCTACTTGAGTGACTTTCGCAGGTTCTTAGGTTTATGTGAAGAACCCGCGCTGGGAAGGAAATCGTTCCCTACCATCCCGAACAAGAAAAGACATACAAAAGACGCTTGAAAGAAGCGAAGATGGCCAATCAAGATAATCGTGATCTTGAAGCCGAATTGAAGGAGACATTGGAACAACTACGCCTCAGCAAAGAAGAATTACGACTGGAAAAGGAAGAAACTCGCTCAAGGACGGAAGCGATCGAAGTAGATATGGCGACTTTAAGGGACCAATATCTACCTCGACCAGCTCCAGTTCCTCGACTGAGGCAGGACCCAGCTCCAGCTGCCCCGGCCGAGATACTTCCACCTCAGATGCCAGTCCGAGATGTTATTTTTGCAGGTATTCCACAGACCCTAGGGCAGAGGATGGACCCTAATCAACAACTGAGGCGTCCAGGAGTCAACCTAGGTGATCCAGTGGACCATGATTATGAGCTTCGACCGCAAGTTCTTTCCATGATTCAACAATGCCAGTTTGAAGGGCTAGAGAGGGAATCTCTGCATCAACATCTACAAAACTATGAGATCTTGATGGAGACCTTGAGACCCTCAATGCTGGAAAACAACAATTACAAGCTAAGGCCTTTCTACTTCTCTTTAAAAGATAGGGCACTTACTTGGTATCAATCTCTTCCTCCAGGAAAAATCAATACTTGGGAAGAGATGACTATGGAGTTCTTGACTAAATTCTTTCCCCCCTCTAAAACCATTGAAATGAGAGGGAAGATGAATGCATTCATCATGAAGGGCAAGCAGAGTTTGTCCAAGTCATGGGAGAGATTTAAAGACATTCTTTTGGATTGCCCACATCATGGGATTCCAAAGATAGAGTTGTTGGAAATATACTTCAAGGGACTGGACGGCAACACCCAGTTCAACCTTCAACTGCTATCCGCCGGCACGTTCATGGACATGCCGATTGACGAAGCTTTGGAGTTCATAGAGAAGCAAGCTTTACACATGGAGAAATACTCCCACCAAGGAGCTGAAGGTGGAGTAAAAAGAGTTAACTTTCAAGAAGCTCCACCAAACAATGATCAACTCACCTCTTTGAAGAATGATGTGAAGAAATTGAAAGACCTTTTGGTTGCTCAAACCAAGAAAGAGGAGGAAGGATATCAAGGCTCAAGGAACAACAATAGTTACCGGAACAACAACAACAACAACGGTTCCCAATACAACAACTACAACAACAATAGAGGATCCAACAACAATAATTGGAGGGTAAACAACCAAAATTCGGGTAACCCTTACTCTAACTCCAATTCGAATGGCTCCTCTAATCCTTTCCTCTCTTCTTCTTCTTCTTCTTCTTCTACTCCATTGAAGAGTCAGGAGCTTGGGTCAAGTTCGTCCCAGCCGGAAAAGAAAGATGCGGTGCTGGAGGCCATCTTGATCAACCTCAACTCTATGGAGACATCCATGACTTCATTTTCGAAGGCACGGAAAGCCTTAGAACAACAATTCTTTAACAAGGCGAATGAAGCGCCAAGAGATCCAGGGAAGCTACCAGCAAGGACGGAAAGCAACCCCAAGGGACAGATCATGGCAATAACGACGAGGAGTGGACTGAAAACTGCAGATCCAGTGCCTCGGTCGATGCTAGTACAGACGAAGACCACCTCGGTCCAGGTACAGTCGAAGAACACTTCGGCCGAGGTGCCAACCGAGGTTAAGCCACAAAGAGCGTCGGACAAAACTGAAGTTTATGTTCCACCTCCTGCATATAAACCACCACTTCCATTCCCCCAGTCAAGGGCCAGAGCACATCTAGACAAGCATTTTGGTAAGTTCCTTGACTTGATGAATAAACTACATATTAAAATCCCTTTCCTTGATGCTATTCTAATGATGCCCATCTATGGGCAGTTCTTGAAAGAAATTCTATCAAGGAAGAGGAAGTTGGAAGATTTTGGTGAAGTAAGGATGACATCTAAATCCTCGGAGCACATTCAAATCATGAAGGAGAAGATGTCATCCAAATTGAGAGATCCCGGCTCATTTTGCATTCCCATTCAAGTTGGGGATGTCACTTGTGAAGCATTATGTGATCTAGGAGCCAGCGTGAGCATCATCCCGCTGGAGCTATGTGTTAGGATCAGACTTGGAGCGCCCAAGCCGGTGAAGATACGGTTATACATGGCGGATCACTCCATTACCCATCCCGTGGGCATTTTGGAAGACGTTCTGGTTAAGTTAGGTAACTTCTATTTACCTATAGACTTTGTTGTACTTGACATTCTCACAGATTATCCCGTTCCTATCATTCTCGGGAGACCATTTCTAGCAACTTCGGGTTGCAATGTGGATTGTAAGAACGCCAAGTTAAAATTCAACATTGGCGGAGATGAAGTGGAATTTGCATTGCTTGCGGCAATGAAGGGAGAGCAGCTAGGAGATGATATCTTCAACATTTATGATGAAGAAGAATCAAGAGAATTGGTGAGCTCTATCCTTTCTAAAGATCCACTTGAAAAAGTTATTAGTTTTAGCTTAATGGAGGAAGGTATCGATGCTTCTTGTGATGCAGATATACGGAGCTTAAAGGCGCTGGAAGAAGATCCAGGAGCTAAGATTGAGAAACTAATCCAGGAGAAGAAGATCTCCAGTCTCGGTCCCAGTTGTAGTACCTCGACCGAGGCACTTTTTGGACCAAGCGAGGTGTTCTTGACAGAAGAACATCTCGGTCACCCTCTCTGGACCTCGACCGAGGTCGATAGCGAGATGATGTCAACTGAGAATAACAAACTTCTTACTCCCTTTTCTGGCATTCATCCTCAGTTGATGGAGAACTCTCTCCACCAAATTTCTGATAATAAAGGACCTTGGTATGTTGACATTGTTAATTATCTTGTTTGCCTGGAAATACCACCCGGATTGACGTACGCTCAAAGGAAGAAATTCTTCAAGGATGTACGCCATTACTACTGGGATGAACCGTTGCTATTCAAGAGAGGTCCGGATGGGATGCTTCGAAGATGCATTCCGGAAGATGAAGTTACTAGTGTCATACGACATTGTCACGCACTTCCTTGCGGAGGGCATGCTAGCGCTCGCAAGATGTGCGCCAAGGTATTACATTCCGGTTTCTTTTGGCCTACATTATTTAAGGATGTGCAATCGTTTGTTGTCTCTTGTGATGCATGCCAAAGAACAGGGAATTTATCTAGGAGGAACGGGATGCCACTCAATAACATACAAGAGGTTGAGATCTTTGATGTATGGGGAGTAGATTTCATGGGACCTTTTCCGTCATCCGGAGGGAACCTCTACATTCTCCTAGTTGTCGACTACGTCTCTAGATGGGTTGAAGCTATTGCCTTTCCCACTAATGACGCCATGGTGGTTGGGAAGTTCTTCAACAGGACTATCTTTCCACGTTTTGGGACCCCACGCATCATCATTAGCGATGAAGGGACGCATTTCATCAACCGGAAGTTTAAGGCACTTCTATCGAAGTATGGGGTGACCCACAAGGTAGCAACCCCTTATCACCCTCAAACTAGTGGATAGGTCAAGATCTCAAATAGAGAAATTAAAGCAATCTTGGAGAAGACCGTCTCTAGGACGAGGAAGGATTGGTCCATGAAGTTGGACGACGCTCTTTGGGTTTACAGGACCGCATTCAAGACTCCCATTGGTACCACCCCTTATAATTTGGTATATGGGAAGTCTTGCCATTTGCCCGTTGAGTTAGAACACAAGGCATATTAGGCAATCAAATGGTTGAACTTCGACATCAAGGAGGCCGGTGAGAAGCGGCTGTTACGCTAAGATCGTGATGCGCAAATGGGTTTTAAATTTATAACTCGAACTAAACCCTAACTACCTAGCGAAACCCGCAGTGTACGGGACGTTTGTAGAAGGGATAGTATTCCGAGGTCGAACACAAAGACTAAGGTGAAATTGATTCGAATTGTGATTGAGTTTAGTAAAGATCTAGGTTGAAAGAAAAGAAGGAAATAAAGAAAAGAAAATCTCAAATGTTTTTGGTTGGTTTTTGGTGATCAATCAAAGATCACAATTCATGCAAAGTAAACAATCAAACTAAACTAAGAATCAACACAAATAAACAAGCTAAACAAGATAATGATCAAGGAAAGAAAAGACGGATTTTAGGGGTTGGAAGTTCCGGTTATGGCATAGGACTCAAGTTATCTATTTATTCCTTGGATTAACTATGATATGTTGGGATTAAGTGTTTCTAATTTCGGATCAATTACCGGGTAGGTCTCATGTCCTACTAGTCCACTCCTAAGGTCTCATTACCGGGTAAGTCTCTAAGAACCTAAGGATAGGAATTCTACACAAACCGGATCGTTAATTAGGAGTCTAACCTATCCTTACCGGGTAAGTCTTGGAAAGGAAAGTCCTAAACAACTATCCTAGCACACCTAATCCAATGGCGGCTTATTAGGCTCACCACTACCTAAGGTTTGTTATCTTGGAATCTAAGAGCAAGGATTACCGGGTAAGTCTCTCCTAACACTTAGTTATTACACTAGGTTACCCTAGGGTAGATTAAACTCAACAAACACTTAGGATTTCAACATTCTATAGATCTAAGACAAGATCCTTCGAACCAGGGAAAATCACGGTTTGTTCTACCTAAACCACGGCCGTGGTCAGACAAGAACTACCCGTGATTTCTAACAGCAACTACGTTCATACACACAAGTCATCCAAAGGTAAATCTAAGTCCGTCCTATCATAGCCCTAGCCATAACCATCCTTTCCTTACCCTAGAACCTCATCAATTTATCCTACAACGTTCATAATAGAAATCGAAACAAACAAACATAAAATCATGACATCCATTTGCAAGATAATGAAGGAAAAGAGGTGGACAAGTGAACTAAAACAAAACCAAGCTGAAAATAGAATTAGAATAACTCACAATCCTTCCAAAAGAAGGTTCAAATGATTCATACAACTCTAGAAATAGAATCCGGAATTCTTCACTACAAAAATCTATCAAGGTGTGGCAATGGTGTGTGTGTTCTTCTTCTCCTCTTCAATGGAGCTCTTCTTCTTCCTCTTTGACACTTTCCTTCCTAAAAAAACTTCTTGTTGAGAGAATATTTTTGTTAGAGAGTCATGGAAAATGGAGAACTGCTCCAAGATGCTTCTCACAGCCCATGAAGGACCACTTTTATAACAAACTTGCATGAGCTGGCCATGAGAGTCGTGGCACAGCTGTCACAAGAATCTGGCAAAATCCACGGGTGATTCCACGGCCGTGGAGTGTCAGAGAACCGTGATTCTGTGCAGAAACTTCGCCTTGGATCATTAAGCTGTGATTTGGTGCATGGCTTGTGTTGGCAAGGCTCCATGAGTCCTCCTTAGCCTTTAGCTTGTGTCCTAATGAGTCCGAGGGTGTGTCATCTAGATGAACGATCCTCAAACGTATCGTTTTGCTCCTAAATCTCCCGAATTACCTATAAAACACGCACAAGTCCGTGTAGACGTCTATCTCGGAAAAATACATGAATTGAGTGCAAAACGCCGTGAACTAGTGCTAAACCATGCATGAATGAGTGAGAAATCTATCTAAATGATTACCTAAAACTAAGTCATAAATCTTGTTATCAAAATACCCCATACTTAAGGTTTGCTCGTCCCCGAGCAAATTCCCAACTATAGATTAAGAGATGACATGATTTATGTATGCAGAAAAATGGCAAAATCTTTTTGGGTTTGTGCTTCTATTATTGGATCACCTTCAAAGTCATGTTTCATGGCAAAGGATAGGCAATCATGCATCAAACAAATGAAAGCATGGAAAGACAATTGTACTTAACTCAAAAGTATGCATGAAATGTAAAGATGAAGAAGTCAAGAAGATCAAGAGTACATCCAATCTAAATCACTAAGTCTTAAAAACATGCAATTAGGTCATAAGGTCTTGTGAGATAAAAGGGCCAAGAAATGTAGTGATTGGGTGGGGATTTCTAGGTTATGTGTTGCTAATCCGGGAACGGAACTAACTCCACATTCTTGTCCTCGATCAACTTCCCTCAAGTGTATATTTTCCTCTTTCTTTTCTTTCTTTTCTTTTTCTTTGACTTATTTTTGAGACAATGGCATTGGTGTACAAAAGCCGAAACCTTGGTGATTAGCCGTCCTCGGGCTTTTTCTTAGTTTTCGAGGTGCATCCACACCGGGCACACATACCAAAGCTCGTTAGGACTATTGGTTCATTTGACTTTGGCAAGGCACCAACACCCGACTATGTGAAGTGTACCGAGTTACTTGTCATTTAAACCAATGTCCCCAAACCTATATTATTGGCTACACTTTTCACAACAAATTCAGCATTTTATGCATGATGTTCTCTTCATCAACAACTTCACCTCACACTTGATTTTCACACTCATCAACACACTAGCATGCTCCTATTCCCGGATGGGTTAAAAGAGGTCAAATTTATCTCAATTGAGGTGCTCAAGCAATCATGATTAAGATGAGAAGTAGAGAAAGATTGAATTGCCTCATTCATTCCTAGATGGTATGCAAGAACTATCATGTAATTTCGATCTTCACTGCTCCATCCTTTCTAGGCAAACATCATGGTCACAAATCATTCATAGTATTCAAGAGAAGTACTTCAAGTCTACATATGCGTTCATTAATCCTAACACATGAGGCCATCCATAGCCAATTCACAAGACAAGATTCATCATTAGGATCATATCCAAGCCTAGAAAGCACAAGATTTTTAAAATTTTCTGATTTTTATGGTATTTTCGATTTAAGTATGTACAATGCAAGACATGTGAAGATTTTAAACTATCCTAGATTCTCATCATGCAAAGGATCATGCAAACCCCACCCCATACTTAGAAACACATTGTCCCCAATGTGGTATACAAGTAAAAAGAGTGAAAGAAGGTTCTCACAATGTAAAAATGGTTTGTTATGGTATTTGGGATTGCTCAATAGTGAATTGACGTTTGATGATCCTATCAACCATGGTAGAGAGCTCTAAGCATCCATCAAAGCTTCGGGACCCGCGCTAGGCACCGCTAGCCGTCCAAGTTCCGCGTCCGCTCCACCCATAATTGATGAGGGTTTCATCATCATCATTCCTATGTCAAGCAAGGCCTCCAATGCCACTAATGTTCTAGCACACACACAAAGTAGACAAAACACACACAAAGATAGAAAAATCTAGAAACAAAAGCAAATCAAGAAAAGAAAAATGTTACCAATGGGTTGCCTCCCACCAAGCGCTTCTTTAAGGTCATTAGCTTGACCAAACTCGGGGGCGTTTACTCTAGGTGAAGTGGGGCAATTATCTCCACCGGAGCTCCCGGGATATACTTCTTCAACCGGTGCCCATTCACCTTAAAGTTCCCACAATGTTCCCCTCCTATCTCAATGGCTCCATGAGAAAAGATCTTCTTCACCACATATGGCCCGGTCCATCTTGATTTGAGCTTTCCGGGAAAGAGCCTTAGCCTTGAGTTGAAGAGAAGGACAAGATCTCCTTCACTCAACTCCTTAGGGATGATCCTCTTGTCATGCCATCTTTTGGTTCTCTCTTTGTAAATCCGGGCATTCTCATAAGCGTCCAACCGGATCTCCTCGAGGGCATTCAATTCAAGCAATCTCTTTTCTCCCGCCGCCTTGAGATCAAATTTAGCCACTTAATGGCCCAATAAGCTCTATGCTCCATCTCTACCGGAAGATGGCAAGACTTGCCATAGACCAACTTGTAAGGAGTGGTGCCAATCGGTGTCTTGAAGGCGGTTCTATATGCCCATAAGGCATCATTGAGCCTCATAGCCCAATCCTTTCTAGTCCTAGACACCGTCTTCTCAAGGATGGCCTTGATCTCCCGGTTGGAGATCTCCACTTGGCCACTAGTTTGGGGATGGTAAGGTGTTGCCATCTTGTGAGTCACCCCATACTTGGCCAAAAGCGCCCCAAAATTCCTATTGGTGAAGTGCTTTCCTCCATCACTAATGATCACCCTTGGTGTTCCAAACCTAGGGAAGATCACCCGGTTGAAGAACCGCACCACCACCTTGGCATCATTTGTAGGAGAGGCGATTGCCTCCACCCATCTTGACACATAGTCCACCGCCAATAGGATGAAGAGATTGCCACATGAAGAAGGGAATGGTCCCATGAAGTCCACACCCCACACATCAAATATTTCGACTTCTTGGATGTTGTTCAAGGGCATCTCATTCCTTCTTGAGATGGTGCCCGTCCTTTGGCAAGCATCACATGCCGCTACAAAACCTTGCACATCTTTAAACAAGTTAGGCCAATAAAAACCGGATTGCAATACCTTGGCACACGTCTTGTGTGAGCTAGCATGGCCTCCACATGGTAAGGAGTGACAATGCCGGATCACACTCTCTACTTCATCTTCCGGTATGCATCTTCTAAACATTCCATCCGGGCCTTTCTTGAACAAGAGTGGCTCACTCCAATAGTAATGCCTCACATCGTTGAAGAACTTCTTTCTTTGTGCATATGTCAATCCGGGAGGCACTTCCTCACATACTAAGTAGTTCACAATGTCGGCATACCATGGCTCATTTCCTCTAGACACTTGGAACAAGCATTCCTCCACCATTTGCAATTGCTCATCTCGGAATGAGTCATCAATTGGAATGTCATCTCTTCCAAGCTCTAATGGAGGTAATCTACTAAGGTGATCCGCCACGGAGTTCTCGGATCCCTTCTTATCTCGTATTTCCAAATCAAACTCTTGAAGAAGAAGGATCCACCGAATCAACCTTGGTTTGGCATCCTTCTTTGTAAGTAGATAATGGATCGCAGCATGATCCGTATAAACTATGACCTTCGCTCCAACAAGGTATGAGCGGAACTTCTCAAATGCATACACCACCGCTAGCAACTCCTTCTCGGTGGTAGCATAATTGAGTTGGGCATCATCTAGCGTCTTGCTAGCATAATAAATAGCATGAGTGCACCCATCTTTCCTTTGCCCCAGAACAGCCCCTACGGCTACATCGCTTGCATCGCACATGATCTCGAATGGTAGACTCCAATCCGGAGGTTGCATGATAGGTGCGGAGATCAAGGCGTTCTTCAACCTATAAAAAGCCTCAAGACAATCTTTTGAAAAGACAAAATCAACATCCTTCATTAGTAGGTTAGTGAGAGGCTTAGAAATTTTAGAGAAGTCTTGAATAAACCTCCGGTAAAAACCGGCATGTCCTAAGAAACTCCTTACCCCTTTCACCGAGGTAGGTGGCGGCAACTTCTCTATTGTTTCAATTTTGGCCCTATCAACCTCAATGCCACGGTTAGACACTAAGTGTCCTAACACAATGCCTTCACTTACCATGAAGTGGCATTTTTCCCAATTCAAAACAAGATTTGTCTCCTTACATCTTTGCAATACTAATGACAAGTTAGCCAAGCAATTATCAAAGGAAGAACCATAAACAGAGAAATCATCCATAAACACTTCCATGATATTTTCTATGTATTCCGAAAAGATAGCCATCATACACCTTTGGAAGGTGGCGGGTGCATTACACAACCCAAATGGCATTCTCCTATATGCAAAAGTACCCCATGGACATGTAAAGGTTGTTTTCTCTTGGTCATCGGGGTGGATAGGGATTTAGAAGAATCCACTATAGCCATCTAGATAGCAAAAATGAGAGTGTTGAGCTAACCTTTCTAGCATTTGGTCAATGAAGGGGAGAGGGAAGTGATCTTTCCTAGAGGCCATGTTCAATTTCCTATAATCAATGCACATCCTCCACCCCGTAACCGTCCTAGTCGGGATTAGTTCATTGTTCTCATTAGTTACTACGGTCATCCCACCCTTCTTAGGAACTACATGAATGGGACTAACCCACTTACTTTCCGAGATAGGGTAGATAATTCCCGCATCTAGCAACTTAATGATTTCCTTTTTGACTACCTCTTTCATTATAGGATTCAATCTCCTTTGATGTTCAATAGAGGGTTTGTGGTTATCTTCCATCATTATCTTATGCATGCACAAAGAAGGCTTAATGTCAACCAAATCATCAATAGTGTAGCCAATGGCTTTCCTATGCAATCTTAGTTCATGCAACAACTTAGCAAGTTCATCATCACTCAAGCATGCATTAACAATGACAGGATATGTAGAGTTTTCACCAAGGAATGCATATTTCAAATGAGAGGGGAAGGGTTTGAGTTCAAGTGAAGGAGGACCTTTATCGGTTGAAGAGGATCCAAATAAGGTTGGATGAGATGAATCCAAAGCAAATGAAGACTCCTCATGACTCCTAAAAGCTTGATCATCATCAAGGACTGGTCCAGGGAAAATCACGGCTGGAATCACGGTTTGCTCAACTTCCACGGTCGTGGTTCTTGCTAAGCTTGCTTCCCGGAGTTGTCCAGAAAGTTTGACGGCCGTGGAACATAAATCTCGACCGTGGAACTTGCAGTTGTTCAACACCTCTTCGTGGCTTTCAAATCCAACTCTTGGCTCCTCTTCCAATGCTTCCAAGGCCTTGATCTCTTCATTACAAGCTTCCTCAACACCTTCCTCCATCATACTTAAGGTAAGAACCTTCTCCAAGGGATCCTTGATCAAGAACGAGCTCACAACTTCCCTAGATTCCTCTTGCTCGACTATGTTGAAGACGTCCTCATCAAGGGCTGGCCCTTTCGTCATTGTGGACAACTTGAACTTGATGTTCTCTTCTCCAATGTTGAAGGAGAGGGTTCCATTCTTGCAATCCACTAGGCATCCGGAGGTGGCTAGGAAGGGTCTTCCTAAGATGATGGGAACCGGATAGTCCGCCGGAATGTCCAAGACTACAAAATCAATTGGCACATAAAATCCTCCTAGTTGCACCGGGATGTCTTCTAAGATCCCAACCGGATGAGTGATAGAACGATCCGCCATATAGAGGGTTATCTTGACTGGTTTCGGCTCTCCTAGCCCAACCTTGTTGCAAAGTGCAAGCGGTATGATACTTACACTCGCTCCAAGATCACAAAGGGCTTCGTACTTCACATCTCCCACTCCAATTGGGACACAAAAAGAGCCCGGATCTCTTAGCTTGGGAGGCATCTCCTCCTTCATTGTTCAGATCAATTCCGAGGATCTCTTGGTCATTCTTATCTCCCCATACTCCTCCAACTTCCTTTTGTTGGAGAGTATTTCTTTCAAAAACTTGCCATATGCCGGCATTCCTAAAATGGCATCCATGAACGGAATGTTAATATGTAATTTGGACATTAGTTCAAGGAACTTACCAAAGTGATTGTCCAAACGAGCTCTTACTCTTGATTGTGGAAACGGTAGTGGTGGCTTGTATGGAGGTGGTGCCACATAGGTTGGCTCTACATCCTTGCTCTTGCCTCCATCTTCTTGCAGCTTTCCCTCTTCTACCACTACTTGCTTTCCTTTAGCATTGTC
Source organism: Fagopyrum homotropicum (assembly GCA_033239125.1). Lineage (NCBI taxonomy): Eukaryota > Viridiplantae > Streptophyta > Magnoliopsida > Caryophyllales > Polygonaceae > Fagopyrum > Fagopyrum homotropicum. The sequence goes on from BSWB01000008.1 coordinate 70,042,551, forward strand.
CTTGGGAAAAGGATCTTTCATACTCAACCCACTCCTCATTGTGATAGCCAACACTTGGCCTCTTGGGTTGTCTTCGGTCCTTCCGGGAAGCTTTCCCGGGTCTCTATGGGCTTCACCCGCTTTTTGGAACACTTGTGCTTCCAAAACCTTTTGAGCCTTAGAAATTGAAGTCACCGTGCTCTCAAGACCACTCAACCTTCCAAGCAATTGCTCAAACATTATTTCGGTTCTATCCTTTGGAGGTTGAGTAAATCCGGGTGGAGGTTCTTGTGAAGCTCTTGATGGTGGTGTTGTGCTTGTGGAGGAGGAAGGGTTCAAAGCTCCATCCGGGTTAGAGTAAGAAAATCCGGGATGGTTGTGGTTGGGCCGGTAATTGTTGAATTGCCGGTTGTTGTTGAAACTCCTTGGGCCTTGGTAATTGTTGAAGTTGCCCCTTCCCATATAATTCACATCCTCCTCCTTGGAAGACAAGTTGGCTTGTGGAAGCACTTGAGGAGTTGCTTGGTTCTTCAAAGTTGTAGCACACAACTCCCTCAAGGACTTCAACTCGTTGTTGATGGCGTCAAGCTTGAAATTGCTCATGGTGACTTCACTCACCTCATATGCTCCCGCCTTTCTTCCTTCACTCTTTCTATGAGAGTATTTCTCAATCACTAGAGCTTGCTTCTCCACAAACTCCCAAGCTTCATCTACATGCTTCTCCATAAATGTTCCACCGGAAAGAGATTGGAGCTTGAATTGGCTATCTTCATCAAGTCCTTTGAAGTAGATCTCCAATAGCTCAATTTTCGGTATGCCATGGTGTGGACAATCAAGGAGAAGATCTTTGAACCTCTCCCAAGACTTGAATAAACTCTCTCTATCCTTCATCACGAAGGCATTGATCTTCCCTCTTAACTCGGTAGTCTTGAAAGGTGGGAAGAACTTAGTCAAAAACTCGGTTGTCATCTCCTCCCAAGTACCAACTCGCCCTTGTGGAATAGATTGATACCAAGCTAAGGCTTTATCCTTAAGAGAGAAGGAGAAAGCCCTTAGCTTATGGTTGTTGCTCTCCAATCTTGGCGGCCTAAGAGTCTCCATCAAGATCTCATAATTCATCAAATGTTGATGAGGAGACTTTCCTTCCATCCCTCCAAATTGATTATGCCGGATCATTTGTAGAACTTGAGGGCGGAGCTCATAGTTGTGGGCTGCGGGATCTCCTAAGTTCACACCCGGACGGTGTGCTCTTTGTGCCGGATCCATACGTCTCCCTAGGGTTTGTGGCTCTTCAATGGCAATGGGCGCAACCCTAACATTAGCCGCCGGCTGCGGTTGTGGTGGAGGAGGTGGAGGTTGTCGGCGATTAAGCTCTCCTTGAACAAGGGCTTGCCTAATCTCCTCAATCTCCCTCCTAGTTTCCTCTTGCCTCTTATTGGCAAGTCTCCTTTCTTCCTCCAAGAGCTCATCTCTTAGCCTTATTTGCTCTAAGGCTTCATCCAACTCAGCTTGGAGATTTCTACCGGCCATCTCTTTCTCTTTTCGGATGCTCTTGGATCTAGATCGAAGGGTTTTCTCCGGTTCGGGATCTAATGGAGCTAAATCCTTGCCACGAGATCTTCGCATACACCTAAAGAGTAATAGATGTCCTGAAAAGCAAAGACACAAACCAAAAAGAGATCAAAAGTAACAAGAAAGATCTATACTAGAAATAATCACAAAATAGACTCAATCTAGACCTAGTCCCCGGCAACGGCGCCAAAAACTTGTTACGCTAAGATCGTGATGCGCAAATGGGTTTTAAATTTATAACTCGAACTAAACCCTAACTACCTAGCGAAACCCGCAGTGTACGGGACGTTTGTAGAAGGGATAGTATTCCGAGGTCGAACACAAAGACTAAGGTGAAATTGATTCGAATTGTGATTGAGTTTAGTAAAGATCTAGGTTGAAAGAAAAGAAGGAAATAAAGAAAAGAAAATCTCAAATGTTTTTGGTTAGTTTTTGGTGATCAATCAAAGATCACAATTCATGCAAAGTAAACAATCAAACTAAACTAAGAATCAACACAAATAAACAAGCTAAACAAGATAATGATCAAGGAAAGAAAAGACGGATTCTAGGGGTTGGAAGTTCCGGTTATGGCATAGGACTCAAGTTATCTATTTATTCCTTGAATTAACTATGATATGTTGGGATTAAGTGTTTCTAATTTGGGATCAATTACCGGGTAGGTCTCATGTCCTACTAGTCCACTCCTAAGGTCTCATTACCGGGTAAGTCTCTAAGAACCTAAGGATAGGAATTCTACACAAACCGGATCGTTAATTAGGAGTCTAACCTATCCTTACCGGGTAAGTCTTGGAAAGGAAAGTCCTAAACAACTATCGTAGCACACCTAATCCAATGGCGGCTTATTAGGCTCACCACTACCTAAGGTTTGTTATCTTGGAATCTAAGAGCAAGGATTACCGGGTAAGTCTCTTCTAACACTTAGTTACTACACTAGGTTACCCTAGGGTAGATTAAACTCAACAAACACTTAGGATTTCAACATTCTATAGATCTAAGACAAGATCCTTCGAACCAGGGAAAATCACGGTTTGTTCTACCTAAACCACGGCCGTGGTCAGACAAGAACTACCCGTGATTTCTAACAGCAACTACGTTCATACACACAAGTCATCCAAAGGTAAATCTAAGTCCGTCCTATCATAGCCCTAGCCATAACTATCCTTTCCTTACCCTAGAACCTCATCAATTTAGCCTACAACGTTCATAATAAAAATCGAAACAAACAAACATAAAATCATGACATCCATTTGCAAGATAATGAAGGAAAAGAGGTGGATAAGTGAACTAAAACAAAACCAAGCTGAAAATAGAATTAGAATAACTCACAATCCTTCCAAAAGAAGGTTCAAATGATTCATACAACTCTAGAAATAGAATCCGGAATTCTTCACTACAAAAATCTATCAAGGTGTGGCAATGGTGTGTGTGTTCTTCTTCTCCTCTTCAATGGAGCTCTTCTTCTTCCTCTTTGACACTTTCCTTCTTAGAAAAACTTCTTGTTGAGAGAATATTTTTGTTAAAGAGTCATGAAAAATGGAGAGCTGCTCCATGATGCTTCTCACAGCACATGAAGGACCACTTTTATAACAAACTTGCATGAGCTGGCCATGAGAGTCGTGGCACAGCTGTCACAAGAATCTGGCAAAATCCACGGGTGATTCCACGGCCGTGGAGTGTCAGAGAACCGTGATTCTGTGCAGAAACTTCGCCTTGGATCATTAAGCTGTGATTTGGTGCATGGCTTGTGTTGGCAAGGCTCCATGAGTCCTCCTTAGCCTTTAGCTTGTGTCCTAATGAGTCCGAGGGTGTGTCATCTAGATGAACGATCCTCAAACGTATCGTTTTGCTCCTAAATCTCCCGAAGTACCTATAAAACACGCACAAGTCCGTGTAGACGTCTATCTCGGCAAAATACATGAATTGAGTGCAAAACGCCGTGAACTAGTGCTAAACCATGCATGAATGAGTGAGAAATCTATCTAAATGATTACCTAAAACTAAGTCATAAATCGTGTTATCAGCGGCTATTGGATATCAATGAGCTGGAGGAGCTGCGTTTGAATGCTTATGAGAATGTCAAGATCTATAAAGAAAGGACAAAGAAATGGCATGACAAGCGTATCATTCCTAAGGAGCTCAAAGAAGGAGACCTAGTTCTACTCTTCAACTCCCGCCTCCGCCTCTTTCCAGGTAAGTTGAAATCTAAATGGACCGGACCTTATGTTGTGAAACATGTTTTCCCTTATGGTGCAGTTGAGATTTGGGGAGAAACAAGTGGAAGCTTCAAGGTCAATGGTCATTGACTTAAGAAATACAAACCGGAAGTCCCGGTTGAAGAGGTTGCACCACTATACCTTGTTTAGGGATGCCGTACGGTCCAGCTAGCGACCTTAAATCAAGCGCTTCTTGGGAGGCAACCCAAGATATTGCTTTCTTTTCCCTTTCCTAGTCTAGCAAAGATAGTTTGCTTTTGCTTTGCTTTGTTTTGTTTTTGGCGTCCTAGACAGACAACAGGTGACATCTAAGGAAGGAATACAACCCAGGAGCAACACTGGATGGACAGAAGTTCGAGAATTTGAGAAGATGGAGTTTGACTGAGACACATCTCGGTTGCCGTCATAGCACCTCAACCGAGATGATTCTTGAGCAACCGAGGCGACTAGGGTTACTGAAGATCCACCTCGGTCCGTACCACCTCGGTCCATTCGAGACCATCTCGACCGAGGTGACAGCACTTCCAGAAAAGGGTATAAAAGGGGGCTGAGATTTCTCTCTCTTCCCTCTCACCCTCTCGACCGAAACGCCCAATTTCACATCGTTCGCTGATTCTCGCTCGTTTTCGACGATTCTCGCATCCAAAATCCAAGGAAAGGGTAGAGGATCGGTTTGCAAGCAACAATGTGCAACAAAGACGCTCCAAATCGACCGAATCTGGGGTAATTCGAGAAAAAACCCTAACTCTCCCTTCTTCACTATTTTCGATCAATTTGGGCTTTGGTTGCCCCTATATTGTGCTGAAAAAGGATTAAGTACCCCATAGGAACCATTGGTAGTGATATTGGGGGAAAAGAACTGGATTTCTGAGAGTTTCGATCGAGCAGCACTTCGCCTCGGTCCAGTCGGCCTGTGCCTCGGCCGAGGTGTTCTTGAGAGTTGTCAGAGTGACCGAGGTGGTCTGACAGTGGGATAAAAAGATAAGTTCTGACAGGCAGCTTGTTCTGAGAGATAGATCCTCTCCTTCTCCTTCTTCTTCTTCACGCCGCTCTATACCGGTGATCCATGAGCGTCACTAGGTAGATTATGACCGCATAGCGGCACGTCCAGTTGTTGCACCACGATTTCTGGACATTTTTGCTTTTGACTGCCTCCACGTGGATGATGATTTGAGGCGGATGATATCTATGGTGGGGTTGGAGCAGTTTACTGAGATTAGAGCTACAGCCTACCTCAAGCCTACCTTGGACTTTGTTAGCTCTGTCACTTACTTGCCTACGGAGCGTGCCATCAAGTACCGGTTGATGAACCGGAACTACATTGTCCCGATGGATCACTAGAGGGACATTTTCGGCTTCCCGGCCCCCATAGTTGCTGACTTTCCTTCTCGAGCTATAGCTCGAGAGTTTTGGGGACAGATAGCTCATGTAGTTGAGCACGCTGACAGGTGGAGACCTGGAGATTCTAGGGAGCGGATTATCTTCCACCTAGCTTTTAGACTTGCTCACCGGATTTTTAGCGAGACTCTTCTGGCGCGTACTGAGACGCCCTAGAAGATTAGACAGGGTGAGCTTCTGAGTCTTTACTACATGGTTACCGGAGGAGTTCCGGATTTTGGAGTTATGTTGGCGGAGGATTTGCACAAGATCAAGGCGAAGGCGAAGGGAGACATCTGCTGCGGAGGTATAGTGACTCACATTGCGAGTTACATGGACCTTGATCTGAGTGCTTGTACTATGGTGGCGGCTACCAAGCCGCTCGGGTTACAGGAGATGATCACTAGGAGGATATTGGTTCCTCGCGGACTTACTATGCCATATGTGACGATGCCTCGGAGCAGACTGCACCTCAGGGTATTAGGTGGTCAGCTCAGTTCTCTATTTATGACCCGCATTACTGGCAGACCGCATGGATTCCGCTTATGGAGGATGCCAGAGATGCAGCAGCTCAGGGACAGGATGAGGATGATGAGGCTGAGGAGTAGGAGGATGAGGATGAGGATGGCGGTGCTGCCATGGACACAAGTACATATTCAACTGGGACTAGTGTGCCGGTCGTCGATCTGGATGACGACGAGACAGAGGAGGAGCCAGCTGCAACACCAACACATCCAGCCAGGCGTAGGGTACGCAGACAGAGGGATCTAGTCGCTCACCGCCGGATCGATGATCTGACGGACCAAGTGATAGATTCCTACGCCGCCTTATCCCTAGACATGAGAGAGATGCAGGAGAGACTGCATTACCAGCACAGGATGACTGAGATTCAGTTTCAGCATATCATGGGGTACCCGTTAGACCCATCTCAGTACCCGTACGTTCCACCACCACCACCATCGGATCGGGACCAGAGGATTAGAGCTTGCAGATTTCTTTTCTTTATTTATTATGCAGCTCAGCTTTATCCGGTGAGTACTCTGTTTCTTTAGACTTTTTTTGACCCATTGGGACAATGTGTCCCAAGTATGGGGTATGTGGGTATGTATTGATTTGACTTATGTGGATGTTTGTATGACTTGATTCGGATGTTTATGATTTTCTTTATGCTCTATGTGTTTATCTGAGATTACATGCATGCATACAGGTTATTTTATTGATAAAAACGTCAAAAACTGGTTTGAAAAAAAAATTTTGACCTCGATCGAAGTGACTCTGACTAATCGAGGTGCAGTACCTCGGTTGATGATAGCATGAATTATAGTATATATTTTGGGGTTTGTTTGGACGTTTTATCTTTCATAATCTACATGTTTGTATGTATATTATGTGATTATATTACCATTTCATCTACCTTTGCGGGAATCGAGGTCTACACCTAGTTTTGTTGTAATCGTAGGTAAAATGGCACGTTTTTGCATCAAAAAGGAGCAAAAGGAGCTATGGAGTCATTGGAGCTACATTGAGGAACATAAGGAACCATCCAAGAAGCATAGCCATGGATTAGAGATTCACTTTGGACCAGTTTTGAGAGATTTCACATTCAGTTGTGACTCACCTCGGTTGACCACAGATTCATCTCGACCGAGGTGATCTAGGGAAGTCGACTCGACCGAGGCGAATACCTAGGATGCGGCGAGAATATTTTATTCTTGGCTAAGATCTTTTATCTTTGGAAAGAGATCTTATATTTTTGGGCTTGGCTCCTGGAAGGAAGAAGATATTATAGATCTTATATTTTACCTATTTTTATGGGAAGAGATCTTTTCTAAGATATCTTATCTTTGGAGAGTAATTTTCCTATAAAAAGGGTCGGATTTCCCACAAATCCGACACCGGCTATCACCTTGCTTTACACCTACTACACAGCAGCAGCCATACTCTAGTTGGGAGATTTGAAGAACCTTTTTGAAGGTTGAAGAAGGAAGATTGTAGCTTTTATAGCTTTTTAAAGGTTTTCTTGTAAGATCACCATAGATTCTCTTCCTTATTGTCATTCTTGTTGGATTTCTATCCAAGGAACGCTTTGTTGTAATATTTGATTAAGTTATTGAAGTCTTTTCATCATATTCTTCTTGTTCAAATATTCACCTTTTTCCCATATATTTGATTAATACTTTCATGATGATGACGAGTGGCTAATTTCCTTGTGTGATTCTAGGGTGATTGGCTGAAGGTTATGGGAAAAACAATGATAGAATAATCTTAGATTTCAGTAGGACCCTGAAAGTTCGAGTCTTTAACCTTAACCCTAAGCATCTCGTTCAGTCGATGAACATCTCGGCCGGTGTGGAATTCTGCTGACCGAGGTGACTTATCCGATCCTAAACTGAGAGTTAAGTGTTAGAGTTTGCCAAATCCTATTCTTATTACACCTTTCCTGGTTCAATGCAAGCTTAGGATGAGACTTACCCGGTAAATCCTTAGTTTGTGTACCAAAGATCATAAGTGTAGGTAATAAAGGTTTATCCTTTATTGGGATTTGAGTGTGCTTTCATCCCAACTTTGTGAGTTAGCCTGAGACTTACCCGGTAAAGGTTGATTTTATTCCCTTAGATGGTGTGTTAGTTTGAGGTTATAGTTCTTTATCTCGATTCCTTGAGACTTACCCGGTAATAGGAGTTACGGTTTAGGATTAGTGAGTAGTGAGACTTACCCGGTGATCTACTCCACTTTAGAAACACTTTCCCTATGCAAAAATCTCAGCTTTGTCCGCTTATCTTTAGATCTTGAGTTGAAACCACAACTAGATGCTTTAATCCCTAGAATTGCATACTTCCTTTATGGACTTCTTATTCATCTTTGATTGTGTTAATTGCTCTTGTGGTTAGTATTTACATAAGCATACCGTAATTGGACTTTGTTTCACTAAGTCCCTGTGATCGACCCTTGGAATTCCTTGCTTTTACTACAATTGACCCGTACACTGCGGGTTCGCATCCTTGTTTTAAGCTTACATCTAGGGTTATAAATTTAAAGCTTGCACACACCGTTTGGAGCAAACAAGTTTTTGGCGCCGTTGCCGGGGACTTGGTCTAGACCGAGCCGGTACGGTTTGCTCTTGGGGCACTTGCCCCCGTGTCTACTAACCACTCTACTTGAGTGACTTTTGCAGGTTCTTTCTTAGGTATATGCAAAGAACCCGCACTGGGAAGGAAATCGTTCCTTACGATCCCGAACCAGAAAAGACATGCAAGCGACGCTTAAGAGAAGCGAAGATGGCCCAACAAGACAACCGCGATCTTGAGGCCGAGTTGAAAGAGGCGTTAGAGCTGCTACGCCTCAGCAGGGAAGAACTAAGGCAAGAGAAGGAAGAAACTCGCACCAAGACTGAAGCAATCGAAGCAGAAATGGCAGCCATACGAGACCAGATTCTACTTCGACCGAGGGAAGATCCAGTTACTGATCCTCGACCGATGCAGGTCTCAGTTGCTGACCCTCGACCGAGGCAGGTCCCAGTACCTAACGCCCCGGCCGAGGTACTTCCACCTCGGATACTAGTCCGAGACTTTCTTCTTGCAGGAATCCCACGAACCCTAGGTCAAAGGATGGACCCTAATAAACAACTAAGGCGTCCAGGAGTTAACCTAGGAGATCCAGCGGACCATGACTATGAACTTCGACCTCAAGTTCTATCCATGATTCGCCAATGCCAATTCGGAGGGCTAGAGAAGGAATCACCACATCAACATCTTCAAAACTATGAGATCTTGATGGAGACCTTGAGACCTCCGAGGATCGAAAATAACAACTACAAGCTAAGACCTTTTTAATTTTCTTTAAAAGATAGAGCTCTTACTTGGTATCAATCTCTTCCTCCAGGAAAAATCAGCACATGGGAGGAGATGACAACGGAGTTCTTGACCAAATTCTTTCCCCCCTCAAAGACTGCGGAAATGAGAGGAAAGATCAACGCTTTCATCATGAAGGACAAGGAGAGCCTGTCCAAGTCATGGGAGCGGTTCAAGGACATCCTTTTGGATTGCCCACATCATGGGATTCCAAAGATAGAGTTATTGGAGATATACTTCAAGGGACTGGACGGAAGCACCCAGTTCAACCTCCAACTACTCTCCGCCAGTACCTTTATAGACATGGCGATTGACGAGGCTTGGAACTTCATCAAGAAGCAAGCCTTGCATATGGAGAAGTACACCCACCAAGGAGCTGAAGGAGGAGTTAAAAGAGTTAACTTCTAAGAAACTCAGCCTAACAACAATCAACTCACGTCTTTAAAGAATGACGTGAAGCAATTGAAGGAACTCTTGGTTGCACAAACCAAGAAGGAAGAGCAAGGACAAAGGAACAACAACAACGGATACCGTAACAACAACAACGGTTCCCGGAACAACAATTACAACAACAACAATAGAGGATCCAATAGCAACAATTGGAGGGCGAACAACCAAAATTCTGGTAATAATCATTCAAACTCTAACTCTAACGATTCCTCTAACCCTTTCCTCTCTTCCCCTTCTTCTTCTTCTACTCCATTGAAAAGCCAGGGGCAAGGATCAAGTTCGTCTCAGCCGGAAAAGAAAGACGCAGTTCTGGAGGCTATCTTGATCAAGCTGAACGCTATGGAGAATTCTATGACTTCATTTTCGAAGGCCCAAAAGGCCTTTGAACAACAACTTGCAAGTAGGGCGAATGAAGCGCCAAGAGATCCAGGGAAGCTTTCAGCAAGGACGGAAAGCAACCCTAAGGGCCAGATCATGGCCATAACTACGAGGAGTGGACTGAAAACTTCAGATCCAGTGCCTCGGTCGGTGCCAGTACCGACGAAGACCACCTCGGTCCAGGTGTAGTCGAAGAACACTTCGACCGAGATACCAACCGAGGTGGAGCCACAGAAAGCGGAGGGGAAAACTGAAGTTTATGTTCCACCTCTTGCATACAAACCACCACTTCCTTTCCCCCAGTCAAGGGCCAGAGCACATCTAGACAAGCACTTTGGTAAGTTCCTTGACTTGATGAATAAGCTGCATATTAACATTCCTTTCCTTGATGCTATTCTAGGAATGCCCGCCTATGGGAAGTTCTTGAAGGAGATCCTATCAAGAAAGAGGAAACTGGAAGACTTTGGTGAAGTTAGGATGACATCTAAATCCTCGGAGCTCATTCAAATCATGAAGGAGAAGATGCCACCTAAATTAAGAGATCCCGGCTCATTTTGCATTCCAATCCAAGTTGGGGATGTCACTTGTGAAGCCCTTTGTGATCTAGGAGCCAGCGTGAGCATCATCCCGCTGGAGCTATGTTTGAAGATCGGACTTGGAGAGCCCATGCCGGTCAAGATTCGACTTTATATGGCGGATCGCTCCATTACCCATCCCGTGGGCATCTTGGAGGACGTTCCGGTCAGGTTAGGTAACTTCTATCTACCTATAGATTTTTTTGTACTTGACATTCCCGCAGATTATCCAGTTCCTATTATTCTCGGGAGGCCATTTCTAGCAACTTCGGGTTGCAACGTGGATTGCAAGAACGCCAAGTTGAAATTCAACATTGGCGGCGATGAGGTGGAGTTCGCACTACTTGCAGCCATGAAAGGGGAGCAGCTAAGCGATGATATCTTCAACATCTACGATGAAGAAGAATCAAGAGAATTGGTGAGCTCTATCCTTACTAACGATCCACTCGAAAGAGTTATTAGCTTCAGTTTAATGAAGGAAGGTATAGATGCTTCTTGTGATGCAGATATACGGAGCTTAAAAGCACTGGAAGAGGATCCAGGAGCTAAAACTGAGAAGCTAACCTAGGAGACAAAGATCTCCAATTTCGGTTCCAGTTGTAGTACCTCGGCCGAGGCACTCTCTGGACTGAGCGAGGCGACTGAAGAACATCTCGGTCAACGCCTCTGCGCCTCGACCGAGGTCGACGGCGAGACGAATTCAACTGAGACTTTCGAAAGTCCAGTTTCTGGATCTACTCCACTGGAAGGAAGAAGCAAGGATCCCCCTCAGAAAGCACCCCCAGTTGTGGAGCTTAAACAACTCCCAAATCACTTGAGGTATGTCTTTCTTGGACCGAATTCCACTTATCCCGTCATTATTAGTGCTTCCCTTTCCGAAACTGAATTATCTAAACTAATGCATGTCTTGAGAAAGCATCAAAAGGCTTTGGGTTACACTATAGATGATCTTATTGGCATTAAGCCCTCTTTCTGCATGCATAGAATTCTAATGGAGGATGATCATAAGACTTCACGGGAACCTCAAAGACGGTTAAATCCGATCATGAAAGAGGTTGTGAAGAAGGAAATTCTTAAGTTGTTGGATGCAGGTATTATTTATCCTATCTCGGACAGCAAGTGGGTTAGCCCGGTGCATGTAGTCCCGAAGAAAGGCGGGATGACCGTTGTGACGAATAAGAACAACGAGTTGATCCTAACTAGAACCATTACGGGCTGGAGGGTTTGCATCGATTATAGGAAGCTGAACACGGCCACACGGAAGGACCATTTTCCACTTCCCTTCATTGATCAAATGCTCGAGCGGTTGGCCCAGCATTCACACTTTTGCTACTTAGACGGTTATAGTGGATTCTTCCAGATTCCTATCCATCCGGATGATCAGGAGAAGACCACTTTCACTTGTCTATGGGGGACGTTTGCTTATAGGAGGATGCCATTTGGATTGTGCAATGCACCCGCTACCTTCCAGCGATGCATGATGGCTATCTTTTCCGAGTACATAGAGGAGATCATGGAGGTATTTATGGATGATTTTTCTGTATATGGTTCCTCTTTTGATGATTGCTTATCTAACCTTTCGCTAGTGCTTAAAAGATGTGAAGACACTAATCTCGTCTTGAATTGGGAGAAGTGTCATTTTATGGTTAGTGAAGGCATTGTGCTAGGACACCTCGTTTCTAATCGAGGCATTGAGGTCGATCGCGCTAAGATCGAGACTATTGAGAAACTCCCTCCCCCTTGTTCTGTTAAAGGTGTGAGGAGTTTTCTCGGGCATGCAGGTTTCTACAGGAGAGTCATCAAGGACTTCTCTAAGATTTCTAAACCTCTAACTAACCTCTTGAATAAAGATGTTGTTTTTGAGTTTTCGCAGGAGTGTCTTGATGCTTTTTACAGGATTAAGGAAGCGCTGATCTCCGCTCCCATTATCCAACCTCCGGATTGGACCTTGCCCTTTGAGATCATGTGCGATGCTAGTGATGTAGCCGTAGGAGCGGTGCTTGGACAGAAGAAGGATGGACGGACCACCGCCATTTACTATGCTAGCAAGACGCTAGATGTAGCACAACGCAACTACGCTACCACTCAGAAGGAGTTATTGGCGGTTGTATATGCCTTCGAGAAGTTTCGTTCCTATTTAGTAGGGGCGAAAGTCATTGTCTACACCGATCATGCAGCCATTCGATACTTGTTGGCTAAGAAAGATGCAAAGCCACACCTTATTCGATGGATTCTCTTACTTCAAGAGTTTGATCTAGAGATCCGCGATAAGAAGGGATCCGAGAATTCTGTTGCGGATCACCTCAGCCGGCTACCTGCATCTTCACGTGAGAAGGACGACCCGCCCATAGACGATTCATTCCCCGATGAACACTTACACTTGTTGGAGCGTTTGATAGATTTACTTACTTCACTCCACGATGGAGGTGAAGTATGGGGTGAGGGCATCTCCCATCACATTTGAGAGACACATTACGGTCCAGCTAGCGACCTTAAACCAAGCGCTTCTTGGGAGGCAACCCAAGGTATTGCTTTCTTTTTCCTTTTTCTAGTCTAGCTTAGATAGTTTTTGCTTTTGCTTTGCTTTGTTTTGTTTTTGGCATTCTAGACAGATAACAGGAGACATCTAAGGAAGGAGCACACCTGGAAGTACAGAAGATTGAAAATTTGAGAAGATGAAGTTCGACTGAGGCATCTCGGTTGCTGTCAGAGACCTCGACCGAGATGATTCTTGAGCAACCGAGGCGACTAGGGTTTTCTGAAGAACCACCTTGGTCCGTATCACCTCGGTCCAGTCGAGACTATCTCGACCGAGATGACAGCAGTTCCAGAAAAGGGTATAAAAGGGGGATTTATTTTCTCTCTCTTCCATCTCACCCTTCCTCGACCGCGGCGACAGTTCACCTCGCCTCATTCGATTTCTGCTCGCTTTCAAAGATTTCTGTCTCCAAACTGCAATTGAGACTTAGAGGATCCCAGTGCAACATCGATCTGCAACAGAATCGAACCGATTCGGCTGAACGAGGTAAAAACAAAACCGAAACCCTACCTCGCTTTTTCGCTTCGATTTGGGCTTTGGTTGCCCTTTCATTTGTTGAGGAAAGGCTTAAGTACCCCATAGGAAGCAGTTGTAGTGATTTTGGGGGAAAAGAACTGAATTTTCAGAAGGAATTAGAATCCAGTTTTCCGCCTCGGTCCAGTCGAGCTGTGCCTCGGCCGAGGTGATTCTTGAGTGTTGTCAGTTGACCGAGGTGACCTGACAGTGACTGAATTGAAAATGAGTTCTGACCGAGCCTTGTCCTTAGGGATAGATCCTCACCTTCCCCTTCTTCCTCTTCTTCCCGACCCTATCGACCGGAGATCCATGAGAGACACCAGGTCGATTATGACCGTATTTCTGGCCGTCCAGTGATTGCACCTCGCTTCCTGGATGTGTCCGCTTTTGATTGCCTCCAGGTATACGGAGACCTTAGGAGGATGATTTCTACAGTTGGGCTGGATCAGTTTACTGAGATCCGAGCCCCAGCCTATTTGGAGCCAACCTTAGAGTTCGTTAGCTCCTTGACCTACCTTCCCACAAAGCAGTCTGTGAAGTACCGGTTGATGAACTGGAACTTCTTAGTGCCACTCGAGTACTGGAGAGATATTTTTGGCTTTCCGAAGCCCACAGTTGTTGACTTCCCGTCCCGATCAGTAGCTAGGGAGTTTTGGGGGCAGATTGCCCACATTGTTGAGCATGTAGATAGATGGCACCCTAGAGATTCCAGGGAGAAGGTCATCTTCCATTTAGCCTTTAGGTTAGCCCACCGGATATTCAGCGAGACACTTCTGGCGCGTATTGAGACGCCCCAGAAGATCCGACAGGGAGAGCTTTTCAGTTTGTATTGCATGGTTACTGGAGGTATCCCGGACTTTGGCTTGATGTTGGTAGAGGATCTGCACAAGATCAAGGCCAAAGCAAAGGGAGACATCTACTGCGGAGGGCTTGTCACCCATATAGCTAGCTATCAAGACATGGATCTCAGTGCTTGTACGATGGTGGCGGCTGCCAAGCCGCTTGGGCTGCAGGAGATGATCACTCGGAGGATTCTAGTTCCCCGAGGTCTGACTACTCCGTACGTGGCTATGCCATGGGAGCTGACTGTGCCACAGGGGATCAGGTGGTCTGCCCAGTTTTCTGTTTATGACCCTCACTATTGGCAGACCGCTTGGGCTCCACTGATGGAGGATTACAGAGAGGCAGCAGCTGCCCCAGCTGAGGAGGAGGCAGATGATGAGGAGACGGTTGATGAGAGAGAGGGTGGAGTCCCGATGGATACAGGGACAGATACTGCAGGGACGAGCGCACCACCAGTTATAGATCTGGATGAGGAGGACACTGAGCCTGCACCTGCTACTTCTCCAGTGAGACCTGCTAGGCGTAGGACACGCCGACACAGGGATCCAGATGCTCACAGACGGATCGATGACCTGACGGATCAGGTTATTGATTCATATGCTGCTTTGTCACTGGATATCCGCGAGATGTAGGAGCGGCAGCACTACCAGCACATGATGGCCCAAATTCAGTTTGAGCACATCATGGGCTATCCGTTCGACCCGACCTAGTATCCGTACGTGCCACCACCACCACCACCGGATCGTGACTACTAAGAGCTGCAGGATTTTCTTTATTATTTTTTATGCAGTTCAGCTTATTATCCGGTGAGTATTTTTATCCTTTAGACTTATTTTGACCCACTGGGACAGTGTGTCCCAAGTATGGGGTGTTTATGTGGTGTATTATTTGACATTTGATGTATGACTTCACTTGACCGGATATTGATATTTTATGCTTCACTTTTGCTTCTATATGTTTATCTGATATTGCATGCATACTTACAGGTTATTTGATTGAGAAAAACGTCGAAACCGAAAGAAAACTGGTTTTAAAAAAAAAATTTTGGACCTCGACCGGGGCAGTTCTGGCCGAACGAGGTGTTTCACCTCGGTTGACCTAAGAACACCTCGACCGAGGTGGGTTAACTGAGAGTTTTCGAAAACGATTTTTGTGTTACTTATCTGGATATGATCTCAGTGAAGATCTTGTTTACTGACTGGTTTTAAATTCTTTATGTGTTTGAAAGGTTTTATAATATGTTTAAGTTGCTAAATGCTTTGTTTGAAATTATTGGCATGTTTAATACTTTGTTTTTATCTAAATTATGTTGAATTTGAAGGTTGACACCACATTATGAGTTCTCTCACTTTCTTCCTGGAAAGACCAAGTCAATTCATTCTTCTCTCTTCTTCTTCTTGATCATGCTTAGCCCCTCATATACATTTTTGCCTCCCTTTACCTATCCAGGAATTTGGAAGCAAGCAAAGTGGTGAGAGCAAGTGAAGTAAAAGTTGAGAAGTTGGCTGGAAGTGAAAGTGTTAGAAAGAAAAAAAATAGGTTTGGGGAAGTCAATCATGATGATGAGTAACTCGGCACCATTCACATAGTCGGGTGTTTGTGTCTTGCCAAAGTCGGATTAAGCGATATTCTTAACGGGTCATGGTATGTGCATCAAGGGTTTGATGCATCTCAAGAAATTGATGACTGCGGATTTCCTAGGCTTCGGTTATTGTGCACCTCTGTCCATGCATCCCAAAAAGTAAATTAAAAAGAAAAAGTGTGAAATAAGCAAGGCTTATTGGTGGAAGGTGTTGCAAGTCAAAGTGAAAGTGAAGTTCATCCTTTTCCCGGATTCTAGCACCACATTACCTTACATACATCCCTACCCTACACGTTTCTTGACCTTTCTTTTGGGAAGCCCTTGAGACCTTGAGCTTGTTGATTGACTTAGTGGTTTAAACTGGATTATACATGATTAATTTTGATAATTATGACTTATTATGCATTCTATGATTTTATGCAAAGATGAACAGCTTTTCTATATTTATAAAATGTTTTGATCATATTTTGATTTTAATTTCCATGAAGTATTCTCTTAGAGTGATCTATGATTGTAGCACACCATAAAAATGTTTTTGAAAAACTTTTCATTGATTTTATTGACTTATAAACCACTCTATCTTATCTTTTGTATGCGGAACTTGCTTGGGGACAAGCAAGGGCTAAGTATGGGGTATTTTGATAGCATGAATTATAGTCTATATTTTGGGGTTTGTTTGGACGTTTTATCTTTCATAATCTGCATGTTTGTATATATATTATGTGATTATATTACCATTTCATCTACCTTTGCGGGAATCGAGGTCTACACCTAGTTTTGTTGTAATCGTAGGTAAAATGGCACGTTTTTGCATCAAAAAGGAGCAAAAGGAGCTATGGAGTCATTGGAGCTACATTAAGGAGCATAAGGAACCATCCAGGAAGCATAGCCATGGATTAGAGATTCACTTTGGACCAGTTTTGAGAGATTTCACATTCAGTTGTGACTCACCTCGGTTGACCACATATTCATCTCGACCGAGGTGATCTAGGGAAGTCGACTCGACCGAGGCGAATACCTAGGACGCGGCGAGAATATTTTATTCTTGGCTGAGATCTTTTATCTTTGGAAAGAGATCTTATATTTTTGGGCTTGGCTCCTGGAAGGAAGAAGATATTATAGATCTTATATTTTACCTATTTTTATGGGAAGAGATCTTTTCTAAGATATCTTATCTTTGGAGAGTAATTTTCCTATAAAAAGGGTCGGATTTCCCACAAATCCGACACCGGCTATCACCTTGCTTTACACCTACTACACAGCAGCAGCCATACTCCAGTTGGGAGATTTGAAGAACCTTTTTGAAGGTTGAAGAACGAAGATTGTAGCTTTTATAGCTTTTTAAAGGTTTTCTTGTAAGATCACCTTAGCTTCTCTTCCTTATTGTCATTCTTGTTGGATTTCTATCCAAAGAACGCTTTGTTGTGATATTTGATTCAGTTATTAAAGTCTTTTCATCAAATTCTTCTTGTTCAAATATTCACCTTTTTCCCATATATTTGATTAATACTTTCATAATGATGATGAGTGGCTAATTTCCTTGTGTGATTCTAGGGTGATTGGCTGAAGGTTGTGGGAAAAACAATGATAGAATAATCTTAGATTTCAGTAGGACCCTGAAAGTTCGAGTCTTTAACCTTAACCCTAAGCATCTCGTTCATTCGATGAACATCTCGGCCGGGGTGGAATTTTGCTGACCGAGGTGACTTATCCGATCCTAAACTGAGAGTTATGTGTTAGAGTTTGCCAAATCCTATTCTTATTACACATTTCCTGGTTCAATGCAAGCTTAGGATGAGACTTACCCGTTAATTCCTTAGTTTGTGTACCAACGATCATAAGTGTAGGTAATAAAGGTTTATCCTTTATTGGGGTTTGAGTGTGCTTTCATCCCAACTTTGTGAGTTAGCCTGAGACTTACCCGGTAAAGGTTGATTCTATTCCCTTAGATGGTGTGTTAGTTTGAGGTTATAGTTCTTATATCTCGATTCCTTGAGACTTACCCGGTAATAGGAGTTACGGTTTAGGATTAGTGAGTAGTGAGACTTACCCGGTGATCTACTCCACTTTAGAAACACTTTCCCTATGCAAAAATCTCACTTTGTCCGCTTATCTTTAGATCTTGAGTTGAAACCACAACTAGATGTTTTAATCCCTAGAATTGCATACTTCCTTTATTGACTTCTTATTCATCTTTGATTGTGTTAATTGCTCTTGTGGTTAGTATTTACATAAGCATACCGTAATTGGACTTTGTTTCACTAAGTCCCTGTGATCGACCCCTGGAATTCCTTGCTTTTACTACGATTGACCCGTACACTGCGGGTTCGCATCCTTGTTTTAAGCTTACGTCTAGGGTTATAAAATTTAAAGCTTGCACACACCGTTTGGAGCGAACAGTTGACTTAGAACATCTCGACCGAGGTGGCTTAACTGAAACAGTTTTCAAAACGATTTTTGTGCTTCTTATCTGGATATGACCTCAGTGATGATTTTGTTTGCTGACTGGTTTTGAAATCTTTATATGTTTGAAATGTTTTATAATATGTTTAAGTTGCTAAATGCTTTGTTTGAATTTTGGCATGTTTAATACTTTGTTTTTATCCAAATTATGTTGAATTTGAAGGTTGACACCACATAATGAGTTCTCTCACTTTCATCCTGGAAAGATCAAAGCAATATATTCTCTTCTCTTCTTCTTCTTGATCATGCTTAGCCCCTCATATACATATTTGCCTTCCTTTACCTATCCGGGTATTTGGAAGCAAGCAAGTAAAAAGCAAGTGAAAGAAAAGTTGAGATGTTGGCTGAAAGTTAGAAAGAAACATATAGGTTTGGGGAAGTCAATCATGATGATGAGTAACTCGGCACCATTCACATAGCCGGGTGTTCGTGTCTTGACAAAGTCGGATTGAGCGATATTCCTAACGGGTCATGGTATGTGCATCAAGGGTTTGAGGCATCTCGAAAAATTGATGATTGCTGATTTCCTAGGCTTCGGTTATTGTGCACCTCTGTCCATGCATCCCAAAAAGTAAAAAAAAAAAAAAGAAAAATAAGCAAAGCTTATTGGTGGAAGATGTTGAAATTCAAAGGAAGTGAAGTAAAGATCCTTTTCCCGGATTTTAGCACCACAATCCCTATATACATCCCACCCTCACACGTTTCTTGACCTTCTTTTGAAAAGCCCTTGAGACCTCGAGCTTGTTGATTGACTTAGTGGTTTAAACTGGATTATACATGATTAATTTCGATGATTATGATTTATTATGCATTCTATGATTTTATGCAAAGATGAACAACTTTCTTATATTTATAAAATGTTTTGATCATATTTTGATTTTAAATTCCATGAAGCATTCTCTTAGAGTGATCTATGATTGTAGCACACCACTAAAATGTTTTGAAAGACTTTTTCATTGATCTTTATGACTTATAATCCATTCTATCTTGTATTTTAGATTTGGAACTTGCTTGGGGACAAGCAAGGGCTAAGTATGGGGTATTTTGATAGCAAGAATTACAGTCTATATTTTGGGACCTATTTAGACGTTTTATCTTCAATAATCTGCATGTTTAGATGTATATTATGTGATTATATTTTTGTTTCATCTACCTTTGCGGGAATCAAGGTCTACACCAAGTTTCGTTGTAATCGTAGGAAAAATAGCACGTTTTGCATCAAAATGGAGCTAAAGGAGCTAAGGAGTTATTGGAGCTATATTCAGGAGCTTAAGGAAGAATCCAGGAAGCATGGAATTGGATTAGAGATTCACTTTGGACCAGATTTGAGAGATTTCACATTCAGTTTAGAGCCACCTCAGTCAGCTACAATACCATCTCGACCGAGGTGATCCAGAGGAGCGTCCCGACCGAGGCGAGCACCTTGGACGCGGCGAGATATATTTTCTTCTTGGTTGAGATCTTTTATTTTTGGAAGGAGAGATCTTATATTTTTAGGCTGGATTTCTGGAAGGAAGATCATATATTTTAGGGATTTATTTATGAGAGATAGATATAATTTATTAGGATAATATATTTTCAAGATATTTTATCTTTGGAAGATAGTTTTCCTATATAAAGGGTTGGATTTTCTACAAGTTCAACCATGCTTATACATGCTTAGAGGGCTGAGAGCATCGTCACATCACCGAAAAACCCGCTACCATCATAACAGCTGGGGATTGAAGAAGCTGTAGTAAGGAAGGATTTTTTGGAAGGTTGAAGGAAGGAAGTTAATAGCTTTTATAGCTTTTGTGAAGGGTTTTTGTAAGACTTTCTTAGATTCCCTTCTTGTTGATTTGTCTTGTTGGATTGTGATCCAAGGAACGCTATTTGTTTGATATTTGATTCAGTTATTGAAGCCTTGTTCTTAAGGTTTTTGTGCTCAAATATTCATTCTCTTCCCATATATTTGATTACTGCTTTCATGATGATGAGTGGCTAATTTATTTGTGTGATTCTAGGGTGATTAGCTGAAGGCTGTGAGAAAAACAATGATAGAATAATTTTAAATTCCAGTAGGACCCTGAAAGCTCGAGTCTTTATCCTTAACCCTAGAACATCTCGTTCAGTCGATGAACATCTCGGCCGGGGTGGAATTCATCTGACCGAGGTGACTTATCTGATCCGAAACTGAGAGTTAAGTGTTAGACTTTGCCAAATCCTATTCTTATTACACCTTTGTTTGTTTATTTACCAGGTAATTCCTTTGTTTGTTTACCCAAGATCATAAGTGTAGGTAATAAAGGTTTATCCTTTATTGGGGTTTGAGTGTGTTTTCATTCCATCTTTGTGAGTTAGCCTGAGACTTACCCGGTAAAGGTTGATTTGATTCCCTTAGTTGGTTTGAGATTATAATTCCTTTCCTTAGTACCTTGAGACTTACCCGGTAATAGGTTCTTTAGGTTTGGAGTTAGTGAGTAGTGAGACTTACCCGGTGATCTATTCCACTTTAAAAACACCTTCCTTTTGCAAAATCTCAGCTTTGTCCGCTTATCTTTAGATCTTGAGTTGGAACCACAACTAGATGCTTTAATCCCTAGAATTGCATATTCCTTTAATTGACTTTTTATCATCTTTGATTGCTTTAAATTGCTTTTGTGGTTATTAGTTGCATTGACTACCTATATTGGTTTTTTTTTCACCTAAGTCCTTGAGATCGACACCCCGGAATTCTTGCTTGTACTACGATTGACCCGTACACTGCGGGTTCGCATCCTTGTTTTAAACATATATCTTGGGTTATAAATTTAAAGCTTGCACACACCATTTGGAGCGAACACTATGGAAAAGATAGTTTAGCGGAATGTGATAGCTCCTAGGTTTATTGTCATGGAGGAGCTCCAAGAACTGAATGTGGTTGAGGAATTAACTTGGTTGCTTGATAGGGCTGGTTTGATTTTATTCTCCTTCATTAGGGAGGATGCATATGAGGAGATCACTAGGGAGTTCATCACTTCCTTTAAGCATAGTGTTGTTAACCGAACGGTATCTTTTAGATTGATGGAGCGCAACTACAACTTCTCCATTGTGCAGTTTGGGACAATGTTTGGGTTTCATGAGACGTTCAATGGAACGTATCCTAGAGGAGTCAAGCCTAAGGAGGTTTGGTGAGAAATAGCTATGATAGTCGGTCATGAGGACCGCTGGCAACCGGCCGATTCGAAGGATAAGCTCATCTACCACCTAGCTATTAAGATAGCCCATAGGATCCTTTCAGAATGCCTATTCCTGAGGACCGAGACCCCTCAAAAGATAAAGCTGATGAGTTCTTTATCTTGTATTGCATGGTTTCCGGTCACTCTCCAGATTGTGCAACCTTGATCGCCTCCACTCTTAGCATAGTGAAGAACAAATCAGTAGAAAATATAGGCTATGGAGGCTTGGTTACACATATTGCAAACCAGCTAGGGGTTGATTATTCGGCTTGTACGAGGGTAATCACTCCAAGACCTTTGGGGCTCAATGGCCTCATGACTAGAAGCCTCTTGTTTCCTCGCCATCGTGGTCCACCTACCTCAGCCATGCCTTGGAAGGATAGAGGTGATAGAGGCATTCCATGGCTCCCGGAGTACTCTTTTAGGCTTAGCCGACAGAACTGGAAGGAGACATTCGTTCCTATGCATGCTAAGAGGTTAGGAGCTCCTCCCTACATTCCCGACGAGGTTCTAGTTGCAGCTGCAGTTGATGAGGACGAGGAGATGAGAGGAGGTGACGTTCCGGATGCAAGAGGGGATGAGCAGGACTTTGGATCATTCCCGGAGCAGCCAGTTGACTTTCCGGAGCCACCTAGGAGGTCCACTTACCAGCAGCGGCCTTCCGCTTCTTCCTCCTCCTGCCGAGCTAGCGTTAGTGAGCGCCCCACAAGGATGGATGGTGCACCGGATTGTTACGGCCAGCACCCGGCTTGGATAGGAGCTCCTCCACCTTGGTACCAACAGCCCCCTACATGGACCCAACAGCCGCCGGAGTGGACACAACAACCTCCTTCTTGGTACGGACAGCAGCCGGCATGGGCGGGTGATATTTCTAGGAGGATGGACGACTTAGAGACCCGCCAGAATGAGCATGATGTAGAGAGGCAAGAGAACGCAAGGATTCTTCGTGATGTCTATCGCCAGCAGTTTGGGCGACCTTTCAATTCCGACTTCTTTCCTTACCCACCGCCACCGCCTCCGCAGTGATTGACCGTGGATGTTTCGAGCTACTCTACCGCCTTACTGAGTTTTCTTAGTTCTTTTTCTTTTCTTTATTTTTCCTAAACATTTAGGACAATGTGTATGTTAAGTATGGGGTGGGGTATGACTCTCGTTTTATGTAATAACTCGGTACACTTGCTTCGCTTTATTTCCATGAACACTTGCATCTTTCTTTTATTGTCACACGTTTCTATATTGCATTGCATTGAAAAGCTTTGAAAAACCCATAAAAATTTTGATTTTTGAAAATTATTGTGCTTCTAGAATTGGAAATGAATTCTATGATGAATCTACTTGTGGATTGATTTTTTGGATGACTTTTATGCGCTTAAATTGAATTATAAATTGTGAAGAAATTGAGTATGTTGTTTAACCTTTCCTGCAAGTTTCATAATGTGAAAGTTTTATCTAAATCATATTAATGAATGAAGATTGAAATCACAATATAAGTTCTTACACTTCTTTATGAAATGATTAAGGCAAGTCGATTTTTCTTGCTTCTTTCCTTAATCATCTAGCCTATCAATGAAAATGTTTGCCTCCTATACCTATCCAGGAATTAGGAAGAGTTGATTTTGGCATGTTTGATGTGGGAGGGCCATGAAAGAAATTTTGTGAATTCAAAGTGTAGAAAAATAGGTTTGGAGAAGTCAATTATGATGATGAGTAACTCGGCACCATTCACATATCCAAGTGTTTGTGTCTTGCCAAAGTCGGATTGAGCGATATTTCTAATGGATTATGGTATGTGCATCAAGGGTTCAAGGCATCTCGAAATTGAGAAACGCCAATCTCCTAGGCTTTGGTTTTTGTGCACCGCTGTCCATACTTCCAAAAGTAAAGTCGAAAAATTTTGTGCTAAAATAAGGAACAAAGCTCTATATTTGTGGTTGGTTCAAATTGCAAAAAGAAAAATAGTTTGTGTTGTTCCTTCTTCCCGGATTTATACACCACATTCCCTTATAAGTTTCCCACCTATTCACGTTCTTGACCATACTTGAAAGTCCTTGAGATCATAAGAATGTTGTTTGACTTGGTCATCTTAATTGATGTTTCACATGATTGATTTTGACATTGCTTGAAGGTTATGATGTGTAAGAGCCTAGTTGCTGAGTTGCTGAGAGAGTGAGTATAGGGCAAGGAATTAGCCTGGATCGCCCCTGCGTGACCCTGGAACCGTCCTTGCGGTTTGCCTGGGCCGCCCCTGCGGCTCACAAAGTCCGCCCCCGCGGCTTTGTGTGCTGCAGTCGTCTTCTTTAACCCTTTCACCCGTACTTTACCCTTTTTACGTCCTTTATATACTTCATCTCTTACCTCCTGATGAGGGTTTACCTTCTCATCTCTATCTCTTTCTCTCCTTACGTACATCTTCTTCTCTCTTCTCCTTGGATCACCCTTACTTGATCTTTTTTTGAGTTTGTGTGTGAGTTGGAGAGCTTTTGCTTAGCTTTGATGATGTTTATGGTTGTTGAGCCTTGTGAGCCAGCTTGAGGACGTTTTGGTGATATTGTGAACTTCTGGATCTTCAGCTTGGTAAGCTTTCATGGCTTTCCTTCCCTTCCTTCTTCTTCTTTTCATCTTCTTGTCTCTTTTCCTTCCTTTCCTTAGTCTAGCATAAATTCTTTAGGATTGCATCTTGTTCCGGCCATATTTGGCTTGTGTTGATGTGTATATATGTATGTTATATATGTATGTCGTTGTTGGAGTGAAGAAGGAGTGAAGAATCGAAGGAAAGAGTGAAGAAGAGGCTGAAGTGATGTCTTCTGCACACCAGCTGCCCCTGCGCCTGTTTTGAGTCACCCCTGTAACGCCCGGTTTCGATATTTTCATTCTTGCGTACTTCTATTTATATTTTTATTAGTAAATTATATCTATATGTTTTTTTTAAATGTTACGTAAAAATAAATTCCCGAGTACATTTATATTTTCGGAAGAGGTCGGGAAGTTGTTCCGACTCGGGAATCTCGTGTCGTATGTTGAATCGAGCCCATCCTTTATTATTCTTCTTTTCTTCTTTATTTATTTATTATTTCCCCTTTTTCCTTTTCCTTTTTTTTCTCCCTATCTGTTGTCTTTTATGGCTGGTGTTATGACACTGCACGCCTACCGCTTGGACCTTGCACGCGACTCCTCGCTTCCGCCCTCCAGCAGGTGACTCCTCACCCTCCCTCTGTTGTGCCTATCTCCCTCTCTCTCTCTCACTCAAGCAGCCCTCAGTCTCTCCTCTACCCATCCCACAGCCCCTCTCTTCATCTCCCTTCTCCTTGCCTCGTTTGAGAACCCCCTGGAGGATGCAACACCGTCGGGAACCAGCGGAGACGAGGCTCCACCACCTCAGAATCGCCGGGACGAACGGAAACCGCCTCCACGTTGACGCCTCGACCGACCGGAGCATCAGTAGGCCTGCCTTCCTCAATATTGTCCCCGATCTGGTACCCTCTGTCACAAGAAAAAGTGGCAACCGCCCGCCGGAGTTGGGCCGCCCTGCTGCCGCGACTTCGCTCCCTCCGTCGCCAGGAAGCCCGCCGTCGTGGGAAGCCGTAGCGCCGCTGGCTGATTGCCCTTTTCCCGTCCTCTGTTGCGCCATACCCTTCCTTCTCTGGGCAACGCTGTTGAAAAGGTTGAAGAAGGGGCTTTTCGGTCAAATTACATCCGGCCCCTCCCTTTTCAGCAAATTGCTTTTGTGCCCCCATTTGTTTGAATATTGTTATTGTGAACCTAGACTTTTGGAAATGAACTTTTGGACCCCTGCAGGAAGTTATTACATATTTGAGCCATAGTTTTGTTGATGTTTTGACCCAACTCTTTTACAAATTATCGATGGTGCCCTTATTGGTTAATTTTGAAATATGGCTCAAAGTTTTAATTACGGTTTACAACCAAGTTCTTGAATTTTGTTATGTTTTACCCCGGACGGATCGTTGATGGGTTTTAACTTTGGCCTTTGGAAAACGAGTTTACCTTTGAGTTATATATATATATATATATATATATATATATATATATATATATATATATATATATATATATATATATATATATATATATATATATATATATATATATATATATATATATATATATATATATATATATATATATATATATATTAAAATCAAATTTAGCATATAAGCTAAATTAATTTAGCTTTGGTTTTAGGTCCAGAAGCGCCCAATAAAGACCCATGATTCCGTACTCGACATCCGTAAATCATCTTCCCACTTGGGCCGTGTGTGAGTACCTTCTCACCTGTTTAATACGATAACAGTAGCATATCATGCTAGGCCAATTTAGCATAATTTAGAGTAAATGTCATGTAGTAGCCTTGAATCATAGGTACTAGTGGTTGGATTATGACCTTGTTGAGTTACTTTCCTTACAATCTTAGCATGATCTTCGAGACTACAATTAGGACCTCATATAGGTGTTGGAGAATAGAATTCTGAGACTTATAGCATATCGGTTAGTTATTGATAGTATGCCTTGTTTGGTCAGGCGTTGAGCGTTTTCTTGTGGAAAGGTGAGAGTGGTTTAATCCGAGTCACCTGGAGTGAGGTAAGTCCTCGGACTTACTTAGCTAGCTTTCGCATATTGGTTGATACGTATAGGTGGTGTGTATTTATAATTGTTGTGATAACTATTAACCGGATTAGGATGTGGACATGTATATTATTTTTAAATCTGGCCCAAGTGTATGATAACGGGCGGTGACCGCTTGTCCAGTCCAAAGTGCGGCGACTCGGAGGCGCCTTGCGACCAGTCCAGCGGGTGATGCTGATAGGCATCAAGTACAAACCCGGCATGGTGAAAGGGAACAAGGGCGAGGGAATCTTGTGTCACACCATAAGTGAATTAGTAAGGGAATAACTTTAAATAAAGATAATAACCGGACTTGGTGTGTTTGAGCATGTTTGGGTGTTTTGCTTTGTTATGTGTGTTTGTGCCTTATCGTTCTTCTAATATTCGGATTGCTAGCTAACGGTTTTAAACCAGTTGTTGTAGATGCCTTGCAGGATAGGGATGTCACTGAGTGAGGCGGTGGAGTGGACAACTGGGGTCTCCGTACATTATAGGACAAGGATGGTTATGTATTGATGTCGTTTTTGGATTTTATTATACCTTTGGTTTTATGTTTTTGAGTTGTGTGTCATTTTGAGTACTCGGCTGAGTTTCCAAGTTGTATCTTTCTTTTCAAGATTGTTTGCATTGCATTAAAATGATTTCGGTATTTGCCTTTATTTGTGTCATGTTGAAAAGATCTGGTGAAATTGTTGTCAAGCTAAGGGTCGGAACCCATTGTGAGGTCTACGTCCGTAACATCCAGAGTCCCGCGGATTCGGGGTGTTACAAAAGTGGTATCAGAGCCCTAGGTTGACAACAATGACACTCGCAATCTTCTAAAGGCCGAATAAGGAATAAACAAAACCCATACGGGTTTTGACTTTTCGTTTTCAAAATCATATGCATGAGTCGCGTTTGGGATAGAATGTACGGGACCACCACTCCTTCAGCAGACCTCGGCGACGTAGTTTATTGGATTATTGAAATATGTATAGATTTGTATATGGGGACTTGTTGTACCTTAGTTAAGTGTTTGGACTATATCTAGATATATTGACTATAGTTATGTTTGTGCACCTTGTTTTGTAGTTGCTTTTCCTAGACTTGATGTGTTTATAGTAGTATTAACATAGTACTTATGTATAGTTATATATTATTATTATTATTATTATGGTATGTTAGTAGCAGATTAGTAATATGGACCTTATAGTTAAGATGATAGAAACTTATCATCGCCCTTTTGACAATGCCGTTTGGCTTAGGATAGTATTCATATGATGATGAGCACGCTCAAGTTATCGAGTTGAGCTGACGTAACCGAAGCACAAAACAATTAGATAGGAGATCGTAGCAGAAGAGTAGAGATGACAAAAAAAAAGAGAGAGAGAGGAACTCGAGTCAACCTAAGCAAATCGAGATGGAAGCAATACAAGCAAGGAAGCAACATGAAGATAGGGTGTGATATGAAGAAGCCATGATGGAGCAGCAATGAAGCAACTAGTGTTAACAAACATAAGGTTTTTCCAAGTGCCGTGTCGATAAACTAAAGACGCCTATCGAGAAGAGGAGGAGTACATTCTAGCAAGGGTGAAAGTATTATTGCATTAAGACGTAAAGTTTGTCCTAGGCGTTCCTAAGCATGGAATTCAAGATGAGAGGTGTGGACGGACCAATTTCGAAGGTTTAAGATATACTTAACTTAAGCTTACAGTAAGCGGGCGACTTTTCCCGACACATGAGAGACTCAAATTGCTCCTTTGTGCAGGAATCCATAAAAAATATTTGAAGCGGGAAGAAACACACGGTGAAGGTTTGCGAAGTAGAATTTCTTTAGTGGAGTGTAGAACCGGAAGTGTGGAGTGTAGAACATGCTAAAGAAGTATAAAGGGATTAACCATAAGTGGTGATCACAAGGAAAGTCAATGTCAGAAGAGGTATGAGGGGACCTTGAGGTAAGTCAACTATCAACTGACCGACGAGAACTGAGAACGTGAACATGTCAGTTGGGTAAATTGTGACTGAAGATTTATAAAGTGACTTTACCGATGCCTTGGAAGATTCCCTCAAGTGGTCAACAACGATCTTTTTAAATCAACTAACGATATAGAGATGATTGTGTTAGAGGTTGCTTACTAGTTTAGTAAGAATAGACTCCGGTTGAGTCAGAGAGTATGGACCCATGTTAGAAGAATTAAGAGAGTAAGAGGATGAGGTTGTTTCCAATCGTTATCTCATTTCATAAAGGCAAGTATTGAGCGTACTTGGTACTCCTTCCGGATATGACTGATGGTGTATTTTGACAAAAGAGTTTTTGGTCAATCATTTTGGACTCACAAAAGATGCCTTATGACTAATGAGTGACAATAGAATAATCAGTGTAGCGCAGCGGAAGCATGGTAGGCCCTAACCCACAGAGTTGGAAGCTCAGGGGTACAGAAAGGTGACGTGTCAAGTTAAAGATGGTGATAGTTGGAGAAATGCATGTCATTTGGAACAAACGTGAGTTAGGTTGCGTTGAGTGACTGAAAAACTTTGTATGAGAACTGTATTAGACAAGAAAGTGAGGCTTCTATAGTTTTGTGTGTAAATGGGAATAAATAAAGGGGATGCATGGTGTGTCATTCTAATGTATCGGATGTTATGTTATCGCGAGCAGAAGTTTAGTCAAGTTTTCTTGACTCACACGGAAAAAGTCATGGTAGTGATGGCATGAAACGGGGAACCTAGATAAGGGCGACATTGTGGGCTTAGAGTTTATGATGTTAGTGTTTGGCAAAGAAATGAGTGTATCTTTTAGTGATTGTAGTTGGGGGATTTTTGCCTAGCATTCTCCACGGGACATACTGGTACAGTTGTGAAGTTGTTCAAGGAATACCGAGAGAGGCATAAGGTGACAAACAAGAGTGGAGAAGACCGAAGTTATGAAGCTGGATGTCGACTTGAGATATCCGGGGAGTATATGAAGGATTAAGATTTGAACCCTTATGGTTGGATAGATGTTACACCTACTCGAAGGAATAATACAAGCGTGTCAAGAATACGAAGAACTTCCCCAAAGTGTTGGGATGTCAAGGAGACCGAGGAAGACAAGACCAATTTGTTTTAAGTTGTGGTAAGCCTTGTAGCTAAGACCATCATGACTAAACATATGTGCAAGATCAAGAATTATTATTTTCGCCATTCCTCAAAAAGGAAAAGGAAGGATTAAGCGGAAGTATGCTTGACCAAGGCCCCAAGAGTCAGAAGACTCGAGCAAGCCTCTCGAGTTCAGGAGATGAAGTACGGTCGACCTGGTGGCAGAAGATGGAGCAATACACGTGTTTGAAGGATATCGCCCCAACAGAGCGGGGTAGATTATTAGTACCATGACCACCAGTCAAGTGTTAAGATAAGATTGTGTTGGTGATTACATTATGTGATGAGAGGAGAAAAGACGGAACCCGAGATATCACGAAGTACAGAACGTTAGAATGAGTATTTTGCCACTAAGGACGAGCTTGAATCAACTCTGACATTCAAGACGCCATATACAATGACCTTGGAAAGAAGCGTGAGTTGTGGAAGCAATTGAAGGAAACGGATTACAAGATCTTATTGATAAAGGTTCAGTAGAACCAATGCACTGAAGAGAGAACACCAGACGTTATCTTGAACTTTTGTTTTGAAGTTGTTATGAAGAACACCAGTTGCGAAAAGAGAGGAGTCGTATGACAAGTCGACTCAGGATGGCAACCCTCGAAAGATGTGGAAGGGGGTACAAGTTTTCTAGGATGTGTTGGTCATTACCGGATTTATGGAGAGATTCTCCAAGTGACACCATCCATGGAACCGAATTCGGATGGCAACAAAGTTGGAGCGAGACCGAATGGTCAATGGAGTTGATAAGTGCTAAGAAGGGATTCAGTGGTGCAATTATGACGGAATTGCCTCGAGGAAGGATAAGTTGGAGTGAAATGATTCTATAGGACAAGGTCTTGATTTGGGTATTGAGGAACAAACAAGAAACATAATGGAAATGATGCATTGAGAAAGACCAGAGAAGGAAGTTGAGTTTCGGATATATCGGACCATTTTTATCTTAACGCGAGTTGGAGAAGTGACTTACAAGTGGGCGTTACCACCAAGAGTAGAGGGGTAATCACCCGGTGTTTCATGTGTATCAGTCGAGGGAGTGCATACATGAACCGGGACATGTGGTCAATCCTGATGATCTAGTGGCAGACGAGGAGCCGATGAGGCTAACTAGAAGACGGAGGATAGTATCTTTAGTTGAGTTTTACGCTGAGCAAGTAGCATCGATAGAATCGTCCGATTAGACCTAGTTCTTTCCTTGGTTGTGCTTATGTGATTGGTGACGTGATTTGTTTTGTGTGTACCTTGCGGGGTCTTTTTGTGTTTATGCGAGTAGACTTTGGATTGGAGAGCCGTAGTTTCCATGTTATAGTTTTCCGAGCGGTTATCGAGATGAGGTTGATTGAGAGGTTTGCGTTTAGCAAGTTTCGGGACGAAACTTGTTTTTAGGGGTATTTGATGTAACGCCCGGTTTCGATATTTTCTTTCTTGCGTACTTCTATCGGTATTTTTATTAGTATATTATATCTATATTTTCTTTTAAATGTTTTAAGACGTAAAAATGAATGCCCAAGTATAATTTATATTTTTGGAAGGGGTCCGGAAGTTGTTCTGACTCGGGAACCTCGTGCCGTATGTTGAAATCGAGCCTATCCTTTGATATTCTTCTTTTCTTCTTTATTTATTTCTTATTTCCCCTTTTTCCTTTTCCTTTTTTTTTTCTCCCTATATGTTGTCTTTTATGGCTGGTGTTATGCCACTTCACGCCTACCGCCTGGACCTTGCAGGCGACTCCTCGCTTCCGCCCTCCTACAGGTGACTCCTCGCCCTCCCTCTGCTGTGCCTATCTCCCTCTCTCTCTCACTCAAGCAGCCCTCAGTCTCTCCTAGTCTCCTCTACCCATCCCGAACCCCTCTCTTCATCTCCCTTTTCCTTGCCTCAATTGAGAACCCCCTAGAGGTTGCCGCACCGTCGGGAACCAGTGGAGACGAGGCTGCACCACCGTACAATCGCCGGGATGAACGGAAACCGCCTCCACGCTGCCGCCTCGACCGACCGGAGCACCAACAGGCTCACCTTCCTCAATCTTGTCCCCGATCTGGTACCCTCTGTCGCAAGAAAAAGGGGCAACCGCCCGCTGGAGTTGGGCCGCCCTGCTGCCGCGACTTCGCTCCGTCCGTCACCAGGAAGCCCACCGTCCAGATAAACCGGAGCGCCGCTGGTTGATTGCCCTTTTCTCTTCCTCTGTTGCGCCACACCCTTTCCTCTCAGGGCAACGCTGTTGAAAAGGTTGAAGAAGGTGCTTTTGGGTCAAATTACATCCGGCCCCCTCCCTTTTCAGCAAATTGCTTTTGTGCCCCATTTGTTTGAATATTCTTGAATTGAACCTAGACTTTTGGAAATGAACTTTTGTACCCCTGCAGGAAGTTATTACATATTTAAGCCATAGTTTTATTGCAGTTTTGACCCAATTCTTTTACAAATTATCGATGGCGCCCTTATTGATTAATTTTGAATTATGGCTCAAAGTTTTAATTACGGTTTACAACCAAGTTCTTGAATTTTGTTATGTTTTACCCCAGAAGGATCGTTGATGGGTTTTACCTTTGGCCTTTGAAAAACGATTTTACCTTTGAGTTATATATTTATATATATTTTAAAATCAAATTTAGCATATAAGCTAAATTCATTTAGCTTTGGTCTTAGGTCCGGAAGCGCCCAATAACGACCCACGATTCCGTACTCGACATCCGTAAATCATCTTCCCACTTGGGCCGTGTGTGAGTACCTTCTCATCTGTTTAATACGATAATAGTAGTGTATCATGCTAGGCCAATTTAGCATAATTTAGAGTAAATGTCATGTAGTGGCCTTGAACCATAGGTACTAGTGGTTGGATTATGACCCTGCTGAGTTACTTTCCTTACAATCTTAGGATGATCATCGATACTACAATTAGGACCTCATATAGGTGTTGGGGAATAGAATTTTGAGACTTATAGCATATCGGTTAGTTATTGATAGTATGCCTCGTTTGGTCAGGCGTTTAGCGTTTTTTTGTGGAAAGTTGAGAATGGTTTAATTTGAGTCACCTTGAGTGAGGTAAGTCCTCGGACTTACTTAGCTAGCTTTCGCATATTGGTTGATACGTATGGGTGGTGTGTGTTTATAATTGTTGTGATAACTATTAACCGGATTAGGATGTGGACTTGTATATTATTATTAAATCTGGCCCAAGTGTATGATAACGGGCGGTGACCGCTGGTCCAGTCCAAAATGGGGCGTCTGAGAGGCGCCTTGCGACCAGTCCAACGAGTGATGCTGATAAGCGTTAAGTATAAACCCGGCATGGTGTAAGGGGGCAAGGGCGAGGGAATCTCATGTCACACCATAAGTGAATTTGTAAGGGAATATAAAGATAATAACTGGACTTTGTGTGTTTGAGCATGTTTGTGTGTTTTGCTTTGTTATGTGTGTTTGTGCCTTATCGTTCTTCTAAAATTCGGATTGCTAGCTAACGGTTTTAAACCAGTTGTTGTAGATGCCTTGCAAGATAGGGATGTCGCCGAGTGAGGTGGAGGAGTGGACATTTGTGGTCTCCGTACATTATAGGACAGGGATGGTTATGTGTTGATGTCGTTTGTGGATTTTATTATACCTTTGGTTTTACGTTTTGGAGTTGTGTGTCATTTTGAGGACTTGGCTGAGTTTCCAAGTTGTATCTTTCTTTTCAAGATTGTTTGCATTGCATTAAAATGATTTTGGTATTTGCCTTTATTTGTGTCATGTTGGAAAGATCCGGTGAAATTGTTGTCAGACTAAGGGTCGGAACCCATTGTGAGGTCTCCGCCCTTAGCATCCCGAGTCCCGTGCATTCGGGGTGTTACAGCCCCAGCGCCGGCAGTGCACCGCCCCTGCGTTACCTCCTAGCCGCCCTTGCGCCACCTACATCAGCTTGATGTTTCACTTGGTTCTGCAGGTGTGTGTTGCTTCTAGGCTTTCCTTTGGATGTCTTTGTTCTCTCCTTTCATAGTGTGAGAGCATAGGATCATGCTAGAGGTGTGAGGATGTGTTTGGTTGAGGTTATGATCGGTTTATGCCTTGTATGGCTTTAAGGACTTAGGTTGATGTTAGTTGAGGTTTTGAGGTTGAGCTTGATCCCTATGGATCCCTTTGGGTCTAGGTGTGACCCTTATGATGTTAGGAGATTGATATATCTCTTTATGCCTGTTTATAGGCTGTGTTGTCCCTCAAGTGTAGAAGTGATCGTGGTTGAGTTGTGATCGAGGTTGAGGTAAGTCCGTAGGACTTACTTAGCTGTCATCCTTATATTAGGTGTTTGCATGAGTGGTGTGTGCTTTGTATGTTTGCTAGGGTCACGACCCATTATGAGGTCCTAACACATAGCGCCCGATTTGCCAAGAATATGGGGTGTTACAAAATGGTATCAAAGCCTAGGTTGATAACAATTGTACTCGTAATCTTCTATAAGGCCGAATAGATAAATAAACGAAACCTGAAAGGGGTGTAAGTTCTCAAAATCAATTTCGTTTTCAAATGATGTGCATAGTCGGCATGTGATAGAAAGTATGTTGGACCACCACTACCTCCGCGGATCTCGCCAGCTTAGTTTGTTATGTTTTGACTTTTATTTATTACTCATATTAGCTAGCTTTATCTTATACCTTAGTTATGATACATCGTGTAAATGGCACGTACTAGAACGACATATGTTGTAGGACAAGGTAGAGGTCGTCTACCTCTTCCTCCTGCTAAGCGGTGTAGGGGTGATAGGACTCCTACAGCCAAAGGACGTGGCCGTGGAGGCAGACCTCTAGTGGTGAGAGGTTGGTGCCGAGTTCCCCTATATGAGCCACTAGTAGTTGCATTGGTTGATGACAAAAGCAAAGAAGTTGATGAGAGGGTGGTTCCTGAAGTCGGGAATGGGACTGTTGCTAGACCAAGATCACAAACAGCGTAGTCATCTGAGTTAGTTTGTGTC
Source organism: Fagopyrum homotropicum (assembly GCA_033239125.1). Taxonomy (NCBI): domain Eukaryota; kingdom Viridiplantae; phylum Streptophyta; class Magnoliopsida; order Caryophyllales; family Polygonaceae; genus Fagopyrum; species Fagopyrum homotropicum. The sequence goes on from BSWB01000008.1 coordinate 70,076,765, forward strand.
TTGATGGGAGCGAACGAGTTCAGAGAGTTCGTCCAACAGGTAGCCGATGCACCTTGGACTAGAGGACATGTTCTAGATACTCCAATGCCTACGAGGTCTACTAAGGTCTCACATAGAGTACCCTCGGTGCAAGCTGTTGTTCGCCCTAAAACGTGCGTGCAATCAAGTCTTAAATTTATAAAACTAGAATAAAAGAAAGCGAACCCGCAGTGTACGGATCGGCGTAGATTAACAAGTATTCCAGAGTATCGATCACAGGGATTTGGTGAAACAAAACCCAATCTCAAGTTATCGAGCAAATAAAAGGTAAAGCTTTGCTAATATTGGGAAAACAATAACCCTAAAGATCCAGGTATCTAATTGTGGCAATCGATTCAAGATATACTAAAGAACTAAGGACAGAGTTAGGAGTTGCAAAGGTATGCTAAAGTAAAGCAATGTACGGTGAAGTTCCAAGACTTTATATGACTTATCTAAAGACACTCTCTATAAAGGTTGTTGAGGCTTCAGTATATAAAGGATCTATGGACAAGAATTAATCTCAAATACCCAAACTTGTAACCCAAGGATCAAGACGAACTAAAACGATTAAGGTTGTGACACTCGAAATCGAAATAGAGGGTGATGAGTCTCACTACTACCTAGAAAAGGGTAAACCAAGACTAGATTAAAGCTAATCTTTAACCTTGGATCAAAGTAACAGCAAAGTTCGTAAACTAGGGTAAATCACAGTCAGATCTTGAGAACCACGGCCGTGGAACTCCAAGAACAGGTCGTGATTTGGGTTCGTCGACGAGATCTCTCTAACTCTCAGGGTCCAATCAATTTACGATCGATCTATCATCATCTAAGTCAGAACTATCAACCCTTCACCTTAGAATTGCTAAAGGGTTTTAGCCAACAATCATTGCCATGATATCAATACTCAAATCAAAGAGAATAAAAGATGAAAACCCTCGAATACTTAATAAAACTTCAAAACTAATTCTCAAATCCGTAACACAAGAAGCAATATTTGATGGATTCAGAATGTATAACACAAAACCTCACTAGAATCTAAGGTAAGTATGAAGAACAGGTTGTCAATCCGTCTTCAATGTCAAAACCTATGAAAGAGGTTAAAACCTTCGGCGATCTTCAATCCACCCTAGGCAAGAATGCTCCAAGAAAAGTAAGCGGCCGTCAGCGTCCGTCGGCGTCTCCGCGGGATCAAACGCAAACGTTGCGAGATTAAGCAGGCGTAACCGCGGATCCCCAAAATTCTCTTTTCTGACCTTTTTATAAGACGGGAAAGAATTAACCCTCCAGGCCCATCACGTAAATAACGTGGCAAATAAAGACTCGTCAAAAGATCGCCTAAATCACGGTCTCAAGAGTTTCCACGACCGTGGTTTAGGGCGTGAAATTGGATTACGGTCTCTTGTGACTTCCACGACCGTACTTTAGGCCGTGTAACTTACTGGAATGCTCCACGCTCATGATGCCAAGATCCACGTCCGTGGTTTAGAGCGTGGACTCTTCTACGGCCGTAATTCAGGGCGTGGAAGTGTAGAATACTTGTAGTTTCCTTTGTGTCGTGACATTCTTCATCCTAGCTCCTTCCTTAGCTTTCTTGATGTGTTCCTAATCCTCGAATATGATCGATTACTCTCTTTTCTCTCTCAATAGCTCCCATTTAGCTCTTTTTCGCCTACAATCAACACAAAGCTAGTGCAGACATCCATATCGACAATAATAGAGGAACAAGCTAACAATTTCTTCTAAACTTCATCCATGTACACAATAATGAGGGAAAAACAACCAAAATAAGTGCCTAGAATATTGCAATATTTCATGCTAACAAAATACCCCATACTTGTCACTTGCTTGTCCCCAAGCAAGGTCTTCGAAAGCACTAAAATACAAGTTAGAATGAAATATGCATGCAATCTCAAAACAAAAACATCCTTTAGGTAAATGTGCTTCTAGTCAATAGATCATCCTCAAACCTTGCTTCATTCATCCATGAAAAACACTTGTATACATAAACCAAAGAATGTAAAGTAAAGAAACATCACAAATCGCTTAAACTTTGAGACAAACATCATAACCTTCAAGTATTGTCAAAATCAAGCATAAGAAATTTTAATTTAGATCACCAAGTCAAATAACATTTTTTCGATCTTAAGGGCTTTCAAGTAAGGTCTAGAATGCGGAAGGGAGGGAAACTTATAAGGGATGTGGTGCATGAAACCGGGAAAATGAATAACCCAACTCTTTTTCTTTTTACTTTGAATTGCTTACAACACCCATCAACTTAGAGCTTTGCTCTTTTCTTTTTCACATTATTTTTTGACTTTACTTTTGGGAAACATGGACAGCGGTGCACAAAAACCGAAGCCTAGGAGATTGGCGTTTTCTCAAATTTCGAGATGCCTCAAACCCTTGGTGCACATACCACAATCCGGTAGGAATATCGCTCAATCCGACTTTGGCAAGACACAAACACCCGGCTATGTGAATGGTGCCGAGTTACTCATCGTCATGATTGACTTTCCCAAACCTAGAATTTCTATACTTTGAATGCAAACAATTGCTTTCATGGCCCTCCCACATCAAACATGCCAAAGTTCAACTCCTCCTAATTCCCGGATAGGTAAAGGGGGCAATTATTTCATTGAGGGGCTAGATGAATAAAGAAAGAAGAAAGAAAATCGAATTGCCTTAATCATTTCATAAAGAAGTATAAGAACTCATCATGTGATTTCAACCTCAATTTCTCAGTATGATTTAGATAAAACTTTCACATTATGAAACTTGCAAGAAAGGATAAACAACACATTCAATTTCTTTTCAATTCATTATTCCGTTTAAGCATAGAATTGTCATCAAAAACTCATTCCACAAGTAAGAACTATCATAGAAGTCATCTCTAATCTTAGAAGCACAAGAACTCTTTCAAAATTTTCCAAAATTTTCAAATTTTTATGGGTTTTTCAAGCATTTTCGTGCAATGCAATAATGAAATGTGTGATTATGAAAATGAAACATGCAAAGTGTTATGGATAGAAGCAAGCAAGCAAATGTAGTAGAGTTATTACAACACATAGTCACACCCCACCCCATACTTAGAACATACATTGTCCTCAATGTTCGAAAAAGAAATGAAGAAAAGAAGAAAAGAAAAATGAACTCACTAAAAACGGTGGTGGGGCGGTTGAATTGTCAATCCTTGAGGCTCATCACTGTGGTGGTGGTGGTGGTGGGAATGGGTGGAACTCGGAGCTGAAATGCCGCCAAAATGCTGGCGGTAAATGTCTCTCATCATCCGATCATGCTCATTAGCCCGTACATCGCGAGTGTCCTGGCGGATCTCCAAGTCACCGACTCGCCTAGAAAGGTCAGTAGCCCACTCCGGTAGCTGCTCATACCAGGCCGGTGGTTGGCCGTACCATGCCGGTGCGTCCTGTGGAGTCGGTGCCGCCGGTGCCTGATTGTACCATGGTGGTGGAGCTCCCATCCACTCTGGTTGTGCTCCGTACCTAGTGGGCGGAGTATCTATCCTTGTCGGCCTCTCACTCACGCTAGCACGACGAGAGGAAGAGGCTCTTGAAGGTCCATCTAGTCGTAGTGAATGCCTGGGAGGGTCAGGGAAGTGTCCCGGCTGATCTGCGAAAGTGCCAAAGTCCTGCTCCTCACCTCCTCCCTCAAAACCATCACCGCCTCCTATCTCCTCTTCAACATCTGCAGTTGGTACCTCATCGGGGACGTAGGGAGGTGCTACTAGCCTATTCGCATTCATAGCAACGAAGGTCTGCTTCCAATTATGGTGTCCATCCATAATGGAATACTCAGGGAGCCACGGGATGCCTCTACCTCCTCTCTCCTCCCAAGGCATACCGGCGGTAGGTGGACCGCGGTGCCAAGGGAAGATGATACCCCTCGTCATCAAACTATTGAGACCTAAAGGTCTCGCTGTAATCCTAGTACAAGCAGAAAAATCTATCCCCAGCTTCCTAGCAATGTGGGTAACCATACCACCATATCTAATGTTGCCGACTCTCTTATTCTTGAGCTTACTCATGGTGGAGGCTAAGAGTGCAGCACAGTCAGCAGGTCTACCGTGCATCATAGAGTAAAGAAGGAACAACTCATCTGTCTTAATCTTCTGAGGGGTATCGGTCCTAGGGAAAAGACACTCAGAAAGGACTCTATGGGCTATCTTTAAGGATAAGTGATAGATGAGCTTAGCCTTGGTGTCAGCTGGCTGCCAGCGGTCCTCGCTGGCATAGATAATGGCTATGTCCTCCCAGAAGTCCTTAGCGTATACACCGCTAGGGAAACGACCATTGAAGGTCTCTTGGAACCCAAAGAAGGCTCCGAACTCCAAGACCGAGAACTCGTAGTTCTCCTTCATCAACTTAAAAGAAACTGTCCTATCCATAGCACTATGCTCAAAAGAAATCACAAACTCCCTAGCTAGTAATCTCCTCATATGTGTCTTCCCTAATAGCGGAGAAGACGATCAAACCAGCTCTATCTAGAAACCACGTCAGGTCATTCACTACATTCAGCGGCTCTAACTCCTCATGAACTAAGTAGCGTGGTCCTATGACCGGCCTCTTCTCGATCCTTTCTAAGGCATCGAGGTAATCCTCATGGATTGTTGGAATTCTAGGAGGTGGGGGTGATGGTGGCTCACTAGGGGGTACTTGGGAGGAGGAGGAAGTGTCACTTTTCCTCTTCTTGCTCCTAGTCGACATTCTCCTTACAAAATCCATTTCAGAGGGAAAATCACGGCCTGTTCTAGAGAAACTACGGCCGTGGAACCTACAAAGACCGTGGTTCGGCTTTGTTTTGCTCAAATCTCAACAAATCAATCACCAAACTCAGCAAAGCCTGTCCTACACTAATTTCAATCTCAATCCTATGCAATGCCTCTAAGTTCTTGCGAGAAATAGACCGGAATTGACAAAGTAGAGAAATAGAAGAAAAACCTAGGTTTTTGGATCTTTGAACCCAAATTCCATCTTCTGCAGGGATTGTCCACTTGATTGGTTGATTGGATCTTGTAGATGATCGGAAATGCTTCACTTTAACACCAAGAATCGTTCGAAACAGTTTCCGAACGAAGAATTTCGAGATGGGGAGGATTTTCGGGCTTTAGGTCGTGGAAGAGAGGCGTGGAATTGGGGATTTTGTGTTGTTTTTGTGAAGAAGGTGGTTTATATAGTGACCGTAAAATTTTTGGAAAATCACGGTCACTCGGGGTGTTCCACGGCCGTGGTTTTGTACGGAACCGTGGTTTTGGTGATTTTTCTCAGATTTTTGAAAATTACGGTCACTGTAGCTTCCACGACCGTGGTTTAGGGCGTGGAACTCTCTGTAATGTGCCAAAATCCAAGTTTCGTCAATTCCATCTAACTTTTTCCTTTCCATTGCCTTCCCCATTGTTCCTACATCCAAAAACACGACATATCGGGAGGTATCGAGGGCAAAAACAAAGCAAAAATGACTAAAATAATCTAATCTAAGAATGATAAACAAAAGCATAAGTGCAATACCTTGGGTTGCCTCCCAAGAAGCGCTTGTTTAAGGTCCGTAGCTAGACCGTACTTGCATCTATTCGAGTGCGGTAGGCCCGAACTCCTCAGCTTGGAGTTCCGGTGAATACTTCTTGAGTCGTTGACCGTTCACCTTAAAGCTTCCGCCCTTTTCACCCCATACTTCAACTGTGCCATGGGGAAAACATGTTTGATTAGATAAGGTCCTGTCCAACGAGATTTAAGCTTACCTGGAAAGAGCCGAAGTCTCGAATTGAAGAGGAGAACTTGATCTCCTTCCTTGAGGTCCTTTGGAATGATATGCTTATCATGCCAACGCTTTGCTCTCTCCTTATAGATCTTGGCATTCTCGTAAGCGTTTAAGCGAAGTTCTTCAAGCTCGTTAAGGTCCAAGAGGCGCTTCTCGCCCGCTTCCTTCATGCTGAAGTTCAACCACTTAACCGCCCAATATGCTTTATGTTCCAGCTCCACCGGTAAGTGACAAGACTTCCTATACACAAGGTTGTATGGTGTCGTTCCTATGGGAGTCTTGTATGCAGTCCGGTATGCCCACAATGCATCAACTAGCTTCAAAGACCAATCTTTCCTTGTCTTCGAAACTGTTTTCTCTAGGATTCCTTTAATCTCCCGATTCGAAATCTCCACTTGTCCACTCGTTTGTGGATGATAAAGGGTGGCGATCTTGTGAGTCAACCCATACTTAGCTAGTAGAGCTTCGAATCGTCGGGCAATGAAGTGAGAGCCTCCATCACTAATGATAGTCTGTGGTGTCACAAACCTTGGGAATATAGTCTTGTTAAAGAACTTAACCACAACCATGGAATCATTAGTTGGAGAGGCAATTGTTTCAATGCATCTCGAAACATAATCTATAGCTAGAAGTATGTATTGGTTTCCACAAGATGATGGGAAAGGTCCGATGAAGTCTACTCCTCAAACGTCAAAGATCTCTACCTCCTGAATGTTGTTAAGAGGCATTTCGTTTCTCCTAGATATGTTCCCTGTTCTTTCACAGGCATCACAACAGGAAACAAAGGTTTGCACATCTTTAAATAAAGTAGGCCAAAATAATCCAGATTGCAATACTGATAGGTGATGGAATCACTATCATTTAGGGTAGTTTTTAAAGTCTTTTTATTGCATTAGTGTCGGTTTATGCTACTAACTCCTTGGTCCAGAAGAAGAAGATCAAAAGAAGCTAAAGAAGGAGTTATAAGCACTTAGGAGTGAAGATCGATCACGAAGCAAAGCTTCTGTTGCCTCACCGCCCCAGCGGATCCTTGTAGCCGCCCCTACGGGTGGCGCCTTACATCGGAGCGCTCCCTGCGCCTTCACCAGCGCCAACCATGAAGCGTGTCACCGCCCATGCGCACTCCTTGGCGCCCCTGCGCACTCCTTGGCGCCCCTACGGTGACCTGCCCTGAAGAAATGAAGACCAGCTCCCCTGCGTCTCCCACTGCGGCCCTGCATGCGCCTCAACATGGGAGCTGGAAGACGAAGAGGTTGTGTCACCGCCCCTGCGCTGACACAGGGACGCCCCGGAGGCTTGGTATCAGAAACGTCAGGAAGGCGAAAGATTAGACGTTGAAGTGCATTGAAGATCCGCCCCAGCGGAATTGTGTAGCCGCCCCAACGGCTTTGAAGAAGATCAACCGATTCTGCCTAAACCGCCCCTGCGGTTCCTAAAGGCCGCCCCTGCGGTTTAACGCCAGAAGCTTTACTCCGGCTGTTTACACCATCTTTATGGCATTAAAGGTGGTTGTTTTGGGCCGGCCATTTACTCCTATTTAGTGTCTTTTGTAGTATAAATAGTCCTTGGTTAATTGCTAGAAGAATGCATCTTATCATCTTGTTAGTCAACAAATTATCCACTTTGATTGTCTTGCTTCCTTGTAATGAGTTGCTAACTCCCTTGCTACATTGGGTTGGTTTGAAGCTGCTTTGTTGGTTTGGTTGTAAGTACTTTATAATATAAGTTTTTATTCAGTAATACTTTGTGTTTCCTTGATCTCCATTGTCTAATTGCATGTTTACTATTGCTTGAGATTGATCACCTTAGGTTCTAAAGTGCATGTAAAGAACTAGGATTAATAGGTTCCGGATTCGGGTCTTTAATCTAGTAGCAACTTTAAGTAATAACGGGTTGTGATTACTTAAGGAAAAGGAACACAAACATAAAGATAAGTTTAACGGTTTTAATCTTCTCTTTATATCCCTTAGTCTTTGTTTGAAAGCTAACTTGTTATTTATTCTTGTAGGTTTACGGAACTTTAACCTGTTAAGTTGTGTTGATGCCGGTTGGCTCAACACATATATACGATCGCGACGGGAGATTACTTGAAAACTTGTAAAAGGAACTCACCAAAGTAGCAATTGCATGCTTAGAATCAATCTAGTGTAGATTCATCCATTATTGTCTTACTTGTCGCATTAATCGTTTTCATAAGTTTTTGTGCATCAATTCAACCAACCCCCCCACTTTTGTGTCACTTGTCATTATAATCGATAATTACATCTAAAACACCTTAACTCTCTTGGGTTCGACCCTTACTTAATCACTATACTTGTTCTTAGTGCTAAGTCGGGATTTACTATTGATTGGGCATAGACGACCATAGAAATACCTTCGGTCAAATTTTGCCGCCGTTGCCGGAGAGTTTTGGTGTTTTATTGTTATTATTGATTATTGGTTTGAACCATTTTTATGATTCAAACCGTGCTACTAATTACGGCTTTGCTTCTTTTGATCTAGAAATTGAGAGGACAAACATCCAGCAACGAAGACAACAACAACTTCAACAAGAGATAGCTGACCATACTCTTCATCAACTTACGCAGCCCACCTTGGCTCAAAACCCTCTTGCGGTCACTATACCGGCACTAGGGGAAGGGGTCAACTTTGAGCTCAAGCCGGGCCTCATTCACTTGCTCCCATCCTTCCATGGGCTAAGTGGTGAAGACCCCATCAAGAACCTTGGGAAGTTCCATACCGTGTGTATGAGCATGAAGCTGGCCAACATCACCGAAGAACAAATCAAGATGAGGGCATTCGGTTTCACACTCAAAGATTCGGCGGATGATTGGTATTACCACCTTCCATCCGGAAGCATCGACACTTGGGAAAACCTTCACAAAGCGTTCTTGGAGAAATACTTCCCAGCTAAGAAGGCCAATAGCTTAAAGAAAGCTATAAGTAACATCGAGCAAAAGGCAACCGAAACTCTCTACGAGTACTTCGAAAGGTTTGCACGCCTCCGATCCAGCAGTCCTTTTCACGGATATTCAACTCAAGATCTAGTCTTGTACTTGTACAATGGCTTGCTAGACAATGAAAGGAGGATCGTCGATGCGGCTTGCGGAGGTAATATTCTTAACTCTACTCCTGACCTTGCTTTGGAAAAGATACAGGAACTAGCGGAAGGAACTCGGAACTTTGGAAGGACCCCGGCTAAGAAAGGAGTTCATGTTGTGAGCTCCGGGAAGAGTGAGATTTCCACCGAGCTCGCGGAATTGAAGGAAATGGTGAAGAGACGAACACTTATGGGAACACCGCAACAGCTCAAAGCTTGTGGAGTTTGTGCTGACCCATATCATCCAACAGACATGTGTCCACAAGTTCAGGATGACGATGCTGAAGTAAACGCAATGGGTTATGGACAGCCACAACAGCAAAGACCTAAGAAAGATCCCTATTCACAGAATTTCTTGCCAAATTGGCGTGACCACGGAATTTTCGTTGGAGGGATCAACAAAACCAACAATAACAGCCCCGCCAAGGTAAGTATCACTCAACTGAATATATGTTGCAGGTTTTGACTAAACACTTTGCTACTCATGTCCAAACAACAAAATCTAGCATCAAGAACCTTGAACAATAGGTTAGCCAAATGGCGGAAGCTATTTCAAGGACCGAATCAAGGCTTTCAGGAGGATTGACTTCCCAAATGTCTACAAACCCCAAGGAGAATGTTAGTGCCATAACATTAAGGAGTGGGAAGCAAATCCAACAAGAACCAGCAAAAGAATCACAAAATAAACCCTCTGTCATTTTCTCCGCACCCACAGCCGCCCTTGCTGCTGCAGCTGCGCTCAACACAGAACGGACGACGCCCCTGCGGCTGGCTGCCCCCGCCCCTGCGGTGACAACCCCTGAGCCGCCCCTACGCCTTCAAGATGACGCCCCTACGGAAAACACAACAGAGGGTCTGGCTAAAAAGGATACTTACGTCCGGCCTAAGTTTCCTATATGCGAGGTAAACATTCCTATCCTTAAGTTGGTAAAAAGTATTCCTAAGTATGCTCGTTTTTTGAAGGAACTGTGCACTATCAAGAGGAATCAGAAGCTAAAGGGGAAACAGAAAGTGCAAGTGAGTGAGCATGTGTCGGCAGTTTTCCAACGGAGAATGCCCAAGAAGTGCAGCAATCCGGGTATGGTAAGCATTCCTTGTGTTATAGGGGAAACCCGCTTTGACAAAGCAATGCTTGATCTCGGTGCTTCTATTAATGTCTTGCCATATTCGATTTACAAATCACTTGGCCTTGGGCCACTAATGGAAACTAGGATTGTAGTACAACTTTTTGATAGATCTAATGTGTACCCGATAGGGATAATTGAAGATGTATTAGTGATGGTAGACAACCTAATTTTTCCTGCTGATTTCTTTGTAATGGATATGAAAAATGATTTGCAAGATGCACCCATTCTGTTAGGTAGGCCATTTCTGAAAACGGCTAGGACTAAAATTGATTATGTTAGTGGTAAATTGACCATGGAGTTTGATGGAGAAGTAGTGGAATTTGACATCTATGATTCAATGAGATTTCCTAGCGATGATCATTCTGTATGTGCTATTGACATTGTTGAACCTTTTGTGCAAGATGTTTTTGATAACTCTGACATGGATGAATTAAGAAATGTGATTGAGCATGACATTGATGGTTTCAAATCAGATTATGTGTTAACGTCTAGCATGAAAGAGGTCCTAGCCCAACTAGATGTGCATAAAAGGCTACCTATCTCCAAGTTGGCCATTGGACCCACTTTACTAACCCCAAGCGAAAAGCTTGTTCCGTCCATAGTGCAGGCACCTGAAATAGAATTGGAGGACCTTCCGTCACACCTCAAGTACGTTTTCCTTGGAGCACACAATACCTTGCCGGTGATTATCTCCAACAAGTTGACCACCGGACAAGAAGATAAGTTGGTGAAAGTACTAAAGGAGCACAAGACGGCCCTTGAATGGACTATTGCGGACATCAAAGGGATAAGTTCTTCCACTTGCATGCATAGGATTTTACTTGAGGACGAAGCCAAGCCTTCTAGGCAACCTCAAAGGAGGTTGAACCCACCAATGATGGATGTGGTCAAAAAGGAAGTGTTGAAGCTCCTCCAAGCGGATATGATCTTTCCTATCTCGGATAGCACTTTGGTTAGCCCGACCCAAGTAGTTCCAAAGAAGGGAGGCATCACTATGGTGGAAAATCAACATGGAGAGATGGTCCCAAGCAAAACAAAAACCGGATGGAGAGTTTGCATTGACTACCGCAAGCTAAATAAGGTAACATGAAAGGACCATTTTCCGTTACCTTTTATTGATCAAATGTTGGAACGTCTTGCAGGTCACAAGTACTACTATTTCCTGGATGGATATTCAGGCTATTTCCAAATAGCCATCGCACCAGAGGATCAAGAGAAGACGACGTTCACTTGCCCATTTGGCACTTTTGCATATCGCAGAATGCCATTTGGACTTTGTAACGCACCAGGCACTTTCCAACGGTACATGATAAGTATTTTCTCCGAATACATAGAAAATTTCATTGAAGTCTTCATGGATGATTTTACCGTCCATGGAGATAGTTTTGACGCATGTTTAGGGCATTTGAAACTTGTTCTTGAAAAATGTGTCGAAACCAATTTAGTTCTTAATTCGGAAAAATGTCATTTCATGGTCGAACAAGGAATTGTGCTAGGACATGTAATATCCTCAAAGGGGATAGAGGTAGATAAGGCAAAGGTTGATGTTATTCAAATTTTACCTTATCCTACTAATGTTCGAGAAATCCGATCTTTCCTTGGTCATGCAGGTTTCTACCGACAGTTCATCAAAGATTTTTCAAAGATCTCAGCACCTCTGTGTGAATTGCTCAAGAAAGATGTCACCTTCATAGTGGATGAGGATTGCAAGAAGGCTTTTGACACTTTGAAGGCATGTCTCACCACCGCACCAATCATCCGTTCCCCGGATTGGGAGAAACCTTTTGAAATCATGTGTGATGCCAGCGACTACGCCGTCGGAGCTGTCTTAGGACAAAAAGACGGACGGGCCTCCAATGTAATCCATTATGCGTCTATGACACTCAACGGAGCGCAAAGGAATTATTCTACCACCGAGAAGGAGATGTTAGCAGTAGTTTTGGCCCTTGAGAAATTCCAGCAGTACCTACTTGGGGTAAAGGTAATTATCTTCACTGACCATGCAGCTCTTAGGTACCTCATGACAAAGAAGGAGGCAAAGCCACGATTGATCCGTTGGGTGCTTCTTCTAAGCGAGTTTAACCTAGAGATAAGGGACAAGAAGGGAGCTGAGAACTTGGTGGCCGATCATTTGAGCAGACTAGTGCAAGAGGAGGCAGATCCAGAAAAAAGAGAGATAGCCGGAAGTTTTCCAGACGATACATTCTACACAACTCTCTGTTGTGTAACCGTCCCTGCGCCTCACACCAGCCGCCCCTGCGGCTCTGTCTAGGCGCCCCTGCGGAATTGTCGACAGAGGTTTGTCTGAAGCTTCAATCTTTTAAGCCTTGGTTTGCTGACATTGTGAACTTCATTGTCAGGAAGGAGTATCCTCCAGACTTCACCAAGGCACAATGAGAGAAGGTAAAAGCCGAATCTCGACACTAAGTTTGGGACGATCCTTACTTTTGGAAGCATTGTAGTGACCAAGTGATCCGGCGTTGTATTCCGGATGATGAGGTACAGTCCGTCCTAACTCTCTGTCATTCTGAAGCATGTGGGGGGCACTTTGGGGCAAATAAAACTGCAAGAAATGTTTTGGATGCCGGTTTCTTTTGGCCACACATTTTTCGAGACGCTTTTGCATTTTGTAAAGTGTGTGATAGATGCCAAAGGGTAGGAAATCTTTCAAGGAGACATGAAATGCCCCAATCCTCTCTTATATTTTGTGAAATATTTGATGTTTGGGGAATTGATTTCATGGGGCCGATTCCTACTTCATTCGGGAACACATATATTTTGCTTGCGGTGGACTATGTTTCCGAGTGTGTGGAAGCAAAGGCCACCAAAACTGATGATTCAAAAGTAGTTGCAGCTTTTCTGAAGGAAAATATCTTTGCAAGATTTGGAATCCCAAAAGCCTTAATCAGTGATAGGGGTACCCATTTTTGCAACAAGACGATCACGGCTCTCCTTAAGAAGTACCACGTTCACCAAAGAGTATCAATAGCTTATCATCCACAAACAAACGGCCAAGCTGAGGTGTCTAACCAGGAAATAAAGACCATCCTTGAAAAGACTGTTTCTCCCGGGCGGAAGGATTGGAGTGCAAGGCTAAATGACGCCCTATGGGCATATCGGACAGCCTACAAAACTCCTATCGGGATGTCCCCTTTTAGGCTCGTGTTTGGGAAAGCTTGCCACCTACCGGTGGAGTTAGAGCACAAAGCTTGGTGGGCAGTAAAAAGTGCAACATGAACATAGAGGAAGTGGGAGAATTCCGAAAGCTCCAATTACAAGAGTTGGAGGAACTGAGGCTAGATGCATATGACCATGCCACCACATACAAAGAAAAGACCAAAGCATGGCATGACCGGAACATTCTCCAGAAGGATTTCAAGGTAGGTAATAAGGTACTTCTCTTTCAATCCGGTTTGAAACTCTTTGCAGGTAAGCTGCGTTCGAGATGGACAGGGCCATTCATAGTAGCCGAAGTATACCCTCATGGGGCTGTGGATCTCTATGATCCCCAAACGCACAAGGTGTTTAAGGTGAACGGACAAAAGCTAAAGCTCTACCTTGAAGGAGTCAAGAATGATCCGATTGACGAGATGGTGCTGAAGGAAGCACAATCAGAAAAGTAGAGATCTTACGTCGAGTCAATGACGTAAAACAAAGGCGCCTCTCGGGAGGCAACCCGAAGAAATAAGAAGAGGAGCTTCTGTCAAGGAACCGCCCCTGCGGCTTTGTATCCCCGCCCTTGCGGTGATACTCATGCCCACCGCCGCCCCCGGCGCTAGGCCTGCGCCCGCAACACGCCTGTCACCGCCCCCGCGGTGACATCCCTACGCCCCTGCGACGGCCATCCTTGACACGAATTCCCAGCGCCGCCCCCGGTGCTGAGCCTGTGTGCCCCTCTCCCTTGTCGCCGCCCCCGTGGCGACAAACTCCCGCCCCTGCGGGTTTACCCAAAAAGAAAAAAAAGAGGATCTCGAAAAACGCCAACACCTACCACGCACCACCCACTAACCTTCTTCACCAAACACACAAACCCTCCAAACACCTCTCCTTCAGAAACTCTCTCACGCCCTTGCGCCCTCTACCCACCAACAACCTCGCTGACGCCCCTGCGCCGCCTCCGACACCTAGTCACCAGTCGAAACGCTCCTACGCCACCCTCTCCCACTACCAGCTTACGCTCTCACAGCCGTACGGCCCCCCTCCTAAACCACTTCACACATTCCATTCCAGGTACACCTCCGGCGAGACTGAACCACCAAGGACGTCACCGGAGCAGCCTCAACAAACACCCTTTCCATCGCTCCCCGAAAATCACCTCTGCACTTCTCCCGCACCTGCGGCTGCAAGCTTCCGCCCCTGCGCCTCAACGCCTCTGCGCCTGCACAGCCGCCCCTACGGAAATCACACCAGAGAGGTCGTTTTCTTTTCCTTATTTCGACATTTGCTAATCCTTTGCTTCAACTACTTTCTAGAATGGAAGCCCCGAGGAAATACAAGATGACCGACACAGAGAAGGAGTGTTATAGGATCGTGCAGGATCGAGTTATGTATGCAACTCGATTCTTGCATATCCCGACTTTGGAGAAACTGGGCATGCTTGAGAGCATGCAAGCGTTTTTGGCGAAAGCCGGGCTCGGAGACTTCCTGCAGAAGAGTGCTCCAACATATCCCGAGCTCAGGAGACAATTTATCTCCACTTTCACAATGGAAAAGGAATACCACGTGTGTATCGGCCTCACCTTCAAGTTCAACTAGGTGAAATACACTCTCGACTACGCCGATCTACGGGAGTCTTTTGGGGTGACTCTAAACCCCTCTGAAAACTGGTGGGATCCAGTCCCGGCCCCGGACCTGTGCGAGTTTTGGCAGGCAGCTACCGGGTCAGACTTCCATGCTGGGGGTGAGTACACCAACAAACTCACTCACCCCAGCTTGAGGCTGATTTCAATGATCCTCGCGAGTGTCTTCTATGGATACAAAGAGGAAAACAAGGTCGCTCTAAAGGACCTCCCACTACTCTACTCCTGCCTTCCACAAAGCGAGAAGGTGATGGATTGGCCCTCTCTTTTCCTTGCCGCTTTGAAGCGGATTAGGAGGGATGAGCCAAGGGATACTGTCGGCGGCGGGGTGATCTCTTTGATCGCCTCACAAGTGATGGACCTGTCCGAGTTAGAGGACAGGATGGCAGCTCCTCTCTACACTGAGGGGATGCGTAGGAGGTGCAAGCTCTTCAGGAGAGACGGAGAGCATCGTTTTTGGCTCTCTTTAGCAGACGGGATTCACATCACATACCTCCCCCGAAGACTTTCATTAGGAGACGAGCTCTCCGATCTATATGTACCGGCTGACCCAGTCCCTCCGAGACGGCCTCAGGTTGATATTGTTGGGAGGTAAGCAGTCGGCTCTTGCAGGGCCCACACCACTGATGAGGAGATGCCGACGTCAAGACACGACAGTCAAACCATGGAGAGTTTGCAGGCTCAAATGGAAGCTTTGACTACACAGCACCAGGCATGGCAGACCGAGTACCAGCGGTCCATGCTTGAGCAGCAGCAGGCGTGGCAGTCCAGCTTCGCCTCCTCCATGACCACTCACTTTGACCGCCGTCAGGATGCTTGGCAGGCGGCTCATCAGCAGCAGTTGGAGACTCAACAACTGGCTTGACAAGCTAGCTATGAGACTTCATTTAGAGAGAGGATGGAGGCTCAAGAAGGCCGTATCGACACCCTTCACCGCCGGCAGGAGCACTTTTTCCGCCATTTCCCCTACCCACTGGAGGAGGGTCCGGGTGGTCCATCCGGACCACCCCACTGTGGGGTACATTTCTTTCCCTTCTCCCACATTTATCTTTGACTCATTTCCACTTTGAGGACAAAGTGTACTTCAAGTATGGGGGAAGGACATATCATTGCTTGTACAGTTCATTGAGTTGTTTTTGGCATTTGTTTTAGCGTTGTTGAATTCAGTTTCATATAAAAAAAAAAAAGAAAAAGCCAAAGAAGTGAAAAAAGTCATGGAAATCCTTGGATAAACCGAAAACCCGAAAGGGCAGTTTAGGTAAAAAGGAGGTAGTCCGACCAACCTTAGGTTGGTGCAAAATTGGACTTGAGGGATGTGAGTTAAAGTGAGAAAAGAAGAAGAGTGACAAGGTGAAAACCCGAAAGGGCGCCTTGGCAAAATGAGCGACACTGAGTATAGGTTTCCCTTACGGCGTTTTGGTGACATAAGAAGGGGAGTCATAAGGAGATTGTCCGGGTAGGCCACTCTTGGAGCGATAAGGATGGTAGTATTTCTTTTTCTAACATTTCCTCTCTTTCCCTTCTTTCTTTCTTGGCTTTTCTCTTGTTTTTCATTATCTTTTTGCTTACTCATGCTTCCTGAGGCCTTTGAGTCTAGTTGATGTCATTTGTTTTTACTCGGGACGAGTAAAAGGTCTAAGTATGGGGGAGTTTGATAGGTGATGGAGTCACTATCATTTAGGGCAGTTTTTAGAGTTTTTTATTGCATTAGTGTCGGTTTATGCTACTAACTCCTTGGTCTAGAAGAAGAAGATCAAAAGAAGCTAAAGAAGGAGTTATAAGAACTTTTCGATCACGAAGAAAAGCTTCTGTTGCCTCACCGCCCCAGCGGATCCTTGCATCCGCCCCTGCTGGTGGCGCCTTACATCGGAGCGCTCCCTGCGCCTTCACCAACACCAACCGTGAAGCGTGTCACCGCCCCTGCGCCACTCTTTGGTGCCCCTGCGGTGACCTGCCCTGAAGAAATGAAGACCAGCTCCCCTGCGTCTCCCACTACGCCCCTGCCTGCGCCTCAACATGGGAGCTGGAAGATGAAGAGGTTGTGTCACCTCCCCTGCGCTGACACAGGGACGCCTCGGCAGCTTGGCATAAGAAACGTCAAGAAGGCGAAAGATCAGACGTTGAAGTGCATTGAAAATCCGCCCCAGCAGAATTGTGTAGCCGCCCCAGCGGCTCTGAAGAAGATCAACCGATTCTGCCTAAACCGCCTCTGCGGTTCCTGAAGGCCGCCCCTACGGTTTAACGCCAAAAGCTTTACTCCAGCTGTTTACACCATCTTTATGGCATTAAAGGTGGCTGTTTTGGGCCGGCCATTTACTCCTATTTAGTGTCTTTTTTAGTAGAAATAGTCCTTGGTTGATTGCTAGAAGACTGCATCTTATCATTTTGTTAGTCAACAAATTATCCACTTTGATTGTCTTGCTTCCTTGTAATGAGTTGCTAACTCCCTTGCTACACTGGGTTGGTTTGAAGCTGCTTTGTTACTTTGGTTGGAAGTACTTTATAATATAAGTTTTTATTCAGTAATACTTTGTGTTTCCTTGATCTCCATTGTCTAATTGCATGTTTACTATTGCTTGAGATTGATCACCTTAGGTTCTAAAGTGCATGTAAACAACTAGGATTAATAGGTTCCGGGTTCGGGTCTTTAATCTAGTAGCAACTTTAATTAATAACGGGTTGTGATTACATAAGGAAAAGGAACACAAATATAAAGATAAGTTTAACGGTTTTAATCTTCTCTTTATATCCCTTAGTCTTTGTTTGAAAGCTAACTTGTTATTTGTTCTTGTCGGTTTACGGAACTTTAACCTGTTAAGTTGTGTTGATGCCGGTTGGCTCAGCACATATATACGATCGAGACGGGAGATTACTTGAAAACTTGTAAAAGGAACTCACCAAAGTAGCAATTGTATTAATCGTTTTCATAAGTTTTTGTGCATCAATTCAACCAACCCCCCCCCCCCTTTTGTGTCACTTGTCATTATAATCGATAATTGCATCTAAAACACCTTAACTCTCTTTGGTTCGTCCTTTATTTAATCACTATACTTGTTCTTAGTGCTAAGTCGGGATTTACTTTTGATTGGGTATAGACGACCATAGAAATACCTTCGGTCAAATACCTTAGTGCTAGTCTTGTTCGAGCTAGCGTGTCCTCCACAAGGTAGTGAATGACAATGACGGATGACGCTTTGCATCTCGTCTTCCGGCACACATCTTCGAATGATGCTGTCAGGACCTCTCTTGAAGAGGAGAGGTTTATTCCAAAAGTATTCCCGGACATCCTTAAAGAACGTCTTCCTTTGTGCGTAGGATAGTCCGGGTGGTATTTCCTGACAAACCAAATAGTTAACAAAAACAGCAAACCATGGTTCGTCACCTTTAGTTATCTTGTCGATGCACTTCTCTATGATGTGTAAATGCTCGTCCGGAAAGGAGTCATCTATAGGTAGATTGTCGTCCTCTAGATGTGGTAGACGACTCAAATGATCCGCAACAGAATTTTCCGAACCCTTCTTGTCATGGATCTCTAGATCGAATTCTTGTAGGAGAAGAATCCATCTAATCAGCCTTGGTTTTGCATCTTTCTTTGCAAGTAGATACCGGATCGCAACATGATCCGTGTATACAATCACATTTGCACCTAGAAGATAAGAACGAAACTTTTCAAAAGCATAAACAATAGCTAGAAATTCCTTTTCAGTAGTGGCGTAGTTAAGCTGCGCTTCATCTAGCGTCTTGCTAGCGTAGTAGATAGCATGGGTTCGGCCTTCCTTCTTTTGCCCAAGCACAGCTCCTATAGCTATGTCACTTGCATCACACATAACCTCGAATGGAAGATTCCAGTCCGGAGGTTGGATGATCGGGGCTGAGATTAGAGCTTCCCGAATCTTATGAAACGCATCTAAACAATCCTGTGAAAAATCAAAAACTGCATCCTTCATCAATAGATTAGTGAGCGGTTTTGATATCTTAGAGAAATCCTTTATAAAAACGTCTATAAAATCCAGCATGTCCTAGAAAGCTTCTTATCCCCTTCACCGAAGATGGAGGAGGGAGCTTTTCTATGGTTTCTATCTTAGCCTTGTCTACCTCAATCCCTCTACTAGAGATCAAGTGTCCGAGTACAATGTCTTCCTTCACCATAAATTGACACTTTTCCCAATTAAGAACTAGGTTAGTGTCTTCACACCTTCGTAGCACAAGAGAAAGGTTAGAGAGACAATTATTGAAAGAGGAACCATAAACAGAAAAGTCATCCATGAAAACCTCCATGATCTCCTCTATGTACTCCGAGAAGATGGCCATCATGCACCTTTGGATGGTGGCTGGGGCGTTACAAAACCCAAACGGCATTCTCCTATAAGCGAAGTTACCCCATGGGCACGTGAATGTGGTCTTCTCTTGATCGTCCGGATGAATCGGGATCTGAAAGAAGCCACTATAACCGTCAATATAGCAAAAATGAGAGTGTTGTGCTAACCTTTCAAGCATTTGATCAATGAAGGGTAATGGGAAGTGATCCTTTCTAGTCGCATTGTTTAGCTTCCAGTAATCAATTCACATCCTCCATCCAGTCACGGTCCTTGTAGGAATGAGCTCATTGTTCTTATTGGTGATAACCGTCATTCCTCTTTTCTTTGGAACAACTTGTATGGGACTCGCCCACTTGATATCGGAGATAGGGTAGATGATACCTGCATCAAGTAGTTTAAGAATTTCCTTTTTGACAACCTCCTTCATGGTCGGATTTAACCGCCTTTGAGGTTGTCGTGAAGTTCTAATTTAACCGCCTTTGAGGTTGTCGTGAAGTTCTAAAGTCTTCTTCCATTAGGATCTTATGCATGTATAATGAAGGCTTAATTCCTACTACATCCTCTATAGTGTAACCTAAGGCTTTCCTATGTTTCCTTAGAACAACCATAAGCTGACTATGTTCATCTTCACTTAGATCGGAACTAACAATTACCGGAAAAGTAGAATTAGTTCATAGAAATGCGTACCTTAGATGTGTGGGAAGTGGTTTCAATTCCATCACTATCGGAGTCTCTAGTGGCTCTTGAGGAGTGTCCAATGTTTCCTTAGAAGTCTCTAAGGGTTTAGAAGTTGTTGAAGAAGACTCAAGAGCATTGGTAGAAAGAACGTAATTGTTCTCAGATTTTCCCAAAATTACGGCACATCTGTTTCTTCCACGGCCGTGGTTTTGGGCGTGGAAGTCAATTATGGCACCTCTGATAGTTCCACAGCCGTGGTTTTGGCCGTGTAACTTACTAGAGTCCTCTGAATAGCTAATTACATTCATGTTGGTGGGAACCACGGCCGCGGAATAGCACGAACGGCCGTGATTCCTCACGTTTTCTGACCCATCGTAGAGTTTTCAAACTCTTCTTCATGCACTTCCTTTAGCTCCTCTAAGGCTTCAATTTCTTTATTGCATTCCTCTTTCTCTCCTTTCTCCATAATGCTCATAGTGATCACCTTTTGCAATGGATCTTTGAATAGAATCGAGCTTACTTCCTCTCTAGATGCCTCTTTATCATGGATGTTGAACATATCTTCTCCAAGAGTTGGCTCTTTCATCAAAGTGGAAAGAACAAACTCTGCTTTTTCCTCTCCTATGTCAAAGGCGAGTCTAGCATTCTTGCAATCCACCATACAACCGGATGTTGCAAGAAACGGTCTTCCGAGTATGATCGGGACCGGACTATCTGCAGGAATGTCAAGCACAACAAAGCCTATTGGAACATAGAACATACCAAGCTTGATCGGGACGTCTTCAATGATACCGACGGGACGAGTTATGGATCGATCCGCCATGTATAATGTCATCTTCACCGGTTTAGGTTCGCCTAAACCGATCTTCCTGCATAAGGCAAGCGGAAGATGCTAACACTTGCTCCTAAATCACATAATGCATCATATGTGACATCTCCTACTCCGATTGGAAGACAAAATGACCCCGGATCCTTCAGCTTTGGGGGCATATTTTCCTTCATCGTTTTGATGAGATCCGACGATTCCGAACTCATCTTCACTTCTCCAAAGTCTTCCAGTTTCCTCTTATTAGAGAGGATCTCCTTTAAGAACTTCCATAAGCTGGCATACCTACAATTGCATCAATGAAAGGTATATTAATATGCAGTTTGCTCATGAGTTCAATGAACTTACCGAATTGTTTGTCTAGACGCGCTCTTTCCCTAGATTGTGGAAATGGTAGGGGAGGTTTGTAAGCTTGGTGAGGAATGTAGATGTCTTCCTTCTCCTTCCCCTTTTCCTTCTCCTTTTCGATGGGAACTTCAACAAACTTAGGCTGCGGGTTGGTAGTTGTTGCTCCGCTCATAGTTGTGATAGCCATCACCCTTCTTTTCGGGTTATCCTCCGTCTTTCCTGGAAGTTTTCCTTGGTTCCTAGGAACTTCCTCAGCATTGTTGAACATTTGGTTTTCTAAAACCTTTTGAGCTTTATCAACCTTAGTGATGTGACTCTCCAGCCCTTGAATCTTTCCTAAAATCGTTTCCAGCATGGGATCGGGCTTCTCTTTCCCCGAAGTGCTTCCACTATTAGATGTTTGACCCTGGCTTTTCAAAGGAATGGAAAAAGAAGATGGTGGAGTTAGTGAATTTCCGGAATTGGGATAAGAATTACCGGAATTTTGTTGTTGGTTGGAACGCCAATTGTTGTTGCTTGAACTCCTATTGTTGTTCCAATTATTGTTCCGGTTGTTGTTGTTCCAATTGTTCCAGTTGTTGTTCCGGCTGTTGCGATTGGTGTTCTCATTCCCATTATGGTTGTTGTTGTTTCCTAAATAACCAACACCTTTCTCCTTAGGCTTTTGAAAGTTATCTTTGATAACTTCCTTTAATTCTTTAATCTCGGTATTGAGAGAAAAGATTTGAATTTGAGCAGCTTGTGTTAGCTTCGCTCCTTGCTCCACTTGGTTAGATTCCGCCTTCCGATGAGAGTATTTCTCAATGACTCGGGCTTGCTTCTCAATGAAGTCTCAATCGTCATCTTCCCTCATGTCCATGAATGAGCCACATGAAAGAGATTGGAGCTTGAATTGTGTTTCCACATCTAGCCCCTTGTAGTATATCTCCAACAACCCCAATTTGGAAATGCCATGGTGTCGGCAATCCAATAGTAAATCCTGAAATCTTTCCCAAGACTGAAACAAACTTTCATTAGATCTCATAGAAAAAGCATTGATTTTACCTCTCAACTCCGCTGTCTTGGATGGCGGAAAGAACTTGGTTAGGAACTCCGAAGATAGATCCTCCCATGTATTGAGTCTTCCATTTGGAAGAATGGCTTGATCTTGTAATTGTTGGTGGTTGCTTTCTTTGGCTTCATTGTCTCCATCATAATCTCAAAATTTTGTAGATGTTGATGTGGAGATTCAACACTCGTTCCTCCGAACTGGCTTTGGCGAATGATGGTAATAACTTGTGGGTTAAAGCTAAACCCCTGAATATCGTCAGCATCAAAGTTCACACCTAGACGGCGTGGTTGCTGAATCGGATCCATCCTTTTGCCAAGAGTTCTTGGCTCTTCTTCTACACGAGCGGCTCTCGCACCACAACTGGGACACGAGGAGTTGCGGCTGGTATTGGATTAATCCGGACTGGATTGATCGTTGGATCAATCTCCTCTAGTGGTGGCATATCCGGATCGAATTCCTCATCATCGGATGATTCCACCCTAATGGACTTAGTTGGCTTCTTGACCTTCTTCTTCTTTTTAGAATCATTTGGCTCCAACTTCATGTTCAACATCATAGCCCTGAGTTCATTAATTTGGAATTGATGACTCGTTTCCGTATCTATACGAGCTTTCTCACTCAACCTAAGTTGACGTTGAGATTCGTCTAATTCCGCTTGGACATCTCTGTCTTTATTTTCAGTCATCTTTCTTTCCTTGGCTTTCTTCCTAAGAGTTTTCTCAAGTTCCGGATCAAAAGGTGCGAGGTCTTTGTTGGATCTAGACCTGCGCATATACCTAAAAGAACCTGCAAATAACACTCACAAGAGATATCAAATAACAAGAGAAAAGCTCCCAAGCTCGACAACCGAAAACCGAAGTTTGGTTTAGACCAAATCCCCGGCAACGGCACCAAAAACTTGTTCGCCCTAAAACGTGCGCGCAATCAAGTCTTAAATTTATAAAACTAGAATAAAAGCAAGCGAACCCGCAGTGTACGGATCGGCGTAGATTAGTAAGTATTCCAGAGTATCGATCATAGGGATTTAGTGAAACAAAACCCAGTCTCAAGTTATCGAGCAAATAAAAGGTAAGGCTTTGCTAATATTGGGAAAACAGCAACCCTCAAGATCCAGATATCTAATTGTGGCAATCGATTCAAGATATACTAAAGAACTAAGGACAGAGTTAGGAGTTGCAAAGGTATGCTAAAGTAAAGCAATGTACGGTGAAGTTCAAAGACTTTTAATGACATATCTAAAGACACTCTCTATAAAGGTTGTTGAGGCTTCAGTATAGAAAAGATCTATGGACAAGAATTAATCTCAAATATCCAAACTTGTAACCCAAGGATCAAGACGAACTAAAACGATTAAGGTTGTGACACTCGAAATCGAAATAGAGGGTGATGAGTCTCACTACTACCTAGAAAAGGGTAAACCAAGACTAGATTAAAGCTAATCTTTAACCTTGGATCAAAGTAAAAGCAAAGTTCGTAAACTAGTGTAAATCACGGTCAGATCTTGAGAACCACGGCCGTGGAACTCCAAGAAAAGGCCGTGATTTGGGTTCGTCGACGAGATCTCTCTAACTCTCAGGGTCCAATCAATTTACGATCGATCTATCATCATCTAAGCCACAACTATCAACCCTTCACCTTAGAATTGGTAAAGGGTTTTAGCCAACAATCATTGTCATGATATCCATATTCAAATCAAAGAGAATAAAAGATGAAAACTCTCGAATACTTAATAAAACTTCAAAACTAATTCTCAAATCTGTAACACAAGAAGCAATATTTGATGGATTCAGAATCTATAACACAAAACCTCACAAGAATCTAAGGTAAGTATGAAGAACAGGTTGTCAATCCGTCTTCAATGTCAAAACCTAAGAAAGAGGTTAAAACCTTCGGCGATCTTCAATCCACCCTAGGCAAGAATGCTCCAAGCAAAGTAAGCGGCCGTCAGCGTCCGTCGGCGTCTCCGCGGGATCAAATGCAAATGTTGCGAGATTAAGTGGGCGTAAGCGCGGATCCCCAAAACTCTCTTTTCGGACCTTTTTATAGGACGGGAAAGAAATAACCCTCCAGGCCCATCACGTAAATAACGTGGCGAATAAAGACTCGTCAAAAGATCGCCTAAAGCAGAGTCTCAAGAGTTTCCACGACCGTGGTTTAGGGCGTGGAATTGGATTACGGTCTCTTGTGACTTCCATGACCGTACTTTAGGCCGTGTAACTTACTGGAATGCTCCACGCTCATGATGTCAGGATCCACGGCCGTGGTTTAGAGCGTGGACTCTTCTATGGCCGTAATTCAGGGCGTGGAGGTGTAAAATACTTGTAGTTTTCTTTGTGTCGTGACATTCTTCATCCTAGCTCCTTCCTTAGCTTCCTTGATATGTTCCTAATCCTCGAATATGATCGATTACTCTCTTTTCTCTCTCAATAGCTCCCATTTAGCTCTTTTTCGCCTACAATCAACACAAAGCTAGTGTAGACATCCATATCGACAATAATAGAGGAACAAGCTAACAATTTCTTCTAAACTTCATCCATGTACACAATAATGAGGGAAAAACAACCAAAATAAGTTCCTAGAATATCGCAATATTTCATGCTAACAGCTGCACCGGAGAGATTAGATGATGTTGCCAGGGCTCAAAATAAGGCAAGGGCCCGGACGCCGGATTATTGGTTGAAGGCTTTCAACCAGATTCGGGTACCACCCTTTGACGGGAAGTCGGGCTTTGAGGTAGAGTAGTGGTTGGGACATATGAAGATTGCGCTGGATTCGATCCGTTCCCCAAAGGATAGATGAGTAGAGTTGGTACAGAGTTTGTACAAGGAGAAGACGTAATACTGGTGGAGGTTTATCCGTAGTGGAATCACAAGATTTGATCAAATGAAGATTCTCATCCGAGAGCAATTATGCCCTTCCGCGCTAAGGAGAGAGAGAGATTGCAGGACTTCTTGGAGGCGTGATTTGAGGATGTTCCGATTGCTAAGGCGATCGGGATGTTTTGTGAGGAGTTGGCGCTACTTGGTCCAGCTGCACCGCTGACAGATTAACATATGTACCTATTTTCGAGGAGACTGAGAGAGATTACCCGTTCTTGTCTTACGGGTTTTCGCTCTGAGTCGCTGCTAGACTACGAGAACAGGGCCTCGGCATATGGGAGAGACATGTCTGGTCCTAGGAGAGTTGCTCAATCACGGGGGCCGAAGAAGCTGTAGAGGGTTGGACAGGACAATACCGGTGCGGGAGCTTTTGATTTTAGGCGAGGTCAGACACATGGACGACCGAATTATCCACCTACGGCCCAGAGTTCAGATAGGGACGACAGTGTCACAGCTGTTGAGGTTATGGGCATATGCGAGCTTAGTGTAAGACGTCGTCGGTGGCATGATTCATGTGCAACAAGCCAGGTCATAGGGCTGCATTCTGCCATCAGGGCGGAGCTCTTTCGCACCAGGGAACTTTTCCCTTAGTTGTACAGGGCGGTAGACAAAGGCCACCGTAGTACAAGGATCCGAGCATACACCAACAATATTTGGCCGTTGT
Organism: Fagopyrum homotropicum; assembly: GCA_033239125.1. Taxonomy (NCBI): domain Eukaryota; kingdom Viridiplantae; phylum Streptophyta; class Magnoliopsida; order Caryophyllales; family Polygonaceae; genus Fagopyrum; species Fagopyrum homotropicum. Next base: position 70,102,349 of record BSWB01000008.1, read on the forward strand.
CCATCCTCCTCCACAAGGTTCTATGCAGGGACAGGGTCGGGGTAGACGACGTGGTGGCGGTACAACCGATACGAGAGGGGCTCAGGCACGAGTGTTTGAGTTGAGGAGCGTTGATGAGTCAACCGCACCGGCGACTACAGTAACCATTTGGATTAAGGATTTACCTATTAGAGTGTTGTTTGATACAACCATTACACATTCTTTTATATTTTATGCATGCGTAGAGAGATTGTCCTTAGATGCATTAGAGGGAGTGCCTTTCATAGTAGGGTTACCAGATGGTTCTAAGGTTAGAGGTTCAAGAGAGATTCATGATTGTCCCATTTGTTTGAGAAATCGTGACTTGTTAGTGGACTTCTTAGCCATGTACTCAGTACATAAGGAAGTCATATTGGGAGGGGTTCGATGGCTAGACACCGATCCGTACTGGATATTGGTAGAAGGATAGTGACGATCACTACCGAGGCAAGTTACATAGAGATAATCCGAGGTTAGGACCTCGGAAAGTCTAGCGCAGTCATCAATGCAGTGAGAGTGGCTAGTCTGATCGGGCAGGGTTGCAAGGCCTTCTAGTGTTATGACATGAAAGAGAGTAAGAGTCCAACATTATAGGAGATTTGGTGGTATGTGAGTTCACCGACGTGCGTAGCGATCTACCAGGCATACCTCCAAAGAGGAGCGTTGACTTCAGCAATGAGTTAGAGCCTAGTACGAGACCGATCACGAAGGTGCTCTACCAAATGTCGCCTATTGAGATGCTGGAGTTGAAGAAGCAGTTGGAGGAATTGGCAGAGAAGGGATTCATACGCCCTAGCGTTTATCCATGGGGTGCACCGGTACTGTTTTTGAGGAATAAGGGCGGGTCGATGAGGTTGTGCATCGACTATAGAGAGCTGAATAAAGTGACCATCAAGAATAAGTACCCTTTTCCCCCTATGAATGACTTGATTCACAAACTACATGGAGCGATAGTGTTCTCCATGATCGACTTGATGTCGGTCTATCACCAACTTAGGGTGAAAGAGCACAACGTACCAAAGATGGCATTTCGGACCGGGTATGGCCACTACGAGTTTGTAGTGATGCCATTTGGGATCGCGAATGTGTCTGCCGTGTTCATGGAGTTGATGAATGGTATCTTCATCGACATTCTAGATCAATTTATTGTGGTGTTTATTGATGACATCCTGGTGTACTCTACGAGTCGAGAGGAGCACGCATGACATTTAAGGACAAAATTGCGAGTCCTGGAAGATAACGAGTTGTTTATGAAGCTATCCAAGTGTGAGTTTTATATGTCCGAGGTGGCCTTTCTTGGTCATGTGGTTACTACTGAAGGGGTCAAGGTTGATCGAGCGAAGTGCGAGTTGGTATCTTCCTGGCTACCTTTGAGGACTGTTTTGGAGGTACACATCTTTGTAGGTTTGGCGGGCTATTACCGCCGGTTTGTGGAAGGGTTTTTTGTGATCGCCACATCATTTACTTGCCCATTGAGGAAGACTACCCGATTTGTTTGGTTTGAGCCGTGTCAACAGAGTTTTGAGGAGTTGAAAAGGCGATTGACTTCTGCTTTGATTCTAGCACAGCCAGAGGGTATTGATGACTTTGTAGTCTATAGTGATGGATCCAAGATGGGCTTGGGATGTGTTTTGATACAGAGAGGGAAGGTCATTGCTTATGCGTCTAGACAGTTGAAGACGTATGAGGAGAATTACCCGACCCATAACCTAGAGTTTGTTGTATTGGTACATGCCTTTAAGATCTAGCGTGACTATCTTTATTGAGCGACGTTCCAGATCTTCACAAACCATAGGAGTCCAAAGTACATATTCACTAAAAGGAAGTTGAATAACCTCCAGAACAGATTGTTGAAGTTGATCAAGGACTTTGACCTTGAGATTCTGTATCATCCGGGGAAGGCAAATGTAGTCTCCGATGCTCTTGATCGGAAGACACCTCGTGAGAGGGCAATAGCTTGTTTGACGGCACAGCCGCAACTACAAAGGGATTTAGCTTGGCTGGAGATTGAGATCTAGTTTCCAGACGCGGACAGAAACTTGTCCACTTTGGAGCTACTACTTGATCTATTGGGAGAGATCCGACAAAAGCAAGAGAGATGCCCGACTTTGACCAGGATCCGAGACAAGATGTCTCTAGGAGAAGCATCATAGTTTTCCGTAGGCGCTGATTGAGTGATGAGATGCCAAGTGCTTATATGTGTGCCATTTGACAGTGAATTGAGACAATGGATATTGGGTGAGGCTCATGCTACACCATATTCATTACACCTAGTGCTAGAAAGATGTACAAGGATGTGAGACGTTCCATTTGGTAGGGTAGCCTAAAACCCAATGTAGCTAGGTATGTAGCCCCGTGAGCGACCTACTAGCAGGTCAAGATTAAGCATCGTAGGACTGGAGAAGAGCTCCACCCACTGACAGTGGTAGCAAAATTATGGGTAGATATAGAGTGATCCGGACGGAGTGGTCGGCCGGGTTATGGGCGATCTGCTATCTCACCGCAATAATTTTTTCATAACCATTTTTATTTGTCTTCCTTTATTAACTCAATTGATCATTTCTTTCCTTGGGAGATAGTAGTCTGCCTCCTCGTGTTTAGCCCTAGACGTCTTGCATTTTCTCTTCTCCCTTTCACGCATGTTGCTCTTCTGCCTTCTCCACTTCTTATTCATTCAAAACAAGCAAGAGATTTCTACTCTTCTCTATGTAGGCCTATAGTTTATCCGGACAAAATATTGTCTTCCTTGTGCCTCTCCCATATGAAACAAGTAAGAAAATATATCTCCTTCTTCTTTATTTAACCTTCAAACAAGGGACATCCTTGATTTCCCCATCCTTCCCTTTTCGCGATCCATATCGGTTTGCAAGCCAAGGATATTTGCTCGGTGTCTCTTGTCAAGTAGCCAGAAACCAAGAAACGGGAACAACCAGCCAAGGGTGTGTGAGGGTGCTTATGTACGAAAATAGAAATGACAACAGCCCCGTCGTCACATCCCGTGGCTACGGCCTCTTATTCTGCGGTCGCATATTGTTTTGCCCGCGGTTGCATGATCCCTTTAGAATCTCCGGGTTTCGAGCTTTTGACTTGAGAGTCAAGTCTAGGTATAAAACTTCTTTCATTTTAGCTATATATTGGGATAATTTATTATCGGTATAGTGGGATTCTATGGGTCAGTGTTGGATTTGATCCAACGGTTGGAATCTAGACTTTTGTTAGTTGATGTTAAGTTAGAAGTTTGAGACTTCTAGATGTTGGGTAGTTTGTGATCTAAGTTCCTTTTGATCAGGCAGTTGAGTTATTTCTACGGGATCAAGAGTGGTTAGTTAGCTGGACTTATCTTGATATAAGTAAGTCCATTGGACTTACTTAGCTTGCATTCATAGTAATGGTGTGAGTTATGATGGTTGTGTGATTTGGGTGTTTTAGGATGACGATATTGTTAGTTTTGCCCAAGTGTATGGATATTTGACGGTGAGATCACTGCCCAACTTTTACATGAGAGTAAGAGCCCAGACAGGTATACGGAGGGGTACATTGGATTCAGTCTTGTTGGTATACGAGGACAGAGGCGAGGTTTGGGAGATCCTTGTGTCACACCATAAGTTTAATTAGAAGTGTATAACTTAATACAAGATAATTAATGAACGTATGTGTAAGCATGATGACTGTTTCATTTATAAATTTATGTTTGTGTGCGCTATTGTAGTTCTTCTAATATGTAGGTTGTTAGCTAATCTTTTTATTCTTTGTTGTAGATGATTTGCATGATAGGATAGCTACTGAGTGATCCGACTCCGTGGTCAGCTAGGTTCCCGTACATTATAGGACAGGTGTTGGTTTCTTATTTCAGTCTTCTTATATTTGGAATTTGTAGTTTCAAATTATCGTATTGATGTAGTACTCGGGTGAGAGTCTTTCATTTTGATCATGACATTATTGCATACTATCTATTTTGGATTTTCGTTTTATATTTGTGTCTTGTTGAAAGATCCGGTGATATTGGTGTCACGATAGGGTCAGTACCCATTGTGAGGTCCTAACCCATAGCACCCCGAGTTCGGAGAATTTAGGGCGTTACAAAAACTTGGTTTAGTGAAATGTGAAATAAAATTTGTACATATCAAGTTAGAAACTTTATTTTATGAAATGTAAAAACAAACTTTTATATATCAAGTTGGGGACAATTTAATAAATGTATGCTCAATATAATAATATCATATTGATATGTTTAACTACATATTCAGTTTGTTCAACTATAAAGTATATTTGCTCAACTATATATGTCCAATTTGTTCAAAACTTGAATTGATTTTAGAAAATGTAAAAACAAACTGTTATAAATCAATATGTGAACTGTTCGCTCCAAGAGGTGAGTGCAAGCTTTAATATTTTATACCAAGAATAATTGCAAATAAGCAAACCCACAGTGTACGGATCGATTGTAATAAAAGAAAGAATTTCAGGATTGAACACAGGGACTATGGTGAAACAAAGAACGATAATTCAGGTTGTCAAATAACAAACACGCAACAAGCAAATCTATCAAAGATGATGTAATAACCACGTAAAGAGAATGCGGATTCTTGGGATTAAAGCATCCAGTTGTGGTTCCGACTCAAGATCTCAAAAGATAACCTGGACAAAGCTGAGGTTTGCAAAGGGAAGATGTTTCTAAGATGGGAATAGATCACCGGGTAAGTCTCACTACTCACTATCCCATACCAAAGATCCTATCACTGGGCACAAACGGAAGTAAATCAACATAACACACAATATAAAATAAATCACACAAGTCCGGTTTATAATCTTTTTATTAGTAAGTCAAATCCAGTTCTAGTTCAACTTCTTTTGTGACACGAGAATCTCCCGAAACTCACCTCAGTCCCCTCTTCCGGCAATGGAATGGTACGGATGCCTCCGTCCGTCTAACCAGCACGGGCTAGTCACCAAGAAACTCCTAGCTCTCGCAAGAGCTAGGCAGTGATGTCACCGCCCGCTATCATACACTTGGGCAAAATAATATAAAGGTCGGTGGTCTTATTTCCGGTTTAATTGTTATAACATAAACAATAAACACACACCACCAAACACGCATCAACGCTAATACAAGGAATACGTGCTAAGTAAGCCCGGAGACTTACCTCGTCCCTAGGATAATCCCGCTATATCCCGCTCTCCGCTTCAAGCAGGAAGACACTCAACGCCTGTAAAAAGGCACACAATCAACATCTCTCACGTGCTAGAAGTCCTTAGACTTCTAGTCCCAATGATCTCGCAAGATCATAAACCATAACCATGCTAGGAGAACAACTTCTAGTCCTCACGATCTCACAAGGTAATAACCATCACAACCCGTGCTAGGATACTATCCTCCTAGTCACCACACTCTCAACAAACATATAACCATAATCTCAATCTACATAAGCTCACAAGATCAACCAAACACTCAACCCCTTACAATCCTCACAAGATAATAACACCTCAAGCTTTAGAACGATCATAAATCCTCAAAACTCACCTAAGGTTCAAGGCCACTGCTTGGCATTCGCTCTAATTTATGCTAGTTCCAACTTAACATGATACTACCGCTAAGTATAACTAGATCGAGGGAAAGGATACTCACGCGACGCCAAAAGACGGAAGTCGTTCAACGGATGTCGACTTGGACTCGTTAGGCCTTTATCGGGGCACTTCCAAACCTATCACCAAAACTAGACAAATTTAGCTCGTACGCTAAATTTGATCGGAATATAATATATATAACACTACGGAAAAACTCGATTCCAAAAGCCCTCGTTAAAAATCGCAAAAACCCTTCCGGGCAAAATGTGAAATTTTAGGATCTTGGTTGTAAAAACCCCAATTATTACTTTGAGCAATAAATCGAATTTAAATCCAATAAGACATAAAATATAGCATTTCAATATAAGAATATCCCATAATCAAAATCCAAGGTTCCAAACCGCAATCCATTTCTGGGGCAAAATACGCAACATCACAAACATGTATCTTTAATCCGTAATTAAGTCTCCGAGCCCTAAATATGGAACTCAAGAAACTTAGGCCAATTTCCGAAAATATTCTTTGGGCCAAAACTGCAATTTATTCAAATGAGTAAGGGCATAATCTACAAATTTTAGAAGAGTGGGTCAAATCTGTAATTACAAAAACAAATGGGTTCCAAATGTAATTACAGTAGAGTTGCACAGGATGCAGGGGTGACGGTGTTGCAGCGAAACAATGGGTTGCGGCACTGGCTCCGATCCAGTGCAGCGGCAGCAAGAAGGCAGCCCAATAGGCAAGGGAGGCCACGCAGGGGCTCCGGCGCTAGGGCAAGCGAGGAGGATATGCGGCGGCTTCGATGGGCTCCGGCTAGGGCGAAGCAAGGGAGAGAAGTGGCGGCGGAGGAGGCGTTCACCTTGCCCGGCGGAGCTCGAAGGCCGGCGAGGGTGGCAGGGTGCAGGCGGCCCGAGTTCTTGCAGATCTGGATGCTCTTCTCGGCGACAAGAGGAAACAGAGAAGGAGGATAGAGGTGGGGCTGAGGCACAACCTCGTCCAGTGGTGGCGCTGGGAGGCCGCTCTAGCGTTGTGGTAATGGTTCCCAGAGAGGTGGAGGTGCCTCTCTGTGGCGGTGGTGGCTCGACTGCGTCAATCCTAAACAGAGAGGAATGTATGGAGCTGAGCGGGATCCAGGGCGAGAGAGATCGAAAGAGACAAAAGTGAGAGGTCCGGAGGGAGAGACCCGGCTACGAGATTGGAGGAGGGAGGTGAAGGGACAAGAGCTTTTGTGTTGTTTTCAAACGATAGAGGGAAAAATGATGAAAGCTTGAGGGTAAATCAATGAAGGGTGGAATGAGGGGTCATAAGGTTGTAGAGGGAGCACATCACGCTCATCAGCCAAGGGAATTCAGAGAAAACGAAAAAAAATAGAAAAAGGAAAAAAGATTATTATATAAACTCGATAAAACTTAAATCCGAACGGGATTTACGAATCGGAATGAATTTTTCCGGATAGGAAAATATTTCCAAATCTTTCTAAAAATAAATACGGAGAATAAAAATATGGATCAAAATATATATATGTATATATATATATAAGCTCGAAAAAATTTAATTTACGATGTGAAAATACTCGTAAATATTTAAGCCATTAAAATATTAGAGAAATGAATATCGAAAACACGCCTAAAAATTTGGGGCGTTACAAAATCAATCTTCCATCTCATTTCCATGGTTCCTGAACCTTTCTTGTGGCTCCTCAATACTCCAGAATGTAGCTCCAATGACTCCTTAGCTTCCTTAGCACCATTTTAGTCCAAAACGTGCCATTTTCCCTATAAGTACAACGAAACTAGGTGTAGACCTCGATTCCCGCAAAGGTAGACAAAACAACAATATAATCAAAGAATATACATCCATACATGCAGATTTATGAAGTTAAAACATCTAAATCAATCCCAAAATATGGACGATAATACATGCCATTAAAATACCCCATACTTATCCCTTGCTTGTCTCCAAGCAAGATCCAAATCTTAGATACAAGATAGAATGGATTATAAATAAAAAAGATCAATGAAAAACATTTCAAAACCTTCTGGTGTGTGGTCTATTCATAGATCACCCTAAGAGAATGCTTCATGGCAAATAAAATCAAGACATGATCAAAACATTTGATGAATATAAGAAAGTTGTTCATCTTTGCATAAAATCATAGAATGCATAATAAATCATATTTATCGAAATCAATCATGTATAATCCAATTTAAACCACCAGGTCAATCAACATACTCGTGGTCTCAAGGGCTATCCAAAAGGGGTCAAGAAATGTGTTAGGGTGGAATGTATATAGGATAATGTGGTGCTAGAATCCGGGAATAGGATCTTTTCTTCACTTTCTTTGAATCACAACATCTTCCACCAATAAGCTTTGCTTACTTTCACTTTTTTACTTTACTTTTTGGGATGCATGAACAAAGGTGCACAATAACTGAAGCCTAGGAGATCAACAATCATCAATTTCTCGAGATACCTCAAACCCTTGATGCACATACCATGACCCGTTAGGAATATCGCTCAATCCGACTTTGGCAAGACATAAACACCCGGCTATGTGAATGGTGTCGAGTTACACATCATCATGATTTACTTCCCCAAACCTAATTGTTTCTTTCTAACACTTTCAGCCAATATCTCAACTTCACTTCACTTGATTTTCATCACTTGCTTCCATATTCCCGGATAGGTAAGGGAGGCAATTATGTATATGAGGGGCTAAGCATGATCAAGAAGAAGAAGAAGAAGAAGAAGAGAATGAAATGCCTTAATCATCCCAGGAAGAATGTGATAGAACTCATAGTGTGGTGTCAACTTTCAAATCCAACATGATTTTGACAAAAACAAAGCATTTTGCAACTTAAACATATCATAAAACCTTTCAAGCATATAAAGATTTCAAAAACCAATCTGCAAACAAATATAATCATTGAGGTCATATTCAGAAAAGAAGCACAAAATCGTTTCGAAAACCTTTCAGTTAAAAGCCTATCTCGGTCGAGGTGTTCTGACGTCATCCGAGGTGTTCTTCCTCGATCGGTCAAGAACGTCTCGGTCAAGCCATAAAAAAATTTTCAAACCAATTTTTCTCAAATAGAAACGTGTATGTATGCATGTATTGAAAGATAAGCACATAAAGCCAAATAAAGCAATAATATCCGATAGAGTCATACAAACCATACACATAAGTCAAGTAAATCAAATAGTACATCCACATACCCCATATTTGGGACACATTGTCACAATGGATCAAAATAAGTCTAAGGAACTAAATACTCACCGGACCTAGCTGAACTATGTTACGCTAGAAACGTATAGCACAAAAGTCTTAAATTTAAAACTCGATATAATTTCCTAACTCCTTGCGAACCCACAGTATATGGGTCGTTTTGTAGCAAGGATAGTATTTCGAGGTCGAACACAAAGACTAAGGTGAAATCAAATCAAGCAAGTGATTATGGATAGTGCAAATCTAGTCTAAGAAAAGGGAAAGGAATAAAGAAATGAAAATCATGATATTTTTGTGTTTGGTTTTTGTGGTGATCAAACAAAGATCACGAATGATGCAAGATTATAAAACAAACTAACAAATCAAGCTAACAACACAAGTAAGCAACACAAACACAAGATATGTGATCAAAGAGAGAAAAGCGGATTCTAGGGGTTAGGACTTCCGGTTATGGCATTGGACTCAAGCTTCTAATCAATCCTTGGACAAGCTACGGTATGTTGGGATAGGGGTGTTTCTTAAATGGGATCAATCACCGTGTAGGTCTCATGGTCCACTAATCCCTCACCTAAGGTCCTATCACCGGGTAAGTCTCTAGGTGCCTAAGGTTGGGAATTCTACACAAACCGGATTGCTATCTAGGGGTCAAACCTCTTCTTACCGCGTAAGTCTTGGGAAGGCAAGTCCTAAGTAACAACCCTAGCACACTCAGTCCAATAGCGTCTTATGAGGCTCACTACTACCTAGGGTTCATCATCTTGGGTATCTAAGATTGAGAATTACCGGGTAGGTCTCTTCCCTCACTTAGTTTGCTAGCATTAGGTCACCCTAGGCTAGATTAAGCTTAACAGATACTAGGATTTCAACAATCTAACATCCTAACATTCAGATTTATCAATACAAACACAACAGAGAAAACCACGGGCGGATCATCCTAAACCACGGCCGTGGAAAGGTATGAACAAACCGTGATTCTCAACAGTGGTTAGGTTCGAGCAAGCAAATCATCAAAGGGTCCATTCAAGTCTATTCTATCATAGTCCAACCCATAACCATCATTCCATTACCCTAAAATCACAACTATTTAGCCAACAACATGCATTTTAAGATTCAAACTCAACAAGCAACCGTTCATGGCTTCCATAGCCAGAAAATGAAATGAAAGAGAAAAGAACAAGTAGTAACAAGAAAACCCAGCTGAATATAAGTTTAAGCAAGACTTACAACCCTTCAAAAGAAGGTCCAAAACGTTCCTTACAATCCTTGCAAATGTCTTCAACCAAGGTCACTCAAAAATCACTCAAAAGCTATGAAAACTCTAAGATAAATGTTGTGTCTTCTTCTTCCCCAAAATGAGAGTGTTTTTCTTCCCCTCCAAGTCTCTCCTCCAATGGAAAATGATGTGTGTAAGAGAGAGTGTGGGAGAGGATCCCCTAGCAACAGCCTACAAGACCACTTATATTCTCCATCAAGGGAAAGAGTCGGGCATGGAGATTGTGGGACAGCTGCCACTGTTGTCTAGAGAAAACCACGGCCAAAATTACGGTCGTGGTTCTTGGCTTTGGGCCGTGGTTTTGCTTGTTTAGCTTCCTTTGGATCATTAAGCCACGAGTTGGTGCAAGGCATGCACCAACAAGGTCCTATGTGTTCTCCTTTGCTCCTAGCTTGCTTCTTAATGAGTCCGGAAGTGTGTCATCACGAGGAATGATCCTTGAATGTATCGATTAAGCACCAAAATCTCCCCAAAATACCTACAAAACCGACAAAAGCCCGTGTAGACGTCTATCTCGACAATATGCATGAATTAAGCGTAAACGTCATGAACTAATGTCAAACCATGCATGAATAACTGGAAAAACTATCTAAATGGATGCCTAAACTAACGTCATAAATCACGTTATCAAAATACCCCATACTTAGTACTTGCTCATCCCCGAGCAAGGTCCAACTATAGGCTACTAGATGGCGTGATTTATGAATGTAGAAAAACAGAAAAAATATTTTTGGAATTGTGCTTCTAAAATTGGATCACCTTCATAGTCATGTTTCATAGCAATGGACAAGCAATCATGTATCAAATGAATGAAGGCATGGAAAGAAAATTATACTTAACTCGAAAGCATGCATGAAAAATGAAAATGAAGAAGTCAAGATGATCATGAGAATATCCAATCTAGATCACTAAATCTTACACATATGCAAATAGGTCACAAGGACTTAGGAAAGAAGAGGCCAAGAAACGTTGTGAATAGGTGGGAATTTTTCTAGGTCATGTGATGCTAATCCGGGAAAGGAACTAACTCCACAATTTCATTTTTGATCAACTTTCCAGAAGTGTATATTTTTCTCCATCTTTTCTTTCTTTTCTTTTTCATTTTTTTTCCACTTATTTTTGAGACAATGGCATTGGTGTACAAAAGCCGAAACCTTGGTGATTAGCGGTCCTCGGGATTTTTCCGAGGTGCTTCACACCGGGCACACATACCAAAGCTCGTTAGGACATTCGATTTATCTGACTTTGGCAAGACACAAACACCCGATTATGTGAATGGTGCCGAGTTACTCGTCATCAAAACCAAAGTCCCCAAACCTATATTTTTTCTACACTTTTCACCACAAATTCAGCACTTCATTCATCACATTCTTTCCTCAACAACTTCACCCCACACTTGCTTTTCACACACATCAACACACTATCATGCTCCTATTCCCGGATGGGTCAAAAAAGGTCAAATTTTATATCAATTGAGGTGCTCAAACAACATGATCAAGATGAGAAGTAGAGAAAAATGAATTGCCTTAATCACTCCTAAATGATGTGCAAGAACTAGCATGTAATTTCGACCATCAATCCTCAATCCAATCAAGGCAAGCATCTTAATCACAATTCATACATGGGATTCAACAGAAATATTTCAAGTCCACATATGCATAGATCCATTCAACACATAAGGCCATCCATAGCCAATTCACAAAACAATCTCATCATAAGGGTCATATCCCAACTTAGAAGCACTAAAAGTTTTTTAAATTTTTTGATTTTTTTTGGAATTTTTGAAATATAGATGTACAATGCAAAAGCTAATGAAACATGTGACAATATGAAACTATCCTAGATGCAATCATGCAAATGATTATGAAAACCCCACCCCATACTTAGAAACACATTGTCCCCAATGTGCAAATTAAATAAAGAGGTGAAAGAGAGTCATCACAATGTAAAAATGATGTTTTCGGTATTTTGGTTCACTCATGTGGAGTGATGGTGGATGATCAATCAAAGGTGCTAGAGAGATCTTGATGTCCATTATGGCGTCGAGACCCGCGCTAAGCACCGCTAGCCGTCCAAATCCCACGTTTGCTCCACCCACGTTTGATGCGGGATCATCATTATCATCCTCATGCCTTGCAAGGCTTCCATGCTACCTAGACTCTAGCACACAAACACAAGACACACAAACACACCAAAACAAAGACAAAAGCAAAAAACGAAAACTAAAACAAAAACGAAAAGGGAAAGACATGTACCAATGAGTTGCCTCCGATTAAGCGCTTCTTTAAGGTCATTAGCTTGACCAAATTCGGGGGCGTTTTACTCAAGGTGAAGTGGGGCAATCATATCCACCGGATCTCCCGGGATATACTTCTTCAAACGGTGCTCATTCACCTTAAAATCTCCACAATGCTCCCTACCTATCTCAACCGCTCCATGGGGGAAGACTTTTCTCACCACATAAGGACCCGTCCATCTTGATTTAAGCTTTCTGGGGAAGAGACACATCCTTGAATTGAAGAGAATGACTAAGTCACCTTCACTCAACTCCTTTGGGATGAGACGTTTGTCATGCCAACGCTTGGTCCTTTCCTTGTAAATCCGGCCCATTTTCATAAGCATCCAACCGGATCTCCTCAGGAGCATTAATGTCTAGCAACCGCTTCTCACCGGCTTCCTTGAGGTCAAAATTCAGCCACCTTATGGCCCAATACGCCCTATGCTCCATCTCCACCGGAAGGTGGCAAGACTTGCCATAAACTAGCTTGTAAGGAGTGGTGCCAACTGGTGTCTTGAAGGCGGTCCTATAAGCCCACAAAGCATCATCAAGCTTCATAGCCCAATCTTTTTTTGTCCTAGAAACCGTCTTCTCAAGTATCCTTTTTATCTCCCGGTTGGAGATCTCTACTTGGCCACTAGTTTGGGGATGGTAAGGTGTGGCCACCTTATGAGTCACCCCATACTTAGCCAAAAGTGTCCAAAAGTTCCTATTGGTGAAATGCTTCTCTCCATCACTTATGATCACTCTTGGTGTTCCAAACCTAGGGAAGATGATTCGGTTGAAGAACTGTACCACAACTTTGGCATCATTTGTGGGAGAGGCGATTACCTCCACCGATCTCGACACATAATCCACCGCCAAGAGAATGTAGAGGTTCCTACATGAAGAGGGGAATGGCCCCATGAAGTCCACACCCCAAACATCAAAGACTTCAACCTCTTGTATGTTGTTCAAGGGCATCTCATTCCTTCTTGAGATGTTGCCCGTCCTTTGGCAAGCGTCACAAGCTACCACAAAATTCTACACATCCTTAAACAAGTTAGGCCAATAAAAACCGGATTGCAATACCTTTGCACACGTCTTGTGTGAGCTAGCATGGCCTCCACATGGCAAGGAATGACAATGGTGGATCACACTCTCCACCTCATCTTCCGGAACACACCTCCTAAAGACTCCATCCGGTCCTCTCTTGAACAAGAGAGGCTCGCTCCAATAGTAATGCCTCACATCCTTGAAAAACTTTTTCCTTTGGGCATATGACAAACCGGGTGGCACCTCTTCACACACAAGGTAGTTCACTCTATCCGCATACCATGGCTCACTCCCTCTAGACACTTGAAGTAAGTACTCCTTCATCATTTGCAATTGCTCATCCCGGAATGAGTCATCAATCGAGATGTCATCTCTCTCAATCTCCAATGGTGGTAGCCTACTAAGATGGTCCGCCACTGAATTTTCGGAACCCTTCTTGTTCCGAATTTCCAAGTCAAACTCTTGGAGGAGAAGGATCCACCGAATCAAGCGAGGCTTGGCATCTTTCTTTGTGAGGCGATAACGGATCGCAGCATGATCCGTGTACACAATGACCTTTGCTCCAACAAGGTATGACCGGAACTTCTGAAAGGCATACACCACCGCAAGCAACTCTTTCTTGGTTGTGGCATAGTTGAGTTGGGCATCATCTAGCGTCTTGCTAGCATAGTAGATGGCATGTGTAAGCCCATCTTTATTTTGTCCCAAAACAGCCCCAACAACCACATCACTTGCATCACACATTATTTCGAATGGTAAGCTCCAATCCGGAGGTTGCATGATAGGGGCGGAGATCAAAGCATCCTTCAACCTACAAAATGCTTCAAGAAAATCCTTGGAGAAAACAAACTCAACATCTTTCATTAGTAGGTTAGTGAGAGGCTTAGAAATTTTAGAGAAATCTTTTATAAACCTCCGGTAAAAACCGGCATGCCCTAAGAAACTCCTTACCCCTTTCACCGAGGTAGGTGGTGGCAACTTCTCTATCATTTCTATCTTTGCTCTATCAACCTCAATGCCTCGTTGGGAAACCAAGTGTGCCAACACTATGCCTTCACTCACCATGAAGTGGCATTTCTCCCAATTCAAAACATGGTTAGTTTCCTCACATGTCTTCAACACCAAAGACAAGTTAGCCAAGCAATCATCAAATGAAGATCCATACACCTAGAAATCATCCATAAACACTTCCATAATGTTCTCAATATATTCAGAAAAAACAGCCATCATACACCTTTGAAAGGTGGCGGGTGCATTAACAACCCAAATGGCATTCTCCTATATGCAAATGTTCCCCAAGGACATGTAAATGTTGTTTTCTCTTGGTCATCCTGGTGAATAGGGATTTGGAAAAAACCACTATAGCCATCTAAGTAACAAAAGTGTGAATGTTGAGCTAACCTCTCTAGAATTTGGTCAATGAAGGGAAGAGGGAAGTGATCTTTCCTAGAGGCCACATTAAGCTTCCTATAGTCATTACACATTCTCCACCCCGTAACCGTCCTAGTTGCGATTAGTTCATTGTTCTCATTAGTTACTACGTTCATACCACCCTTCTTAGGAACAACATGTACGGAACTAACCCATTTACTATCCGAAATCGGGAAAATGGTTCACGCATCTAGCAATTTCAAGATTTCTTTCTTGACTACCTCTTTCATAATAGGGTTCAACCTTCTTTGAGGTTCAATTGAAGGTTTATGGTTGTCTTCCATTAAGATTTTATGCATGCACAAGGAAGGTTTAATGCCAACTAAATTATCAATAGTGTAACCAATAGCTTTCCTATGCAATTTCAATTCATTCAACAATCTATCAAGCTCATCATCACTCAAAGATGCATTCACAATCACGGGATAAGTAGAATTTGAACCAAGGAAAGCATACTTTAAATGAGAAGGGATAGGCTTAAGATCGAGTTTAGGAGGACCTTTATCGGTTGGAGATGATCCATACAATGTAGGTTGAGATGGTTCCAAAGCCATAGAAGACTCTCCAAGACTCCTTGAAGCTTGATCAACAACTAAGGGACTTTCTGGAGAAACCACGGGCAAAACCACGACCTCTGGCACAACCACGGGCGTAGAATTGGAGAAACTAGCACTTTTGGACATTACAGAGAGTTCCACGGGTGAAACCACGGGCGTGGTTCCTGGTGCCAGGCCTTGGTTCCTACAGTGATTCAACACCACTTCGTGCACTTCAAATTCAGCACTTGTCTCCTTTTCTAATGCATCCAAAGCTCGGATTTCTTCATTGCAATCATCCTCAACTCCTTCCTCCATCAAACTCAAGCAGAGAACCTTCTCAAGTGGATCCTTGATCAAGATCGAGCTCACAACTTCCCTAGACTCATCTTGCTCAACAATGTTGAAGACATCTTCACCAAGGGTTGACCCCTTCATTATTGTGGACAGCTTGAACTTGATATTCTCTTCCCCTAAGTTGAAAGAGAGGATTCCATTTTTGCAATCCACTAAGCATCCGGATGTGGCTAAGAATGGCCTTCCCAAAATGATAGCAACCGGGTAGTCTGCCGGGATGTCCAAGAAAACAAAATCGATTGACACATAGAACTTCCCAAGCTGAACCAGTATGTCCTCTAGGATTCCCATGGGGTGAGTGATTGAACAGTCTGCCATGTAGAGGGTCATCTTGACAGGCTTTGGTTCTCCTAGTCCAACCTTGTTGCAAAGTGCAAGCGGGATAATGCTTACACTTGCTCCAAGGTCACATAGGGCTTCATATTGCACTTCTCCAACTCCAATTGGCACACAAAAAGATCCCGAATCTCGCAGCTTAGGAGGAATCTCCTCCCTCATGGTTTGAATCAACTCGGAAGATCTCTTTTTCATTCTCACCTCTCCATACTCCTCCAACTTCCTCTTGTTGGAGAATAGCTCCTTCAAAAACTTTCCATAGGCCAGCATACCTATGTTCGCTCCAAACGGTGTGTGCAAGCTTATTTATATCCCAAGAAATATGCTTAAACAAGGATGCGAACCCGCAGTGTATGGATCAATTATAGTAAAAGCAAGAATTCTGGGGTGTCGATCTCAAGGACTTAGGTGAAACAAAGCAAGTATAGGTTGTCAATGCAACTAATAACCACAAAAGTGATTAAAGTAATCAAAGAGATGATAATAAGGTCCATTAAGGTAAATATGCAAATTCTAGGGATTAAAGCATCTAGTTTTGGTTCCAACTCAAGATCTCAAGATAAGCGGACAAAGCTGAGATTTTGCAAAGGGAAGGTGTTTCTAAAGAGGAATAGATCACTGGGTAAGTCTCACTACTCACTAACTCCAAACCAAAAGCTCCTATTACCGGGTAAATCTCAAGGTACTAAGGAAAGGAATTATAATCTCAAACCAACACACCAACTAAGGGAATAGAATCAACCTTTACCGGGTAAGTCTCAGGCTAACTCACAAAGATGGAATGAAGGCATACTCTGTAATAGCTAGGATTTCTGAATTCTAATTAATGTTGATTAACTTAATCAGTGATAGTAATTGACATATAACTTGCGAAGATTGCGCAATTGTTGAGTATAAGTCCCACCGTTATGTTCCTGGCGTAATTTTGGGCTTATGGTGAAATTTTCACTTTTTCTCCCGAGTAATTATTTTTACCCTCCGATATTATTTGGAGCATTTGGGAGCTCCAATTAATAAAAATGCAGTTGAGAGAAATGATCAGGACATCGGACATGTCCTAGATATGAAATCACATGGAAAGGCAAAACGGACAAAAGAGTCGCTATTTCGTTTCTTAACCGCTAAGAAAGACGGCTTAGGAATACACGATTTCCGAGGCAATTGTGGAATAATTATCCCTAAAATATTCAAGATCTATTATTCCAATTTCGAGAAGTTTGGAGAAGGGGGTTCAACCCACCATTGGATCGATAAAAGGATAATTATCGACTTTGCTAAAGGATAATTATCGACTTTGCTAAAGGATAATTATCGACTTCACTATAAATAGCGGAAAATCGTTTATTAATTCATTTCCTTTCACGTTTCCTCGTAAAAGCTCTAATTTCTCTCAAACTTCAAACTCAGATCTACTCTCCGTTTCTAATCCGATTTCAATTCCGTTTGAGTTTTTGGATTTCTCTCTTCATTCTCTTCATATCGGTACCGAGTTTCTCCATTTCCGAGTAGATGAAGACCTGGTCGAGCAAATATGTCACCAGGACAGTTCCATCGCTCAGATTCCGGTGAATTTGATGTTGTACATGCGTAGCCTGCGTCGTTGTGATTCCGAATCTTCTTTCAGATCGTCAATCGGGTTAGTAACGAATAAGTTATGAATTTATTCGTTTTCCGTACTGCGATTTGGCCTAAATCGACCTTAGGCTTTTCAAAAATGGATAATTAGAAATTTCATTATGATCATTATATTATTCTGGTGTTTATGAGTTGTTTGTTGATGAAATCTGATGACAGGTAGGTTTAGAAATGGCCTGGGGGCAAAACGTTATTCTGGTGAAATATAATTAATTAATTAAAGGTTAATTAATTAAATTAGGATTAAATTTGAGATTGAGAAATACTGATTAGATGCATGCTAGGTGTCAGAATGATTTGAGGATCATGATGATGTTATGGATATCGGTTGTGGTTTTAAGGATTAGTATGTGTACGAGTATGATGAGATGTTATGTTAAGGATATGCGTTAGGCATTTATGAATGTGTTGAGGATCTGAGGTTTAGATTTGAGATATAGGTTGGTTGTGGTTAGTGAGACGAGTCTCCTAACCTTTGCAGTATGTGATTGTGTGTGCCTTGCTATTGCAGGCGCTGATTACTTCCCCAAGGGGAAGTTGTGACGTGGTACAGGTTACGAGTATATCACGTAAGTCCATAGGACTTACTTAGCGTGCAGTTGTGGATTGTATGATTGTGATGGTTGTGTGTTCATATGATTGTGCATTTATAACCTAAACCGGACTAGGATGACCATTCATTACATTTATTTGGCCCAAGTGTATTATAACGGGCGGTAACCGCCGGTCTCCGCCTGCTGGTTAGGAGGAGGTGCCCTGAAGATGATCTCACAGGAGGGGACGAGTGAAGGTCACCCCCATGCAAAACTCCTGTGTTACGTTGGATGGGATGGGGTTCTTGAGGCTCCTCGTGTTACAAAAGAAGTTGAATTAGTAATGGAATAACGTAATGAAAGATAATAAATGAATGTGTGTGGCATTGCATGTTTGAGATGTTGATGTGTGGTTGTGCTATAACCTTCATGCTTTTCATTGCTGTAGCTAACGGTTTCATACCGTGTTGTAGTGTTCTGCAGGTTAGGAATACTGCAGAGTGAGCCAGATGGTGTGACAAGCCGAGGACTTTTGTACATAAGGATGCATGGGATGTAGGATCTTTTGTGGTTGTGGTTTATGTTGTTGTTTTGTACTCGGCTATGAGTTTGTAAACTCTTTTGATGTATCATACTCAGCTTTTATGTATTTGATTTTAATCTACCTGTGCCTTGTTGTAAGATCCAGTGAACTTGTTGTCAGGCTAGGGTCAGGATCCATTGTGAGATCCTAGCCCAATGTAACACTCCAAGTCCCACGGATTTGGGGAGTTACAGAGTTGGTATCAGAGCCTTAGGTTGACAACAATGGCACTTGCTATCTGCAATAAAGGTAGAGTAGATAAATAAACAGAACCCACATGGGGTCTGACTTTTCAAAAGGTTTTGGTTTTAAGCGAGTACAGATGTTTTGGGATAGTATGTACAGAAGTCGTCACCTGTCTGAGGATCTCGACAGTGTATATATACATATATATATATATATATATATATATATATATATATATATATATATATATATATATATATATATATCTTTTATGTGTTGATGTGTATGCATGTAATAATGAGTATTATATATATATATATATATCGATACATATGGCATATATATAGCCTTATAAGTTTAGGGGCGTATATTCTACAGATGGCTCAGACAAGAGCAGTATCTGTAGTGGGACGAGATAGGGGTACACCCCCTCTTCCTTTAGTAGCGCCAAGTCAGGGACCATTATCCGCTGTTGTGTTGCCTATGGCAGAGAACGAGTTTGAAGAGGCTGATCGTGTCTCCATGAGTAGATTCGAGTTTCAAGAGTATATGCAACAAGTATATGTGGCGGCAATAGCGGGTAGATCTACACCGGATTCACCAACATCTGTGAGATCAACTGAAGCTTATGGATTAAAGAAGAAACAACGGGTTGAATCAACAGAAGAAGAGGTTGGATATTCGGGTTGCAAACCAAGCCCGACTTGTGGACGTTTGAGTACTTCTTGTTTCACACGGACTTCAGGTGAACCGAGGACTTGTTACAATTGTGGGAAGCCTGGACATGTATGACCATAGTGTCCAAGATCTCCAGTGACTTGCTTTACCTGTGGTAGACAGGGTCATAGAACTGTCTTTTGTAAGCAAACTGGAGTGGCATCACGACAGAGTTTTATTTCTGCTAGTGTGATGGGAGGTGGTCAGAAGACACCTCAGCAGCAGACGCGGGGACAATAGAGAGTCCCAGATCATTCGCCTACTCAAGAATAGATATCATGTTGGTTTAGATAGCAGTAGGAAGACTATTATAGTCCCTACTGAGATTGACTAAGTAGAGGTTTTTCGAGGTTAGGACCTTTCAGGAGGTGAGTTGTTTTTAGTGCCATATGAGCAGCGAGGTTGATAACACCAGGGGTGATGTTTTTTTTATGTATGCCGTGAAGGAAAGAGATATTTCCACGCTGAAGATTATTCCAGTGGTTTATGATTTTATAGACGTGTTACTGAACCGTCTAATCTACCGCCTCAGCGGAGTGAGGACTTTGATATTGCGTTGAAGTATGGTATGAGATTGGTTGGGAGAAGGCCTATGAGGTATATGGCTTGTTGAGTTGTTTGAACTTGAAGAAGCAATTTGAAGAGTGGATTGAGATGGGCTTCGTTCGCCCTAGTATATTCATCGCTATGTATTGATGACTTGTCAGATCAACTAAGAGAAGCAATTGCGTTCTCAAAATTTCCATATGCTTAGGATATCATCAGTTAAGGATGAGAGAACAGTGTGGGCATAGGACAACATTCCATACCTGTTATGGACACTACAAGTTGTAATGATGTCATCGGAGTTGAAAAGTGCTCTAATGGTTTTTATAAGAGTTGATGAATAATATTCTCACAACGGAGAGGAACGTACCGGTTATTTGAGGACGGTTTTGCAGAATCCGAGGGATAGAAGCCAATGTGCTATGCTCCCTAAATGTGAATTGAGATGCCAGAAGTAACCTTCAAGGTCATGTTGTTCCGCCAGTTGGATCATGATTGATGTGACGAGGAGTAAGTAGGAAGTCTTATGGATGATACTGATGAACATTAAGGGAATGCGTAGTTCTTGGCCCAGCCGATTGCTACCAACGCTTAGAGGAAGGATTCTATGTGATTGTGCATCCAATTACGAGTCTTCTGAGGAAGACCACCATAAGTGTGTGGTTGAAGTAGTATGTCTGAGTTTTGAAGAGTAGAGGAAGCATTTGAACTCTGCTTCTATTCGGTGATAATCAAAAGATTTTAGGAATCACGTGACTAAGGTGCTGAGAACGTATGAGGAGAACTGCCGACTCATGATTTTGAGTTAGTAGTGGTAGTTCAAGTGTCCAGATTTGAAGGCAATATCGGTGTGATATTTCATGTTAGATTCCCACCGATCATAAGAGTTTGAAGCATATTTTTATGCAACATAAGCTGGATAACCGCCAGCGTCGTTGACTGGAGTTGATCAAGGAGTTTGATCGTGAAGTTTGGTACCATTCTGGCAAGGAGAATGTGGTAATTGATACCTTGAACTAGAAGACGCCTCGAGAGAAGGCGATTGTTGGAATTGTTGTACAGCCTCGGTTGCAGAATGATCTAGCTTGGTTAGAGTTGGACCTACAACTGCTGATAAGGACATTAGTTTCATGTTTAGGGATTTTACCTAGTTTGTTGGATGAGGTCCAAAAAAACAGGGGACTTGCCTGACCCTGAGGGAATTTGATGGAAGGATGCCTCATGGCGAGGCACAACAGTTCTTTAATGGAACAGAAGGAGTATGAGGCGCCGTAACTGCGTCAGTATAACCACTTATGCGGAGTCGAGTGGAGAAGATTACAGTACACTCATAGTACACCTTCTTCAATACATCCATGTATGAATAAGAGGTACCACGAAGCAGTAAATCAGGTTAAAGTGTTACTGAACTGGAGATGAGCTCATTCACTACCAGTGTTGTAGTGGAAGTGAGAGGACTTTTCTGTAGACTTGTGATAGGATTGAGACCTAGTAAGAGTTTTGGTGTTATCCAGATTATTGGTAACAGATTTACGAAGTCAACACATTCCATCTCTACTAAGAGACGTGGCCAGTGAATGAAATAACAAAGGAGTACACTAGACAGATGGTGGGACTCCATAAGTGTACCGGGGACGATCGACTATGATTGTAGTAGACGGGTTACTTTGAGGTTTTGATAGCAGATTCAGACTGCTTGGGGAACGCGTCTACACTTCATGATTGAGATTTACCTCATATAGATGGTCAGTTTGAGAGGACCCTCCAGACCGTAGAGAACATGTTGCGAGCTTGTGGGATGGATTGGGAACATGAACGATCTATTTATCTCCCACTCGTTGGATTCTTATACCACGACCGTTGGCATGCATCTATAGGGATGGTCCCTAGGAGACATTGTGTAGACATAGGTGTCATAGACCTTTATGCAGGGATGAGCCTGGCAGTACCAGTGGGTTAGTACCATAGCAGATTCAGGATAATACACCTCGAGTAACGTTTATCAGAGAAAGGATGATGGCGGCATAGAGTCGCCAAAAGTCGTATGCAGATTGGAGGTGTCGACCTCGAGAGTTCAGGGTAGGAGCTCATGTCTGGTTGAGAGTATATCCGACGTGAGGCGTCAGACATTATGGCATAAAGGGAAAGTTGAGTCTCGATAGGTCGGTCCTTTCGAGATACTGGATAGAGTTGGAAGAGCAGTGCACAAATTGGCTTTGTCATCGAAGTTAGAGGGTGTTCACCCTATGTTTCATGTGTCTCGGTTGAGGAAGTACATACCAGATCTGAGGCACATTGTGAGTCATGATGATCTAGTGGTTGAGCCGGATCACACTTTTGCAGAACAACCTTTTGCGGTTCTAGAAAGAGAGGTGTGAGACGCCTGCATCCGAAGGATATTCCTATGATGAGGATACGGTGGTCGAGACGAGGACCGGATGAGGCTACCTGGGAGACGGAGGATAGTATCTAGAGGAACTATCCAGAGTTCTATGCGGAGTTAGAGGCACCCGTAGGATCCACGAGTAGATCTTAGTGCCTTTTTGGTGAGTGCTTGTATGCTATGTGCTTTTGTGATATGATGTGTTTTCGTGCTAGCTTTGATATGTGCATCTGATCTGTTAGATCTTGTTTGCTAGTACGAGATAGGTATAGTTGGAGATGGTTCTTTCCTCCATGCTACGGTGTATGTGTTAGGATTAACAGGAGATGGTTCTTTCCTCCATGCTATCTTTGATGGACATAGTGTGAGTGGAGACGGTTTTCCTCCACATAGTTGTGTTACGAGTACGATTGGCTGAAGACGGCCTCCTCCATGCCTTGTGACGTGGTTAGTAGTTGGCTAGAGATGATTTTTCCTCTATGCCTTTGGATAGTATTATGATCTTATTGTTGGAGTTGGTGATTCCTCCATGTTGTGTTTTGAGGTTATAGAGTGTTATAGGTTGATACGTTTGAACGGAGATGTGATACCTCCGATAGAGAGAGTGTTAATACCTCAGCGTATGGGTCCGAGAGGATTTGGGAATTGTTCAAGTTTCGGGACGAAACTTTTTCTTAAGGGGTGTGTGATGTAATAGCTAGGATTTCTGAATTCTAATTAATGTTGATTAACTTAATCAGTGATAGTAATTGACATATAACTTGCGAAGATTGCGTAAGTGTTGAGTATTAAGTCCCATCGTTATGTTCCTGGCGTAATTTTGGGCTTATGGTGAAATTTTCACTTTTTCCCCGAGTAATTATTTTTACCCTCCGGTATTATTTGGAGCATTTGGGAGCAACAATTAATTAAAATACAGTTGAGAGAAATGATGAGGACATCGGACATGACCTAGATATGAAATAACATAGAAAGGCAAAACAGGCAAAAGAGTCGCAATTTCGTTTCTTAACGGCTAAGAAAGACGGCTTAGGAATACACATTTTCCGAGGCAATTGTGGAATAATTATCCCTACAATATTCAAGATCTATTATTCCAATTTCGAGAAGTTTGGACAAGGGGGTTCAACCCGCCATTGGATCTATAAAAGGATAATTATCGACTTCGCTAAAGGATAATTATCGACTTCACTATAAATAGCGGAAAATCGTTTATTAATTCATTTCCTTTCACGCTTCCTCGTAAAAGCTCTGATTTCTCTCAAACTTCAAACTCAGATCTACTCTCCGTTTCTAATCCGATTTCAATTCCGTTTGAGTTATTGGATTCCTCTCTTCATTCTCTTCATATCGGTACCGAGTTTTTGCATTTCCGAGCAAATGAAGACCTGGTCGAGCATATATGTCACCAGGACGGTTCCGTCGCTCAGATTCCGGTGAATTTGATGTTGTACATGCGTAGCCTGCGTCGTTGTGATTCCAAATCTTCTTTCAGATCGTCAATCGGGTTAGTAACGAATAAGTTATAAATTTATTCGTTTTTCGTACTGCGATTTGGCCTAAATCGACCTTAGGCTTTTCAAAATGGATAATTAGAAATTCCATTATGATCATTATATTATTCTGGTGTTTATGGGTTGTTTATTAATGAAATCTGATGACAGGTGGGTTTAGAAATGGCCTGCGGGCAAAACGTTATTCTGGTGAAATATAATTAATTAATTAAAGGTTAATTAATTAAATTAGGATTAAATTTGAGATTGAGAAATACTGATTAGATGCATGCTAGGTGTCAGAATGATTTGAGGATCATGATGATGTTATGGATATCGGTTGTGGTTTTAAGGATTAGTATGTGTACGAGTATGATGAGATGTTATGTTAAGGATATGCGTTAGGCATTTATGAATGTGTTGAGGATCTGAGGTTTAGATTTGAGATATAGGTTGGTTGTGGTTAGTGAGACGAGTCTCCTAACCTTTGCAGTATGTGATTGTGTGTGCCTTGCTATTGCAGGCGCTGATTACTTCCCCAAGGGGAAGTTGTGACGTGGTACAGGTTACGAGTATATCACGTAAGTCCATAGGACTTACTTAGCGTGCAGTTGTGGATTGTATGATTGTGATGGTTGTGTGTTCATATGATTGTGCATTTATAACCTAAACCGGACTAGGATGACCATTCATTACATTTATTTGGCCCAAGTGTATTATAACGGGCGGTAACCTAAACCGGACTAGGATGATCTCACAGGAGGGGACGAGTGAAGGTCACCACCATGCAAAACTCCTGTGTTACGTTGGATGGGACGGGGTTCTTGAGGCTCCTCGTGTTACAAAAGAAGTTGAATTAGTAATGGAATAACGTAATGAAAGATAATAAATGAATGTGTGTGGCATTGCATGTTTGAGATGTTGATGTGTGGTTGTGCTATTGCCTTCATGCTTTTCATTGTTGTAGCTAACGGTTTCAAACCGTGTTTTATTGTTCTGCAGGTTAGGAATACTGCAGAGTGAGCCAGATGGTGTGACAAGCCGAGGACTTCTGTACATTAGGATGCATGAGATGTGGGATCTTTTGTGGTTGTGGTTTATGTTGTTGTTTTGTACTCGGCTATGAGTTTGTAAACTCTTTTGATGTATCATACTCAGCTTTTATGTATTTGATTTTAATCTACATGTGCCTTGTTGTAAGATTCAGTGAACTTGTTGCCAGGCTAGGGTCAGGATCCATTGTGAGATCCTAGCCCAATGTAACAGTCCAAGTCCTGCGGATTTAGGGTGTTACACACTCAAACCCCAATAAAGGATAAACCTTTATTACCTACCCTTATGATCATGCGTAAACAAACTAAGGAATCTCCGGGTAAGTCTCATCCTAGGCTTGCATTGAACCAGGAAAGGTGTAATAAGAATAGGATTTGGCAAACTCTAACACTTAACTCTCAGTTACGGATCAGAAAAGTCACCTCGGTCAGTCAAGTTCCACCCCGGCTGAGATGTTCATCGACTGAACGAGATGTTTTAGGGTTAAGGATAAAGACTCGAACTTTTAGGGTCCTATTGGATTTAACATTATTCTATCATTGTTTTTCCCACAACTTTCAGCCAATCACCCTAGAATCGCACAAAGAAATTAGCAACTCATCATCATGAAAGAAAAAATCAAATATATGGGAAGAGAATGAATATTTGAACACAAAAACCTTAAGAACAAGGCTTCAATAACTGAATCAAATATCAAACAAATCAGCGTTCCTTAGATCACAAATCCAACGAGACAATCAAACAAAAGGGAATCTAAGAAAGTTTTTCAAATCCCCTCAAAAGCTATATCCGAACTATCAATACTTCCTTGATTGATCTTCAATCTCCCTTCTTTCCTTCAAAGCTTCCAGAAAATCCTCTCTTTGTTGGTTATTCTCAGCCTCCAAGCATTGTTAAACTTGTGGAAAATCCAACCCTTTATATAGGAGAATTATCTTCCAAAGATAATAATATCTTAAAAAGATAATTTCCTAATAAAATATTTCTTATCTCCAAAATAGATCTCCCAAATATATGGTCTTCCTTCCAGAAATCCAGCCCAAAATATAAGATCTCTCCTTCCAAAAATAAAATATCTCAGCCAAATGAAATATATCTCGCCGCGTTAGGGTATACGCCTCGGTCGGGGCGCTCCTCTAGATCACCTTGGTCGAGGTGACACTGTAGCTGACCGAGGTGAATCTCAGCTGAATGTAAAATCTCTCAAATCTGGTCCAAAGTAAATCTTCTTTGTTAATTCCTTGCTTCCTGAGTTCTCTTTTAAGCTCCAGAATGTAGCTCCTATGACTCCTTTGCTCC
This sequence comes from Fagopyrum homotropicum, assembly GCA_033239125.1. Taxonomy (NCBI): domain Eukaryota; kingdom Viridiplantae; phylum Streptophyta; class Magnoliopsida; order Caryophyllales; family Polygonaceae; genus Fagopyrum; species Fagopyrum homotropicum. Next base: position 70,128,829 of record BSWB01000008.1, read on the forward strand.
TTAGCTCCATTTCGATCCAAAATGTGCCATTTTACCTGCGATTACAACAAACCTTGGTGTAGACCTCGATTCCCGTAAAGGTAGATGAAACGACAATATAATCACATAATATACATTCAAACATGCAGATTACTGAAGATAAAACGTCTAAACAAGTCCCAAAATATAGACTATAATACATGCTATCAAAATACCTCATACTTGTCCCTTGCTTGTCCCCAAGCAAGTTCCAAATCTTAAGTACAAGATAGAATGGATTATAAGTCATAAAGATCAATGAAAAGTATTTCAAAACATTTTTGATGGTGTGCACCACTCATAGATCACTCTAAGAGCAAGCTTCATGGTGTTTAAAATCAAAATATGATGAAAACATTTTATAAATATAAGAAAGTTGTTCATCTTTGCATAAAATCATAGAATGCATAATAAATCATAATTATCGAAATTAATCATGTATAATCCAGTTTAAACCACTAAGTCAATCAACAAGCTCGAGGTCTCATGGGCTTTTCAAAAGAAGGTCAGGAAACGTGTGAGGGATGGATGTATATAGGGAATGTGGTGCTAGAATCCGGGAAAAGGATCTTCACTTCACTTTGCTTTGAACTTCAACATCTTCCACCAATAAGCTTTGCTTATTTTACTTTTTACTTTACTTTTTGGGGTGCATGGACAGAGGTGCACAATAACCGAAGCCTAGGAGATCAGTAATCATCAATTTCTCGAGATGCCTCAAACCCTTGATGCACATACCATGACCCGTTAGGAATACCGCTCAATCCATCTTTGGTAGGACACAAACACCCGGCTATGTGAATGGTGCCGAGTTACTCATTATCATGATTGACTTTCCCAAACCTATTTGTTTCTTTCTAACTTTCAGTCAACATCTCAACTTTTCTTTTACTTGCTTTTCACTTGCTTGCTTCCGAATTCCCGGATAGGTGTTCGCCCCTAGAGGTGTGTGCAAATAAGCTTTAAATTTATAAAACTAGAATCAAGCAAGCGAACCCGCAGTGTACGGATCGACGTAGATTAGCAAGAATTCCAGAGTATCGAACACAGGGATTTGGGTGGAACGAACTCGATCGCAGGTCATCAAGCAAGTGAATATGGGAGTTTGCAAATTATCGGGAAAACAACAATCCTAAAGATCCAAGTATCCAGCTGTGGCAATCGATTCAAGATATACTAATGATATAAAGACAGAGTCGAGATATGCAAGGGTATACTAATGTAAGGTAATCGTACGGTTGAGGTTCCAAAAACCTTATGTAATTCACCTAAAAGACACTCCCTATACAGGTTGTTGAGGCTCAATATAGAAAGATTCTAAAGGCAAGGATTAGTATCAAATACCCAAACTTATAATCTAAAGATCAAGACTAACTTATCCGATTGAGGTTGTTGAGGCTCACAATCGAGGTAGAGGTTGTTGAGGCTTCACTACCACCTAGAAAAGACAAGTCTAAGCTAAGCTAAAGCAAATCTTTAACTTTAGATTAAGGTAAAAGCAAGCTCGTAGACTTAGGGAAATTACGGTTGGATCTTGAGATTCCACGGTCGTGGAACTCAAGAACAGCCCGTGATTTAGGGTTGTCGGCGATAATTCTCTAACTCGCAGGGTCTAATCTGTTTACGATCGATCTATCATCATCTAAGCCACAACTATCAACCCTTCACCTTAGAATTGTTAAGGGTTTTTAGCCAATAACTGTCATATTGATATTGATTCAAGAATTAAGAGATAAAAGATGAAAACTTTCAAGAACTATCAATAATCTTCAAGTGAATCTCAGAATCACAATCAAGAACAAGTGTTTACCTAAAGATTCAAAACGGACCAAGCAATCACAATCTTTAGGAAAGAAGAGAAACGGGATGTCAATCCGATTCTGAATCAAACCTAAACAAGAAGAGAGATCTTCTTGCAAAATCCTCCAAGAACTTCGACCTTCCACAAACACGAAGATCACAAACAGCAACTCTTCAATACGAACTTTGATCTTCAATGAGATCTCCAAATTACCTCCAAGATGAGGGTTTTTTTTGCGTTTTGCCGCTAAGCGAGGGTTGAAAGGTCGTAAGCGAGGTGACGGAATCTTGCCTCATCCGTCTATTTTATAATGCAGGGCAAAATGTCGGCCCGGCCCAATCTTCAAAAGATCGTGGCTTCGAAACATGGCGAAAAGATTCGCCAAAATCACGGTCGTGGAATCTTTTCACGACCGTAATTTAGGGCGTGGAAACTACTACGGTTAGTTCCACGGCCGTAATATCTTCTGGAATGAACATCGAATTCTGACTCAAAATCCACGGCCGTAATTTAGGGTGAGAACGTGGTTCTTGCCTTCATTCGTGCATTCCTCAATCTAAGACTCCAAATTGCTTCCAAAAGGTGTCCTCGATCTATGGACATATCAACTCAACTCTCCTTTGCTCGATTCCGTTCGGAAATAGCTCCAAATCACCTATAATCAACATAGAACTCGTGTAGACATCCATATCGACAATATAGGCAATACTAGCTCACATATGCACAAAGCTCAATCAAAGACTATCAATATGAATCAAATACGATTAGAAAACGTGCCTAAAATATCACAATATTTCATGCTAACAAATAACCCCATACTTAGCACTTGCTTGTCCCTAAGCAAGGTCTTTCAAAAAGTTTTTAAACAAGAGTTAGGATGAAATATGTGTACCTTCTTTTGGATGAAAGTGACTTCTAAAGAATAGATCATTCTCAAACCTTGCTTCAATCGTTTTTCAAACTTTCACACACTTGATTAGAGAGTAAAAGGCAAAGAAAACTCATGAATCAATTTAACTTCCAAACAAGCATTATAACCTTCAAATATTATCAAAATCAATCATAAGAACTTCAATTTAGATCACCAAGCCATATAACATTCTTTTGATCTTAAGGACTTTCAAAGAAAAGGTCTAGAGTATGGAAGGGAAGGGAAAACTTTAAGGGAGAGTGGTGCATAAATCCGGGAAAGTGGACAACTACCTTCTTCTTCTTTTGCGGTTTCCGCAACACTTCACTTAGAGCTTTGCTCTCTTCTTTTTCGACTTTACTTTTGGAGTTATGGATAGAGGTGCACAAAAACCGAAGCCTAGGAGATTGGCGTTTCTCAAAATTGCAAGAGATGCCTCAAACCCTTAGCGCACATACCATAATCCGCTAGGAATATCGCTCAATCCGACTTTGGCAAGACACAAACACCCGGCTATGTGAATGGTGCCGAGTTACTCATCGTCATGATTGACTTCCCCAAACTTATAATTTCTTTCTATTCGATTGATTGCAAATAATTGCTCTCATGGCCCTCCCACATCAAACATGCCTTTTTCTCATTCACTTCTCCAAATTCCCGGATAGGTAAGGGAGGCTAATATTTCAATGAGGAGCTAGATGATCAAAGAAAGAAGAAAGAAAGTATCGAATTGCCTTAATCATTTCAACAAGAAGTATAGGAACTTATAATGTGATTTCAACTTCAATCTCTCAACATGATTTAGGTAACGTTTTCACATTATAATGTGGTTCTTGCCTTCATTCGTGCATTCCTCAATCTAAGACTCCAAATTGCTTCCAAAAGGTGTCCTCGATCTATGGACATATCAACTCAACTCTCCTTTGCTCGATTCCGTTCGGAAATAGCTCCAAATCACCTATAATCAACATAGAACTCGTGTAGACATCCATATCGACAATATAGGCAATACTAGCTCACATATGCACAAAGCTCAATCAAAGACTATCAATATGAATCAAATACGATTAGAAAACGTGCCTAAAATATCACAATATTTCATGCTAACAATAGGTAAAGGGAGGCAAATATATATATGAGGGGCTAAGCATGAATAAGAAGAAGAAGAGAAGAGAATGAATTGCCTTAATCATCCCAGGAAGAAAGTGATAGAGCTTATCATGTGGTGTCAACCTTCAAATTCAACATAATTTTGATAAAAACAATGTATTAAACATGCCAAAACTTTAAACAAAGCATTTAGCAACTTAAATATATCATAAAACCTTTCAAACATATAAAGATTTCAAAACCAATCTGCAAACAAAATCATCATTGAGGTCTTATCCAGAAAGGAAGCACAAAAATCGTTTCGAAAACTGTTTCAGTTAAACCACCTCGGACGAGATGTTCTAGGTCAACCGAGGTACTTGACCTCGTTTGGCAAGAATCACCCCGGTCGAGGCCATAAAATATTTTTCTCTAACCAATTTTTGACGTTTTTCTCAATCAAATAACTTGTATGCATGCATGTAGTCTCAGATAAACACATAGAGCCAAGTAAAGCATAATAAGATCATAAATATCCAAGAGTCATACACATAAGGTCACATAAAATACATCAATACCCCATAATTGGGACACATTGTCCCAATGGGTCAAAATAAGTATGAAATAGAGTACTCACCGGACATAAGCTGAGCTGCATAAATAATAAAGAAAAGAAATCCCTGCAAGCTCTAATCCTGATTTGCTGGTGGTGGTGGTGGATACGGGAAGAAGGGATGCTGGGATGGATCAAAAGGGTAGCCCACAGTATGCTGGAACTGTATCTCCAACATCCGGCGCTGGTAGTGCTGGCTCTCCCTCAACTCCAACATGTCCAAGGATAGGGCGGCGTACGAGTCGATCATCTAATCCGTCAGCTCGTCAATCCGTCGGTGAGCTACGGGATCCATCTGTCTACGGACTCTGCACCTAGCAGGACGTGATGGTGCTGCAGCTGCCTCCTCCTCTGTAGCCTCATCGTCTAGGTCGACAACCGGCACATTGGGGCCGGCTGTATCTGTCCCTATCTCCATGGTAGTACCGCCGTCATCCTCCTCCTCCTGTGCCTGAGCTGCTGCGTCTCTAGCATCCTCATTGTAAGGTATACACGCGGTAGACCAGTAGTGTGGATCGTAGACTGAGAACTGGGCTGACCACCTGATACCCTGAGGGGCAGTCTACTCACAAGGCATCGCCACATATGGCGTAATGAGTACACGAGGAACTAGAATCCTCCTGGTGATCATCTCCTGTAATCCTAGCGGCTTGGCAGCCGCCACCAGAGTATATGCACTCAGATCAAGGTCCATGACTGTAGCTGTGTGAGTCACAAGGCCGACACAACAAATATCTCCCTTCCCCTTAGCCTTGATCCGGTGCAGATCCTCAACTAGCATCGCACCAAAATCAGGCACTCCCCCAATCACCATACAGAATAGGCTCAGAAGCTCCCCCTGTCTAATCTTCTGGGGCGTCTCAGTACGCGCCAGAAGTGTCTCATTGAATATCCGGTGGGCTAGTCGGAAAGCGAGGTGGAAGATGATACGCTCCCTAGAGTCTCCAGGTCTCCACCTGTCAGCATGCTCAACAACATGAGCAATCTAACCCCAAAATTGTCGAGCTACGGCTCGAGAAGGGAAGTCGGGAACTGTGGGGGTCGGGAAGCCAAAGATGTCTCTCCACTGGTCCATGGGAACGAGGTAGTTCCGGTTCAGCAACCGGTACTTGATGGCTCTCTCCTCAGGCAAGTGAGTCACAAAACTCACAAACTCTAATGTAGGCTCGAGGTAGGTTGGAGCTCTAATCTCCATGAACTGCTCCAACCCCACCATGGAAACCATCCTTCTCAAATCATCAGCCACGTGGAGGCAATCAAAAGTAGAAATATCAAGAAACCGCGGCGCAATCACAAGGCGCGTGCAGATACGGTCATAGTCAGTCTGGTGACGCTCGTGTATCACCGGAATAGAAGGTCGGGAAGAAGAAGAAGAAGAAGAAGGTGAGGATCTATCCCTCAGAACTAACTGGCGATCAGATCTGAAACTCATTTTTCTTTCTCTGACAGGTCACCTCGGTTTCTCTGACAATCTCAAGAACACCTCGGCCGAGGCACATGTCGACTGGACCGAGGTGATAAACTGTTCGAGTTTAACTCTCTGATTTCCAGTTCTTTTCCCCCAATATCACTATAGATTGTTCCTATGGGGTACTTAATCCTTTTTCAACACAAATTAATGGCAACCAAGGCCAAATTTGACTGAAATTAGCGAGAAGAGGAAAGTTAGGGTTTTCGAACGTTTGCCCCAGATTCGGTCGATTCGAGGCGTTTTTGTTGCAGATTCTTGCTTGCAAACTGATTCTCTTGCTTTTCCTTGCAGAATCGAAGCAGAAATCGTCGAAAATGAGTGAAAATCGGAGAAACGAGCTGTAAATAGCGCCGCGGTCGAGAAGGGTTAGGAGGGAAGAGAGAGAAACCGTTCCCCTTTTATACCCCTCCCCGGTTCTACTGTCACCTCGGTCGAGATGGTCCCGACCGGACCGAGGTGTCTGGACCGAGGTGGATCGTTGTCAGCCCTAGTCGCCTCGGTTGTTCAAGAATCATCTCGGTCGAGGTGCTGTGATTGCAACCGAGATGTGTCTCAGTCAAACTCCGTCTTCTCAATTTCTCGAACTTTTGTCCTTCTAGTGTTGCTCCTGGGTTGTAATCCTTCCTTAGAAAGTACCTGGTTTCTGTCTAGGACGCTAAAAACAAAGCAAAGCAAAGCAAAGCAAAAGCAAACTATCTAAAGCTAGACTAGGAAAGGGAAAAGAAAGCAATACCTTGGGTTGCCTCCCAAGAAGCGCTTGATTTAAGGTTACTAGCTGGACCGTACGGCATCCCTAAACATGCTGGAAGGTGTCCTCACCCCATACTTCTCCTTCATCATGGGGTGAGATAAAGAAGTTTATCAAATGTTCCAGCAAATGCAAGTGCTCATCTGGGAATCAATCGTCTATGGGTGGTTCGTCCTTCTCGCGTGAAGATGGAGGTAGCCGGCTGAGGTGATCCACAACAGAATATTTGGATCCCTTCTTATCGCGAATCTCTAGGTCAAACTCTTGAAGCAAGAGAATTCATGGAATAAGACGTGGCTTAGCATCCTTCTTAGCAAGTAACGAATAGCTGCATGGTCAGTGTAAACAATAACTTTTGCTCCCACTAAGTAAGAGCGAAATTTCTCAAAAGCATATACAACCGCCAAAAGCTCCTTTTCGGTGGTGGCGTAGGTAAGTTGGGCTTCATCTAGTGTCTTGCTAGCATAGTAAATGGTGTTGGTCCGGCCATCCTTATTTTGGCCAAGCACCGCTCCTACCGCCACATCACTCGCATCACACATGATGTCAAAGCGCAAGGTCCAATCCGGAGGTTGGATAATGGGAGCGGAGATCAATGCTTCCTTTATCCTGAAAAATGTATCAAGACATTCCTGCGAAAACTCAAAAACAACATCCTTATTCAAGAGTTTAGTTAGTGGTTTAGAAATCTTCGAGAAATCCTTGATGAACCTACTATAGAAACATGCATGCCCGATAAAACTCCTCACACCCTTAACAGAACAAGGGGGAGGAAGTTTCTCAATAGTCTCGATCTTAGCTCGATCGACCTCAATACCTCGGTTGGAAATGAGGTGTCCTAGCACAATGCCTTCATTAACCATAAAATGACACTTCTCCCAATTCAAAACGAGATTTGTGTCTTCACATCTTTGTAGAAATAGAGAAAGGTTAGATAGGCAATCATCAAAAGAGGAACCATATACTAAAAAGTCATCCATAAATACCTCCATGATCTCCTCTATGTACTCGGAAAAAATGGCCATCATGCATCGCTGGAAGGTAGCGGGTGCATTACATAATCCAAATGGCATCCTCCTATAAGCGAATGTCCCCCATGGACAAGTGAAGGTGGTCTTCTCTTGATCATCCGGATGGATAGGAATCTGAAAGAAGCCACTATAACCATCTAAATAGCAAAAATGTGAATGCTGGGCTAACCGTTCGAGCATTTGATATATGAAAGGAAGTGGAAAATGGTCGTTCCGAGTGGCCACGTTCAGCTTCCTATAGCCGATGCACACCCTCCAGCCCGTAACGGTCCTAGTTGGGATCAACTCGTTGGTCTTATTAATCACAACGGTCATCCCTCCTTACTTCGGAACTACATGCACTGGGCTCACCCATTTGCTATCCGAGATAGGAAATATGATACCTGCATCCAACAACTTAAGAATTTCTTTCTTTACAACCTCTTTCATGATCAGATTTAACCGTCTTTGAGGTTCCCGTGAAGTCTTATGATCATCCTCCATTAATATTCTATGCATGCAGAAAGAATGCTTAATACCAATAAGATCATCAATAGTATAACCCAAACCCTTTTGATGTTTTCTCAGGACATGCATCAGTTTAGATAATTCAGTTTCGGAAAGGGAAGCACTAACAATAACGGGATAAGTAGAATCCGGTCCAAGGAAAACATACCTCAAGTGACTTGGAAGCGGTTTAAGCTCCACAACTGGGGGTGCTTTCGGAGGGGGATCCTTGCTTCCTCCTTCTAGTGGAGTAGATTTAGATCGAAGAATTGGACTTTTAGAAGTCTTAGTTGACATCATCTCGCTTGCGACCTCGGTCGAGGTCCAAAGTGGGTGACCGAGATGTTCTTCAGTCAAGAACACCTCGCGTGGTCCAGAAAGTGCCTCGGTCGAGGTACTCGAACTGGGTCCAAAACTGGAGTTCTCTTATCCTGGATTAGTCTTTCAATCTTAGCTCCTGGATCTTTTTCCAGTGCCTTTAAGCTCCGTATATCTGCATCACAAGAAGCATCTATACCTTCCTCCATTAAGCTAAAACTAATAACTCTTTCAAGAGGATCATTAATAAGGATAGAGCTCACCAATTCTCTTGATTCTTCTTCATCATAGATGTTGAAGATATCATCCTCCAACGGCTCTCCTTTCATTGCAGCTAGCAATGCAAACTCCACTTGATCTCCGCCAATGTTGAATTTCAACTTGGCGTTCTTACAATCCACATTGCAACCCGAAGTTGCTAGAAATGGCCTCCCGAGAATGATAGGAACGGGATAATCTGCGGGAATATCACAACAAAGTTTATAGGTAAATAGAAGTTACCTAACTTAACCAGAACATCTTCCAAAATGCCCACGGGATGGGTAATGGAGCGGTCCGCCATGTATAGCCTTATCTTCACCGGCTTGGGCTCTCCAAGTCCGATCTTCACACATAGCTCCTAGATCACACAACGCCTCACAAGTAACATCCCCAACTTGAATGGGAATGCAAAGCCGGGATCTTTCAACTTAGGTGGCATCTTTTCCTTCATGATTTGAATGAGCTCCGAGGATTTAGATGTCATCCTTACTTCATCAAAATCTTCCAGTTTCCTCTTCCTTGGTAGAATCTCCTTTAAGAATTTCCCATAGGCGGGCATCCCTAGAATGACATCAAGGAAAGGGATTCTAATATGTAATTTATTCATCAAGTCAAGGAACTTACCAAAGTTCTTGTCTAGATGTGCTCTAGCCCTTGACTGGGGGAATGGAAGTGGTGGTTTATATGCAGGAGGTGGGACATGAACTTCAGTTTTGTCCGTCACTTTCTGAGACTCCACCTCGGATGGTACCTTGACCGAAGTGTTCTTCGTATGCACTAGCATCGACCGAGGCACTAGATCTGCAGTTTTCAATCCACTTCTCGTCGTTATTGCCATGATTTGTCCTTTTGGGTTGCTCTCTGTCCTTGTTGGGAGCTTCCTTGGATCTCTTGGCGCTTCATTCGCCTTATTAAAGAATTGTTTTTCTAAGACTTTTTGTGCCTTCGAAAATAAAGTCATGGACGTCTCCATAGCGTTGAGCTTGATCAAGATGGCCTCCAGCACTGCATCTTTCTTCTCTGGCTGGGACGAACTTGATCCAGGCTCCTGGCTCTTCAATGGAGTAGAAGAAGAAGAAAAGGGATTAAAAAAATTATTAGACTTGGAATTAGAATAATGGTTACCCGGATTTTGATTGTTGGATCTCCAATTGTTGTTGTTGGAGCCTCTATTATTGTTGTAGTTGTTGTTCCGGGAACCATGATTGTTGTTCCTTGACCCTTGATATCCTCCCTCCTCCTTTTTGGTGTGAGCAACCAAAAGGTCTTTCAATTGTTTCACATCATTCTTGAGGGAGATGAGTTGATTGTCATTTGATGGAGCTTCCTGAAAGTTAACTCTCTTAAAATTTTCAGCTCCTTGGTGGGAGTACTTCTCCATGTGCAAAGCTTGTTTCTCAATATACTCCCAAGCTTCATCAATCGGCATGTCCATGAATGTGCCGGCGGATAGTAGTTGAAGGTTGAATTGGGTAGCTCCATCCAATCCCTTGAAAAAAATCTTCATCAACTCTATCTTTGGAATCCAATGATGTGGGCAATCCAAAAGAACATCTTTAAACCTCTCCCATGACTTGGACAAACTCTCCTTGTCCTTCATGATAAATGCATTGATTTTTCCTCTCATCTCAGCGGTTTTGAAGGGGGGAAAAAACTTTGTTAAGAACTCCGTCATCATCTCCTCCCAAGTGTTGATCTTTCCGGGAGGAAGAGACTGATACCAAGTAAGCGCCCTGTCTTTCAAAGAAAAGTAAAAAGGACTTAGCTTGTAATTATTATTTTCCAGCCTTGAAGGTCTCAAGGTCTCCATCAAAATCTCATAGTTTTGTAAATGTTGATGCGGAGACTCCCTCTCTAAACCTCCAAACTGGCATTGGCGGATCATGGATAGAACTTGCAGTCGAAGTTCATAATCATGCTCCGCTGGATCACCTAGGTTGACTCCTGGACGCCTCACTTGCTGGTTTGCGTCCATCCTCTGTCCTAGGGTCTGTGGAATACCTGCAAAAAGGATATCTCGAACAGGCATCCGAGGTGGAAGTATCTCGGTCGGGGCAGCTGGAGCGGGGTCCTGCCTCGGTCGAGGGTCTGGTCGATGCAGAATTTGAGCTCGAAGCTCATCCATATCTGCTTCAATCTTTGCAGCTCTGGTGCGAGTTTCCTTTCTTTCGCGCTGCAGTTCTTCCCTATTGAGGCGCAGTTATTCCATCGCCTCCTTCAATTCGGCCTCAAGATCGCAATTGTCTTGGTTGGCCATTTTAGCTTCTTTCAAGCGTCGTTTGTATGTCTTTTCTGGTTCGGGATCGTAAGGAACGATTTCCTTCCCAGCACGGGTTCTTCGCATAAACCTAAGAAAAAAAACTTACGAAAGTCACTCAAGTAGAGTGGTTAGTAGCAACAAGGGCAATTGCCCCGAAAGACAACCGCAACCGGCTCGGTCTAGACCAAGTCTCCGGCAACGGCGCCAAAAACTTGTTCGCTCCAAACGGTGTGTGCAAGCTTTAAATTTATATCCCAAGAAATATGCTTAAACAAAGATGTGAACCCACAGTGTACGGATCAATTATAGTAAAAGCATGAATCCCGGGGTGTCGAACTCAGGGACTTAGGTGAAACAAAGCAAGTATAGGTTGTCAATGCAACTAATAACCACAAAAGCGATTAAAGCAATCAAAGAGATGATAATAAGGTCAATTAAAGGAAATATGCAAATTCTAGGGATTAAAGCATCTAGTTGTGGTTCCAACTCAAGATCTCAAGATAAGCGGACAAAGCTGAGATTTTGCAAAATGAAGGTGTTTCTAAAGTGGAATAGATCACCGGGTAAGTCTCACTACTCACTAACTTCAAACCAAAAGCTCCTAGTACCGGGTAAATCTCAAGGTACTAAGGAAAGGAATTATAATCTCAAACCAACACACCAACTAAGGGAATAGAATCAACATTTACCGGGTAAGTCTCAGGCTAACTAACAAAGATGGAATGAAGGCACACTCAAACCTCAATAAAGGATAAACCCTTAGTACTTACACTTATGATCATGGGTAAACAAACTAAGGAATCACCGGGTAAGTCTCATCCTAGGCTTGCATTGAACCAGGAAAGGTGTAATAAGAATAGGATTTGGCAAACTCTAACACTTAACTCTCAGTTACGGATCAGAAAAGTCACCTCGGTCCGTCAAGTTCCACCCCGGCCGAGATGTTCATCGACTGAACGAGATGTTTTAGGGTTAAGGATAAAGACTCGAACTTTCAAGGTCCTACTGGATTTAAGATTATTCTATCATTGTTTTTCCGACAACTTTCAGCCAATCACCCTAGAATCGCACAAAGAAATTAGCAACTCATCATCATGAAAACAAAAATCAAATATATGGGAAGAGAATGAATATTTGAACACAAAAACCTTAAGAACAAGGCTTCAATAACTGAATCAAATATCAAACAAATCAGCGTTCCTTGGATCACAAATCCAATAAGACAATCAAACAAAAGGGAATTTAAGAAAGTCTTACAAATCCCCTCAAAACCTATATCCGAACTATCAATCCTTTCTTGATTGATCTTCAATCTCTCTTCTTTCCTTCAAAGATTCTAGAAAATCCTCTCTTTGTTGGTCATTCTCAGCCTCCAAGCATTGTTAAACTTGTGGAAAATTCAACCCTTTATATAGAAGAATTATCTTCCAAAGATAATAATATCTTAAAAAGATAATTTCCTAATAAAATATATCTTATCTCCAAAATAGATCTCCCAAATATAAGATCTTCCTTCCAGAAATCCAGCCCAAAAATATATGATCTCTCCTTCCAAAAATAAAAGATCTCAGCCAAATAAAATATATCTCGCCTCGTCAGGGTATTCGCCTCGGTCGGGGTGCTCCTCTAGATCACCTCGGTCGAGGTGACATTGTAGCTGACCGAGGTGAATCTCAGCTGAATGTGAAATCTCTCAAATCTGGTCCAAAGTAAATCTTCTTTGTTAATTCCTTGCTTCCTGAGTTCTCTTTTAAGCTTCAGAATGTATCTCCTATGACTCATTTGTTCCTTAGCTCCATTTCGATCCAAAATGTTCTGTTTTACCTACGATTACAACGAAACTTGGTGTAGACCTCGATTCCCGTAAAGGTAGATGAAACGACAATATAATCACATAGTATACATTCAAACATGCAGATTATTGAAGATAAAACGTCCAAACAAGTCCCAAAATATAGACAATAATACATGCTATCAACCTAGAATAGCATCCATGAACGGAATGTTAATATGCAATTTAGACATGAGTTCAAGGAATTTACCGAAATGTTTATCCAAACGAGCTCTTGCTCGTGATTGTGGGAACGGTAGTGGTGGCTTATATGGAGGTGGTGCCACATATGTTGGCTCATCATCTTTGCTCTTGCCTCCTTCTTCTTGTAATGGTTCTTCCTCCACTACTACTTGCTTTCCCTTGTCATTCCCTTTAGGTAAGGGATCTTTCATGATCAACCCACTCCTTGTTGTAATGGCCAAAACTTGGCCTCTTGAGTTGTCCTCGGTCTTTCCGGGAAGCTTTCCCGGATCCCTTTGTGCTTCAACTGCTTTTTGGAACACTTGTGCTTCTAGCACCTTTTGAACTTTTGAAATGGACGTCACCGTGCTCTCAAGTCCACTCAACCTTCCAAGCAATTGTTCAAACATCATTTCGGTTCTATCCTTTAGAGGTTGAGCAAAACCGGGTGGAGGCTCTTGTGAAGCCTTAGGTGGTGGGGTTGCGCTTGTGGAAGCGGGAGGGTTCAAGGCACCATTCGGGTTAGAATAGGAGAACCCGGAATGATTGTGATTAGGCCGGTAATTGTTGTATTGCTGGTTGTTGTTGTTGAAGTTCCTAGGGCCTTGATAATTTTTGAAGTTACCCCTTCCCATGTAGTTAATGTCCTCCTCCTTGGAAGCCAAGTTGGCTTGCACTTGCACTTGAGGACATGCTTGATTATTCAAGGTTATGGCACACAACTCCCTCAAAGACTTAAGCTCATTGTTAATTGCATCAAGTTTGTAGTTGTTCATGGTGACTTCACTCACTTCATATACTCCCGGTTTCCTCCCATCACTCTTCCTATGGGAGTACTTCTCTATCACCAAGGCTTGCTTCTCTACAAAGTCCCAAGCCTCATCCACATTCTTCTCCATGAATGTTCCTCCGGAAAGCGATTGGAGCTTGAATTGACTATCCTCATCAAGTCCCTTGAAATATATCTCCAATAGCTCTATCTTCGGTATCCCATGGTGTGGATAATCTAGGAGGAGGTCTTTGAACCTCTCCCAAGATTTGAATAGGCTATCTCTATCCTTCATCACGAAGGCATTGATCTTCCCTCTTAGCTCGGTCGTCTTGGAAGATGGGAAGAACTTTGTCAAGAACTCGGTTGTCATCTCCTCCCAAGTACTCACACGTCCTAGTGGAATGGATTGGTACCAAGCCAAGGCTTTATCCTTAAGTGAGAAGGAAAAATCCCTAAGCTTGTGGTTGTTGTTCTACAATCTAGGTGGCCTTAGAGTCTCCATCAAGATCTCATAGTTCATCAAGTGTTGATGAGGGGACTCTCCTTCCATCCCTCCAAATTGATTGTTCCGGATCATTTGTATCACTTGAGGACGGAGATCATAGTCATGGGTTGCGGGATCTCCTAAGTTTACACCCGGACGGTGCACTCTTTGGGCTGGATCCATACGTTGCCCTAGCGTTTGTGGCTCCTCAATGATGATCGGCTCGAACCGAACATTAACCGCTGGCGGCGTTGGTGTTGGTGGTGGAGGTTGTTGACGATTAAGCTCCCTTTGCACAAGAGCTTGCCTAATCTCTTCAATTTCCCTCCTAGTTGCTTCTTGCCTCTCATTGGCAAGTCTCCTCTCATTCTCCAAGGATTCATCCCTTAGCCTAAGTTGCTCTAAGGCCTCATTCAACTCAGCTTGAAGATCTCTTCCGGCCATCTCCTTCTTCTTTTTAATGCTCTTGGATCTAGTCTTAAGAGTTTTCTCTGATTCGGGATCGAATGGAGCTAAATCCTTGCCACGAGATCTTCGCATGCACCTAAAGAATGGGAGATGTCCTGAAAATTCAAAGACACAAACCAAACAAGATCAAAAGCAACAAGAAAGACCTACACTATAAACAATCACAAACAATGATTCAATCTAGACCTAGTCCCCGGCAACGGCGCCAAAAACTTGTTACGCTAGAAACGTATAGCACAAAAGTCTTAAATTTATAACTCGATATAATTTCGTAACTCCTATCGAACCCACAGTGTATGGGTCATTTTGTACCAAGGATAGCATTCCGAGGTCGAACACAAAGACTAAGGTGAAATCAAATCAAGGAAAAGATTATGGATAGTGCAAATCTAGTCTAGGAAAAGGGAAAGGAATAAAGAAATGAAAATCATGATATTTTTGGGTTTGGTTTTTGAGGTGATCAAACAAAGATCACGAATGATGCAAGATTATAAAACAAACTAACAAATCAAACTAATAATACAAGTAAGCAACACAAACACAAGATATGTGATCAAAGAGAGAAAAGCGGATTCTAGGGGTTAGGACTTCCGGTTGTGGCATTGGACTCAAGCTTCTAATCAATCCTTGGACAAGCTACGGTATGTTGGGATAGGGGTGATTCTCAAATGGATCAATCACCGGGTAAGTCTCATGGTCCACTAATCCCTCACCTAAGGTCCTATCACCGAGTAAGTCTCTAGGAGCCTAAGATTGGGAATTATACACAAACCGGATTGCTATCTAGGGGTCAAACCTCTCCTTACCGGGTAAGTCTAGGGAAGGCAAGTCTTAAGTAACAACCCTAGCGCACTCAGTCCAATAGCGGCTTATGAGGCTCACTATTACCTAGGGTTCATCATCTTGAGTATCTAAGATCGAGAACTACTAGGTAGGTCTCTTCCCTCACTTAGTTTGCTAGCATTAGGTCAGCCTAGACTAGATTAAGCTTAACAAACACTAGGATTTCAACAATCTAACATCCTAACATTCAGATTCATCAATACAAGCACAGTAGAGAAAACCACGGGCGGATCATCCTAAACCACGGCCGTGGAAAGGTATGAACAAACCGTGATTCTCAACAGTGGTTAGGTTCGAGCAAGCAAATCATCAAAGGGTCCATTCAAGTCTATTCTATCATAGTCCAACCCATAACCATCATTCCATTACCCTAAAATCACAACTATTTAGCTAACAACATGCATTTTAAGATTCAAACTCAACAAGCAACCATTCATGGCTTCCATAGCCAGAAAATGAAATGAAAGAGAAAAGAACAAGTAGTAACAAGAAAACCCAGCTGAATATAAGTTTAAGCAAGACTTACAACCCTTCAAAAGAAGGTCCAAAACGTTCCTTACAATCCTTGCAAATGTCTTCAACCAAGGTCACTCAAAAATCACTCAAAAGCTATGAAAACTCTAAGATAAATGTTGTGTCTTCTTCTTCCCCAAAATGAGAGTGTTTTTCTTCCCCTCCAAGTCTCTCCTCCAATGGAAAATGATGTGTGTAAGAGAGAGTGTGGGAGAGGATCCCCTAGCAACAGCCTGCAAGACAACTTATATTCTCCATCAAGGGCAAGAGTCGGGCATGGAGATCGTGGGACAGCTGTCACTGTTGTCCAGAGAAAACCACGGCCAAAATTATGGGCGTGGTTCTTGGCTCTTGGCCGTGGTTTTGCTTGTTCAGCTTCCTTTGGATCATTAAGCCACGAGTTGGTGCAAGGCATGCACCAACAAGGTCCTATGTGTTCTCCTTTGCTCCTAGCTTGCTTCTTAATGAGTCCGGAAGTGTGTAATCACGAGGAATGATCCTCAAATGTATCGATTAAGCTCCAAAAGCTCCCCAAAATACCTACAAAACCGACAAAAGCCCGTGTAGACGTCTATCTCGACAATATGCATGATTTAAGCATAAACGTTATGAGTTAATGCCAAACCATGCATGAATAACGGGAAAAACTATCTAAATGGATGCCTAAACTAACTTCATAAATCACGTTATCAAACTACATAATAAATGAAGAAAAGAAATCCATGAAGCTCTATTCCTCGTCAGCTGACGGTGGTGGATGTGGGATGTAGGGATGTTGGGAAGGATCAAAAGGATAGCCCTCATATGCTGGAACTGGATCTCCTGCATACAACGCTGGTAATGTTGGCTCTCCTACATACGATGCATCCATCCATCAGTGTGTTTGCGCTCATCAACAAAGTGCTGGGAGATGTCAACCATCATAGCCGCGTAGGAATCAATCATCTGATCTGTAAGCTCATCCATCCGTCGGTGGCCCTCGGGATCTCTACGGTGGCGGGATTTGTGCTGAGGTTGTGGTGGTGGTGGTGCTTCTCTCTCATCCTCCGTCGCCTCGTCGTCGAGGTCAACGGTGGGAATACTATATCCGCCGGTATCAGTACCGGTCTCTACGGCACCTCCGTACTCATCATCATCCTCCTCCTCCTCAACTACCTCTCTAGCATCCTGCATAAAAGGAAACCAAGCAGCAGACCAAAACTAATGGTCAAAGACAGAAAACTGAGATGACCACATAATACCCTGAGGAGACTTCGTCTCCCATAGCATGGCAACGTAGGGTGTGCCAAGACCACGAGGGGTGAGAATACGACGAGTGATCATCTCCTACAATCCCAACGGCTTTGCAGCAGCGACAAGTATACAAGATGACATGTCCAAGGGCATCTCATTCCTTCTTGAGATGTTGCCCGTCCTTTGGCAAGCGTCACAAGCTACCACAAAATTCTACACATCCTTAAACAAGTTAGGCCAATAAAAACCGGATTGCAATACCTTTGCACACGTCTTGTGTGAGCTAGCATGGCCTCCACATGGCAAGGAATGACAATGGTGGATCACACTCTCCACCTCATCTTCCGGAACACACCTCCTAAAGACTCCATCCGGTCCTCTCTTGAACAAGAGAGGCTCGCTCCAATAGTAATGCCTCACATCCTTGAAAAACTTTTTCCTTTGGGCATATGACAAACCGGGTGGCACCTCTTCACACACAAGGTAGTTCACTCTATCCGCATACCATGGCTCACTCCCTCTAGACACTTGAAGTAAGTACTCCTTCATCATTTGCAATTGCTCATCCCGGAATGAGTCATCAATCGAGATGTCATCTCTCTCAATCTCCAATGGTGGTAGCCTACTAAGATGGTCCGCCACTGAATTTTCGGAACCCTTCTTGTTCCGAATTTCCAAGTCAAACTCTTGGAGGAGAAGGATCCACCGAATCAAGCGAGGCTTGGCATCTTTCTTTGTGAGGCGATAACGGATCGCAGCATGATCCGTGTACACAATGACCTTTGCTCCAACAAGGTATGACCGGAACTTCTGAAAGGCATACACCACCGCAAGCAACTCTTTCTTGGTTGTGGCATAGTTGAGTTGGGCATCATCTAGAGTCTTGCTAGCATAGTAGATGGCATGTGTAAGCCCATCTTTATTTTGTCCCAAAACAGCCCCAACAGCCACATCACTTGCATCACACATTATTTCGAATGGTAAGCTCCAATCCGGAGGTTGCATGATAGGGGCGGAGATCAAAGCATCCTTCAACCTACAAAATGCTTCAAGAAAATCCTTGGAGAAAACAAACTCAACATCTTTCATTAGTAGGTTAGTGAGAGGCTTAGAAATTTTAGAGAAATCTTTTATAAACCTCCGGTAAAAACCGGCATGCCCTAAGAAACTCCTTACCCCTTTCACCGAGGTAGGTGGTGGCAACTTCTCTATCATTTCTATCTTTGCTCTATCAACCTCAATGCCTCGTTGGGAAACCAAGTGTGCCAACACTATGCCTTCACTCACCATGAAGTGGCATTTCTCCCAATTCAAAACATGGTTAGTTTCCTCACATGTCTTCAACACCAAAGACAAGTTAGCCAAGCAATCATCAAATGAAGATCCATACACCTAGAAATCATCCATAAACACTTCCATAATGTTCTCAATATATTCAGAAAAAACAGCCATCATACACCTTTGAAAGGTGGCGGGTGCATTAACAACCCAAATGGCATTCTCCTATATGCAAATGTTCCCCAAGGACATGTAAATGTTGTTTTCTCTTGGTCATCCTGGTGAATAGGGATTTGGAAAAAACCACTATAGCCATCTAAGTAACAAAAGTGTGAATGTTGAGCTAACCTCTCTAGAATTTGGTCAATGAAGGGAAGAGGGAAGTGATCTTTCCTAGAGGCCACATTAAGCTTCCTATAGTCATTACACATTCTCCACCCCGTAACCATCCTAGTTGCGATTAGTTCATTGTTCTCATTAGTTACTACGTTCATACCACCCTTCTTAGGAACAACATGTACGGAACTAACCCATTTACTATCCGAAATCGGGAAAATGGTTCACGCATCTAGCAATTTCAAGATTTCTTTCTTGACTACCTCTTTCATAATAGGGTTCAACCTTCTTTGAGGTTCAATTGAAGGTTTATGGTTGTCTTCCATTAAGATTTTATGCATGCACAAGGAAGGTTTAATGCCAACTAAATTATCAATAGTGTAACCAATAGCTTTCCTATGGAATTTCAATTCATTCAACAATCTATCAACCTCATCATCACTCAAAGATGCATTCACAATCACGGGATAAGTAGAATTTGAACCAAGGAAAGCATACTTTAAATGAGAAGGGATAGGCTTAAGATCGAGTTTAGGAGGACCTTTATCGGTTGGAGATGATCCATACAATGTAGGTTGAGATGGTTCCAAAGCCATAGAAGACTCTCCAAGACTCCTTGAAGCTTGATCAACAACTAAGGGACTTTCTGGAGAAACCACGGGCAAAACCACGACCTCTGGCACAACCACGGGCGTAGAATTGGAGAAACTAGCACTTTTGGACATTACAGAGAGTTCCACGGGTGAAACCACGGGCGTGGTTCCTGGTGCCAGGCCTTGGTTCCTACAGTGATTCAACACCACTTCGTGCACTTCAAATTCAGCACTTGTCTCCTTTTCTAATGCATCCAAAGCTCGGATTTCTTCATTGCAATCATCCTCAACTCCTTCCTCCATCAAACTCAAGCAGAGAACCTTCTCAAGTGGATCATTGATCAAGATCGAGCTCACAACTTCCCTAGACTCATCTTGCTCAACAATGTTGAAGACATCTTCACCAAGGGTTGACCCCTTCATTATTGTGGACAGCTTGAACTTGATATTCTCTTCCCCTAAGTTGAAAGAGAGGATTCCATTTTTGCAATCCACTAAGCATCCGGATGTGGCTAAGAATGGCCTTCCCAAAATGATAGCAACCGGGTAGTCTGCCGGGATGTCCAAGAAAACAAAATCGATTGACACATAGAACTTCCCAAGCTGAACCAGTATGTCCTCTAGGATTCCCATGGGGTGAGTGATTGAACGGTCTGCCATGTAGAGGGTCATCTTGACAGGCTTTGGTTCTCCTAGTCCAACCTTGTTGCAAAGTGCAAGCGGGATAATGCTTACACTTGCTCCAAGGTCACATAGGGCTTCATATTGCACTTCTCCAACTCCAATTGGCACACAAAAAGATCCCGAATCTCGCAGCTTAGGAGGAATCTCCTCCCTCATGGTTTGAATCAACTCGGAAGATCTCTTTTTCATTCTCACCTCTCCATACTCCTCCAACTTCCTCTTGTTGGAGAATAGCTCCTTCAAAAACTTTCCATAGGCCAGCATACCTATGTTCGCTCCAAACGGTGTGTGCAAGCTTATTTATATCCCAAGAAATATGCTTAAACAAGGATGCGAACCCGCATTGTATGGATCAATTATAGTAAAAGCAAGAATTCTGGGGTGTCGATCTCAAGGACTTAGGTGAAACAAAGCAAGTATAGGTTGTCAATGCAACTAATAACCACAAAAGTGATTAAAGTAATCAAAGAGATGATAATAAGGTCCATTAAGGTAAATATGCAAATTCTAGGGATTAAAGCATCTAGTTTTGGTTCCAACTCAAGATCTCAAGATAAGCGGACAAAGCTGAGATTTTGCAAAGGGAAGGTGTTTCTAAAGAGGAATAGATCACTGGGTAAGTCTCACTACTCACTAACTCCAAACCAAAAGCTCCTATTACCGGGTAAATCTCAAGGTACTAAGGAAAGGAATTATAATCTCAAACCAACACACCAACTAAGGGAATAGAATCAACCTTTACCGGGTAAGTCTCAGGCTAACTCACAAAGATGGAATGAAGGCATACTCTGTAATAGCTAGGATTTCTGAATTCTAATTAATGTTGATTAACTTAATCAGTGATAGTAATTGACATATAACTTGCGAAGATTGCGCAATTGTTGAGTATAAGTCCCACCGTTATGTTCCTGGCGTAATTTTGGGCTTATGGTGAAATTTTCACTTTTTCTCCCGAGTAATTATTTTTACCCTCCGATATTATTTGGAGCATTTGGGAGCTCCAATTAATAAAAATGCAGTTGAGAGAAATGATCAGGACATCGGACATGTCCTAGATATGAAATCACATGGAAAGGCAAAACGGACAAAAGAGTCGCTATTTCGTTTCTTAACCGCTAAGAAAGACGGCTTAGGAATACACGATTTCCGAGGCAATTGTGGAATAATTATCCCTAAAATATTCAAGATCTATTATTCCAATTTCGAGAAGTTTGGAGAAGGGGGTTCAACCCACCATTGGATCGATAAAAGGATAATTATCGACTTTGCTAAAGGATAATTATCGACTTTGCTAAAGGATAATTATCGACTTCACTATAAATAGCAGAAAATCGTTTATTAATTCATTTCCTTTCACGTTTCCTCGTAAAAGCTCTAATTTCTCTCAAACTTCAAACTCAGATCTACTCTCCGTTTCTAATCCGATTTCAATTCCGTTTGAGTTTTTGGATTTCTCTCTTCATTCTCTTCATATCGGTACCGAGTTTCTCCATTTCCGAGTAGATGAAGACCTGGTCGAGCAAATATGTCACCAGGACAGTTCCATCGCTCAGATTCCGGTGAATTTGATGTTGTACATGCGTAGCCTGCGTCGTTGTGATTCCGAATCTTCTTTCAGATCGTCAATCGGGTTAGTAACGAATAAGTTATGAATTTATTCGTTTTCCGTACTGCGATTTGGCCTAAATCGACCTTAGGCTTTTCAAAAATGGATAATTAGAAATTTCATTATGATCATTATATTATTCTGGTGTTTATGAGTTGTTTGTTGATGAAATCTGATGACAGGTAGGTTTAGAAATGGCCTGGGGGCAAAACGTTATTCTCGTGAAATATAATTAATTAATTAAAGGTTAATTAATTAAATTAGGATTAAATTTGAGATTGAGAAATACTGATTAGATGCATGCTAGGTGTCAGAATGATTTGAGGATCATGATGATGTTATGGATATCGGTTGTGGTTTTAAGGATTAGTATGTGTACGAGTATGATGAGATGTTATGTTAAGGATATGCGTTAGGCATTTATGAATGTGTTGAGGATCTGAGGTTTAGATTTGAGATATAGGTTGGTTGTGGTTAGTGAGACGAGTCTCCTAACCTTTGCAGTATGTGATTGTGTGTGCCTTGCTATTGCAGGCGCTGATTACTTCCCCAAGGGGAAGTTGTGACGTGGTACAGGTTACGAGTATATCACGTAAGTCCATAGGACTTACTTAGCGTGCAGTTGTGGATTGTATGATTGTGATGGTTGTGTGTTCATATGATTGTGCATTTATAACCTAAACCGGACTAGGATGACCATTCATTACATTTATTTGGCCCAAGTGTATTATAACGGGCGGTAACCGCCGGTCTCCGCCTGCTGGTTAGGAGGAGGTGCCCTGAAGATGATCTCACAGGAGGGGACGAGTGAAGGTCACCCCCATGCAAAACTCCTGTGTTACGTTGGATGGGATGGGGTTCTTGAGGCTCCTCGTGTTACAAAAGAAGTTGAATTAGTAATGGAATAACGTAATGAAAGATAATAAATGAATGTGTGTGGCATTGCATGTTTGAGATGTTGATGTGTGGTTGTGCTATAACCTTCATGCTTTTCATTGCTGTAGCTAACGGTTTCATACCGTGTTGTAGTGTTCTGCAGGTTAGGAATACTGCAGAGTGAGCCAGATGGTGTGACAAGCCGAGGACTTTTGTACATAAGGATGCATGGGATGTAGGATCTTTTGTGGTTGTGGTTTATGTTGTTGTTTTATACTCGGCTATGAGTTTGTAAACTCTTTTGATGTATCATACTCAGCTTTTATGTATTTGATTTTAATCTACCTGTGCCTTGTTGTAAGATCCAGTGAACTTGTTGTCAGGCTAGGGTCAGGATCCATTGTGAGATCCTAGCCCAATGTAACACTCCAAGTCCCACGGATTTAGGGAGTTACAGAGTTGGTATCAGAGCCTTAGGTTGACAACAATGGCACTTGCTATCTGCAATAAAGGTAGAGTAGATAAATAAACAGAACCCACATGGGGTCTGACTTTTCAAAAGGTTTTGGTTTTAAGCGAGTACAGATGTTTTGGGATAGTATGTACAGAAGTCGTCACCTGTCTGAGGATCTCGACAGTGTATATATACATATATATATATATATATATATATATATATATATATATATATATATATATATATATATATATATATATATATATATATATCTTTTATGTGTTGATGTGTATGCATGTAATAATGAGTATTATATATATATATATATCGATACATATGGCATATATATAGCCTTATAAGTTTAGGGGCGTATATTCTACAGATGGCTCAGACAAGAGCAGTATCTGTAGTGGGACGAGATAGGGGTACACCCCCTCTTCCTTTAGGAGCGCCAAGTCAGGGACCATTATCCGCTGTTGTGTTGCCTATGGCAGAGAACGAGTTTGAAGAGGCTGATCGTGTCTCCATGAGTAGATTCGAGTTTCAAGAGTATATGCAACAAGTATATGTGGCGGCAATAGCGGGTAGATCTACACCGGATTCACCAACATCTGTGAGATCAACTGAAGCTTATGGATTAAAGAAGAAACAACGGGTTGAATCAACAGAAGAAGAGGTTGGATATTCGGGTTGCAAACCAAGCCCGACTTGTGGACGTTTGAGTACTTCTTGTTTCACACGGACTTCAGGTGAACCGAGGACTTGTTACAATTGTGGGAAGCCTGGACATGTATGACCATAGTGTCCAAGATCTCCAGTGACTTGTTTTACCTGTGGTAGACAGGGTCATAGAACTGTCTTTTGTAAGCAAACTGGAGTGGCATCACGACAGAGTTTTATTTCTGCTAGTGTGATGGGAGGTGGTCAGAAGACACATCAGCAGCAGACGCGGGGACAATAGAGAGTCCCAGATCATTCGCCTACTCAAGAATAGATATCATGTTGGTTTAGATAGCAGTAGGAAGACTATTATAGTCCCTACTGAGATTGACTAAGTAGAGGTTTTTCGAGGTTAGGACCTTTCAGGAGGTGAGTTGTTTTTAGTACCATATGAGCAGCGAGGTTGATAACACCAGGGGTGATGTTTTTTTATGTATGCCGTGAAGGAAAGAGATATTTCCACGCTGAAGATTATTCCAGTGGTTTATGATTTTATAGACGTGTTACTGAACCGTCTAATCTACCGCCTCAGCGGAGTGAGGACTTTGATATTGCGTTGAAGTATGGTATGAGATTGGTTGGGAGAAGGCCTATGAGGTATATGGCTTGTTGAGTTGTTTGAACTTGAAGAAGCAATTTGAAGAGTGGATTGAGATGGGCTTCGTTCGCCCTAGTTACTCATTATCATGATTGGTGCCGAGTTACTCATTATCATGATTGACTTTCCCAAACCTATTTGTTTCTTTCTAACTTTCAGTCAACATCTCAACTTTTCTTTTACTTGCTTTTCACTTGCTTGCTTCCGAATTCCCGGATAGGTGTTCGCCCCTAGAGGTGTGTGCAAATAAGCTTTAAATTTATAAAACTAGAATCAAGCAAGCGAACCCGCAGTGTACGGATCGACGTAGATTAGCAAGAATTCCAGAGTATCGAACACAGGGATTTGGGTGGAACGAACTCGATCGCAGGTCATCAAGCAAGTGAATATGGGAGTTTGCAAATTATCGGGAAAACAACAATCCTAAAGATCCAAGTATCCAGCTGTGGCAATCGATTCAAGATATACTAATGATATAAAGACAGAGTCGAGATATGCAAGGGTATACTAATGTAAGGTAATCGTACGGTTGAGGTTCCAAAAACCTTATGTAATTCACCTAAAAGACACTCCCTATACAGGTTGTTGAGGCTCAATATAGAAAGATTCTAAAGGCAAGGATTAGTATCAAATACCCAAACTTATAATCTAAAGATCAAGACTAACTTATCCGATTGAGGTTGTTGAGGCTCACAATCGAGGTAGAGGTTGTTGAGGCTTCACTACCACCTAGAAAAGACAAGTCTAAGCTAAGCTAAAGCAAATCTTTAACTTTAGATTAAGGTAAAAGCAAGCTCGTAGACTTAGGGAAATTACGGTTGGATCTTGAGATTCCACGGTCGTGGAACTCAAGAACAGCCCGTGATTTAGGGTTGTCGGCGATAATTCTCTAACTCGCAGGGTCTAATCTGTTTACGATCGATCTATCATCATCTAAGCCACAACTATCAACCCTTCACCTTAGAATTGTTAAGGGTTTTTAGCCAATAACTGTCATATTGATATTGATTCAAGAATTAAGAGATAAAAGATGAAAACTTTCAAGAACTATCAATAATCTTCAAGTGAATCTCAGAATCACAATCAAGAACAAGTGTTTACCTAAAGATTCAAAACGGACCAAGCAATCACAATCTTTAGGAAAGAAGAGAAACGGGATGTCAATCCGATTCTGAATCAAACCTAAACAAGAAGAGAGATCTTCTTGCAAAATCCTCCAAGAACTTCGACCTTCCACAAACACGAAGATCACAAACAGCAACTCTTCAATACGAACTTTGATCTTCAATGAGATCTCCAAATTACCTCCAAGATGAGGGTTTTTTTTGCGTTTTGCCGCTAAGCGAGGGTTGAAAGGTCGTAAGCGAGGTGACGGAATCTTGCCTCATCCGTCTATTTTATAATGCAGGGCAAAATGTCGGCCCGGCCCAATCTTCAAAAGATCGTGGCTTCGAAACATGGCGAAAAGATTCGCCAAAATCACGGTCGTGGAATCTTTTCACGACCGTAATTTAGGGCGTGGAAACTACTACGGTTAGTTCCACGGCCGTAATATCTTCTGGAATGAACATCGAATTCTGACTCAAAATCCACGGCCGTAATTTAGGGTGAGAACGTGGTTCTTGCCTTCATTCGTGCATTCCTCAATCTAAGACTCCAAATTGCTTCCAAAAGGTGTCCTCGATCTATGGACATATCAACTCAACTCTCCTTTGCTCGATTCCGTTCGGAAATAGCTCCAAATCACCTATAATCAACATAGAACTCGTGTAGACATCCATATCGACAATATAGGCAATACTAGCTCACATATGCACAAAGCTCAATCAAAGACTATCAATATGAATCAAATACGATTAGAAAACGTGCCTAAAATATCACAATATTTCATGCTAACAAATAACCCCATACTTAGCACTTGCTTGTCCCTAAGCAAGGTCTTTCAAAAAGTTTTTAAACAAGAGTTAGGATGAAATATGTGTACCTTCTTTTGGATGAAAGTGACTTCTAAAGAATAGATCATTCTCAAACCTTGCTTCAATCGTTTTTCAAACTTTCACACACTTGATTAGAGAGTAAAAGGCAAAGAAAACTCATGAATCAATTTAACTTCCAAACAAGCATTATAACCTTCAAATATTATCAAAATCAATCATAAGAACTTCAATTTAGATCACCAAGCCATATAACATTCTTTTGATCTTAAGGACTTTCAAAGAAAAGGTCTAGAGTATGGAAGGGAAGGGAAAACTTTAAGGGAGAGTGGTGCATAAATCCGGGAAAGTGGACAACTACCTTCTTCTTCTTTTGCGGTTTCCGCAACACTTCACTTAGAGCTTTGCTCTCTTCTTTTTCGACTTTACTTTTGGAGTTATGGATAGAGGTGCACAAAAACCGAAGCCTAGGAGATTGGCGTTTCTCAAAATTGCAAGAGATGCCTCAAACCCTTAGCGCACATACCATAATCCGCTAGGAATATCGCTCAATCCGACTTTGGCAAGACACAAACACCCGGCTATGTGAATGGTGCCGAGTTACTCATCGTCATGATTGACTTCCCCAAACTTATAATTTCTTTCTATTCGATTGATTGCAAATAATTGCTCTCATGGCCCTCCCACATCAAACATGCCTTTTTCTCATTCACTTCTCCAAATTCCCGGATAGGTAAGGGAGGCTAATATTTCAATGAGGAGCTAGATGATCAAAGAAAGAAGAAAGAAAGTATCGAATTGCCTTAATCATTTCAACAAGAAGTATAGGAACTTATAATGTGATTTCAACTTCAATCTCTCAACATGATTTAGGTAACGTTTTCACATTATAATGTGGTTCTTGCCTTCATTCGTGCATTCCTCAATCTAAGACTCCAAATTGCTTCCAAAAGGTGTCCTCGATCTATGGACATATCAACTCAACTCTCCTTTGCTCGATTCCGTTCGGAAATAGCTCCAAATCACCTATAATCAACATAGAACTCGTGTAGACATCCATATCGACAATATAGGCAATACTAGCTCACATATGCACAAAGCTCAATCAAAGACTATCAATATGAATCAAATACGATTAGAAAACGTGCCTAAAATATCACAATATTTCATGCTAACAATAGGTAAAGGGAGGCAAATATATATATGAGGGGCTAAGCATGAATAAGAAGAAGAAGAGAAGAGAATGAATTGCCTTAATCATCCCAGGAAGA
Source organism: Fagopyrum homotropicum (assembly GCA_033239125.1). Taxonomy (NCBI): domain Eukaryota; kingdom Viridiplantae; phylum Streptophyta; class Magnoliopsida; order Caryophyllales; family Polygonaceae; genus Fagopyrum; species Fagopyrum homotropicum. Next base: position 70,156,515 of record BSWB01000008.1, read on the forward strand.
AAGTGATAGAGCTTATCATGTGGTGTCAACCTTCAAATTCAACATAATTTTGATAAAAACAATGTATTAAACATGCCAAAACTTTAAACAAAGCATTTAGCAACTTAAATATATCATAAAACCTTTCAAACATATAAAGATTTCAAAACCAATCTGCAAACAAAATCATCACTGAGGTCTTATCCAGAAAGGAAGCACAAAAATCGTTTCGAAAACTGTTTCAGTTAAACCACCTCGGACGAGATGTTCTAGGTCAACCGAGGTACTTGACCTCGTCTGGCAAGAATCACCCCGGTCGAGGCCATAAAATATTTTTCTCTAACCAATTTTTGACGTTTTTCTCAATCAAATAACTTGTATGCATGCATGTAGTCTCAGATAAACACATAGAGCCAAGTAAAGCATAATAAGATCATAAATATCCAAGAGTCATACACATAAGGTCACATAAAATACATCAATACCCCATAATTGGGACACATTGTCCCAATGGGTCAAAATAAGTATGAAATAGAGTACTCACCGGACATAAGCTGAGCTGCATAAATAATAAAGAAAAGAAATCCCTGCAAGCTCTAATCCTGATTTGCTGGTGGTGGTGGTGGATACGGGAAGAAGGGATGCTGGGATGGATCAAAAGGGTAGCCCACAGTATGCTGGAACTGTATCTCCAACATCCGGCGCTGGTAGTGCTGGCTCTCCCTCAACTCCAACATGTCCAAGGATAGGGCGGCGTACGAGTCGATCATCTAATCCGTCAGCTCGTCAATCCGTCGGTGAGCTACGGGATCCATCTGTCTACGGACTCTGCACCTAGCAGGACGTGATGGTGCTGCAGCTGCCTCCTCCTCTGTAGCCTCATCGTCTAGGTCGACAACCGGCACATTGGGGCCGGCTGTATCTGTCCCTATCTCCATGGCAGTACCGCCGTCATCCTCCTCCTCCTGTGCCTGAGCTGCTGCGTCTCTAGCATCCTCATTGTAAGGTATACACGCGGTAGACCAGTAGTGTGGATCGTAGACTGAGAACTGGGCTGACCACCTGATACCCTGAGGGGCAGTCTACTCACAAGGCATCGCCACATATGGCGTAATGAGTACACGAGGAACTAGAATCCTCCTGGTGATCATCTCCTGTAATCCTAGCGGCTTGGCAGCCGCCACCAGAGTATATGCACTCAGATCAAGGTCCATGACTGTAGCTGTGTGAGTCACAAGGCCGACACAACAAATATCTCCCTTCCCCTTAGCCTTGATCCGGTGCAGATCCTCAACTAGCATCGCACCAAAATCAGGCACTCCCCCAATCACCATACAGAATAGGCTCAGAAGCTCCCCCTGTCTAATCTTCTGGGGCGTCTCAGTACGCGCCAGAAGTGTCTCATTGAATATCCGGTGGGCTAGTCGGAAAGCGAGGTGGAAGATGATACGCTCCCTAGAGTCTCCAGGTCTCCACCTGTCAGCATGCTCAACAACATGAGCAATCTAACCCCAAAATTGTCGAGCTACGGCTCGAGAAGGGAAGTCGGGAACTGTGGGGGTCGGGAAGCCAAAGATGTCTCTCCACTGGTCCATGGGAACGAGGTAGTTCCGGTTCAGCAACCGGTACTTGATGGCTCTCTCCTCAGGCAAGTGAGTCACAAAACTCACAAACTCTAATGTAGGCTCGAGGTAGGTTGGAGCTCTAATCTCCATGAACTGCTCCAACCCCACCATGGAAACCATCCTTCTCAAATCATCAGCCACGTGGAGGCAATCAAAAGTAGAAATATCAAGAAACCGCGGCGCAATCACAAGGCGCGTGCAGATACGGTCATAGTCAGTCTGGTGACGCTCGTGTATCACCGGAATAGAAGGTCGGGAAGAAGAAGAAGAAGAAGAAGGTGAGGATCTATCCCTCAGAACTAACTGGCGATCAGATCTGGAACTCATTTTTCTTTCTCTGACAGGTCACCTCGGTTTCTCTGACAATCTCAAGAACACCTCGGCCGAGGCACATGTCGACTGGACCGAGGTGATAAACTGTTCGAGTTTAACTCTCTGATTTCCAGTTCTTTTCCCCCAATATCACTATAGATTGTTCCTATGGGGTACTTAATCCTTTTTCAACACAAATTAATGGCAACCAAGGCCAAATTTGACTGAAATTAGCGAGAAGAGGAAAGTTAGGGTTTTCGAACGTTTGCCCCAGATTCGGTCGATTCGAGGCGTTTTTGTTGCAGATTCTTGCTTGCAAACTGATTCTCTTGCTTTTCCTTGCAGAATCGAAGCAGAAATCGTCGAAAACGAGTGAAAATCGGAGAAACGAGCTGTAAATAGCGCCGCGGTCGAGAAGGGTTAGGAGGGAAGAGAGAGAAACCGTTCCCCTTTTATACCCCTCCCCGGTTCTACTGTCACCTCGGTCGAGATGGTCCCGACCGGACCGAGGTGTCTGGACCGAGGTGGATCGTTGTCAGCCCTAGTCGCCTCGGTTGTTCAAGAATCATCTCGGTCGAGGTGCTGTGATTGCAACCGAGATGTGTCTCAGTCAAACTCCGTCTTCTCAATTTCTCGAACTTTTGTCCTTCTAGTGTTGCTCCTGGGTTGTAATCCTTCCTTAGAAAGTACCTGGTTTCTGTCTAGGACGCTAAAAACAAAGCAAAGCAAAGCAAAGCAAAAGCAAACTATCTAAAGCTAGACTAGGAAAGGGAAAAGAAAGCAATACCTTGGGTTGCCTCCCAAGAAGCGCTTGATTTAAGGTTACTAGCTGGACCGTACGGCATCCCTAAACATGCTGGAAGGTGTCCTCACCCCATACTTCTCCTTCATCATGGGGTGAGATAAAGAAGTTTATCAAATGTTCCAGCAAATGCAAGTGCTCATCTGGGAATCAATCGTCTATGGGTGGTTCGTCCTTCTCGCGTGAAGATGGAGGTAGCCGGCTGAGGTGATCCACAACAGAATATTTGGATCCCTTCTTATCGCGAATCTCTAGGTCAAACTCTTGAAGCAAGAGAATTCATGGAATAAGACGTGGCTTAGCATCCTTCTTAGCAAGTAACGAATAGCTGCATGGTCAGTGTAAACAATAACTTTTGCTCCCACTAAGTAAGAGCGAAATTTCTCAAAAGCATATACAACCGCCAAAAGCTCCTTTTCGGTGGTGGCGTAGGTAAGTTGGGCTTCATCTAGTGTCTTGCTAGCATAGTAAATGGTGTTGGTCCGGCCATCCTTATTTTGGCCAAGCACCGCTCCTACCGCCACATCACTCGCATCACACATGATGTCAAAGCGCAAGGTCCAATCCGGAGGTTGGATAATGGGAGCGGAGATCAATGCTTCCTTTATCCTGAAAAATGTATCAAGACATTCCTGCGAAAACTCAAAAACAACATCCTTATTCAAGAGTTTAGTTAGTGGTTTAGAAATCTTCGAGAAATCCTTGATGAACCTACTATAGAAACATGCATGCCCGATAAAACTCCTCACACCCTTAACAGAACAAGGGGGAGGAAGTTTCTCAATAGTCTCGATCTTAGCTCGATCGACCTCAATACCTCGGTTGGAAATGAGGTGTCCTAGCACAATGCCTTCATTAACCATAAAATGACACTTCTCCCAATTCAAAACGAGATTTGTGTCTTCACATCTTTGTAGAAATAGAGAAAGGTTAGATAGGCAATCATCAAAAGAGGAACCATATACTAAAAAGTCATCCATAAATACCTCCATGATCCCCTCTATGTACTCGGAAAAAATGGCCATCATGCATCGCTGGAAGGTAGCGGGTGCATTACATAATCCAAATGGCATCCTCCTATAAGCGAATGTCCCCCATGGACAAGTGAAGGTGGTCTTCTCTTGATCATCCGGATGGATAGGAATCTGAAAGAAGCCACTATAACCATCTAAATAGCAAAAATGTGAATGCTGGGCTAACCGTTCGAGCATTTGATATATGAAAGGAAGTGGAAAATGGTCGTTCCGAGTGGCCACGTTCAGCTTCCTATAGCCGATGCACACCCTCCAGCCCGTAACGGTCCTAGTTGGGATCAACTCGTTGGTCTTATTAATCACAACGGTCATCCCTCCTTACTTCGGAACTACATGCACTGGGCTCACCCATTTGCTATCCGAGATAGGAAATATGATACCTGCATCCAACAACTTAAGAATTTCTTTCTTTACAACCTCTTTCATGATCAGATTTAACCGTCTTTGAGGTTCCCGTGAAGTCTTATGATCATCCTCCATTAATATTCTATGCATGCAGAAAGAATGCTTAATACCAATAAGATCATCAATAGTATAACCCAAACCCTTTTGATGTTTTCTCAGGACATGCATCAGTTTAGATAATTCAGTTTCGGAAAGGGAAGCACTAACAATAACGGGATAAGTAGAATCCGGTCCAAGGAAAACATACCTCAAGTGACTTGGAAGCGGTTTAAGCTCCACAACTGGGGGTGCTTTCGGAGGGGGATCCTTGCTTCCTCCTTCTAGTGGAGTAGATTTAGATCGAAGAATTGGACTTTTAGAAGTCTTAGTTGACATCATCTCGCTTGCGACCTCGGTCGAGGTCCAAAGTGGGTGACCGAGATGTTCTTCAGTCAAGAACACCTCGCGTGGTCCAGAAAGTGCCTCGGTCGAGGTACTCGAACTGGGTCCAAAACTGGAGTTCTCTTATCCTGGATTAGTCTTTCAATCTTAGCTCCTGGATCTTTTTCCAGTGCCTTTAAGCTCCGTATATCTGCATCACAAGAAGCATCTATACCTTCCTCCATTAAGCTAAAACTAATAACTCTTTCAAGAGGATCATTAATAAGGATAGAGCTCACCAATTCTCTTGATTCTTCTTCATCATAGATGTTGAAGATATCATCCTCCAACGGCTCTCCTTTCATTGCAGCTAGCAATGCAAACTCCACTTGATCTCCGCCAATGTTGAATTTCAACTTGGCGTTCTTACAATCCACATTGCAACCCGAAGTTGCTAGAAATGGCCTCCCGAGAATGATAGGAACGGGATAATCTGCGGGAATATCACAACAAAGTTTATAGGTAAATAGAAGTTACCTAACTTAACCAGAACATCTTCCAAAATGCCCACGGGATGGGTAATGGAGCGGTCCGCCATGTATAGCCTTATCTTCACCGGCTTGGGCTCTCCAAGTCCGATCTTCACACATAGCTCCGGCGGTATGATGCTCATGTTGGCTCCTAGATCACACAACGCCTCACAAGTAACATCCCCAACTTGAATGGGAATGCAAAGCCGGGATCTTTCAACTTAGGTGGCATCTTTTCCTTCATGATTTGAATGAGCTCCGAGGATTTAGATGTCATCCTTACTTCATCAAAATCTTCCAGTTTCCTCTTCCTTGGTAGAATCTCCTTTAAGAATTTCCCATAGGCGGGCATCCCTAGAATGACATCAAGGAAAGGGATTCTAATATGTAATTTATTCATCAAGTCAAGGAACTTACCAAAGTTCTTGTCTAGATGTGCTCTAGCCCTTGACTGGGGGAATGGAAGTGGTGGTTTATATGCAGGAGGTGGGACATGAACTTCAGTTTTGTCCGTCACTTTCTGAGACTCCACCTCGGATGGTACCTTGACCGAAGTGTTCTTCGTATGCACTAGCATCGACCGAGGCACTAGATCTGCAGTTTTCAATCCACTTCTCGTCGTTATTGCCATGATTTGTCCTTTTGGGTTGCTCTCTGTCCTTGTTGGGAGCTTCCTTGGATCTCTTGGCGCTTCATTCGCCTTATTAAAGAATTGTTTCTCTAAGACTTTTTGTGCCTTCGAAAATAAAGTCATGGACGTCTCCATAGCGTTGAGCTTGATCAAGATGGCCTCCAACACTGCATCTTTCTTCTCTGGCTGGGACGAACTTGATCCAGGCTCCTGGCTCTTCAATGGAGTAGAAGAAGAAGAAAAGGGATTAAAAAAATTATTAGACTTGGAATTAGAATAATGGTTACCCGGATTTTGATTGTTGGATCTCCAATTGTTGTTGTTGGAGCCTCTATTATTGTTGTAGTTGTTGTTCCGGGAACCATGATTGTTGTTCCTTGACCCTTGATATCCTCCCTCCTCCTTTTTGGTGTGAGCAACCAAAAGGTCTTTCAATTGCTTCACATCATTCTTGAGGGAGATGAGTTGATTGTCATTTGATGGAGCTTCCTGAAAGTTAACTCTCTTAAAATTTTCAGCTCCTTGGTGGGAGTACTTCTCCATGTGCAAAGCTTGTTTCTCAATATACTCCCAAGCTTCATCAATCGGCATGTCCATGAATGTGCCGGCGGATAGTAGTTGAAGGTTGAATTGGGTAGCTCCATCCAATCCCTTGAAAAAAATCTTCATCAACTCTATCTTTGGAATCCAATGATGTGGGCAATCCAAAAGAACATCTTTAAACCTCTCCCATGACTTGGACAAACTCTCCTTGTCCTTCATGATAAATGCATTGATTTTTCCTCTCATCTCAGCGGTTTTGAAGGGGGGAAAAAACTTTGTTAAGAACTCCGTCATCATCTCCTCCCAAGTGTTGATCTTTCCGGGAGGAAGAGACTGATACCAAGTAAGCGCCCTATCTTTCAAAGAAAAGTAAAAAGGACTTAGCTTGTAATTATTATTTTCCAGCCTTGAAGGTCTCAAGGTCTCCATCAAAATCTCATAGTTTTGTAAATGTTGATGCGGAGACTCCCTCTCTAAACCTCCAAACTGGCATTGGCGGATCATGGATAGAACTTGCAGTCGAAGTTCATAATCATGCTCCGCTGGATCACCTAGGTTGACTCCTGGACGCCTCACTTGCTGGTTTGCGTCCATCCTCTGTCCTAGGGTCTGTGGAATACCTGCAAAAAGGATATCTCGAACAGGCATCCGAGGTGGAAGTATCTCGGTCGGGGCAGCTGGAGCGGGGTCCTGCCTCGGTCGAGGGTCTGGTCGATGCAGAATTTGAGCTCGAAGCTCATCCATATCTGCTTCAATCTTTGCAGCTCTGGTGCGAGTTTCCTTCCTTTCGCGCTGCAGTTCTTCCCTATTGAGGCGCAGTTATTCCATCGCCTCCTTCAATTCGGCCTCAAGATCGCAATTGTCTTGGTTGGCCATTTTAGCTTCTTTCAAGCGTCGTTTGTATGTCTTTTCTGGTTCGGGATCGTAAGGAACGATTTCCTTCCCAGCACGGGTTCTTCGCATAAACCTAAGAAAAAAAACTTACGAAAGTCACTCAAGTAGAGTGGTTAGTAGCAACAAGGGCAATTGCCCCGAAAGACAACCGCAACCGGCTCGGTCTAGACCAAGTCTCCGGCAACGGCGCCAAAAACTTGTTCGCTCCAAACGGTGTGTGCAAGCTTTAAATTTATATCCCAAGAAATATGCTTAAACAAAGATGTGAACCCACAGTGTACGGATCAATTATAGTAAAAGCATGAATCCCGGGGTGTCGAACTCAGGGACTTAGGTGAAACAAAGCAAGTATAGGTTGTCAATGCAACTAATAACCACAAAAGCGATTAAAGCAATCAAAGAGATGATAATAAGGTCAATTAAAGGAAATATGCAAATTCTAGGGATTAAAGCATCTAGTTGTGGTTCCAACTCAAGATCTCAAGATAAGCGGACAAAGCTGAGATTTTGCAAAATGAAGGTGTTTCTAAAGTGGAATAGATCACCGGGTAAGTCTCACTACTCACTAACTTCAAACCAAAAGCTCCTATTACCGGGTAAATCTCAAGGTACTAAGGAAAGGAATTATAATCTCAAACCAACACACCAACTAAGGGAATAGAATCAACATTTACCGGGTAAGTCTCAGGCTAACTAACAAAGATGGAATGAAGGCACACTCAAACCCCAATAAAGGATAAACCCTTAGTACTTACACTTATGATCATGGGTAAACAAACTAAGGAATCACCGGGTAAGTCTCATCCTAGGCTTGCATTGAACCAGGAAAGGTGTAATAAGAATAGGATTTGGCAAACTCTAACACTTAACTCTCAGTTACGGATCAGAAAAGTCACCTCGGTCCGTCAAGTTCCACCCCGGCCGAGATGTTCATCGACTGAACGAGATGTTTTAGGGTTAAGGATAAAGACTCGAACTTTCAAGGTCCTACTGGATTTAAGATTATTCTATCATTGTTTTTCCGACAACTTTCAGCCAATCACCCTAGAATCGCACAAAGAAATTAGCAACTCATCATCATGAAAACAAAAATCAAATATATGGGAAGAGAATGAATATTTGAACACAAAAACCTTAAGAACAAGGCTTCAATAACTGAATCAAATATCAAACAAATCAGCGTTCCTTGGATCACAAATCCAATAAGACAATCAAACAAAAGGGAATCTAAGAAAGTCTTACAAATCCCCTCAAAAGCTATATCCGAACTATCAATCCTTCCTTGATTGATCTTCAATCTCTCTTCTTTCCTTCAAAGATTCCAGAAAATCCTCTCTTTGTTGGTCATTCTCAGCCTCCAAGCATTGTTAAACTTGTGGAAAATTCAACCCTTTATATAGAAGAATTATCTTCCAAAGATAATAATATCTTAAAAAGATAATTTCCTAATAAAATATATCTTATCTCCAAAATAGATCTCCCAAATATAAGATCTTCCTTCCAGAAATCCAGCCCAAAAATATATGATCTCTCCTTCCAAAAATAAAAGATCTCAGCCAAATAAAATATATCTCGCCTCGTCAGGGTATTCGCCTCGGTCGGGGTGCTCCTCTAGATCACCTCGGTCGAGGTGACATTGTAGCTGACCGAGGTGAATCTCAGCTGAATGTGAAATCTCTCAAATCTGGTCCAAAGTAAATCTTCTTTGTTAATTCCTTGCTTCCTGAGTTCTCTTTTAAGCTTCAGAATGTATCTCCTATGACTCATTTGTTCCTTAGCTCCATTTCGATCCAAAATGTTCTGTTTTACCTACGATTACAACGAAACTTGGTGTAGACCTCGATTCCCGTAAAGGTAGATGAAACGACAATATAATCACATAGTATACATTCAAACATGCAGATTATTGAAGATAAAACGTCCAAACAAGTCCCAAAATATAGACAATAATACATGCTATCAACCTAGAATAGCATCCATGAACGGAATGTTAATATGCAATTTAGACATGAGTTCAAGGAATTTACCGAAATGTTTATCCAAACGAGCTCTTGCTCGTGATTGTGGGAACGGTAGTGGTGGCTTATATGGAGGTGGTGCCACATATGTTGGCTCATCATCTTTGCTCTTGCCTCCTTCTTCTTGTAATGGTTCTTCCTCCACTACTACTTGCTTTCCCTTGTCATTCCCTTTAGGTAAGGGATCTTTCATGATCAACCCACTCCTTGTTGTAATGGCCAAAACTTGGCCTCTTGAGTTGTCCTCGGTCTTTCCGGGAAGCTTTCCCGGATCCCTTTGTGCTTCAACTGCTTTTTGGAACACTTGTGCTTCTAGCACCTTTTGAACTTTTGAAATGGACGTCACCGTGCTCTCAAGTCCACTCAACCTTCCAAGCAATTGTTCAAACATCATTTCGGTTATATCCTTTAGAGGTTGAGCAAAACCGGGTGGAGGCTCTTGTGAAGCCTTAGGTGGTGGGGTTGCGCTTGTGGAAGCGGGAGGGTTCAAGGCACCATTCGGGTTAGAATAGGAGAACCCGGAATGGTTGTGATTAGGCCGGTAATTGTTGTATTGCTGGTTGTTGTTGTTGAAGTTCCTAGGGCCTTGATAATTTTTGAAGTTACCCCTTCCCATGTAGTTAATGTCCTCCTCCTTGGAAGCCAAGTTGGCTTGCACTTGCACTTGAGGACATGCTTGATTATTCAAGGTTATGGCACACAACTCCCTCAAAGACTTAAGCTCATTGTTAATTGCATCAAGTTTGTAGTTGTTCATGGTGACTTCACTCACTTCATATACTCCCGGTTTCCTCCCATCACTCTTCCTATGGGAGTACTTCTCTATCACCAAGGCTTGCTTCTCTACAAAGTCCCAAGCCTCATCCACATTCTTCTCCATGAATGTTCCTCCGGAAAGCGATTGGAGCTTGAATTGACTATCCTCATCAAGTCCCTTGAAATATATCTCCAATAGCTCTATCTTCGGTATCCCATGGTGTGGATAATCTAGGAGGAGGTCTTTGAACCTCTCCCAAGATTTGAATAGGCTATCTCTATCCTTCATCACGAAGGCATTGATATTCCCTCTTAGCTCGGTCGTCTTGGAAGATGGGAAGAACTTTGTCAAGAACTCGGTTGTCATCTCCTCCCAAGTACTCACACGTCCTAGTGGAATGGATTGGTACCAAGCCAAGGCTTTATCCTTAAGTGAGAAGGAAAAATCCCTAAGCTTGTGGTTGTTGTTCTACAATCTAGGTGGCCTTAGAGTCTCCATCAAGATCTCATAGTTCATCAAGTGTTGATGAGGGGACTCTCCTTCCATCCCTCCAAATTGATTGTTCCGGATCATTTGTATCACTTGAGGACGGAGATCATAGTCATGGGTTGCGGGATCTCCTAAGTTTACACCCGGACGGTGCACTCTTTGGGCTGGATCCATACGTTGCCCTAGCGTTTGTGGCTCCTCAATGATGATCGGCTCGAACCGAACATTAACCGCTGGCGGCGTTGGTGTTGGTGGTGGAGGTTGTTGACGATTAAGCTCCCTTTGCACAAGAGCTTGCCTAATCTCTTCAATTTCCCTCCTAGTTGCTTCTTGCCTCTCATTGGCAAGTCTCCTCTCATTCTCCAAGGATTCATCCCTTAGCCTAAGTTGCTCTAAGGCCTCATTCAACTCAGCTTGAAGATCTCTTCCGGCCATCTCCTTCTTCTTTTTAATGCTCTTGGATCTAGTCTTAAGAGTTTTCTCTGATTCGGGATCGAATGGAGCTAAATCCTTGCCACGAGATCTTCGCATGCACCTAAAGAATGGGAGATGTCCTGAAAATTCAAAGACACAAACCAAACAAGATCAAAAGCAACAAGAAAGACCTACACTATAAACAATCACAAACAATGATTCAATCTAGACCTAGTCCCCAGCAACGGCGCCAAAAACTTGTTACGCTAGAAATGTATAGCACAAAAGTCTTAAATTTATAACTCGATATAATTTCGTAACTCCTATCGAACCCACAGTGTATGGGTCATTTTGTACCAAGGATAGCATTCCGAGGTCGAACACAAAGACTAAGGTGAAATCAAATCAAGGAAAAGATTATGGATAGTGCAAATCTAGTCTAGGAAAAGGGAAAGGAATAAAGAAATGAAAATCATGATATTTTTGGGTTTGGTTTTTGAGGTGATCAAACAAAGATCACGAATGATGCAAGATTATAAAACAAACTAACAAATCAAACTAATAATACAAGTAAGCAACACAAACACAAGATATGTGATCAAAGAGAGAAAAGCGGATTCTAGGGGTTAGGACTTCCGGTTGTGGCATTGGACTCAAGCTTCTAATCAATCCTTGGACAAGCTACGGTATGTTGGGATAGGGGTGATTCTCAAATGGGATCAATCACCGGGTAAGTCTCATGGTCCACTAATCCCTCACCTAAGGTCCTATCACCGAGTAAGTCTCTAGGAGCCTAAGATTGGGAATTATACACAAACCGGATTGCTATCTAGGGGTCAAACCTCTCCTTACCGGGTAAGTCTAGGGAAGGCAAGTCCTAAGTAACAACCCTAGCGCACTCAGTCCAATAGCGGCTTATGAGGCTCACTATTACCTAGGGTTCATCATCTTGAGTATCTAAGATCGAGAACTACTAGGTAGGTCTCTTCCCTCACTTAGTTTGCTAGCATTAGGTCAGCCTAGACTAGATTAAGCTTAACAAACACTAGGATTTCAACAATCTAACATCCTAACATTCAGATTCATCAATACAAGCACAGTAGAGAAAACCACGGGCGGATCATCCTAAACCACGGCCGTGGAAAGGTATGAACAAACCGTGATTCTCAACAGTGGTTAGGTTCGAGCAAGCAAATCATCAAAGGGTCCATTCAAGTCTATTCTATCATAGTCCAACCCATAACCATCATTCCATTACCCTAAAATCACAACTATTTAGCTAACAACATGCATTTTAAGATTCAAACTCAACAAGCAACCATTCATGGCTTCCATAGCCAGAAAATGAAATGAAAGAGAAAAGAACAAGTAGTAACAAGAAAACCCAGCTGAATATAAGTTTAAGCAAGACTTACAACCCTTCAAAAGAAGGTCCAAAACGTTCCTTACAATCCTTGCAAATGTCTTCAACCAAGGTCACTCAAAAATCACTCAAAAGCTATGAAAACTCTAAGATAAATGTTGTGTCTTCTTCTTCCCCAAAATGAGAGTGTTTTTCTTCCCCTCCAAGTCTCTCCTCCAATGGAAAATGATGTGTGTAAGAGAGAGTGTGGGAGAGGATCCCCTAGCAACAGCCTGCAAGACAACTTATATTCTCCATCAAGGGCAAGAGTCGGGCATGGAGATCGTGGGACAGCTGTCACTGTTGTCCAGAGAAAACCACGGCCAAAATTATGGGCGTGGTTCTTGGCTCTTGGCCGTGGTTTTGCTTGTTCAGCTTCCTTTGGATCATTAAGCCACGAGTTGGTGCAAGGCATGCACCAACAAGGTCCTATGTGTTCTCCTTTGCTCCTAGCTTGCTTCTTAATGAGTCCGGAAGTGTGTAATCACGAGGAATGATCCTCAAATGTATCGATTAAGCTCCAAAAGCTCCCCAAAATACCTACAAAACCGACAAAAGCCCGTGTAGACGTCTATCTCGACAATATGCATGATTTAAGCATAAACGTTATGAGTTAATGCCAAACCATGCATGAATAACGGGAAAAACTATCTAAATGGATGCCTAAACTAACGTCATAAATCACGTTATCAAACTACATAATAAATGAAGAAAAGAAATCCATGAAGCTCTATTCCTCGTCAACTGACGGTGGTGGATGTGGGATGTAGGGATGTTGGGAAGGATCAAAAGGATAGCCCTCATATGCTGGAACTGGATCTCCTGCATACAACGCTGGTAATGTTGGCTCTCCTACATACGATGCATCCATCCATCAGTGTGTTTGCGCTCATCAGCAAAGTGCTGGGAGATGTCAACCATCATAGCCGCGTAGGAATCAATCATCTGATCTGTAAGCTCATCCATCCGTCGGTGGCCCTCGGGATCTCTACGGTGGCGGGATTTGTGCTGAGGTTGTGGTGGTGGTGGTGCTTCTCTCTCATCCTCCGTCGCCTCGTCGTCGAGGTCAACGGTGGGAATACTATATCCGCCGGTATCAGTACCGGTCTCTACGGCACCTCCGTACTCATCATCATCCTCCTCCTCCTCAACTGCCTCTCTAGCATCCTGCATAAAAGGAAACCAAGCAGCAGACCAAAACTAATGGTCAAAGACAGAAAACTGAGATGACCACATAATACCCTGAGGAGACTTCGTCTCCCATAGCATGGCAACGTAGGGTGTGCCAAGACCACGAGGGGTGAGAATACGACGAGTGATCATCTCCTACAATCCCAACGGCTTTGCAGCAGCGACAAGTATACAAGATGACATGTCCAATCCCATCGAAGTGGCGACATGGGTCACCAACTCACCACAGCAGATATCGCCTCTGGACTTCCCCTTAATCTTGTGCAAATCATCTACCAGCATGACAGCAAAGTCCGGCACTCCTCCTGTGACCATACAGAATAGACTTAGAAGCTCCCCCTATCTAACCTTCTGGGGCATCTCAGTACGCGCCAGAAGAGTCTCGCTAAAGATCCGGTGAGCAAGGCGGAAGGCAAGGTGAAAGATAATATGCTCTAGGGAATCTCCGGGCTTCCACCTGTTTCTATGATTTGTAACGTGGGCAATCTCGCCCCAAAAACTCCGAGCCACCTCTCGGGAAGGAAAATCACCAACAGTAGGAGTAGGGAAGCCAAAAATCTCCCTAAACTGATTTATCGGAACTGCGTAGTTCCGGTTCAGCAGTCGGTACTTGATCCCATGATGCTCCGGCACGTAATTTACTGAACTAACAAACTCCATCGTCGGCTCCAAATAGGATGGCGCTCTAATGCCCATTAACTCCTCCAAACCAACCATGGAGATCATCTTCCTCAATTCCTCCGACACATGGAGGCACTCGAAGGCATCAACATCTAAAAACCGTGGGGCAATGATATGACGCCCACAAATGCGATCATAGTCCTTTTGGTGTCGCTCGTGGATCACCGGCATGGAAAACTTGGAAGCTAAGGAAGGAGAAGAATGGTGTGAACTGTTGGGCCTGTCTCTCAAGGCCAACTTTCGATCAGATCTGTTGCTCACGATGAAAAACGAAGAACACCTCGCTTGCCCAAGAACACCTCGGCCGAGGCACAGTCGACTGGACCGAGGCGAACTGCTGTTCGAACGCAACTCTTGAATTTGTATGCTTTTTCCCCCAAAAACACTACCAAAAGCTTCCTAATGGGTACTTATATCCTTTTCAGCCACAAACTATGGCAACCAAAACCAGATCTACTCAAAATCGACAAAAGAAGAAGGGAGTTAGGCTTTGGAACAAAATAACCCAGATTTTGAAGATTGAAACGTTTTCCTCGCTGTTTGTCGCATGGAAACTGAATATCTTGCTTCCTCTGGTGAATTCGAGCCAAGAAACGTGGAAAATGAGCAAGAATCGAGAATTTAGACATAGGAGGCCGCCGTTGTCGAGGTGGTCTTTGAGAGGGAAAAAGTGGAAGAGTGAGAAACTGTCGCGCCTTTTATACCCCTCGCTGAATTTTATTATATCTTTGTCGAGGTGTTCCTGAGCGGACCAAGGTGTCAGAGATGGTGTCAATCCTAGTCGCCTCGGGTGACGAAGAACATCTCGGTCGAGGTGTTCTTACAGCAACCAAGATATGTCTCGGTCAAGCTCCGTCCTCACAATTTCTCAAACTTATGTCCTTCTAGTGTAGCTCCTGAACTGTAATCCTTCCTTAGAGAGTACCTAATTCCTGTCTAGAGGACGCAAAAACAAACGAAGCAAACTATCTAAACTAAGCTAGAAAAGGGAAAAGAAAGCAATACCTTGGGTTGCCTCCCAAGAAGCGCTTGGTTTAAGCTCGCTAGTTGGACCGTACACCATCCTCAAACAATGCGTAAGGTGTCCTCACCCGATACTTTATCTTCATCGTGGGGTGAAACAAAGGATTTTATCCAATGTTCCAATAAATACAAGTGCTCATCGGGAAACGAATCATCAATGGGTAGGTCATCCTTCTCGAGTGAGATGGGAGGTAGCCGGTTAAGGTGATCCGCAACAGAATTCTCGGATACCTTCTTATCGCGGATCTCTAGGTCAAATTCTTGAAGCAAGAGAATCCAACGAATGAGGCGCGGCTTTGCATCTTTCTTAGCCAGCAAGTAACGAATAGATGCATCGTCACTATAAACAATAACTTTTGCTCCCACTAGTTAAGAGCGAAATTTCTCAAAAGCATAAACAACTGCCAAAAGCTCCTTTTCGGTGGTGGAGTAGTACAGTTAAACTTCATCTAGCGTCTTTCTAGCATAGTAAATGGCGTTGGTCCGGCCATCCTTCTTCTGTCCAAGTGCCGCTCCAACGGCCACGTTACTAGCATCACACATGATCTCAAAGGGCAAGGTCCAATCGGGAGGTTGAATGATGGGAGCGGTAATCAACTCTTCCTTTATCCTATAAAAAGCATCAAGGCATTCCTGCAAAAACTCAAAAACAGCATCCTTATTCAAAAGATTAGTGAGCGGTTTAGAGATTTTAGAGAAATCCTAGAAGAACCTCCTATAGAATCCTACATGCCCGAGAAAACTCCGCACACCCTTAACAGAACAAGGGGGAATAAGTTTCTCAATAGTCTCGATCTTAGCTCAATCGACCTCGATACCTCGGTTGGAATCGAGGTTTCCTAGAATAATTCCTTCGCTAACCATGAAGTGACACTTCTCCCGATTCAAAACAAGATTAGTATCTTCACAACGTTGTAGAAGGTTAGCCAAACAGTTATTAAAAGAGGAACCATATATCAAAAAGTCATCCATGAATACCTCCGTGATCTCCTCAATATACTCGGAAAAGATAGCCATCATACAACGCTGAAAAGTAGCAGGTGCGTTACACAATCCGAATGGCATCCTCCGATAAGCGAATGTCCCCCATGGACAAGTGAAAGTGGTCTTCTCTTGATCATCCGGATGGAGAGGAATCTCGAAGAAGCCACTATAACCATCTAAATAGCAAAAATAGGAATGTTGAGCTAACCATTCGAGCATTTGGTCGATGAAGGGAAGTAGGAAATGATCCTTTCGAGTGGCCACATTCAGTTTCTTATAATCAATGCACATCCTCCTGCCCGTAACAGTCCTAGTAGGAATCAACTCGTTGTTCTTGTTTGTCACAACGGTCATCCCTCCTTTCTTGGGAACTACATGCACCGGGCTCACCCACTTGCTATCCGATATGAGAAATATGATACATGCATCCAACAACTTAAGAATCTACTTCTTCCCAGCCTTTCATGATCGGATTTAACCGTCTTTGAGGTTCCTGTGAAGTCTTATGATCGTCTTCCATTAGTATCTTATGCATACAAAAAGAAGGCTTAATACCCACAAGATCATCAATAGTATAACCCAAAGCCTTTCTATGTTTCTTCAGAAAACGCATCAGTTTAGACAATTCATTTTCAAAAAGAGAAGCATTAACAATAACGGGATAAGTAGAATCCGTACCAAGGAAAGCATACCTCAAGTGAGTCGGGAGTGGTTTAAGCTCCAAAACTGGGGGTGCTTTCTGAGGTGGATCTGTGCCTTCTCCTTCCAGTGAAGTGGACTTAGATCGAAGAATTGGACTCTCAAAAGTCTCAGTTGACATCATCTCGCTTGTTACCTCGGTTGAGATCCGAGGTGGGTGACCGAAATGTTGTTCAGATAAGAACACCTCGCTTGGTCCAGGAAGTGCCTCGGTCGAGGTACTAGAACTGGAACTGAAACCTAACGTGCTTTTCTTCTCCTGAATTAGTTTATCAAATCTAGCTCCTGGATTTGCTTCCAATGCTTTCAAGCTTCGTACATCTACATCACAAAAGGCATTTATACCTTCCTCCATCATACTAAAACTAAGAACTCTTTCGAGGGGATCGTTAATAAGGATAGAGCTCACCAATTCTCTAGATTCTTCTTCATCATAGATGTTGAAGATGTCATCTTCAAGCGGCTCTCCTTTCATTTCAGCCAATAATGCAAACTCCACATGATCTCCACCAATGTTGAATTTCAACTTGGCATTCTAACAATTCACGTTGCAACCCGAAGTTGCTAGAAATGGTCTCCCGAGAATGATAGGGATGGGATAATCTGCGGGAATATCAAGCACAATAAAGTCTATAGGTATGTAGAATTTACCAAACTTGATGGGAACGTCCTCCAAAATACCAACGGGATGGGTAATGGAGCAATCCGCCATGTATAACGTCATCTTAACGGGCTTGGGCTCTCCAAGGCTGACCTTCTCACATAGCTCCAGCGGGATGATGCTCGCGCTGGCTCCTAGATCACATAGTGCATCATAAGTCACATCCCCAACTTGGATGAGAATGCAAAATGAACCAGGATCTCTCAATTTAGGTGACATCTTCTCCTTCATGATTTGAATGAGCTCCGGAGATCTAGATGTCATCCTTACTTCACCAAAGTCTTCCAGCTTCCTCTTCCTTGATAAGTTCTCTTTCAGAAACTTCCCATATGCAGGCATCCCTAGAATAGCATCAATGAAAGGGATGTTAATATGTAGTTTATTCATAAGGTCAAGAAACTTACCAAAGTGCTTGTCTAGATGTGCCCACGCCCTTGACTGAGGGAACGGGAGTGGTGGTTTATAAGCAGGAGGTGGAATATAAACTTCAGATTTTTCTTTTGCTTTCTAGGGCTCCATCTCGGTTGGCACCTCGACCGAGGTGTTCCTCGTCTGATCTTGGTCCGAGGTGTTCCTCATCTGGTCGGGGCTCGACCGAGGGACTGGATCTGCAGTCTTCAATCTATTGCGTGTTGTGATGGCCATGATCTATCCTTTTGGGTTGCTCTCTATCCTTGTTGGGAGCTTCCTTGGATCTCTTGGCGCTTTCTTCACCTTGTTGAAAAATTGTTGTTCTAAGGCATTTTGTGTCTTTGAAAATGAATTCATCGATGTGTCCATAGCGTTGAGCTTAATCAATATTGCCTCCAGCACAACGTCCGGTTTCTTGGATGGTTGGGATGAGCTTGATGCAAGCTCCTGGCTTCTCAATGGAGTAGAAGAAGAAGAGGGGGTGTTAAGAGCATTTTCAGCATAAGAATAAGGGTTACGGGGATTTTGTTGATTTGATCTCCAACTATTGTTGTTGGAGTTTCTGTTGTTGTAGTTGTTGTTGTTCCACGGCCCTTGGTAATTGTTTCTTCCTTGGTATTCACCATCTTGCTCCTTCTTCGTTTGAGCTACTAAAAGCTCCTTCAATTGCTTTACTTCATTGCTAAGCGAGGTGAGTTGAGCTCCATTTGATGATGTATCATGGAAGCTAACTCTCCTTGATCCATCTTCAACTCGTTGATGGGAGTATTTCTCCATGTATAAAGCTTGCTTTTCAATGAAATCCCAAGCTTCCTCTATCGGCATATGCATGAAAGTGCCGGCGGAAAGTAATTGGAGCTTGAATTGAGTATCTCTATCCAAACCCTTGAAATATGTCTCCAACAATTCGATCTTTGGAATCTCATGATGTGGGCAATCCAACAAAAGGTCCTTGAACCTTTCCCATGACTTGGACAAACTCTCTTTGTCCCTCATAATAAAAGCATTGATCTTGGCCCTCAATTCAGCGGTCTTTGAAGGGGGAAAGAACTTAGTAAGAAACTCCGTCGTCATCTCTTCCCAAGTAGAAAGGCCTTGTCTTTCAAAGAGAAGTAGAAAGGCCTCAACTTGTAATTGTTGTTCTCCAATCTTGATGGTCTCAAAGTCTCCATCAGAATTTCGTAGCTTTGCAAACGCTGATGCAGAGACTCTCTCTCCAAACCTCCAAATTGAAATTGTCGAATCATAGTTATAACTTGCGGTCGAAATTCATAATCATTCTCAGCTGGATCTCCTAGGTTGACTCCTGGACGCCTTACTTGTTGATTGGGGTCCATCCCGGGTTCGTGGAACTCCAGCAAAAAGAACATCTCGGACCGGCATCCGAGGTGGTGGATGTATCTCGGCCGGGTCAACTAGGACTGGCTCCTGCCTCGGTCGAGCATCTGGGATCGGTGGAGGTAGAAACTGAGACCTTCGAGCGGCCATATCAACTTCAATTCTTATGTTCTTGTGCGACTCTCTTCTCCCTCTCACTGCAGTTCTTCTTTATTGAGGCGCTGTTATTCCAATGGTTCCTTCAATTTGGCTTCAAGATCGCGTTTGTAGGTCTTTTCTAGTTCGGGATCGTAGGGAATGATTTCCTTTCCAGCACGAGTTCTTCGCATAAACTTAAGGAAAGATCCTGCGAAATTACTCAAGTAAAGTAGTCAATAGCAACAAGGGTAGCAGCCCCGAAAGACAACCGAAACCGAACTTGGTCTTGACCAAGTCCCCGGCAACGACGCCAAAAACTTGTTCGCTCCAAGAGGTGTGTGCAAGTTTTAATATTTATACCAAGAATAGTTGCAAATAAGCGAACCCGCAGTGTACGGATCGATTGTAATAAAAGCAAGAATTACAAGGTCGAACACAAGGACTACGGTGAAATAAAGAACGGTAATTCAGGTTGTCAAATAACAAACACGCAACAAGCAAATCTATCAGAGATGATGTAATAACCACATAAAGAGAATGCGGATTTTAGGGATTAAATCATCCAGTTGTGGTACCGACTCAAGATCTCAAAAGATAATGTGGACAAAGCTAAGGTTTGCAAAGGGAAGGTATTTCTAAGGTGGGAATAGATCACCGGGTTAGTCTCACTACTCACTATCCCACACCAAAGATCCTATCACCGGGTAAGTCTCAAGGTACTAAGGAAAGGAACTATAATCTCAAACCAACACACAACCCAAGGGGATAGAATCAACCTTTACCGGGTAAGTCTCAGGCTAACTCTCAAAGATGGGATGAAGGCACACTCAAACCCCAATAAAGGATTAACCTTTATTACCTATCACTCATGATCTTGGGTATACAAACAAAGAAATCACCGGGTAAGTCTCATCCTAGGCTTGCGTTGAACGAGGAAAGGTATAACAAGGATAGGATTTTAACTCGGATAAGGATCAGGAAAAGGCTCACCTCGCTCAGTTTATGTATCATCTCAGTCGAGATGTTCCACGACAGACCGAGGTGTTCGTCGGTTAAGGTAAAGGCTCGAGTTTTCAGGGTCCACTGGCTCATTCTTTCATCGTGTTTCCCACAACCTGCAGCCAATCACCCTAGAATCGCATAAAGAACTTAGCCAACAATCATCATGATAACAACAACCAAATATATAAGAAAGGGATCAATATTCAAACAAGAAAACCTTAAGACACAGGTTTCAATAACTCAATCCATAAAACAAACAATCAAGTTGCGTTCCTCAATCACAATCAGAAAAGACAACAATCAAACCAAACTAAGGAAATCTTACAACTTCCTTCAAAGCTAACTTTGAACTAGATTTCTTCCTTCCTTAGTCTTCAACCTTCAATACTTCCTTCAAAACTCTTCAGAAAATTGGTGATCCAAAGATGGCTGAATTCCAGAAAATCAGCCCATATATATAGGAGAATTATCTTTCAAAGACAAAATATCTTAAAAAGATAATTTCCTTCTTTAAAATATATTGCAATCTTCCTTTCTTCCAAAATACATCAGCCAACAAGACATGCTTCCTTCCAAAAATCCATCCTAAAATATAGAAAATTCTCTTTCCAAAAATAGGAGATCTCAGCCAAAAATAAAGATCTTATGGCCGTTATTATATTCACCTCGGTCGAGTCGCTCCTAAAGATCACCTCGGTCGAGATGGTACTGTAGCTGACCGAGGTGAATCTCAGCTGAGAGTGAAACTCTCTAATCTGGTCCTAAATCAATCTTCCATCTCATTTCCATGGTTTCTGAACCTTTCTTGTAGCTCCTCAATACTCTAGAATGTAGCTCCAATGACTCCTTAGCTTCCTTATCTCCATTTTGGTCCAAAACGTGTCATTTTTCCTAAATTACAACGAAACTAGGTGTAGTCCTCGATTCCCGCAAAGGTAGACAAAACAACAATATAATCAAAGAATATACATCCATACATGCAGATTTATGAAAATAAAACGTCTAAACCAATCCCAAACTATAGACAATAGTACATGCTATCATGAACAATTATTAGTTCTCAATATAATAATAACAAATTAATTTTTTCAACTACAAAGTTCATTTGCTCAATTATATGTCCAATTTGTTCCGAATATAAATTGATTTATAGCAATGTTTGTTTAACTATATATCGAATTTGTTCAAAACCATATTTTCAACTGTGTAAATTTAAAATAGAGAAGATTAGAAATGAATTACATAAATTTGATCACCTTATTAACAAGTTACCTACACAAAAGAAGATTTCAAAATAGAGAATAATTCAAAACTCAAAATATCAATACAAGAGAATCACACAAATTCAAAATAGGAAGATTAGATATGAAAAAGAGAAAACTATTTTTCACCATTTTTTATGGGGGATCATATACGCACGTCGATAAAAAAGACAAATGCACAATTTCAATGCAGTCACACTGCGTTGAAATTTTTTAAACTCAACGCATGTCGACTACATTGAGAATCTTGAACTTCATGCAGGCCGACTGCGTTGAAGTTCAAAATATAGTAGTTGGTTTTGAACAATTACAACCCAAAGTTCATATTAACGTGAGTGAAGATGACGGAAAATGAAGATGCAATCACGTTTCCATTCGACAGTTACAGATATAGCAATCTCGATGATTTTGTTTCTCACAACCAAGTAAGTTTGTGATTCAATATTTTTATTCTAAATTTGTTATTAATTGTTAGTAAGTTTTTTGTTCTAGTATTATACGAAATTAGTCATTTTAGTATTATGATTCTATCTACAAAATATTAGTTGATAGTATCCTGCAAATATTAGTTTTCTTATAGAGACATTAATATTAGGTAATTTTTTTGAAATAGGGACTCCCGGACTGTTCACCCGATGCCGATACATATTATTCAGCTATCTTTGAGCTTCACGGGTTTTTCCATGATACTGAGAACCTAGTCAATTGGGCTCGGTTCATGGAAAGGTCAAATAATATGGTATTGGTACCGAAATCATAATGGCTAAATAGTACAAGTATTTGCACGTTTCGTTCAACATGCGAACGTTATGGGCACCGTAGGTAAAAGAAATACGTTGATCCGGAGGAAGAGGCATCATTTAGTAGTCGATAAACTAGGTCGATGAAGATCAGGTGTCTTTTTGAGTTAGAGGGTTCGCAAAGTGATCATGGTAAATGGACTTTGAGGGTAATTTGTGGAGTCCACAAGCACGACATATTTGAGCGATTGAAGGGTTATTCATTTGACAATAGGTTGACACCCGCACAATATCGAAATGTGTGTTGTCAACTTGGGTTGGGTTTAAAACCAAAATATGTATTGGAAACCTTGAAGTTGGATAACCCACACAACGTCACTTCTATCCGACAAATTTTCAATACCGGATTGAAGATGAGGAAGGAGATTATCGAAGATCTAGGTTCAATCCAGCAAGCACTCCATTTTCTTGACCAACGAGGTTACTAAGTCCACATTAGGATATCCTCACATGGATGAATTATCTGGTTTGTTCATCTCCCTTCCGGGTTCTAGGCATTTGTTGAACCTATTTCCGTACGTTATTAACATGGATTCACATACAAGACAAACGTGTAAGTTCTAATCATTGATTTGTTAAAAAAAAGGAAAGTGGATAGGATGAACTATCTTCTTAAGGTAGTTCACCCTAAAACATCCTTAAGGATGAGAACACGGATTTCGGAATCATTTGAAAAAATTGTGTTGGGGTTCGAAATTCGACGGCTGAGCAGATTGCGGTTTGGTTCACCAAACCGAACCAAAACCAAAAATTGCGGTTTGGACCGCAATCGAACCGCCATTAATCGGTTCGGTTTGTGGTTCAGAGTTTTGTGTTGCGGTTTGCAGTTCCGTTCATCAACCGAACCGCAAAATGCGGTTTGGCCCGCATACCGCAATGATGCGTTTAATAAAAAAATTTCCAAAACTGAGTCTGAGAGAAGGGAACTAGGGTTGATTTTTCTTATCAATTCGGGACTTCCTCGCTCAGTCACTCGCGTTGCGCTCCTCAAGTTCTCATTCTAGGTTTGGGCATTTAGCTTCACAGTTTTTCCCCGAGTCCTGACGGCCGATGCGTCCGCCGCCTCCAGTCGTCTTCCCTTCTTCTGTTTTCTAGGAGGTGCCCCCTCCGAGAGGCCAGAAATATTAGTATCACTTCGTCTTCTGTTCTTCTCTTCGTCTTTTGTTCTTCTTCTTCTTCTTCTTCTTCTTCTTCAGTTCTTCTATTCTAATTTTGATAGCTTCACTTTGAGTTTGGGCTAGTTGTTAGTGTTAGCTTCTTCTTCAGTTCTTCGTCTTTTGTTCTTTGTCTTGTGTCAGTTGTGTATGCAAATAGGTCAATCGGTCAGCAAAACTATTGATTTCTTTGAACACGTGTCTACCCTGGACTTCCTCATAGAAACGAAAATTCATTCTGGAGTCGGATACAATTATCTCGATCTCCCAAGGAATGCTCCAACATCCTTGGAGTGTCTTGATAACACATAAGTTACGCCCTCACTAACGACCCTTTTGATGTTTCTGATTGCTTCTTTAAGTCCCGCTTTGAGCGCAAAAGTTTCAACTTTATTTACCGAGTTAAAGTTGTTTTTCCTGACATCCAACCTAATAACTTCACTGTTATAATTCCGAATGACAAAAGCAATGGAATTTACTCTTGAGTCGAGTTTTGATCCATCAAAGTTAAGTTTTATGGAATCCGAGTTTTGTTTTATTCCTCTTAATGTTGTTTTTTTTCTTGTGGTTGGATTAGTGTTCTTTCTCACATGATTAAAGTCATAATCACCGTCGTCCGTAATGAGATTTTTAAAATTATGAAGTTGGCTTTTAATAAAGTTTAAGATGTTGTGATCCGATCGTTGGTTTCATTGTTAAAGAATGTGTTGTTCTTGAAGAACCAAATATTCCACCAAATGGTTGGAAGATGTGTAAAATTATTCAGACCAATTTTGATTTTTATATCTTGTAAGAGTTCATGTGGGTTTTTTATCCATATCAATGGTGTTGTGGTTGGTTGATATTGATCTATCAATTTTGTCAATCACATTTTGTATGGGCACTGAATGAGTAGATGGACCAGGTCTTCAAGTTGAGGATTACAAAATTCACGTTGTCTTGTAACCGCAATTCTTCTTTCTTCAAGTTTTTCTTTTGTTGGGATAACAGTTTTTGAGATTTTTCATATGAAGTTTTTTTTTTTGGGTTGCGTATCCATCTTCCATATCTATTCACATGAATTGTTAGGAGGCCAACAAAACTCCTTCTCGAGCATTTCTTATGCTACTTTTGTAGAAAATCACCCATTCTTACTACATCTCCATTATAATCTATCTTATATTTTGCTTATTGGGATAATTGTTTCCATAATTTTGTTTTTGATTACTAGCGTGATGATATTGTGTAGTTCGTTTTAAATTTTGGTGACGTCTCATTTGTTAGATGTGATGAAGTGACTAACTTTTATTTTGGTGTTTATAAGACTATTGTTTTGAACCATTTTTATAAAGGGAGTCATTGTGACCCAATTAAAAATTAATGGTTTTTTCATCCCCCACCTGCCAAATAATTCAACTTTTAAATTCGGATTTAAGCTTTAAAAGGTTCTTCCATTGGCAAGACCCTGATCCTTTTAAATGATATTGTAGTATGTTGGTATTTTTCATGTATTACTCATTAACAATTTTAACCTAGATTTTGTTTGTTTCAGCAAGAATTTTCCAAAGAATTTTCAATTCTAGGTTTTACTAGTAATAAGGGGTTTTCTTAGTCCAAGGCCGCCATCTTTTTGGTGTACAAATTGCATTTGTAATCAGTGAATTTAATTGTGTTATTATTCATGACATTGTAGTTTAGTGAAGAAACGTTTCAATGTACGCATATAAAATGCTTTTGCTTGAGATTGTTGGAGTCACGAGCACTAAGATGATTTTTGCAATCGCATTTGTATTTTTGACAAAGGAAATCTCCTGTTTCTATGAG
Source organism: Fagopyrum homotropicum (assembly GCA_033239125.1). Taxonomy (NCBI): domain Eukaryota; kingdom Viridiplantae; phylum Streptophyta; class Magnoliopsida; order Caryophyllales; family Polygonaceae; genus Fagopyrum; species Fagopyrum homotropicum. Next base: position 70,181,857 of record BSWB01000008.1, read on the forward strand.
TTGGATTTAGGGAGGCTTTGACATTTATGCAACGATAAAATTTTGGTTGTAAATTTAATTGATTGAGAGTTCGGCCTCATCAAAGCATTGGGCACCGTATTTCCTAATATGAAACACATGTTATGCATGTTTCTAATCAAGTGCAATCTTCAAAATTGATCTTGAGTGGTGACACGCTCGAAGGAGGCATAAGCGGTTTTCCAATCTCAATGAAATGCCTTGTTTGAATCAAGGTCAAGTGAAAGTTACAAGCGATGTTTGACGGAAATGAGGACATATTGGCATTGAAAACTGTTGTTGATGTCATACTTCGAGGAGACGTGGCTTAGCCCATTCAAGGAGGCAATAGTTTGAGCTTGGATCGACCTTTATCCCCATTTGGGCACAAGGATAACAAATATTAAGACTTGTTTATTCATTTCAAGTATCCTTGTTTTATAATTATATGTCCTATTGATTTATGGTTGATATTTTGTAGGGTTGTGTCATCGCACCATCTTTTGAAAAAGACCTTAGGTACGGTTGTTGGTGGATTCCAGTATCTGGTTCATAATATGGCCTTGATGGTGAATGATCAGATTTCTAAAGTACAAGCTTCATTCGAGAATTTGCGGGTATGATCTTGCTTTTTGTTCAGATACCTATATTTGACAAGCTTTGGGATAAAGTTAGCAACGAGTATTTCGAGCTGTTGTTGGACAATTCTGAGAAGGCGAAGAATTAAAAAGACAATAACACTTGTCGGAATTTCTATTTGAGGGATTATTTTCGGAATCCAGTGTATTGGCGTTTAGTGGGTCCAACAGAAGAGGGTCAAGACACGAATTACATCAACCCGCACATAGGGACGTTGAACGAATTCAGAGAAAGGATGGACTTAGGGGCACTTACCACCGATCAAATTGAGCGAATGACATCGTGTTACAAGGACGTTATGGATATAATGTTGTGGGAGCTGACAAATGTAAGGACGAAAGGGAAAACCTTCTTTTGGTAGATATTCAACAAGGAGATAGCCAAGTTTGTTTGAGCATGGATCGGGATCGAGGACATTTAGACCATGTAGTAAGCGGGGTCGTCCACTAGGTTTGGGACGTGAAAGAGGAAGTTGGACTAGAGAAGGCCGTACTGACGATAAGCCAATTGAGTTGACTCCAACTAGCCGTAGTTTGGGTCGTCTCCCAGGTTCGGGGAGTGGAAGATGGACCCTAATTTTAGAGAGTCAAGGAGATGGGGATATAATTGGTCTCCCGGTGAGATTCATCAGTTCATGCTTCCTTACATACATTCTACCAAGGATGTTACTCGAGACGAAAATTGTGGATATCGCTCAATCAAAGTGGTTTCTGGATATTCGGGCGATGACTACTACTTGAATGTCCATAGTGATTTGGCTATGGATTTGCGATTTCATGAAACAATATACCTGGCCCTTTCCCGGAAAGAAGTTGGATGTTTACGCCTATCATGGGTTTAGCCGCTACAACATATTATTTTGGTGTGCTTGTTGTTCTAGGAAACAACCTGCAAACATGTTTACCAGTAACGAAGACCGCTCCAAATCAAGGCACGCCTACCGAGATACGTATTATTGCATAAGTTGGAGCCTTAATACGTTATGTAGAGGCCAATAAACAATATAGCAGTTAGTTGTAATTTATTGTGTTTTTCTTTACTCCAACTAACCATGCTATATCTACATTAATAGGTTTGGCTTAAACAGGATACATCCTTACCTCATGTTACATCTATATGGAGGGATTGCCGAGACCGAAGTGTTGATGATTAGATTGAGCCTTTTCATACGAGGATGAAAGGTTTTGATGATTCACGCAACATAGAATGTCCTCATGTGTGTGGACCAACAATAGTTATCAATTAGACAATTAGTGCTCTACTTTAGTTTGTATTTTTACTTTGACAATTTAGTACATTGGAAATACGTGTATTTTGATTATTCCTTACTTTGGAAGCAAGTGTAATGGAATAGTGTAATAACGTAATAACATAACATAATATCATAATACTCCAACCAAAATCTCATACATACTCCAACGAAATACAAAATATCATCCCAAAATAAAAGACAAACGTCATAAACGTCACTACTATGAATCTATGATGCCCGGACCTGTGAAGGATCTAGTAGTAGCTGGTGTCTCACCACCACATCAAAAATCCTCTACAATTCCTCCTCAATCTCCTCTATCGTCTTATAACAACAAATATGTAGCATATCCCGGATCCTACTAGCAAGTACATGTAGACGTTGTTTACAAAAACAATAGTTAGAAAACCATAATAAATGAACAAAATGATAACATGTATAAATGAGATATCTTACCCAAGCATCGGAAAGAAGGACGGGAGGTAGCCGGTACATGGGAGGTGCATGTGCAGCTGACCCCGGAAAGAGGTACGGTTGACCCCAATCAAAAAACCAGGCAATGTAGTCATCAGCAACAATCCATGGGGCATGCGCCATCTTGTGCCGACCAATATGAAGCATGTGACCTCCTTTTGTCTCTTAAAACGCCTATCATGGCTACGATGATACCAAACCTTGTAACCTCTACCCCCAATAGCGGGACGCTCCTCCGTGGTCATTGTGATATAATCGTCAGGGATCCTTCATATGCGCCCAAACTATCTCATCACTTACTCTCACATATAGAGCTCCTTGATGTCACCCATATGAATAACGCCTCTACACCTAGAGATAGTGAACTCTCCATCAAAGTCCAAAACCCGGTCATCGTATGACATGACCCTCGTGTCCTCTCAACTCATCTCCTCTAGTTGTCGACGTAGAGATGTCAAGGTTTGAAGTGTCAAAGCGGTGGTCTTTGAGATCAAAATCCTCGAATCCAACGAGCAGATCCCTGATGCTCAATATTTGTGGCGGGTGGACCACAAAGAGAAGGAAAGGGCGCATATATCCACACCCATATTTTGCAAGAATATAAATTATATCAGTTATTTCATATATATAATCTACTTAAATAATGAAAAAATGTCTCGAATGTTGATACTTGTAGGAGTGAATTGCATCCCCATATGGTCTTCACCCTAGACCGGGAAGACAAAAAAAGATGCCGATACAAAAAGCATAAAATCCTACCCCCAAGCATACGAGCCATTCATCTCATGATCGTGTACGAGGTCCATCGCCCCTGGCCGTATCCTATTGGTAGTCTTGTCGACTACCAACCCCTCTCCCATATTCAACATCAGATATTCGGATGCCAATGTAATAGCCAATGTGGATGGGTCAATGAGGAGATGTGTGGTGATACTCCTACTAGCCTCTACCTTAATGAAGGTGCCATGTGCCTCAGCCTCGGCCTGCATCATCTCAAATGTGAAGCTTAGCCACTCTATTTTCTTCTTCTCCATAGAAAACGCTTCTTGGTTGAGATGAGATAGCCGTTGTAGATATGTCTTATCTTCTTCATCTCCTTAAAAGCACGTTGATTCTTCTTCTCCGTAATCTTCCCACGCTGTTGAAGATCTTTGTCGTTCAAGCATCAAGATCTTCCGTTTTGTTGAGAATCTTTAGCTGAAGATCTTCGAGATCTTTTAGTATTCGTTGAGAAGAAGTCTTGCGCCTTGTTGAGGATCTTTGCAAGATCCTTTTTGTTGGACCAAATATTTTTGGTCAAGATCTTCTATGAAAACTCCACCTTGATTAAAATGGTTTACATGTGTTAATGATGGAAGACTTCACACAAATGTAGTAGTTGGATATACTAACAATGTATTGATTATAATCTTTAGATATTTGGTTGGTTTGAATTCAGTGCAGGTTTTATGCAAATGTCAAGGGCCTTGATAAGGAGAAAGGAAGAAGACAAGTACAAAAGGACGAAAGGACAAAATCAAGGGCCTTGGAATTATAGATGCACGGAACAAGGATTCAAAATGAGTTGAAGATTTTCTTGGAAGATTCTGTAACAAAACGATCTCATCAACCAAAGATCTTATCAACCGAAGGAAGATCTTATTAAACGAAGGAAGATCTCAACCGAAGAATAGAGAATCTTTTCTAGAAGATTTTCTAAACAACAAACGGCAAAAATATCTTCTCTCTCGATTCAACAGAAGACGAGAAGATCAAGGAGTTAAGGACTCGACGTGTTCTCAGGAGATGAAGACTTGCAACGTCTACCTTATCTCGAGACAAGAAACGATCTTCGTGGAAAAGAAGATTCATCTTCAAACGGTCATCTATACAACGGCTAAGACCTTTCCATAGAAGAGTATAAATGAAGATGATGGTCGAAGAAGACAAAAAACACAACCTTACACAGGAAAACATCTTTACATCCTCAAGCAACCTAATCATCTTCATTCATTGTTTTTCTTTCTCTCATTCACGCAAAAAGCTTTATCCCCTTAGAGAGAGAAAACACTAGAGCTCCATTGGAAGATCTAAATAGTGTTATACTAGTGTGTGTGTTACTCTGCATAGTAACTAGGCTATTATAGCTAGGTTAAGAGTTGGAGCTAGATCGTAGCATTGGCTACAGTGAGAGAAGAAGGGGATTTCTTCTAGTTTGTATCTAGGACTCTTTGAAGTTGATAATAGATAGTTAGATCCTACGGATATACCCTGGGACGGAGAGTAGGCTATTTAGAGCCGAACTTCGTAAGCATATCCTCGTGTCAATCTTTTCAATTCCGCACCATACATACTTTGTTGTGACTAACTTTGTTTTGCAGGAGCAAGAAGTCAAGGCCCTTGAAAGAAGTTTCAAAGTCTTGAAATCAAAGTTTCACGAAAAGCACAGATTGACATCAAGGTCCTTGAAAGGAGTTTCAAGGCCTTGAGATTTGGTTTGCGAAAAGTTCTCATACTCTATTCAACCCCCCTTCTAGAGTATCATTTAACTTATTTATTTCACCTACCGGTTCTTCATTCTAGTTGGGTGAATCTCCTTGGAAGATCTTCTCTTGACTCTTGGTAGATTTGGTTGTTATAGATTTGAATTCCTTCCAACCGTCATGTCCTTTGAATCTTGTATCAAGGTTTCGCTTTTGATCCCTTGAAATGGTTTTCAAGGTCTCCTCCGTGTTGAACCTCTTCAATCTCTGTACTTGTCCCTTGTATCCAATTTCAAGGCCTCCGTCTATCCCTTGAAATGATTTCCAAGGCCTGCATACATTAAGACAAACACCAAAACAAACCAAGCAATCTAGAAATACAATCGATATTTTTTTATTATAAAAACCGCTTATTTGTGTTAAGTCTTCCATCATCACATATTCAAATATATACTCAAGGTGGAGTTTTGAATCTCCCCCTTGATGTAAGGCAACACTATTATCGTACCTGCATTTTAGGGTTAGTGATTCATATGTAATAATATCAAACAAAATGCAGAATGCAGAAATATCAATCGAAATTTCAGATCAATTATTTCTCCCCCTTTGTCTTTCAACAAGGGAGAAAAATAGTTAAAGTACGGGAGTTTTAAAAACAATTACAAACCCATTAAAAGAGTATTTCCAAAAAACCAAAAATAAAAACAACAGTCTCTTAAACATACGTCAAGGCCTTTAAATCAAAACCAAAGGGCTTTGAAATCGATGTCAAGGCCTTCATATCCATATCAAGGTTGGGATGCTTCACTCTTGGTACCATTTTGGGTTCAAACATCCTTTCCCATGAATTTCATCCATGCACTTCTTCCTCAAGCGATCACGAGCATTTCTGAGGTCAAAGTTCTTTAAGGACTCGTCTGTTCGCCGTTGATTTGTAGCATCCTTGTATTTCTTCACAATACCGTACTCCTCAATTTGCAATATGTTTGGATCCTCAAGAGTGGGTTGGCAAATAGGACGATCTTTCACAATCTTGTAGCATTGGTGCATAACATTTTCAGCCTTTTGTGTAGTCGCTTTACCATCCTCCTCAGTTAATGGCTTGATACTACTTGCAGATGTTAGAGATAAAGCATTCACATGAAACATCTGATTAATCTTCTGGTTCAAGATACCTAGCAGATCCTGTGACTCATCCAATTGATCAGTTATCTCGGATCTGAATTTCATAAACTCATGTCTCATTGAATCCGGACCAATCTCCACTGCTTCAAGTCTCTGGACTGTTGAAAATGACCAAGTTGGTTGGTCTTTCAGAATCCATTCCCCTGTCTATGTTTTCTTAATGCCAATGTTGTCAAAAAAATATTCTTCCAGTTCTCCACCAATATAGCATTTTTCTTCATTAACCAGGTCAACAGAGAAATAGCGAAATATTTTTGAAAGCAGGTTGGCATAGGGAAGAGGGGTATCACTGGGGGAGTTTATTATGTGGAGCATGTGATTCAGAATAATTCCAAGGAGGTCAACATCAAGCCCATTTAACACATGATATAGAAAGGCAAACAATTGGTGTGTTAGCACATCCCGATTTTTAATTCGAGGGACAACACATCTCACCAGAAGAGCGCACACTATTCTAGCCTCAAGAGTCAGACAGGTCGAGGTGGGTTGTGGTGGAGAGTTGGGCAAAAGAAACTACTATTTGGCCAGGTTAACAATCCTTGTATGTGGAGGATGGTCGAAAGAATTAAAAGTGGGAAGCCCTAGAATCTGAGCAACAATCGGAGAGGAATGAAAAATATGATTACCTTTGATAACCGATTCAAGTATTAGTTCACCTCTTTCCCTTCGAGCGGTAAGATTGATAAAGAAAAGTCTTGGCAACCTTGGGTAAGCTATTTCTCCCGGATTTAGGATCAGCCATATGGAACTCGCTTGAAGCATAGTAATGCAGGGAAGGTCGAACGACAAAAAGAGTTCCCGATCCACCATCTCACACATGCAGAGCTCTTTGTCTTGGAAACCATCGAGCCATTTGCCAACGACACTATGGCTACTGAATCAGGTAGATGGGAAGTCTTTCATTGTGCAAACATCAACATCATCCAATGGAGATGAAGAGTCACAACTAGAATCGAAGGAGAGGTGAACAACCCTTTGACGTTTGGGGGCATATGATGACGCCTTATCTGTGGAAAGTCTCTTTGAAGCCATGAAGGATATTTGAGAGAAGTTGAAACAGTTTTTGGAAAAAGAAAGAGTAAAGCAGAGAGTTTGCAAAGGGAGTTGAAATGGAAGAAGTTAAAGAGGGAGAGAGGTAGTATTTAAGGGAAGAAGTCACATCATCGTTGGTTCAATAAAATCTTAAAAGAATCAAAATCTTGGGAGAACCCATTTTGATTAGAATTCTTTCCATAAATTTTGTAACCACTTTTCAAACATTCTTTGAATCTGAAAATAATTTTTTTTGAAATCATTTTAAAAATCCTTCTTTAACATAATTTAGAGATCAAAATATCTAAAAGACATTAATCCCTAATTAAATCTGTGATTTTTAATTTTGCCCTTGAACTGCATTTCAAGGCCCTTGAAATTGAAGAATGGGCTGCATTCGAAGGAGAAAATAAAACGATTTACTCCCCCTACGTTAATGCTTCCTTGTTAAACATATCAGGCTCTAATCTAATAAAAATGAATTGATCTTCAGATAGAGGCTTAGTAAATATATCTACAAGCTGCAAGTCAGTTGATATAAAAGAAATAGAAACATCACCTTTCTCAACATGATCACGTATGAAGTGAAGCCTTACATCGATATGTTTTGTCCTTGAATGTTGCACATGATTTTTAGTGATCGAAATAGAACTAGTATTGTCACATTTAATCGCAATACCTTTTAAATCAAAGTCAAGACCACGGAGTTGTTGAGCTATCCATAGAATTTGTGCATAATAGGCTCCCGCAGCTATGTATTCTGCTTCAGTTGTGGGTAGGGCAACGGAGTTTTGCTTCTTTGAGTGCCAACAGATTAGGGATGACCCTGAGAATTGGCAACATCCAGAAGTACTCTTTCTATCGACCTTATCGCTTGCAAAGTCTGTATCTGAATAGCCAACGAGGTGAAACGAGCTTTGACGTGGGTATCATAACCCTAAATCCTTAGTGCCATTGAGATACCGAAAAATCCTTTTCACAGCTATCAAGTGTGACTCTTTAGGATCATCTTGAAATTTTGCACATATGCACACACTAAACATAATGTCAGGTCGACTAGCGGTTAGATATAACAAAGAACCGATCATACCTCGATACTCCTTTTGGACAACACTTTTACCGTATTTGTCATAGTCAAGTGAAAGTGTGGAACTCATAGGAGTTTTTGCGACCTTGGATTGATCCATCTTATACTCCTTAAGCAATTCCTTGGTATACTTGCTTTGATTGAGAAATATTCCTTTCTTTGCTTGTGTAACTTGAAGTCCAAGAAAGAAATTTAACTCTCCCATTAAGCTCATTTCGAATTCCCTACACATAATATCTGAAATTTCCTTGCATAGAGAATCGTTAGTAGCACCAAATAATATATCATCAACATAGATTTGTACTACTAATATATCGTGGCCTCTTGTTTTGATAGATAAAGTTTTGTCAATCAAACCTCTTTTGAAATTGTTTTCAAGGAGATACTTGGACAATCTTTCATACCAAGCTCGAGGAGCTTGCTTTAGACCATAAAGAGCTTTGTCCAACTTAAAAACATGATCCGGTAATTCATCATTTTCAAAACCAGGTGGTTAAGCAACGTAGACTTTTTCTTCTAAGAAGCCGTTTAGAAAAGCACATTTTACATCCATTTGAAATAATGTTATGCTCATGAAAGATGCAAAAGCAAGTAGCATATGTATGGCTTCTAACCTGGCAACTGGAGAAAAAGTCTCCTCATAATCAATATCTTCTTCTTGATTATAGCCTTGAGCTACAATTCGTGCTTTATGTCGAATGATTTTACCATTTTCTTCCAACTTGTTTCGAAAAACTTATTTTGTGCCGATGACGGATTGGTGCTTTGGTCTAGACGTGAAGGTCCAAACACAGTTTCTTTCTAACTTATTTGGTTCATTTTGCATGGCAATGATCCAATCGGGTTCTAAAAGAGCTTGAACATAATTCTTGGGCGCAATAAGAGGCACAAACACTGATAATGCACATAAGTTGTTAACTCTAGATCAAGTTTGAACTCCTGTGTTTGGATCTGAGATCACATTCTCTGGTAGATGGTATGAAGAATGTTGAAACTTCCTTCTTTTGTACGATGGAAAAGATCCTGAAGATTGGGGCTCGTTTTCTTGACTAGATTCAGCAACCGTTGGAGTATTGTCCTTGGATCCTATATCAAGGCCTTAAAGTTGAGTTTCAAGGCCTTGAAACGGAGTTTTGACATCGCAATTTTCTATTTCAAGGTCTTGAATATGCGTTTTAAGGTCTTGAGATTGCTCTCTGGTATCTTGAATCTTTTATTACATATTCTTTTCTTGAGTTGTATGATCTTCTTCTCCATCAGAATTGTGAATTGTGATCTTCACGTTGATTCAGATTAAGATCTGCAAAACTTACACTCAAAGTACCATCATTGCTTTCATCAAATATAACATGAATACTTTCCACAACGATTTTGGTACATTTATTATAAACACATTAAGCTTTGCTATTTGAAGAATATCCAATGAATATTGCTTCATCACTACATGCTTCAAATTTACCAAGGTTGTCTTTGTCATTGTTATGGACAAAGCACGTACATCCAAAGGGTTTAAAATACGAAATATTAGGTTTTATACCCTTAAAAAGTTCGTAAGGAGTCTTTTTCGAAATAGGGTGGATTAAACATCTATTCAAGATGTAGTTAGCAGTATTAACTGCTTTAGCCCAAAAAAATTTTGGCAAACTATTTTCTAAAAGCATGGTCCTAAACATATCCTCTAGGGTGCGGTTCTTACGTTCCACAACCCCGTTTTGTTGAGGAGTTCTAGAAGCTGAAACGTTGTGTGAAATACCATATTTTGCACAAAACAAATCAAACTTTAGTTGATCAAATTTTGCACCATTATCACTTCTTATCGAAACAATAGGTAGGTTTTTCAAAGTTTGCAACTCCTTACACAATTTTGAAAACTCAAATAACGCTTTAGATTTTTCCCGTAAGAATGATATCCATGTAAAACGAGAAAAATCATCCACAATGACAAGGATGTACTATTTACCTTTGGGAGATTTGACACGCATAGGACCACAAAGATCCATATGTAAAAGTTCAATGGGTCGAGAAGAACTTATAACACTCTTTGATTTGAATGAACCTCTTGTTTGTTTGCCTTGTGTACAAGCCTTACATAGTTCATCTACCTTGAAGATTAGGTTTGGCAAGCCACGTACCAAATCCTTTGAAAGTAACTTCTTCATTGTATACATGCATACATGACCAAGTCTTCTACACACTTTAGCTTAATTCCTGAAACTTGGTTAGCACTCATAGAATAAACATTGTTACATCTAGGAGTTGTTAGCACAATATCACCCGATGTCCTGTCTTGAACTTCATGTTTTTCAGAATCAAAAATCTTGTTGTCTTTATCACAAATTTGTGAGATGCTAAGCAAGTTATACTTCAAACCGTCAACAAGATATACATCAACAATGAAGTTAGATGAATTATAACAAACTTTATCAATGCCAATAATGTTACACTTTCCTTTATCACCAAGTGTAATGGTTCCAAATGATTGCTTCTTTAGGTCTGAGAAAAGTGAGCTTTTTCCACTCATATTTCTTGAGCAACCACTATCTAATATTCATTTATCCTCCTTTACCTTGGTGATATCCTACAAAACAGCAAACATCAACCTTTCCAGGTCGACCAAATGACATATTTTTGTCCATATTCAGGCTCAATCATGTGTGTTGTTCTAGTACCTTTAGGAACCCAAATTTGCTTAACTTGTTTCCTTAGACATAGAGGATAAGTGTTTATAATGATGTAAGGATCATTTCTTCTATATGGACATGTTGATTTTACATGACCCTTTTTACAACAATAGAAACATGTTGGCATATGAATACTTCCTTTAGCCTTGACAAAAGTGGTAGTTGTTTTTCTAGGAAAATTGACATGATAGCCTATACCATTTTTGTTAAGGGAAAATTGTTGCTCATCCATCATCCTTTCGAGGTTAGCTTTCGAACGAGTGAATAGAATAAGAGCAGCCTTCTGGTCTTGACACGTCACAGTTAGATCAATCTTTTCTTTCTCTAGATCGATATATTCTCGATAGAGAGAAGAGAGATTGCCCTTGAGAATCGAAATTTTCTGATTCCAAGGTCTTGATATTGATATCAAGGTCTAACTTTTCAGTGTTAAGATTTTCAATTTCCAAAGACATATCACTTAATCGTTTCTCTTGTTTGAGAAGCTTTCTCTTAAGGAATTTATCCTAACCTTATGTTCTTTATCACATATGATTATGTCTTTAAGGAATTGTGTGAGATCAGATTCAGGTTGAGACATAATGGTACTTACCAAATTATCAACGTAGTGATCTTGATCTTCTTCATGATCGGCCATAAGACACAGGTTTGCTTGTTCTTTTTCGTCTTCTGATTCAGTTGTAGAATCTGAATCACTCCATGAAGTTACCATAACTTTATTCTTTCGATCATTCTTCCTAAAGTTGTTCATCTTCTTTTGTTGACAATATTTTACGAGATGATATTTTTCACCACATTCAAAACAAGTCAGAACTTTAGTTTTCTTGTTAAAGTTAGAAAGCTTACCTCGAGGTCTTGATGTTTGCAGATATTCTTTATTTTTTCAAATTGTTTCTTCATTTGAAGAATTTTCGCGAGACCCCTGGAGATCAAGGCAAACGGATCTTCCTCATCTTCATCATCGTTATCTTCCTCTTTTGATAGTATCTCATCCTTCTTAGATCTTAGTGCCAGATTCTTTGTGTTGGATGGGAGCTCTCCATCTTCGTCACCAAGAACCATCTCGTGAGTGATGAGTTTTCCAAGAAGGTCGTCAAGAGGAAGAGTTGTGAGATTTTGAGCTTCTTCAACTGCAGTCACCTTTGCTCTCCACTTGGCTTTAGGTAAGCTCCTTAGAACCTTCCTTACTTTTTCTTCATTTGTGAAGACTTTTCCAAGCGAGTCCAGGTTGTTCACGATCTCATTGAATCTTGTGAACATTTCTTTGACTGATTCATTTGAGTTCATCTTGAATAGCTCATATTGTCTAAGGAAGATGCTGATGTTTGTTTTCTTGACTTGAGTTGTTCCTTCATATGTGACAACAAATTTGTCTCATATTTCTTTTGCACTCTTGCATGATGAGACACGGTTCAATTCATTTGCATTCAATCCACAGTAGAGCAAGTTCATGGCCTTGTAGTTCTTTGAAACACTATCCAAGTCGGTCTGTGTGTAACACCCCAAATCCGCGGGACTCAGGATGTCACATTGGGCTAAGATCTCACAATGGATCCTGACCCTAGTCTGACAACAAGTTCACTGGATCTTACAACAAGGCACAAGTAGATTAAAACCAAATACATGAAACTGTATAAGATACATCAAAAGGGTTTACCACAATAAAGCCGAGTACAAAACAACATCCATAACATCATATACAAAAGATCACATATCCCACGCAACTCTAATGTACAGAAGTCCTCGGCTGGTCACCCCATCTGGCTCACTCTACAGTCTTCCTAACCTGCAGATCATCTACAACACGGTATACACCGTTAGCTACAGTAATGAATAAGTATGAAGGTAATAGCACAAACACACATCCACATCTCATACATGCAATGCCACACACATTCATTTATTATCTTTCAATTTCGTTACTGCATTACTAATTCAACTTATTTTGTAACACAAGAAGCCTCAAGAACCTCGTCCCATCCAACGTAACACAGGGGTTTTGCATGGTGGTGATCATCACTCGTCCCCCCCCTGTGAGATCATCTTCAGGGCACCTCCTCCTACCCGCAGGCGGAGGCAAGTGGTCACGACCCGTTATAATACACTTGGGCCATTTAATATCATAAATGATCATCCTAGTCCGGTTTAGGTTATAATGCACAATCATATGAACATACACAACCATCACAATCACACAAACTCACAATTGTACGCTACGTAAGTCCTATGGACTTACCTGTAATACTCGTATGCAATACCACGTCACAGCTTCCCCTTGGGAAAGTAATCAACGCCTGCAATAGAAAGCACACAACATCACATACTGCAAGGGTTAGGAGACTCATCTCCATAACCATAACCAACCTACAACCTACATCTAAACCTCGAGATCATAACATGCTCACAAATGCCTAAGGCATATCCACAACATAAACACAAGTGCCTAAGGCACATCTCTCTCATACAACTCATCCTAACCAAGCTAGCCTAGCCAACATCTAAGCCAAGGCCAAAGGAAAGGAAAGAAGGAATCATACCAACAAGGTATGCTCTGAATGCACCAACAGAACAAAGGATGCAAAGGGTTGAACCAATGAGGCGCAGGGGCGGCTCATGATAGCATGTATTATAGTCTATATTTTGGGATTGGTTTAGACGTTTTATCTTCATAAATCTGCATGTATGAATGCATATTCTTTTATTATATTGTTGTTTTCTCTACCTTTACGGGAATCGAGGTCTACACCTAGTTTCGTTGTAATTGTAGGGAAAATGGCACGTTTTGCATCAAAATGGAGTTAAGGAAGCTAAGGAGTCATTGGAGCTACATTCTGAAGCTTTGAGGAGTTATAAGAAGATCTCAGGAAGCATGGAAATGATTTAGAGGATTGATTTTGGACCAGATTCGAGATGATTTACATTCAGTTGGGATTCACCTCGGTCAGCTACAGTGCCACCTCGATCGAGGTGATCTTGAGGAGCGTCCCGACCGAGGCGAACACCCTGTCGCCGGCGAGATCTTTATTTTTGGCTGAGATCTTCTATTTTTGGAAGGAGAATATCTTATATTTTTTGCTGGATTTCTGGAAGGAAGATAATATATTTGGCTGAGTTATTTTGAGAGATATGGATATATTATCTAGGAAATTATCTTTTTAAGATATTATTATCTTTGGAAGATAATTCTCCTATATATATGGGCTGATTTTCTACAATCCAGCCATCTTCGGATCAAGGAATTTCTAGAGTATTTTCTGAAGAAGTTGGAGGAAGAATTGAAGGAAGTTGAAGGTTGAAGTTCAAGGAAGGAATCATAGTTGGAGTTGGCTTTTGACGGAGTTTGTAAGATCTTCTTTGATTTCTTTTGGTTTGTTCTGATTTGTGACTTGAGGAACGCTGATTTGTTACTTGATTCATTCAGTTATTGAGATCTTTTTGTTAAGGTTTTCTTGTTTGAATATTGATTCCTTTCTTATAAATTTAATTATTGTTATCATGATGATTGTTTGCTAAGTTCTTCATGCGATTTTAGGGTGATTGGTTGAAAGTTGTGGGAAAGACGATGATAGAATGATCTTAATCCGAGCAGGACCCTTAAAGCTCGAGTCTTTACGTTAACCGTAGAACACCTCTGTCAGTCATTGAACATCTCGGCCGGGATGGAATGTAACTGAGCGAGGTGAACCTTTCTTGAACCTTATCTGAGTTAAGAGTTTAAGTTTGCCAAATTCTATCCTTGTTATACCTTTCCTGGTTCAATGCAAGCCTAGGATGAGACTTACCCGATAATTCCTTTGTTTGTTTACCCAAGATCATGAGTGTAGGTGATAAAGGTTTATCCTTTATTGGAGTTTAAGTGTGCCTTCATCCCATCTTTGTGAGTTAGCCTGAGACTTACCCGGTAAAGGTTGATTCTATTCCCTTGGGTGGTGTGTTAGTTTGAGATTATAGTTCCTTTCCTTAGTACGTTGAGACTTATCCGGTAATAGGAGCTTTGGTTTGGGAGTGAGTAGTGAGACTTACCCGGTAATCTATTCCCATCTTAGAAACACCTTCCCTTTGCAAACCTCAGCTTTGTCCGTGTTATCTTTTGAGATCTTGAGTCGGAACCACAACTAGATGCTTTAATCCCTAGAATCCGCATTCCCTTTATCTGATTTTATATCATCTTTAATTGCTTTAATTCGTAGTCATTAGTTATTTGACAACCTGATTCCGTGCTTTGTTTCACCATAGTCCTTGTGTTCGACCCCTGGAATTCTTGCTTTTATTACAATTGATCACTACATTGCGGGTTCGCATATTGTTCAAGCATACTTCGTGGGTTATAAATATTAAAGCTTGCACACACCTTTTGGAGCGAAGAGCTCACTCAAGGCACAGGGGCGGTCCACAACAGGTGTTTGCCTCAAAGTGTGTGTCACAAGTTTAAATTTATAAAACTGAAATTAAGCAAAAGCGAACCCGCAGTGTACAGATCGGCGTAGTAGAGCAAAAATTCCAAAGTATCGAACTCAGGGATTTGGTGAAACAAAATCAATTCACAAATAATCGAGCAAGTAAAAGTATAAAAGCTTTGCAAATATTGGAGAAAACAACAACCCTAAAGATCCAGGTATCCAATTGTGGCAATCGATTCAAGATATACTATAGATATAAGGACAGAGTTGAGGTTGCAAAGGCATAACTAATGTAAGGTTGAGTACGGTGAAGTTCCAAACCCCTATATAACTCACCCAAGAACGCTCTCTATAAAGGTTGTTGAGACTGCAATATAGAAAGGATCTAAGGACAAGAATTAATCTCAAATACTCATGCCCAAACCCAAGGAATCAAAGATAAACTAAAACGGTTAAGGTTGTGACACTCGAAACCGAAATAGAGGATTTTGAGTCTCACTACTACCTTGGAAAGGCAAGCCAAGGCTAGGTTAAAGCAAATCTGTAACTTTGGATTAAAGCAAAAGCAAAAGTCGTAAAACAGAGAAAATCACGGCTAGATCTTGAAGAACCACGGCCGTGGAACTCAAGAACATGTCGTGGATTAGGCTGTCGACAAGGTTTCTCACACTCTCAGGGTCCAATCTGTTTATGATCGATCTATCATCATCTAAGCCACAACTATCAACCCTTCACCTAGAATTGCTAAAGAGTTTTAGCCAATAATCATAGTCATTGAATCAAAAATCAAATTAAGAAGAAAAAAAGATAGATACCCTCGAAAACTCAAATAACAAATTAAAGTCAATCTCAAATCTGAACAATAAAGTAGTATGTTTAACGAATTCAGAATATGGAACAAGAATTCTCACAGCAATCTTTAAGGAACAATGAAGAACAGAGTGTCAATCCGTATCCGAAAGCAAAACCCTAAGAAAATCTCCAAAGTACGCAATCTTCAATATCGCGTCTTTCACAAGCCACACTCCGAAATCTCCAACTCCGAATCGTAAGCAAGGTACAAATGAAAACCCTAAGCGACCCTCCTCGAAACTCCCTTCTCAAGCCTTCTTATAGGGCGAAATAGGGTTACAAGAAAAACCCAATAACCGTCGCTGACGTGGCAAATATGACACGTCACTTCGTCTTGGAAATCACGGTCTAGTACAAGTTTCCACGGCCGTGGTTTAGGGCATGGAACTTTCTGTTGTGCTCCAAATTCACTCTCCACGATCCAAGGCCAAGTCCACGGCCGTAATTTAGGGTGTGGAAGTCCAAATCCTTTGTGAAAGCCTTTATTTCGTGATGTTCTTCACTCATGCTCTTTCCTTAACTCCTCCAAAGCATCTCCTTGACATCTAGTATGATCAAATACTCATTTCCTTCCACATTTTGCTCCAATTCAAGCTTTTATTCACCTATAAACAAAACAAAGTTAGTGTAGATCTCTATATCGACAAAGTGGGTGAAGAAGCTCATAAATGCCTCAAACTCATATCCATGTACACATAAAAGAGGGGAAAACAACTAAAATAAGTGCCTAAAATATAGTCATATTTCATGCTAACAGTAGGCGCGGGGGCGGATGTTTGTGCAGGGGCTTGGCCCCGACTTCTCTTCGATCCCTTTCTCGACTCTCTTCACTTCTTCATCACACAACAGCAACACACATACATATATACACATGTATGATCATCAAAACATCAGAAAATGATCCATACAAGCTCAGCTTGTGATCCTAAGCTAAAGAAGAAAGAAAAGAGCAAGGAAGAAGGAAGAAAGAAGATGGAGATGGAGGTCTCACCTCAGCAAAGCTCTAAGTAGCAACTAAGAGCAATCAACACCTTCACAACCTCAACACAACAACAACAACACTCAGCATCATCCTCATGATCATCCAAAGCCAAAGCCAGAAACAAACTCTCAAAAACTCACACACAAGATCAAAGAAAGATCAAAGAAGATGAAGGAAAAAGAGAGAAGAAGATGAACGTGAGGAGGAAGAGAGAAGCTGAAGAGATGAAGAAACCCTTCATCAGAAGCATTGGGGAAGCTTATAAAGGAAGCTAACCAAAAGCAAGGTCAAGAGGTCAACAAAGGTGGCTACAGCCGCACAAACCCGCAGGGGCGGCCCTCCTGAGGCGCAGGGGCGGCTAACAGAGTCTGCAGGGGCGGCTGCCAGGGTCACCTAGGGCTCAACAAAGACTCCTAGGCTCCAAGGACTAAGGCTCTTACATCACACTCCCCTAAAAACAAGTTTCGTCCCGAAACTTGCAAGATCTCAAATCCTCTCGGACCCATAAGCCGAGGTATAACTCTCCCTCTCAGAGGTATCATCAAGTCACCACCTATAACCTTCTATATCCTCAAACGCAACATGGAGGAATCATCACTCCAACACACCATCATCAACTCTAAACAAGGCCTAGAGGAAGATCATCTCTAGCCAAACACTAACCACATCACACTAGCATGGAGGAAATCCATCTCCGGCCAAAACGTACACATAACACTACTACATGGAGCAAACAACTGTCTCCACTCACACTATGTCCATCAAAGATAGCATGGAGGAAAGAATCATCTCCTGCTAATCCTAACACACACACCATAGCATGGAGGAAAGAACCATCTCCAGCTATACCTATCTCGCGCTAGAAAACAAGGTCTAACAGTTCATATGCACAAATCACACCTAGCACAAAAACACAACATATCACATAAGCACATAACATAACATACACTCACCAAGATGGCACTAAGATCTACTGGTGGATCCTACTAGTGCATCTATCTCGGCATAGAACTCTAGATAGTTCCTCTGGATACTATCATCAGTCTCCCATGTAGCCTCATCAAGTCCTCGTCTAGACCACTGCATCCTCATCATAGGAATTTCCTTCGAACGCAGGCGTCTCACACCTCGCTCTAGGACTACAATAGGGTGCTCTGCAAAGGTGTGGTCCGGCTCAACCACTAGATTATCATAACTCACAATGTGCCTCGGATATGGTATGTACTCCCTCAACTTAGACACATGAAACACAGGGTGAACATCCTCTAACCTCGGAGACAACGCTAATTTGTAGGCTTCTCTCCTGACTCTATCCAGTATCTCGAAAGGACCGACATATCGGGGACTCAACTTCCCCTTTATGCCAAAACATCTGACGCCTCGCGTCGGAGATACTCTCAACCCGACATGAGCTCCAACCCTGAACTCTAGAGGTCGACGCCTCCTGTCTGCATACGACTTCTGGCGACTCTGTGCAGCCAGCATCCTCTCTCTGATCAGTGCTACTCGAGCCATATCATCCTGAATTTTCCCTGGCGCTATCCCACTGATACTTCTTGGCTCATCCCAACATAAAGGTGTACGGCACCTACGTCCATATAGTGCCTCATAAGGAGTCATCCCAATAGATGCATGACAGCTATTGTTGTATGAGAACTCAACGAGTGGGAGGTAATCAGACCATCCATGTCCCCAATCCAACACACAAGCTCGCAGCATGTCCTCTAAGGTCTGGATGGTCCTCTCTGACTGACCATCTGTCTGGGGGTGAAATGCAGTCGTGACGATGACGAGTAGACTTATGTTATTTTTATGGGTTATGTATTGTATGTTTAAACTTTTGTTTTAACTTGTTGCGTTATATTTAGCAAAATATAAACGACGACTATATAATTGACTAAACCTTAACAAAATGTAAATGACAAAACCTTAAGAAAAAAATACCTTAACAAAATATAAATGACAATCCCCTGCAAGTGTTAGCTAAAACAAAGAGAGAGAGAAAACCTTGGCCATAAGGCAATTGTGAAGGAGTAGGAAAAGGTATAGATGAACCATGAATCAAATGAGACGGACCATGTAGTTGTGGAGGAGGACCTTGAACCGGAGGCGATAAGCAATTGTTCGGAGGATAAGGATGGTGAATTGAAGACAATGTGGCACAATTTGGAGACATTGAACTGGTAGCCGGAGGATTAAGGACATAATCATGCTTAGAATAGAGCAATCCTAGTCCAAAAGCTCTTCCTTTGTTCTCACCACCAACGGATTCAACCCATAACATATCTTTATCTTCTTTAGACAGTTCTTGTTGCAATCCAATCAGAGCATTGCAATTCTCATGATAACATTCCTAATAAAAAAATATATATATATATAATTATTATATGAAGCATTATAGGTAAAAAAAACAGGTCCAGTGATATATATCAATTAATTTATAAACATATATGCATGCATCATAAGCAAATCATATATATATATATATATATATATATATATATATATATATATATATATATATATAAATCCTAATATCATAAACAATGCATAATCACAAGTACACTAACAAAATAATGGTTAATTTAATATAAATTTAAACTATATCAAAAAACACTTATAATTGCATTTTAGGATATATATATGTATATACTTAGTATCATAAACAAATCATAATCACACTAGTGTGTCATTGGTTGTTCGTTACGGACAACATGAAGACATTTACTAAATAACAGCCGCCTAATTAGATTTGCTAAACCACGGCCAATTCCAAATTAAATCAAGAGTTTTATTCTCTAATTCCTCCTCACTTTTAATCCCAAGTGCGGTATAGATTAAACCCAATTTCAATTTCGGAACCCACGTGCAGAATCAATTCAAATCTAATTCCGGTTTTGTGGCTAAGTACAGGATTGATTAAACACTAAGTTTGCACTTTAGTGCAGAATTAAGATGCTTAAAAGGAAAAATATGGGTTTGTTTAAGATGGAACGCTTACTGAATTTTACAAAAAAAAACTAATAGAAAAATCTCATTAAAGTTTGGTTAGAGAAAACACGTGGGTAGATTTTTAAATTACACTTATCGAAAAGGGTAACTAGTAAGTATATTTCACAATGTAAGAGATATGACAAAGTAGTAAAATGAGAAGAAAAAGAATAAAAAGTCCACAACTTTTTCAAACCTATCACCATAAACCGCAACTACAAAAATGTAGAAAGCAAAATGCATAAACCATTAACTTATAAATGCAGCTATGAAACTAAGTATCTAAAATTTGGTGAACCTATTTGAGTCCTACACCTTTGGATTGGTAGGTGGATCAAAAATTAGAATGAACTTCATGCACAAGTGGCTGTCTCGTTCGGAAGTTGTTTCTCCAGCATTACAACACCCGTGAATTCCGTTACCTGCCAGAAAATCTTCTTACATTCGGACACCTATGAACCACAAGCAGTGCAAAGTCATCACATTTTTCCAACATTCTTCACTTTAAATACAAAAAAAAAATGTGAAGATCAAACCTGGTCAGCAGTCATCCTCTTGAAGCCAAAATTCAGCCATACACCCTCAGCATCTTCGGCGGATGGAAGCACAATGCTCTTTACATGATGGAATCTAAACAGTCTCTCAATGCAGCCAAACAATGCTTGGAAGAAGCCCTGTAAATAGCGTAAAGTCATAAAACCGATGAGTTTCATCATACGTTTGAAGCAACAAATTCTACCCCTGCCTACAATTACAAACCAGTAAACAATTATGCATTTCAAACGTAAACTGATCAGTCAAATGCATACAAACTTCTCATGGATACACACATTCATCCAACCTGGAACCCGTCTCTGTTTCTCAATATGTATATATGGCTACAATACCAAATGCTAAGGACTGAGAATTTCTTATTTTTGGCCATATTTCATTCCAATATTGTACTAGAACTTCTAATCTGTTCCACAATGCTGCCGTACATAACATTAATATCTGAGTGAATAAAAATAACTTATAAATATGAACAGTTTAATTTTACTAGAAAATAATGTATTAAATTGAATTTTGACTACACGACCCATTTGAAGGGTTTTTTATGGTACTGTAGCTAAGAGTGTAAAAGGTAGCACACGGTATACCTATTGAAAGATATATTAAACTAAGAGAGATCTTATCATTAACCAAGATATCAAGTATCAACTGCAGACAGCCGCATAGATTAAAATCAAAAGTCATGTCCACACCAAAACAAATGAGAACAAATATAACTGAATGGATAAAGTAGACCTTTCCACGGTAACCACCCCGTGTTGCAACTAATGGCAGTTCTACAAGTTCTTGACCAAACAATCGAAAAACTGCAACTGAGACGATCAGGGAGCTGGCATTCAATGAAAAAAAAAATGTCATACATGAGGCAAAAGAGTATTGAGTCATAAAGTTAAGACAACTACAGCTTTATTTCAAATTAAGGTGACATCCAAGAGTTCTAGAGTCAGCTGCAGAATAAAAAAAATCTTACTTGACAAGCAAAACAGCACAATACATCCCTCGATAATCCCGGTTCCTTACTTTTCTCCTTCAAGAGAGAAAAGCATAGCCAAAAATGAAATCAATATAATGGACTTGTCAAAGAAGGGGAAAGAAAAAATCCATCAATATGACAGAGAGATATTAGAGCCTACCCATAAACAATTGAAGGAATTATGTCACGTCCCGTTGTTGCATCTACTATAGTGCCAAATCCCTCCTGCAAGAGAAAACATAGGTGTCAATGAATCGGGAAATACGATGAATAAAGCAAGCAGAAACAGCAGTTAAAAAACAGCTTATTATTAATTTATGATGCTTTCCGCATTTTTTACTATTAGTTAGGCCCACTCAGAACTCCATTCAGAAGATCAATTTTGTTACGTCGCCATCCTGTCTGATATTCAGAATGATGCAAAGAACTTCTAAAGATACACCATTTACGTGAAGGTTATACAATGTCAAATCCTCAAAATGAAGAAATTCAAGGGGATGCAAAATTGCCGTCTTCATGGAATACACCTAACTTTGCAAAAGAGAGCATAATGACTAACAGAAAGGATTACCCAATTATCCAGTCCCACTCTAAAGTCTAAACTGTTGAGATATGTTCACCCTACTAGCAGATTGAAGTCCCGATGGGTATCTAACCTCACAGATTATAGCTATAGATTTTAAAACACTGGAATGTCATTGTCAGGCTGTTTTAACAACAATTTACCTACGAAAGAAACCATGGCCAAGTTGTCTGTCTAAATTAAGATGTACATTGTAATCATGCAGCACAAACCATAACAAAACCGTCAGAATGAAACTGGCTGTTAGAAAAATGGTATTATGGGTGCTAGACAAGTACAGTGAAGTTTAGTACTAAGCAGCCATTAATCAAGCAACAGCCGGTGAGAGAATTATACACATATTTAGCCAGCCAATAACTTACATGAAGTACAGAAATAGCTTGTGAGAGCAATGGTCTTGTGGTTGCTCTTGCTTCAGGAGAAACTTGGCCACTGAGAAGCCTCCAACTCACATCAAAATCATTTGGAATTTCAGCATTATGTGCCTTAAGCTTATGCCTTATATCATCCACAAAATTGTCTGGCAACTTTTCTGCTCCTAGATTTAGGAGACTCTGTAAAGAGGAACGGATCATTTGACAATTGGTGTTGCAAAACCACTCCCCTTGTGGAAGGTCCTGTCATTGAGCCATAAAACTGCTTATGTGAGAGCCATGTTGCATACAAAACAATACTCCATAAATTCAATAAATGCACAAGACAGTGATTCAAGTATACACCTCAAGATCAGCCATTTTATGTGTCTTCAGGCAGCCCACATGGTACTCTCTCTCGCACTGACGTATAAGAAGAGTTAGCAACATATCTCATTTGAAAGAATCTAATCGCTAATTAGCAACATATCACATTACCAACCTCTAAGAAAAGACCATTACCTGGTCACAGATAAGAATTGTACGAGGCCCGAATCCAGATTTGGAGAAGTCGAAGCTTCTGCAACAAAATAAGAATGAATTTATAGAACAAGTTCCAAATAAGTGCATGTAAATTTGTCCACCTGAAATCAGAGAATTTTGAAGTGGAGAATGCACAATCAAGATTCAGAAAAGCTAGATAATCAAGATTCACAAAACCTAGATGATCAAGATTCACAAAACCTAGATGATCAAGATTAGAAAAAAAAAATTAATAAAAAAAGGAGCAAAGTTATGAAGTATTTAGAAAGTAGGTCATGTTAGACATAAGCCAAAAAAATAAATTACACAATAAATACAGCTTGTATCATTCTGAAGTTGTGATGCGTCCTCAGAAGAAAAACAAACCTCTCTTTGGAACTAAAACAATACAAGTCAGTTGATTTTTAAAAAAAAAATTGTTATTTTATTCTTGAAGATGAGGGATCTAGGTGTTATTAGGTGAAGAATGGTCACATGTAGGTGACCTTGGAGGTACACATGAGCATAAATAAGGCATTAGGTCTTCTAGCTCAGCATCCAGAAATTAACTTGTTGTAAGGCTGTTTGCCTAGTATTTTGGCCAGATAGAGAGAGTTATTCTCTTCTGGTAGTTCAGTGGAGCTTTTAGCTTGAGAATCCTTTGGATCCTTGGGTCTCCCTAAACTTGTGTAAGTTGTGTGTGTTTGCATTGATCCCAATTCTTCTCGATCTTCATCTTATGCCCCCCACCCCCGTAAAATTGCATTCTTATGGTGCTCAAGTAGGACATTTTTTAGGTTTCTCAATATTTCTACCTTTAATTTGTATTTTACTACCATTTCTGTCTTCAATTACAAGCATAACAGAAGTGTGTACCTGCTTTTGCCTGATCAAACTGAATCATGCATATTATTAAGATGGATAATTCTAATACCTGCACAAGTAACATGCAGTAGCATCATCTTGGAAGTCATCTTTCACAATTCGAATACTTCGGTTGCTAATCTGCTTTATAGGGTCAACTCCTGAAACTCTCCCAGCTGCAACAGCATTGACATTCCATTGGACATACCTATCTCTTTCGAATGCACTTTGACAGTATCCACAAAACCATTTACCCCGGGGAAGATGTGTCAAAGAGGCACATTCTGCATATGTAGTTAAAGGATATTACAAGAGACCGACAAAGATATACATATCTTTAACCTCTGGGAGGTCAGAAAACCATGCAAGACAGTATAAGAAAATGAAAATGGAGCTGATCCGTATTCATGGTGAACAAATGAGAATTATACCAAATCAACGAAACAAAAAACAACAAAATTTATCAGTAAATATACGAAACTAAAGAGCAGTAAACAAGAAACAGAGACAGAGATCAGTTATAGCCTCTTCTCCAAACCCAGAAAAACAGATCCTTGCACTGGTGAAGTGAGGAAAGGGTTCAGCAAGTAGATACCGAAAGACGCATAAAATAGGCTAACGAATACAACTTCAGACTGAAAGACATCACTAGAAATGCCATATGCATCCAGTCACTAAAAACCCTTACGTCCAAATGTTACAAATTTAAGAGCTACAATACAGCACATAAAAGGAGTTGCATATTTTCATTCACATTTCAAGACAAACATAATCAGATAGAAGATGATTCAGGGCAGCCCAGATGTTTCTTTGTTACAACCTCTAACTCAGTCTAACGTAACCCTCATATTTAATAAAATATTTTTTTCCTTTTTCATATAAAAAAGATGGTGCATGAAAGCCACATTTGCAAATAAACCACTTTCTTTGAACAACATAATGGAATGTCTACAAGAAAACTAAGATTTATTACCTTTGTGATATGTATAAAAAAAAATTAAGGGTTGCTACCTTTGTGAAAGGCTTTGAACAGAAAACACTTTCTTTGAATAACATGGTGGAGCATACACAAGAAAACTAAGGTTTGTTACCTTTGTGAAAGGCTCTTGGGCATCCATCGCATAGAAGCAATTCCCCACCCTCCGCGCAAATGAGGCACAGATCATCACTTTCACTAACATCACGTCTGCTATTTTTAAGTAGAGAAACAGCCAACTCATGCAGTGACACCCCATTAGAAGTGTATATGAAAGAATATCTGGCAAACACACAGGAGTAACATTCTAAGGGGATTAGACATATATGCAATTGCTACAAGAATATTAGATAAGAATAGAAGTTGAAACATGCACAATAGGCCTTAAGAGAAAGAGTTGCTAAATTATTCAAATAGACTCACGGTTTCCTTCGTGTAGCATACCCAGCATGTGCCTCGAACTGTGAAGCACTGACCTATTTAGGATACACAAAATCATATTATCTAGCTATGAGAAACATTCAACATTTCGAACTTAAAAGGCAACAAGTGTATACCACTTCATTGCAGCAGCGACAAAAGATACCGGAGTCCTTTTTATATCCTTCCAGTATTCTCTGTAGGAAAAGAATCACATGTTCAATATATAAATTTCTGAAGAGATATTTTAACTCGACTGTATTTAATTGACCTGTCCGCGAGCAAAATAAGCCAATTCTGTTCCATCAGGTAACCCAGCATCATCAAACACTAACCTATGCATCTTGAGATCTCTGACAGAAAGCAAGAACAGACATACGGTTACATGCAGGAAACAATTTCGACATCATAGAAAGATTATTTCACAGATTTTGATCATTTTCAATCAGAAAAATGGGCATCATACTAAAATTCCTACATAAGATACCCAACAACAAAACCCGTGTACTTTATTATATTAATTTGAACCCAATCTGCGAGTGATAGTAACATGGATTTAATTGGAATATGCATTAGCATCAATAAACCAAGGGTAATTTAGACTATTATGAAGTGGAACAAGTGGCACAATTAAGACTTATATAACTGTCATAAAATAAGGGATGGGAAAAGGCATCTAGCACGGACACAAAAATGGACATGGATAATGGAAGACACAGGGAAGCAGCAACTTTAAAACATAGGAAACGGGCACAGCAGGTAAATGTCAAAATAAATTATATTTATTTTATATGTCACACTAAAAAGTTAAATAAAACATTATTGTAAGGTGCACAAAACCTATGATGTAAGAATATAATCATGTATTAACACAAAATAAACAAAAAAGTTACGATTTAGCAACTTCATTGTGATCGTAGAGAAGAAAAAACCAAAATATATGAAACGTGAAACAAACATGCCCCCTGTGTGTCCTCAAGTTTCCGGGTGTCAGAAGTGTCCAACTCGGGAAACAAATCCCGCCTGAGGTGTCAGTGCTTCATGACACCATAGTTTTGTGATTTCCTAATTTAATTAAAACTGTTTAACTTGCGCTTTAAATGATACCAGTATCACACGTGGACAGGTCACTTTTGCAAAAATTGCCACCTGGATGTAGGTCGGCCCAAAGGCAGCACGAAAGACTAGATCCCATTGTCATGGGGGCAGAAATAGTTTCGTTATATGGTAACAATATTTGTAGAAAAAATTAATCTGTGACTGCTGCTCTGAACCTTATTTTATGTTTCATTCCTTTACATCAGTTGTATCAGACCTATCTCTTTTTATTTAAAAAAATTGTGTTTAGTTGAATCTCTTCATATAACCTCCATATTTCACAAAACCTTCCCTTTAATTTTTTTCCTTTTATTCACTAGCAATATTAAAATATAGATCAACAATTTTTCGGCAATATAGAAGTATTTTTACCTTTGAAATGAACTATCCTGCTAGAGCAAATTGAAATAAAGATCTGATGAATTCATTTTCAGTTAGGTTAAACTTTTAAATTCAAATAAACTAATCTTGTAACTTTCGTTTCACCCATGGATCCCATATCTTAAGACTTCAGCAATACCAATGGCAAACAAAATATTCAAACCGTCATACCTAAAACATCGGTATTAATAAATTGTTGAATAAATTAAATCAAAGATGTTTTCCAGCTAGAAACATTTTTATTAGTTATACAAATAATAGTATGTGTTGATCAATCAAAATAAATAAATCTAAACTTATATTACTAAAACATAAACACCTATTCTCAAATGATGAACTATAATACATATTATCTTACACGATTTGTAAATATATATAATCATTACTACTCTTTTTATGTAGATGTTTATCATAATTGACCATGTAAAATAATAATAATAATAATAGATATTATATAAGTCAAGATTTTTTTAAAATATTTTTTCATCTTCAGTTAGTTGTTTTATTTTTAGTTTGGGCTTGACTTTCTAATCTAATGTTTATTAGCTATAATATACAATATATATAATTAAGGAAAAATCACTATTGGTTTATTGTAGAAAATATTAAATTGCCTAAACGAAAGCAAATTAATAGAACCTCAAATGTATTCTAACATACAAAACTTTGTTTTTGGTGTGTATTCCTACCTTTTACAGGTTCTAAACTATTATAACAGAATAACATGACGCAGTATGGTTGTAAATGGAAACAAATGTGGCACGTAAATAATGGAATATGATTGTATATGGAAACAAATGTGACGAACTTTCTTGTTATCTTCCCAGCCTTCCTCTGAGATGAACCTTTGAGCGACGGGCCTTTGCATGAGTTATGTGCCAGAATGGGTTTGTTGAACCTGCATAGACCAACAAGAGAAAACATTGCAAAGAAAGAATCATTTTGCAGTCCTCATAAAAAAGAAGGAAAATATAGCAGCACGGATCTTAAAAGTTCAAATCTGCTTTTGGCAAGTCTCCTCCAATTAGATAACATGTGTACCTTGTTCTTTTTTTTCTACCAGCTCTGAGGGATGTCTTGGGAGTTGAAAATGTTCTGATTGACCTAATGTTTTATGATAAGACAATGTGTGAGAAGTGCACTGCATGCAATATTGCAACTGAAAGGAAATTCGGATGATATAAGATATTATTTATTTCTGTAAAAATGGAAAGAGAAAAAAAATTATGTTAATTATGTTAAGTACATAAGGAAGCAACAAGGTACTCCACGAGCTGAAAGCATTAATATGATTCGCTTATTATATGAGTAATTGATGTGCAAACAAAAGACTAAGACACTCCCAGTGACCAAATTTCCTGAATGACAGAGGGCCAAAGAGGGAAGGGTAGTACTAAATTACTTATAGCACATACTCTTTAATCTTCTGACAAGCCTTAATCTTTCCCACAGAATTGTTGTCTATCTGAATACTTCTTGAGGAGGATGGTCCTTTCTGGGGTGATCTGAAGACAAGAAGGCAAAATGAATGCTACAAGCAATGAAGCTACCATTTAACACAAAGGAAAAACAGCATTATACTTCAGAAGATTTCCTTATCAGCAAAATTTAACAATCAGTGAACCCAACAAAAAGACGCATGGACTAATACAGCTGACAATTGTCAGTAGCCTTCTAATCATACTAACCCTGTTTCCTAAGGAATTCAATCCTGAAGAATCTCCAGATGATTTGAAGTTGGATTATGTATAGGTGACCTTGAAAGTTCCAGAAGTATAGCATATTAGTGATATAACTTCATAAGCAGGCAGGATAATGAAACCCTTGATAATTGACTAGTTCTGGATACATATCGATCTCAAGATTCCCAACTTGTATAGAATTCAGGATAAGAGTAGCTCCAGATGGTTTTATGGTTGTAACAAACTTAGCTGGGCTGAGAAACCAGGGAAAAGAAACCATGTGATGATGGAAATAAGGCAATCAAATAATGCATCAGTTCTTTCGAGAACTGAAAAGGTAAACAGATAAAAACAACTTTTGTTCAAAACCTCAAACTCCCAATTCAGAATGTATCAACAAACAGGAATTCAATTGCTGGCCAAAAACAACAGGGAAGGACGACAACAGTAAACTTCAGAAAGACAAGTCTTGCACTTCAGAGCCAAAGCATGAGAGTAAACACTGCATTGTACCTTCAATTCTCATTGAAATGTGACTACATGCAAAAATAGCTGCGGTATCATCACGTTAGATTATTTCTTTCCAAATCTAATCACCAAGGATTATTAAAGTGAAATATACTCACACTACGAGCAGTACACAAATATGAGTGTACAAACAGACAGAAATGAAGGCAACTACAAATATCTATGCATGAAATTGGAGCAAGATTTTAATGCACATATGAAAATAAAGTCCAGTGGCAAAGCAAAGCACTTGGTATTTAGTAAAAAGGTTTGCACTTTAGAGCCTAAGCATGATTGTAAATACTGCACTGCAACTACATACTCAGCTTCAGTTAAATTAAAAGCATGCATGATTTGACACCACTTCTGTCATAGCCAAGATATCACCCACTAGAATGTTTCTTCCCGTTTCTCATCGTCAAGGCTAAATCATTAAAGGTGAAACACCCTCACATTCCGAGCAATACAAAAAGATATAAGGTAACCATAAACATGGAAAAACAATATAACCTGTTAGATTTCTAAACCAAAAAAGGTACGGAAATAAGAAATTTGGGAAGGATCATAAGGAAGAACCGAGAAATGAAGACCAAGAAGGCTGAACAATGAAGGCTGAAAACCAGAAAATAATTTGCAGCAATAAAGGTGGGATATTAGGTAATAAGTATGAGGGAGATTTCAGCAAGAAAGCTAAAAACCATAAAACTATTTCAGAAATAAATGTGGGATATTAGGTAATGAGTTTGAGAGAGATTGCAGAAATGAAGGCTGGAAACCACAACATAATTTCAGTAATGAAGACTGAAAAGATCAGGCACAAATATTCTCAGAATAAAAATTCAAAACCATGAGCTCTCACACCATTTTAGATTTCTAAATTAAAAATATAGCAGCGGAAAGAAGGATCTTTAAGAAGAACGTAGAGTACTTAAGATTGCCTAAGAAACAAAAGACAATTATTTCAAAATAGCTAAACCAGCATAACCACCTCAGCAAAAAGAAAAAAAAACTACAGTCATTTACTCAGGATCAAATATTCAAAAGCATGAGCTCTGATACCGTATTAGAATACTAAATTGAAAAAAAAAAAAAAAAAAAAAAAAAAAAAAAGCAGCAGCAGAAATTAGAAATCTGAGAAGGATC
The DNA here is from genome assembly GCA_033239125.1 of Fagopyrum homotropicum. Classification (NCBI taxonomy): domain Eukaryota; kingdom Viridiplantae; phylum Streptophyta; class Magnoliopsida; order Caryophyllales; family Polygonaceae; genus Fagopyrum; species Fagopyrum homotropicum. The sequence continues at coordinate 70,211,945 of BSWB01000008.1, forward strand.
TTAAGACAAAAGGAGACAAGTATAAGAGCTTACTAAAAACCCTAAGATCTATAGCATAACCTAAACCTATTGCAGAATCTTGAAGCTAAAAAGTAGATAGGACAACAATTATTTCAAAATAGCTAAACCAACATAACCATCTTAGTAGCAAGCAAAAACCCTAATGTCACGTCAAAGAACTTCAAACTCTTAATGCCTCAAAACACATCATTTCAACCTCCCGATTATGCATTGATTTCACATGTAACCTCTGAATACCAAAACCTCATCCGAAAATCAAGCTAGATCAAGAAAATCATGTCATGGTTCCCATTTATATATTGGCACTCATAACTGAAGCTCTTCAGCAGACAACTCAAAACCAAGCAGAGGATAGAGCATACCCTCCTGTTTTACCAGCTGGCGTACGCAGGTTCTTAGAAGGTAACATTTGTTTTTGGCGTGATTTGCATAGTGGATTTCTGTCTGCAACAGTGTCCATGCTAGAGTGCTCTGTAATAAAATTGTACAGAGTTAAGGGGTGATAAAGATATACTACATGCACAACCACACATGTTTACGGCTAACTACTTTTAAGTTGCAAGTAGAGAACTCATGTACACCAACGCAGTGCTACGATTTTTACCTTTACACTCCCGAGAGACAGCAATTTCTTTTTGAGCCAAAGGACCAACAGCATTTCGAATTGTTGTCTCCATTATCTTCAGTGCAGTTCCCCTACAAAGCTGTAGTATATCAAGGAAACTCCTCCCATTCTCAAAGCATATGTACTGTGATGCACGTCTGTATGAGTTACAAGCATGAATCTCGAACTGAGAAGGAAGAACCACCTAAGATATTGAAGAGAAAATCAACAGAGCAGTTATAATAGATGCACCAAACACTAAATACAAGAATGTATGGACAAATTAAAACACCCACCCTGCATCCCTGGCACAAGTTGCAAGAACACAAGATACCAACACCTTTTATTACTCCACGTAGCCCAGAACCCTAAACACAAAATAGGAAATTTCAGTGAGAGACAATGCCAGAGCTATTGTCAGATAATAGTACTGAACACAACAAATACGAAGAGAAAGATAACTGATAGAAAAGTGTAAGGATGGTAAAACAACATTCCTAATAAAGTAGGTGGAGGAAAACTTTCTCACATGTATACAAATGGTTAATGGAAACGAAAGTACCTTCTTACCACCATTGTAATAAACATTACATCCCTCTAGAATACCAGTCTCAAATAGTTCTTTGACTGTCCTAGGAATTTTGGCAATAGAAGTTTGCTTTAAATCTTCCACGGCCTTTTGAGGATATTCTAACCTGCTGCAATAATCATGACCGTCTTTATTGGAATCCTTATTATCTACATCGACCACTTCAGACCTATGATTTAGATTATCAGCTACATGATTTTCTTCATTTTCATTAGTAGATATGTTTGTTTCCCTTTCTACGAGATCCGTGAGGGAATCCTTGTCATAATCCTTCAAAATAGAACGGGTGAACCTTCTCTGAGGCTTCTCAGGCCAAGTCTTTTTATGCCCATTAGTGAGAGCAACTTCATTCTTCCCTGATGGCATCTCCATCGCTACCTCATTTATGGTTTCTGTTTCATGCAACTTTTCCACTAAGGCATTTCCCAACACACATGCAAATGTTCCACTCTTTAGCTGCACAAGAGAATCATTAACTAAATTTGAATTCACTGCAGATTGATCCTTCATATCCTGCTTGACCCCATCAGCACCATTACTCGAAGTCCAGGCTTTTTCAACATTAACAACTGAGCAATCCTTGGACATTGGCAAACCAACAGCAGCTGTTGCCACTTTGATTTCACAGTTTGTTTCCCTTGTCTCCACCTCAGTAGGGGTATTCTCAGAGTGCTTCCCCTCAACCCCAAGATCGCAGTTCCTCCAACTCCTGGGTTCCTCAGCACGAGCAGCTGAACCATCCAAAACAATTTGCTTAGCAAGCAATACTGTTCCAACTTCTGTTTCACACTTACTCTCTAACAATCCGTTTGCCAATCCAGATACAACTCCTTTATCGTCCAATTCAATCTCAATCCCAGATTTTCTGCTTCTCATACCATTATCCACCAAATCCTCCTTAGTCTTATCGCGGACAGAACTTAGAATCCCTGAATCTTCAATGCCAATGGACGAACAATCAAACATAACAGTCTCTTCTCTGTCCGGCGTTTTCACTCTCTTCCCGCTTCTGCTCGCAGAAGCACCATTACTATGAGCACAAGGAGCTCGATTCGACCGGGTCTTACCAACAGAGTCCAAAATCAGAGACCGAGCCCCCAATGCGAAGGCCAACTCTCGTTTCATCCTCAAATTCCTAAACCATCTGCAGCATAAAAAAAAGAAAAAAAAAAAAAGAGCAGCAGATTTAGATACTAGACATCAGCAAAAATGATGCTGAAAAGATGCAAATCTTGTGAATCACAAACAAGAATAGACTACAAACCTCAAGTTGATTCAAGCAGTAAATCGTCAAAGAGCTTTTTCGGAAGAGCAGGGTAAGATCGCCGAAACCCTAACTTTCGTTGCGAGATCGATCACGATTGCAGAGTAAAATTTATACTTTTGGGTCTGAAACGGCTAGAGAAGCGGTGGTTTCGGAATTTGTGTGACGTTTTACGAGATCTCAAGGATTCAGCTCTAGTGTTAACTCTAGGAAGCACGACGACGACGGTAAGGATATCAGGCAGGAGGCAGAAAAAGCGCACCGATTTGGGCACACATTTCTCTTAATACAGTGTATCTAACGTGGTATACAACTTATAAATACTATGGTTTTACTCTTACATTTATTATTGGGGCATGACAGGTTCTAACACTGCCTTTTGTAATTTTTTTTATGGAAAACAAACGTTTATAACTCAACACCAAAAATCATCCTTCATAGAGCCCGCTCTCTCGCAAAATACTCTAGCATTAGTGTGAGGAAACATGTTCCAAAGTTTTTTTTTAAAATTTTTTTTAAAGATTTGAACTTTTTCTCTTACTATCCACTAAATTTTAAAATTCATTTAGTATTCACATGGTTTTATTTATTTCCTCTATACCTATTCTTAATATATTAAATAAAAAATTTATTATAAAATAATAAAATTAAAAAATTAAAATTAAAACAAATTATGACCTCATTAATTTAAATTAATAAATTTATAATTAAAATAGTTTATATATACTTTTAATTTTTAAATAAAAATACTTTTAATTTTTAAAATAAAAATATTTTTTATTTTTAAATTAAATATTTTTTTTGAATTAAATTATATTTTTACTTTTTTACCTCAATTTTTAAAATATATTAAAATTAAACTAAAAACATTTTTCTAAAATTTTATTAAGAGTCTAGAAAATTCAAAATAAAATAAATTTTATTTATTATTTAATTTAATTTTAGATAATTTATATTAATTCGAAAATTTTAAAAAAAAAGTTTTTTTTTCTAATTTTAAGACTATGAAAAAGTATATTACAAAAAATAAATAATTAAAACATACAAATTAATATTTTTAATTTTCAAGTTAAAATAAATTATAGAAAATTAACTTTAAAAAGTTACTATATGTTTAAATTTTTGAAATCTTAAAAAAATTTAAAAATTTAATTTTTTTTAATTTTATATATTTTATTAATTAGAAAGTAAAAAATTATTTTAGTTTAAAAATAAAAAATTATCTTTAGTTTAATTTACTTTTTTTAATTAGAATAATATCTAAAAAATAATTTTATTATAAATTTATTAGTTTAAAATGTAATGAGGTCATAATGAATTTTAAATTTGATTTTATATTTTTTAAGTTATTTTATAATAAATTTTAATATAATATATTAAGAATGGGTATAAAGAGGAAATAAATAGAATCATAAGGGTATAAAGAGGAATTTTGAAACTTAGTGGATATTAAGAGGAAAAGTTCAAACCTTAAAAGCACCAAGAGGAAAAGTCTTCGACTGTAGGCCATACCTAATAACCTACCTAGAAGACTTCGACTGCCGGCCTTTGAAGATTTACAGTGGAGTTGTGATGCAAGGTTTGAAGCCGTTGCACCTAATCTAGATTAGAAGTCCATAAAACAGAGGAATTACGCCCTAAAATAGGATTCTAACTTGTTGACATCCTTATCTTTCAAGGAGACCATTGATGATCTTTTAGTGTAAGTCTTCCTTAGTCACATTGATGACAATTTTAGCCATAAAGATCATGGAGAAGAGGCCATACATGTGTGAGGATGGAAAGTAAGACAAGATTTGAAACTTGAAGAGCTTCTAGTTATTTATAAGACATTTTAATACCTTTAAGCTCTAGACATTCTAAAGATATCTTTTATCTTATATTTTAAGGATTATTTTTTATTCATATATACGGAGGCTTTTAAGGCTATAAAAGGCCCCTTACCTACTTGGTTTTAGGTAGATTATTTTGAACATTATTTTGTGATAGTTGACTTTTCACTTATGAAGGTTTCGTCTTATTCATATCTATTCAATAAAAAAGATAGCTTTTGATTGAATGGTTGTGAGTCCTTGCTAGGTTGTTCTTGTGTGTGTTAATATTCTTAAAAGATGGGTGCTCCTATTAGACTATAGTCCATCATTGTGCTTGTCTCGATCTGAAGACTTGTGTAAGGTTTAAGAAGGAAGGATAACGTAATTCATTGTTCAGGTTTTGATCCAATCGATCAAAGTTCTTGCAGTTATATCTTGGTTCTTTTAAACCTATATTCCATCATTTTTATTCCATTACATCTTCTTATAATCTTGCCACCATCATCCATATGTCGCCATTCTTGTTCCTCTATTCTTTCGGAAATCTCGCCACCTTAGTTATTGATATCAACCGAGATATCCACGTGAGGTTTCAAGTTTGAAGCTTTTGTGGACTTCCAATTTAGATCCGTCAATTGCGGTCACAACTCTGCATCAAAGTGGTATCAAAGCTTGTTGATTGAAGTCCAACTTAGTCATACATCACGGTTTGAGTATTTTATTTGAGGCTTCTCTGAGTCTTGTCAAAATTGAGTCTTTATTTTTGTTTTCTTTCTTTTTTTAAGAGTCTATTTGAGTTTAATTTGCTTTATTTTTTGGTCACTTGGAGAAGAGAGTACAATTATAGCCAAACACAAGCCAACCATAACCCTAAGTCATGCGGGGTGGAGGTGGTAGTTAAAGGTTCTAGATTGAAAGTCCACAAAAGTTTTGATACGCCCCCAGATGGCGATGCCGTCTGTGTTTCCGGCTAAAAGGACCCGCACATTTTGAAGACATTTATTATTATTCGGCTATTTAATAATAGGTCTTTTTATATTCGGAACTTTAATTCCGGAACTTAATTCAGTGAATTAAATTCCGACCTTTCATATTTTAGGCCTTTCGTTTACCGGAACTTAATTCCGACTGTAATTCTATCATTTATGTTTGAACCTTTGGTTAGCCCTCATCCACTATATAAGGATGGCTTGCCTTATTTATAAAATCATGTCTAAGTTGAAATCTAAGTACTGAGAAGGAAAACCCTCTTACTTAGTTTAGGCATCACTTCCTCTTCCATCATCTTCAAGTTCTATCTTGGATTTAGTCTTTGATCCAAGCCTTCATAATCGAGGATCCTTTTGAAGGATCAATCGAACGCTTCCGCATCCATTTCTAAGCTTCCGCCACTCAAGTTCTATAGTTTGATCCAACTCGAACGATCAAGAAGAAGTAGTTAAAGTTTCTCCTCGATCTAGATCGCCCCTTATTCTATCATTGGTATCAGAGCTCGGGATCGAGGTCAAGTTCTTTACTTGTGTTTTTGATTGTTCATCATCAAAAAATTTTCTCTTCAGTGTTCTTGAAGATCTTCATTGTGTTCTTTGGTGTTTTTCGAAGATCTTCAAGCGTTCTTCAGTGTTCTTCGAAGATCTTCACGTATTTCTTCATCGTTCATCATGTTTTATGATGATTATGATTCTTATGATGAGGATGAGGAATGGTTACCTCCTCCATATCCACCGAAGGCCAAACAAACCACACGGAGGTACCGACGGAGACAATATTTTGAGGATGAGGAGTGGTTGCCTCCTCCGAATCCACCAAGGCCCAAAGAGAGCATCCATGGGTATCAACGGTATCCACACCGACAAGCTTATTTGGAGGATACCTATGTTGTCCCAATACGAACACGTTATCAACTTTGTTCCTCAACGGCGTGCTCATCATGAACAAGTTGACGATGTTGCCCCCAAAGATGACTATGTTGTGCTCAAGGCAACAAATGACGCTTTAAAGCGTGAGTTAGAAGCTTTGAAGGCACAAATGGTTTCCCTCATGACGGCCGCCCAACAAGAAGAACCTGAAGCAGTGTCACAGCCACGGAGTGAGTTGGTTGTCCAACCATTGTGTGATGAACTCAAAGAAGTGGGAAAAGTCATCATTCAAGAGGTCTCCCCAATTATTTCAATTCATCTTGTCAACCCGTTATGTGGAGAATATTTTCAAGATGACAAAGATGAGATCACCATCGAGGAAGACGAAGTCATCCGCCCCGACAATGACCACATCATGTTGTTGGACTACAAATCCGAGTCGTATGATCCGAGGTTTGTCTTTACAATGCCAACTAACTTCCAACTTGGCTTGTCCTTCAAAATTTTCAGCATGGCATCAACGTTCCCCATCAAGGTTCTTAACGGCGTGACAGACAAACTCCACAGCACCGCCACCTTGAGGGATTACATATTCAACAAACGCCGCAAAACCACAATGTTGAAGGACTACATGTCCAATCCGCCCGACAATGTGCATTCGGTGTTGATTTTCAAGGGTCTTGTTCCTCAAGTAACTCCTTTCTTTTTTGACGGTGAAACGAGGACGTTTCACATTAAGAGGAGGAGAATGATACGCCCCCGGATGGTGATGCCATCCGTGTTTCCGGCTAAAAGGACACACACATTTTGAAGACATTTATTATTATTCGGCTATTTAATAATAGGTCTTTTTATATTCGGAACTTTAATTCCGGAACTTAATTCTGTGAATTAAATTCCGACCTTTCATATTTTAGGCATTTCGTTTACCGGAACTTAATTCCAACTTTAATTCTGTCATTTATGTTTGAACATTTGGTTAGCCCCCATCCACTATATAAGGATGACTTGACTCATTTGTAAAATCATGTCTAAGTTGAAATCTAAGTATTGAGAAGGAAAACCCTCTTACTTAGTTTAGGCATCACTTCCTCTTCCATCATCTTCAAGTTCTATCTTGGATCTAGTCTTTGATCCAAGCCTTCATAATCGAGGATCCTTTTGAAGGATCAACCGAACGCTTCCGCATCCACTTCTAAGCTTCCTCCGCTCAAGTTCTATAGTTTGATCCAACTCGAACGATCAAGAAGAAGTAGTTGAAGATCTTCATTGTGTTCTTCGGTTTTCTTCGAAGATCTTCAAGCGTTCTTCAGTGTTCTTCGAAGATCTTGAAGATCTTAATCATCATAAAACATGATGAACGATGAAAAAATACGTGAAGATCTTCGAAGAACACTGAAGAACGCTTGAAGATCTTTGAAGAGTACCGAAGAACACAATGAAGATCTTCAAGATCTTCAATTACTTCTTCTTGATCGTTCGAGTTGGATCAAACTATAGAACTTGAGCGGCGAAAGCTTAGAAATGAATGCGGAAGCGTTCGGTTGATCCTTCAAAAAGATCTTCGATTATGAAGGCTTGGATTAAAGACTAGATCTAAGATAGAACTTGAAGATGATGGAAGAGAAAGTGATGCCTAAACTAAGTAAGAGGGTTTTCCTTCTCAATACTTAGATTTCAACTTAGACAAGATTTTACAAATGAGTCAAGCCATCCTTATATAGTGGATGGGGGCTAACCAAATATTCAAACATAAATGACAGAATTAAAGTCGGAATTAAGTTCCGGTAAACGAAAGACCTAAAATATGAAAGGTCGGAATTTAATTCACGGAATTAAGTTCCGGAATTAAAGTTCCAAATATAAAAAAACCTATTATTAAATAGCCGAATAATAATAAATGTCTTCAAAATGTGCGGGTCCTTTTAGCCGGAAACACGGATGGCATCGCCATCCGGGGGCGTATCAAGTTTGACCTTGAGTAATCTCGGCGTCAGATCTCGGGCGAGATCAATACTGGGGCACGAAATTTAATTTACGGAGAGAGAATATGAATCTCGGCTAAAAATCTCAATAGACAGATTATTGGTAATGCCGAGATCAATAATTCAAAGAACAAGAATGTGATGGATGGATATGTGAAAGAGATAAGAAGATGGGGTGAATGATGGATGATAATATTTGAATAAAAAACTAAGATATACTTGTAAGAACCTTGATCAATTGGATCAAAACCCGAACAATGAATTACCTTAACCCTTCCTTCTTCTACATTACACAAATCTTCAAATTGAGACAAGCACAAGGAGGGACTAAAATTGACTAGGAGCACCAACCTTTATGAAGATTAACACAAACAAAAACAACATAGCAATGACTCACAACGATTCGATCAAAGGCTCTCTTTTTGATTGAATATATATGAATATGCTGAAACCTTCATAAGTGAAGAATCCAATATCACAAAATAATGTTCAAAATAATCTACCTGAAACCGTGTAGGTAATGGGCCTTTTATAACCTTAAAATCCTCCATCTAAAAGAATAAAAATAATCCTAATTATAAGATAAAATAAGATTAGCAAACACAAGAACAGAAAAAAGGAATCACAACGATTTAATCAAAGACTCTCTTTTTGATTGAATAGGAATGAATAAAACGAAGTCTTCATAAACGAAGCAACGAGTCTCTCAATGATTAGTTCATAATAATCAATAAAGTGTACCTCAACAATGGTCGATCCTAGGGTAAATATATAGCCGAAAATCCTACAAAAAATAAATGATAAAATAATTCTACAAAATAAGATAAAGATAACTTTAGAATGTCTAGAGATTTAAAGGTATTAAAATAAAATAACTAACTAGAATCCTTTAACTTCAATTCGTGCCTTCCTTGGACGTGTATGGCTCATCCACAATGGACATCAATGTGACTAAAGAAAACTTAGACACAAATCGATCACCAATAGTCTCCTTAGAAGCTAATAATGCCAACAAGCTAGAAACCTCTTCTTGAATGGTTCTTGTTGGATGTAGTGATTGATCATCTCATAGTAGGTGATGCTAATGGTTGAGACTCCTTCTCCTTCAATGCTCTTGCCTTTGATCTAGTGATTGGTCCTTGTGTAGTAAGAGGTGTTGGGGATGGTTCTTCATCAGACTCTTCTTCTTGAAAAGGGTTCGTTCATGAATCATCAACATGCTCATCACTAGATACAAAAGGTCTCAAGTATCCTACATTAAAGGTAGGACTCACACCATACTCCTCCGGAAGCTCCAATACATAAGTGTTGTTGCCAGTCTTACGTAACACCTTAAATGGTACATCTTCTCGTGGTGAAAGCTTAAATTTCCTCTTCTCCGGAAACCTTTCTAATGAGGGGTTGATGCCGCAGTTTCTGATCTATATTGAAGTCCACGAAACCGACAACAAAAGCAAATCTCGGTGCAAATCTCAAGCGAGATTTCTATGGTAAGTTGATACTTGTGGAACTCGAACACAAAGAACGTGAGTTTGATGGAATGATAATGGACAGATAAAAAGATGAATAATCTAATGAAAATATGGAAATATAGGAAGAAAATACTTAATGCTTACACTTGCAAAGAACCTTGACCAATTGATCAAAACCCTCAACAAAGAATTACCTTAACCCTTCCTTCTTTAACCTTACACAAGCCTTTGAGATAAGACAAGCACAAGAAGGGACTAGTTTGACTAGTAGCACCAATCTTCAATAAGATTAACACACACAAGAACAACCTAGCAAAGACTCGCAACTATTCAATCAAAGGCTCTCTTTTTGATTGAATTGAAATGAATAAAACACAAATTTCGTAAGTGAAGTAGCGAGTATCTCACAGTATTCTGGAAATAATAATCAATTAAATCCACCTAGGAATCGTGTTCTATATGGATATTTATTGGAGAGATTCATCTAAAAGATAAAATAAACATAATCCTAAAAGATATGATCAAAACCGAAAAGATACCTTCAGAATGTTTAGAGTTTTAAAGATATTAAAATTACTAAAAGATAATTATGACTAATAAGATCTCGATTGAATCTTATGGATCTCGACAGACGCAAATCTTGGTCTGAATCTTAGGCGAGATTGTTGTCTCAGGGCCGAGATTTATTCACTAGTTCTCTTAGGTCTCATTCTAGTCACTTTCCTTGCTTCATTGATCATCTTTACTCTTGTAAGGTCCTTCCATAGTAGACAACAATCTCACTAAAAAAGACTTAGACACAAGTGAATTCTCTTTAGGTGTACATGTTGTCAATAAGATAACAACCTCTTCTTGGATGGACTTTGGTCTTTATCTAGTGATAGATCCTTCCATGATAGAGCTTGAAGATGATGTAGCTTCCTTCTCCTACAATGCCTTTGCTCTACCTCTAGGGATGGGTCCCTTAGGAAGTGTGGGGGATGGTCTCACATCATACTTCCCTTCTTGAAAAGGATTCATCCTCAAATCATCACCATGATCATCACTAGACTCAAAATGACTCAAATCTCCTACATTGAAGGTCTTGCTCACGCCATACTCCTCCGGAAGCTCCAGGACATAAGCGTTATTTCCAACCTTACGCTTGACCTAAAACGGTCCATCTTCTCTTGGAGACAACTTAGACTTCCTCTTCTCCGGAAAGCGCTCTTTCCTTAGTTGCAATCAAACTAGATCTCCTATTTTGAATAACATTTCGTTGCGATTCCGATTAGCCTTTGTAGCCACGGCTTGTCCTTTTTGTTCCAACCTTACACATTTCTTTTCATGTAGTTCCTTGATGAATTCCACCCGTTTTCCCGCATTAAAATCTGCTCGCTCCTCTATAGGCAATAATATAAGATCAAAAGTGAAAACTCAACCTTGATTATAAAGTTGTACACGCGTTGATGATGGAAGACTTAAACACAAATAAAGTAGTTTTATACACTAACAATTTATTGATTATATATTGAGTTGCTTGGTTTGGTTTGGTGTTTTGTATTGAATAAATGCAGGTTCTTAAAGACACTTCAAAGGACCTTGGAAGACCTTGAAATAGGAACCAAGGAAAGACAAGGAGTTTAGAGTGTTTAAAAGACGGAGGCCTTGAAATTCATTTCAAGGGAACAAAGAAGTCAAGGCTGCACGCTAAAGGAATTCAAATCACTAAATGAGATCTTCTAGGAAAGATTTGCTCAACATGAAGATATGATTGAACGAAGATCTCAACCGACCAATAAAGATCTTTCAAAGTCCTCAACCGAAAGAACGAAGATTCTCTCCTCTGGAATTTGATATCACCACAACAAATACGAGAAGATTAAGGAGTCGAGAGATCAACGTGATCTCAGGAGATGAAGATCCACAACGTCTATCTCATCTCAACTAAGAAACAATCTTCATGGAGACGAAGAATCATCTTCAAACGGTTATCTTCCCAACGGCTAGAAGACCTCTTCACAAAAGGTTATAAATGAAGATGGCGATTGAAGAACAAGAAAAAAAGCTTACACGGAAACATCAATAGTTTTCAAGCAATCCAAAACATCTTCATTCGATCAAATAGTTTTTATTTCTCTCTTTCACTAAAAAAAACTTTATCCCTTAGAGAGAGATAAAACTCGAGAGCTCCATTGGTATATCTAAAGAGTGTTATACTAGAGTGTGTGTTACTCTGCGAAGTAACTAGGCTATTATAGCAAGGTGAAGAGTTTGAGCTAGATCGTAGCATTGACTATAGTGAGAGAAGAAGGGAATTTCTTCTAGTTTGTATGTAGGACTCTTTGAAGCTGATAATAGATAGTTAGATCCTAAGACTATACCCTGAGACGGAGAGTAGGCTATTAGAGCCAAACTTCGTAAACATATCCTCGTGTCGATCTTTTACATTCCGCATTTTATCTTGCTTTACTGTGACTAACTTTGTTTTATAGGAGTACAAAGTCAAGGCCCTTGAAAGTTATTTCAAAGCCCTTGAAATCAAAGTGTATCACAAAGAGCTCATATCGACAGCAAGGCCCTTGAAATTTATTTTAAGGCCTTGAGATTGGTTTTGCAAAAAGTTCTCAACTCTATTCAACCCCCCTTCTAGAGTATCTTTTATCCTTTTTATTCACCTACCGGTTCTTCAATTAGTATCAGAGCTAGACTCACGTATATTGATTTAACCATCAGTGAGACTAATCATGAATCATGTAGGTGATGGAGGATTTGCTCAAGGAAGATCCTCATCGCGACCACCACTCTTCTGTGGCAATAACTTTGCCCATTGGAGAGCACTCATGCGTATGCTCATTATTGATCAGGACATGGAACTATGGGGCATCATTCAGAATGGCCCCAAATTCCCAACTATGACGGTTGAAGGTGTCCAAGTCCCAAAGAAGGAAGCTGACTTCACACAAGCTGACTTGGACAGTGTGTCAAAGAACTACAAAGCCATGAACTTACTCTATTGTGGATTAGATGCCAACGAATTCAACCGCATCTCATCATGCAAGAGTGCAAAGGAAATATGGGACAAACTCGTTGTCACTTAAGGAACAAGTCAAGTCAAGGAAACAAAGATTAGCATCTTCCTCGGACAATACGAGCTACTCAAGATGAATCCAAATAAACCAGTCAAAGAAATGTTCACAAGATTCACTGAGATTGTGAACAACCTAGACTCACTAGGAAAGGTCTTCACAAATGAAGAAAATGTTAGGAAGGTTATAAGGAGCTTACCTAAAGCCAAGTGGGGACCAAAGATGACTGTCATCGAAGAAGCTCAGAATCTCTCAACTCTTCCTCTTGATGACCTCCTTGGAAAACTCATCACACATGAAATGGTTCTTGGTGAAGAAGATGGAGAGCTCCCATCCAACACTAAGAATCTAGCATTGAAATCAAGAAAGGATGAATTATCATCAAAAGAGGAAGATAGTGATGATGATGATGAAGAAGATTCAATTTCCATGATCTCTAAGGGTCTTGCAAGAATTCTCAAGATAAAGAAACAATTTGCAAACAATAGAGAATATTCACGAACATCAAAACCCCGAGGTAAGTTTTATAACTCTAACAAGAAAAATAGAGTGCTGACTTGTTTTGAATGTGGTGAAACAGACCATCTTGTGAAGGACTGTCCACAAAAGAAGAGGACCAACTTCAAGAAAAATGATCGAAAGAAGAAAGCTATGTTAGCTTCATGGAGTGATTCAGAATCTTCAAATGAATCAGAAGACGAAAAAGAACAAGCAAAACTATGTCTTATGGCCGATCATGAAGAAGATTCAAATCTCTATGTTGACAATGGGGTAAGTACTATTATGTCTCAACCTGAATCTGACTTGAAACAATTCTTTAAAGACATTATTATATGTGACAAGGAATATAGAATAAGGATAAATTCTCTAAAAGAAAAGCTTCTTGAACAAGAAAAACAACTAAGTGAGATGTCTCTGGAAATTGAAAATCTTAACACGGAAAAGGTAGACCTTGATGACAATATCAAGGCCTTGGAATCGGAAAATGCAATTCACAAGGACTACCTCTTCTCTCTTCATCGAAACTATATGGATCTAAAGAAAGAGAAAGTTGATCTAACTTTAATGTGTCAAGACCAGAAGGCAACACTTGTTAAATTCACTCGTTCAAAAGCTAGTCTTGAAAGAATGATGGGTGAACAACAATCCTCACTTAAAAAAAATGGTATTGGTTATCATAGAAGCTTTCATAGAAAACCAACTATCACTTTTGTTAAAGCCAAAGGAAGTATTCATATGCCTACTTCCTTCTACTGTTGTAAAAAGGGTCATGTGAAATCTACATGTCCATATAGAAGAAATGACCCTTATATTATTAGAAACACCTATCCTTTATGTTTAAGAAAACAGGTCAAACAAATCTGGGTTCCTAAAGGTACTAGACCACCAAACATGATCGAACCTGAATATGGACCAAAATATGTCATTTGGTCGATCCGGAAAGGTTGATGTTTGCTGTTTTGCAGGATATCACCAAGGTAAAGAAGGATAAATGGATTTTAGATAGTGGTTGCTCAAGACACATGAGTAGAAAAAACTCACTATTCTCAAATTTAAAGAAGCAATCATCTGGAACCATTACGCTTGGTGATAAAGGAAAGTGTGACATTATTGGCATTGGTAAAATATGTTATAATTCATCTAACTTCATTGATGATGTATATCTGGTTGACGGTTTGAAGTATAATTTGCTTAGCATCTCTCAAATATGTGATAAGGGGAACAAAGTATTGTTTGATTCAGAAAAATGTGAAGTTCAAGACAAAAAAGACGGGTGAAATTGTGCTTACTGCTCCTAGATGTAACAATGTTTATTCTATGAGTACTAACCAAGTTTCAGAAACTAAGCTAAAATGTCTAAAGGCCTTGACTGATGATCCAAGACTTTGACATAGAAGGCTTGATCACGTAAGTATGCACACAATGCAGAAGCTTCTTTCAAAAGATTTGGTACGTGGATTGTCAAACCTAAATTTCAAGGTAGATGAAGTATGTAAAGCTTGTACACAAGGTAAACAAACAAGAGGTTCATTCAAACCTAAGAAAGTTGTAAGTTCTTCTTGACCCATTGAACTCTTACATATGGATCTTTGTGGACCTATGCGTGTCAAATCTCCCAGAGGCCAGTGATACATCATTGTAATTGTGGATGATTTCTCTCGTTTCACATGGATTTCATTGCTACGAGAAAAATATGAAGCATTGTTTGAGTTTTCAAAATTATGTAAGGAGTTGCAAACTTTGAAAAACCTACCTATCGTTTCTATAAGAAGCGATCATGGTAGAGAATTTGATCAACTAAAGTTTGATTTGTTTTGTGCAAAATATGGTATTTCACATAACTTTTCAACTCCTAGAACTCCTCAATAGAATGAAGTTGTGGAACATAAAAACCGCACTCTTGAGGACATGTCTAGGACTATGCTTTTAGAAAATAGTTTGCCAAAAAGTTTTTGGGATGAAGCAGTAAACACTGCTAATTACATTTTGAATAGATGTTTAATTTGCCCTATTTTGAAAAAGACTCCTTATGAACTCTTTAAAGGAAGGAAACCAAATATTTCATATTTCAAACCCTTTGGATGTACATGTTTTGTTCATAACAATAACAAAGATAACCTTGAGAAATTTGATGCATGCAGTGATGAAGCTATATTCATTGGATATGCTTCAAATAACAAAGTTTATCGTGTTTATAATAAACGAACCAAAATTGTTGAAGAAAGTATCCATGTTATTTTTTATGGAAGCAATGATGGTACTTTGAGTGAAAGTTTTGCAAATCTAAATCTGAATCAACGAGAAGATCACAATTTGAATGGAGTTCCTAAATATCAAGAAAAGAATATGCAAGAAAAAATTCAAGATACCGAAGAAAACTCTCAAGACCTTGAAACACATCTTCAAGACCTTGAAACAGAAAACTGCGATGTTAGAACTCCGTTTCAAGGGCTTGAAATCCAAATTCAAGGCCTTGAAATAGGAACCAAGGGAAATACATCAACGGTACCTGAATCTAGTCAAGCATATGAGGCTCAACCTTCAAGATCTGATCCATCTTACAAACGAAGAAAATTTCAACACTCTTCATAACACCCACAAGAGAATGTGATCTCAGATCCAAACGCAAGAGTTCAAACTCGATCTAAAGTAAACAATCTATGTGCTTTCTCTGCATTTGTGTCTCTTATCGAGCCAAAGAATTATGTTCAAGCTCTTCAAGAACCCGACTGGATCATTGCCATGCAAAACGAACTAAATGAGTTTGAGAGAAAAAAGGTTTGGACTCTTATTACAAGACCAAAGCATCAATCCGTCATCGGCACAAAATGGGTCTTTCGAAATAAGTTGGATGAAAGTGGAAAAGTCATACAAAATAAAGCACGACTTGTAGCACAAGGTTATAACCAAGAAGAAGGTATTGATTATGAGGAGACTTTTGCTCCAGTTGCCAGGTTAGAAGTCATACGTATGCTACTTGCATTTGCATCTTGTATGAGTATAAAACTTTTTTAAATGGATGTAAAATGTGCTTTCCTAAATGACTTCTTAGAAGAAGAAGTCTACGTTGCTCAACCTCCTGGTTTTGAAAATGATGAATTTCCCGATCATGTTTTTAAATTGGATAAAGCTCTTTATGGTCTTAAGCAAGCTTCTCGAGCTTGGTATTAAAGATTGTCCAAACATCTTCTCGAAAACAAATTCAAAAGAGGTTTGATTGATAAAACTTTATTTATCAAAACTAGAGGCAACGATATCTTAGTAGTACAGATCTATGTTGATGATATATTATTGAAATAATGAGAGAAAGAGGACCCCAAAATTTTTCATTTTGTGAAATGAGTCTCTAATAAACTAACTACATAAGATAGGTTTGAAAAGTATAAACTAGGCTACTGTGGACATTGAATTGAAAAGAGAGGGGTGCAACCTTTTTTTTTGAGATGATTTGATGTTAATTTTTTGGGAAAAAAAAACACTACTTACCCAAAAATAGATTACCCAGGAATAGATTACCCCGAAATACATTACCCAAAAATTTTGAGATTACCCAAAAATAGATTACCCAAAAAGTTTGACATTACCCAGGAAGTTTGACTGTTTTAGATTATCCTGAAATACATTACCCAGAAAGATGAGAAGTTTCAGCTTACCCCGAAATACATTACCCAGGAAGATGAGAAGTTGGAGATTATCCATGGATACAAACAAACACTGCTTACCCACAAAGATTACCCAGGAATAGATTACCCCGAAATACATTACCTAGGAATTTTGAGATTACCCAAAAATAGATTACCCAAGAAGTTTGACATTACCCAGGAAGTTTGACTATTTTAGATTACCCAAAATACATTGCCCAGGAAGATGAGAAGTTTCAGCTTACCCCGAAATCCATTACCCAGGAAGATGAGAAGTTGGAGATTATCCATGTATACAAACAAGCACTGCTTACCCACAAATAGAAAATGTAAACAAACACTACTTACCCACAAATAGAACAGGAAGTTTCAATGTTTTAGATTCACAAAAAGAAGAGATGAGAAGTTTCAGATTACCCACAAATACATTACCCAGGAAGTTTGAGATTATCCAGAAATAGGAACAAACACTGCTTACCCAAAAATAGGAACAAACACTGCTTACCCACAAATACATTCCGGTGAAGAAGAAGCTCAACAAGCAGTCCACATTCTTGCGTTTCAATATGAAGAAGAAAAGAGCTGTATATGGATACCCAGAAATAAATTTACGTTTTAAAGGAGGGAAGAAGAAGGGACAAAGGAGGGAAAAAGATAGGCTGACTGAATTGATTGGACTCTTTTTTGATTTTTTTCTACATGTCACCCATCAAATCGATGGAACCTATGTCCCTTACTTTTCTGATTTTTTCTACAATAGGAGCCCATTTTCTAAATGAAATGATGAGAAACCCTAAATCCAAACTCTACATTGTAAAAGGCCCACATTATAAATTCAACCTATATTATTCGGTGCTACTAATGATACCCTTTGTAAGAAATTTTCAGATATTTTGTGTAGGAAATTTGAAATGAGCTTAATGGGTGAGCTAAATGTCTTTCTTGGACTTCAAGTTACACAAGCAAAGAAAGGAATTTTTCTCAATCAAAGCAACTATACAAAGGACTTGCTTAAGAAGTATAAGATGGATCAATCTAAGGTTGCAAAGACTCCTATGAGTTCGGCACTTTCACTTGACCATGACAAATATGGAAAAAGTGTTGTACAAAAGGAGTATCGAGGTATGATCGGTTCATTGTTGTATTTAACTGCTAGTCGACCTGACATTATGTTTAGCGTGTGCATGTGTACAAGATTTCAAGCTGATCCTAAAGAGTCACACTTGATTGATGTGAAAAGAATTTTTCGGTATCTCAATGGCACTAAGGATCTAGGGTTCTGGTACCCACGTCAAAGCTCGTTTCACCTTGTTGGCTATTCAGATGCAGACTTTGCAGGTTATAAGGTCGATAGGAAAAACACTTCTGGATGTTGCCAATTCTTAGGGTCATCCCTAATATGTTGGCACTCCAAAAAGCAAAATTCTGTCGCCCTATCCACAGCCGAAGCTGAATATATAGCTGCGGGAGCCTGTTGTGTACAAATTCTATGGATTGCTCAACAACTTCATGATCTTTGCTTTGATTTGAAAGGTATTCCTATAAAATGTGATAATACTAGTGCTATTTCTATAACCAAAAATCATGTGCAACATTCAAGGACTAAGCATATCGATGTAAGGCATCACTTCATACGTGATCATGTTGAGAAAGGTTATATTTCGATCCCTTTTATATCTACTAACTTGAAGCTTGCAGATATCTTTACCAAGCCTCTTCTTGAAGAGCAATTTAATTTTATTAGATTGGAGCTTGGTATGTTGAACAAGGAAAACATTAACGTAGGGGGAGTACATCATTTTATTTTCTCCTTCGTTTGCATCCCAGTTATTGTTTTCAAGGGCCTTGAAACAAGTTTCAAGGGTAAATTAAGAAATACGGATCATTTAAGAATTCATATCGCTTAGATATTCAAATTCCTAAATTTTTTAAGAGTTTTCTTTAAAAGGGATTTCAAAAGGCTTTATTTTCAAATTTAAAGAATTTTGAAAAGTGGTTACAAAATTTATGGAAAGAATTTTAATCAACAATGATTCTCCCAAGATTTTGAGTTTCTCAATATCTTAGTGATCTTACGTTGATGTGACTTCTTCCCCTAAATATTACTTCTCTTCTTTCTTTATCTCTTCCGCTTCATCTTCTCTTTGCAAACTCTGTGCTTTACTCTTTCAATTTTCACAAACCCGCTTCCTCTCTCTCTCAAAAATTTTCATGGCATCCAAGAGATCTTCAGTTGATGATGCCGCATCATCGGCCCCCAAACGACAAAGAGTGGTTCAGATCTCCTCCGACTCAGACTCTGACTCAAGTTCATGTTCAAATTGAAGCTCTAGTGCCCCATTTCATATGGATGATGCTGAAATTTTTGCCAAGACGGGCCTTCCCTCACACTGGTTTGGAAGCCAAATAGCCGTCAAGAAATGGCTGACTGAGTTCGACGAACGAAACGAATGCATGTGTGAATTAGTCGATCGAGAACTATTCACATGCCTCTCCCTACCAGGGATTAAAGTGCTTCAAGCAAGATCTATCTGGATACTTCTCAACCCAGGGGAGACATCCTTCCCCAGATTAACCAAGTTGTTCTACATCAACTTAACCGCCCGAAGAGAAAGGGGAGAATGGATTTTGGACACTATCATTAAAGGTAAGAATATCACCATTACCTCTGAGATTATTGCTGATATTTTTGATCTTCCTTGCTATGATTTTGTTGATCACCCTACCCCCGCTAGAACCGTTAAAATGGCCAAAGAACAGTTTCTTCTACCCAATGCCTTACCACAACCTACTACTACCTGTCTAACCCTTGAAGCCAGAATTATTTGTGCTCTTTTGGTTAGATTTGTGGTACCAAGGGTTAACAACAAAGATGTGCTTAAAGGAGAATTCAGGAAAAGGGAGCTTATCCAAGTGGTATCAAGAATGAAGTTCTTTGGATGACCATGACTGTCAAGGCCCTTGATTCTGATATCGAAGGCTTGTTTTTGAAAAAACTTGATTGTTTTTGTTGTTTTGTGAAATACTTTTTCTAGGTTTTAATGCTTTAAAACACCCTTGCTTTGACTATTTTTCTCCCTTGTTGAAAGACAAAGGGGATAAATAAATGTGATCCGACATTTTTCGATATTCTGCATTTTGCATTTTAAGTTAGTTTGATATTCATATATGCATCGCTAACTTTACAATGCAGGTACGAAACATTTGTGTTGTCTTCCATCAAGGTGGAGAGTGAAAACTCAACCTTGATTATAAAGTTTTACAGGTGTTGATGATGGTAGACTTAAACACAAATAAAGTAGTTTTATACACTAATAGTTTATTGATTATATATCGAGTTGCTTCATTTGGTTTGGTGGTTTGTATTGAATAAATGGATGTTTTCAAAGACACTTCAAAGGACCTTGGAAAACCTTGAAATAGGAACCAAAGGAGTTTAGAGTGTTTAAAAGACGGAGGCCTTGAAATTCATTTCAAGGGAACAAAGAACCTCGATATATAATCAATAAAGATATTGAGTTTTTTTTAAAGGGAGAAACACCTACTGAGGATTTGGACATTTGCCTTGAAACACGTTTCAAAGGGTAAAATTAAATTACGGATAAATTTAAGGATTAATATCTTTTAGATATTTTAAACCTTAAATTGTTTTTATGTTTTCTTTTGACGTATTCATGAAAAAGATATTGAGTTTTTTTTTGGAAATTTTTCTTCAAGATCTTGTTTTTATTTGTATCTATTTAAAGAGATTAGATTCCTCTATCTTTTTCATTCTACTCTTTCACAAAAACCCTTTTCAAAACCCTTATTTTCTTTCTCAAACATCACTCATGGCACCCAGAAGCAAGAAATCCACTCCTCAAGCTACAAAAAGAAATATGTTAGAGTTCCTCGTTTGTAAAGGGAGAAACACCTACTGAGGATTTGGACATTTCTCAGACTTCGTCAATTTTCAAGCTTCAAGATCTTGTCTTGATGGCTTTCACAATCGACCGCTCTGTATGTGTGATCTGGTGGACACTGATTTTCTTGAAACTCTTCAAATTCCGTGCATAAACAAGCTCAAGAGTTCAATAATCTGGAAAGTCCTAAACTTGGAGATTTTGATTTTCCACGACTCACGAGGATATTTTATGTTAATCTCATATAAAAAAAGGACAAAGGAATTATCACTCTTGAATCTTTAGTGAAAGGTACCCCAATTTCGCTCACCTCTCCTGTTTTATGTGAAATTTTTGGAATTCCTACAGATATTGTGTTCAATCATCCTTCCCGATCAGAGAGTGTTCGAATGGCTAAAGAAAATTTTATTGTTCCAAATTCAACCTCTCGTTAACTTACCCATACTTTTCTAACCCTGGAGGCCAAAATCGTGTTTACCATTCTGGTTCGATGTGTTGTTCCTCGTGCAAACTCAAGAGAATTGTCGACTGACCAATCCTTGGAACTAATTCATTTGATCATGTTTGAACTAGACATTGATGTACCTAACCTCATTCTTAACCATATGATACATTCTGTCAACTCTAAGCGACCCATTTCTCTACCTTATGGAAACTTACTGCCTAAGATCTTTGATTATTTCAAAATTGATACTTCTACTGAAGATCGACAACCATTTTCTGGTAAGATTGATGAGAACATCTTAGAACGACTGAGGATTGAGAAGACTACTGCAGGAAAATGGACTTTGAAAGGGAAAGGAACTACTCCAACTTTAACTCAAGAAGCTCCAACATCATCTATTCCAGAAATCAGGTTAGAAGGTTGTGAAAAAGAGATGGTATGTTTGAATCACGAATTGTCTGATTTCCAGTTTGTTACTAAAAGAAGAATGGATGAAAATTTTGAGTCTCTATCTACTATAAATGCTAAAGTCAATGAATACTTGATGAATGCTTTTACTCTGACTACTATGGGAAGTATTTTGTCCATGCTTGAAGATGTAGCTAAACATACTCAAGAGAAAGTTGAGAATGTGCTGATGAATTGCAAACGGCGTGTACAGAATAAATCAATTTTGTATCCAACTCATGTTGAGCCAACTTTTCTGCCAGTAGTTGAGTATTAAGTAGTTAAGCAACGAAGAGCTGAAGAAACGACGTTTAGCAGCTGAAATGGATGTTTGGAGCTATAAGAAGTCTTCATCTAAAGGGAAAAGGAAGTTCTGTGAGGAAAATTGAGCTTCTGTTTGAGGAAAACTTTTTATGGTTTTAGTGGAAATACTCTTTGGTCTGTAATGTTTTAAAACTCCCTTGCTTTAACTATTTTTCTCCCATGTTGAAAGACAAAGGGGGAGAAATGAATGTGATCCGACATTCGATATTCTGGATTCGGCATTTTAAGTTGATATTTATATATGCATTGCTAAACCAACAAATGCAGGTACGAAAAACATTTGTGTTGTCTTCAATCAAGGGGGAGATTGAAAACTCCACCTTAATTATAAAGGTTATACAGGTGTTGCTGATGGAAAACTTAAACACAAACGAAGTAGTTTGATACACTAACCAATGAATTATTATATCGTACTATTGCTTGGTTTGGTGGTTTGGAATATTTAAAATGTAGGTTTTGCAAGAGACTTCAAAAGTCCTTGGAAGATTGGAGTTGAAAGGCCTTGAAATGAATTCCAAGGGAACAAAGAAGTCAAGGGCGTACGTTCCAAAGATTTCAAATCACAAAGAAGATCTTCCACGAGAGATTTGCTCAAACAAGAAGATTTGAGAAGATATAATCAAGTGAAGATCTCAACCGACCAACAACGAAGATCTTACAAAGATCCTTAACCGAAAAGCACGAAGATTCTCTCATATGGATTTGAAAACTGTTACAACAAAAATGAGAATATCAAGGAGCGAGAGATCAGTGTGTTCTCAGGAGATGAAGATCCACAACGTCTATCTCATCTCACCCAAAGAGCGATCTTCATGGAGAAGCAGAGTGATCTCTAAACGGTCATCTCTCCAACGGCTAGAAGACCTCTCCATAGAAGACTATAAATGAAGATGACATTTAAAGAACAGAAATACACAAGCCTGCACAAAAACATCCATAGTCTTCAAGCGATCCAAAGTTATCTACATTCGATAAATAGTTTTTCTTTCTCTCTTTCTAAAAAGCTTTATCCCCTAGAGATAGATAAAACTCGAGAGCTCCATTGGCATATCAAAAGAGCGTTATACTCGAGTGTCTGTTACTCTACGAAGTAACTAGGCTATTATAGCAAGGTCAAGAGTTGGCGCTAGATCGTAGCATTGGCTACAGTGAGAGAAGAAGGGGTTTTCTTCTAGTTTGTATCAAGGACTCTTTGAAGCTAATAATAGATAGTTAGATCATAAGGTTATACCCTGGGACGGAGAGTAGGCTATTTAGAGCCGAACTTCGTAAACATATCCTTGTGTTGATCTTTTACATTCCGTACTATATCTTGTTTATTTTGACTAACTTTGTTTTACAAGAGTTCAAAGTCAAGGCCCTTGAAAATTGTTTCAAAGCCCTTGAATCAAAGTTTCACAACGAATTGAGATCGACATCTTGGCCCTTGAAATTGATTTTAAGGCCTTGAGATTGTTTTTGCGAAAAGTTTCCTTACATGAAATGGTTCTTGGTGAAGAAGATGGAGAGCTCCCATCCAACTCCAAGAATTTGACATTAAAGAAGATCTTACAAAGATCCTTAACTGAAAAGAACGAAGATTCTCTCATTTGGATTTAAAGATTGTTATAACATAAATGAGAATATCAAGGAGCGAGAGTTCAACGTGGTCTCAGAAGATCAAGATCCGCAACGTCTATCTCATCTCAACCAAAGTGCGATCTTCATGGAGAAGAAGAGTGATCTCCAAACGGTCATCTCTCCAACGGCTAGAAGACCTCTCCATAGAAGACTATAAATGAAGATGGCATTTCAAGAACAGAAATACAAAAGCCTACACAGAAACATCCATAGTCTTCAAGCGATCCAAAGTTATCTTCATTCGATAAATAGTTTTTCTTTCTCTCTTTCTAAAAATCTTTATCCCCTAGAGACAGATAAAACTCGAGAGCTCCAATGACATATCAAAAGAGTGTTATACTCAACTATGTGTTACTCTACGAAGTAACTAGGCTATTATAGCAAGGTGAAGAGTTAAAGCTAGATCGTAGCATTGGCTACAATGAGAGAAGAAGGGGATTTCTTCTAGTTTGTATCTAGGACTCTTTGAAGCTGATATTAGATAGTTAGACCCTAAGGCTATACATTGGGACGAAGAGTAGGTTATTTAGAGCCGAGCTTCGTAAACATATCCTTGTGTCGATCTTTTACATTCCGCACTATATCTTGTTTATTGTGACTAACTTTGTTTTGTAGGAGTTCAAAGTCAAGGCCCTTGAAAGTTGTTTCAAAGCCGTTGAAATCAAAGTTTCACAAAGAACTGAGATCGACATCAAGGCCTTTGAAATTGATTTCATGGCCTTGAGATTGTTTTTGCGAAAAGTTTCCTTACATGAAATGGTTCTTGGTGAAGAAGATGGAGAGCTCCCATCCAACTCCAAGAATTTGACATTAAAATCAAGAATGGATGAATTACCATCAGACGAGGAAGATAGTGATGTTGATGATGAAGAAGATGCAATTTCCATGATCTCTAAGGGTCTCGCGAGAACTCTCAAGTTAAAGAAACAATCTGCTAACAATAGAGAATATCCACGAACATCAAAACCCCGAGGTAAGTTTTCTAACTCTAACAAGAAAACTAGAGTACTGACTTATTTTGAATGTGGTGAAATAAATCATCTTGTGAAGGATTGTCCACAAAAGAAGAGGACCAACTTGAAGAAAAATGAACGAAAGAAGAAAGCTATGGTAGCTTCATGGAGTGATTCAGAATCATCAAATGAATCAGAAGACGAAAAAGAACAAGCAAACTTGTGTCTCATGGCTGATCATGAAGAAGATTCAAATCTATATGTTGACAATGTTGTAAGTACAATTATATCTCAACCTGAATCTGACTTGAAACAATTGCTTAAAGATATTATCATATGTGGCAAGGAACATAGAATAAGGATAAATTCTTTAAAAGAAAAGTTGTTTGAACAAGGAAACCAACTAAGTGAGATGTCTTTGGAGATTGAAAATCTTAACACAGAGAAAGTGGAACTTGATGACAATATGAAGGCCTTGGAATCAGAAAACATGATTCTCATGGACAACATTTCCTCTCTTCATCGAAACTATATCGATCTAGAGAAATAGAAAGTTGATCTAACTTTGATGTGTCAAGACAAGAAGGCTGCACTTGTTAAGTTTACTCGTTCAAAAGCTAATCTTGAGAGAATGATGGGTGAATAAAAGTCCTCCCTTAACAAAAATGGTATAGGTTATCATAGGAGCTTTCCTAGAAAACCTTCTACCACTTTTGTCAAAGCAAAAGGAAGTATTCTTATGCCTACTTGCTTTTACTATTGTAGAAAGGGTCATGTTAAATCTACATGTTCATATAGAAGAAATGATCCTTATATTATTAGAAACACCTATCCTTTATGTTTAAGGAAACAGGTCAAACAAATTTGGGTTCCTAAAGGTACTAGACCACCAAACATGATTGAACCTGAATATGGACCAAAATATGTCAATTGGTCCACCCGAAAAGGTTGATGTTTGTTTTTTTGCAGGATATCACCAAGGTAAAGGAGCATAAATGGATATTAGATAGTGGTTGCTCAAGACACATGAGGGCAAAAAGCTCTTTATTCTCGGATTTAATGAATCAATCATATGGAACCATTACACTTGGTGATAAAGGAAAGTGTGACATTATTGGCATTGGTAAAATATGTTAAAATTCATCTAACTTCATTGATGATGTTTATTTGGTTGACGGTTTGAATTATAATCTGCTTAGTATCTCTCAAATATGTGATAAAGGCAACAAAGTTTTATTTGATTCAGAAAAATGTGAGGTTCACGACAAAAAAAGACGGGTAAAGTTGTGCTTACTGCTCCTAAATATAACAATGTATATTCTATGAGTACTAACCAAGTTTCAGGAACTAAGCTAAAATGTCTAAAGGCCTTGACTGATGATCCAAGGCTTTGGCATAGAAGACTTGGTCACGTAAGCATGCACACAATGTAGAAGCTACTTATAAAGGATTTGGTACATGGTTTGCCAAACCTAAATTTCAAGGTAGATGAACTATGTAAGGCTTGTACACAAGGTAAACAAACAAGAGGTTCATTCGAACCTAAGAAAGTTGTAAGTTCTTCTCGACCCATCAAACTCTTATATATGGATCTTTGTGGACTTATGCGTGTTAAATCTCCCAAAGGCAAGCAATACATCCTTGTTATTGTGGATGATTTCTCTCGTTTCACATGGATTTCTTTTCTACGAGAAAAATCTGAAGCATTTTTTGAGTTTTCAAAATTATGTAAGGAGCTACAAACTTTGAAAAACCTACCAATCGTTTCTATAAGAAGTGATCACGGTAGAGAATTTGATCAACTAAAGTTTAATTTATTTAGTGCAAAATATGGAATTTCTCATAACTTTTCAGCTCCTAGAACTCCTCAACAGAATGGAGTTGTGGAACGTAAGAACCGCACTCTTGAGAATATGTCTAGGACGATGCTTTTAGAAAACAATTTGCCAAAAAGCTTTTGGGCTGAAGCAGTAAACACTGCAAATTATATTTTGAATAGATGTTTAATTCACCCTATCTTGAAAAAGAATCCTTATGAACTCTTTAAAGGAAGGAAACCAAATATTTCATATTTCAAACCCTTTGGATGTACTTGTTTTGTTCATAATAACGGCAAAGATAACCTTGGAAAATTTGATACACGTAGTGATGAAGCAATATTCATTGGATATGCTTCAAGTAGCAAAGCTTATCGTGTCTATAATAAATATACCAAAATTGTTGAGGAAGTTATTCATATTATTTTTTATGAAAACAATGATGGTACTTTGAGTGAGAGTTTTGCAGATCTAAATCTGAATCAACGAGAAGATCATAATTCGGATGAAGATGAAGATCCTAAAGATCAAGAAAAGAATATGCAGGAAAATATTCAAGATACCGAAGAAAACCCTCAAGACCTTGAAACAGAAAACTGTGATGTCAGAACTCCGTTTCAAGGGCTTGAAACTTAACTTCAAGGCCTTGAGATTGGATCCAAGGGTAATATATCAACGGTACCTGAATCTAGTCAAACATATGAGGCTCAACCTTAAGGATCTGTTCCAGCTGTAAAACGAAGAAAAGTTCAACACTCTTCATATCATCCACAAGAGAATGTGATCTCAGATCCAAATGCTGGAGTTCAAACTCGATCTAAAGTGAATAATATATGTGCTTTCTCAACGTTCGTGTCTCTTATCGAGCCAAAGAATTATGTTCAAGCTCTTCAAGAACCCGATTGGATCATTGCCATGCAAAATGAACCAAATGAGTTTGAGAGAAATAAGGTATGGCCTCTTACTTCAAGACCAAAGCATCAATCTGTCATCGGCACAAAATGGGTCTTTCGAAATAAGTTCGATGAAAGTGGCAAAGTCATATGAAATAAAGCACGACTTGTAGCACAACGCTATAACCAAGAAGAAGGTATTTTTATGAGGAGGCCTTTGCTCCGGTTTCCAGGTTAGAAGCCATACGTATGCTACTTGCATTTGCATCTTTTATGAGCATAAAACTTTTTCAAATAGATGTAAAATGTGCTTTTATAAATGGCTTTTTGGTAGAAGAAGTCTTTGTTGCTCAACCTCCTAGTTTTGAAAATGATGAATTTTCGGATCATGTTTTTAAATTGGACAAAGCTCTTTATGGTCTTAAGCAAGCTCCTCGTGCTTGGTATGAAAGATTGTCCAAATATCTTCGTGAAAACAAATTCAAAAGAGGTTTATTTGATAAAACTTTATTTATCAAAACCGGAGGCAGCGATATATTAGTAGTACAAATATATGTGATGATATATTATTTGGTGCTACTAATGGATGAGATAAATTTCTTTCTTGGACTTCAAGTTACACAAGAAAAGAAAGGAATTTTTCTCAATCAAAGCAAGTATACTAAGGACTTGCTTAAGAAGTACAAAATGGATCAATCTAAGGTCACAAAGACTCCTATGAGTTCAACACTTTTGCTTGACCATGATAAGGATGGCAAAAGTGTGGTACAAAAGGAGTATCGAGGTATGATCGGTTCATTGTTGTATTTAACTGCTAGTCGACCTGACATTATGTTTAGTGTGTGCATGTGTGCAAGATTTCAAGCTGATCATAAAGAGTCACACTTGATAGTTGTGAAAAGAATCTTTCGGTATCTCAATGGCACTAAGGATCTAGGGTTATGGTACCCACGTCAAAGCTCGTTTTACCTTGTTGGCTATTCAGATGCAGACTTTGCAAGTTATAAGGTCGATAGGAAAAGCTCTTCTGGATGTTGCCAATTCTTAGGGTCATCCCTAATTAGTTGGCACTCCAAGAAGCAAAATTATATCGCTCTTTCCACAACCGAAGCTGAATATATAGCTGCGGGAGCCTATTGTGCACAAATTCTATGGATTGCTCAACAACTTCGTGACCTTGACTTTGAATTAAATGGTATTCCCATAAAATGTGATAATACTAGTGCTTTTTCTATAACCAAAAATCATGTGCAGCATTCAAGGACTAAGCATATTGATGTAAGGCATCACTTCATACGTGATCATGTTGAGAAATGTGATGTTTCAATCTCTTTTATATCTACTAACTTGCAGCTTGCAGATATCTTTACCAAGCATCTTCCTTAGGAATAATTTAATTTTATTAGATTGGAGCTTGGTATGTTGAACAAGGAAGCATTAACGTAGGGGGAGTAAATCATTTTACTTGTTCCTACGTATGTAGCCCAAATTCATTTTCAAACAGGTTTCAAAGGGTAAATTAAATTACGGATAAATTTAAGGATTAATATCTTTTAGATATTTTAAACCTTAAATTGTTTTTATGTTTTCTTTTGACGTATTCATGAAAAAGATATTAAGTTTTTTTTTGGAAATTTTTCTTCAAGATCTTGTTTTTATTTGTATCTATTTAAAGAGATTAGATTCCTCTATCTTTTTCATTCTACTCTTTCACAGAAACCCTTTTCAAAACCCTTATTTTCTTTCTCAAACATCACTCATGGCACCCAGAAGCAAGAAATCCACTCCTCAAGCATACAAAAAGAAATCTGTTCAGAGTTCCTCGTTTGTAAAGGGAGAAATACCTACTGAGGATTTGGACATTTCTCAGACTTCATCAATTTTCAAGCTTCAGGATCTTGTCTTGATGACTTTCACAATCGACCGCTTTGTATGTGTGATTTGGTGGACACTGATTTTCTTGAAACTCTTCAGATTCCGTGCATAAACAAGCTCAAGAGTTCAATTATATGGAAAGTCCTAATCTTGGAGATTTTGCTTATCCACGACTCACGAGGATGTTTTATGTTAATCTCATATAAAAAAGGGACAAAGGAATTATCACTCTTGAATCTTTAGTGAAAGGTACCCAATTTCGCTCACCACTTCTGTTTTATGTGAAATTTTTGGAATTTCTTCAGATATTGTGTTCAATCATCCTTCCCGATCAGAGAGTGTTCGAATGGCTAAAGAAAATTTTATTGTTCCAAATTCAACCTCTCGTCAACTTACCCATACTTCTCTAACCTTGGAGGCCAAAATCGTGAATACCATTCTGGTTTGATGTGTTGTTCCTCGTGCAAACTCAAGAGATTTGTCGACTGACCAATCCTTGGAACTAATTCATTTGATCATGTCTGAACTAGACATTGATGTACCTAACCTCCTTCTTAACCATATGATACATTTTGTCAACTCTAAGCGACCCATTCCTCTACCTTATGGAAACTTACTGCCTAAGATCTTTGATTATTTCAAAATTGATACTTCTACTGAAGATCAACAGTCAATTTCTGGTAAGATTGATGAGAACTGCTTAGAACGACTGGGGATTTAGAAGACTCTTGCAGGCAAATGGACTTTGAAAGGGAAAGGAACTACTCCAACTTTAACTCAAGAAGCTCCAACATCATCTATTCCAGAAATAAGGTTAGAAGGTTTTGAAAAAGAGTTGGTATGTTTGAATTACAAACTGTCTAATTTCCAGTTTGATACTAAAAGAAGAATGGATGAAAATTTTGAGTCGCTATCTACCATAAATGCTAAAGTCAATGAAATTTACTTGATGAATGCACTTACTCTGACTACTTTGGGAAGTATTCTGTCCATGCCTGAAGATGTAGCTAAACATACTCAAGAGAAAGTTGAGAATGTGCTGATGAATTGCAAACGGCGTGTACAGAATAAATCAATTTTGTATCCAACTCATGTTGAGCCAACTTTTCTGCCAG
The DNA here is from genome assembly GCA_033239125.1 of Fagopyrum homotropicum. Lineage (NCBI taxonomy): Eukaryota > Viridiplantae > Streptophyta > Magnoliopsida > Caryophyllales > Polygonaceae > Fagopyrum > Fagopyrum homotropicum. The sequence continues at coordinate 70,242,154 of BSWB01000008.1, forward strand.
TAGTTGAGTATGAAGTAATTAAGCAACGAAGAGATGAAGAAACGACGTTTAGCAGCTGAAATGGATGATTGGAGCTATAAGAAGTCTTCATCTAAAGGAAAAAGGAAGTTCTATGAGGAAAATTGAGCTTCTGTTTGAGGAAAACTTTTTATGGTTTTTGTGGAAATACTCTTTGGTCTGTAATGTTTTAAAACTCCCTTGCTTTAACTATTTTTCTCCCTTGTTGAAAGACAAAGGTGGAGAAATGAATGTGATCCGATATTCGATATTCTGCATTCTGCATTTTAAGTTGATATTTATATATGTATTGCTAAACCAACAAATGCAGGTATGAAAAACATTTGTCTTGTCTTCCATCAAGGGGGAGATTGAAAACTCCACCTTGATTATAAAGGTTATACAGGTGTTGCTGATGGAAAACTTAAACACAAATGAAGTAGTTTGATACACTAACCATTGAATTATTATATCGTATTATTGCTTGGTTTGGAATATTTAAAATGCACGTTTTGCAAGAGACTTCAAAAGTCCTTTGAAGATTGGAGTTGAAAGGCCTTGAAATGAACTCCAAGGGAACGAAGAAGTCAAGGGCATACGTTCCAAAGATTTCAAATTACAAAGAAGATCTTCCACGAGAGATTTCCTTAAACAAGAAGATTTGAGAAGATATAATCAAGTGAAGATCCCAACCGACCAACAAAAAAGATCTTACAAAGATCCTTAACCGAAAAGCACCAAGATTCTCTCATCTGGATTTGAAAATTGTTACAACAAAAATGAGAATATCAAGGAGCGAGAGATCAACGTGTTCTCAGGAGATGAAGATCCACAACGTCTATCTTATCTCACCCAAAGAGCGATCTTTATGGAGAAGAAGAGTGATCCATAACGGTCATCTCTCTAACGGCTAGAAGACCTCTCCATAGAAGACTATAAATGAAGATGGCATTTGAAGAACATAAATACGCAAGCCTGCACAGAAACATCCATAGTCTTCAAGCGATCCAGAGTTATCTTCATTCGATAAATAGTTTTTCTTTCTCTCTTTCTAAAAAGCTTTATCCCCTAGAGACAGATAAAACTCGAGAGCTCCATTCGCATATCAAAAGAGTGTTCTACTCGAGTGTGTGTTACTCTACGATGTAACTAGGCTATTATAGCAAGATCAAGAGTTGGAGCTAGGTCGTAGCATTGTCTACAGTGAGAGAAGAAGGGGATTTCTTCTAGTTTGTACCTAGGGCTGAGCCTTAGTTTTAGGGGAGTGTGATGTAAGAGCCTTAGTTTTAGAAGCTGAGTGGTGCTGACCCAGGGTTTATCCGCCCCTGCGGGCTCTGTGAGCCGCCCCTGCGCCTCAAGAGGGCCGCCCCTGCCCCTTGCCAGATCCGCCCCTGCGGGTTTGTGCGGCTGCAACCACCTTTGTTTACCTCTTGACCTTGCTTTTGGCTAGCTTCCTATATAATCTTCCCATTGCTTCGGATGAAGGGTTTCTTCATCTCTTCAACTTCTCTCTTCCTCCTCACGTTCATCTTCTCCTCTCTTCTTCCTTGATATTCTTTGATCTCTCCTTGATCTTGTGTGTGGGTTTTTAAGAGTTTGATTGTGGTTTTCGCCTTGGACGATCATGAGGATGATACTGAATGTTGTTGTTGCTCTATTGAGGTTGTGAAGGTGTTGATTGCTCTTAGTTGTTGCTTAGGGTTCTGTTGTGGTAAGATCTCCATCTCCATCTCCATCTTCTTTCCTTCTTCTTCCTTGCTTCTTTCTTTCTTCTTTAGCTTAGGATCACAAGCTGAGCTTATGTGGATCCTTTCGTGATGTTTTGATGTTCATACATGTGTATATATGTATGTGTGATGTTGTTGTGTGATGGAGAAGTGAAGAGAGTCAAGAAAGAGATCAAAGAGAAGTCGGGGCCAATCCTCTGCACAGACAACCGCCCTTGTGCCTACACTAGGCCACCCCTGTGCCTGCTATGAAACGCCCCTGTGCCTTGAATGAGCCGCCCTTGCACCTCACTAGTTCAGCCCTTAGGTCCTTTGTTTCCACTGGTGCCTTCAGGGCATACCTTGTTGGTATGATTCCTTCTTCCCTTTCCTTTGGCCTTGGCTTAGATGTTGGCTAGGCTAGCTTGGTTAGGATGAGTATGATGAGTTGCATGATAGAGATGTGCCTTAGGCACTTGTGTTTATGTTGAGGATATGCCTTAGGCATTTGTGAGTATGTTATGATCCCGAGGTTTAGTTTAGGTTGTAGGTTGGTTATGGTTATGGAGACGAGTCTCCTAAGCTTTACAGTATGTGATGATGTGTGCCTTGCTATTGCAGGCGTTGATTACTTCCCCAAGGGGAAGCTGTGACGTGGTATTGGTTACGAGTATTACAAGTAAGTCCGTAGGACTTACTTAGTGTACAGTTGTGGATTTGTGTGATTGTAATGGTTGTGTGTGTTCATATGATTGTGCATTTATAACCAAAACTGGACTAGGATGACCATTTATTACATTAAATAGCCCAAGTGTATTATAACGGGTCGTGACCACTTGCCTCCGCCTGCGGGTAGGAGGAGGTGCCCTTATGATGATCTCACAGGGGGGACGAGTAATGATCACCCCCATGCAAAACCCATGTGTTACGTTGGAAGGGATGAGGTTCTTGAGGCTCCTCGTATTACAAAATAAGTTGAATTAGTAATGGAACAACGTAATTGAAAGATAATAAATGAATGTGTGTGGCATTGCATGTATGAGATGTGGATGTGTGTTTGTGCTATTACCCTCATGCTTATTCATTATTGTAGCTAACAGTGTATACTGTGTTGTAGATGATCTGCAGGTTAGGAAGACTATAGATTGAGCTAGATGTGGTGACCAGCCGAGGACTTCTATACATTAGGGTTGCGTGGGATATGGGATATCTTTTTTATCTGATGTTTATGGATGTTGTTTTGAACTCGGCTTTGTTGTTGTAAACCCTTTTGATGTATCTTATACAACTTGATGTATTTGGTTTTATCTACATGTGCCTTGTTGTAAGATCTAGTGAACTTGTTGTCATGCTAGGGTCAGGATCCATTGTGAGATCCTGGCCCAATGTGGCACTCCAAGTCCCGCGGATTCGGAGTGTTACAAAGTTTGTATCAGAGCCTTAGGTTGACAACAATGACACTTGCTATCTGCAATAAAGATAGAGTGGATAAATAAACAGAACCGAAAGGGGTCTGACTTTTGAAAAGGTTTTGGTTTTAAAGCGAGTATAGGTGTTTTGGGATAGTATGTACAAAAGTCGTCACCCTTCTGAGGATCTCGATAGTATAGATGTATATATAGATTTCTTATATGTGCTGATGTGTATGCATGTACTATTAAGTATTATATATATCTATACGTATGGCCTATATAGAGCCTTATACGTTAGGTGTGCATACCCCGCAGATAGCTCGGACTAAAGCTACTGTTGTTGTAGGTCGAGGTAGAGGTAGACCACCTCTTCCACCAGGAGGGATAGGACAGGGACCAACTCCCGTTGATGATCCACCAGTGGTGGAGGAGGCTCCTTAGGAGGTTGTTGAGAGTGTCATCCCAAAGATGAGGAGTGGTGGATACAGGAGACAGCAGGCACATCGAGTCCAGTCAGATGACTCAGATTGTGTCTCCATGGGAGGACTAGAGTTTAGAGAGTACCTCGGACATTTTGAGGAGGCCATCAGAGCAGGAAGACAAGCCCCGATCTACCAGGGCATGAGGGATCATCTGAGAGATCCCATGGAGCCACTCAGGTGCCAGTTATGCAGGCACGTGCTACCGAGACTTCTCGGGTTGTAGAGGAGACCAGAGAGCCTCGACCAGATACCTGGTTGAAGGCATGTTATCAGCAGGGAGTAGCACCCTTCTCAAGATAGATTGGGTTAGAGACCGAGGTGTGGATAGGACATGTAGACTCAGCTCTAGAGTCTATTAGGTGTCTTGAGGACAGACGGATAGAGCTAGTTCAGTCTCTATTCCGTGACCTTGCTCATCAATGGTGGAGGACCGTACGAGCCCGAGTTACCAGCTATGAGCAGATGAGGACTTTGCTGAGGGAGCAATTCTGCCCAGCCTCACTGAGGAGAGAGAAGCTGCAGGACTTTGTGGAGGCGGGTTTTGAGGATGAGCCTATTACAGATGGTATCAGCCGCTTCTAGATTGAGTTAGCGTTGCTGGGTCCAGTTGCACCATCAGAGGACCAGCATGTGTATCTGTTCTCTCGTCGTCTGAGGGAGAGCACATGTTCGTATATGGCGGGATTTCACTATGAGTCATTGGTAGACTACTAGGATCGGGCCTTTGCTTATGAGCGAGAGAGAGCTAGCCAGAGGAGGACTTCTCAGACGGGTCGGTCTGAGAAGAGACAGCGCACAGTACATACTGGTGCAAGAGAATCTGGATACGGCCGAGGCCAGTCTCAGGGCTGGCTAAATGGTCCAATGTCTACATAAACGATTGAGAGAGGCCGACAGTGTTACAATTGATGGGCCTATGGACATTTGAGGGCTGAGTACCCGAGAGCACCTGTAGGGTTCTTCCCCTGCAGGTGAGGCAAGAGGTGGGCAGAGACCGCCTCAGCATGAGGCACAGGGACAACAAAGAGTCCCAGACACACCTGCTCCTTAAGGTTCGGCTCCAGGACCCAGTAGAGGTAGAGGTAGAGATGTTGGTACTAGTGATGCCCGAGGAGCTCGAGGCCGCATTTTTGAGATGAGAAGTGTAGAGTAGCCACCAGCACCAGTTGCTAAACGTACCATTTTATTACATGGTTTACTTGTTAGAGTTTTATTTGATATGTGTGCTACACATTCCTTTATTTCTGTTGCTTGTGTTGAGCATTTGAGTTTATCTACCATAGAGGGGACCCCCTTTACAATAGGGTTACCTGATGGTAGTCGGGTCCAAGGTACCCATGAGATACGTAGTTGTCCCCTTCATTTTGGGACGCGGGTGTTGCTTGTTGACTTCTTAGTCATGCCCTTGATGCATGAAGAAGCCATATTAGGTACGGATTGGATGCGTAGACACCGTGCGGTGTTAGATGTGGGTAAGAGAACTGTTACGGTCTCTACCGACATATGTCCGATAGAGGTCTTCCAGAGTTGGGACCTTGGGAAGACGAGATCTATTATCAGTGCTATACGAGCAGCGAGACTGATAGCACAGGGATGTGATGCCTTCTGGTGTTATGCCATGAAGGAAGGAGATAGCTTAGCTTTGGAGGACATACTAGTGGTCTGCGAGTTTACAAACGTGTTTGCAGAGCCATCTAGAGTTTACCGCCTCAGAGGAGTGTAGACTTCGACATCAATTTGGAGCCTGACACGAGACCGATCTCGAAGGCCCCATATCGTATGGCGCCTATCGAGATGTTGGACCTGAAGAAGCAACTCGAGGAGTTGGCTGAGAAGGGCTTCATCCGCCCTAGAGTATCACCATAGGGTGCATCTGTCCTCTTCGTGTGGAAGAAGGACAGATCGTTGAGATTGTGTATAGACTACAAAGAGCTGAATAAGGTGACCATCAAGAATAGGTATCCACTGCCTCGTATGGATGATCTACTTGATCAGCTTCAGGGAGCGACAGTTTTCTCCCGGATTGACTTGCCTTCAGGATATCACCAACTAAGGGTGAGAGAGCAGGAAGTGCACAGGACGGCATTTCGTACCCGTTATGGATACTACGAGTTTGTAGTGATGCCATTTGGACTAACGAATGCCCCAACAGTTTTCTTGGAGTTGATGAACAATATCTTCATCGAATTCTTGGATCAGTTTGTGGTAGTCTTTATTGATGACATCTTGGTATACTCTCGTAGTAGAGAGGAGCATGCCGGTCATTTGAGGACAGTTCTGCAGATTTTGAGGGATAGAGAGTTGTATGTTAAGCTCTCTAAGTGCGAGTTATGGATGTTTGAGGTTTCTTTCCTTGGACACATCGTCTCCGCCGATGAGATTAGGTTTACGAGGATCAGAGAGAGGATGTCTGGTGTAGAGGCACCACAGTTCTCTATTGGAGCAGATGGAGTGATGTGGCGTCATGACCATATTTGTGTACCGCTGATGCAGACCCGAGACAACGGATCTTACAAGTGGCTCACTGTGCACCTTGCTCAGTACATCCAGGTACGAGTAAGATGTACCATGCAAGACGCTCATATTGGTGGGAAGGGCTGAAGCCCAACGTAGCCAGATTTGTGGCTCAGTGTGCGACTTGTCAATAGGTCAAGATAGAGAATTTCAGACTTGGAAGTGAGTTCCATCCACTACCAGTACTGCAGTGGAAGTGGGAGGATGTCTCCATGGATTTTGTTACCGGATTGAGGGTGAGTAAGAGCTTTGATGCTATCTGAGTGATTATGGATAGATTGATGAAGACGGCACGTTTTATTCCCATTAGAGAGGCGTGGCCGGTGAGCAGATTGGCTGAGGAGTACACTAGACATATAGTGAGACTCCATGGGGTACCGAGGATGATTGTCTCTGATCGAGATGGACGGTTTACTTCGAGATTCTGGCAGCAGATTCAAACTGCTTTGGGAACGAGTCTACACTTCACGATTGCGTTCCACCCCCAGACCGATGGTCAGTCAAAGAGGACCATCCAGACCTTAGAGGGCATGTTGCGAGCATGTGTGTTGGATTGGGGACAGGGATGGTCTGACTACCTCCCACTCGTTGAGTTCTCATACAACAACAGCTGGCATGCATCTATTGGGATGGCTCCTTATGAGCATTATATGAACGTAGGTGCCCTACACCTTTATGCTGGGATGAGCCTAGCAGTATTAGTGGGATAACGCAAGTGCATATTCAAGATGATATGGCTCGAGTAGTGCTGATCAGAGAGAGGAGTTGGCTGCATAGAGTCGCTAAAAGTCGTATGCAAACAGGAGGTGTCGACCTCTAGAGTTCAGAGTAGGAGCTCATGTCTGGTTGAGAGTATCTCCGACGCGAGGCGTCAGACGTTTTGGCATAAAGGGGAAGTTGAGTCCTCGATATGTCGGTCCTTTCGAGATACTAGATAGAGTCGGGAGGGCAGCCTACAGATTAGCTTTGCCTCCGAGGTTAGAGGGTGTTCACCCTATATTCCATGTGTCTCAGCTGAGGAAGTACATACTAGATCCGAGGCACATTGTGAGTTATGATGATATGGTGGTTGAGCTGGACCACACTTTTGCAGAGCACCCTATTGCAGTCCTAGAGCGAGGTGTGAGACGCCTGTGTTCGAAGGACATTCCTATGCTGAGGATACAGTGGTCTAGACAAGGACCGGATGAGGCTATATGGGAGACTGAGGATAGTATCCAGAGGAACTATCCAGAGTTTTACGCCGAGATAGATGCACCTATAGGATCCACGAGTAGATCTTTGTGCCATCTTGGTGAGTGCATGTTATGCTATGTATTTATGTGATATATTGTGTTTTCATGCTAGTTGTGATATGTGCATATGATCTGTTAGATCTTGTTGCTAGCGCGAGATAGGTATAGCTGGTGATGGTTCTTTCCTCCATGTTATGGTGTGTGTGTGTTCAGAGTAGCTGGAGATTTCCTCCATGATATCATTGGTGGACATAGAGTGAGTGGAGACGGTTTTCCTGCACGTAGTAGTGTTAGGTGTACGTTTTTGCTAGAGATGGCTTTCCTCCATGCCAGTGTGATGTGGTTAGGGTTTGGCTAGAGTTGACCTTCCTCTAGGCCTTGATTAGAGTTGATGATGGTGTTGTTGGAGTGATGATTCTTCCATGTTGTGTTTTAACATATAGGCTGGTATAGGTTATGATATGATACCTTTGAGAGGGAGAGCTATACCTCGGCTTATGGGTCCGAGTGGATTTGGGATCTTGCAAGTTTCGGGACAAAACTTGTTTTTAGGGGAGTGTGATATAAGAGCCTTAGTTTTAGAAGCTCAGTTGTGCTGAGCCAGGGCTGAGCCGCCTTAGGAGTGCCCCCCTGCACCTTGCCTGTTCCGCCCCTATGGGTTTGTGCGGTTGCATCCACCTTTGTTGACCTCTTGACCTTGCTTTTGGCTAGCTTCCTATATAAGCTTCCCATTGCTTCAGATGAAGGGTTTCTTCATCTCTCCATCTTCTCTCTTCCTCCTCACATTCATCTTCTCCTCTCTTCTTCCTTGATCTTCTTTGATCTCTCCTTAATCTCTCCTTGATCTTGTGTGTGAGTTTTTTAGAGTTTGACTGTGGTTTTTGCCTTGGATGATCATGAGGATGATGCTGAGTGTTGTTGTTGTGTTGAGGTTGTGAAGGTGTTGATTGCTCTTAGTTGCTGCTTAGGGTTTTGTTGTGGTAAGATCTCCATCTCCATCTTCTTTCCTTCTTCTTCCTTGCTTCTTTCCTTCTTCTTTAGCTTATGAGCACAAGTTGAGCTTATGTGGATCCTTTCCTCATGTTTTGATGTTCATACATGTGTATATATGTATGTGTGATGTTGTTGTGTGATGGACAAGTGAAGAGAGTCGAGAAAGAGATCGAAGAGAAGTCGGGGCCAATCCTCTGCACAGACTGCCGCCCCTGCGCCTGCACTAGGCCGCCCCTGCGCCTGCTGTGAACCGCCCATGCACCTTGAGTGAGCCGCCCCTGCGCCTCACTAGTTCAGCCCCTGGGTCCTTTATTTCCGCTGGTGCGTTCAGGGCATACCTTGTTGGTATGATTCCTTCTTCCCTTTTCTTTGGCCTTGGCTTAGATGTTGGCTAGGCTAGCTTGGTTAGGATGAGTATGATGAGTTGCATGGTAGAGATGTGCCTTAGGCACTTGTGTTTATATTGAGGATATGCCTTAGGTATCTGTGAGTATGTTATGATCCCGAGGTTTAGTTTGAGGTTGTAGGTTGGTTATGGTTATGGAGACGAGTCTCCTAACCTTTACAGTATGTGATGAGGTGTGTCTTGCTATTGCAGGCGTTGATTTCTTCCCCAAGGGAAAACTGTGACGTGATATTGGCTACGAGTATTACAGGTCACTCCGTAGGACTTACTTAGCGTACAATTGTGGATTTGTGTGATTATAATGGTTGTCTGTGTTCATATGATTGTGCATTTATAACCTAAACAGGACTAGGATGTCCATTTATTACATTAAATAGCCCAAGTGTATTACATCGGGTCGTGACCACTTGCCTCCGCCTACGGGTAGGAGGAGGTGCCCTCAAGATGATCTCACTGGGGGGGGGGGGGACGAGTGATGATTACCCCCATGCAAAACTCTTGTGTTACGTTGGAAGGGACGAGGTTCTTGAGGCTACTCGTGTTACAAAATAAGTTGAATTAGTAATGGAATAACGTAATTGAAAGATAATAAATGAATGTGTGTGGCATTGCATGTATGAGATGTGGATGTGTGCTTGTGCTATTACCCTCATGCTTATTCATTATTGTAGCTAATGGTGTATACCGTGTTGTAGATGATCTGCAGCTTAGGAAGACTACATAGTGAGCCAGATGGGGTGACTAGCCGAGGACTTCTATACATTAGGGCTGCGTGGGATATGGGATATCTTTTGTATCTGATGTTTATGGATGTTGTTTTGTACTCGGCTTTTTTCTTGTAAACCCTTTCGATGTATCTTATACTGCTTGATGTATTTGGTTTTAATCTACTTGTGCCTTGTTGTAAGATCCAGTGAACTTGTTATGAGGCTAGGGTCAGGATCCATTGTGAGATCCTAGCCCAATGTGGCACTCCGAGTCCCGCGGATTCGGGTTGTTACAGTGTCCTTCATGATTTTATATATTTCCATATCTTTATAACTGATCATGTTTGGCTAAATTCGGTCATGATCTAAGGATTAGATGATCCCTAAATTTATTTGATTTATTGTTTGCATTTATATATATTTATGAATTGAGATTATGGTATTGCTTGTTTTTAAAGTGCTTTATTCCTACCTTTTATTTACCTTCGAAGAAGTGGTGTTTATAATTGGTTTAGATAAAATAACTGAAGAGCCACAAGCGAAGGGCGGTTTATTGTATTTATTGAAAAAAACCTATGTTTTGAGAGTACTAGTTTATCAAAGCTTTAAGGATTTCTAATTATCGTAGAAAATTTTGGTCTTTGTACCTTTTTTCTAACAAAAGAGCCAAAAGTGAAGGTTGTTCTTGGTCTTTTCAAGATTTCGAAGTGTTTAATGGGCTTTTATATACTTGTTGAACCGTTGAATTGAGAGCTATACGAGTTGAAAAGCACAGTCTTTGTTTGTCTATGTCAAATGTTATTTTAGATAGTTACATGCAGTTATCTGATATAATGAAATATGACTATATTTTAGGCACTTGTTTTGATTGTTTTTCCCTCTTATATGTGTACATGGATATGAGTTTGAAGCATTTATGAGCACATTCACCTATTTTATCGATATCGAGATCTACACAAGCTTTGTTATGTTTATAGGTGAATAAAGGCTTGAATTGGAGCTTAATGTATAGGGATAGGAGTATTTGATCATGCTAAATGTAAAGGAGATGCTTTGGAGAAGCTAAGGAAGGAACATGATTGAAGAAGTTTGCAAAACAAAGGCTTTCACGATGGTCAGAGAGTTCCACGACCTAAACCACGACCGTGGTTATGCATTGAGTTTGTGAAGAGTGATTTTAAAGCACATCAGAGGATTCCACGCCGTAAACCACGGCCGTTGAATGTTGTACTAGGCCGTGATTTCCACGACGATGTGACGTGTCATATTTGCCACGTCAGCAACGGTTATTAGGCTTTTCTCGTAACCCTATTTCGCCTTATAAGAAGGCTTGAAAAGGGAGTTTCAAGGACGGTCGCTGAGGGCTTCATTTTACCTTCGCTTACAGTTCCGCGCTGAGGGTTGATACGAAGGATTGGAGAGTTCGGATCGTGGCTTGAGAAAGATGCAATATTGAAGATTGTGTGCTTGGAGATTTTCTTAGGGTTTGCCTTTGGAGACGGATTGACACTCCATTCTTCGTTATTCCTTAAGATTGTTGTGAGGATTGTTATTCCCTATTCTACATTCATCAAACACAATACTTTGTTGTTCAGATTTGAGATTGATTGTGATTGTTTATTGAGTTTTCGAGGGTTTTTTTTTACCTTTTGCTCTTCTTAATTTGATATTTGATTCAATGACTATGATTATTAGCTAAAACCCTTTAGTAATTCTAAGGTGAACGGTTGATAGTTGTGGCTTAGATGATGATAGATCGATCGTAACCAGACTGGACTTTGAGAGTGTGAGAAACCTCGTCGACAGCCTAATCCACGGTCTGTTCTTGAAAACCACAGTCGTGGTTCTTCAAGATCTAACCGTGATTTCCTCTGTTTTATGACTTTTGCTTTTGCTTTGATCCAAAGTTAAATATTTGCTTTAACCTAGCCTTGGCTTGTCTTTTCTAGGTAGTAGTGAGACTCAATATCCTTTATTTCGGTTTCGAGTGTCCCAACCTTAACCATTTTAGTTTATCTTTGATTCCTTGGGTTTGGGCATGGGTATTTGAGATTAATTCTTGTCCTTAGATCATTTCTATACTACAACCTCAACAACCTTTATAGAGAGTGTCCTTGGGTGAGATATATAGAGTTTTGGAACTTCACCGTACATAACCTTACATTAGAAATACCTTTGCAATCTCGACTCTGTCCTTACATCTATAGAATATCTTGAATCGATTGCCACAATTGGAGACTTGGATCTTTAGGATTGCTGTTTGCCTAATATTTCAAATCTTCTATATTTTATTTGCTCGACAATTTGTGAACTGAATTTGATCCCCCAAATCCTTGAGTTCGATACTTTGGAATTTTTGCTTTACTACGCCGATCCGTACACTGCGGGTTCGCTTGCTTTGATTTTCAGTTTTATAAATTAAAACTTATTTGCACGCACACTTTGAGGCGAACAAGTTTTTGACGCCGTTGCCGGGGATTTGGTTTAGGCCAATTTCGGTTTTCGGTTTTCGGTTGTCGAGCTTGGGAGCTTTTTCTCTTGTGATTTGATTAGTCTTTTTTAGTGATTTTTGCAGATTCTTTAGGTATATGTGAAAGCCTAGATCTACCAAAGATTTGGTTCCTTTTGATCCAGAACTTGAGAAAACTTTCAGAAGAAAGTTGAAAGAGAAAAAGATGGATGAAAATAATGAGAGGAACATCCAAGAGGAGTTGGATGAAGCTCGAGCTCAACTCAAATTGAGTGAGAAAGCTCGTATGGAAGAACTAGAGCGTGATCAATTCCAAATAGATGAGCTCAAGGCTATGATGCTAGACATGAAGTTGGAGATGAATGATTCTAAGAAGAAGAAAGTCAAGAAAACTAAGTCCATTAGAGCTGAATCATCCGACGATAATAACATGCCGGGCCTAGAGGATATTACACCACTAGTCGGTCCAGTTTGTGATAATCCTAGACCACAAGTATATCCTCGCGTTCCCGTTGGAGATGTGAGAGTTGCTGATGGAGGGGATGAGCCACGAACCCTTGGATAAAGGATGGATCCAATTCAGCAACTACACCGTCTAGGTGTGAATTTCGGAGGTGAAGACGTCCAGGATTTCGGGTTTAGCCCGCAGGTTATTACCATGGTTCGCCAAAGTCTATTTGGTGGAACGAGTGCTGAATCTCCACACCAACACTTACAGAATTTCGAGATTCTTATGGAGACATTAAAGCCTAAGAGGGTTGTCAACAACAACTACAAGATCATGCCGTTTTTCTTCTCCTTGAAGAACAAGGCTTTGTCTTGGTATCAAGTTCTTCCAGCTGGAAGACTTAACACATGGGAGGATCTATCTTCGGAGTTCCTCACCAAGTTCTTTCCGCCATCCAAGACGGCGGAGTTGAGAGGTTAGATTAATGATTTTTCTATGAAACCTAATGAAAGTTTGTTTCAATCTTGGGAAAGGTTTCAGGATCTTCTATTGGATTGCCCACACCATGGCATTTCAAAGCTGGAATTATTGGAAATCTACTACAAGGGGCTGGATGTGGAAACACAATTCAAGCTCCAATCTCTTTCTTGTGGTACATTTATGGACATGAGAGAAGATGATGCTTGGGACTTCATTAAGAAGCAAGCCCAAGTGATTGAGAAGTATTCCCACCGGAAAGTAGATCCGAATAACCGGAGCCAAGGAGATCCGGGAGCTAAGTTGACTCGAGCTACACAAACTCAAATATTCTCCCTCAACACCGAGATCAAGGAGTTGAAGGAAATCATATGAGCTAGCCTTCAAAAGATGAAGGAGCAAGATGTTGGTTATCTAGGGAGAGATAATAATCAAGGCAATAGGAATGACTACCGTAACAATAATCGGAATAATTGGAACAATAACAATAGGAACTTCAACAACAACAATTGGAGATCCAACCAACAAAACTCCGTTAATCCCTATTCGCAAAATAACAATTCACTAACACCTCCATCTTCTTCTTCTACTCCTTTGAAAAGCCAGGGTCAAACATCGAATGGTTCGAGCAAACCGGAGAAGGACAAGAATGATGCTATGATGGAGACAATCCTAGGAAGCTCCAAGGATTAGAGAACCACATCACTTCGGTTAATAAGGCACAAAAAGCCTTAGAAAACCAAGTGTTTAGCAAGGCCGGAGAAGTTCCTAGAGACCAAGGGAAGCTTCCTGGAAAGACGGAGGACAATCCGAAAGGAAGGGTGATGGCAATTACTACTAGGAGTGGTGTAACAACCACCGATCCGCAGGCCAAGTTTGTAGAAGTCCCAACTGAGAAAGGAAAAGATAAGGAGAAGGAGAAGGAAGATGTCTATGTTCCTCCTCCAGCTTACAAACCTCCTCTACCATTCCCGCAATCTAGAGCAAGAGCGCGTATAGACAAGCAATTTGGTAAGTTCATTGAACTAATGAGCAAACTGCATATCAACATACCTTTTATTGATGCAATTGTAGGTATGCCCGCATACGGGAAGTTCTTGAAAGAGCTCCTCTCTAACAAGAGGAAGCTAAAAGACTTTGGCGAAGTCAAGATGAGTTCGGATCTCATCAAAACGATGACGGAGAAGATGCCCCCAAAGCTGAGAGATCCAGGGTCATTTTGTATTCCAATAGGAGTTGGAGAAGTCACATATGACGCTCTTTATGACTTAGGAGCAAGCGTAAGCATCAACCCGCTTACTTTGTGTAGGAAGATAGGTTTAGGTGAACGTAAACCGGTGAAGATGACGTTATACATGGCGGATCGATCCATAACTCGACCCGTAGGTATCATTGAAGACATCCCAGTCAAGCTCGGTAAGTTTTACATTCCCATAGATTTCGTTGTGCTTCACATTCTTGCAGATTGCCCAGTCCTGATCATACTCGGGAGACCATTTCTTGCAAGCTCCGGTTGTATGGTGGATTGCAAGAACGCTAGACTAACTTTCGATGTAGGAGAAGAGAAGGTTGAATTTGTTCTCTCAACCTTGGTTAAAGAGCCTGCACTTGGAGAGGATATGTTCAACATCTATGACAAAGAAGCGTCTAGAGAAGAAGTAAGTTCGATCCTATTCAAGGATCCATTACAAAAGGTTATAACCATGAGCATCATGGAAAAGGGAGAAGAAGAGGATTGCAATGTTGAGGTTGAAGCTTTGGAGGAGCTAAAAGAGGTACATAATGAAGAGTTCGAAAAATTCTATGATGGCTCGGAAAACAGAAGAAACTACGGCCAGTCGTGCTATTCCACGGCCGTGGTTTCACCAAAACTACCCGTAGAGTGTTATTTTGAGAGCATAAGAGACTTCCACACCCTAAACCATGGCCGTGGAAGTAACAGGTATGCCGTAATTTTGGGAAATTCAGATAACAATTCCGTCTTTCCTACAACCACTCTTGAGCCTTCTTCCACTACTCCCACACCCTTAGAGACTTCTAAGGAAGCATCTAGCACGCCTCAAGACACATCAAAGGAACCAATTACTTTGAAATTAAAGCCGCTTCCCACATATCTTCGGTATGCTTTTTTTGGAACTAATTCTACCTTTCCCGTTATTGTTAGTTCCGATTTAAAGGAAGGTGAACATGAGAAACTTATGAATATGTTGAGGAAACATAGGAAAGCTTTAGGCTATACCATAGAGGATCTTGTAGGAATTAAGTCATCTTTATGTATGCACAAGATTCAAATGGAAGAGGATTACAAGCCTTCACGACAACCTCAAAGACGGTTAAACCCGGTCATGAAGGAGGTCGTGAAGAAAGAAATCCTTAAGTTACTTGATGCAAGTATCATCTATCCTATCTCCGATAGCAAGTGGGTTAGCCCCGTTTAAGTCGTCCCAAAGAAGGGAGGAATGACCGTTGTAACCAACAAGAACAACGAGCTCATTCCAATAAGAACCGTGACGGGCTGGAGGATGTGCATTGACTACCGCAAGCTGAACAATGCAACTAGGAAGGATCACTTCCCACTACCATTCATAGATCAAATGCTTGAAAGGTTAGCACAACACTCCTATTTTTGTTACCTTGATGGTTATAGTAGTTTCTTTCAGATTCTGATTCACCCGGACGATCAAGAGAAGACCACATTCACGTGCCCGTGGGGTACGTTTGCTTATAGGAGGATGCCATTCGAACTTTGCAACGCTCCAGCCACCTTTCAAAGGTGTATGATGGCCATCTCCTCGGAGTATATTGAGGAAATCATGGAGGTTTCTATGGATGACTTTTCAGTGTATGGCTCCTCATTTGACAATTGTTGATAAGGCTAAGATAGAGACTATAGAGAAGCTTTCTCCTCCATCCTCGGTGAAGGGGATAAGAAGTTTCCTAGGACATGCAGGATTTTATAGGAGATTCATCAAAGACTTTTCGAAAATTTCGAAACCGCTAACTAATCTATTGATGAAGGATGTAGTTTTTAACTTTTTGTAGGAATGTTTAGATGCTTTCTATAAGATTAGAGAAGCTCTCATCTCAGCCCCGATACTCCAACCTCCGGATTGGAATCTTCCATTCGAGGTTATGTGTGATGCAAGTGACGTAGCTGTTAGAGCGGTGCTTGGACAAAAGAAGGAAGACCGCACTCATGCCATCTACTATGCTAGCAAGACGCTAGACGAAGCGCAGCTCAACTACGCCACAATTGAAAAAGAATTTTTAGCCGTTGTATATGCTTTTGAAAAGTTTCGTTCTTATCTTGTAGGAGCGAAGGTGATTGTATACACGGACCACTTAGCAATACGGTATTTTGCTCGCCAAGAAGGATGCAAAACCAAGGCTGATTAGATGGATTATTCTTCTTCAAGAACTCGATCTAGAGATTCAGGACAAGAAAGGTTACGAAAATTCTATAGCGGATCATCTAAGTCATCTACCACACACCGACGGCGACAACCTACCCATTGATGACTCCTTCCCGGATGAGCACTTACACATTATGGAAGAGTGCATCGACAAGATTTCTAGAGGTAACGAACCTTGGTCTGCTGGTTTTGTAAATTATTTGGTTTGGTAGGAAATACCTCTCGGACTATGCTATGCACAAAGAAAGAAGTTCTTTAGGGATGTCCGTCAATACCATTAGAATGAACCTCTACTCTTCAAGAGAGGTTCCAACGGCATCATTAGGAGATGTGTGCCGGAAGATGAAATGCAAAGTGTCATTCGTCATTGTCATTCACTTCCTTGTGGAGGACACGCTAGTTCCAATAAAACTAGCGCTAAGGTATTGCAATCTGGATTCTTTTGGGCTACTTTATTTAAGGATGTGCAAACCTTTGTTTCTTGTTGCGATGCTTGTCAAAGAATAGGAAAAATCTGTAGGAGAAACGAGATGCCTCTCAACAACATTCAAGAGGTGGAGATTATTGACGTTTGGGGAGTTGATTTCATGGGACCATTCCCATCATCTTGTAGAAACCAATACATACTTCTAGTTGTAGATTATGTTTCGAGATGGGTTGAAGCTATTGCCTCTCCAACTAATGATGCCATGGTTGTTATCAAGTTCTTTAATAGAACTATTTTCCCATCCATACAAGACTCCCATCCATAGAACCTTGTGTATGGGAAGTCTTGTCATCTCCCAGTAGAGCTGGAACATAAG
The DNA here is from genome assembly GCA_033239125.1 of Fagopyrum homotropicum. Classification (NCBI taxonomy): domain Eukaryota; kingdom Viridiplantae; phylum Streptophyta; class Magnoliopsida; order Caryophyllales; family Polygonaceae; genus Fagopyrum; species Fagopyrum homotropicum. The sequence continues at coordinate 70,259,217 of BSWB01000008.1, forward strand.
GTGTATTGGGTTGTTTAGTGGTTGAACTTCAGCATGAAAGAAGCGGGCAAGAAGCGCCTCTTAGACCTTAACGAGCTAGAAGAACTCCGCTTGAACGCTTATGAGAACGCCAAGATTTACAAGGAAAGGGCGAAGCGTTGGTTTGATAAGCATATCATTCCAAAAGACCTCAAAGAAGGAGATCAAGTTCTCCTCTTCAATTCTCGTCTTCGACTCTTCCCAAGTAAGCTTAAATCTCGTTGGACTGGACCTTATGTAATTAAACGTGTTTTAACCCATGGTGCAGTTGAAGTATGGGGTGAGAAGTGCGGAAGTTTCAAGGTGAATCGTCAACGACTTAAGAAATACTCACCGGAGCTCCAAGCTGAGGAAATCACTCCGATTGTCCTCAATTGAACATAGGAACGGTTTAGCAACGGACCCAAAACAAAGCGCTTCTTGGGAGGCAACCCAAGGTATTGCATTATAGTTTTTGTTTTTCTTTCTTTCTTTCTTAAGTTAGTTTAGGTTAGATGTCGTTTTTGTTTGTTTTCCCCTCGATACCTTCCGGTATGTTGTGTTTTGGATGTCAAGAATAAGGAATGATCAAAGGAAGGAAGGAAAAGTCGGAAAGAATGACGAAACTAGAATTTTTGGCACAGATCAGAGAGTTCCACGGTTGTCCGTAAAAAACCACGGCCGTGGAACACCCCGACTGGCCGTAATTTTTCAAGTTTTTGACACAAATCAGAGGATTCCACGGCCAAAACCACGGCCATGGAACACCTCGACTGACCGTGATTTTCTAAAAATTTACGGCCACTATATAATTCCCTTTCCTTCTCAAAAACACATTCACCTTCATCACCACGCCCAAAATCACCCCCAAATCGCCGGAATTTTTGCCTCTCTCGTAATCCTTCATCCGGAGTCCGATTCGAGCGATTCTTCAACTAAAACTGGAGCAAATTCAATCCTCTACAAGATCCAAACAACAAACTGAGCAAAAAATCTACATTTGGGAAGGAATTTGGATTTTTCAAATCCAAACCTAGGTTTTATTCTATATTCTCTTCTTGGTTGATTTGGTCCTTTTTCTTGCAAGATTATAGGAGTCTTGGACGAAATTGGAATTAGAAGTAGTTTAGGGTTGTGATTGTTGAGTTTGTTGTGCATTTGCTGAATTTTGAGAGAAACAAATCAATTCCACGGGTTCCGTACTGTTCCACGGCCGTGGAAATTGAACAACAAACGGTGGTTTTCTCTGTTTCGAGTGAAAATGTTTAGAAGGAAGTCAAGTAGATATAAGAAGCATAAAGGTGATAGTTCTTCTTCTTCCCAACCCCCTCCTAGTGAACCACCATCACCACCACCCCCTAGAATCCCTAATATCCATGAGGATTATGAAGGAGCCATTGATAGGATTTCAAAGAGACCGGTAATAGGACCTAGGTACCTTGTCTTAGAGGAGCTTAAAGAGCTGAATGTAGTGAATGACTTGACTTGGATTTTGGATAAAGCCGGATTGATCATCTTCTCCGCCATTAGGGAAGATGATTATGAGGAGATCACAAGGGAGTTTATAACTTCCTTTGAGCATAGCGCCGTTAGCCAAACGGTGTCATTTAGGTTGATAGAGCAAAACTACGAGTTCTCAATAGAGCAGTTTGGAACCTTCTTTGGGTTTCATGAGAGTTTCAATGGAAGGTTTCCTAGGGGAGTGTGTGTCAAAGACTTTTGGAGAGATATTGCTATGATCTATGCTTCCGAGGATCTCTGGCAACCGGCCGACACTAAGGCTAAACTCATTTACCACTTAGCCTTAAAGATATCTCATAGAGTCCTATCGGAATGCCTTTTCCCTAGGACCAAAACACCATAAAAGATTAAGGCCGATGAACTCTTCATCCTCTATTGCATGCTTACGGGTCATCCTGTAGATTGTGCCACTCTACTTGCCTCTACCCTATGTAAAGTGAAGAACAAAAAGGCCGGGAATATAGGCTATGGAGGTATGGTGACTCACATCACCAACCAGCTGGGCATTGACTACTCCACTTGCACTAGGATAGCTGCGAGACCTTCGGGTCTCAATTGACTTATGACTAGAGGACTCATCTTTCCCCGCCACCGTGCTTCACCTACCGCCGCCATGCCTTGGGAGGAGAGAGGTGGTAGGGGAATTCCATGCCTTCCATAGTACTCTCTCATGTTGGGCCGTCATAACTGGAAGGAGACTTTCGTACCGATGTATGCCAATAGATTAGTAGCTCCTCCATATGTGCCTGATGAGGTTCCAGCTGAGGATGATGAGGATGATGAGGAGATGGGAGGAGGAGATTATCAGGATGCAAGAGGGGATGAGCATGACTTTGGCTCATTCCCGGATCAGCTGGCCGACTTCCCGGAGCCGCCTAGGAGATCTCCCCACGAGTCTAGACCTTCCGGTTCTTCTTCCTCACGCCGGGCTAGTGTGAGTGAGCGCCCAACATGGATAGAGACTCCACCTGCTTGGTATGGACAACAACCATCTTGGATGGGAGCTCCACCTCCTTGGTATGATCATCCACTAGTTGCACCCACACCTATCCAGCAGCAGCAGCCAGAGTGGTTGCAGCAGCCTCCCGCTTGGTACGGACAACAGCCAGCATGGGCGAGTAATCTTTTCAGGAGGGTGAGAGACTTGGAGATACACCAGCAGGCTCATGATATGGAGCGACAGGAGAACGCCAAGATCTTACGAGATGTATACCGCCAATAGTTTGGGCCTCCCTTCAGCTCCGACTTCTTCCCATATCCGCCACCTCCTTCACAGTGATCTTGATGGATGCTTTGAGCCACTCTACCACCATTAGTGAGTTTTCTTTGTTTCTTTTCTTTTCTTTATTTTTCTTGAATATTGAGGACAATGTGTATGTCAAGTATAGGGTGGGGTGTGACTCTCGTTTGTAATAACTCGATACACTTGCTTGCTTTTAATTCCATGAACATTTGCATCTTTCATTTATTTGTCACATGTTTCACTATTGCATTGCATTAAAAAGCTTTGAAAAATCCATAAAAATTTTGAAAATTTTGAAAAATTATTGTGCTTCTAAGATTAGAGATGATTTCTATGATAAATCTACTTGTCGAATGAGTTTTTGATGACATTTATATGCTTGAATTGAATTATGAATTGTGAAGAGATTGAGTATGTTGTTTATCCTTTCTTGCAAGTTTCATAATGTGAAAGTTTTATCTAAATCATATTGAGAAATGAAGGTTGAAATCACAATATAAGTTCTTATACTTCTTTATGAGATGATTAAGGCACCTCGATTTTCTTACTTTTTTCTTTGATCATTTATCCCCTCAATAAAAATATTTGTCTCCTTTACCTATCCGGGATTTAGGAAGAGTTGATTTTGGCAATTTTGATGTGGGAGGGCCATGGAAGCAATTGTTTGAATTCAAAGTGTAGCAAAATAGGTTTGGGGAAGTCAATCATGATGATGAGTAACTCGGCACCATTCACATAGCCGGGTGTTTGTGTCTTGCCAAAGTCGGATTGAGCGAAATTCCTAACGGATTATGGTATGTGCATCAAGGGTTTGAGGCATCTCGAAATTGAGAAACGCCAATCTCCTAGGCTTCAGTTTTTGTGCACCGTTGTCCATATTTCCAAAAGTAAAGTCGAAAAATTATGTGCAAAAAGTATAGAGCAAAGCTCTAAACTGGTGGATAATTCAATTGGTGAAAAGAAAAGAGTTTGTGTTGTTCCTTTTCCCGGATTCATACACCACATTCCTTTACAAGTTTCCCACCCTGTTCATATTTTTGACCTTAATTGAAAGTCCTTGAGATCATAAGAATGTTATTTGACTTGGTGATCTAAATTGAAATTTCACATGTTTGATTTTGACAATGCTTGAAGGTTATGATGTTTGTCTTGAAGTTTATGCAATTTATGATGTTCCTTTGCTTTGCATATTTTGGTTTATGTGTATGAACGTTTTCAAGGATGAATGAAACAAGATTTGAGGATGATCTACTTATTAGAAGCACATTACCAAAAAGATTGTTTTGTTTTGTTTTGCATTCATATTTCATTCTACCTTATGTTCTAAGCTTTTGAAAACCTTGCTTGGGACAAGCAAGTGACAAGTATGGGGTATTTTAATAGCATGAAATATGAATATATTTTAGGAACTTGTTTTGATTATTTTTCCCTCTTAGCTGTGTACATGAATATGAGTTTGAAGCATTTATGAGCACATTCACCTATTTTATCGATATAGAGATCTGCACAAGCTTTGTTATGTTTATAGGTGAATAAAGGCTTGAATTAGAGCTTAACGTGTAGGGATAGGAGTATTGGATCATGCTAAATGTCAAGGAGATGCTTTGGAGAAGCTAAGGAAGGAACATGATTGAAGAAGTTTGCAAAACAAAGGCTTTCACGATGGTCAAAGAGTTCCACGACCTAAACCAAGACCTTGGTTATGCATTGAGTTTGTGGAGAGTGATTTTAAAGCACATCAGAGGATTCCATGCCATAAACCACGGCCGTGGAATGTTGTACTAGGCCGTGATTTCCATGACGATGTGACGTGTCATATTTGCCACGTCAGCGACGGTTATTGGGCTTTTCTCGTAACCCTATTTCGCCTTATAAGAAGGCTTGAAAAGGGAGTTTCGAGGACGGTCGCTGAGGGCTTCATTTTACCTTCGCTTACAGTTCCGCGCTGAGGGTTGATACGAAGGATTGGAGAGTTCGGATCGTGGCTTGAGAAAGACGCAATATTGAAGATTGTGTGCTTGGAGATTTTCTTAGGGTTTGCCTTTGGAGACAGATTGACACTCCATTCTTCGTTATTCCTTAAGATTGTTGTGAGGATTGTTATTCCCTATTCTACATTCATCAAACATAATACTTTGTTGTTCGGATTTGAGATTGATTGTGATTCTTTATTGAGTTTTCGAGGGGTTTTTGTTACCTTTTTCTCTTCTTAATTTGATATTTGATTCAATGACTATGATTATTAGCTAAAACCCTTTAGTAATTCTAAGGTGAACGGTTAATAGTTGTGGCTTAGATGATGATAGATCGATCGTAACCAGACTGGACTCTGAGAGTGTGAGACACCTCGTCTACAACCTAATCCACGGTCTGTTCTTGAAAACCACGGCCATGGTTCTTCAAGATCTAGCCGTGATTTCCTCTGTTTTACGACTTTTGCTTTTGCTTTGATCCAAAGTTAAAGATTTGCTTTAACCTAGCCTTGACTTGTCTTTTCTAGGTAGTAGTGAGACTCAACATCCTCTATTTCGGTTTCGAGTGTCACAACCTTAACCGTTTTGGTTTATCTTTTATTCCTTGGGTTTGGGCATGGGTATTTGAGAGTAATTCTTGTCCTTAGATCCTTTCCATACTGCAACCTCAACAACCTTTATAGAGAGTGTCCTTGGGTGAGATATATAGGGTTTTGGAACTTCACCGTACATAACATTAAATTAGAAATACCTTTGCAATCTCGACTCTGTCCTTACATCTATAGAATATCTTGAATCGATTGCCACAATTGGATACTTGGATCTTTAGGATTGTTGTTTTCCCAATATTTGCAAAGCGTCTATATTTTATTTGCTCGATAATTTGTGAACTGAATTTGATCCCCCAAATCCTGAGTTTGATACTCTGGAATTCTTGCTTTACTACGCCGATCCGTACACTGCGGGTTCGCTTGCTTTGATTTCAGTTTTATAAATTAAAACTTATCTACACGCACACTTTGAGGCGAACATTGTCATATATCAATGTTCATTATATATATATATATATATATATATATATATATATATATATATATATAGGGTCCGGTTCCCATGAGAACAACCTTATCGTGTGATCATAAGAACAATCTTAGACCGTCGGATGGTGAGTATTAAGGGTCGAGATTTTAGGGTAGATATCATAATTATTAGATAAATAATATTCTGAATCTAATAATAACTACGAATAATCCATTCAACCAACAATAACTACGAATAATGCATTAAACGATATGACACATTCGTAGCAAAACTAATAATAACTACGAAATGTTCTCTTGATTACACGATAAGGCTTGTTCTCATATAATCTATACTATATATATATATATATATATATATATATATATATATATATATATATATATATATATATATATTATAATTTATTAAGTGGGGATTCATGTTTCCTTATCACTTTCATCATATTGTCTACAATCACTATTGCTTTCGCCGGTAACAATTGCTACATTATTGTCTTTCTTTCACTTACAATAATTAATCATTAGTTTTATCCAAATCATACGCAATTCTTGTGAATTCGATATTCGATTATACTACATCCGATATCGTATCATTGCTGGCAGGTTGTTCTTACTTTTGGTAAAACTTTCACCAGATCATATGCCTTCGGTTTTTGCTTTTCTTTCGTGATCCTTACTATTTGTACATATTCAATTTATTTTATTTCTTTGTTTTGGTTTCTTAATTTATTTGTGATGGGTTTAAAGTCTTTCTGTTCTTCCACACAACATTGTGGCGAAATGGATCTAAGGTGATCATTTTGAACCACTGGTTTCTTATATTGTATGTGTTACTTGCTACATCTTTCACTTAATTGGTTTAGATCTGTGGTCCTCATAATAAAGATTCAACCTTGTACATGCACCATGATTTCTTAATTGAGCTTTGCATGTTCAAATTCAATTGTGAGTTGCTCTGGAGACTTCTTGGAAGATTTGTAGCTCTTAGTGTGGTAAGTCCAAATATATATTATTGTGCTATTCTTTAAAATTTTGATAATCTTTTTCTCAATATGGCGTGTGTTGGAGTAGGCATCACATATATACCAGTATCATTCATGTTTTGATTCCGACTGCAATTGGTTTGATTATAAATCATTTTTTTTTCTGTTGGAAGATGTACCTATCTTGAAAAGAATGAACTATTGCATTAACACCCATACACTCGTAAGAAAGTGATTTGTTGGTGCAAGTAGATTGTGATTGTTCAGTAGTTATGAGCAATATTGAATGAATATAACATTATCACAAACACAAATCTTGAAACGAACTCGTAAAGGTTCAGTTAAGCTTTCTTTGCTGTGCCTCTATCATCATTTGTTGGATGAGTAATCCTATGTTGCTATAAGAAGAGCCACCTTCCTCCACCGCTTTCGAAGCAGCCTTTCCGAGCTCTCCCGCCCTTCTCCTCCTCTCATTTCCTTCTTCGCCTTCATCCATCAACTCCTCTATTGCTCTCTCCACATCTTCTCGTCCAACATAAACTCCATCCTCTCTCTTCCCATCACACCAATCCATCGAAACCTCTACTCCGATCCTCACACCAATCCTTAGAACATCCACAATCAACTTCTCGTTGTAGAATTGCTCCGCGAACATAGGCCAGGTGATCATTGGTACTCCCGTGCACACGCTTTCCATAGTCGAGTTCCAACCACAATGAGTTATAAATCCTCCTATCGCAGTGTGTGATAGTATCTCTACTTGCGGGGCCCACCCTTTGATCACTAATCCACAACCCCTCACTCTCTTCTCAAAATTTTCTTCTACTAACCATGATTTGATCTCCTCGGCATAATCGGAATCTCTAATTACCCAAACGAATGAGCGTTTAGAGAGCTCTAAACCGATCCCAAGCTCGATCAATTGCTTAGACGAGAGGCGACAAAGGCTACCGAAGCAAGCATAAATGACACTGCCTGGCTTCATAGCATTGAGCCACTTCACACAGCAATGCTCTTCCTCGTCACCTTTCGTTACACTATCTGAAAGAGATAAGGGCCCTACACAAAGGACTCTTTTCACTATCTTCTGTTGTAATTTGGCATACTCAGGCTCCAAACCCTCGAAAGTATTAACCAACAAGACATCAGCAGAAACCCCAGCATGGTTAAGCTTCTCTTGGGTCTCATTCAAACCCTGGCTATCCGGGCCTGGTCTTGACACCTTAGGGATCTGGGCAAGCGTGAACTCGACCCGATGGGGCACGTCGGGCACAACAAATTTGTCTGAGCCTGACCCGAATCGCCCATACACGTCATGGAGATCCATGTTGTGTGCACACACTAGGGTGAAACAAGACACCCCTTGGAAAGCAAACCTAGGTATATTAAACTTGTTTGCCACGTGGGACGCCCATGGGAGGGTGGAGATTATGCAGCTAGCGCTAGGATCCATTTTCATCATCTCGATCTCCAAAGGAGCCTGCAACAAGACGGTGGATTCGAGAAAGCGTTTCAAGAAGGCGGGAGAAGGGAGGGAGTCGAGATTCTCAACTCCCTCCGGTAATCCGGCCTCCTTGCATGGGAAGGCGATGGATAGGAGACGGATATCAAGAGCTTCGCGGGTGACGTGGATTAGTCGGTCAACGATGGGTTTGTATCGGATTGCGTTGACTGGTGTGACGATGATGGTGACGACGACGTCCCTGCTTGATAAGACCCTGGAGAGTTGGATCATGGGAATTATGTGGCTCTGGGACATGAAAGGGATTATGATGGCATGCAGTTTCGAAGAAGCCATTGAGGTAGGAAAAGAAGATCGAGTTGGTGAATATTGCAGATTATTGAATCAAATAGGGATTTATTTGATGAGGGTAATGGCAAAGTTCAAATGAGGTTAATAAATTGGATATTGGAGATGTGGTCACGTATATGATTTGCATTTTGTATTGTATTTTGTGAATAAAACAAAGAAAGGGGCAGACCCTATCTAACTATTCAATTCATAATATCTTTGCTATAAATGTGGTGGTTGAATTTAATTTTAGAAAATGGGATAATCTGGGTCAGTAAATTACGTAGCTTGTTAGTTTATGATGAAACTACGTTATATCTAAATTTAATTTTAGAAAATGGCCAGTTGTCGTAGTCGAAAGATGATAATATGACGATTAACAAATAGCAAAATATATGATTGATAAAATATGTGTGGTAGATCTGCAGATTATATGATAATATGATCAAATATATATGATTATGTAAAAAGAGAAAGGGGTAACCTAGTTGGCAAAATTAGAAAGGGGGTAGCCTAGACTATAGGTGTAGATTTGGTTGTAAGTAGGTCCTTCGTAGGTTTGAAGGAAATTGGTTGTCCACTGACACATCATGTTCTTCGCCCATAGCACACTCACCCGGACACTACCACTTCTTAATTTTAATTGTAAACGGTGCCCCGCTCTAATTTATTATACATCCTTTTTTTAAATGCAATGTTACAAATTTTACATTATAAATTGAGTTAAATATCTTTTCAGATTTCAACAAGTATAATTAGCTATCAAATTGGGATAAAACAAAATGTGGATTTCATAAATTTTATTTTGATGGGTCAAAACTTGATTCCACTACGCGAGATTTTAACTCGGGCGATGAGGCTTTTTAGTTCCGTCACCTTAAGAAATTGAGGCGGCGGAGCTTTAGTTCCGTCACTCAACCCAATCAGGCGATGGAGGCTTTTTCGTTCCGTCGCCAAAAACCACATGTGACGGAAATAATTGCGTCGCCACGTCACGTAAGACATATGGCGACGGAACTTTGAACCTCAGTCACCAGAAATTTTGTCTTGGGCGAGGGAGGAAAATACTTCCGTCACCAGAATGAAATAAGGCGACGAAAATGATAATTCCGCCGCCTAAATTTAAAGTTGTCACATTTAATTCGTTAGTTGAGCACAAGTGGCCGGGTTTGCCCCTTTTTTCAACCCTCATTTGTGTTTTTCACTTTTTCTTACCTTTCTTCCACCCTCAATTTTTTTTCAAATTGGAAGAATCTAATACAAATTAATTGGTTGTTAGACCTCCTATACTCCATTGTTTTGGGTAAGTATTTAAATTTTGGTTTTGTGTTAATTTTTTTCTCTCTTCATGTTTGAATATTTTGTTGTTGATTTGTTATTGGTTTGATGAGTGTTGGAATTTTGAATTATATGTGTTGATGATTTGTGTTGTGTGTGTTAATTGGTGATTTGTTATTTGTTTGAAGAGTGTTGGAATTTTTGTATTGTTAGGATATGAAATGGACTTTTGTTGTTAGGATATATAAAATGGATTTTTTTGGTTAGAATATGAAATAAAGTAGAAATTGAGTTGTTTGTTGTGTTATAAAATTAGCTAGAAAATAAGTTGAATGGTTTATTAGGATATGAAATGAAATAGAATATGTGTTGTTTGTTGGAGTATGAAATGAAATAGAAAATGTGTTGTTTGTTAGAAAATGTGTTGAATGGTTTAGCCCATTTGTTATTTAGGAAAATAGATAAGAGTTGGATGCAATGTGTTCAGACTGATCCAAGATACCTTCAAGGGACTTTTGAATTTGTGAATTGGGTTAGAGAAATGTCGCGTGAGAAGACACATTTTTTGTGTCATTGCAAGAAATGTCGAAATAGTGGACTTCCGGTTGACATCCATACCATGTATTCTCACTTGTCTACTAAAGGCATGTGGCTTCTATGTACGGTGTGGGACAAACATGGTGAAGTTTCACATGAATCGAGAATTGATGAACTCAGAAATCAGCTTCTCGATAAATGGCATCTTCCAATAGTGGCGTCGGTTCTTCTATGGATCCTGTTATGAACATTATGCATGATTATTTTCCTTATCATGATGGATATGATGCTAGTTTAGGTCAAGACAATAGTGATGATGATTATCCTACTTTTGATGATGTTGTTGATGACGATTATCAAAAGTATGACAAACTTTTATTAGAGGCTCAAACCCCGTTATATCTTGGGAGCACAGAAACTGTTTTTTGTGTTGTGTTGAAAGCATTGAAAATGAAAGTAGAAAATGGACGGTCTGATAAATGTATTCAGATCTTTGCAATTACATTAGTGGTTTGCTTCCTCATGGACACAATTATCTCATTGAATTTGGAAGAATGAAAAAGCTTTGCAGGGATATTGGTTTGGGTTATCAGAGTATAGACGCTTGTGAGTATAACTGAGTATTGTTTTACAAAGGGTATGCTCAATGTGATGAGTGTCCCATCTGTCACACTTCGAGATGGAGAGAGGATGACAGCAACGTTGCTAGGAAAGTACTCCGCTACTTTCCCTTGACTCCCAGACTGCAACGCTTGTACATGTCTCCGAACACTACAAAGCAAATGCGATTGCATGGAGAGAGGATGTCAGATCATAATTGGTTAAAGCACCCTTCAGATGGAGAGGCATGGAAAGATTTTGACAAAAACTTTCCTCATTTTTCTAATGATATCAGAAGTGTGAGTCTTGGGCTAGAAACATATGGTTTCAACACGTATGGAACAATGGGAAGTCTTCACAACACTTGGCCTATTGTTTTGATGCCGTATAATTTTCTGCCATCAATGTGTATGAAGAAGGAGTTTAACATGCTAACTTTGTTCATCACGTGTCCAAAGTCTCCCAGAAAGTGTCGTAGTGAGTTCCTAGAGCCGTTGATTGACGAACTTATGAAATTGTGGGAAATTGGAGTTTGTACTTTTGACCACTACGCACAATCTACTTTCACAATGAGAGCAGTTGTGTTATGGACCATTAGTGACTTTCCATGTTTGGGTATGTTGGCAGGCTCAACTACTAGTGGTTATAAGCCGTGCCCAATCTGTTTGGATGATGTGGATGCAAAATATGACTGTGGAAGGATGGTATATGATGGTTATCGTAGATGGCTTGTAAATGATCACCCATGGCAGGTTGCTGCTCATGCATTTAATGGGGAGTGTGAGTTTAGAAAAAGACCTCCTTCTCTATCCGGGGAGCAAATGCTTGCAAGGATCAACAGTCACAAGTTTCCAACACTTAGCTTGCATGAAAACTTCAAGGTCCCTATAATCCAAGGAACAAAGTATGTTGGAGTAACAAATGGATCTTCTGTAGGTTGCCTTATTGGAATTATTTAAAGGTGAGACATGTTTTTGATGTCATGCATATTGAAAAGAACGTATTTGATAAAATTAGTGGAACCATTCTTAGTATTAAAGGAAAGTCTAAAGACGGTCCAAAAGCTCGTGTTGCTTTAAGAAAAAGGGGGGTGCGACAAAGTCAGTGGGAGCAAAAAAATGGACGACTTCCTCATGCACCATTCTTGGTGAGGCAAGAACGTTTAGAAGATGTTTTTGAATGGTTTTGTGATGTGAAGTATCCTCATGGTTATGCTGGAAGTTTGAGGAATAAGGTTTCTCTACATGCTAGAAGATATCATGGTTTAAAGACGCACGGTTTTCACGTAATGCTTCAACACCTTCTTCCAATAGTTATTCGTGAGTACTTACCGTTAAGTGTTGTCAAGCCTTTGATTGCATTGTCCAAATGGTTTCAGAAATTGTGTAGCAAAGAGTTGAAAAAGGAGGATGTTCGGTTAATGGAACATGAGATAGTCACTATCTTGTGTAGGATGGAGATGATTTTTCCTCCCAATTTCTTTAACATTATGGTTCACCTTCCAGAACAAGTGATGCTTACCGGTCCCGTGCATTTTACTTTGATGTTTCCCATTGAACGGTATATTAGTTATTTAATATCTTTTCTGTTTTCTTATATACTTGGACATTTTGCCCGATTTAACTAACTCAAAATTTTTTTTGCAGTCAACTTGGAACTAATAAGAAATAAGTTTGCAATAATTGTTAGCATGAAATATGACGATATTTTAGGCACTTGTTTTAGTTGTTTTTCCCTCTTTATAGTGTTTTTAGATATGTGTTTGAAGCAATTGTGACCTAGTTCGCCCACTTTGTCGATATAGAGATCTACACTAGCTTCATTGTGTTTTTAGGTGAATAAAGCTTGGATTGGAGCAAAATAAGGAAGGAAAGGAGTTTTTGATCACATTTGATGGCAAGGAGATGCATTGGAGAAGTTAAGGAAGGAGAATGGATGAAGGATGTCACGAAACTAAGGCAAAAACGAGGATTTTGAAGAACCACGCCCTAAAATACGGTCGTGGAAGAGGATTTGAGGAATCACGCTCTAAACCACGGCCGTGGACTTGGCATCATGAACGTGGAAGAGAGTTTGGAGCATTCCAAAGAGTTACACGGTCTAAACCACGGCCGTGGAAATTTTATGGCACCATAATCTGGTTCCACGCTCTAAATTACGGCCGTGGAAAGTACTACATGACCGTGATCTTTGCAAATATTATGACATATCTTATTCGCCACATAATCAAAGTAAATGGGCTTTTATCGTAACCCTACCTCGCCTTATAAAAAGGCTTGAGAAGAGAGTTTTCGGGACCTTCGCTTACCTTGGAAAATGGACGCTTAGCCGCTGCTTAGAGATTCGCTTGAGGATTGAAGATTTGTGAAGGACGTAATTTCGGAAGATTGTGTACTTTCGATATTCTAGGGTTTTCAATCGAGAACGGATTGATATCCCGTTCTTTGTGACTTCTCTAGATCTTTGTGAGGATTTATGTTCCTATTCTTCTAGATTCATAAACATATTACCTTTGTGTTTGGATTTCGAGCTTGACTTTAAGTTTTATTTGAGTTTTCGAGGGTTTTCATCTTTTATTCTTCTTAATTTGAATATTGATATCATGACAATGGTTGTTGGCTAAAACCCTTTAGCAATTCTAAGGTGAAGGGTTGATAGTTGTGGCTTAGATGATGATAGATCGATCGTAATCTGATTGGACCCTGAGACTGTGTGAGAAATATCGTCGACACCTTAAATCACGGGCTGTTATTGGATTCCACGGCCGTGGTTCTCAAGATCTAGCCGTGATTTTCCCTGGTTTGCGAACTTTGCTTTTGCTTTAATCCAAAGTTAAAGATTTGCTTTAACCTAGCCTTGGCTTGCCTTTCCTAGGTAGTAGTGAGACTCAACATCCTCTATTTCGGTTTCGAGTGTCACAACCTTAATCGTTTTAGTTTATCTTTGATTCCTTGGGTTTGGGCATGGGTATTTGAGATTAATTCTTACCTTTAGATCCTTTCTATACTGCAGCCTGAACAACCTTTATAGAAAGGGTCTTTGGGTTAGACATACAGGGTTTTGAAACTTCACCATACATTACCTTACTTTAGTATACCTTTGCAATTCTCAACTCTGTCCTTATGTATAGTATATCTTGAATCGATTGCCACAATTAGATATCTGGATCTTTAGGGTTGCTGTTTTCCCCAATATTTTCAAAGCTTATACACTTTTACTTGCTCGATTTCTTGAAACTGGTTTTGTTTCACCAATTACCTGAGTTCGATACTCTGGAATACTTGCTAATCTACGCCGATCCGTACACTGCGGGTTCGCTTGCTCTTATTCTACTTTTATAAGTTTAAAACTTATTTGCACGGACATTTTAGGGCGAACAAGTTTTTGGCGCCGTTGCCGGGGAATTGGTCAAGGCCATTTCCTGTTTTCGGTTGTCGAGCTTGGGAGCTTTGCTCTTGTTATTTGATATCTTTTTGTGAGTGCTTTTTGCAGATTCTTTAGGTATATGCGAAAGACTAGATCTACCAAAGATCTAGTTCGTTTCGATCCAGAACTTGAGAGAACCTTAAGAAGAAAGTTGAAAGAGAAAAAGATGGCTGAAAATAATGAAAGAAATATCCAAGCTGAGTTGGATGAAGCTCAACTTCAACTTAAGTTGAGTGAGAAAGCTTGTTTAGACGAGTTAATGAGTCATCAATTCCAAATTGATGAACTCAAAGCTATGATGTTGGACATGAAGTTAGAACTGAATGATTCTAAGAAAAAGAAGAAGGTCTAGAAACCAACTAAGTCCACTAGAGATGATTCATCCGATGATGAAGATCCCGACATGCTGGAACTTGAAGAAATCGATCCAGTGATTCACCCCGTTCGTAACAACCCAAGACCACCGGTTGTTCCTCGCATTCCAGCTGGGGAAAAGGATGGATCCAATTCAGCAACCACGCCGTCTAGGTGTGAATTTCGGAGCTGAGGACATCCAGGAATTCAGCTTTAGCCCACAAGGTATCACCATGGTTCGCCAAAGTGAATTTGGTGGAACTAGTGCTGAATCTCCACACCAACATTTACAGAATTTTGAGATTCTAATGGAAACATTGAAGCCGAAAAGGGCTACTAACAATAACTATAAAATCAAGCCGTTTTTCTTTTCTTTGAAGGATAAAGCTTTGGCTTGGTATCAAGCTCTTCCAGCTGCAAAGCTGGCCACATGGGAGGATCTATCCTCGGAGTTCCTCACCAAGTTCTTTTTGCCATCCAAGACGGCGGAGTTGAGAGGTAAGATTAATGCATTTTCTATGAAAACTAACAAAAGTTTGTTTCAATCATGGGAAAGATTTTAGGACCTCTTATTGGACTGCGCACACCATGGCATTTCAAAGCTTGAGTTGTTAGAGATTTACTACAAGGGGTTGGATGTGGACACACAATTCAACCTCCAATCTCTCTCTTATGGTACATTTATGGACATGAGAGAGGATGATGCTTGAGACTTTATTGAGAAGCAAGCTCAAGTTATTGAGAAGTATTCCCACCGAAAGATTGAGCCGGGAGTGAAGCTAACACAAGCTGCACAAACTCAAATCTTTTCCCTCAATACCGAAATCAAGGAGTTGAAGGAAATTATTATAGCTGGCCTTCAACAACCAAAGGAGCAAGATGTTGGCTACCTAGGCAACAACAACAACAACCACCAAGGGAACCGGAACAACAACCGAAACAACAATTGGAACAACAATAATTAGAACAACAACAACAACCGAAATTCCAACAACAATTGGCATTCCAACCAACAACAACAAAATTCCAGTAATCCTTATTCAACCTCTGGAAATTCACTAACATCTCCATCATCTTCTACTCCTTTGAAAAGTTAGGGGCAAACATCAAATGGTTCAAACAATAAGGAGAAGGAGAAGCCCGATCCTACGTTGGAGAAAATTCTAGGAAAGCTTCAAGGGCTAGAGTGCTACATAACTAAGGTTGATAAAGCTCAAAAATCTTTAGAAAACCATATGTTCAGCAAGGCTGAAGAATTTCCTAGGGATCAAGGAAAGCTTCCCGGGAAGACGGAGGACAACCCAAAGGGAAGGGTGATGGCTATCACCACTAGAAGTGGCATTACAACCACCGACCCGCAGCCCAAGTTTGTGGAAGTTCCAGCTGAGAAGGAGAAGGATAAGGGGAAGGAGAAGGAAGATGTCTACGTTCCTCCTCCAGCTTATAAACCTCCCCTACCATTCCCGCAGTCTAGAGCAAGAACGCGCCTAGACAAACAATTCGGTAAGTTTATTGAACTCATGAGCAAACTGCATATTAATATACCTTTCATTGATGCAATTGTAGGTATGTCTACTTATGGGAAGTTCTTGAAAGAGCTCCTCTCTAACAAGAGGAAGCTAGAGGACTTTGGAGAAGTCAAGATGAGTTCGGAATCTTCGGAGCTCGTCAAAACGATGACTGAAAAGATGTCCCCAAAGCTGAGAGATCCGGAGTCATTTTGCATTCCAATTAGAGTAAGAGAAGTCACATGTGATGCTCTTTGTGACTTGGGAGCAAGTGTAAGCATTACTCCATTTGCTTTGTGTAGGAAGATCGGTTTAGGCAAACCTAAACCAGTGAAGATGACGTTATACATGGCGGATCGATCCATAACTCGTCCCGTCGGTATCATTGAGGACGTCCCAGTCAAGCTCGGTAAGTTTTACATTCCAATTGATTTTGTAGTGCTTGACATTCTTGCAGATTGTCCGGTTCCGATCATACTCGGAAGACCGTTTCTTGCAACATCCGGTTGTATAGTGGATTGCAAGAATGCTAGATTGGCGTTTGACATAGGTGAAGAGAAGGTTGAGTTTGTTCTCTCAACTTTGGTGAAAGAGCCAGCTCTTGGAGAGGACATGTTCAATGTCTATGATGAGGAAGCATCTAGAGAAGAAGTGAGCTCAATTCTATTCAAGAATCCATTTCAAAAAGTTATCACCATGAGCATCATGGAGAAAGGAGAGGAAGAGGATTGCAATGAGGAGATTGAAGCCTTGGAGGAGCTAAAAGAAGTGCATGAGGAAGTGTTTGAAAAACTCTATGATAGGTCAGAAAACGTGAGGAATCACAACCAGTCGTGCTATTCCACGGCCGTGGTTGCCCCCAAAATGACCGTAATCAGCTATTCGGAGAGCTCCAGTAAGTTACACGGCCAAAACCACGGCCGTGGAACCACCAGTGGTGCCGTAATTGACTTCCACGCCCTAGACCACGGCCGTGGAAGTAACAGTGATGCCGTAATTTTGGGTATTTCAAAGAACAATCCCGTTCTTTCCACAAATACTCTTGATTCTTCTTCCACCACTCCTACACCCTTAGAGACCTCTAAGGAAGCGTCGGATACATCTCAAGACTCATCAAAGGCATCAATAGCAATGGAGTTGAAACCACTTCCCACACATCTTCGGTATGCATTTCTTGGAACTAATTCTACTTTTCCCGAAATTGTTAGTTCCGAATTAAGTGAAGATGAACATGAGAGACTAATGGTTGTTCTAAGGAAATATAGGAAAGCCTTAGGTTATACTATAGAGGATCTTGTAGGAATTAAACCATCATTATGCATGCACAAGATTCTAATGGAGGAAGATTTTAAGCCTTCAAGACAACCTCAAAGACGGTTAAATCCGATCATGAAGGAGGTTGTCAAGAAGGAAATTCTTAAGTTGCTTGACGCAGGTATCATCTACCCTATCTCGGATAGCAAGTGGGTAAGCCCCGTTCAAGTTGTTCCAAAGAAAGGAGGAATGGCGGTTATAACAAACAAGAACAATGAACACATTCCTACAAGAACCGTCACGGGATGGAGGATGTGCATTGATTACCGCAAGCTGAACAATGCAACTAGGAAGGATCACTTCCCCCTACCATTCGTTGATCAAATGCTTGAGAGGTTAACACAACATTTCTATTTTTGCTATCTTGACGGTTATAGTGGTTTTTTCCAGATACCGATCCATCCAGACGATCAAGAGAAGACCACATTCACGTGCCTATGGGGATGTTTGCCTATAGACGGATTCCGTTCGGGCTTTGCAACGCCCCAACCACCTTTCAAAGGTGCATGATGGCCATCTTTTCGGAGTACATTGAGGAGATAATGGAGGTTTTTATGGATGATTTTTCTGTTTATGGTTCTTCATTTGATAACTGTCTATCTAACCTCTCTCTTGTGTTGCAAAGGTGTGAAGACACTAACCTAGTTCTTAATTGGGAGAAGTGTCAATTCATGGTAAAAGAAGGTATTGTGATAGGACAATTAATCTCTAGTAGAGGGATTGAAGTAGACAAGGCTAAGATAGAGACCATAGAGAAACTTCCTCCTCCATCTTCGGTGAAGGGGATAAGAATTTTTCTAGGACATGCTGGATTCTATAGACGTTTTATCAAAGACTTTTCTAAGATATCAAAACCACTCACTAATCTATTGATGAAGGATGCAGTTTTTGACTTTTCGCAGAATTGTTTAGAAGCATTCTATAAGATTCGGGAAGCTCTCATCTCAGCCCCGATTATCCAACCTCCGGACTGGAATCTCCCGTTCGAGGTTATGTGTTATGCAAGTGACGTAGCTGTAGGAGTTGTGCTTGGGCAAAAGAAAGAAGGCCGAACCCATGCTATCTACTATGCTAGCAAGACGCTAGACGAAGCGCAGCTCAACTACGCCACAACTGAAAAGGAATTTTTAGCTATTGTATATGCCTTTGAAAAGTTTCGTTCTTATCTTGTAGGTGCAAAGGTGATTGTATACACGGATCATTTTGCAATCCGGTATTTACTTTCCAAGAAAGATGCGAAACCGAGGATGATTAGATGGATTCTTCTCCTACAAGAATTCGATATAGAGATCCGTGACAAGAAAGGTTCAGAAAATTCTGTTGCGGATCATTTGAGTCGTCTACCACACATTGAAGACGACGATCTACCTATAGATGACTCCTTTCCGGACGAACATTTACACATCATTGAGGAGTGCATCGACAAGATATCAAGAGGTAATCAACAATGGTTTGCTGATTTTGTTAACTATTTGGTTTGTCAGGAAATACCTCCCGGATTATCCTATGCACAAAAGAAGAAGTTCTTTAGGGATGTCTGGCAATAATTTTGGAATGAACCTCTACTCTTCAAGAGAGGTCCTGACGGCATCATTAGGAGATATGTGCCGGAAGACGAAATGCAAAGTGTCATTCGTCATTGTCATTCACTACCTTGTGGAGGACACACTAGTTCCAATAAAACTAGCGCTAAGGTATTGCAATCTGGATTCTTTTGGCCTACTTTGTTTAAGGATGTGCAAACCTTTGTTTCGTGTTGTGATGCTTGTCAAAGAACAGGAAACATCTCTAGGAGAAACGAGATGCCTCTAAATAACATTCAAGAGGTGGAAATCTTTGACGTTTTGGGAGTAGACTTTATGGGACCTTTTCCATCATATTGTGGAAACCAATACATACTTCTAGCTATATATTATGTTTCGAGATAGGTTGAAGCTATTGTCTCTCCAACTAATGATGCCATGGTTGTAGTTAAGTTTTTTAATAGAACTATTTTCCCAAGGTTTAGGACACCACGGACCATCATTAGTGACGGAGGTTCTCACTTCATTGCCCGACGATTCGAAACTCTACTAGCTAAGTATGGGGTGACTCGCAAGATCGCCACCCCCTACCATCCACAATCAAGTGGACAAGTGGAGATTTCGAATAGAGAGATCAAAGGCATCCTTGAGAAGATGGTCTCAAAGACAAGGAAGGATTGGTCTTTGAAGTTAGATGATGCATTTTTGGCATATAAGACTGCATACAAGACTCCCATAGGCACAACACCATACAACCTTGTGTATGAGAAGTCTTGTCATCTCCCGGTTGAGCTAGAACACAAGGCGCACTGGGCTGTGAAGTGGTTGAACTTCGGCATGAAAGAAGCAGGCGAGAAGCGCCTCTTAGACCTCAATGAGCTTGAAGAACTCCGCTTGAACGCCTATGAAAACGCCAAGATCTACAAAGAAAGGGCGAAGTGTTGGCATGATAAGCATATCATTCCAAAGGATCTCAAAGAAAAAGATCAAGTTCTCCTCTTCAGTTCGAGACTTCGTCTCTTTCCAGGTAAGCTTAGATCTTGTTGGGTTGGACCTTATCTAATCAAACGTGTTTTTTCCCATGGCGCAGTTGAAGTATGAGGTGAAAAGAGCGGAAGTTTCAAGGTTAATGGCCAACGCCTTAAGAAGTATTCACCGGAACTCCCGGTTGAGGAAATCGCGCCGATTACCTCAAATAAACACAGGAACGGTCTAGCTACGGACCCAAAACAAGCGCTTCTTGGGACGCAACCCAAGGTATTGCACTTTCGTTTTTGTTTTTCTTTCTTAGAGTAGCTTAGTTTAGTTGTTTTTGCTTTGTTTTTCCCTCGATACCTCCGGTATGTTATGTTTTTGGATGTAGGAATAATGGTTGGGCAAATGAAAGATGCAAAAGTTGGAAGGAATTGTCGAAACTTGGATGTTGGCACACAACAAGACTTCCACGCCCTAAACCACGATCGTGGAAGTAATAGGTGACCGTAATTCTCCAAAATAGGCAAAATTTCATCAAAACCACGGCCTCCGTACATTTCCACGGCCGTGATTTGCCCCGAGTGACCGTGATTTTCAAAATTTCTACGGGCCACTATATAAGCCACCTTCCTTCACAAAACACACCAAAAATCCCCAAATCCACGACCCCTTTCCACGCCCTAAACGCCGAATCCCTACTTCATCTCCCAAATCTTCGTTTGAAGTCCGATTCAAGCGATTCTTGAGCCTAAAGTAAAGCATTTTCAATCCTCTACAAGATTCAAGCAATAAATCAAGTGAACAATCCCTGCGGAAGAAGGAATTTGTATTTTAAATATCCAAAACCTAGGTTTTTCTCCTCTTTCTCTACTTTGTCAATTCGACTCTATTTTTCGCAAGAATTTAGAAGAACTGAATGGAATTGGAATTGGAATTAGTCTAGGACTGTGACTGCTGAATTTGGTGTGGATTTGTTGAGATTTGAGTGAAACAGAGAGAAACCACGGTCTCTGGAGGTTCCACGGCCGTGGAAAAGGAAGAACAGACCGTGATTTTTTCTGTCGTTGAGAAAATGTTTAGGAGAAAGTCTAGTAGGAATACAAAGCTAAAGGGAGATGGTTCTTCCTCTTCCCAACCACCTCCTAACCAACCACCATTACCACCCTCTCCAAAAATCCCAATCATCCATGAGGATTACTTAGGAGCTTTAGAGAGGATCGAAAAGAGGCCGTTCATAGGACCTCGTTACTTAGTCCTTGAAGAGCTTGAGCCGCTCAATGTCGTCAATGATTTGACGTGGAATTGGATAGAGCTGGTTTGATAGTCTTCTCCGCTATTAGAGAGGACGCTTATAAGGAGATCACTAGGGAGTTTGTCACCTCCTTTGAGCATAGCCACATGAACCGAACCATATCTTTTAGGCTAATGGAGCAAGACTACAAGTTCTCCATTGTTCAGTTTGGGACCTTCTTTCGGTTCCATGAGACTATGATAACACGATTTATGATATTAGATTAGGCACTCATTTAGATAGTTTTCCCGCTCATTCATGCATGGTTTAGCATTAGTTCATGACGTTTGCACTCAATTCGTGTATTTTGTCGAGATAGACGTCTACACGGACTTTTGCATGCTTTGTAGGTATTTTGGGAGCTTTAGGAGCTTAATCGATACATTTGAGGATCATTCCTTGAGATGACACACCTTCGGGCTCATTGGGATGCAAGCTAGGGGCTAAGGAGGACACATGGGACCTTGTCGGTGCATGCCATGCACCAAATTGTGGCTTGATGATCCATAGAATGCAGAAGCACCAAAAACACGGCCACCGGGACTTCCACGGCCGTGGAAATAGGCCGTGGTTTTCCCCAGACAGCTGTGACAGCTGTCCTACGATCTTCATGGCCGACTCTTGCAAATTTGGAGGATAAAAGGTGGTCCTGCAAGGCTGTTAGGGACAGACCCCTCACTCCCATTCTCTCCCACACTCTCTACAACAATATTCTCTCATTGGAAGATTGGATTGGAGCTACCATTGGAGAAGAAGAAAGGCTTCCATTGGAGAAGAAGAAGAAGCACACTAGTTCATAGTTCCATAGTCTTTTTGAGTCATTTTGAGTGAGCTTTGTAAAACGTTTTGCAAGGGTTTGTAAGAAACAATTCGAACCTTCTTTTGAAGGATTGTAAGTCCTTCTTGAACCTTGATTTAGCTTGTTTTACTTGTTTCATTTGCTTAATCCATCTTTCATTTCATCCTCTTGATATGGATTCCATGATTTTATGCTTGATGACTTTGATTGTGATGATGCATGTTGTTGGCTAAATAGATGCGATTCTAGGGTAAGGAAAAGATGGTTATGGCTTAGACTATGATAGAATAGACTTAAATGAATACTTGGATGACTCTCTTGATTGAACCTAGTCACTGTGTAAAACCACGGTTGGATCTTGCCCTTCCACGGCCGTGGAAAGGAATGAACAGCCTGTAATTCTGACTAACTCATTTGATTTGATAAAACTAAGTGCTAGGATATTAGATTGTTGAAATCCTAGTGTTTGTTGAGCTAAACCTATCCTAGGGTGACCTAGTGTTAGCAACTAAGAGTTAGAAGAGACATACCCGGTGATTCTTGCTCTTAGATACCGAAGATGACGAATTCTAGGTAGTAGTGAGCCTCACAAGCCGCTATTGGACTGAATTTCTAGGATAAGTGTTTAGGACTTGCCTTCCCGAGACTTACCCGGTAAGGAGAGGTTAGATCCCTAGATAACCATCCGGTTTTTGTAGATATCCCTATCTTAGGCTCCTAGAGACTTACCCGGTGATAGGACCTTAGGTGCGGATTAGTGGATCATGAGACCTACCCGGTAATTGACCCCACTTGAGAAACATTCACTCCCAACAAACTATGGTTAATCCAAGGAATGATTAGATAGCTTGAGTCCTATGCCATAACCGGAATTTCGAACCCTTAGAATCCGCTTTTCTCCCTTTGATTACATATTTCGTATTTGCTCGTTTACTTGTGGTGTTAGCTTAGTTGATTGTTAATTTCGCATGATTTGTGATCTTTGATTGATCACCTAAAAACCAAACCAAAAACATTGAGATTTTCATTTCTTTATTCCTTTCTCTTTTCTTAGCTTAGATCTTCACTATCCTTAGTCATTAATCGATTCAATCTCACCTCAGTCTTTGTGTTCGACCTCGGAATACTATCCTTACTACAAAACGTCCCGTACACTGCGGGTTCGCTAGGAGTTAGAAGAAATATATCGAGTTATAAATTTAAGACTTTTGCGTGCATCAATTCCTAGACGTAACAAGTTTTTGGCGCCGTTGCCGGGGACTAGGTTAAGATTGAGTAGTAGTTTGTGATTGTTTATAGTGTAGGTCTTTCTTGTTGCTTTTGATCTCCTTTGGTTTGTGTCTTTGCTTTTCAGGAAATCTCTCACTCTTTAGGTGTATGCGAAGATCTCGTGGCAAGGATTTAGCTCCATTCGATCCCGAACCGGAGAAAACCCTTACATCTAGATCCAAGAGCATTAGAAAGGGAAAAGAGATGGCCGGAAGAGATCTCCAAGCTGAGTTGGATGAAGCTTTGGAGCAAATTAGGCTAAGAGATGAAGCCTTGGAGAATGAAAGGAGACTTGCCAATGAGAGGCAAGAAGCAACTAGGAGGGAGATTGAAGAGATTAGGCAAGCTCTTGTGCAAAGAGAGCTTAATCGTCAACAACCTCCACCTCCACCACAACCGCAGCCGGCGGTTAATATTCGGGTTGTGCCCATTGCTATTGAAGAACCACAAACTTTGGGACAACGAATGGATCCGGCACAAAGAGCACACCGTCCGGGTGTGAACTTAGGAGATCCCGCAACCCATGATTACGAGCTCCGCCCTCAAGTTCTACAAATGATCCGGCATTATCAATTTGGAGGGATGGAAGGAGAGTCTCCCCATCAACACTTGATGAACTATGAAATCTTGATGGAGACTCTAAGACCGCCTAGATTGGAGAGCAACAACCATAACCTTAGGGCTTTCTCCTTCTCACTTAAGGATAAGGCATTGGCTTGGTATCAATCTATTCCACAAGGGCGAGTGAGTACTTGGGAAGAGATGACAACCGAGTTCTTGACTAAGTTCTTCCCACCTTCCAAGACTACCGAGATAAGAGGGAAGATCAATGCCTTCGTGATGAAGGATAGAGAAAGCCTATTCAAGTCTTGGGAGAGGTTCGAGGACCTTCTCCTAGATTGTCCACACCATGGTATACCAAAAATTGAGCTATTGGAGATCTACTTCAAGGGACTTGATGAAGATAGCCAATTCAAGCTTCAATCTCTTTCCGGTGGGACTTTCATGGAAAAGAATGTAGATGAAGCTTGGGAGCTTGTAGAGATACAAGATTTGGTGATTGAGAAGTACTCCCATAGGAAGAGTGATGGGAGGAAAGCGGGAGCATATGAGGTGAGTGAAGTCACCATGAGTAACTTCAAGCTTGATGCAATCAACAATGAGCTGAAATCTTTGAGGGAGTTGTGTGCTACAACTTTGAAGAATCAAGCAAGCCCTCAACTGCAAGTGCAAGCAAACTTGTCTTCCAAGGAGGAAGATGTGAACTACATGGGAAGGGGCAATTACAACAACTATCAAGGCCCAAGGAACTTCAACAACAACCGGAAATTCAACAATTACCGGCCTAACCACAACCATCCCGAGTTTTCCTATTCTAACCCGGATGGAGCCTTGAACCCTCCCGCTTCCACAAGCGCAACTCCACCACCAAATGCTTCACAAGAACCTCCACCCAGATTCACTCAACCTCCAAAGGATAGAACCGAGATGATGTTTGAGCAATTGCTTGGAAGGTTGAGTGGTCTTGAGAGCACGGTGACTTCCATTTTTAAGGCTCAAAAGGTGTTGGAAGCAAAAGTGTTCCAAAAGGCGGGTGAAGCTCATAGAGATCCGGGAAAGCTTCCCGGAAGAACCAAAGACAACCCGAGAGGCCAAGTGTTGGCCATCACAACGAGGAGCGGGTTGAGCATGAAGGACCCCTTGCCTAAGGGAAATGACAAGGGAAAGAAAGTGGTGATAGAAGAGGAAGAGACCTTGCAAGAAGAAGGAGGAAAGAACAAGGATGATGAGCCAACATATGTGGCACCACCTCTATACAAGCCACCACTACCATTCCCACAATCACGAGCAAGGGCTCGCTTGGACAAACACTTCGGTAAATTCCTTGAACTTATGTCTAAATTGCATATTAACATTCCGTTCATGGATGCTATTCTAGGTATGCCGGCATATGGAAAGTTTTTGAAGGAAATTCTCTCCAACAAGAGGAAGTTGGAGGAGTATGGAGAAGTGAGGATGACAAAGAGGTCCTCGGAATTGATTCAAATCATGAAGGAGGAGATGCCTCCTAAGCTAAGAGATCCGGGATCCTTTTGTGTGCCAATTGGAGTGGGAGAAGTGAAGTATGAAGCTCTTTGTGATCTTGTGGCAAGTGTAAGCATCATACCGCTTGCACTTTGCAACAAGGTTGGGCTAGGAGAGCCAAAGCCGGTCAAGATGACTCTTTACATGGTGGACCGTTTGATAACCCATCCCGTTAGAATCTTAGAAGACATACCGGTGCAACTCGGGAAGTTCTATGTGCCAATAGACTTCGTTGTTTTGGACATCCCGGCGGACTACCCGGTTCCCATCATCTTAGGGAGATCTTTCCTAGCCACTTCCGGATGCTTGGTGGATTGTAAAAATGGAATTCTATCCTTCAATATTGGAGAAGAGAATATGATGTTCAAATTATCCACAATGATGAAAGGGCCAGCCCTTGGTGAAGACATGTTCAACATTGTCGAGCAAGAGGATTGTAGAGAAGTTGTGAGCTCAATCTTGATCAAGGACCCCTTGGAGAAGGTTCTTAGCTTAAGTTTGATGGAGGAAGGAGTAGAGGAGGCTTGCAATGAAGAAATCAAGGCTTTGGAATCATTGGAAAAGGAGACAAGAGCTGAATTTGAAGCACACGAAGATGTGCTGAATTTCTGCAAGAACCACGGCCAGGGACCAAGAACCACGCCCGTGGTTTCTCCCGTGGAACTCTCTAGAATGCTAAAAAATGCTAGCTTAGCAACTTCCACGGCCGTGGTTATGCCAGAGCCCGTGGTTTTGCCCGTGGTTTCTCCAGAAACTGCCTTAGTTGATGATGAAGCTTCAAGGAGCCTTGAGGAGTCTTCAATGGCTTTGGATTCATCTCAACCAACATTATATGGATCGTCTCCACTCGATAAAGGTCCTCCTAAACTTGAACTCAAACCCCTCCCCTCTCATTTGAAGTATACTTTTCTTGGTGAGAATTCTACATATCCGGTTATTGTGAATGCATGCTTGAATGATGATGAGTTGAGTAGATTGTTGCATGAATTGAGATCGCATAGGAAGGCTATTGGCTATACCAATAATGATTTAGTTGGCATTAAACCTTCTTTGTGCATGCATAAGATCTTAATGGAAGATAACCATAAACCTTCAATTGAACCTCAAAGAAGACTAAACCCCATCATGAAAGAAGTAGTGAAGAAAGAGATCCTTAAATTGCTAGATACGGGAATCATTTTCCCGATTTCGGATAGTAAGTGGGTTAGTCCCGTGCATGTGGTTCCTAAGAAGGGTGGGATGACCGTAGTAACCAATGAGAATAACGAACTAATCCCAACTAGAACGGTTACGGGGTGGAGGATGTGTATTGACTATAGGAAGCTTAACATGGCCTCTAGGAAAGATCACTTCCCTCTTCCTTTCATTGACCAAATGCTAGAAAGATTAGCTCAACATTCCCATTTTTGTTACTTAGATGGCTATAGTGGATTCTTCCAAATCCCTATCCACCCGGATGACCAAGAGAAAACCACATTCACGTGTCCTTGGGTACTTTTGCATATAGGAGAATGCCATTTAGGTTGTGTAATGCACCCGCCACCTTTCAAAGATGTATGATGGCTATCTTTTCTGAGTATATTGAAAACATCATGGAAGTGTTTATGGATGATTTTTCTGTTTATGGATCTTCATTTGATGATTGCTTAGCTAACTTGTCTCTAGTGCTAAAGATGTGAGGAGACTAATCTAGACTTGAAATGGGAGAAATGCCACTTCATGTTAAGTGAAGGTATTGTGCTGGGACAGTTGGTGTCCAACCGTGGCATTGAGGTTGATAGGGCTAAGATAGAGACGATAGAGAAGTTGCCATCACCTACCTCGGTGAAGGGGGTAAGGAGTTTTCTAGGGCATGCCGGTTTTTACCGGAGATTTATTAAAGATTTCTCTAAGATTTCTAAGCCTCTTATTAACCTACTAATGAAAGATGTTGAGTTTATTTTCTCCAAGGATTGCCTTGAAGCTTTTTGTAGGTTGAAGAATGCCTTGATCTCCGCTCCCATCATGCAACCTCCGGATTGGAGTTTACCGTTTGAGGTCATGTGCGACGTGAGTGATGTAGCCATTGGGGCTGTTTTGGGACAAAGGAAAGATGGGCTTACACATGCCATCTATTATGCTAGCAAGACGCTAGATGATGCCCAACTCAATTATGCTACCACCGAGAAGGAGTTACTAGCGGTTGAGTATGCATTTGAGAAGTTCCGCTCGTATCTTGTTGGAGCGAAGGTCATTGTGTATACGGATCATGCTGCGATCCGTTATCTCCTTACAAAGAAGGATGCCAAGCCTCGGTTGATTCAGTGGATCCTTCTTCTTCAAGAGTTTGACTTGGAAATCCGAGATAAAAAAGGGTCCGAAAATTCTGTGGCGGATCACCTTAGTAGATTCCCACCATTGGAACTTGAGAGAGATGACATCCCGATTGATGACTCATTCCGGGATGAGCAATTGCAAATGGTGGAGGAGTGCTTGTTTCAAGTGTCAAGGGGTAATGAACCATGGTATGACAACATAGTAAACTATCTCGTTTGTGAGAAGGTGCCACCCGGTTTATCCTATGCCCAAAGGAAGAAGTTCTTCAAAGATGTGAGGCATTACTATTGGAGTGAACCGCTTTTGTTCAAGAGAGGACCGGATGGAGTTTTTAGAAGATGCATACCGGAAGATGAGGTAGAGAGTGTGATCCGCCATTGTCATTCCTTGCCATGTGGAGGGCATGCTAGCTCACACAAGACATGTGCTAAGGTGTTGCAATCGGGATTCTTTTGGCCAAGTTTGTTCAAGGATGTGCAAAATTTTGTGGTAGCTTGTGATGCTTGCCAAAAAACGGGAAACATCTCAAGGAGGAATGAGATGCCCTTGAACAACATACAAGAAGTAGAGATATTTGATGTTTGGAGTGTGGACTTCATGGGGCCATTCCCCTCTTCTTGTGGCAACCTCTACATCCTATTGGCGGTAGACTATGTTTCGAGATGGGTGGAGGCAATCGCCTTTCCCACAAATTATGCCAAGGTTGTGGTGCGGTTCTTCAACCGAGTGATCTTTCCTAGGTTTAGAACACCAAGGGTGATCATAAGTGATGGAGGGAATCACTTCACCAATAGGAACTTGGGGACACTTTTGGCTAAGTATGGGGTAACTCATAAGGTGGCATCACCTTACCATCCCCAAACTAGTGGCCAAGTGGAGATCTCTAACCGGGAGATAAAGGGAATTCTTGAGAAGACGGTTTCTAGGACGAGAAAGGATTGGGCTATGAAGCTCGATGATGCTTTGTGGGCTTATAGAACCGCTTTCAAGACACCGATTGGCACCACTCCCTACAAGCTAGTCTATGGCAAGTCTTGCCACCTTCCGGTAGAGATGGAGCATAGAGCGTATTGGGCTATAAGGTGGTTGAATTTGGACCTCAAGGAGGCCGGAGAGAAGAGGTTGCTTGATATGAACGCCCTTGAGGAGATCCGGTTGGATGCCTATGAAAACGCCCGGATCTACAAGGAAAGGACCAAACGTTGGCATGACAAGCGTCTCATCCCGAAGGAGTTGAGTGAAGGAGACTTGGTCCTTCTCTTCAACTCAAGGTTGCGGCTCTTCCCCGGAAAGCTAAAGTCAAGATGGACGGGTCCTTATGTGGTGAAGAAGATCTTTCCCCATGGAGCGGTTGAGATAGGAGGGGAGCATTGTGGAGATTTTAAGGTGAATGGGCATCGGTTGAAGAAGTATATCCCGGGAGCTCCGGTGGATATGATTGCCCCACTTCACCTAGAGTGAGACGCCCCCGAGTTTGGTCAAGCTAATGACCTTAAAGAAGCGCTTGATGGGAGGCAACCCATTGGTAGAAATTTTTCCCTTTTTTTTTGTTTTTGTTTTTGTTTTGATTTTTCTGTTTTTGTGTGTTTGGTGTGCTTTGTGTGAGTGCTAGAGTCTTGGTAGCATGGAAGCCTTGCATGGCATGTGGATGATGATGATGATTCCCTCATCAATTGTGGGTGGAGCGGACGCGGGACTTAGACGGCTAGCGGCGCCTCGCGCGGATCCCGACGCCATAACGAACACTTTGAGCTCTCTACCACCGTTGATAGGATCATCCGCCATCACACCACTTGAATGATCCCAAATACCAAAGCAAACCATTTTTACATTGTGAGAACCCTCTTTCACTCTTCTTTACTTCATTTACACATTGGGGACAATGTGTTTCTAAGTATGGGGTGGGGTTTGCATGATCTTTTGCATGACTAGCATCTAGGGTAGTTTTTTTTAGTCACATGCTTCATTATGTCTTGCATTGTACATACACATTTCGAAAAATCCAAAAAATCAGAAAATTTTAAAATTTTTAGTGCTTCTAAGCTTGGGAATGACCCTTATGATGAAATTGTCTTGTGAATTGGCTATGGATGGCCTTATGTGTTGAATTGATGAATGCATATGTGGACTTAAAGTACTTATCTTGAATCCCATGAATGGTTTGTGATTATGATGCTTGCCTTGATTGGATTGAGTATTGAAAGTCGAAATTACATGCTAGTTCTTGCACATCATCTAGGAATGATTAAGGCAATTCATCTTTCTCTACTTCTCATCTTGATCATGTTGTTTGAGCACCTCAATTAATATAAATTTGACCTCTTTTGACCCATCCGGGAATAGGAGCATGTTAGTGTGTTGAGTGTGTGAAAACCAAGTGTGGGGTGAAGTTGTTGATGGATGAATGTTATGAATGAAGTGCTGAATTTGTTGTGAAAGTGTAGACAAAAATATAGGTTTGGGGACGTTGGTTTAAATGACGAGTAACTCGGCACCATTCACATAATCGGGTGTTTGTGCCTTGCCAAAGTCAAATAAACCAATAGTCCTAACGAGCTTTGGTATGTGTGCCCGGTGTGGATGCACCTCGAAAAATAACAAAGCCCGAGGACGGCTAATCACCAAGGTTTCGGCTTTTGTACACCAATGCCATTGTCTCAAAAATAAGTGAAAGAAAAAGAAAAGAAAAGAAAGAAAAGATGGAGAAAATATACACTTGTGGGAAGTTGATAAAAATGTAAAGTTGTGAAGTTAGTTCCATTCCCGGATTAGCATCACATAGCCTAGAAAAATTCCCACCTAATCACAACGTTTCTTGGCCTTTTATTTCACAAGCCCTTGTGACCTATTTGCATGTATGTAAGACTTAGTGATCTAGATTGAATATGATCAGGATCATCTTGACTTCTTCATTTTTACATTTCATGCATGCCTTCGAGTTAAGTATAATTGTCTTTCCATGCCTTCATTTATTTGATGCATTATTGCTTGTCCATTGCCATGAAATATAACTATGAAGGTGATCCAATATTAGAAGCACAACTCCAAAAAGATTTTGTTGTTTTTCTGCATGCATAAATCATGTCATCTCTTAGTCTATAGTTGGGGACTTGCTCGGGGACGAGCAAACCTTAAGTATGGGGTATTTTTGATAACACGATTTATGATATTAGATTAGGCACTCATTTAGATAGTTTTCCCGCTCATTCATGCATGATTTAGCACTAGTTCATGACGTTTGCACTCAATTCATGTATTTTGTCGAGATAGACGTCTACACGGACTTTTGCATGCTTTGTAGGTATTTTGGGAGCTTTAGGAGCTTAATCGATACATTTGAGGATCATTCCTCGAGATGACACACCTTCGGGCTCATTAGGATGCAAGCTAGGGGCTAAGGAGGACACATGGGACCTTGTCGGTGCATGCCATGCACCAAATTGTGGCTTGATGATCCATAGAATGCAGAAGCACCAAAACCACGGCCACTGGAACTTCCACGGGCGTGGAAATAGGCCGTGGTTTTCCCCAGACAGCTGTGACATCTGTCCCACGATCTTCATGGCCGGCTCTTGCAAATTTGGAGGATAAAAGGTGGTCCTGCAAGGCTGTTAGGGACAGACCCCTCACTCCCATTCTCTCCCACACTCTCTACAACAATATTCTCTCATTGGAAGATTGGATTGGAGCTACCATTGGAGAAGAAGAAAGGCTTCCATTGGAGAAGAAGAAGAAGCACACTAGTTCATAGTTCCATAATCGTTTTGAGTGATTTTGAGTGAGCTTTGTGAAACGTTTTGCAAGGGTTTGTAAGAAACGATTCGAACCTTCTTTTGAAGGATTGTAAGTCCTTCTTGAACCTTGATTTAGCTTGTTTTACTTGTTTCATTTGCTTAATCCATCTTTCATTTCATCCTCTTGATATGGATTCCATGATTTTATGCTTGATGACTTTGATTGTGATGATGCATGTTGTTGGCTAAATAGATGCGATTCTAGGGTAAGGAAAAGATGGTTATGGCTTAGACTATGATAGAATAGACTTAAATGAATATTTGGACGACTCGCTTGATTGAACCTAGTCACTGTTTAAAACCACGGTTGGATCTTGCCCTTCCACGGCCGTGGAAAGGGATGAACAGCCCGTAATTCCGACTAACTCGTTTGATTTGAAAAAACTAAGTGCTAGGATATTAGATTGTTGAAATCCTATTGTTTGTTGAGCTAAACCTATCCTAGGGTGACCTAGTGTTAGCAACTAAGAGTTAGAAGAGACTTACCCGGTGATTCTTGCTCTTAGATACCGAAGATGACGAATTCTAGATAGTAGTGAGCCTCACAAGCCGCTATTGGACTGAATGTGCTAGGATAAGTGTTTAGGACTTGCCTTCCCGAGACTTACCCGGTAAGGAGAGGTTAGATCCCTAGATAACCATCCGGTTTGTGTAGATATCCCTACCTTAGGCTCCTAGAGACTTACCCGGTGATAGGACCTTAGGTGCGGAATAGTGGATCATGAGACCTACCCGGTAATTGACCCCACTTGAGAAACATTCACTCCCAACAAACTAAGGTTAATCCAAGGAATGATTAGATAGCTTGAGTCCTATGCCATAACCGGAATTTCCAACGCCTAGAACCCGTTTTTCTCCCTTTGATTACATATTTTGTATTTGCTCGTTTACTTGTGGTGTTAGCTTAGTTGATTGTTGATTTTGCATGATTTGTGATCTTTGATTGATCACCTAAAAACCAAACCAAAAACATTGAGATCTTGATTTCCTTTATTCCTTTCTCTTTTCTTAGCCTAGATCTTCACTATCCTTAGTCATTAATCGATTCAATCTCACCTCAGTCTTTGTGTTCGACCCCGGAATACTATCCTTACTACAAAACGTCCCGTACACTGCGGGTTTGCTAGGAGTTAGGAGAAATATATCGAGTTATAAATTTAAGACTTTTGCGTGCATCAATTCCTAGACGTAACACACTACTTTGCCTACACTAGGATAGCGGCGAGACCTTTGGGTTTCAACAGCCTTATGACTAGAGGCATTATCTTTCCCTGCCACAAAGCTCCATCTACCACAGCCATGCCATGGGAGTATAGGGGTGGTAGAGGTATCCCTTGGCTACCCTAGTACTCCATTATGGCCGGACGCCATAACTCAAAGGCGACATTCGCAGCTATGCATGCAAATAGACTAGTAGCCCCTCCTTATGTCCCGGATGAGGTCCCAACTGCGGTGTTGATAATGAGATGAGAGGAGGTGATGATGATGAGGGAGGAGGTGATGAGCATGACTTTGGTACATTTCCGGATCAGCCGACATAGTTTCCCGATCCTCCTAGACATTCTCCCCGACCTTCCGGTTCCTCTTCTTATCGCCGAGCTAGCGTGAGTGAGAGGTTGACTTGGATGGATGCACCTCCCACTTGGTATGGAGAGCAGCCATCATGGATGGGAGCTCCTCCTCCATGGTACGAGCAGGCACCGGCGGCACTGACTCCTCAGGACGCACCAACATGGTACGGACAACCACCAGCTTGGTATGAGCAGCTACCGGGGTGAGCCACCGATCTATCCAGGAGAGTGGGAGACTTGGAGATCCGACAGGACAATCGTGATGTACGGGCTGAGGAGCATGATCAGATGATGAGAGACATATACCGCTAGCAGTTTGGGCGGAATTTCAGCTCTGAGTTCCGTCCATTTGCTCCACCGCCTCCTCCACAGTGATGACGAGATGACTGCCGGTTTGAGCCGCCCCACCACCGTCTAGTGAGTTTCTTTGTTTTGTTTTCTTTTCTTTATTTCTTTTGAACATTGAGGACAATGTATGTTTCAAGTATGGGGTGGGGTTTGACTATGGTTTGTAATAACTCTACTTACTTTGCTTTGATGATTCTATGAACACTTGCATGTTTCCTTTCATTGTCACACGTTTCATTATTACATTGCATGAAAAAGGCTTTGAAAAACCCATAAAAATTTGAAAAATTTGAAAATATTTGTGCTTCTAAGATTAGAGATGATTTCTATGATGAAAACTACTTGTGGAATGAGTTTTTTATGACAATTGTATGCTTAAATTAAGTTATGAATTGTGAAGAGATTGAGTACGTTGTTTATCCTTTCTTGCAAATTTCATAATGTGAAGGTTTTATCTAAATCATATCGAGAAACAAAGGTTGAAATCACAATATAAGTTCTTATACTTCTGTATGAAATGATTAAGGCACCTCGATTTTCTTACTTCTTTCTTTGATCATTTAGCCCCTCAATGAAATAATTGCCTCCTTTACCTATCCGGGATTTAGGAAGGGTTGAATTTGGCATGTTTGATGTGGGAGGGCCATAAAAGCAATTGTTTTCGAAGTGTAGGAAAATTCTAGGTTTGGGGAAGTCAATCATGACGATGAGTAACTCGACACCATTCACATAGCCGGGTGTTTGTGTCTTGCCAAAGTCGGATTGAGCGATATTCCTAACGGATTATGGTATGTGCATCAAGGGTTTGAGGCATCTTGAAAATGAGAAACGCCAATCTCCTAGGCTTCGGTTATTCTGCACCGCTGTCCATAACTCCAAAAGTAATGTCGAAAAATTATGTGCAAAAAGTCTAGAGCAAAGCTCTAAGTTGGTGGAAGTTCAAATGGTAAAAAGATGTGTTGTCCTTCATCCCGGATTCATACACCACATTCCTTTACAAGTTTCCCACCTTCTTCCGCATTCTTGGCCTTATTTGAAATTCCTTGAGATCATAAGAGTGTTATTTGACTTGGTGATCTAAATTGAAGTTTCATATGCTTGATTTTGACAATGCTTGAAGGTTATGATGTTTGTCTTGAAGTATTTGCAATTTATGAAGTTTCTTTGTTTTGCATATTTTGGTTTATGGATATAAGCGTTTTCAAGTATGAATGAAGCAAGGTTTGAGGATGATCTATTGACTAGAAGCACACCAACCAAAAAGATTGTTTTGTTTTGTTTTGCATTCATATTTCATTCTACCTTATGTTCTAAGCTTTTAGAAACCTTGCTTGGGGATAAGCAAGTGGCAAGTATGGGGTATTTTGTTAGCATGAAATATGACGATATTTTAGGCACTTGTTTTAGTTGTTTTTCCCTCTTTATAGTGCTCTTAGATATGTGTTTGAAGCAATTGTGAGCTAGTTCGGCCACTTTGTCGATATAGAGATCTACATTAGCTTCATTGTGTTTTTAGGTGAATAAAGCTTGGATTGGAGCAAAATAAAGAAGGAAAGGAGTGTTTGATCACATTTGATTGCAAGGAGATGCATTGGAGAAGCTAAGGAAGGAGCATGGATGAAGAATGTCACGAAACTAAGGCAAAAACGAGGATTTTGAAGAACCACGCCTTGAGATACAGTCGTGGAAGAGAATTTGAGGAATCACGCTCTAAACCACGGCCGTGGACTTGGCATCATGAACGTGGAAGAGAGTTTGGAGCGTTCTAGAGAGTTACACAGTCTAAACCACAGCCGTGGAAATCCTATGGCACCGTAATCTGGTTCCACGCTCTAAATTACGGCCGTTGAAAGTACTACATGACCGTGATCTTGGCAAATATTATGACGTATCTTATTTGCCACATCATCAAAGTAAATGGGCTTTTATCGTAACCCTACCTCACCTTATAAAAAGGCTTGAGAAGAGAGTTTTCGGGACCTTCGCTTACCTTGGAAAACGGACGCTTAGCCGCTGCATAGATATTCCCTTGAGGATTGAAGATTTGTGAAGGACGTAATTTCGGAAGATTGTGTACTTTGGATATTCTAGGGATTTCATTCGAGAACGGATTGACATCCCGTTCTCTGTGACTTCTCTAGATCTTTGTGAGGATTTCTGTCCTATTCTTCTAGATTCATAAACATATTACCTTTGTGTTTGGATTTCGAGATTGACTTTAAGTTTTATTTGAGTTTTCGAGGGTTTTTATCTTTTATTCTTCTTAATTTGAATATTGATATCATGACAATGATTGTT
This sequence comes from Fagopyrum homotropicum, assembly GCA_033239125.1. Classification (NCBI taxonomy): domain Eukaryota; kingdom Viridiplantae; phylum Streptophyta; class Magnoliopsida; order Caryophyllales; family Polygonaceae; genus Fagopyrum; species Fagopyrum homotropicum. The sequence continues at coordinate 70,295,055 of BSWB01000008.1, forward strand.
GGCTAACACCCTTTAGCAATTCTAAGGTGAAGGGTTGATAGTTGTGGCTTAGATGATGTTAGATCGATCGTAATTTGATTGGACCCTGAGAGTGTGATAAATATCGTCGACACCCTAAATCACGGGCTGTTATTGGATTCCACGGCCGTGGTTCTCAAGATCTAGCCGTGATTTTCCCTGGTTTGCGAACTTTGCTTTTGCTTTAATCTAAAGTTAAAGATTTGCTTTAACCTAGCATTGGCTTGCCTTTCCTAGGTTGTAGTGAGAGTCAACATCCTCTATTTCGGTTTCGAGTGTCACAACCTTAATCGTTTTAGTTTATCTTTGATTCCTTGGGTTTGGGCATGGGTATTTGAGATTAATTCTTACCTTTAAATCCTTTCTATACTGCGGCCTCAACAACCTTTATAGAAAGAGTCTTTGGGTTAGACATGTAGGGTTTTGGAACTTCACCGTACATTACCTTACTTTAGTATACCTTTGCAATTCTCAACTTTGTCCTCATATATATAGTATATCTTGAATCGATTGCCACAATTAGATATCTGGATCTTTAGGGTTGCTGTTTTCCCCAATATTTGCAAAGCTTCTACACTTTTACTTGCTCGATTTCTTGAAACTGGTTTTGTTTCACCAATTCCCTAAGTTTGATACTCTGAAATACTTGCTAATCTACGCCGATCCGTACACTACGGGTTTGCTTGCTCTTATTCTAGTTTTATAAGTTTAAAACTTATTTGCATGCACGTTTTAGGGCGAACAATAATCGTTTTCCAGAAGGTTGTATTTCCGAGCATTATATTGATCATGAATCAGTGATATACTGCATTTTATACTTGGGGTTGGTGAACATTGTCAAGAAACAACCAACATTAGTACATCATCGCATTACGATAATTTTGTTTCTTCGGAACTTGTGTGTCAAGATCGTTGTATGTCTCGTATTAGGTTAAAGAACATGAGATCTTAAAGGCTCACTGGCAAGTTTTGCTTGAATGTTAACAAGTGAGATACTATATGTCCGAACATCAAAGACTTTATATGGAACAACATCCATACTTTGACAAGAAGTCACGTGTGCTTGATTTTCATCTTTACCTCCTAGATTGGGTACACACACATAAACTGTATTTCCATTGTACAATCTCTATTACCATCCACCTTACACTAATATTGTGAATGTTACTGGTTGAAGCATTTAACAGCTCTTGAGTTCCTTACTTAAAGTCAGGGGCTCTCAATTTGGCTAGAAGACCACAAAGCCACATTGTCTATTCTTCTTGTCATGTGAATGGGGTCAAGTTCATATCATGGGATAAAGATCGATACTTGCAAACACAAAATTGTGGAGTTATGGTAGAGACACATGGTACCAACTACTATGGGATCCTTGAATATGTGATCGAACTGCTATACACAGATCGGATGCCGGTTGTATTGTTCAAGTGTAGGTGGTATGATACCGATCCTTACAACAGTGACAATACAAAGGTAGATCATGGCTTGTTATCTGTGGATACTAGTAGTAGTTGGTATGAAGATCCTCCCTTTTGTATTGCGACCAAGGCAAAACAAGTATTTTACGTGGATGATCCGAAAACGGGTGAGAAATGGAAAGTAGGTAATGTGAGCTCTCATAGGAATGTGTATGATCCTAGAACACTTGCAACACATGACGATGAGAAACCTCCTATTGGAAATCATGTTGAAGAACCCTATCAAGAGCACAACATGATATATGGTGGAGTCTTTGATGTTACTGTTTACCTTGAAGTGGAAGAAGAGGAAGACGGAGAAGAAGACGAAGACAAAGATGGGGAGGATTTTGAGAGAGAACCATATGTCGAAGAAGGAGATTTTCCATCGGACTCGGATATTGAAGGAGAAGAAGCAAATGCTAATGCACAAATTCACTATGATGAGGATGATGATTATTGAATAATTAGACTTGTAATTCTTGAATAATTTCAATTCTTGTTTTGTAATAACTAATTAGATCTTAGACATTCTATTTTTATTGAATTAAGGGAGTTTTTAATGATATTAATTTTCAGGTGCCGTTTAGCGCAAATAAAAAAATAATTTGATGGGTTTTCAAAATTTGGCGGTTTTTAGAATTAAGGGAGAATATTGGTCACAAAAAATTTGGCGGTTTTAATAATTTTCAGGTGCCGGATCACTCTTAATATTTTAATGAACACTTACCCTTCAACCTTCTTACTCTGTCATTTGTTTCTCGACACTTGCACAAAACCCTAGCAACCCATTCTCAAACTCCTTCAGCCGGTGAACTCCTTCTCCTTCAGCCGGCGAACTCATTCTCCCTCTCCCTCTCCGTCATGTCATCTTCCATTCTCCCATCCTCCCAACATTGACTATGTTCAGCCGTTCCTGAGTGAACTTAGAAGTGGATTGTCTCATCAACGTTGATTCTTTAAAAGGTAGTCCCTGAACTTATCAGTCTTCAAGGAGCTTCTCTTTCTAGCATTCGTTTTCGGATTTCGTGTATGTGAAATTGTGTATGTCAACTATTGATTGTAGATGAAAATACCTAAACCCTAAATGTGAAATTGGGTTTTGGTTCTGTATTAATCTGACTATAGAGTTGTATTGATATGAGTATATATAGGTAGAAAGTGAATAGGATTGGACTTTGGACTCTTCAAGAAGATTTGGTATTTTTTCGTTTCTAGATTTCGTGTATATATTGATCCGACTATAGGGTTGTGCTGTTTGTGCTAATGATGTTGTTAGATAATAATAATGATGTATTTATTTGACAATAGGGTTGTGCTGATGAGTATATATCGGTAGAAAGTAATTAGGATTGGCCTCAAAGTTGGTAGTTTGTACTTGAACTTGTTTATAGAAGGCAACAACTATGGGCTTGTTTTCTATGGATTATTGAATTTGGTTATACCTATTGTACCTAACCATGCTTAGCCTTTTCATTTGTTCCCAAATCTTTGTGTTGTCTCCTATAGTTTTATGTGGTTGCTTTCGTTTTGCACAACATGATATATTTATGAAAGTTCTTAAATTTTGTGTTGTCTTTTGTAGGTGTATGTGTTTTAGCCAATTGATCAAGTTCTTAAACTGAACTTGTTCGCTGTTTATTTTTGTTGGCTCTACTAGGTGGATTGTCTTTCATTTCTTGCTCGCTGTTTATTTATGCATTTTCTGATTCATTTTGTATTAGGTATTCTTAATTCATTTTGCTGTTATGCACTCTGATTTTTGGTTCTCTGTATATGTATTTGCAACTCTCAATTTATACTTGTAGTATTTGAACTTAGTAGCATTTTTTGTGTATTAGAACTTAGTAGTCTGAACTTGTTGGACTTTCTTTCATTTCTTAATAGTTTGAACTTGTTGGTTGTTTATTATGCAATATGATTTTTGGTGGTTGTTTATTATGCAATTGATTATTATGCAACCTGATTTTTGGTTCTTTGTATGTGTTTATCAATGTATTATGCAGACTTTGATTAACTTAGTAATCTGATTTTATAATAGTTAATCTCAATTCTGTTCTCACAGTCACAATGGCTCCGGCCAAGTCCAAGCGCTTGTAGAGTGCACCCTCTCCTTCTCCCTCGTCCTCTTCCTCTCCTTCTCCTTCTGCTACCCCTTCTTCCTCTGGTTCTCCTTCTCCTTCTGTTTCTTCTTTGCGTCCTCCTCTTAACCCTAATCAGCCACCGCTAGCTCCGCCCTCCCTAACCACCAACGCTCCTTCACCGCCTCCTCATCCTCTCAGAAATCGATAAAGTTCCTCCCCTTCTCCACCGCCTCTCAAAAACCGATCTAGTTTCTCTCCTTCTTCTTGTTCTCCAACCCTAAACACCAACAACCCTTCTCCACCGCCTCCTCCTCCTTCTCCTCCTCTCAGAAAACACATAATCACCTCACTTTCTCGTCGTTCTCTACCTGCTCCCCTATCCTGTAATACTTCCATTATCCAATCCCTCTTTCCTTCACCTCTAGGACTCTTTGAACCGGTGATTTGCCCCACAACAGACGACGGCCATGATGGGGACCCTCTCCATGTTGCGCCACTGAGCATTCGGTGTAAAAATGCTAAAGACGATGAGTGTTCTTCTCTATAATTTCTTATTTCTAAATTGTAGAATGCTTATCTGTTAGCTTGTTGTTAAGATAACTTGGAATGCTTATTATTGTACTGTTGATTACTCTATGAGGAAAAGGCTGCACTAAATCACTACTTATGCTAAATTATTTTTACTATTTTGTGCAGGTTTTACACAACCTAAATATCGAGTGGTTAGAAGCAACAAGACTTCTCAAATAGTGAATGCCACTGGAGGAAAGATCACACTAGTGTGGTCTGATTTCCAGAGTGGACCTCACACGAAGCAGAATTGTAGCTTGCTCTGACACGATATCGGGGCAGCTGTAAGATCAAAAATTCCGATGCTTGCATCTTCTTTTCATGTCTTACCAGAGCACTACAGGAATGTTGTTAAACATTACGTGTTGGTGAGTCCTTTTCTTTTTTTTCTTTTTATAGTTTTTTTATTTGTCTCTTTTTTGTTGTATTAAAATTGTCGCACTTATGCTTAACTTTTCTTTTATGGTATGCATTCTGCAGGATTACTATATTATTCCTAAAACGGAGGTAAACATGTGGAAATACATCAAAGATGTAACACCCCAAATTCTGAGAACTCGGGGAGTTACTGGTTAGGACCTCACAATGGGTCCCGACCTTAGTTTGACAACAATTTAACTTGGATCTTACAACAAGGCACAAAAGTATTTAAAACATTTGAAAACTTTAAACAATGTATACATGAAGAATATGTATCAGCCTTACAAAGCAAAGGTACCAAAACGACACATAAGAAGAACAGAAGACATCCCGTCCCCAACTAAATAAGTACGTGGACCCGGCTGACCATTCCCTCCGGATCTCTCTACAACTGTTTTAACCTGCAAGACATCTACAAGCGGTGTAAAACCGTTAGCTAACATTCCATGCATAGGTATAAAGGTAAAAGCACAAACACACAACATACACAATCAACATGCAACAATCAAACCTTTTATTATCTTTAATTAGGTGATATGTCATTACTAATGATACTTATTTTGTGACACGAGGGATTCCCAAACCTCGCCCCTGTCCCCGTTTACCAACGCGGAATGGTACTAATGCATTTGACCGTCTACCGGACTGGGCTGGTCGCAGGGAACCTCCTAGACTCTCGCAAGAGCTAGACAGATGATGTCACGACCCGTTATCATACACTTGGGTCAATTACACAATATACTAAAGTCGGCCTATTCCGGTTTCGTTATTTATCTTAACTAGCAAACACCACTCATACATATCACACACATGCAAGAAGCCAGCTAAGTAAGTCCGGGGACTTACCTGAATCAGATCTCGACTCCTAATTCGCAAATTGCTCTGTACAATAGGAATTCAGTGGCCTGTCAAAGGAGGCAAGTGTGTCAGCACACTTTCTAGGTGATTAGAAGTCCAAGACTTCTAAGATAGTAGGTCTTAATAGAACATAATTGATTACAATATTAATTTATGGTAAAATGACTATTTTACCCTTGGTCTCGAAACTTCCAAAAATTCCCTAATTCATGCCTAAACTCTTATTAGAGACTAAAGAGTCATATTCCAACTCCTAAAGATGAGTTTGGTTACAAACTGGCAATTTACCCATTTCCCTATTTTCGGAAAGATCGTTAAGGTCCAACTTCGGCTTCAAATATAAAATTCGAATAATCTTATAAAAATTCCGAAATAATTCCCTAGATCATCTATGATATCTCATCTACTCCTAGGAGCACGAATATCTTAAAACTGTTCAACCATCACTTCTTCAAAAATTTCCAAAGTTGGTTACAACATTTAACAAACAACACATTGTCTTAACTTTGAAAAATCATAACTCCTAAACTACTCGCTGGATTTATCCCAAATTTTGATACGTTCTACTATAAAATCTTATCTATAATATATCCAAAATTCAGCCGCAAAGGAGATCAAAATCCTATTGAAAACTATCTCACAAAACCGAATTTCAGCACAACAGAAAAACTGCTTACGACTTCATCTTTGAAAAATCATAAATCCCAAACCACTAGCTGGATGCCTCTCAAATTTTAATATGTTCTACAAAAATATGTCAACTATATCATATCCGAAACGCAAGCCCAACGGAGATCAAGAGCTTATACAAAACCATCTCACAAAACAGCATCACTTGCTGTTTTCCCAAACACTCAGCACATATATAAAAACTGCATGAGGCGTCAACTTTGGAACACAATAACTCTCAAACCGTAACTCCGATTCTTCCCAAATTTTAACACGGTAAACTATGTATATCTATCTATGATCTATCAAAATTTCAACGGTGTATCTTCACTGTAATTCCTTAACATTGGTTGACAAGATGGGCAGTTTCTAAATTCAAAACTGAAGGAAAAAGAGATGTATTTACAGCAGTCCTTGTTTCTACCATTTTGTCAATACATTTCAGCCACTCCAGCCCTAACCTATACATAACCATACTTGCACGGAGGAGGGTAAAATCAAGTTGTTGAATTAATGTCCAAAGGTGATTTCGTTTTATAATTGTACTCAACAGTAAGTACAAATCTCAAAGGTTGAAAATCCCAATGTTTATATTCCCTGGATTTAGCACACTCCCTTACCCGGTTCAGAACCTTGTAACCACAGCAGTCTCAGCACCCCATGGTCACATCTACTCTAATGATCCATCTTAACCGAAATCTCCCTATCACACAAAGCTATAACACTTACAGCTATATACAAAAGCTATACAACCTAAAACAAAAGGAGAGATTGGTGAGTCTTACCACTGAATTTGCAAGTGTTGAAGAGAGATGGGAGGGATCGATTGATTGCTCGGGTCTGTGTGTTTGAAACGGAAGGAAGTTCCAGCCCTTTGCACGCTATGGTTTCGTTCAGTAGTGACATGGTAAGTTCACCAGTGAGATGGTAAGTTCAGCAACGTGACTTAGCGGAAAGAAGGAGTGTAAGGGAAGGAGAGATTTACCTTGCTGTCACTCCGGTTGCAAACGAAGGAAGGATGGGCACCGTAGGTGTAGTTTGTAACGTGTCTTCCGAGGGTGTGTAGGCTGGTTGCGTCGATGGTTGGCTGAGCGGCCCGGTGCAGATGGTGTTCGCGAGAGGGCAGAATGGGAGGCGCCTTTGCTAGGCTACTGCAGTCGACCGACTGGGAGGAAGATCGAATCCTGGCTGCACTCTCCTTGGCGGACGAAGGGACGATCGAGAGTTGCGGTCTACTGTTTGAATGCGGAGAGGAAAGCTTCACCGGCGATGGGCCAAGGTAGAAGAGCGGGTGGCGGCATGGAGGTTGCCGGCTTGGCGTGGAGGAAGGAAAGCGCTGGTAGCGTAACAGCGAGAGAGAAGAGAGATGCCATTAGGTTTACGTGAGAGAGAGAGAGGAGAGAGAGCATGGGCTGGCTGTACAGCTCCTTATCGGGCCCGGATGGTACGGTTTCAAAGGCCCAAAATACTCAACTTCGTAATGGTCCGGAAGACACGCCGCTGATGGGCCCGGATGGGTCCATTTTAAAGAATAAAGAAGGTAGATTGTCTTGTGTATTTTATGTGAGTACGGTTCTCACATAAAATGATAAAACAATCGAAGGATAAGAAACGGTGTCACCTAGGATATAGTAAGGTCCTCACATAAAATGATAAAATGTGTTAATTTATAAAACTATGGATTATGTAAGAAGATTGAAGCCTCACATAAAATTATAGAACTTTATAAAAGCATTTTATGTGCTTAACTCTTCACATAATATGACAAGGTTTATGATGAATCGGGATTTACCGGAAATTAAATTTCCGGGTATTACATCAGTACCCCCTTAAAATCAGTTTCGTCCCGAAACTTAAAAGATAACGACATATAGTCGGAGTTGCTACAAAACAAATAAAGGGCCGGAAAGGGTCACAATCGATCTTGTTCAGATTTGTTCCTAAGATAGCCGGAAATAAAATTTTCCGGGTATTACATCAATCCCCCCTTAAAATAAGTTTTGCCCCGAAACTTAATATACGTCAATCGTAAGGTCGGTCTTCAAGGAACAAATAAAGATACAACCTAGTGTACCTAATTACTACATCATAAGTCTTGTCGTTTCTATATCTAAGTATCCCGCACATCAAAGGTTACCAATAAAATACACATCATTGACAAAACACTCAAGCATGAAACAAACAAGTAGTCACACAATATCACACCGATACAGGGCCAAGTATTAACTCATCGGTCCTAAGGTCGCAACTATCTTCGTATAGATCTTTGAAAGGTTACGTCTCATATTGTCCACAAGATCTCAGGTATCCTCGTCGGCTTTTCATAAAACCACTGACTCAAAAGTCTTTTCATGTAATTACCTCAAAAGCGCATGCTACCACGTTCTAGAGTGTGTACTGGGTATCTCACCGGTATCATCTGGCTCAACTGTCCGATCTTCCAATCTGATGACCTAACTCGTGTTTGGTAGGTATCTCCTCCAATTGAATCAGTGTAGAACTAGGGTCACACTTTCCGATGGAATGAGGAAAACTAATCCATTAATCACTCCTAAACCGCTTTTCAAAATCTCACATGGTTGTCTTACAGAACTCACCTCCAAATTCTTTGATGACCTTCCTGCGGCAATTTATTTCAATTCCTTTCGTTCCGATCTTCTAAAAATGTTTCGAGTATCCGATCTAGGATATCCCCCTTATACATCTCCTGACACTTTACTAAGTGCTTAAGGCTAGTTGTATCACAACTCACTTGGTCTTGTCTCCTAATATGACTCAGTCATATGGTTCCTCCATTAAAGAATCATCATCTGCTCATTTTTGGTCTTAAACTTGATATAACATAACAATCAAAATCCGGCGGTCAATATTTGTGTTCTATCGACATCATCATATTATTTTATAGATCTCTAGCTCACCTCAAACTTCTTACGCAGTATCCAGTATCTTACGTGACATAGAATGTGCCCGCAATGATAACACTAGACACAAGGTGATCTCACATCACCATCGCTTGCTGATAACTACTCAATAATTGTTAGCATACCATCAGCAGTGCACTCTTTTATCCACCATGGTTACCAGCCCGATAGTATCCCTCTGACTCAAAACGCAACTCGGATCCGTTCCGATATCACATTACACGTAAATCTGCTCCGAGATTATGCTTTCTTTAAGCACGGTTACTGGGTTGTAAGTATACCCCTGCCGCTTATTTCCTTATATGTCTTTCGACTCAGTAGGGTAGTTACTCACTTTAAGTTTCCTAGTGAAGACCATGCACAATACTTTTATTATGTCGTCAATTCTTTTCTCAATCCATCGGAAAGACGACTCTATAATACTCCATTCGGTATTAAATTGCCACACTACTTATATGTCGACATGTGACAAGTCGTCTTGTTTCACTTGGATCCATAAATGGTACCACTCTTTTTCTATAACCTCTATATGCACATACTTCCACGTCTACCTTGTGGTGATACTGTTCTTCCACAAAATTTATTTATATATTTATTTATTTTTAGTCACTCAGCGTAGCCTAGCTCGTGTCCCTTCCAAACGGAATGTATTTCACCAACTATCATTCTTTGAAACTTGACACGTCGTTTTTTTTTTTTTAACCATTGCTTCCAGCTCTGTGGGTTAGGTCCCACCACGCTTCCGCTGTGCTACTCTGATAATTCTGTTGTCACTCATTAATCATACGGACATTTTCTGTGAGTCCCAACTGATTAACTTCAAACTCTTTCTTCCAATTATACCATAAGTCCTAACCGGATGAAGTATCAAGTACTTTCCTTACTAGCCTTCCTGAAATAAAATTATGATTGGAGAACAACCATCTTCCGTTTACTATCTTAATTCTCTTAGCACGGATCCAAACTACCAGACTCAACCGGAGTTTGATCTTAACCACCCAAGAAGTAACCCTTAAAACGTTTCTCTTTATACCTTTAATTCATCCAAGAAAGTTGTTGTTGCCTACTTAAGGAAATCCTCTAAGGCGTCGGTACAACTACTCCATAGATCCACCGTCACAAATATCTCTTCTTAACGGCACATAACTCGTCAATAACAAATAATGCTTGCACGTCCTTGGTTGACATCGGTCAGTCTATAATTGACTTATCTCAATTTCCTACCTCTACTAGTATTAAACTTTTGGTGCACATCACCCACTAAATTAATCCTTTTATCCTTCTTTAGTTCGTCTTATCTTTCACTCTTCAGCTTCCTTTGGGACAACTCTCTTTCTCAAGTCTCACTGTGTCATTCGTCTGACGTCAAAATTCGTTCCTAACACTCAACGATAGATGGTAAGCGTCTTGTCATTCCGATGACTTTTAATTAACTCCCAATGGTAGTCCCTTTACAGGGGCCGTCTGTGTTGATGACTTAGGTCCTGTGATAATTCGGGTTACCCTGGACTCTCGAGTCTAGCAAGGCCGTTCTCCCATACACATTTCTTCACTGATGTTGGTAGTAATTTCGCCTTCATGAAACTCCGTTGACCCTGCTACAGGCTTGCATTCTTTTGATATTGACGTCACGGTTTCTTTCAAACTTCTTATATCTTTGAGGAGGTCAAAACCTCCCCACGCTTGTGGGGCCTACCTTTTCGCTTTTACACTCAATTGTAGGCCTTCATTAGGTGCACCATAGATTATCACACTAGATTGACACTCTGACTCTTCTGGTTTCTAATGCCCATAATGGTCTATGGGGCATCCGCCTCGATGGTAATGTCCTTGATTCCGCAATCTTGGTTGTAATCAATTCTACTTGTCTCGTTCCAATACTGTTATCTCTACTCCGCACTCTTGTAGTCTCTTGCATGGTTCTTATAATTCATCTCTCGGCTTCATACAACAGAGCCCCTTGTATGACCTTCTATTTCTTCTATCTGAGTTGACTCGGGAATTCTTCCTCATTTGATTGTACTTATGGTCAAAATTATCTCCACATCTTTACCTCTTCGCCTATTAATTCTTTGGATGGTTAACAAGGGTTACTAGGACGCCCACCCGAGTATACTACTTGATCCAATGTCCGAGTCTTTTGTCTCGTGTTGAAAACTCTTCAAGTCTGCTACCGATTTATCATGAGGCGATAATCGCTTCATGATATCACAACTAAAGGATATAAAATATCCTTTAGGATACTAACATGCTATACATATACATATATATAATAATACATTAGAACATATCGATATAAGTCTATATACTAACTAACACACCTATCATTCTAAGTTGTAGAGATCCAAGGAGAGCGATGGTAGTCCGACGTACTACTAACCCACAACCCGACAATGCTCGTGAAAAAAATATAAATCCGTTTTGAAAATTTTAGACCCCTTTTGGGTTCTAGTTATTTTATACAATCGGTCTTTCAGAAGATTTCAAGTGCCATTGTTGCCAACCTGGCTCTGATACCATATTGTAACACCCCAAATTCTGAGAACTCGGGGAGTTACTGGTTAGGACCTCACAATGGGTCCCGACCTTAGTTTGACAACAATTTAACTTGGATCTTACAACAAGGCACAAAAGTATTTAAAACATTTGAAAACTTTAAACAATGTATACATGAAGAATATGTATCAGCCTTACAAAGCAAAGTTACCAAAACGACACATAAGAAGAACAGAAGACATCCCGTCCCCAACTAAATAAGTACGTGGACCCGGCTGACCATTCCCTCCGGATCTCTCTACAACTGTTTTAACCTGCAAGACATCTACAAGCAGTGTAAAACCGTTAGCTAACATTCCATGCATAGGTATAAAGGTAAAAGCACAAACACACAACATACACAATCAACATGCAACAATCAAACCTTTTATTATCTTTAATTAGGTGATATGTCATTACTAATGATACTTATTTTGTGACACGAGGGATTCCCAAACCTTGCCCCTGTCCCCGTTTACCAACGCGGAATGGTACTAATGCATTTGACCGTCTACCGGACTGGGCTGGTCGCAGGGAACCTCCTAGACTCTCGCAAGAGCTAGGCAGATGATGTCACGACCCATTATCATACACTTGGGTCAATTACACAATATACTAAAGTCGGCCTATTCCGGTTTCGTTATTTATCTTAACTAGCAAACACCACTCATACACATCACACACATGCAAGAAGCCAGCTAAGTAAGTCCGGGGACTTACCTGAATCAGATCTCGACTCCTAATTCGCAAATTGCTCTGTACAATAGGAATTCAGTGGCCTGTCAAAGGAGGCAAGTGTGTCAGCACACTTTCTAGGTGATTAGAAGTCCAAGACTTCTAAGATAGTAGGTCTTAATAGAACAAAATTGATTACAGTATTAATTTATGGTAAAATGACTATTTTACCCTTGGTCTCGAAACTTCCAAAAATTCCCTAATTCATGCCTAAACTCTTATTAGAGACTAAAGAGTCATATTCCAACTCCTAAAGATGAGTTTGGTTACAAACTGGCAATTTACCCATTTCCCTATTTTCGGAAAGATCGTTAAGGTCCAACTTCGGCTTCAAATATAAAATTTGAATAATCTTATAAAAATTCCGAAATAATTTCCTAGATCATCTATGATATCTCATCTACTCCTAGGAGCAAGAATATCTTAAAACTGTTCAACCATCACTTCTACAAAAATTTCCAAAGTTGGTTACAACATTTAACAAACAACACATTGTCTTAACTTTGAAAAATCATAACTCCTAAACTACTCGCTGGATTTATCCCAAATTTTGATACGTTCTACTATAAAATCTTATCTATAATATATCCAAAATTCAGCCGCAAAGGAGATCAAAATCCTATTGAAAACTATCTCACAAAACCGAATTTCAGCACAACAGAAAAACTGCTTACGACTTCATCTTTGAAAAATCATAAATCCCAAACCACTAGCTGGATGCCTCTCAAATTTTAATATATTCTACAAAAATATGTCAAATATATCATATCCAAAATGCAAGCCCAACGGAGATCAAGAGCTTATACAAAACCATCTCACAAAACAGCATCACTTGCTGTTTTCCCAAACACTCAGCACATATATAAAAACTGCATGAGGCGTCAACTTTGGAACACAATAACTCTCAAACCGTAACTCCGATTCTTCCCAAATTTTAACACGGTAAACTATGTATATCTATCTATGATCTATCAAAATTTAAACGGTGTATCTTCACTGTAACTCCTTAACATTGGTCGACAAGATGGGCAGTTTCTAACTTCAAAACTGAAGGAAAAAGAGATGTATTTACAGCAGTCCTTGTTTCTACCATTTTGTCAATACATTTCAGCCACTCCAGCCCTAACCTATACATAACCATACTTGCACGGAGGAGGGTAAAATCAAGTTGTTGAATTAATGTCCAAAGGTGATTTCGTTTTATAATTGTACTCAACAGTAAGTACAAATCTCAAAGGTTGAAAATCCCACTGTTTATATTCCCTGGATTTAGCCCACTCCCTTAACCGGTTCAGAACCTTGTAACCACAGCAGTCTCAGCACCCCCATGGTCACATCTACTCTAATGATCCATCTTAACCGAAATCTCCCTATCACACAAAGCTATAACACTTACAGCTATATACAAAAGCTATACAACCTAAAACAAAAGGAGAGATTGGTGAGTCTTACCACTGAATTTGCAAGTGTTGAAGAGAGATGGGAGGGATCGATTGATTGCTCGGGTCTGTGTGTTTGAAACGGAAGGAAGTTCCAGCCCTCTGCACGCTATGGTTTCGTTCAGCAGTGACATGGTAAGTTCACCAGTGAGATGGTAAGTTCAGCAACGTGACTTAGCGGAAGGAAGGAGTGTAAGGGAAGGAGATATTTACCTTGCTGTCACTCCGGTTGCAAACGAAGGAAGGATGGGCACCGTAGGTGTAGTTTGTAACGTGTCTTCCGAGGGTGTGTAGGCTGGTGGCGTCGATGGTTGGCTGAGCGGCCCGGTGCAGATGGTGTTCGCAAGAGGGCAGGATGGGAGGTGCCTTTGCTAGGCTACTGTAGTCGACCGACTGGGAGGAAGATCGAATCCTGGCTGCACTCTCCTTGGCGGACGAAGGGACGATCGAGAGTTGCGGTCTACTGTTTGAATGCGGAGAGGATAGCTTCTCCGGCGATGGTCCAAGGTAGAAGAGCGGGTGGCGGCATGGAGGTTGCCGGCTTGGCGTGGAGGAAGGAAAGCGCTGGTAGCGTAACAGCGAGAGAGAAGAGAGATGCCATTAGGTTTACGTGAGAGAGGGAGAGGAGAGAGAGCATGGGCTGGCTGTACAGCTCCTTATCGGGCCCGGATGGTACGGTTTCAAAGGCCCAAAATACTCAACTTCGTAATGGTCCGGAAGACACGCCGCTGATGGGCCCGAATGGGTCCATTTTAAAGAATAAAGAAGGTAGACTGTCTTGTGTATTTTATGTGAGTACGGTTCTCACATAAAATGATAAAACAATCAAAGGATAAGAAACGGTGTCACCTAGGATATAGTAAGGTCCTCACATAAAATGATAAAATGTGTTAATTTATAAAACTATGGATTATGTAAGAAGATTGAAGCCTCACATAAAATTATAGAACTTTATAAAAGCATTTTATGTGCTTAACTCTTCACATAATATGACAAGGTTTATGATGACTCGGGATTTACAGGAAGTTAAATTTCCGGGTATTACAAAAGAGAAGTCTCAAAAGAGATACTCTAATTGGAAACACAAGTGCCACAAGCACTTTCTGAAGTACGGGGATCCCCTTCCACTTGAGCTTCTTGACCGCCCTGAGCAATGAGAATATTTGTTTAATGAAGAGTTTAAAGATGAAGTGAAACAAGTAATCATATTAATATTTCAAAATCTATTTTTCTTTGATAAATACTATGTGAATTGTTTCTAACTATAACTTTTGTTGCTGTTTTTTGAGGCAATTTGGAAGCAAAAACAAATAAATCGGACAAAAAATCCCTCTCCAATCAACCATCACGCGGGTTCAAGACCCCTAACTTACAAGGCGGAGGAGTTCAAGAAGAAAGGGCATCCGGCACCTTATTGCGCAACTGCTATAGAAGCATATCGTTAGAGTAAGCACGGGAGTGAAAAATCGGTGAGGTTTCTAACTTTCTCTTTACTGTTTTATAAATATGAAAAATATGCAGCAACTTTTATATATACATATATATACCATGACTGAGATTTATTATGGTTTTAGAAGCATCCGCAGCAACTTATATATACATATATATATATATATATCATGACTGGGAATATTTGCTATAGAAGCATCCGACAGTTGACTGGGATTATTTATTGTCACAACTGATTATTAACTATAACTTTTGTTACTGTTTTAAAAATAAAAAAATCCTCAGCAATTTGAACCAATTATTGTCACAACTGATTGTTAACAGTAACTTTGTTTAGAATAAAATTAATCTGCAAGTATTCACTATTTCAGAACTGTTTGGTTGGGCTAATGTTGCTACTTTTATTCAATATTTGGTGGCTGGGCTTTATTGTCGCCCCTTTAACTAGGCTTTTTGGTGGCTGGGCTGATGTTGCTACTTTTATTCAATGTTTCTGAACTGTTTGGTTGGCAAGTTAGAAATTATTGATATGAGAACGGATTCGTTGCAATTTGATATGAGAATAGTGTTGGGATTATCTATGGTTTTCGTTGGCTCAACTAATAAATTACATTTGATTGGTTATAAGTTGAATAATATAGTGATTGGACAACTTACACACACATATATATATATATATATACCATGACTAGGATTACTTATAAGTAATATAATGACTTATCATTTATATTTTGGTTTTCAAGATAAGTTGAAGAGGAAAGTTGAAGAAACAATTCAAGAACAAAGAGAGGAGGACCCGAATAATGTACCCCCCTTTTCTTTGATTATCAACATGAATCGGTTGTATACGGTTTTGGAGAACGGAAAGAGACTAAAATCAGAGATAAGATTGATGTTGTGATTTTTATGGGTTATTATTTCACTGTTTTTAGTTTAGCTTCTATTTGAATAGTTAATAATATATCTTCCATTGATTGTTTTTATTGCAGCAAAGAATGTCATCTCTTAGTTTTATTATTCTACTGTTTTTATTTTAGCTTCCATTTACAGTTGTTATAAAAAAATAACTTTTGCTTTACTGTTTTTCATAACTTACTTGATATTATTTTAAGAGTGTCAGTTCATATTGCAGGATTTGGAGGACCGCTGAGGCGACCTTCAAACATACATGAAAAAGCTGATCTTTCTCAACAAAATGAAGAGAGGACTCGAAATGCCGAAGAGAGAGCTGAAAAGGCCGAGGTGACAGCCGCTGAAGTCATAGAGAAAGCCAAGAAATTAGAGGAGGAGGTTCAAGCACTACGGCCCATGTTTCAAAGATATACCGCCGATCAACAACAAGCTCAAACTTGAGGTAGTATGTAATGGATGTCAAGCAATTAGTATGCTTGAGCTATTTTAGAATTTTGTGGATGCAACCACAAGTATGTGTAGTTTTGCGGGTTTTGACAGATTTTGTTGGTTGTGTGATTTTTAGTTTTGAAAGATTTTATTGGTTGTGTAATTACAGGTATGGGTATTTTTTTAATGGTTTAGTTTACTTTTGAATTATTTTTTTTCATGCCCAATCAAAACAAGGAAAGGGAAAGATTAAAAAACTTCCATCGCGTAATTTTTGGGGCGACGATGACAAAAGCTGTCACCTAAACGAAAACTTTCGTGGCCTAATAATTAGGCGACAAAAGTAGAAACCTCCGCCTAAATGGATTCCGTCAAGCGACGACTCAACCTTTTCGTCGCTACAAAATGGATTAAGCAACGGAATTTCGTAATTCCGTCACCTGAATACTAGGGGGACAATTTTGTTGCGACGAAATCCAGGCGACGGAATGTCCGTCGCGAGACTCATTAGGCGTCGGAAAAGGTATTGTGGCAACGGTTTTGTTCCGTCACCTGGGTGTAAAACTGGCATAGTGTTCAGGCATAATGACTATGAGTTTTGTTATTCGAAATCATAACAGAAAAGTTATTAGTTTGAACGCTAGGAAAAACAACTTCAACTCGGTATATAAAGAAGTAGAAACATTCATTCTAAATGTTGGACTAAAAGAAGCAATAAGGCTACATATCAAAAAGATCGAAATTGAGGATGTGTTATCAAGGCACTCCAAGGACTTTGAGCTGTCATTGGGAGATCGAGATGATCGTAACCAACTCCACACTCCATCTTTGCTTCTTTGAGGAAGTCTAGGACCGACATGTGTTCAAAAAAATCAATTGTGTTGCTGACTGATTGATCCATTTGAAAATTTTGAACCCCAGCACACCTTTTTTGACGATCCCGAACTTCGTGTTCTCATCCGCAAAGATCCTTTAGGATGGACTAACTCTAGAAGATAGTATTTTCTATTCGTTTTATGTTTTTTTTAAAAAAAACAAGTATAATTAGTTCAGTACTTGTACTGTGTGCGAGATTATTTTGAAATGTTGTAAATTATACCTTCATATGTTATAAAATTATGCTTGCTTCATGATATTGATATAGTATATTTATACACAATGAAATTATATGTATGTATATTATAATCTTAAGGGTTTTAGCTTATTTATATATAATTCTTTGAAGAATTTTAGAAATTGTTTTAGAGTATTGTTGTTAAATTATTCTCAAGTGACCAAACTATGTCTACAAATAAAAAACGCATTGATGTCATGCATTTTCGAAAAAAAAATACTTAGTTAAATATATTATAAAACATATATTAATCACCTACAAATTAGACTTGGCAGGAAACTTCAACCGGCGGTTTTGCTTTATAAACCGCCAGTTTAGGTTTGGATTTAGAGCAAACCTAAACCTAAACTGGCTAGGTGAAAATCGACAAAATGTCAATTTTCCGGTTTAATACCGGTTTGGTTTACAAAAATAAATCTCGGTCTTCAAGTCCAAAATCTCGGCGTGAGATAGGTAACGAGATTACTCTTGACATGGGACAAAACAAATCTCGGCATTCATGTCCAAAATCTCAGTGCGAGATAGGTGCCAAGGTTACTCTCCATATAGTACTTTAATTATAAAAAAATTAATTTAAAATTTAAATTTAAAACCAAGTAACCAACTATACTATAATTAAAAAAAAGAGCTTGAACCGGTTTCCCGGCTGACTACCTATCCTCTCAAGGTTAAGAGGAATCAAAACCTACGTAGTTCTCTTACCTTGGTTACCTTTTATCCCAATTCAGTTATGCGGGCATGATCATGAGTTGTTGTACAATTTTGATCACGGTTAGATATTTCAGGGCAAGTTTCTTCCACCAATCCAACATTTCAAAAGAATCACTATCAAAACTAAAACACGTTGTTGGGTAATCTTGAAATTCGGCATTTGAGGATGAATGTCTTGTTTTTTTTGTTCGTTTAGCTAAAAGTTGTTTTGCTTTTGAAAGAAAAGAAGATGAAGTACAAGAAAACGAGTGTGTAGTAGTCATTTCGGCGGTAGTAGAAGAGCTATCACTTGTATGAAATGAAGAAAGTAATTTTTCAATTTCAACACAAACGTCATTCATAATGTTAGGATTTATGGCACCTAAACTGATGTGGGACCATTTTTGATATCCTACTAAACATGGAACCATCACTCGCTGAAGAGCAAGAGTCACTCAAGGGGAGGTTGCTAGCAAGATTCAAACATGGGAGGATCCCGTGGAATGGAGAATGACATGGCAAGGATAAATCTCGACCATTCTTGATAATCTCTCCCAAGATTATGCTTCCAAGACCGAGATTCCTACTGTTGTGGGAGATCGAGTAGAATCTCGACCTAAGGATGATTATCTTCTAATTATCTTTAATTATTTTAATACCTTTAAAAGCTCAAAATATTCTGAAGGTATTTTGTTGGTTTTGATCCTGTATTTTACAAATATCTTTATTTTATCTTTTAGAGGATTCACTCCTATAAATAGTCCTAGAGGATGAGATTTGCAGGAAGAGATTTGACTGATTATTATTTTCATAATATTGTGAGGTACTCATTGCTTCGTTTATGAAGATTGTGTTTTATTCATTTCAACTCAATCAAAAAGAGAGCATTTGATTGAATAGTTGTGATTCCTTGCTAGGTTGTTCTTGTGTGTATTAATCTTATTGAAGATTAGTGCTACTAGTCAAACTAGTTCCTCCTTGTGCTTGTCTTATTTAGAATGCTTGTGTGATGTTAAAGAAGGAAGGGTTAAGGTAATTCGTTGTTGATGGTTTTGATCTATTGGTCAAAGTTCTTTTCAAGTCTAAACAATAAGTCAATTCTTCCTATATTTCCATATTTTCACTCCATTATTTACCTTCTTATCTATCCATTATCATTCCATCAAAATCGTGTTCTTTTTGTTCGAGTTCCACAAATCTTGGCCTTACTATACAAATCTTGCCTGAGATTCCAACCAAGAATTTCTTTTCTTGTCAGTTTCGTGGACTTCAATCTAGATCGGGAAACTACGACATCAACCCCGCATCAAAAGTGATATCAATGCACAGTCGATTGAAGTCCAACTCATCCATACCTAAGGTTTGAGAATTTTTATTTGATTCTTCTTTGAGTCACATAAAATAGAGTCTTTTTAGGTTTTCTTCTTTTGCGAGATTATTTGAGTTTAACGTGTTTGCCTTGTGTACATTGAAGAAGAGAGAAACACCATAGCCTAAACACAAGCCATCCAACCTGTAACACCCCGAATCCGCTGGACTCGGGATGCTATGGGTGAGACCTCACAATGGGTCCCGACCTTTAGCTTGACAATAATTTCACCGGACCTTTCTAACAAGGCACAAATAAAGGCCAAAAACAAAAATAAATTTAATGCAATGATCTGATTCCAGAATACATCAAGAAAGGAAAGACATCACCCGTTTGTACAACAACACCAACAATACACAATATACAACAACAATACACATACTCACCCGCCAAACTTGACCTATGATGTACGGAACCTCGGCTACCCACTCCTCCGGATCACTCGGTCACACCTAACCTGCACAACAACTACAACAATCGGTATAAAATTGTTAGCTCACATTCTAGGCATTATAAAGATAGCAAGGGCACAAACACACACATAAATACACATAACACACATCATGCTCATATACATACATATCCGGTTCTTATCCTCTTCTTAAGTCGTTCCGTTACTATTTCCATTTGTTCCAAAGTGTGACACGAGAGTCTTATAACTCTCACCTCTGTCCCCGTGTAACCAACAGGAGTGATGCGGAGCTCAACCCGTATACCATGTGGAGTGGTGAAGAAGCCCGCCCATGTACCATGTATGGCCTGGTATATTCTGGAAGGAAGCATATCTTTTTGGCTGATATATTTTGAAAGATTGGAAGATATTTTATAGATGGAATTTGCCTTTTCAGATATCTTAACTTTGGAAGGTGATTCTCCTATATAAAGAGGTTGATTTTTTGAAAGTTAATTATCTCGGAATATCCGGATCAAGGAGCAAAGTTCTCTAGAGTTCGGAAGGAAGTTTGGACGGTTGAAGATCAAGGAAGTTTGAAGGAAGTTGTAAGATTTTCTTAGTTTGGTTTGGTTTGGTTTGTTGTCTTTTCTGATTGTGATTGAGGAATGCGGTTTGCTTGTTTGATTGATTGTTTGATTCAGTTATTGAGACCTTTGTGTTGAGGTTTTCTTGTTTGAATATTGATTCCTTTCTCATATATTTGATTATTGTTATCATGATGATTGTTGGCTAAGTTCTTCATGCGATTCTAGGGTGATTGGCTGAAAGTTTTGGAAAAGACGATCAAAGAATGAGCCTTTATCCTATTCGACCCTGAAAGCTCGAGCCTTTACCTTAACCGATGAACACTTCGGTCAGTCGTGGAACATCTCGACCGAGATGGTACATAAACTGAGCGAGGCGAGCCCTTTCTTGATCCTTATCTGAGTTGAGGTTTCAGTTTGCCAAATCCTATCCTTTTAATACCTTTCCTGGTTCAACGCAAGCCTAAGATGAGACTTACCAAGTGATTCCTTTGTTTGTATACCCAAGATCATGAGTGTAGGTAATAAAGGTTTATCCTTTATTGGGGTTCGAGTGTGCCTTCATCCCATCCTTGACAGTTAGCCTGAGACTTACCCGGTAAAGGTTGATTCTATCCCCTTGGTGGTGTGTTGGTTTGAGATTATAGTTCCTTTCCTTAGTACCTTGAGACTTACACGGTGAGAGGATCTAAGGTTTGGGATAGTGAGTAGTGAGACTTACTCAGTGATCTATTGCCACCTTAGAAACACCTTCCCTTTGCAAACCTCAGCTTTGTCCACGTTATCTTTCGAGATCTTGAGTCGGAACCACAATTGGATGCTTTAATCTCTAGAATCCGCATTTCCTTTACCTTGTTATTACATCATCTTTGATAGCTTTGCTTTTGAATAGGTGGGAAACTTATAAAGGAATGTGGTGTATGAATACGGGAAAAAGGAACAGCACAGACTCTTTTTCTTTTTACTATTTGAACTAACCACCAATTTAGAGCTTTGCTCTTTACTTTTTGCACAAAATTTTTCGACTTTATTTTGGGAAATATGGACAACGGTGCACAGAAACCGAAGCCTAGGAGATCGGCGTTTCTCAATTTCGAGATGCCTAAAACCCTTGATGCACATACCATAATCCGTTAGGAATATCGCTCAATCCGACTTTGGCAAGACACAAACACCCGGCTATGTGAATGGTGCCGAGTTACTCATTGTCATGATTGACTTCCCCAAACCTAGAATTTTCCTACACTTTGAAAGCGATTGCTTTCATGACCCTCCCACATCAAATATGCCAAAGTTCAACTCTTCCTAGTTCCCGAATAGGTAAGGGAGGCAATTATTTCATTGAGGGGCTAAATGAACAAGGAAAGAAGTAAGAAAATCGAGGTGCCTTAATCATTTCAATAAGAAGTGTAAGAACTTATATGCGGTTTCAACCTTCAACAATCAACATGATTTAGAATGAAAGTGAACTATCAAACATGCATGAAATTCTAACAAAGTATTCAAATCCCACATATGTCATAAATCAATTCAAGCATATCAAAATCATCATAGCTATTCCACAAAACGATGTTCATCATAGAGATCATATCCATTCTAGAATCACAAAAATTTTTCAAAATCATATGATGCAAGACATAAAACATGCAAATGGTATTGCAAATACCTCCACCCCATACTTAAAACTCACTTTCCACGGCCGTGGTTTTGGCCGTGGAACTTTCTATTGCTCTCCAAAATCACTTTCCACGACTTAATGCATAACCACGGTTGTGGTTTAGGTCGTGGAACTCTCTGATCTGTGCCAAAATTCCAAGTTTTGTCTTTCTTTTCGGCTTTTCTCATCTTCTCTTGCTTATTCCTTATTCATGACATCCAAAAAAACAAACATACCGGAAGGTATCGAAGAAAAACAAACAAAAACAACTACTCTAATCTAAGAAAAAAAAGCAATGCAAAAGGCAAGAATGCATTACCTTGGGTTGCCTCCCAAGAAGCGCTTCGTTTTAGGTCCTTAGCAAGACCAATCTCCATAGATGACTCAATGCACTTTGAACATCTTGGATTGCTCATCAAACTCATCATAAAATTTCTCAAAAAAAGTTCCGGTTCCTAATTTCACCGGTAAGTGGTAAGATCTCCTACGTACAAGCTTGTACGGTTTGATTCTCACCGGAATCCTCCTAGCTTTCCTATGCTTTAATGGGACATAATTCAGCCTTGCGTCCCATCCTTTCCTAGATCGAGAAATCAGTTTCTCGAGAATCCTCCTAGCTTTCCCATCTCCAGCTTGGGGATAATGTATGGTATTCGTCATATGAATGACCCCATACTTGAACAAGAAACACTTATTGGGATAATGTATGGTATTCGTCATATGAATGACCCCATACTCCTTGTAGTCCAAGAAGCATCTTCTTAAGCAATTTTAATGGAGGTTTCATCTTCACCTTAGGAGGATCTTTTGGAAGAGACCTCAAACTCTCCGGTGCATTCCTAAAAAAATTAGAAATTTTTATAGGAAATTCAAAGTGAGTGAGAGAATGTACCTTATAAAGTTCTTCAAGGCTTGGGACAAGTTTCATGTTGAGATGATGATCCACACATGAAATATCTCCCAACTCAGTTTGATCCTCTTCAACCTTGGCCACAGTTTCAATAATTTGGCCAAGGTTCTCCACATCTTCCTCTTCTTCAATGAGGACTTCAAGAGGAGCTTCAGGTTCGAAAGGAGGAATGCTCAAAACTTGGAGTTCTTCGTCGCACTTCTCCTCCAGTCGAGCAATTTCAGCAAGGATCAATTTTCTTTCACGGTCATCGAGATCTTTTATTGATTGCTTGATCTTCGATTCAAGTTGATGTTCAGGAGGTTGTTCATACACCTCGCGAGCGGCATAGAGCTCCTCCCAAATTTCAAGCTCCTTCTTAATGGCTTCCTCCATTTCATTTTCATCACTGAAAAAAATGAAAAATAATCCAGCAAATATCTATACTCCTTCCATTTAGCTACTTCTTTCTTTCTCCATCTCTCTCTTTCCAAGGATTTGTTCTTGAGTCTATGTTGCTCCAAAGATTCGTTAAGTTCAGCTTTGAGGCTCCATATTTCGTTCCTCGCCGTTACAAAGCTGCTTCCATCCATTGGAAAATCTGAAAACTCAAGAACTCTTACCAAAAGATTGAAAGAAAAAGCAAAAGTTCCCAAGCTCGACAACCGAAAACCGGAATTGGTCTAGACCAACTCCCTGGCAACGACACCAAAAAACTTGTTCGCCCTAAAACGTGCGTGCAATCAAGTCTTAAATTTATAAAACTAGAATAAAAGCAAGCGAACCAGCAGTATACGGATCGGCGTAGATTAGCAAGTATTCCAGAGTATCGATCACAGGGAATTGGTGAAACAAAATCAATTTCAAGTAATCGAGCAATCAAAATGTAGAAGCTTTGTAAATATTGGGGAAAACAGCAACCCTAAAGTTCCAAGTATCCAATTGTGGCAATCGATTCAAGACATACTATAGATATAAGGATAGAGTAGAGAATTGCAAAGGTATGCTAAAGTAAGGCAATGTACGATGAAGTTCCAAAACCTTATGTGTCTAACCAAAAGAGCTCTCTATAAAGGTTGTTGAGGCTGCAGTATAGAAAGGATCTAAAGACTAGAATTGATCTCAAATACCCAATTGTAACCCAAGGATCAAGATAAACTCAAACGGTTAAGGTTGTGACACTCGAAACCGAAATAGAGGTGATGAGTCTCACTACCACCTAGAAAAGGGCAAGCCAAGACTAGGTTAAAGCTAATCTTTAACCTTGGATCAAAATAAAAGCAAAGTTCGTAAACTAGGGTGAATCACGGTCAGATCTTGAGAACCACGGCCGTGAAAACCAAGAACAGCCCGTGATTTAGGGCGTCGACGAAGTTTCTCACACTCTCGGGGTCCAATCAAATTACGATCGATCTATCATTATCTAAGCCACAACTATAAATCCTTCACCTTAGAATCACTAAAAGGTTTTAGCCAATAACCATCATTATCAAATCAATAATCAAATATGAAAGGGAGGAAAGGTAAAACCTTGAAATCTAAATAACAAACACAAAACCGATATCAATAAAACTCAAAAGTAACTTGCGTTCAATAGATGTAGGATAAAATAAGAATCTCTCACAAATCTCAAGGAACAAAGAAGAACGGGATGTCAATCCGCTTTCAAGTGAAACCCTAAAATCTTCCAACTCCGCAATCTTCAAATGCGTCCTTCCTTGTACGCAATATAATCTTCCTAAGCAATGCCCTCGCTGGATGCAAGCCGTCCTCAACTTCTCCCTAACGCCGGGGCTCCAAGTCCTGGGACTGTCACCGTCCCAAGTCTTTTGGAGATTTTGGCACCTTTCAGTCTCCCTTTGGAGAATTTGACTCCCCTTCAATGTTGAAGGCTCTCCGATATATGTAGGGATAAAACTAGGGTTAAACGATAAAACCCTAAATATTTGGGCTGAAAAGAAGTCGAGCTGCTGGTATCAGAAAATACTCTGGGCCGCGTCAGCGGGTATTAGAGAATACTTTGGCACGTCTGACGGTATCAGAAGATACTTTGGCGCGTCTGACGGTATCAGAAGATACTTTGGACGCGTCCTAACTTCCTTTTATTGCTCCTTTTTGTCCCGCTTCAAGGCTTAATCCTTAAATATGCTATTTCGCTCCATAATTCGCCAAATTACCTACAAATGCAATAAAACTCTTTGTAGACCTCTATTCTTGCAAAGTAGGTGAATATAACCATAAATGCCATGAATGTATGTCTATGCATGCAAAATAAAGGGAAAATCTATATAAATACATGCCTAAAAATAGATCATAATTCATGTCATCAGCTTTGTTGCATGTTTGTTATTGACAACCTGAAATACCGATCTTTGTTTCACCATAGTCCCTATGTTCGACCCTAGAATTCTTGCTTTTATTATAATTGATCTGTATACTATGGGTTCGCTATTTGTAGTACTTATTGGTATAAATATTAAATCTGGCCCACACCTTTTGGAGCGAAACTCAACCTCCTTAAAAGCCAAAAATGCGGCGCCTCGTGCCCAAAAACCCTCAACTCAATCGTACCTACTCCATAACTAAACTCTAGAGGTCCGTGCCTCTCATCAATATATACGCCTTCCGGCGACTCAACTCGACTAGCATCCACCTTTGGATCACCGCTACTTGATCGAGGTCATCCCGTAACCGCTCAGGCTAGACCTACATATACTATCAAATTCCAACACGACGGTGTACTTTTACTTCCGTACATAAAATGCCTCCCATGGCCATCACAAACAAGTCATCCCAACTAACATCATATGAAAGTTCAATCAAAGGGAAGTTTTCGGATTACACTTGTTCGCACTTTGGCATAGAGGCTCCCAACACATCCTTTAAGTCTTGAAAAGCCCTCTCTAACTGATCATATGTCTGAGAACAAAAACTGTCATGAAAGACAAATGGGCCCCTAAGCGGCACTATCCCGCTGTCCAACAATCTCGAGATGAATCGTCCATCTCAATCCAAACGATGGTACTTGGTACCCCAAGTACTCTCACTATGGCTTAGCATATCCACAACTATTTGACTCATCGGCCCTATTTCCCAATAGGGTGTAAAACGTGTTATCTCCGTTAGTCGATCCATAATGACCCAAACTCGTCACAACCGTCACATGATCTCTAACCGGTAATAACCTCTATGGAGGTATCCTTCCACTCCCACTGCGTAACTTGTGGTGGATGAAGTCCTTTTTCCCATCTTATGGTGGTCGAACTTGACTTGACGACGGGTCACTTAATGGTTATGTAGTTAGCCACATCGGTCTTAAGGCCGTCTCACCAATGTGAACATCGTTAATTCGGATACCCCTTACCAGCACCAGGGTGAACTAGTAAGGGTAGTGCGAGCATCTTGGAGGCTCTATCTCAGTTCTCCGCTATAAGTACACATAGACACTCCTCGGGACCTTCTATCCCGGATCTTTCTCAAAGCCTTTCAAATGTCACGATTTTGTCCAATCTATTCACTTATCATCTTCATTAACAAACTGAGGCTGAACCATCACTTAAATTGTTGCTTCTTCTCAAAGCGTCCACTTAGTAAGGGTTTTGGTGATCACATTCACCTACCCCGGATGATATCAAAACCATAAGACTGCAGTCCTGAACAAACTTTAACCATCACCTCCGGTGGGCATTCAACCCTTGTAGAGCAATATATTTACCTATCATACTCTTATCTTCCGTACACAACTAACGTGTCACTCCTCACGCAAATATCGTCATCATCTTAAGTGTGCGCATTAAAGCGCCTAACTTGTAAGAGCCTAGTTGTTGAGAGCTGAGACAGGGAGCAGAGGGGCCAAGTTTATGCCTGAGCCACCCCTGCGTGACCCAGGGGGTGCCCTTGCGCCTTACCTGGTCCGCCCCTGCGGCTCACAGGGAGCAGAGTCCTGAACAAACTTTTACCATCCTATTTATACTTCTTCTTCTCCTCTTTGATGAGGGTTTACTTTCAGATCTCTCTCTCTCACTCCTTGCGTACTTCTCCTCTTTTCTTCTTCTCCCTTGGATCCTTGGTTGATCTTGTAAGTTTTGTGAGCTTTTGGTAAGAGATCTTGCTAGTTTTGGTTGGTGTGGATGTTGTTGATGATGTTGTGCCTTATGGAGCCAGCTTGAGGGTGTTGTTGTTGCTGTGTGACTTCCTGGAGAGCTTTGGTAAGCTTCCATGGCTTCTTTACCTTCTTTCTTCTTTTCTTCCTTTCCTTAGCTTAGTTTAGTTTCCCTTAAGATTGGTTCTTGTTTTGCCATGGTTTGGCTTATGTTGATGCATATATGTGTATGTTATGTTGATATGTTGTTGTTGGAGTGAAGAGACGTAAAGGAATGAGAGTAGAAGTGAAGAAGGAGCTGAAGTGGTGTCCTCTACACACCAGCCGCCCCTGCGCCTTCCTTGTAGCCGCCCCTGCGCCGGCCTGTGCACTGCCCCTGCGCCACCAAAGAGCCGCCCCTGCGCCTAACTGCACCTGCTTGGTGTGTCCTTCGGTTTTGCAGGTGCGTGTTGATTCTAGGCCTTCCTTAGGGTGCCTTTGTTCCCTCCTTTCCTAGTATGAGGATTTAGGATCATGCTAGATGTGTGAGGTTGAGTTTTGATGATGCTATGATCGGTTAATGCCTTGTATGGCTTTTGAGGTTTGTTAGGTTGTGAGTGAGGTTAAGGTTGATCCTTTGGATCCCTTTGGGTCTAGGTGTGACCCTTATATGGTTAGGAATCTGATATATCTCTGTATGCCTTGTTTATAGGTTGTGCCATCCCTCTAGTGTAGAGGTGATCTTGGTTGAGTTGTGATCGAGGTTGAGGTAAGTCCGTAGGACTTCCTTAGCTACCATCCTTATATTGGGTGTTTGCATGAGTGGTGTGTGCTTTGTATGTTTTCTATGATAGCATGTGATGTCGTAGTTACCGACTTATGTTTTATTGATTGCCCCACTGTGTGGCAGTGATAACCTTTCCCTTTCATCCTGCCGTGAAGTCTAGGAGGTTCTCTGATGTCAGGCCAAACCGGTTTACAGAAAGGGCGCAATCCACTCCCATAGGGTACACAGATTGTGTGACCGATACTAGTACGGCTGGCTAGAAGGCTCAGAGGCGAGGATGTATCGGTCCTCGTGTCACATAGTTTCATATATATATTATATCTATACGATTTAAGTGAATTACCATTATATGGAGATGATAAAATGGGTAAATGAGTGAAAGCATACTGATATGTTTATCTTTCCTTATGTGTGATTGTGCTTATGCATTACTCTATATATCTGTATGGATAGCTAATAACACGATTTATGACGTTAGTCTAGGCATCTATTTAGATAGTTTTTCCCGCTATTTATGCATAGTTTAGCATTAGTTCGTGACAAATTGCTCTTAATTCATGTATGTTGTCGAGATAGACGTCTACACGGACTTTTGCTTGTTTTGTAGGTATTTTGGGAGCTTTTGGAGCTTAATCGATACATCCAAGGATCGTTCCTCGCAATGACACACCTTGGGACTCATTGGGAAGCAAGTTAGGAGCAAGGGAGAACATATAGGACCATGTTGGTGCATGCCATGCACCAACTCAAGGCTCAACGATCAAAAGAAGGCTGAAACACCAAAACCACGGTCCCTGGCACTTCCACGGCCGTGGAATGGAACGTGATTCCCTCTGCACAGCTGGGACAGCTGTCCCACTATCTCCATAACCGACTCTTGCGAATGGTGAAGGCTATAAGTACCCTTGCAGGCTCATTCTAAAGGGGCATCCACTACACACCTTACCTCACACACATTCTCTCCCATACTCTCTCATTTTGGAATTGGATTGAAGCTACTCTTGGAGGAGGAGAAAAGACTTCCATTGGAGAAGAAGAGAAGAACACACTATTCTTAGAGTTTCTTAGTTTTTAGAGTAAAGTTTGTTGGAAATATTTTCTAGGGTATTAAGAACGATTCAAACCTTCTTTTGAAGGGTTGCAAGTCCCTCTTTTAACACTTATTCAGCTCGTTTTTCTTATTCTATTTGTTTCATCTCTCTTTCATTTCATCCTCTTGATATGGACTCCATGATTGTATGCTTGATGATTTTGATTTTTGAGATGCATGTTGTTGGCTAAATAGATGTGATTCTAGGGTAAGGAAATGATGGTTATGGCTTGGACTATGATAGGATAGACTTAAACGTACGTTTGGATGAATTGTTTGCTCGAACCTACCCTCGGTTGTGAATCACGGCCTGTTCTAGGAGGTTTCATGGCTGTGGAAGTGAGGAACTGACCGTGGTTCTGCCTTACTTGCTTGTATTGATAAATCTAAGTGTTAGGTTGTTAGATTGTTGAAACCCTAGTGTTTGTTGAGCTATATCTATCCTAGGGTGACCTAGTGTTAGAAACTAAGTGTAAGAAGAGACCTACCCGGTGATTCTTGCCCTTAGGTACCAAAGATGATGAACTCTAGGTTGTAGTGAGCCTCACTAGCCGCTATTGGACTGAGTGTGCTAGGATTTATGTATAGGACTTGCCTTCCCGAGACCTACCCATGAGGAAAGGTTAGATCCCTAGATAGAAATCCGGTTTGTGTAGAATTCCTAACCTTAGGTTCTTTGAGACTTACCCAGTGATAAGACCTTAGGAACGGACTAGTAGAACATGAGACCTACCCGGTGATTGATCCCATTTTAGAAACACCCACTCCCAACATACTATAGATGATCCAAAGAATGACTAGATAGCTTGAGTCCTATGCCACAACCGGAATTTCTAACCCCTAGAATCCGCTTCTCTATCTTTTATTGCCTATCTCGTGTTTGCTTGATTATTTGTGTTTGATAGCTTAACTGTTTGTTAATCTTGCATGATTTGTGATCCTTGATTGATCACCACAAAACGAAACCAAAAACATTGAGATTTTCATTTCTTTATTTCTTTTTCTTTTCTTAGCCTAGATCCTCACTATCCTTAGTCACTATTGACTCAATTTCACCTTAGTCTTTGTGTTCGACCTTGGAATACTATCCTTACTACAAAACGACCCATACACTGTGGGTTCGCTAGGATTTAGGAAAAATATATCGAGTTATAAATTTAAGACTTTTTCGTGTCACGTTCTTAGCGTAACAAGTTTTTGGCGCCGTTGCCGGGGACTAGGTCTAGATTGAGTCTTTTTGTGATTGTTTATAGTGTATGTCTTTCTTGTTGCTTTTGATCTTGTTTGGTTTGTGTCTTTGCATTTTCAGGACATCTCTCATTCTTTAGGTGCATGCGAAGATCTCGTGGCAAGGATTTAGCTCCATTCGATCCCGAACCGGAGAAAACCCTTAAAGCTAGATCTAGGAGCATTAAGAAGAAGAAGGAGATGGCCGCAAGAGATCTTCAAGCTGGTTGGATGAGGCTTTAGAGCAAATTAGGTTAACAGATGTGATCTTGGAGAATGAAAGGAGAATTGCCAATGAGCGGCAAGAATCAACTAGGAGGGAGATTGAAGAGATTAGGCAAGCTCTTGTGCAAAGAGAGCTTAATTGTCAACAACCTCCTCCACCACCACCACAACCGCAGCCGGCGGTTGATATTCGGTTTGAGCCAATAATGATTGAGGAGCCACAAACGTTAGGGCAACGTATGGATCCGGCTCAAAGAGTGCATTGTCCGGGTGTGAACTTAGGAGATCCCGCAGATCATGATTATGAGCTCCGCCCTCAAGTGCTACAAATGATCCGGCATAATCAATTTGGAGGAATGGAAGGAGAGTCCCCTCATCAACATTTGATGAACTACGAGATATTGATGGAGACTCTAAGGCCGTCTAGGTTGGAGAACAACAACCATAAGCTTAGGGCTTTTTCCTTCTCACTTAAGGATAAAGCCTTGGCTTGTACCAATTGATTCCACTAGGGCGTGTGAGTACTTGAGGAAATGACAACCGAGTTCTTGACTAAGTTCTTCCCACCTTCCAAGACTACCGAGCTAAGAGGGAAGATTAATGCCTTCGTGATGAAGGATAGAGAAAGCCTATTCAAGTCTTGGGAGAGGTTCAAAGACCTTCTCCTAGATTGTCCACACCATGGTATACCGAAAATAGAGCTTTTGGAGATTTACTTCAAGGGACTTGATGAAGATAGCCAATTCAAGCTTCAATCTCTTTCCGATGGGACTTTCATGGAAAAGAATGTGGATAAAGCTTGGGAATTTGTAGAGAAACAAGCTTTACTGATTGAAAGTACTCCCATAGGAAGAGTGATGGGAGGAAAGCGGGAGCATATGAGATGAGTGAAGTCACCATGAGTAATTTCAAGCTTGATGCAATCAACAATGAGCTTAAGTCTTTGAGGGAGTTGTGTGCTACAACTTTGAAGAGTCAAGTAAGCCCTCAAGTGCAAGTGCAAGCAAACTTGTTTTTCAAGGAGGAAGATGTGAACTATATGGGAAGGTGAAACTACAACAACTATCAAGGCCCAAGGAACTTTAACAACAACCGGCAATTCAATAATTACCGGCCTAACCAAAACCATCCCGGGTTTCCTATTCTAACCCGGATGGAACCTTGAACCCTCCCACTTCCACAAGAACAACTCCACCACCAAGGGCTTCACAAGAACCTCCACTCGGATTTACTCAACCTCCAAAGGATAGAACCGAGATGATGTTTGAGAA
This sequence comes from Fagopyrum homotropicum, assembly GCA_033239125.1. Lineage (NCBI taxonomy): Eukaryota > Viridiplantae > Streptophyta > Magnoliopsida > Caryophyllales > Polygonaceae > Fagopyrum > Fagopyrum homotropicum. The sequence goes on from BSWB01000008.1 coordinate 70,326,929, forward strand.
ATTGCTTGGAAGGTTGAGTGGTCTTGAGAGCACGGTGACTTCCATTTCTAAAGCTCAAAAGGTATTGGAAGTGCAAGTGTTCCAAAAGGAGGGTGAAGCTCATAGAGATCCGGGAAAACTTCCCGGAAGAACCGAAGATAACCCAAGAGGCCAAGTGTTGGCTATTACGACAAGGAGTGGGCTGAGCATGAAGGATCCCTTACCTAAGGGAAATGATAAGGGGAAGCAAGTGGTGATAGAGGAAGAGACTTTGCAAGAAGATGGAGGCAAGAGCAAGGATGATGAGCCAACTTATGTGGCACCACCTCCATACAAGCCACCACTACCGTTCCCACAATCACGAGCAAGAGCTCGCTTGGACAAACACTTCGGTAAATTCCTTGAACTTATGTCTAAATTGCATATTAACATTCCGTTCATGGATGCTATTCTAGGTATACCGGCATATGGCAAATTCTTGAAGGAAATACTCTCCAACAAAAGGAAGTTGGAGGAGTATGGGGAAGTGAGGATGACGAAGAGGTCCCCAGAATTGATCCAAACCATGAAGGAGGAGATGCCTCCTAAGCTAAGAGATCCGGGATCTTTTTGTGTGCCAATTGGAGTGGGAGAAGTGAAGTATGAAGCCCTATGTGATCTTGGGGCAAGTGTAAGCATCATACCGCTTGCACTTTGCAACAAGGTTGGGCTAGAAGAGCCAAAGCTTGTCAAGATGACCCTTTACATGGCGGACAGTTCAATCACTCACCCAGTTGGAATCTTGGAGGACATACCGGTGCAACTCGGGAAGTTCTATGTGCCCATAGACTTCATTATTTTGGACATCCCGGCGGACTATCCGGTTCGTATCATCTTGGGGAGACCTTTCTTAGCCACTTCCGATGTTTGGTGGATTGCAAAAATGGAATTCTCTCCTTCAACATTGGAGAAGAGAATATCAAGTTCAAATTATCCACAATGATGAAGAGGCCAGCCCTTGGTGAAGATGTGTTCAACATTGTCGAGCAAGAAGAATGTAGAGAAGTTGTGAGCTCGATCTTGATCAAGGACCCCTTGGAGAAGGTTCTTAGCTTAACTTTTTATGGAGGAAGGTGTTGAGGATGATTGTAATGAAGAAATCAAGGCCTTAGATGCATTAGAAAAGGAGGCAAGTGTTGAATTTGAAGTACACGAAAGTATGCTAAAGAGCTGTAGGAATCATGGTCTGGCACAGGGAACCACGGCCGTGGTTTGTCCCGTAGAACTCTATGGAGTGCTCCACGATGCTAGATTCTCAGATTCCACGCCCGGGGTTTTTCTAGAGGCCGTGATTCAGACCGTGATTTTGCTAGAGAGTGCCTTAATGGTTGATCAAGCTTGAAGGAGCCTTGAGGAGTCTTCCATGGCTATGGATTCATCTCAACCTACATTGTATGGAGCATCTCCAATCGATAAAGGTCTTCCTAAACTTGAACTTAAACCCCTCCCCTCTCATCTTAAGTATGCTTTTCTTGGTGATAATTCTACATATCCGCTGATCGTTAATGCATGCTTGAATGATAATGAGTTGAGTAGATTGTTGCATGAATTGAAATTGCATAGAAAGGCTATTGGCTATACCATTTATGATTTAGTTGGCATTAAACCTTCTTTGTGCATGCATAAGATCTTAATGGAAGATAATCATAAACCTTCAATTGAACCTCAAAGAAGACTAAACCCCATCATGAAAGAAGTAGTAAAGAAAGAGATTCTTAAATTGCTAGATGCGGGAATCATTTTCCCGATTTCGGATAGTTAGTGGTTTAGTCCCGTGCATGTGGTTCCTAAGAAGGGTGGGATGACTGTAGTGACCAATGAGAATAATGAATTAATCCCAACTAGGACGGTTACGGGATGGAGGATGTGTATAGACTATAGGAAACTAAATGTGGCCTCTAGGAAAGATTACTTCCCTCTTCCCTTTATTGACCAAATGCTAGAGAGATTAGCTCAACATTCTCACTTTTGCTACTTAGATGGTTATAGTGGATTCTTCCAAATCCCTATCCACCCCGATGACCAAGAGAAAACTACATTCACATGTCCTTGGGGAACATTTGCATATAGGAGAATGCAATTTGGGTTGTGTAATGCACCTACCACCTTTCAAAGGTGTATGATGGCCATATTTTCTGAATATATTGAAAACATTATGGAAGTGTTTATGGATGACTTCTCTGTTTATGGATCTTCATTTGATAATTATTTAGCTAACTTGTCTTTAGTGCTTAAGAGATATGAGGAGACAAATCTTGTCTTGAATTGGGAAAAATGTCACTTCATGGTAAGTGAAGGCATTGTGTTGGGACACTTGGTATCCAACCGTGGCATTGAGGTAGATAGGGCTAAGATAGAAACGATAGAGAAGTTGTCACCACCTACCTCGGTGAAGGGGGTAAGGAGTTTTCTAGGGCATGCCAGTTTTTACCGGAGATTCATTAAAGATTTCTCTAAGATTTATAAGCCTCTTACTAACCTACTAATGAAAGATGTTGAGTTTGTTTTCTCCAAGGATTGCCTTGAGGCTTTTTGTAGGTTGAAGAATGCTTTAATCTCCGCACCCATCATGCAACCTCCGGATTGAAGTTTACCGTTTGAGATAATGTGTGACGCGAGTGATGTATCCGTTGGGGATGTTTTAGGACAAAGGAAAGATGGGCTTACACATGCCATCTATTATTCTAGCAAGACGCTAGATGATGCCCAACTCAATTATGCTACAACCGAGAAGGAGTTGCTAGCAGTTGTGTACGCATTTGAGAAGTTCCGCTCGTATCTTGTTGGAGAGAATGTCATTGTGTATACGGATTATGCTGCGACCCGTTATCTCCTTACAAAGAAGGATGTCAAACCTCGTTTGATTCGGTGAATCCTTCTTCTTCAAGAGTTTGATTTGGAAATCCGGAATAAGAAAGGGTCCGAAAATTCTATGGTAGATCACCTTAGTAGACTCCCACCATTGGAGATTGAGAGAGATGACATCCCGATTGATGACTGTTAGCATGAAATATTGTGATATTTTAGGCACGTTTTCTAAACGTATTTGATTCATATTGATAGTCTTTGATTGAACTTTGTGCATATGTGAGCTAGTATTACCTATATTGTCGATATGGATGTCTACACTAGTTCTATGTTGATTATAGGTGATTTGGAGCTATTTCCGAACGGAATCGAGCAAAGGAGAGTTGAGTTGATATGTCCATAGATTGAGGACATTCTTTGGAAGCAATTTGGAGTCTTAGATTGAGGAATGCACGAGTTAGGGAAGAATCACGTTCTTGCCCTAAATTACGCCCTAAAATACGGCCGTATCACAAACCACGTTCAGAATTACGGCCGTGGATTTGGAGTCAGAAATCCATGTTCATTCCAGGAGATTACACGGCCGTGGAACATATGTTGCAAACCGTAATTGTTTCCACGCCCTAAATTACGGTCGTGGAACACTTCCACGACCGTGATCTTAGCGAATCTTTTTGCCACACTTTGAAGCCACGATCTTTTAAAAGATTGGGCCGGGCCGACATCTGCCCTACACTATAAAAAGACGGACGAAGCAAATTTCCGTCATCTTCGCTTAGCGGCATTTATCACCGCATACACCCCGTTTACCCTCGTTCTTCGCCGCTTAGATACGAAGACGTTTTGCTTAGCTTGCTTAGAAGCAATTGACATCTCTTTGAAGAGATCGAAGTTCGTGTTTGGGAATTCTTCGAATCTCGCACTTTTGGTGGAGATTGTCGTGGAGGTTTCCAGGAATTGCGGAAGATCGAAGTTCTTGGAAGATTTCGCAAGAAGATCTCTCTTCTTGATTAGGTTCGATTTGGAAAACGGATTGACATCCCGTTTTCTTTTCTTTCCTAGGGTTACGATTATTCGTTCTATTGTGAATCTTTGGACATTGCTTATTCTCTTTGTGACTTTGAGATTGAATTGAAGTTTATTGAAAGTTCTTGAAAGTTTTCATCTTTTTATCTTTTAATTCTTGAATTGATATCAACATGACTGTTATTGGCTAAAAACCCTTAACAATTCTAAGGTGAAGGGTTGATAGTTGTGGCTTAGATGATGATAGATCGATCGCAAACAGATTAGACCCTGAGAGTTAGAGAATTATCGCCGACAAACCCTAAATTACGGGCTGTTCTTGAGTCCATGGCCGTGGAACCTCAAGAACTAACCGTGATTTTCCTTAAGTCTACGAACCTACTTTTACTTTAGTCTAAAGTTCAAGATTTGCTTTAGCTTAGTTTAGATTTGTCTTTTCTAGGTGGTAGTGAAGCCTCAACAACCTCTACCTCGATTGTGAGCCTCAACAACCTCAATCGGTTAAGTTAGTCTTGATCCTTGGATTATAAGTTTGGGTATTTGACACTAATTCTCGCCTCTAGAACCCTTCTATATTGAGCCTCAACAACCTGTATAGAGAGTATCTTGTAGGTGGGTTATATAAGGTTTTTGGAACTTCACCGTACGATTACCTTACATTAGTATACCTTTGCATATCTCAACTCTGTCTTTATATCATTAAGTATATCTTGAATCGATTGCCACAGCTGGATACCTGTATCTTTAGGATTGTTGTTTTCCCAATAATTTGCAAAACTCCTATATTTACTTGCTTGATAACTTGCAATCGAGTTTGTTCCCCCCAAATCCCTGTGTTCGATACTCTGGAATTCTTGCTTAACTATATCGATCCGTACACTGCGGGTTCGCTGCTTGATTCTAGTTTTATAAATTTAAAACTTATTTGCACGCACGCTAAGTGGCGAACAATGACTCATTCCGGGATGAGAAATTGCAGTTGGTGGAGGAATGCTTGCTTCAAGTGTCCAAGGGAAATGAGCCATGGTATGCCTACATTGTTAACTACCTTGTGTGTGAAGAGGTGCCACCCGGTTTATCCTATGCCCAAAGGAAGAAGTTCTTCAAAGATGTGAGGCATTACTATTGGAGTGAACCGCTTTTGTTCAAGAGAGCGCCGGATGGAGTCTTCAGGAGATGCATACCGGAGGATGAGGTGGAGAGTATGATCCGCCATTGTCATTCCTTGCCATGTGGAGGCCATACTAGTTCACACAAGACATGTGCAAAGGTGTTGCAATCCGGGTTTTATTGGCCAAGTTTGTTCAAGGATGTGCAGAATTTTGTGGTAGCATGTGATGCTTGCCAAAGTACAGGGAACATCTCAAGGAGGAATGAGATGCCCTTGAACAACATGCAAAAGGTGGAGATATTCGATGTGTGGGGTGAGGATTTCATGGGACCATTCCCCTCCTCTTGTGGCAACCTCTACATCCTATTGGCGGTGGACTATGTTTCAAGATGGGTGGAGGCAATCGCCTCTCCTACAAATAATGCCAAGGTTGTGGTGCGGTTCTTCAACCGAGTGATCTTTCCTAGGTTTGGGTCACCAAGGGTGATCATAAGTGATGGAGGAAAACACTTCACAAATAGGAACTTTGGGACACTTTTGGCTAAGTATGGGGTGACTCATAAGGTGGCAACACCTTACCATCCCCACACTAGTGGCCAAGTGGAGATCTCCAACCGGGAGATAAAAGGAATCCTTGAGAAGACGGTCTCTAGAACGAGAAAGGATTGGGCTATGAAGCTCGATGATGCTTTGTGGGCTTATAGAACCGCTTTCAAGACACCGATTGGCACCACTCCCTACAAGCTAGTTTATGGCAAGTCTTGCCACCTTCCGGTGGAGATGGAACATAGAGAATATTAAAACGCCCGGATTGCTAGACATGAACGCTCTTGAGGAGATCCGGTTGGATGCCTATGAAAACGCCCGGATTTACAAGAAAAGGACCAAACGTTGACATGACAAGCGTCTCATCCCAAAGGAGTTGAGTGAAGGCGACCTTGTCCTTCTCTTCAACTCGAGGCTGCGGCTCTTCCCCGGAAAGCTAAAGTCAAAATGGACGGGTCCTTATGTGGTGAATGTAATATCCGGAATTTTTATTCCGTTTAATTCCGGATCAATTCGGACTTCGAGTCGTTGACGGTTTCCATTCTATCTAGTATTTCTTCCTTCACAAATTTTATTATTTTATGTAGAACTTAATTCACATAAAATGATAAAATTATATCAAGCTCTAATTCTTATAATTATGTATTATTTTATGTAGAATTTAATTCACATAAAATGATAGATTTATATCAAACCCTAGTTATTATAATTCATTCTTATCGATGACTTTAGACGAGATCATGACAAGCTGTGACGAGATCATGACTAAGTTGAGACGAGGCCATGACAAAGCCCGACAAATCTGTGACAAACTCATTCATGGGCCTGACAAGGCCATGACGAGTTTTGACAAACATTTCAGCCCACTTATTTCTTGCCATATTTCAGCCCATTGTTTCTTAATTGGATTGATTGTTCCCAGCCCTTACCTTAACCTTTGGTGGCGGATCAAGCAGCCCAGGAGGCCCAGTAATCACACCTTCAGCAGCCCACACACTCAGCTGCTTAATGAGGCTTGCGGCAGCCCAGAAGAGTGTTAATTCCAGCCCAGAACTCCATGAGATGCTGCCCTATCTTCCACGTTATAACAGCCAGCTCTTTCCCTTCCCTATATCACGTAACAACAGCGAATAAATGAGGATCCACAGCTGAAACAGCCTTACATTCACGCCAGGAGAGAAGGAGTTGCAACATCCTTGCTTCCAGATGCACGTAAACCTCTCCTCCCCTTCTTCTGTATCGACGCAGATCTCAGCAGCCCCATTGAAGCACCAACATTGCACAGCAGCAGCCCCATTGAAGCACCAATATTGCACAGCAGCAGCCCCATTGAAGCACCAACATTGCACAACAGCAACCTCTTCTGTGCACTTCGACTCCAGGAGCTGTTGCATACGTTTCTGCATACGTTCGTTGTTCTCTCACTCCCTAGTTGTTCTCTTTCTATTCAGTCACTCAATGGGCAAAAAATTTTATATTTCATCCTTGCTGTTTTACAGATCGAAAGCCTTCCCCATCACCAGAATCTTTCCTAAGTTGCAATCAAGGTCTTAGCAAGGGGTAACTAGATCTCTTCTCCCTCCCTTGAATACGTATCTTTTGTAAGTTAATAAGTTAAAAGTGTACTATGTACTGCTGATGAACTTGGGACATTGAGATCAATAATTAGTTTGGGTTAGAAGAGGGTGACAAAAATAGTAGAAACAAATCAGCTGTAAATAATGGAGTTTTCTTTAGTTTTGAGAAGTTGAAAACTGTCAATATTGTAGACCAATGTTTAGGGGTTATATTGAAGATCCACCGTTGAATTTTTGATAGATCATAAAGGGATATACTTAGTTTACTGTATTAAAATTTGAGAAGAAATGAACGGTCGGATTGAAAGTTATAAGGTCTCAAAGTGAAGTAGTTGAGCTGTTTTTCCAGCAATGAAGTTTGACCAAGTATAGGAACGTTTTTAGTGTTGTAGCCAACTTTAAGGATTTTTGTAGAAGTGATAATTGAATAGTTTTAGGAAATTCTTGCTCCTATGAGTAGATTAGATATCCTAGATAATTTAGAGATTTATTTTAGAATTTTTATAAGTTTATTTTAATTTCATATTTGAAGTTGTAGTTGGACCTTAGTGACTTTTCGGGAAATAGAAAAGTGGGTAGTTAATCTAGTTTTACCTAAAATCATGCTAGGGAGTAGAATATGGTTAATTAGCATCAAGTAAGAATTTAAGTACGTATTACGAGTTTTGGAAGTCTTGAGACCAAGGGTAAAATAGTCATGTTACCTTGAATAAGTACTGTAATAAATTATGTCCAAATAGGGTCTTACAGCTTAGGAGTTTCAAACTTCTAAGTACCTAGGGAAATGTATTGACCCACGTCCCTCCTTTGACAGGCAACTGAGTTTCTCCAGTTACTGGTTGAGTGGTGTTAAGAGAGGCGATATTTGATTCTGGTAAGTTCACGGACTTACTTAGCTGGCTTCTTGTGTGAGTGTAATGTGTATGAGTGGTTTTTGTTAGTTATGATAAACAACGAAACCGGATTAGGCCGACTTTATTATTTACGTAATTGACCCAAGTGTATGATAACGGGTCGTGACATCATCTACCTAGCTCTTGCGAGAGTCTAGGAGGTTCCCTACGACCAGCCCAGTCCGGTAGACGGTCAGATGCATTAGTACCATTCCGCGTTGGTAAACGGGTATAAGGGCGAGGTTTGGGAATCCCTCGTGTCACAAAATAAGTAACATTAGTAATGACATATCACCTAATTAAAAGATAATAAAAAGGATTGAGTGTTGCATGCTGATTGTGTACGTTGTGTGTTTGTGCTTTTACCTTTATACTTATGCATAAAATGTTAGCTAACGGTTTTATCCGTGTTGTAGATTTGTAGAGATAGACAGTTGTAGAGAGATCCGGAACGGATGGTCTGCCGGGTCCACGTATTCATTAGATGGGGACAGGGGGCCTTTCATACGACATGCATGTTATGTATCTATACATATGTTTTGTAAGGTTGTCACATGTGTACATTCATACATTAAAAATAATATGTTTTGAAATTGCTTTAAATACATTTGTGCCTTGTTGTAAGATCCAAGTAAAATTTGTTGTCAAACTAAGGTCGGGACCCATTGTGAGGTCCTAACCAGTAGCCCCCCAAGTTCTCAGAATTTGGGGTGTTACAATATGGTATCAGAGCTTTGGGTTGACAACAATGGCACTTGAAATCTTCTGAAAGACCGATTGTATAAAATAACTAGAACCCGAAAGGGGTCAAAATTTTTTAAAACGGAGTTATGTTTTTACACGAGCATAGTCGGGTTGTGGGGTTAGTAGTACGTCGGACCACCATCGCTCTCCGTGGATCTCTGCAACTTGGATCGATAGGAGTTAGCTTATAGACATTTTATGATGTTATTATTATATGTTATATACATGTGTATGCTTAGTATGTTAGTATCCTAAAGGATATATTTTATCCTTTAGTTGTGATATCTTGAAGCGATTATTGCCTCATGATAAATCGGTAGCACACTTGAACAGTTTTCAACACGAGACAAAGGACTCGGGGGGGCGTCCTAGTAATCCTTGTTAACCATCCAAAGAACTAATAGGCGAAGAAGTAAAGATGTGGAGATAATTTTGACCATAAGTACAATCAAATGAAGAAGAATTCCCGAGTCAAATCAGATTAAAGAAATAGAAGGTCATACAAGGGACTTGGTTGTAGGAAGCCGAGAGATGAATTATAAGAACCATGCAAGAGGCTAAAAGAGTGCGGAGTAGAGATAACAATATTGGAATGAGACATGTAGAATTGAGTACAACCAAGATTGCAGAATCAAGGACATTACCATCGAAGCGGATGCCCCATAGACCATTATGGGCATGAGAAACTAGAAGAGACAAAGTGTCAATCCGGGTGCGAAAATCTAAGGTGCACGGAATGAAGACCTAAAATTGAGTGTAAAAGCGAAAAGGCAGACTCCACAAGCGTGGGGAGGTTTTGACCTCCTCAGAGATATAAGTAGTTTGAAAGAAACCGCGACGCCAATATCCGAAGAATGGAAGCCTGTGGCAGGGTCAACGGAGTTTCATGAAGGCGATATTACCACTAACTCCAGTGAAGAAATCTGTATGGGAGAACGGCCATGCTAGACTCGAGAGTCCAGGGTAATCCGAATTATCACGGGACCTAAGCCATCAACACAGATGGTCCATGCAAAAGGAACTGTAAGAGGATGATCATTACGGCCATAAGAATTTCAAAGACGCTTGCAAGCTATCGTGAAAACTTGAAACGACTATTTATGCCAGATGAATGACCCAATCGAACTAGAGAAATGGAGTTAGCCTATAAGAAGCGGAAGGGGGGAAGGTTGAACGAACTACAGAAGTATAAAAGGATTGTTGTGAGCAACTGTTAACCTACTAGCTAAGGAAATTTTGACAGATCAAAATTTACACGGAATGGAAAGATACAACTTAATATAAGAGCGAAGGGTAGACTTCACAAGCCTGGAGACATTTTGTCTTCTTTAAAGATAAGAATTCTAAATGGAATCACAACGCCAGTATCGAAAGGATTGAAGCCCTGTAACATAGTCAACAGAGATTTGGAAAGAAATATTACAAACAACGCCGATTAAGGAACCTGTGCTTGAGAGAATCGTGTGGTGGACTCAAGAACCTAGGGTAACCGCCAATTATAACAGAACATAGGTCATCAACACCGACAATCCCTGTAAAGGGACTACAATTGGGATGTAATTAAAAGTCATCGGAACTACAAGACGCTTACCATCTATCGTGGAGTGTTAGGAACGACTTTTGACGCCAAGTGAATGGCACAGTGAGACTTGAGAAAGAGAGTTGTCCCAAAGGAAGGAGAAGAGTGAAAGATAAGACGAACTAAAGAAGGATAAAAGGATAAATCTAGTAAGTGATGTGGACCAAAAGTTTAATACCAGTAGAGGTATGAAATTGAGATAAGTCAATTACAGACTGACCTATGTCAACCAAGAACGTGCAAGTATTTTTGGGTATTGACGAGTTATGTGCCGTTAAGAAGAGATATTTGTGACTGTGGATCTATGGAGTAGCTTTACCGACGCCTTAGAGGATTCCCTCAAGTAGGCAACTACAACCTTCTTGGATGAATTAAAGGTATAAAGAAAAACGTTTTAAGGGTTACCTCTTGGCTAGTTAAGATCAAACTCCGGTCGATTCAGAGAGTTTGGATCCGTGGTAGAAGAATTAAGAAAGTAAGCGGAAGAAGTTGTTTTTCAATCGTTGTTTTATTTTCTTAAGGCATGTAAAGAGGGTACTTGGTACTTCATCCGTATACGACTCATGGTGTAATTGGGAGAAAGAGTTTTGAGGTCAATCATTTTATACATACAGAAAAGGTCCTTAGGATTAATGAGCGACAATATGAGAAGCAGAGTAGCGCATCGGAAGTGTGGTGGGTCCTAACCTACAAACAAGAAGCTCAAGGGTACTGATGGATGTCGTGTCGAGTTTAAGATGGTGATAATTGGAGAAATGCATTCTAGTTGGAAGAAACATGAGATAGGCTATGTTGGTGAGTGGAAATATTGTACGGAAACTTATGGGCATGTAGAGGTAATAGAAGGAGACTGGTACCCTATTATGGATCCGAGGGAAGAGTGATGGCTTTGCTACATGTTGCTAAACAAGTAGTTTTGGACTTCCATACTAATGGAATACTCTAGACTGAGTTTTCTGGATGGATTAGGAAAGAATTAAGGATGTAATAAAAGTATTGTGCATGGCCTGCACTAGAAAGCTCCAAGTGAGTAACTACCATCCTGAGTCGAAGATACATAAGAAAGAGAAGCGACAGGAGCATACTTGCAACCTAGTAACCGTGCTTAAAGAAAGCATAATTTCGGAATAGATTTTATGTGTAACATTATATTAGAACAGAGCTTAGTTGCGTTTTGAGTCAGAGGGATATTTTCGGTCTGATAACCATGGTGGAGAAAAGAGTGCATTGCAGATGGTATGTTAACAATTACTGAGTAGTCATGATCAAATAACGGTGTTAGGAGATCACTTTGTGTCTAATACCGTCATTCCGGAAGTATTCTAGGTCACTTAAGATCTTGAAAAATGTGTGATAAACCTAAGTTTGAGCAAAAGATATATTAGAGATCTGTAAATAATATAATAATGCCAGGTGAACAAAGAGGAAGACCACTAGATTTGATTTTTAGTTGTCTCGAGTGTTAGACGTGAAAAGGGTAACGGCGACGATTCCGTACCTGAGGAACATGATGACGGAGTAATATTAAAAGACAAGACCAAGCGTGTCATGATACGAAGAGCATTGAGCACTTGGTAGGTGTTGGTGGATGTCCAAGACCTTTGACCTGATTGTATAGTCAGAACATTTTCAGAAGGCTCGAAGCAAGAAAGTTGAATAGATCATTTTTCCGTACGGTCATCAAAGGATCTAGAACTTCAGTTTTCCACGGAGACTAAGTATGGGAACTGAGTTTGAGAATTTCAGTTGGAGAGATACCTACCAGACACGAGTTAGGTCATCAGATTAGAGGATTAGACAGTTGAGCCGGATGATACCGGTGAGATATCCGGTAACCACTCTAGAACGTGGTAACATACGCTTGTGATCTAAGTACCTGAAAAGATTTAAGATTTAGTGGTTTTATGAAAATCCGATAAGGCTATCTAAGATTGGAGATAGTAAGAGACGTAACCTTTCAAAGACCCATGTAGTGATAGTTGTAACCTCGGGAGTGACGAGTTAGGGCTTGACCTTGTGTGTGTGTGATATTGTTTGACTGCTTGTTTATTTCATGATTGAGTGTTAGTCAGTGATGTGTTCTTTTGGTAACCTTGATGTGCGGGATACTTAGATATGAAAACGACGAGACTTTTGCATAGTGATCAAACACACCCAATTGATGCCCTAAAGGCCGATCAGAATTGTCTTATCCTAAGTTTCGGGACGAAACTTATTTTGACGGGGGTCTGATGTAACGACCGGATTTTTTTCCGTTACGCTTTAATAGGGTTAGAGGGATTTAGAAAACGAAAATAAAAATTAGTGAAACTAGGATAAACAAGTTTATGTATGGAAGTCGTTTAATTAAGTACCTTGTTCTAAGTTTCGGGACGAAACTTATTTTAAGTGTAACACCCCGATTCCGCGGGACTCGGGATGCTACGGGCGGAGACCTCACAATGGTTCCCGACCCTTAGCCTGACAACAATTTCACTGGATCTTACAACAAGACACAAATAAAGGCAAAACCGAAATTCATTTTAATGCAATGATATGAACCCCAAAAGAAAACAACGAAAGACTTCAGCCGAGATACAACGCTAAAGGAAACCTCCATACACACGACATACATAATACCCTAAACAATACATAAAAACAACCCCCAAAACCCATCCTAAAATGTACGGACCCCGGCTGCCCACTCTTCCGGATCTCTCGGCCGCGTCCCTAACCTGCAAGGCAACTACAACAATATCGGTATAAAACCGTTAGCTAGCATTCAAGGCATTAGAATCATGGTATTGGCACACACACACATAAGGCATCATAAACACACAACATGTTCCAAAACACACAATCCGGTTTATTATCTTTTTATTATTAAGTCATATCCCGTTCTAATTCAACTTCTTTTGTGACACGAGAATCTTAAAGATCTCACCCTTGTCCCCTTTCACCATACGGGTTTGTACTTGATGCGGATCAGCATCACCCGATGGGCTGGTCGCAAGGCACCTCCCAATCATCCCCATTTTGGACTGGACAAGCGGTCACCGCCCGTTATCATACACTTGGGCCAAATATAAACATATAAAGTCGGTGGTCCTATTACCGGTTTAGATGTTATAATATAAGCAATAAACACACACATAAAACATAAACATACACCACCAAACACGCATTGAAACTAATACAGAGAATACGAGCTAAGTAAGTCCGGAGACTTACCTCGTCCCAAACGCTAACTCACAAAACGCTCTCGCTTCCTTTGGGAAGAAGCACACAACCTGCTCACAAAAGATATCTATCAAAACCCGCTCAACTCAAGAAGTCTTAGACTTCTACACAAATTATCTACGCAAGATCATTTGACTCTCAATCTAGGACCGCATCCTAGAATCCCTCATGCTCACACCACACTCAACACAAACTAGAAGTCCTAAGGCTTCTAAACCATCGGATCTCGCAAGATCATAGCTCACAATGCAACTAGGATAACAACTCTTAGTCCTCACGATCTCACAAGGTCATAACCATCACAACACATGCTAGGATAAGCCAAACCTAAACTCTAAAATCCCACAAGATCATACAACCCCAACCTCGAGCCTCAAAACGCTCACAAGATCAACCATATAACTTAAAGCCTTATAACAACCTCACAAGATAACCAAACACCTCAAGTTTTAGCACAATCATAAATCCTCAAAACTCACATAAGGTTCATAACCACTACTTGGTATTCACTCTAAGATATGTTATATCCAACCTAGCATGATACTACTAAACATAACTAGATCGAGGAAGAGAATACTCACATAACGTCAAAAGACGGATGTTGAACTACAGATGTCGAGTTTGGAATCGTTGACTTTTATCGGGGCGCTTCCGGTCCTAACACAATGCTAAACAAATTTAGCTTATATGCTAAATTGTGAACGGAATATATAACGTATATAAATTTAGGGTAAAACTTGTTTTCAAGATCCAACGTTAAAATCCCGTAAAAACATTTTCCGGACAAAGTATATCATTTCATAAAGGTGGGTTATAAACCACAAATAAATATTTGGGCCATATGATGTAAATCATAACAATAAGGGCAACAAATGCAATTTTGTATAATGTGGGTCAAAACTGCAATAACAAAATATGGGTCCTTTTATGTAGTAATTTCTGCAGGAGGGTATATTTCTCACATTCTAAAATCTAGGTTAAAAGTGTAAATACAAAACATTGGGTTCCATTTGCAATTAACACAATAAGGGGGCCCCGATTACAAAATTCAAAAAGGGTTTTCTTATCACCCGATAGATCTCGCACAGGGGCTGGGGAAAGAGGGATTCACAAGCGGCGGCTGGGACGTGCTGGCCTCCGGCGGCTGGGTGCGGCAGGGGAGAAAAGTGGCGGCGGAGGATGCTGCACATAGACCTCTCCGGCTTTGACAGGGCAGCAGCAAGGCTGCCCACAGCTCCGTCCAGTGGCTGCCAAAAGGTGGGTCGAAAGAGCGAGGAGAAGCTGGCCAAGGTGGCCTCTACAGACGGTCGAGACAGCGGCATCAGGCCCTTCTCCGGCAAGGCTTCAATCCGGCGGCGGAGACACAGTTCAGAAGAGGCAAGGAGGAACGGTGGTGATGCAGTGGCGGAGCTGGCGGTGAGACGTTGTTGACAGACCTGGGTTCGACCAAGGCTCGCGAGGCAGTAGAGGGCCCAGTGGAGAGGCGTTACTGGGTAGCAAAGAGAGACGACAGTGGAGGCGGGCTACTGGCTCCAGCAAGGATCCGTGCAGGCCGGACATGGCGATTGCAGTGGTGGTTGTTTCCGGCGGTTTTGTTCTTCTTCAGCAATTATGAAGAAGAGAGGAGAAGCGTGGTTTGAGCAAACAGAAAGGTGAGGGAGGTTACAAAGGGAAGAGAGTGAGGGCTAGGTTGCACTGCCCAGGGTTAACGAGGGGTCGGAATTGTGAGGGTCGGGAATGCAGGGGCGAGGCTAGCGTAGGCATGAGGTAGGCAGCAGTGAAGTCTCTGATGGCGTGCAGGAAGAAAGAAAAGGAAATAGGGAATTTTAAAATAAAATAAAATAAAATAAAATAAAACATTGGAATTAAAATAAACCCGGTCAAAGCAATCGGAACGGAAATTTCCAGATCGGGAAATTTATCGACATTTTCCGAAATAAATAAATTACGGACTATATAAGTACTCAATATATTCAAATATACTTGTAAAAATATAAGTTATGATATACAAAGCGTTCTCGAAAAAATATTCTCGATAATAATACAATAACTTAAATTACGACGTAAAAGTACTCGCCAAAAATATTTAGGCTATAAAAATATCGATAAAATCTGAGAAAATATAAAACGCAAGCGCGCCAAAATTTGGGGCGTTACATCAGATCCCCCTAAAAACAAGTTTCGTCCCAAAACTTGCTAAGCCCGAATTCTCGATCGCTCACGTCTCGCTAACCGCTCGGATCACTATAACGTGGCAACTGCGGCCCTCTAATCCAAAGTCTACTCACATATACACATCAAGACCTCGCAAGGTACACACACAAAGAAATAGCACGTCACAAATCACATAAGCACAACCAATGAAACAACTCGGGACTAACTCTACGGTCCTATAGATGTCGCTAAACCTGCGTAAAACTCGACCAAAGATACTATCCTACGTCTTCCAGTTAGCCTTGTCAGCTCCTCGTCTCGACTAGATCATCACAATATGTCTACATGTCTCGATTCATGTATGTACTCTCTCGACTGACGCACATGAACCCCGGATGAACACCTTCTACTCTCGACGGTCACTCCAACCAGTAGAACCACCTTTCTCACTTGCTTTAAGATTTCAAAAAGGTCCGATATATCGGAATCTCAACTTCCTTCTCGAGTCTTTCTCAATACAGTATTTCCATTATGTTTCACTTTTATTTCCTCTAACAACAAGATCAGATTTCCCATATAAACCGTTGGCTTTGGTGCTTGCGAAACCAAATTTTGATGTTACGCTTTCTCATTTCTTGCCGCGAGTTATAAGTAATGAAGGTAGTACTTTACTTCACTCTAATTCTACTTAGGAGACACATATGCTATTACTTTTACATCGTTTCTCAATACTCCATCAAGACCTGGTCTTGGAGAATCACTGTATAACTTCAAACCCATAATACCTCCAGGTAAATCAAAACAGTCGCACCAACGAATCCCTTCTTAACTCTCAACAACTCCATTGTAAATTCTTTGTCTCATTCAATACTTCATCGTCATCCGTAGTAGGTTACCATAAGTGGTGTTACTTTGGAGAATATCTCCACAAATCCGGTAATGACCGGCATGACCACGAAAACTTGTAATTTCTTTCACGTCCTTCGGGGGTTGTCATCCCGCGATAACCTATCATACAAATTCTCTCTTCTTCGAGCGTAGACCCAAAATATCCTATTCGGGCATTAGTTTGTCCATACGGAATCACTACAACTCATAGTGACCACAGTTGTCCAGGATGCCGTATTTGCAATATCACAGTCTCGGATTCTCAATTGGTGACAATGTGACCTTAAATCATGCTTAATAGAGACTACCGACCCTTGCAACTGGTCGAGTAGATCATCAATCTGTAGTGAAGGATACTTGTTCTTCATTGTTATCTCGTCCAGCTCATGGTAATTGGTGTACAGACGGAGATAATTGTCTCACTTTTCGCAAACTGGAGTTCTCCATAACAACTTCAAATCAAGAGTTTAAGATATATTCCAATATGAACTTCAAGTCAAGAGTTCATGATAATGTCTAGTGTTCTCAATGGCATTTCACTAATTCTAATGAAATCTTATTACTAAGTTCTTGCAATTTCTCCTTCACTTGCTTCCACAACTCATGTCTCGGCACAAGTGTCATTCCATACGGCGCTTTAGATATCGGAATCGAGTCACGCTTGACCTTAGTTGAAAAATCCACATTCTCTCGGGTTGGAACCTGTGATATCTCGGTTTCGTCTTTCCTTCTTTCGTCCCATAAATAAGACTTACACAACCTTGTCTTAAAACTTGACAGGTGGTCATGCTACTAATGGTCTACCCCGATCTGTTGAGGTGACATCCTTTAAACACGTATGTTGTTCTATCTTTAGCTACTATGTTTACCGTCCTCTTTCAGAGATCCTTCATCTCCAGAACTCAAGGATCTTGCTCGAGTCTCCCGACTCTTGAAGCCTTGGTTAACCAATAATTCGACTTAATCCCTCTTCTCACTTCAAAGGAAAGGCGATAATAATATCTCTTAATCTCTCGCATGTGTTCAGTCACAAAGTTCTTACCTACAAGACTCAATCATACCTTATAACAACTCGATACAATCTTCTTTGCTTTCTATAACATCCCAACATATGGGAGGATCTCTTGGTATTCTACATCAGCTTTCACCGTAGACATCCCTTCTTTAAGTAGGCCTACAAATTTACACTGCATTTTCTTATGTAGCGTTAAACCGACTGTGGAGACTCTATTTCCAATCTTTCATGCACTTCTTGTACATCTCAAATCAACATCGAACTTCAAAACTTCAGTTTTCTCTTTCTCTTCTTAGTCACAATAAGCATCTCTTGGTATTCCATGAACAATCTTCACAGCCGTACTAGTATGCCCTTAGGCGAAATTTCCCAACCACAACCCTAAAAGATCCACTCATTACTTCACCAAGCACTACCATCGTAATTCCAAGCTTGCCGCGTTGTATTATTCTAGATTCCTCGTTTCAAATTATAGTGACTATGGCTTCGCCATGTGAGTCACAAAACTTTGACTTAGCTTTTGCTAGCAAAAACATGACATCATCACTTTAGAACAAACATACCCTACATCCCCTCATATATTCCCCCTTTACGTACAATAACCATAGAAGACTCACCTTCCTCTTTGTCTTTTCAGTTCCCTCTTACCCTGATCTGTGTCCTTCCCCACATGACAAACCCATGACCTAAGAAGGTCGCACCATATCGTTACAATCCCTCCCCACACGGTATGTTACTATCACTTGTTGGAATCGATAATTTGTTACCTGATTAAGATATTTGCACTTCCCTTGATGTGCCTCTTTATTGCCGACATTAAACCACCACGAATATTCTACGTTCTTGTCACCCCTCTTCATGATCCAATCTCATGGGTTACTCTGCCCACTTATAGTCACCAGTATCAACCCGAACCTGTGCATTCTCGGTGGTCACCGATTAGCTCATTAATGACCCTTTTCAAGATCAATAACTTACCTTCCTACCACAGTCTCATGTGACCATACTCCTGAAGGATACCCTCTCGGGGTACTCCGCCTTAAACTTCACTTGCTCATTTTACTCTACTTCAAACTCCGTTAGCTTTTTCTACACTCCCCTCTTCCTTCCACTTCTGTAAGATAACTACACCTTCGGCTCTTTTGTGTCAAACGACCCAATTTATAGGCTTAACCGTCTTTCATAATATGTTGTAAGTGTATATTCCCCACATCTCTATCATTAATAGCCACTCTCTCTTCTTTTGGTTGGTAACTTAAATCTTTCGATACGCGCCCCTTGTTTCATCTTTCATCTTCTGAAGATCATCGCCCACACACCCTTTCTCTTCCTTAGTGTTGCTCAATCTCACCATAATGACGGAAAACGATTGACTCCCTACTGTAATTCCACTATGTGGGTTTTCACCACGTAATCTTCCTCGTAACTCTCGTATTTCTGAAGAAATCTCCCGCTTAAGCTCTCGCAAAAACCGCCACTTCACTTTCTAGTTCTTTTGTAAGCTTAACTTACGCATCTCATGAATCTTCATATTAGTTTGAGCACACTTCACACCCTGACTCCCATGCTTAGGAGCATCTAGGAAAAACTTCACGTCTCAAGGAAATACCACTTCTACCCTGGCTAGTATGCACTCCTTTCTTCTCGCTTCGCGTCTTTAGTTGTCCATGTGTCGTCTTAAGGAATTATAAGCTCACCATCTCTAGTTGGTTTCGTTGTGATTCAATCGTTGCTTCTTTGCAACCACTCTCATGTCTTCATGTCGCTTCCTTACTCGAATGACTTCCTTCTCAGTTTTGCTTTAACTAACTCGAGGTTCTCTTCCACATGGTTGTCCTTTGTCTACGTTATCTCTAATCCTTCGTTTCGACGTCCTCTTAAAGGAGTCCGAGAAACCACCAAGGTGTTCATCAGAACGTTATGCCCAACTCGGTACTTGAGCATACTCATCCTCAGATGTAAACTATCCTAAGCCGAACGGCCTCATCCAAGGGGCGATGATAGATTTCTATCATCTCGACTATAAGGTCTAGCATCCATATGTCACTATGTATCCTAGTATACGTATATAACTATATAAGTCCTATGTCCACATGCTAAGAACATAACACATCCAAGGAAACCATTCTCATAAAACGAGTTCCAAGCACTAATATAATATAATCATGCCACACGTACAACTCATATCAATATAAAGGTCATGTCACCATATCAACATAACAAGTCCATCACGCATAACTATAATTAACATATAATAATAGTCCAAAAACATCCTAGGTGCACGATATAAATCTACATATATACACATATCTATATATATCCTAAAAATCCTATAACTATACTGCCGAGATCCGCGGAAGGAGTGGTGGTCCGTACATTCTAACTCAAACCCGACTCATGCATATGATTTTGAAAACAAAAACTCAGAACCCGTGGGGTTCTGTTTATTTCTTATTCGGCCTTTAGAAGATTGCGAGTGCCATTGTTGTCAACCTAGGACTCTGATACCACTTTTGTAACACCCCGATTCCGCGGGACTCGGGATGCTACGGGCGGAGACCTCACAATGGTTCCCGACCCTTAGCCTGACAACAATTTCACTGGATCTTACAACAAGACACAAATAAAGGCAAAACCGAAATTCATTTTAATGCAATGATATGAACCCCAAAAGAAAACAACGAAAGACTTCAGCCGAGATACAACGCTAAAGGCAACCACCATACACACGACATACATAATACCCTAAACAATACATAAAAACAACCCCCAAAACCCATCCTAAAATGTACGGACCCCGGCTGCCCACTCTTCCGGATCTCTCGGCCGCGTCCCTAACCTGCAAGGCAACTACAACAATATCGGTATAAAACCGTTAGCTAGCATTCAAGGCATTAGAATCATGGTATTGGCACACACACACATAAGGCATCATAAACACACAACATGTTCCAAAACACACAATCCGGTTTATTATCTTTTTATTATTAAGTCATATCCCGTTCTAATTCAACTTCTTTTGTGACACGAGAATCTTAAAGATCTCTCCCTTGTCCCCTTTCACCATACGGGTTTGTACTTGATGCGGATCACCATCACCCGATAGGTTGGTCGCAAGGCACCTCCCAGTCATCCCCATTTTGGACTGGACAAGCGGTCACCGCCCGTTATCATACACTTGGGCCAAATATAAACATATAAAGTCGGTGGTCCTATTACCGGTTTAGATGTTATAATATAAGCAATAAACACACACATAAACAATAAACATACACCACCAAACACGCATTGAAACTAATACATAGAATACGAGCTAAGTAAGTCCGGAGACTTACCTCGTCCCAAACGCTAACTCACAAAACGCTCTCGCTTCCTTTGGGAAGAAGCACACAACCTGCTCACAAAAGATATCTATCAAAACCCGCTCAACTCAAGAAGTCTTAGACTTCTACACAAATTATCTACGCAAGATCATTTGACTCTCAATCTAGGACCGCATCCTAGAATCCCTCATGCTCACACCACACTCAACACAAACTAGAAGTCCTAAGGCTTCTAAACCATCGGATCTCGCAAGATCATAGCTCACAATGCAACTAGGATAACAACTCTTAGTCCTCACGATCTCACAAGGTCATAACCATCACAACACATGCTAGGATAAGCCAAACCTAAACTCTAAAATCCCACAAGATCATACAACCCCAACCTCGAGCCTCAAAACGCTCACAAGATCAACCATATAACTTAAAGCCTTATAACAACCTCACAAGATAACCAAACACCTCAAGTTTTAGCACAATCATAAATCCTCAAAACTCACATAAGGTTCATAACCACTACTTGGTATTCACTCTAAGATATGTTATATCCAACCTAGCATGATACTACTAAACATAACTAGATCGAGGAAGAGAATACTCACACAACGTCAAAAGACGGATGTCGAACTACGGATGTCGAGTTTGGAATCGTTGACTTTTATCGGGGCGCTTCCGGTCCTAACACAATGCTAAACAAATTTAGCTTATATGCTAAATTGTGAACGAAATATATAACGTATATAAATTTAGGGTAAAACTCGTTTTCAAGATCCAACGTCAAAATCCCGTAAAAACATTTTCCGGACAAAGTATATCATTTCATAAAGGTGGGTTATAAACCGCAAATAAATCTTTGGGGCATATGATGTAAATCATAACAATAAGGGCAACAAATGCAATTTTGTATAATGTGGGTCAAAACTGCAATAACAAAATATGGGTCCTTTTATGTAGTAATTTCTGCAGGAGGGTATATTTCTCACATTCTAAAATCTAGGTTAAAAGTGTAAATACAAAACATTGGGTTCCATTTGCAATTAACACAAAATAAGGGGGCCCCGATTACAAATTTCAAAAAGGGTTTTCTTATCACCCGATAGATCTCGCGCAGGGGCTGGGGAAAGAGGGATTCACAAGCGGCGGCTGGGACGTGCTGGCCTCCGGCGGCTGGGCGCGGCAGGGGAGAAAAGTGGCGGCGGAGGATGCTGCACAGAGACCTCTCCGGCTTTGACAGGGCAGCAGCAAGGCTGCCCACAGCTCCGTCCAGTGGCTGCCAAAAGGTGGGTCGAAAGAGGGAGGAGAAGTTGGCCAAGGTGGCCTCTACAGACGGTCGAGACGGCTGCATCAGGCCCTTCTCCGGCAAGGCTTCAATCCGGCGGCGGAGACACAGTTCAGAAGAGGCAAGGAGGAACGGTGGTGATGCAGTGGCGGAGCTGGCGGTGAGACTTTGTTGACAGACCTGGGTTCGACCAAGGCTCGCGAGGCAGTAGTGGGCCCAGTGGAGAGGCGTTACTGGGTAGCAAAGAGAGACGACAGTGGAGGCGGGCTACTGGCTCCAGCAAGGGTCCGTGCAGGCCGGACATGGCGACTGCAGTGGTGGTTGTTTCCGGCGGTTTTGTTCTTCTTCAGCAATTATGAAGAAGAGAGGAGAAGCGTGGTTTGAGCAAACAGAAAGGTGAGGGAGGTTACAAAGGGAAGAGAGTGAGGGCTAGGTTGCACTGCCCAGGGTTAACGAGGGGTCGGAATTGTGAGGGTCGGGAATGCAGGGGCGAGGCTAGCGTAGGCATGAGGTAGGCAGCAGTGAAGTCTCTGATGGCGTGCAGGAAGAAAGAAAAGGAAATAGGGAATTTTAAAATAAAATAAAATAAAATAAAATAAAACATTGGAATAAAAATAAACCCGGTCAAAGCAATCGGAACGGAAATTTCCAAATCGGGAAATTTCTCGACATTTTCCGAAATAAATAAATTACGGACTATATAAGTACTCAATATATTCAAATATACTTATAAAAATATAAGTTATGATATACAAAGCGTTCTCGAAAAAATATTCTCGATAATAATACAATAACTTAAATTATGACGTAAAAGTACTCGCCAAAAATATTTAGGCTATAAAAATATCGATAAAATCTGAGAAAATATAAAACGCAAGCGCGCCAAAATTTGGGGCGTTACATTAAGGGGGTACTGATGTAATATCCGGAATTTTTATTCAGTTTGATTCCGGATCAATTCGGACTTCGAGTCATTAACGGTTTCCATTCTATCTAGTATTTCTTCCTTCACAAATTTTATTATTTTATGTAGAATTTAATTCACATAAAATGATAAAATTATATCAAGCTCTAATTCTTATAATTATGTATTATTTTATGTAGAATTTAATTCACATAAAATGAAAGATTTATATCAAACCCTAGTTATTATAATTCATTCTTATCGATGACTTTAGACGAGATCATGACAAGCTGTGACGAGATCATGACTAAGCTGAGACGAGACCATGACAAAGCCCGACAAATCTGTGACAAACTCATTCATGGGCCTGACAAGGCCATGACGAGTTTTGACAGACTTTTGACAAACATTTCAGCCCACTTATTTCTTGCCATATTTCAGCCCATTGTTTCTTAATTGGATTGATTGTTCCCAGCCCTTACCTTAACCTTTGGTGGCGGATCAAGCAGCCCAGGAGGCCCAGCAATCACACCTTCAGCAGCCCACACATTCAGCTGCTTAATGAGGCTTGTAGCAGCCCAGAAGAGTGTTAATTAAAGCCCAGAACTCCATGAGATGCTGCTCTATCTTCCACGTTATAACAACCAACTTTTTCCCTTCCCTATATCACGTAACATCAACGAATAAATGAGGCAAATCCACAGCTGAAACAGCCTTACATTCACGCCAGGAGAGAAGGAGTTGCAACATGCTTGCTTCCAGATGCACGTAAACCTCTCCTCCCCTTCTTCTGTATCGACGCAGATCTAAGCAGCCCCATTGAAGCACCAACATTGCACAGCAGCAGCCCCATTGAAGCACCAATATTGCACAGCAGCAACCCCATTGAAGCACCCACATTGCACAACAGCAACCTCTTCTGTGAACTTCGACTTCAGGAGCTGTTGCATACGTTTCTGCAGACGTTCGTTGGTCTCTCACTCCCTAGTTGTCCTCTTTCTATTCAGTCACACAATGGGCAAAAAAGTTTATATTTCATCCTTGCTGTTTTACAGATCGAAAGCCTTCCCCATCACCAGAATCTTTCCTAAGTTGCAATCAAGGTCTTAGCAAGGGGTAACTAGATCTCTTCTCCCTCCCTTGAATACGTATCTTTTGTAAGTTAATAAGTTAAAAGTGTACTATTTACTGCTGATGAACTTAGGACATTGAGATCAATAATTAGTTTGGGTTAGAAGAGGGTGACAAAAATAGTAGAAACAAATCAGTTGTTAATAATGGAGTTTTCTTTAGTTTTGAGAAGTTGAAAACTGTCAATATTGTAGACAAATGTTTAGGCGTTATATTGAAGATCCACCGTTGAATTTTTGACTGATCATAAAGGGATATACGTAGTTTACTGTGTTAAAATTTGAGAAGAAATGAACGGTCGGATTGAAAGTTATAGGGTCTCAAAGTGAAGTAGTTGAGCTGTTTTTCCAGCAATGAATTTTGACTAAGTATAGGAACGTTTTTAGTGTTGTAGCCAACTTTAAGGATTTTTGTAGAAGTGATAATTGAACAGTTTTAGGAAATTCTTGCTTCTATGAGTAGATTAGATATCCTAGATAATTTAGAGATTTATTTTAGAATTTTTATAAGTTTATT
Source organism: Fagopyrum homotropicum (assembly GCA_033239125.1). Classification (NCBI taxonomy): domain Eukaryota; kingdom Viridiplantae; phylum Streptophyta; class Magnoliopsida; order Caryophyllales; family Polygonaceae; genus Fagopyrum; species Fagopyrum homotropicum. Next base: position 70,351,660 of record BSWB01000008.1, read on the forward strand.
TTAATTTCATATTTGAAGTTGTAGTTGGACCTTAGTGACTTTTCGGGAAATAGAAAAGTGGATAGTTTATCTAGTTTTACCTAAAATCATGCTAGGGAGTAGAATATGGTTAATTAGCCTCAAGTAAGAATTTAAGTACGTATTACGAGTTTTGGAAGTCTCGGGACCAAGGGTAAAATAGTCATGTTACCTTGAATAAGTATTGTAATAAATTATGTCCAAATAAGATCTTACAGCTTAGGAGTTTCAAACTTCTAAGTACCTAGGGAAATGTATTGACCCACGTGCCTCCTTTGACAGGCAACTGAGTTTCTGCAGTTACTGGTTGAGTGGTGTTAAGAGAGGCGAGATTTGATTCTGGTAAGTCCACGGACTTACTTAGCTGGCTTCTTGTATGAGTGTAATGTGTATAAGTGGTGTTTGTTAGTTATGATAAACAACGAAACCGGATTAGGCCAACTTTATTATTTACGTAATTGACCCAAGTGTATGATAACGGGTCGTGACATCATCTGCCTAGCTCTTGCGAGAGTCTAGGCGGTTCCCTGCGACCAGCCCAGTCCGGTAGATGGTCAGATGCATTAGTACCATTCCGCGTTGGTAAACGGGGACAGGGGCGAGGTTTGGGAATCCCTCCTGTCACAAAATAAGTATCATTGGTAATGACATATCACCTAATTAAAAGATAATAAAAAGGATTGAGTGTTGCATGCTGATTGTGTACGTTGTGTGTTTGTGCTTTTATCTTTATACTTATGTATAGAATGTTAGCTAACGGTTTTATCCGTGTTGTAGATTTGTGGAGATAGACAGTTGCAGAGAGATCCATAACGGTTGGTCAGCCGGGACCACGTATTCATTAGATGGGGACAGGGGGCCTTTCATACGACATGCATGTTATGTATCTATACATTTGTTTTGTAAGGCTGTCACATGTGTACATTCATACATTAAAAATAATATGTTTTGAAATTGTTTTAAATACATTTGTGCCTTGTTGTAAGATCCAAGTAAAATTTGTTGTCAAACTAAGGTCGGGACCTATTGTGAGGTCCTAACCAGTAGCCCCCCGAGTTCTCAGAATTTGGGGTGTTACAGTGAAGAAGATCTTTCCCCATGGAGCGGTTGAGATAGGAGGGGAGCATTGTGGAGATTTTATGGTGAATGGGCACCGGTTGAAGAAGTACATCCCGGGATCTCCGGTGGATATGATTGCCCCACTTCACCTTGAGTGAGACCGCCCCGAGTTTGGTCAAGCTAATGACCTTAAAGAAGCGCTTGGTGGGAGGCAACCCATTGGTAGTCATCTTTCGCTTTTCGTTTTCGTTTTTGCTTTCATTTTTCTTTTTTTTTGTGTGTTTTTGTGTGTTTGGAGTTTGTGTGCTAGTGTTTAAGTAGCATGGAAGCCTTGCATGGCATGTGGATGATGATGATGAACCCCTCATCAATTATGGGTGGAGCGGATGCGGAACTTGGACGGCTAGCGGTACCTAGCGCGGGTCCCGACGCCATAACGAACACCTTGAGCTCTCTACCATCGTTGATAGGATCATCCACCATCAATCCATTTGAATGAACCCAAATACCGAAACAAACGATTTTACATTGTGAGGATCCTCTTTCACTCTTCTTTACTTCATTTACATATTGGGGACAATGTGTTTCTAAGTATGGGGTGGGGTTTTCATGATCACTTGCATGATTAGCATCTAGGATAGTTTAATATTGTCACATGTTTTGCATTGTACATAGATATTTCGAAAAATCCAAAAAAATCAAAAAATTTAAAAAATTTTAGTGCTTCTAAGCTTGGGTATGACCCTTATGATGAGATTGTCTTGTGAATTGGCTATGGATGGCCTTATGTATTGAATTGATGTATGCATATGTGGACTTGAAGTACTTATCTTGAATCCCATGAGTGAATTGTGATCATGAATGTTTGCCTTGATTGGATTGAGGATTGATGATCGAAATTATATGCTAGTTCTTGCACATCATTTAGTAGTGATTAAGACAATTCATCTTTCTTTACTTCTCATCTTGATCATGTTATTTGAGCACCTCAATTGATATAAATTTGACCTCTTTTGACCCATCCGGGAAATAGGAGCATGATAGTGTGTTGATGTGTGTGAAAAGCAAGTGTGGGGTGAAGTTGTTGATGAAAGTATGCGGTGAATGAAGTGCCGAATTTGTTGTGAAAAGTGTAGGAAAAAAAAAGGTTTGGGGACTTTCGTTTTGATGATGAGTAACTTGGCACCATTCACATAATCGAGTGTTTCTGCCTTGCCAAAGTCGGATAAACCGAATGTCCTAACGAGCCTTGGTATGTGTGCCCGGTGTGAGACACCTCCGAAAAATCATGAGGTCCGCTAATCACCAAGGTTTCGGGTTTTGTACACCAATGCCATTGCCTCAAAAATAAAAGAAAAAAGAAGTGAAAAAGAAAAGAAAACAAAGAAAAGATGGAGAAAATATACACTTGTGGTGAAGTTGATCAAAAATAAAATTGTGGAGTTAGTTCCTTTCCCGGATTAGCATCACATAACCTAAAAATTCCCACCTAATCACAACGTTTCTTAGCCTCTTCCTTCCAAAGTCCTTGTGACCTATTTGCATGTGTGTAAGACTTAGTAATCTAGATTGGATATGCTCATGATCATCTTGACTTCTTCATTGTTACCTTTCATGCATGCTTTCTAGTTAAGTATAATTGTGTTTCCATGCCTTCATTTGTTTGGTGCATGATTCCTTTTCCATTTTCCATTAAACATGACTATGAAGGTGATCCAATATTAGAAGCACGATTCCAAAAACATTTTGTTGTTTTTCTGCTTGCATAAATCATGTCATCTCTTAGTCTATAGTTGGGACTTGCTCGGGGACGAGCAAACCTTAAGTATGGGGTATTTTAATAACACGATTTATGACGTTAGTCTAGGCATCCATTTAGATAGTTTTTCCCGCTATTCATGCATAGTTTAGCATTAGTTCGTGACAAATTGCACTTAATTCATGTATGTTGTTACGATAGACGTCTAGACGAACTTTTGCTTGTTTTGTAGGTATTTTGGGAGCTTTTGGAGCTTAATCGATACATCCAAGGATCATTCCTCGCAATGACACACCTTGGGACTCATTGGGAAGCAAGTTAGGAGCAAGAGAGAACACATAGGACCATGTTGGTGCATGCCTTGCACCAACTCATGGCTCAACGATCAAAAGAAGGCTGAAACACCAAAACCACTGTTCGTGGCACTTCCACGGCCGTGGAATGGACTGTGATTCCCTCTGTACAGTTGGGACAGCTGTCCCACGATCTCCATAACCGACTCTTGCAAATGGTGAAGGCTATAAGTACCCTTGCAGGCTCATTCTAAAGGGGCATCCACTACACACCTTACCTCACACACATTCTCTCCCATACTTTGTCATTTTGGAATTGGATTGGAGCTACTCTTGGAGGAGGAGAAAAGACTTCCATTGGAGAAGAAGAGAAGAACACACCATTCTTAGAGTTTCTTAGTTTTTAGAGTGAAGTTTGTTGGAAATATTTTCTAGGGTTGTAAGAACGATTCGAACCTTCTTTTGAAGGGCTGTAATCTTTTAATACTTATTCAGCTCGTTTTTCTTGTTCTATTTGTTTCATCTCTCTTTCATTTCATCCTCTTGATATGTACTCCATGATTTTATGCTTGATGATTTTGATATTTGAGATGCATGTTGTTGGCTAAATAGATGTGATTCTAGGGTAAGGAAATGATGGTTATGGCTTGGACTATGATAGGATAGACTTAAACGTTCCTTTGGATGAATTGTTTGCTCAAACCTACCCTCTGTTGTGAATCACGGCCTGTTCTAGGAGGTTCCACGGCCGTGGAAGTGAGGAACTGACCGTGGTTCCGCCTGACTTGCTTGTATTGATAAATCTAAGTGTTAGGTTGTTAGATTGTTGAAACCCTAGTGTTTGTTGAGCTAGATCTATCCTAGGGTGACCTAGTGTTAGCAACTAAGTGTAAGAAGAGACCTACCCGGTGATTCTTGCCCTTAGGTACCAAAGATGATGAACTCTAGGTAGTAGTGAGCCTCACTAGCCGTTATTGGACTGAGTGTGCTAGGATATATGTATAGGACTTGCCTTCCCGAGACCTACCCGGTGAGGAAAGGTTAGATCCCTAGATAGAAATCCGGTTTGTGTAGAATTCCTAACAAAAGGTTCTTTGAGACTTACCCGGTGATAAGACCTTAGGAACGGACTAGTGGAACATGAGACCTACCCGGTGATTCATCCATTTTAGAAACACCCACTCCCAACATACTATAGATGATCCAAAGAATGACTAGATAGCTTGAGTCAGATAGCATGAATTATAGTCTATATTTTGGAGCCTGTTTAGACGTTTTATCTTTCATAATCTGCATGTTTGTATGTATATTTTGTGATTATATTACCATTTCATCTACCTTTGCGAGAATCAAGGTCTACACCTAGTTTTGTTGTAATCGTAGGTAAAATGGCACGTTTTGCATCAAAAAGGAGCAAAATGAGCTATGGAGTCATTGAAGCTACATTGAGTAACATAAGGAACCATCCACGAAGCATAGCTATGGATTTAGGACTCACTTTGGACCAGATTTGAGAGATTTCACATTTAGTTGTGACTCACCTCGGTTGACCACAGATTCACCTCGACCGAGGTGATCCAGAGAAGCCAACTTGACCGAGGCGAATACCTAGGACGCGGCGAGAATATTTTATTCTTGGCTGAGATCTTTTATATTTGGAAAGTGATCTTATATTTTTGGGCTTGGCTCCTAGAAGGAAGAAGATATGCTAGATCATATATTTTACCTATATTTATGGGCAAAGATCTCTTCTAAGATATCTTATCTTTGGAGGGTTATTTTCCTATAAAAAGGGTTGGATTTCCACAAATCCAACATCTCGCTTACACCGAAAAATCCGCATTCAGTTGGGAATCACACAGCAGCCGTACTCCAGTTGGGAGATTTGAAGAACCTTTTTGAAGGTTGAAGGAAGATTGAATATTGTAGCTTTTATAGCTTTTGGAAGGTTTTCTTGTAAGATTACCTTAGATTCTCTTCCTTGTTGTCTTGCTTGTTGGATTTATATCCAAGGAACGCTTTGTTGTGATATTTGATTCAGTTATTGAAGTCTTTTCATTAAATTTTTCTTGTTCAAATATTCACCTTCTTCCCATATATTTGATTAATACTTTCATGATGATGAGTGGCTAATTTCCTTGTGTGATTCTAGGGTGATTGGCTGAAGGTTGTGGGAAAAAAAATGATAGAATAATCTTAGATTCCAGTAGGACCCTGAAAGTTCGAGTCTTTAACCTTAACCCCAAGCATCTCGCTCAATCGATGAACATCTCGGCCGGGGTGGAATTTGGCTGACCGAGGTGACTTATCTGATCCGAAACTGAGAGTTAAGTGTTAGAGTTTGCCAAATCCTATTCTTATTACACCTTCCGTGGTTCAATGCAAGCCTAGGATGAGACTTACCCGGTAATTCCTTAGTTTGTGTACCTAAGATCATAAGTGTAGGTAATAAAGGTTTATCCTTTATTGGGGTTTGAGTGTGCTTTCATCCCATCTTTGTGAGTTAGCCTGAGACTTACCCGGTAAAGGTTGATTCTATTCCCTTAGATGGTGTGTTAGTTTGAGGATATAGTTCTTTATCTTGATTCCTTGAGACTTACCCGGTAATAGGAGTTACGGTTTAGGATTAGTGAGTAGTGAGACTTACCCGGTAATCTATTCTTCTTTAGTAACACCTTCCCCATGCAAAAACCTCAGCTTTGTCCGCTTATCTTTAGATCTTGAGTTAGAACCACAACTAGATGCTTTAATCCCTAGAATTACATGTTTGCTTTATTGACTTCTTATTCATCTTTGATTGTGTTAATTGCCTTTGTGTTCGTATTTACAAAAGCATACCGTAACTGGACTTTGTTTCACTAAGTCCCTATGATCGACCCCTGGAATTCCTTACTTTTACTACGATTGACCCGTACACTGCGGGTTCGCATCCTTGTTTTAAGCTTACGTCTAGGGTTATAAATTTAAAGCTTGCACACACCGTTTGGAGCGAACAAGTTTTTGGCGCCGTTGCCGGGGACTTGGTCTAGACCGAGCCGGTTGCGGTTTGCTTTCGGGGCACTTGCCCCTGTTGCTACTAACTACTCTTTCTACGAGTTTTGTAGTTTTCTGGATTTCCGATGACTACATTTGATCCAGCCTGGATAGCAAGGCAAAGTGCTAGGGAGGACCATTATGAATACTTGGAGGAGAAGTACTCCTTCTATTGGTACAACAATGAATGGGAAAGAGAAGAGGCCATTAAGCATGAACTTGCAATGTGGGATGAACTGAATGTCCCTAAAAAGATTTGTGAGCAACCCCTTGAAGATTCTCTTGAATCAAGATGGGAGAGGTTGATGAAGAAGGTGGAGGAGCTCAAGGAAAGCACCCTATCCTATGCTAAGCCGGAAGAGGAGCATAAGGAAGTGCTGCAAGTTCCAAGCACCCCTCCAATCAAACCAGAAGTTTCTCCTGAAGCTTTTGAGGGAGAAGAAGATTTGGAAGATTTCGATCTAACTGTTGAGACCTCGGCCGAGGTGAAAGAGAGATCGGCCGAGGTGGAGGAAAAATCTGTAGAACTGCAAGATACGGAGAACCTTGGCCAAATTACTGAGACTGTGGTCAAGGTGGAAGAAAGATTAGCTGAGTTGGGAGGGATTTCGTGTGTGGAATATCAACCCAACATGAAACTTTTCTCAAGCTTTGGAGAACTTTACGAGGTACATTCTCCTACTTCATTTGAAATCCCTATTAAAATTTCTGAATTCTTCAGGAATGCACCGGAGAGTTGGAGGTCTCTTTCGAAAGAACCTCCTAAGATCAAGATGAAACCTCCCTTGAAACTGTTGGAAGAAGATACTCCTTGGATTATAAGGAGTGGAGTTTGCAAGCACTACACCTTTAAGGCGATGAAGTGTCTCTTGTTCAAGTATGGGGTCCCTCGCATGCTAAGGACCTTGTACCATCCCCATGCTAAAGATGGGGAAGCTAATAGGATTCTCGAGAAGTTGTTTTCTCGATCAAGGAAAGGATGGGACGCAAGGCTAGATTATGTCCCATTGAAGTGCAGGAAGGCTAGAAGGATTCCGGTGAGAATCAAACCGTACAAGCTTGTACGTGGGAGATCTTACCATTTGCCGGTGAAATTAGGAACCGGAATCTTTTTGGAAGAATTTTATGATGGATGTGATGAGCACTCCATGGTGTTCAAGGTACATTGAGTAATTCTATGGAGAAGGGTCCAGCTAGCGACCTTAAACCAAGCGCTTCTTGGGAGGCAACCCAATGTATTGCTTTCTTCTCCCTTTTCTAGTTTAGTTTAGATAGTTGCTTTGTTTTGTCTTTGTTTTCTTCTAGACAACAACCAGGTATTCCAAAAGGAAGGATCACAGTTCAGGAGCTACACTGGAAGAACAAAATTTCAAGAAGTTGAGGAAACGAGCTTTATTGAGATACATCTCGGGTACTGTGTTCGCCACTTAGCGTGCGTGCAAATAAGCTTTAAATTTATAAAACTAGAATCAAGCAAGCGAACCCGCAGTGTACGGATCGGCGTAGATTAGCAAGTATTCCAGAGTATCGAACACAGAGATTTGGGGGGAACAAATTCGATTTCAAATTATCAAGCAAGTAATGTAAGAGCTTTGCAAATTATTGGGAAAACAACAATCCTAAAGTCCAAGTATCTAGTTGTGGCAATCGATTCAAGATATACTAATGATATAAGGACAGAGTTAAGATATGCAAAGGTATGCTAATGTAAGGTAATCGTACGGTGAAGTTCCAAAAACCTTATATGACTCACCCACAAGACACTCTCTATAAAGGTTGTTGAGGCTTCAATATAGAAAGGTTCTAAAGATAAGAATTAATATCAAATACCCAAACTTGTAATCCAAGGATCAAGACTAACTAAATCGATTAAGGTTGTGACACTCACAATCGAGGTAGAGGTTGTTGAGGCTTCACTACCACCTAGAAAAGGCAAGCCTAAACTAAGTTAAAGCAAATCTTTAACTTTGGATTAAAGTAAAAGCAAGTTCGTAGACTTAAGGCAAATCACGGTTAGTTCTTGAGGTTCCACGGCCGTGGACTCAAGAACAGGCCGTAAATTAAGGTTCGTCGACGATTCTCTTTAACTCTCAGGGTCCAATTTATTTACAATCGATCTATCATCATCTAAGCCACAACTATCAACCCTTCACCTTAGAATTGTTAAGAGTTTTTAGCCAACAATAGTCATATTGATATCAAATTCAAAGATTAAAAGATTGAAAGATGAAAACTTCCGAAAACTTTCAATAAACTTCAAACCAATTTCAAAGTCACAATCAAGAACAAATATCGTCACTAGATTCGGAATAGAACAAACAAACACAATCTTAGATAAGAAGGAAGAACGGGATGTCAATTCGTCTTCTAAATCAAACCTAAGCAAGAAGCGAAATCTCCTTGCGAACAATCTTCCGAATCTTCGATATTCCGTCAATCCGGAAATCTCAATCACAATCTCCACCAAAGTGCGAGATTAGGGCAGCTCCAAACGTAAACGTAGGATTCGTCTATGCGTAAGTGAAGGTGACTGAATCTCTCTTCGTCCGTCCTTTTATAGTGTAAGATAAACTTTCGGCCCGGCCCAATCTTTTAAAAGATCGTGGCTTAAAGTGTGGCGAAAAGGATCGCCAAGATCACGGTCGTCGAAGGTTCCACGACCGTAATTTAGAGCGTGGAAATCAACACGGTTTGAACCAATGATATCACGACCGTAGAAGTTACTGGAATGAACCACGCTTCACTTGCTAGGGTTCCACGGCCGTTGACTTGAACGTGGAATGTAGTACGGTCGTATTTTAGAGCGTGGTTTAGGGCAAGAACGTGATTCTTCCCTAGCCTCGTTCATTCTCCAAGTTGAACTCCTTTTTGCTCCTAAGAATGCCCTCAATCCATGGACATTGCAAACAACTTCATCCTTGCTCAATTCCGTTCGGAAATGGCTCTCAATCACCTATAATCAACATAAAGCTTGTGTAGACATCCATATCGACAATATAGGCAAACTAGCTCACAAATGCAACAATGCTCAATCAATGACTATCAATATGAATCAAATACACTTATAAAACGTGCCTGAAATATCACAATATTTCATGCTAACAAATAACCCCATACTTGCAACTTGCTTGTCCCTAAGCAAGGTCTTTCAAAAGCTTTTAAAACAAGAGTTATGATGAAATATGTGTACCTTCTCAAAGCAATACTTCTTTTTGATGAATGTGCCTTCTAAACAATAGATCATTCTCAAATCTTGCTTCATTCGTTTATAAGACTTTCATACACTTAATCAAAGAGTAAAGAGTAAAGAAAACTCATAAATCAATCAAACTTCCATACAAGCATCATAACCTTCAAACATTATCAAAATCAATCATAAGAAACTTCAATTTAGATCACCAAGCCATATAACATTCTCTTGATCTTAAGGACTTCCAAAGAAGAAGGTCTAGAATGTGGAAAGGGAAGGAAACTTTAAGGAATGTGGTGCATGAATCCGGGAAAGTGGACAACTACTCTTTCTTCTTCTCTTGCGGTTTCCGCACAACTTTGAGCTTCGCTCTTTTCCTTTCATTTTTCGACTTTATTTTTGGAGTTATGGATAGAGGTGCACAAAAACTGAAGCCTTGGAGATTGGCGTTTCTCAATTTTTATGAGATGCCTCAAACCCTTAGCGCACATACCATAATCCGCTAGGAATATCGCTTAATCCGACTTTGGCAAGACACAAACACCCGGCTATGTGAATGGTGCCGAGTTACTCATCGTCATGATTGACTTCCCTAAACCTACAATTTCTTTCTATTCTTTTGATTGCAAATAATTGCTCTCATGGCCCTCCCACATCAAACATGCCTTTTTCATTCACTTCTCCAAATTCCCGGATAGGTAAAGGAGGTCAATATTTCAATGAGGAGCTAAATGATCAAAGAAAGAAGAAAGACTAATCGAATTGCCTTAATCATTTCAACAAGAAGTATAAGAACTTATAGTGTGATTTCAACTTCAATTCCTCAACATGATTTAAGTAACATTCATCACATTATGAAACTTGCAAAAGAGGTATAATCAACTCATTCAATTCCTTTTCAATTCACTATTCGTTTAAGCATGCAATTGTCATCAAACTCAATTCACAAGTAGTGATTATCATTGAAATCATCTCAATTCATTAGAAGCACAAAATTTTCAAAATTTTTCAATTTTTATGTTATTTTCAAGTTCTTTTTCATGCAATGCAATAATGAAACGTGCAACAATATAATGAACATGCAAGATAGTCTCGAATAGAAGCAAACATAGTGAGTAAGAGTTATTACAAACTTTTAGTCACACCCCACCCCATACTTGGAACAAACATTGTCCCTAATGTTCAAATAAAAGAAAGAAAAGAAGAAAAGAAAAAGAAACTCACAAAATGGCGGTGGAGCGGCTAAAGCAATCGGTCATGCAAATCATCATCACTGCGGTGCTAGTGGAGGAGGGAATGGAGAGAAGCTAGGATCATAAAACCGCCCAAACTGCTGGCGGTAGACATCTCTCATCATGTGATCGAGGTCGTCCAAGCGTCCATCTCTAGCATCGGCTCGTATCTCCAATGCTCCCACTCTCTCTGAAAGACCAGTAGCCCAATCCGGCATCTGCTCATACCATCCCGGAGCCTGGCTGTACCATGCTGGAGCGTCGGATGGTGCGGGTGCTGGTGTAGGTGCAGATGGTACTTGTGTAGACCATGGAGGTGGAGCTCCATACCATGTAGGAGGTGTCTCAGCCCATGTGGGTCTCTCCCTCACGCTGGCGCGGTGAGAAGACGAGCCTGAAGCTCTGGCGGGACGTGGACAACGTCTAGGCATATCGGGGGCCGCATCCGGCTGATCCGGAAACGTGCCAAACTGCTGCTCGGCTCCTCCTCCACCCTCAAACTGATCCCTCATCTCCTCCTCCTCAACTACTGGCGGTGGTGGGACATATGGTGGAGCTGCAATCTTGTTCGCATGCATGGCAACGAACGTCTCCTTCCAATTATGGCGTCCAGCCATAATGGAATACTCCTGTAGCCACTCAATACCCCTACCCGTCCTACTCTCCCAAGGCATGGCCGCATAAGGCGGACCTCTATGTGTGGGGAAGATGAGACCTCTAGTCATGAAGGCATGAAGTCCTAAGGGTACGGCTGGTATGCGGGTACACGCAGAAAAATCAACTCCCAATGCCCTAGCAAGGTGGGTAACTATCCCACCGTATCCAATGTTGCCCTTCCTCTTGTTCTTAAGCTTGCTCATAGTAGCAGTTAGGAGGGTGGCACAATCAGCTCGGCGCCCATACAGCATAGAATACAGCAGAAATAGCTCATCCGTCTTGATCTTTTGGGGCGTCTCCGTCCTAGGGAAGAGACACTCCGAAAGAACACGATGAGCAATCTTCAAGGCTAAGTGGTACATCAACTTAGCCTTGGTGTCAGCAGGTTGCCAGCGGTCCTCGCTGGCGTAGATCATAGCAACTTCCTCCCAAAAATCTTTGGCGTAAACGCCACTTGGAAAGCGACCGTTAAAGGTCTCATGGAACCCAAAGAAGGTTCCGAACTCACGGATGGTAAAATCATAGTTTCTTTCCATAAGACGGAAAGAAACGGTCCTATCCACATGGTTGTGCTCGAAAGACGTCACAACCTCCCTCGTAATCTCCTCATAAGCGTCTTCTCGGATAGCCGAGAAGACAACTAGTCCGGCTCTATCCAAGAGCCAAGTAAGGTCATCTATAATGTTAAGAGGAGCTAAATCCTCTAACAATAGGTACCTAGGTCCAATCACAGCCCTCTCATGGATCCTCTCAAATGCATCGAGGTGATCCTCATGAATAGTCGGTACTCTAGGGCTAGGAGGTGAGGGTGATGAAGGTGATGATGGAGGTGAAGGGGAAGAAGGTGGTGGTGCTCTAGAGGATGAAGAAGAAGAGGGATTACCCTTCCCCTTCTTGTTTTGGTCATTCTTCTTCTCTTTGATTCTCCCAGAAACTCTCCTCACAAAGTCCATCACTGTTAAGAATCACGGTCTGTTCTTGCCTTTCCACGGCCGTGGAACTTCCAGGAACCGTGATTCGTCTCAGTTTTTCTCAAATCTCAACAATCAACACTCAAATTCAGCAATTAGGCAGCCCTAGTCTAATTCCTTCCAGTTTCAAACAGTTCTCCTACAATTTCTAGCAAAAACGAACTCAAATTGACAAAGATCAAGAAGAGTGGAAAAAACCAAGGTTTCGGATTTTAAAATCCGAATTGTGCGTTCGTTGGTGATTTTCCGCTCGATTCGTTGCTTGGATCTTGTTGGTGGATGAATTTGCTTCAATTTGGAAAGAAGAATCGTTGAAAACGGTTAACGAACGAAGATTTGGGAGGAGGGGCGTGGATTCGGCGTTTTGGGTCGTGGAATTGGGTATTTGTGGAGTGTTTTTGTGAAGAACGTGGTTTATATAGTGACAGGCAAAATTTTGAAAATCACGGTCTGTCGGGGGGTTCCACGGCCATGGAATTGTACGGAACCGTGGTTTTGGTGATTTTTCAAAGGCTTTTGGAAATTACGGTCACTGTAGCTGTCACGACCGTGGTTTAGGTCGTGGAACTTTCTGTAAAGCTCCAAAGTCCAAGTTTCGTCACTTTTCTTCAACATTACTATTCCCTTTTTCTTTTCCATCATTCCTACATCCAAAAACATGAACATACCGGAAGGAATCGAAGGCAAAACAAAGCAAAAACGTCTAAACTAAGCTAAACTATGAATCGAAAACAAAAACAAAAATGCAATACCTTGGGTTGCCTCCCAAGAAGCGCTTTGTTTAAGGTCCGTAGCTAGACCAATCTCGCACTTATTCGAGTGCGGTAGGCGCGAACTCTTCAGCTTGGAGTTCCGGCGTATACTTCTTGAGTCGTTGGCCGTTCACCTTAAAGCTTCCGCCCGCTTCACCCAATACTTCAACTGCACCATGGGGGAAAATACGCTTAATTAGAAAAGGTCCGGTCCAACGAGATTTAAGCTTACCTAGAAAGAGACAAAGCCTTGAATTGAAGATGAGAACTTGATCTCCTTCTTTGAAGTCCTTTGGAATGATATGCTTATCATGCCAACGCTTTTCTCTCTCCTTATAGATCTTGGCGTTTTCATAAGCGTTCAAGCGGAGTTCGTCCAGCTCATTAAGTTCTAGGAGACGCTTCTCTCCCGCTTCCTTCATGCTGAAATTCAACCACTTGATAGCCCAAAACGCCTTGTGCTCTAACTCTATCGGTAGGTGACAAGACTTCCCATACACAAGGTTGTATGGTGTGGTTCCTATGGGTGTCTTGTACGCAGTCCGGTACACCCACAATGCATCATCAAGCTTCAAAGACCGATCCTTCCTAGTCCTTGAAACCGTCTTCTCTAAGATTCCTTTGATCTCCCTATTTGAGATCTCAACTTGTCCACTTGTTTGTGGATGATAAGGGGTGGCGATCTTGTGAGTAACCCCATACTTAGCTAGAAGAGCTTCAAAGCGCCGGGCAATGAAGTGAGAACCTCCATCACTAATGATAGTCCTTGGTGTCCCAAATCGTGGGAAGATGGTTTTGTTGAAGAATTTAACCACAACCATGGCATCATTGGTGGGAGAGGCAATTGCTTCCACCCATCTAGAAACGTAATCCACTGCCAACAGTATGTATTGGTTTCCACAAGAAGATGGGAATGGTCCCATAAAGTCTACTCCCCAAACATCGAAAATCTCCACTTCTTGGATGTTGTTGAGGGGCATCTCATTCCTCCTAGAGATATTACCTGTTCTTTGACAAGCATCGCAGCAAGAAACAAAGGATTGCACATCTCTAAATAAAGTAGGCCAAAAGAATCCGGATTGCAATACCTTTGCGCTAGTCTTGTTCGAACTAGAGTGTCCTCCACAAGGTAGTGAATGACAATGGCGGATGACACTTTGCATCTCATCTTCCGGCACACATCGCCGAATGATGCCATCCGGACCTCTCTTAAAGAGGAGAGGCTCGTTCCAAAAGTATTCCCGGACATCCTTAAAGAACTTCTTCCTTTGTGCGTAGGATAATCCGGGTGGTATCTCCTGACAAACCAAATAGTTAACAAAATCAGCAAACCATGGTTCGTTACCTTTGGAGATCACGTCGATGCACTCCTCTATAATGTGTAGGTGTTCGTCCGGGAAGGAGTCATCGATGGGTAAATGGTCGTCCTCTAGATGTGTTAGGCGACTCAAGTGATCCGCAACAGAATTTTCTGAACCTTTCTTGTCGCGGATCTCTAGATCGAATTCTTGTAGGAGAAGAATCCATCTAATTAGCCTTGGCTTCGCATCTTTCTTCGCAAGGAGGTACCGAATCGCAGCATGATCCGTGTAGACAATCACCTTTGCACCTACAAGATAAGAGCGAAACTTGTCAATAGCATAGACAATGGCTAAAAATTCCTTTTCGGTAGTGGCGTAATTGAGTTGCGCTTCATCTAGCGTCTTGCTAGCATAGTATATGGCATGGGTTCGTCCTTCCTTTCGTTGTCCAAGAACAGCTCCTATAGCTACGTCACTAGCATCGCACATAACCTCAAAGGGAAGAGTCCAATCCGGAGGTTGGATAATAGGTGCTGAAATTAGAGCTTTCCGGATTGTGTTAAACGCATCCAAACATTCCTGCGAAAACTCAAAAACTGCATCCTTCATCAATAGATTAGTGAGCGGTTTTGATATTTTAGAGAAGTCTTTAATGAAACGTCTATAAACTCCAGCATGTCCTAGGAAACTTCTTATCCCTTTCACCGAAGTTGGGGGAGGAAGTTTCTCTATGGTCTCTATCTTAGCTTTATCTACTTCTATCCCTCTATTAGAGATTAAGTGACCTAATACAATTCCTTCCTTAACCATAAATTGACACTTCTCCCAATTTAGAACTAGGTTAGTGTCTTCACACCTTTGTAAAACAAGAGAAAGGTTAGAAAGGCAATCGTTAAAAGAGGAACCGTATACGGAGAAGTCGTCCATGAAGACCTCCATGATTTCCTCAATGTATTCGGAGAAGATGGCCATCATGCACCGTTGAAAGGTGGCTGGGGCATTGCAAAGCCCGAACGGCATTCTCCTATAAGAAAACGTACCCCATGGGCACGTGAATGTGGTCTTCTCCTGATCATCCGGGTGTATCGGAATCTGAAAGAAACCACTATAACCGTCAAGATAGCAAAAATGTGAATGTTGTGCTAACCTTTCAAGCATTTGATCAATGAGTCTGGGTTGCATCAAGAAGTTTAAGAATTTCCTTCTTGACAACCTCCTTCATGGTCGGATTCAACCGTCTTTGAGGTTGTCTTGAAGTTCTGAAATCTTCCTCCATTAATATCTTATGCATGCATAGGGAGGGTTTAATTCCTACTAAGTCCTCAATAGTGTAGCCTAAATCTTTCCTATGTTTCCTAAGGACAATCATGAGCTGATCATGTTCATCTATGCTTAGATCGGAACTAACAATAACCGGAAAGGTAGAATTAGGTCCTAGAAAAGCGTACCTTAGATGAGTAGGAAGTTGTTTTAATTCCATCGCTTTCGGAGCTTCCAATGATCCTTGAGGAGCATCCGATGTCTCCTTAGAAGTCTCTAAGGGTGTTGAATGTGTGGGAGAAGAGTCAAAGGAAGTTGAAGAAGTGTCTCGATCACCCCTTTCCACGGCCAAAATTACGGTTTCCCTATGTCCTCCACGGCCGTGGTTTAGGGCGTGGAAGGGAAATACGGTCTCTCTGCTTTCTCCACGACCGTATAACTCTCTGGAGTGGGACACGGTTTTGTTTGTGAAATCCACGGCCGTGGAATATAGTGTATGGCCGTGGATTCTCACGTTTTCTACCTCATCGTGGAGTTTTTCAAACTCCACTTCACACATCTCTTCTTGTGCTTCTAAGGCTTCAATTGCCTCATTGCACTCCTCTTCTTCCCCTACATTTGTTAGACTCATAGTGATAACCTTTTGTAAAGGATCGTTGAAGAGAATAGCACTTACCTCCTCCCTAGACAACCCTTCTTCGTCTTGGATATTGAATATATCCTCATCAAAGATTGGCTCCTTCACTAGAGTGGAAAGAACGAACTCTACCTTCTCTTCTCCTATATCAAAAGCGAGTCTACCATTCTTGCAATCGACTATGCAGCCGGAAGTTGCAAGAAACAGTCTTCCGAGTATGATCGGGACCGGACTATCTACAGGAATGTCAAGCACGACAAAATCAATGGGGACAAAGAATTTACCTAGCTTGACCGGGACGTCTTCTACAATACCGACGGGGCGAGTAATGGATCGATCCGCCATGTACAACGTCATCTTCACCGGTTTAGGGTCGCCTAAACCGATCTTCCTACATAATGCAAGTGGTATGATGCTCACACTTGCTCCCAAGTCACATAATGCATCATATGTGACATCTCCCACTCCTATGGGAATGCAAAACGACCCCGGATCCTTTAGCTTTGGGGGCATTTTCTCCTTCATGGTCTTGATGAGATCCGAAGAATCCGAACTCATCTTAACCTCACCGAAATCTTCTAGCTTCCTCTTGTTAGAGAGGAGCTCCTTCAAGAACTTGCCATAAGCCGGCATACCTACAATAGCATCAATAAAGGGTATATTAATATGCAGCTTGCTCATGAGTTCTATAAACTTACCAAATTGTTTATCTAGGCGCGCTCTCGCTCTAGATTGAGGGAATGGTAGGGGAGGTTTATAAGCCGGAGGAGGAACGTAGACATCTTCCTTCTCCTTCCCCTTCTCTTTGTCTTTCTCAACGGAGACTTCAACAAACTTAGGCTGCGGATCGGTGGTATTCTCTCCGCTCCTAGTTGTGATTGCCATAACCCTTCCCTTAGGGTTGTCCTCCGTCTTTCCTGGAAGTTTCCCTTGATTCCTAGGAACTTCCTCCGCATGGCTGAACATTTGGTTTTCTAAAACCTTTTGGGCTTTATCAACCTTAGAAATTTGATCATCAACCTTAATGATGCGGTTCTCCAACCCTTGAAGCTTTCCCAAAATTGTTTCCAACATGGGATCGGGCTTCTCCTTCCCCGAAGTGTTTCCTCCATTAGATGTTTGTCCCTGGCTTTTCAAAGGAGTAGAGGAAGAGGAAGGTGGAGTTAGTGAATTCGAATTGGAAGGATAAGAGTTACCGGAATTTTTTTGATTGGAGCGCCAATTGTTGTTGTTTGAACCCCTATTGTTGTTCCAATTGTTGTTCCGGTTGTTGTTATTGCCATTCCAATTGTTATTCCGGTTGTTGTTCCGGTTATTGTTGTTGTTGTTGCGGTTTTTGTTATCACCGCCATTGTTGTTGTTGCCCAAATAGCCAACATCCTTTCCTTGTTGCTTTGGAAAGATGGTCTTGATAGCCTCCTTCAACTCTTTGATCTCATTGTTGAGGGAGAAAATTTGACTTTGAGCTTCATGTGTGAGCTTCGCTCCTTGCTCCACATGATTTCCCTCCACCTTTCGGTGGGAATACTTCTCTATGACTCTTGCTTGCTTCTCAATGAAGTCCCAAGCGTCATCTTCTCTCATGTCCATGAATGTGCCACATGAGAGGGATTGGAGCTTGAATTGTGTCTCCACATCCAGCCCCTTATAGTAAATCTCCAGCAATGCAAGCTTGGATATGTCATGATGAGGGCAATCCAATAACAAGTCCTGAAACCTTTTCCATGATTGAAACAAACTTTCGTTAGATCTCATGGAAAATGCATTAATTTTACCTCTAAGTTCCGCCGTTTTGGATGGCGGAAAGAACTTAGTGAGGAACTCCGCGGAAAGGTCTTCCCACGTGTCTAGTTTCCCACTAGGAAGAGCTTGGTACCAAGACAACGCTTTCCCCTTCAAGGAGAAGAAGAAAGGCTTGAGCTTATAGTTGTTGGTAGTAGCATTCTTCGGCCTCATTGTCGCCATCATACACTCAAAGTTTTGCAAGTGTTGGTGTGGAGATTCAGCGCTTGTCCCGCCAAATTGGTTTTGGCGAACAAGAGTAATAACTTGAGGGTTGAAGCTAAACCCTTGTACATCATCAGCATCAAAATTCACGCCCAAACGGCGCGGTTGTTGTGTTGGATCCATCCTTTGGCCAAGAGTTCTTGGCTCATCATCTACACGTTCGATCCTCGCATTCCTAGGTGGAATGCAGCGATTAGCGGCTCCCCGTGGATGAAAAGGATTCACATTGATCGTGGGATCAATTTCCTCTAGTGGTGGCATGGAGGAATCGCTATCATCAGCGGATGAATGACTTCTTCTTTATGATCTTGATGCCCGTCTTGAGGATTTCTTGCTCCCCTTATTCTTAAGGTTGCTTAGTTCTATCCTCATCTGGAACATCATATCTTTTAGATCGTTAACTTGGGATTGATGACGATCCATCTCATCCCGGCGAATATTCTCATTTCATTGGAGTTGAGCTTCTTTCTCCGCTAACTCCGCTTGAAGATCACGTTCGTGTTCTTCAGCCATCTTCTTTTCCTTTCGCTTTTGTCTTAAAGTCTTCTCAAGCTCTTGATCAAGAGGCAAGAGATCTCCGGTGTTCCTAGACCTAAGCATGCACTTGAAAAGATATCAAATAACAAGGGAGAAGCTTCCAAGCTTGACAACCGGCTACCGAATCTGGCCTAGACCAAATCCCCGGCAACAGCGCCAAAAACTTGTTCGGCACATAGCGTGCGTGCAAATAAGCTTTAAATTTATAAAACTAGAATCAAGCAAGCGAACCCGCAGTGTACGGATCGGCGTAGATTAGCAAGTATTCCAGAGTATCGAACACAGGGATTTGGGGGGAATAAATTCGATTTCAAATTATCAAGCAAGTAATGTAAGAGCTTTGCAAATTATTGGGAAAACAACAATCCTAAAGATCCAAGTATCTAGGTGTGGCAATCGATTCAAGATATACTAATGATATAAGGACAGAGTTAAGATATGCAAAGGTATGCTAATGTAAGGTAATCGTACGGTGAAGTTCCAAAAACCTTATATGACTCACCCACAAGACACTCTCTATAAAGGTTGTTGAGGCTTCAATATAGAAAGGTTCTAAAGATAAGAATTAATATCAAATACCCAAACTTGTAATCCAAGGATCAAGACTAACTAAATCGATTAAGGTTGGGACACTCACAATCGAGGTAGAGGTTGTTGAGGCTTCACTACCACCTACAAAAGGCAAGCCTAAACTAAGGGGGGTGTATTCAATCGAGACTTTTAAAGATTTTGACGGATTCTTAATAATCATAGGATTTGCAAATTCTGTGGAAAATTTTAATTCTATATAGAGTCAATACATATTTTGTGGAAATCTTATGTGTTGGGGGAAGATTTCTATGGATTTTAGGTAGTTATAAAAGTAATGAAAAATCCTACAAAATCAATGAAATAATAGATTCTTTTAAAATCCACATACTTTTAAATACCATAGGAATTTTATGGAAAATTTTAAATCCTAATTGAATACCTACAGATTTATATGGACTTTTAAAAATCTATATTCAATACCCATAGACTTTTAAACACCAAAAAATTCCTATAGACTCTTAATTGAATACACCCCCCTAAGTTAAAGCAACTCTTTAACTTTGGATTAAAGTAAAAGCAAGTTCGCAGACTTAAGGGAAATCACGGTTAGTTCTTGAGGTTCCACGGCCGTGGACTCAAGAACAGGCCGTAATTTAAGGTTCGTCGGCGATTCTCTCTAACTCTCAGGGTCCAATCTGTTTACGATCGATCTATCATCATCTAAGCCACAACTATCAACCCTTCACCTTAGAATTGTTAAGAGTTTTTAGCCAACAATAGTCATATTGATATCAAATTCAAAGATTAAAAGATTGAAAGATGAAAACTTCCGAAAACTTTCAATAAACTTCAAATCAATTTCAAAGTCACAATCAAGAACAAATATCGTCACTAGATTCGGAATAGAACAAACAAACACAATCTTAGATAAGAAGGAAGAACGGGATGTCAATCCGTCTTCTAAATCAAACCTAAGCAAGAAGTGGAATCTCCTTGCGAACAATCTTCCGAATCTTCGATCTTCCGTCAATCCAGAAATCTCAATCACAATCTCCACCAAAGTGCGAGATTAGGGCAGCTCCAAACGTAAAAGTAGGATGCGTCTATGCGTAAGCGAAGGTGACGGAATCTCTCTTCGTCCGTCCTTTTATAGTGTAAGATAAACTTTCGGCCCGGCCCAATCTTTTAAAAGATCGTGGCTTAAAGTGTGGCGAAAAGGATCGCCAAGATCACGGTCGTGGAAGGTTCCACGACCGTAATTTAGAGCGTGGAAATCAACACGGTTTGAACCAATGATTCCACGACCGTAGAAGTTACTGGAATGAACCACGCTTCACTTGCTAGGGTTCCACGGCCGTGGACTTGAACGTGGAATGTAGTAAGGCCGTATTTTAGAGCGTGGTTTAGGGCAAGAACGTGATTCTTCCCTAGCCTCGTGCATTCTCCAAGTTGAACTCAATCCATGGGCATTGCAAACAACTTCATCCTTGCTCAATTCCGTTCTGAAATGGCTCTCAATCACCTATAATCAACATAAAGCTTGTGTAGACATCCATATCGACAATATAGGCAAACTAGCTCACAAATGCAACAATGCTCAATCAATGACTATCAATATGAATCAAATACGCTTAGAAAACCTGCCTAAAATATCACAATATTTCATGCTAACATACTATCAGAACACCTCGACCGAGATGTGCTTCGCCAACCGAGATGGTTTTATTTGGGAGCTATTTCTTACTTCTTCATGCAGTTTAGCTATGTTCGGTGAGTATCCTGTCCTTAGACTTATTTTGACCCATTGGGACAACGTGTCCCAAGTATGGGGTTTGCGGATATGTTATTTGACTATGGATGATTGTATGCTACTTTGATGGATATTTATGATCTTATTATGCTCTATTTGCTTATCTGAGATTACATGCATGCATACAGGTTATTTGATTGAGAAAAACGTCAAAAACTGGAAAGAAAAATTTTTTTTTATGACCTCGACCGAGGTAGGTTAACTGAGAGTTTTAGAAACGATTTTTGTGCTTCTTATCTGGATATGATCTCAGTGAAGATCTTGTTTACTGACTGGTTTTAAATTTCTTTATGTGTTTGAAAGGTTTTATAATATGTTTATGTGGCTAAATGCTTTGTGTGAAATTATTGGCATGTTTAATACTTTGTTTTTATCTAAATTATGTTGAATTTGAAGGTTGACACCACATTAAGAGTTCTCTCACTTTCTTCCTGGAAAGACCAAGGCAATTCATTCTTCTCTCTTCTTCTTCTTAATCATGCTTAGCCCCTCATATACATTCCTCCCTTTACCTATCCGGGAATTTGGAAGCAAGCGAAGTGGTGAAAGCAAGTGAAGTTAAAGTTGAGAAGTTGGCTGGAAGTGAAAGTGTTAGAAAGTAATAATAGGTTTGGGGAAGTCAATCATGAAGATGAGTAACTCGGCACCATTCACATAGCCGGGTGTTTGTGTCTTGCCAAAGTCGGATTGAGCGATATTCGTAACGGGTCATGGTATGTGCATCAAGGGTTTGATGCATCTCAAGAAATTGATGATTGCTGATTTCCTAGGCTTCGGTTATTGTGCACCTCTGTCCATGCATCCCAAAAAGTAAAGTAAAAAAGAAAAAGTGTGAAATAAGCAAAGCTTATGGGTGGAAGATGTTGCAAGTCAAAGTGAAAGTGAAGTATATCCTTTTCCCGGATTCTAGCACCACATTACCTTACATACATCCCTACCCTACACGTTTCTTGACCTTTCTTTTGGGAAGCCCTTGAGACCTCGAGCTTGTTGATTGACTTAGTGGTTTAAACTGGATTATGCATGATTAATTTTGATAATTATGACTTATTATGCATTCTATGATTTTATGCAAAGATGAACAACTTTCTTATATTTATAAAATGTTTTAATCATATATTGGATTTTAGATTCCATGAAGTACTCTCTTAGAGTGATCTATGATTGTAGCACACCATAAAAATGTTTTTGAAAGACTTTTTCATTGATTTTCTTGACTTATAATCCATTCTATCTTGCCTTTTATATGCGGAACTTGCTCGGGGACAAGCAAGGGCTAAGTATGGGGTATTTTGATAGCATGACTTATAGTCTATATTTTAGAGCCTGTTTAGACGTTTTATCTTTCATAATCTGCATTTTTGTATGTATATTATGTGATTATATTACCATTTCATCTACCTTTGCGAGAATCGAGGTCTACACTTAGTTTTGTTGTAATTGATAACACGATTTATGACTTAGGTTTAGGTAATCATTTAGATAGATTTCTCACTCATTCATGCACGTTTTGGCATTGGTTCATGACGTCTTCGCTCAATTCATGCATATTTCTAGAAAAGACGTCTACACGACCTTTTATCGGTTTTGTAGGTAATTCGGGGATCTATTGGACGTTAATCGATACATTTGAGGGCCAAGCCTCATGGTGGTACACATCCAAAGCTTTGGAGGAGCATAATTGGAGCAACAAAGGACACAAAGACCACTATTGGTGCAAGCAATGGAGCAACTCATGGCTAGACGATCATAGCATGCTTCTGCTGAAGAAAATCGGACCAATTGCCAGGAAAATCGGCCGATTTATTCCTCTGGGTCGATTTTCCTGCCTTTGACAGCTTAAGCCACGTGTCCCACGATCTCTTGATCCGGCCTTGCTCTTGGTGGAGAATATAAGTGGTCCTGCAAGCTGTTGCTGGGGATCTCTCCTCTCCCACATTCTCATTCACAGCTCATCCATTGGAGAAAAAGATTTGGAGGAGAAGAAACTCTCAAGAATTGAAGGAAGAAGAAGAACACCATTCTAGGAGTGATAGTGAGGTTTTGAGTGATTTTGAGTTATTTTTGTAGTCTTGGATTGAAGAACTATTGCAAGGATTGTTAAGAACGTTTTGGATCTTCATTTAAGAGTTTGTATGTCTTGCTACAACTTAGATTAAGCTGAGATTTATTGATTTTACTTGCTTATCTTCCATTATTCATCTATGAGAACCATGTATGCTTGTATGATGATTTTGGATCTTGATATGCATACTATTGGCTAGTTTATTGTGATTCTGGAGTGATGGATTGATGGTTATGGTTTGGGTGATGATAGGATGGACTAATATGTTAGTTTAGGATGATTTGTATGCACGAAACCCAAACCAGTCAGAAAAATCGCCCTGTTCATCATGCTAAATCGGCCGATTTTCATAAGATCCACCCGATTTTCTTCTCTGTTGATCTTTAATTGATGAATCTGTATGTTAGGGTGTTAGGTTGTTGAAATCCTAGGGTTTATTAAGTCTAATTTAGCTTAGGATCACCTAATGCTATCAACCTAAGTGAGGGAAGAGATCTACCCGATGATTTCCGATCTTAGATACCTAGAATGATGAATGCTAGGTAGTAGTGAGCCTCATAAGCTGCTATTGGATCGAGTGTGCTAGGATTATTGCTTGAGACTTCCCTATTCCGAGACTTACCCGGTAAGGAGAGGGTTACCCCTTAAGTAGTATCCGATTTGTGTAGAATTCCCTACTTTAACCCCTTGAGACCTACCCGGTAATAGGAGTTTGATGCGGGACTAGTGAAGTGAGAGACCTACCCGGTAATTGCTTCCATTAGTTTAACACTCTTTCCCAACACCGCATCTTGTCCTTAGAATCCTTAGAACCTTGAGTCTAATGCCATAACCGGAAATCTTGACCTCTAGAATCCATTTTTCTCTCTTTGATCTCATATCTTGTGTGTGTCATTTGTTTGTTTGCTAGCTTGAGTTGTTAGTTTGTTTTATTACCTTGCTTGATTTGTGATCTTTGCTTGATCACCACAAAAACCCAACCAAAAATATCATCATTTTCATTTCTTTATTCCTTTCTTCTTTCTTAGACTAGATCCACACTATCTATGACCATTGTTTGACTCGATTTCACCTTAGTCTTTGTGTTCGACCTCGGAATACTATCCCTACTACAAACGTCCCATACACTGCGGGTTCGCTAGGAGTTAGGATAAATATAACGAGTATAAATTTAAAGCTTATTGCGATTCACACACACATCCTAAGCGTAACAAGTTTTTGGCGCCGTTGCCGGGGACTAGGTCTAGATTGAGTCATTTTGTGATTGTTTATAGTGTAAATCTTTCTTGTTGCTTTTGATCTCTCTTTGGTGTGTGTTTTTGCTTTTCAGGACATCTCTTACTCTTTAGGTGTATGCGAAAATCTCGTGGCAAGGATTTAGCTCCATTCGATCCCGAACCGGAGAAAACCCTTAGATCTAGATCCAAGAGCATCAAAAAGGGGAAAGAGATGGCCGGAAGAGACCTCCAAGCTGAATTGAATGAGGCCTTAGAGCAAATAAGGCTAAGAGATGAGCTCTTGGAGGAAGAAAGGAGACTTGCCAATGAGAGGCAAGAGGCAACTAGGAGGGAGATTGATGAGATTAGGCAAGCCCTTGTTCAAGGAGAGCTTAATCGCCAACAACCTCCACCTCCAACACCACAACCGCAGCCGGCGGCGAATGTTAGGGTTGTGCCCATTGCTATTGAAGAGCCACAAACATTAGGGAGACGTATGGATCCGGCACAAAGATCACACCGTCCGGGTGTGACCTTAGGAGATCCCGCAGCCCACAACTACGAGCTCCGCCCTCAAGTTCTACAAATGATCCGGCATAATCAATTTGGAGGGATGGAAGGAGAGTCTCCTCATCAACACTTGATGAACTATGAGATTTTGATGGAGACCCTTAGACCGCCTAGATTAGAGAGCAACAACCATAAGCTTAGGGCTTTCTCCTTCTCTCTTAAGGACAAAGCCTTGGCTTGGTATCAATCTATTCCACAAGGGCGAGTTGGTACTTGGGAGGAGATGACAACCGAGTTTTTGACTAAGTTCTTCCCACCTTCCAAGACTACCGAGTTAAGAGGGAAGATCAATGCCTTCGTGATGAAGGATAGAGAGAGTTTGTTTAAGTCTTGGGAGAGATTCAAAGACCTTCTCCTAGATTGTCCACACCATGGTATACCAAAAATTGAGCTATTGGAGATCTACATCAAAGGACTTGATGAAGATAGCCAATTCAAGCTTCAATCTCTTTCCGGTGGGACTTTCATGGAGAAGCATGTGGATGATGCTTGGGAGTTTGTAGAGAAACAAGCTCTAGTGATTGAGAAATACTCCCATAGGAAGAGTGAAGGGAGAAAGGCGGGAGCATATGAGGTGAGTGAAGTCACCATGAGCAATTTCAAGCTTGACGCCATCAACAACGAGCTAAAGTCCTTGAGGGAGTTGTGTGCTACAAATTTTAAGAATCAAGCAACTCCTCAAGTGCTTCCACAAGCTAACTTATCTTCCAAGGAGGAGGATGTGAATTACATGGGAAGGAGCAATTACAACAACTATCAAGGCCCAAGGAACTTCAACAACAAACGGCAATTCAACAATTACCGGCCCAACCACAACCATCCCGGGTTTTCCTACTCTAACCCGGATGGAGCCTTGAACCCTCCCGCTTCCACAAGCACAACTCCACCACCAAAAGCTTCACAAGAACCTCCACCCGGATTTACTCAACATCCCAAGGATAGGACTGAAATGATGTTTGAGCAATTGCTTGGAAGGTTGAGTGGTCTTGAGAGCACGGTGACTTCCATTTCCAAGGCTAAAAAAGTGTTGGAAGCACAAGTGTTCCAAAAAGCGGGTGAAGCCCATAGAGATCCGGGAAAGCTTCCCGGAAGGACCGAAGACAACCCAAGAGGCCAAGTGTTGGCCATTACAACGAGGAGTGGGTTGAGCATGAAGGATCCTTCGCCCAAGGAGAATGCTAAAGGGAAGCAAGTGGTGAACGAAGAAGAGCCATTGCAAAGAGATGTAGGCAAGAGTAAGGATGTAGAGCCAACATATGTGGCACCGCCTCCATACAAGCCACCACTACCATTCCCACAATCACGAGCAAGAGCTCGCTTGGACAATCATTTTAGTAAATTCCTTGAACTTATGTCTAAATTGCATATTAATATTCCATTCATGGATGCTATCTTAGGTATGCCGGCATATGGCAAGTTCTTGAAGGAAATACTCTCCAACAAAAGGAAGTTGGAGGAGTATGGGGAGATAAGAATGACAAAGAGATCCTCGGAGCTGATTCAAACGATGAAGGAGGAGATGCCTCCTAAGCTAAGGGATCCGGGATCCTTTTGTGTGCCAATCAGAGTAGGAGAAGTGAAGTATGACGCCCTATGTGATCTCGGGGCAAGTGTAAGCATCATCCCGCTTGTACTTTGCAACAAGGTTGGGCTAGGAGAGCCAAACCCGGTCAAGATGACCCTTTACATGGCGGACCGCTCAATCACTCATCCGGTTGGAATCTTGGAAGACATTCCGGTGCAACTAGGGAAGTTCTACGTGCCCATTGGTTCATGACGTCTTCGCTCAATTCATGCACGTTTTGGCATTGGTTCTTGACGTCTTCGCTCAATTCATGCATATTTCTAGAAAAGACGTCTACACGACCTTTTATAGGTTTTGTAGGTAATTCGGGGATCTATTGGACGTTAATCGATACATTTGAGGGCCAAGCCTCATGGTGGTACACATCCAAAGCTTTGGAGGAGCATAATTGGAGCAACAAAGGACACAAAGACCACTATTGGTGCAAGCAATGGAGCAACTCATGGCTAGACGATCATAGCATGCTTCTGCTGAAGAAAATCGGACCAACTGCCAGGAAAATCTGCCGATTTATTCCTCTGGGTTGATTTTCCTGCCTTTGACAGCTTAAGCCACGTGTCCCACGATCTCTTGATCTGGCCTTGCTCTTGGTGCAGAATATAAGTGGTCCTGTAAGCTGTTGCTGGGGATCTCTCCTCTCCCACATTCTCATTCACAGCTCATCCATTGGAGAAAAAGATTTGGAGGAGAAGAAACTCTCAAGGATTGAAGGAAGAAGAAGAACACCATTCTAGGAGTGATAGTGAGGTTTTGAGTGATTTTGAGTTATTTTTGTAGTCTTGGATTGAAGAACTATTGCAAGGATTGTTAAGAACATTTTGGATCTTCATTTAAGAGTTTGTAAGTCTTGCTACAACTTAGATTAAGCTGAGATTTATTGATTTTACTTGCTTATCTTCCATTATTCATCTATGAGAACCATGTATGCTTGTATGATGATTTTGGATCTTGATATGCATACTATTGGCTAGTTTATTGTGATTCTAGAGTGATGGATTGATGGTTATCGCTTGGGTGATGATAGGATGGGCTAATATGTTAGTTTAGGATGATTTGTATGCACGAAACCCAAACCAGTCAGAAAAATCGCCCTGTTCATCATGCTAAATCGCCGATTTTCATAAGATCCACCCGATTTTCTTCTCTGTTGATCTTTAAATGATGAATCTGTATGTTAGGGTGTTAGGTTGTTGAAATCCTAGGGTTTATTAAGTCTAATTTAGCTTAGGATCACCTAATGCTATCAACCTAAGTGAGGGAAGAGATCTACCCGATGATTTCCGATCTTAGATACCTAGAATGATGAATGCTAGGTAGTAGTGAGCCTCATAAGCCGCTATTGGATCGAGTGTGCTAGTATTATTGCTTGAGACTTCCCTATTCCGAGACTTACCCGGTAAGGAGAGGGTTAACCCTTAAGTAGTATCCGGTTTGTGTAGAATTCCCTACTTTAACCCCTTGAGACCTACCCGGTAATAGGAGTTTGATGCGGGACTAGTGAAGTGAGAGACCTACCCGGTAATTGCTTCCATTAGTTTAACACTCTTTCCCAACACCGCAGCTTGTCCTTAGTATCCTTAGAACCTTGAGTCCAATGCCATAGCCGGAAATCTTGACCTCTAGAATCCATTTTTCTCTCTTTGATCTCATATCTTGTGTTTGTGTCATTTGTTTGTTTGCTAGCTTGAGTTGTTAGTTTGTTTTATTACCTTGCTTGATTTGTGATCTTTGCTTGATCACCATAAAAACCCAACCAAAAATATCATCATTTTCATTTCTTTATTCCTTTCTTCTTTCTTAGACTAGATCCACACTATCTATGACCATTGTTTGACTCGATTTCACCTTAGTCTTTGTGTTCGACCTCGGAATACTATCCCTACTACAAACGTCCCGTACACTGCGGGTTCGCTAGGAGTTAGGATAAATATAACGAGTATAAATTTAAAGCTTATTGCGATTCACACACACATCCTGAGCGTAACAGTAATCGTAGGTAAAATGGCACGTTTTGCATCAAAAAGGAGCAAAAGGAGCTATGGAGTCATTGGAGCTACATTGAGGAACATAAGGAACCATCCAGGAAGCATAGCTATGGATTTAGGACTCACTTTGGACCAGATTTGAGAGATTTCACATTCAGTTGTGACTCACCTCGGTTGACCACAGATTCACCTCGACCGAGGTGATCTAGAGAAGCCGACTCGACCGAGGCGAATACCTAGGACGTGGCGAGAATATTTTATTCTTGGCTGAGATCTTTTATATTTGGAAAGTGATATTATATTTTTGGGGGCTTGGCTCCTAGAAGGAAGAAGATATGCTAGATCATATATTTTACCTATATTTATGGGCAAAGATCTCTTCTAAGATATCTTATCTTTGGAGGGTTATTTTCCTATAAAAAGGGTTGGATTTCCACAAATCCAACATCCCGCTTACACCGAAAAATCCGCATTCAGTTGGGAATCACGCAGCAGCCATACTCCAGTTGGGAGATTTGAAGAACCTTTTTGAAGGTTGAAGGAAGATTGAAGATTGTAGCTTTTATAGGTTTTGGAAGGTTTTCTTGTAAGATTACCTTAGATTCTCTTCCTTGTTGTCTTGCTTGTTGGATTTATATCCAAGGAACGCTTTGTTGTGATATTTAATTCAGTTATTGAAGTCTTTTCATTAAATTCTTCTTGTTCAAATATTCACCTTCTTCCCATATATTTGATTAATACTTTCATGATGATGAGTGGCTAATTTCCTTGTGTGATTCTAGGGTGATTAGCTGAAGGTTGTGGGAAAAACAATGATAGAATAATCTTAGATTTCAGTAGGACCCTGAAAGTTCGAGTCTTTAACCTTAACTCCAAGCATCTCGCTCAATCGATGAACATCTCGGCCGGGGTGGAATTTGGCTGACCGAGGTGACTTCTCTGATCCGAAACTGAGAGTTAAGTGTTAGAGTTTGCCAAATCCTATTCTTATTACACCTTCCCTGGTTCAATGCAAGCCTAGGATGAGACTTACCCGGTAATTCCTTAGTTTGTGTACCTAAGATCATAAGTGTAGGTAATAAAGGTTTATCCTTTATTGGGGTTTGAGTGTGCTTTCATCCCATCTTTGTGAGTTAGCCTGAGACTTACCCAGTAAAGGTTGATTCTATTCCCTTAGATGGTGTGTTAGTTTGAGGATATAGTTCTTTATCTTGATTCCTTGAGACTTACCCGGTAATAGGAGTTACGGTTTAGGATTAGTGAGTAGTGAGACTTACCCGGTAATCTATTCCACTTTAGTAACACCTTCCCCATGCAAAAACCTCAGCTTTGTCCGCTTATCTTTAGATCTTGAGTTTGAACCACAACTAGATGCTTTAATCCCAAGAATTGCATGTTTGCTTTATTGACTTCTTATTCATCTTTGATTGTGTTAATTGCCTTTGTGGTTAGTATTTACAAAAACATACCGTAACTGGACTCTGTTTCACTAAGTCCCTGTGATTGACCCTTGGAATTCCTTGCTTTTACTACGATTGACCAGTACACTGCGGGTTCGCATCCTTGTTTTAAGCTTACGTCTAGGGTTATAAATTTAAAGCTTGCACACACCGTTTGGAGCGAACAGAGTCCTATGCCATAACCGGAATTTCTAACCCCTAGAATCCCCTTCTCTATCTTTTATTGCCTATCTCGTGTTTGCTTGATTATTTATGTTTGATAGCTTAGTTGTTTGTTAATCTTGCATGATTTGTGATCCTTGATTGATCACCAAAAAACTAAACCAAAAACATTGAGATTTTCATTTCTTTATTTCTTTTTCTTTTCTTAGCCTATATCCTCACTATCCTTAGTCACTATTGACTCAATTTCACCTTAGTCTTTGTGTTCGACCTCGGAATACTATCCTTCCTACAAAACGATCCATACATTGTGGGTTCGCTAGGAGTTAGGAAAAATATATCGAGTTATAAATTTAAGACTTTACCGTGTCACGTTCTTAGCGTAACAATAGCTAATGGTTTATTACCATGTTATAGATCCCCTACAGGATAGGCATGTTGCTGGGTGATCTAGCAGAGTGGAAGGCTGAGGGCGTCTCATACATTAGGATGTGTGGGCTTTTGAGTCTGTTACCTTTCCCTCTTGCGTGAGGATGGTCTTTTGTTACTTCTTGTGTGAGGGTGTTATGTTTCTTACTCGGCTATGATGTCTTATCTTTTGGGTTGTACAGTTTTATACAGTTTTATGTATATGTTTTTTTTATATCTGTCAGTGCCATGTTGTAAGGTCCAGTGAACTTGTTGTCAGGCTAGGGTCAGGATCCATTGTGTGATCCTAGCCCAATGTGGCACTCCGAGTCCCGTGGATTCGGGGTTTACATAGTTGGTATCAAAGCCCAGGTTGACAACAATGGCACTTGTTACCTACAATGAGGTATGACAGGTAAAATAAATAGAACCCACACGGGATCTGACGTTTTAAAGGTTTTGGTTTTAAATGTGGTTTTGGATTAGATGTACGAGAAGTCGCCACTCCTGCTATGGATCTCTATAGTGTAGATATGATATGTATATATGTATGATGGATTATATATGTGTTTGCGTTGAGTATGTATATATATCTATACCTATGGCCTATATAGAGCCTTATAAGTTAGGTGTGTATACCCCGCAAATGGCTCGGACTAGAGCTACTGCCACTGTAGGCAGAGGTAGAGGTAGACCACCCCGTCCTCCGGGTATGGTAGGTAAGGGACCAGTTCCCGCTGCTGATCCACCAGTGGTGGAGGAAATACATGAGGAGGTTGTAGAGAGCGTCATCCTAGAGATGAGGAGCAGTGTATCTGTGAGACATCATTCACATCGAGCTCAGTCCGATGACGCTGACCGTGTCTCCATGGGAGGACCGGAGTTTAGAGAGTACCTCTGACGTTTTGAGGAGGATACGAGGGCTGGTAGGCGAGCCCCAGATTTACCAGTACCTGAGGGATCTTCTGAGAGATCTCAGGAAGTGACCCGGGTGCCAGCCGCACCTGCGCGTGTTGCTGATCCAGTTCGAGTCCTAGTATAGACTAGAGGGCCTCAACCAGATGCCTGGTTGAAGGCATTTCATCAGCAAGGAGTACCACACTTCTCATGGGAGATTGGTTTAGAGACTGAGGTGTGGATTGGACATGTAGACTCATCCTTGGAGTCTATCAGATGTCTTGAGGACAGACGAATAGAGCTAGTTCAGTCTCTATTCCGTGACCTCGCACACCAGTGGTGGAGAACTGTCCGGACCAGAGCTACCAGTTATGACCAAATGAGCCGCATGATTAGAGAGCAGTTCTGCCCTACCTCACCGAGGAGGGAGAAGTTGTAGGACTTTGTGGAGGCTAGCTTTGAGGATGTGCCTATTACTTATGCCATCCGCCGTTTCCAGACCGAGTTAGCTTTGCTGGGTCTAGCTGCACCATTTGAGGACCAGCATGTGTATTTGTTCTCTCGTCATCTGAGAGAGAGCACCCGTTCATACATGGCGGGATTCCACTATGAGTCCCTAGCTGATTACCAAGACCGGGCTTCTGCTTTTGAGAGAGAGCGAGCCAGTCAAAGGAGAGCTTCTAAGACGGGACGGTCTGAGAAGAGGAAACACACTTGGCAGACCAGTGGAGTTGGAGGATCATCTGGATTTAGACGAGAGTAGAGGCGTCAGAGTTACCCCTCATCTGCACAGACTGTAGATCAAGGACGTCAGTGTTACAACTGTGGTGACCCTGGTCATCTGAAGCCAGCTTGTCCAAGACTAGTTGTGACTTGTTTTACCTGTGGCCGACAAGGACATCGAGCTGCCTTTGGTAGGCAGGGAGGAGTAGCATCTCAGCAGGGTTCTTCCCCTGCAAGTGTAGCAGGAGGTGGTCAGAGGACACCTTAGCAGCAGACACAGGGACATCAGAGGGTCCTAGAGCGTCCATCTACTCAGAGTTCTGCTCCAAGACCGAGTAGAGGTAAAGGTAGAGATGTTGGCACCAGTGATGCCATAGGAGCCTGAGGGCGAGCTTTTAGAGTTTTGTTTGATACTGGTGCTACGCATTCCTTTATTACTGATACTTGTGTTGCGCGTCTCAGTTTAGCTACCATATAGGGGATACCCTTTGCTATAGGGTTACCTGATGGTAGTCGGGTCAGAGGTACCCGTGAGATACGTAGTTGTCCCCTTCGTTTAGGGACTTGTGGTTTACTTGTTGACTTCTTAGCCATGCCATTGATGAATAAAGAAGTCATATTAGGTATGGACTGGATGCGTAGACACCATGCAGTTTTGGATGTTGGTAGAAGGACTATTACAGTCTCTACCGAGGTTGGTCAGATTGAGGTCTTTTGGGGTTGGGACCTTGGGAAGACATGTTCGATTATTAGCACCGTACGAGCAATTAGGTTGATTGCACAGGGTTGTGATGCCTTCTGGTGCTTGATAGGTTGTGGAATCACTATCAATTAGGGTAGTTTATAGAGTCTTTTTATTTCATTAGTGTCGGTTTATGCTACTAACTCCTTGGTCCAAAAGAAGAAGATCAAAAAAAGCTAAAGAAGGAGTTATAAGCACTTAGGAGTGAATATCGATCACAAAGCAAAGCTTCTGTTGCCTCACCGCCCCAACGGATCCTTGCACCCGCCCCTGTGGGTGACGCCTTACGTTGGAGCGTTCCCTACGCCTTCACCAGTGCCAACCATGAAGCGTGTCACCCCCCCTTGCGCCACTCCTTGGCGCCCCTGCGGTGTCCTCCATTAAAGTAACGAAGAACAGCTCCCCTGCGCCTTCCACTGCGGTGCTGCCTGCGCCTCAACATGGGAACTGGAAGACGAAGAGGTTGTGTCACCGCCCTTGCGCTGACATAAGGATGCCCCGGCGGCTTGGCATCAGAAACGCCAAGAAAGGGAAAGGTCAGACATTGAAGTGCATTGAAGATCCGCCCCAGCGGAATTGTGTAGCCGCCCTAGCGGCTCTGAAGAAGATCAACCGATTCTGCCTAAACCGCCCCTGCGGTTCCTGAAGGCCACCCTTGCGGTTTAACGCCAGAAGCTTTACTCCGGTTGTTTAACACCACCTTTATGGCATTTAAGGTGGCTGTTTTGGGCCGGCCATTTACTCCTATTTAGTGTCTTTTGTAGTATAAATAGTCCTTGGTTGATTGCTAGAATCATTCATCTTATCATCTTTTTAATCAGCAATATATCTACTTAGATTGTCTTGCTACCTTGTAATGAGTTGCTAACTCGCTTGCTACATTGGGTTGGTTTGAAGCTGCATTGTTACTTTGGTTGTAAGTACTTTATAATATAAGTTTTCATTCAGTAATACTTTGTGCTTCCTTGATCTCCATTGTCTAATTGCATGTTAATATTGCTTGAGATTGATCACCTTAGGTTCTAAAGTGCATGTAAACAACTAGGATTAATAGGTTCCGGGTTCGGGTCTTTAATCTAGTAGCAACTTTAAGTAATAACGGGTTGTGATTAGTTAAAGAAAAGGAACACAAATATAAAGATAAGTTTAACGGTTTTAATCTTCTCTTTATATCCCTTAGTCTTTGTTTGAAAGCTAACTTGTTATTTGTTCTTGTAGGTTTACGGAACTTTAACCTGTTAAGTTGTGTTGCTGCCGGTTGGCTCAACACATATATACGATCGAGACGGGAGATTACTTGAAAACTTGTAAACGGAACTCACCAAAGTAGCAATTGCATGCTTAGAATCAACCTAGTGTAGATTCACCCATCATTGTCTTACTTGTCGCATTAATCGTTTTCATAAGTTTTTGTGCATCAATTCAACCAAACCCCCCCTTGTGTCACTTGTCACTATAATCGATAATTGCATCGAAAACACCTTAACTCTTTTGGGTTCGACCCTTACTTAATCACTATACTTGTTCTTAGTGCTAAGTCGGGATTTACTTTTGATTGGGTATAGACGACAATAGAAATACCTTCGGTCAGTGTTATGCCATGAAGGATGGAGAGAGTCCAGCTCTGGAGGATATTCCAGTAGTCTGCGAGTTTACAGATGTGTTTGCTGAGCCATCGAGTTTGCCGCCTCAACGGAGTTTGGACTTCAGCATAGAGTTAGAGCCTGGTACACGACCCATCTCGAAGGCCCCATATCGTATGGCACCTGTCGAGATGTTGGAGTTGAAGAAGCAACTCGAGGAGTTGGTTGAGAAGGGCTTCATATACCATAGTGTTTTACCATGGGGTGCACCTGTCCTCTTCGTGCGGAAGAAGGACGGATCTTTGAGGTTATGCATAGATTACAGAGAGTTGAACAAGGTGACCATCAAGAACAGGTATCCATTGCCTCGTATTGACGATTTACTTGATCAGCTTCAGGAAGCCACAGTTTTCTCCCGGATTGAGTTGCGCTTAGGATATCACCAGCTTAGGGTGAGGGAGCAAGACGTACACAGGACGGCATTACGTACCCGTTATGGACACTGCGAGTTTGTAGTGATGTTATTCGGGCTGACGAATGCCCCAACGGTCTTTATGGAGTTGATGAACAACATATTCATCGACTTCCTTGATCAGTTTGTGCTGGTCTTTATTGATGATATCTTAGTGTACTCTTGTAGTAGAAAGGAGCATGCCGGTCATGAGAGGACGGTTTTGCAGATTTTGAGGGATAGAGAGTTGTATGCTAAGCTCTCTAAGTGTGAGTTCTGGATGTCTGAGGTTGCTTTCCTTGGACACATCGTCTCCGCCGATGGGGTTATGGTTGACCCGGCAAAGATCGAGTCTATTGCTGCATGGACGACACCGACGAACGTCAAGGAAGTACGTTGCTTTCTCGGCTTAGCCGGTTATTATAGACGCTTTGTGGAGGGGTTTTCCGTGATTGCCCGTCCACTGACGAGTCTTCTGAGGAAGACTACCCGGTTTGCATGGACCGACCAGTGTGCTTAGAGCTTTGAGGAGTTGAAGAGACGTTTGACTTCTGCTCCTGTCCTAGCACAACTAGAGGGATCTGATGATTTTGTGGTCTATAGTGATGCATCCAAGCTGGGCTTGGGATGTGTGTTAATATAGAGAGGTAGAGTGATTACATATGTGATAGCATGAATTATAGTCTACATTTTGGGACTTGTTTAGACGTTTTATCTTCAATAATCTGCATGTTTGGATGAATATTATGTTATTATGTTGTCGTTTCATCTACCTTTGTGGGAATCGAGGTCTACACCAAGTTTCGTTGTAATCGTAGGTAAAATGGTACATTTTGGATCGAAATGGAGCTAAAGGAGCTAAGGAGTCATTGAAGCTACATTCTGGAGCTTAAGGAAGAAATCAGGAAGCATGGAAATGATGAAGAAGATTGGTTTTGGACCAGATTAGAGAGATTTACACGTAGTTGAGATTCACCTAGGTTGGCTTCAGGATCACCTAGACCGAGGTGTTCTTCAGGATCACCTAGACCGAGGTGTTCTTCAGTTCCACCTCGACCGAGGTGATTTTCAAGACAGGCTGGACCGAGGCGAATACCCTGACGCGGCGAGATATATTTTATTTGGCTAAGATCTTTTATTTTTGGAAAGAGATATCTTATATTTTTGGGTTGTTTTTGTGGAGGAAGATCATATATTTGGAAGATCTATTTTAGAGATAAGATATATATTTATTAGGAAATTATCTTTTAAGATATTTCCTATAAAATTATCTTAAGAAGATATTTATTTTAGGAGATAAGATATTTTTTTATTAGGAAATTATCTTTTTAAGATATATTATCTTTGGAAGATAATTCTCCTATATAAAGGGTTGGATTTTCTACAATTCACCCATCTACGGATCATCGGATCTTCGGATCACCGCATGCTTAGAGGGCTGATAGCATCCAGCAATTAAGGGATTTTTCCGGAGTTTTGAAGAAAGGAAGGAAGATTGAAGATCAATCAAGGAAGGATTGATAGTTCGGGTATAGCTTTTGAAGGGATTTGTAAGACTTTTTGAGATTCCCTTTTGTTTGATTGTCTTGTTGGATTTGTGATCCAAGGAAGGCTTATTTGTTTGATATTTGATTCAGTTATTGAGGCCTTGTTCTTAAGGTTTTTGTGTTCAAATCTTCATTCTCTTCCTAGTAGGACCCTGAAAGCTCGAGTCTTTATCCTTAACCCTAGAACATCTCGTTCAGTCGATGAACATCTCGGCCGGGTTGGAATTTGACTGACCGAGGTGACCTTATCTGATCCGAAATTGAGAGTTAAGTGTTAGAGTTTGCCAAATCCTATTCTTATTACAGCTTTCCTGGTTCAATGCAAGCCTAGGATGAGACTTACCCGGTAATTCCTTAGTTTGTTTACCCATGATCATAAGTGTAGGTAATAAAGGTTTATCCTTTATTGGGGTTTGAGTGTGCCTTCATTCCATCTTTGTGAGTTAGCCTGAGACTTACCCGGTAAAGGTTGATTCTATTCCCTTAGTTGTGCGTTGATTTGAGATTATAATTCCTTTCCTTAGTACCTTGAGACTTACCCGGTGATAGGATCTTTGGCTTGGGATAGTGAGTAGTGAGACTTACCCGGTGATCTATTCCACTTTAGTAACACATTCCCTTTGCAAAACCTCAGCTTTGTCCGCTTCTCTTGAGATCTTGAGTTGGAGCCACAACTGGATGCCTTAATCCCTTGAATTTGCATATTTACATTAATTGACTATATTATCATCTTTGATTGCTTTAATTGCTTTTGTGGTTAGTTGTTATATTGACAACCTATACTTTCTTGTGTTTCACCTAAGTCCCTGAGATCGACACCCCGAAATTCTTGCTTTTACTATGATTGACCCGAACACTGCAGGTTCGCATCCTTGTTTTAAGCATACATCTTGGGTTATAAATTTAAAGCTTGCACACACCATTTGGAGCGAACAATATGCGTCTCGATAGTTGAAGACATATGAGGAGAACTACCCGACTCATGATCTAAAGTTGGCAGCGGTAGTGCATGCTTTGAAGATTTGGAGACATTACCTGTATGGTGCTACATGTCAGATCTTCACAGACCATAAGAGTCTGAAGTACATTTTTATACAGCGGGAGTTGAATAACCGCCATCGTCGATGACTTGAGTTGATCAAGGACTTTGACCTTAAGATTTTGTATCATCCTGGAAAGGCGAACGTAGTTGCTGACACCTTAAGCAGGAAGATGCCTCGAGAAAAGGCTATTGCGAGATTGACTATACAGCCTCAGCTTCAGAGGGATCTAGCTTGGGTAGAGATGGACATCCAGTTTCCTGATGAGGATGCCCAGTTGTATGCTTTAGAGGTTTTACCTGATCTGTTGGAGGAGATCCAACAAAAGCAAGGGACTTGCCCGACCTTGATGAGGATTAGAGAGAGGATGTCTCTTGGAAAGGCACCACAGTTTTCCATTAGGGATGATGGAGTGATGAGGCGACATGATCGCATTTGTGTTCTTGCTGATGTAGAGTTGAGACAGAGAATCTTACAGGAGGCTCACTGTACACCTTACTTTGTACATCCAGGTACGGGTAAGATGTACCATGATGTGAGACATTCATATTGGTGGGGAGGGTTGAAGTCCGACGTAGCCAAATTTGTGGCTCAGTGTGCGACCTGACAGCAGGTCAAGATAGAGCATTGCAGACCTGGAGGTGACCTCCATCCACTGCCAGTGCTGCAGTGGAAGTGGGAGGACGTCTCCATGGATTTTGTGACTGGATATAGACCCAGTAGGAGTTTTGATGCCATTTGGGTTGTTGTTGATAGACTGACAAAGAAGGTACATTTCATACCTATTAGAGAGACGTGGCCGGTAAGTAGATTAGCTGAGGAGTACACTAGACAGATAGTGAGACTCCATGGTGTACCGAGGACGATCGTCTCTGATCGAGATGGACGATTCACCTCGAGGTTTTGGCAGCAGATTCAGACTACTTTGGGGACGAGTCTACACTTTACGACTGCGTTTCACCACCAAACTGACTGACAATCAGAGAGGACCATTCAGACTTTGGAGGATATGCTGCGAGCTTGTGTGTTGGATTGGGGACAAGGATGGTCTGATTACCTTCCACTTATTGAGTTC
Organism: Fagopyrum homotropicum; assembly: GCA_033239125.1. Classification (NCBI taxonomy): domain Eukaryota; kingdom Viridiplantae; phylum Streptophyta; class Magnoliopsida; order Caryophyllales; family Polygonaceae; genus Fagopyrum; species Fagopyrum homotropicum. Next base: position 70,390,217 of record BSWB01000008.1, read on the forward strand.
TCATACAACAATAGCTGGCATGCATCTATTGGGATGGCTCCCTATGAGGCATTTTATGGACGTAGGTGCCGTAAACCTTTATGCTAGAATGAGCCTAGCAGTACCAAAGGGATAGCGCCAAAGTAGGTTCGTGATGATATGGCTCGAGTAGCAGTGATTAGAGAGAGGATGTTGGCTGCTCAGAGTCACCAGAAGTCATATGTAGACAAGAGGCATCGACCTCTTGAGTTCAATATAGGAACTCATGTGTGGTTGAGAGTATCCCCTACGCGTGGCGTCAGACGTTTTGGCATAAAGGGGAAGTTGAGTCCCCGATATGTCGGTCCTTTTGAGATACTATATAGAGTTGGGAAGGCAGCCTACAGATTAGCTTTACCTCTGAAGTTAGAGGGTGTTCACCCTGTGTTCCATGTGTCTCAGCTGAGAGAGTACATTCCAGATCCGAGGCACATCGTGAGTTGTGATGATTTGGTGGTGGAGCCGGACCACACCTTTGCTGAGCATCCTATTGCAGTCCTAGAATGAGGTATGAGACGCCTGCGTTCGAAGGACATACCTATGATGAGGATACAGTGGTCGAGACGTGGACTTGAGAAGGCTACATGGGAGACTAAGGATAGTATCCAGAGGAACTATCCAGAGTTTTATGCCAAGATAGATGCACCTAGGGTCGACGAGTAGATCTGAGTGCTATCTTGGTGAGTATGTGATTATGTGCTTATGTGCTTTCATGCCTTGATGTGTTTATTCCATGCTAGTGATGTTATGTCTTATGATCTTATTAGATCTTTCTATACTAGCATGATGTATGTTATAGCTGGAGATGATTACCCCCTCCATGCTACTTGAGTACGACTTATGTTTATAGCGGGAGATGGTTCTTTCCTCCATGCTATCTGAGTGGATTAGGATTCAGCTGGAGATGGTTCTTTCCTCCATGCTACTTTGATGGACATAGTTAAAGTGGAGATGTGATTCCTCCATACGATGTATATACTTATGGATCAGCTAGAGATGTATTTCCTCTATGCCTGTGTTATGTGTGGCTAGAGATGTGCTTCCTCTATGCCCTATGTTGTGATATAGCGAGAGACGTGATTCCTCTCTGCCTTGGGTAGCGTTATGGCCCTGGTTCTGAAGTGGATTATTCCTCCATGTTGATTATTATGGTTATAGATATGTATAGGTTATGACCTTCTGAGCGGAGATGTGATACCTCCGATAGAGTGAGTGAGTTATACCTCGGCTTGTGGGACCAAGAGGACTTAGGATCTTGCAAGTTTCGGGACAAAACTTGTTTTTATGGGTGAGATGTAAGAGCCTAGTTGCTGAAAGCTGAGAAAGGGACCAGAGGGGCCAGGTTTATGCCTGAGCCGCCCCTGCATGACCCAGGGGGCGCCCCTGCGCCTTACCTGGTCCGCCCCTGCGGCTCACAGAGCCCGCCCCTGCCGCTTTGTGTGTTGCAGCCGTTTTCTTTGACTGCTTTGGCTCGTGCTTTACCCTTTTACCGTCCTATTTATACTTCTTCTTCTCCTCTTTGATGAGGGTTTACTTTCAGATCTCTCTCTCTCTCTCTCTCTCTCTATCTCTATCTCTCTCTCCTCACGTACTTCTCCTCTCTTCTTCTTCTCCCTTGGATCCTTGGTTGATCTTGTAAGTTTTGTGAGCTTTTGGTAAAAAATCTTGCTAGCTTTGGTTGGTTTGGATGTTGTTGATGATGTTGTGCCTTATGGAGCCAACTTGAGGGTGTTGTTGTTGATGTGTGACTTCCTGGAGAGCTATGGTAAGCTTCCATGGCTTCTTTACCTTTTTCTTCTTTTTTTCTTCTTTTCTTCCTTTCCTTAGCTTAGTTTAGCTTCCCTTAGGATTGGTTCTTGTTTAGCCATGGTTTGGCTTATGTTGATGCATATATGTGTATGTTATGTTAATATGTTGCTGTTGGAGTGAAGAGAAGTAAAGGAACGAGAGTAGAAGTGAAGAAGGAGCTGAAGTGGTGTCCTCTGCACACCAGCCGCCCCTGCGCCTGCCTTGTAGCCGCCCCTGCGCCGGCCTGTGCACCGTCCCTGCGCCACCAGAGAGCCGCCCCTACGCCTAACTGCACCAGCTTGGTGTTTCCTTCGGTTTTGCAGGTGTGTGTTGCTTCTAGGCCTTCCTTAGGGTGCCTTTGTTCCCTCCTTTCCTAGTATGAGGGTTTAGGATCATTGTAGATGTGTGAGGTTGAGTTTTAATGATACTATGATCGGTTTATGCCTTGTATGGATTTTGAGGTTCGTTAGGTTGTGAGTGAGGTTAAGGTTAATCCTTTGGATCCCTTTGGGTCTAAGTGTGACCCTTATATGGTTAGGAGTCTAATATATCTCCTTATGCCTTGTTTATAGGCTGTGACATCCCTCCAGTGTAGAGGTGATCTTGGTTGAGTTGTGATCGAGGTTGAGGTAAGTCCGTACGACTTACTTAGCTACCATCCTTATATTGGGTGTTTGCATGAGTTGTGTGTGCTTTGTATGTTTGCTATGACAGCATGTGATGTCGTAGTTACCGACCTATGTTGATTGCCCCACTGCGTGGCAGTGATAACCTTTCCCTTTCATCCCGCCGTGGAGTCTGGGAGGTTCTCTGATGTCAGGCCAGACCGGTTTACAGGAAGGGTGAAATCCACTCCAATAGGGTACACGGATTGTCTAACCGATACTAGTACGGCTGGCTAGCAGGCTCAAAGTCGAGGATGTATCAATCCTCGTGTCACATAGTTTCATATATATATATATATATATTATATCTATACGATTTGAGTAAATGATCATTATATGGAGATGATAAAATGGGTAAATGAGTGAAAGCATGCTGATATGTTTATCTTTCCTTATGTGTGATTGTGCTTATGCATTACTCTATATATGTGTATAGATAGCTAATGGTATATTACCATGTTGTAGATCCCCTACAGGATAGACATGCTGCTGGGTGATCTAGTAGAGTGGCAGGCCGAGGACGTCTCGTACATTAGGATGTGTGGGCTTTTGAGTCTGTTACCTTTCCCTCCTGCGTGAGGATGGTCTTTTGTTACCTCATGTGTGAGGGTGTTATGTTTCTTACTCGGCTATGATGTTTTATCTTTTGGTTGTACAGTTTTATACAATTTTATGTATTTTTTTTATATCTGTCAGTGCCATGTTCTAAGGTCCAGTGAACTTGTTGTCAGGCTAGGGTCAGGATCCATTGTGTGATCCTAGCCCAATGTGGCACTCCGAGTCCCGCGGATTTGGGTGTTACATAACTCTTGTCTCTTCCTCGGTCATTCTCCTTATACGCTCACAATCGTCTAACACACATGTGAGACCACTCTTGTTGCTTCGCGCATATCCCAAGCCCCACTTGGACTTTTTCGTCATGATATATAGTCCTCATGACTCAATGTTTGTGTCAAAGAAATTGGAATAGGTCACTCACCTTTGCCACTTCTAATGAAGCTCCATGGACACGTCTCGGTCCCCACAATCTAATCGACTTCCTAGGAAAGGAGGAAGTGTCAAAACCATCCCGCCACTCGGCGGTTATGGTCCACCAACTTATAGGTTGCATATCTCCTCTACATACCTTGGAGGTATGACTAAAATTATCACCTCATCCTCATTGGATCAGCTTGATATTATCAAAAATTGTTGCGTCCCTTAGGAAGTCACCTCGGACATCCTATCTTGCTTAGACAATTCTCCTTATCCTCATGTCCTACATAACCCGTATTATTGTCGCTCATGCCTAACTTGTGCCTCTTAACTCCGTGAGTGCAACAAGACATCTTCAAAAGTAAGACCATACAAAATCGTTCGTGCAACTCATGCATCAATAAACGCCATTTCAATCCTCAGGTTATGGTCCACTTTGGATCCACCTTAAACACCACAAATTGTGGGACTTCATCGCAACCCGATTCAGAAATCCGATGGGTACTTATATATATAAACTCCAACTCATCAATCGCACTCGTGATCCCTAAATGGCTTCACTACACTAGTAGTGACCATATCGGCCCTAAATGTCACCTTACGAAGGTCCTTTCTTCTCACCACCCAAATCTGGTGGCCTCTCGACTTTAAGTCGAAATTGTAAAACATAGCAATCATATGCAACTAGTCTTAACTAGCCCTCTTTATGGAGAAGATACCTTTTTTGTCGTTAATCATACCCATCTCTCGATAATCGAAGTACAACCTTTCCGCCTCGTACCTTTCCTCAAAAACCGTACCAGAATGACCAGTGGGGGAAAACTAGATAAATTCCCTCTTCAAAACCACTGAAACCTCCAACTCGTCAATTCTCAATTACTACCACCTTACTCTTGAGGCTTGCAACGTTACTATAATCTTGGTCCTCAATTCCACACCATAGCCGCATGGCTCCTTCGTGTGAGTAAAGAAACTTGACTCATCTCTTATTCGCGACAACGTATCATTCGTTTCGTAAGAAAGAAAGTATCATGCATCTTGTGTAAAGCACAAGGGAAACCTCACCTTCCTCTTAAACCACTAGTCCTCTTAACCATGCTCAAACCTTAAAGGTCCAAATCCACGTCGTTCTCTCACATGTCAATCCCATAACCACAAAAGGTCACGTAAGGTCGTTACAATCCCTCCCTGGGAGGTCTAATCATAGTTACTTGCTTTAACCTCTTCATGTTATATGACCAAGACGCAAGCGCCTTAGTTGATACACCTTCTTATCATTGGAATTGAACCACCGGGCATACACCAACTCCGGTCACCGATCCGCTATATTCCCACAACCTTGTTTACTCTTCCTATCCGTACTCATCATTAGGCGATCCCCCACATGTGCATTATATTCTTGATTACCACCGTCACTTTATAGTTGACCTCCTTGAGGTCATCGACTAACTTCCTTCCATAATTTTCATGTTATCATAAGCACGAAGGCTACCCTCATCGGGTACTCTTACCTTAACTCTCTTAGATCAGTCTATACTCTTAGGCTCCTTCTTCTTTCATAAATAACTACATGCTTCTTGACCTTGTTGGGTCATATGACTCACCTTAATAAGCTTAACCACTTTCCCATGAAGTCCTTCAGAGAACCTTTTTGCAAACATTTCTAACGTTTAGATAGCGTCTGCTCACGCTTCTCTTGGGTTAGTAAGTTAAGTCTTTTCACAGCGCCAAGTTTCATGTCGCGTTTCTCATTCTCTCGAGATCAGCGTCTACTCACTCTTCATTCTTCTTGGCGTTTCTTATCCTTATCACAATAACGGAAAACGGTCAACTCCACCAAGGAAATTCTACTATGTGAATCCTCACCTCGCCATTCTTCTCATAATTCTCGTAAGTCCGAAGAAGTCAACCCGCCAGTATCCTAGAAAACTTGAAACTTCATCTTTTGGTACCTCCATAAGCTTAACTTACGGGCCTCCTAATCCTTTTATCATTTGTTGATCATATGTCTCATCTCGACTCCCATGCTTAGGAGTGTCTAGGGAAAACTTGCCTTAAATGGGATCACCACTTGCAATCCTATACACTTAATCCACTTCTTCCGTTTATCGCCTCGCCTCTTGGACTTCACCATAAGTTGGATGTCTTTAGTTGCTTTCATTTCCGCTCAATCATTGTTTCTTCAAAACCGCTCCACATCTCCATGTTACTTTCTTCCTGGTATTGATTTCATGTCGATTTTTCTTAGGTTATTTTGAGTTTTCCTTCTACTTGTTCGTCCTTGCGGCGATACCTTCAATAGCCTTCTCATGGTTGCTTTGGCATCCTCAAAAGGAATCTGATGACACGTCAAGGTGTTCGCCAACACGTGATGCTCATCTCAATACATGAGTCGACTCGTCCTCGCATGCATACTATTCTAAGCCCAATGGAGTTGTCCAAGGCGATGATCTCAAAATATCATCTTAACTATAAGGTCCCATATCTCCATACACTACTATATATAATAAGCGTGTATATATATATATAAGAATATATAAGCCATGTGTCCATATTACTACCAACACATCAACTCCAAGAAGTCCACTATCATACCAAAATTTCCAAACCCTAATATGATCCTATCATGACACATGTACAACAAGTCCACTATCATGCCACCACTATATCATACCAAGTCCATCATGCGTAACGACAATTCAGATATTCAACAAGTCCAAAAACAACTTACAATCCAACGTAAATCCATAGTCCAAAACATCCTAAGTCCACAAGTACATATCAATCTATATATATATATATATATATAATAATCAGTAACTACGTCGTCGAGGTCCGCGGAGGAAGTGGTGGTCCCGTACATTCTTCCCCAACTGACTACCGAATACATCAAGAAAGGAAAGGCATCAACCGTCTATACATTAACGCAAATAATACAATATACAACAACAATACACAGACTCAACCCCCAAACTCGACCTACGATGTACAAAACCCCGACTGCCTGTTACGTCTAGGATGTGTGCACGCAAAAGCTTTAAATTTATACTCGTTATATTTCTCCTAACTCCTAGCGAACCCGCATTGTACGGGACGTTTTGTAGTAGGGATAGTATTCCGAGGTCGAACACAAAGACTGAGGTGAGATTGAATCGACTAGTGACTAAGTTTAGTGAAGATCTAGGTTAAGAAAAGAGAAAGAAATAAAGAAATGAAAATCTCAATGTTTTTGGTTTGGTTTTTAGGTGATTAATCAAGAATCACAACAAAATAAGAATGCAAAACAAACTAACAATCTAGCAAATCAACACAAGCAAACAAACTAAATACGAGATATGAGATCAAGGAGAGTAAAACGGATTCTAGGTGTTAGAAATTCCGGTTATGGCATTGGACTCAAGCTATCTAATCATTCCTTGGATCTACTATAGGATGTTGGGAATGAGTATTTCTAGATTGGGATCAATCACCGGGTAGGTCTCATGGTCCACTAGTCTGTTCCTAAGGTCTCATCACCGGGTAAGTCTCAAAGAGCCTAAGGATAGGAATTCTACACAAACCGGATGGTATTCTAGTGGTCTAACCTCTCTTCACCGGGTAAGTCTCGGAAAGGCAAGTCCTAAACACCTATCCTAGCACGCTCAGTCCAATAGCGGCTTATGAGGCTCACTACTACCTAGAGTTTGTCATCTTCGATATCTAAGAGCAAGAATCACCGGGTAGGTCTCTTCTAACACTTGATTACTAACACTAGGTTACCCTAGGATAGATTTAGCTCAACAAACACTAGGATTTCAACATTTTAACACTATAGAACTTAGACTCATCAAATCAAACGGATCAGACAGAACCACGGGCTGTTCATGCCCTTCCACGGCCGTGGACTGGCAAGAACAAACCGTAGAATCTAACAGTGGCTCTGTTCAAATAAACGAATCATCCAAAGGCAAATCTAAGTCCATCCTATCATAGTCCAGCCATAACCTTCCTTTCCTTACCCTAGAATCGCATCTATTTAGCCAACAACATACATCATCACAATCGAAATCATCAAGCATAAAATCATAGCATCTATTGCAAGATAATAAAGAGAAAAGAGATAAACAAGTGAATCAAAGAAAACAAATCTGAATTCGAGATTTAGAAAGACTCACAACCCTTCAAAAGAAGGTTTAATCGATTCTTACAGCCCTAGAAAACGATTCCGATAATCTTCACTCCAAAATCTATCAAAGACTAGTAATGGTGTAGTGCTCTTCTCCTCTTCTTCAATGGAGCTTTTCTTCTCCTCCAAGAGTTGCTCCAATCCAAGCTTCCCCTTGACAAAATCTTGTTGAGAGTATGGGAGAGAATGGTAGTGAGAGTGTATGTGATTGGATTGGATTGAAAGATGCCTTTTCAGCCTTGCAGGACCACCTTTTATACTACAACTTTGCAATAGTCGGCCATGAGATCGTGGCACAACTGTCACAACCGTCTGGCAAAAACCACGGTCCAATTCCACGGCAGTGGAAGTCCCAGTGACCGTGGTTTTGGTGCCTCAGCTTACTTTGGATCGTTGAGTCATGATTTGGTGCATGGCTTGCACCAACATGGTTCCAAGTGTCCTCCTTAGCTCCTACTTGCATCCCAATGAGTCCGAAGGTGTGTCATCTTGAGGAAGGATCCTCAAATGTATCGATTAAGCTCCTAAATCTCCCAAAATACCTACAAAGCAATGCAAAAGTCCGTGTAGACGTCTATCTCGACAAAATACGTGAATTGAATGCAAACGTCGTGAACTAGTGCTAAACCATGCATGTATGAGCGGAAAAACTATCTAAATGATTACCTAACCCTAAGCCATAAATCGTGTTATCACTGCCCACTCCTCCGGATCACTCGGCCACACCTAACCTGCACAGCAACTGCAACAATCGGTATAAAACCGTTAGCTCACATTCTAGGCATTATAAAGATAGAAAGGGCACAAACAGACACATAATTACACATAACACACATCATGCTCATATACATACATATCCGGTTCTTATCCTCTTCTTAAATCGTTCCGTTACTATTTTCATTCGTTCCAAAGTGTGGCACGAGTGTCTTATAACTCTTACCTCTGTCCTCATGTGACCAACAGTAGTGATGCGGAGCTCAACCCGTATACCATGTGGAGTGGTGAGGAACCCGCCCGTACACCATGTATGGCCTGGTCGTAGAGAACCTCCTAGTCTCCCTCGGGAGCTGGGCAGTGATGTCACCGCCCGATAATAATAAACGATTGGAAAAATATATATATATATATATATATATATATATATATATATATATATTATCAAGTAGTCCTAATCTGGTTTCATGATTATAAGCAAAACCAAAACACACACCACCATCACAAATCCAAATAATGCATAAAAGCGAGCTAAGTAAGTCCGGAGACTTACCTCGTCTCAAAGGTAATGAAAACCGATCTCAACTTCCCGTAGGAATACAACCAAGGCCTGATCAAAACGAGGAACACAACAACAACACTATCAAAGACTATAAGTCCTTAGACTTCACAATCTAGCAAACGAAAGGTTCTACAACTCATAATCTTGGGAATGTTCCTAGGCTCCAAGGGACCATAAATCATCAAGCATATATAAAGGCACTACAACAGCCCACTCTCCTACAAGGATAAGTCATCACCAAGGAAGAACGCAACTAGTCTAAGAAGTATAACATGATCATCACACTCGAGTCATCCTAAGCAACAACCGAGACTCTAAGGTCTCCTAAGGTCCGCAACCCCTAAATGGCATTCACAACTATCCTAGGTCCACCCTAGGCATGCTACTAACATGGAACAACCTCACAACTAAGGAAGGAACGAAGAAGAAGGGAGAAGAAGAGCCTACTGTTAAAGAAACGCAACCGCAAAAACAAAAGGCGCGACCGTGTGCTGAAGGTCACGGCCCCCACGGCGCCTGGAAATCCTGACGCCGCCCCCACAGCGCTGCTCACCGCCTCTACGGCTGGCTAAGATCCACCCCCGCGGCACCTGATGCCGCCCCCGCGGTAGAACTCCAAAAACAGCGGTTTCTTCGATCTTCGACTATGCACTTGAGCTTCTATGGCTTTCTTATCTGGCTGGGTCTTCTCAATTCTTCAACCACAATATCTAGGCTCTCCTCCACCACCTAATTGTGCTAGGAAAACAAGAATGAAAAGGAATCAAGAACAACCTTCTTCCAAATCTCCAACTATAACAATGGAGGAAGGAGAAGAAGAGAAGGGAAAGGGAGCAAGGAAGAAGAAGGGAAGGAGGAGGAAGAGACTTACCAAGCTAGATCTACAGCTTCTCCACTAATGGCCACACCCAAGAACATCCAAGGGAGAAGAGAAGAGAGAAACAAGCCAAGGAGAGAAAGCGTGGGAATGAAAGTAACATGAAAGAGTGGAGAAGAGATGAGGGAAAAGCTGCTCTTCCTTTTGGGGGAACCAAGGTGTCACCATCCCACAAGACTATCCTTTGGATAAGGAACGAGGGGTCAAAAGTGGAAAGCGGGAAAACAGAGGGTCATAACGGAATTGGAATAAAATCCCGTCACTCAACACATCGTGCCTGTGGAAATCCATAGACGCAGTTGCGGAAAGGTCGATAAACCGCTCACAACCGGAGTAAAAATTCCGGATGTTACACTACGTAAGATATAATCCCTCACAAAGTCAAGGAAATTCTCCGTGGTTTCTGAACCCTAAAACCGAGTTTTAACATTACTTGCCCAAAAAGTTTCGTGAGTTCTCTAATCCATACGAGATCCCATATCAGATATGAGTCAAATCTAATTATATCTAGCTGCTATATCCAAAGAAGGAAAAGTTATTTACGGAGTATCTTAGTGTTGAGATCTTATCTAGTAGGTATGATCTAATCATATCTTCAAATCCTAACTGGATGTCTCTTTTAAATTTTGACCGTACCTTATATCCAACAGATATATATTTATCCCAAACCTTGGATACACATTCATATCATATCAAAAATCCTCTCTTGACTTTACCTAATCATCATCCAAGAAACCAATTTGTAAAGAATCATTAAGCCATCTAAGAGAATTACATCAAATTAGCTTGAGATTCACAACAGAGTGTGAGTGTGAGAGAAAACAAGTAAGGAACTTTAGTTTTCACTAACTTCACAAGTTTGTCGTTACTTTATGTGATTGTGTTGGATGTCTAGGTCTAAAGACGATAGAAGGGCACAAGGGAGTGGGTTAAACACCCCCGAAGCTCGAGCAATGATGAAGAAAATCCATGAACACCTTGATGACATACACAAGCATGTTGGGGAAATCAAATCTCACTTCAATCCCATGGAATCTAGTCCCAGTAGAGAATCTCAGCCGAGATAACCCATACCTCGCCCGAGATTTGATCATCTCGCCCCCTAGTCGAGATTTGATAGTTACACCCCTCAACGGAGATCAATATATGAGGATGATGGACGTTCGCGTGTTTCATATAGAACTCCAGCTCCGGAACTACCTCCAAGAGTCCATCATGAGCAAGGTATGAGATATTCAAATTTGCGTTATAATACACCTAACATTCCGGAGTTTGCTGAATTTTAGGAATTCGAGGATGAAAACGACGAAGCAATGTGGAGAGGTTATCCTGGACATAATCATCATCCAAGAAACCATCATGATTATGGATCTCGGTCCCATAATCTTGCCCCTTACCAGCTGAGATTCTAGCCGAGATCCGTATAGGAAGTAGGCAATAGGTTAAGTGTCATACCTAGAACCCCAACCCTGAAACCACCTGAAAGACCACGTCATAAGCAAGGTATGACATATCCAAGTCATCCGTATAATACACCTAACGTTCCGGAGTTTGTTGATAATTGTTTGGAACTTTCATATGAAAATGAGAAAGGCCTTTGGAGAGATTACCATAGACCTGATCCATATTCCAAGAGAATTCGAGACTATGAGTCATTCAGGTCTCATTGAGAAAGTAATGGAATTGGGAAGTTTCAAAGACCGATCCCAAAATCCCGGCCTTAGAATCTCGACCCCAGTCAGCCGAGATTTCAGCCGAGATTAGTGAAGCGAGAAAAATCTCTACCAAAGGTGGAATCACAAGTCGTCTAGCCCCGAAAACCAACGATTAAGATTGATAAACCCGCAAAGGAAAGTGATTCTACTCCCATACTTGGAATAGATGGAAATGAGTTGTATGCACATGATCTTGCTTTAGATTATGCTATTGAGTGTGATGTGCATAAGCATAACATGAATGATCTTAGGGTAGATGTGGATAAACATATGGAGTTTGCTAGTTCTTGGATTTCCATCTCATATTTATCCTTGAATTATTATGAATTTGTTGATATTTTGTTTCCCTCAACCTTTGATAACCTTGCACCGTTGTCCATAAGAAAGTGAGTGAGTTTACTTGTAGGATTACAAGATGGAAACGTCAAGAAGAAGGAAAATAGAAAGTCTATGTCCTAAAGATGCCGGATGATTGCGGTGAAGATAGTCCTACCGTAATTAGAACATAACATCAGAACAAGACAATGACGTTTCACTCTAGGAAAGAAATCTCGGCCAAAGTTCATAATCTCACCCGGGATTTCCACTATCGAAGGTTATTTCGACTCTAGATTCCATAACCTCACCCCGAACTTTCAAGGTTTATTTCTGATCATAAGGAAGAGTTATCTATGGAACCTTCACCTACTGACATTGTCCTAGATGTTTGGATCAAGAGTTCAACATGAAAAAGGGAGGTAACTTATTCAGTCTATTGGGTGAGAATTGGATATTAGCATGTCTAAACTTTTTTTAAGTGTGATAATAACCTCAGTTTCTTATTTAGGACGTTCAGATATTGCTTACATTATTTATTTCCTAGCGATAGTGCATGGATCATTGAGATTCCTAGGAATTTTATGTTAGTCACCATCTTGGATTATATTGTGCTAATGATTGAGTGTATTAAGTGTAGATGCATTGCACATGCTATTTTGGGTGATTTTCTTAAGCATTGTTTGTTCGAGGATTCTAAGAATAAGTTTAACTTATTTAAAGAGTTCTTTTATAAATATGAGCATGTGTGCATAACTAGTTGGTACCTTAAGTTTCGTTTCAAGGAGAAGACCTCTATGGTTGATAGAGGTCACTTGGAGAGGTACATGTTTTATGATCGGTTGTCCGCATATGATCATGGACCATATTTCCTTCAGGATATAGTTAGAACTGTCATGACATATTTGAGGAATGTTATGAGTATATGTAGGTGTATATTGCATCTTATGAGCATATCTAGATGTATTTTTCATGACTTATGTTGACCCTTGGAGTTTATAGCCTTTGCTTTTGGAGACATTAGTATGAGCTTGTTTGAGGAGTTAGATATATCTAAGAAGGGGAGAAATTACGTCTTTGAGGTTGTAGTGTTATCACCTATTAGTATTGCTTACTCTAGGCGTTGGTATCCATATCTAGCTTTAAACTATCATGACTTTGTAGTTAAGTTGTTTTCTTTAACATTCTTTGATCGTATATTGTTGCCTTTAGAGGAGCAAGTAGGGTTTAGTACAGGAATATAAGTGGTCATTGTTTAAGAACTGCATGAGGAATCACACGTAGGGATGGCAATTTCATCCGAACCCGATGGACACCCGATAACCCGATCCATAATAAAAGGGTGAAAATCCGACATGAAGCGGGTGAAAGCGGTGGCAGATGAAGCGGGTGATGGATCGGGTCGGATTCGGATGGACCTTTCATCCAACCATCACCCGATCCATCATCCATCCACCCATCCGACCCGTTTCACCCGCTTACATCCGTTATAAATTTATTGACTATTTACTTGTTTAGTGATCTTTAGTTCCTTTTGATTTATAAATTGGTGATTTACCGATTGTTTAGCATAATTTGTACATTTATTTAGTTCCTATTATGATCTTATTGTAGGTTATGTATTACTAAAATTTACTTGTTTTTTATGGATAAGACTTTTTCGGATTGAATTTATTTTTATTAATATTAATTTTTCGCATTCGAATCCGAGTTTAATATCGATTTAAAGAAAATGCTTAGAACACCCGAATATCACCCGATCCACCCGCTTCATCCGTTGGATGCGGGTGGATCGGATACGGGTAGTGGGTTTGGCGGGTGGCGGGTCGGGTGGCGGACAGGGTCATCCACCCACCACCCGATCCATTGCCATCCCTAATCACGCAAGAGGCTGGAAGGAAAAATGGAGCTAATTGCGGCCAAGGATACACAATTTGGCAAAGAATGGCTCCTTGATCCGGGAAATCTACTATCGTTGCAGCCAAGAAATGATATATTTCCAAAGTATATACAATTTTCATCATCAAAGACGAGATATATCCTCCAATAAAAATTGAGATGGAGGAGAAATTACATCCGGGAGAAATTACATTGAAGCCACATGTCTCCTTCTTGGGGGTGGCAATATCTAGAGAAGGTGAAGAAGATTGAGTCTCCGGTTGCAAGGAGGAAGAGATTGAGATGGAGGAGATTACTGAGGCCGAGGCTGCTATAATGCTCCGGTGTGGATGAAGCTCACTGCTGAGGTGAAGAAGGCAGGAGTGCTCGAGGGTGAAGACATGAGGTTTGAAGGCTGGTGTCGGAGGCTCCCGGTTACAGCATCACCGGTGAAAAATAGAGGGTGGAGAGGTGGTGGTTGTTGCAGGGAGAAGGAGGAGCGGCGGCGAGGCTAGCAGTGGCGGAGTGAAGGCGGCAACAATGCTCTTCCCGACGGCTCGAAGAGTTGTAGGGAACATAGAAGAAAAAAGGGTGGAGGTTGCGTGAGAGTGAAAGACCGACAGAGGAGGAGTGTTGGTGTGGCTGAGAGTTGGAGAAATGGGAAACAAGGGCTGTAGAGATGAGGATGTGAGGGAAGACAGAGAGGACGAGGGGGAGAAGGTCGATCCAGAGTAGTTGGGAGGAAGAAAGGAGTTTCTATGTGAGGAGGTGAAACGAGGGGCCGGTCTTGACCTAGTAGCTGCAAGAATAGACTAGGCAGTATCACAGGAGGTCGAGGCAGGTCTAGGAGTGAGACAAGGTAGGAAAGAAAAAAAGATAAAATAAATAGGAAGAAAAATAAATAACATAAAATATAAAAAAACTCGATCGAAACGAACAAAACGGGACATTCGGATCGGAAAACTTTTCCAACTTTCCCGAAATAAAATACGGAATTATGTACGTATCAAATAAATAAATATACCAAGGAATAAATACTTTACGCCGTAAAAATACTTTAATTAAAAATATGTAAGTTAATAAAATATCGATAAGAATAGGAAAAAATAAATATCAAAAATGTGCTCAAAAACGGGGCGTAACAACAATGTTTATTCAATGAGCGCTAACCAAGTTTCAAGAACTAAGCTAACATGTCTCAAGGCCTTGAGTGACGATCCGAGGCTTTGGCATAGACGACTTGGTCACGTAATGCATACGATGAACTTTTACATATGTATTTATGTGGTCCTATGCGTGTCAAATCTTCTAAGGGGAAACTAATGCATCCTTGTCATCAAGTATGATTTTTCTCTTTTTACATGGATCTCATTTCTACGGGAAAAATCTGAAGCTTCGTTTGAATTTTCAAAACTTTTGTAAGGAGTTGCAAACTTTGAAAAATCTACCTATCTATTCTATTAGAAGCGATCATGGTAGAGAATTTGACCAACTTAAGTTTGATTTGTTTTGTACAAAATATGGTATTACACACAACCTTTTAGATCCTCAACAAAATGGGGTTGTAGAATACAAGAATCGCACCCTAGATGATATGTCTAGGACTATGCTTTTGGAAAATAGTTTAACAAAAAATATTTGGGCTAAAGCCGTTAACACAACTAATTACATCTTGAATAGATGCTTAATCTACCCTATTTTGAAAAAGACTCCTTATGAACTCTTCAAGGGTCGAAAGCCTAATATTTTATATTTTAAACCCTTTGGATGCACGTGCTTTGTCCATAATAATGGAAAAGACAACCTTGGAAATTTTTATTAATGTAGTGACGAAGCTATCTTCATTGGATATGCTTCAAATAGCAAAGCTTATCGTGTTTATAATAGACGTACCAAAATCGTTGAGGAAAGTATTCATGTTATATTCGATCTAAGCAATGATGGTACTTTGAGTGAAAGTTTTGCAGATCTAAATCTGAATCAATATGGAGATCATAATTCTGATGGAGAAGAAGATCCTAAAGCTCAAGAAACGAATATGCAAGAAAAGATTCAAGATACCGAAGAACAGTCTCAAGACCTTGAAACACATCTTCAAGAACTTGAAACGGCAAACTACGATGCCAGAAGTCAGTTTCAAGGCCTTGAAATTTAACTTCAAGGCCTTGATATAGGATCCAAAGGCAATACTCAAACGGTACCTGAATCTAGTCGAGCTAATGAGCCACAATCTTCAAGACCTGTTCCATCTTACAAAAGGAGAAAGTTTCAACATTCTTCATACCATCGACCATGGAATGTGATCTCAGATCCCAACGCAAGACTTCAAACCCGATCTAGGGTTAACAACTTATGTGTTTCTCGGCGTTTGTGTCTCTTATAGAGCCCAAGAACAATGTTCAAGCACTTCAAGAACCTGACGGAATCATGGCCATGCAAAATGAACTAAATGAACTCGAGAGAAACAAAGTTTGGACCCTCACGTCTAGACCTAAGAAACAATCCGTTATTGGCACAAAATGGGTATTTCGAAAGTTGGATGAAAATGGAAAGGTTATTCAAAACAAAACACGACTTGTAGCTCAAGGCTATAACCAAGAAGAAGGTATCGATTATGAGGAGACTTTTGCTCCGGTTGCCAGGTTATTAGCCATATGTATGCTACTTGCTTTTGCATCCTTCATGACTATTAAGATTTTAAAAATGGATCTTAAATTTGCTTTTCTAAATAGCTTCTTAGAAGAAGAAGTCTACGTTGCTTAACCTACTGATTTTGAAAATGCTGATTTTCCGGATCGTGTTTTTAAACTGGACAATGCTCTTTATGGTCTTATGCAAGCTCCTAGAGCTTGGTATGAAAGATTTTCCAAGTATCTCCTTGAAAACAATTTCAAAAGAGCTTTGATTGACAAAACTTTATTTATCAAAACAAGAGACAACAATATTTTAGTAGTGCAAATCTATGTTGGTGATATATTATTTGGTGCTACTAACGATTCTCTATGCAAGGAGTTTTCAGATATTATTTGTAGGGAATTCGAGATGAGCTTAATAGGAGAGTTAAATTTCTTTCTTGGACTTCAAGTTACATAAACAAAGAAAGGAATTTTTCTTAATCAAATGAAGTATACCAAGGACTTGCTTAAGAAGTATAAAATGGATCAATCAAAGGTAGCTAAAACTCCTATGAGTTCCACACTTTCACTTAATCAAGACAAGGATGGTAAAAGTGTGATTCAAAAGGAGTATCGAGGTATGATCGGTTCTTCGTTATATTTAACCGCTAGTCGACCTGACATTATGTTTAGTGTGTGTAAGATTTCAAGTTGATCCTAAAGAGTGTTCGCCACTTAGCGTGCGTGCAAATAAGCTTTAATTATAAAACTAGAAATCAAGCAAGTGAACCCGCAGTGTACGGATCGATATAGTTGAGCAAGAATTCCAGAGTATCGAACACAGGGATTTGGGGGGTTAAATCCAGTTATAGATTATCAAGCAAGTAAATGTATGAAGCTTTTCAAATTATTGGGAAAACAACAATCCTAAAGATCCAGGAATCCAGCTGTGGCAATCGATTCAAGATATACTAAAGAACTAAGGACAGAGTTAAGAGTTGCAAGATATACGAATGTAAGGTAATCGTACGATGAAGTTCCAAAAACCTTATATGACTCACCTAAAAGACACTCTCTATAAAGGTTGTTGAGGCTTCAATATAGAAAAGATCTAAAGGTAAGAATTAATGTCAAATATCCAAACTTGTAATCCAAGGATCAAGACTAACTAAACCGATTAAGGTTGTGACACTCACAATCGAGGTAGAGGTTGTTGAGGCTTGACTACGACCTAGAAAAGGTAAGCCAAGACTAAGTTAAAGCCAATCTTTAACTTTGGATTAAAGTAAAAGCAAGTTCGTAAAATGACACAAAATTACGGGTAGTTCTTGAGTTCCACGGCCGTGGAAGCTCAAGAACAGACCGTGGATTAGGTTCGTCGGCGATTCTCTCTAACTCTCAGGGTCCAATCTGTTTACGATCGATCTATCATCATCTAAGCCACAACTATAAACCCTTCACCTTAGAATTACTAAAGGGTTTTAGCCAACAACAGTCATATTGATATCAAATTCAAGATTAAAAGAATGAAAGATGAAAACTTCGGAAAACCTCTAATAACCTTCAAACTAATCTCAAATCCACGAATCAAGAACAATAATGTCAATGGTTTCGGAATAACACAAGCAATCACAATCTTAGATTAAGAAGGAAGAACGGGATGTCAATCCGTCTTCTAATCAAACCTAAGTATGAAGCTTAATCTCCTTGCGAACAATCTTCCAAATCTTCAACTCTTCCGTCAATCCGGAGATCTCAATAGCAAAACGCAATCTCTCAATGGGAATCTTCAAACCCTAGGCACATGCAATAAGCGTAGGCAAAGTGTAAGCGAAGGTGACGGAATCTCTCTTCTTCCGTCCTTTTATACTGTAAGATAAAATATTGGCCCAGCCCAATTGCGTAGAAGATTGTGGCTTCAAAGTGTGCGTAAAAGATCGCCAAGATCACGGTCGTGGAAGGGTTCCACGACCGTAATTTAGAGCGTGGAAATTGGTCACGGTTTGACACAACCCTCCACGGCCGTAGAAGTTGCTGGAATGAACCACGCCTCTCTTGCCAAGGTTCCACGGCCGTGGACTTGAACATGGAATGTAGTACGGCCGTATTTTAGAGCGTGGTTTAGAGGTAGTTCGTGGTTTCCCTCATCCTCGTGCTATTCTTCAAGTTAGCACCATACTTAGCTCTTAGAGATGTCCTCAATCCTTGGACATGCTCAATCAAACTCCATCCTCGCTCAATCCGTTCGGAAATAGCTCTTAATTGCCTACAATCAACATAAAGCTTGTGTAGACCTCTATATTGACAGTATAGGCAAACTAACTCACAAATGCATCAATGCTTAGTCAATGACTATCAATATGGATGAAATACACTTAGAAAATGTGCCTAAAATATCACAATATTTCATGCTAACAAATAACCCCATACTTGCCACTTGCTTGTCCCTAAGCAAGGTCTTTCAAAAGCTTTAAAACTCAAGTTAGGATGAAATATGTGTACCTTCTCAAAGCAAAACTTCTTTTGGATGAATGTGCCTTCTAAATAATAGATCATTCTCAAATCTTGCTTCATTCGTTTATAAGACTTTCATACACTTAATCAAAGAGTAAAGAGTAAAGAAAGCTCATGAATCAATCAAACTTCCATGTAAACATCATAACCTTCAAACATTATCAAAATCAATCATAAGAAACTTCAATTTAGATCACCAAGGCATATAACATTCTTTTGATTTTAAGGACTTTCAAACAAGGTCTAGAATGTGGAAAGGGAAGGAAAAACTTTAAGTAATGTGGTGCATGAATCCGGGAAAGTGGATAACTACTGTTTTCTTCTTTTCTTGCGGTTTCCGCAGCACTTTCAACTTAGAGCTTTGCTCTCTTCTTTTCATTTTTTGACTTTACTTTTGGAGTTATGGATAGAGGTGCACAAAAACCGAAGCCTAGGAGATCGGCGTTTCTCAATTTTTATGAGATGCCTCAAACCCTTAGCGCACATACCATAATCCGCTAGGAATATCGCTCAATCCGACTTTGGCAAGACACAAACACCCGGCTATGTGAATGGTGTCGAGTTACTCATCGTCATGATGACTTCCCCAAACCTATAATTTCTTTCTATTCCTTTGAATGCAAAATATTGCTTTCATGGCCCTCCCACATCAAACATGCCTTTTTCATTCAACTCCTCCAAATTCCCAGATAGGTAAAGGAGGCCATTATTTCAATGAAGGGCTAGATGATCAAAGAAAGAAGAAAGAAAATCGAATTGCCTTAATTATCTCAAAAAGAAGCATAAGAACTTATTATGTGATTTCAACCTTAATTCCTCAACATGATTTAAGTAACATTCATCACATTATGAAATTTGCAAAAGAGGGATAATCAACTCATTCAATTCCTTTTCAATTCACTAATTGTTTAAGCATGCAATTGTCATCAAAACTCAATTCACAAGTGGTGATTATCATAGAAATCATCTCTATCCTTAGAAGCACAAAATTTTCAAAATTTTTCAATTTTTATGGGTTTTTCAAACTCTTTTTCATGCAATGCAATAATGAAATGTGTAGCAATAAAATGAAACATGCAAGATAGTCTCGATAGAAGCAAATAGAGTGAGTAAGAGTTATTACAAACGATTAGTCACACCCCACCCCATACTTGGAACAAACATTGTCCCTAATGTTCAAAGAAAAAGAAAAAGAAGAAAAGAAAGAATGAAAAAGAAGTCACAAAATGGTGGCGGAGCGGCTAAACTGTCGGTCCTCAAGGTCGTCACTGCGGTGGAGGCGGAAACGGTGAGAAGCTAGGATCATAGTACCGCCCGAACTACTAATGGTAGACGTCTCTCATCATATGGTCAAGATCATCCATACGTGCATCTCTAGCGTCAGCTCGGATCTCCAAAGCTCCCACTCTATCTGAAAGGTCGGTAGCCCACTCTGGCAGCTGCTCATACTAGCCAGGCGGCTGGCTGTACCATCCCGGTGCATCTGAAGGTGTTGGTGCAGGTGGCGGCGGTGCCTGTGTAGACCATGGTGGTGGAGCTCCGTACCACGCAGGAGGGGCCTCCATCCAAGTGGGTCTCTCGCTGACACTAGGACGGCGAGAAGAAGATCCTGAAGCTCTGGCGGGACGGGGAGAACGTCTAGGCATGTCAGGAGCTGCGTCCGGCTGATCCGGGAATGTGCCAAAATCCTGCTCAGCTCCTCCTCCTCCCTCATACTCATCTCCTCCCATCTCCTCCTCTACAACTGGCGGTGGTGGGACATATGGTGGGGCTACAATCCTGTTCGCATGCATAGCAGCGAACGTCGCCTTCCAGTTATAGCGTCCAACCATAATAGAATACTCTGGGAGCCACTCAATACCTCTCCCCGTCCTACTCTCCCATGGCATGACAACATAAGGTGGACCTCTATGGGTAGGGAAGATGAGGCCTCTAGTCATAAGGGCCTGAAGTCATAGGGGTACAACAGGGATACGTGTGCAAGCAGAAAAGTCTACCCCTAATGCCCTAGCGAGGTGGGTGACTATCCCACCATATCCAATGTTGCCAGCCCTCTTGTTCTTTAGCTTGCTCATGGTAGCAGCTAAGAGGGTGGCACAGTCAGCAGGCCGTCCATACAACATGCAATACAGAAGAAAGAGCTCATCAGTCTTGATCTTCTAAGGTGTCTCCGTCCTAGGGAAGAGACACTCAGAAAGTACCCTATGAGCTATCTTCAAGGCTAGATGGTACATCAATCTAGTCTTGGTGTCAGCTGGTTGCCAGTGGTCCTCGCTGACATACACCATAGCAACCTCCTCCCAAAAATCATTGGCGTAAACGCCGCTGGGGAAACGACCATTGAAGGTCTCATAGAATCCAAAGAAGGCTCCAAACTCCCGGATAGAGAAATCATAGTTTCTTTCCATCAGCCGGAAAGAAACTTTCCTATGAACATGGCTATGGTCAAAAGAAACCACAACCTCTCTCGTAATCTCCTCACAAGCATCTTCTCAAATAGCCGAGAAGATGACTAATCCGGCTCTATCCAAGAGCCAAGTAAGATCCCCTATGACATGTAGAGGCTCTAAATCCTCCAGCAGTAGGTATCTAGGTCCTATGACCGTCCTCTCATGGATCCTCTCTAAGACATCAAGATGATCCTCATGAATGGTAGGGATCCTAGGTGGAGGTGGTAATGAAGGTGATGATGGAGGTGAAGGGGATGAAGGTGGTGGTACCCTAGAGGAGGAAGAGGAAGAGGGGTTGCCCTTCCTCTTTTTACTCTTATCCTTGTCTTTGTTCTTGTCCTTATTCCTACCGGACACTCTCCTCACAAAGTCCATTTTCTGGCAAAAACCACGGTTTGTTCTTGATGTTCCACGGCCGTGGAAGCTACAGAGACCGTGGTTTGTCTCGAATTTTCTCAAAACTCAACAAAATCACACCAAATTTTACAGCAACAGTCCTAGACTAATTCTCTTCCAATTCCAATCAGTTATTCCTAAAAATTTTAGCAAATGCAAGTCCGAATCGACGAAGATAGAGAAGAGCGAAAAACCTAGGTTTTCGGATTTTCAAATCCAAATTCTGCTTTCCTTGATGAATTTCCGCTCGAATTGTTGCTTGGATCTTGTTGGTGATCGGATTTGCTTCTGTTTTGGCCGAAGAATCGTTAAAAACGATTAACGAACGAAGATTTGAGGTGAGGGGAGGGATTTCGGCGTTTTTGGGCGTGGAATGGGTTGTGATGTTGTGTTTTGTGAAGAAACGTGGTTTATATAGTGGCCGTAAAAATTTTGGAAAATCACGGTCTGTCGGGGGGTTCCACGGCCGTGGAAATGTACGGAACCGTGGTTTTGGTGATTTTTCAAAGGCTTTTGTAAATTACGGTCTCAGAGGGTTCCACGACCGTGGTTTAGGCCGTGGAACTCTCTGTAACGCTCCAAAGTCCAAGTTTCGTCACTTTTCTTCAAACTTACTCTTCTCTTTTCCTTTCCCACTGTTCCTACATCCAAAACACGAACATACCGGAGGTATCAAAGGCAAAACAAAGCAAAAATCGTCTAAACTAAGCTAATCTATGAATCAAAAATAAAAACTTAAATGCAATACCTTGGGTTGCCTCCCAAGAAGCGCTTTGTTTAAGGTCCGTAGCTAGACCAAATTCGCACTTATTCGAGTGCAGTGGGCGCGAACTCTTCAGTTTGGAGTTCCGGTGTGTACTTCTTTAGTCGTTGACCGTTCACATTAAAGCTTCCGCCCGCTTCACCCCATACTTCAACTGCACCATGGGGGAAAATACGTTTAATTAGAAAAGGTCCGGTCCAACGAGATTTAAGTTTAACTGGAAAGAGACGAAGCCTTGAATTGAAGAGGAGAACTTGATCTCCTTCTTTGAAGTCCTTTGGAATGATATGCTTATCATGCCAACGCTTTGCTCTTTCTTTGTAAATCTTAGCGTTTTCGTAAGCGTTCAAGCGGAGTTCTTCAAGCTCATTAAGGTCCAAGAGACGCTTCTCTCCCGCTTCCTTCATGCTGAAATTCAACCACTTGATGGCCCAAAACGCCTTGTGCTCCAACTCTACCGGTAAGTGACAAGACTTCCCATACACAAGGTTGTATGGTATGAATCCTATGGGAGTCTTATACGCAGTCCGGTACGCCCACAATGCATCATCAAGCTTCAAGGACCAATCCTTCCTTGTCCTTGAAACCGTCTTCTCTAGGATTCCTTTGATCTCCCGGTTTGAGATCTCAACTTGTCCACTAGTTTGTGGATGATAAGGGGTGGCGATCTTGTGAGTAACCCCATACTTGGCTAGAAGAGCTTCAAAGCGCCGGGCAATGAAGTGAGAACCTCCATCACTAATGATAGTACTAGGTGTCTCAAATCGTGGGAAGATGGTCTTGTTAAAGAATTTGACCACTACCATGGCATCATTGGTGGGAGAGGCAATTGCTTCTACCCATCTAGAAATGTAATCCACCGCCAAGAGTATGTATTGGTTTCCACAAGATGATGGGAACGGTTCCATAAAGTCAACTCCCCAAACATCGAAAATCTCCACCTCTTGGATGTTATTGAGAGACATCTCATTCCTCCTAGAGATATTTCCTATTCTTTGACAAGCATCGCAGCAGGAAACAAAGGTTTGCACATCTCTAAATAAAGTAGGCCAAAAGAATCCAGATTGCAATACCTTAGCGCTAGCCTTGTTCGAACTAGCGTGTCCTCCACATGGTAGTGGCGGATGACACTTTGCATCTCATCTTCCGGCACACATCGCCGAATGATGCCATCCGGACCTCTCTTAAAGAGGAGAGGTTCATTCCAAAAGTATTCCCGAACATCCTTAAAGAACTTCTTTCTTTGTGCGTAGGATAATCCGGGCGGTATCTCCTGACAAACCAAATAGTTAACAAAATCAGCAAACCATGGTTCGTTACCTTTCGAGATCACGTCGATGCACTCCTCTATGATATTTAGGTGTTCGTCCGGGAAGGAGTCATCTATAGGTAGATGGTCGTCTTCTAGTTATGTTAGACGACTCAAATGATCCGCAACAGAATTTTCCGAACCCTTCTTGTCGCGGATCTCTAGATCGAATTCTTGTAGGAGAAGAATCCATCTAATTAGCCTTGGCTTCGCATCCTTCTTTGCAAGGAGGTACCGGATCGCAGCATGATCCGTGTATACAATCACCTTTGCACCTACAAGATAAGAGCGAAATTTGTCAATAGCATAAACAATGGCTAAAAATTCCTTTTCCGTGGTGGCGTAGTTGAGCTGCGCTTCATCTAGCGTCTTGCTAGCGTAGTATATGGCATGGGTTCGCCCTTCCTTTCTTTGTCCAAGAACAGCTCCGATAGCTACGTCACTAGCATCGCACATAACCTCAAATGGAAGATTCCAATCCGGAGGTTGGATAATAGGTGCTGAAATTAGAGCTTCCCAAATCATGTTAAACGCATCCAAGCATTCCTGCGAAAACTCAAAAACTGCATCCTTCATCAATAGATTAGTTAGCGGTTTTGATATTTTTGCGAAATCCTTTATGAAGCGCCTATAGAATCCAACATGTCCTAGGAAACTTCTTATCCCTTTCACCGAAGTTGGGGGAGGAAGCTTCTCTATAGTCTCTATTTTCGCTTTATCTACCTCAATCCCTCTACTAGAGATTTAAGTGTCCTAATACAATGTCTTCCTTAACCATGAATTGACACTTCTCCCAATTAAGAACTAGGTTAGTGTCTTCACACCTTTGTAATACAAGAACAAGGTTAGAAAGACAATTGTCAAAAGAGGAACCATATGCGGAGAAGTCATCCATAAAAACCTCCATGATTTCCTCAATGTATTCGGAGAAGATGGCCATCATGCACCTTTGAAAGGTGGTTGGGGCGTTGCAAAGCCCGAACGGCATCCTCCTATAAGTAAACGTACCCCAAGGGCACGTAAATGCGGTCTTCTCTTGATCATCCGGGTGTATCGGAATCTGAAAGAAACCACTATAACCATCAAGATAGCAAAAATGCGAATGTTGTGCTAACTTTTCAAGCATTTGGTCGATGAAGGGTAGTGGGAAGTGATCCTTCCTCGTCGCGTTGTTTAGCTTGCGGTAGTCTATGCACATCCGCCATCCTGTTACGGTTCGGGTAGGAATGAGTTCGTTATTCTTGTTGGTGATGACCGTCATTCCTCCCTTCTTCGGAACTACTTGAACCGGGCTCACCCACTTGCTATCGGAGATAGGGTAGATGATACCTGCATCAAGAAGTTTAAGAATCTCCTTCTTGACAACCTCTTTCATGGTCGGATTCAACCGCCTTTGAGGTTGTCTTAAAGTCCTAAAGTCCTCTGCCATTAAGATTTTATGCATGCATAGGGAAGGTTTGATTCCTACTAAGTCCTCTATAGTATAACCTAAAGCTTTCCTATGTTTCCTAAGGACAACCATAAGCTTACTATGTTCATCTATGGTTAAATCGGAACTAACAATTACCGGATAAGTAGAGTTAGGTCCTAGGAATGCGTACCTTAGATGTGTAGGAAGTTGTTTCAACTCCATAGTTGCAGGAGTTTCCAATTGCTCTTGAGGAGCTTCCGATGCTTCCTTAGAGGTGTCTAAGGAAGTACAAGGTGTTGGAGAAGAATCAAAAGAAGTTGAAGAAGTGGCACATTTGCCTTCGTCCACGGCCAAAATTACGGTTTCTCTGGATGCTCCACGGGCATGATTTTAGGCGTGGAATGTAGTTACGGGTGCTCTGTTTCCTCCACGGCCGTGTAACCCTCTGGAGTGAGCCACGCTTTGGTTGGTGAAATCCACGGCCGTGGAATATAGTGTATGGCCGTGGATCCGTAAGTTTTCGTCCTCGTCGTGGAGTTTCTCAAACTCCTCTTTATACACTTCTTCTTGTGCATCTAAGGCTTCAATTGCCTCATTGCACTCCTCTTCTTCTCCTACATTCATTAGACTCATAGAAATAACCTTTTGCAAAGGATCTTTGAAGAGAATAGCACTTACCTCCTCTCTAGACAACCCTTCTTCATCTTGGATATTGAATATATCCTCATCAAAGATTGGTTCCTTCACTAGAGTGGAAAGAACAAACTCTACCTTCTCTTCTCCTATGTCAAAGGCGAGTCTAGCATTTTTGCAATCGACTATGCAGCCGAATGTTGCAAGAAACGGTCTTCCGAGAATGATCGGGACCGGACTATCTGCAGGAATGTCAAGCACAACGAAATCAATGGGTACAAAGAATTTACCTAGCTTGACCGGGACGTCTTCTACAATACCGACGGGACGAGTGATGGATCGATCCGCCCTGTACAACGTCATCTTCACCGGTTTAGGGTCGCCTAAACCGATCTTCCTACATAATGCAAGTGGTATGATGCTCGCACTTGCTCCCAAGTCACATAATGCATCATATGTGACATCTCCCACTTCTATGGGAATGCAAAATGACCCCGGATCCTTTTGCTTTGGGGGCATCTTCACTTTCATGGTCTTGATGAGATCCGAAGAATCCGAACTCATCTTAACTTCTCCAAACCTTCTAGCTTCCTCTTGTTGGAGAGGAGCTCCTTTAAGAACTTGCCATAAGCCGGCATACCTACAATAGCATCAATGAAAGGTATGTTAATATGCAAGTTGCTCATGAGTTCTATGAACTTACCGAATTGTTTATCTAGACGCGCTCTTGCTCTAGATTGAGGGAATGGTAGGGGAGGTTTGTAAGCCGGAGGAGGAACGTAGACATCTTACTTCTCCTTCCCCTTCTCTTTTTCTTTCTCAACGGGGACTTCAACAAACTTAGGTTGCGGATCGGTGGTTGTCACTCCGCTCCTAGTTGTGATTGCCATAACCCTTCCCTTTGGGTTGTCCTCCGTTTTTCCTGGAAGTTTCCCTTGATTCCTAGGAACTTCCTTCGCATGGCTGAACATTTGGTTTTCTAAAACCTTTTGGGCTTTATCAACCTTAGAAATATGATCATCAACCTTGAAGATGCGAGTCTCCAAACCTTGAAGCTTTCCCAAAATCGTCTCCAACATGGGATCGGGCTTCTCCTTCCCCGAAGTGCTTCCTCCATTAGATGTTTGCCCCTGGCTTTTCAAAGGAGTAGAAGAAGAGGATGGTGGAGTTAGTGAATTTGAATTGGAAGGATAAGAATTACCGGAGTTTTGTTGATTGGAGCACCAATTGTTGTTGTTTGAACCCCTATTGTTGTTCCAACTGTTGTTCCGGTTGTTGTTGTTGTTATTCCAATTGTTCCGGTTGTTGTTGTTACGGTTTGTATTCTCACCACCGTTGTTGTTGTTGTTGCCCAAATAGCCAATATCTTTTCCGTTTTGCTTTGGAAAGTTGGTCTTGATAGCTTCCTTCAACTCTTTAATCTCGTTGTTGAGAGAAAAGATTTGAGATTGAGCTTCATGTGTGAGCTCTGCTCCTTGCTCCACACGATTTCCCTCCACTTTCCGGTGAGAATACTTCTCTATGACCCTAACTTGCTTCTCAATGAAGTCCCAAGCGTCATCTTCCCTCATGTCCATGAATGTACCACATGAGAGGGATTGGAGCTTGAATTGTGTCTCCACATCCAGCCCCTTATAATATATCTCCAATAGTGCAAGCTTGGATATGCCATGATGAGGGCAATCCAATAGCAAATCCTGAAATCTTTCCCAAGATTGAAACAAACTTTCGTTAGATCTCATGGAAAATGCGTTAATCTTACCTCTTAGCTCTGCCGTTTTGGATGGCGGAAAGAACTTAGTGAGGAACTCCACGGAAATGTCTTCCCACGTGTCTAGTTTCCCACTAGGAAGAGCTTGGTACCAAGACAATGCCTTCCCTTTCAAGGAAAGAAGAAAGGCTTGAGCTTATAGTTGTTGGTAGTCGCGTTCTTCGGCCTCATCGTCTCCATCATACACTCAAAATATTTTAGTTGTTGGTGTGGAGATTCAGCGCTTGTTCCGCCAAATTGGTTTTGGCGAACAAGAGTAATAACCTGCGGGTTGAAACTAAACCCTTGTACATCATCAGCATCAAAGTTCACACCTAAACGGCGTGGTTGCTGCGTTGGATCCATCCTTTGGCCAAGAGTTCTTGGCTCCTGATCCACACGTTCCATCCTCGCATTCCTAGGTGGAACACGGCGATTTGCAGCTGGCCGTGGATAGAATGGATTCACATTGATCATGGGATCAATTTCCTCTAGCGGTGGCATGGAGGAGTCGCTATCCTCATTGGATGAGTTAGCTCTAACCGATCTTCCCGGTCTCCTCCTTTTCTTTTTCTCCTTAAGGTTGTTTATTTCCAACCTCATTTGGAACATCATGTCCGTTAGATCATCAACCTTCAATTGGTGATGATCCGTCTCTTCTCTATGAGTCTTCTCACTCCATTGGAGTTGAGCTTCCTTCTCCGCTAACTCCGATTGGAGATCACGTTCTCTTTCTTCAGCCATCTTCTTTTCATTACGCTTTCTCCTTAAAGTCCTCTTAAGCTCTTGATCAAGAGGTAAGAGGTCTTCGTTATTCCTAGACCTGCGCATGCATTTGAAAAGATATCAAATAACAAGGGAAGAGCTCCCAAGCTCGACAACCGAAAACCGAATTCGGCCTAAACCAAATCCCCGGCAACGGCGCCAAAAACTTGTTCGCCACTTAGCGTGCGTGCAAATAAGCTTTAATTATAAAACTAGAAATCAAGCAAGCGAACCCGCAGTGTACGGATCGATATAGTTGAGCAAGAATTCTAGAGTATCGAACACAGGGATTTGGGGGGTTAAATCCAGTTATAGATTATCAAGCAAGTAAATGTATGAAGCTTTTCAAATTATTGGGAAAACAACAATCCTAAAGATCCAGGAATCCAGTTGTGACAATCGATTCAAGATATACTAAAGAACTAAGGACAGAGTTGTTGAGGTAATCGTACGATGAAGTTCCAAAAACCTTATATGACTCACCTAAAGGTTGTTGAGGCTTATATGACTCACCTAAAAGACACTCTCTATAAAGGTTGTTGAGGCTTCAATATAGAAAAGATCTAAAGGTAAGAATTAATGTCAAATACCCAAACTTGTAATCCAAGGATCAAGACTAACTAAACCGATTAAGGTTGTGACACTCACAATCGAGGTAGAGGTTGTTGAGGCTTCACTACCACCTAGAAAAGGTAAGCCAAGACTAAGTTAAAGCCAATCTTTAACTTTGGATTAAAGTAAAAGCAAGTTCGTAAACTGACACAAAATTACGGGTAGTTCTTGAGTTCCACGGCCGTGGAAGCTCAAGAACAGACCGTGGATTATGTTCGTCGGTGATTCTCTCTAACTCTCAGGGTCCAATCTGTTTACGATCGATCTATCATCATCTAAGCCACAACTATCAACCCTTCACCTTAGAATTGCTAAAGGGTTTTAGCCAACAACAGTCATATTGATATCAAATTCAAGATTAAAAGAATGAAAGATGAAAACTTCCGAAAACCTCTAATAACCTTCAAACTACGCCTAT
This sequence comes from Fagopyrum homotropicum, assembly GCA_033239125.1. Classification (NCBI taxonomy): domain Eukaryota; kingdom Viridiplantae; phylum Streptophyta; class Magnoliopsida; order Caryophyllales; family Polygonaceae; genus Fagopyrum; species Fagopyrum homotropicum. The sequence continues at coordinate 70,419,525 of BSWB01000008.1, forward strand.
CTTGTAGGGCATCTACAACATGGTAATAAACCATTAGCTAACCATACATATATAAGGCAATGCATAAGCACAAACACAATCATATAAAGATAAACACATCATCAGGCTAGCACACATTTACCCATTTATCATCTTTATATAATAGTCATTCACTCAAATTGTGTATATATAGATAGATGAAAATATGTGACACGAGGACCGATACATCCTCGTCTCTAAGCTTGATAGCAAGTTATACGAGTATCGGTCACACAATCCGTGTACCCTATGGGAGTGGATTGCACCCTTCTTGTAAAGCCAGTCTGGCCTGACATCAAAGAACCTTCGAGACTCCACGGCGGGATGAAAGGGAAAGGTTATCACAGCCACGCAATGGGGCAGTCAATAAAATATAGGGCGGTATAAACGACATCTCATGTTATCATAGCAAACATGTAACACACATACCACTCATTCAAACACCCAATATAGGGATGGTAGCTAAGTAAGTCCTATGGACTTACCTCAACCTCGTATAAAGCTCAACCACAACGCGATCACCTCAACACTGGAGGAACAATACAGCCTAGAGACAAGGCATAAAGAGATACATCAAACTCCTATCAACACAAGGGTCACGCCTAGACCCAAAGGAATCCATAAGATCATCCTCAACCTAACCTCACAACCTAATGTTCACCCCAAAAGGTGTGTGTAAGCTTTAATATTTATAACCCAAGATATATGCCTGAACAATATGTGAACCCGCAGTGTAGGGATCAATTGTAATAAAAGCAAATATTTCAGGAGTAGATCACAAGGACTTTGGTGAAACAAAGATCGGTAAATCAGGTGGTCAAATAACCACAAGCAACAAATCAAAGATATCAAAGATGATATAAAAGTCAAGTAAAGGGAATGCAGATTGTAGGGATTAGAGAATCCAGTTGTGGTTCCGACTCAAGGTCTCAAAATATAACGTTGACAAAGCTGAGGTTTCCAAAGGGAAGGTGTTTCTAAGGTGGGAATAGATCACCGGGTAAGTCTCACTACTCACTATCCCAAACCAAAGATCCTATCACCGGGTAAGTCTCAAGGTACTAAGAAAAGGGACTATAATCTCAAACCAACACACCACCCAAGGGAATAGAATCAACGTTTACTAGGTAAGTCTCAGGCTAACTCTCAAAGAAGGAATGAATACACACTCAAACCCCAATAAAGGATAAACCTTTATTACCTACACTCATGATCTTGGGTATACAAACAAAGGAATCACCGGGTAAGTCTCATCCTAGGCTTGCGTTGATGCAGGAAAGGTATAACAATGATAGGATTTGGCAAACTGGAATCTTAACTTAGATAAAGATCAGGAAAGGCTTCACCTCGTTCAGTTATTTTCCATCCCGGCCGAGATGTTCAACAACTCAGCGAGGTGTTCATCGGTTAAGGTAAAGGCTTGAGCTTTCAGGGTCCACTGAGGTTAAGATCATTCTATCATCGTCTTTCCCACAACTTTCAACCAATCACCCTAGAATCGCATAAAGAACATCGCCAACAAGCATCATGATAACAATAATCAAATATGTGAGAAAGGACCAATATTTAAACAAGAAAACCTTAACACAAAGGTCTCAATAACTGAATCAAACAAACAATTAGCGTTCCTCAATCACAATTAGAAAAGACAACAAACTAACCAAACTAAGGAAAGTCTTACAAACTTCCTTCAAAGCTAACTTCAAACTAGATTCCTTCCTTCCTTAAACTTCAACCTTCAAAACTTCCTTCAAACTTCCATCCAAACTCTTCAGAAAATCGGTGATCCGGAGATGATTCAAGGATGGCTGAATTGCAAAAAATCCAACCCTTCATATATAAGAGAATTATCTTCCTAAGATAAAATATAATAAAAAGATAATTTCCTTAAAATATATCACCATATCTTACAAAATAAATTAGCCAAAAAGATATCTTCCTTCCAGAAATCAAGCGAAAAATATGTGATATCCACTTTCCAAAAATAGAAGATCTCAGCCAAAAATAAAGATCTTATGAACGTTACAATATTCGCCTCGGTCGAGCCGCTCTTGAAGATCACCTCGATCGAGGTTGTAATGTAGCTGACCGAGGTGAGTCTCAATTGAGAGTGAAACTCTCTAATCTGGTCCAAAATCAATTTTCTAAATCATTTCCATGCTTTTTGAGATCTTCTTATAACTCCTCAATGCTCCAGAATGTAGTTCCAATGACTCCTTAGCTTCCTTAGCTCTATTTTTGTCCAATATGTGTCATTTTCTCTACAATTACTACGAAACTAGTTGTAGACTGATAACAAGATTTATGACTTAGGATTAGGTAGTCACTTAGATAGATTTCTCATTCATTCGTACAAGTTTTGGTATTGATTCATGACGTCTTCGCTCAATTCACGCACATTTCTAGAAAAGACGTCTACACTACCTTTTATCGGTTTTGTAGGTAATTCGGGGATCTATTGGACGATAATTGATACATTTGAGGGCCAAGCCTCATGATGGTACACATCCAAAGCTTTGGAGGAGCATAATTGGAGCAACAAAGGACACAAAGACCACTATTGGTGCAAGCAATGGATCAACTCATGGCTAAACGAGCATAACAAGTTTCTGCTGAAGAAAATCGGACCAGCAAGCAGCTAAATCGGCCGATTTATTGCTCTGGGTCGATTTTTAGGCCTTTGACAGCTTAAAGCCACGTGTCCCACGATCTCTTGCCCGTCCTTGCTCTTGGTGGAGAATATAAGTGGTCCCTCAGGTGGTTGCTGAGCATCTCTCCTCTCCCACACTCTCATTCACAGCTCATTGATCTTGGAGGAAGATTGGAGAAGAAGAAAAGCTCCCAAGGATTGAAGGAAGAAGAAGAAGACCATTCTAAGAGTGATTTTGAGTGATTTTGTAGACTTGGATTGAAGAACTAATTGCAAGGATTGTTAAGAACGTTTTGCCTCTTCATTTTAGAGTTTGTAAGTCTTGCTACAACTTGGATTTGGCTGAGATTTATTGATTTTGCTTACTCATCTTTCATTACTCATCTATGAACACCATGTATGCTTGTTTGATGATTTCGGATCTTGATATGCATATTATTGGCTAGTTTCTTGTGATTTTAGAGTGATGGATTGATGGTTATGGCTTGGGTGATGATAGGATGGACTTATATGTTAGTTTAGGATGATTTGAATGCACGAAACCCATTTCAGAGACAAAAATCGACCTGTTCTTCATCTAAATCGTCCGATTTTCTGTATGATCCACCCGATTTTCTTCTCTGTTGCTCTTTAATTGATGAATCTGCATGTTGGGGTCCTTGGTTGTTTAAATCCTAGTGTTTATTAAGCCTAATTTAGCTTAGAATCACCTAATGCTACCAACCTAAGTGAGGGAAGAGATCTACCCGATGATTTCCGATCTTAGATACCTAAGATGATGAATGCTAGGTAGTAGTGAGCCTCATAAGCCGCTATTGGATTGAGTGTGCTAGGATTATTGCTTGAGATTTCCCTATTCCGAGACTTACCCGGTAAGGAGAGGGTTACCCTTAAGTAGTATCTAGTTAGTGTGGAATTCCTTACTCTAACCCCTAGAGACTTACCCGGTAATAGGAGTTTGATGCGGGATTAGTGAAGTGAGAGACCTACCCGGTAATTGCTTCCATTAGCGAAACATTCTTTCCCAACACCGCAGCTTAGTCCTTAGAATCTTTAGAACCTTGAATCCAATGCCATAACCGGAAATCTTGACCTCTAAAATCTACTTTTCTCTCTTGATCATATTCTTGTGCTTTGTGTTTGCTTGTTCGTTTGCTAGCTTGAGTTGTTAGTTGTTTATCATCTTGCTTGACTTGTGATCTTTGTTTGATCACCACAAAAACCAACAAAAACATTGTGTTTTCCATTTTCTTTGTTCCTCACCTTATCTTAGTCTAGATTTACACTATTTTTGATCATTGCTTGACTCGATTTCACCTTAGTCTTTGTGTTCGACCTCGGAATACTTACCTTTCTACAAACGTCCCGTACACTGCGGGTTCGCTAGGAGTTAGGATAATTATAACGAGTATAAATTTAAGACTTATTGCGTGCACATCACACCTATTCCTAGACGTGACATAGACCTCGATTCCCGCAAAGATAGACAAAACAACAATATAAACAAAGAATATACATTCATACATGTAGATTTATGAAGATAGAACGTCTAAACCAATCCCAAAATATAGACTATAATACATGCTATCAAAATACCCCATACTTGTCCCTTGCTTGTCCTCAAGCAAGATCCAAATCTTAGATACAAGATAGAATGGATTATAAGTCATCAAAAAGATCAATGAAAAACATTTCAAAACATTTTGGTGGTGCGCTCTAGCCATAGATCACCCTAAGAGAATGCTTCATGGCAAGTAAAATCAAGATATGATCAAAACATTTTATAAATATAAGAGAGTTGTTCATCTTTGCATAAAATCATAGAATGCATAATAAATCATATTTATAGAAATTAATCATGTATAATCCAGTTTAAACCACCAAGTCAATCAACAAGCTCGAGGTCTCAAGGGCTTCCAAAAGAGGTGAAGAAACTTGTCAAAGTGGGATGTACATATGGTAATGTGGTACTAGAATCCGGGAATAGGATATTTTCTTCACTTTCTTTTAATCACAACATCTTCCACCAATAAGATTTGCTTATTTTCACTTTACTATTACTTTTTGGGAACATGGACAGAGGTGCACGATAACCGAAGCCTAAGAGATCAGCAATAATCAATTTCTCGAGATGCCTCAAACCTTTGATGCACATACCATGACCCGTTAGGAATATCGCTCAATCCGACTTTGGCAAGACACAAACACCCGGCTATGTGAACGTTTCTGAGTTACTCATCAGCATGATTGACTTCCCCAAATTAAACCTAATTTGTTGTTTTCTAACACTTTCAGCTAGAATCTAAACTTCACTTCACTTGCTTTTCTTTACTTGCTTCCAAATTCCCGCATAGGTAAAGGGAGGCAAATATGTATATGAGGGCCTAAGCATGATCAAGAAGAAGATGAAGAAGGAGAGAATGAAATGCTTTAATCATCCAAGGAAGAATGTGATAGAACTCATCACGTGGTTTCAACCTTCAAATCCAACATAATTTTGATAAAAACAAAGTATTAGACAAGCTAGAATTTCAAACAAAGCATTTTGCAACTTAAACATATCATAAAACCTTTTGAACATATAATAATTTCAAAAACCAATCTGCAAACAAAACATCATCGAGGTCATGTCCAGAAAAGAAGCACAAAAATGTTTCAAAAATCTCACTTAAAAGCCCATCTCGGTCGAGGTGTTCTAGCGTCATCCAAGGTGTTCATCCTCGATCGGCCAAGAACGTCTCGGTCGAGCCATAAACAAAATTTTCAAACCATTTTTTGTTGTTTTTCTCAAACAGAAACCTGTATGTATGCATGTTATGACAAGTAAGCACATAAAGCCAAATAAACAATAATATCCAAGAGTTATACAAGTCATACACACATAAGTCAAGTACATAAAGCCAAATACCCCATACTTGGGATACATTGTCCCAATGGGTCAAATATAAGTCTGAAAAACAGAATACTCACTGGACATAGCTGAAATGCATAAAGAAATAAGAAACAGCTCCCAGATAAGACCATCTCGGTTGGCGAAGAACATCTCGGTCGAGGCACTCTATCAGCATCCGAGATGTATCTCAGTCAAGCTCCTTCTTCTCAATTTCTCGAACTTATGTCCTTCCAGTGTAGCTTCTAAGCTGTAATCCTTCCTTAGAGAGTACCTGATTCCTGTCTGGAGGACGCAAAACAAACGAAGCAAACTATCTAAACTAAGCTAGAAAAGGGAAAAGAAAGCAATACCTTGGGTTGCCTCCCAAGAAGCGCTTGGTTTAATGTCGCTAGCTGGACCTTTCCTCATGGAGTGCTCATCACATCCATCATAAAACTCTTCCAAGAAGGTTCCAGTTCCTAATTTCACCGGCAAATGGTAGGATCTCCCACTTACAAGCTTGTATGGTTTAGTTCTCACCGGAGTCCTACCGGTCTTCCTATTCTTCTGTGGGACATAACTCAGTTTTGCATCCCATCCTTTCCTGGATCGGGAAATCTGCTTCTCGAGAATCCACTTGAATAGAAGGCACTTTGTTGCCTTAGTGGTGAACCGCTTGTTTACTTAACTCCTTATAATCCTAGGAGCATCTACTTTCAGCAAATTTGGGGGAGGTTTCATCTTGACCTTTGGAGGTTCCCTTGGAGGAGACTTCCAACTATTCGGTGCATCCCTTGAATGATTAGTAATTTCAAAAAGGAATTTCAAAGGAAGTAAGAGAAAGTACCTTGTAAGTTCCTTCAAAACGTGGGATGAGATTTTTGTTAGGATGACAATCCACACATGAAACTTCTCTCAACTTAACTGATTCTTTGTCCACCTCGACCGTAGTAATAGTAATTGGGTCGAGGTCTTCCGCACCTTCCTCTTCTTTAGTGAGGAATGTAAGAGGGGGTTCAGGATCGACAAGAGGAATGATTAAAACAAGTAGTTCTTCTTTGCATACCTCTTCCGCATCAGCTTCGTAGCATAAGATAAGGTGCTTTTGAACTCCTCTATCTTCTTCTTCAAATTCTCGTACATTGATTCAAACTGATATTCAAGAGGCTGCTCATAAATCTTTTTAGGGACATTCAACTCATCCCATATCGCAAGCTTCTCCTCAATAGCCTCTTCTATTTCCCTTTCATCTTTAAAATCGATGATTGCAAAGAAGCGCAACAAATATTCATAACGGTCAAAACTAGCAAGTTGTCTTGCTCTCCAGATTGGATCAAATGCAAGTTGATAGTAACTTCTAGCCATTGGAAATCCTGAGAACACAAAAACTCATACCAAAACTTCAAAAGCAAAAGAAAAAGCTTCCAACTTGTTATTTGGCAAAACTCTGTTCCGGCAACGGAACGAGAACTTCGTACGTACCTAAGAACACAAATTTGCAAGAACACTCAAGCAAAAAAATCAATAACAACAAGGGCAGCAGCCCAAAAAGACAACCAAATACCGGACTTGGTCTTGACCAAGTCCCCGGCAAAGGCGCCAAACACTTGTTCGCTCCAAAAGGTGTGTGCAAACTTTAATATTTATAACCCAAGATATATGCCTGAACAATATGTGAACCCGCAGTGTACGGATCAATTGTAATAAATCAAATATTCCATGGGTCAATCACAAGGACTATGGTGAAACAAAGATCGGTAAATAAGGTTGTCAAAAAACCACAAGCAACAAATCAAAGCTAGCAAAGATGATATAAAAGTCAAGTCAAGGGAATGCGAATTCTAGGGATTAGAGCATCCGGTTGTGGTTCCGACTCAAGATCTCAGAAGATAACGTGGACAAAGTTGAGGTTTGCAAAGGGAAGGTGTTTCTAAGGTGGGAATAGATCACCGGGTAAGTCTCACTACTCACTATCCCAAACCAAAGATCCTATCACCGGGTAAGTCTCAAGGTACTAAGGATAGGAACTATAATCTCAAACCAACATACCACCCAATGGAATAGAATCAAACTTTACCAAGTAAGTCTCAGGCTAACTCTCAAAGATGGAATGAAGGCACACTCAAACCCCAATAAAGGATAAACCTTTATTACCTACACTCAAGATCTTGGGTATACAAACAAAGGAATCACCGGGTAAGTCTCATCCTAGGCTTGCGTTGAACCAAGAAAGGTATAACAAGGATAGGATTTTGCATACTAGAATCTTATTTCAGATAAGGATCAAGAAAGGCTTCACCTCGTTCAGTTATATTCCATCCCATCCGAGATGATCAATGTTCGCCCCTAGAGGTGTGTGCAAATAAGCTTTAAATTTATAAAACTAGAATCAAGCAAGCGAACCCGCAGTGTACGGATCGACGTAGATTAGCAAGAATTCCAGAGTATCGAACACAGGGATTTGGGTGGAACGAACTCGATCGCAGGTTATCAAGCAAGTGAATATGGGAGTTTGCAAATTATCGGGAAAACAACAATCCTAAAGATCCAAGTATCCAGCTGTGGCAATTGATTCAAGATATACTAATGATATAAAGACAGAGTCGAGATATGCAAGGGTATACTAATGTAAGGTAATCGTACGGTTGAAGTTCCAAAAACCTTATGTAATTCACCTAAAAGACACTCCCTATACAGGTTGTTGAGGCTCAATATAGAAAGATTCTAAAGGCAAGGATTAGTATCAAATACCCAAACTTATAATCTAAAGATCAAGACTAACTTATCCGATTGAGGTTGTTGAGGCTCACAATCGAGGTAGAGGTTGTTGAGGCTTCACTACCACCTAGAAAAGACAAGTCTAAGCTAAGCTAAAGCAAATCTTTAACTTTAGATTAAGGTAAAAGCAAGCTCGTAGACTTAGGGAAATTACGGTTGGATCTTGAGATTCCACGGTCGTGGAACTCAAGAACAGCCCGTGATTTAGGGTTGTCGGCGATAATTCTCTAACTCTCAGGGTCTAATCTGTTTACGATCGATCTATCATCATCTAAGCCACAACTATCAACCCTTCACCTTAGAATTGTTAAGGGTTTTTAGCCAATAACTGTCATATTGATATTGATTCAAGAATTAAGAGATAAAAGATGAAAACTTTCAAGAACTATCAATAATCTTCAAGTGAATCTCAGAATCACAATCAAGAACAAGTGTTTATCCAAAGATTCAAAACGGACCAAGCAATCACAATCTTTAGGAAAGAAGAGAAACGGGATGTCAATCCGATTCTGAATCAAACCTAAACAAGAAGAGAGATCTTCTTGCAAAATCCTCCAAGAACTTCGATCTTCCACAAACACGAAGATCACAAACAGCAACTCTTCAATACGAACTTTGATCTTCAATGAGATCTCCAAATTACCTCCAAGATGAGGGTTTTTTCGTTTTGCCGCTAAGCGAGGGTTGAAAGGTCGTAAGCGAGGTGACGGAATCTTGCCTCATCCGTCTATTTTATAATGCAGGGCAAAATGTCGGCCCGGCCCAATCTTCAAAAGATCGTGGCTTCGAAACATGGCGAAAAGATTCGCCAAAATCACGGTCGTGGAATCTTTTCACGACCGTAATTTAGGGCGTGGAAACTACTACGGTTAGTTCCACGGCCGTAATATCTCCTGGAATGAACATCGAATTCTGACTCAAAATCCACGGCCGTAATTTAGGGTGAGAACGTGGTTCTTGCCTTCATTCGTGCATTCCTCAATCTAAGACTCCAAATTGCTTCCAAAAGGTGTCCTCGATCTATGGACATATCAACTCAACTCTCCTTTGCTCGATTCCGTTCGGAAATAGCTCCAAATCACCTATAATCAACATAGAACTCGTGTAGACATCCATATCGACAATATAGGCAATACTAGCTCACATATGCACAAAGCTCAATCAAAGACTATCAATATGAATCAAATACGATTAGAAAACGTGCCTAAAATATCACAATATTTCATGCTAACAAATAACCCCATACTTAGCACTTGCTTGTCCCTAAGCAAGGTCTTTCAAAAAGTTTTAAACAAGAGTTAGGATGAAATATGTGTACCTTCTTTTGGATGAAAGTGACTTCTAAAGAATAGATCATTCTCAAACCTTGCTTCAATCGTTTTTCAAACTTTCACACACTTGATTAGAGAGTAAAAGGCAAAGAAAACTCATGAATCAATTTAACTTCCAAACAAGCATTATAACCTTCAAATATTATCAAAATCAATCATAAGAACTTCAATTTAGATCACCAAGCCATATAACATTCTTTTGATCTTAAGGACTTTCAAAGAAAAGGTCTAGAGTATGGAAGGGAAGGGAAAACTTTAAGGGAGAGTGGTGCATAAATCCGGGAAAGTGGACAACTACCTTCTTCTTCTTTTGCGGTTTCCGCAACACTTCACTTAGAGCTTTGCTCTCTTCTTTTTCGACTTTACTTCTGGAGTTATGGATAGAGGTGCACAAAAACCGAAGCCTAGGAGATTGGCGTTTCTCAAAATTGCAAGAGATGCCTCAAACCCTTAGCGCACATACCATAATCCGCTAGGAATGTCGCTCAATCCGACTTTGGCAAGACACAAACACCCGGCTATGTGAATGGTGCCGAGTTACTCATCGTCATGATTGACTTCCCCAAACTTATAATTTCTTTCTATTCGATTGATTGCAAATAATTGCTCTCATGGCCCTCCCACATCAAACATGCCTTTTTCTCATTCACTTCTCCAAATTCCCGGATAGGTAAGGGAGGCTAATATTTCAATGAGGAGCTAGATGATCAAAGAAAGAAGAAAGAAAGTATCGAATTGCCTTAATCATTTCAACAAGAAGTATAGGAACTTATAATGTGATTTCAACTTCAATCTCTCAACATGATTTAGGTAACGTTTTCACATTATAAAGCTTGCAAAAGAGGTAAAATTCATTCATTCAAATCCTTTTTGATTCACAATCCTTTTAAGCATGCAATTGTTATCAAACTCAATTCACAAGTAGTGATTATCATGGAAATCATCTCAATTCATTAGAAGCACAAAATTTTTCAATTTTTATGGGTTTTTAAAGTTCTTTTTCATGCAATGCAAATAAGGAAACGTGCAACACATAATGAACATGCAATGATAGTCTTGAATGAAGCAAACATAGAGAGTAGAGTTATTACAAACATTTAGTACATCCCACCCCATACTTAGGGCGAACATTGTCCCTAATGTTCACAAGAAAGAACAAAAGAAAGAAAAGAAAAAGAAACTCACAAGTGGTGGCGGGAATGTCTAAAAACAAACTGTCATGCATCGATCACTGCGGCGGCGGTGGTGGTGGGAATGGAGAGAAACTCGGATCATAGAACCGCCCAAACTGCTGGCGGTAGACGTCCCTCATCATATGGTCAAGGTCGTCTAAGCGTCCGTCTCTAGCATCCGCCCGGATCTCTAGTGCTCCGACTCTCTCTGAAAGTCCGGTAGCCCAATCCGGCATCTGCTCGTACCATCCCGGGGGGTGACCATACCATGCGGGGGCATCGGCTGGTGCTGGTGCTGGTGGTGGTGGTGGTGCTGCTGGCTGCGTCGTGGACCAAGGAGGGGGTGTATCGTACCAAGTGGGAGGTGTAGTCATCCACGTGGGCCTCTCACTCACGCTGGCGCGGCGAGATGACGAGCCTGAAGCTCTAGCTGGGCGTGGAGAGCGCCTAGGTACATCCGGGGCCGCTTCCGGCTGATCCGGAAACGAGCCGAACTCCTGCTCCGCTCCTCCACCACTCTCGTACTGCTCTCTCATCTCCTCCTCATCCACAACTGGCGGTGGAACGTAAAGGGGAGCTCCTAGCCTGTTCGCATGCATCGCAGCGAACGTCTCCTTCCAATTGTGGCGTCCCGCCACAATGGAATACTCCGGCAGCCACTCAATACCCCTGCCTGTCCTACTCTCCCAGGGCATGCCCGCATAAGGCGGACCTCTATGTGTGGGGAAGATGAGTCCCCTAACCATGAACGCATGTAATCCTAGAGGTACGGCGGGTATGCGGGTGCAACTAGAAAAATCCACTCCGAATGTCCTAGCTATGTGGGTCACTATCCCTCCATAACCAATGTTCCCCTTCCTCTTATTCTTCAATTTACTCATTGTAGCCGCCAAAAGAGTAGCACAATCTGCGCGGCGACCGTAGAGCATACAGTATAGCAGGAATAGCTCATCCGTCTTGATCTTTTGGGGCGTCTCCGTCCTAGGAAAGAGACACTCCGAAAGAACACGGTGAGCTATCTTCAAGGCTAGATGGTACATCAATCTAGCCTTGGTATCAGCGGGTTGCCAACGGTCCTCGTCGGCGTAGATCATGGCTACCTCCTCCCAGAAATCCTTAGGGTAGATACCGCTAGGGAATCGACCATTGTAGGTCTCATGGAACCCGAAAATGGCTCCAAACTCAACTATACTCAACTGGTAGTCTCGATTCATGAGACGGAAGGAGACAGTCCTATCAACATGGCTGTGCTCGAAAGACGTCACAACCTCTCGGGTGATCTCCTCATAGGCATCTTCACGAATGTTCGTGAAGACGGTCAATCCGGCTCTATCCAAGAGCCATGTAAGATCGTCAACTATGTTGAGAGGATGTAGATCCTCCAACAACAAATACCTAGGGCCAATCACTGCCCTCTTCTCTATCTTCTCAAATGCAGCTAGGTGGTCATCATGTATGGTTGGGATGCTAGGGTGAGGTGGTGAAGATGGAGGTGAAGGTGAGGATGGTGGTGAGGGAGATGAGGGTGGTGGTGCCCTAGATGTGGAGGGGTTGCCCTTTCTTTTCTTATTTTGGTCCCCTTTCTTCTCCTTTATCCTTCCCGAAACTCTCCTTACGAAATCCATTTTTCTCCAAAAATCACGGTCTGTTCTATAGAAACCACGGCCGTGGAACCTCCAGAGACCGTGATTCGTTACAGAATTTCGTGAATCTCAGCAAATTCACCCAATCTCACCACAACAAGCAGTCCTAATCTAATTTCTTCCAATCTTTATCAGTTCTTCCTAAAAATCTATGGCAAAAACGAACCAAATCCACTAGAATCGAAGAGAAGGAAATAACCTCTTTTTCGGATTGAAAAATCCAAAATGCGGGTTTGTTGATCGTTTTCCACTCGATTTGTTGCTTGAATCTTGTTCGTGGTTGGATTTGCTGCAGTTTAGGACGAAGAATCGTTGAAAACGATTAGAAAATGAAGAATTTGGAGAGGGTTCGTGTTTTCGGTATCTAGGTCGTGGAATTGGGGAAGGATTGTGGTGTTTTTGTGACGAAGTGTGGCTTTTATACTCGCAGGAAAAATTTCAAAAATCACGGTCTGTCGGGGCATTCCACGGCCGTGGAAATGTACGGACCCGTGGTTTTGGTGATTTTTCACAGGCTTTTGAGAATTACGGCCACTGTAGCTATGACGACCGTGATTTAGACCGTGGAACCCTCTGTAAAGCTTCAAAGTCCAAATTTCGTCGCTTTTCTTTGACATTATCCCTCCTTTCTCCTTTTCCACCATTCCTACAACCAAAAACACGAACATACCGGAAGAAATCGAGGCAAAACAAAGCGAAAACGTCTATTCTAAACTAATCTATGAATCGAAAACAAAAACGAGAATGCAATACCTTGGGTTGCCTCCCAAGAAGCGCTTTGTTTAAGGTCCGTAGCTAGACCAATCTCGCACTTATTCGAGTGCGGTAGGTGCAAACTCCTCAGCTTGGAGTTCCGGCGAGTACTTCTTGAGTCGTTGGCCGTTCACCTTAAAACTTCCACTAGCTTCACCCCATACTTCAACTGCACCATGGGGGAAAATACGCTTAATTAGAAAAGGTCCAGTCCAACGAGATTTTAACTTACCTGGAAAGAGGCGAAGTCTCGAATTGAAGAGGAGGACTTGATCTCCTTCTTGGAAGTCCTTTGGAATGATATGCTTATCATGCCAACGCTTTGCTCTTTCCTTGTAGATCTTAGCGTTTTCATAGGCGTTCAAACGGAGTTCATCCAGCTCGTTGATGTCTAGGAGACGCTTCTCTCCCGCTTCCTTCATGCCGAAATTCAGCCATTTGATAGCCCAAAACGCTTTGTGCTCTAGCTCTACCGGCAAATGACAAGACTTCCCATACACAAGGTTGTATGGTGTGGTTCCTATGGGAGTCTTGTATGCAGTCCGGTATGCCCATAATGCATCATCTAGTTTCAAGGACCAATCCTTCCTAGTCCTTGAAACCGTCTTCTCTAGAATTCCCTTGATCTCCCTATTTGAGATCTCAACTTGTCCACTCGTTTGTGGATGGTAAGGGGTGGCGATCTTGTGAGTAACCCCATACTTGGTTAGAAGAGCTTCAAAGCGACGGGCTATGAAGTGAGAACCTCCATCACTAATGATCGTCCTTGGCGTCCCGAATCACGGAAAGATGGTCTTGTTGAAGAACTTGACCACCACCATGGCATCATTTGTGGGAGAGGCAATTGCTTCGACCCATCTAGAGACGTAATCTACCGCCAATAGTATGTATTGGTTTCCACAAGAAGAAGGGAATGGTCCCATGAAATCGACTCCCCAAACGTCGAAAATCTCCACCTCTTGGATGTTGTTGAGGGGCATCTCGTTCCTCCTAGAGATATTGCCTGTTCTTTGACAAGCATCGCAACAAGAAACAAAGGATTGCACATCTTTAAATAAAGTAGGCCAATAGAATCCAGATTGCAATACCTTTGCGCTAGTTTTGTTCGAACTAGCGTGTCCTCCACAAGGTAGTGAATGACAATGACGGATGACACTTTGCATCTCATCTTCCGGCACACATCGCCGGATGATGCCATCCGGACCTCTCTTGAAGAGGAGAGGCTCGTTCCAATGGTATTCTCGGACGTCCTTGAAGAACTTCTTCCTTTGTGCGTATGACAGTCCGGGTGGTATCTCCTGGCAAACCAAATAGTTAACGAAGTCAGCAAACCATGGTTCGTTACCTTTGGAGATTACCTTGATGCATTCCTCTATGATATGTAGGTGTTCGTCCGGGAAGGAGTCATCAATGGGTAAATGGTCGTCCTCTAGATGTGTTAGACGACTCAAATGATCCGCAACAGAATTTTCCGAGCCTTTCTTGTCGCGGATCTCAAGATCGAATTCTTGTAGGAGAAGAATCCATCTAATTAGCCTTGGTTTCGCGTCTTTCTTTGCAAGGAGGTACCGGATCGCAGCATGATCCGTGTAGATAATCACCTTTGCACCTACAAGATAAGAGCGAAACTTGTCAATAGCGTAGACAATGGCTAGAAACTCTTTTTCCGTAGTGGCGTAGTTGAGCTGGGCTTCGTCTAGCGTCTTGCTAGCATAGTATATGGCGTGGGTTCGTCCTTCCTTTCGTTGCCCAAGAACAGCTCCAATGGCTACGTCACTAGCATCACACATAATCTCGAAAGGGAGAGTCCAATCCGGGGGTTGGATAATGGGTGCTGAAATTAGAGCTTGCCGAATGGTGTTGAACGCATCTAGACATTCCTGTGAAAACTCAAAAACCGCATCCTTCATCAATAGATTAGTGAGAGGTTTTGATATCTTAGAAAAGTCCTGAATGAAACGTCTATAAAATCCAGCATGTCCTAGGAAACTTCTTATTCCCTTCACCGAAATTGGGGGAGGAAGTTTCTCTATGGTCTCTATTTTAGCTTTGTCTACCTCTATCCCTCTACTAGAGACTAAGTGACCTAACACGATTCCTTCCTTAACCATGAATTGACACTTCTCCCAATTAAGAACTAGGTTAGTGTCTTCACATCTTTGCAAAACAAGAGAAAGGTTAGAAAGACAATCGTTAAAAGAGGAACCGTAGACGGAGAAGTCGTCCATGAAGACTTCCATGATTTCCTCTCCATATTCGGAGAAGATGGCCATCATGCACCGTTGAAAGGTGGCTGGGGCGTTGCAAAGCCCGAACGGCATTCTCCTATAAGCGAACGTACCCCAAGGGCATGTGAATGTGGTCTTCTCTTGATCATCCGGATGTATCGGGATCTGAAAGAAACCACTATAGCCGTCAAGGTAGCAAAAGTATGAATGTTGTGCTAACCTTTCAAGCATTTGATCGATGAATGGCAATGGAAAGTGATCCTTCCGCGTTGCATTGTTGAGCTTGCGGTAGTCTATGCACATTCGCCATCCAGTTACAGTTCGGGTAGGAATGAGTTCGTTGTTCTTATTGGTGATGACTGTCATTCCTCCCTTCTTCGGAACTACTTGAACTGGGCTCACCCACTTGCTATCGGAGATAGGATAGATGATACCTGCATCAAGAAGTTTAAGAATTTCCTTCTTGACAACCTCCTTCATGGTCGGATTCAACCGCCTTTGAGGTTGTCTTGAAGTTCTAAAGTCCTCCTCCATTAGTATCTTATGCATGCATAGGGAGGGTTTAATTCCTACTAAGTCCTCAATAGTATAGCCTATGGCTTTTCTATGTTTCCTAAGGACAATCATGAGCTGTTCATGTTCATCTATGCTTAATTCGGAACTAACGATAACCGGGAAGGTGGAATTAGATCCAAGAAAAGCGTACCTTAGATGAGTAGGAAGTGGTTTGAGTTCCATTGCTTTCGGAGCTTCCAATGATCCTTGAGGAGCTTCCGATGTTTCCTTAGAAGTTTCTAAGGAGGTTGGATGGTTTGGAGAAGAATTAGAAGAAGTTGAAGAAGTATGCCGATCACCATCTTCCACGGCCAAAATTACGGTCTCCTCTGGAGTTCCACGGCCGTAATATCCTCTGGAATGGAGGTTGATTTTGGTCGTGGAATCCACGGTCGTGGAATACAGAGTATGACCGTGGATTCGAGTATTTTCAGCCTCATCGTGGAGTTTCTCAAACTCCACTTCATACATCTCTTCTTGTGCTCCTAAGGCTTTAATTTCCTCTTTGCACTCTTCCTCTTCTCCTACATCGGTTAGACTCATAGTAATAACCTTTTGCAAAGGATCGTTAAAGAGAATTGCACTTACCTCTTCCCTAGATAAACCTTCTTCGTCTTGGACATTGTAAATATCCTCATCAAAGATTGGCTCCTTCACTAGAGTGGAAAGAACGAATTCTACTTTCTCTTCCCCAATATCAAAGGCGAGTCTCCCATTCTTGCAATCGACCATGCAACCGGAAGTTGCAAGAAACGGCCTTCCGAGTATGATCAGGACCGGACTATCCGCAGGAATGTCAAGCACGACAAAGTCAATGGGGACAAAGAACTTGCCTAGCTTGACCGGGACGTCTTCTACAATGCCGACGGGGCGAGTAATGGATCGATCCGCCATGTATAACGTCATCTTCACCGATTTAGGGTCGCCTAAACCGATCTTCCTGCACAATGCAAGTGGTATGATGCTCACACTTGCTCCCAAGTCACATAAAGCGTCATATGTGACCTCTCCCACTCCAATGGGAATGCAAAATGACCCCGGATCTTTCAGCTTTGGGGGCATTTTCTCCTTCATAGTCTTGATGAGATCCGAAGAATCCGAACTCATCTTGACTTCACCAAAATCTTCTAGCTTCCTCTTGTTAGAGAGGAGCTCCTTCAAGAACTTGCCATAAGCCGGCATACCTACAATGGCATCAATGAAAGGTATATTAATATGCAGCTTGCTCATGAGTTCTATAAACTTACCAAATTGCTTGTCTAGGCGCGCTCGCGCTCTAGATTGAGGGAACGGTAGGGGAGGTTTGAAAGCTGGAGGAGGAACATAGACGTCTTCCTTCTCCTTCCCCTTTTCTTTGCCCTTCTCTACGGGGACTTCAACGAACGTAGGCTGCGGATCGGTGGTAGTCACTCCGCTCCTAGTTGTAATCGCCATTACCCTTCCCTTAGGGTTGTCCTCCGTTTTTCCTGGAAGTTTCCCTTGATTTCTAGGAACTTCCTCCGCATGGTTGAACATTTGGTTTTCCAAAACCTTTTGAGCTTTGTCAACCTTAGAAATTTGATCATCAACCTTGATGATGCGGTTCTCCAACCCTTGAAGCTTTCCCAAGATTGTTTCCAACATGGGATCCGGCTTCTCCTTTCCCGTATTGTTTCCTCCATTTGATGTTTGCCCCTGGCTTTTCAAAGGGGTAGAGGAAGAAGAGGGTGGAGTTAGTGAATTGGAATTGGAAGGATAGGAGTTACCGGAATTTTGTTGATTGGAGCGCCAATTGTTGTTGTTCGAACCCCGATTGTTGTTCCAATTGTTGTTGTTCCGGTTGTTGTTGTTTCCATTCCAATTGTTATTCCGGTTATTGTTCCGGTTATTGTTGTTGCGGTTGGTGTTATCACCGCCGTTGTTGTTGCCCAAATAGCCAACATCCTTCTCTTGTTGCTTTGGGAAGTTGGTCTTGATAGTCTCCTTCAACTCTTTGATCTCATTGTTGAGGGAGAAAATCTGATTTTGAGCTTCATGTGTGAGCTTTGCTCCTTGCTCCACACGATTTCCCTCCACTTTCCGGTGGGAATACTTCTCTATGACTCTTGCTTGCTTCTCAATGAAGTCCCAAGCGTCATCTTCTCTCATGTCCATGAACGTTCCACATGAGAGGGATTGGAGGTTGAATTGCGTTCCCGCATCCAGCCCTTTGTAGTAAATCTCCAGCAAGGCAAGCTTGGATATGCCATGATGAGGGCAATCCAAGAGCAAATCCTGAAACCTTTCCCAAGATTGAAACAAACTTTCGTTAGGTCTCATAGAAAAAGCATTAATCTTACCTCTAAGTTCTGCCGTTTTGGATGGCGGAAAGAATTTGGTGAGAAACTCTGCGGAGAGGTCTTCCCATGTTTTTAGTTTCCCACTAGGAAGAGCTTGGTACCAAGATAGCGCTTTCCCTTTCAAGGAGAAAAAGAAAGGTTTGAGCTTATAGCTGTTGGTAGTAGCGCTCTTCGGTCTCATCGTCTCCATCATACACTCAAAGTTTTGCAAGTGTTGGTGTGGAGATTCAGCGCTTGTACCGCCAAACTGACTTTGGCGAACAAGAGTGATAACTTGAGGGTTAAAGCTAAACCCTTGTACATCTTCAGCATCAAAATTCACACCTAAGCGGCGTGGTTGTTGTGTCGGATCCATCCGCTGGCCAAGAGTTCTTGGTCATTATCCACACGTTCGACCCTCGCGTTCCTAGGTGGAATGCGGCGGTTAGCAGCTCCTTGTGGATTGAAAGGATTTATATTGATCGTGGGATCAATCTCTTCTAGCGGAGGCATGGAAGAATCACTATCATCGGTGGATGAGTGGTTTCTTCTTCTAGACCTTGTTCTCCTTCTCGAGGACTTCTTGCCCACCTTATCTTCAAGATCGCTCATTTTTATCTTCATTTGGACGATCATGTCTTGTAGACCGTTAACTTGAGTTTGATGACGATCCATCTCATCCTGGAGGAGAGTCTCATTCCATCGGAGTTGAGCTTCTTTCTCTGCCAACTTAGTTTGAAGATTGTGCTCGTTTTCTTCAGCCATCTTCCTTTCCTTGCGCTTTTGCCTCAAGGTTTTCTCTAGCTCTTGATCAAGGGGTAAGAGATCTTCGGTGTTCCTAGACCTGCGCATGCACTCAAAGAAAAATCAAATAACGAGAGCAAGCTCCCAAGCTTGACAACCGGCTACCGGATTCGGACGAAGCCAAATCCCCGGCAACGGCGCCAAAAACTTGTTCGCCCCTAGAGGTGTGTGCAAATAAGCTTTAAATTTATAAAACTAGAATCAAGCAAGCGAACCCGCAGTGTACAGATCGACGTAGATTAGCAAGAATTCCAGAGTATCGAACACAGGGATTTGGGTGGAACGAACTCGATCGCAGGTTATCAAGCAAGTGAATATGGGAGTTTGCAAATTATCGGGAAAACAACAATCCTAAAGATCCAAGTATCCAGCTGTGGCAATTGATTCAAGATATACTAATGATATAAAGACAGAGTCGAGATATGCAAGGGTATACTAATGTAAGGTAATCGTACGGTTGAGGTTCCAAAAACCTTATGTAATTCACCTAAAAGACACTCCCTATACAGGTTGTTGAGGCTCAATATAGAAAGATTCTAAAGGCAAGGATTAGTATCAAATACCCAAACTTATAATCTAAAGATCAAGACTAACTTATCCGATTGAGGTTGTTGAGGCTTCACTACCACCTAGAAAAGACAAGTCTAAGCTAAGCTAAAGCAAATCTTTAACTTTAGATTAAGGTAAAAGCAAGCTCGTAGACTTAGGGAAATTACGGTTGGATCTTGAGATTCCACGGTCGTGGAACTCAAGAACAGCCCGTGATTTAGGGTTGTCGGCGATAATTCTCTAACTCTCAGGGTCTAATCTGTTTACGATCGATCTATCATCATCTAAGCCACAACTATCAACCCTTCACCTTAGAATTGTTAAGGGTTTTTAGCCAATAACTGTCATATTGATATTGATTCAAGAATTAAGAGATAAAAGATGAAAACTTTCAAGAACTATCAATAATCTTCAAGTGAATCTCAGAATCACAATCAAGAACAAGTGTTTATCCAAAGATTCAAAACGGACCAAGCAATCACAATCTTTAGGAAAGAAGAGAAACGGGATGTCAATCCGATTCTGAATCAAACCTAAACAAGAAGAGAGATCTTCTTGCAAAATCCTCCAAGAACTTCGATCTTCCACAAACACGAAGATCACAAACAGCAACTCTTCAATACGAACTTTGATCTTCAATGAGATCTCCAAATTACCTCCAAGATGAGGGTTTTTGCGTTTTGCCGCTAAGCGAGGGTTGAAAGGTCGTAAGCGAGGTGACGGAATCTTGCCTCATCCGTCTATTTTATAATGCAGGGCAAAATGTCGGCCCGGCCCAATCTTCAAAAGATCGTGGCTTCGAAACATGGCGAAAAGATTCGCCAAAATCACGGTCGTGGAATCTTTTCACGACCGTAATTTAGGGCGTGGAAACTACTACGGTTAGTTCCACGGCCGTAATATCTCCTGGAATGAACATCGAATTCTGACTCAAAATCCACGGCCGTAATTTAGGGTGAGAACGTGGTTCTTGCCTTCATTCGTGCATTCCTCAATCTAAGACTCCAAATTGCTTCCAAAAGGTGTCCTCGATCTATGGACATATCAACTCAACTCTCCTTTGCTCGATTCCGTTCGGAAATAGCTCCAAATCACCTATAATCAACATAGAACTCGTGTAGACATCCATATCGACAATATAGGCAATACTAGCTCACATATGCACAAAGCTCAATCAAAGACTATCAATATGAATCAAATACGATTAGAAAACGTGCCTAAAATATCACAATATTTCATGCTAACAATCAACAACTGACCTAGGTGTTCGTCGGTTATGGTAAAGGCTCGAGTTTTCTGGGTCCACTGGGGTTAAGATCATTCTATCATAGTCTTTCCCACAACTTTCAGCCAATCACCCTAGAATTGCATAAATAACTTAGCCAACAATCATCATGATAACAATAATCAAATATGTGAGAAAGGAATCAATATTCAAACAAGAAAACCTTAATATAAAGGTCTCAATAACCGAATCAAACAAACAAACAATCAGCGTTCCTCAATCACAATCAGAAAAGACAACAAACAAACCCAACTAAGGAAAGTCTGACAAACTTCCTTCAAAGCTAACTTCAGACTAGATTTCTTCCTTCCTTGAACTTCAACCTTCAAAACTTCCTTCAAACTTCATTCCAAACTCTTCAGAAAATCGGTGATCCGGAGAAGATCCAAGGATGGCTGAATTGCAAAAAATCCAACCCTTTATATAGGAGAATTATCTTCCTAAGATAAAATATCATGAAAAGATAATTTCCTTAAAATATATCTCCATATCTTCCAAAATAAATCAGCCAAAAAGATATCTTCATTCTTGAAATCCGGCCAAATATATGTGATATCCACTTTCCAAAAATAGAAGATCTCAGCAAAAAATAAAGATCTTATGGCCGTTACGATATTCGCCTCGGTCAAGTCGCCCCTGAAGATCACCTCGGTCGAGGTGGTAATGTAGCTGACCGAGGTGAGTCTCAAATGAGAGTTAAACTCTCTAATCTGGTCCAAAATCAATGGTCTAAATCATTTTCATGCTTCCTGAGATCTTCTTATAACTCCTCAATGCTCCAGAATGTAGTTCCAATGACTCTTTAGCTTCCTTAGCTCCATTTTGGTCCAAAATGTGCCATTTTCCCTACAATTACTACGAAACTAGGTGTGGACCTCGATCCCCACAAAGGTTGACAAAACAATTGCAGATTTATGAAGATAGAACGTCTAAACCAATCACAAAATATAGACGATAATACATGATATAACCTAATAAACCTCAAAGGATATACATGCCATAAACCAATCATAATCTCATCAAAACACATCCTCACACATCTAGCATGATCCTATACACTCACACTAGGAAAGGAGGGAACAAAGGCATCCTAAAGCAAGCCTAGAAGCAACACATACCTGTAGAACCAAGTGGAAACACCAACTGGTGCAGGTGACCGCAGGGGCGGCTCATAAGTGGCGTAGGGGCGGACTCCGGCCGGCGCAGGGGTGGCTGCAAGGTGGCGTTGGGGCGGCTGGACAGTAGAAGACCCCAATTCAGACCCTTCTTCACTCCTTCCTTTGATTCCTTCACTCTTCCTTCGATCAACACACATACATACGGAAACATACATATATATACATCAACATATTCCAATCATGGTTGAACAAGATCCATCCTAAGGGAATCTAAGCTAGACTAAGGAAATAGAGGAAAAGATGAAGGAAAGAAGAAAGATAGGAAGGAAGCCATGGAAGCTTACCAAGTTGAGCTCTCCAGGAGATCAAACACAACACCACCACAACCTCAAGCTGGCTCACAAGGCACAACAGCAACAACCATCAACAATCAGCAACAAAGCCAAGCATATAACTCTCAAACTCAGCAAAACATGAAGAAAAGATCAAATATGATCCAAGGAGAGATGAGAGGAGAAGAAGAACGTAGGGAGAGAGATGAAGCTGCAAGTGAAGAACCCTCATCTGAAGGAAAGAGAAGAAGCTTATAATGGGATGTGAAGTTTAAAGCACGGGTCAAAGGGTCAACAAAGACGGTTGCAGCCACACAGAGCCGCAGGGGCGGACCCTGTGAGGCGCAGGTGCGGCCCAGGAAAACTGCAAGGGTGGCCACTGGGTCACACAGGGGCGGTCCAGGCTACAACCAGGTCCTTAGCTCACACTCTCAGCAACTCAACAACTAGGCTCTTACAACCTAGGGTTTAGATTGAAAAATCCAAGTCCGTTGATTCTCTGATTTTCCGTGTTGTTTGCGCACCCACTTGCTTGCGTTTTCGAAAAAAGAATCGTTCGAAACGATCAACAAACGTGAGATTGAGCACCGGGGATTGGTTTTCGCCATTTATGGGTTTGAGCGTGGTTTTTGGGAATGGAATTTGTGCATCTTGGAAGTGAAGTGTTCCTTATATACTCTCGCAAAATTTTTGAAAACCACGGCCGTTGTTTCGACCGTGGAAACTAGGCCGACCGTGGTTTTCAAAAATTTTGCGAGAGTATATAAGAATCGTTCAAAATTTTTGAGGGGATCGCACCTATTTTCCTCACTTGAGAACAGATAGAATTGGTCTAGCTATGGACCGTAAACGAAGCGCTTCTTGGGAGGCAACCCAAGGTATTGCTTTCTTTTTCTTTATCCATAGATTAGAGTAGATAGTTTGTTTTGTCATTTTTCGTTGGTTCGTTCCCGGTTTTCTTGTGTCTTTGGATTGCAGGAACTACGAAATCTCCAAAAAGACTCAAATAATGCAAAAAAAAAGTCAAGTCGTCAATTAAGGACGTAAAATTAAGTTCCACGGGAAAAAATAGAGTTCCACGGGCGAGATATACTAAGGAAGTTGAATTATAACGGGATATCACCTAATAATAAAAAGATAATAAACCGGACTTATGTGATTTGGTGTATATTGTGTGTTATGTTGATTTACCTGTGTTTGTGTCTTTCACCTTGATTCTAATGCTTCGAATATTAGCTAACGGTTTTATACCGATTGTTGTAGATTGCCTTGAAGGTTAGCAATACGGCCGAGAGATCCGGAAGAGTGGGTATCCAAGGTTCCGTACATTTTAGGAGGGGTTTTGGGTGGGGTCGTGTTGGGGTATAGTTTCTTGTATATTGTTATGTTTTTGACGTTCGAGTCTTTGGAGTTGAGAACTCGGCTGAAGTTTGTCTTTTTATTGTTTTAGGGATCATATCATTTGCATAAAAATGATTTTCGGTTTTGCCTTTATTGGTGTCTTGTTGTAAGATCCGGTGAAATTATTGTCAGGCTGAGGGTCGGGACCCATTGTGAGGTCCTTACCCGTAGCATCCCGAGTCCCGCGGAGTCGGGGTGTTACAAAGTGGTATCAGAGCCCTAGCTTGACAACAATGGCACTCGCAATCTTTCGAAAGGCCGAATTGAGAAAGATAGAACCCTCAAGGGTTCCGAGTTTTAAAATGGATTTCATTTTCAAAATCACGAGCATAGTCAATTGGGATAGAATGTACAGACCACCACTCCTTCCACGGATCTCGGCAACATAGTTTAGTGGATAATTAACATATGTATATATATAAATAGATATGTACCATGGACTTAGGATGTTTGTTGAACTATTATATGTTGACTATATCTTTATGCATGATGGATTTTTTATAGTGATGGCATGACCTTTATATGATATGAGTTGTACAAGTTGCATGATAGTATCTTATTAGTGTTGGAACTTATTTTATTATTATGGTTTCCTTCGATGTATTTGGTTGATAGCAATGTGGACATAGGACTTATATAGTCTTATACGTATTCTAGGATATATAGTAGCATATGGATGCGAGACCTTATAGTTAAGATAATAGAAAGCTATCATCGCCTCTTGGTTGACGCTGTTGGACTTAAGATAGTGTGCACACGAGGATGAGTATGCTCAAGTACCGAATTGAGTATCACGTTCTGACAAACACCTTGGTGTTTCTCGGAATCCTTTAAGAGGACGTCAAAGCGGCGGATTAGAGATGGCATAAACGAAGGACAAACAAGTGGAAGGGAACCTCGTGTCGACTTAAGAGAAACCGTGATAGAGACAATAAAGATATGAAAGCGACGTGAAGACATGAGAGTGGTATCAGGGAAACCATAAAGGAGCATCAATGAGGTAACTAGAGACAACGGGCATAAGGTTCTTCCAAGAAACGGTGCCGATGAACTAAAGATGCAAATCAAGTAAAGGGGACTACATTCTCACTCAAGAATAAAAGTGGCGTTCTAAGTAAGACGAATTTTCAATAGGCGCTCCTAAGTATAGGAGTCAAGATGAAAAGAGTTGTCAAACAATTGTGAAAAATTGACGAGAACCGTAAGTTAAGCGTGTGCAGAGGAACTAGAGAGTGACATGACGGTTTTTGCAAGAGCTTAAGCGGGAGACTCCTTTGGATATACAAGAGTTACGAGGAGGAATACATGGTGAAACTTCATGTAGTATAATTACCTGGGGGAGTCAATCATTTTCCGCCATTGGGATGAGACTGAGTAATACTAAGGTGGAGGAATTGTGTGTAGATGACGATCTTCAGAAGATGAAAGATGAAACAAGGAGTTTGGATTGAAAGACTCAAGTTACCAACCAAGAGAAGAGAGATTGGTTACTAACGATAGGGGTGTGGGGAAGATGCACTTACAAGATATCATGGAAGAGTGTGTAAGCCTATGAAAGTTGGTCATACGTCACAACAGGGCTAAGAAGGTATAGTTATCTTACAAAAGTGGAAGGAAGCATGGAGCGTAGAAAGAGATAATAGAGTTCGAGGTAGAGCAGAAAGAGCTAGCAGAGTTGATGTGGAATACACAGAGAGGGTACCTCTCATCAGAATGGTAACACGAAAGTATAGAGGTATGGTAAGGCGTTGACTTTGGAGAAGGTCATATACAAGTTAATTAGTGACAACCGAGAACGCACAGGTGCGGGTTGTATATTGATGAGTGTAGATGGGAAGAGTCAACCAGACTAGGGGTCATAAAAGAACGGTAACAAGAACTTGGAATATTTCCGGTGGTTCAATGTCAGCAATAAGGAGTTATATCAACGGAAGTGCAAATGTTATAATCAAGTAGCAATGATGGGTTCAAGCATATGATTGTAATCAACCTCCCGGTGAGTGATTGTAATGATCCTACACGACCTTCTTAGGTCATAGGATTGACATATGGGGAATGACACGGATAAGAACTTTCAATGTTGACAAGGGTGAAGAAAACTAGAAGAACTAAGTGGAAAGTGAGGCTTCTATTGTTGTTGTGTGTAAAGGGGATGCATGGTATGTTTGTTCTAATGTAATAGATGTTATGTTTCCGCGAGCAAAAGTTAATTCAAGTTTTTGTGACTCACACGGAAGAGCCATGGTGGCTATGGCGTGAAAAGGAGGACCTAGATTAGGGCAACGCTGCAAGCTTAGAGTTATGATGTTAGTACTTGGTGAAGTAATGACTGGATCTTTCAGTGATTGTGGTTGGGGAATTTCGCCTAGCTTTCTCCACAGGGCATACTGGTACGATTGCGAAGTTGTTTATGGAATACCAAGAGATGCATACGGTGACCAATAAGAGTAAGAGAAGACCGAAGTTTTGAAGTTTGATGTCAACATGAGATGTACAAGAAATATATGACAGATTGAGGTTTGAACCCTTACGGTTGGAGTGACGTTACATAAGGAAATAAAGTAAGTCCTGCACCTAATCGAAGGAATGGTGCAAACTTATATAAAATATGAAGAACGTTTCCCACAATTTGGAGATGTCATTGAAAGTAAAGAAGATAAGGTCGATTTATTTAGAGGCATGATTGTGCCTAACACTTAGGAAGTTTATGGCAACACACAAGTATGAGTCCTTAAAAGGTTATCACGATCATGCCTTCAAGGTGAAAAAGATGGAACGATACGGAATCGAGAGAAGAAGGGCCCTTGAAAGAGAACAATCACACTCATAGCTGAAGATGGAACAATACACGAGTTTGAAAGACGTCACCTCAATAGATCGGGGTAGATCAATTGTGTCATGACCACTTGTGAAGTAAGAAGACAAGATTGTGTCGGTTATTACGATATGTAACGGGAAGAGAAAAGATGGAACGTGCGATATAACGGATCCAATAAGTCAGAATATGGATTTTTCCACTAAAGTTGAGCTTGTTCCAATCCCGATAGCTAAGGCACCGTATGGAGTAACACTTGTGAAGAGACACGAGTTGTAGAAGCAATTTAAGGAAAACAATTTCAAGATCTTGTTGATAAAGATTCCTTAGAACCAATGCACTGCCAGAGAGAACATCAGACGTTATCTTGAACTCTGGATTTGAAGTTTATATTGGAATATATCTTAAACTCTTGATTTGAAGTTGCTAAGGAAAACTCCAGTTTGCGAAAAGAGAAATGGTTATATCTGTTTGCACATTGATTACCATGAGGTGAAGAAGATAAGAATGAAGAACAAGTATCCCTTACAACGAATAGATGATCTATTCTATCCGTTGCAAGGGTCAATAGTCTCCTTAAAAATTGATTTAAGGTCTGATCGTCACCAATTGAGAATTCGAGACTGGGATATAGCAAATACGGCATTCTGGACAAACCATGATCACTACGAGTTGTAGTGATTGCATATGGGATTACTAATGCCCCGGATAAAGATATTTTCGTCCACTCTCAAAGAAGAGAGAAGTTGTATGACAAGTTGTCTCGGGATGGCAACCCCCAAAGGATGCGAAAGAAGTGAAAAGTTTTCTTGGATGTGTCGGTCATTCCCGGATTTTTGGATATATTCTCCAAAGTAACACCATTTATGGCTAACCTACTCCGGATGACCATGAAGTATTGAGTGGGACGAAAATTGACAATGGAGTTGTTGAGAGTTGAGAGGAGATGTTTTAAAATTGCCTCGAGGTATGATAGGTTTGAAGAAGACAAGGGATTCTCCAAGACAAGTCTCAATTGAGTATTGAGGAATGAGGTAAAGGTAATAGCATACGTGTCTCGTTAGTAGAAACAATGTGAAATAAAGTACTTCCTTCATTACTTGGAACTTGCAACAAGAATTGAGGAAACATAACATCAAAGTATGGTTTGACAAGAACCAAAGCCAACGGTGTAAATTGGAAGCTTATTCTTCTTGGTTAGAGACAAGCAAAGAGAAACATAATGGAAACGCTGCATTAAGAAAGACTCGAGAAAGAAGTTGAGTTTCCGATATATCGGACCTTTTTGAGATCTTAACGCGACTTCGAGAAGTGGTTTACAAGTTGGTGTTGTCACTGGTGTTTCATGTATATCAATCGAGAGAGTACATACATGACTCGAGACATGTTATCAGTCATGATGATCTAGTGGCAGACGAGGAACCGAGGAGGCTAACTGGAAGACAAAGGAAAGTACATTTGGATGAGTTTTACGTTGAGCTAGTAGCATCGATAGAATCGACGGGTTAGATCTAGTTTTTCCTTTGGTTGAGTTATGTGCATGTGTAGTTGTGTCCAGTGCGGGAATTTGTTATATGATCTGATATATCATGCGGTGATAGTTGAGCAGTTTGTGTATATAGATTAGAAGGTTTCACCCTTCTTGGAGCGAGAGTTCATACCTCGGCTTTAGGGACCGAGAAGTTCGACACATAGCAAGCTTCTACGTCGTAATATAAGTTATTGTATTATTATCAAGAATATTTTACGAGAACGATTTGTATGTCATAAATTATATTTTTACAAGTATATTTGAATATATTTGATACATATACATATATAGTCCGTATTTTATTTTTTTTCGGAAAATGTCAGGAAATTTTCCGTTTCGGAAATTCCCGTTCCGATTGTTTTAATCGGGTTTATTTTAATTCCGTTGTCCTATTTTTTATTTTATTTTTCTTTTCCTTCCCTATTTCTTTCTCCATGCCAAGGATGGCATGTTCATGCTAGTGTCTACTGCTGGACCTTTCCTAGCCTCACTAGTCAGTACCTCTGTAGCAACTCCATATCCCTGCAACACTGTTCCCCATCCTTACCGCCCATGCTACGTCTCATGTCCTCCACATTCAGCCTCGCAACACTCATCCTCGTGCATCTATCTATCTGCTCACACATCACCCAGGACATGAGCAGCTCACTCCAACCTCTGTTTTCTTCTCTGCTTTCTCTCACACTAACCTCGGTTGAACTCCAGCAAGTAATACCTCCTCCCCTCTCCTTTCTTTGTGCCTTCTTCTATCTCATAATCCCGGAGCTCTCCTCTGCAACTCTGTCACGCTCAAGCCTCTGTCCCCTCACTCTCTAACCCACGCAGCAGCAAAACTTTACAACGCGCCTCTCTACATTGCTATCTCCTCTACTTGCCGTCAATACAGGACATAGAGGGAGAGATGCCTCTATTGCCGCCCTCAATGCGCTGCCACCACCGGAGTCGTCACTGGGAGAGCCGCCTTCACCACCGCCTTCGCAGAGAACCCACTTGCAACGCCCTTTCCGTAGAACCTCCGGAGATCTCGACCCCTCTGTGTTCTCTTTCCTCTGCGGTGAGCCCTAGCCATACCAGCAAGCTAGCCTTTGCCTGGAACTGGAAGAGTCCTGCTCGAGCCCTGCCGGAGACCAGGAGATAAGCAGCCTTTGCTAGATGCCGGAAGAGCCTCTGCCGCATCTTGCGCTGCTTCTCTCCCTTGCCTCACCCAACCTACCGAATCCTTGCCGCGGAGGTCCTACCGCCCCAATCCTAAGATGCTTTCGTAGTAGTAGTAGCATGCTAGGATGGATCTAGCATAACTTAGAGTTAATGCCAAGTAGTGGCTTTGAACCTTAGGTGAGTTTTGAGGATTTGATATTGTACGATGGATTGATGTAGATTCTAAGATTGAGGTGAAATTGCGGTCTAGCGAGGTTGTTATAAGGATTCGTGTATATGTATTAGGCTTGAGGTTTGGGATTACATGTCGTTGTGAGAGCATTGAGACTATGAACGTGTTATCCTAACATGTGAGTTTTATGAACTTATAGAGGTCATTTGGGCTAGAAGTTTGAGGACTTCAAGTTTGAGGACTTCTAGCATGAGAGATAGTTTTTTATCGTGTTCCTTGTTTTGGCCAGAAGTTGAGTATCTTGCTACGGGAAGTTGAGAGCTATTGTTGATCGGTTTAGCTTTGGGACGAGGTAAGACTCCGGACTTACTTAGCTCGTAGTCCTTGTATTAGCATCTATGTGTGTTTGGTGGTGTGTGTTTATTGTTTATGTTATAACAATTAAACCGGAAATAGAACCACCGACCTTTATATTATTTGGCCAAAGTGTATGATAACATACGGTGACATCACTACCTAGCTCTTGCGTAGAGCTAGGAGGTTCTTGGCGACTAGCCCGTGTGGTTAGACGGTCGGATGCATACATACTGTTCCATGCGGTAAGTGGGGACCGAGGCGAGTTTCGGGAGATTCTCGTGTCACAAAAGAAGTTGAATTAGAACGGGATATGACTTAATAATAAAAAGATGATAAACTGGACTTGTGTGATTTGGTATAAATTGTGTGTTATGTTTATTTACCTGTGTTTGTGCCATTCACCTTGATTCTAATTCTTCGAATATTAGCTAAAGGTTTTATACCGATTGTTGTAGATTGCCTTGAAGGTTAGGAATGTGGCCGAGAGATCCGGAAGAGTGGGTAGCCGGGGTTCCGTAAATTTTTGGAGGGGTTTTTGGGTGGAGTCATGTTGGGGTATAGTTTCTTGTATATTGTTATGTTTTTTATGTTCGAGTCTTGGGAGTTAAGATCTCGGTTGAAGTTTGTCTTTTGTTTGTTTTGGGGATCATATCATTTGCATAAAAATGTATTTCGGTTTTGCCTTTATTGGTGTCTTGTTGTATGATCCAGTGAAATTGTTGTTATGCTAAGAGTCAGGACCCATTGTGAGGTCCTAATTGGTAACATCCCGAGTCCCACGCAGTCGGGGTGTTACAGTGTTGAAAGTTGTCTTGTACGCCCAATGTGCATCGTCTAAATTTAAAGACCAATCTTTCCTCGTTCTAGAAACAGTCTTCTGTAGAATGGCCTTGATCTCAAAATTGGAAATTTCCACTTGCTTGTTTAAGGATGATAGGGAGTGGCGATCTTGTGATTCAACCCATACTTATCTAGTAGAGTTTCAAATTACAGGCCGTGAAGTGCATTCCTTCATCACTAATGATGGTTTGGAGCGTCCCAAACCTTGGGAAGATTGTTCTATTAAAGAACTTCACTACCACTATAGTATCATTTGTGGGAGAAACAATAGCTTCAACTCATCTTGAAACATAATCTACAGCCAGAAGAATGTATTGGTTACCATAAGAAGATGGGAATGGTTCCATAAAGTCCACACCCCATACATCGAAAATCTCAACTTCTTGGATATTGTTAAGTGGCATCTCGTTCCTCCTGGATATGTTTCCTGTTCTTTGACAAGCATCGGAACAAGAAACAAAGTGTTGCAAGTCCTTAAATAAAGTAGGCCCAAAGAAACCGCACTGTAATACCTTAGCAAGAGTCTTGTGAGAACTAGCATGTCCTCCACAAGGTAGAGAATGACAATGGCGGATGACGCTTTCAACTTCGTCTTCCGGTATACACCTCCTAATAATGCCATCTGGATCTCTCCTGAAGAGTAGAGTTTCATTCCAAAAGTATTGCCGGACATCCTTGAAGAACTTCTTCCTTTGAGCGAGGATAATCCGGGACGTATTTCCTCATAAACCAAATAATTTACAAGATCAACAAACCATGGTTCGTTACCTCTAGAGATATGATGAAGACACTCTTCCATCATGTGCAGCTGTTCGTCAGGGAACGAGTCATTGATAGGTAAATCGTCCTTTGTGATGTGGGGAAGGCGACTTAGGTGGCTTGCCACGGAGTTCTCATATCCCTTCTTGTCTTGGATCTCCAAATCAAACTCTTGGAGGAGAAGAATCCACCTAAAAAGCCGTGGTTTTGCATCCTTATTAGTGAGCAAATATTGTATGGCTGCGTGATCAGTATAGACAATCACCTTCGCTCCTACAAGATAAGAACGAAATTTCTCAAATGCATACACAAGAACAAGTAATTCCTTCTCTATAGTGGCGAAGATTAGTTGAACTTTATCTAGCATCTTGCTAGCATAATGGATGGCATAAGTGCGTCCAGCCTTCTTCTGTCCGAGCACCGCTCCTACATCGATGTCACTTGCATCACACATCACCTCGAATGGAAGACTCCAATCTAGAGGTTGGATGATGGGGGTTGAGATTAACGCTTCCTTGATCCTGTAAAAGGCATCTAGACATTCCTTCGAAAGTTCAAAGACTACATCATTCATCAGTAGGTTAGTCAATGGCTTAGAAATCTTAGAAAATTCTTTAATGAACTGTTCTATAAAATGCACCATGGTCAAGAAAACTCCTTACCCCCTTTACCGATGATGGTGGAGGTAACTTCTCAATCGTCTCTATCTTGGCTTTATCAACTTCGACGCCACGATTCGGCACCAAGTGACCTAAGACAATCCCTTCAGTCACCATAAAATGACACTTTTCCCAATTTAACATAAGGTTAGTGTCTTCACATCGTTGTAGAACCAAGGAAAAGTTAGCAAGACAATTTTCAAAAGAGGAACCATAGACAGAGAAGAAGAAGAAGAAGAAGAAGAAGAAGAAGAAGAAGAAAAAGAAGAAGAAGAAAAAGAAGAAGAAGAAGGAGGAGGAGGAGTTAGTGCATTTTCAGCGTGAGAATAAGGGTTACCGGAATTATTTTGATTGGATCTCCAATTGTTGTAGTTCCGGTTGTTGTTGTTGTTGTGGAAGTTGTTGTTGTTCCTATTCCCTTGCTGATTTCCCCTTCCCAATTAGCCCATATCTTGCTCCTTGGGCTGATGTATATGTGTCTTGAAAAGGTCCTTAAAAGCTTTCATCTCGCTATTGAGAGCATTCAGTTGATTAATGCTAGAAGAAGTAAGGTTTAGCTCTTGAGATCTTGAGCTTTCACCTCCTATATCAACGCTCCGGTGGGATTATTTCTCAATGGTGAGAGCTTGTTTTTCAACAAAATCCCACACTTCATCAACTGGCTTATCCATGAGCGTTCCAACTGAAAGTGATTGAATCTTGAAATGCTTTTCCGCATCCAAACCCTTAAAGTATATCACAAGCAAATCAATCTTTGGAATCCCATGATATGGGCAATCAAACAATAGGTCCTTGAACCTTTCCCATGACTTGAAGAGGCTTTCACCATCTCTCATCACAAATGCATTTATCTTTGCTCTCAACTCGTCCGTCTTTGATGGCGGAAAACATTTGGTGAGAAACTTTGTGGTCATCTCTTCCCATGTGTTAACTCTTCCGGTGAGAAGCGATTGGTACCATGCAAGTGCTTTATCCTTCAACGAGAAAAATAAAACGCGCAATTTATAATTGTTATTTTCACATCTAGAAGGTCTCAAAGTTTTCATCAAAATCTCATAGTTTTGTAAATGTTGGTGTGGAGACTCTCTCTCCATTCCTCCAAAACAATTCTGTTGTATCATTGAAATGACATGAGGTCTAAACTCATATTCTATTTCAGCCGGATCTCCCAAGTTGACGACCAGATGGCGTGCTTGCTGGACGGGATCCATCCGTTGCCCAAGTGTTTGCGGAATGCCCACAAACAGGTCAGCTAGTACCACTCTCGGTGGAGGTGGTGGTGGTGGTGGCACATAAACGGGCGCCGATGGATTAACCACAACTTTGGCATCCCTCTCTTTTTCCTGATTCGCTAGTCGAATCTGCTCTCTCAGTTCGGCCATGTTAGCTCGAAGTTGCTCCTTTTGAGTACGTGTTTCAGCTCTCTCTTTCCTTAGAGCTTCATCTTTCATCCTTATTTGATCTCGAGCATCAGCTAATTCAGCTCGAAGATCCTCTACTTCTTCATTGTTGGCAGCGGCCATCTCCTTAACTTCTTTCAACCTTTTCTTGTATGTCTTTTCTGGTTCACAATGGTAAGCAACGATTACTTTACCAGTTCTTGTTCTTCGCATAAACCTAAAGAAGGATTCTGCAAGAACATATAGACAGAATGATCAGTAGCAAAGCAAGAAGCTACCAAGTTAGACTATCATACACTAGATTGGTCTTGACCAATTCCCTGGCAACGGCGCCAAAACCCTGTTCGCTCCAAAAGGTGTGCGTGCAAAAATCTTTATATTTATATCCAAGAATAGTGCCTAACGATAGCGAACGCGCGGTGTACGGATCAATCGTAGTAAGGGCTGATATTCCGGTGTCGATCTCAAGGAATTAGTGAGTACAAAACAACAAAGCAATCTAACTTGTAAAGCAAACAAATCAATGATCAAATGTAATGAATAAGATGTAACAATAATTGGGGGAATGTGAATTCTAAAGGTCCAAGTATCCGATTGTGGTTTTTGATTCAAGATGTCTAAAGGTGTGTAACGGACAGTGTTGGATAGCAAAGGTATATGATCTGTGTTAGGATATGATACGGTGAAGTTCCAACACCCTTTTTGTGTCACCCAAAGGTTCTCTAACACCAGATGTTGAGTCTCGATATACCGAGGATCAAAGGATAAGATTACACTCTCAATACCAAACATCAAACCCAAGGAAGTCAAAAGGAAGCACAAGGTAAAGACTATGACACTCTCCACCTTAATAGAGGGTTTTGAATCCTCTATTACCTATAACTCGTAAACATTAATAACCAAGCAAGACTATGGGTAAGAAAGGTTCAACAAGGCTAGGGTTTAGGCAATCTCTAACTTTGGGTAAAGGTAAAAGCAAAACATGCACAAAATAGGCAACCACGACAAGACCTTGGGAAATCACGGGCGTGGTTCCTTAATAACAAGCCGTGGATAACCTTCTACGAGGGTTTCGACACACAACTCTCAAGGTCCAATCTGTTAAGGTTCAATCTATCATTATCTATACCATAACCATCAACCCTTCACCCTAGAATCGCAGAAGGGTTTTAGTAAACCATCATCATCATATTCAAATCAAGAATTAAGGGTGAAATCAAGAATAGCATGCAACCAAGAAAACGCAAAGAAGAACTTATGATTTCTCAACAATCAATCTTCAAATCTCAATAACTGAATCAAACAACAACTAATCTCAGTTCTCGTGTTCTCAAAAGACAATAATCAAAACCTAAGAAAATCTCACAAATGTCTTTAATCTCCAAGTCGCAATTCCAAAGCTCTTGAATCTCCTTCCTATGATGAAGCAAGTGAATCTCGAATGTGGAGTAATATGTCGAACCTAAGTGTGTAAGCAAGTCCAAGTGTCTGGTTTAAAATGCATCCGTCCGTCTTTTATAAAATAAAATTAGGCTTATATTTTAGGTTATAAATTTAAAGCTATTATTACAAATTGATCCGTACATTGCGGGTTAGCATATTGTCTAGAGTATTTTCTATTATTACAATTGAACCGTACACTACGGGTTCGCATATTGTTTCAGGCTTATATTTTAGGTTATAAATTTAAAGCTATTTCGTTTTCGATTACACACACGTCTAAGAGCGAACAAGTTTTTGGCGCCGTTGCTGGGGACTTGGTCAAGACCAAGTCCGGTATTTGATTTCTTTTATGGTTGTTGCCCTTGTTGCTATTGACTACTTTACTTGAGTGATTTCGCAGGATCTTTCTTTAGGTTTATGCGAAGAACTCATGTTGGGAAAGAAATCGTTCCCTACGATCCCGAACCAGAAAAGACATACAAAAGAAGATTGAAAGAAGCTAAGATGGCTGACCAATATAATCGAGATCTTGAAGCCGAATGGAAGGACGCATTAGAACAACTTTGGCTGAGTAACGAAGCGTTACAAAGAGAAAGAGAGGAGGCTCTTGCAAGTGTAATACCTGGAAAATTTTATTCCGTTTAAAACCCGATCGAACCGGATTCCGATCGCTAACCTTTCTTTTTTGAAACAAAATAAAACAATATTAAATTCTATCATTTTATATGACCTTAATTCACATAAAATGATAAATATGTAACCCGAATAGAATTTCGTATAATTTAAAACTCGAAGAGAGGTTCCGTACAAGTAACGACTCACTTTTCAGCCCATCCTCTAACGGGATGAGAAGGTCCATCAGAGTAGGCCGACTTATTAGGCAGCCGGCCCAAACTTAACCCTAAACCCTAATTATCTTTTAACCTAATCTAATCAGCTCCCTTAATCCTAATCAACGCTAACCTAACCCTCTCTACCGCACCGCTGTTGCGGAAGCAGACACCGCCAGGGTGGCCCGTCCGATGCCGCGTCTAACCTCCTGCAACCAGCGTTCTGCACATCCCGGGACTGCTGCTCCTCCAGCGCTCTGCACAGCCGGACTACTGCTTCTCCAACGATCTGCACAGCCGGACTGCTGCTTCTCCAACAATCTACACAACTAGGTGGTTGCTTCTCTAACGATCTGCACAACCCATAACTATTACACCTTCAATCTGTTGCGGATTTTCGATATTAGTAAGCAGTCTTCCTACGGTTTCACCCCTCTCTACCCATACGTATAACTTTAACCTTTCTCCTCCAGTAATCTGATGAAACCATTCCTAAAACACTACAGTTCTGAGATCCACACCGGACTCGTCTTTGGGATACCAATAGCAGCCGGCTCCATCACTGTTGTGGGTACGTAAACTTAGCCTTTAATCATAGTACCATAATGTTGTATAAGGTGTTGCTTGAGTTTGATGCATAAGGATGAGAGTAATGTAGATGTGTGGGTAACCTGGACATAGAATAGGATGAATTTGGTACTAAGGATCTCTAAGTAGAAATAAGGGAGACATATGATGACAATAGGAATCGAAGTTTGGACCTCTTGCACATCTTAGATTTCAGCCTTAGTCTGCTGACTTTAGGATCTAGTTTTGATACCATAAATCAAGAATCCACCATTGAACTTTTAGTATGTTTTAGAAAGAAATATGTAGTTTATGGTATTAAAATTTGGGAGAAAGTTAACGGTCGCATTAGATTTTATAAGGTCCCGAAGTAGAGCACTTGAGCTGTTATTTTTTAAGCATGGAGAAATTTGACTAAGTATAGAATTTTAGCTTATAGTCCAACTTTAGAGTTTATGTAAGAGTTATGGTTGAGTTTTTGTGAGACCTTTGCCCTATGTTTAGTATACATATATTAGAGGATCTAGAGATTGTTCCCGGAGTTCTTATCTTTTTATTTAAGCCTTAACGACCGTTTAGTGAAAATCTAGAATTTTGTGCAACTCTTGTAATTCTGTACTAAAATTTTCCGTAAGAACTAGAATATGGAAATAGGCTCCATAGGAGAGTTGGAATTAAGTTATAGAAAAATTGTGGATTTTCGGGATCAGGGGCAAAATAGTAATTTTACCTAAAGAGGGCCTTTGTAGTAAATTCTCTTTATAAGTTTGTACATCTTAGGAGTTTGTAACTTCTAATAATATAGGATGTAATTTTGATCCACGTGCCTTGTGTGACAGGCGTTTGAGTTCCTACGGTTGCGGACCGAGTTGAGAATTTGAGAGTTGTGATTTGATTCAGGTAAGTCCTTGCGACTTACTTAGCTAGTTTTCTGGATGTTAGTTGAATGACGATAGTGGTGTGTGTGTGTTGTGTGTTATAATAACAACTTGTTAGGACGACTGTTATTATTATTTTTAAGGCCCAAGTGTATGTATAACGGGTTGTGATATCACTGCCCAGCTCTGACGGGAGACTGGGAGGTTCTCTATACCCAGACCATACAGGTACAAGGTGAGATGCATCGGATCCATTCCTGATGGTTACACGGGAACGGAGGCGAGGTTTGGAAATCTCTCGTGTCACAGAATAAGTATCATTAGTAAGAGTGAATGACCTAAGTAAAGATAATAAATGGATTGTTTGAAAGCATGATGAGTGTTTACTTTTGCTATGATGTGTGTGTGTGCTATTCTCATTTGTCTAACGTTTAGATAGCTAGCTAACGGTTGTTCTGTTGTATTATTTAAATTTACCGCATGTTAGAGCAGCAGCTGAGTGATCCGGAAGTAGTGGTCAGTTGGGTCTCCGTACTCCTTAGAGTGGGGTTGGGTGTTTCCTTTGTTGTTTCTTTCTTCGTTTTAAGACAGTTAGACTTTTATGTTGATTAAGTATCGTGGGTTGTTAGACGTTGTTGCATTCATCTCTTTAAAATACTGTTTTTATAAATTTCGGTTTTTCTTATTTGTATCTTGTTGCAAGATCCTAGTAAAATTGTTGTCAAATTGAGGTCGGGACCCATTGTGAGGCCCTAACCAGTAACGCCCCAAGTTTTGAGAATTCGGGGTGTTACATTAAGAATAGAGGAAATACGAGCAGACATCGCCGAACTTCAGGCCCATATTCTACCTCGACCGAACCCAGTTGTTGGACCGAGGCAGGATCCTGACCTAGTTGCACCGGCTCAAATACATCTACCACCTCGATTGCCGATTATGGTTGACCGAGGTAACCTTTTTATTGGAGCACCGCAAACCCTAGGTCAAAGGATGGACCCGAATCAACAAGTGCGGCATCCCGGAGTTAATCTAGGAGATCCAGCTGAGCATGACTATGAGCTTCAACCTCAAGTCCACGCAATGATTCGACAATGTCAATTTGGAGGCATGAAAAGAGAATCTCCACATCAACACTTGCAAAATTATGACATTATTATAAAGACTTTGAGACCATCAAGAGTGGTGAACAACAACTACAATATAAGGCCTTTCTACTTCTCCTTGAAAGACAAGGCACTATCTTGGTATCAATCTCTTCCAGCTGGAAGAGTTAACACATGGGAAAAGATGACTACGGAGTTTCTTACTAAGTTCTTTCCCCCATGAAAAACTATTGAGTTGAGGGGTAAGATTAATGCTTTTTTCATGAAGGATAGAGAAAGTTTGTTCAAATCATGGGAAAGGTTCAAGGACCTTTTGTTGGATTGCCCTCACCATTGGATTCCAAAGATTGAGCTGCTACAGATCTACTTTAAGCGGTTGGATGAGGAAACTCAATTCAAAATCGAATCACTTTTTTATGGCAAATTCATGAATACACCAGTTGATGAAGCTTGTGAGTTTGTTGAGAAGCAAGCTTTACACATGGAGAAGTACTCCCATGGAAGAGCTGAAGATGGAGCGAAGCGAGTTGGATTTCCGGATCTGAATCTTACAAATTCAAGTGTTGCTCAACTCACTACGCTCAACACTGAAGTCAAGGCTTTGAAGGAGCTTTTATTAGCTCAAACTAAAGTAGCATCCAAAGGGCAAGATGTTGGATACTTGGGGAGAGGAAACTATCAAGGGCCGAGGACAACAATTACAACAACAACAGGAATTTCAACAACAATTGGAGATCAAATCAACAAAATCCCGGTAACCCTTATTCTCATGCTGAATGATAACGTGATTTATGACGGTAGTATAGGCTTACATTTAGATAGTTTTTCCCACTATTCATGCGCGGTTTGGCATTAGTTCACGACGTTTACACTCATTTCATGCATAATTCTAGAAAAGACGTCTACACGAGCTTTTGTCGGTATTGTAGGTATTTCGGGGGTCTTTTGGACATTAACCGATGCATTCGAGGGTCAAGCCTCATGGTGGTACACATCCAAAGCTTGGAAGGAGCATAATTGGAGCAACAAAGGACACAAAGACCACTATTGGTGCAAGCAATGGAGCAACTCATGGCTAGACGATCATAGCATGCTTCTGTTGAAGAAAATCGGACCATCACTCAGGAAAATCAGCCGATTTTCCTGACTGGGTCGATCTTTTGGCCTTCAACAGCTTAAGCCACATGTCCCACGATCTCTTGATCCGGCCTTGCTCTTGGTGGAGAATATAAGTGGTCCTGCAAGCTGTTGCTGAGCATCTCTCCTCTCCCACATTCTCTCATTCATAGCTCATTCCATTGGGGATAGACTTGGAGAAGAGGAAAACTCTCTCAAATTGAAGGAAGAAGAAGAAGAACACCAATCTAAGAGTGATAGTGAGGTTTCGAGTGATTTTGAGTGATTTTTGGAGTCTTCGATTGAAGAACTTTTGCAAGGATTGTTAGGAACGTTTTGGAACTTCATTTGAAGGGTTGTAAGTCTTTCTAAAACTTAGATTCAGCTGAGATTTATTGTTTTCACTTGCTTATCTTTCATCATCCATCTATGAAAACCATGTATGCTTGTGTGATGAATATGGATCTTGATATGCATATTATTGGCTAGTTTATTGTGATTCTGGAGTGATGGATTGATGGTTATGGCATGGGTGATGATAGAATGGACTTATATGTTAGTTTAGGATGATTTGTATGCACGAAACCTAACCCAGGAAGAAAAATCGGGTTGTTCATCATCCAGATCGGCCGATTTATCTAAGATCCATCCGATTTTTCTCTCTGTTGCTCTTTAATTGATGAATCTGTATGTTAGGATGTTAGGTTGTTGAAATCCTAGTGTTTATTAAGCATAATTTAGCTTAGGATCCCCTAATGCTATCAACCTAAGTGAGGGAAGAGATCTACCCGATGATTTCCGATCTTAGATACCTAAGATGATGAATTCTAGGTAGTAGTGAGCCTCACAAGCCGCTATTGGATTGAGTGTGCTAGGATTATTGCTTGAGACTTACTTTTCCGAGACTTACCCGGTAAGGAGAGGTTTGCCACTTAAGTAGTGTCCGGTTTG
Organism: Fagopyrum homotropicum; assembly: GCA_033239125.1. NCBI lineage: Eukaryota > Viridiplantae > Streptophyta > Magnoliopsida > Caryophyllales > Polygonaceae > Fagopyrum > Fagopyrum homotropicum. The sequence continues at coordinate 70,459,890 of BSWB01000008.1, forward strand.
TGTAGAATTCCCTACTTTGCCTCCTTGAGACTTACCCGGTAATAGGAGTTTGATGCGGGATTAGTGAAGTAAGAGACCTACCCGGTAATTGCTTCCATTAGTGAAACACCCTTTCCCAACACCGCAGCCTTGTCCTTGGAATCTTTAGAACCTTGAGTCCAATGCCATAACCGGAAATCTTGACCTCTAGAATCCACTTTTCTCTCTTTTATCACATATTTTGTGCTTGTGTTACTCATTTACCTTGCTAGCTTAAGTTGTTAGTTTGTTTTATTATCTTGCTCGATTTGCGATCTTTGCTTGATCACCACAAAAACCAACCAAAAATATCGAGATTTTCATTTCTTTGTTCCTTGACCTTTTCTTAGACTAGATCCACACTATCTATGACCATTGTTTGACTTGATTTCACCTTAGTCTTTGTGTTCGACCTCGGAATACTATCTCTACTACAAACTTCCCGTACACTGCGGGTTCGCTAGGAGTTAGGAGAAATATATCGAGTTTATAAATTGTAAAGCTTTTTGTGCTACACGTTTCTAGCGTAACAAGTTTTTGGCGCCGTTGCCGGGGACTAGGTCTAGATCGAGTCATTTTTGTGATTGTTTATAGTGTAGATCTTTCTTGTTGCTTTTGATCTCTTTTGGTGTGTGTCTTTGCTTTTCAGGACATCTCTCACTCTTTAGGTGTATGCGAAGATCTCGTGGCAAGGATTTAGCTCCATTCGATCCCGAACCGGAGAAAACCCTTAGATCTAGATCCAAGAGCATTAAAAAGGGAAAAGCGATGGCCGGAAGAGATCTCCAAGCTGAGTTGGATGAGGCTTTAGAGCAAATTATGATAAGGGATGAAGCTTTGGAGAATGAGAGGAGACTTGCCAATGAGAGGCAAGAGGCGACTAGGAGGGAGATTGAGGAGATTAGGCAAGCTCTTGTGCAAAGAGAGCTTAACCGTCAACAACCTCCTCCACCTCCACCACAACCGCAGCCGGCGGCGGTTAACATTCGGGTTGTGCCCATTGCTATGGAAGAGCCACAAACGTTGGGGCAACGTATGGATCCGGCACAAAGATCACACCGTCCGGGTGTGAACTTAGGAGATCCCGCAGCCCATGATTACGAGCTCCGCCCTCAAGTTCTACAAATGATCCGGCATAATCAATTTGGAGGGATGGAAGGAGAGTCTCCTCATCAACACTTGATGAACTATGAGATCTTGATGGAGACTCTTAGACAACCTAGATTGGAGAGCAACAACCATAAGCTTAGGGCTTTTTCCTTCTCTCTTAAGGACAAAGTCTTAGCTTTGTATCAATATATTCCACAAGGGCGAGTTGGTACTTGGGAGGAGATGACCACCGTGTTTTTGACTAAGTTCTTCCCACCTTCCAAGACTACCGAGTTAAGAGGGAAGATCAATGCCTTCGTGATGAAGGATAGAGAAAGCTTGTTCAAGTCTTGGGAGAGGTTCAAGGACCTTCTCCTAGATTGCCCACACCATGGTATACCAAAAATTGAGCTATTGGAGATCTACTTCAAAGGACTTGATGAAGATAGCCAATTCAAGCTCCAATCTCTTTCCGGTAGGACTTTCATGTAGAAGCATGTGGATGAAGCTTGGGAGTTTGTAGAGAAATAAGCTCTACTGATTGAGAAATACTCCCATAGGAAGAGTGAAGGGAGAAAGGCGGGAGCATATGAGGTGAGTGAAGTCACCATGAGATATTTCAAGCTTGACGCCATCAACAACGAGCTAAAGTCATTGAGGGAGTTGTGTGCTACAACTTTGAAGAATCAAGCAACCCTCAAGTGCAAGTGCAAGCAAACTTATCTTCCAAGGAGGAAGATGTGAACTACATGGGAAGGGGCAACTACAACAACTATCAAGGCCCAAGGAACTTCAACAACAACCGGCAATTCAACAATTACCGGCCTAACCACAACAATTACCGGCCCAAGGAACTACATGGGAAGAACGTTTCCCACATTTTGGAGATGTCATTGAAAGTAAAGAAGATAAGGTCGATTTATTTAGAGGCATGATTGTGCCTAACACTTAGGAAGTTTATGGCAACACACAAGTATGAGTCCTTAAAAGGTTATCACGATCATGCCTTCAAGGTGAAAAAGATGGAACGATACGGAATCGAGAGAAGAAGGGCCCTTGAAAGAGAACAATCACGCTCATAGCTGAAGATGGAACAATACACGAGTTTGAAAGACGTCACCTCAATAGATCGGGGTAGATCAGTTGTGTCATGACCACTTGTGAAGTAAGAAGACAAGATTGTGTCGGTTATTATGATATGTAACGGGAAGAGAAAAGATGGAACGTAAGATATCACGGATCCAATAAGTCAGAATATGGATTTTTCCACTAAAGTTGAGCTTGTTCCAATCCCGATAGCTCAGGCACCGTATGGAGTAACACTTGTGAAGAGACACGAGTTGTAGAAGCAATTTAAGGAAAACAATTTCAAGATCTTGTTGATAAAGATTCCTTAGAACCAATGCACTGCCAGAGAGAACATCAGACGTTATCTTGAACTCTGGATTTGAAGTTTATATTGGAATATATCTTAAACTCTTGATTTGAAGTTGCTAAGGAAAACTTCAGTTTGCGAAAAGAGAAATGGTTATATCTGTTTGCACATTGATTACCATGAGGTGAAGAAGATAAGAATGAAGAACAAGTATCCCTTACAACGAATAGATGATCTATTCGATCCGTTGCAAGGGTCAATAGTCTCCTTAAAAATTGATTTAAGGTCTGATCGTCACCAATTGAGAATTCGAGACTGGGATATAGCAAATACGGCATTCTGGACAAACCATGATCACTACGAGTTGTAGTGATTGCATATGGGATTACTAATGCCCCGGATAAAGATATTTTCGTCCACTCTCAAAGAAGAGAGAAGTTGTATGACAAGTTGTCTCGGGATGGCAACCCCCAAAGGATGCGAAAGAAGTGAAAAGTTTTCTTGGATGTGTCGGTCATTCCCGGATTTGTGGATATATTCTCCAAAGTAACACCATTTATGGCTAACCTACTCCGGATGACCATGAAGTATTGAGTGGGACGAAAATTGACAATGGAGTTGTTGAGAGTTGAGAGGAGATGTTTTAAAATTGCCTCGAGGTATGATAGGTTTGAAGAAGACAAGGGATTCTCCAAGACAAGTCTCGATTGAGTATTGAGGGATGAGGTAAAGGTAATAGCATACGTGTCTCGTTAGTAGAAACAATGTGAAATAAAGTACTTCCTTCATTACTTGGAACTTGCAACAAGAATTGAGGAAACATAACATCAAAGTATGGTTTGACAAGAACCAAAGCCAACGGTGTAAATTGGAAGCTTATTCTTCTTGGTTAGAGACAAGCAAAGAGAAACATAATGGAAACGCTGCATTAAGAAAGACTCGAGAAAGAAGTTGAGTTTCCGATATATCGGACCTTTTTGAGATCTTAACGCGACTTGGAGAAGTGGTTTACAATTTGGTGTTGTCACTGGTGTTTCATGTATATCAATCGAGAGAGTACATACATGACTCGAGACATGTTATCAGTCATGATGATCTAGTGGCAGACGAGGAACCGAGGAGGCTAACTGGAAGACAAAGGAAAGTACATTTGGATGAGTTTTACGTTGAGCTAGTAGCATCGATAGAATCGACGGGTTAGATCTAGTTTTTCCTTTGGTTGAGTTATGTGCATGTGTAGTTGTGTCCAGTGCGGGAAGGTGTTATATGATCTGATATATCATGCGGTGATAGTTGAGCAGTTTGTGTATATAGATTAGAAGGTTTCACCCTTCTTGGAGCGAGAGTTCATACCTCGGCTTTAGGGACCGAGAAGTTCGACGCATAGCAAGTTTCTACGTCGTAATATAAGTTATTGTATTATTATCGAGAATATTTTACGAGAACGATTTGTATATCATAAATTATATTTTTACAAGTATATTTGAATATATTTGATACATATACATATATAGTCCGTATTTTATTTTGTTCGGAAAATGTCGGGAAATTTTCCGTTTCGGAAATTCTCGTTCCGATTGTTTTAATCGGGTTTATTTTAATTCCGTTGTCCTATTTTTTATTTTATTTTTCTTTTCCTTCCCTATTTCTTTCTCCATGCCAAGGATGGCATGTTCATGCTAGTGTCTACTGCTGGACCTTTCCTTGCCTCACTAGTCAGTACCTCTGTAGCAACTCAATATCCCTACAACACTATGCCCCATCCTTACCGCCCATGCTACGTCTCACGTCCTCCACATTCAGCCTCGCAACACTTATCCTCGTGCATCTATCTATCTGCTCACACATCACCCAGGACATGAGCAGCTCACTCCAACCTCTGTTTTCTTCTCTGCTTTCTCTCACACTAACCTCGGTTGAACTCCAGCAAGTAATACCTCCTCCCCTCTCCTTTCTTTGTTCGTTCTTCTATCTCATAATCCCGGAGCTCTCCTCTGCAACTCCTTCACGCTCAAGCCTCTGTCCCCTCACTCTCTAACCCACGCAGCAGTAAAACTTTACAACGCGCCTCTCTACACTGCTATCTCCTCTACTTGCCGTCAATACAGCACATAGAGGGAGAGATGCCTCTATTGCCGCCCTCAATGCGCTGCCACCACCGGAGTCCTCACTGGGAGAGCCGCCTTCACCACCGCCTTCGCAGAGAACCCACTTGCAACGCCCTTGCCGTAGAACCTCCGGAGATCTCGACCCCTCTGTGTTCTCTTTCCTCTGCGGTGAGCCTAGCCATACCAGCAAGCTAGCCTTCGCCTGGAACTGGAAGAGTCCTGCTCGAGCCCTGCCGGAGACCAGGAGATAAGCAGCCTTCGCTAGACGCCGGAAGAGCCTCTGCCGCATCCTGCGCTGCTTCTCTCCCTTGCCTCACCCAACCTGCCGAATCCTTGCCGCGGAGGTCCTACCGCCCCAATCCTAAGATGCTTTCGTAGTAGTAGTAGTAGTAGTAGTAGTAGTAGTAGTAGCATGCTAGGATGGATCTAGCATAACTTAGAGTTAATGTCAAGTAGTGGCTTTGAACCTTAGGTGAGTTTTGAGGATTTGATATTGTATGATGGATTGATGTTGATTCTAAGATTGAGGTGAAATTGCGGTCTAGCGAGGTTGTTATAAGGATTCGTGTATATGTATTAGGCTTGAGGTTTGGGATTACATGTCGTTGTGAGAGCATCGAGACTATGAACGTGTTATCCTAACATGTGAGTTGTATGAACTTATAGAGGTCACTTGGGCTAGAAGTTTGAGGACTTCTAGCATGAGAGATAGTTTTTTATCGTGTGCCTTGTTTTGGCCAGGAGTTGAGTATCTTCCTACGGGAAGTTGAGAGTTATTGTTGATCGGTTTAGCTTTTGGACGAGGTAAGTCTCCGGACTTACTTAGCTCGTATTCCTTGTATTAGCATCTATGTGTGTTTGGTGGTATGTGTTTATTGTTTATGTTATAACAATTAAACCGGAAATAGAACCACCGACCTTTATATTATTTGGCCAAAGTGTATGATAACATACGGTGACATCACTGCCTAGCTCTTGCGTAGAGCTAGGAGGTTCTTGGCGACTAGCCCGTGTGGTTAGACGGTCGGATGCATACGTACTGTTCCATGCGGTAAGTGGGGATCGAGGCGAGTTTCGGGAGATTCTCGTGTCACAAAAGAAGTTGAATTAGAACGGGATATGACTTAATAATAAAAAGATGATAAACCGGACTTGTGTGATTTGGTATAAATTGTGTGTTATGTTTATTTACCTGTGTTTGTGCCTTTCACCTTGATTCTAATTCTTCGAATATTAGCTAAAGGTTTTATACCGATTGTTGTAGATTGCCTTGAAGGTTAGGAATGTGGCCGAGAGATCCGGAAGAGTGGGTAGCCGGGGTTCCGTAAATTTTGGGAGGGGTTTTTGGGTGGAGTCATATTGGGGTATTGTTTCTTGTATATTGTTATGTTTTTTATGTTCGAGTCTTGGGAGTTAAGAACTCGGCTGAAGTTTGTCTTTTGTTTGTTTTCGGGATCATATCATTTGCATAAAAATGTATTTCGGTTTTGCCTTTATTGGTGGTTTGTTGTATGATCCGGTGAAATTGTTGTCAGGCTAAGGGTCAGGACCCATTGTGAGGTCCTAACTGGTAACATCCCGAGTCCCACGCAGTCGGGGTGTTACAGTGTTGAAAGTTGTCTTGTACGCCCAATGTGCATCGTCTAACTTTAAAGACCAATCTTTCCTCGTTCTAGAGACAGTCTTCTGTAGAATGGCCTTGATCTCAAAATTGGAAATTTCCACTTGCTTGTTTAAGGATGATAGGGGGTGGCGATCTTGTGATTCAACCCATACTTATCTAGTAGAGTTTCAAATTACGGGCCGTGAAGTGCATTCCTCCATCACTAATGATGGTTCGGAGCGTCCCAAACCTTGGGAAGATTGTTCTATTAAAGAACTTCACTACCACTATAGTATCATTTGTGGGAGAAACAATCGCTTCAACTCATCTTGAAACATAATCTACAGCCAGAAGAATGTATTGGTTACCATAAGAAGATGGGAATGGTTCCATAAAGTCCACACCCCATACATCGAAAATCTCAACTTCTTGGATATTGTTAAGTGGCATCTCGTTCCTCCTGGATATGTTTCCTGTTCTTTGACAAGCATCGGAACAAGAAACAAAGTGTTGCAAGTCCTTAAATAAAGTAGGCCCAAAGAAACCGCACTGTAATACCTTAGCAAGAGTCTTGTGAGAACTAGCATGTCCTCCACAAGGTAGAGAATGACAATGGCGGATGACGCTTTCAACTTCGTCTTCCGGTATACACCTCCTAATAATGCCATCTGGACCTCTCCTGAAGAGTAGAGTTTCATTCCAAAAGTATTGCCGGACATCCTTGAAGAACTTCTTCCTTTGAGCGAGGATAATCCGGGAGGTATTTCCTGATAAACCAAATAATTTACAAGATCAACAAACCATGGTTCGTTACCTCTAGAGATATGATGAAGACACTCTTCCATCATGTGCAGCTGCTCGTCAGGGAACGAGTCATTGATAGGTAAATCTTCCTTTGTGATGTGGGGAAGGCGACTTAGGTGGCCCGCCATGGAGTTCTCATATCCCTTTTTGTCTTGGATCTTCAAATCAAACTCTTGGAGGAGAAGAATCCACCTAATAAGCCGTGGTTTTGCATCCTTCTTAGTGAGCAAATATTGTATGGCTGCGTGATCAGTATAGATAATCACCTTCGCTCCTACAAGATAAGAACGAAATTTCTCAAATGCATACACAAGAACAAGTAATTCCTTCTCTATAGTGGCGTAGATTAGTTGAACTTCATCTAGCATCTTGCTAGCATAATGGATGGCATAAGTGCGTCCAGCCTTCTTCTGTCCGAGCACCGCTCCTACATCGACGTCACTTGCATCACACATCACCTCGAATGGAAGACTCCAATATAGAGGTTGGATGATGGGGGTTGAGATTAACGCTTCCTTGATCCTGTAAAAGGCATCTAGACATTCCTTCGAAAGTTCAAAGACTACATCATTCATCAGTAGGTTAGTCAATGGCTTAGAAATCTTAGAAAATTCTTTAATGAACCGTTCTATAAAATGCAGTATGGTCAAGAAAACTCCTTACCCCCTTTACCGATGATGGTGGAGGTAACTTCTCAATCGTCTCTATCTTGGCTTTATCAACTTCGACGCCACGATTCGGCACCAAGTGACCTAAGACAATCCCTTCAGTCACCATAAAATGACATTTTTCCCAATTTAACATAAGGTTAGTGTCTTCACATCGTTGTAGAACCAAGGAAAGGTTAGCAAGACAATTTTCAAAAGAGGAACCATAGACAGAGAAGTCCTCCATGAAAACCTCCATGGTGTTTTCGATAAATTCATAAAATATCGCCATCATACACCTTTGAAAGGTGGCTAGAGCGTTGCACAATCCGAACGGCATTCTCCTATAAGAAAACGTACCCCAAGGGTAAGTGAATGTGGTCTTCTCCTGGTCGTCGAGGTGGATGGGAATCTGAAAGAAACCACTATAGCCATCTAGATAACAGAAATGAGGATGTTGCACTAAATTTTCAAGCATTTGGTCAATGAAAGGAAGAGGAAAGTGATCCTTCCTAGTGGCAACATTCATCTCCCTATAGTCAATACACACTCGCCATCCTGTAACGGTTCTCGTGGGGATTAACTTGTTATTCTTGTTAGTCACAACGGTCATTCCCCCTTCTTTGGAGCTATATGGACGGGTCTCACCCACTTGCTGTCAGAAATAGGAAAGATGATACCTGCATCAATAGTTTGAGGACTTCCTTCTTCACAACCTCTTTTAAGATCGGAGTTAACCGTCGTTGAGGTTCACGTGGAATCTTGAGTTTGACCGTGGGTTTTGGCCAGTTTCCGAGCCAACTTGCATTTCTTCAAAGGCTTCAATTGACTTTTCTTCCAACTCTTCCAAGGCCTTAACTTCGGAGTCGCAATCCTCTTCGACTCTTCCTTCCATTATGCTCATACTAATGACTTTCTACAAAGGATCTTTTAGCAAAACAGAGGTTACCATCTCTCTCGAATCTGCTTCATCATAGATGTTGAAGACTTCTTCTCCTAGAGTTGGTTCCTTGATCAAAGTTGAGAGCACGAACTCAACTTTCTCCTCTCCAATATTGAATTGCAGTTTGGTGTTCTTGCAATCCAGCAAGAAACCGGACGTTGCTAGAAACGGCCTCCCAAGTATGATTGGGATCGGATAATCTGCAAGAATATCCAAAACTACAAAAACAATGGGAAAGTAAAGCTTACCAAGCTTTACGGGAACATCCTCAAGTATGACAACGGGTCGAGAGATAGATTGATCCGCCTTGTATAGTGTCATCTTCACCGGTTTAGACTCTCCTAAACCAACCTTCTCACACAACGCAAGTGGGATAATGCTCACACTCGATCCTAGATAACAAACATCATCATATGTGACATCTCCAACGCCAATGAGAAAGGCATAACGATCCCGGATCCCTCAACTTGGATGGCATCTTCTCCGTCATGGTTTTGATGAGTTCCGATGACTCGGAATTCATCTTTACCTCACCAAAATCCTCTAACTTCCTCTTGTTCAAGAGGATCTCCTTTAAGAATTTCCCGTAGGCGGGAATACCTAAAATTGCATCAATAAAAGGTATGTTAATATGCAGTTTGCCCATGAGTTCAACAAATTTACCAAAGTGTTTGTCTACATGCGCTCTCACTCTAGACTGTGGAAACGGTAGCGGAGATTTGTGAGCTTTAGTAGATACGTAGACAGCGGCTTTCTCCTTTTCCTTCTTGGTTAGAACCTCAGCTTCCATGGGCTACTTGCCCTTGTCGTCCGTCCTTGAAATGGGATTAGTAGTCTTCACACTACTCCTTGTGTTGATTGCCATCATTTGGCCTTTGGGATTATTTTCAGTCCTTCGGGGAAGCTTCCCTTGATCTCTAGAAACTTCTCCGGACTTTCTAAATACTTGATTTTCCAAGGCTTTTTGTGCCTTAGAAATCAAAGTATTGAACTCTCTAGTCCATTCATCTTTCTCAGCATAGCTTCCATCATAGCTTCAAGTTTGTCCTTTGGTGGTTGACTCAAACTTTATGATGGTTGTCCTTGACTTTTCAAAGGAATAGAAGAAGAAGAAGAAGAAGAAGAAGAAGAAGAAGAAGAAGAAGAAGAAGAAGAAGAAGAAGGAGGAGGAGGAGGAGGAGGAGTTAGTGCATTTTCAGCATGAGAATAAGGGTTACCGGAATTATTTTGATTGGATCTCCAATTGTTGTAGTTCCGGTTGTTGTTGTTGTTGTGGAAGTTGTTGTTGTTCCTATTCCCTTGCTGATTTCCCCTTCCCAATTAGCCCACATCTTGCTCCTTGGGCTGATGTATATGTGTCTTAAAAAGGTCCTTAAAATCTTTCATCTCGCTGTTGAGAGCATTCAGTTGATTAATGCTAGAGGAAGTAAGGTTTAGCTCTTGAGATCTTGAGCTTTCACCTCCTATATCAACGCTCCGGTGGGAGTATTTCTCAATGGTGAGAGCTTGTTTTTCAACAAAATCCCACACTTCATCAACTGGCTTATCCATGAGCGTTCCAACTGAAAGTGATTGAATCTTGAAATGCGTTTCCGCATCCAAACCCTTAAAGAATATCACAAGCAAATCAATATTTGGAATCCCATGATATGGGCAATCAAACAATAGGTCCTTGAACCTTTCCCATGACTTGAAGAGGCTTTCACCATCCCTCATCACAAATACATTTATCTTTGCTCTCAACTCGTCCGTCTTTGATGGCGGAAAAAATTTGGTGAGAAACTTCGTGGTCATCTCTTCCCATGTGTTAACTCTTCCGGTGAGAAGCGATTGGTACCATGCAAGTGCTTTATCCTTCAAAGAGAAAAAGAAAACGCGCAATTTATAATTGTTATTTTCACATCTAGAAGGTCTCAAAGTTTTCATCAAAATCTCATAGTTTTGTAAATGTTGGTGTGGAGACTCTCTCTCCATTCCTCCAAAACAATTTTGTTGAATCATTGAAATGACTTGAGGTCTAAACTCATATTCTCTTTCAGCCGGATCTCCCAAGTTGACGACCGGATGGCGTGCTTGTTGGACGGGATCCATCCGTTGCCCAAGTGTTTGCGGAATGCCCACAAACAGGTCAGCCAGTACCACTCTCGGTGGAGGTGGTGGTGGTGGTGACACATAAACGGGCGCCGATGGATTAACCACAACTTTGGCATCCCTCTCTCTTTCCTGATTCGCTAGTCGAATCTGCTCTCTCAATTCGGCCATGTCAGCTCGAAGTTGCTCCTTTTGAGTAAGTGTTTCAGCTCTCTCTTTCCTTAGAGCTTTATCTTTCATCCTTATTTGATCTCGAGCATCAGCTAATTCAGCTCGAAGATCCTCTACTTCTTCATTGTTGGCAGCGGCCATCTCCTTAACTTCTTTCAACCTTTTCTTGTATGTCTTTTCTGGTTCACAATGGTAAGCAACGATTACTTTACCAGTTCTTGTTCTTCGCATAAACCTAAAGAAGGATTCTGCAAGAACATATAGACAGAATGATCAGTAGCAAAGCAAGAAGCTACCAAGTTAGACTATCATACACTAGATTGGTCTTGACCAATTCCCTGGCAACGGCGCCAAAACCTTGTTCGCTCCAAAAGGTGTGCGTGCAAAAATCTTTATATTTATATCCAAGAATAGTGCCTAACGATAGCGAACCCGCGGTGTACGGATCAATCGTAGTAAGGGCTGATATTCCGGTGTCGATCTCAAGGAATTAGTGAGTACAAAACAACAAAGCAATCTAACTTGTAAAGCAAACAAATCAATGATCAAATGTAATGAATAAGATGTAACAATAATTGGGGGAATGTGAATTCTAAAGGTCCAAGTATCCGATTGTGGTTTTCGATTCAAGATGTCTAAAGGTGTGTAACGGACAGAGTTGGATAGCAAAGGTATATGATCTGTGTTAGGATATGATACGGTGAAGTTCCAACACCCTTTTTGTGTCACCCAAAGGTTCTCTAACACCAGATGTTGAGTCTCGATATACCGAGGATCAAAGAATAAGATTACACTCTCAATACCAAACACCAAACCCAAGGAAGTCAAAAGGAAGCACAAGGTAAAGACTATGACACTCTCCACCTTAATAGAGGGTTTTGAATCCTCTATTACCTATAACTCGTAAACATTAATAACCAAGCAAGACAATGGGTAAGAAAGGTATAACAAGGCTAGGGTTTAGGCAATCTTTAACTTTGGGTAAAGGTAAAAGCAAAACATGCACAAAATAGGCAACCACGACAGGACCTTGGGAAATCACGGGCGTGGTTCCTTAATAACAAGCCGTGGATAACCTTCTACGAGGGTTTCGACACACAACTCTCAAGGTCCAATCTGTTAAGGTTCAATCTATCATTATCTATACCATAACCAACAACCCTTTACCCTAGAATCGCAGGAGGGTTTTAGTAAACCATCATCATCATATTCAAATCAAGAATTAAGGGTGAAATCAAGAATAGCATGCAACCAAGAAAACACAAAGAAGAACTTACGATTTCTCAACAATCAATCTTCAAATCTCAATAACTGAATCAAACAACAACTAATCTCAGTTCTCGTGTTCTCAAAAGACAATAATCAAAACCTAAGAAAATCTCACAAATGTCTTTAATCTCCAAGTCGCAATTCCAAAGCACTTGAATCTCCTTCCTATGATGAAGCAAGTGAATCTCGAATGTGGAGTAATATGTCGAACCTAAGTGTGTAAGCAAGTCCAAGTGTCTGGTATAAAATGCATCCGTCCTTCCTTTATAAAATAAAATTAGGCTTATATCTTAGGTTATAAATTTAAAGCTATTATTACAAATTGATCCGTACATTGCGGGTTAGCATATTGTCTAGAGTATTTGCTATTATTACAATTGAACCGTACACTACGGGTTCGCATATTGTTTCAGGCTTATGTTTTAGGTTATAAATTTAAAGCTATTTCGTTCTCGATTACACACAGGTCTAAGAGCGAACAAGTTTTTGGTGCCGTTGCTGGGGACTTGGTCAAGACCAAGTCCGGTATTTGGTTTCTTTTATGGTTGTTGCCCTTGTTGCTATTGACTACTTTACTTGAGTGATTTCGCAGGATCTTTCTTTAGGTTTATGCGAAGAACTCATGCTGGGAAAGAAATCGTTCCCTACGATCCCGAACCAGAAAAGACATACAAAAGAAGATTGAAAGAAGCTAAGATGGCTGACCAATATAATCGAGATCTTGAAGCCGAATGGAAGGACGCATTAGAACAACTTTGGCTGAGTAACGAAGCGTTACAAAGAGAAAGAGAGGAGGCTCTTGCAAGTGTAATACCTGGAAAATTTTATTCCGTTTAAAACCCGATCGAACCGGATTCCGATCGCTAACCTTTCTTTTTTTTAAACAAAATAAAACAATATTAAATTCTATCATTTTATATGACCTTAATTCACATAAAATGATAAATATGTAACCCGAATAGAATTTCGTATAATTTAAAACTCGAAGAGAGGTTCCGTACAAGTAACGACTCACTTTTCAGCCCATCCTCTAACGGGATGAGAAGGTCCATCGGAGTAGGCCCACTTATTAGGCAGTCGGCCCAAACTTAACCCTAAACCCTAATTATCTTTTAACCTAATCTAATCAGCTCCCTTAATCCTAATCAGCGCTAACCTAACCCTCTCTACCGCACCGCTATTGCGGCAGCAGACACCGCCAGGGTGGCCCGTCCGATGCCGCGTCTAACCTCCTGCAACCAGCGTTCTGCACATCCCGGGACTGCTGCTCCTCCAGCGCTCTGCACAGCCGGACAACTGCTTCTCCAACGATCTGCACAGCCGGACTGCTGCTTCTCCAACAATCTGCACAACTAGGTGGCTGCTTCTCTAACGATCTGCACAGCCCATAACTATTGCACCTTCAATCGGTTGCCGACTATGGTTGACCGAGGTAACCTTTTTATTGGAGCACCGCAAACCCTAGGTCAAAGGATGGACCCGAATCAACAAGTGCGGCATCCCGGAGTTAATCTAGGAGATCCAGCTGAGCATGACTATGAGCTTCAACCTCAAGTCCATGCAATGATTCGACAATGTCAATTTGGAGGCATGAAAAGAGAATCTCCACATCAACACTTGCAAAATTATGACATTCTTATAAAGACTTTGAGACCATCAAGAGTGGTGAACAACAACTACAAGATAAGGCCTTTCTACTTCTCCTTGAAAGACAAGGCACTATCTTGGTATCAATCTCTTCCAGCTGGAAGAGTTAACACATGGGAAAAGATGACTACGGAGTTTCTTACTAAGTTCTTTCCCCCATGAAAAACTATTGAGTTGAGGGGTAAGATTAATGCTTTTTTCATGAATGATAGAGAAAGTTTGTTCAAATCATGGGAAAGGTTCAAGGACCTTTTGTTGGATTGCCCTCACCATGGGATTCCAAAGATTGAGCTGCTAGAGATCTACTTTAAGCGGTTGGATGAGGAAACTCAATTCAAAATCCAATCACTTTTTTATGGCAAATTAATGAATACACCAGTTGATGAAGCTTGTGAGTTTGTTGAGAAGCAAGCTTTACACATGGAGAAGTACTCCCATGGAAGAGCTGAAGATGGAGCGAAGCGAGTTGGATTTCCGGATCTGAATCTTACAAATTCAAGTGTTGCTCAACTCACTACGCTCAACACTGAAGTCGAGGCTTTGAAGGAGCTTTTATTAGCTCAAACTAAAGTAGCATCCAAAGGGCAAGATATTGGATACTTGGGGAGAGGAAACTATCAAGGGCCGAGGACAACAATTACAACAACAACAGGAATTTCAACAACAATTGGAGATCAAATCAACAAAATCCCGGTAACCCTTATTCTCATGCTGAATGATAACGTGATTTATGACGGTAGTATAGACTTACATTTAGGTAGTTTTTCCCACTATTCATGCGCAGTTTGGCATTAGTTCACGACGTTTACACTCATTTCATGCATAATTCTAGAAAAGACGTCTACACGAGCTTTTGTCGGTGTTGTAGGTATTTTGGGGGCCTTTTGGACATTAACCGATGCATTCGAGGGTCAAGCCTCATGGTGGTACACATCCAAAGCTTGGAAGGAGCATAATTGGAGCAACAAAGGACACAAAGACCACTATTGGTGCAAGCAATGTAGCAACTCATGGCTAGACGATCATCGCATGCTTCTGTTGAAGAAAATCGGACCATCACTCAAGAAAATCGGCCGATTTTCCTGACTGGGTCGATCTTTTGGCCTTCAACAGCTTTAGCCACGTGTCCCACGATCTCTTGATCCGGCCTTGCTCTTGGTGGAGAATATAAGTGGTCCTGCAAGCTGTTCCTGAGCATCTCTCCTCTCCCACATTCTCTCATTCACAGCTCATTCCATTGGGGATAGACTTGGAGAAGAGGAAAACTCTCTCAAATTGAAGGAAGAAGAAGAACACCAATCTAAGAGTGATAGTGAGGTTTCGAGTGATTTTGAGTGATTTTTAGAGTCTTCGATTGAAGAACTTTTGCAAGGATTGTTAGGAACGTTTTGGAACTTCATTTGAACGGTTGTAAGTCTTGCTAAAACTTGGATTCAGCTGAGATTTATTGTTTTTACTTGCTTATCTTTCATCATCCATCTATGAAAACCATGTATGCTTATGTGATGAATAGGGATCTTGATATGCATATTATTGGCTAGTTTATTGTGATTCTGGAGTGATGGATTGATGGTTATGGCTTGGGTGATGATAGAATGGACTTATATGTTAGTTTAGGATGATTTGTATGAACGAAACCTAACCCAGGAAGAAAAATCGGGCTGTTCATCAGCTAGATCGGCCGATTTATCTAAGATCCATCCGATTTTTCGCTTTGTTGCTCTTTAATTGATGAATCTGTATGTTAGGATGTTAGGTTGTTGAAATCCTAGTGTTTATTAAGCATAATTTAGCTTAGGATCACCTAATGCTATCAACCTAAGTGAGGGAAGAGATCTACCCAATGATTTCCGATCTTAGATACCTAAGATGATGAATTCTAGGTAGTAGTGAGCCTCACAAGCCGCTATTGGATTGAGCGTGCTAGGATTATTGCTTGAGACTTACTTTTCCGAGACTTACCCGGTAAGGAGAGGTTTGCAACTTAAGTAGTGTTCGGTTTGTGTAGAATTCCCTACTTTGCCTCCTTGAGACTTACCCGGTAATAGGAGTTTGATGCGGGATTAGTGAAGTAAGAGACCTACCCGGTAATTGCTTCCATTAGTGAAACACCCTTTCCCAACACCGCAGCCTTGTCCTTAGAATCTTTAGAACCTTGAGTCCAATGCCATAACCGGAAATCTTGACCTCTAGAATCCACTTTTCTCTCTTTTATCACATATTTTGTGCTTGTGTTACTCATTTACCTTGCTAGCTTGAGTTGTTAGTTTGTTTTATTATCTTGCTCGATTTGCGATCTTTGCTTGATCACCACAAAAACCAACCAAAAATATCGAGATTTTCATTTCTTTGTTCCTTGACCTTTTCTTAGACTAGATCCACACTATCTATGACCATTGTTTGACTTGATTTCACCTTAGTCTTTGTGTTCGACCTCGGAATACTATCCCTACTACAAACGTCCCGTACACTGCGGGTTCGCTAGGAGTTAGGAGAAATATATCGAGTTTATAAATTGTAAAGCTTTTTGTGCTACACGTTTCTAGCGTAACAAGTTTTTGGCGCCGTTGCCGGGGACTAGGTCTAGATCGAGTCATTTTTGTGATTGTTTATAGTGTAGATCTTTCTAGTTGCTTTTAATCTCTTTTGGTGTGTGTCTTTGTTTTTCAGGACATCTCTCACTCTTTAGGTGTATGCGAAGATCTCGTGGCAAGGATTTAGCTCCATTCGATCCCGAACCGGAGAAAACCCTTAGATCTAGATCCAAGAGCATTAAAAAGGGAAAAGAGATGGCCGGAAGAGATCTCCAAGCTGAGTTGGATGAGGCTTTAGAGAAAATTAGGATAAGGGATGAAGCTTTGGAGAATGAGAGGAGACTTGCCAATGAGAGGCAAGAGGCGACTAGGAGGGAGATTGCGGAGATTAGGCAAGCTCTTGTGCAAAGAGAGCTTAACCGTCAACAACCTCCTCCACCTCCACCACAACCGCAGCCGGCGGCGGTTAACATTCGGGTTGTGCCCATTGCTATAAAAGAGCCACAAACGTTGGGGAAACGTATGGATCCGGCACAAAGAGCACACCGTCCGGGTATGAACTTAGGAGATCCCGCAGCCCATGATTACGAGCTCCATCCTCAAGTTCTACAAATGATCCGGCATTATCAATTTGGAGGGATGGAAGGAGAGTCTCCTCATCAACACTTGATGAACTATGTGATCTTGGTGGAGACTCTTAGACCGCCTAGATTGGAGAGCAACAACCATAAGCTTAGGGCTTTTTCCTTCTCTCTTAAGGACAAAGCCTTAGCTTGGTATCAATCTATTCCACAAGGGCGAGTTGGTACTTGGGAGGAGATGACCACCGAGTTTTTGACTAAGTTCTTCCCACCTTCCAAGACTACCGAGTTAAGAGGGAAGATCAATGCCTTCGTGATGAAGGATAGAGAAAGCTTGTTCAAGTCTTGGGAGAGGTTCAAGGACCTTCTCCTAGATTGCCCACACCATGGTATACCAAAAATTGAGCTATTGGAGATCTACTTCAAAGGACTTGATGAATATAGCCAATTCAAGCTCCAATCTCTTTCCGGTGGGACTTTCATGGAGAAGCATGTGGATGAAGCTTGGGAGTTTGTAGAGAAACAAGATCTAGTGATTGAGAAATACTCCCATAGGAAGAGTGAAGGGAGACAGGCGGGAGCATATGAGGTGAGTGAAGTCACCATGAGCAAATTCAAGCTTGACGCCATCAACAACGGGCTAAAGTCTTTGAGGGAGTTGTGTGCTACAACATTGAAGAATCAAGCAACCCCTCAAGTGCAAGTGCAAGCAAACTTATCTTCCAAGGAGGAAGATGTGAACTACATGGGAAGGGGCAACTACAACAACTATCAAGGCCCAAGGAACTTCAACAACAACCGGCAATTCAACAATTACCGGCCTAACCACAACCATCCCGGGTTTTCCTATTCTAACCCGGATGGAGCCTTGAACCCCCCCGCTTCCACAAGCACAACTCCACCACCAAGGGCTTCACAAGAACCTCCACCCGGATTTACTCAACCTCCAAAGGATAGAACCAAAATGATGTTTGAGCAATTGCTTGGAAGGTTGAGTGGTCTTGAGAGCACGGTGACTTCAATTTCTAAAGCTCAAAAGGTTTTGGAAGAACAAGTGTTCCAAAAAGCGGGTGACGCGCATAGAGATCCGGGAAAGCTTCCCGGAAGAACCGAAGACAACCCAAGAGGCCAAGTGTTGGCTATTACAACAAGGAGTGGGTTAAGCATGAAGGATCCCTTACCTAAGGGAAATGACAAAGGGAAGCAAGTGGTGAATGAAGAAGAGCCATTGCAAGAAGATGGAGGAAAGAGCAAGGATGATGAGCCATCATATGTGGTGCCACCTCCATACAAGCCACCACTACCATTCCCTCAATCACGAGCAAGAGCTCGTTTGGTCAAACACTTTGGTAAATTCCTTGAACTTATGTCTAAATTGCATATTAACATTCCGTTCATGGATGCTATCCTAGGTATGCCGGCGTATGGCAAGTTCTTGAAGGAAATACTCTCCAACAAGAGGAAGTTGGAGGAGTATGGGGAAGTAAGGATGATAAAGAGATCCTCGGGGTTGATTCAAATGATGAAGGAGGAGATGCCTCCTAAGTTAAGAGATCCGGGATCCTTTTGTGTGCCAATCAGAGTAGGAGAGGTAAAGTATGACGCCCTATGTGATCTTGGGGCAAGTGTAAGCATCATACCGCTTCCACTTTGCAACAAGGTTGGGCTAGGAGAGCCAAAGCCGGTCAAGATGACCCTTTACATGGCGGACCGCTCAATCACTCATCCGGTTGGAATCTTGGAAGACATTCCGGTGCAACTAGGGAAGTTCTATGTGCCCATAGACTTCGTTGTTTTGGATATCCCGGCGGACTATTCGGTTCCTATCATCTTGGGGAGACCTTTCCTAGCTACTTCCGGATGTTTGGTGGATTGCAAGAATGGAGTTCTCTCTTTCAACATTGGGGAAGAAAACATCAAGTTTAATTTGTCCACAATGGTGAAGGGGCCAGCCCTAGGTGAAGATGTCTTTAACATTGTTGAAGAAGAGGAGTCTAGAGAGGTTGTAAGCTCAATCTTGCTTAAGGATCCACTTGAGAAGGTTCTTAGCTCAAGTTTGATGAAGGAAGGAGTTGAGGAGAGTAGCAATGAAGTAATCAAAGCCTTGAATGCATTGGACGAGCTACCAAGTGTTGGATTTGAAGTACTAGAAGAAGAGAGAAGCAGCCAGAAAAATCGGACTGAAGGGGACAGATCGGCTGATTTTTATACTTATCCTGAAGTTTCATCAAATTCTGCAAATACAGAAACTCAGATCGACCTACCCTCAGGAAAATCGGCCGATTTTTCTGACTGGGCCGATTTTCTTGAGTCTTTTGAGCAACATCCAAGTATTTGTGAGCAATCATCAAGGGACTTAGGGGAGGCTTCCATGGCTTTGCAATCATCTCAACCTACATTGTATGGATCATCTCCAACCGAAAAAGGTCCTCCTCAACTTGATCTTAAACCTCTTCCTTCTCATTTAAAGTATGCTTTCCTTGGTTCAAATTCAACTTATCCGGTGATTGTGAATGCATCTTTAAATGATGATGAGCTTAATAGATTGTTGAATGAATTGAAACTGCATAGAAAGGCAATAGGATACACCATTGATGACCTTGTTGGAATTAATCCCTCTTTGTGCATGCATAAGATAATGATGGAAGATAACCATAAACCCTCTATTGAACATCAAAGAAGATTGAATCCTATAATGAAAGAGGTAGTTAAGAAGGAGATCATTAAGTTGCTAGATGCGGGAATCATCTACCCTATTTCGGATAGTAAATGGGTTAGTCCCGTACATGTGGTTCCTAAGAAAGGTGGGATGACCGTAGTAACTAATGAGAACAATGAACTAATCCCAACTAGGACGGTTACGGGATGGAGGATGTGTATTGACTATAGGAAACTAAATGTGGCCTCTAGGAAAGATCATTTCCCTCTTCCTTTCATTGACCAAATGCTAGAGAGATTAGCTCAACACTCTCATTTTTGTTACCTAGATGGCTATAGTGGATTCTTCCAAATCCCTATCCACCCCGATGACCAAGAAAAAACCACATTTACATGTCCATGGGGAACTTTTGCATATAGGAGAATGCCATTTGGGTTGTGTAACGCACCCGCCGCCTTTAAAAGGTGTATGATGGCCATATTTTCTGAATATATTGAGAATATCATGGAGGTGTTTATGGATGACTTTTCCGTTTATGGATCTTCCTTTGATAATTGCCTAGCTAACTTGTCTTTGGTTCTTAAGAGATGTGAGGAGACAAATCTTGTCTTAAATTGGGAAAAATGCCACTTCATGGTAAGTAAAGGTATTGTGTTGGGACACTTGGTGTCCAACCGTGGCATTGAGGTTGATAGGGCCAACATTGAAACGATAGAGAAGTTGCCACCACCTACCTCGGTGAAGGGGGTAAGGAGCTTTCTAGGGCATGCCGGTTTTTACCGGAGGTTTATTAAAGATTTCTCTAAGATTTTAAAGCCTCTCACTAACCTACTAATGAAGGACGTTGAATTTGTTTTCTCCAAAGATTGCCTTGAAGCATTTTGTAGGTTGAAGAATGCTTTGATCTCCATACCTATCATGCAACCTCCGGATTGGAGCTTACCATTTGAAGTGATGTGTGATGCAAGTGATGTGCCGTTGGGGATGTTTTAGGACAAAGGAAAGATGGGCGTACACATGCCATCTATTATGCTAGCAAGACGCTAGATGATGCCCAACTCAACTATGCCACAACCGATAAAGAGTTGCTAGCGGTGGTGTATGCATTTGAGAAGTTCCGATCATATCTTGTTGGAGCAAAGGTCATAGTGTATACGGATCATGCTGCGATCCGTTATCTCCTTACAAAGAAGGATGCCAAGCCTAGATTGATTCGGTGGATCCTTCTTCTTCAAGAGTTTGATTTGGAGATCCGGGACAAGAAGGGGTCCGAAAATTCGGTAGCGGATCACCTTAGTAGACTACCTCCATTAGAGATTGAGAGAGATGACATCCCAATTGATGACTCATTCCGGGATGAGCAATTGCAAATTATGGAGGAGTGTCTATTTCAAGTGTCTAGAGGAAGTGAGCCATGGTATGCCGACATTGTGAACTACCTAGTGTGTGAGGAAGTGCCTCCCGGTTTGTCATATGTCCAAAGGAAGAAATTCTTCAAAGATGTGAGGCACTACTATTGGAGTGAACCACTTTTGTTCAAAAGAGGGCCGGATGGAGTCTTTAGAAGATGCATACCGGAGGATGAGGTGGAGAGTGTGATCCGCCATTGTCATTCTTTGCCATGTGGAGGGCATGCTAGCTCACACAATACATGTGCTAAGGTGTTTCAATCGGGCTTCTTTTGGCCAAGCTTGTTCAAGGATGTGCAAAACTTTGTGGTAACTTGTGATGCTTGCCAAAGGACGGGCAACATCTCAAGAAGGAATGAAATGCCCTAGAACAACATACAAGAGGTGGAGATATTTGATGTATGGGGTGTGGACTTCATGGGACCATTCCCTTCTTCATGTGGCAACCTCTACATCCTATTGGCGGTAGATTATGTTTCGAGATGGGTGGAGGCAATCGCCTCTCCCACAAATGATGCCAAGGTGGTGGTGCGGTTCTTCAACCGAGTGATCTTTCCTAGGTTTGGAACGCCAAGGGTGATCATAAGTGATGGAGGAAAGCACTTCACTAATAGGAACTTTGGAGCACTTTTGGCTAAGTATGGGGTGACTCATAAGGTGGCAACACCCTACCATCCCCAAACTAGTGGCCAAGTGGAGATCTCCAACCGGGAGATAAAAGGAATCCTTGAGAAGACGGTTTCTAGAACAAGGAAGGATTGGGCTATGAAGCTCGATGATGCCTTGTGGGCATATAGGACCGCTTTCAAGACACCAATTGGCACCACTCCTTACAAGTTAGCCTATGGCAAGTCTTGCCACCTTCCGGTAGAGAAAGAGCATAGAGCATATTGGGCTATAAGGTGGTTGAATTTTGACCTCAAGGAGGCCGGTGAGAAGCGGTTGCTAGACATGAACGCCCTTGAGGAGATCCGGTTGGATGCTTATGAGAATGCCCGGATCTACAAGGAGAGGACCAAGCGTTGGCATGACAAGCGCCTCATCCCAAAGGAGTTGAATGAGGGTGACTTAGTGCTTCTCTTCAACTCGAGGCTACGGCTCTTCCCCGGAAAGCTCAAATCAAGATGGACGGGTCCCTATGTTGTAAAGAAAGTTTTTCCTCATGGAGCGGTGGAGATAGGAGGAGATCATTGTGGTAACTTTAGGGTGAATGGGCACCGTTTGAAGAAATACATTCCGGAAGGCCCGATGGAAGTGATTGCCCCACTTCACCTTGAGTGAAACGCTCCTGAATTTGGTCAAGCTAATGACCTTAAAGAAGCGCTTAATGGGAGGCAACCCATTGGTATATATTTTTCCATTTTGTTTTTCTTGCTTTTGTTTGATCTCACTCTTGGTGTGCTTTGTTCTTCTTTTGTATTTTTGAGTGCTAGATCTTGTTGATTGTCATGTGTGATGAGATATTGGAGGTCATGTAAAAACCTCATGGAACTGTTGAAGGTACAAGATCCAAGCACATGGACGAGGAGGAAATCACCTAGAAAAATCGGCCTGTTCTTCAGCTAGATCGGCCGATTTCCTGGGCAGTTGGGGCGATTTTTCCTTCTGTAAAGGAAAGTGGTGATCTTAAATCAAGCATGGGTGGAGCGGACGTGGAACTTGGACGGCTTGCAGTGCCAAGCGCGGATTCCGACATCATAATAAACATCAAGAGCTCTCTACCATCCTTGATCGATCCTCCACCATCATCATTTGATGTGAACCGAAATACCAAAGCATCACCAATTTTACATTGTGAGAACTCTCTTTCACTCCTTTATTTAGTTTCCACATTAGGGACAATGTGTTTCTAAGTATGGGGTGGGGTTTTCATGATCACTTGCATGATTAGCATCTAGGATAGTTTAATATTGTCACATGTTTCATTATGTCTTGCATTGTACATACATATTTCGAAAAATCCAAAAAAAAATCAGAAAATTTTAAAAATTTTAGTGCTTCTAAGCTTGAATATGACCCTTATGATGAGATTGTCTTGTGAATTGGCTATGGATTTCCTTATGTGTTGAATAGATGAATGCATATGTGACTTGAAGTACTTATCTTGAATCCTATGAATGATTTGTGATCATGAATGTTTGCCTTGATTGGATTGAGGATTGAAAGTCGAAATTACATGTTAGTTCTTGCACATCACTTAGGAGTGATTAAGGCAATTCATCTTTCTCTACTTCTCATCTTGATCATGTTGTTTGAGTACCTCAATTGATGAAAAATTTGACCTCTTTTGACCCATCCGGGAATAGGAGCATGCTAGTGTGTTGATGTGTGTGAAAAGCAAGTGTGGGGTGAAGTTGTTGATGAATGATGTGAATGAAGTGCTGAATTTGTTGTGAAAGTGTAGAACAAAAATATAGGTTTGGGGACGTTGGTTTAAATGACGAGTAACTCGGCACCATTCACATAATCGGGTGTTTGTGCCTTGCCAAAGTCAAATAAACCGATAGTCCTAACGAGCTTTGGTATGTATGCCCGGTGTGGATGCACCTCAAAAAATAGAAAAAGCCCGAGGACGGCTAATCACCAAGGTTTCGGCTTTTGTACACCAATGCCATTGTCTCAAAAATAAGTGAAAAAGAAAAGAAAAGAAGGAGAAAAATACACTTTGGTGGATGAAGTATAAATGTAAAAGTTGTGGTTGTTTAGTTCCTTTCCCGGATTCGCACCACATGGCCTTAGAAAATTCCCACCTTATCATCACGTTTCTTGGCCTCTTCTTTCCTAAGTCCTTGTGACCTAATTGCATGTGTGTAAGACTTAGTGATCTAGATTGGACATACTCATGATCATCTTGACTTCTTCATTTTCACCTCTCATGCATGACTTCTAGTTAAGTATAATTGTCTTTCCATGCCTTCATTCATTTCATGCATGATTGCTTGTCCATTGCTATGAACATGACTATGAAGGTGATCCAATGCTAGAAGCATAATTCCAAAAAGATTTTGTTGTTTTTTTTTCTGCATGCATAAATCATGTCATCTCTTAGTCTGTAGTTGGATCTTGCTCGGGGACGAGCAAATCTTAAGTATGGGGTATTTTGATAGCGTGATTTATGACGGTAGTATAGGCTTACATTTAGATAGTTTTTCCCACTATTCATGCGCGGTTGGCATTAGTTCACGACGTTTATACTCATTTCTTGCATAATTCTAGAAAAGACGTCTACACGAGCTTTTGTCGGTGTTGTAGGTATTTCGGGGGTCTTTTGGACATTAACCGATGCATTCGAGAGTCAAGCCTCATGGTGGTACACATCCAAAGCTTGGAAGGAGCATAATTGGAGCAACAAAGGACACAAAGACCACTATTGGTGCAAGAAATGGAGCAACTCATGGCTAGACGATCATAGCATGCTTCTGTTGAAGAAAATCGGACCATCACTCAGGAAAATCGGCCGATTTTCCTGACTGGGTCGATCTTTTGGCCTTCAACAGCTTAAGCCACGTGTCCCACGATCTCTTGATCCGGCCTTGCTCTTGGTGGAGAATATAAGTGGTCCTGCAAGCTGTTGCTGAGCATCTCTCCTCTCCCACATTCTCTCATTCACAGCTCATTCCATTGGGGATAGACTTGGAGAAGAGGAAAACTCTCTCAAATTGAAGGAAGAAGAAGAACACCAATCTAAGAGTGATAGTGAGATTTCGAGTGATTTTGAGTGATTTTTGGAGTCTTTGATTGAAGAACTTTTGCAAGGATTGTTAGGAACGTTTTGGAACTTCATTTGAAGGGTTGTAAGTCTTGCTAAACTTAGATTCAGCTGAGATTTATTGTTTTTACTTGCTTATCTTTCATCATCCATCTATGAAAACCATGTATGCTTGTGTGATGAATATGGATCTTGATATGCATATTATTGGCTAGTTTATTGTGATTCTGGAGTGATGGATTGATGGTTATGGCTTGGGTGATGATATGGACTTATATGGTAGTTTAGGATGATTTGTATGCACGAAACCTAACCCAGGAAGAAAAATCGGACTGTTCATCAGCCAGATCGGCCGATTTATCTAAGATCCATCCGATTTTTCTCTCTGTTGCTCTTTAATTGATGAATTTGTATGTTAGGATGTTAGGTTGTTGAAATCCTAGTGTTTATGAAGCATAATTAAGCTTAGGATCACCTAAGCTATCAACCTAAGTGAGGGAAGAGATCTACCCGATGATTTCCGATCTTAGATACCTAAGATGATGAATTCTAGGTAGTAGTGAACCTCAAAAGCCGCTATTGGATTGAGTGTGCTAGGATTATTGCTTGAGACTTACTTTTTCGAGACTTACCCGGTAAGGAGAGGTTTGCCACTTAAGTAGTGTCCGGTTTGTGTAGAATTCCCTACTTTGCCTCCTTGAGACTTACCCGGTAATAGGAGTTTGATGCGGGATTAGTGAAGTAAGAGACCTACCCGGTAATTGCTTCCATTAGTGAAACACCCTTTCCCAACACCGCAACCTTGTCCTTAGAATCTTTAGAACCTTGAGTCCAATGCCATAACCGGAAATCTTGACCTCTAGAATCCACTTTTCTCTCTTTTATCACATATTTTGTGCTTGTGTTACTCATTTACCTTGCTAGCTTGAGTTGTTAGTTTGTTTTATTATCTTGATCGATTTGCGATCTTTGCTTGATCACCACAAAAACCAACCAAAAATATCGAGATTTTCATTTCTTTGTTCCTTGACCTTTTCTTAGACTGGATCCACACTATCTATGACCATTGTTTAACTTGATTTCACCTTAGTCTTTGTGTTCGACCTCGGAATACTATCCCTACTACAAACGTCCCGTACACTGCGGGTTCGCTAGGAGTTAGGAGAAATATATCGAGTTTATAAATTGTAAAGCTTTTTGTGCTACACGTTTCTAGCGTAACACTGAAAATGTTCTAACTCCCCCATCTTCTTCTTCTACTCTGTTGAAGAGCCAAGAGCAGTCATCAAGCATATCCCAACAACCCAAGGAGAAGACGGGTGCTATGTTGGAAGCTATTATGTCCAAGCTCAACTCTATGGAGATTCTATGAACACATTTTCGAAGGCACAAAAAGCCTTGGAACATCAAGTTTTCAACAAGGGTAATGAAGCACCAAGAGATCATTGGAAGATGATCTCTTCAACATCTATGATGAAGAAGATTCTCGAGAATTGGTGAGCTCTATCCTAGTTCAAGATCCTCTTGAGAAGGTTTTGAGTTTTAGTATGATGGAGGAAGGTGTAGATGTTTTGTGTGATATAGATGTACAAAGCTTGGAAGCATTGGAAGTGGACCCAAGAGCGGGATTCGACAAACTCATTTAGAAGATGAAAAGCACATTAGGTTTCGGTCACCCTCCCAGTACATCGACTTAAATGGTTTCCGGAGCAAGCGAGGTGACCTTCTCTAGAAAGTACCTCGGTCCATTACCTTGGTCCACGACCGAGACAACTTCCAAAGCAAGCAAGATGAGGTCAACTGAAGACCACCTCGGTTCACCACCTCGGCCTAACCCTAAATGCCTCGAGAAGGACAACCTATCCATTGATGATTCCTTCCCTAATGAACATTCGCATTTGGTAGAGCATTGGCTCCACCAAGTTTCTGATGGTAAAGAACCTTGGTATGCTGATATTATTAACTATCTTGTTTGTCAGGAAGTACCTCCGGGATTGACATACCCTCAAAGGAAGAAATTTTTCAAAGACGTACGTCACTACTATTGGAACGAACCTTTACTCTTCAAGAGAGGCCCGGATGAGATGCTTCGACGATGCGTTCCAGAGGATGAAACTACTAGTGTCATACGGCATTGCCACTCACTTCCTTGTGGAGGACATGCTAGCGCTCACAAAACGTGCGCCAAGGTATTACGTTCATGTTTCTGTTGGCCTACTTTATTTAAGGATGTGGAAGCGTTTGTTGTTTCTTGTGATGCATGCCAAAGAACATGAAATTTATCTAGGCCGAACGAGATGCATGATAGCATGTATTATAGTCTATATTTTGGGATTGGTTTAGACGTTTTATCTTCATAAATCTGCATGTATGGATGTATATTCTTTGATTATATTGTTGTTTTGTCTACCTTTTTGGGAATCGAGGTCTACACCTAGTTTCGTTGTAATTGTAGGGAAAATGGCACGTTTTGGATCTAAATGGAGCTAAGGAAGCTAAGGAGTCATTGGAGCTACATTTTGGAGCTTTGAGAAGATCTCGGGAAGCATGAAAATGATTTAGAAGATTGATTTTTGGACCAGATTCGAGATGATTTACATTTAGCAGATTCACCTCGGTCAACTACAGTATCACCTCGACCGAGGTGATCATGAGGAGCGTCCCGACCAAGGAGAACACCCTGTCGCCGGCGAGATCTTTATTTTTGGCAGAGATCTGCTATTTTTGGAAGGAGAATATCATATATTTTTTGTTGGATTTCTGGAAGGAAGATATTATATTTGGCTGATTTATTTTGAGAGATATGGATATATTTTCTAGGAAATTATCTTTTTAAGATATTTTATCTTTGGAAGATAATTCTCCTATATATATGGGCTGATTTTCAACAATTCAACCATCTTCGGATCAAGGATTTTCTGGAGAATTTTCTGAAGAGCTGAAGTAAGAGTTGAAGGAAGTTTGAAGATTGAAGTTCAAGGAAAGATGGAATCATAGTTGGAGTTGGCTTTTGAAGGAGTTTGTAAGATCTTCTTATATTGCTTTTGGTTATATTGTCATTTCTTATTTGTGACTTGAGGAACGCTGATTTGTTGTTTGATTCATTTAGTTATTGAGACCTTTGAGTTAAGGTTTTTTTGTTTGAATATTGATTCTTTTCTCATAACTTTGAATATTGTTATCATGATGATTGTTGGCTAAGTGTCTTATGCAATTCTAGGGTGATTGGCTGAAAGTTGTGGGAAAGATGATGATAGAATGATCTTAATCCCAGCTAGACCCTGAAAGCTCGAGTCAGTATCTTAACCGTGGAACACCTCGGTCATTATTGAACATCTCGGCCGGGATGGAATATAACTAAACGAGGTGAACCTTTCCTGAACCTTATCTGAGTTAAGAGGTTAAGTTTGTCAAATCCTATTCTTATTACACATTTCCTAGTTCAATGAAAGCCTAGGATGAGACTTACCCGGTGATTCCTTTGCTTGTTTACCCAAGATCATGAGTGTAGGTAATAAAGGTTTATCCTTTATTGTTGTTTGAGTGTTCCTTCATCTCATCTTTGTGAGTTAGCCTGAGACTTACCCGGTAAAGGTTGATTCTATTACCTTGGGTGGTGTGTTGGTTTGAGACTATAGTTCCTTTCCTTAGTACCTTGAGACTTACCCGGTAATAGGAGCTTTGGTTTGGGATAGTGAGTAGTGAGACTTACCTGGTAATCTATTCCCACCTTAGAAACACCTTCCCTTTGCAAGCCTCAGCTTGGTCCGCATTATCCTTTGAGATCTTTAGTTGGAACCACATCTAGATGCTTTAATCCCTAGAATCTGCATTCCCTTTTTCTGACTTTATATCATCTTTGATTGCTTTAATTCGTGGTCATTAGTTATTTGACTATCTGATTTTCGTGCTTTGTTTCACCATAGTCCTTGTGTTCGACCTTTGGAATTCTTGCTTTTATTACAACTGATATGTACACTGCAGGTTCGCATACTGTTCAAGCATACTTCTTGGGTTATAAATTTTAAAGTTACACACACCTTTTGGAGCGAACAAGTTTTTGGCGCCGTTACCAGGGAGGACATGCTAGCGCTGACTTCCTTGTCGAGGGCATGCTAGCGCTCACAAAACGTGTGCCAAGGTATTACGTTCATGTTTCTTTTGGCCTACTTTATTTAAGGATGTGCATAAGGCATTGCCACTCACTTCCTTGTGGAGGACATGCTAGCGCTCACAAAACGTGCGCCAAGGTATTACGTTCGTGTTTCTTTTGGCCTACTTTATTTAAGGATGTGCAAGCGTTTGTTGCTTCTTGTGATGCATGCCAAAGAATAGGAAATTTATCTAGGCCGAACGAGATGCCACTAAACAATATTTAGGAAGTTGAGATCTTTGATATGTGGGGAGTTGATTTCATGGGACCTTTCCCATCATCCGCAGGGATCCTCTACATCCTCTTAGCGGTTGAGTACGTTTCTAGGTAGGTGGAAGCCACTGCTTCTCCCACTAATGACGCATGGTGGTTGTAAAGTTGTTCAATAGAACTATCTTTCGAGGTTTTGGGACACCGTGAATCATCATCAGCGATGGAGGGACACATTTCATCAACCGGAGTTCAAGGCACTTCTATCGAAGCATGGGGTGACCCACAAGGTAGCAACACCTTATCACCCTCAAACTAGTGGGCAGGTGGAGATCTCTAATAGAGAAATCAAATCAATTTTGGAGAAGACCGTTTCAAGGACAAGGAAGGATTGGTCTATGAAGTTGGACGATGCTCCTTGGGCATATAGGACCGCATTCAAGACTCCCATTGGTACCACCCATTACAATTTGGTATATGGGAAGTCTTGTCATCTTCCCGTCGAGCTGAAGCACAAGGCATATTGGGCGATCAAATGGCTAAACTTCGACATCAAGGAAGCTGGAGAGAAGAGACTTTTGGATATCAATGAGCTAGAGGAGCTGCACTTAAACGCTTATGAGAATGTCAAAATCTCCAAAAAAAAAAGAACAAAGAGATTGCATGGCAAGCATATCATCCCTAAGGAGCTTAAAGAAGGGGATCTTGTTCTACTCTTCAATTCTTGCCTCGGCCTATTTCCAGGTAAGTTAAAATTTAGATGGACGGGACTTTACATTGTGAAAAATGTCTTTCCACATGGTGCAGTTGAAGTATGGGGTGACCGGAGGTTCCAGCTGAGGAGATTGCACCTTTGCATCTCACTTGAGAGTGACGTATGGTCCAGCTAGCGACCTTAAATCAAGCGCTTCTTGGGAGGCAACCCAAGGTATTGCTTTCCTTTCCCTTTCTACTTCAGTTTAGATAGTTTGCTTTATGTGTCCTCCTAGACAAGAATCAGGTGTTCCCTAAGAAAATATTACAACTCACGAACTACGTGGAAGGATTGATGTTCGAGAAATTGAGAAAATGGAGTTTGACCGAGACACATCTCGGGTGTTGTTAAAGCATCTTGACCGAGATGTTCTTCGCCAACCGAGATGTCCTTATCTAACAACCACCTCGTTCTGACACCTCGGTCCGTCCAGAAACACCTCGACTGAAATGAAATAAAATTTTGTGAGGGGTATAAAAGTAGATCGGCTTTCTCTCTCCTCACTACTCTTCTCTCTCTCTTGCTCTCACCTCGACAGCGGCTGCCCCTTCTCCAAAATTCTCAAATCTCGATCATTTTCTACGATTCTTGGTTCCAAATCATTGAAGGAAGCACGAGAAACAGTTTTCAAGCATCAAACAACATGAAAACCCACCACAATTTGCGCATTTTGGGTATTTTGCTCCAAACCCTAACTTGGTTCATTTCTCTCGATTTTGGACAAATTTGGCATTGTTTGCTGCTGATTGTTGTTGAGAAGTGTATAAGTACCCCATAGGAAGCAAGTGGTAGTGGAATTTGGGGGAAAAGCTTACAGTTTTTCGAGCCTCGATCGAGCAGTATTTCGCCCCGGTTGCTTTTGCCGTGTCTCGGCCGAGGTGTTCTAGAGCTCAACCGAGGCGTTTTTAAAAGATGGATAATTTGAGAAGATTTGAGCGCTAATTATCCCTTAGGGATGTTCCTAGCAGTTCGCGACATTCCTCTCCTTCCCCTCCTTCACAACCTACTGTCCCGGTGATTCATGAGAAATTTCAGAGGGACTTTGACCGGTTGTGGGCACCCGATTGTCGCCCCTAGATACGTTGATATTGATGATTTTGAGTGCCTGGACGTAGTGGAGGACTTGAGCAAGATGGTCTCCATGGTGGGTACGGAGGATTTTATGGCCATCCGAACGCCGGCTTATCTAGAGCTGACGTTTGAGTTTTTTAGCTCGGTGATTTACATGCCAGAGAATAGAGGGATAAAGTATCGGCTGCTGAACAAGAACTACATGGTCCCCCTCGATCAGTTTGGGGAGATTTTTTGCTTTCCCGCCCCGACAGCTACAGATTTTGCTTCTCGAGCAAAGGCTTGCAGTTTTTGGGAGAATATTGCTCACGTCACCTCCCACCGTGACAGATGGCAGCCCGAGGATTCCCGGGAGCGCATCATATACCATCTGGCCTTCCATATTGCTTATAGGATCTTCAGTGAGATGCTTTTGAAGCGTACTGAGACGCCCTAGAAGGTCCGACGGGGTGAGCTTTTTAGCATATTCTGTATGTTGACTGGAGGTATCCCGGATTTTGTTGCTATGCTTGTAGAGGATTGATAGCATGAAATATGACTATATTTTAGGAACTTGTTTTGATTGTTTTCCCCTCTTAGATGTGTACATGGATATGAGTTTGACGCATTTATGAGTGCATTCACCTATTTTGTCGATATAGAGATCTACACAAGCTTTGTTATGTTTATAGGTGAATAAAGGCTTGAATTGGAGCATATGCGAAGGAATAGGAGTATTTCACCATCCTAGATGTCAAGGAGATGCTTTGGAGAAGCTAAGGAAGAAGCATGATTTGAGAACTTTACAAAACAAAGGCCTTCACAAAGGCTTTTGGGTTTCAACGACCAAAACCACGACCGTGGTTATGCATTGAGATCGTGGAAAGTGGTTTTGAAGAGCAACAGAGGATTCCACGGCCGTGGAATGTTACACTAGACCTTCATTTCCATGACGTTGTCACGTGTCATATTTTCCACGTCAGCAATAGTTATCGGGCTTTCTCGTAGCCCTAATTTTCCCTATAAGAAGGCTGGTAGAGGGAGGAAAAATGACACTCGCATACGCTCGTATAGACGCTTGCATTGACGGCGGCTTACACCCGAAGAAAGAGATTTTGGATCATTGCTTAGGGAAGATCTCGAGAAAGACGCGATTTGGAGATTGTGTACTTCGAGAATATTAGGGTTTACGTTTGGAGACGGATTGACATCCCGTTCTTCATTGTTTCTTAAGATTGTTGCGAGGATTTTTGTTCCCTTTTCTGCATTCATTAAACACATACATTGGTTGTTTGGATTTTTGAGATTGATTGTTTAGTTTTTATCGAGTTTTCGAGGATTTTACCTTTTTCTCTTTTAAACTTCATTATTGATTCAATGATGATGGTTATTGGCTAAAACCCTTTAGCAATTATAAGGTGAAGGGTTAATAGTTGTGGCTTAGATGATAATAGATAGATCGTAAACAGATTGGACCCTGAGAGTGCAAAAAACCTCGTCGACAGCCTTTTCCACAGTCTGTTCTTGAAAACCACAATAGTGTTTCTTCAAGATCTAGCTGTGATTTCCTCTGTCGTACGACCTTTGCTTTTGCTTTGATCCAAAGTAAAAGATTTGCTTTAACCTAACCTTGGCTTGCCTTTCCTAGGTAGTAGTGAGACTCAACATCCTCTATTTCGGTTTCGAGTGTCACAACCTTAACCGTTTTGGATTGTCTTTGATTCCTTAGGGTTGGGCATGGGTATTTGAGAGTAATTCTTCTCCTTTGATCCTTTCTATACTGCAGCCTCAACAACCTTTATAGAGAGTGTCCTTGGGTGAGACATATAGGGTTTTGGAACTTCACCGTACATAACCTTACATTAGATATACCTTTGCAATCCCGACTCTGTCCTTACATCTATAGAATATCTTGAATCAATTGCCACAATTGAATGCCTGGATCTTTAGGATTGTTGTTTTCCCAATATTTGCAAAGCTTCTATATTTTACTTGCTCGATAATTTGTGAACTGAATTTGATCCCCCAAATCCCTGAGTTCGATACTCTGGAATTCTTGCTTTACTACGCCGATCCGTACACTGCGGGTTCGCTTTGCTTTGATTTTAGTTTTATAAATTTAAAGCTTATTTGCACGCACACTTTCGAGCGAACAAGTTTTTGGCGCCGTTGTCGGGGATTTGGTCTAGACCAAATTTGGCTCTCGGTTGTCGAGCTTGGGAGTTTTTGCTCTTGTGATTTGATTTGTCTTTTTGAGTGATTTTTGCAGGTTCTTTAGGTATATGCGAAAGACTAGATCTACCAAAGATCTGGTTTCTTTTGATCCCGAACTTGAGAAAACTTTGAGAAGAAAGTATAAAGAGAAAAAGAAGGCTGAAAATAATAAGAGGAACATCCAAGAGGAGTTGGATGAAGCTCGAACACAACTCCTTTTGAGCGAGAAGGCTCGCTTGGAGGAAAAGGAACACAATCAGTTTCAAATATATGAGCTTCGAGCAATGATTCTAGACATGAAACTAGAGAGGAATGATGCTAAGAAGAAGAAGACAAAAGCTAAGAAATCTATTGCTTAATCATCCGACGATAATGACATGCCGGAACTAGAGGATATTGCACCAATAATCCATCCAGTTCGTGACAATCCTAGACCACATGTTGATCCTCGCATTCCCACTGGAGATGTGAGAGCCGCTGATGGATGGGATGAACCACGAACCCTTAACAACGGATGGATCCAATTCAACAACCACGCCATCTAGCTGTGAATTTCGGAGGTGAAGACGTCCAGGATTTCGGGTTTAGCCCGCAAGTTATTACCATGGTTCGCCAAAGTCAATTTGGTGGAACGAGTGCTGAATCTCCACACCAACACTTACCGAATTTTGAGATTCTTATGGAGACATTGAAGCCGAAAAGGGCTGTCAACAACAACTACAAAATAAAACAGGTCTTCTTCTCTTTGAAGGACAAGGCTTTGTCTTAGTATCAAGCTTTTCCGGCTGGAAGACTTAACACATGGGAGGATTTGACTTCAGAATCCCTCACCAAGTTCTTTCCGCCATCCAAGACGGCGGAGTTGAGAGGTAAGATTAATGCTTTTTCTATTAAATCTAATGAAAGTTTGCTTCAATCTTGGGAAAGGTTTCAGGATCTTCTATTGGATTTTCCACACCATGTCATTTCAAAGCTGGAATTGTTGGAGATCTAGTACAAAGGACAAAATTCAAACTCCAATCTCTTTCTTGTGGTACATTCATGGACATGAGAGAAGATGACACTTGGGACTTCATATAGAAGCAAGCCCAAGTGATTGAGAAGTATTCCCATCGGAAGGTGGATCCTAATAATCGGAACCAAGGAGATCCAAGAGCAAAGTTGACTCAAGCTGCATAAAATCTTAGGAAAGCAAGCCCAAGTGATTGAGAAGTATTTTCCCTCAACAATGAGATCAAGGAGTTGAAGGAAGTCATAAGAGCTGGCCTTCAAAAGACGAAGGAGCAAGATGTTGGCTACCTAGGGAGGGATAATAACCATGGCAATAAGAACAAATACTGGAACAACAACAACAGGAACTCCAACAACAACAATTGGAGATCTAACCAACAAAACTCCGGTAATTCTTATTCACAAAATGAAAATTCTCTAACATCTCCATCTTTTTCTTCTACTCCTTTGAAAATCCAGGGTCAAACGTCAAAGAAGTTTCTAGAGATCAAGGGAAGCTTCCCGGAAAGACGGATGACAACCCGAAAGGAAGGGTAATGGCGATCACTACTAGGAGTGGTGTAACAACCACCGATCCGCAACCCAAGTTTGTAGAAGTCCCCGCGGAGAAAGAGAAAGATAAGGAGAAGGAGAAGGAAGCTGGAAGACTTTAGAGAAGTCAAGATGAGTTTGGAATCTTCGGAGCTCATCAAAACAATGACGGAGAAGATGCCCCCGAAGCTGACAGATCCCGGGTCATTTTGTATTCCAATAGGAGTTGGTGAAGTCACATACGATGCTCTTTGTGACTTAGGAGCAAGCATAAGCATCATCCCGCTTGCTTTGTGTAGGAAGATCGGTTTAGGTGAACCTAAACCGGTGAAGATGATGTTGTACATGGCGGATCGATCCATAACTCGACCCGTAGGTATCATTGAAGACGTCCCAGTCAAGCTCGGTAAGTTCTATATTCCTATAGATTTTGTTGTGCTTGACATTCCTGCAGATTGTCCGGTCCCGATCATACTTGGGAGACCATTTCTTGCAACATCCGGTTGTATGGTGGATTGCAAGAATGCTATACTAGCCTTCGATATAGGAGAAGAGAAGGTTGAGTTTGTTCTCTGAACCTTGGTGAAAGAGCCTGCACTTGGAGAGGATATGTTCAACATCTATGATGAAGAGGCGTCTAGAGAGGAAGTAAGTTCGATCTTGTTTAAAGATCCATTGCAAAAGGTCATAACCATGAGCATCATGGAAAAGGGAGAAGAAGAGGATTGCAATGAAGACATTGAAGCTTTGGAGGAACTAAAAGAGGTACAAGATGAAGAGTGCGAGAAATTCTATGATGGCTCAGAAAACAAAAGAAACCACGGCTAGTCGTGCTATTCCACGGCCGTGGTTACACAAATTCAACCCGTAGAGTGTTATTTCAAGTACATCAGAGGATTCCACACCCTAAACGACGGCCGTGGAAGTAATGTGAGCATGAAATATTGTGATATTTTAGGCACGTTTTCTAAGTGTATTTGATTCATATTGATAGTCTTTGATTTAGCATTGTTGCATTTGTGAGCTAGTTTGCCTATATTGTCGATATGGATGTCTACACTAGCTTTATGTTGATTATAGGTGATTGAGAGTCATTTCCGAACGGAATCGAGCAAAGAAGAGTTGATTGAGTATGTCCATGGATTGAGGGCATTTTTAAGAGCAAAATGGAGTTCAACTTGAGGAGTGCACGAGGCTAGGGAAGAATCACGTTCTTGCCCTAAACCACGCTCTAAAATACGGCCGTACTACAAACCACGTTCAGTTCCACGCCCGTGGAACCTTGCAAAGAGAGGCGTGATGCATTCCAGTAACTATTACGGTCGTGGAATCCATGGTTCAAACCGTGTTGATTTCCACGCTCTAAATTACGGTCGTGAAACCTTCCACGACCGTGATCTTGGCGATCTTTTTCGCCACATTTTGAAGCCACGATCTTTTGAAGATTGGGCCGGGCCGATATTTTATCTTGCCCTATAAAAAGACGGACGAAGAGAAATTCCGTCACCTCGCTTTAGACCTTGGCTTACACCTTCGCTTAGCGGCACTCATCCTCGCAAAAACCCTCGTTTAGAAGCATTTACATCTCGTTGGAGATCGAAGTTCGTGTTGGGGATTTGCCCTAATCTCGCACTTTTGGTGGAGATTGCTGTTGAGATTTCCGGATTGGCGGAAGATCGAAGTTTTTGGAAGATTGTTGCAAGAAGATTTCTCTTCTTGTTTAGGTTTGATTTAGAAGACGGATTGACATCCCGTTCTTCATTCTTTCCTAAGATTGTTTTTCTTTGCCTTATTCTGAATCTATTGACAGTATTCGTTCTTGGTTGTGACTTTGAGATTGGTTTGAAGTTTATTGAAAGTTTTCGGAAGTTTTCATCTTTCAATCTTTTAATCTTTGAATTTGATATCAACATGACTGTTATTGGCTAAAAACCCTTAACAATTCTAAGGTGAAGGGTTGATAGTTGTGGCTTAGATGATGATAGATCGATCGTAAACAGATTAGACCCTGAGAGTTAGAGAGAATCGTCGACGAACCCTAAATCACGGTTTGCTCTTGAGTTCCACGGTCGTGGAGTCTCAAGATCCAACCGTAATT
Organism: Fagopyrum homotropicum; assembly: GCA_033239125.1. Taxonomy (NCBI): domain Eukaryota; kingdom Viridiplantae; phylum Streptophyta; class Magnoliopsida; order Caryophyllales; family Polygonaceae; genus Fagopyrum; species Fagopyrum homotropicum. Next base: position 70,496,568 of record BSWB01000008.1, read on the forward strand.
TCCCTTAAGTTTACGAACCTGCTTTTACTTTAATCCAAAGTTAAAGATTTGCTTTAACTTATTTTAGGCTTGCTTTTTCTAGGTAGTAGTGAAGCCTCAACAACCTCTACCTCGATTGTGAGTGTCACAACCGTAATCGGTTAAGTTAGTCTTGATCCTTGGATTACAAGTTTGGGTATTTAACATTAATTCTTGCCTTTAGAATCTTTCTATATTGAAGCCTCAACAACCTGTATAGAGAGTGTCTTGTAGATGAGTCATATAAGGTTTTTGGAACTTCACCGTACGATTACCTTACATTAGCATACCTTTACATATCTCAACTCTGTCTTTATATCATTAGTATATCTTGAATCGATTGCCACAGCTGGATACCTGGATCTTTAGGATTGTTGTTTTCCCAATATTTGCAAAAACTCTCATATTTACTCGCTTGATAATCTGCAATTGAATTTGTTCCCACCCAAATCCCTGTGTTCGATACTCTGGAATCCTTGCTTAACTATATCGATCCGTACACTGCGGGTTCGCTTGCTTGATTCTAGTTTTATAAATTTAAAGCTTATTTGCACGCACGCTAAGTGGCGAACAAGTTTTTGGCGCCGTTGCCGGGCATGGCTTGGGAGAGCAGGACGGGTAGGGGTATAGAGTGGCTACCGGAGTACTCCATTATGGCGGGACGCCATAATTGGAAGGAGACGTTCGCTGCTATGCATGCGAACAGGATAGCAGCTCCCCCATATGTCCCACCACCAGTTGTTGTGGAGGAGGAGCCGAGCAGGATTTTGGCACGTTTCCGGATCAGCCGGAGGCGGCCCCCGATGCACCTAGACGTTCTCCACGTCCAGCTAGAGCTTCAGGCTCGTCTTCTCGCCGCGCTAGCGTGAGTGAGAGGCCTACGTGGATGACCACACCTCCTACATGGTATGGCGTTCCCCATCCTTGGTCTACAGAGCAGACAGCAGCACCAACACCAGCAGCAGCACCATCCGACGCTCCAGCATGGTACAGTCAGGCTCCGGGATGGTACGAGCAGATGCCGGATTGGGCTACTGGACTTTCAGAGAGAGTAGGAGCATTGGAGATCCGAGCCGATGCTAGAGATGGACGCTTAGACGACCTCGACCACATGATGAGAGACGTCTACCACCAGCAGTTTGGGCGGTTCTATGATCCTAGCTTCTCTCCATTCCCGCCTCCACCAGCGCCGCAGTGATGAGGATTTGATGATTGACCGTTCGCCTTAGACATTCCACCACCACTTTGTGAGTTTCTTTTTCTTTTCTTCTTTTCTTTCTTTCTTTTGAACATTAGGGACAATGTTCGTCCTAAGTATGGGGTGGGATGTACTAAAAGTTTGTAATAACTCTTACTCACTATGCTTGCTTCTATTCGAGACTCTTTGCATGTTCATTATATTGTTGCACGTTTCATTATCGCATTGCATGAAAAAGAACTTGAAAAACCCATAAAAATTGAATTCGGTTTTTAAATTTATGTGCTTCTAATGAATTGAGATGATTTCTATGATAATCGCTACTTGTGAATTGAGTTTGATGACAATTGCATGCTTAAAAGAATAGTGAATTGAAAAGAATTTGAATGAATGAATTTCACCTCTTTTGCAAATTTCATAATGTGAAGAATGTTATCTAAATCATGTTGGGAAATTGAAGTTGAAATCACACTATAAGTTCTTATACTTCTTGTTGAGATGATTAAGGCAATTCGATTTTTCTTCCTTCTTTCTTTGATCATTTTTGCTCCTCATTGAAATATTGACCTCCTTTACCTATCCGGGAATTTGGAGAAGTGAATGAAAAAGGGCATGTTTGATGTGGGAGGGCCATGAGAGCAATTATTTGCAATCAAAAGAATAGAAAGAAAATCTAGGTTTGGGGAAATCAATCATGATGATGAGTAACTCGGCACCATTCACATAGCCGGGTGTTTGTGTCTTGCCAAAGTCGGATTGAGCGATATTCCTAGCGGATTATGGTATGTGCGCTAAGGGTTTGAGGCATCTCATAAAAAATTTTGAGAAACGCCAATTTCCTAGGCTTCGGTTTTTGTGCACCTCTATCCATAACTCCAAAAGTAAAGTCGAAAAATGAAAGGAAGAAGAGCGAAAATCTAAGTTGAAGTGTTGCGGAAACCGCAAAAGAAGAAGAAGGGTGGTTGTCCACTTTCCCGGATTCATGCACAACATTCCTTAAAAGTTTTCTTCCCTTTCCACATTCTAGACCTTTTCTTCGAAAGTCCTTAAGATCAAAAGAATGTTATATGACTTGCTGATCTAAATTGAAGTTTCTTATGATTGATTTTGATAATGTTTGAAGGTTATGATGCTTGTTTAGAAGTTTGATTAATTCATGAATTTTCTTCACTCTTTACTCTTTGATTAAGTGTATGAAAGTCTAATAAACGATTGAAGCAAGATTTGAGAATGATCTATTCTTTAGAAGGCACATTCCTCCAAAAGAAGTATTGCTTGAGAAGGTACACATATTTCATCCTAACTTTTGTTTAAAGCTTTTTGAAAGACCTTGCTTAGGGACAAGCAAGTGTTAAGTATGGGGTTATTTGTTAGCATGAAATATTGTGATATTTTAGGCACGTTTTCTAAGTGTATTTGATTCATATTGATAGTCTTTGATTTAGCATTGTTGCATTTGTGAGCTAGTTTGCCTATATTGTCGATATGGATGTCTACACTAGCTTTATGTTGATTATAGGTGATTGAGAGTCATTTCCGAACGGAATCGAGCAAAGAAGAGTTGATTGAGTATGTCCATGGATTGAGGGCATTTTTAAGAGCAAAATGGAGTTCAACTTGAGGAGTGCATGAGGCTAGGGAAGAATCACGTTCTTGCCCTAAACCACGCTCTAAAATACGGCCGTACTACAAACCACGTTCAGTTCCACGGCCGTGGAACCTTGCAAAGAGAGGCGTGATGCATTCTAGTAACTATTACGGTCGTGGAATCCATGGTTCAAACCGTGTTTATTTCCACGCTCTAAATTACGGTCGTGGAACCTTCCACGACCGTGATCTTGGCGATCTTTTTCGCCACATTTTGAAGCCACGATCTTTTGAAGATTGGGCCGGGCCGATATTTTATCTTGCCCTATAAAAAGACGGACGAAGAGAAATTCCGTCACCTCGCTTTAGACCTTGGCTTACACCTTCGCTTAGCGGCACTCATCCTCGCAAAAACCCTCGTTTAGAAGCATTTACATCTCGTTGGAGATCGAAGTTCGTGTTGGGGATTTGCCCTAATCTCGCACTTTTGGTGGAGATTGCTGTTGAGATTTCCGGATTGGCGGAAGATCGAAGTTTTTGGAAGATTGTTGCAAGAAGATTTCTCTTCTTGTTTAGGTTTGATTTAGAAGACGGATTGACATCCCGTTCTTCATTCTTTCCTAAGATTGTGTTTCTTTGCCTTATTCTGAATCTATTGACAATATTCGTTCTTGATTGTGACTTTGAGATTGGTTTGAAGTTTATTGAAAGTTTTCGGAAGTTTTCATCTTTCAATCTTTTAATCTTTGAATTTGATATCAACATGACTGTTATTGGCTAAAAACCCTTAACAATTCTAAGGTGAAGGGTTGATAGTTGTGGCTTAGATGATGATAGATCGATCGTAAACAGATTAGACCATGAGAGTTAGAGAGAATCGTCGACGAACCCTAAATCACGGTTTGCTCTTGAGTTCCACGGCCGTGGAGTCTCAAGATCCAACCGTAATTTCCCTTAAATTTACGAACCTGCTTTTACTTTAATCCAAAGTTAAAGATTTGCTTTAACTTAGTTTAGGCTTGCCTTTTCTAGGTGGTAGTGAAGCCTCAACAACCTCTACCTCGATTGTGAGTGTCACAACCGTAATCGGTTAAGTTAGTCTTGATCCTTGGATTACAAGTTTGGGTATTTGACATTAATTCTTGCCTTTAAAATCTTTCTATATTGAAGCCTCAACAACCTGTATAGAGAGTGTCTTGTAGGTGAGTCATATAAGGTTTTTGGAACTTCACCGTACGATTACCTTACATTAGCATACCTTTGCATATCTCAACTCTGTCTTTATATCATTAGTATATCTTGAATCGATTGCCACAGCTGGATACCTGGATCTTTAGGATTGTTGTTTTCCCAATATTTGCAAAAACTCTCATATTTACTCGCTTGATAATCTGCAATTGAATTTGTTCCCACCCAAATTCCTGTGTTCGATACTCTGGAATCCTTGCTTAACTATATCGATCCGTACACTGCGGGTTCGCTTGCTTGATTCTAGTTTTATAAATTTAAAGCTTATTTGCATGCACGCTAAGTGGCGAACAAGTTTTTGGGCGAACAAGTTTTTGCAAATAACAGGTGTGCTGTGGAAGTAACAGGTGTGCCGTGGTTTGGGGAAATTCTAAAAACAATTCCGTCTTTCCTACAACCACTCTTTAGTCTTCTTCCACTACTCCCACACCCTTAGAGACTTCTAAGGAAGCATCGAGCACACCTCAAGACACATCAAAGGCACCAATAGCTTTGGAATTGAATCCGCTTCTCACATATCTTCGGTATGCTTTTCTTGGAACTAATTCTACCTTTCCCGTTATTGTTAGTTCCGATTTAAAGGAAGATGAACATGAGAAACTTATAGATGTTTTGAGGAAACATAGAAAAGCTTTAGGCTATACCATAGAGGATCTTGTAGGAATTTAACCATCTTTATGTATGCACAAGATTCTAATGGAGGAGGATTACAAGCCTTCACGACAACCTCAAAAACGGTTAAACCCGGTCATGAAAGAGGTTGTGAAGAAGGAAATTCTTAAGTTACTTGATGCATGTATCATCTATCCTATCTCCGATAGCAAGTGGGTGAGCCCCATTGAAGTCGTCCCAAAGAAGGGACGAATGACCGTTGTGACCAACAAGAACAACGAACTCATTCCAACGAGAACCGTGACGGGTTGGAGGATGTTCATTGACTACCGCAATCTGAACAATGCAACTAGGAAGGATCACTTCCCGCTACCATTCATAGATCAAATGCTTGAAAGGTTAGCACAAAACTCCTACTTTTGTTACCTTGACGGTTATAGTGGTTTCTTTCAGATTCCAATTCACCCGGACGATCAAGAGAAGACCACATTCACGTGCCCATGGGGTACGTTTGCTTATAGGAGGATGCCATTCGGACTTTGTAATGCTCCAGCCACCTTTCAAAGGTGTATGATGGCCATCTTCTCGGCATATATTGAGGAAATCATGGAGGTTTTTATGGACGATTTTTCAGTTTATGGTTTTTTCATTTGACAATTGTCTTGCTAACCTTTCTCTTGTTTTGCAAAGATGTGAAGACACTAACCTTGTTCTAAACTGGGAGAATTGTCAATTCATGGTTAAGGAAGGCATTGTGCTAGGACATTTGATCTCTAATAGAGGGATTGAAGTTGACAAGGCTAAGATAGAGATGATAAAGAAGCTTCCCCGTCCATCTTCGGTGAAGGGGATAAGAAGTTTCCTAGGACATGTAGGGTTTTATAGGAGATTCATCAAAGATTTCTCGAAAATTTCGAAACCACTAACTAATCTATTGATGAAGGATGTTGTTTTTAGTTTTTCGCATGAATGTTTAGATACCTTCTATAAGATTCGAGAAGCTCTAATCTCAGCCCCGATAATCCAACCTCTGCATTGGAATCTTCCATTCGAGGTTATGTGTGATGCAAGTGGCGTAGCTGTTGGAGCGGTGCTTGGACAAAAGAAGGAAGGCCGCACTCATGCCATCTACTATGCTAGCAAGACACTAGATGAAGCGCAACTCAACTACGCCACAACTGAAAAAGAATTTTTAGCCGTTGTATATGCTTTTGAAAAGTAACATTCTTATCTTGTAGGAGCGAAGGTGATTGTATACACGCACCATTCAGCAATACGGTATTTGCTCGCCAAGAAGGATGCAAAGCCAAGGCTGATTAGATTAATCCTTCTTCTTCTTCTTCAAAAATTCGATCTAGAGATTCGCGAGAAGAAGGGTTCCGAAAATTCTGTTGCGGATCACCTAAATCGTCTACCACACATCGAAGGCGACGATCTACCCATCGATGACTCCTTCCCGGATGAACAGTTACACAAAATGGAAGAATGCATTGATAAGATTTCTAGAGGTAACGAACCTTGGTTTGCTGATTTTGTAGATTACTTGGTTTGTCAGGAAATACCTCCCGGACTATCCTATGCACAAAGAAAGAAGTTCTTTAAGGATGTCCGCCAATACCATTGGAATGAACCTCTACTCTTCAAGAGAGATCCCGACGGCATCATTAGGAGATGTGTGCTGGAAGACGAAATGCAAAGTGTCATTCATCATTGTCATTCACTTCCTTGTGGAGAACACGCTAGTTCCCATAAAACTAGCGATGAGGTATTGCAATCCGGATTCTTTTGGCCTACTTTATTTAAGGATGTGCAAACTTTTGTTGCTTGTTTTGATGCTTGTCAAAGAACATGAAATATCTCTAGGAGAAATGATATGCCTCTCAACAACACTCAGGAGGTGGAAATCTTTGACGTTTAGGGAGTTAATTTCATGGGACCATTCCCATCATCTTGCGGAAACCAATACATACTTCTCGCTGTAGATTATGTTTCGAGATGGGTTGAAGCTATTGCATCTCCAACTAACGATGCTATGGTGGTTGTCAAGTTCTTTAGTAGAACTATTTTCCCAAGGTTTGGGGCACCACAAACCACCATTAGTGACGGAGGTTCACACTTCATAGCCCGACGATTCGAAGCTCTACTAGCTAAGTATGGGGTGACTTCTTTCTTTGTGCGAGAAACGCCTCTTAAACCTTAACGAGCTTGAAGAACTCCGCTTGAACGCCTATGAGAACGCCAAGATCTACAGAGAAAGGGCGAAGCGTTGGCATGATAAGCATATCATTCCAAAGACCTCAAATAAGGAGATCAAGTTCTCCTCTTCAATTCTCGACTTCGACTCTTTCCAGGTAAGCTTAAATCTCGTTGGAATGGACCTTATTTGATTAAACGTGTTTTTTTCCCATGGCGCAGTTGAATTATGGGGTGAGAAGTGCGGAAGTTTCAAGGTGAATGGTCAACGACTTAAGAAGTACTCACCGGAACTCCAAGCTGAGGAAATCGCTCCAATTGTCCTCATTTGAAGATATGAACGGTCTAGCTACGGACCCAAAACAAAGCGCTTCTTGGGAGGCAACCCAATGTATTGCATTGTCGTTTTTGTTTTTCTTTCTTTCTTAGATTAGTTTAGTTTAGTTGTTTTTGTTTGTTTCCCCTTGATACCTTCCGGTATGTTGTCTTTTTGGATGTCAGTAATAAGGAACAAGCAAAAGAAGAGAAGAAAAGCCAAAAAGTGTGACGAAACTTGGAATTTTGGCACAGATCAAAGAGCTCCACGGTCGTCCGTACAAAACCACGGCCGTGGAATGCCCCGACTGGCCTTGGTTTTTCAAAATTTTACGGCCACTATATATTTCCCTCTCCTTCACAAAAACACACTCTTCTTCCCCAAACAATGCCCCAAACCACGTTCAAAGAGCCGGAAATTGCCTCTTCTCGTAATTCCTCAACCGGAGACCGATTTGAACGATTCTTCAACTAAAAGTGGAGCAAATCGAATCCTCTACAAGATCCCATCAACAAACTGAGCAAACAATCAACATTTGGGAAGGATTTTGGATTTTTTCAAATCTAAACCCTATGTTTTCTCTCTATCTCTTCTTGGTTGATTTGGTTCGTTTTTCTTGCAAATTTCTAGGAGAACTGAACGAAATTGAATTAGAAGTAGTTTAGGGCTGAAATTGCTGAGTTTGCTGTGCATTTGCTGAGTTTTTTAGGAATTTTGAACAATTCCACGGGTCCGTACAGTTCCACGGCCGTGGTTTTATCAAGAATAGACCGTGTTTTTTTTTCTGTTTTGAGTGAAAATGTTTGGAAGGAGGAAGTCTAGTAGAAACAAGAAGCAAAAGGGTGATGGGTCTTCTTCTTCTTCCCAACCCCCTCCCAATGACCCACCATCACCACCATCCCCTAGGATTCCCACAATCCATGAAGATTACAAAAGGGTCATGGATAAGATCTCTAAGAGAGTTGTGATAGGACCTAGGTACATTGCTTTAGAGGAGCTTGAAGAGCTGAATGTTGTTAATGACTTGACTTGGCTATTAGATAGAGTTGGCTTGATCATATTCTCCGCCATTAGGGAGGATGCTTATGAAGAGATTACAAGGGAGTTCATAACTTCCTTCGAGCATAATGCCGTTGACCGAACGGTATCATTTAGGTTGATGGAGCATAACTACGAGTTCTCCATAGTGCAGTTTGGAACCATGTTTGGGTTCCAAGAGACCTTCAATGGAAGGTTTCCTAGGGGAGTGAACGCTAAAGACTTTTGGAGAGAGATAGCCACGATTTATGCCTCAAAGAACCGTTGGCAACCGGCCGATTCTAAGGCCAAGCTTATCTACCATCTAGCTGTCAAGATAGCTCATAGGATCCTTTCGGAATGCCTCTTCCCTAGAACCGAAACACCTCAAAAGATGAAAGCCGACGAGCTCTTCATTCTATATTTCATGCTTACCAGTCATCCCGCAGATTGTGCCACTTTGCTTGCCTTTACCCTTAGTAAGGTGAAGAACAAATCGGCCGGGAACATAGGATATGGGGGTATGGTGACACATATTGCCAACCAGTTGGACATAGATTACTCTGCCTACACTAGGATAGTTGCGAGACCTTTGGGTCTCAATGGCCTCATGACTAGAGGACTTATCTTTCCTCGCCAGCGTGGTCCACCTACCGCAGCCATGCCTTGGGAGGAAAGAGGTGGTAGAGGCATTCCATGGCTTCCGGAGTACTCTCTCATGCTTGCCCGCCATAACTGGAAGGAGACCTTTGTTCCGATGCATGCCAATAGGTTAGTAGCTCCTCCATATGTGCCCGATGAGGTTCCAGTTGAGGTTGCAGCTGCAAACAATGAGGAGATGGGAGGAGGAGATTATCAGGATGCAGGAGGGGTTGACCATGACTTTAGCTCATTCCCGGAGCAGTCAGCTGACTTCCCGGAGCCACCTAGGAGATCCCCCCACCAGTCGAGGCCTTCCGGTTCTTCTTCCTCACATCGAGCTAGAGTTTGTGAGCGCCCGACATGGATGGATGCCCCGCCTTCTTGGTATGGACAGCAACCATCTTGGATGGGAGCTCCGCCTCCTTGGTATGATCAGCCACCAGTTGCACCGACGCCTATTCAACAGCAGCAGCCGGAGTGGTTACAACAGCCTCCCAAATGGTACGAGCAACAGCCGGCATGGGCGAGTGACCTTTCCAGGAGGGTGGGAGACTTAAAGATCCACCAGCAGGCGCATGATGTGGAGCGACAGGAGAACGCTAGGATCTTACGTGATGTATATCGCCAGCAGTTTGGGCGACCATTCAGTTCGAACTTCTTTCCATATCCGCCACCTCCTTCACAGTGATCGTTGATGGTTGTTCGAGCTACTCCACCACCATTAGTGATTTTTCTTTGTTTCTTTTCTTTTCTTTATTTTTCTTGAACATTGAGGATAATGTGTATGTTAAGTATGGGGTGGGGTGTGACTCTCGTTTGTAATAACTCAATACACTTGCTTGCATCTTTCTTTTATTGTCACACGTTTCTATATTGCATTGCATTGAAAAGCTTTGAAAAACCCATAAAGATTTTTAAAATTTTGAAAATTATTGTGCTTCTAAGATTAGAGATGATTTCTATGATGAATCTACTTGTGGAATGTGTTTTTGATAACATTTGTATGCTTGAATGGAATTATGAATTGTGAAGAAATTGAGTATGTTGTTTAACCTTTCTTGCAAGTTTCATAATGTAAAAGTTTTATCTAAATCATATTGAGGAATGAAGGTTGCAATCACAATATAAATTCTTACACTTCTTTATGAGATGATTAAGGCACCTCGATTTTCTTGCTTCTTTCTTTGATCATTAGCCCCTCAATGAAAATATTTGCCTCCTTTACCTATCCGGGATTTAGGAAGAGTTGATTTTGGCATGTTTGATGTGCGAGAGAATTAAAGCAATTGTTTGAATTCAAAGTGTAGGAATAGGTTTGAGGAAGTCAATCATGATGATGAGTAACTCGGCATCATTCACATAGCCGGGTGTTTGTGTCTTGCCAAAGTCGGATTGAGCGATATTCCAAACGGATTATGGTATGTGCATCAATGGTTTGAGGCATCTCGAAATTGAGAAACGCCAATCTCCTAGGCTTCGGTTTTTGTGCACCGTTGTCCATATTTCCAAAAGTAAAGTCGAAAAATTTTGTGCAAAAAGTAAAGAGCAAAGCTCTAAATTGGTGGATAGTTCAAATGGTGAAAAAAAGAGTTTGTGTTGTCCCTTTTTCCCGGATTCATACACCACATTCCTTTATAAGTTTCCCACCTTTCCATATTCTTGACCTTACTTGAAGTCCTTGAGATCATAAGAATGTTGTTTGACTTGGTGATCTAAATTGAAGTTTCACATGTTTGATTTTGATAATGCTTGAAGGTTATGATGTTTGTCTTGAAGTTTATGCAATTTATGATGTTCCTTTGCTTTACATGTTTTGATTTATGTATATGAACATTTTCAAGGAGGCATGAAGCAAGATTTGAGGATGATCTATTGATTAGAAGCACATTACCAAAAAGATTGTGTTTATTTTGGTTTGCATTCATATTTCATTCTACCTTATATTCTAAGCTTTTGAAACCTTGCTTGGGGACAAGCAAGCGACAAGTATGGGGTATTTTTATAGCATGAAATATGACTATATTTTAGGCACTTGTTTTGATTGGTTTCCCCTCATAGATGTGTACATGGATATGAGTTTGAAGCATTTATGAGTGCATTCACCTATTTTGTCGATATAGAGATCTACACAAGCTTTGTTATGTTTATAGGTGAATAAAGGCTTGAATTGGAGCATATGCAAAGGAATAGGAATATTTGATCATGCTAGATGTCAAGGAGATGCTTTGGAGAAGCTAAGGAAGGAGTATGATTTGAGAACTTTACGAAACAAAGGCTTTCGCAAAGGCTTTTGGGTTTCCACGACCTAAACCACGACCGTGGTTATGCATTGAGATCGTGAAAGCTGATTTCGAAGAGCAACAGAGGATTCCACACCCTAAACCACGGCCGTGGAATGTTACACTAGACCGTGATTTCCATGACTTTTCCATGTGTCATATTTGCCACGTCGGCAATAGTTATCGGGCTTTCTCGTAACCCTAATTTTCCCTATAAGAAGGCTGGAAGAGGGAGGAAAAATGACACTCGCATACACTGGTATAGATGATTGCATTGACGATCGCTTACACCCGAAGAAAGAGATTTTGGATCATTGCTTAGGGAAGATCTCGAGAAGGACGCGATTTGGAGATTGTGTACTTCGAGAATATCTTAGGGTTTACATTTGGAGACGGATTGGCATCCTGTTCTTCATTGTTTCTTAAGATTGTTGTGAGGATTTCTGTTCCCTTTTCATCATTCATTAAACACATACATTGGTTGTTTGGATTTGAGATTGATTGTTTAGTTTTTATCGAGTTTTTGAGGATTTTACCTTTTTCTCTTTTAAACTTGATTATTGATTCAATGATGATGGTTATTGGCTAAAACCCTTTAGCAATTCTAAGGTGAAGAGTTGATAGTTGTGGCTTAGATGATGATAGATTGATCATAAACAAATTGGACCCTGAGAGTGCGAGAAACCTCGTCGACAGCCTTTTCCACGGTCTGTTCTTGAAAACCACGGCCGTGTTTCTTCGAGATCTAGCCGTGATTTTTTCTGTCGTACGACCTTTGCTTTTGCTTTGATCCAAAGTTACAGATTTTCTTTAACCTAGCCTTGGCTTGCCTTTCCTAGGTAGTAGTGAGACTCAACATCCTCTATTTCGGTTTCGAGTGTCACAACCTTAACAATTTTGGCTTGTCTTTGATTCCTTAGGTTTGAGTATGGGTATTTGAGAGTAATTCTTGTCCTTTGATCCTTTGTATACTACAGCCTCAACAACCTTTATAGAGAGTGTCCTTAGGTGAGACATATAGGGTTTTGGAACTTCACCGTACATAACCTTACATTAGATATACCTTTGTAATCCCGACTCTGTCCTTACATCTATACAACATCTTGAATCAATTGCCACAATTGGATACCTGGATCTTTAGGATTGTTGTTTTCCCAATATTTGCAAATCTTCTATATTTTACTTGCTCGATAATTTGTGAACTCAATTTGATCCCCCAAATCCCTGAATTTGATACTCTAGAATTCTTGCTTTACTACGCCGATCCGTACACTATGGGTTCGCTTTGCTTTGATTTCAGTTTTATAAATTTAAAGCTTATTTGCATGCACACTTTGGAGCGAACAAGGATCTGATCAGAGTGAAGGGGAAGGCGAAGGGAGATATTTGTTGTGGCGGGCTTGTGACTCACATTGCTACGTATATGCGGTTGGACCTCTCTGGATGCATTTTAGTGGCGGCGGCGAAGCCGCTAAGTCTACAGGAGTTCATTACACGGCGCATCCTTGTTCACCATAGTCTTGGCACTCCTTGTGTAACCATGTCGTGGGAAACGAAGTTCCGCAGAGGTATTGTCTGATCTTCTCAATTCTCGGTCTATGACCATGAGAACTGGTTTGCTGTCGGGTTCTCGATTATGCAGGATGATGTAGCTAGAGAGTTAGGAGGTGGATATGCAGATGATGATGGCACTGGAGGAGTTGCAGCCATGGATACCGGTACTGACACTGGCGAACCTAGCACTCCCTCGTTGATCTCGATGATGAGGCCACGGAGGATGAGAGAGAGGCGTCTACACCTCCAGCTGTCATTCCCCAGCCACCCCAGCAGAGAGCCCGCCGCCATCATGATCTTGAGGCGCATAGCAGGATTGATGATCTGACAAGGCAAATGACAGATTCTTATCAAGCCCTGTGGATCGACATCACCCAACGCTTCGATGCACATCGCAGATCTATTGAGGGATGGACTCAGCTTATGGAGGAGAGCCAACACTATCAGCGTCAAATGATGCAGTTGCAGTTCCAGCAGACGATGGGCTATCCTTTTGATCCGTCCCAGTACCCCTACATTCCACCACCACCGCCAGTTGATGAGGATTGAACATCTTATGGAGCGTTTTCTTATTTTTTTATGCAGTTCTGCTTATGTCCGGTGAGTGCTTTGTTCTTCTAACTCTTATTTGACCTAAGCATGTCCACGGGTCGGACCCGCCGGGTCGACGGGTCTGACCCGCCGGGTCAAGGGTACGGGAAGGGTGACCCGGACCCGCCTGATCTGCCAACCCGCCTGGTCACGGGTCAGACCCGACGGGTCGACAGGTTGGCCCTTTTTTTTCAAACCCGAACTAAAAAAAGGGAGAATTGGGCTTGAATCGGAATCCCGGTTGCCTACGTATCCTCACAGGGAGGAGGAATCAAAGCTCACGTAGTTTTCCTACCTTTGTTTATATCCCCGATTGGCCCTTACCTTAGTCGTCGGACTCGTTCGCCGCCGCTCCTTGGTCCGAGCTTCCCGCCGATACATCTGATGGCGTTTGTTGTCGTTCGTCATCATCTTTGTCGCCTTCCTTCGCCGATAGATTGTTTCTTTGTATTCGCATTTCCGCTCTCGTCCAATTGCCTAGTAGGACTTGTGCCTCCAACGTTTCGGGCAACATGTTTGATCTCGTCGGATCGAGCACCTTTCCACTCCGGCTAAAGGTTTGCTTAACCGCTACCGTTGAGGCGGGAACGGCGAGAATTTGTGTCGCGGTCCTTGAGAGGGTAGGGAACCTCATTCTTTCCGGTCGGCTCCACCACTTTTATCGTCTTCTTCTTCATTGTCAAACTCAAAAGTAATGGTTAGATATTCGTCGAGTTCCGAATGGGAACTCGACGTGGTTTTTGCCCTTTTCGGGCCAAACAAATCTCTAGCAATTGATTTAAATTTAAAAGTAGTTGAAGATGAAGGACGAGGAGGGGGTTGAGATGATTGGCCTTGATTGGAAACACGATACTGAACCATTAAATCATCAAATAATTTTCTAACTATAGCAAGTATGGTGGAAACATGGCAATTGGGATGTTGTTTTAAATCTAAAAATTCATAATAACTTTCTAAAATATTTTTTTAAACCATCCATTTAAGTCTAGGATCAAACACAAATGCAACAAGAAAAACATCGAGGATAGTTGTATAATAATCTGACCATTTACTTCGTATTGTATAAATAGCTTGTGAAATATAATCAATTAAAAGACCTTGTTTAAGTGCAAATGCAATATTAATTGCTACATAAGAAAATATGTTTGAAGCTGGTGTATAAACATAACAAAAAGTATTAGTAGCATCATAAAAATATTTAAAAATCTCCATTACATCTTTTGCTAAAACACAAGATTCCCGAAAATAAAATCACCGTCAATATATTGTGCGGCAAAACCACTTAAAAGATCTCGATATTCATATGATTCGAAAATCATTTTGTAAGTAGAGTTCCATCTTGTACAAACATCTTTTGGAAATTTTTTAGGATAAACGTCATTTTGTTTACAATATGCATACCATTTAGTACGTATACTTTTTTTAGACAAAAGTTCATTAAGAATTTTCCGAATAGGTTGTACTTAATCTCCAACATATGTTAAACCGTCTAGAAGACACAAGTTTAAAATATGAGCGACAAACCTAATGTGAAAAAATTACCTCCAATCGTCGGCTTACAATAGTTGGTTAATTCTCTAATGGAAGCCGTGTTAGCGGAGGCGTTGTCAAAACCGATTGAAAAAACTCGTGAAACTAATCTATATTCTTCCAAAACATTTGCAATTAAACGGGCAATGTTTTGGGCGGGGTGTTGTTCGTTGAAAACTCGTAATGCTAGAACTTTTTTGTTTAAAATCCAAAATTTATCAATAAAATGACATGTAATACCCATATAGTGATTTTTTTGAAAATTGTCGGTCCAAATATCACTACAAATAGAAACTTGAATATCACCATTTTCCACAAAATATTTAATCAATTCTTCTTTACGCATTTTATATTTAAGCATAATCTTTCTTTTAGCGGTTTGGCGAGAAATCGGTTTATATGCGGGTTGAGCGTGATGTATCATCCAATCATTAAAACCAACATTTTGTGCAAAACTAAATGCCAAAGAATCTACGGCTAACATTTCCGAAAATGCATCCATAGACGAAGCATGATCATATGTAAATAAAGAAGGAGGTTGGTTAGAGGTAGATGCGTACAAGGTTAGTTGCGTTTGCCCTCGTGGCATTCCCATTTTTTTGGGATGCTTGTTGCGAATATATCTTTTGTAGTTCCCGTAGCCTTCTCCCTTTTTGTGTTTGTATTGTGTCGAACAAAAATTGCATTTAGCATAGTAAATCCCGTTAGCATCGGGAGCACCTTTTTTGAACCAAAATCGGAAGACCGCCGCCGATAGTTGAGTGTTGTTCATCGGCTCCTCCGGGTCTTGTGTATCTGATTCTTGGGTGTTGAGGAAAGGAGGTGAATCCATGTTGATTTCCTCCTCCTCGTCGTGATCTCCACTTAAGCCCCATCTTATATCCGAACCGGTTGGAGGACTGCTAACGAAATGACGTCCTTGACTAACACCTTCGCCGGATGAAGAACCGCTAACGGAACGTCTTCCTCAGCTAACCATTTTTGTTTGAATGTACTAAAATGTAAAATGAATAATTTAAAATAAAATTAGAGAATGAGATCAGGAGAGTAATTAAATGTAATAGTTGGAAATTATGGACAGATTGAGAGAGTGAGTAGATGATTGTATGAGAGTTGGTGTGAGATGAAATGAATTGGGTTTGAAGTATTTATAGAAATTTTTTTTGGTCAAATTTAATTTAATTTTTTTTATTTTTTTATTTATTTTTTTTGGCTAAGTAGCCGTTGTAACGGCTACCCCAAAGGCTATATAGCCGTTGGTTTTTTTAAAAAAAATTTTGACCATTGGACGGGTTGACCCGCCGGGTCGGCGGGTAAGGATCACCTCGACCCTTACCCGCACCCGTAACCTGGCGGAACCCGGACCCGTGGTGACCCGGACCCGCAGGGTCACCGACCTGTCGGGTTCCCGCCGGGTCACGAGTAACCCATGACCCGTTGACCGACGGTATTTCTATGGTCGTCTATACCCAATCAAAAGTAAATCCCAACTTAGCACCAAAAACAAGTATAGTGGTTAAGTAAGGGTCGAACCCAAGAGAGTTAAGGTGTTTTAGATGCAATTATCAATTATAGTAACAAGTAACAAAGGGGGGGTTTTGGTTGAATTGATGCGCACAAAAACTAATTAAAACGATTAATGCGACAAGTAAGACAATGATGGGTGAATCTACACTAGGTTGATTCTAAGCATGCGATTGCTACTTTTGTGAGTTCCTTTTACAAGTTTTCAAGTAATCTCCCGTCTCGATCATATATAAGTGTTGAGCCAACCGGCATCAACACAACTTAACAGGTTAGTGTTCCGTAAACCTACAAGAACAAATAACAAGTTAGCTTTCAAACAAAGACTAAGGGATATAAAGAGAAGATTAAAACCGTTAAACTTATCTTTATATTTGTGTTCCTTTTCTTTAAGTAATTACAACCCATTATTACTTAAAGTTGCTACTAGATTAAAGACCCGAACCCGGAACCTATTAATCCTAGTTGTTTGCATGCACTTTAGAACCTAAGGTGATCAATCTCAAGCAATAGTAAACATGCAATTAGACAATGGAGATCAAGGAAACACAAAGCATTATTAGATAAAAACTTATATTAAAAAGAACTTACATCCAAAGCAACAACGCAGCTTCAAACCAACCCAATGTAGCAAGGGAGTTAGCAACTCATTACAAAGGCAACAAGATAATCTAAGTGGATAATTTATTAGATAACAAGATGGATGATTCTAGCAATCAACCAAGGACTATTTATACTACAAAAGACACTAAATAAGAGTAAATGGCCGGCCTAAAACAGCCACCTTTAATGCCATAAAGGTGGTGTAAACAGCCGGAGTAAAGCTTTTGACGTTAAACCGTAGGGGCGGCCTTCAGGTCTGCAGGGGCGGCTAAGTGCTTCCGCTGGGGTGGATCTTGAATGATCTTCAAACGTCTAACCCTTCGACTTCCTAACGTTTCTGATGCCAAGCCGCCGGGGCGTCCCTATGTCAACGCAGGGGCGGTGACACAGCCTCTTCGTCTTCCAGCTCCTAGGTCCCAAGTTGAGACGCAGGCAGGGGCGCAGGGGAGCTGGTCTTCGTCTCTTCAGGGCAGGTCACCGCAGGGGCGCCAAGGAGTGGCGCAGGGGCGGTGAAACACTTCATGGCCGGTGCTGGTGAAGGCGCAGGGAGCGCTCCGGTGTAAGGCGTCACCCGCAGGGGCGGTGGCAAGGCTCCGCTGGGGCGGTGAGGCAACAGAACATTTGCTTCGTGATCGATCTTCACTCCTAAGTGCTTATAACTCCTTCCTTAGCTTCTTTTAGTCTTCTTCTTCTGGACCAAGGAGTTAGTAGCATAAACCAACACAAATGCAATAAAAAGACTCTAAAAACTATCCTAAATGATAGTGATTCCATCACCTATCACCCGTGGACATGCTTAATTTGACCCATTGGGACAATGTATCTTAAGTATGAGGTTTTTGTATCTATTTGACTTACTTGCTTATGGTTTGTATGACTCTTGCTTGACTATCGGATATTATCTTATTTGGCTTTACATGTGCATATATGTCATTTACATGCATTGCATACAGGTTTATGTTTGAGAAAAACGTCGAAAAATCAATTTGAAAAAATTTTGGCACGACCGAGACGTTTTTTACCAAACGAGGTCGTGATAAATGAGATTCATCTCGGTTGAACACCTCGGGCGCCGTCAATTCACCTCGACCGAGATGGTTTTAAAACTGAAGAAATTTTCGAAACGTTTTGTGCTTCTATTCCAGATATGACCTCGATGAAGATATTTGCTTGCAGATTAGCTTTGAAATCTTTATATGCTCGAAAGGTTTTATGATGTATTTAAGTTGTAAAATGTTTTGTTTGAAATTCTAGCATGTTTAATACTTTATTTTTATCAAAATTATTTTGGATTTGAAGGTTGACACCACGTTATGAGTTCTCTCACATTCATCATGGGATGATTAAGGCACCTCATTTCTCCTCTTCTTCTTCTTGATCATGCTTTAGCCCCTCATATACATATTTGCCTCCCTTTACCTATCCGGGAATTTGGATGCAGTTGATAAAAAGCGTGTGAAGTGAAGTTGAGATTGTGGATGAAAGTGTTAGAAAAATAGGTTTGGGGACGTTGATCTTGATGATGAGTAACTCGGCACCATTCACATAGCCAGGTGTTTGTGTCTTGCCAAAGTCAGATTGATTGATAGTCCTAACGGGTCATGGTATGTGCATCAAGGGTTTGAGGCATCTCGAGAAATTGATGATTGCTGATTTCCTAGACTTTAGTTATTGTGCACCTCTGTCTATTTTCTCAAAAATTAAGTAAAAAGTGAAAATAAGCAAAGCTTATTGGTGGAAGATGTTTGTGATTCAAAGAAGTGAAGTAAAGATCCTATTCGCAGATTCTAGCACCACATTACCCTATATACATCCATCCTAGCACGTTTCTTAACCTCCTTCGGAAGCCCTTGAGGCCTTGAGTATGTTGATTGACTTTGTGGTTTAAACTGGATTATACATGATTGATTTCGATAAATATGATTTATTAAGCATTCTATGATTTTATGCAAAGATGATCAGCTTTCTTATATTTATAAAATGTTTTGACCATATGTTGATTTTATTTGCGATGAAGCATTCTCTTAGGGTGATATATGAATGGAGCGCACCACCAAAAGGTTTTGTAAAATGTCTTTCATTGATCTTTTTCATGGCTTATAATTCATTCTATCTTGTATCTAAGATTTGAATCTTGTTTGGGGACAAGTATGGGGTATTTTGATAGCATGTATTATAGTCTATGTTTTGGGATTGGTTTGGACGTTTTATCTTCATAAATTTGCATGCATGGCTGTATATTCTTGATGATCATGTCGTTTTGTTTACCTTTGCAAAAATCGAGGTCTACACCTAGTTTTGTTGTAATTGTAGGGAAAATGACACGTTTTGGAGCAATATGAAGCTAAGGGATCTAAGGAGTCATTGGAGCTACATTATGGAACATTAAGGAGCGATAAGAAAGGCATAGGAACCATGGAAGCTGGACAAAAGTTTGATGTTGGACCAGTTTTGAGAGATTTGTACGTAGCTGAAGATCATCTCGGTTGGCTATAGTATCACCTCGACCGAGATGAGTTATTGGGCTGAATCGAGACGCACGGTCCATGGCCCATAAGATCTTTTATTTTTGGCAAGTGATTCTCCTATAAATTGGAAGATATTTTCTGGATGGAAGGACGGTTGGTTAACTGTTTATTTTGGAATATTGAAGATATTCCAAGGAAGGAAGGAAGTTGAACGAAGATAGCTTTGAAGTGAAAGTTGAAGGCTTTTGAAGGAAGTTGTAAGGTTTTATTAGATTCATAGATAGTTGTCTTTTGGTTTGTGATTAAGGAACACAATTTGCTGGTTGTTTGAATTGTTTGGATTGTTTGTTTGATTAATTATTGATACCTTTGTGTTAAGGTTTTCTTGTTTGGATATTGATTCCTTTTTCATATACTTGTTTATTATTATCATGATGATTATTGGCTAAATTCTTGTGCGATTCTACATTGATTGGCTGAAGGTTGTGGGAAAGACGATGAAAGAATGAGCCTTTACCTTAGTGGACCCTGAAAGCTCGAGCCAAACCTTAACCGAATCTCACCTTGGTCGGTTCATAGAACATCTCGACCGAGATTGGATATGAACTGAGTGAGGCATGACCTTATCTGATTCATACCTGAGTTTAGGTTTTAGTTTTCCAAATCCTATCCTTGTTACAGCTTTCCTGGTCCATACGCAAGCCTAGGATGAGACTTACCCGGTGATTCCTTTGCTTGTATACCGATGATGATGAGTGTTAGGTAATAAAGGTTTATCCTTTATTAGGGTTTGAGTGTGCCTTCATCCTACCTTTGTGAGTTAGCCTGAGATTTACCCAGTAAAGGTTAGTTTTATCCCCTTAGGTGGTGTGTTAGTTTGAGATTATATTTCCTTTCCTTAGTTCCTTGAGACTTACCCGGCGAGAGGATCTTTGGTTTGGGATAGTGAGTAGTGAAACTTACCCGGTGATGTATTCCCACCTTAGAAATACCTTCCCTTGCAAACCTCAGCTTTGTCCACGTTATCCATTGAGAATCTTGAATCGGAACCACAACTGGATGCTTTGACCTCTAGAATTTGCATTCCTTTATCTGATTATTATATCATCTTTGATATCCTTGTTTTGGTACTTGCTTTTGATTGACAACCTAATATATCGTGCTTTGGTTCACCATAGTCCCTGTGTTCGACTGTGGAGTATTTGTTGTTATTACATATGATCTGTACACTGCGGGTTCGCATATTGTTTCAGGCTTATATTTTAGGTTATAAATTTAAAGCTATTTCGTTCACGATTACACACACGTTTGAGAGCGAACAATGACGTCATGAAAACCACGGATGTGGTTTGTCCCGTGATGACTCTCGACCTTCCTTTCCACGTGTGGAAATCAAAGAATTAACAAAACCTCGGCCGTGGAAGTATGTTCTTGGCCGTGGTTCTTCTTTTTCGATGTCTTTCTCCTTTGCTTCACTTCATACTCCTTCCTAGACTTCTCCAATGCTTTATAATGAACTCCACATCGATCAATACTTCTTGAATGCTCCATTTCCACTCCAATTTAGCGCCAATTCACTTAAAATCACAACAAATCTTGCGTAGATCTCTATTCCAACATAATAGGTGAATATGCTCAATAAATGCTATGTAAACGTGCCCATGTACTCAAAGAAAGGGAAAAACTACCTATATGTACATCTAAACTAACATCATATTTCGTGCCATCACTCAACAAGAAGATCTTCAACGGATTTGAAGAGAAGATCTCGGCCCAACTACGAGATCTTACAAAGATCTCAACAAACCAACGCAAGAGATAAGAAGATCTTTTCCAAACGGATCTCACACAAAGATCTCGGATCCAAGGAAGATCTTCAACGGTCCTCAAGAGAAAAGTCTTCAACAAAGATCTTTAACAACTTAGAATATCTTGGAGCTTGAACCAAGTGCTTCAACGACAATATCTTCAATGACTCTTTCAAGGAGAAGATCTCGAAGATGAAAATTCTCAAACATGCGTCAAGGAGAAGAAGCAGATGAAGAAGATAGAAAATCTTACAAGGGCTACTTCATCTCAACCAAACACCGTTTCCATGGAGAAAGAAGAACATCGCAACGGCCCTCTAACAACGGCTAGAAGAGTACTCCAGATAAGACTATAAATGAAGATGACGATTGAAGAGAACAACAACAAGCTTACACGGAAACATCTAAGTCTTCAAGCGATCAAAGCATCTTCATTCGTTCCAAAAGTTTTTCTTCCTCTTAGCTTACAAAAGCTTACTACCTCATAGAGAGAAAAGCACTAGAGCTCCATTGGTATATCTAGAGAGTGTTATACTTGAGTGTGTGTGTGTTACTCTGCGAAGTAACTAGGCTATTATTGCTAGGTTAGAGTTGGAACTAGATCGTAGCATTGGCTACAGTGAGAGAAGAAGGGGATTTCTTCTAGGTTGTATCTAGGACTCTTTGAAGCAGATAATAGATAGTTAAATCCTACGGGTAAACAAACCCTAAGACGGAGACGTAGGATGTTAGAGCTGAACTTCGTAAACATATCACTGTGTCAATCTTGTAATTCTGCACTATATCTTTCTTAATTGTGACTAAAGTTGTTTTGCAAGTTTTCGAAGTCAAGGCCTTGAAATCACTTTCAAAGCCCTTGAAAACCAGTTCTGTTACAAAGAGCATAGATCGACATCAAAGCCTTGAAATCAGTTTCAAATCCTTGAAATAGGTTTTTGCGAAAAGTTCTCATACTCTATTCAACCCCCCCCCCCTAGAGTATTTATATCCTTTATATTCACCTATACGGTTCTTCAGAAATCATGCTACGCAGATCATCAACAACATTAAGACAAGCAAAGTCCTGCACATCTATATATCTAGGGGCAATAATAGGGCGAGAGCAAATTCGAACGTACCTCGTTCGGTGACTATCCTGAATAACTAGCAACTGTGGAGTTGATGGGGTGAAGGAGAAGGTTGTCGTGTGCCAGCACGACCACGTACCACGATTGCTCGCTCATAACGACACAAATTCTCCATCTCAGCAGGCGATCTCGGTCTGTTCTTGAAGGATCTCGGCCGAGATAAAGGGGCTAGACCAAGATTGCAGGGTCTCGATCGAAACTCATAAATATGTAAAGCTCTTGCCTCAAACACACTACCAACATATTATTAGATGTATTTAGACCTAATCTCAACCCAACAACACAAGATAAATCCGACCGAAATTAAGCAAACCTAGAATGAGGAGTTTTCGAATGAAATTACCGGATTTTGGCCATTTTGGTAGATTGAAGTTCCGATTGATACTGGAGAAGCGTATGTGGCGCCTATCTTGCCGATTTCGGTCCAAGAACAAGCAAAAAAGAGCAAGAAATGAGAATTTGGTGGAGGAAGTCGATTTCGGTTGAGGGAGTTCGAAGGAGGTTAGGGTTAGAGGAGAGAGAGAATATCTTTCACCTTTTATACCCGTCAAAAATTTTGAACTTCATCTCGGCCAAGATGTTTGGGCAACCGAGATGGTCAACCAAGGTCACTCCTTGTTGGGTTTGTCTCAGCTGAGAGGGATTGATCTTAGACGAGATGCTTGTAGGAAACCAATATTTCTCTAGTTTCCACTCTTTTCTCAATTTCTCGTGCTATGAGTTGTCTCCATTGATTTCTTCGAGTTATTCTTTTTGGATTGTACTTAGTTCCTGTCATCATGGACACAAAAACGCAAAAACTATCTAAAAAATTAATATAGAAATCAAAAAGAAAGAAATACCTTAGATTGCCTCCCAAGAAGCGCTTGTTTTAAGGTCACTAGCTGGACCGTACTTTGTTGTGATCAAGTGAGGTGTAGCGGAGCAATCATTTCTACCAGAGCTTCCAGTGTGTACTTCTTTAGTCAATGTCCTTTCACCTTGAAATTTCCGCAATGCTAGTCCCATATTTCAACTGCACCATGAGGGAAAACATGTTTCACAATATAAGGTCCCGTTCATCTAGATTTCAACTTACCGGAAAAGAGGCAAATGTGGGAATTGAAGAGAAGAACAAGGTCTCCTTCTTTGAGCTCCTTTGGAATAATGTGCTTGTCATGTCATCTTTTTGTTCTCTCTTTGTATATCTTTGCATTTTCATAGGCATTCAAGCGAAGTTCATCCACATCATTGATGTATAAGAGCCTTTTCTCCAACTTCCTTGATATCAAAATTTAGCCACTTGATCGCCCAATAAGCTTTATGTTCAAGCTCGATCGGAAGATGACAAGACTTCCCATAAACCAAGTTGTAAGTAATGGTTCCTATGGGAGTCTTGAATGTGGTCCTATAAGCCCAAAGACCGTCATCCAACTTCATTGACAAGTCCTTCCTCGTTCTAGAAGTGCTTCAAACTTCCGGGTAGTGAAGTGTGTCCCTCCGTCACTAATGATGACTCGAGGTGTCCCAAATCTTGGGAAGATAATCCGGTTGAAGAGCTTCACTACTACCGTGGCATCATTAGTGGGAGAAGCAATGGCTTCTACCCATTTTGAAACATAATCGACCGTCAAAAGTATGTATAGATTCCCTGCAGATGATGGGAATGGTCCCATGAAGTCAACTCCCCATACATCAAAAGAAACCGGAACGTAGTACCTTAGCGCATGTTTTGTGAGCACTAGCATGTCCTCCACAAGGCAAAGAATGACAATGCCTAATATCACTCTTTGCTTCATCCTCCGGAATGCATCTCCTTAGCATCCCATATGGACCTCTTTTAAACAGAAGAGGTTCATTCCAATAGTAGTGTAGCACATCTTTAAGGAATTTCTTCTTTTGTGCGTATGACAATCCGGGAGGTATTTCCTAGCAAACAAGATAGTTAACAATATCAGCATACCAAGGTTCATTACCTTTAGAAATCTGGTGATACCCATACTCCATCCAATGCAATTGCTAATCTGGAAAGGAGTCATCAATGGACACGTCATCCTTCTCCAAAGCAATGGGAGGTAACCGGCTGAGGTGATCCGCCACCGAATCCTCGGATCCCTTCTTATCGTGGATCTCCAAATCAAACTCTTGAAGGAGGAGGATCCATCGTATGAGCCGCGGTTTTACATCATTTTTAGTGAGCAAATACCAAATAGCGGCATGGTCGGTGTATACAATGACTTTCACCCCTACAAGGTAGAAACAAAACCTCTCGAAAGCATAAACCACCCCCAAAAGTTTCTTCTCAGTTATGGCGTAACTCAATTGAGCTTCATCTAGCGTCTTGCTAGCATAATGTATGGCATGAATGCGTCATCTTTCTTTTGTCCAAGAACGGCTCCTACGGCCACATCACTAGCATCACACATTACTTCAAAGGGCAAATTTCAGTCCGGATGTTGAATGATGGGAGTGGATATCAATACTTTCTTTAACCTGTAAAACGCATCTAGACAATCCTACAAAAACTCAAAAACCACATCCTTATTCAGTAGTCAATGGTTTAGAGATTTTAGAAAAATATTTGATGAACCTCCATTAGAATCCTGCATGTCCTAGGAAACTCCGTACCCCCTTAACAAAACAAGGTGGATGAAGTTTCTTTATAGTCTCGATCTTAGCTCGATCGACTTTAATTTTCGGTTTGAAATGAGGTGACCTAAGACAATACTTTCAGTAACCATAAAATGACACTTCTCCCAATTTAAGACGAGATTAGTGTCTTCACATTGTTGCAACACTAAAGAAAGGTTAGCTAAGCAATTATCAAAATAAGAACCATAAACAGAAAAATCATCCATGAATACCTCCATGATCTCCTCGATATACTCCAAGAAGATAGCCATCATGCAGCGTTGGAATGTAGACGGTGCGTTACACAATCTGAATGGCATCCTCCGATAAGAAAATGTACCCCAAGGGCACGTGAAGATAGTCTTCTCTTGATCATCCGGATGGATAGGAATTTGAAAGAATCCACTATAACCATCCAAGTAGCAAAAATGGGAGTGTTGTGCTAACCTTTCAAGCATTTGATCAATGAAAGGAAAGAGGAAGTGATCCTTCCTCATTGCTACATTCAATCTTTTGTAGTCAGTGCACATCCTCCAGCCCGTCATAATCCTTGTAGGAATCAACTCGTTATTTTTATTGGTCACAACGGTCATTCCATCTTTCTTTGGTACCACATGTACGAGACTCACCCATTTACTATATGAGATAGGGAAGATAATTCTTGCATCAAGCAGCTAAAGTATTTCTTTCTTTACAACCTCTTTCATAATCGGGTTTAACCGTCGTTTAGGTTCTCGTGAAGGGTTATGATCATCTTCTGTAAGAATTTTATGCATGCATAAAGAAGGTTTAATTCCAACAAGATCCTCTATAGTATATCCTAAAGCCTTTCTATGCAATTTCAACTCATGCATCAGTTTGCACAACTCATTATGAGTAAGGTTAGCACTAACTATGACCGGATAAGTAGAATTTGGTCCAAGAAATGCGTATCTTAAGTGTAGCGGAAGAGGTTTTAACTCTAAGATGAGAGGTTCATTAAGTGGACGTTCTGTGTCTCCAAGATCATTTTGTGAAGCTTCGGAAGCTTCGGGAGAGGTATGGTTGAGGGTTGCAACACTTGCAATTGTCGTATGAAGAAGTTTCGAAGACTCGGGAACCTCGACAGGCTCAGAAGGATCTCGACCGAGACATGGGTCAAGTTCACTCCCTGCATACTTTTCCCCGGTTACCCAAAAGTCATCTCGACCGAGGTTCCTAGGAGTGGTCCGAGATCAATGCAGTTTTCCTCCTCTCGTTCGAGCATTTCAAAGATGGTCTTTGGATCCTTTTCTAAGGCTTCTAAACTTCTTATTTTTGCATCACAATTTGCATCTACACCTTCCTCCATAATGCTAAAACTCAAAACCTTTTCAAGAAGATCTTTTATTAAGATTGAACTTACCAATTCCCTTGATTCCTCATCGTTGTACATATTGAATATGTCCCCTCTGAGAGCTTGACCTTTCATCATTGTTGAGAGTGTAAACTCAACGTGCTCTTCCCCAATGTTGAAGGATAACGTGGAATTCTTGCAATCAGCCATGCAACTAGAAGTTGCAAGGCACGATCATCGAAGAATGATCGGAATTGGATAATATGCAGGAATGTCCAACACCACAAAATCTATAGGTATGTAAGACTTACCCAACTTTACGGGAATGTCTTCCAAGATTCCCACCGGACGAGTTACGGATATATCCGCCATGTATAACGTCATCTTCACCGGCTTTGGCTCTCTCAATCCGATTTTCTCACACAAATCAAGTGGAATGATACTCACACTTGCTCCTAGATCACATAATGCATCATAGATGACCTCTCCAACGCCAATGGGGATACAAAAGGATCCCGTATCTCGCAATTTTGGTGGCATCTTTTCTGTCATGATCTTGGTAAGTTCGGATGATCTATTAGTCATCTTCACTTCTTCAAAATCCTCTAGCTTCCTCTTGTTAGAGAGGATCTCCTTTAAGAACTTCCCGTAGGCGGGCATATCTACAATTGCATGAATAAAAGGTGTATTAATGTGCAGTTTACTAATAAGGACGAGAAACTCACCGAAATGTTTATCTAGACGCGCTCTCGCTCTAGATTATGGAAACGGTAGTGGAGGTTTATATGCCACAGGAGATACATAAACTACTTCTTTCTCCTTCTCCTCTTCAACTTGAATCTTGTCCAACACGGGCTGCTTCCCCTTGTCGATACTCATGGGTAATGGTTCATTGATCTTTACACCGCTTCTAGTAGTGATGGCCATAACTTGACCTTTAGGATTGTTCTCCATCCTTCCCGGAAGCTTTCTTAGATCTCTAGGAACTTCTCCAGCCTTGCTAAATACTTGATTTTTCAAAGATTTTTGAACCTTAGAAATTGATGTCACCGAACTTTCCAAGCTATTCAACTTTCCCATCATTTGTTCAAGCATAACTTCCACCTTGTCTTTGGGGGGATGGTTTGAACCATGAAGGGGTTCTTGACTCTTTAGTGGAGTATGACTAGATGAATCGGGTGGGTTTAGAGCGCCTTCGGCATGTGAATAGGGATTACCGGAATTAATTTAATTAGAGAGCCAATTGTTGTAATTCCTTTGTTGTTGTTGTTGTTGTTGTTGTTGTTGGAGTTCCTTGACCCTTGATAATTACCTCTTCCCATGTAGTTAAATTCTTGCTCTTTTGGCGGCCCTCTAGCTTGTGTTTGTGACTTCAATAGCTCCTTCAAATCTTTGACTTTATTGTTGACAATATTCAGCTGAGCACTGCTTGAAGTAGTAAGATTTAACTCTTGAGGTCCGGATCTTTGATTTCTACCATCAACCCTCCAGTGGAAATACTTCTCAATAACTAAAGCTTGTTTCTCAACAAACTCTCATGCATCATCAATAGGCTTCTCCACAAACGTCCCTCCAAAAAGGGATTGAAGCTTGAATTGAGTTTCCTTTTCCAAACCCTTAGAGTAAATCTCGAGAAGCTCAATCTTTGGAATCCAATGATGAGGACAATCCAACAACAGATCTTTGAACCTTTCTCATGATTTGAACAAACTTTCTCTATCTATCATCACAAAAGTATTTATTTACCTTTCAACTCCGTGGTCTTTGACGGTGGGAAGAACTTAGTGAGAAATTTTGTAGTCATCTCCTCCCATGTACTAACTCTTCGGAATGTAGTGATTGATACCATGCAAGAGATTTCTCCTTCAAGGAGAAAGAGAAACCTCTTAACTTGTGATTATTATTCTCCAATCTTGGAGGCCTCAAAGTCTCCATAAGAATCTCATAATTCTACAAGTGTTGATGTGGAAACTCTCCCTCTAATCCTCCAAATTGATTTTGTCGAATCAGTTGAAGAACTTGAGGGCGAAGCTCATAATCGTGCGTAGCCGGATCTTCTAGATTCACACCCGGATGACGTATTTGTTGAACCGGATCCATTCTTGACCAAGTGTTTGCGGTTCTCTCACAAACAGATCAATCCTCTCATTCCTCGCCGGTTAGCGAGGTGTAGGTGGTGGTATAACAATGGTGCAGGTGGGTCAACCTCTATCTTGGCATTGTCCCTTTTGTCAAGGAGCAATTGCCTCATAGTAGCTTGGATTTTGGCTAGATCAGCTCGAATGCCTTCATCTCTTTCGCGTGCAACAACTCTTTCTTCAGCTAGAACATCATCTCGAAATTCAGTTGCTCTAGAGCATCATCCAATTCAGCTTGATCCGGATCGTAGGAGACGATTTCCTTACCAGCTCGAGATCGTCGCATAAACCTAAAGAAAGGTCCTGCAAGAACACTCAAGTAGAATGATCTATAGCAAAAGGGCAACAACGCCTAAGACAACCAAACATCGGCTTGGTCTAAACCAAGTCCTTGGCAACGACACCAAAAACTTGTTCGCTCCAAAATGTGTTTTTATATGAGAGAAAATAGTCTTAAATTTATACCAAGAATAAAGCAAAATAAGCGAACCCGCAGTGTACGGATCAATCGCAATATTAGCAAGTATTACAGGGTCGAACACAAGGACTTTGGCAAAATCAAGCAACGGTATATAACTTTAGGTTGTAAGCAAATCTCAAGCAACAAGAACAAGATATATGATAATCAAATAAGGGAATGTAGATTATAGAGATCAAAGTATCCGGTTGTGGTTTTGACTCAAGGCAGGATAAGCGGACAAAGCTGAGGATGCTAAGGAATGTTGTTTCTAAGATGGGACAGATCATGGGGGAGGTATCACTATACACTATCCCAAACCGAAGGTCCTATTACCGGGTAAGTCTCAAGGAACTAAGGAAAGTAACTATACTCTCAAACCAACAATTCAACCTAAGGGAATAGAACTAACCTTTACCGGGTAAGTCTCAGGTTAACTCACAAAGGTAAGGTGAAGGCACACTCAAACCTAAAAAAGAATAAATCTTTGTTACCTAACACTCATCATCATAGGTAAACAGGCGAAGGAATCACCGGGTAAGTCTATCCATGGGCTTGGATATAAACCAAGAAAGGTACAACAAGGATAGGATTTGACAAACTATAACCTATGGTTCAAGATCAGACGGTCAGGTCGATTCTCATTCTGTTCTTGCCCAATCTCGGTCGAGATTCTTGAAGAACAGTCCGAGACGAAAATCTGGATAGGTTAAACTCAACTTTTAGGGTCCACTTGACGTAAAGGTCTAGTCTTTCATCATCTACACCACAACCTTTAACTAATCATCCTAGAATCGCAAGAGTTTTAGCCAACAATCATCATCTTCAAAGCAATCAATATATTCAATCAAAGTATCAAGAAAAGGAATAAAACACTCAACAAAAGGTTCACAATAATCAAAAGATTAAAACAATCCAGCAAAGTATCAATAATGTGCTCCATAAGATGATAACAACAATCTAGTATCCTTCTTAAGAAAACCTTACAAAGTATCTTCAATTCTTTTCCTTCCTTGACCTTGATCTTCACAATCCTTCTAATCCTTCGGATGCACCCCTTTTGTAATCGTTGTTGAAAAGAGAACATAACTCGACGCTGCCAATTGTCCCTAGACTAATATTTAACTTCCATCCTTATACAAAAACTTTGGACAAGATATTTTATAAATATTGGGCTGTCGGTCGTTGATCTCGATCAAGCCCAGTAAGGTATCTCGACCGAGATAGTATTGCCTTCATCCAAGATTATTGCCTCAGTCACGTACTTTTCTTCGATTCTTCTCTTGATTTCTTCTTGCATCCATTTTCTAAGGTCCTTGCTCTTCTTCTTGGAGTCCCAAGTGTTCCATCATACTGCTCACTAGACTCCTTATGTCTCCATGCTCCTTTTCGATCTAAAATGTGCCCTAATTCCTACAATTACAATCAAACTAGGTGTAGACCTCGATTATTGCAAAGTAGGAAAATAATGACATAATCAATATGAATATATGTCCATGCATGCAAAATGATAAAGAGAAATCGTCAAAAATGCCAATACATAGCCCATAATTCATGTTATCAAAAAGCATTACGCCGACGTTCAATATGAGTGTATAAATTTATGAGAATGAAAATTACGTTATTTTCTTAAATGGTATTTATGTTGACACAACGAGGTATTTCCTAATGATCGAGTTTGAGAGAATTGCACCGACGTTTAAATTTTCAATTTCAGTGAATTGCGACGGCGTTGAAGTTTTGATCCAATTTAACCGGAGTTACAGGAAAAGTTAATGAAAAAACGCATTGAGCGCCGTCGGGATGCGTTGAACCTACAATGTATATTTTTTGCAACTCCAATGCAAACCTAATGCACTTTTTTGTAAAACCAAACGAACCATAAAGCGTCCAAACCGACTCATTTAGTAAAAAAATTTTTGTTCTCTGAACAATTACGTTTCCTTAATCCACAATAAAAAAAATTATGAGAATTATGATCAGTTTTGAGAAATTATAGTTTTTTTTTTCCTTCCCCGACTTCAACCTAGAAGCACCAAAGGGGGCCAATAACTAAACAAACGGAGGACTAGAGGTTGTTTACTTGTAGATTGATTTTGTTTGAGGCTTTATAAAAATGATTTTATATGGTTTATAGGTTATTTTCAAGTTTATTTGTCAACGTGTTTATAGAAATAAAATCATAAAGGGTGTTTACTTAAGGTTTATTTTTGGGATTATTTTATTTCAAAAAAATCTTATGCCCCTAAAAAAAAAACCGATGAATACCACGGTTATTTTCTTTTTATGGGTATCGCTATTGACTTGCCTCTTGTTGTTTGACGATTCCTCTCCGAAGACGATTTGCGAAGGAGCATACAATGTTCCCCAGCTCGTTCTCTCCCGTCAACGAAGATATGTTCTTCTCGTCGCTTTGTCTCTTCTTCTACTGCACGTTTAATCCTTTATTGGTTTCGATTCCGCTACTGGGTTACTTGTAGATTCCTTGCTTCTCTTTGCTGTTCGATTTGGATATGCTCGTTTCATCACACATAGATATCGGGATGAACGAATATTCTTCTACAAGTTTGTTGCTTTTGTTTGTTGTTCTACTCTCTTCTTTTGTTCATGGAGGATGAACAAATATCAGGACGGAGAGGAAAACACAAGGGTATTATCGGGTTACCAAAAAATTTAAACCCATCAAACCTAAAATAACCTTGTCCGATGATGTTAATTTTATGTGGGTTTTAAGTCCAAATAAATCAACGCGGAAATAACCCCAAACCACAAGTATGCACCCACAAAAATTAACCTAGAGTTTGTAAATTAAGGTGTGTTGGTGAGAAATAGGTTTTTAAGAAGATTAATTTAGATAGAGATTATAAGAAGTTAATCTCCAATAACTTTAAATGTGTTTGCAATCATAAGAGATTATCTCCACTTATATAAGACATTTTAATAATCTCATCTATAATTTCTATCTCTTACCCATCAAACTCTTACAATTATCCACAAAATAAACCGCTATAATAGGCCCTAAACAAATTTGTGTAATGACTAATGAACGGAGGGCCAAAGAATCCAATAGTTATAAGTTTGGTGGCAAACCCGTAACTCGAAAGATATCAACTGGTGTTGCCTAGCGAAGGACGTTTTGGCAAAAGTGTAAATGATGGTATGTTTTAGGTGGGTTTGGCCTTTCGGCTTTATAGAGATGAAGAAAGGGACGAAAAGGTCGTTTCCAACCTTGTACCTTCTTCTTAAACACCTTGTTGGACTGTCAACTCATCGTGTCCCTTGTGATTCTCAAAGTTTACCACACCCTTCAAAACCCCATTGAAAAAGCTCACCTCCAGAGATTTGGATTTACACATCTTTCATATTCGAATCCGTTACTCATTTTTACGGTTTCTGCAGAGAACAAAAGGAAAAATTTTGCTTTCACATACCCTTTCAAGGTACTATTTACATTTATAAGATTCTGCCTGCTGTTTTTTTCTTAGTTCATGATGATAGAAGTTTCGTCAAATTGGCTTCTGGGTGATGATATTGACTTTTGTGCGCCCATTGTTGTTGGGTTTGTAGCTGTGAATATGAACTTTAGCAAGTGCTTGGTTCTTCTGAGGACGTATTGATCTGGTTGGGATCTATGTTGGTGGTTGGATCAGGAATGGTTAAGCTTAGTTGTTTTAATCAGGAAGTGTTTGATTTTAGAGGAATAGAATCGTTTTTGTCTTTACTGAAATGAGTTATCCATTATTGGTCAATTATTGGGTTATTATTTATAATTTAAAATTTTCATGGTTAATATGGTCTGTGAGGGAGAATAATTGTTCAATATTACGCTCATATTTGTTTATGAAAGCATCTTCCAAATTTGGAACATTAATGTGGACCGTCAGAAACAATTTGGAAATGCCCTCCACTTGCTGCTTTATTCCTCAGGCTGGCACAGTCCTTGTTTATTGTATTGATACCTTCTCTCTTTTCTGCCAAAAGTGTTTCACCAAGGGCTTTCATTTTGTGTCTGATTCTGAGATGCTTTTTTGCATTCTAAAGAGGCTAGCATATGTTCCTTGAATTTCAGTTATTTTATAGTCCTCGCTTGTTACTTTATTCTTTCTTCTGATTCTCCAATTCACTACTGGTATGTGTGGTCCTGGATTACTTTCTATTTGTTTGAGTTTTCATGGTAGATTTTTAATTCTTCTGTAATGCATAGACCGTCTTACCGTTAATATATCTTTGAAGATTAAGAGTGCTGATGGGCAAAGTGCAAACACTAGCTATGCTCGTATATAATGATCTGATATGTTTTTGATACATATGGAT
Source organism: Fagopyrum homotropicum (assembly GCA_033239125.1). NCBI lineage: Eukaryota > Viridiplantae > Streptophyta > Magnoliopsida > Caryophyllales > Polygonaceae > Fagopyrum > Fagopyrum homotropicum. The sequence goes on from BSWB01000008.1 coordinate 70,529,717, forward strand.
TTTATCAATCTTCTTTTCCCCCTAATGTTAGCTTGTCTTTTGAAAGCTTAAGCAGTTCTAGAGAACTTTCGAAGCATGAATAATCTGACAAAGAACTGAGATTTCTGTAGGGTTATGCATGTCTGGCCCTGTGGCTATTGCTGAAAATGGAGTGCTATTTTCTGCTGAGAGAACAAGGTCTTTAGATGTTTCTTCTTTATTCGAAAAAGATGATCCAATTTCAGCATCAAATGGAGAGATCACGCGCACTTCGTCTGCTGCTTCTGGTTTAAGAGTTGGGGATATATATCTTCCTACTGGAGGGACCTATGTAGGGACACTTCTTAGCAACACACCCGAGGGCTCTGGCAAGTATGTCTGGCCTGATGGTTGCGTTTATGATGGTGGGTGGAGAAGAGGGATGAAACATGGACACGGCAAGCTGCAGTTTCCTTCCGGGGCAATCTATGAGGGTGAGTTTTCTGGGGGTTATATGCATGGTGCAGGAACATATACCTGGCCTGGTCATATGACGTATAAAGGGAGGTGGAGATTGAATCTTAAGCACGGATTAGGATATCAAGTATATGTGAATGGAGATATCTTTGAGGGCTCTTGGATACAAGGAACGCCAGAAGGGCCTGGGAAGTATTCCTGGTCCAATGGGAATGTTTATGTCGGAGAGAAGAAAGGAGGTAAAATGTCAGGACGTGGAACTCTTACATGGACCAATGGAGATGTTTTCGAAGGAAGTTGGTTGGATGGTATGATGCACGGTTTTGGAGTATACACATGGAGTGATGGCGGTCGCTATGTAGGAACATGGACACGTGGTTTGAAAGACGGGAAAGGAAGTTTTTATCCTAATGGCTGCAAGCTTCCGGTTTCTGAAGAGCTGAACCTCAGTGCCCTTAGAAAAAGAGGGTTGTTGCCGGAGTTGAGAAAGCAGAATAGAGTGTCTCACATTCATCATGCATCTTCTATGGACATGGGTCATTTCAAAATGGGAGGTATGCATGGTCGGAATCTATCCGATAACAGGAATGTTTCTCTGGAAAGGCGTTGGAGCCTTGAAGTATCAATTGAGAAGGTCATTGGACATGAGTCATCGTCGGGGTTTCCTGAATCTCTATTTGGAAGTGGAGAAGAGGAAGTTCAAACAAGCACTCCAATTTTGGAAAGGGAATATATGCAAGGTGTTCTAATCAGTGAGGTCGTGATAACCAACAATCTGTCACCCAGAAAACCAAAATGGCGGCAGAGGAAACTTGCAAAGGAGGTAAAAAGGCCAGGTGAAGCAATCATTAAAGGTCATCGCAGTTATGATTTAATGCTAAGTTTGCAGCTTGGGATCAGGTACGTTCTCTTTGAACTGTGACTGCTTTATTAATTTCTTAATCTATATTGTACTGCATTTTAGTTTGGAACTTATGTTATATCTCCGTGTTTCCTTTTTCAGTGCTACTATGATTTTTGACGTGCTATATGCACTTTATTGTCTTTGACATGCTATGTTGACGAATGGCCTTCAACTTACATTTGAGATAAGATAATTTGAATGGTAACGTTAAAGACCAATGAAATTGAATGTTAACATTAAAGACCAATGATAAATAGTTTAAAAACAAAGACGAGTTATTATGATTTACTGCCCTATCCTTGTTTTAGCCTTATTTTCTCGAGGTCACATATTTTGTGTGTGTATATATATAGTGTTGTTTAGGTGATTCAAGGGTCTGTAGCTGTAGAACTTATGTAATTTGTTACCGTCACAGAAATAGGATCGAATGTCATACAAAATATGTGTGACTGATGGATAAGAGGATAGGTGAAAGTGGGTTCATGGATAGATGGAAGTAGACTCGTCCTGGACAGAGCATCTTCCTAGGATTAACGTGTAAACCCTCTTGGTTTAACATTAATCTGCTTTGGTAATGATTCTGCTTATCTTCATTGATAAATAAAAGCCATATATATAGGGTGCTAAAACAAATATAAGTTAATATCCTAATGAGAGTGAATATAAAAAGCTAAGAAAAGATAATTGAACTATATCAATCCTATAAGCTAAAAATATAAATTATCCTTAATCTAGTAGGTATAATATCTTTAATATTGGCTTCTTCCTTATTGTCTGCCTGAATGCAACCGTATCATCACATCTTCTCTTGACTTTGAGCTTGTCCTTAAAGCTCAAACTCTTAATCAATTCCTTGGAAGCGTGCACCTGGTTTCCATCTCGCATCCTGACCATCCTCCTGTATTTGCATAATACTATGCTCCAGTTTCCCCTGTGGAGACTCTCCTTTTACAAGACTGTTTTTCTGTTTAGGTTGGATTCATTAGAGGAGCTACAATACCACAAAATTGGTCCAAGCGCAAAATCCTCTGATGGTTAAGTATAAAATTCATCCGGCACACTTCTTTTAGCAACAAAGAAGTGATAACTCCTTGCAAATACCCCTGCTTGGGACATCATCCCCGCTGCCCCCTCCTGATAGTTGCATCGTAGGCTGCATAGTAGATTAGTAGGCACATTTTGGTTTAACACAGAAGATTAGAGGCATTTCAACATATGCAGCGTTGTCTTGGTTACAACTTGCTGGGTTTTCAAGTTGCATGATCACAACCCACGTGAAACCATTTGCTTCCGCTCTAATGCCTAGGCCAGAACAATGTTCATTATGAGATTTCCTGGTTTTTTGAAGTTCCAGGTCAGCTTTGATTTCCTCTTTAATCCATCCATAAATACTTCTACCTGTTTCTGCACGGCTACACCAGAACTTCTTGCCAATAGTTGCTGTATTGGCTTTGATACTCTTCAACAAACCCTTTTTTCTCGAGATTTTCTAATGCTCCCCATTGTAGTTCAGATATGTATACTAACCCCAAGCTCCCCATGTTTTTAGAGCCTCTTCTTAGGTTTAGTGTTTGCCTCATTTGATAATAATTCTGCTTATCTTCATTGATAAATAAAATCCATATATTTAAAAATTATATCCTAATAAGAGTAATATAAATAAGTTAAGTAGATATAATATCTTTAACATTGGAATATCTCCTTCCTTAATATCTGTCTAAATGCAACCATATCAAATTGTCATTGAAATGCTTTCATATCACATAGAGAAAGGAACAACATGATTGCTTCATACTACTATACTTGCATAATATTGTCAACTGCTTCTTTTTTTATGATAACTAGTAGAAATTGTTGGGTAAATATACTGAATATGCACTAGATTTTGGTCAGATACACTGTGGGGAAGATTACACCCATACAGAAGCGGGAAGTGCGAGCATCAGATTTTGGTCTTCAAGCAAGCTTTTGGATGAACTTTCCCAAAGAAGGGTCTCAATTGACACCGCCTCATAAGTCAGAGGATTTTAAATGGAAAGATTATTGTCCCATGGTTTTCAGGTTGGTTTTATTTCTACTGGTTTCTAAAAGAGCATTTTACTTGTCTATGTATCCTGTTCTTCTTTCTTTGATTGTGAGTTTTGGTATAATATTTGGGTTGCACTTATGTGGACATAGATGAAGCATAGGTTTGCTTAGTCTTCTTCATTGTAGCATATATATTTATATATATAAGGTCAGAATCAAGCGAAAATCTCTATAACAGTAAGTAGTGAAAACCTTTAAAAAAAGGTTTGATCAAAACACATCAAAAGTGTTGATTTTTCCATGTGATGTGCACATATGACAAAATTACACGAGTGCATTAATTTTGCTTCAAATACAAAAAAGTGGAGCAATGTGTAGTTTTGGAGATTCGAGGTCCTACCTCTCATACTATTACTAATTGGCGAAGTTGAATCTCATTATTCTTTCCGAACAATTGGTTTAACATTAGATATTTAAATTGTAAATGTTTATAAAAAATCAACACTTTGAACAATAGATAAACACATGTTGTTCATCTATTAACCCAGTTTTTCCCCTTGTTCATAGGACTAGAGATTTTTCATTTTCTTACATTGGGAAATAATCTGAAATGCAAACGGTACTGTAGTGCAATTACAATAACAAGATATATTAACTGATAATCTTCTTATACTGCATTATTTCTGAAGAGAGAATTTGTACTTGAGAAAGCTGTTTTGTCACCTTTAGATGCTCATCTTAATCGATTGAGAATCAAAGAAATGATTTGCTGTTAGAAAGCATTTTGGAGAAGAAAGAGGAAGTTGGGGAAAAGTTTGTTATGAATATCTGAGTGAATGTAATCTGTTACAAGAAAGGCTATTTATAGCTTCATAGCCACGTGTAACAAAAACTAAACAGATGTAACTAACTCAGTGATGTGTGAATAAAACTAACCCCCATAAATAAAGCTATTATTTACATCATGATCTCTATCACCCCGGCTCAAGTTGGAGAAGTGGATCCACTACTCCTAACTTGCCAAGTAACTCATGATGTTGAATTCCAGTGAGTGATTTGGTGAAAATATCTGCCAATTGTGACTGGGTAGGAACATGTGACAAAGAGATTAAACCATCTAGGACTTTCTCCCTTACAAAATGGCAATCCAACTCAATATGTTTAGTTCGTTCATGAAACACTGGATTCTTGGCAATATGAATGGCAGCCTGGTTATCACATTTCAAACTTATAGGCGCAACTTCTGATACTCCAAGCTCATGTAGCAAACGAGTTAGCCATGATAATTCAGCACATACACGACGCATTGACCTATACTCTGCCTCTGCTGATGACAAGGATATGGTCTGTTGTTTCTTAGACTTCCATGAAATAGGACTTTGTCCAAGGAATATGAGATAACCACTCACTGACCTTCTAGTTTGTGGACAAGATGCCCAGTCTGCATCACAATACGCCACCAATCGAGTATCTGGAGAACTGTGTAACAAAATTCCCAGATTAATTGTTCCAGAAAGGTATCTCAAAGTGTGCATAGCTGCATCCATATGAGGTTGCCTAGGATCTTGCATAAACTGACTAAGAAATTGAACTGTGAAAGCAATGTCTGGTCTTGTATGAAGTAAGAAATTGAGCTTCCCCACCACCCTTCGATAAAGAGAAGGATCTGAAAGCATATCTCCAGAACTAGGCAGCAACTTGCAATTGAGTTCAAGAGGAGTTGATAAAGACTTTGCAGAATCACATTCAAACTCTGCTAATAACTCTTTGATGAATTTCCTTTGAGTAAGAACTACTCCATCAACATGAGAAATGAATTCAATGCCAAGAAAGAAATTCAACATTCCCAAATCCTTGATCTTGAATGCATTGTCCAGGAAGGATTTAATGACTAAGATCTCTTCAGTATCACTTCCTGTAATAAGTATGTCATCAACATACACCACAAGATACACCATTCCAGAACTTGTGTGTTTAATGAAGAGAGAATAGTCATTGTATGATTGAAGAAAACCACGCCCTCTCAATGCCTGTGAGAGCTTTGCATACCATTGTCTCGATGCCTGCCTCAATCCATACAATGACTTTCGCAATTTACAAACAAGATTAGATTGCTGGACAACCAAACCTGGAGGGATCTGCATGTAAATGTCCTCATCTAAATCCCCGTGTAAAAAGGCATTATTCACATCAAGTTGATATACTTTCCAGTGCCTTTTAGTAGCTAAAGTGACCAAGCATCTTACTGTGGTTAACTTGACAACAGGGGAAAATGTCTCATGGAAATCTACTCCATGTTTCTGTGTAAAGCCTTTCACTACCAATCTGGCCTTAAATCTTTCAATGCTCCCATCAGCTTTATGCTTGACTTTATATACCCATCGACAACCAACAGGCTTCTTTCTTGGAGGTAAAGGAACAATATCCCAGGTTTTGGTTTGTTCTAGAGCTAAAAACTCTTTGTTCATGGCATCTACCCATCTTGAATCAAGGCTAGCAGAATGATAATCAATAGGTTCCATCTCATTGTAAGATGAATTATTGACCAAAACTTGAAAGCTAAAAGCTTGAGGAATGAGAGAAGTCAAAGTATGAGGGCAACAAGTAGATTGTGATGTTGAATTCTCAATGAAAGCACTACAAACGTAGTCTTGTAAGTAGGCAGGGGGATGAGAAACTCTTTGGCTATGTCTAGGTGGTGGTTGTGTGTTTGAGGGAAAAGAAATGGAATTGATGGCTGTATTATTTGTGGAAGTGGATGGTGAAAATGAAGGGGAATCTTGAGCTGCTGTTTCTTGTGGAGCTTGAGGAATATGATCTGAGTCAGCATCATGACACAAAGTATCATCAAAAAATGTTGAGGAAGGTGTAAACAACTGAGTTGGGGTAGATGTTTTGTTTGCATAAGGAAATATGGTCTCATGAAACCTCACATCTCTAGAAATAATGACCTTGTCATGATCAAGATCAAAGAGCTTGTACCCTTTCTTGCCATAAGGATACCCTAAGAAAATGCACTTAGAAGCTCTAGGTTGCAACTTATCTCTTCCTTGCTTTAATGTAGACGCAAAACATAAGCAACCAAAAGTTCTAAGAAGAGAATAGTCTGGGGCCTTTTTAAACAAAACTTCATAAGGTGAAACATTATGATGAAGTTTAGTTGGAAACCTGTTGATGAGATGTGTGGCAGTTAGAATGCAATCTCCCCAGAAAGGTAAAGGCAATTGTGATTGAAACATCAATGCCCTAGCAACCTCAAGTAAGTGCTTATGCTTCCTTTCAACTACACCATTCTGCTGAGGAGTAGCTACACAAGAAGTCTGGTGAAGAATTTCCTTAGATTCCAGAAAAACTCTTGTAGAACAGCTGCTTCCTAATTCCAGAGCATTATCTGATCTAATCACTTTAATTTTGCAATCAAACTGTGTTTCCACCATGGCCACAAAACTGTGTACAAAATCAAAAGCATTGCTTTTCTTAGCCATGAGATGAGTCCATGTAGCTCTGCTGTAATCATCCACCACTGTCAGAAAATAGCTATAACCTTCTCTGGTAGCTGTATGATATGGACCCCATACATCTATATGTACCAATTCAAAAATTGACACAGTTGATATTTTGCTATTTGGAAAAGGAAGTTTGTGTTGTCTAGCTTTGGCACAAATTTCACATGAAGCTAGATCATCATTCTGAATATCATTCTTGAAAGGAAACAACAATTTGAGTTTGTAATAAGGCAAATGCCCTAATCTAGCATGCCAAACATTACAATCTTTATTTTGGTCTGCAGAAACTGACAACAAAGATGATCCTGACTTGACATTCTTTTGTGCTTCCTCTTTCAACACATATACTCCATTCCTGACTTCACCAATCTCCTGTTGCTTGCTCACTGAATGGTCCTGCATATAGCATTTTCCATGAGTAAAAACAATGTTGCATTTCAACTGTTCTGTGAGCTTGGACACTGAGATCAAATTGAATTTGAAGTGAGGTACAAATAATACTCCTTCAAGCACCAAATCATTTCCCAAAACAACATTCCCTTCCAATCTGACCTGAATATTCACTCCATTAGGCAAGACTATAGAGTAAGGATTTAATAATTCCTTCACTGAAGTGAGTGATTCAAGAACATGACACATGTGTACACTCGCTCCTGAATCGATTATCCAATTTCCTATAGTGAGTATAGGATGAGAAGCTATACCAGCAAGCTTTAAGGAATTCTGAGCTGTGGTCATGTCCAGTTGAGCTGCACCACACATTCCCGATCCCTCAATTCCTTTAAGCAGGCCCATGAGCTGAGTATACTGTGTGAGGTTCAATCCTGGAATGTTAGACTTCCCTTTGCTGTCATCATTCGGACATGAATCTCCACCTTGTGCAGCTGCCACTACTTTCTTGTTCTTTGTAAACTTGAAGTTTGCAGGAAAACCTATCAATCTGTAACAGGTTTCCTTAGTGTGTCTGCTTCTGTTGCAATGAGTGCAGTGCAATAAATCCTTGTTAACCTCAGTTCCATCATACTTCCCACTGTTGCTCCCCTTCTGTTTCTGATTCTGATTCTGATTATTCCCTGCATAAAGAGCAGCAGCATCCTGTATGACTTTGTTCTGTGCTCCTACCTCTCTTTGTGATTCCTCTTGCAACAACATAGAATATGCATCTGAGACTGTGGGCATTGGCTTCATCATAAGCAAATGTCCTCTAATAGCAGCATATGAGTCATTTAGTCCCATCAGAAACTCCACAAGCCTTTGAGTTTCATCATTTTCATTAATTATGCTATGGGAACCACATTTCAAACAAGAAGAAGGCTTAGCAAAAGCAGCAAGATCATCCCAGAGTATTTTAATTTTCGTGAAGTAATCAGTAACAGACTGATTTCCCTGTGAGATTCCACAGATTTCTTTCTTCACAGCATAGAATTGTGCACCATTTGCCTGACCAAATCTCCTCTCTAATTCAGACCATAAATCTGAGGCTGAATCATAGTAAATCACACTGATCCGTATTCTTTTGGTCAATCCATTCAAAATCCATGAAATCACCAGGCTATTACATCTATCCCATAGATTAGCCAAAATTCTATTTCCTGAAGGTCTGCTATAGCTTCCATCAATGAAACAGTACTTATTTTTGGCTGTTAAGGCTATCTTAATTGACCTACGCCACTCACCAAAAGATTTGCCATCAAATTGTTCAGAAACTAAAGACAAACCTGGTCCCTCCGATGCGTGGACATATAATGGATCGTTTGAATCCACATTGAAACCTCTGGAAGTAGATCTCGAGTTGTTGACTGAATTTTCCTCATTTCGTTCATCTCCACCTTTGACTAGCAAAGAAGACTCCGAAGGTGATCTATACATGATGCCTCTGAATCGATTTTGATTTCTAGGTCAAATCGATGATCGATCGAACTTTGGATCGAAGACAGTCGAACGCGGAATTCCTCAATCCAAAATAACAGAGAATGAAGTAAAACAAAATGTGATTCACAGATGAATCACTGTGGATAATCGATCATCAGAATAAGCAGTCGAGAAACGACATGCTCTGATACCATCTTAATCGATTGAGAATCAAAGAAATGATTTGCTGTTAGAAAGCATTTTGGAGAAGAAAGAGGAAGTTGGGGAAAAGTTTGTTATGAATATCTGAGTGAATGTAATCTGTTACAAGAAAGGCTATTTATAGCTTCATAGCCACGTGTAACAAAAACTAAACAGATGTAACTAACTCAGTGATGTGTGAATAAAACTAACCCCCATAAATAAAGCTATTATTTACATCATGATCTCTATCAGCTCACTTACTCTTGTTTTAGGAATTTGAGGGAGATGTTCAAAATCAACGCCGCTGACTATATGATGTCCATATGTGGCAATGATGCTTTGAGGGAACTGTCTTCTCCAGGCAAAAGTGGAAGTGTCTTTTTCCTGTCTCAAGATGACCGTTTTATGATAAAAACTCTAAGAAAATCTGAAGTAAAGGTAATTTCCGCTGAATTACTGTCTATTGAAGCACCTTCATTTAACCTCTGTCCACTTGGTCATTGGAGCTTATTCTTTTTAGTTTAGGATGTTGTCTCATTCCTTTCTTTTACAGTTTCTTACTTGTTTGTTTTTTCTATATTTATCTATTTTTGACTCATAAACTCACCATCAAGTTTCCTCAATTTTGCAGGTTCTGTTGCGTATGCTTCCAGATTACTACAGTCATGTATGCAATTATGAGAATACACTCATAACTAAGTTTTTCGGTCTTCACAGAATCAAGCCATCGAGCGGACAAAAGGTAAATTTTTAAAAGCCAGTATGGTTTCCGCATTATTTTTGTCATATAGTTTGAAGCTGTAGGCTGAACAAAATCCATTTTATTGTGATGTTCTTATGAGATTTTGGTTTCTCTTCTTTGTCTGTATTTCTGTGGTTGGGTAACAGTTTTAAACTGATCTTTTGTTGCAGTTTCGGTTTGTGGTGATGGGAAATATGTTCTGTACTGAGCTGAGGATCCACAGAAGATTTGACCTGAAAGGTTCTTCACTCGGTCGCTCTGCAGATAAAGTAGAAATCGATGAAAATACAATCCTTAAAGATTTGGATCTTAACTACTGCTTTTACCTGGAACCTTCTTGGCGACATGCTTTGTTGGAGTATGTAACTCATTATTGGTGAATGCTTTACTTTTCTTCTGTTAAAATTCGATCTTTATGAAACTCATCTTTTGCAGACAGATTGAAATTGACAATAGATTTTTGGAGTATCAGCATATTATGGATTACAGCCTTTTGCTGGGGGTTCACTATCGTGCTCCACAGCACCTTGGACGTTTCATGTCTCGCAACAAAGGTGTTGTTAGAACAGATGGATTAGGGGTTGTTGCAGAAGGTACGTGCAACGGAGAAAATTAGCAATAACTAGCACTGTTAGAGTTGGGAGAATAAATTATCAGAAGCTTTGTAATGTGCTCTCTATAAGTAGCAGCTGGAGCATGAAGCACAGGGTTTTTTTTTGTTCTTTGAAGTGAGTACACATGGAAGTCATTTGTACTGAGAACTATCATATAACTCTACTCTGGCTTTTACCTAATAATTGCCTTGGAAGTTATTATAAACATTGGTCATACTGTGGCAGATCCTCAAGAGGACGAGATTATCCAGTATCCGCAAAGCCTTGTTCTGGTCCCACGTGGATCAGACGATGGAACGGTAGTTGTGGGCCCTCACATAAGAGGTAGCCGTTTACGAACATCGTCTGCTGCAGGCAATGAGGAAGTTGATCTACTCCTTCCAGGCACAGCAAGGTATTGATTCTGCGCTTGTAAATTTCCATTTCTATTCTCGAGCTCAACAATGAATGAACATACCAGCCTCTTTTGATCACTTGGGGCCTTGTTTAGTAACTTATGATTACGTATGAGGATGAAGGGAATTATTTAGATGAAAAATTAAGGAGATGAAATTGTTTAAGTGGATGAGTATGAAAATAAGTGATATGAGTGTTTAGTAAAATGAATATGACTGAGGGTAAAATTACGAAAAAGTAAGTATTAATTTTTTTTATAGAGGAAAGAGATGAAAAAAGGAAGAGGGCTAAAAATGAATTTTACCTTCAATAATTCTTATAAACAAAGTTTTATAGTATTACAAAATTCTCACGATTTAATTCTCTTAATCTCCATAATCTAACCCTTTAATGTTCTTCAAATGAGATTAATAAAATTATTTATCCCTTTTAATTCTCATAATCTTAATGCCCTTAATTTATTCACTTACCAAACGGAACCTTAATTTGATGATAGGCTTCAAATCCAGCTCGGAGTGAACATGCCAGCAAGGGCAGAGTACATCCCCGAGAAGACTGAGAGCGGCTTTCCAGAGGTGTACGATGTTGTTTTGTACCTGGGAATCATCGACATACTGCAAGATTACAACATGACCAAGAAGATCGAGCACGCATACAAATCCCTTCACTTCGATTCACTCTCAATATCAGCTGTCGACCCTACATTCTACTCTCAGCGGTTCATGCAGTTCATAAAGAAGGTCTTCCCGAAAACATAGCCGCCACCTGAAAACTCGTCTGAATGTGATATCATCTTTGTCTTAATAAGCGCACAAGGCATTAGCTCTACTGAGATTCTTGTTTCTTGTATATGAAGAAGCCCATGTGATGTTAGTTCTTTACCATACCATATGTTGTCTCAAATTCTCAATCATGATTATAAATTTCGTAGGATCCATTTGATATACTCGTTTTGTGATGCCCCGTTTTCTTGTACAAGACTATTAAGGTTGTTCAAACGGTCCGGAGCGGATCGTTTCATGCTAGTGTGAAATATTCCACCACGGACCGGTCCAATAAGGTTTGGTCCGGAGCGTTTTTTTTTTTAAATATATAAAAAATATTTTTTTTGTATGGATTAAATCCGGTCCGGTCCGAATTTGGACCGGACTAGACCAAATACTCTTCTTGTTCAAAAATAATTAAAATGTAAATTAACAGTCCGGACCCCATTGGAACATTACGGTCCAGGACCGGATCGGAATGTAATTTCCGGTCCGGTCCAGTCCGGTCCAAACCTGTGCAACCCTAGTATAAATACTGAAACAACTTGGATCTTCTTTTCCTTTGGTTAATCTTATTGTTCAATCATAATTGGCATTTTTGTAACAAACGTTATTGAATGGAAAGAGATTATACTTGCTCATCTGTGTGATTTCAACTATAAGCGAAGGACTATCTAGTGTATACTCTCCTTAAAATGTATATTATAGTTGTGTTTATGAAAACTGAAAAGAAGGTTGGGCATCTGACTAGATAAACGGACTAATATGAACAACACCATCAAGTCTGATAGGGTCGGAAGGCTTGTTTGGGTGGGTACATGGTCTAGGTCCATCTTGACCAAGGAGTCCAGCCATAAAGCTCTTTATATTCTTTTAATATTTTTATTTTTTTATATGATTAGAATTTTTTTTTCAAAAAAAGACTTTAAGACCCAAGGTCCCGAAGTCTGACTAGAAACAATATGAACAAGACTTTAAGACCCAAAAAAGGGATTTTTTTTATAAAGTCCGACCCAAATCCGAATTTGTCCAAATCTTGATAAACATAATGACCTCTTGCATCTATCTTCTTAGTGTTGATGTTTCCACCACCATGATTGTGTTCGCACCACATTTTTCAACATTCATAGCAATGACATTGCCATGATTATTTCTAATTACCAACGCGGTTACGACTACTCCTAATTTTATTTTATTTTTATCTGGTATTTAGTTTATAATTTCTATCCCTAAATTTACTCTAATTTAAGCTTAAATTTTAGGATTGTTGTTCACCCAAACAAAGTTACCCAATGCATGCATATTAAAACACAACTTCACAATCACAGCGAAATGTGTCTCACAGTCTCATTGGGAATGCGTCCCAATGTTTGTACCACTAGAACGTTGGAGCAACTTTATTAGTTTTAGACATTATAGAATTAAAACTCTAATTATAGACGATGTGGCTTCCAAAATTGTTATGCAAAAGCTTAAACTCTCTATTTCCTCCAAACTTAGGTCATTTCGCAAAAATGTCAGCATACGAACACGTACATGATACTAAATTCGATGATCTCGGCGTAAACCTTCTATTTGACAAACTCAAATATATTGATTCAGATCAACTTCTAATGCAGCTCCAAGTACGTTCTCAATATACTTTGATTGTGTTGTGTTATTCAATGGATATGTATGTAGAAATTATTTCAATAATTTTTAAATATATATTCTTACCAATTGTATGCTAACATACTGTAGTGATATAAGTAATGAAATACAATGTTGATAAATTACATGGTAATTGAAATTGTATAAATAATGTTTTACTCATATTGAAATTGTATAAATAATGTTTTACTCATATTAGGGTCTTTCGGAATTCCTGCGTGACGTCACTACACAATATTCTATGTGTTTGGGTTGCATTCATATTTTCACAATCGACATAACTTAATAGGTTGAACTCGCTTTGTGAAAAAACAATGAATCTGTGCTGGTCACAAACAAATCATGGTTGGATAGACATGGGTTCCGTAACTTTCGTTTGTTATATGACCGATACGGAGAACCTAGGAAGACGAAAAATGTCAACCTTGATCGTAAGCCATCTACTAGCCGGAAAAAGAAGTAAAGAAAAACATGTGCAAATTTGAACTCGAGGTTGAAAACCACAAATAAACACCGAGGGTTGCATGTAGAGTGCAGAACCACATACTTCCTGACCATTTGAGGGGGAATGCATATGATGGATGTTTGACTCTTACACAATATCGGAAGATGGAGCATGAACTACGACGGAGTTGAAACTGAGAAAATATCATAAAATCCGTGTAATTTGATGACCCGCACAATGCCACCTCCATCCAACAAATACACAACGCTAGTGTGAAGATGATGAAACACACCGAAGGAAGTGGATCACTTCAACAAGAAATCTACACATTGAAGGAATGCGAACACAATGTGAATGCAATGAGAAGTCCGGACTCAGATGATCGAGGTTACCGACTTTTTTCTCCCGCATCTGGACTCTAGGCATATTCTAAACATGAGACGCATGTTGTGGTGATTTGGTCGTAATTTTTTTATTAATCTTTGATACATATAAACTCAGTTACTTGTGATATTACTGATTTTGGAACCAAGGAGCAACAATTACTTTCTCTCTCTTATTACTATAGATATGTTATGTTATTTATGCCCCAGTTGGCCGACCCATGCCAATCGGTTGACCAGTGTATTTTCCTCCTCAAAGTGATTTTTTGATTTTGCCCTTTGTTCCTTTGTCTTCAATTTGATCGACCGAACAGTGCCTACCAATCGGCCGATCGATATGTTTTCTATTTTCTCTTTTTGTGTTATTTTATTTTGTTTTTATAATTAATATGTCAAGGCATATCACTTTTTTCTCTGAATTTGATCTTGACCCTATTAATACAATTGAGCCTTGCAATTATTTGCGAAATCCAAGATTCACTTCTAAGCCCTCATAAAGCTTCGACTCTAGTTTGACAGCAATAGTTCAAAATCTTACAATGATGAAGAAATGATCAAACGAACAATATTTCAGACATGAAAAAGTAATAATGAAACGACATGTATGGATCGGTACATCCTTATTGTTCACATAACATCATAACATTAATATTCTAATGTTAGCAACCTATGTGAAATAATACAAGACAACTTAATAAGTAAAACAATCATAGTAAGTACACATACCTGACTATCCACCTTCTCCGGATCACTCTGCAACTTACTTACCAATAGAAAAAATATCGAAGTAGACAGTAAAGTTTTAAGTTCAACAATCCTAAATCATATCGAAGTACATAGACCTGATTGTCTTTTGTCTTACATGTTGGTATTTTCATTCAAGGAACGCCAAACAATGTAAGCTTCCCTTAGTAAAGAAATCTAGAGTTCATAACCAAAAACACATAAACAATAGTAAAAGTTTGGACATGTAAATATAAAACATAGATTTTTCTAAACCGAACATCAACTAATAGAAAAATTTCAAGAAGGAAATCATTTCCAACTATCCTATACACTTTAAAGTAAAAGTTTAGCATCCTTCACAAACGCTTATTCACAAGACTTAATTAATAACAAAAATTATGGGAAACATATTTAAAATTTTAAAAAATTATAATATATTTTTTGAATTTTTCATATAGATGCATATTCAAACTAAGCTAAACTAATCTATCATGCAAGATGCAACTACACTAACATGCAAAATTAAACTCAAGAAAACAAATAAAAGAAAAATGAACAAGAAAAAAAATAAAACCATGTTATGAAACACATATTTACAAATGAATTGTGAATACATCCTAATATCCTACCCCGTACTTAGAAATTTATATTGTCCACAATGTAAGCATAAGAAAAGGAAAGAAGGTACTTACAATGCAATTATGTCAAAAAGGTGATGAATTTGAAGAAGCAAAAGAAAGGTATTATCCCTATAAGGCACTTAACACACAATTAGTGATAAAACATTATACCAAAGAGAAAAACTAAGGAAAAGAAAACATTTCAATGGGATGCCTCTCATTAAGCGCTAATGGTTAAAAGATAGTAGACTCGAACAATCTTAACGAATCCACGTGCTCGAGTCAAGAAGCTGGGTAGGTGCAAACTTCTCAACCGAAAACTTAGCATGGTACTTCCTTAGCCTATTTTCATTCACCATAAACCCTTTCTCTCCATCTCTAACAATATCCATAGCCAAATGATCATCGATCTTCTCGATCACATAAGGCCTTTTTATCTTGACTTGAGTTTACCTCGAAAAAGCTTCGATCTCGGATTGTAGAGCAATACAAGATCTCCATCCTTGAGATCCTTTGAGACAATGTTCTTGTCACACCACTTCTTGGTTTGCTTCTTGCCATCACCTTTTTTTTCAAGTATGTTCATTGTGGCATTAGGCACGGGGTGATACTTTCAATTTACTTAAAGCATCTCTACAAGAAATACCAACTTTCTTTTCTTGGACTACCTTCTTCAAGTAAGGTTAAATGGATTACTAGTCACAATGGATAAGTGGAAATCCTTTGTCACCTCATTCTCCATTCTCACATTATAGACTTCAATTTCTAGCCTCGATTTCTTGTGGCCATTGAGAAATTGAATCTAATTATCTCATCATCAACTTTGACGGCAAGCTCACCATTCTTCACATCTGTTGAAGTACCGGCGGTTGCTAGGAAGGGTCTTCTAAGTATGATAGACACTTTGTCATCTTCTTCAATATCAAACACCACAAAGTCCACCGGAAGGATGAATGTTCCCACCTTAATTGGCACATCTTCAATGCAAATTGAATGTGTTACTGACCTATATGCCATGTTGAACACCATCATCATCGGTTTAGGATCTCCAAGATCCAAACTCTTGCAAAGCGAGAGAGAAAATGACACTCGCACTTGCCTAAAGTCACCCAAGGGTTCAGGTGTGTTCGTTCCTAAGTCCATCGGAGCACTAAAAGTGCCCGATTCCTCTTTCTTTTCCGCCCTATTCCGGTTTTTTATGTGAAAAGTGTTCTATCTAGTCATCTTCCCCTCTCCAAACTCATCAAGGCTTCCGTTGTTGAAGAGTATCTATTTTGGG
Source organism: Fagopyrum homotropicum (assembly GCA_033239125.1). Taxonomy (NCBI): domain Eukaryota; kingdom Viridiplantae; phylum Streptophyta; class Magnoliopsida; order Caryophyllales; family Polygonaceae; genus Fagopyrum; species Fagopyrum homotropicum. The sequence goes on from BSWB01000008.1 coordinate 70,546,264, forward strand.
AACTTCTCACAAGATGGAATTTCCTTCAAAGCTTCAACAAAAAGACTGTTAATATATATTTTTCTTATTTTTTCCATTAACTTACCAAATTACTTGTCTAGCATGGTTCTAGCTCTCCTTTGAAGGAAAGAAAACGGAAGCTTGTATGGGAAAGGTGCAACATATTTTGGCCCATCTTCTTTAGTTGGCGCATACTCTTTTCTTGATTCATCTTCCACTTCTACAACTTTTCCTTGCCCTTGTCCTTCACTTACGTTTCTTGGACGGCTTGAGGGGCCTCAAGTTGCTTCCAACTTCTCAAGTTCACTCCATGACAATAAATTTTCATCATAATTTTGCAATTATCTCTTGGATTAGTCTCCCTGTTTCCCGGAAGTTTTCCGAGTGGTCTTGAAGAGCTCGTCGCTTGTTGAGCAAATTGTTGCTCAAGCATCTTTTGTCCCTTAGAGTGATAGGATGTTGTATGTGTTAGCTTGTAGTTCATTTGAAATTATCTCGATCTTGGTAGCTTGAATTTCATTTGAAATTCCCCTCACTTCGGTCTTGGTAGCTTGGAGTTCATTTGTTATTGTATCCACCTTGATTACGAGCTTCTCCATCATTAGTTAAAGGTTGAGATTGGGAGGTTCTTGCCTTTATTGAGGAGGAACATAGGATTGGGAGGGTTGTAAGATTAATATTTGAATTTATTCGGAGAAATATGTGGTCTTTCTGGAACATAAATGTTTTGTAAGGGAGGGTTGAAGATTTGGTTCGGAGGCCTTTCTGCTCCACATGTGTCCCCATAAGAGAAGTTGAGATGGTCTTTTTGCTTGTTGTACCGGGGTAGCTCTCATTTGGCCCCCTTCCGACATAACTCACATTATTCTCTACTTGTTGCTCGTCATTAACTTAATTGTACAAATCACATGTAGAGATTGAATGTCCCACACTTGCGCAAAATTAGCATGGGATGATGGCCTTGGCATTAGCAACTTTAGGCTCCATCTTAGTCACCTTGTTTTCTTCAATAACTTCATCAACCTTTTCATTTGGGTTTCTAGGGCATCAAGCTTTGGATCTTTCACATGACTATCTTCAAATTTGAATTACTCGTCCTTCCTTGAGGAATATTAACTTTCACAATGCTTGACATGCTCTTTTATAAATGCCCAAGCTTCATCAATCTCATTCTCTAGAATGATTCCTCCCGACAAGGAGTCAATCTTGTCTCGGTTTGTATCATCAAGCCCCTTATAGAAGATCTCTTGTAGTGCAACTTTAGCTTGACCATGGTCAGAACAACTAAGCAAACTATCCTTAAATTTCTACCATGCTTGATGTATGTTGTCACCATATTCCATCTTGAATGAGTTGATCTTAATTCTTAATTATGCGGTCCGTTTTGGAGGAAAGAACTTGTTGAGATATTCGGATCACAACTATTCCCATAAAGTGATTGAACCAAAGGGAAATGAGTTGTAACATTGTTTGGCTCGGTCTTTCAAAGAAAGAGAAAAAAAACTGTCAACTTTTGCTCAGTTGACCAACTCCTCTCATCTTGACGGTTCATGAGTTCATTATAGGTAGAGAGGTGAAGGTGAGGTGATACAAGGATAAACCGTTGTTGAGTCCCGATCTTTTAACACCAAAGAGATAACATGTAACAATCCTTATTACAAGGATTGATCTAATGAGGGGAATATGATGAGGGGGTTGGCTGGGCAAAAAGGATGAAACGGGTGGGGTGTGATCCGATGATGATGGTGGATCGATAATTAGATAGATAAGATTGAACCCTTTGAAATGGCTTGGAGCACACTAGGGCAACTGAGGCCCGAATACACAACCAATAATGATCGTAGAACCCTTCCACTACAATCTTTGTCAATGGAATCGCCATCCAAGAGCACGAAAAGGAGACTTGTGAATGGTATGAGAAAAAAATTAACTTGTAGACACAAGTAGAGAAACGAAAATAACCCAAGCCATAGGGTGGACGAACATCTCTCTCTTTCCACGTCGGAAGAACATTTTGAATGCCAAAAACAAAATATATTTCATATGTGTTGAATTGTCCTAACAAAAGAGGCCGGAATCCCTATATATATATATAGGATTGTCAAAATCTATCTTTTAACTATAAGATCTATCCTAAGATAGGATAAGATATTTCTAAGATAACATAAAGATCTATCTTAAGATAAGATAAGATTTATCTTAATATAAGCTAAGATCTGAAATATACCTCTATCTATCTAAGATAAGATAATATCTCTCAAGATAAGATAAGATCTCACAAATATAACTTTAAGTCTCCTTTTTAGATGACTTAAATAATGTAAAGATAGATATATATAAATGTGGGCTGAAAATATAATAGAAGGCACATAACTAGCACATAACCCATAATTAAAACGAGTTCATTATGGGCTGAAAAATAAGATCCAGTGAGTCTAAATTCAACATAGGATCAATTCATCGTCTCTTCCTTCCACACATTTACTTGCATGAGAAATATAGCTTCCATGCATACGTGTAGAGGTGTCAAACGGGGCCAACGGGTTGGGTTCGGGTCGGGTCACAACAAGCTTAGGTTGAAATGGGTCGGTTCAAAAAAAGGCTTGGCTAATAACCGGGTTGGGTCGGTTTGGGACGGGTATCGATTGTTCGGGCTATATCGGATTATCGGGTAGCTCGGTTCTCGGGTCATAACGGGTCGGTTTAGCTCGGTTCTTGATAACTGTGTCAAACAGGGCCAGCAGGTGTCAGTTCGAGTCAGTCACAACAAGCTCGGGTTCAAACGGGTCGGGTTCAAACGGGTCTCTCTTTTTAGCGGTTTGTTTCGGGTCGGTCGGTTTGGATCGGGTATCAATTGTTCGGGTTCAAATGGGAAGGGTCAAAACAATCTCTCTTTTTAATTGTTTGTTTCGGGTAAAGTCGGTTTAGATCGGGTATCAATTTAGGTTAATACCGGTTTGGATTGTGTATCAATTAATTTGATTATGATCAATAACCGGCATATCATTAATATAATTTTATATTAATCAACTATTACTTTCTTAAACTAGTGGGAAACACAATATAAATTATATGATACTTTATTTGAATGTATCTACTTATCATTTTTCACCGAATCGGATAATAATTTGTGGATATTTGGTTGATCTGTTTGATCCAAATATAAAACATTGTATTTGAAAACGATTCTAGTCAGATCGGATAATTATCCACGAATACTTGATTGATTTGTTTGATCGGAATGATTTTAGCGTGATTTGTTTGATTGAAAATGAGTTTAACTAGACCTGGATATCCGACCGATCCATTTGATTCATATAACTAATGTGATTGATCCATTTGATTCATATACCTAATGTGACTTATCCATTTGATTCATATATGTTTTTTCCCCTATTTTGTTTGTTATAAAGTGTACACTAAAGTATATCATAGTCAATTAGTCACGTAACTTAACTCAAATGAAAGTGAAAATCGTATAATTGATACAATTTTTTTTAAAGAAACATATTTTAAACACTTTAAGACATCTTTTCTCGAACAAGGTAAAAAAAGTTAATACTTAAAAAATGTCATCATATATACTTATACAGTTATACTATGTATTATGTAATATATATATTTTTAATACTTGTATAGGAAATCAAAGATTAAAGTTGAAAAATATTTCTAATAAGTAATTAGTAAACCATTAGTTAAAATCAAAATTTATTTTAATGAGTTAAAAACATTGTTACCTTACATTTATCATGTCTGAGTTGCAGAATGTCATTATAAACTTATAGTTATAGTATAAAATATGTAATATGTGTTTATGTATATATAGACAATATAATAAATAAAAAAATTATCTTTAAAATTCCTATTCTTAAAAATTATAGTATGAATTATGTATTTATGTGAAAAACGATTTTAATCGGTTTGACTAATTATCCACAAATATTTGGGTGATTTGTTGATCGAGATGATCTTTAACCAGATTTGGATATCCGACTTATAGAATAGATTATGTAATATGTATTTAATATGTCATTATAGACTTATAATATGGATTATGTCATTATAGACTTATCGGGTTATTTCGGGTCGGGTAACTTCGGGCCGGATTACTTCGGGCTATCGGGTTACTTTGGGCTATCGGGTCACTTCGGGTCGGGTTACTTTGGACCGGGTTGCTTCAGGTCGGGTTATTTCGGGCTATCGGGTCACTCGAGTCGGGCCACTTCGGGCTATCGGGTTACTTCGGGTCGGGTTATTCAGGCAATCGGTCATTTGGGCCGGGTTACTTCGGGTCATTTATTACTTCGAGTTAAATCGGTTTCAAGCGGGTCGGTTACGGGCATTCTATTTTTCAAAATTTTCGGGGTCAGGTCGGATTCGGGTTCATCGGGTCGGTTTCACGGGTCGGGTCAACTTTTGACAGCTCTACATACGTGATTCTTGATATCTTCCATCTTCAATAAACGGTCTTCTTTTCTCTTCAAGAGATGATCTTCATATCTTTCCTCTGGATGTACTTCATTTCTCTCCTAGGAATGCTTTGATTCTTCATCTTCTCCTCCTTAAAGTGCTCTTTACTCCTTGCTTCCTTGATTCCTAGCTTCCTAGCTTTCATTGTAATGGTATTGAGCTGAGCTAGGTCCGGAGATGCTCTTGCATAATCCTCCCCTTCTTAAAAATGATTCAACCACGAATCCATGATATCGTTGTTAGCACTTTTCAAAGGCGACATCCATGAATACCTAACACCTAGAGCCGTCAAAAGTTGATCCGGCCCAAACTGGGCCGACAAACCCGAATCCGAACCCGACCTGACCCCAAAAATTTTGAAAAAAGAGAATATCTGGAGCCGACCCGCTTGAAACCAATCTAACCCGAAGTAATAAATGACCCAAAGTAACCCGGCTCAAATGGCCCGACTACCCGAATAACCCAACCTGAAGTAACCCGATTGCCCAAAGCGGCCCAACCCGAGTGATACGATAACCCGAAGTAACCTGGACCAAAGTAACCCGACCCAACGTGACCGAATAGCTCAAAGTAACCCGATAGCCCGATGTAACCAGACCCAAAGTAACCCGGCACAAAGTAACCCGATAAGTCTATAATGTCATAATCCTTACTATAAGTTTATATTATAACTCTATAATGACATATTAAATACATATTACATAATCCATTCTGTAAGTCGGATATCCAAATTTGGTTAAAGTTTCGAACGACAAATCACCCAAATATTTGCGGATAATTATTGAAACCGACTAAAATTGTTTTCACATAAATACATAATCGATACTACAATATTTAAGAATATACATTTTAAAGATAATTTTTCATTTATTATATCGTCTATATATATATATACATAAATACATATTACATATTGCATAATCCATACTAAAACTAGAAGTCTATAACGATATTCTTCAACTCTGACACGATAAATGAAAGGTAGCGATAATTTTAATTCATTAAAAAACTTTTAATTTTAACTTATGGTTTACTAATTACTTATTAAACATATTTTTCAACTTTACTTTCCGAATTCCTATAAAAGTATTAAAGTATACACATTGCATAATACATAGTTAATTGTATAAGTATATATAATGACGATTTTTAAGTATTAACATTTTTACCTTGTTGGAAAAAAGATGTGTTTAAGTGTTAAAAATAAGTTTCTTTAAAAAAACTTGTGTCAACTATACGTGTTTCACTTTTTTTGGATTAAATTATGTAACTAATCGACTATGATATATTTTATTTTACACTTTACAACAAACAAAATAGGAAAAAAACATATATAGATCAAATGGATCGGTCACATTAGATATATAGATGAAGTGGATCACTCACGTGAGATATATAGATTTAATGGATCAATTGGATATCCAGATCCGATTAAAGTCATATTTAGTAAAATGGATAAGGCCAAATCATTCCGATCAAACAAATCACCCAAATATTCGCAGATAATTATCCAATCTGACTAAAATCATTTTCACATACCATATTTTTTAATTTGCATCAAACACATCAACCAAATATCCATGAATAGTTATCCGATTCGGTGAATAATGATAAATAGTTACATTCGAATAAAGTGTTACTTTCAAATAGAGTGTCAAATAATTTATATTGTGTTTCCCACGAGTTTAAGAAAGTAATAGTTGCTTAATATAGAAATTAAATTAATGATATGACGGGTTATTGCTCATAATTAAATTAATTGATACACGATCCAAAACGGTATTAACCTGAACAATTGATACCCGATCTAAACCGACATAACCCGAAGCAAAGCGCTAAGAAGAGAGATTGTTTTGACCCTGCCCGTTTGAACCCGAACAATTGATACCCGATCTAGGGCTGAGCATTTCCGGATATCCGATCCGGCAAACATTAAAAAGTCCAATCCGACAATACCCACATATCCGACAATTTTATCCGGACGGATATCCGTTCCGAAGATCCGATCCGGGCATTTATTCTTAGAATAGTCGGATATATCCGATCCGATCCGACTTTTTCCTCCAAAGTCAGATCCGTATCCGATCCGATGAATGCCCGGATCGGATCGGACTCGGATCATCAATTGCCGGATATCTTCGGATTTAGATTTTTTCAGATCGGATCTTTGGATTTGCGGATCGGATTAGTCGGATTGGATATTTTTGCTCACCCCTAACCCGATCCAAACCAACCCGAAGCAAACCGCTAAAAAGAGAGAGATTGTTTTGACCCGACCCGTTTGAACTCGAGCCTATTGGCCCTATTGTGGCCGACCCGAACTGACCCGTCGGCCCTATTTGACACCGCTATCAAGAACCAAGCTAAACCGACCCATTATGACCTGAGAACCGAGGCTACCCGGTAAGTTGTTTTAACCGTACAATCGATACCCGGTCCAAACCGACCCGACCCAAAACAATCCGGTTATTAACCAAGCCTTATTTTGACCTGACCCGTTTCAACCCGAGGTTGTTGTTGCCCGACCTGAACCCGACCCATTGACCCCATTTGAAACCTCTAATATAATATCCTTAGTTTTATAGGGACCCCACCCCTGCGCTTGAGCTTGGCCGCAAGTGCGGCGCTGCACCCACGGCACTAAGGACCCGTCCCCACGGTTTGCAGGGTGCGCACCAACTTCTTTGACCTTTTTCTTTTTCCATTTCTTCTCCTCTAACTCTTGACTCTCTCTCTCTCTCTCTCCTATGAGATGGTTTGCTCCAGACTTCATCTTCTCCATCTTCTCCCACATTCTTCTTTCCTCTTCCTCTTCTTGCCTTGGTTTCTTCCTTGGTTTCTTCTTGATCATCACCAAGAGGAGCTTTGGTGTATGTTTGATATTGATTCTGATGATGAGGTTGGTGTTGTGTGTTGTGGCTTGAGAAACCATGCTTGTAAGGTTTCGTTCTGAGTTGTTGAGGTAGGTTTCTTCCTCCCTTCTTCCTTCCTCCTTTCTACTTTCTTCTAAAGCTTAGGAATTCCCACAAGTTGATCTTGTGCTGGCCTTTCTGGAAAGGTAATGATGTTTATATATGTATATGTGATACCTTTGGCAATAGAATAAGTGAAGAGATCGACTGAGAGATTGAAGAGAAGTAGAGAATCGTCCCTTTTACTTTTTGCCGCCCTCGCGCCTTGACAACGCCGCCCCCACGGAAGTAGGAGTGTCACCGCCCCCGCAGTTGAGAGCCACTTCCCTTGCGGCGTCACCGCTCTTGTGCTTTGTTGTTTCCGCAAGTGCGTTTGTCTAAGACATACCAAGTGTGGTATGTGTTTTTTCTTTCCTTTTGGCTTAGCTTGACAATGAGGCTAGGCTAGTGATGTGTATGATGAGCTTGATGATGTATATGTTGAGGTTATGCCTTAGGCATTTGTGAGCTATGATGAGTTATCGAGGTTCGGTTATGGTTTATGTTTAGGTCCGATCATGGAGTGTAGGAGTGTTTGCTCCAAAAGGCGTGTGTGTGCAAATAAGCTTTAAGTTTATATCCAAGAATTCAGCCTAACGATAGCGAATCCGCAGTGTACAAATTAATCGTAGTATGGGCTGATATTCCGGAGTCGATCTAAGGGAATCGGTGAGAACAAGCAATAAAGGTAATCTAACTTGGGTAGCAAGCAATGCAACGATAACAATAAAGAATATAAACGCAAGAATAATGGGAATGAAGATTCTAAGGATCCAAGTATCCGGTTACGGTATTCGATTCAAGATGTCTAAGGATGTGTTCTGACAGAGCTGGATAGCAAGGTATGTATATCTTCGGTAGGTTGTCGTCTGGGTTAAGATCCGACTTCCCTATATGTCCCACGCAAAGGATTCTACTTAACGGATGTTGAGTCTCGTCAAGAAAAGGTCACAAGGATAAAAATTTAGCTCTCGCACCAACCAAAACCCAAGGAAAAGAAAGATAAAGGGTAAAGGATACGACACTCCTCTCACCTAATAGAGTGTTTTGAATCCCCTATCACGTAGAGATTGTAAACACTCACAATCGACAAAGCAAAGGCCAGAAAAGGCTAACAGAGGTAGGATTTAAGCAATCTTGAACTTTGGATAAAGGCAAATGCGAAACGTGCAAGATAAAGGAAACCACAGGCAGATCTTGGGAAACCACGGCCGTGGTTCCTTAAGAACAGGCCGTGGAAATCCTAGTTCGAGGGTTTCGTCTCACAACTCTTAGGGTCCGATCTGTTAAGGATCAATCTATCATCATCTATACCACAACCATCAACCCTTCACCCTAGAATCGCAGGGGTTCAGCCAACAATCATCATTCTGTCATCATCTATACCGCAAGAACTTCTTCAATCTCCTCTAATGGTAAAGCAATCCTTTCCAATATACGGAAAAATGGATTCCAAGATCGCCGTCCTTCCGACCTAAAGCGTGATATTCGTCCAAAGCGAGATATCCGTCTATGACGTGATATAGCGTGGTCCCTCGAAATGCAGCCGTCAACCTCCTTTTATAAAATAAAATTAGGTTAAATGGCTCCTTCCTTTCTTGCTGACGTGGCAATTAACGTAACGGACTTTTACGAAGAAAACCACGGGTGACGTCATCCTCCCGTGGTGACTCTCGACCTTCGCTTCCACGTGTGAAATTCAATTAATCATCAAAATCCCGACCGTGGAACTTCTTTCTTGACCATGGTTCTTCCTTTTCGACGCTTTTCACCTTGGCTTCACTTCATACTTCTTCCAATGGCATTCCAACTCTTCACAACGAAATCCTCATCGACCAATGCTCAGTGAACGACCCCTTTCCACTCCATTTCAGCTCCAATTCACCTAATATCACAAAAACCTTGTGTAGATCTCGATTCCAAGATAATAGGTGAATATACTCGATAAATGCTATGAATGCATGTCCTCATACTCAAAGAAAGGGGAATCTCCTAACCTTGGTAGTATTTGATTGTGTGTGCCTTGCTGATGCAGGACTGATCGTTTCCTCGAGGGGAAACTATGACCACGTGGTTCAGGTGTACGTTTGTGTCAGGTAAGTCCAATAAGTCCATTGGACTTACTTAGTTGTTATGAGTTTGAATGATTGTGTATTAGCATGAAATATTGCGATATTCTAGGCACTTATTTTGGTTGTTTTCTCTCATTATTGTGTACATGGATGAAGTTTAGAAGCAATTGTTAGCTTGTTCCTCTATTATTGTCGATATGGATGTCTACACTAGCTTTGTGTTGATTGTAGGCGAAAAGGAGCTAAATGGGAGCTATTAAGAGAGAAAAGAGAGGATTCGATCATATCCGAGGATTATGAACACATCAAGGAAACTAAAGATGGAGCTAGGATCAAGAATGTCACGACACAAAGGAAACTACAAGCATTTTACACTTCTACTCCCTGAATTACGGCCGTAGAAGAGTCCACGCTCTAAACCACGGCCGTGGATCTTGGCATCATGAGCGTGGAGCATTCCAGTAAGTTACACGGCCTAAAGTACGGTCTTTGAAGTCACAAGAGACCGTAATCCACTTCCACGCTCTAAACCACGGTCGTGGAAACCCTTGAGACCGTGATTTAGGCGATCTTTTGACGAGTCTTCATTTGCCACGTTATTTACGTGATGGGCTGGGACGGTTACCTTTTCCCCGTCTTATAAAAAGGTCAAAAAAGAGAGTTTTGGACATCCGCGCTTACGGCAATTTAATCTCGCAACATTTGCGATTGATTCCGCGGAGATGCTGACGGCCGCTTACCTTGCTTGGAGCATTCTCGCCTAGGGTGGATTGAAGATCGCCGAGGGTTTTAACCTCTTTCTTAGGTTTTGATATTGGAGACGGATTGAGAACCTGTTCTTCATACTTACCTTAGATCATTGTGAGGTTTTGTGTTCTATATTCTGAATCCATTCATTATCGCTTCTTGTATTCGGATTTGAGAATTGGTTTTGAAGTTTTATTAAGTATTCGAGGGTTTTCATCTTTTATTCCTTTTGATTTGAATATTGATATCAAGACAATGATTATTGACTAAAACCCTTTAGCAATTCTAAGGTGAAGGGTTGATAGTTGTGGCTTAGATGATGATAGATCGATCGCAAATTGATTAGACCCTGAGAGTTAGAGAGATCTCGTCGACGAACCCAAATCACGGCCTGTTCTTGGGTGTCCACGGCCGTGGTTCTCAAGATCTGACCGTGATTTACCCTAGTTTACGAACTTTGCTTTTACTTTGATCCAAGGTAAAATATTAGCTTTAATCTAGTCTAGGTTTTTCCTTTTCTAGGTAGTAGTGAAACTCATCACCCTCTATTTCGATTTCGAGTGTCACAACCTTAATCGTTTTAGTTAGTCTTGATCCTTGGGTTACAAGTGTGGGTATTTGAGATTAATTCTTGTCCATAGATCCTTTCTATACTGAAGCCTCAACAACCTTTATAGAGAATGTCTTTAGATAAGTCATATAAAGTCTTGGAACTTCACCGTACATTACTTTACTTTAGCATACCTTTGCAACTCTTAACTCTGTCCTTAGTTCTTTAGTATATTTTGAATCGATTGCCACAATTGGATACCTGGATCTTTAGGGTTGCTGTTTTCCCAATATTCACAAAGCTTTACCTTTTATTTGCTCGATAACTTGAGACTTGGTTTTGTTTCACCAAATCCATGTGATCGATACTCTGGAATATTTGCTAATCTACGTCGATCCGTACACTGCGGGTTCGCTTGGTTTTATTCTAGTTTTATAAATTTAAGACTTGATTGTACGCACGTTTTAGGGCGAACTAGTTTTTGGCGCCGTTGCCAGGGATTTGGTCTAAACCAAACTTTGGTTTTCGGTTGTCGAGGTTGGGAGCTTTGCTCTTGTTATTTGATATCTCTTGTGATTGTTATTTGTAGGTTCTTTTAGGTATATGCGCAGGTCTAGATCCAACAAAGACCTCGTACCTTTTGATCCGGAACTTGAGAAAACTCTTAGGAAGAAAGCCAAGGAAAGAAAGATGGCTGAAAATAAAGAGAGAGATGTTCAAGCGGAATTAGACAAATCTCAACGTCAACTTAGGTTGAGTGAGAAAGCTCGTAGAGATGCGGAAACAAGTCATCAATTCCAAATTGATGAACTTAGAGCTATTAGAGTGGAATCATCCGATGATGAGGAATTTGATCCGGATATGCCACCACTAGAGCAGATTGATCCAACGATCTATCCAGTCCGGATTAATTCAATACCAACCGCTATTCCTCGTGTCCCAGCTAGGGGTGCGAGAGCCGCTCGTGTAGATGAAGAGCCAAGAACTCTTGGCCAAAGGATGGATCCGATTCAACAACCACGCCGTCTAGGTGTGAACTTTGATGCTGACGATATTCAGGGGTTTAGCTTTAACCCACAAGTAATTACCATCGTTCGCCAAAGCCAGTTTGGAGGAACGAGTGTCGAATCTCCACATCAACATTTACAGAATTTTGAGATTACGATGGAGACGATGAAGCCAAAGAAAGCAACCACCAACAATTACAAGAACAAGCCATTCTTCTTCTCTTTGAAAGGAAAAGCTTTATCTTGATATCAAGCTCTTCCAAATGGAAAACTTGACATATGGGAGGATATATCTTCGGAGTTCCTAACCAAGTTCTTTCCGCCATCCAAGACAACGAAGTTGAGAGGTAAAATCAATGCTTTTTCTATGAGATCTAATGAAAGTTTGTTTTAGTCATGGGAAAGGTTTCAGGATTTACTATTGGATTGCCCACACCATGACATTTCCAAATTGGGGTTGTTGGAGATATACTACAAGGGGCTAGATGTGGAAACACAATTCAAGCTTCAATCCCTTTCATGTGGTTCATTCATGGACATAAGAGAAGATGATGCTTGGGTCTTCGTTGAGAATCAAGCCCGAGTCATTGAGAAATACTCTTATCGGAAGGTAGAAGCTAACCAAGTGGAGCAAGGAGCGAAGCTAACACAAGCTGCTCAAACTCAAATCTTTTCTCTCAACACCGAGATTAAAGAATTAAAGGAAGTCATCAAGGCTAGCTTTCCAAAGCCTAAGGAGCAAGGTGTTGGTTATTTAGGAAACAACAATAACCATAGCAGGAATGAGAACACCAATCGCAACAACCGGAGAAACAACCGGAACAATTGGAACAACAATAACCGGAATAACAATTGGAACAATTGGCGTTCCAACCAACAACAAAATTCCGGTAATTCTTATCCCAATTCAGGAAATTCACTAACTCCACCATCTTCTTCTTCCATTCCTTTGAAAAGCCAGGGGCAAACATCTAATAGTGGAAGTACTTCAGGGAAAAAGAAGCCCAATCCCATGCTGGAAACAATCTTGGAAAAGCTTCAAGGGCTGGAGAGTCACATCACTAAGGTTGATAAAGCTCAAAAGGTTTTAGAAAACCAAATGTTTAGCAATGCTGAGGAAGTTCCTAGAAATCAAGGAAAACTTCCAGCAAAGACGGAGGATAACCCGAAAGGAAGGGTGATGGCTATCACAACTAGGAGCGGAACAACAACCACCGACCCGCAGCCTAACTTTGTTGAAGTTCCCGTCGAAAAGGAGAAGGAAAAGGGGAAGGAGAAGGAAGACATCTACATTCCTCCTCCAGCTTACAAACCTCCCCTACCATTTCCACAATCTAGAGCAAGAGCGCGTCTTGACAAGTAATTCGGTAAGTTCATTGAACTCATGAGCAAACTGCATATTAATATACCTTTCATTGATGCAATTGTAGGTATGTCAACTTATGGAAAGTTCTTAAAGAAGATCCTCTCTAACAAGAGGAAACTGGAAGACTTTGGAGAAGTCAAGATGAGTTCGGAATCATCGGATCTTATCAAAACGATGAAGGAAAAGATGCCCCCAAGCTGAATGATCCGGGGTCATTTTGTGTTCCAATCGGAGTAGGAGATGTCACATATGATGCGTTATGTGATTTAGGAGCAAGGGTTAGCATCATCCCGCTTGCCTTATGTAGGAAGATCGGTTTAGGTGAACCTAAACCGGTAAAGATGACGTTATACATGGCGGATCGATCCATAACTCGTCCCGTCAGTATCATTGAGGACGTCCCGGTCAAGCTTGGTAAGTTCTATGTTCCAATATATTTTGTTGTGCTTGACATTCCTGCAGATAGCCCAGTCCTGATCATACTCGGAAGACCGTTTCTTGCAACTTCCGGTTGTATGGTAGATTGCAAGAATGCTAGACTTGCCTTCGACATAGGAGAGGAGAAAGTAGAGTTTGTTCTTTCTACTTTGGTGAAAGAGCTGGCTTTTGAAGAGGATATGTTTAACATCCATGACAAAGAGGCATCTAGAGAGGAAGTAAGCTCGATTCTATTCAAGGATCCATTGCAAAAGGTGATCACTTTGAGCATTATGGAGAAAGGAAAAGAAGAGGAATGCAATGAGGAAATTGAAGCTTTGGAGGAGCTAAAAGAAGTGCATGAAGGAGAGTTTGAAAAACTCTACGATGGGTCAGAAAACGTGAGAAATCACGGCCAGTCGTGCTATTCCACGGCCGTAGTTTCCACCAACATGACCATAATTAGCTATTCAGAGGACTCCAGTAAGTTACACGGCCAAAACCACGGCCGTGGAACTATCAGAGGTGCCGTAATTGACTTCCACGCCCTAAACCACGGCCGTGGAGGAAATAGAGGTGCCATTTGGGAAAATCTGAGAACAATTACGTTCTTTCCACCAATGCTCTTGAGTCTTCTTCAACAACTTCTATACCCTTAGAGACTTCTAAGGAAGCATTGGACACTCTTCAAGAACCACTAGAGACTCCGATAGTGATGGAATTGAAGCCGCTTCCCACACATCTAAGGTACGCATTTCTAGGATCTAATTCTACCTTTCCGGTAATTGTTAGTTCCGATCTAAGTGACGATGAACATAGTCAGCTTATGGTTGTTCTAAGGAAACATAGGAAAGCCTTAGGTTACACTATAGAGGATCTAGTTGGAACTAAGCCTTCATTGTGTATGCATAAGATCCTAATGGAAGAAGACTTTAGAACTTCACGACAACCTCAAAGGCGGTTAAATCCGACCATGAAGGAGGTTGTAAAGAAGGAAATTCTTAAACTACTTGATGCAGGTATCATCTACCCTATCTTCGATAGCAAGTGGGTGAGCCCCGTACAGGTTGTTCCAAAGAAGGGAGGAATGACGGTTATCACCAACAAGAACAATGAGCTCATTCCTACAAGGACCGTGACTGGATGGAGAATGTGCATTGATTACCGGAAGCTAAACAATGCAACTAGAAAGGATCACTTCCCGTTACCCTTCATAGACCAAATGCTTGAAAGGTTAGCACAACATTCTCATTTTTGCTATCTTGATGGCTATAGTGGATTCTTTCAGATCCCGATTCATCCGGACGATCAAGAGAAGACCACATTCACGTGCCCATGGGGTACGTTCGCTTATAGGAGAATGCCGTTCGGGCTTTGCAATGCCCCAACCACCTTCCAAAGGTGCATGATAGCTATCTTCTCAGAGTACATAGAGGAGATCATGGAGGTTTTCATGGATGACTTTTTTGTTTATGGTTCCTCTTTCAATAATTGTCTCTCTAACCTTTCTCTTGTGCTACAAAGGTGTGAAGACACAACCTAGTTCTTAATTGGGAGAAGTGTCAATTTATGGTGAAGGAAGGCATTGTACTCGGACACTTAATCTCTACTAGAGGGATTGATGTAGATAAGGATAAGATAGAAACCATAGCAAAGCTCCCTCCTCCATCTTCGGTGAAGGGGATAAGAAGCTTTCTAGGACATGTTGGATTTTATAGACGTTTTATAAAGGATTTCTCTAAGATATCAAAACCGCTTACTAATCTATTGATGAAGGATGCAGTTTTTGATTTCTCACAGGATTGTTTAGATGCGTTTCATAAGATTCGGGAAGCTCTAATCTCAGCCCCGATCATTCAACCTCCGGATCGGAATCTTCCATTCGAGGTTATGTGTGATGCAAGTGACGTAGCTATAGGAGCTGTGCTTGGGCAAAATAAGGAAGGACGAACCCATGCTATCTAGTATGCTAGCAAGACGCTAGATGAAGCACAGCTTAATTACGCCACTATTGAAAAGGAATTTCTAGCTATTGTTTATGCTTTTGAAAAGTTTCGTTCTTATCTTGTAGGTGCAAAGGTGATTGTATACACGGATCATGCTGCGATCCGATATCTACTTGCAAAGAAAGATGCGAAACCAAGACTGATTAGATGGATTCTTCTCCTACAAGAGTTTGATCTAGAGATCCGTGACAAGAAGGGTTCGGAAAATTCTGTTGTGGATAATTTGAGTCATCTACCACATCTAGAGGATGACGATCTACCTATAGATGACTCCTTTCCGGACGAGCATTTACACATCATAGAGGAGTGCATCGACAAGATAACTAAAGGTAACAAACCATGGTTTGCTGATTTTGTTAACTATTTGGTTTGTCAGGAAATACCACCCGGACTATCCTATGCACAAAGGAAGAAGTTCTTTAAGGACGTCCGGTAATACTTTTGGAATGAATCTCTACTCTTCAAGAGAGGTCCCGACGGCATCATTCGAAGATGTATGCCGGAAGACGAGATGCAAAGCGTCATCCGTCATTGTCATTCACTACCTTGTGGAGGACACGCTAGCTCGAACAAGACTAGCGCTAAGGTATTGCAATCTGGATTCTTTTGGCCTACTTTATTTAAAGATGTGCAAACCTTTGTTTCCTGCTGCGATGCTTGTCAAAGAACAGGGAACATATCTAGGAGAAACGAAATGCCTCTTAACAACATTCAGGAAGTAGAGATCTTTGACATTTGGGGAGTAGACTTCATGGGACCTTTCCCATCATCTTGTGGAAACCAATACATACTTCTAGCTGTAGATTATGTTTCGAGATGGGTTGAAGTAATTACCTCTCCAACTAATGATGCCAGGGTTGTGGTTAAGTTCTTTAACAAGACTATTTTCCCAAGGTATGGGACACCACGGACTATCATTAGTGATGGAGGCTCTCACTTCATTGCCCGACGATTCGAAGCTCTACTAGCTAAGTATGGGGTGACTCACAAGATCGCCACCCCTTATCATCCACAAACGAGTGGACAAGTGGAGATTTCGAATCGGGAGATTAAGAAATCCTAGAGAAAACAGTTTTGAAGACAAGGAAAGATTGGTCTTTGAAGCTAGATGATGCATTGTGGGCATACCGGACTGCATACGAGACTCCCATAGGAACGACACCATACAACCTTGTGTATGGGAAGTCTTGTCACTTACCGGTGGAGCTGGAACATAAAGCGTATTGGGCGGTTAAATGGTTGAACTTCAGCATGAAGGAAGCGGGTGAGAAGCGCCTCTTGGACCTTAACGAGCTTGAAGAACTTCGCTTAAATGCCTACGAGAACTCCAAGATTTATAAGGAGAGAGCGAAGCGTTGGCATGATAAGCATATCATTCCAAAGGACCTCAAGGAAGGAGATCAAGTTCTCTTCAATTCAAGACTTCGTCTCTTTCCAAGTAAGCTTAAGTCTCGTTGGACTGGACCTTATCTAATCAAACATGTTTTTCCCCATGGCGCAGTTGAAGTATGGGGTGAAAATGGCGGAAGCTTTAAGGTGAACGGTCAACGACTCAAGAAGTATTCACCGGAACTCCAAGCTGAGGAGTTCGCACCTACCACACTCGAATAGGTGCAAGTACGGTCTAGCTACGGACCTTAAACAAGCGCTTCTTGGGAGGCAACCCAAGGTATTGCACTTATGCTTTTGTTTATCATTCATAGATTAGATTAGCTTAGTCGTTTTTGCTTTGTTTTTGCCCTCGATACCTCCCGGTATGTCGTGTTTTTGGATGTAGGAACAATGGAATAGGCAATGGGAAGGAAAAAGTTAGAAGGAATTGACGAAACTTGGATTCTGGCACATTACAGTGAGTTCCACGCCCTAAACCACGGTCGTGGAACCTACAGTGACCATAATTTGCAAAAGTCTGAGAAAAATCACCAAAACCACGGTTCCGTACAAAACCACGGTCGTGGAACACCCCGAGTGACCGTGATTTTCCAAAAATTTTACGTCCATTATATATACCACCTTCCTTCACAAAAACACCCCTATACCCAAATCCACGCCCCTCTTCCACGACCTAAAACCCGAAAAATCCCCCCATCTCGCAATCCTTCGTTCGGAAACCGTTTCGAGCGATTCTTGGTGCTAAAGTGAAGCATTTCCGATCATCTACAAGATCCAATCAACAAATCAAGTGGACAATCCCTGCAAAAGACGGAATTTGGATTCAAAGATCCAAAAACCTAGGTTTTTCTTCTACTTCTCTACTTTGTCAATTCGGGTCTATTTTTCGCAAGAACTTAGGCACATTGCATAGGATTGAGATTGAAATTAGTCTAGGACAGGCTTTGCTGAGTTTGGTGATTGATTTGTTGATATTTGAGCAAAACTGTGCCGAACCACGGTCTCTGTAGGTTCCACGACCGTGGTTTTGTAGAACAGACCGTGATTTTCTCTCTGAGATGGATTTGATAAGGAGAATGTCTACTAGAAGCAAGAAGAGGAAAGGTGATGCTTCCTCCTCCTCCCAAGTACCCCCTAGCGAGCCACCATCACCCCCACCTCCTAGAATTCCAAAAATCCACGAGGATTAACTCGATGCCTTAGAAAGGATTGAGAAGAGGGCGGTCATAGGACCACGCTACTTAGTTCTTGAGGAGTTAGAGCCGCTGAATGTGGTGAATGACCTGACTTGGCTTTTAGATAGAGCCGGTTTGATCGTCTTCTTCGCTATTAGGGAAGACGCATATGAGGAGATCACTAGGGAGTTTGTGATTTCTTTCGAGCATAGTGCTATGGATAGGACTGTTTCCTTTAGACTGATGGAGGAGAACTACGAGTTCTCGATCTTGGAGTTTGGAGCCTTCTTTGGGTTCCAAGAGACCTTCAATGGTCGTTTTCCTAGCGGTGTATACGCTAAGGATTTCTGGGAGGATATTGTCATGATCTATGCCAGCGAGGACCGCTGGCAGCCAACTGACACCAAGGCTAAGCTCATCCATCACTTAGCCTTGAAGATAGCCCATAGAGTCCTTTTTGAGTGACTTTTCCCTAGGACCGAGACCCATCAGAAGATTAAGACAGATGAGCTGTTCCTTCTCTACTCTATGCTGCACGGTAGACCTGCTTACTGTGCTACCCTCTTAGCCTCCACCATGAGTAAGCTCAAGAATAAGAGAGCCGGGAACATTGGATATGGCGGTATGGTTACCCACATTGCTAGACAGCTTGATATAGATTTTTTTACTTGCACTAGGATTGCAACGAGACCTTTGGGTCTCAATAGTTTGATGACGAGGGGTATCATCTTCCCTAGGCACCGCGGTCCACCTACCGCCGGCATGCCATGGGAGGAGAGAGGAGGTAGAGGCATTCCGTGGCTCCCTGAGTATTCCATTATGGCTGGATGCCATAATTGGAAGCAGACCTTCGCTGCTATGCATGCGAATAGGTTAGTAGCACCTCCCTACGTCCCCGATGAGGTACCGACTGCAGATGTTGAGGAGGTGAGGAGCAGGACTTTGGCACTTTCCTGGATCAGCCGGCACACTTCCCTGACCCTCCTAGGCGTTCACCACGACCAGTTGGACCTTCGGGAGCCTCTTCCTCTCGCCGTGCTAGCGTGAGTGAGAGGCCGCCATGGATAGACACTCCGCCCACTTGGTACGGAGTACAGTGGATGGAAGCTCCACCACCATGGTACAGTCAGGCACCAACAGCACCGGCGGCACCGACTCCACAGGACTCACCAGCATGGTACGGCCAGCCTCCGGCCTTGTATGAGCAGCTACCGGAGTGGGCTACCGACCTTTCTAGGCGAGTCGGTGACTTGGAGATCCGCCAGGACACTCGAGACGTACGGGCTGATGAGCATGATCGGATGATGAGAGACATCTACCGCCAGCAGTTTGGGCGTCATTTCAGCCCCGAGTTCCATCCATTTCCACCATTCCCACCACCACAGTGATGAGCTTAGAGGATTGATAGTTCAGCCGCCTCACCAACGTCTTTAGTGAGTTCATTTTCCTTTTCTTCTTTTCTTTATTTTTTTTCGAACATTGAGGACAATGTATGTTCCAAGTATGGGGTGGGGTGTGACTATGTGTTGTAATAACTCTACTACATTTGCTTCCGCTTGCTTCTATCCATAACACTTGCATGTTTCATTTTCATAGTCACACGTTTCATTACTGCATTGCATGAAAAAGTTTGAAAAACCCATAAAATTTGAAAATTTTGGAAAATTTGAAAGAGTTTTTGTGCTTCTAAGTTTAGAGATGACTTCTATGATAGTTCTTACTTGTGGAATGAATTTTTTGATGACAATTCTATGCTTAAACGGAGCAATAAATTGAAAAGAAATTGAATGTGTTGTTTATCCTTTCTTGCAAGTTTCATAATGTGAAAGTTCTATCTAAATCATATTGAGAAAGTGAAGTTGAAATCACATGATGAGTTCTTATACTTCTTTATGAAATGATTAAGGCAATTCGATTTTCTTTCTTCTTTCTTTGATCACTTAGCCCCACAATGAAAATAATTGCCCCCCTACCTATCCGGGAATTTGGAGGAGTTGATATTTGGCATGTTTGATGTGGGAGGGCCATGAAAGCAAATTTTTTCATTCAAAGAATAGAAGTAATAGGTTTGGGGAAGTCAATCATGACGATGAGTAACTCGGCACCATTCACATAGCCGGGTGTTTGTGTCTTGCCAAAGTCGGATTGAGCGATATTCCTAACGGATTATGGTATGTGCATCAAGGGTTTGAGGCATCTCAAAATTGAGAAACGCCGATCTCCTAGGCTTCGGTTTTTGTGCACCTCTATCCATCTTTCAAAAAGTAAAGTCGAAAAATAATGTGAAAAAGAAGAGAGCAAAGCTCAAAGTCGATGGTTTTGCAATTCAAAGTACAAAGAAAAAGAGTTGGGTTATTCATTTTCCCGGATTCATGCACCACATATCTTATAAGTATCCCTCCCTTCCGCATTCTAGACCTTACTTGAAAGTCCTTAAGATCAAAAGAATGTTATTTGACTTGGTGATCTAAATTGAAGCTTCTTATCCTTGATTTTGACAATACTTGAAGGTTATGATGTTTGTCTTAAAGTCTAAGCGATTCATGATGTTTCTTTGCCTTACATTCATTGGTTTATGTATATAAGCGTTTCAAAGATGAATGAAACAAGGTTTGAGAATGATCTATTGACTAGAAGCACATTTACCTAAAGAATGTTTTTGTTTTGAGATTGCATGCATATTTCATTCTAACTCGTATTCTAAGCTTTTAAAAGACCTTGCTTGGAGACAAGCAAGTGACAAGTATGGGGTATTTTGTTAGCATGAAATATTGCGATATTCTAGGCACTTATTTTTGTTGTTTTTCTCTCATTATTGTGTACATGGATGAAGTTTAGAAGCAATTGTTAGCTTGTTCCTCTATTATTGTCGATATGGATGTCTACACTAGCTTTGTGTTGATTGTAGGCGAAAAGGAGCTAAATGGGAGCTAGTAAGAGAGAAAAGAGAGGATTCGATCATATCCGAGGATTAGGAACACATCAAGGAAGATAAGGATAGAGCTAGGATGAAGAATGTCACGACACAAAGGAAACTACAAGCATTTTCACTTTCACGCCCTGAATTACGGCCGTAGAAGAGTCCACGCTCTAAACCACGGCCATGGATCTTGGCATCATGAGTGTGGAGCATTCCAGTAAGTTACACGTCCTAAAGTACGGTCGTGGAAGTCACAAGAGACCGTAATTCACTTCCACGCTCTAAACCACGGTCGTGGAAACCCTTGAGACCGTGATTTAGGCGATCTTTTGACGAGTCTTCATTTGCCACGTTAATTACGTGATGGGCCGGGACGGTTACCTTTTCCCCGTCTTATAAAAAGGTCAGAAAAGAGAGTTTTGGGCATCCGCGCTTACGGCAACTTAATCTCGCAACATTTGTGATTGATTCCGCGGAGACGCTGACGGCCGCTTACCTTGCTTGGAGCATTCTCGCCTAGGGTGGATTGAAGATCGCCGAAGGTTTTAACCTCTTTCTTAGGTTTTGATATTGGAGACGGATTGAGAACCTGTTCTTCATACTTACCTTAGATCATTGTGAGGTTTTGTGTTCTATATTCTGAATCCATTCATTATCGCTTCTTGTATTCGGATTTGAGAATTGGTTTTGAAGTTTTATTAAGTATTCGAGGGTTTTCATCTTTTATTCCTTTTGATTTGAATATTGATATCATGACAATGATTATTGACTAAAACCCTTTAGCAATTCTAAGGTGAAGGGTTGATAGTTGTGGCTTAGATGATGATAGATCGATCGTAAATTGATTAGACCCTGAGAGTTAGAGAGATCCCGTCGACGAACCCAAATCACGGCCTGTTCTTGGGTGTCCACGGCCGTGGTTCTCAAGATCTGACCGTGATTTACCCTAGTTTACGAACTTTGCTTTTACTTTGATCCAAGGTTAAAGATTAGGTTTAATCTAGTCTAGGTTTATCCTTTTCTAGGTAGTAGTGAGACTCATCACCCTCTATTTTGATTTCGAGTGTCACAACCTTAATCGTTTTAGTTAGTCTTAATCCTTGGGTTACAAGTTTGGGTATTTGAGATTAATTCTTGTCCATAGATCCTTTCTATTCTGAAGCCTCAACAACCTTTATAGAGAGTGTCTTTAGATAAGTCATATAAAGTCTTGGAACTTCACCGTACATTACTTTACATTAGCATACCTTTGCAACTCTTAACTCTGTCCTTAGTTCTTTAGTATATCTTGAATCGATTGCCACAATTGGATACTTGGATCTTTAGGGTTGCTGTTTTCCCAATATTTGCAAAGCTTTACCTTTTATTTGCTCGATAACTTGAGACTGGGTTTTGTTTCACCAAATCCCTGTGATCGATACTCTAGAATATTTGCTAATCTACGTCGATCCGTACACTGCGGGTTCGCTTACTTTTATTCTAGTTTTATAAATTTAAGACTTGATTGCACACACGTTTTAGGGCGAACATTGTGATAATAGTGCTTGTGCATATGATTGTTGTATTTATAATCTAAACCGGACTAGTACGACCATATATGTTTATTAAATGACCTAAGTATATTATAACACGTTGTGACAACTTGCATGCAGCTCGCCGGGAGTGTGGAGGTGCTCTATGACCAGTTCACTAGGGGGGAAGCTTGATCGCCTATACCAAACCTGGGGGTTAAAAGGGACAGAGGCAAGGTTCTAGGTGCTCCTTGTGTTACAAAATAATATATTATAATGAAGATATTAAACGGTTTTGATGTGAGCATTGCATAATGTGATATGATGATGTGTTTGTATGTGCTATTACGATTATTCTTATTCATGAACTGTTAGCTAACGGTTTTATACCGTGTTGTAGATATTCAGTAGGATAGGAAGACAGCAGAGTGAGCCAGATGGGTGATCATCCGAGGGCTTCCGTATATTAGGTTGTGCGAGGGTTTTGGGATGTTTTGTACACATGTATATGATGTTGTCGTTTTGTACTTGACTGTGATTTTGTATACTTTTGATGTATGATTATACCGTTTTATGTATTTGGTTTTATATTTATTTGTGCTTTGTTGTAAGATCCAGTGAACTTGATGTCAGGTTAGGGTCAAGATCCATTGTGAGATTCTAGCACAGTAGCGCCTCCAGTCCCGCGGATTCGGGTTGTTACAAAGTTGGTATCCGAGCCTTAGGTTGAAAACAATGACACTTGCAATCTGCGATAAAGGCTAGATAAATAAACAGAACCCGAAAGGGGTATGACTTTTCCAAAGGATTTTGGTTTTGAAAAGTGTACAGTTGTTTTGGAATAGAGTATACAAAAATCCATCACCCTTCTGAGGATCTTGACAGTGTATATATATACACATATCTTATGTGTTGAACTATGCATGAATGTTGGATTTAAGTATTATATATATATATATATACATATATATATATATATACACACACATATAGCTTTATAAGATTAGATGTGTGTATCCCGCAGATGGCTCGGACTAGAGCGACATCTATAGTAGGACGAGGTATGGGTAGAAACCCTCTTCCTCCAGTAATAATAGGTCAGGGACAGGTTTTCATCGCTGACCCGCCTGCAACGGAGGACATACATGAGGAGGTTATTGAGAGCGTCGTTCCTAAGACTAGGAACGGTATGAGAGCGAGACAAAGATCTCAACGAGTCTAGTCAAATGACTCAAATCATGTCTTTATGAGAGGACCAAAATTCTGCGCGTATATTAGACGAGTCGAGGAAGTTGCCAAGGCAAGTAGACTTGCCCGGATCTACCAGCACATGTGGGATCATCAGAGATTCCCCAAAGAGCTACTCAGGTGCCAATTATACCGGCACGCGCTGCTGAGGTTTTTAGAGCTTCAGAGGAGTCGAGAGGGCCTCGACTAGACACCTGGTTGAAGGCATTTCATCAGATGGGAGTACCCCCTTTCTATGGGAAGGTGGGGTTGCAGGTCGAGTAATGGATTGGGAATGTGGACTCAGCCCTTGAATCTACCAGATATCTAGAGGACATACGGATAAAGTTAGTAAATTCTCTATTCCGTGACCTAGCCCAACAGTGGTGGAGGACCATGCGGATTCGAGTCCCCAACTATGATCAGATGTGGAGTATGATTAGAGAGCGTTTCTGCCCTGCCTCTTTGAGAAGGGAGAAACTACAGGACTTTGTTTAGGATGATTTTGAGGATGTACCGATATCAGAGGTGATTAGTAGATTCGAAGAAGAGATGGCACTACTAGGTCCCGCTGCACCTCTAGAGGATCAACACGTGTATCTGTTCTCCCGCTGACTGAGGGAGAGTACCCGTTCTTACATGACGGGTTTCCATTGTTAGTCCATGGTATATTACCAGGATAGAGCCTCGGCTTATGAGTATGAGCGGGCTAGCTAGAGGAGGACTTCTCAGACAGGAAGGTTTGAGAAGAGACAGTGTACTAGGAAAAATGGTGCAAGAGCATCAGGGTCGGGCAAGGCCAGACTCAGGGCCGCTCGAGTTACCTAGTGTTTGCACATACTTTTGAGAGAGGACGACAATGTTACAAATACGGAGGATCTGGGTATATGAGAGCTGACTGTCCGAGAGCACCAGTGACAAGCTTCTCTTGTGGGAAGCCAGGACATCGGGCCACTTATTGTCGTCAGGGCAAGGCATCATCGTAGCAGGGTTCTTCCCCTACTAGTGTAGTAGGAGGTGGGCAGAGGCCTCTCAACATCAGGTACCGGGACAGTAGAGAGTCCCCGACTATCCTGCTACTCAGGGTTCCGTTCCAAGACCGAGTAGAGGTAGAGGTCGTGGTGTTGGTACTACTTATACTAGAGGATCTCGAGGTTGAGTTTTTGAGTTACGGATCGCTAAGGAGCCGCTAGTGCTAGCTACTAAAAGTACCATTCTGATTAATGGTTTACTTGTTAAAGTTTTGTTTGATATGGGTGCTATGCAATCTTTCATTTCTAATGTATGTGTTGATAGACTAACCTTAAATATGCTAGAGGGAGACCCTTAGTTATAGGGTTACCTGATGGGGGTCAGGTGAGAGGTACTCGAGAGGTACAAGGTTTTCTTATACATTAAGGAAACCGTGATTTGTTAGTGGACTTCTTTGTCGTGCCGCTAGTGCATGAGGAAGTCATTTTGAGTATGGATTGGATGAATAGACATCGTGTCGTGTTAGATGTAGGTAGGAGGATTGCGACGGTCTCTACCGAGTCGGGTCAGATCGATATTTTTTGAGGTTGGGACCTTGGAAAGAAAGGTATGATTATTAGCATAGTGCGAGCAGTGAGATTGATCACACAGGGTTGCGAGGCCTTCTGGTGTTATGCCATGAAGAAGGGTGAGAGTCTAGCGTTAGAGGAAATTGTGTACCTCTCGAGTACCTCTAACCTGACCCCCATCGGGTAACCCTATAACGAAGGGTCTCCCCTCTACCATATTTAAGGTCAGTCTATCAACACATACATTAGAAATGAAAGATTGTGTAGCACCCGTATCAAACAAAACTCTAACAAGTAAACCGCTAATCAGAATGGTACCTCTAGCAACTGGCACTAGCGGCTCCATGAAGGAGGGTGAGAGTCCAGCGTTAGAGGATATCCTCGTGGTTAGTGAGTTTCTGGACGTATTTGACGAGCCATCCAATTTGCCACCTCAGAGTAGCGTGGACTTCGGCATAGAGTTAGAGCCAGGGATGAGACCAATCTCGAAGGCCCCATATCGCATGGCGCCTATCGAGTTATTAGAATTGAAAAAGCAACTCGAGGCGTTGAATGAGAAGGGCTTCATACGCCCTAGCGTATCCCCGTGGGATGCACCAGTACTCTTCGTGCGGAAGAAGGATGGATCGTTGAGGTTGTGTATTGACTACACAAAGCTGAACAAGGTGACCATCAAGAACAAGTATCCTTTGCCTTGCATTGATGACTTGTTGGATCAGCTGCAGGGAGCGAGTGCATTTTCCATGATCGACTTGTGCTCGGGATCTCACCAGCTGAGGGTGAGAGAGCAGGATGTGCATAAGACGACATTTGGGACTCGGTATGGCTACTACGAGTTTGTAGTGATGTCATTCAGGATCATGAATGCGCCCGCCGTCTTTATGAAGTTGATGAATGGCATATTCATCGTCATCCTATATCAGTTTGTGGTGGTCTTCATAGACAATATCCTGGTGTACTCTTGTAGAAGAGAGGAGCATGCATGACATCTGAGGACTATGTTGTGAGTTTTGCGGTATACAGAAATATAAGCCAAGTTCTCTAAATGTGAGTTCTGGATGCCATAGGTAGAATTTATGGGCTATGTTATTTCCGCTGAGGGGATCAAGGTTCATCCGGAAAAGATAGAGTCCGTAGCAGCATGGACGACACCGACGAACGTCAAGGAAGTGCGCAACTTCCTTGGCTTAGCCGGTTACTACCGTCGGTTTGTGAAAAGATTCTTTGTGATTCCCCGTCCACTCAATAATCTAGTTAGGAAGACTAACCGGTTTGTATGGTCTGAGCCGTGTACTCAGAGTTTTGAGGAGCTGAAGAGACGTCTGACTTCCGCTTCCATTTTAGCGCGGCCGGAGGGAACAAAGGACTTTGTAGTCTACAATGATGCATCCAAGCTAAGCTTAGGATGTGTTTTGATGCAGCGTGGTAGAGTGATTGCATATGCGTCTAGACATGTGAAGATGTATGAGGAGAACTATCTGACTCATGATCTAGAGTTGGCAGTGGTAGTTCATGCATTGAAGATCTAGAGACATTACTTGTATGGCGCTACATGCCAGATCTTCAAGGACTATAAGAGTCTGAAGTATATTTTCACGCATCGGGAATTGAATAACCGCCAACGTAGATAGCTTTAGCTGATCAAGGACTTTGACCTTGAGATTCTGTATCATCTAGGGAAGGCGAATGTTATTGCCGGTGCCCTTAGCATAAAGACACCTAGAGAGAAGACGATTGCACGACTGACAGTCCAACCATAGTTATAGAGAGATCTAGCGTGGCTAGAGATGGACATCCAGTTTCCAGATGAAGATGTTCACTTGTCTATTTTAGGGATTCTACCTGATCTGTTGGGTGAGATCCAATAGAAACAAGGGACCTGCCCGACGTTGATGAGGATTCGAGATAGGATGTCTCATGGTGAGGCCCCATAATTCTCCATAGGAGCAGATGGAGTGATGAGACACCGCGAGCGCGTCTGTGTACCCGCGGATGCGGAGCTGAACCAGAAGATTCTATAAGAGGCTCACTCAACACCTTACTCAATGCACTCAAGTTTGAGTAAGATGTATCAAGATGTGAGACGTTCATACCGATGGGGAGGGATGAAGCCTGATGTGGCTAGATTTGTGGCTCAATGTGTGACCTGCCAACAAGTAAAGATAGATCACTGTAGACTAGAAGGAGCGCTCCATCCACTACTAGCTCCGCAATGGATGTGGGGGGACATCTCCATGGACTTTGTGACTGGATTGAGGCCGAGCAGGAGTTTTGATGCCATCTAGGTTGTTGTTGATAGATTGACGAAGACTGCACGTTTCATCCCTATTCAGAAAATGTGGCCAGTGAGCTGGTTGGTTGTGGAGTTCACTTGACTGATAGTGAGACTCCATGGTGTACCGAGGACGATCTCTCAAATCAAGATGGACAATTCACCTCGAGGATTTGGCAGAAGATACAAACTGCCATGGGGACGAGTTTGCATTTCACGACTATGTTTCATCCTCAAACAGATGATCAGTCAAAGAGGACCATTCAGGCCCTGGAGGATATGCTGCGAGCTTGTGTATTAGACTCGGGGCAGGTGTGGTCAGATCACCTCCCATTGGTTGAGTTTTTGTACAACAACAACTGGCATGCATCGATTGGGATGGCTCCATATGAGGCACTGTATGGACTGAGATGTCGTACACCGTTTTATTGGGATAAGCCTAGCAGTGTGCATGGTATAGCGCTTGAGCAGATTTAGGATGATATTGCCCAAGTAGAGCTGATCTGAGAGAGGATGCTGGCTGAACAGAGTCACCAGAAGTCTTATGTAGACAAGAGGCGTCAGCCTCTAGAGTTCAGGATTGGAGCTCATGTCGGGTTGAGATTGTCTCCAACGCATGGCATCATACGTTTTGGCATTAAGGGAAAGTTGAGTCCCTGATATGTCGGCCCCTTTGAGATTCCGGATCGAGTTCGGAGAGCAGCGTACCGACTTGCTTTACCACCGAGGTTGAAGGGTGTTCACCTTGTGTTTCACGTGTCTCAGTTGAGGGAGTACATACCAGACTCGAGCCACATCGTCAATTATGATGATTTGGTAGTCGAGCCGGACCACACTTTTGTTGAGCATCCGATTGCAGTCCTAGAGCAAGGTGTGAGACGGCTGCGTTCAAAGGACATTCCTATGTTGAGGATACAATGGTCGAGATGAGGACCTGGTGAGGCTACATGGGAGACAAAGGATAGTATCTAGAGGAACTATCCAGAGTTCTATGCCGAGATAGATGCACTTGTAGGATTGACGAGTAGATCTTAGTATTATCTTGGTGAGTGTTATGATTATGTGCTTATGTGGTTCGATGTGTTTTCGTGCTAGTTGTGATATGTGATACGATTTTATTAGATCTTGTTTTGCTAGCGCGATTTGTGATTTTAGCTGAAGATGGTTCTTCCTTCATGCTGTCTGAAGAACCGCTAGGTGAATATAAAGGATAAAGATACTCTAGAAGGGTGGTTAATAGAGTGTGAGAACTTTTTGCAAAAATCTATCTCAAGCTTTGAAACTTATTTCAAAGGCCTTGATATTGATCTGAGCTCTTTCTGGCACACTTTGATTTCAAGGACTTTGAAACGGATTTCAAGGGCCTTGACTTTGTAAACCTGCAAAAGGAAGTTAGTCACAATAAAGCAGATATGGTGCGGAATTGAAAAGATCGACACGAGCATATGTTTACGAAGTTCGGCTCTAAATAGCATACTCTCCGTCCCAGGGTATATCCTTAGGATCTAACTATCTATTATCAGCGTCAAAGAGTCCTAGATACAAACTAAAAGAAATTCCCTTCTTCTTTTACTGTAGCCAACGCTACGATCTAGCTTCAATTATTAACCTTGCTATAATAGCCTAGTTACTTCGCAGAGTAACACACACTCTAGTATAACACTCTTTATATATGCCATGGAGCTCTCGAGTTTTATCTCTCTCAAGGGGACAACACTTTTGTAGAAAAAGAGAGAGATAATGGCCTAGTTGTAGATCTTCTTTGTCTTCTTCATTTCCTAAAAGCACGTTGATTCTTTTGTTGAAGATCCTTGTCATTTGAGCATCGAGATCTTGTTGTGATTTGTTGGATGAAGATCTTCGAATATTGTTGAGAAAGAATCTTGCACCTTTATTTGATGATCTTTGCGAGATCCTGTTGTGAACCGAATCCTCTAGGTCGAGATCTTCTTGTTAGCCAAATATTCCTAGAAGATCTTCTCTGGATTCTTGGTTGATTTGTTTGGTATAGATTTGAATTCTCTTGCCGTTCTAGCCTTTGACTTTTGATCCCTTGAAATGGCTTTCAAGGCCTTCACGTTGATCCTCTTCAAACTCTGCTCTTGTTTCTTGTATGTCGTTTCAAGGTGTTAGCATGAAATATTGTGATATTTTAGGCACGTTTTCTAAGCGTATTTGATTCATATTGATAGTCATTGATTGAGCATTGATACATTTGTGAGCTAGTTTATCTATAATGTCGATATAGAAATCTACACAAGCTTTATGTTGATTATAGGTGATTGAGAGCTATTTCCGAATGGAATTGAGCAAGGACGAGTTTGATTGAGTACGTCCATGGATTGAGGGCATTTCTAGGAGCTAAGGGAATGCCAACTTGAGGAATGCACGAGGCTAGGGAAGAATCACGTTCTTGCCCTAAACCACGCTCTAAAATACGGCCGTACTACTTTCCACGTTCAAGTCCACGGCCGTGGAACCATGGCTAGGGAAGCGTGGTTCATTCCAGTAACTTCTACGGCCGTGGAGAAGATGGTTCAAACCGTGTTGATTTCCATGCTCTAAATTACGGTCGTGGAACCCTTCCACGACCGTGATCTTGGCGATCTTTTTCGCCACACTTTAAGCCACGATCTCCTACGCAATTGGGCCGGGCCGATATTTTATCTTACACTATAAAAGGACGGACGAAGAGAGATTCCGTCACCTCTGCTTAGACCTCGCTTTACACATACACTTACGCTTGGAATTGCCCTAATTTCGCATTTGGCGGAGATTTGTTTGGGAGATTTTTGGCGCATTGCTATTGGCGATTTCCGGATTGACGGAAGATCGAAGATTCGAAAGATTGTTCGCAAGGAGATTTCACTTCTTGCTTAGGTTTGATTTAGAAGACGGATTGACATCCCGTTCTTCCTTCTTATCTAAGATTGTGTTTGTTTGTTCTATTCCGAATTTAGTGACGATATTTGTTCTTGATTGTGACTTTGAGATTGGTTTGAAGTTTATTGAAGGTTTTCGGAAGTTTTCATCTTTCAATCTTTTAATTTTTGAATTTGATATCAATATGACTATTGTTGGCTAAAAACCCTTAACAATTCTAAGGTGAAGGGTTGATAGTTGTGGCTTAGATGATGATAGATCATTTGTAAACAGATTGGATCCTGAGAGTTAGAGAGAATCGCTGACGAACCCTAATCCACGGTCTGTTCTTGAGCTTCCACGGCCGTGGAACTCAAGAACTAGCCGTAATTTTGTGTTAAGTTACGAACTTGCTTTTACTTTAATCCAAAGTTAAAGATTTGCTTTAACTTAGTTTAGGCTTGCCTTTTCTAGGTGGTAGTGAAGCCTCAACAACCTCTACCTCGATTGTGAGTGTCACAACCATAATCGGTTTAATTAGTCTTGATCCTTGGATTACAAGTTTGGATATTTGACATTAATTCTTGCTTTTAGAACCTTTCTATATTGAAGCCTCAACAACCTTTATAGAGAGTGTCTTATAGGTGAGTCATATAAGGTTTTTGGAACTTCACCGTGCGATTACCTTACATTAGCATACCTTTGCATATCTTAACTCTGTCCTTATATCATTAGTATATCTTGAATCGATTGCCACAGCTGGATTCCTGGATCTTTAGGATTGTTGTTTTCCCAATAATTCGAAAAGCTCTTACATTTACTTGCTTGATAATCTACAATTGAATTTGTTCCCCCCAAATCCCTGTGTTCGATACTCTGGAATTCTTGCTTAACTATATCGATCCGTACACTGCGGGTTCGCTTGCTTGATTTCTAGTTTTATAAATTTAAAGCTTATTTGCACGCACGCTAAGTAGCGAACAAGTTTTTGGCGCCGTTGCCGGGGATTTGGTCTAGGCCGAATTCGGTTTTCGGTTGTCAAGCTTGGGAGCTTCTCCCTTGTTATTTGATATCTTTTCAAGTGCATGCGCAGGTCTAGGAACACCGGAGACCTCTTGCCTCTTGATCAAGAGCTTGAGAGAACTTTAAGGCAAAAGCGTAAGGAAAAGAAGATGGCTGAAGAAAACGAACGTGATCTTCAATCGGAGCTAGCGGAGAAAGAAGCTGTTAGCATGAAATATTGTGATATTTTAGGCACGTTTTCTAATCGTATTTGATTCATATTGATAGTCTTTGATTGATCTTTATGCATATGTGAGCTAGTATTGCCTATATTGTCGATATGGATGTCTACACTAGTTCTATGTTGATTATAGGTGATTTGGAGCTATTTCCGAACGGATTCGAGCAAAGGAGAATTGAGTTGATATGTCCATAGATCGAGGACATTTTTTGGAGGCAATTTGGAGTCTTAGATTGAGGAATGCACGAGTTTAGGGAAGAATCACGTTCTTGCCCTAAATTACGCCCTAAAATACGGCCGTATCACAAACCACGTTCAGAATTACGCCCATGGATTCAGAGTCAGAATTCGATGTTCATTCCAGGGGATTCTACGGCCGTGGAACTAACCGTAATTGTTTCCACGCCCCAGAATTACGGTCGTGGAATCTTCCACGACCGTGATCTTGGCGAATCTTTTCGCCACACTTCGAAGCCATGATCTTTTTAAGATCGGGCCGGGCCGACACTTTGCCCTGCATTATAAAAAGACGGAAGAAAGGAGATTCCGTCATGCCTGCTTATGCTCGCTTACAATCATCGACGCATAGACGTACATGCCCGCTTAGGATCAACGCTTAGCAACACACAAACCCTCATCTTAGAGGTATTTGGGAGATCTCATTGGAGATCAAAGTTCGTATTGGAGAGTTGCTCAAAACTCGCGCTTTTAGTGGAGATTGCTGTGTTGATCTTCAGATTTGTGAAAGGTCGAAGTTCTTGGAAGATTTTGCAAGAAGATCTCTCTTCTTGTTTAGGTTTGATTTGGAAACGGATTGACACCCCGTTTCTCTTCTTTCCTAAGGTCGTGATTGTTTACTTTGTTTTGAATCTTTTGATAAACACTTGTTCTTGATTGCGATCCTGAGATTCATTTGAAGATTATTGATAGTTCTTGAAAGTTCCTATCTTTTATCCTTAATTCTTAAATTAATATCAATATGACTGTTATTGGCTAAAAAAAAACCCTTAACAATTCTAAGGTGAAGGGTTGATAGTTGTGGCATAGGTGATGATAGATCGATCGCAAACAGATTAGACCCTGAGAGTTAGAGAGAATCGCCGACAACCCTAAATTACGGTCTGTTCTTGAGTCCACGGCCGTGGAACCTCAAGAACTAACCGTGATTTCCCTTTAGTTTACGAACCTGCTTTTACTTTAATTTAAAGTTAAAGATTGGCTTTAGCTTAGTTTAGACTTGTCTTTTCTAGGTGGTAGTGAAGCCTCAACAACCTCTACCTCGATTGTGAGCCTCAACAACCTCAATCGGTTAAGTTAGTCTTGATCTTTAGATTATAAGTTTGGGTATTTGATACTAGTCCTCGTCTTTAGAATCTTTCTATATTGAGCCTCAACAACCTGTATAGGGAGTGTCTTTTAGGTGAGTTACATAAGGTTTTTGGAACCTCAACCGTACGATTACCTTACATTAGTATACCTTTGCATATCTCAACTCTGTCTTTACATCATTAGTATATCTTGAATCGATTGCCACAGCTGGATACCTGGAACTTTAGGGTTGTTGTTTTCCCAATATCTGCAAAATTCCCATATTTACTTGCTTGATAACCTGCAATCGAGTTCGTTCCCCCCAAATCCCTGTGTTCGATACTCTAGAATTCTTGCTTAACTACGTCGATCCGTACACTGCGGGTTCGCTGCTTGATTCTAGTTTTATAAATTTAAAACTTATTTGCACACACCTCTAGGGGCGAACAAGTTTTTGGCGCCGTTGCCGGGGACTTGGTTTCGGCCGAATTCGGTAAACGGTTGTCAAGCTTGGGAGCTTGCTCTCATTATTTGATTTTTCTTTGAGTGCATGCGCAGGTCTAGGAACGCCGAAGATCTCTTACCTCTTGATCAAGAGCTAGAGAAAACCTTGAGACAAAGGCGCAAGGAAAAGAAGATGGCTGAAGAAAACGAACGCGATCTTCAAACGGAGTTGGCGGAGAAGGAAGCTCAACTCCGATGGAATGAGACTCTCCACCAGGATGAGATGGATCGTCATCAATCTCAAGTTAACGGTCTACAAGACATGCTCTTCCAAATGAGGATAAAGATGAGCGACCTTGAAGATAAGGTAGGCAAGAAGTCCTCGAGAAGGAGATCAAGGTCTAGAAGAAAAAGCCACTCATCCGCTGATGATAGTGATTCTTCCATGCCACCGTTAGAAGAGATTGATCCCACGATCAATATAAATCCCTTCAATCCACAAGGAGCTATTAATCGCCGCATCCCACCAAGGAATGCGAGAGTCGAACGTGTGGATAATGAGCCAAGAACTCTTGGCCAGCGGATGGATCCAACACAACAACCACGCCGCTTGGGTGTGAATTTTGATGCTGAAGATGTGCAAGGGTTTAGCTTTAACCTTCAAGTTATCACTCTTGTTCGCCAAAGCCAATTTGGCGGTACAAGCGCTGAATCTCCACACCAACACTTGCAAAACTTTGAGTGTATGATGGAGACGATGAGACCGAAGAACGCCACTACCAACAGCTATAAGCTCAAACCTTTCTTTTTCTCCTTGAAAGGGAAAGCGTTATCTTGGTACCAAGCTCTTCCTAATGGGAAACTAGACACTTGGGAAGACCTTTCCGCAGAGTTTCTCACCAAATTCTTTCCGCCCTCCAAAACGGCGGAACTTAGAGGTAAGATTAATGCTTTTTCCATGAGACCTAACGAAAGTTTGTTTCAATCTTGGGAAAGGTTTCAGGATTTACTCTTGGATTGCCCTCATCATGGCATATCCAAGCTTGCCTTGCTGGAAATCTACTACAAGGGGCTGGATGCGGGAACGCAATTCAACCTCCAATCCCTCTCATGTGGAATGTTCATGGACATGAGAGAAGATGACGCTTGGGACTTCATTGAGAAGCAAGCAAGAGTCATAGAGAAGTATTCCCACCGGAAAGTGGAGGGAAATCGTGTGGAGCAAGGAGCGAAGCTCACACATGAAGCTCAAAATCAGATTTTCTCCCTCAACAATGAAATCAAAGAGTTGAAGGAGGCTATCAAGACCAACTTCCCAAAGCAACAAGAGAAGGATGTTGGCTATTTGGGCAACAACAACGGCGGTGATAACACCAACCGCAACAACAATAACCGGAACAATAACCGGAATAACAATTGGAATGGAAACAACAACAACCGGAACAACAACAATTGGAACAACAATCGGGGTTCAAACAACAACAATTGGCGCTCCAATCAACAAAATTCCGGTAACTCCTATCCTTCCAATTCCAATTCACTAACTCCACCCTCCTCTTCCTCTACTCCTTTGAAAAGCCAGGGGCAATCATCTAATGGACGAAACAATACGGGAAAGGAGAAGCCCGATCCCAGGTTGGAAACTATCTTGGGAAAGCTTCAAGGGTTGGAGAACCGCATCATCAAGGTTGATGATCAAATTTCTAAGGTTGACAAAGCTCAAAAGGTTTTGGAAAACCAAATGTTCAACCACGCGGAGGAAGTTCCCAGAAATCAAGGGAAACTTCCAAGAAAGACGGAGGACAACCCTAAGGGAAGGGTAATGGCGATTACAACTAGGAGCGGAGTGACTACCACCGATCCGCAGCCTACGTTCGTTGAAGTCCCCGTAGAGAAGGACAAAGAAAAGGGGAAGGAGAAGGAAGATGTCTATGTTCCTCCTCCAGCTTTCAAACCTCCCCTACCGTTCCCTCAATCTAGAGCGCGAGCGCGCCTAGACAAGCAATTCGGTAAGTTTATAGAACTCATGAGCAAGCTGCATATTAATATACCTTTCATTGATGCTATTGTAGGTATGCCGGCTTATGGCAAGTTCTTGAAGGAGCTCCTCTCTAACAAGAGGAAATTAGAAGATTTCGGTGAAGTCAAGATGAGTTCGGATTCTTCGGATCTCATCAAGACGATGAAGGAGAAAATGCCCCCAAAGTTGAAGGATCCGGGGTCGTTTTGCATTCCCATTGGAGTGGGAGATGTCACATATGACGCTTTATGTGACTTAGGAGCAAGTGTGAGCATCATACCACTTGCATTGTGTAGGAAGATCGGTTTAGGCGATCCTAAACCGGTCAAGATGACGTTATACATGGCGGATCGATCCATCACTCGTCCCGTCGGCATTGTAGAAGACGTCCCGGTCAAGCTAGGCAAGTTCTTTGTCCCCATTGATTTTGTCGTGCTTGACATTCCTGCAGATAGTCCGGTCCCGATCATACTCGGAAGACCGTTTCTTGCAACTTTCGGCTGCATGGTCGATTGCAAGAATGGAAGACTCGCTTTTGACATTGGAGAAGAGAAAGTAGAGTTCGTTCTTTCCACTCTAGTGAAGGAACCAATCTTTGACGAGGATATCTACGATATCCAAGACGAAGAAGGTTTGTCTAGGGAGGAGGTAAGTGCAATTCTCTTTAACGATCCTTTACAAAAGGTTATCACTATGAGTCTAACCAATGAAGGAGAAGAAGAAGAGTGCAAAGAGGAAATTGAAGCCTTGGAAGCACAAGAAGAGATGCATGAAGTGGAGCTTGAGAAACTCCACGATGAGGCTGAGAATATTAGAATCCACGGTCATACCCTGTATTCCACGACCGTGGATTCCACGACCAAAATCGACTTCCATTCCAGAGGATATTACGGCCGTGGAACACAAGAGGAGACCGTAATTTTGACCGTGGAAGAGGGTGATCGGCATACTTCTTCAACTTCTTCTAATTCTTCTCCAACCCATTCAACATCCTTAGAAACTTCTAAGGAAACATCGGAAGCTCCTCAAGGATCATTGGAAGCTCCGAAAGTGATGGAACTCAAACCACTTCCTACTCATCTAAGGTACGCTTTTCTTGGATCTAATTCTACCTTTCCGGTTATCGTTAGTTCCGAATTAAGCATAGATGAACATGAACAGCTCATGATTGTCCTTAGGAAACATAGAAAAGCCATAGGCTATACTATTGAGGACTTATTAGGAATTAAACCCTCCCTATGCATGCATAAGATACTAATGGAGGAGGATTTTAGAACTTCAAGACAACCTCAAAGGCGGTTGAATCCGACCATGAAGGAGGTTGTCAAGAAGGAAATTCTTAAACTTCTTGATGCAGGTATCATCTATCCTATCTCCGATAGCAAGTGGGTGAGCCCGGTTCAAGTAGTTCCGAAGAAGGGAGGAATGACGGTCATCACCAATAAGAACAACGAGCTCATTCCTACCCGAACCGTAACTGGATGGCGAATGTGTATAGACTACCGCAAGCTCAACAATGCAATGCGGAAGGATCACTTTCCATTGCCATTCATCGATCAGATGCTTGAAAGGTTAGCACAACATTCATACTTTTGCTACCTTGACGGTTATAGTGGCTTCTTTCAGATTCCGATACATCCGGATGATCAAGAGAAGACTACATTCACGTGCCCTTGGGGTACGTTCGCCTATAGGAGAATGCCGTTCGGGCTTTGCAACGCCCCAGCCACCTTTCAACGGTGCATGATGGCCATCTTCTCCGAATACGTAGAGGAAATCATGGAAGTCTTCATGGACGACTTCTCCGTTTACGGTTCCTCTTTTAACGATTGTCTTTCTAACCTTTCTCTTGTTTTGCAAAGATGTGAAGACACTAACCTAGTTCTTAATTGGGAGAAGTGTCAGTTTATGGTTAAGGAAGGAATCGTATTAGGTCACTTAGTCTCTAGTAGAGGGATAGAGGTAGACAAGGCTAAGATAGAGACCATAGAGAAACTTCCTCCCCCAATTTCAGTGAAAGGGATAAGAAGTTTCCTAGGACATGCTGGATTCTATAGACGTTTCATTAAGGACTTTTCTAAGATATCAAAACCTCTCACTAATCTATTGATGAAGGATGCGGTTTTTGAGTTTTCGCAGGAATGTTTGGATGCGTTTAACACCATTCGGCAAGCTCTAATTTCAGCACCTATTATCCAACCTCCGGATTGGACTCTCCCCTTCGAGATTATGTGCGACGCTAGTGACGTAGCCATTGGAGCTGTTCTTGGACAACGAAAAGAAGGACGAACCCACGCCATATACTACGCTAGCAAGACGCTAGACGAAGCTCAGCTCAACTACGCCACTACGGAAAAAGAGTTTCTAGCCATTGTCTACGCTATTGACAAGTTTCGCTCTTATCTTGTAGGTGCAAAGGTGATTGTCTACACGGATCATGCTGCGATCCGGTACCTCCTTGCGAAGAAAGATGCGAAGCCAAGGCTGATTAGATGGATTCTTTTCCTACAAGAATTCGATCTTGAGATCCGCGACAAGAAAGGCTCGGAAAATTCTGTTGCGGATCATTTGAGTCGTCTAACACATCTAGAGGACGACCATTTGCCCATTGATGACTCCTTTCCGGACGAACACCTACATATCATAGAGGAGTGCATCAAGGTAGTCTCCAAAGGTAACGAACCATGGTTTGCTGATTTCGTTAACTATTTGGTTTGCCAGGAGATACCACCCGGACTGTCATGCGCACAAAGGAAGAAGTTCTTCAAGGAAGTCCGGGAATACTATTGGAACGAGCCTCTCCTCTTTAAGAGAGGTCCAGATGGCATCATTCGGCGATGTGTGCCGGAAGATGAGATGCAAAGTGTCATCCGCCATTGTCATTCACTACCTTGTGGAGGACACGCTAGTTCGAACAAAACTAGCGCAAAGGTATTGCAATCTGGATTCTATTGGCCTACTTTATTTAAAGATGTGCAATCCTTTGTTTCTTGTTGCGATGCTTGTCAAAGAACAGTCAATATCTCTAGAAGGAACGAGATGCCCCTCAACAACATCCAAGAGGTGGAGATTTTCGACGTTTGGGGAGTCGATTTCATGGGACCATTCCCATCTTCTTGTGGAAACCAATACATATTATTGGCGGTAGACTACGTTTCTAGATGGGTAGAAGCAATTGCCTCTCCCACAAATGATGCCATGGTGGTGGTTAAGTTCTTCAACAAGACCATCTTTCCGCGATTCGGAACGCCAAGGACAATCATTAGTGATGGAGGTTCTCACTTCATAGCCCGTCGCTTTGAAGCTCTTCTAGCCAAGTATGGGGTTACTCACAAGATCGCCACCCCTTACCATCCACAAACGAGTGGACAAGTTGAGATCTCAAATAGGGAGATCAAGGGAATTCTAGAGAAGACGGTTTCAAGGACTAGGAAGGATTGGTCCTTGAAACTAGATGATGCATTATGGGCGTACCGGACTGCATACAAGACTCCCATAGGAACCACACCATACAACCTTGTGTATGGGAAATCTTGTCATTTGCCGGTAGAGCTGGAGCACAAAGCGTTTTGGGCTATCAAGTGGCTAAATTTCAGCATGAAGGAAGCGGGAGAGAAGCGTCTCCTAGACATCAACAAGCTGGATGAGCTTCGCTTGAACGCCTATGAAAACGCCAAGATCTATAAGGAAAGAGCAAAGCGTTGGCATGATAAGCATATCATTCCAAAGGACTTCAAAGAAGGAGATCAAGTTCTCCTCTTTAACTCAAGACTTCGCCTCTTTCCAGGTAAGCTTAAATCCCGTTGGACCGGACCTTTTCTAATTAAGCGTATTTTCCCCCATGGTGCAGTTGAAGTATGGGGTGAAGCTAGCGGAAGTTTTAAGGTGAACGGCCAACGACTCAAGAAGTACTCGCCGGAACTCCAAGCTGAGGAGTTTGCACCTATCGCACTCGAATAAGTGCAAGATTGGTCTAGCTACGGACCTTAAACAAAGCGCTTCTTGGGAGGCAACCCAAGGTATTGCATTTTCGTTTTTGTTTTCGATTCATAGACTAGTTTAGAATAGACGTTCTTGCTTTACTTTGCCTCGATTTCTTCCGGTATGTTCGTGTTTTTGGTTGTAGGATCGATGGAAAAGGAAAAAGGGAGGATAATGTCGAAGAAAAGTGACGAAATTTGGACTTTGAAGCTTTACAGAAGGTTCCACGGTCTAAATTACGGTCGTCATAGCTACAGTAGCCGTAATTCTCAAAAGCATGTGAAAAATCATCAAAACCACGGTTCCGTACACTTCCACGGCCGTGGAATGCCCCGATAGACCGTGATTTTTGGAAATTTTGCCGGCCACTATATAAGCCACATTCTTCACAAACTTAACCACATTTCCCCCATTCCACGACCTAGAAACCGAAAACCCTCCACCTCTCTCAATTCTTCATTCTTTAATCGTTTCCAACGATTCTTCGCCCTAAACTGCAGCAATCCAACCACGAACAGGATCCAAGCAACAAATCGAGTGGAAATCGATCAACAAACACGCATTTTGGATTTTTCAATCCAAAAAAGAGGTTATTTCTTTCTTCTCGATTTTAGCGGATTTAGTTCGTTTTTGCTGTAGATCTTTAGGAAGAACTGATAAAGACTGGAAGGAATTAGTTTAGGATTGCTTATTGAGGTGATTGTTGGTGAATTTGCTGAGATTCACGAATTTCTGAGACGAATCACGGTCGCTGGGTAAACCACGGCCGTAATTCCCCAAGAACAGACCGTGATTTTTGCTGAAAATGGATTTCGTAAGGAGAGTTTCAGGAAGGATAAAGGAGAAGAAAGGGAACCAAAATAAGAAAAGAAAGGGCAACCCCTCCACCTCTAGGGCACCACCACCCTCATCTCCCTCACTACCATCCTCACCTTCACCTCCATCTTCACCTCCTCACCCTAGCATCCCAACCATACACGAAAACTACCTAGCTGCATTTGAGAAGATAGAGAAGAGGGCAGTGATTGGCCCTAGGTATTTGTTGTTGGAGGATCTACATCCTCTCAACATAGTTGATGATCTTACATGGCTCTTGGATAGAGCCGGATTGCTAGTCTTCACGAACATTCGTGAAGACGCCTATGAGGAGATCACCCGAGAGGTTGTGACGTCTTTCGAGCACAGCCATGTTGATAGGACCGTCTCCTTCCGTCTCATGAATCGAGACTATCAGTTGAGTATAGTTGAGTTTGGGACCATTTTCGGGTTCCATGAGACCTACAATGGTCGACTTCCTAGAGGCGTTTCCGCCAAGGATTTTTGGGAGGAAGTGGCAATGATTTACGCCGACGAGGACCGTTGGCAACCCGCCGATACCAAGGCTAGATTGATGTACCATCTAGCCTTGAAGATAGCTCACCGTGTTCTTTCGGAGTGTCTCTTTCCTAGGACGGAGACGCCCCAAAAGATCAAGACGGATGAGCTATTCCTTCTTTACAATATGCTTTATGGATGCCGCGCAGATTGTGCTACTCTTTTGGCGGCTACGATGAGTAAACTCAAGAACAAATCGAAGGGGAACATTGGATATGGTGGGATAGTGACCCACATGGCTAGGACATTTGGTGTGGATTTTTCAGCTTGCACCCGCATACCCGCCGTACCTCTAGGATTACATGCATTCATGGTTAGGGGACTCATCTTCCCCACACATAGAGGTCCGCCTTATGCGGGCATGCCTTGGGAGAGTAGGACGGGTAGGGGTATTGAGTGGCTGCCAGAGTATTCCATTGTGGCGGGACGCCACAATTGGAAGGAGACGTTCGCTGCGATGCATGCGAACAGGCTTGTAGCTCCCCCTTACGTTCCACCACCGGTTGTGGATGAGGAGGAGATGGGAGAGCAGTACGAGAGTGGTGGAGGAGCGGAGCAGGAGTTTGGCACGTTTCCGGATCAGCCGGAGGCGGCCCCGGATGTACCTAGGCGCTCTCCACGCCCAGCTAGAGCTTCAGGCTCGTCATCTCGCCGCGCCAGCGTGAGTGAGAGGCCCACGTGGATGACTACACCTCCCACTTGGTACAGCACACCCCCTCCTTGGTCCACGACGCAGCCAGCAGCACCACCGCCACCACCAGCACCAGCACCAGCCGATGCCCCCGCATGGTATGATCACGCCCCGGGATGGTATGAGAGGATGCCGGATTGGGCTACCGGACTTTCGGAGAGAGTCGGAGCACTAGAGATCCGGGCGGATGCTAGAGACGGACGCCTAGACGACCTTGACCACATGATGAGGGACGTCTACCGCCAGCAGTTTGGGCGGTTCTATGATCCGAGTTTCTCTCCATTCCCACATCCACCGGTGCCGCAGTGATCGATGCATGACCGTTCGTTTTAGACATTCCCGCCACCACTTGTGAGTTTCTTTTTCTTTTCTTTCTTTTGTTCTTTCTTGTGAACATTAGGGACAATGTTCGTCCTAAGTATGGGGTGGGATGTACTAAAAATTTGTAATAACTCTACTCTCTATGTTGCTTTCATTTGAGACTATCGTTGCATGTTCATTATGTGTTACACGTTTCATTCTTGCATTGCATGAAAAAGAACTTTAAAAAGCCATAAAAATTGAAAAATTTTGAAAATTTTGTGCTTCTAATGAATTGAGATGATTTCCATGATAATCACTACTTGCGAATTGAGTTTAATGACAATTGCATGCTTAAAAGGATTGTAAATCGAAAAGGATTTGAGTGAATAAATTCTACCTCTTTTGCAAGTTTTATAATGTGAAAACGTTACCTAAATCATGTTGAGAAATTGAAGTTGAAATCACATTATAAGTTCCTATACTTCTTGTTGAAATGATTAAGGCAATTCGATACTTTCTTTCCTCTTTCTTTGATCATCTAGCTCCTCATTGAAATATTAGCCTCCTTTACCTATCCGGGAACTTGGAAAAGTGAATGAGAAAAAGGCATGTTTGATGTGGGAAGGCCATGAGAGCAATTATTTGCAATCAATTGAATAGAAAGAAATTATAGGTTTGGGGAAGTCAATCATGACGATGAGTAACTCGGCACCATTCACATAGCCGGGTGTTTGTGTCTTGCCAAAGTCGGATTGAGCGATATTCCTAACGGATTATGGTATGTGCGCTAAGGGTTTGAGGCATCTCTTGCAATTTTGAGAAACGCCAATCTCCTAGGCTTCGGTTTTTGTGCACCTCTGTCCATAACTCCAAAAGTAAAGTCGAAAAATGAAAAGAAGAGAGCGAAGCTCTAAGTTGAAGTGTTGCGGGAACCGCATAAGAAGAAGAAGGTAGTTATCCACTTTCCCGGATTTATGCACCACTTTCCCTTAAAGTTTTCCCTTTCCTTCCATATTCTAGACCTTTTCTTTGAAAGTCCTTAAGATCAAAAGAATGTTATATGACTTGGTGATCTAAATTGAAGTTTCTTGAGGTTGATTTTGTTAATGTTTGAAGGTTATAATGCTTGTTTAGAAGTTGAGTTGATTCATGAATTTTCTTTCCCTTTTACTCTTTGATTAAGTGTGTGAAAGTTTGAAAAACGATTGAAGCAAGGTTTGAGAATGATCTATTCTTTAGAAGTCACATTCACCAAAAGAAGGTACACATATTTCATCCTAACTCTTGTTTTAAAGCTTTTTGAAAGACCTTGCTTAGGGACAAGCAAGTGTTAAGTATGGGGTTATTTGTTAGCATGAAATATTGTGATATTTTAGGCACGTTTTCTAATCGTATTTGATTCATATTGATAGTCTTTGATTGATCTTTATGCATATGTGAGCTAGTATTGCCTATATTGTCGATATGGATGTCTACACTAGTTCTATGTTGATTATAGGTGATTTGGAGCTATTTCCGAACGGATTCGAGCAAAGGAGAATTGAGTTGATATGTCCATAGATCGAGGACATTTTTTGGAGGCAATTTGGAGTCTTAGATTGAGGAATGCACGAGTTTAGGGAAGAATCACGTTCTTGCCCTAAATTACGCCCTAAAATACGGCCGTATCACAAACCACGTTCAGAATTACGGCCGTGGATTCAGAGTCAGAATTCGATGTTCATTCCAGGGGATTCTACGGCCGTGGAACTAACCGTAATTGTTTCCACGCCCCAGAATTACGGTCGTGGAATCTTCCACGACCGTGATCTTGGCGAATCTTTTCGCCACACTTCGAAGCCATGATCTTTTTAAGATCGGGCCGGGCCGACACTTTGCCCTGCATTATAAAAAGACGGAAGAAAGGAGATTCCGTCATGCCTGCTTATGCTCGCTTACAATCATCGACGCATAGACGTACATGCCCGCTTAGGATCAACGCTTAGCAACACACAAACCCTCATCTTAGAGGTATTTGGGAGATCTCATTGGAGATCAAAGTTCGTATTGGAGAGTTGCTCAAAACTCGCGCTTTTAGTGGAGATTGCTGTGTTGATCTTCAGATTTGTGAAAGATCGAAGTTCTTGGAAGATTTTGCAAGAAGATCTCTCTTCTTGTTTAGGTTTGATTTGGAAACGGATTGACATCCCGTTTCTCTTCTTTCCTAAGGTCGTGATTGTTTACTTTGTTTTGAATCTTTTGATAAACACTTGTTCTTGATTGCGATCCTGAGATTCATTTGAAGATTATTGATAGTTCTTGAAAGTTCCTATCTTTTATCCTTAATTCTTGAATTAATATCAATATGACTGTTATTGGCTAAAAACCCTTAACAATTCTAAGGTGAAGGGTTGATAGTTGTGGCATAGGTGATGATAGATCGATCGCAAACAGATTAGACCCTGAGAGTTAGAGAGAA
Source organism: Fagopyrum homotropicum (assembly GCA_033239125.1). Classification (NCBI taxonomy): domain Eukaryota; kingdom Viridiplantae; phylum Streptophyta; class Magnoliopsida; order Caryophyllales; family Polygonaceae; genus Fagopyrum; species Fagopyrum homotropicum. The sequence continues at coordinate 70,590,572 of BSWB01000008.1, forward strand.
TCGCCGACAACCCTAAATTACGGTCTGTTTTTGAGTCCACGGCCGTGGAACCTCAAGAACTAACCGTGATTTCCCTTTAGTTTACGAACCTGCTTTTACTTTAATTTAAAGTTAAAGATTGGCTTTAGCTTAGTTTAGACTTGTCTTTTCTAGGTGGTAGTGAAGCCTCAACAACCTCTACCTCGATTGTGAGCCTCAACAACCTCTACCTCGATTGTGAGCCTCAACAACCTCAATCGGTTAAGTTAGTCTTGATCTTTAGATTATAAGTTTGGGTATTTGATACTAGTCCTCGTCTTTAGAATCTTTCTATATTGAGCCTCAACAACCTGTATAGGGAGTGTCTTTTAGGTGAGTTACATAAGGTTTTTGGAACCTCAACCGTACGATTACCTTACATTAGTATACCTTTGCATATCTCAACTCTATCTTTACATCATTAGTATATCTTGAATCGATTGCCACAGCTGGATACCTGGAACTTTAGGGTTGTTGTTTTCCCAATATCTGCAAAATTCCCATATTTACTTGCTTGATAACCTGCAATCGAGTTCGTTCCCCCCAAATCCCTGTGTTCGATACTCTGGAATTCTTGCTTAACTACGTCGATCCGTACACTGCGGGTTCGCTGCTTGATTCTAGTTTTATAAATTTAAAACTTATTTGCACACACCTCTAGGGGCGAACAGAAGCTCAACTCCAATGGAGTGAGAGGACACGTAGAGACGAAATGGATCGTCATCAATCTCAAGTTGACGATCTAAAAATTATGATGTTCCAGATGAGGATAGAACTAAGCAACCTTAAGAATAAGGGGAGCAAGAAATCCTCAAGGAGACCTTTAAGGTCGAATAGGGGTCATTCATCCGCTGATGATAGTGATTCCTCCATGCCACCGCTAGAGGAAATTGATCCCACGATCAATGTGAATCCATTCCATCCATGAGCAGCTGCTAATCGCCGTGTTCCACCCAGGAACGCTAGGATTCAACGTGTAGATGATGAGCCAAGAACTCTTGGCCAAAGGATGGATCCAACGCAGCAACCACACCGTTTAGGTGTGAACTTTGATGCTGATGATGTACAAGGGTTTAGCTTCAACCCTCAAGTTATTACTCTTGTTCGCCAAAACTAATTTGGCGGGACAAGCACTGAATCTCCACACCAACACTTGCAAAACTTTGAGTGTATGATGGAGACAATGAGGCCGAAGAACGCGACTACCAACAACTATAAGCTCAAACCTTTCTTCTTCTCTTTGAAGGGGAAAGCATTGTCTTGGTACCAAGCTCTTCCTAGTGGGAAGCTAGACACATGGGAAGACCTTTCCGCGGAGTTCCTCACTAAGTTCTTTCCGCCATCCAAAAAGGCGGAACTTAGAGGTAAGATTAATGTATTTTCCATGAGATCTAACGAAAGTTTGTTTCAATCATGGGAAAGGTTTCAGGATTTGTTATTGGATTGCCCTCATCATGGCATATCAAAGCTTGCATTGCTGGAGATTTACTATAAGTGGCTGGATGTGGAGACACAATTCAAGCTCCAATCCCTCTCATGTGGCACATTCATGGACATGAGAGAAGATGACGCTTGGGACTTCATTGAGAAGCAAGCAAGAGTCATAGAGAAGTATTCCCACCGGAAAGTGGAGGGAAATCGTGTGGAGCAAGGAGCGAAGCTCACACATGAAGCTCAAAATCAGATTTTCTCCCTCAACAATGAGATCAAAGAGTTGAAGGAGGCTATCAAGACCAACTTTCCAAAGCAACAAGGAAAGGATGTTGGCTATTTGGGCAACAACAACAATGGCGGTGAAAACACAAACCGCAACAACAACAATAACCGGAACAACAACCGGAATAATTGGAATGGCAATAACAACAACCGGAACAACAATTGGAACAACAATCGGGGTTCAAACAACAACAATTGGCGCTCCAATCAACAAAACTCCGGTAACTCTTACCCTTCCAATTCGAATTCACTAACTCCACCTTCCTCTTCCTCTACTCCTTTGAAAAGCCAGGGGCAAACATCTAATGGAGGAAACACTTCGGGGAAGGAGAAGCCCGATCCCATGTTGGAAACGATTTTGGGAAAGCTTCAAGGATTGGAGAACCGCATCATTAAGGTTGATGATCAAATTTCTAAGGTTGATAAAGCCCAAAAGGTTTTGGAAAACCAAATGTTCAGCCATGCGGAGGAAGTTCCTAGGAATCAAGGGAAACTTCCGGGAAAGACGGAGGACAACCCTAAGGGAAGAGTGATGGCAATCACAACTAGGAGCGGAGTGACTACCACCAATCCGCAGCCTAAGTTTGTTGAAGTCCCCGTAGAGAAAGACAAAGAGAAGGGGAAGGAGAAGGAAGATGTCTACGTTCCTCCTCCGGCTTACAAACCTCCCCTACCATTCCCTCAATCTAGAGCGAGAGCGCGCCTAGATAAACAATTTGGTAAGTTTATAGAACTCATGAGCAAGCTGCATATTAATATACCCTTTATTGATGCTATTGTAGGTATGCCGGCTTATGGTAAGTTCTTGAAGGAGCTCCTCTCCAACAAGAGGAAGCTAGAAGATTTCGGTGAGGTTAAGATGAGTTCGGATTCTTCAGATCTCATCAAGACCATGAAGGAGAAAATGCCCCCAAAGCTAAAGGATCCGGGGTCGTTTTGCATTCCCATAGGAGTGGAAGATGTCACATATGATGCGTTATGTGACTTGGGAGCAAGTGTGAGCATCATACCACTTGCATTATGTAGGAAGATCGGTTTAGGCGACCCTAAACCGGTGAAGATGACGTTGTACATGGCGGATCGATCCATCACTCACCCCGTCGGTATTGTAGAAGATGTCCCAGTCAAGCTAGGTAAATTCTTTGTTCCCATTGACTTTGTTGTGCTTGACATTCCTGCAGATAGTCCGGTCCCGATCATACTCGGAAGACCGTTTCTTGCAACTTCCGGCTGCATAGTCGATTGCAAGAATGCTAGACTCGCCTTTGACATAGGAGAAGAGAAGGTAGAGTTTGTTCTTTCAACTCTAGTGAAGGAGTCAATCTTTGATGAGGATATATTCAATATCCAAGATGAAGAAGGGTTGTCTAGAGAGGAGGTAAGTGCTATTTTCTTCAAAGATCCTTTACAAAAGGTTATTACTATGAGTCTAACGAATGTAGGCGAAGAAGAGGAGTGCAATGAGGCAATTGAAGCCTTAGAATCACAAGAAGAAGTGGGTGAAGTGGAATTTGAGATGCTCCACGACGAGGCAGAAAACGTGAGAATCCACGGCCTTACACTATATTCCACGGCCGTGGATTTCACCAACCAAACCGTGTCCCACTCCAGAGGGTTACACGGTCGTGGAGAAGGCAGAACAACCGTAACCACCTTCCACGCCCTAAACCACGGCCGTGGAAGATGTATGGAAACCGTGATTCAAGCCGCGGAAGAAGATGATCGAGCCACTTCTTCAACTTCTTTTGATTCTTCTCCCATACCTTCTACACCCTTAGACACTTCTAAGGAGGCATCGGATGCTCCTCAAGAACCATTGGAAGCTCCGAAAGCAATGGAACTAAAGTCACTTCCTACTCATCTAAGGTACGCTTTTCTAGGACCTAACTCTACTTATCCGGTTATTGTTAGTTCCGATCTAACCATAGATGAACATAGTAAGCTTATGGTTGTCCTTAGGAAACCTAGGAAAGCTTTAGGCTATACTATAGAAGACTTAGTAGGAATTAAACCCTCCCTATGCATGCATAAAATATTAATGGAGGAAGACTTTAGGACTTCAAGACAACCTCAAAGGCGGTTGAATCCGACCATGAAGGAGGTTGTCAAGAAGGAAATTCTTAAACTTCTTGATGCAGGTATCATCTATCCTATCTCCGATAGTAAGTGGGTGAGTCCGGTTCAAGTAGTCCCGAAGAAGGGAGGAATGACGGTTATCACCAACAAGAACAACGAACTCATTCCTACCCGAACCGTAACGGGATGGCGGATGTGCATTGACTACCGCAAGCTTAACAACGCGACGAGGAAGGATCACTTCCCACTACCCTTCATCGATCAAATGCTTGAAAGGTTAGCGCAACATTCGCACTTTTGCTATCTTGACGGTTATAGTGGTTTCTTTCAGATTCCGATACACCCGGACGATCAAGAAAAGACCACATTCACGTGCCCATGGGGTACATTCGCTTATAGGAGAATGCCGTTCGGGCTTTGCAACGCCCCAACCACCTTTCAAAGGTGCATGATGGCCATTTTCTCCGAATACATTGAGGAAATCATGGAGGTCTTCATGGATGACTTCTCCGTATACGGTTCCTCTTTTGACAATTGCCTTTCTAACCTTGCTATTGTTTTACAAAGGTGTGAAGACACTAATCTAGTTCTTAATTGGGAGAAGTGTCAATTTATGGTAAAGGAAGGGATTGTATTAGGACACCTAATCTCTAGTAGGGGGATAGAGGTGGATAAGGCGAAAATAGAGACTATAGAGAAGCTTCCTCCCCCAACTTCGGTGAAAGGGATAAGAAGTTTCCTAGGACATGCTGGATTTTATAGACGTTTCATTAAATACTTCTCTAAAATATCAAAACCGCTCACTAATCTATTGATGAAGGATGCAGTTTTTGAGTTTTCGCAGGAATGTTTGGATGCGTTTAACACTATTCGGCAAGCTCTAATTTCAGCACCCATTATCCAACCTCCGGATTGGACTCTTCCCTTTGAGGTTATGTGCGGTGCTAGTGACGTAGCTATAGGAGTTGTTCTTGGACAACGAAAGGAAGGACGAACCCATGCCATATACTATGCTAGCAAGACGCTAGATGAAGCGCAGCTCAACTACGCCACTACGGAAAAGGAATTTTTAGCCATTGTTTATGCTATTGACAAGTTTCGCTCTTATCTTGTAGGTGCAAAGGTGATTGTCTACACGGACCATGCTGCGATCCGGTACCTCCTTGCAAAGAAGGATGCGAAGCCAAGGCTAATTATATGGATTCTTCTCCTACAAGAACTCGATCTAGAGATCCGCGACAAGAAGGGTTCGGAAAATTCTGTTGCGGATCATTTGAGTCGCCTAACACATCTAGAGGACGACCACTTACCCATAGATGACTCCTTCCCGGACGAACACCTACACATTATTGAGGAGTGCATCGATGTGATCTCCAAAGGTAACGAACCATGGTTTGCTGATTTTGTTAACTATTTGGTTTGCCAGGAGATACCGCCCGGATTATCCTACGCACAAAGGAAGAAGTTCTTTAAGGATGTTCGGGAATACTTTTGGAATGAACCTCTCCTCTTTAAGAGAGGTCCGGATGGCATCATTCGGAGATGTGTGCCGGAAGATGAGATGCAAAGTTTCATCCGGCATTGTCATTCACTACCTTGTGGAGGACACGCTAGTTCGAACAAGACTAGCGCAAAGGTATTGCAATCTGGATTCTTTTGGCCTACTTTATTTAGAGATGTGCAATCCTTTGTTTCTTGCTGCGATGCTTGTCAAAGAACAGGTAATATCTCTAGGAGGAATGAGATGCCTCTCAATAACATCCAAGAGGTGGAGATTTTCGACGTTTGGGGAGTAGATTTTATGGGACCATTCCCATCATCTTGTGGAAACCAATACATACTCTTGGCGGTGGATTATGTTTCTAGATGGGTGGAAGCAATTGCCTCTCCCACCAATGATGCCATGGTGGTGGTTAAGTTCTTCAACAAGACCATTTTTCCACGATTTGGGACACCAAGGACTATCATTGCCCGGCGCTTTGAAGCTCTTCTAGCTAAGTATGGGGTTACTCACAAGATCGCCACCCCTTATCATCCACAAACAAGTGGACAAGTTGAGATCTCAAATCAGGAGATCAAAGGAATCCTAGAGAAGACGGTTTCAAGGACTAGGAAGGATTGGTCTTTGAAGCTTGATGACGCATTGTGGGCATATCGGACTGCGTACAAGACTCCCATAGGAACCACACCATACAACCTTGTGTATGGGAAGTCTTGTCACTTACCGGTAGAGTTGGAGCATAAGGCGTTTTGGGCTATCAAATGGTTAAATTTCAGCATGAAGGAAGCGGGAGAGAAACGTCTCTTAGACCTTAATGAGCTGGAAGAACTCCGCTTGAATGCCTATGAAAACGCTAAGATTTATAAGGATAGAGCAAAGCGTTGGCATGATAAGCATATCATTCCAAAGGACTTCAAAGAAGGAGATCAAGTTCTCCTCTTTAATTCAAGGCTTCGTCTCTTTCCAGGTAAGCTTAAATCTCGTTAGACCGGACCTTTTCTAATTAAGCGTATTTTCCCCCATGGCGCAGTTGAAGTATGGGGTGAAGCGGGCGGAAGCTTTAAGGTGAACGGTCAACGACTCAAGAAGTATACGCCGGAACTCCAAGCTGAAGAGTTCGCGCCTACCGCACTCGAATAAGTGCGAATTTGGTCTAGCTACGGACCTTAAACAAAGCGCTACTTTGGAGGCAACCCAAGGTATTGCATTTACGTTATTATTTTCGATTCATAGTTTAGCTTAGTTTAGACGTTTTCGCTTTGTTTTGCCTTCGATTCCTTCCGGTATGTTCGTGTTTTTGGATGTAGGAACGGTGGAAAAGGAAAGGGGAAGAGTTATTTTGAAGAAAAGTGACGAAACTTGGACTTTGGAGCATTACAGAGAGTTCCACGGCCTAAACCACGGTCGTGATAGCTACAGTGACCGTAATTTCCAAAAGCCTTTGAAAAATCACCAAAACCACGGTTCCGTACATTTCCACGGCCGTGGAACCCCCCGATAGACCGTGGTTTTCAAAAATTTTACTGGCCACTATATAAACCACGTTCTTCACAAAAACTCACCAAAATCCCAATTCCACGACCCTCTCTCACCGATTCCACGCCCTTCGCCTCAAATCTCCGTTCGTTAATCGTTTTCAACGATTCTTCGTTCCAAATTGAAGAAAATTCAACCACCAACGAGATCCAAGCAACGAATCGAGCGGCAATTCACCAAGGAACGCACAATTCGGATTTTAAAATCCGAAACCTAGTTTTTTTTCGCTCTTCTCTATCTTCGTCAATTTGGGTTCGTTTTTGCTAGAAATTTTAGGAGAACTGATTGAAATTGGAAGGAATTAGACTAGGGCTGCCTGATTGCTGAGTTTGAGTGCTGTTTGTTGAGATTTGCGAAAGAACGAGACGAACCACAGTCTTTGTCAGTTCCACGGCCGTGGAAAAGCAAGAACAGACCGTGGTTTTGAACAGTGATGGATTTTGTTAGGAGAGTTTCAGGGAGGATAAAGGAGAAGAAGAATGAGCAGAACAAAAAGAGGAAGGGTAACCCCTCTTCGTCTTCATCCTCTAGAGAACCACCACCTTCCTCCCCTTCACCTCCATCATCACCTTCATCACCCGCACCTCCTAGCCCTAGAGTACCCACCATTCACGAGGATCATCTCGATGCACTCGAGAGGATCCATAAGAGGGCAGTTATCGGACCTAGGTATCTATGGTTGGAGGATCTAGTTCCTCTAAACATAGTAGATGACCTTACTTGGCTCTTGGATAGAGCCGGTCTTATCGTCTTCTCAGCTATCCAAGAGGACGCTTATCAGGAGATAACGAGAGAGGTTGTGATGTCGTTTGAGAACAGCCATGTGGACAGGACCGTTTCTTTCCGTCTTATGGAAAGAAACTATGTTTTTACCATCCGTGAGTTTGGAGCCTTCTTTGGGTTCCAAGAGACCTTCAATGGTCGCTTTCCTAGTGGCGTTTACGCCAAAGACTTTTGGGAGGAGGTAGCTATGATTTACGCCAGCGAGGACCGCTGGCAACCTACTGATACCAAGGCTAAGTTGATGTATCACTTAGCCTTGAAGATTGCTCACCGTGTTCTTTCGGAGTGTCTTTTCCCTAGGACGGAGACACCTCAAAAGATCAAGACGGATGAGCTCTTTCTTCTGTATTCTATGCTGTATGGGCGCCCTGCTGACTGCGCCACCCTCTTAGCTGCTACCATGAGCAAGCTTAAGAACAAGAGGGCGGGGAACATTGGGTATGGTGGGATAGTTACCCACCTTGCTAGGATGTTGGGGGTTGATTTTTCTGCATGCACACACATACCAGCTGTACCCCTTGGACTCCAGGCCTTCATGACTAGAGGCCTTATCTTCCCTACCCATAGAGGTCCACCTTACGCAGCCATGCCTTAGGAGAGCAGGACGGGGAGGGGCATTGAGTGGCTCCCGGAGTACTCTATTATGGCTGGACGCCATAATTGGAAGGCTACGTTCGCAGCTATGCATGCGAACAGGATTGCAGCTCCTCCGTATGTCCCACCACCGCCAGTATGAGGGATCAGTATGAGGGAGGAGGAGGAGCAGAGCAGGAGTTTGGCACGTTTCCGGATCAGCCGGATGCGGCCCCTGATGTGCCTAGACGTTCTCCACGTCCAGCCAGAGCTTCAGGTTCGTCCTCTCGCCGCGCCAGCGTGAGTGAGAGACCCACTTGGATGGATACACCTCCTACATGGTACGGAGCTCCACCTCCATGGTCCTCACAGCAGCCATCAGCACCAGCACCGTCTGACGCTCCAGGGTGGTACAGCCAGGCCCCGGGATGGTATGAGCAGATGCCAAATTGGGCTACTGGCCTTTCAGAGAGAGTGGGAGCATTGGAGATCCGAGCCGATGCCAGAGATGGACGCTTGGATGACCTCGATCATATGATGAGAGACGTCTACCGCCAGCAGTTTGGGCGGCACTACGACCCCAGCTTCTCTCCATTCCCGCCTCCACCAGCACCGCAGTGATGATGATGATGACCGATAGCTTTAGCCGCTCCACCGCCATTTTGTGAGTTTCTTTTTTTTCTTTTCTTCTTTTCTTTCTTTTATTCGAACATTAGGGACAATGTTTGTTCTAAGTATGGGGTGGGGTGTGACTAAAAGTTGTAATAACTCTTACTCACTTTGATTGCTTCTATTTGAGACTATCTTGCATGTTCATTATATTGTTGCACGTTTCATTATTGCATTGCATGAAAAAGAGTTTGAAAAACCCATAAAAATTGAAAAATTTTGAAAAATTTTGTGCTTCTAAGGAATTGAGATGATTTCTATGATAATCGCTACTTGTGAATTGAGTTTGATGACAATTGCATGCTTAAACGAATAGTGGATTGAAAAGAAATTGAATGAGTTGATTATACCTCTTTTGCAAGTTTCATAATGTGATGAATGTTACGTGAATCATGTTGAGGAATTGAAGTTGAAATTACACTATAAGTTCTTATGCTTCTTGTTGAGATGATTAAGGCAATTCAATTTTTCTTTCTTCTTTCTTTGATCATTTAGCCCCTCATTGAAATTATGGCCTCCTTTACCTATCCGGGAATTTGGAGGAGTCGATTGAAAAAGGCATGTATGATGTGGGAGGGCCATGAAAGCAATACTTTGCATTCAAAGGAATAGAAAGAAATTGTAGGTTTGGGGAAGTCAATCATGATGATGAGTAACTCGGCACCATTCACATAGCCGGGTGTTTGTGTCTTGCCAAAGTCGGATTGAGCGATATTCCTAGCGGATTATGGTATGTGCGCTAAGGGTTTGAGGCATCTCATAAAAATTGAGAAACGCCAATCTCCTAGGCTTCGGTTTTTGTGCACCTCTATCCATAACTCCAAAAGTAAAGTAAAAAATGAAAAGAAGAGAGCGAAGCTATAAGTTGAAGGTGTTGCGGAAACCGCAAGAGAAGAAAAAAGAGTAGTTGTCCACTTTCCCGGATTCATGCACCACATTCCTTAAAGTTTCCTTCCCTTTCCACATTCTAGACCTTTTTCTTTGAAGGTCCTTAAGATCAAAAGAATGTTATATGACTTGGTGATCTAAATTGAAGTTTCTTATGATTGATTTTGATAATGTTTAAAGGTTATGATGTTTGCATAGAAGTTTGATTGATTCATGAGCTTTCTTTACTTTTTACTCTTTGATTAAGTGTATGAAAGTCTTATAAACGATTGAAGCAAGATTTGAGAATGATCTATTGATTAGAAGGCACATTCATCCAAAAGAAGTATTGTTTTGAGAAGGTACACATATTTCATCCTAACTCTTGTTTTAAAGCTTTTGAAAGACCTTGCTTGGGGACAAGCAAGTGGCAAGTATAGGGTTATTTGTTAGCATGAAATATTGTGATATTTTAGGCACATTTTCTAAGCGTATTTGATTCATATTGATAGTCATTGATTGAGCATTGATACATTTGTGAGCTAGTTTATCTATAATGTCGATATAGAGATCTACACAAGCTTTATGTTGATTATAGGTGATTGAGAGCTATTTCCGAACGGAATTGAGCAAGGACGAGTTTGATTGAGTAGTCCATGGATTGAGGGCATTTCTAGGAGCTAAGGGAATGCCAACTTGAGGAATGCACGAGGCTAGGGAAGAATCACGTTCTTGCCCTAAACCACGCTCTAAAATACGGCCGTACTACTTTCCACGTTCAAGTCCACTGCCGTGGAACCATGGCTAGGGAAGCGTGGTTCATTCCAGTAACTTCTACGGCCGTGGAGAAGATGGTTCAAACCGTGTTGATTTCCACGCTCTAAATGATGGCCGTGGAACCCTTCCACGACCGTGATCTTGGCGATCTTTTTCGCCACACTTTAAGCCACGATCTCCTACGCAATTGGGCCGGGCCGATATTTTATCTTACACTATAAAAGGATGGACGAAGAGAGATTCCGTCACCTCTGCTTAGACCTCGCTTTACACATACACTTACGCTTGGAATTGCCCTAATTTCGCATTTGGCGGAGATTTGTTTGGGAGATTTTTGGCGCATTGCTATTGGCGATTTCCGGATTGACGGAAGATCGAAGATTCGGAAGATTGTTCGCAAGGAGATTTCGCTTCTTGCTTAGGTTTGATTTAGAAGACGGATTGACATCCCGTTCTTCCTTCTTATCTAAGATTGTGTTTGTTTGTTCTATTCCGAATCTAGTGACGATATTTGTTCTTGATTGTGACTTTGAGATTGGTTTGAAGTTTATTGAAGGTTTTCGGAAGTTTTCATCTTTCAATCTTTTAATTCTTGAATTTGATATCAATATGACTATTGTTGGCTAAAAACCCTTAACAATTCTAAGGTGAAGGGTTGATAGTTGTGGCTTAGATGATGATAGATCGATCGTAAACAGATTGGATCCTGAGAGTTAGAGAGAATCGCCGACGAACCATAATCCACGGTCTGTTCTTGAGCTTCCACGGCCGTGGAACTCAAGAACTAGCCTTAATTTTGTGTTAAGTTATGAACTTGCTTTTACTTTAATCCAAAGTTAAAGATTTGCAATAACTTAGTTTAGGCTTGCCTTTTCTAGGTGGTAGTGAAGCCTCAACAACCTCTACCTCGATTGTGAGTGTCACAACCATAATCGGTTTAATTAGTCTTGATCCTTGGATTACAAGTTTGGGTATTTGACATTAATTCTTGCTTTTAGAACCTTTCTATATTGAAGCCTCAACAACCTTTATAGAGAGTGTCTTATAGGTGAGTCATATAAGGTTTTTGGAACTTCACCGTACGATTACCTTACATTAGCATATCTTTGCATATCTTAACTCTGTCCTTATATCATTAGTATATCTTGAATCGATTGCCACAGCTGGATTCCTGGATCTTTAGGATTGTTGTTTTCCCAATAATTCGAAAAGCTCTTACATTTACTTGCTTGATAATCTACAATTGAATTTGTTCCCCCCAAATCCCTGTGTTCGATACTCTGGAATTTTTGCTTAACTATATCGATCCGTACACTGCGGGTTCGCTTGCTTGATTTCTAGTTTTATAAATTTAAAGCTTATTTGCACGCATGCTAAGTGGCGAACACAAGGCCTCGCTTATCCCTTGTTTTTGATTTCAAGGCTTCCGTCTGTGCCTTGAAATGCTTTCCAAGGCCTGCACATATTTAGACAAACCACCAAACAAACCAAGCAACTAGAAAAACAATCGATATTTTTGTTAGTATAAAAACCGCTTCATCTGTGTTAAGTCTTCCATCATCACATACATAAATATATTCAAGGTAGAGTTTTCAATCTCCCCCTTGATGGAATACAACACAAAATATCGTACTTGCATTTTAGAGTTAGCGATGCATATATGAATATCAAAGACAAACTTAAATGCAGAATGCAGAAATATCGTAATGTCGGATCATCATAAATTTCTCCCCCTTTGTCTTTCAACAAGGGAGAAAAACAGTTATAAGCACTGGAATTTTAAAGCAATCAATTACAGACCCAAAAGTATTACAAAACCATAAAACAAGTTGAAAAATAACACGCCCACAATCATCATAGGCTCAGTCTGAATCCTCCTTATAAAACAGGCATCGTGCTTTGGAGGAAGTAGGTCTGTGACTGTCATCCATTTCTGCTGCTAAGTGTCGTCTCTTTTCTTCAGCTCGTCGTTCCTTGACAACCTCGTATTCTTCCACCATAAGAATGGTTGGCTCAACATGAGGAAGATACAGGGTAAATTTGTTTTGTGCTTGTCGTTTATAGTTCATCAAAACATTTTCCTTTCCCTGGGTGTGTTGAGCTGCATCTTCAGTCATAGGTAATATTCTTCCCATGGTGGTAATAGTAAGAGCATTCATTAGATACATTTCATTGACCTTGGCATGCATAATAGACAACAGTTCATGATTGGCATCCATTCTCCTTTTAGTATCAAACTGGAAATCTGAGAGTTCCTGATTCAAAGAAACCATTCCTTTTCAGATCCATACAACCTGATTTCTAGAGTAGGAGGAGAAGATGTTGGAGCTTCTTGAGAAGGAGGTGGAATAGTCTCTTTTCCCTTCAATGTCCATGCCCCTGCAAAAGTCTTCTCAATACCTAACCTTTCCAAGCAGGATTCATCAATTTTGCCAGAAGTTATCTGTCAATCTTCAGTGGATGTATCAATAGGAAAATGTTCGAAGAACTTTGGTAGTAGGTTTCGATAAGGCAAAGGGATGGCTCGCTTAGAGTTGACAGAATGGACCATATGGTTAAGGATTGTAACACCGCAAATTCTGAGAACTCGGGGAGCTACTGGTTAGGACCTCACAATGGGTCCCGACCATAGTGTGACAACAATTTTACTTGGATCTTACAACAAGGCACAAAAGTATTTAAAACATTTTAAAACTGTAAACAATATATACATGGAGAATATGTATCAGCCTTACAAGAAAAGCTACTAAAATGATGCATATGAAGAACAGAAGACATCCCCGTCCCCAACTAAATGAGTACGTGGACCCGGCTGACCATTTCCTCCGGATCTCTCTACAACTGTCTTAACCTGCAAGGCATCTACAAGCGGTATAAAACCGTTAGCTAACATTCTATGCATAAGGATAAAGGTAAAAGCACATACACACAACATACACAATCAACATGCAACACTCAATCCTTTTATTATCTTTAATTAGGTGATAGGTCATTACTAATGATACTTATTTTGTGACACGAGGGATTCCCAAACCTCGCCCCTGTCCCCGTTTACCAACGCGGAATGGTACTAATGCATTTGACCATCTACCGGACTGGGCTGGTCGTAGGGAACCTCCTAGACTCTCGCAAGAGCTAGGCAGATGATGTCACGACCTGTTATCATACACTTGGGTCAATTATACAATATATTAAAGTCGGCCTATTCCGGTTTCGTTATTTATCTTAACTAACAAACACCACTCATACACATCACACTCATACAAGATGCCAGCTAAGTAAGTCCGTGGACTTACCAGAATCAAATCTCGACTCTCTCTTAACCACCACTAAATCCGTAAGTGCAGAACTCAGTTGCCTGTCAGAGGAGGCACGTGGTCAACACGTTTCCCTGGATACTTATAAGTCTAAAACTCTTAAGATATACGATTCTATGTGCAGTAGTTATTACAGTGTTTATTTAAGGTAAAATGACTATTTTACCCTTAGTCCCGGAACTTCCAAAAACTCGGAAGAAGTACTTAAATTATGATTTGTGGCTAACTAACCATATTCTACTCCCTAGGATGATTTTAGGTAACAACTAGAAAAACTACCCATTTTCTATTTCCCGAAAAGTCACTAAAGTCCAACTACAGCTTCAAATATAAAATTCGAATAATCTTATAAAAATTCCGAAATAATTCCCTAGATCATCTATGATATCCCATCTACTCATAGGAGAAAGAATTTCTTAAAACTGTTAAAACATTGCTTCTACAAAAATTTCTAAAGTTGGTAACAACACTTAACAAGCAGCACACTGTCTTAACTTTGAAAAATCATAACTCCTAAACTACTTGCTGGATTTATCCCAAATTTTGATATGTTCCACTATAAAATCTTATCTCTAATATATCCCAAATTCAGCCGCAAAGGAGATCAAAATCCTATTTAAAACTATCTCACAAAACCGAATTTCAGCACAACAGAAAAACTGCTTACGACTCAATCTTGGAAAAATCATAAATCCCAAACCACTCGCTGGATGCCTCTCAAATTTTAATATGTTCTACAACAATATGTCAACTATATCATATCCAAAATTCAAGCCCAACGGAGATCAAGAGCATATTCAAAACCATCTCACAAAACAGCATCACTTGCTGTTTTCCCCAACACTCAGCACATATATAAAAACTGCATGAGGCGTCAATTTTGGAACACAATAACTCTCAAACCGTAACTCCGATTCTTCCCAAATATTAGTATGTTATACTATGTACTACTGTCTATGACATATCCGAAAACCAGCCAAAAAGAAAGAGTCTAGCTTACCCAAATTTGGACCCGAAGTTGACTGCTCATCACTGTTGGAAAACTGAGCCACTGCAACAGCTCACTGTAGTTGTTCCTTTGGCTGAATTATATGGAATCCTAGATGGTTTGGCATCAGCTATAAGCACATATATGGCTGAAGTAAAGTAAGGAAGAAGGAGTGAGGTCTTACTCATCTACAAGGCTCCCCCATGAGGACTGTCTGCGTGAACTCCTGAGTGCAACCATGGGGCGGTGCAGGCTCAGCAGCCCTAGGCGTTGCTGTCTGTGGCGCGACTGGAGGCTAGCAAGGAGGCGTTCTGTGTGCTGCACCAGGAGGAGATGCCAAGGCCTCCCTTGCTGCTCGTGTGCCATCAAAGAGGAGCGTTTTGCGTGCTGCACCAAGAGGAGATGCCAAGGCCTCCCTTGCTGCTCGTGTGCAAGATAGACGAGGGTGTGGTGTTGTGGTGTCAGTTTGGGCGAGATGCAGGAAGGCAGGAGAAGAGGGGGAGGTAGTTGCTGGCTTGGTGTGTAGGGAAGCGCCGGTATACGTGATGGGGAGAGACGTGAAGAGACGTCGTGATCCTTGGCGTGCAGCTGTTCACAAGGGCGCTAGGGCAAGACGTCTCTCACAGTTGGGCCGAGTAGCAGCAGGTACGTGGGCTGGCGCTGGAGCTGAGCAGGGATGGGCTGGCGCTGGAGCTGAGCAGGGATGGGATGAGTTCGGGCTACTTCTGGCTGCAGCAGAGGAAGAGTGGGCTGCGAACTGGGCTGAAAACAAGGTAGGGATAGTGGGCTGAAAGAGTTGTCTTGGCTTTGTCACAGTCTTGTCAAAACGTGTCCTGGCCTTGTCATGGTCTCGTCTCAGCCTTGTCGAAATCTCGTCTCAGCCTTGTCATGATCTCGTCTAAAGTCATCGTTATGAATTAATTATAAGAATTAGGGTTTGATATAATTCTATCATTTTATGTGAATTAAATTCTACATAAAATGATAAATAATTATAAGAATTAGGATTTGATATAATTCTATCATTTTATGTAAATTAAATTCTACAAAAATGATAAATAATTATAGGAATTAGAGCTTGCTATAATTTTATCATTTTATGTGAATTAGCTTCTACATAAAATGATAAAATTTGTGAAGAAAGAATTGCTAGATAGAATGGAAAACCGTCAACGGCTCGAAGTCCGATTTGATTCGGAATTAAACGGAAATAAAAATTCCGGATATTACATCAGTACCCCCTTAAAATAAGTTTCGTCCCGAAACTTAGAACAAGGTACTTAATTAAACGACTTCCATAAATAAACTGGTTTGTCCTAGTCTCACTAAATTTTTATTCGTTTCCTAAACTTCTCTAACCCTATCAAAGCGTAACGGAAAAAAAAAACTGGTCGTTACATCAGATCCCCCTCAAAATAAGTTTCGTCCCGAAACTTAGGGTAAGACAATCTTGATCGGCCTTTAAGACACCAAATGGGTGTGTTTGATCCCTACACAAAACTCTCGTCGTTTTCACATCTAAGTATCCCGCACATCAAGGTTACCAAAAGAACACATCACTGACTAAACACTAAGTCATGAAATAAATAAGCAATCAAACAATATCACACATACAAGGTCAAGCCCTAACTAGTCACTCCCGAGGTTACAACTATCGCTACATGGGTCTTTGAAAGGTTACGTCTCTTACTATCTCCAATCTTAGGTAGCCTTATCGGATTTTCATAAAACCACTAAATCTTAAATCTTTTCAGGTACTTAGATCACAAGCGTATGTTACCACGTTCTAGAGTGGTTACCGGATGTCTCACCGGTATCATCCGGCTCAACTATCTAATCCTCTAATTTGATGACCTAACTCGTGTCTGGTAGGTATCTCTCCAACTGAAATTCTCAAGCTCAGTTCCCAAACTTAGTCTCCGCGGAAAACTGAAGTTCTAGATCCTTTGATGACCCTACAAAAAATGATCTATTCAACTTTCTTCCCTTCGTTATGACCACTTGCTTCGAGCCTTCTGAAAATGTTCTGTCTACACAATCAGGTCAAAGGCCTTGGACATCCACCAACACTTACCAAGTGCTCAATGCTCTTCGTATCACGACCCACTTGGTCTTGTCTTTTAATATTACTCAGTCATCATGTTCCTCAGGTACGGAATCGTCACCGTTACCCTTTTCAGGTCTAACACTCGAGACAACTAAAAATCAAATCTAGTGGTCATCCTCTTTGTTCACCTGGCATTATTATATTATTTACAGATCTCTAATATATCGTTTGCTCAAACTTAGGTTTATCACGCATTTTCCAAGATCTTAAGTGACTTAGAATACGTCCGGAATGACGGTATTAGACACAAAGTGATCTCCTAACACTGTTATTTGATCATGACTACTCAATAATTGTTAACATACCATCAGCAGTGCACTCTTTTATCTACCATTGTTACCAGCCCGATAGTATCCCCCTAACTCAAAACGAACTAGGCTCTGTTCCGACATAACATTACACATAAAATCTACTCCGAGATTATGCTTTCCTTAAGCACTGTTACTAGGTTGCAAGTATGCTCCTGTCGCTTCCTTTCTTATGTATCTTTGACTCAGGATGGTAGTTACTCACTTGGAGCTTTCTAGTGCAGGACATGCACAATACTTTTATTACATCATTGATTCTTTCCTAATCCATCCAGAAAACTCACTCTAGAGTATTCCATTAGTATGAAATTCCAAAACTACTTGTCTGGAAACATGTAGCAAAGCCGTCACTCTTCACTCGGATCCATAATAGGGTACCAGCCTTCTTCTATTACCTCTACATGCACATAAGTTTCCGTACAACATTTTTAGTAACTCCACATAGCCTAACTCACCTTCCTTCCAACTAGGATGCATTTCACAAACTATCACCATCTTAAACTCGACACGACATCCCTCAACACCCTTGAGCTTCTTGCTCTGTGGGTTAGGACCCACCACACTTCCGTTGCGCTACTCTGATTATCCTGTTGTCACTCATTAATCCTAAGGACCTTTTCTGTAAGTATAAAATGATTAACCTCAAAACTCTTTCTTCCAATTACACCATGAGTCGTATACGGATGAAGTACCAAGTACCTTCTTTATTTTCCTTAAGAAAATAAAACAACGATTGAAAAACAACTTCTTCCGCTTACTTTCTTAATTCTTCTACCACGGATCCAAACTCCCTGACTTGACCGGATTTTGATCTTAACTGGCCAAGAAGTAACCCTTAAAACGTTTCTCTTTATACCTTTAATTCATCCAAGAAGGTTGTCGCTGCCTACTTAAGGAAATCCTCTAAGGCGTCGGTACAACTACTCCATTGATCCACCGTCACAAATATCTCTTCTTAACGGCGCATAACTCGTCAATACCAAACAATACTTGCACGTCCTTGGTTGACACCGGTCAGTCTATAATTGACTTATCTCAATTTCATACCTCTACTAGTATTAGACTTTTGGTGCACATCACCTACTAGATTAATCATTTTATCCTTCTTTATTTCGTCTTATCTTTCACTTTTCTGCTTCCTTTGGGACAACCCTCTTTCTCAAGTCTCACTGTGCCATTCACCGGATGTCAAAAGTCGTTCCTAACACTCCACGATAGATGGTAAGCGTCTTGAAGTTTCGATGACTTTTAATTACCTCCCAATTGTAGTCCCTTTACAGGGACCATCTATGTTGATGAACTATGTTTAGTTATAAATGGGGGTTACCCTGTACTCTTGAGTCCACCACACGATTCTCACAAGCACAGGTTCCTTAATCGGCGTTGTTTGTAATATTTCCTTCCAAATCTCAGTTGACTATGTTACATGGATTCGATCCTTTCGATACTGGCGTTGTGATTCTTCTTAAAATTCTTATCTTGAAAGAAGACAAAACGTCTTCAGGCTTGTGAAGTCTACCTTTCGCTCTTACATTAAATTGTAATTCTCCATTCTGTGTTAATTGTGATCTATCAAAATTTCCTTGACTACTAGGTAAACAGTTGCTCACAACAATCCTTTTATACTTCTTTAGTTTGTTCTACCTACCACCCTTCCGCTTCTTATGGGCTAACTCCATTTCTCTAGTCCGATTGTGTCATTCATCTGGCTAAATAGTCGTTTCAAGTTTCCACGATAGCTTGCAAGCGTCTTTGAAATTATTATGGCCGAAATGATCATCCACTTGCAGTTACTTTTGCATGGACCATCTGTGTTGGTGGCTTAGGTCCCGTGATAATTCGGGTTACCCTGGATTCTCGAGTCCAGCAAGGACGTTCTCCCATACCCCTTTTCTTCACTGATGTTGGTGGTAATATCAACTTCTTACATCTTCGAGGAGGTCAAAACCTCTCCACATTTATGGGGTTTGCCTTTTCGCTTTTACACTCCATTGTAGGTCTTCATTCCGTGCACCTTAGATTATCACACCCAGATTGACACTCTGTCTCTTCTAGTTTCTAATGCCCATAATGGTCTATGGGGCATCCACCTCGATGGTAATGTCCTTGATTCCGCAATCTTGGTTGTACTCAATTCTACTTGTCTCGTTCCAATATTGTTATCTCTACCCCGCACTCTTGTAGTCTCTTACATGGTTCTTATAATTCATCTCTCGGCTTCATACAACCAAGTCCCTTGTATGACCTTCTATTTCTTTTATCTGAGTTGACTCATGGATTTCTTCATCATCTGATTGTGCTTGTGGTAAAAATTATCTTCACAACTTTACTTCCTTGCTCACTTGTTCTTTGGATGCATTCTAAGGATCACCAAGCGGCCTACCCGAGTGTAATACTCAATTCAAGGTCCGATTCCATTGCCTCGTGTTGGAGATTCGTCAAGTCCGCAGTTGATTTATCGAGAGGCGATAATCGCTTCGTGATATCACGACTAAAGGATATTTTATATCCTTTAGGATACTAACATGCTATACATATACATATATATAATCATACATTAGAACATATCGATATAAGTCTATCTACTAACTAACACACCTATCATGCTAAGTTGTAGAGATCCACGGAGAGCGATGGTAGTCCGACGTACTACTAACCCACAACCCGACTATGCTCGTGTAAAAACATAACTCCGTTTTGAAAATTTTAGACCCCTTTCAGGTTCTAGTTATTTTATACAATCGGTCTTTCAGAAGATTTCAAGTGCCATTGTTGCCAACCCAGAGCTCTGATACCATATTGTAACACCCCAAATTCTGAGAACTCGGGGAGCTACTGGTTAGGACCTCACAATGGGTCCCGACCATAGTTTGACAACAATTTTACTTGGATCTTACAACAAGGCACAAAAGTATTTAAAACATTTGAAAACTGTAAACAATATATACATGGAGAATATGTATCAGCCTTACAAGAAAAGCTACTAAAATGATGCATATGAAGAACAGAAGACATCCCCGTCCCCAACTAAATGAGTACGTGGACCCGGCTGACCATTTCCTCCAGATCTCTCTACAACTGTCTTAACCTGCAAGGCATCTACAAGCGGTATAAAACCGTTAGCTAACATTTTATGCATAAGGATAAAGGTAAAAGCACATACACACAACATACACAATCAACATGCAACACTCAATCCTTTTATTATCTTTAATTAGGTGATAGGTCATTACTAATGATACTTATTTTGTGACACGAGGGATTCCCAAACCTCGCCCCTGTCCCCGTTTACCAACGCGGAATGGTACTAATGCATTTGACCGTCTACCGGACTGGGCTGGTCGCAGGGAACCTCCTAGACTCTCGCAAGAGCTAGGCAGATGATGTCACGACCTGTTATCATACACTTGGGTCAATTATACAATATATTAAAGTCGGCCTATTCCGGTTTCGTTATTTATCTTAACTAACAAACACCACTCATACACATCACACTCATACAAGATGCCAGCTAAGTAAGTCCGTGGACTTACCAGAATCAAATCTCGACTCTCTCTTAACCACCACTAAATCCGTAAGTGCAGAACTCAGTTGCCTGTCAGAGGAGGCACGTGGTCAACACATTTCCCTGGATAATTATAAGTCTAAAACTCTTAAGATATACGATTCTATGTGCAGTAGTTATTACAATGTTTATTTAAGGTAAAATGATTATTTTACCCTTAGTCCCGGAACTTCCAAAAACTCGGAATAATTACTTAAATTATGATTTGTGGCTAACTAACCATATTCTACTCCCTAGGATGATTTTAGGTAACAACTAGAAAAACTACCCATTTTCTATTTCCCGAAAAGTCACTAAAGTCCAACTACAGCTTCAAATATAAAATTCGAATAATCTTATAAAAATTCCGAAATAATTCCCTAGATCATCTATGATATCCCATCTACTCATAGGAGAAAGAATTTCTTAAAACTGTTAAAACATCGCTTCTACAAAAATTTTTAAAGTTGGTAACAACACTTAACAAGCAGCACACTGTCTTAACTTTGAAAAATCATAACTCCTAAACTACTCGCTGGATTTATCCCAAATTTTGATATGTTCCACTATAAAATCTTATCTCTAATATATCCCAAATTCAGCCGCAAAGGAGATCAAAATCCTATTTAAAACTATCTCACAAAACCGAATTTCAGCACAACAGAAAAACTGCTTACGACTCAATCTTGGCAAAATCATAAATCCCAAACCACTCGCTGGATGCCTCTCAAATTTTAATATGTTCTACAACAATATGTCAACTATATCATATCCAAAATTCAAGCCCAACGGAGATCAAGAGCTTATTCAAAACCATCTCACAAAACAGCATCACTTGCTGTTTTCCCCAACACTCAGCACATATATAAAAACTCATGAGGCGTCAACTTTGGAACACAATAACTCTCAAACCGTAACTCCGATTCTTCCCAAATATTAGTATGTTATACTATGTACTACTGTCTATGACATATCCGAAAACCAGCCAAAAAGAAAGAGTCTAGCTTACCCAAATTTGGACCCGAAGTTGACTGCTCATCACTGTTGGAAAACTGAGCCACTGCAACAGCTCACTGTAGTTGTTCCTTTGGCTGAATTATATGGACTCCTAGATGGTTTGGCATCAGCTATAAGCACATATATGGCTGAAGTAAAGTAAGGAAGAAGGAGTGAGGTCTTACTCATCTACAAGGCTCCCCCATGAGGATTGTCTGCGTGAACTCCTGAGTGCAACCATGGGGCGGTGCAGGCTCAGCAGCCCTAGGCGTTGCTGTCTGTGGCGCGACTGGAGGCTAGCAAGGAGGCGTTTTGTGTGCTGCACCAGGAGGAGATGCCAAGGCCTCCCTTGCTGCTCGTGTGCCATCAAAGAGGAGCGTTTTGCGTGCTGCACCAGGAGGAGATGCCAAGGCCTCCCATGCTGCTCGTGTGCAAGATAGACGAGGGTGTGGTGCTGTGGTGTCAGTTTGGGCGAGATGCAGCAAGGCAGGAGAAGAGGGGGAGGCAGTTGCTGGCTTGGTGTGTAGGGAAGCGCCGGTATACGTGATGGGGAGAGACGTGAAGAGACGTCGTGATCCTTGGCGTGCAGCTGTTCACAAGGGCGCTAGGGCAAGACGTCTCTCACAGTTGGGCCGAGTAGCAGCAAGTACGTGGGCTGGTGTTGGAGCTGAGCAAGGATGGGCTGGCGCTGGAGCTGAGCAGGGATGGGATGAGTTCGGGTTACTTCTGGCTGCAGCAGAGGAAGAGTGGGCTGCGAACTGGGTTGAAAACAAGGTAGGGATAGTGGGCTGAAAGAGTTGTCTTGGCTTTGTCACAGCCTTATCAAAACGTGTCATGGCCTTGTCATGGTCTCGTCTCAGCCTTGTCGAAATCTCGTCTCAGCCTTGTCATGATCTCGTCTAAAGTCATCGTTACGAATTAATTATAAGAATTAGGGTTTGATATAATTCTATCATTTTATGTGAAGTAAATTCTACATAAAATGATAAATAATTATAAGAATTAGGATTTGATATAATTCTATCATTTTATGTAAATTAAATTCTACATAAAATGATAAATAATTATAGGAATTAGAGCTTGCTATAATTTATCATTTTCTGTGAATTAGCTTTTACATAAAATGATAAAATTTGTGAAGAAAGAATTGCTAGATAGAATGGAAAACCGTCAACGGCTCGAAGTCCGATTTGATTCGGAATTAAACGGAAATAAAAATTCCGGATATTACAAGGATGAGGTTAGGTACGTAAATGTCCAATCCAGACATGAACAGATGAATCAATTCCAAAGATTGATCTGGTAATAGTTCTCTTGAGTTTGCACGAGGGATGACACACCTAACCAGAATGGTAAAAACTATTTTGGCATCTAGGGTTAGGGATGTGTGAGTGAGTTGGCGTGATGTTGAGTTTGGAACCAGGCATTTCTCTTTGTCAAGTTTAAGGGTGAGAATTCTTCTGTCCCGTTTTGTGACGAGGTTGACATAAAACAGTCTTGTTAGCCTTGGAAAGGCAAAGTCTCCAGGGTTTAAGATCTTCTAGACTGTGGAGCTCTTAAGCATTGCAATACAAGGGATCTTAAGGGTTTCCAAAAATACGAACCAGGATGTTGGAAGACCAGTCGTCCGAGAAATTTGCAAGTCTTTAGAAAATTGTTCTCCATCTGTGGCTGAGGAAATATGAACTGATTCCTTTTTAGAAGATGAAGTTGGATGAGGAGCAGCTTTCTTGCTTCTAGGAGCCATAGATGATTTTGGGAGAGAAAACAAGGGTTTGAAAAGGGTTTCTGTAAAAACGTTGAATGAGGAAGAGAGAAGTTTTTCGCCTTTAAAAAGAAAAGAAAGCAATTTAAGATTAAACAAGATCTTGAGAGAATCAAGGCCTTGAAAAGCCAAAATTGTTTCCAATTACATCTCAACAACTCTTTTTCAAAACTTTGAACCCCAAAATTAAAGGATTTTTAAAAAAATTTTAAAAATCCTTCTGTAAAATAATTTAAGAATAAAAAATATCTATAAGATATTAATCTCTAAATAGATCCGTGATATTCAACTTTGCCCTTGATTTTCGTTTCAAGGCCCTTGAATTGAATTTCAAGGCCCTTGAAAATGAAAAGTGGGCTGCATACGAAGGAGAAAATAAAATGATTTACTCCCCCTAGGTTAATGCTTCCTTGTTCAACATACCAAGCTTTAGTCGAATAAAATTGATTTGATCTTCAGGTAGAGGCTTAATAAAGATATCTGCAAGCTGCAAGTCAGTTGATATAAAAGAAATCGAACATCACCTTTCTCAACATGATCACATATGAAGTGATGCCTTACATCGATATGCTTTGTCCTTGAATGCTGCACAGGATTTTCAGTAATCAAAATAGCACTAGTATTATCATATTTAATCGGGATACCTTTCAAATCAAAGCCAAGATCACGAAGTTCTTGAGATATCCATAGAATTTGTGCACAACAGGCTCCCACAACTATGTATTCAGCTTCAGCTGTGGATAGGGCGATAGAGTTTTGCTTCTTGGAGTGCCAACTAATTAGGGATGCCCCTAAGAATTGGCAGCATCTAGAAGGGCTTTTTCTATCGACCTTATAACCTGCAAAGTCTGCATTTGAATAGCCAAAGAGGTGAAATGAGCTTTGACGTGGGTACCATAACCCTAAGTCCTTAGTGTCATTGAGATACCGAAATATCCTTTTCACAGCTATCAAGTGTGACTCTATAGGATCAGCTTCAAATCTTGCACACATGCACACGCTAAACATAATGTCAGGTCGACTAGCAGTTAGATATAACAAAGAACCAATCATACCTTGATACTCTTTTTGTACAACACTTTTACCATCTTTGTCATGATCAAGCGAAAGTGTAGAACTCATAAGAGTTTTTGCGACCTAGGATTGATTCATCTTATATTTCTTAAGCAAGTAATTGGTATACTTGCTTTGATTGAGAAAAATTCCTTTCTTTGCTTGTGTAACTTGAAGTCCAGGAAAGAAATTCAACTCACCCATTAAGCTCATTTCAAATTCCCTGCACATGATATCTGAAAATTTCTTGCAAAGGGAATCATTAGTAGCAACGAATAATATATCATCAACATAGATTTGTACTACTAGAATATCGCTGCCTCTGGTTTTGATAAATAAAGTTTTGTCAACCAAACCCCTTTTGAAATTGTTTTCAAGGAGATACTTGGACAACCTTTCATACAAAGCTCGAGGAGCTTGCTTAAGACCATAAAGAGCCTTGTCCAATTTAAAAATATGATCCGGAAAATCATCATTTTCAAAACAAGGTGGTTG
This sequence comes from Fagopyrum homotropicum, assembly GCA_033239125.1. Classification (NCBI taxonomy): domain Eukaryota; kingdom Viridiplantae; phylum Streptophyta; class Magnoliopsida; order Caryophyllales; family Polygonaceae; genus Fagopyrum; species Fagopyrum homotropicum. The sequence continues at coordinate 70,615,661 of BSWB01000008.1, forward strand.
AGAAACTTAAACTTCTTCTTCTAAGAAGCCGTTTAAAAAAGCACATTTTATATCCATTTGAAATAAGTTTATGCTCATGAAAGATGTAAACGCAAGTAGCATACGAATGACTTCTAACCTGGCAACCGGAGAAAAAGTATGCTCATAATCAATACCTTCGTCTTGGCTATAACCTTGAGCTAAAAGTCGCGCTTTATTTCGAATGACTTTACCGTTTTCATCCAACTTGTTTCAAAAAATCCATTTTGTGCCAATGACGGATTGATGCTTTGGTCTTATTGTAAGAGTCCAAACCTTTTTTCTCTCGAAGTCTTTTAGTTCATTTTGCATGGAAATGATTCAGTTGGGTTCTTGAAGAGCTTGAAAATAATTCTTCGGCTCAATAAGAGACTCGAATGCCAAGAACACACATAGGTTGTTAACTTTGGATCGAGTTTGAACTCCTGCATTTGGATCTGAGATCACATTCTCTGGTGGATGGTAGGAAGAATGTTAAAACTTCCTTTGTTTGTAAGATGGAGCAGATCCTCTTGATTGAGGCTCATACGCTTGACGGGATTCAGGTACCGTTGGAGTATTGCCCTCAGATCCTATATCAAAGCCTTGAAGTTGGGTATCAAGGCCTTGAAACGGAGTTTTGACATCGCAGTTTTCTGTCTCAAGGTCTTGAAGATGCGTTTCAAGGTCTTGACATTTTTTTCCGGTATCTTGAATATTTTCTTTCATATTTTTTTTTCTTGAGCCTTAGGATCTTCATCTTCATCAGAATTGTGATCTTCATGTTGATTTAGATAAGATCTGCAAAACTTTCACTCAAAGTACCATTATTGCTTTCATCAAATATGACATGAATACTTTCCTCAACAATTTTGGTACGCTTATTATAAACTCGATAAGCTTTGCTATTTGAAGCATATCCAATGAATATTGCTTCATCACTACGAGCATCAAATTTACCAAGGTTATCTTTTCCATTGTTATGGACAAAGCATATACATCCAAGGGGTTTAAAATAGGAAATATTAGGTTTTCTACCCTTAAAGAGTTCATAAGGAGTCTTTTTCAAAATAGGGTGAAAAAAACATCTATTCAAGATGTAGTTAGCAATGTTTACTGCTTCAGCCCAAAAGCTTTTTCGCAAACTATTTTCTAAAAGCATTTTTCTAGACATGTCCTCTAGGGTGCGGTTCTTACGTTCCACAACCCCGTTTTGTTGAGGGCTTCTAGGAGCTGAAAAGTTGTGTGAAATACCATATTTAGGACAAAACAAATCAAACTTTAGTTGATCAAATTCTCTACCATGATCACTTCTTATCGAAATGTTAGGTAGGTTTTTCAAAGTTTGCAACTCCTTACACAATTTTGAAAACTCAAACAATGCTTTAGATTTTTTCTGTAAGAATGATATCATTGTAAAGCGAGAAAAATCATCCAGAATAACAAGGATGTATTGTTTACCTTTGGGACATTTGACACTCATAGGACCACAAAGATCCATAAGTAAAAGTTCAATGGGTCGAGAAGAACTTACAACCTTTTTTGGTTTGAATGAACCTCTTGTTTGTTTACCTTGTGTACAAGCTTTACATAGTTCATCTACCTTGAAGTTTAGGTTTGACAGTCCACGTACCAAATCCTTTGAAAGTAACTTCTGCATTGTATGCATGCTTACGTGACCAAGTCTTCTATGTCAAAGCCTTGGATCATCAATCAAGGCCTTGAGACACTTTAGCTTAGTTTCTGAAACTTGGTTAGTACTTATTGAATAAACATTGTTACATCTAGGAGTTGTAAGCACAATATCACCCGATGTCTTTTCTTGAACTTCACATTTTTTTTAATCAAACAGTACCTTGTTGCCTTGATCACATATTTGAGAGATACTAAGCAAGTTATACTTTAAACCGTCAACAAGATATACATCATCAATAAAGTTAGATGAATTATAACAGATTTTACTAATGCCGATAATGTCACACTTTCTTTTATCACCAAGCGTAATGGTTCCAGATGATTGCTTCTATAGATATGAGAATAGTGAGTTTTTTCCACTCATATGTCTTGAGCAACCACTATCTAATATCCATTTATGCTCCTTTACCTTGCTGATATCCTGCAAAACAACAAACATCAACCTTTCCGGGTCGACCAAATGACATATTTTGGTCCATATTCAGGCTCAATCATGTTTGGTGGTCTAGTACCTTTAGGAACTCATATTTTCTTGACCAGTTTCCTTAGACACTGAGGATAAGTGTTTCTAATGATGTAAGGATCATTTCTCTATATGGACATGTAGATTTGACATGACCCTTTTTACAACAGTAGAAATATGTGGGCATATGATTACTTTCTTTAGCCTTGACAAAAGTGGTAGTTGTTTTTCTAGGAAAACTTACATGATATCCTATACCATTTTTGTTAAGGTAAGATTGTTGCTCACCCATCATCCTTTCAAGGTTGGCTTTCGAACGAGTGAATTGAATAAGTGCAGCCTTCTGGTCTTGACACGTCATAGTTAGATCAACCTTTTCTTTCTCTAGATCGATATATTCTCGATGGAGAGAAGAAAGATTGCCCTTGAGAATCGCATTTTCTGATTCCAAGGCCTTGATATTGATATCAAGGTCTAACTTTTCAGTGCTAAGATTTTTAATCTCCAGAGACATCACTTAATCTTTTCTCTTGTTTGAGAAGATTTTCTTTCAAGGAACTTCAGCTTACCCTATGTTCTTTATCACATATGATAATATCTTTAAAGAATTGTGTGAGATCAGATTCAGGTTGGGACATGATGGTACTTACCATATCATCAACGTAGAGATTTGGATTTTCTTCATGATTAGCCATAAGACAAAGGTTTGCTTGTACTTTTTCATCTTATGATTCATTTGAGGAATCTGAATCACTCCATGAATTTTCCATAGCTTTCTTCTTTCGATCATTCTTCTTAAAGTTAGTCCTCTTCTTTTGTGGACAATCCTTAACGAGATGATCTGTTTCACCACATTCAAAACAAGTCAGAACTTTAGTTTTTTTGTTAGAGTTAGAAAACTTACCTCGAGGCCTTGACGTTCATGGATATTCTTTATTCTTTGCAAATTGTTTCTTTATTCTAAAAATCTTTGCAAGACTCCTGGATATTAAGGCAATTGCATCTTCTTAATCATCATCATCACTATCTTCCTCTTCTGATGGTAACTCATCCTTTTTAGATCTTAACACCATATTCTTGGTGTTGGATGGGAGCTCTCCATCTTCTTCACCAAGGACCATCTCGTATGTGATGAGTTTTCCAATGAGGTCATCAACAGGAAGAGTCGAGAGATTCTGAGCTTCTTCGATGGCAGTCATCTTTGGTCCCCACTTAGCTTTAGGTAAGCTCCTTAGAACCTTCCTAACTTTTTCTTCGTTTGTGAAGACCTTTCCAAGTGAGTCCAGGTTGTTCACGATTTCAGTAAATCTTGTGAACATCACTTTGACTGGTTCATTTGGATTCATCTTGAATAGCTCATATTGTCTGAGGAAGATGCTGATCTTTGTTTCCTTGACTTGACTTATTCCCTCGTATGCAACAACGAGCTTGTCCCATATTTCTTTTGCACCCTTGCATGATGAGATGCGGTTGAATTCATTCACATCTAATCCACAGTAAAGCAGGTTCATGGCCTTGTAGTTCTTTGAAACACTATCCAAGTTGGCTTGTGTGAAGTCAGCTTCCTTCTTAGCGACTTGGGCACCTTCAACTTTAGTAGTTTTGGGGCCATTTTGAATAATGCTCCATAGTTCCATGTCCTGATCAATAATGAACATGCACATTAATGCTCTCCCATTCTCCCTGAGGTAACTCTCAAGATAAGGAGCCAAAGTTGAGATGAGGATCTTCCTTGAGCAAATCCTCCATCACCTACAAGATTCATGATTAGTCTCACTGATGGCTAAATAAAAATACGTGAGTCTAGCTCTGATACCAATTGAAGAACCGTTAGGTGAATATAAAGGATCAAGATACTCTAGAAGGGGGGTTGAATTGAGTATCTGAACTTTTTGCAAAAACATATCTCAAGGCTTTAAAACTAATTTCAAAGGCCTTGATGTCGATCTGAGCTCTTTGTGACACACTTTGATTTCAAGGGCTTTAAAACGGATTTCAAGGGCCTTGACTTTGTAAACCTGCAAAACAAAATTAGTCACAATAAAGAAGATATGGTGCGGATTTGAAAAGATCGACACGAGGATATGTTTACGAAGTTCGGCTCTAAATAGCCTACTCTCCAGCCCAAGGTATATCCTTAGGATCTAACTATCTATTATCAGTGTCAAAGAGTCCTAGATACAAACTAGAAGAAATCCCCTTCTTCTCTTACTATAGTCAACGCTACGATCTAGCTCCAACTCTTAACCTTTCTATAATAGCCTAGTTACTTCGCAGAGTAACACACACTCTAGTATAACACTTTTTAGATATGCCAATGGAGCTCTCGAGTTTTATCTCTATCTAGGAGATAAGGCTTTTGTAGAAAAAGAGAAAGATAAACTTGTTTGATCAAATGAAGATGCTTTGGATCTCTTGAAGACTTTGAATATTTCCATGTAAGCTTGTGTATTTTCTTCTTCAGTCGACATCTTCATTTATAGTCTTCGATGGAGAGATCTTCTAGCCATTTGGAAAGATGACCGTTGTAGATGTTTCTTCTTTTCCATGAAAAACGCTTCTTGGTTGAGATGAGATAGCCGTTGTAGATCTTCTTTGTCTTCTTCATCTCCTAAAAGCACGTTGATTCATCTGTTGAAGATCTTTGTCGTTTGAGCATCGAGATCTTGTTGTGATTTGTTGGATGAAGATCTTCGAATATTGTTGAGAAAGAATCTTGCGCCTTTATTTGAGGATCTTTGCGAGATCCTGTTGTGAACCGAATCCTGTAGGTCAAGATCTCCTTGTTAGCCAAATCTTCCTGGAAGATCTTCTCTCGATTCTTGGTTGATTTGTTTGGTAGAGATTTGAATTCCCTTGCCGTTCTAGCCTTTGGCTTTTCATCCCTTGAAATGACTTTCAAGGCCTTCACATTGATCCTCTTCAAACTCTGCGTTTGTCCCTTGTATCTCGTTTTAAGGACTCTCTTATCCCTTGTTCCTGATTTCAAGGCTTCTGTATGTCCCTTGAAATGCTTTCCAAGGCCTGTACATATTTAGACAAACCACCAAACAAACAAAGCAACTAGAAATACAATCGATATTTTTGTTAGTATAAAAACCACTTCATCTGTGTTAAGTCTTCCATCATCACATATACAAATATACTCAAGGTGGAGTTTTCACAGTCGAGATGCGATTGGGGTTTAGCTGGAGATGGTTATTCCTCTATGCTATTGTGATATGGGCATAGTTTGGCTGAAGACGGTTTTCTTCCACGCCCTGGCGTTATGAGTGTTGTTTAGAGTTGGAGTTGGTTTTCCTCTATTCCTTTGTGATGTGGTTTGGGTTGGATAAAGATGGTTTTCCTCTATGCCATTGGATAATGTGGTGATCATGTAGCTGGACTAGATGATTCCTTCATGCTGGTGTTTTGAGGTTCTAGAGTGTTGTAGGTTGATACCTTATGAATGGATATGTGATACCTGCGATGGAGAGAGTGTTTATACCTCGGCATATGGGTCCGAGGGGGTTTGGGAATTGTTAAAGTTTTGGGCATAAACTTTTTTTAGAGGGATCTGATGTAATATCTTTAGTTTTATAGGGGCCCCGTGTTGGAGATTTGGGCTAAGTCTTCATTGTAACCGTTGAGCTTGTCTTGTGACAAGGTGCAATGAGTTGTTCACATGTGTGTCACTATGGTCCGGGTTGCGGGAGGCAAGCCAAGTGACCGGCACTAAGAACAGCTAGTATTATAAGGGGAGTCGAATCAAAGCAAGGTGATTCACGACAAGGTCAACTTGTGCTAGCTTTTAGAAGGCCGACGTTTGGGGCTTTTTAGCCACATTTTATCGGCACACCTTTGGTTCTTAGGCCTTATATTGGCTAAAGAATATGTGGTTAAAAACTGGGAGCAATCCAAGCTCAAATGCTTAGTGAATGTCAATGAAGCAGCTAGTGAGCTTCTTAAGGAGCTACACTAGCTTGAGCTAAGATATTGAGTATTTGAGGATCTTGGAGCTTACCCTAGCTATATTAAAGTGAATGAAGCTCATTGGAAGTGTTTGGACCAAGAAAAATAAGCTAGCTCTAAGCTAGCTCCGGGGAGCGGTTTTGGGCTCCCTATGTGGGCCTCGGGCCTCGGGCTTTCTAGGGCTTCAAGGCCCATCTTCCAAGTAACTTCCAAGTAACTTCCATAACCGTTTTTAACCGCTTTTAACCGCTTTTAACTCCCCAAAACCGTGGCCCCCTATGCCTATAAAAGGGAGAGCCATTTGCACTTGATTCTATATTCGTTTTTGCAACAATAAAGCTTCTAGTTCCATTGTATTGACATTGGATAGGCCTTCTTATAAGCTTGTTTGCAAAATTCGAAAGACCAGTATAGTTCCTTTGTATTGACAAAGGATAGGCATCCATCTTAGTTTGGTTTTGTATTGACAAAACCTAGGAATACCCTTTCTACAAAGTAAGACAAGTAAGTCTCTTACTTAGTCTTTGTAACGTGTAACGTTTTATCCCACTAAGGTATTTGGATATTCCCGGTGTAGGGGAGAATACACTTAGAAGGAAAATTCATTTATGAATGACTCATTACATTATCTAAGTCAATGGTTTTAACATATAACAACCGGTTTATAAGACGTGTAATTGAACTTAACTTCTATTAGAGTTTTGTCTACTCCTTTTTGGAGATTACAAACTCTTGCTTGAGTTTTGTCTACTCCTTTGGAGACTACAAACTCTTGATTGAGTTTTGTCTACTCCTTTGTGGAGATTACAAACTCTTGGTTGAGTTTTGTCTACTCCTTTGGAGACTACAAACTCTTGATTGGGTTTTGTCTACTCCTTTGCGGAGATTACAAACTCTTGGTTGGGTTTTGTCTACTCCTTTGTGGAGATTACAAACCCTTGGTTAATAACTAGTTTTTAGTTCAAGATAATTATATTAATTTGTTTGGCAATTGGGAGAACCGTCTACTCACATAAGTGAGACTACGGCCCTTTGGTCTAAAACCGGACACCGAAAATCCAACAATCTTCTAAGTGTATTTATTGTTAATTGTTTTGTAGGATTGGATTGATCAATAATGAGTAAGACGTTAATGACAGAAATGACTTCTCGTTTTGGGAAGTTGGATAAGGTTGAGGGTGTAGACTTTAGGAGGTGGCAAAAGAAAATGCACTTCCTCTTGACTACACTAAAAGTCGCTTATGTACTCACTACACCTAGACCGGCCGAGCCGGTTGATGATATGGTGGAGGAGATAGAGGCTGTCCGACGAAGGAGCAAATGGGATAATGATGACTACATATGTCGTGGTCATATTCTCAATGGCATGAGTGATGCATTGTTTGATGTCTACTAAAGTGTAGAGTCATCAACATCAATGTGGGATCAACTGGAGTCTAAGTACATGGCGGAGGATGCTTCATCTCGCAAATTCTAAGTCTCGGATTTTAACTCATATAAAATGGTGGACTCAAGGCCGGTAATGGAACAATACAATGAATTGCTCCGGATTCTTGGGAGGTTCATGTTCGCCCCTAGAGGTGTGTGCAAATAAGCTTTATATTTATAAAACTAGAATCAAGCAAGCGAACCCGCAGTGTACGGATCGATATAGTTAAGCAAGAATTCCAGAGTATCGAACACAGGGATTTGGGTGGAACGAACTCGATTGCAGGTTATCAAGCGGTTAATATGAGAGTTTTGCAGATATTGGGAAAACAACAATCCTAAAGATCCAGGTATCCAGCTGTGGCAATCGATTCAAGATATACTAATGATGTAAAGACAGAGTTAAGATATGCAAAGGTATACTAATGTAAGGTAATCGTACGGTTGAGGTTCCAAAAACCTTATATAACTCACCCAAAAGACTCTTCCTATACAGGTTGATGAGGCTCAATATAGAAAGGTTCTAAGGACAAGGATTAGCATCAAATACCCAAACCTATAATCTAAAGATCAAGACTAACCTATCCGATTGAGGTTGTTGAGGCTCACAATCGAGGTAGAGGTTGTTGAGGCTTCACTACCACCTAGAAAAGACAAGTCTAAACTAAGCTAAAGCAAATCTTTAGCTTTGGATCAAGGTAAAAGCAGGCTCGTAAACTTTAGGGAAATTACGGTTAGTTCTTAAGAATCACGGCCGTGGAACTCAAGAACAGGCCGTGATTTAGGGTTTTCGGCGACAATTCTCTAACTCTCAGGGCCTAATCTGTTTGCGATCGATCTATCATCATCTAAGCCACAACTATCAACCCTTCACCTTAGAATTGTTAAGGGTTTTTAGCCAATAACAGTCATATTGATATTAATTCAAGATTTAAAAGGTAAAAGATGGGAACTTTCAAGAACTATCAATAATCTTCAATTGAATCTCAGAATCACAATCAAAAGCAAGTGTTTGTCAACAGATTCAAAACGGAATGAGCAATCAAAATCTTAGGAAAGAAAAGAAACGGGATGTCAATCCGATCCTAAATCAAACCTAAGCAAGAAGAGGAATCTTCTTGCAAAATCCTCCAAGAACTTCGATCTTCCACACGAAGATCACAAACAGCAACTCTCCAATACGAACTTTGGAACTTCAATGAGATCTTCAAAATCACCTCCAAGAATGAGGGTTTGTGTTGCTAAGCGTGCGTTTTTGCCGCTAAACTTTAGGGTTGAAAGGTCGTAAGCGAGGTAGCGAGGTGGCGAGGCGAGGTGACGGAATCTTGCTTCATCCGTCCTTTTTATAATGCAGGGCCAAATGTCGGCCCGGCCCAATCTTCAAGAGATCATGGCTTCGAAACGTGGCGAAGGGATTCGCCAAGATCACGGTCGTGGAAGATTCCACGACCGTAATTTTGAGGCGTGGAAACAAATACGGCTAGCTTCCACGGCCGTAATATCCCCTGGAATGAACATCGAATTCTGACTCACAATCCACGGCCGTAATTTAGGGTAAAACCGTGATTCTTGCCTTCATTCGTGCATTCCTCAATCTAATACTCCAAATTGCATCCAAAAGGTGTCCTTGATCTAGAGACACATCGACTCAACTCTCCTTTGCTCGATTCCGTTCGGAAATAGCTCCAAATCACCTATAATCAACATAGAACTCGTGTAGACATCTATATCGACAATATAGGCAATACTAGCTCATATATGCATAAAGCTCAATCAAAGACTATCAATATGAATCAATTACGACTAGAAAACGTGCCTAAAATATCACAATATTTCATGCTAACAAATAACCCCATACTTAACACTTGCTTGTCCCTAAGCAAGGTCTTTCAAAAAGTTCTAAACAAAGGTTAGGATGAAATATGTGTACCTCCCTTCGGATGAATGTGACTTCTAAAGAATAGATCATTCTCAACCCTTGCTTCAATCGTTCTCAAACTTTCACACACTTAATTAGAGAGTAAGAGGCAAAGAAAAATCATGAATCAATTTAGCTTCCAAACAAGCTTTATAACCTTCAAACATTATCAAAATCAATCATAAGTATTTCAATTTAGATCACCAAGCCATATAACATTCTTTTGATCATAAGGACTTTCAAAGAAAAGGTCTAGAGCATGGAAGGGTAGGGAAAACTTTAAGGGAAAGTGGTGCATAAATCCGGGAAAGTGGACAACTACCTTCTTCTTCTTTTGCGGTTTCCGCAACACTTCACTTAGAGCTTCGCTCTTTCCTTTTTATTTTCCGACTTTACTTTTGGAGTTATGGATAGAGGTGCACAAAAACCGAAGCCTAGGAGATTGGCGTTTCTCATTTTTGCGAGATGCCTCAAACCCTTAGCGCACATACCATAATCCGCTAGGAATATCGCTCAATTCGACTTTGGCAAGACACAAACACCCGGCTATGTGAATGGTGCCGAGTTACTCATCGTCATGATTGACTTCCCCAAACCTACAATTTCTTTCTATTCAATTGATTGCAAATATATGCTCTCATGGCCCTCCCACATCAAACATGCCTTTTTCTCATTCACTTTCCAAATTCCCGGATAGGTAAGGGAGGCTAATATTTCAATGAGGAGTTAGATGATCAAAGAAAGAAGAAAGAGAATATCGAATTGCCTTAATCATTTCAACAAGAAGTATAGGAGCTTATAATGTGATTTCAACTTCAATTTCTTATATGATTTAGGTAACATTCTCACATTATACAACTTGCAAAAGAGGTAAAATTCATTCATTCAAATCCTTTTCGAATTACCATCCTTTCAAGCATGCAATTGTTATCAACTCAATTCGCAAGTAATGATTATCATGGAAATCATATCGATTCGTTAGAAGCATCAAATTTTTCAAAATTTTTCAATTTTTATGGGTTTTTAAAGTTCTTTTTCATGCAATGCAAGAATGAAACGTGTAACATACAATGAACATGCAATGATAGTCTCGGAATAGAAGCAACATATAGAGTAGAGTTATTACAAACATTTAGTACATCCCACCCCATACTTAGGACGAACATTGTCCCTAATGTTCACAAGAAAGAACAAAAGAAAGAAAAGAAAAAGAAAACTCACAAATGGTGGTTGGGATGTCTAGAAACGAGCTGTCCGGTCATCTATCACTGCGGTGCCGGTGGAGGTGGGAATGGAGAGAAACTCGGATCATAGTACCGCCCAAACTGCTGGCGGTAGACGTCCCTCATCATGTGGTCAAGGTCGTCGAAACGTCTGTCTCTATCATCCGCCCGGATCTCTAGTGCTCCGACTCTCTCTGAAAGTCCGGTAGCCCAATCCGGCATCCTCTCATACCACCCAGGGGGGTGATCATACCATCCGGGAGCATCGGCTGGTGCTGATGGTGGTGGTCTCTATTCATGAGACGGAAGGAGACAGTCCTATCAACATGGCTGTGCTCAAAAGACGTCACAACCTCTCGGGTGATCTCCTCATAAGCGTCCTCACGAATGTTCGTGAAGACAAGCAAACCGGCTCTATCCAAGAGCCATGTAAGGTCATCTACTATGTTGAGAGGATGTAGATCCTCCAACAACAGATATCTAGGACCTATCACTGTCCTCTTCTCTATTCTCTCAAACGCAGCTATGTGGTTCTCGTGTATGATCGGGATGCTAGGAGGAGGGGGTGAAGATGGAGGTGAAGGTGAGGATGGTGGTGAGGGGGATGAGGGTGGTGGTGCCCTAGATGTGGAAGGGTTGCCCTTTCTCTTCTTATTCTGTTCCCCTCTCTTTTCCTTAATCCTTCCCGAAACTCTCCTCACAAAGTCCATTCTGTTGAAAATTACGGTCTGTTCTTCGTAAACCACGGCCGTGGAATCTGGGTAGACCGTGATTCGACACAGAAATTCTCAATTCTCAGCAATTCAGCAATCAAACTCCACAACAAGCAGTCCTAATCTAATTTCTTCCGATTTCAATCAGTTCTTCCTAAAAATCTCTAACAAAAACGAACAAAAACGACTAGAATCAAGAAGAGAGCAAAAACCTCTTTTTCGGATTGAGAAATCCAAAATGCGGGTTTGTTGATCGTTTTCCACGCGATTTGTTGCTTGGACCTTGTTCTTGGTTGGATTTGCTTCAGTTTAGGAAGAAGAATCGTTAAAAACGATTAGAGAACGAAGATTTGGGAGGAGCTGCGGGTTTTCGGTATTTAGGGCGTGGAAATTGGGGGTTTTGTGGTGTTTTTGTGGTGAAGTGTGGCTTTTATACTTGCAGGCAAAATTTCAAAAATCACGGTCTATCGGGGCATTCCACGGCCGTGGAAATGTACGGACCCGTAATTTTTGTGGTTTTTCACAGGCCTTTGAGAATTACGGCCACTGTAGCAATGACGACCGTAATTTAGACCGTGGAACTCTCTGTAAAGCTTCAAAGTCCAAATTTCGTCACTTCTCTTCGACATTATCCCCCTTTTCTTCTTTTCCATCGATCCTACAACCAAAAACACGAACATACCGGGAGAAATCGAGGCAAAAATAAAGCAAAAATTTCTATTCTAAGCTAAACTATGAATCGAAAGCAAAAACGAAAATGCAATACCTTGGGTTGCCTCCCAAGAAGCGCTTTGTTTAAGGTCCGTAGCTAGACCAATCTCGCACTTATTCGAGTGCGGTAGGTGCAAACTCCTCAGCTTGGAGTTCCGGTGAGTACTTTTTGAGTCGTTGACCGTTCACCTTAAAACTTCCGCTAGCTTCACCCCATACTTCAACTGCACCATGGGGGAAAATACGCTTAATTAGAAAAGGTCCAGTCCAACGAGATTTTAACTTACCTGGAAAGAGGCGAAGTCTCGAATTGAAGAGGAGAACTTGATCTCCTTCTTGGAAATCCTTTGGGATGATATGCTTATCATGCCAACGCTTTGCTCTTTCCTTGTAGATCTTAGCGTTTTCATAGGCGTTCAAACGGAGTTCATCCAGCTCGTTGATGTCTAGGAGACGCTTCTCTCCTGCTTCCTTCATGCCGAAATTCAGCCATTTGATAGCCCAAAACGCTTTGTGCTCTAGCTCTACCGGCAAATGACAAGACTTCCCATACACGAGGTTGTATGGTGTGGTTCCTATGGGAGTCTTGTATGCAGTCCGGTATGCCCACAATGCATCATCTAGTTTCAAGGACCAATCCTTCCTAGTCCTTGAAACCGTCTTCTCTAGAATTCCCTTGATCTCCCTATTTGAGATCTCGACTTGTCCACTCGTTTGTGGATGGTAAGGGGTAGCGATCTTGTGAGTAACCCCATACTTGGCTAAAAGAGCTTCAAAGCGACGGGCTATGAAGTGAGAACCTCCATCACTAATGATTGTCCTTGGCGTCCCGAATCGCGGAAAAATGGTCTTGTTGAAGAACTTGACCACCACCATGGCATCATTTGTGGGAGAGGCAATTGCTTCGACCCATCTAGAGACATAATCTACCGCCAATAGTATGTATTGGTTTCCACAAGAAGAAGGGAATGGTCCCATGAAATCGACTCCCCAAACGTCGAAAATCTCCACCTCTTGGATGTTGTTGAGGGGCATCTCGTTCCTCCTAGAGATATTGCCTGTTCTTTGACAAGCATCGCAACAAGAGACAAAGGATTGCACATCTTTAAATAAAGTAGGCCAATAAAATCCAGATTGCAATACCTTTGCGCTAGTTTTGTTCGAACTAGCGTGTCCTCCACAAGGTAGTGAATGACAATGACGGATGACACTTTGCATCTCATCTTCCGGCACACATCGCCGGATGATGCCATCCGGACCTCTCTTAAAGAGGAGAGGCTCGTTCCAATGGTATTCCCGGACGTCCTTGAAGAACTTCTTCCTTTGTGCGTATGATAGTCCGGGTGGTATCTCCTGGCAAACCAAATAGTTAACAAAATCAGCAAACCATGGTTCGTTACCTTTGGAGATTACCTTGATGCACTCCTCTATGATGTGTAGGTGTTCGTCCGGAAAGGAGTCATCAATGGGTAAATGATCGTCCTCTAAATGTGTTAGACGACTCAAATGATCCGCAACAGAATTTTCCGAGCCTTTCTTGTCGCGGATCTCAAGATCGAATTCTTGTAGGAGAAGAATCCATCTAATCAGCCTTGGCTTCGCATCCTTCTTTGCAAGGAGGTATCGGATCGCAGCATGATCCGTGTAGACAATCACCTTTGCACCTACAAGATAAGAGCGAAACTTGTCAATAGCATAGACAATGGCTAGAAACTCTTTTTCCGTAGTAGCGTAGTTGAGCTGGGCTTCGTCTAGCGTCTTGCTAGCGTAGTATATGGCGTGGGTTCGTCCTTCCTTTCGTTGCCCAAGAACAGCTCCAATGGCTACGTCACTAGCATCACACATAATCTCGAAGGGGAGAGTCCAATCCGGAGGTTGGATAATGGGTGCTGAAATTAGAGCTTGCCGAATAGTGTTGAACGCATCTAGACATTCCTGTGAAAACTCAAAAACCGCATCCTTCATCAATAGATTAGTGAGAGGTTTTGATATCTTAGAAAAGTCTTGAATGAAACGTCTATAAAATCCAGCATGTCCTAGGAAACTTCTTATTCCCTTCACCGAAATTGGGGGAGGAAGTTTCTCTATGGTCTCTATCTTAGCTTTGTCTACCTCTATCCCTCTACTAGAGACTAAGTGACCTAAAACGATTCCTTCCTTAACCATGAATTGACATTTCTCCCAATTAAGAACTAGGTTAGTGTCTTCACATCTTTGCAAAACAAGAGAAAGGTTAGAAAGACAATCGTTAAAAGCGGAACCGTAAACGGAGAAGTCGTCCATGAAGACTTCCATGATTTCCTCTACATACTCGGAGAATATGGCCATCATGCACCGTTGAAAGGTGGCTGGGGCGTTGCAAAGCCCGAACGGCATTCTCCTATAGGCGAACGTACCCCAAGGGCACGTGAATGTGGTCTTCTCTTGATCATCCGGATGTATCGGGATCTGAAAGAAACCACTATAACCGTCAAGGTAGCAAAAGTATGAATGTTGTGCTAACCTTTCAAGCATTTGATCGATGAATGGCAATGGAAAGTGATCCTTCCGCGTTGCATTGTTGAGCTTGCGGTAGTCTATGCACATTCGCCATCCAGTCACGGTTCGGGTAGGAATGAGTTCGTTGTTCTTATTGGTGATGACCGTCATTCCTCCCTTCTTTGGAATTACTTGAACCGGGCTCACCCACTTGCTATCGGAGATAGGATAGATGATACCTGCATCAAGAAGTTTAAGAATTTCCTTCTTGACAACCTCCTTCATGGTCGGATTCAACCGCCGTTGAGGTTGTCTTGAAGTTCTAAAGTCCTCCTCCATTAGTATTTTGTGCATGCATAGGGAAGGTTTAATTCCTACTAAGTCCTCAATAGTGTACCCTATGGCTTTTCTATGTTTCCTAAGGACAATCATGAGCTGTTCATGTTCATCTATGCTTAATTCGGAACTAACGATAACCGGGAAGGTAGAATTAGATCCAAGAAAAGCGTACCTTAGATGAGTAGGAAGTGGTTTAAGTTCCATTGCTTTCGGGACTTCTAATGGTCCTTGAGGAGCTTCCGATGTTTCCTTAGAAGTTTCTAAGGATGTTGCATGGTTTGGAGAAGAATTAGAAGAAGTTGAAGAAGTGTGCCGATCGCTCTTTTCCACGGTCAAAATCACGGTCTCCCCTGGTGTTCCACGGCCGTGGAGTGCTCTGGAATGGAGGTCGATTTTGGTCGTGGAATCCACGGTCGTGGAATACAGAGTATGACCGTGGATTCGAGTGTCTTCAGCCTCATCGTGGAGTTTCTCAAACTCCACTTCATACATCTCTTCTTGTGCTTCTAAGGCTTCAATTTCCTCTTTGCACTCTTCCTCTTCCCCTACATTGGTTAGACTCATAGTAATAACCTTTTGCAAAGGATCGTTAAAGAGAATCGCGCTTACCTCCTCCCTAGATAAACCTTCTTCGTCTTGGACATTGTAAATGTCCTCATCAAAGATTGGCTCCTTCACTAGAGTGGAAAGAACGAACTCTACTTTCTCTTCCCCAATGTCAAAGGCGAGCCTCCCATTCTTGCAATCGACCATGCAGCCGGAAGTTGCAAGAAACGGTCTTCCGAGTATGATCGGGACCGGACTATCTGCAGGAATGTCAAGCACGACAAAATCAATGGGAACAAAGAACTTGCCTAGCTTGACCGGGACGTCTTCTACAATACCGACGGGACGAGTAATAGATCGATCCGCCATGTATAACGTCATCTTTACCGGTTTAGGGTCGCCTAAACCGATCTTCCTACATAATGCAAGTGGTATGATGCTCACACTTGCTCCCAAATCACATAAAGCGTCATATGTGATCTCTCCTACTCCAATGGGAATGCAAAATGACCCCGGATCTTTCAGCTTTGGGGGCATTTTCTCCTTCATGGTCTTGATGAGATCCGAAGAATCCGAACTCATCTTGACCTCTCCAAAATCTTCTAGTTTCCTCTTGTTAGAGAGGAGCTCCTTCAAGAACTTGCCATAGGCCGGCATACCTACAATAGCGTCAATGAAAGGTATATTAATATGCAGTTTGCTCATGAGTTCTATGAACTTACCGAATTGTTTATCTAGGCGCGCCCGCGCTCTAGATTGAGGGAACGGTAGGGGAGGTTTGAAAGCTGGAGGAGGAACATAGACGTCTTCCTTCTCCTTCCCCTTTTCTTTGCTCTTTTCTACGGGGACCTCAACAAACGTAGGCTGCGGATCGGTGGTAGTTACTCCGCTCCTAGTTGTAATCGCCATTACCCTTCCCTTAGGGTTGTCCTCCGTCTTTCCTGGAAGTTTCCCTTGATTTCTAGGAACTTCCTCCGCATGGTTGAACATTTGGTTTTCCAAAACCTTTTGAGCTTTGTCAACCTTAGAAATTTGATCATCAACCTTGATGATGCGGTTCTCCAACCCTTGAAGCTTTCCCAAGATCGTTTCCAACATGGGATCCGGCTTCTCCTTTCCTGTATCGTTTCCTCCATTTGATGATTGCCCCTGGCTTTTCAAAGGAGTAGAGGAAGAAGAGGGTGGAGTTAGTGAATTGGAATTGGAAGGATAGGAGTTACCGGAATTTTGTTGATTGGAGCGCCAATTGTTGTTATTCGAACCCCGATTGTTGTTCCAATTGTTGTTGTTCCGGTTGTTGTTGTTTCCATTCCAATTGTTGTTCCGGTTATTATTCCGGTTATTGTTGTTGCGGTTGGTGTTATCACCGCCGTTGTTGTTGCCCAAATAGCCAACATCCTTCTCTTGTTGCTTTGGGAAGTTGGTCTTGATAGTCTCCTTCAACTCTTTGATCTCATTGTTGAGGGAGAAAATCTGATTTTGAGCTTCATGTGTGAGCTTTGCTCCTTGCTCCACACGATTTCCCTCCACTTTCCGGTGGGAATACTTCTCTATGACTCTTGCTTGCTTCTCAATGAAGTCCCAAGCGTCATCTTCTCTCATGTCCATGAACGTTCCACATGAGAGGGATTGGAGGTTGAATTGCGTTCCCGCATCCAGCCCCTTGTAGTAAATCTCCAGCAAGGCAAGCTTGGATATGCCATGATGAGGGCAATCCAAGAGCAAATCCTGAAACCTTTCCCAAGATTGAAACAAACTTTCGTTAGGTCTCATAGAAAAAGCATTAATCTTACCTCTAAGTTCCGCCGTTTTGGAGGGCGGAAAGAACTTGGTGAGAAACTCTGCGGAGAGGTCTTCCCACGTCTCTAGCTTTCCACTAGGAAGAGCTTGGTACCAAGATAGCGCTTTCCCTTTCAAAGAGAAGAAGAAAGGTTTGAGCTTATAGCTGTTGGTAGTGGCGCTCTTTGGTCTCATTGTCTCCATCATACACTCAAAGTTTTGCAAGTGTTGGTGTGGAGATTCAGTGCTTGTACCGCCAAACTGACTTTGGCGAACAAGAGTGATAACTTGAGGGTTGAAACTAAACCCTTGTACATCTTCAGCATCAAAGTTCACACCTAAACGGCGTGGTTGTTGTGTTGGATCCATCCGCTGGCCAAGAGTTCTTGGCTCATTATCCACACGTTCGACCCTCGCATTTCTAGGTGGAATGCGACGGTTAGCAGCTCCTTGCTGATTGAATGGATTTATATTGATCGTGGGATCAATCTCTTCTAAAGGAGGCATGGAAGAATCACTATCGTCGGTGGATGAGTGGTTTCTTCTTCTTGACCTTGTCCTCCTTCTCGAGGACTTCTTGCCCACCTTGTCTTCAAGGTCGCTCATCTTTATCTTCATTTGAACGATCATGTCTTGCAGACCGTTAACTTGAGTTTGATGGCGATCCATCTCATCCTGGAGGAGAGTCTCATTCCATCGGAGCTGAGCTTCTTTCTCCGCCAACTTATTTTGAAGATCGTGCTCGTTTTCTTCAGCCATCTTCCTTTCCTTGCGCTTTTGCCTCAAGGTTTTCTCTAGCTCTTGATCAAGAGGTAAGAGATCTTCTGTGTTCCTAGACCTGCGCATACACTCAAAGAAAAATCAAATAACGAGAGCAAGCTCCCAAGCTTGACAACCGGCACCCGGGTTCGATCGAAGCCAAATCCCCGGCAACGGCGCCAAAAACTTGTTCGCCCCTAGAGGTGTGTGCAAATAAGCTTTATATTTATAAAACTAGAATCAAGCAAGCGAACCCGCAGTGTACGGATCGATATAGTTAAGCAAGAATTCCAGAGTATCGAACACAGGGATTTGGGTGGAACGAACTCGATTGCAGGTTATCAAGCGGTTAATATGAGAGTTTTGCAGATATTGGGAAAACAACAATCCTAAAGATCCAGGTATCCAGCTGTGGCAATCGATTCAAGATATACTAATGATGTAAAGACAGAGTTAAGATATGCAAAGGTATACTAATGTAAGGTAATCGTACGGTTGAGGTTCCAAAAACCTTATATAACTCACCCAAAAGACTCTTCCTATACAGGTTGATGAGGCTCAATATAGAAAGGTTCTAAGGACAAGGATTAGCATCAAATACCCAAACCTATAATCTAAAGATCAAGACTAACCTATCCGATTGAGGTTGTTGAGGCTCACAATCGAGGTAGAGGTTGTTGAGGCTTCACTACCACCTAGAAAAGACAAGTCTAAACTAAGCTAAAGCAAATCTTTAGCTTTGGATCAAGGTAAAAGCAGGCTCGTAAACTTTAGGGAAATTACGGTTAGTTCTTAAGAATCACGGCCGTGGAACTCAAGAACAGGCCGTGATTTAGGGTTTTCGGCGACAATTCTCTAACTCTCAGGGCCTAATCTGTTTGCGATCGATCTATCATCATCTAAGCCACAACTATCAACCCTTCACCTTAGAATTGTTAAGGGTTTTTAGCCAATAACAGTCATATTGATATTAATTCAAGATTTAAAAGGTAAAAGATGGGAACTTTCAAGAACTATCAATAATCTTCAATTGAATCTCAGAATCACAATCAAAAGCAAGTGTTTGTCAACAGATTCAAAACGGAATGAGCAATCAAAATCTTAGGAAAGAAAAGAAACGGGATGTCAATCCGATCCTAAATCAAACCTAAGCAAGAAGAGGAATCTTCTTGCAAAATCCTCCAAGAACTTCGATCTTCCACACGAAGATCACAAACAGCAACTCTCCAATACGAACTTTGGAACTTCAATGAGATCTTCAAAATCACCTCCAAGAATGAGGGTTTGTGTTGCTAAGCGTGCGTTTTTGCCGCTAAACTTTAGGGTTGAAAGGTCGTAAGCGAGGTAGCGAGGTGGCGAGGCGAGGTGACGGAATCTTGCTTCATCCGTCCTTTTTATAATGCAGGGCCAAATGTCGGCCCGGCCCAATCTTCAAGAGATCATGGCTTCGAAACGTGGCGAAGGGATTCGCCAAGATCACGGTCGTGGAAGATTCCACGACCGTAATTTTGAGGCGTGGAAACAAATACGGCTAGCTTCCACGGCCGTAATATCCCCTGGAATGAACATCGAATTCTGACTCACAATCCACGGCCGTAATTTAGGGTAAAACCGTGATTCTTGCCTTCATTCGTGCATTCCTCAATCTAATACTCCAAATTGCATCCAAAAGGTGTCCTTGATCTAGAGACACATCGACTCAACTCTCCTTTGCTCGATTCCGTTCGGAAATAGCTCCAAATCACCTATAATCAACATAGAACTCGTGTAGACATCTATATCGACAATATAGGCAATACTAGCTCATATATGCATAAAGCTCAATCAAAGACTATCAATATGAATCAATTACGACTAGAAAACGTGCCTAAAATATCACAATATTTCATGCTAACAGTTCACTCAACATGCCATGCATATGGATGAGGCCATTGCGGTTTCGTCTATAATGGATAAGCTCCCCCCTTCGTGGAAGGACTTCCGCCATGTGCTAAAGCACAAGAAGGAAGAACTCACGTTGGTGGAACTTGGCTCTCACCTTCAAATTGAACAAGGCCTTAGGGCACAAGAAGGGGGACTCAAGAAGGAAGATAAAACTTCTACTTCCCACGAGACCAACATGATGGATGGCAAGGGCAAAATTAAGGAAGAGGTTCAAAGGAAAGGACAAAGGCAAGGACAATGGAAATAAGTCCAAGAAATCCAAAAAGGATAATGTTGACAAGAAACCAAAAGGTTCTTGTTGGAAGTGTGG
Source organism: Fagopyrum homotropicum (assembly GCA_033239125.1). Lineage (NCBI taxonomy): Eukaryota > Viridiplantae > Streptophyta > Magnoliopsida > Caryophyllales > Polygonaceae > Fagopyrum > Fagopyrum homotropicum. The sequence continues at coordinate 70,635,915 of BSWB01000008.1, forward strand.
CAAGACTGGCCACTTCAAGCGGGATTGCAAGGTTAAGGACGATGGATCCAAGGGTCGAGGCCAAAGTGGCCAAAACCCATTAAACCAAGGTGACTCACTTATGAGTCTTGATTCTAACTTTGATATAAATTCTGATTTGAATTATGTGTCATTGACTTTTGAATGTTTGTCCATGCAGGATGATGACCTTGGATGGTGGGTGGACTCGGGTGCAACAACTCATGTTTGCAAAGATCGGCGTTGGTTCAAGACATACGCTATTGCAAACGATGGAGCACTCATACATATGGGAAACGAGTCTACCACCCCCGTTCTAGGAAGAGGACGGGTTGATCTGTACTTCACAAGTGGCAAGACTCTAGTCTTGTCAAATGTACTACATGCACCGGCCATTAGAAAGAATGTGGTTTCTGGTGGTGTACTCAATAGGCTTGGCTTCAAACAAGTCATAGAAGCCGACCGCTATGTATTATCTAGGAGAGGAACATTTGTAGGCTTTGTCCATTGGAACAATAATATGTTTCTTCTCTCTTTATGTAATAAACTTTCTAATAGTAATATAAACAAGAACAGTTTGTTTACATTGTCTTCTTCTTCTTCTTCTTCCAATTGTGATTTTGTTAAATGGCATGCACGACTTGGACACGTTCATTTTAAGCATATGAATGCCATGACTAAGGATGGTATTTTACCTATACTTGACTTGCCAAAAGACAAGTGTAAAACGTGCATGTTGACCAAGATAACAAGACTTCCATTTCCTAGAGTTGAAAGAGAACAATCAATGCTCGGCTTAGTCCACTCGGATCTAGGCGACTTGCACTCTACTCCTTCATTAGGAAAGAAGAAGTATTACGTAACATTCATAGATGATTACTCTAGGTATTGTTACGTATATCTACTCTTTGCAAAGAGTGATGCCTTAGACAAATTCTATGTATTCAAGAATGAATCTGAGTTACAACAAGGTACCTTAATAAAAAGACTACGCACGGATCGTGGTGGTGAATTTATGGATAAGGAATATTTCGAGAGTGTCGGGATCATACATGAGACCACGGCACCTTACACACCACAATCAAATGGTGTGGCCGAACGAAAGAACCGAGTGCTTAAAGAGATGGTAAATGCCATGTTATCTTACTCGGGTCTTAAGCATTCGTTTTGGGGTGAAGCTATGCTCACGGCAAACTACTTGCTTAATCGTGTTCCAAACAAAAGAAGCAAGAAAACTCCTTATGAACTATGGTTCAAAAGGAAGCCAAACCTACATTACTTACGAGTTTGGGGATGTCGGGCCATAGTAAGGCTCAATGACAACAAACGTAAAACTTTAGGTGAAAAAGGTGTTGAGTGTGTGTTCATTGGCTATGCAGAACACTCCAAAGCTTATAGGTTCTATGTGATAGAACCAAATGACTTCATCTCGGTTAATACCGTAATAGAGTCTAGGGATGCCATCTTTGATGAAGATCGCTTCACCTCGGCTCCTAGGCCTAGGGAAGTGATCAACATGACTTTAGATGAGGAACACCCAAACAAGCATCGTAGGATTCAAGATGAATCCTGGGTAGCGTCTCACGGGCTTGACTTGCCAGATATTGCTCCTATGAGCAATAATTTGTCCCAAAAATCAATTTTCCAAGTGTTCTTGGTTGAAGGGTCAAGGGATAATGAAATGGATCGTCACTCTTACTTTCATATGGATGAGGATCCAAAGACATTTGATGAGGTCATGAAGTCTCAAGATGTTGCCTTTTGGAAGGAAGCAATCCAAGAGGAGATGGACTCCATTATGGGCAATCATACATGGGAGTTAGCCAACCTTCCTTCCGGTTGCAAACCTTTGGGATGCAAATGGATCTTCAAGAGGAAGATGAAAGTTGACGGTTCCATTGACAAGTTTAAAGCACGCTTGGTCATCCAAGGCTTTAGACAAAGGGAAGGTGTCGATTACTTTGACACATATGCTCCGGTGGCTAGGATTACAACCATTAGGTTATTAATAGCTATGGCGGCTATACATAATCTAGTGATTCATCAAATGGATGTCAAGACAGCATTCCTTAATGGTGATCTAGATGAGGAAGTGTATATGAGACAACCTGAAGGTTTTGTTTTAAAAGGACAAGAGCACAAAGTATGTCGCTTGGTCAAATCTTTGTATGGACTAAAGCAAACTCCAAAACATTGGCATCAAAAGTTTGATGATGTTGTATTGTCAAATGGATTTAAGATAAATCAAGCTGACAAGTGTGTCTATAGTAAGTTTGATCATACCGGTCAAGGTGTGATCATATGCTTATATGTTGATGACATGTTGATCTTTGGAACAAACCAAAGACAAGTAGATCTTACTAAGGATTTCTTGTCCACTAAGTTTTCTATGAAAGACTTAGGTGAGGCGGATGTGATTCTAGGCATAAGAATCAAACGTGATGCTAAAGGCTTAAGCCTCACGCAATCACACTACATTGAGAAGATTGTCAAACGGTTCCAATGTGATAAAAGTACAATTGTTAGTACTCCTATGGACTCAAGTGAGAAGTTGATGCCCAACCAAGGATCAGCTGTCTCTCAACTTGAGTATGCACAAGTAATAGGATGTTGCATGTATGCAATGACAAGCACTAGGCCAGATATTGCTTTTGCTATTGGTAAATTGAGTAGGTACACAAGTTGTCCTAGCTCACAACATTGGAAGGCACTAAGGCGTGTGCTTAGGTACCTCAAGGGGACCATGGGTTTTGGCATCTTGTACAGTAAGTATCCTTCAGTGATAGAAGGCTACTCGGATGCGTCATGGATCACTAATCTAGATGATCACTCATCCACCACAGGATGGGTTTTCTTGTTAGGTGGTGGTGCCATTTCGTGGGCTTCAAAGAAGCAAACATGCATCACAACCTCGACCATGGAGTCCAAGTTTGTGGCACTTGCCACTGCCGGCAAGGAAGCTGAATGGCTAAGAAATTTGGTTCTAGAAATTCCTCTATGGCCAAAACCGGTTTCTCCTATCTCGATTCATTGTGATAGTGCAGCTACGTTGGCTAAAGCTTATAGCCAAACGTACAATGGGAAATCAAGACATCTTGGTGTGAGACATAGCTCGGTTAGAGAGCTCATAACTCACGGTATAATATCGGTCGATTTTGTGAGAACCCACAATAATCTAGCCGATCACTTAACCAAGATCTTGGCTAGGGACTTAGTTCAAAAGTCAGCCAAGGGGATGGGGTTAACGACCTAAATTGATAACGACTTGTCGTGGGACACCCAATTCGCCTATGGCTTGATGCCTTAGCCGAATTCAATGAGGAAAGCCCATTCCAAGAAGTTGTGAGCATAAAATGTCCATCCAAGGTAATGCTCTGTGCCTATATAATATGTATAGTTTGAAATATGTAATTTCTTAACAACTCTTTTGAAAAATTGCAATTATAGGTGCAAGATCAAAAGAGAGTTGGCTACGTGAACGTGAAGTGTCAAGGCTTCTTCGAGGGAGTAGATGGTCGACTCGCCTATATGTTCATTAAAGGATTAGGACACAATAGCCTTTAAATGTGTCATTTATTTGTAAAGGAAATGTAAATTTCGTGTATGTTGCCTTCATGTACTTAAACAAGTTGAGTGGTTCAATCCATTAGGACACCACAATTCTTTAGTGCAGAATGTGTAATTATACTAATTCAATAAATTCAATCGAAAGACATTTATGATTATGCGAATATTTTGTTTGGATGTATGTCTATTAAAAGTTTCTTGACTTTGCTCAAATGGGGGAGGAATGTTGGAGATTTGGGCTAAGTCTTCATTGTAACCGTTGAGCTTGTCTTGTGACAAGGTGCAATGAGTTGTTCACATGTGTGTCACTATGGTCCGGGTTGCGGGAGGCAAGCCAAGTGACCGGCACTAAGAACAGCTAGTATTATAAGGGGAGTCGAATCAAAGCAAGGTGATTCACGACAAGGTCAACTTGTGCTAGCTTTTAGAAGGCCGACGTTTGGGGCTTTTTAGCGACATTTTATCGGCACACCTTTGGTTCTTAGGCCTTATATTGGCTAAAGAATATGTGGTTAAAAACTGGGAGCAATCCAAGCTCAAATGCTTAGTGAATGTCAATGAAGCAGCTAGTGAGCTTCTTAAGGAGCTACACTAGCTTGAGCTAAGATATTGAGTATTTGAGGATCGTGGAGCTTACCCTAGCTATATTAAAGTGAATGAAGCTCATTAGAAGTGTTTGGACCAAGAAAAATAAGCTAGCTCTAAGCTAGCTCCGGGGAGCGGTTTTGGGCTCCCTATGTGGGCCTCGGGCCTCGGGCTTTCTAGGGCTTCAAGGCCCATCTTCCAAGTAACTTCCATAACCGTTTTTAACCGCTTTTAACTCCCCAAAACCGTGGCCCCCTATGCCTATAAAAGGGAGAGCCATTTGCACTTGATTCTATATTCGTTTTTGCAACAATAAAGCTTCTAGTTCCATTGTATTGACATTGGATAGGCCTTCTTATAAGCTTGTTTGCAAAACTCGAAAGACCAGTATAGTTCCTTTGTATTGACAAAGGATAGGCATCCATCTTAGTTTGGTTTTGTATTGACAAAACCTAGGAATACCCTTTCTACAAAGTAAGACAAGTAAGTCTCTTACTTAGTCTTTGTAACGTGTAACGTTTTATCCCACTAAGGTATTTGGATATTCCCGGTGTAGGGGAGAATACACTTAGAAGGAAAATTCATTTATGAATGACTCATTACATTATCCAAGTCAATGGTTTTAACATATAACAACCGGTTTATAAGACGTGTAATTGAACTTAACTTCTATTAGAGTTTTGTCTACTCCTTTTTGGAGATTACAAACTCTTGCTTGAGTTTTGTCTACTCCTTTGGAGACTACAAACTCTTGATTGAGTTTTGTCTACTCCTTTGTGGAGATTACAAACTCTTGGTTGAGTTTTGTCTACTCCTTTGGAGACTACAAACTCTTGATTGGGTTTTGTCTACTCCTTTGCGGAGATTACAAACTCTTGGTTGGGTTTTGTCTACTCCTTTGTGGAGATTACAAACCCTTGGTTAATAACTAGTTTTTAGTTCAAGATAATTATATTAATTTGTTTGACAATTGGGAGAACCGTCTACTCACATAAGTGAGACTACGGCCCTTTGGTCTAAAACCGGACACCGAAAATCCAACACCCCGTCCCTGCGCCTGAGCTTGGCCACATGTGCGGCGCCGCCCCTACAGTACTGAGTACCCGCCCCCGCAATACTAAGTACCCACCCCGCGGTCTGGAGGGTGGCGTCGCCTTCCTTGACCTTATTCTTTTTCCATTTCTTCTCCTGTAAGTCTCTCTCACTCTCTCTCTCTCTCTCTCTCTCTCTTATGAGAGGGTTTGCTCCAGACTTTATCTTCTACATCCTCTCCCACGTTCTTCTTTCCTCTTCCTCTTCTTACCTTGGTTTCTTCTTGATCATCTCCAAGAGGAGCTTTGGTTTATGTTTGATATTGATTCTGATGATGAGGTTGGTATTGTGTGTTATAGCTTGAGAAGCTAGGATTGTAAGGTTGCGTTCTGAGTGGCTGAGGTAGGTTTCTTCCTCCCTTCTTCCTTCCTCCTTTCTTCTTTAGCTTAGGAATTCCCACAAGTTGATCTTGTGTTGGCCTTCCTGCAAAGTTAATGATGCTTATATATGTATATGTGATGTTGATTGCCTTTGGCAATAGAAGAAGTGAAGAGATCGAGTGAGAGATTGAAGAGAAGCAGTGAATCGTCCCTCTGTTATTTGACCGCCCCCGCGCCTTGACAGCGCCGCCTAGGGGTGTAAATGGGGTGGGGATTACCCGAAATTCGCGGGTATTACCCGTCATGGGGACGAGGATGGGGATTTTAAACGGGGATGGGGAATACTTTGATTCCCCGCTTGGGGATGGGGACGGGGATGAAGATAGTGGTATCCGCCCCGCTCCCCGATTCGAACGCGAACCCGTTGGAGATCCCCGACGGAAAATATGTCGGGGATACATATATAAACAAATTGTATTTATATTATAATTTCTTTGTAGTTTCATATTTTAATTCAAAAATTGCCGATGATTACTATAATTTCAATCTATATAAACTTTTGTACTTTAAGATTACTCATTCCTACTTACACAAAATGTATTTTAACGTTAACTATTTATTTGATAATTATATGTATAAGTTATACTAATGCTAACGTATATTAATTTGATTTTCAATCATATGAGGATAACACCTCGTGAAATTTTTGAATACGTCGTGAACGTCAAATCATGATGATCAAATGCACATCCCACTACATGCTGTGTTTTTTTATGTATCTTACTCTTTTAGATACGTGTTTTGATGTGCAATCTAAATCCTAAACCGTAAAATTAAAATGATAAAATAATATAACACTTTTTCTTAAGATCGTTATCTAAATGTTAGTAACATATAATTAATTTAGTTTACACAAGTTTGCACTACGGGTCTCGATCCTACTTGAATGAACGAAACCTAATATATAGACGGTATAACTTTACTTTGCCAAATTTGTATTTTTTTAAAAAAAATTTCTTCTTTCTTTTTTTACTCGTGATTTTTTTGTTATTTATATAGTTAAACAAAATAACAATTTGCTCAAAACTGACAAGTGATAGGGGAAAACCCATAAAGTTTTAAAATGGAGAAATTAAACGGGGTCGGGGATTCCTCGATGGGGATGAATATCTGACAGGTACGGGGATGGGGACAATTATCAATACCCGAACGGAAATGAGGATGGGGACGGGGGCCATTATATTAAACGGGTATGGGGATGAATAAGGTATTATCCGACCCATTGACATCCCTAGCGCCGCCCCCACGGCAGAATGAGTGTCACCGCCCCCGCGGCTAAGAGCCACCACCCCTGCGGCATCACCGCTCCTACGCTTTGTTGCTTCTGCAGGTGCGTTTGTCCAGGACATACCAAGTGTGGTATGTGTCTTTTCTTTCCTTCTGGCTTAGCTTAAGAGTGAGGTTAGGTTAGTGATGTGTATAATGAGCTTGATGATGTACATGTTGAGGTTATGCCTTAGGCATTTGTGAGATATTATGAGTTATCGAGGTTGTGTTATGGGTTATGTTTAGGTATGATCATGGGGTGTAGGAGGTGGAATCTCCTAACCTTGGTAGTGTTTGATTGTGTGTGCCTTGGTGATGTAGGCACTGATCGTTTCCTTGAGGGGAAACTGTGACCACGTGGTTCAGGTGTACGTTTGTGTTAGGTAAGTCCAATAAGTCCATTGGACTTAGTTAGTTGTTATGAGTTTGAATGATTGTGATAGTAGTGCTTGTGCATATGATTGTTGCATTTATAACCTAAACCGGACTAGGACGACCATATATGTTTATTAAATGACCCAAGTGAATTATAACAGGTCGTGACCACTTGCCTGTAGCTCGCCGAGAGTGTGGAGGTGCTCTGCGACCAGTCAACTAGGGGGGAAGCTTGATCACCTATACCAAACGTGTGGGTAAATGGGACAAAGGCGATGTTCTAGGTGCTCTTCGTGTTACAAAATAAGTTGAATTAGTAATGGTATAACGTAATGAAGATAATAAACGGTTTTGATGTGAGCATTGAATATTGTGATATGATGATGTGTTTGTATGTGCTATTATGATTATTCTTATACATGAACTGTTAGCTAACGAATTTATACCATGTTGTAGATATTCTGTAGGATAGGAAGACTACAGAGTGAGCCAGATGGGTGATCATTAGAGGGCTTCCGTACATTAGGTTGTGCGAGGGTTTTCGGATGTTTTGTACACATATGTATATGATGTTGCCGTTTTGTACTCGGCTGTGATTTTGTATACTTTTGATGTATGATTATACCGTTTTATGTATTTGGTTTTATATTTATTTGTGCCTTGTTGTAAGATCCAGTGAACTTGTTGGCCGGCTAGGGTCAGGATCCATTGTGAGATCCTAGTCCAGTAGCGCCTCAAGTCCCGTGGATTCGGTGTATAACATCTACTAACACCTATGAAATCAAAAATGAATTCAACATAAGAGTTGTGTATACTTTTAGTAGAAGTATCGTCAATAAGATGCAAGGAAAAAATATTACGCCACATAAAAACATTATACACATGGTCATAAAAGTCTTTCACAGCCACACATGTCATCATCATAGAGAAACTAATACAAATATCATTGCAAGGTACCTTCACATACCACTCATGCTCTACCCTAAGATCCTCGATAATATCAAAGGTGATGTATAAGGCATATATGAAAGCTAAGAGTATCTCAAAAACAAATATTAAGATAGGGTAAACATATATTCATCAAGGATATCATATTCTACAATCCTCCAAATGGTATAAAAATAATAATAATGAGGTCATATCTTGCGGTTTGCAGAGCCCGCCCTTGCGGCCTGCCTAGTCCGCCCCTATGCCTCCGTGAGTTGCCCCTGCGGTTTGTGGTGTGTTGCAGCCGGGTTTGTTGACTCTTGACTCGTGTTTTACCTCTTCCTTCCTCTATAAGTTTCTTCTCTTACCTCCTAATGAGGGTTTCACCTCTCTTACAGCTTCATCTTCTCCCTTACGCTCTTCTCTTCTTCCCCTTCCTCTTTTGAATCTTTTTCTTAATTTCCTTGATCTTGTAAGAGTTTTGGAAGAGGATTTGATGTTGGTTTTTTATGATGATGATGATTGAGGACGTTGTTATGCTTGTGTTGAGCCAGCCTTGAGCTCGTGGTGTGTGATCTCCCTCTGTTAGGTTACAGCTTGGTGAGTCCTTCCTTGCTTTCTTCTTCTTTTCTTCTTTCTTTCTTTTTTCCTTCTCTTCTTCCTTTCTAGCTTAGGTTCCACAAGATTTGATCTTGTGGCAGCCTTCTCAGGCTTGGTTTGATGTATATATGTGTGTTTGGGTTGTTGGACATTGAAGAAGTGAAGAAAGACGAGTGAAGGATCGAAGAGGAGTCAAAAACAAGCACCACTACTGTCCAGCCGCCCCTGTGCCACCTCAAGGCTGCCCTTGTGCCTGGTATGTCACCGCTCTGCGTGTGGTGTTGCGGCCCCTGCGCCTCCCCACACTCCAGCCTTGGTTTGCTCCTGGTCTGCAGGTTTGTCTTGCTTCTGGGCTTGCCTAAGGATGGCATTGTCCCTTCTTTTCCTAGTGTGAGTGTGTAGTATCATGCTAGGTATAGATGAGAGTGTAGTGATGATGTTATGATCATGTTATGCCGGTTATAACTTTGAGGATTAGTAGGTTGTGAGGTTTAGGTTGAGGATGATGCTATAGATCCTTTGGGTCTAGGTGTGACCCCTTTGATTGATAGGAGATTGATATATCTCTATGCCTTGTTATTAGCCAGTGTCCCTCTCAAGATTGGAGGTTGATCATGGTTGTGATTGTACGAGGTTGAGGTAAGTCCATAGGACTTACTTAGCTACCAACCTTATATTGGGTGTTTGCATGAGTGATGTGTGTATTATATGCTTGATATGATAGCATGCGGTGTTGATTATTACCAACCTATGTTTTATTGATAGCCCCATTACATGGAAGTGATAACCTTTCCCTTTTATCTTGTAAGGAGTCTAGGAGGTTCTCTGACTTCAGGGCATACTGGTTTAAAGGAAGGGCGCAATCCACTCCCATATGATACACGGATTGTGTGACCGATACTATTACAGCTGGCTAGCAGGCCCAGAGGCGGGGATGATACGGTCCTCGTGTCACGTAGTTTCTTCTATATATATATATATATATATATATATATATATATATATATATATATATATATATATATATATATATATATATATATATATATATATATATATATATACATACGATTTGAGTGAATGACTATTATATAAAGATATTGAAATGGGTAAATGTGTGACAGGATGATTATGTGTTTACCTTTCATGACTTGTGCTTATACTTATGCATTACCTTATATATGTATGGTTAGCTAATGGTTTTATACCATGTTGTAGATGTCTTGCGGGATAGGAGAGTTGTTGAGTAATCTGGCAGGATGACAGGCTGAGGACTCTCGTACATTAGGTGGTTATGGGTTTGGGGATGTTTATGTTTCCCTCCTGTGTGAGGATGATGTTTTGTATACCTCCTGTGTGAGGATGATGTTTTATACTTGGATATGATATTGTAATTTGATGTACAGTTTTATGCATTTGTTTTATATCTGTCAGTGCCATGTTGTAAGGTCCAGTGAACTTGTTGTCAGACTAGGGTCAGAATCCATTGTGAGATCATAGCCCAATGTGACATCCCGAGTCCCGCGGATTTGGGGTGTTATAGATAAATAATTCGACATTCCCATGTGAAGGTCTATAAAATTTAACAAACTCCTTATCATACTTAAGAGAAATAGCATGCTCAATCATATCACTAATTTCAACATTACCCTTAGTAAAATCATCACATAACACATGTGTACAATTTGATGCATGAGGCATTCCCTATTGGAGTTAGAGAGAGGATTACATCTTAGTATCTATTTTATTTCTAGAGTTGTATCTTGCTCCTTAGTTTGATGTACTTTTTATCTTTATATGTACCGGGCTTGGTTTTTGTATGTTGATGGCTTTGCCGAAGGTGGAAGAGCCTCATGAGTTGTGTCAATTTGGATGTATACTCATCTTTCTTATTTCAGGGTAGGTGGTATGTCCAAGAGGGTTGAATTCCTCTCTAGATTACCTTGTGTGCTATTTTGGACCATAAACCGCAGGTCATATGCATGCACAAATACTTTGTTCTGGCTAGTATAATTAGGCTTCCAACGGGTCCAATTATGCTATATTTTGCTTTTCTATGAATTTATTTTTACCCGATCACATAACACATGTGGTAAACAATGGTCAACATGATTATCAAGAGTTGAAATAAGATCAGCACAAGTAGGAGAAAGATCATCATCTAACATCCTAGAATCAATATTCAAGACACGAGGATTTAAAAATTCAGCAACGCTTTCAATAATTTCAGCGTGTAAAACAAGAGATGTAGCATCATCAATATAGTCCATAATATCAAAACTATTACTAAAATGTCTTATAAATCCAACAAGGTTAACAAGATGCTCTATAGGTTTGACATTCAATGCAACAAGTTCAAAAAATTCAGCATACTCATCAATATGTGCAATAGAATCGGTATGCACAATAAGAGATAGTCTTTTTAACTTTAACCTCTACAAAATTAACATCTACAATGAGAGGCTTAACATTATCAATATGTTCATCAATAGAGTTCATTAGATTATCATTGGCAACATGCTCATCTAATCTAGAGATAGAAGATTTAGAGTTACTTCTTGAAGATTCCTCTATGCTTCCTTCTGGATCCGGATGGAAAGGTATAGTAGGGGTGCCACGGCTTGATTGTGTTTCCTCCTCTCCCTCAGACTTGTTTTTTCCGTGAATCTTATCAAAGAACAATGTTAATTCTTTGGGACTCATTGGTTTGAAAGTGAAGGGTTTCCCTTTAAGTTCAAAGACGTAATGATAGTTTTCCTTTATGAGTAGCATCACTATCATATTGACAAGGATGTCCTAACAATAAATGAAAACCCTACAAAAGAGCAACATCACATAAGATGGTATCTATGTACTTTCCTAAGTGTATCGTCACTTCTACTTGTTTATTAATTCTCATTTTGTCACTCTCAAGATAGGTTATAAGGTGTTGGGTGATCATGGATAAATAGTTGTAATTTGGTGACTCAAAACTAGCAATGTTGCAACAACTACGTCCGTCAAGTATCATGTTACACACCTTATCCTTAATCACACACCTTGTACAAAACACATTCTCTCTTTGTTCTAGATTAATAAAGCATTATTCTTATTCAAAGTTCTCTTATCAATTTGACTTTCATGATGGCCATTTTTATGGTACAAGTCATAAGAAGGATCTATAACACATTTAGATAAAGAGGATAAAGATGAATTAAGAGTACTCCCTAAGAGCGGTTCTAGTCTCTATTGGTCCGTCCTCTAATTCGTCATAATGTCGTAGTCTGGATCAGCCATACTTGACTTTCCCAAAAAGTATAAGCAAACCAACCTAGTATACACGTTAAGTTAGCAAAATCAAAATGAACCCTCATAAGTGTATCTCTATTTTACCCCTCGTTGTTTGCATTGTCGTCAAGAATATCATTGCCGGTTTGAGAGGTTCTCCTACAATCTCAAGTGGAATTCTCAAACAAAATCACAAGTCAAAGTGTTTTGAAAACTATAATCAATAAAGGGATTTGGCTTGATCTCGATAGGAAAAGGCTATATATATGGTGTTAAAGGCTATAAAGAAAAACTAAACTTGCCTACTTTCTCAATGAAAAACAAGAACATATAAAAGACAAATGAACCCAAAATAAGGTCAAGAAATTGTATAGAGATGGGTAAAGTTTCAGCTTCACTACATTCCGGAATCAACACGCAATCTTCAACACCGAAATGATAGAAATAAATAACTAGATTTTGAATCTTTTCTTCTTTTTTGAACTAAACTAAGTGATGACATGAATTATAACCTTTATTTAGGCTTGTATTTAGGTAGATTTTCCCTTCATTTTGCATGCATAGACATGAATCCATGGCATTTTAACTTAACTTTGCATATTTTCCTAGAATAGATGTCTGCACGAATTCTGTTGCATTTGTAGGTAATTTGGCAGATTTTTTAAGGGGATTTTGAAGGCCCAAACGTCGATGGCTGGATAGGACTTGACATGTTCTACCATGCTTAGATTCAGTCCCCATAGAAGACACCTACAAGACTTTGGATTGAGAAGATTTAAAGATTTCTTGGAGAGAAAGACTTAGATTCTTGAACATTTGCTTTTTGGATTAAAGATTGGATCTTTGTTATTGGTTTGCTTTTGTTTTTGGATATTGAATACATATTGCTAAGTATTTCTTACTTTTCTTTTTAGTTCTATTGGTTTATGGTTTTCTTGAATCTTTTATATATCTTTCTTGATTTGAATATGTGTGTTGTTGGCTAAACCCTTGCGATTCTAGGGTGATTGGTTGATGGTGTGGTTTAGATGATGATAAATTGAGACTTTCATACCCTCAGTTCTTCAAAATGAAAGATTCAAGAAAACCATAAAACCAAAAAACTTGAAATACATATTGCGATTAGGTAATAAAGAATTCAAAAGCCTTTATTAGGTTTGAGTGTGCCTTCTTCTTGCCTGAGTGAGATTTACATGAGACTTACCCAGTAAAGGTTAGTTCTTAACCCTTAGTTTGAGTGGTTGGCTTGAATTTTTGTTCCTTTACATATATCCTTAAGACTTACCCGGTGATAGGAGCTTTGGTTTGGGATATTTGGTTTGAGAGTCCTCCCCCGTGATCATTCCCACCTTAGAAACACCTTTACTTAGCGATAGGGGTGATCATAGGTCCAAAACCGAATCGAACCTCTAAAAATCAAACCGAACCTAAAACCGATTTTTCAAAAACCTTGGAACGAAAAGCGAACATATAAAAGTAGTCTCGGTTTGGACCTAAAACCAAAAACTTGAAAAATTGGAACCTAAAATCGAACCTATTAGATCGGTTTTGGTTCGGTTAAGGTTTTGGACCTAAATGGACATAAAAATACAACTTACAAAACTCGATAAACTAACAATAAAATGATAAAGTTTAAATCTCTAACAATTTTAATATAAAAAGTTAAAACCTAGAAAAATAAAAATCTCATTTAAGCAACAAGGTAAACTACCCTCTTTACCACTATATATAATCGTTTTTTAATTAAATACAAATACAAATTCGGTTTTTGGTTTTTTTTATCGGTTTTTCAGTTTTGGACCGCAACCGAACCGAAACCGAAATCTTTAAAAACAAGGACCTAAGACCGAACCTAAATTGTCGGTTTAGGTTTGGTCTGGACCAAAATTACTCGGTTCTGTTTGGTTCAGGTAAAACGAACCGAACTTGTTCAGCCCTACTTAGCGATCCCAACCTTGTCCTAGTTTTTGGAAGTCTTGATCGAAAACCACAATTGGATACTTTGATCTTTAGAATCTGCATTACCCAATTATCATATCAATCATATTTATTACTTTTTGTCTTTTGCATTCTTTATTTACAATATTGGTGTATCCTATCTTTGATTTGTCACTATATTGATTTCACCTCAGTCACTGAGATCGACCTTGGAATATATTCCTTTATCTACAATCGATATGTACACTGCGGGTTCGTTTAGTTGTTTTAGCTTTTATTGCAAGTATAAATTTAAGACTATATTCGTTCATTATTTACGCATGTTTGAGAGCGAACAAGCTTTTGGTTCGTGCCATAAAAACAACGAACACTGAGATTGAATATATCAAAAATATATATTTTTGACTGAAATAAAAAATACATAAATGGCAGTCTAAACCAAATAATGGTTTATCAGCTTCTTTTAACCCGACATCGGGTTTGGGCGCAAACCTGAAGCGGGTTGCTTCTTGGGGTGAATCGGATGGGCTGCATTGGACCGTTCTTCGACTAAGATGGCTCAGGTGTAAACCTCTGGGTTTGGGTGGTTCAGGTAAGAAGAGCATGTAAGGGGCGGGTAGAGGTTCATGTATGGGGAGTGTACATATCGAAAGATCAAGACTCAACAACGGCTTATCCCCATATAAAAGTGGTATCAAAACTGATTCCTTCGACTAAGATGGCTCATGTATCGAAAGATCAATTTTGGGAGAGGAGCGGGTAAGGGGTGGCAGTTGAGGCTTTAGGGTTTCGACGGGGTTGTTGTGAAACTATGGTGGTGGTTAGGGGTGTCCGACTAGGTTGGCAACTAGTGGACGGTAGCAGAGCAACTGAAAACTGTTGGGTGGTGGAGTGGTGGTTTCCGGAGGTTCAGTTGCACAAAAATTGGACTTGAAGAGCCCATTTTAATGCTAACCGGAACAACTTCCGTCAAGTGGTTTCCGGTAGAGTTCCGGCGGGTTTAGAATGAAAAAGATAGGGGTTTTGGTGGTTATGAAAAAGGTTTTCAAAATAGGCTACAATTTAATCTTTCGAAAGATTTTACATTTGAAATCGAAAAGTAGTAAAGAACGAGAATAGTAGAACTAACCGAAACGGTGATTGTTCCGATGACTTTTTGTTGTGAACTTCTTATCGGATCTTGAAGTTCTTGATTTTCTTAATGTCGATGAACCCAGTTTTGATACCACTTTTATATGGGGATAAGCCGTTGTTGAGTCTTGATCTTTCGACACCAAAGAGATGACACATATCGATCTTTATTACAAGGATTGATTTAATGAGGAAAATATGATGAGGGGGCGGCTGGCCAAAAAGGATGTAATGGTGAGGTGTGATCCAATGATGATGGTAGATCGATAATTCGATAAATAAAGTCGTAACTTATAAAACTACTTGGAACACACTAGGGGAACTGAGGCCCTTACACACAACCAAGAACGATCGTAGAACCCTTCTACTACAATCGTTGCCAATGGAATCGTCATCCAAGAGCGCAAGGAGGAGACCTGTGAATGATCTGAGAAGATATCAACTTGTAGAAACAAGCAGAACAACACAAAACAGTACAAGCTATAGGATGAACGAGATATCTCTCTACCTCTCTCCCCCCACATTGGAAGAACGTTTTTGAATGCCAAAAACAAATTATATTCCGTGTGTTGAATTGTCCCTGACAAAAGAGGCCGAAAATCCCTATATATAGGAATATCAAAATCTATCTTCTAACTATAAGATCTATCCTAAGATAGGATGTTTATAAGATAATATAAAGATCTATCTTAAAATAGGATCTAAATAAAATTTATCACTATCTATCTAAGATAAGATAAGCTCTATATCAAGATAAGATAGGATCTCACAAATATATCTTTAAGTCTCCCTTTTATATGACTAAACTAATATAAAGATAAAATAAGTAAAAATGTGGGATGGACATATAATATATGTCCCAACACTAGCACATAGCCCATAATTAAAGGAGCTCATTATGGGCTGAAAAATAAGATCAAATAGATCTAACTTCAACATATGATCTATTCATCTTCTCTTTATTTCACACGTATACTTGCATGGGAAAGCTAGCGTTCATGCATATGGGAATCTTGAAATCTTCCATCTCCAATAAATGGTATTCATATCTTTCCTTAGGACGCTTTTCATTTCTCTCCTAGAAATGACTTTGATTCTTCCTCTTCCCCTCCTTAGAGTTCTCTTTACTCCTTCCTTTCTAGTTTTCATAGTAATGGTTTTGATTGGAACTAGATTCGGAGATGCTCTTGCATCCCGAGGTCTCTCTGATGGTGATCCTTTAAATTGATGTTTCCTTGAATGAGTGAAGGCTTGAGCTCAACATTTTGTGGCATTTGATCTCCAAACACCACTCCCGATTGTATGATGTAATGTGATGTGTCCATATGTTCACCAAGTGTCCTAGGAGCAAGAGAAACCACGAGGTTTACTCTTTCTTGAGGCACTGGTGGAATATAGGCCTCCTTAGGCCATTTTCATTTCCGTTCACCCGGTTGGGACTAACCCCCTCTTGTGCTTGAAACCTTGTTTCTAACTCTAGTATCGTTTGTTGTAAAGTTTATCTCTCGTTTGCTTCGGCTATGGGTCTAGTCATTTCATCTTCATGCTCGTCCATTGTTTGTGGACTTCTTTCTTTTTCTAAGTGCCTACCCTAAGCAAGGGTTCTCTCGGATTCGGGATCACAAGGTGCTAAGATCACCTTCTTCTTCCTTGGAATAAAAGAGGAACACGCCTATAGGCACAACAACACACAAGAGAGTATCTAAAGTAACAAAAAGTTAAATGAACTAACTATCAAAAGACAACTAAACGAAAACCAAAGTCCCCGAAAATGGCGCCAAAAACATGAATGGGGTCGACAATACCGACAAAACACCGCAAGTATACGGTTATTGCAGTCGTAGTACACGATTTATATCAAGGTTGTATCAACAAGGATTTGGTTGTCTAATCGGAACTTGAATCACAAGTTAAGTTAAGCAAAAACGTACAAAAGAGATTTTGTTCACGAGTTGGGTTGAAATTATCAATAGTTATGAAATCAATGGTTCTAAAATCTAGGAGTTGGGAACTACGTACTCACACCAAATCATGGTTGACATCATGATCAAAGAATGCATAAACAAATGTGGAATTAATCATGCATATAAGGTGGTCTATCATCGGATCTCATTCACTCTAAGAGTGAACAAGATGGCCTACAACGTCTTACATGCACTCTCGAGAAACTAGCATACAACAAGTCAAGCATATGGCACATAAGAGAAGGGTTACATCAATAGGATATAGTCGAACTAACGCTAATGACCATCCCACAACACAAATATGCTTTTAGGGATAAATTACACATTAGGAGGAAAGTCATATTTTTCACATGTCATCCTAGCTAATCCACTTCTTATAATCTTAACATTGTAATCTACAAGATCAAATTAAGAAATAACTAGAGATTTCGTCATCATAGCTAAGCCCATTCCTTTTCTCTACGGTGATTATGGCATGTCACCTTACCATCCTCACGCTAATGACCATCCCACAACACAAATATGCTTTTAGAGATAAATTACACATTAGGAAGAATGTCATATTTTTCACATGTCATCCTAGCTAATCCACTTCTTATAATCTTAACATTGTAATCTACAAGATCAAATTAAGAAATAACTAGAGATTTCGTCATCATAGCTAAGCTCATTCCTTTTCTCTACGGTGATTATGGCATGTCACCTTACCATCCTCACGCATTGATAATCCGACTTAGCTATCGTACAAATCATGGAGTCAATTCTCATAAAAGGCTTGCGGACTATCTTAAGGAGTTTATTTACTAAACTAGGTCCATTCCTTTCCTCTACGGCAATAGTGGCATGTCACCTTACGACCATCCCACATTTGCAATATGACAAAGTCTAGCATTCAAACCCTAAATTTAACATCATCTAAGAAGATAGCTAATCATGCATGCAAAGGATGTTCCAACTTTCTAACATTCATAACATTGCAAATAAATCAAGAAATAGGGCTTCATCTCCAAATCCTAGATAAGTATTCAGCTACTTGTGGTGAAAATGCAATGAAATAATTAGCAAACAACATTTTAAAACTAAGAAGCAACTAACAAGAGATTATAAATTTTAAAAAGTGAAAACATAACTTATTTTAAAATTCTTGAAAATATTGCTCATTAAGTATTGTTGGTGTTTTTCAATTGTTTTTGAGAAGAACTAACACAAAGGAAAGTTTAATCTAAAATTAAAGAGATATTTTAAAGAAAGAGTTTTTTCTAGTCTTTTTCTCCTCTTTCTTTCTCTCTCCTATAAAAAGAATCTCCTTTTCTAGTTAGGTGTCAATGGTACTTATAAGAAAGTTTGGACCCTTAAACATCACTAGGAAAGTACAAAGATACTCTTAAAACAATCCCAAAATGGCTCACAAAAAGGAGGGAACCACCAACTGGAGCTGCTTGGGACCAACTTGTGTCAGTGCAGAAATCGGCTCAGGAGTCGGTCCATGGTTCTACGGCTTCTGGACCAATCTAGACATGGTTGAGCATGTCGGTCTAAGGTCGTTCCTCACTTGTTAGCCATTTTCAGATGCCTTCCCGATGGATTCAACTCTTGGTGTTAACTAAAAAGTTGTGGTCCTTCGAATTATCTTCCCAGCGAATACTTGTTCGTCTTCTAATTCATTCTGAGGTTTCTTGTACTTTATTTTACAATAATTGTGCAAAAATGATATATATATGTCTTCTCACGTCCACAAGTCCTCATTGTTTGCTTCATGGCTCTTATATGGAGCTTCCACACATCCATAAATGACATCCCAAAGTATCTCCTTCATTATTCTTGATCTTTAGCCTCAACTTATATGCATTTCAATGCTTTGACAATGACTCGGTTTTGACTCAAAGGCTTGCTTGGGATGTTTTTTATCATTTAAGCTCATGGATGCTTCAAATCATACATAAAAGATAACACAAAGGCAGTAGACATCCAATTATAAATATATGCTCATAATGGAATATATGGATGCGTAATTCATGCAAAACTACAGTAAACTAAACATACATCTAAAATCTAGCATAAAAACATGCTATCACCGGATTTTAACGTGGTCGCCTAGATCAAACGTACGACTTGGACTCGGTCAGGTGCAAAACTCAACACATGGAAGGATGGTCAAGTACTCGTCACATGTGCATCAGTCGACTTGACAAAGAACAAACTCAAATCTTTTATTTGACTCTCGGTGTTGAATAAAATATGTTTTGACCTGGAATTCTTATACCTAAAGAAAAACATTATCCAATAGAAGACATCCGTCCGAATATAGCTCCAGTTCTGCTTTGAGTGGACTAGAATGTCTATAAAGGCATGAAAGCATGAGTACATCTCCAAAATGGAAAAGTGAAGAAAATCTACTAATCATGTGCAAAACTCAATGCATTGGAGGGTGGTCATGTGCACGTCTCATGTGTGTCCGTCAACTTGACCAATTGTGTTGATCGACTCGACCGAGAACAAACTCCGAGCTTTCTTTGACTCTCAATCAAATCAGTCTTGACCTAGACTTTCTTGTCTTCGGGGAGAAACTTAACCAATGATAGACATTCCCTCAAAGATAGCTTCATCTTAGGTTCAAATGGACTAGAATGTCTACAATATCATCAAAGTACGAGTGGATCTTTAAATACGTAAGTAAAGAAAATATACCATATTATGATGGAAAAATAACCTACACTTAAGAGATGGATAAAAATGAGGGTGAAAAACATGCTAAAATAGATGTTATCAAAAGGCAAGATAGTAAGAAAGGGATTGCCCAATAATTTCATACCGTTGATATTTTTCGGTGTATGATTTTGTTGGTATGATTGGATATGTTTGTTAGACGGTGTAATTGGAGAAGGATTGTTTTGTTTGGAAACTGAGGAGTGGTTGACTAGATGTATATTGGCATGGTGACATTGGTAGTTAAGAGAAGAGATAATTGGATGAAATGCACCCAAGGATTAATTTTGTTTAGTAAATGACCTAGGTTTATAAATTTTAAGTGAATAGCCTTATTAAAAAATTTACCCTTATTTATTATAATAAATTTTATCCTAAATTAGACGTTTCTCTTATAAGTTTACTGTAACTTATTCTTATAAATGAGACAGATTTTTTTGTAAATTTATAATTTATTCTTGCAATGATACTTATTTTCTTGTAATTTATATTTCTTGAATTTTTTTGTAATTTTATAATTTTTACAAAAAATATGAAAAATTAATAAACGAATGTAGTTACCAAGAATTGATCTCTGGTTGGTTGCCCCTCTCTCCCACCCTAATACTAATTGGACAAGTTGGATTTAACGATTTATCTTCTTTTAAAATTATAAATATACGTTAATTATGATACTTGAACTTTCGCTTATACACTAAATTTCTTGTACGAAAATTTTCTTGTAAAATGAATAATAAATATACTCTTTATTAAAGTTTTCTTGTAAACTTGATGATACATGATTTACATGAAGAGTACAAGCATGCAACATGCTAGTTTTATCAATTATTGTAAAATTTTCTTATACACGATTAATTATTAATTGATTACGCTTATCGAAATTAGTAACTCCTTCAAAATACACCTTCTTCAATTAGGGTCAATTAAAATGCAATAATCAATTAGCAATATTTTAGATTTTTGTATAAGGGTAAATTAGTCTTAAAAATTGAAAAGAGGTCACATTCTAACAAAATTATTGAGCTACGCAATTACTAAATAGAATTAGTGAACTAAGCCTACATAGTAAATTCACTCAGAAGAGAATCATTGTCCATGGTGCATGCATACAAAGAGCCAATTTACGGAGCATGTGTTTCTCATTTAGTTCTTTTAAAATGATGGGAGTATTTCAATTGTTGATGTCATCAATGATTTGTTGATAATCGTTGTCAAGACCCTCCAACTTTTGGATAATGCTTGTGTACATGTGTTGTGGAATGGAAATTGGTCGGTTTATGGGTGAAAGTTCCACTTCCACCAACCATCCAACTTATTTAAACTCTCACCCACCCCACCCACCACCCGCCTAACACTTCACCCGTCACTCATCCACCCATCACCCACCGGGTGTTCGGGTGGTTCGGGTGAAATAACCGGGTGTGTATTGTGTAGTTTATCTTTTAGTTTTAAACTTTCACGTGTATAAAGTAAAATTATATTTTAAAGTAACAAAAATATAAATCTACTGAATTACGGAACATTATCCAACATTACAAACCAACGTGAAAAATGAATTCCAATTAGTACAAAACTACACAAATAAACGCAATATTTTTGCATACAACAAACGTAAATCAACATATACTACAATCAAACTCCTTTAGAGCTCGATGTAGCGATCCTGCAATCTTCCGCAAACAACATGGTAAAATGTCAACTAGTATTGACCCTCAGCTTGTCTACTCTCATATTCTAAAAGGTTGGAAAATTTTGAATTGGTATCATATAGGGAGACAATACGCACAAGCTCCCACAAAATGTAATGGCAACCATGATCTATTAAGGGAACAACTTGCAAAGAAGTTGCCTTAATCAAAAATTATCAAACTAAAACAGTAATCCAAACACATGGTAAGAACTAAGAAGATGTATGAATCGTATAATTGACTGAATGCTTGAAGTGAGTGATGTGTTGAAGGGAGTGTGTGGCTCCAAAATCGAATATAGATCTGAGGAGAGGATGGAGAGAAGACACTAGTGAAGATTAATTACTTGTTGAGAGAATCAAGCAAGCGATGCACAAAAGTGAGTAATTGAATGGGAAGGGAGCGTGTGTGGCTTGGTGGCGGTAAACTGAGGTATTCAGGTATGACGATTTGGCGAATGAACGAAGGTTTTAGTGAGTCTAGTGGCTAGCGAATTAGCGATAGATATTAAAAATTTAGATTGGGGAAGGGGTAAGATGGATGGTGACGTGGTTGCACTCTTGTCTCTTGATAATGTAGGGTTTTTATGTTTTTAAATAATTTATATGGGTAGAATTTAGGGTTTTTTATTTATTTTTATAAATATTTTATACGGGTGATAGGCACAAAAACCAGCCATCAACATATTTGATGCGGTTGTAGCCGCACAGAAGAGCTTCACTTTTAGGGTCCGCTTTGTTATAATTTCGAACGAAAACGGAATGAAAACGAATTTAGTTCATATATATAGGGTGTGGTTCTCATGAGAACACCCCTAACGTGTATACATGAGAACAATCGTACACCGTTGGATGGTGAGTATTAAGGGTTGACATTTAGAGTAGATCATATAATTAATAATAACTACGAATAATACATTAAACGATATGGCACCTTTGTAACAAAACTAATAATAATTACGAATTTGTTCTCATGTATACACCTTAGAGGTGTTCTCATAGGATCTATATATATATATATATATATATATATATATATATATATATATATATATATATATATATATATATAGATCATGACTCATATGTAAACAGCTCTTACCATGTTAAATGAGAACAAATTACAGAATATATATTGTACGCCGAATATATGTGACTATACCGCCGAATATTTCTTCCACTAATCACACGGTTTTTTTTTTTCCTTTAATCTCGCCTAATCTCAGTCATCTGTTTAACGATCTAACGTATACAATCCGTAATTTTATTTTCTGCAATTACTTTAATCCATAAGGAATACTTCCAAAAAATTTCATGAATAAGGATATATATATATATATATATATATATATATATATATATATATATATATATGTATATATATATATATGTATATATATATATATATATATATATATATATATATATATATATATATATATATATATATATAATTCATGAAATTTTTTGGAATTATTTCTTATGGATTAAAGTAATTGTAGAAAACAAAATTACGGAAAGCAAATGCATTTTGCATAAACCACACTGAATTATTCCAAAAAAAAGTATGAACAAAGTACACATATCACATATGAATTAAATACATTTCCACTCCACCAAAAAAAACTAAATACAAATCCATTCCATTTTTATTTCCGGAGTTACAAGTTACAACCAAATCAATATCATGTAATTTAATTTTAAAATAATGATTTCTCATTTTTCATATTCGATGAGGTTGTAGCCATAATAGGAAGTAAAAAAACCAATAATTTCTCCTTCCCACCATTTACCGTCGACAGAACAGAGCCATTACTAATTTTCATTTTACGTACAAAATTAAAGAACATACTCTACATAATCTGCCAATAGATTCTCTCAAAATCATTATTTTGCGTGATTGTAAAATCTATTATACTTACTAAAACAGAGTACGGGTTGATGACGTGACACGCTGTGGACGCAGGATTTTTGAAATTGAGCTCCCACAATTAAAGCCAATAAATCTTTATTTTTTACACTAATTTTTAAACCATAAAATATTTTATTATTAAAATAATAATTTTATAGAAACCAAATCAATTTTTTAATAATAATAAAAAAAATTAATCGAATTAGCTTTAACAATCAAATTACCTTAACAACCAAATCATTTTTTTTAATAAATAAATATTAGGCAATTTTGGTAACTAGTCTTTTTTGAAAAACTAGAGTATTAACTAGGCTTTTTAATGTTTCAATTAAGTAAATGTACCCAACCTTTTGTATTTATTTTCAAACTCTAAACATTCTTCTCCCAAGGGGTATATTTACTAAACACAAAACTAGAAAAAGTCTAGTATGTCAAATTGTTTCATAAATATTTATAAAAATATATTAAAAGATATTGCGATTTTGATTTCCCTTTTAATTATATTTTCGGTTAGGATTTTTATTCGACGGATTTTTTTCCGAACGTTCCATCAGATTTTTCCATGGTTCGCTTAGAACTTTTATGTTTTACAAATTTGTCGAACAAAATTTATTTTTTTGAAACTACAACTTTACATTATGTGCGAGTTTTAATTAAATTGATTTTGAATTGAATATTATTTTCGAAATGTTCTATCAGATTTTAAGCAAACAATTATTTTTTGATAAAATCCATCAAAATTTACGTTTTTTTTTTTTTGGAAATACCTATAAATATATAATAAATTTTTACATGATTCCATTGGATTTTTTTTGATAGTTTTTTAAATAAAAAAACTTCCATTTAATCAACAAAATTGATTTCCATTTTGACGGTAAATTGATTTCCATTGTTGTTATATCTTTTTATTATGGATTTTAATTAAATTGGTTTCGATTTCATTTCCATTTTAGTTATATTTTATGTTAGGATTTTTATTCGAGCGAATTTTTTTTCGAACGTTCCATGTGATTTTTTTCATGGTTCCCTTAGAACTTTTTATGTTTTACAAATTTGTCGAAAAAAATTTATTTTTTTGGAACTAAAAATTTTACGTTATGGGCGAGTCTATATCTACTACTAGAGCAGTATACATGACAGTTTACATGGTGCGTTGTGAGAGTAGTATTTCGTAATGGAGCTCCCACAACTTTTTTTTTGAAATTGTATAATTAACAATCGTTTTTCTATTGTTTCATCCTTGATTTGATTTTTAACCGTAACCCCGTGTATCTGATCTATTTTCAAGTTATTAAAAAAAAATTGACGTGTACACCTTTTTCTATGTTAATTTTATTTATTTATTGATTTTCTTCCACCCATCAGCAAATAAGTTATTTTTAGATAATAGTTATCGGACTTTGAAGCTAATTTTGAATTAAATTAAATTTTTTTAAAACTTTTTTAGCTTGTAGATATAGACCGCGTTATATTAATTAAATTTTTGTTTAATTATGTTAAGTTTCTTAGCTTGTAGATCACATAAATCTTTTGTAATTTTAATAATTAAAAATAAATTAACTAATTAACTAATAGATTTATAGTCAAAAAATAATTAATTAAAATAAAAATTTTAATACCCCAATAAGCATTATAATCAAAAAAAAATAAGAGTTGTTAAATACAAAAAAAAATTGTAAAATTAAATTGGTACCCATTGAACAAGAAAAAAATCCTCAAACTCATTATATAATCGGAAAAAAACAAAAATGTTGTTATATATATATATATAATAATATTATTATTCTATTAAGTATGTCTTTAGTATAATCTCATTTAGTAAATTTATCTTTAATAAAGTAATGTTGGTAAGTCGATTAGATTAGAGAAGTATACAAAACAAAAGCACATAAAAAAACCAATTTCACAATATTCTTTCTCATTTTTTTCAAAACCCGCACAAGGTGCGGGTATTATACTAGTTTTAACTAACAATGTCAGTGACAATGGTTTGTGTCAGTAACAGTTCTGGAAAAGGAAAACTGGTAAGCACTCGTATCTGTGAAAGGAAGGACACTTCTATAGTTCTACGCTAGATTTAGCTGTGTACTTACATTAAAACAAGATGGTAGAAAAGCAAATCTAAGGCCACTAATCATTTAAAGAATAAAAGTAGTAACCAGTACTGTATATAACCCATCAAAAAAACTATTCTTCTTTTTAACATCAGCTCTTGTTGGCTGAACCAATGGACTCGTAAAACAAAATATACCCATGATCTGTGTTGCTCGAATACTCCTGAGATGATCCGTAAAAGTTCTGCATTGCAGACTCATCAACCATCTCTACATTCTCGTCGTCAAAGAAGAGCCAATGGTTGTGGCTCTTCACTGCGCTCACATAATGCCCGTGGTTGGGTCCACTTCCAACATGGACAACTACCGCAAACAACGAGTACTCAACATCCGCGTCTTCCACACTGTACCCAAGTTTTAGGTCAAGCGGGAACAGAACACGGTATGATAGCTTCTTGTAACGACCAAGCTGCTCAATGTATTTAAACCGCTTTAAGTGGATTACCAGGATCCGCGGTGGCTTCTTGATCTTCATTCTTTTCTGAGCCTCTTGCAAACTACGTCAATTACCATAACCAAAAATTAGATTCAGTTTTATGAGACGAACTTCCATCAAACCTTACCGTTTCGAGCAACGGGAGATACCTGCAGCACTTGTCACAAAAGAATTTGTCCTCCGCATTCAGAGTCTCGGTTGCACTAAAATTTTTAAGACAGCTAGTGATTGAACTATTCTGTTCAATATCAAGGCTGAGGTCCAAAAAGGTTTCGTCCCTTGCTGTGACTGTCTCACACCACAGGCATCTTGTTTCATTTGTCAGTATACCCTGATTCATTATAGGACACGTAAATACTGAGTGAGTTTGATTACACAAGTGGACAAATATCCAGGAGAAGAAAAGGTGTGAAGATTGTTTATAACTGCAGCTAAATGTTGGAAAACCTATCAAACAAAGAAACTATATCATACAGGAATTTGCAATAACAAATTTTGACATAAATCATTGTTAGAAGTTAAACATCCAGATATATGTACAAAACCAAATGTAATTTCAGGAATATATCGTATATTCCAATAGCTAAGCATGAACAGAAAGTGGTCGCACGAAAACAGAATAAAATTAACACAATTTTGATTTATGAACACCCACCTGGAAATTCTTGTGAACCCATGTCACCAAGGGCTCTTTCTGAGAACCATTTGCTTGAGGATTCTTTGGTCCATCAGAACAATTCTCAGACGAAGTTGAAGTATCTTGATCACTTTTAGCAGCACTAGCTTCTTTCTCAAGAATATCAACGAGCTCATTCAGCAAGAAGTTCAAGAATTCATGAGCATCCTGTGCATAAAAAACAAAGATCTGAAGAATCAAAAATAAAAAGCTACCACATTGCATGAAGTACCAGACTAAGAAGGTATATGATGTCCGGCACAGGGAGCTAAAACCAAGGATAGTAAGTACAATGCAATAAGCCTTTCTCATCTATTACATTTACCTGATGCATATAACTCCGGAAAAGCTCATTTTGTTTCTTTAACCTTTGCACAAAGCGTTTTGGAGCAATTACACCTGTTTTCTTCCGCTGTGAACTTATCTGGAGAAACAATTTGCATAATGATAAGGAACTCATTAACTTCTTTGTGTTTTGTTAATGTGAAAACTTATCTTCCAGTATGTTGTTTTAGTTGCTTCTAAAAACAAACATCATAAGCAAAAAAACCTTAAACTAGCCTTCATCTGAAATTCAAATATAACCAGACTCAGCAGATGGAGCCACAAACTATAGAACCGCAACTAAAGAAACAAATCAGAAATGAAGACGAATCACAATTGGAAATACCTGCAGAAAGAGATCAGCCAAGCAAGTCAAGAGATTCTCCTCAGTGTCGACTGAGCTTCTGCTACTGGCATAAAATTCTAGCAATTGCTCTCGGAACGGAACACAAAAATACAGAGCCTGCAAACATTTGAACGAATACAGATAAGGAAATATGGAACTCTCATGGCTGGGAAATTCTTCAATTAGCTTCCATTAACATGCTACAGTCAACTTATCTCCCAAGCAGATGGTTCAATTCCGTCCTAAGTGGATCTAGTGAAGCGAAGATTTTACAGAAAAAGATAAATCATGGATCAAATCTGTTTCCACACAAGATTGTTCCGTACAATACAATAACATTCACGCTCTCAAATTCTATTATATGTTCTTCCTATCAAAGTCTGAGAAGATTGAAAGAATCCCTAATTGACGGTTCGAGGCGAAGAAACAACGTCTGAAAGCGCCAATAGACGTTAAAACTTGAAACCAAAAGGCCAGAAATCGAAATCATGTGAATTCAATTGACTTTGAGCAATCAGGAAGAAGAATCGAAAAAGGAAATTGAAGGAAACCTGTAAGACACTGTTACAGTAGCAGGTGTTGCCAAAGTTTTCGAGCCCGAAATAGCGCTCGCCCTCAGGAAACTGGTCGCCGAGAGCTTTCTCGAGCTTGGAACCGGTTGTTCCCATCACTGCATCATCAAAGGAGACTGCGTATGTGTGTGTGGAATCGCAAATCTGGAGCTTTAAAGCGGAGTTTTCGTTGGATGTGATATGGGAGATGCGAGGGAGCAGCAGATTCTGAATATTAAGGACTAAGGAAAGGGAAAGAAGCGTTGAACTAAGATGGAAAAAAGGGTTTCCTGGTGGAAATGTAATTCATCCATCCAATCCTAGGATATAAAAATTAGAAACCGACCGTATATTTGCACGTCACAAGATGTTTTTTTTTTATAACGAAAAGCGGTAAGGTTGAACCGTCTCCTCCTAAAGTATTAGATGACGAAATTTAGGATTATCAGAAAAATTGGTGTTAGGGTTCATGCACACGCACGTGGATTAATCGATCAGCAACACATTATCTAAAATATGTCTATTATGGATTTCGTCAAAAGAACGAAGGTCCAATCTAGAGTCGGAAATAATTATCTCGATGTCTCAAGGACAACTCTACAAATCTTGGAGTTCCTTAATAACACAAAGGTTATCGTCTTTGATTCAATCTTTTTAATTTGCAGTCTTTTAGCCTCTTGAATACTTGATTTCAGAGAAAAAGTTTTCGCTTTAATAATTGAGTTAAAAAAAAATCTTTTTTGCGTCGAGACTCACAACCTTTCCGTTATGATCCCGGATCACACAAACAATTGAAGTTACTCCCGAATCATGTTTTGAACCATCAAAGTTAAGTCTATGGAAACCAACTTTTGTTTTTTTTTTTTTTCCATTTTATGTTATGTTTCTTCCTTTTTAACATAATTTGTTTCTTTGTGTTGTTGTTTGACATAATAGTCGTCTTCGCAAATGGTGTTGAGTTTCCAATTATGGACTTGTCTTTAATAAAGCTCGTGACATTTTTTGTGGAACCAATAGGTTCATTGCTGAAAACAATTCTATTTCTATAAAACAAATGCTCCACCAAATAGTTGCGAGACAAGCCATCTTGTTTAGTCCTTTTTTTTAAATCCATTAGGATGTCGTTTATTTTATTGCTTTGGTTAATTGATTTCATTTCATTTAATATTGTTTTGTCATTTTTGTTAATAACTTGAATACTAATAGGACATTCGGAAAAGAGAAAATTGGTAAAATGTGACATCTTTTGTAACTTGTACACTAACTATGCACCAAATTTTTTTCAATTAAAAAATAAAGGTAAAAGTGAGTAGATATGACCAAAAATTTGAAAATTTGAAATTTGTTCTCTCTCCTATTAATAATCTTCTCTTTCCTCTTAATTATAATAAATAAAAGATTGTGTCAAATGTAGGATTCAAAATTTGGATGAGTTGGCCCTCTCTCCCACAATATTAATACACAATTTCAATTACACGATGTTAATACATAAAAGACTTCTATAACAAAACCTTGCGTAAATGACAGACTTGTGTAACCAAACATTGTTTAATGACATAATTGTGTAACCAAACTTTGTGTAAATCACAGACTTGTGTATATGACATAAACAAACGGAAATGTCGAGTTTCAATTTCTTATTTCCGTAAAAAAAAAAGGTTAAGAATATCACAACCCAAGATATCCGGATTAATTATAGATTATTTCCTTATTTAACGGTTTAGGATATTGATTATCATCTTTAATTAGGTAGAATATTAAAATTGAATAGGAGAGAGAATGGATGACAAATTAGGTAGGATCTTTATTTATTTTAAATAATTTTTTTTGTGAAAATAGGAAGTGTCTAGTTTGTCTACACATAACAAAAAGTTCCTAGTTTATACTAAATGTTACATAAACTACCTACTTAGCCAACTCATCCTTCGAAAAACAAGTGAAAAAGGTCCTCGAGTTGATGGTTGCAGAGTTCGCTATTCCTATCACTGCAATTCGTCTTTCGATGAGCTTAGCTTTTATAGGAATTCTGGCAACCCTTTCACTTGGAGGAAAAATCGTAATGGGTCCAATAACATCCTTGAAAAGCTTGACCGTGTCTTGGTTCATAACTAAATCCTTCAATGGTTTCCTAAACTAAAAAAAAAAACATGCTTTCACCATATCAGACATTGCCAAATTTCCCTTGATATTTGCGACTTAAACGTTGTTACACCTCAACCCTTCAAGTTTGAAATGATGTGGACAAAACATAAATCTTTTGAAAATGTAGTTAAACAAACTTGACAAGCTAATTTCCCTAGTAACAAAATGTACAATCTCACAAAGAAAACCTACCTAATGAAAACAAACGCCAAAGAATGGAGTAAAACGAATTTCTGGAACATTTTTAAACAACTCAAGGAGATTGAAGCAAAACTCTAAGAAGTTCAGAGCAATAATCAACTCACCCTGAACCAAAGAGATGACCTGCTACAAAAGAATCTACTAACTAAACAAACGCGATTACTTTCTTTTCATTAGACTTACTGAGAGAAGAACAAACAATAATCATCTGAAAAATATTGATGCAAACTCAAAGTACTTCCATCACATTGCCACGAGAAGAAGAAATCGCAAAAAAACATAAAGGAGTTTACGACTACTGATGGGATCTCTCTTTCGTCTAAAAGTGAAATCCGTTCAGAAGTTAAGAAGGAGTTCTTAAAGAAATTCTCTAAAATTCAACTTGATACTACGTTACTAGAAGAAAAACTCCTACTTATCAAAAATAAGGTTAACAATGAAGATAATATCAACCTAACAAAGGGCCCTAATAATGCTGAAATTAAAAATGTCATTTTCGACATTGGATGTGACAAGTCCCCACGCCTTGATGAGATGCCTGCTGGATTTTACCAAAAGTATTGGCACATTGTGGGATTCGATGTCATTAAATCTATTAAAAACTTCTTTAGGAGCGGAAAAATGATAAAATAAATAAATCACACTTTTATAACCCTTATCCCAATGATTGATAATCCAGCTACTAACCATTTTAGACATATTAGTCTTTGCTCAACAGTATATAAAATCATAGAAAAAATCAAAACAAATCGTATGAAATCTATTATGCCTAAACTCATTCACCCACTTCAAGGAGCCTTTGTCACAAACCGATCAATCCACGATTATATTCTCATCGCACATGATATCTTCCACTCCTTTAGAGCAAAAAAAGATAAGGAATGTTGGGTGGCTATTAAACTTGATATGGAAAAAGCTTATGACCAAGTTGATTGGAACTTCATTATCAGAATTTTGTAAAAACTCGGATTTAACAACAAGTTTGTGGGATGGATTAAGGAATGCATTTTTATTGTTTCCTCTTCTGTCCTAGTTAACAACGGTCCCATAGAACAATTTTTCCCTAGAAAAGGGCTAAGACAAGGCAACCCTCTTTCATCATACCTTTTTATCTAGGAGTTGAAATTCTTACACATATGTTTTAGGAAGACTGTAACAACTATGATAACTATATTGGATTCGTTGTTTGTATACAAGGAACACCAATCCCCATCCTATCTTTTGCTGAAGACATGATTATTTTTGCTAAAGAAAATTCGGACTCTTATAAATGAACCAAACAAATTTTGAAAATATATTGCTCAATTTCGGGAGAAAAGATCAATTATAAAAAATCTGCCTTTCAAAAAACCAAAAACATAAATGATAACAAAGTTTCTCAACTAAAAAATATCTTAGCTATGAACCATACAAAATCTCTCGATAAATATCTTGGTTGTCCATTCATTAATGGAAGAGTTACTAAAGATACCTTCAGGGAAATAAATTTTAAGATCAAAGAACAATTGATGAAATGAAAAACAAACTCTTTATCGCAAGAAGGCCGAAACACGCGAGTCAAGCATAATTTAGCTACCAAACCAACTTTTGTTATGCCGAGCTTTATGTTGTCAACTTACAATCTCAATAAACTTGATAAAACCTACAAAAAGCTTTTTTGGAATAAGGGTGATCAACATAGAGCTATCATTAATTGGGATACAATTTATAAATTAAAAAAATTGGTGGGATGGGTTTAAGAAAAGCTCAAACGATGAATAATGAATTACCAATGAAGCTTTTATGGAAAGTCCTAGCGGAACCAAACAATATTTGGGTAAAAATTATCAATGAAAAATACCTAAAAAAATATCAACATCCTAAATTACCAAAAGAAAAGATCAACATCTTGAAAATGGAACAACCTAATAAAACTTAAAACCGACTTCAAAGGACTTATCTAGAAAGTTGACAATGGTAAGTCAATCAATTTTTGGCATGACAACATGTTAACGAATTCACCGCTTATAAAAATGGAACAACCTAGAAAGTTGGCAATGGTAAGTCAATCAATTTTAGGACAATGGGATATCCCTAAAATTGATTTTGAACTACAACACCTAATTAACCAAGATATTAGGGAAAACATCAAGAAAACAATCATACCAAGTAATGAAATCTAGGATAGACTATGCTGGAAAAGCATCAAAAATGGATTGTTTTCTACTAAATCCGCCTCAGAAATGCTTGGAGCGCGGACATACATTACCCACACTTACATATGTGAGTGGATTTGGAAACTAGAGACACGTCACAAGATGGTTGATTCACACTCCTGACTCCTCAACCTTTAGGATGTGTTGGAATCCTAAGTGACAAGTCCAGAGCCGTATCATTTACGATGAAGCCAACAAATTTACAATCATCCATGGGATGCAATCAACTTCAGGTACCAACCTCCATAAAGATTACCATCTCAACTACCGTGACATTATAATTTACTCTACACTAGTAAAAATATATACAAATTTCAACAGGGGTCATGGCCCCCTCCAAACCCCCTAGCTACGCTTCTGAAAATTATGTAGGGTTAGGAGTTTGAGTTTGTCGGGTAGGCTATTTTGGGTTACCACGAAGGCGTACAACACAATAATGTTCTCTATGAGGTCAAGGAATAATGTGTAAAACAACCTAATGGTTTTCTTGAAGCCAAGAAAGTCTAGGTCAAAATTATGTTGATTGAGATCCAAGAGTAAAGAGCTAAAAATTGCTCAAGGCATCACACGATCGGCCTAACTCTTGCAAAACTTGTCATCCCATTTTATGAGCATATAATCGTATTTTTCAAATGTTGTGTTTTCCTACATATCTATCCATTTCTACTATAACAATCAATCTGACGGGTCCACCTCAAAATCAAATTTGAAGATCTATATTCCTCCATTCTCATATTTTCTTTAGATTATCCTTTAGTTTGTCCGCTTGGACATTTTTATCTTTTACTATTTTATCTTTCCATAAGATAGGGTTTAGTTAGATTAGCCTCAAACCCTATCACGATTAGGTTAGATATCTTCCTTATAAATAAGGTTTTACGACCAACAATTTCATTATCCAATTTTCATTCGAGAATTAATTTCGCGTTCTAATGTAACAATCAATCCGGCCTTGTCAATCTGCTCATCGACACTGTTAATCATTGATAATAAATGAGAAATTTTGTAAGTTTATGTCTTGCTATATTTTGTCATTTTTAGGATTTGAAGAGTCCGAATTTGTATGGAATATCTATGATGTTGATCTTTATTCTTTGAATACATGTCTTAATTCACGTGTTATGGCAGTTTGAAATTTGTTTACTGTAAGATGTGAAAGTTGTTGATAGACGTTGTTTTATTCTATATGTTCTTCGGAGTGTTAATAGCAAGGTGCGAGAATTGTGTGGTTTATACTTATCAGAGTTGTGTAGGGTTGTTTTCTTCATAACCTCATATACATGATTATTGGATATGGTTATAATCAATTAAGATTGAATATAGTGTTGTGGTGATTCGGATTTTTAAATGTCCTTACTATTGAGATTAATTTATGTTATTCTTTATTTTTCTTGATATTGGATGATTTGATAAAAAAAAAACACTTTTTCTCTCCCTTATTATTACCTAGGATCTTACAACAAGGCACAATGTAAATAAATATTTTGAAAAACATTAAATTATATTTGTATGAATATACTACATATGGCAACCTTACAATATATAAATATATTAACGATCTCCATGAAAAAAGAAGACTCCCCCGTCCCCATCTAATGAGTATGTGAACCCGGTTGACCATCCGCTCCAGATCTCTCTGCAACTGTCTATGCCTACAAAATAAATCTAACAACACGGATAATCCGTTTTCAAACTAATCATATATAAGAAAACATATATATAAGCACAAACCCACGTAAATGCATAATATAAACACACAACATGCTTTCACAAAGAACTGTTTTATTATATTTATTAACGTCATATACTCATAATCCGATTATAGTTGTGGCACGAGACATCTAAGACTCTCGCCTCCGTCCCTTTATCCAGCCGGAATGGTTTGACGCACTGACCCGTATACCACTAGTACCTTTCCCGTCTACCACGTTTGGCCTTGTCGCGGAGAACCTCCCAGACTCTCGCAAAAAATTGAGCAGATGATGTCATTGCCCATATACTTGTGCCAATAATACGCCGGTAATCACTATTATAAACATATTATAATACACGTAGCACACACCACTCATATGATCAACTCATATATGAAAGCAGCTAAGTAAGCCTAAATGACTTATTTCAATCGAATTACCAATCTTGATAACCCAAAACTGTCAATCCGCAAGGAAAGAACTCAACCTCCTAATATAAAAGGAAAATTGATCAATACTATGTCCAAACCTTTTAGAAGTTCTAACCTTCTAAGTTACCAAAAGTTATCTAATAGAATTATCAATTTACTCTCATAAGGGTAAAAAGACGATTTTAACCCTAGGCCTCAAAACCCTAGAAATATTCCTAAAATACTTCCAAACTATCCTATGAACCCAAAACCGCAATCTAAACTCAAAAGAAAGATGGAAGATATTTCAACCTTCTAGCTTTCATGAAAAGACTCTCTAAGGTACCACTTTGACTCAACATAAGATACTCGTATAAAAATCCAAAAATCAAAAATTAAATATCTAAACCTTCTATGCAATGCACTCAACTTACTAGAAGAAAGAAATCTCAAAAAGGATCAACAACTAATCCTACACAAAATACACAAAATCCCAAGTTGACTCTTCAGCACAAAATCTCCCATATTTAGCCAATTATCCTCTGTCGTAAAACTGCCAACTGTTCTACTTTGGGAAATCATAACCCTATATCCGACCGTTGGATCGACCCCATCTTTTGATAATTCAATGTACGCATAATCACCTACAACATACACAAAATTTAATGGTGAATTATGTTTTTAAGGAATCGGAAGAATGATCTAAAGTTGACCTATCAACACAAATTTCTGTAAGTGATTTTAGATTCGATTCCCACCGACCGCTTCCTCGACTTCACACGTATACACAGACGGATGGAGTCTCTCCAACAACCAGTTCAGACACAAACATCCAACAAAGAGATCCATCACAAGCTACTCTAATCTGTTCGTCTAAACTCGACTCTTACCCATATACACCTAATCTCCCCAACCACGACACACTCCTGCTCCTCAGACTCGGACTCACACTGCACAACACTCAAGGCCCTTCTACATCAGCAAAACCCAGCCCCAAAACGTACATACTGTCCTAACCCAAACCCCCTTCTACTACACCCTAACGTAGACAGTAAACCCTAAACTACTGCACAACTCAGATACAACAAAGGGAGAGGGATAAGACAGCGAGGTAGAGGGACTTACAGCCCAGCAGATGGCTCGACAGTGACACCCGATGACCGTTCCAAACCAGGAGAGGAAAGCGAGGATACGTCGGACATGTTGAGACATTCATGGCGTCAAGATTAGTGCTCTTGCAGATCTGGTCCAATGGGGAAGGAGGTGAAGTAACTTACCTCTACGATTGGACCGGTGATACGTCGATGCAGGAAGGGATGAGGTGGAGTCTTCAATTGCTCGCTGGACGCTTCCACTGTTGGCGAAGACAGTGGTCGGCGTCACACTTACTCGGGAGGGAAGGTTGAAGAACGTACTGCTCTCGGATACTTAGGGCAAGAGGGTTTCCTACGTGATCTTGGAAAGTGATAAGCTGCAAGGGTATACACTTGCCTTCCTGCGGTGCTGAGCGTGGGAAAGAGAATCAAGAGTGCGTGAAAGGAGGGGCAGATCAAGTCCAGAAAGGAAGGAAATTTCCATGTTGTTATGTGCTTCCAAAAGGGACGATAGGCTGCGTAAATCACGCTACTCTCCCAGCTGTGTAACGAGGTAGGGAAGGCTTGATTTGGGCTAGAATTTTGGTCTTCTCACCAGCCCGAATGGCCTCGCACAAGGCCCGGATGGCCTTGTCAAATGGCCTTGTTTAAAGTCCGCAACTCCCATGATTCGTGAAGTCAGAAAAAAATTGGTCAAATTAGCTAAGTATGGCTTTTTTTTTAGATTTATCTCTAGTGACTAAGTTCATGTATAAATATCTTTAGTAAATCTATTCCTAATCAAACTCCTTACCTTTTAATTTTAATCTAATAAAAATAGTAAAAATTGAAGGGTACACAAATCTAATGGAAATAGAAAAGAGTCTATTTGGCTAAATTCTTTCAAAAACAATTAAAGTGATAATTATATTTGTTTATGTGTAGAAATTTCACATAATATAATAAAAAGTGTGTTGATTTATGAAACTAAGGATCATGTAAAAAGATCATTACATTGGTGTCGTTTCGGAATACATGGAAAATAATTTTCTGGTATTACATTAAATCATTACATTTTCCCTATGTTCAATCCTAACACTATATTGCGATTGGAACATGTAATTATTTGTGAGATACAAGGCTCACGTTTCGGCCCTCATCAAAATGGTGTCGTTTCTAGGGAAACTAGTTGTTTTGTTTGTATTATTTGTTTCACACTTTTTGGTTTTCTTGGCTATGTAGATTTTATTATTGTTCGCCTTGAACCATGAAATTTATCATTGATCGGCCCGACTACCCTACTCTATCGACCTGATCAATATACACAACATGTTATAGATGCAACACATGTTAGTGGTAATGCAACAAAGAGTTATAGATGTTAGAGGCTAGAGAACAAAGAGCCCTACATGTTGCCCAAGAAGCAAGACAAATGTAACACCCCGAATCTGCGGGACTCGGGAGGCCACATTGGGTTAGGATCTCACAATGGATCTTGACCCTAACCTGACAACACGTTCACTAGACCTTACAACATGACACTGACATATATAAAACAAATGCATAAAACTATATAAATTGTACAACCAAAAGGTAACAACATCGTAGCCGAGTATAAACAACAACATCCTCACATAGGAGGTAACAAATGATCATCCTCACGCAAGAGGGAAACAAAACAACCCAAAAAGACCACAACCATCCTATGTACGAGAGGTCCTCGACCTGCCACCCTGCTAGATCACTCAGCAGCACGCCTATCCTGTAGGGCATCTACAACATGGTAATAAACCATTAGTTAACCATACATATATAAGGTGATGTATAAGCACATACACAATCATGGAAAGATAAACACATCAACATGCTATCACACATTTACCCATTTTATCATCTTTATATAATAGTCATTCACTCAAGCGTGTATATATAGATAGATGAAAGTATGTAACACGAGGACCGATACATCCTCACCTCTAAGCCTGCTAGCCAGCTGTACTAGTATCGGTCACACAATCCGTGTACCCTATGAGAGTGGATTGCGTCTTTCCTGTAAAGTCAGTCTGGCCTGACGTCAGAGAACCTCCTAGACTCCACGGCGGGATGAAAGGGAAAGATTATCACAACCACGCATACGGGGCAATCATTAAAACATAGGTCGGTAATTACGACATCTCATGCTATCATAGCAAACGTATAACACACACCACTCATGCAAACACCCAATATAAGGATGGTAGCTTAGTAAGTCCTACGGACTTACCTCAACCTCGTATAAAGCTCAACCACAAATCGATCACCTTAACACTGGAGGGACAACACATCCTATAGACAAGGCATAAATAGATATATCAATCTCCTATCAACACAAGGGTCACACCTAGACCCAAATGGATCTATAAGATCATCCTCAACTTAACCTCACAACCTAATACACCTCAAAGGCCATACATGGCATATATCGATCATAACCTCATCAAAACATCTCCTCAGACATCTAGCATGAACCTATACACTCACAATAGGAAGGAAGGGAACAAAGGCATCCTAAAGCAAGCCTAGAAGCAACACACACCTACAAAGCAAGGCCAACACAAGGCTGGACTGTAGGTGGCCACAGGGGCAGTTCTAGGAGGCGTTGGGGCGGACTTTGGCCGGTGCAGGGGCGGCTGCAAGTGGCGCAGGGGCGGCTGGACAGCAGAGGACACCAAGTCATCCCCTTCTTCACTTCTTCCTTCGATTCCTTCACTCCTTCTTCGTCCAACACAAACATACATAAACATACATATATATATACATCAACATATGCCAATCATGGTTAGAACAAGATCCAACCTAAGAGAATCTAAGCTAGACTAAGAGATGAGAAGAAAAGAAGCAAGAAAGAAGGAAGATAGGAAGAGATGGAGGAAGCTCACCAAGCTGAACCTATGCAGAGGAAAGGAACACCATCATCACCTCAAGGTTGGCTCATACACAAGCAAATCAGCAACAACCATCATCAACAACATCAAACAAACCTCAAGCTCCTTCTAAACTCAAAGAAAGATCAAGAAGATCAAGGAGCTAAGAGAGGAGAAGAAGATTGAGAGAGAGATGGAGCAGGAGAGAGAATGGGGTAAGCCCTCATCTAGAAGAGAATAAGAGATATAAAGGGATGAAGGGTCAAAAAGCAAGGGCTTGGGTCAAAGAAGACGGTTGCAGCCCGCCATAAATAGTAGGGGCGGGTGTCCTAGCCGCAGGGGTGGGTGTCCTGGCCGCAGGGGCGGCTCATAGGCCCGCAGGGGTGGCCAGCCAGGGCCCAGGGGCGGTCCACTACAACTCTAAAGGCTCACAGCAGTTGCGTCTCAGCTGAGGTGTAGGAGCGGGATCTCTCAAAGATTGAGGCTCTTACAACAAATCAATGAAAGGATTTGAAGAACCGATAGGTGAATAAAAAGGATAAAAGATAATCTAGAAGGGGGGTTGAATAGAGTATGAGAACTAGTCGCAAAACCAATCTCAAGGCCTTGAATTCAATTTCAAGGGCCTTGATGTCGATTTGAGCTCTTTGTGAAACACTTTGATTTCAAGGGCTTTGAAACAACTTTCAAGGGCCTTGACTTTGTACTCCTACAAAACAAAGTTATTCACAATAAAGTAGGATATAATGCGGAATATAAAAGATCGACACGAGGATATATTTACAAAGTTCGGCTCAAATAACCTACTCTCCGTCTCAGGGTATAGCCTTAGGATCTAACTATCTATTATCAGCTTCAAAGAGTCCTAGATATAAAGTAGAAGAAATCCCCTTCTTCTCTCACTGTAGTCAATGCTACGATCTAGCGCCAACTCTTCACCTTGCTATAATAGCCTAGTTACTTCGTAGAGTAACACACACTCGAGTATAACACTATTTAGATATACCAATGGAGCCCTCGATTTTTATCTCTCTCTAGGGGATAAAGCTTTTTAGAGAAAGAGAGAAAGAAAAACTATTTGATCGAATGAAGATGTTTTGGATCCTTGAAGACTTTTGATGTTTTCGTGTAAGCTTTTGTCTTGTTCTTCAATCGCCATCTTCATTTATAGCCTTCTATGGAAATGTCTTCTAGCCGTTGGAAAGATGACCGTTTGAAGATGATTCTTCTTCTCCATGAAGATCGCTTCTTGGTGGAGATGAGATAGATGTTGTGGATCTTCATCTCCTAAGAATAGGTTGATCTCTCGGCTCCTTAATCTTTTCGTATTCGTTGTGATGACAACAATATTTGTAAGATCTTTATTGGCTGGTTGAGATCTTCGTTTGATCATATCTTCTTGTTGAGAAAATATCTCCTAGAAGATATCCTTAGTGATTTGAATTCCTTTAGCGGTAAACCCTTGATTTCGTTGTTCTTTTGAAATAAGTTTCAAGGCCTCTGTCGTTTGCACACTCTAAACTCCTTGGATTGCTTTCAACCGATTTCAAAGTCTTCCAAGGTCTTTTGAAGTGTCTTTCAAAACCTGCACTTCATTCAATACAAACCACCAAACCAAACCAAGCAACTCGATATATAATCAATAAAATGTTAGTGTATGAAACTAATTTATTTGTGTTTAAGTCTTCCATCATCAACACATGTACAACTTTATAATCAAGGTGGAGTTTTCAATCTCCCCCTTGATGGAAGACGACACAAATGTTTTCGTACCTGCATTGTAAAGTTAGCGATGCATATATAAATATCAAACTAACTTAAAATGTAGAATGCAGAATATCGAGAAAATATCGGATCACACATTTATTTCTCCCCCTTTGTCTTTCAACAAGGGAGAAAAATAGTCAAAGCAATGGAGTTTTAAAGCGTTACAACCCATAAAAAGTATTTCACAAAACCACACAAACAATCAAGTTTTTCAAAAACAAGCCTTTGATATCAGAATAAAGGGCCTTCATAGTCATGGACATCTTGAGAACTTCATTCTTGATACCACCTGGACGAGCTCCCTTTCCTAATATGCTCCTTCATCATATTTTCCTCCAACGATTTTGAGCATTTATGAGGTCAAGTTCTTTGCGAGAAATGTCTGTTCACCTTTGATCGGAATTCTTGTCATATTTCTTGACTACTCCAAATTCTTCAATAAACAGAACGCCTGGATCCTCAGACGATGGTTGGCGAATAGGGCGATCCTTGACAATCTTATGGCATTGTGTCATGACCTGTTCAACATCCT
Organism: Fagopyrum homotropicum; assembly: GCA_033239125.1. Lineage (NCBI taxonomy): Eukaryota > Viridiplantae > Streptophyta > Magnoliopsida > Caryophyllales > Polygonaceae > Fagopyrum > Fagopyrum homotropicum. The sequence goes on from BSWB01000008.1 coordinate 70,676,670, forward strand.
TCGTGGTAGCTTGCCCATCTTCTTATGTTAAGGGCTTGATGTTGTTGGCACCTGTAAGAGAAAGAGCGTTGACATGAAACATTTGATTAATTTTCTGATTTAAAATACCCAGTAGATCTTGTGTTTCGTCCAGACAGTCAGTCACCGTTGATCGGAAAAAAACAAGATCACTTCTCAGAGAATCCAATCCGCTTTCTACAACTTCCAAACGTTGTACAGTGGTATAATTTCATGTTGGTTACTCCTTTAGAACCCATATTGTTCTATAGTCAGTCACTGTTCTCTCAATCCCTATACTTTCAAAAAATTCCTAATCCAGTTCTCCACACACAAGATGTTGCTCCTCATTAGAATAATCAATTGAAAAGTGTTGAAAGATTTTTGGAAGCAAATTTCCATATGGCAAGTGACAATCACTAGGAGAATTTATAACATTAACCATATGAGACAAGATAATTTCTGGAAGATTAACTTCTAGCCCATTCAATATATGATACAAAAACGCAAGTAGTGTATTTGTCACCACATCTCTATTGTTCACTCTTGGTACCACACATCTAACCAAAAGAGAACAAATAATTCTGGCTTCAAGGGTTAGACAAGTAGTAGTAAGTTGTGGTAAGACATTGGGTAGAAGAAACTGTTCTTTGGCCATTTTAACGGTTCTAGAGGGGGTAGGGTGATCTATAGCATTATAGCGAGGAAGACCAAAAATATCAACAATAATCTTAGAGGTAATGGTGATTTTCTTACCTTTAACAATAGAGTCCAAAATACATTCTCCCCTTTCTCTTCGGGCGATTAAGTTGATGTAGAACAACTTGGTTAATCAAGAGAAAGATATCTCCTCTAGGTTGAGAAGTATCCAGATAGAGCTTGCTTGAAGCACTTCAAGTCCTGGTAGGGAGAGGCATGTGAATAGTTCTCGATCGACTAATTCACACATGCATTCATGTCGTTCGTCGAACTCAGTCAACCATTTCTTGACGGCTATTTGACTTCCAAACCAGTGTGAGGGAAGGCCTATCTTTGCCAAAATTTTAGCATCATCCATATGAAATGGGGCACTAGAGCTTGAATCTGAACTTGAGCTTGAGTCTGAGTCAGAGGAGATCCGAACCACTCTTTGTCGTTTGGAGGCCGATGATGCTACATCATCAACTGAATATCTCTTGGATGCCATGAAAAATTTTGAAAGAGAGAGGAAGCGGGTTTGTGAAAATTGAAAGAGTAAAGCACAAAGTTTGCAAAGAGAAGATGAAGCGAAAGAGATAAAGAAAGAAGAGAAGTAGTATTTAAGGGAAGAAGTCACATCAACGTAAGATCACTAAGATATTGATAAACTCAAAATCTTGGAAGAATCATTGTTCATTAAAATTCTTTCCATAAATTTTGGTAACCACTTTTCAAAATTTTTTGAATTTGAAAATAAAGCCTTTTGAAATCCCTTTAAAATAAAACTCTAAATTTTTTTTAGGAATTTGAATATCTAAATGATATGAATTCCTAAATGATCCGTATTTCTTAATTTACCCTTGAATCTTATTTCAAGGCCCTTGAAAAAGATAAATGGGCTGCAAACGAAGGAGAAAATAAAATGATTTACTCCCCTACGTTAATGCTTCCTTGTTCAATATACCAAACTCTAATCTAACAAAATTAAATTGCTCTTCAGGAAGAGGCTTGGTAAAGATATATGAAAGCTGCAAGTTAGTAGATATAAAAGAGATTGAAACATCACCTTTCTCAACATGATCACATATGAAGTGATGCCTTACATCAATATGCTTGCTTAGTCCTTGAATGCTACAAAAGATTTTTGGTTATAGGACTAGCACTAGTATTATCACATTTTATAGGATTACCTTTCAAATCAAAGCTAAGATTACGAAGTTGTTGAGCAATCCATATAATTTGTGCACAACAGGCTCCCACAACTATATATTCAACTTCGACTGTGGATAGGGCAACATAATTTTGCTTCTTGGAATGCCAACTGATTAGGGATAACCCTAAGAATTGGCAACATCCAGAAGTGATTTTTCTATCGACCTTATAACCTGCAAAGTCTGCATCTGAATAGCTAACAAGGTGAAACGAGCTTTGACGTGGGTATCATAACCCTAGATCCTTAGTGTCATTGAGATACCGAAAAATTCTTTTCACAGCTATCAAGTGTGACTCTTTAGGATCAGCTACAACTCTTGCACACATGCACATGCTAAACATAATGTCAGGTCGACTAGTAGTTAAATACAAAAATGAACCGATCATACCTCGATACTCCTTTTGTACTACACTTTTGCCATCTTTGTCATGGTCAAGCGAAAGTTTCGAACTCATAGGAGTCTTTACGACCTTAGATTGATCCATCTTATACTTCTTAAGCAAGTCCTTAATATACTTGCTTTGATTGAGAAAAATTCCTTTCTTTGCTTGTGTAACTTGAAGTCCAAGAAAGAAATTAGGTCACCCATTAAGCTCATTTCAAATTCCCTGCACATAATATCTGAAAATTCCTTGCAAAGGGAATCATTAGTAGCACCGAATAATATATCATCAACATAGATTTGTACTACTAATATATCGTTGCCTCTGGTTTTGATAAATAAAGTTTTATCAATCATACCTCTTTTGAATTTGTTTTCAAAAAGATATTTGCACAATCTTTCATACCAAACTCGAGGAGCTTGCTTAAGTCCATAAAGAGCTTTGTCCAATTTAAAAACGTGATCAGGAAATTCATCATTTTCAAAACCAGGTGGTTGAGCAACATAGACTTCTTCTTCTAAGACTTAGATCTGCAAAACTTTCACTCAAAGTACCGTCATTGCTTTCATCAAAAATAACATGGATACTTTCCTCAACGATTTTGGTACGTTTGTTATAAATACGATAGACTTTGCTATTTGAAGCATATCCAATGAATATAGCTTCATCACTACGTGCATCAAATTTCTCAAGGTTATCTTTGCCATTGTTATGAACAAAACAAGTACATCCAAAGGGTTTGAAATATGAAATATTTGGTTTCCTTCCTTTAAAGAGTTCATAAGGAGTCTTTTTCAAAATAAGGCAAATTAAACATCTATTCAAAATGTTATTAGCAGTGTTTACTGCTTCAGCCCAAAAACATTTTGGCAAACTATTTTCTAAAAGCATAGTCCTAGACATATCCTCAAAAATGTGGTTCTTACGTTCCACAACTCCATTCTATTGAAGAGTTATAGGAGCTGAAAAGTTATGTGAAATACTATATTTTGCACAAAAGAAATCAAACTTTAGTTAATCAAATTCTCTACCATGATCACTTCTTATAGAAACGATGGGTAGGTTTTTCAAAGTTTGCAACTCCTTATATAATTTTGAAAACTCAAATAATGCTTCAGATTTTTCTCGTAGGAAAGAAATTCATGTGAAACGAGAGAAATCATCCACAATAACAAGGACGTACTGCTTGCCTCTGGGAGATTTGACACGCATAGGTCCACAAAGGTCCATATGTAAGAGTTCAATGGGTCAAAAAGAACTTACAACTTTCTTAGGTTTGAATGAACATCTTCTTTGTTTACCTTGTGTACAAGCTTTACATAGTTCATTTACCTTGAAATTTAGGTTTGACAATCCACGTACCAAATCTTTTGCAAGTAGCTTCTACATTGTGTGCATACTTACGTGACCAAGTCTTTTATGCCAAAACTTTGGATCATCAATCAAAGCCTTGAGACATTTTAGCTTAGTTCTTGAAACTTGGTTAATACTCAAAGAATAAACACTGTTACATCTAGGAGCAGTAAACACAATTTCACCCGTCTTTTTGTCTTGAACTTCACATTTTTCAGAATCAAACAATACTTTGTTTCCCTTATCACATATTTGAGAGATTCTAAGCAGATTATACTTCAACCCGTTAACCAAATATACATCATCAATGAAGTTAGATGAGTTATAACATATTTTACCAATGTCAATAATGTCACACTTTCCTTTATCACCAAGCGTAATGGTTCTAGATGATTGCTTCTTTAAATATGAGAATAGTGAGCTTTTGCCACTCATGTGTCTTGAGCAACCACTATCTAAAATCCATTTATGCTCCTTTACCTTGGTGATATCCTGCAAAACAGCAAACATCAACCTTTCCGGGTCGACCGAATGACATATTTTGGTCCATATTCAGGTTCAATCATGTTTGGTGGTTTAGTACCTTTAGGAACCCAGATTTGTTTGACCTATTTCCTTAAACATAGAGAATAGGTATTTCTAATAATATAAGGATCATTTCTTCTATATGGACATGTAGATTTAACATGACCCTTTTTACAATAGTAAAAGCAAGTAGGCATATGAATACTTCCTTTGGCTTTGACAAACGTGGTAGTTGGTTTTCTAGGAAAGCTCCTATGATAACCTATACCATTTTTGTTAAGCGAGGACTGTTGTTCACCCATCATTCTTTCAAGATTAGCTTTTGAACGAGTAAATTTAACAAGTGCAACCTTATGGTCTTGACACGTCAAGGTTATATCAACTTTCTCTTTCTCTAGATCGATATAGTTTCGATGAAGAGAGGAGATGTTGTCCTTGAGAATCGCATTTTCCGATTCCAAGGCCTTGATATTGTCATCAAGGTCTACATTTTCCGTGTTAAGATTTTCAATTTCCAGAGACATCTCACTTAGTTGTTTTTCTTGTTCAAGAAGCTTTTCTTTTAAAGAATTTATCCTTATTCTATGTTCCTTGTCACATATAATAATGTCTTTAAGGAATTGTTTTAGATCAGATTCAAGTTGAGACATAATAGTACTTACGACATTGTCAACATATAGATTTGAATCTTCTTTATGATCGGCCATGAGACACAAGTTTTCTTGTTCTTTTTCGTCTTCTGATTCATTTGAGGATTCTGAATCACTCCATGAAGCTACCATAGCTTTCTTCTTTCGATCATTTTTGTTGAAGTTGGTCCTCTTCTTTTGTGGACAATCTTTCACAAGATGATCCGTTTCACCGCATTCAAAACAAGTCAGCACTATAGTTTTCTTATTGGAGTTAGAAAACGTACCTCGGAGTTTTGAAGTTCGTGGATATTCTCTATTGTTTGCAGATTGTTTCTTTATCTTGAGAATTCTCCCGAGACCCTTAGAGATCATGGCAATTGCATCTTCTTCTTCTTCTTCTTCTTCTTCTTCTTCTTCTTCTTCTTCTTCTTCTTCTTCTTCTTCATCATCATCATCATCATCATCATCATCATCATCATCATCATCATCATCATCATCATCATCATCATCATCATCATCATCATCATCATCATCTTCCTCTTCTGATGGTAATTCATCATTTCTTGATTTTAATTCTAGATTTTTAGTGTTGGAAGGGAGCTCTCCATCTTCACCAAAAACCATTTTTATGTGTGATGAGTTTTCCAAGGAGGTCTTCAAGAGGAAGAGTTGAGAGATTCTGAGCTTCTTCGATGGAAGTCATCTTTGGTCCCCACTTGGATTTAGGTAAGCTCCTTAGAACCTTCCTAACTTTTTCTTCATTTGTGAAGATCTTTCCTAGTGAGTACAAGTTGTTCACGATCTAAGTGAATCTTGTGAACATTTTCTTGACTGGCTCATTTGGATTCATCTTGAATAGCTCGTATTGTTTGAGAAAGATGCTAATCTTTGTTTTCTTGACTTGACTTGTTCCTTCGTAAGAGAAAACAAGTTTGTCCCATATTTCTTTTGCACTCTTGCATGATGAGATGCGGTTGAATTCGTTGGCATCTAATCCGCAGTAGAGTAAGTTCATAGCTTTGTAGTTCTTTGACACACTGTCCCAAGTCAGCGTGTGTGAAGTCAGCTTCCTTGTTTGGGACTTGGACACCATCTACTATCGTAGTTGGGACTTTGGGGCCATTCTGAATGATGCTCCATAGTTCCATGTCCTGATCAATAATGAACATACGCATGAGTGCTCTCCAATGGGCAAAGTTGTTGCCACAAAACAGTGGTGGTTGAGATGAGGATCTTCCTTGAGAAAATCCTCGATCACTTACATGATTCATGATTAGTCTCATTGATGGTTAAATAATTAATCGTGAGTCTAGCTCTAATACCAATTGAAGAATCGGTAGGTGAATAAAAAGGATAAAAAGATACTCTAGAAGGGAGGTTGAATAGAGTATGAGAACTTTTCGCAAAACCAATCTCAAGGCCTTGAATTCAATTTCAAGGGCCTTGATGTCGATCTGAGCTCTTTGTGAAACACTTTGATTTAAGGGCTTTGAAACAACTTTCAAGGGCCTTGACTTTTTACTCCTGTAAAACAAAGTTAGTCACAATAAAGCAGGATATAATACGGAATGTAAAAGATCGACACGAGGATATGTTTACGAAGTTTGGCTCAAATAGCCTACTCTCCGTCCCAAGGTATAGCCTTAGGATCTAACTATCTATTATCAGCTTCAAAGAGTCCTAGATACAAACTAGAAGAAATCCCCTTCTTCTGTCACTGTAGCCAATGCTACGATCTAGCTCTAACTTTTCACCTTGCGATAATAGCCTAGTTACTCCGCAGAGTAACACACACTCGATTATAACACTATTTAGATATACCAATGGAGCTCTCGAGTTTTATTTCTCTCTAGGGGATAAAGCTTTTTAGAGAAAAAGAGAAAGAAAAACTATTTGCTCGAATGAAGATATTTTGGATCGCTTGAAGACTTTTGATGTTTCCGTGTAAGCTTCTATCTTGTTCTTCAATCGCTATCTTCATTTATAGCCTTCTATGGAGAGGTCTTCTAGCCATTGGAAAGATGACCGTTTTAAGATGATTCTTCTTCTCCATGAAGATCACTTCTTGGTTAAGATGAGATAGACGTTGTGGATTCTCATCTCCTAAGAACACGTTGATCTCTCGGCTCCTTAATCTTCTCGTATTTGTTGTGATGATATCCAATTCCAGAGGAGAGAATCTTCGTGCTTTCGGTTGAGGATCTTTGTAAGATCTTTATTGGCTGCTTGAAATCTTAGTTTGATCATATCTTCTTGTTGATCAAAGCTCTCCTAGAAGATCTTCTTAGTGATTTGAATTCCTTTAGCGGTGCAACCTTGATTTCGTTGTTCCTTTGAAATAAATTTCAAGGCTTCCGTCATTTACACACTCTAAACTCCTTGGATTACTTGCATCCTATTTCAAAGTCTTCCAAGGTCTTTTGAAGTGTCTTTCAAAACCTGCACTTCATTCAATACAAACCACCAAACAAAACCAAGCAACTCGATATATAATCAATAAAATGTTAGTGTATGAAACTACTTCATTTGTATTTAAATCTTCCATCATCAATACCTGTACAACTTTATAATCAAGTTGGAGTTTTTAGGATTAATCTTACAATGCTTAAAGCCTATGTTGTGCTTGTTCATCCTAATCTCGATAGTGGAATTATAACTCCATAACTTGTACGATGTGGGAGCATCCCAAGAGAAACCAAGAGGACCATTTCCAAGAGCTCAAGAAAAGAATCTAGGAGAAGAACGAAGAGGATAGATACATGAGCTAGAATGTTACTTGGCAAAGATGGTAACTCTAGAGACAAGTGTAAAGATAGTTTTACACATGCAGCCCGGAACTAATGTTGAACACATTTAGAATAATTCTAGAGAGGGAGATCGCATGGATGGTTCCAACTAAAAAGGGAAGCTAAATTTATTTTGTGCCCATAATTAAACTTTTTTTATATTATTATAGGTTAGCTTAATAATTGGGCTTTTTATGTTAGTTGAATCCCATCATTTTTATTATGTAATTGGTCTATTTTCGGCCCGAATAGAGAGGCTTTTAATTAGTTTCTTTTCATCCTTTGTTTCATTTATATGTCAGCTGAACATCACGTTTTAAGGAGACAATTTTGCATATATTAAACACGTTTTATACGTTTGGTTCCTGCTACTTTGGAGTGTTGCAAGTTTGAGAGTTCTCGTGTGTATTATAGCTTGGCGTATTTTGTCTATGTGTCAATCGATATACAAGAGATGGTGCTATTGATTCACTCACAAGCCTCCTTCCTGTGCTTCCTAGGCTGTATCTAAGAGTGTGTAAGATTGTAGCAGGAGGGTTTATTGGCCATTACTAGTGATGTCTTAGGGTAAAAATACCTAGGGTTGCTCTAGCCATTGCAAGGAGTTTGAACTTGATCTATCCAGCGTTTCTTCCATACATATGCCCTTTCTCTATCCATTCGATCCATTTATTAAAGACGAGATTTTGGTTTTTAAGATCAAGACATCCTACGGCATCCCTGTATCAAATTGGTTTCCAAGTTGCTTTGAAAATGCCCAAAAAATATCATAAAATCATAAAAGAAATCAACGGAGCAATCATCGTTTTGGGTAGTCTAATTTTCTCATCGGTCAACCCTCACTATTGGAAACAACAATTGAAATTTCACATTGGAAAGCACAATTGAAATCCCTCTTTTGAAACTTGTCAATCCCTAATAGTTCTCGATTTTTTTGGAATCCGTCTTTTGGTGTTGAAGATCAAGACATCCTACAACATCCCCGTATCAAATCTCTCTTTTATAACTTGTCAGTTCCTGATGTTTCTCGATTTTTTTATAATCAAATTCATTGGAAACCACAATAGAAATCCCACAAACCGTCGGTGAACCCTCACTCCTGTCATCGCCCTACACACAACCACCGCTACAACTATGCCGTTGCACCACCACCGGAGTGACCACCACTCCCTCGCCGACCCAACGCTACTAACTGTACTTGTTCAACATCCACTGCCATTTGCAACCCTAACGTAGTATCCAGCCGCACCCCAACCTATTGTTGAAACCCTACTACAAATCCTTAAACCCAATTTTACCTCTTCAAACCCTCAACCAACACAAATCCGAACCCGTTTCATTGAACCCATTTCCATACCGATCTAGTAAACCCAAACCCAAACTCGGTCCAGCCAATCTCATATAGTTATTTCTTGTGAAGAAGTAAGCCGAACCCGGTTTGAGAGAAGGACATTTTGGTCATTTTGTGTAATTTTCATATCTATACTATACTAAAAGTGAGAGTTAGCCTAATGAACAATCCCTTTCCTATTTTACCCTTGTACTTGATTATTTGACTGTTTTACTTTTTAAGATTTTACATAACTACATATCCTTACCTCACTTGTGTGTTTTAATTTTCTAAAAGAGATTCACCGCCTTTGTACATCTTCACCGTTTTTTATCTCCTCTTCTCTCCCCAACTTCTCTCAATCCAGATGTTTGTCTCACACCACCAAATAGGAGCCACCAACAAATCTAATCTGTCACCATCGCCTCCGTCCACATCCCTTGGCCTCAAAGGCTTCAAGTACGTCTCCAACTTCACCCCTTTCCTCATCTCTTCTAAATACCTTAGCGGGGCCATTTTTGACCCTTTTGTATCCGGATCTTCTACCCGGATTCCTTCTTACCATGCGCCACTAGAATCGGTGTTCTCTAGGTTGGGGGTTCTTCTACTCTTCATTTGTCTTTATTGTGAGTGTTTGATTTTGTTGAACTATTGTTGATTGTTGAAATTGCAGAAATTGGTTAATAAAGACTTCTTCAAGTAGTTCACAAGATGATGCTATATCTGACACTGTAAGTATTTGTTCTCCCATTTGGAAGTATGTTCTTCTGTTGTTTAGGTTCTCAATTTTACTTCTCAATCTCCTTCTCTAACCTTCTTGGAGAACTCATGGCTATTGGGACCACATCACTTTCTTCTATTGGTCTTGGCTTTGTTTTTAGGTATTACTTTTTATTGTTTACTTTCGTATGTGGATCATTGATTACAAGTTCTCCTCCGATGATGCTGAGATTATCAGGTTTCTCTCTCACTATACAAACTGTTAAAACATTTTTCTTTTTGATGACAGATGGAAGATTTAGTTTGTCTATCAAGGATGTAACAATTCAATAGAAAAAATATATTATATGTACAAGTTTGAAATTGTGAGTTGTTTGATCATTCTAATTCAACAATGTGTATGTCAAGAATCTTTCTAAATCTATAGCAGATGAAGATTTGATGAGTAGATGAACGATGTAGAAGATAATCAAAATGCTTTGGTTTAATCAATTTCGAAAAAAAAGTCTACACTTCAAATGTTTTTGAGGCTTTGAATGGGAATAAAATTGATGACAAGGAATGGTATGTTTGGAGAGCTCAAAAGAAGTCTGAAAGAGAAGCTGAATTGAAGGTTCGGGATGAGCAACGTTTGAGGGAGGCAGTTGATAAGTATAAAGGTACAAACCTGTACATTAAAAACTTAGATGACTGTATTGATGATGAACAACTCAGGGAATTATTCTCATCATTTGGTGCCGTCACTTCTTGCAAGGTATGCTACATTCTAACTACAAAGTATTTACGGAATCTGTGGTGTTAAATTGAACGAGTTGTTATCATGTTAGGTCATGAGAGACCATAATGGTTTAAGCAAAGGATCAACATTTGTTGCTTTTACAACCGCTGAAGAGGCATCTCCTGATGCAAGTTTTTATGTACTTCTTAAATATGTAGTAAACTGTTGTACTTGGGTGTATCTTTTGACGATAAGGTACTGATTCTTTGCATATGAACTCAAAGTTTATACTATGTAGAAAACTGATACTTGGGTATTTTCTACAATTTGGGAAAGTTTCTCCTGATCTCTTAAAGGTTTTTGATGTGCCTCACCTATTGTGTGAAGATTTCTTTAATGTTTTGAAGAGATACAAGCGTCCCTATTTAGATGGCTTTTATGTGGTCAAAAAAGGTACAAACCTGCATTTCTCTTTGCTGCTTTCTGATCTTCCAATGTTTAGAAGGTAACAAAAGATTGATAGCAGTTTATGTGAAAAGGCACCAAAATGTTGTAGACTGAACTTTTACTTTCTTTATGTAACAATTTATGTGGTTTAGATGGTGTACATAAGACATATAGTTATCATTGGTAAATATCTAAAGATAATCAAGGAATTTTAATTTTACTTTTCTTTCAGGGTAAGCCGTCAAATGGACAAGACATAGCTGTCAAAAGACACTCTCCAAGCTCCAGTCAGGGCGTGCCTGAATTCAAGTATCCTATTAGTTATGAGGAATGAGAGTAGTTGAGTAAATTGTTTAGGTCCAATTTAATTGCGAATGTAGGTGTTGTTGCCCAAAAAGTTGGGCAAGGGTAGCGCGAAGATTGGGTTTGGTTCTCAGGAGTTGTATGGTTTTCATTTGGTAAATCATATGTAGTAGGTTTCGGTTTCTATGGGTTGTCTCTTTTTGTTGGGTCTTTTAGGATTTGTTTTCTACTTCCGCAGTCTCTACATTATACATAAAGAACTGAATCTTGTTCACCTATACTTTGAACTAACGTCACCCTGAAATTATACTTGCCTCATATCTATGTTGTAGTATGATTATGAAGTTGTTACCCATTAGAAAAAGAAAACCATCCATTTATGGATACCATTTGAATTTGATAAATCACTTGTTCAGTGCATGAGCTGATGATATTACTCTTTTGATTACACAACAACTTTATTTAGAAGCTGCCAATATGGGCAATAGAGGTTTGTAGGTAATACGGTAAGGCCATGTGCATCATTGTTATTGAGGTATGAACGAATCATTTCCCGTACTCAATTTCGGACGCGCCAAGTTCTTCGTAATAATATACCAATCGCGTGCACTGAAATAAATTTTCGAAATCGATTCACAACGCACGCGCGCTGCAACTAGTCTAGTAAAACAAATTTTGATACTCAAATTATTATTTAGTTAAAAAATATAGTTCCAAAAAACAAGTTCATTTGTGTTCTAGTTACTATTGTTCATTTGGGTTTGAAGATTGTGAGTTGAGTTTGGACTACATTGGATCTGATATTTTCCTATCCTTTCTTGCCTATCATTGACCTCTTTTAAGGTTATATAGTCTTGATTCAGTGCTTGTTATTGGTTGAGAAAATATGCGAAATTAGTTGTGCTTTTTGGCCTATAACACCACATATATTGCCTTCCTTTGATTTCATTTCTTGTGAATCATTTTTGTTTAGTATATATCCTTGAACACATGGTTTTGAGTTGTTGATACATATTTTCTTGCTACATTGGTATTGATCCATTTAAAGCACAACACGAGGAGCTTAATAGACATCAAGGAGAGCGTAAACACAAGTGAGATACACTTGTGAGGTGTTTTCACTATCGTAATGTATTTGAGTGTTGTCTGTAAGTGTGTTGTCTTATATCAGAAATCATCATTATAGGACACATGCCCACATATCAAAGATGGACTAGATCGCATCACTTCCTTACTAGAGTAATTTATGAATGCAATAAGTGCCGAAAAAGACTTGGAACATCTTAGGATAAGATGTGAAGCGAGGAGACCCCTCAATTATCACATAAGTATATGGTCATTGTCAATGTAAGTATATGATGTTTTTATCAAGGTCGTTTCCCAAGATAACTTTATATAGTTTGAAGTGTTTCAAGTTCAAGAGCAAGGTCTAAGTGTGCAAAAGAAAGCAAAATGAGTGATCAAATCTTTGGGTTTGGGTAACAAGTACGTAAGTAACACAATCAAGTATAAAGTATGAAGAAAGCACTACGTTTGGGGCTATTACTCCCAAACCATAGCTAATGGTATGATCAATGAATGAAGGAAAATATGAAGGTATCATCTATAATTAGGTGAGCTTTGTCACAACATATGATTTTATGTCAACTAGTATGCATCACATGGTGTTTTCTATTTACATACTAGTTAATTAAGTTTAGTCCACAATTATGATGATAATAGATAACGTAAGCATCACATTGTGTTTGCTATTTGTGTACATGATTCAATATCACCATAATTTAGCCAATAACATCACAAGTAGGATGATAATCCTTTCGTCCATAACCTTTCTACTCTAGCCTGATAAGCATCTCAACATTGTACAATCATCCTCATATTACTTTTAAATATCAACTTGGATGATTAATCTAAACATCATTCATCCATGCTTGGAAGTATACAATGTACTAGAGGGAACAATCTAAACTAGTGATAATCTAGCATCCGACAACCAAAATAAATCAACTATAAATTAATAACAAGTAGATTTCGATCTGTCCTATATGCTACTAACATGCTTAGTTTTCCTTCAATCATAAACACAACATAAGAGCAATACTGTAATATCCGGAATTTTTATTCCGTCTAATTTCGCCGTTGACGGTTTCCCATTCTATCTAGTATCTCTTCCTTCACAAATTTCATTATTTTATGTAGAAGTTAATTCACATAAAATGATAAAATTATATCAAACTCTAATCCTTAGAAATATCCATTATTTTATGTAGAATTTAATTCACATAAAATGATAAAATTATATCAAACTCTAATCCTTATAATTATCTATTATTTTATGTAGAATTTAATTCACATAAAATGATAGATTTATATCAAACCCTAGTTATTATAAGTCATTCTTATCGATGACAAGCTGTGACGAGATCATGACTAAGCTAAGACGAGATCATGACAAGGCCATGACGAGTTTTGACAGATTTTTGACAAGTAATTCAGCCCACCTTTCTTGCATGTTTCAGCCCACTGTTCCTACCTTAAGCAGCCCAGTTCGCTTACCCACAACAGCCCAACAGTGTGACTTCGAGCCAGGCCAGCAGCAGCCCAGAAGAGGCTGGTTACGAGCCCATTAACAGCTCCTTCAGGCGGACCACACAGCTCCTTCTCAGCCCAACATTTGCGTAGCCCACAGTAGCCCCAACATCCTTTGCAGTCCAGCCCGGAACAGCCCAAGGAAAGCCACGCCAGAACGTTCAGCTGCTCCTTCTCCCATCTGCTTGTAACAGCTGCATAAATGAGATAATTAAGGGCTGTAACAGCCCTATAATCACGTCAGAAGAGAGAAAAAAACTGCAACGCCTCCTTGCTCCAGATTCACGCCAGAAGAGAGAGAGAACTCCAGCATCCAATCGTCCCTCCTTGCTCCAGATTCACGCCAGAAGAGAGGGAGAACTACAACAGCCAATCGGCTCTCCCTTGTGCCCACATTCACGCACCAAGCAGCCCCTGCTGTTGCCCACATTCTGCACACATTCCATCACGCAACGGCTGTGGTGAGTTTAAATCCTTCGACCCCCCTCTTCACATTCTATTATGTCGTTCCTACCCATCTGAACGAGATCTTCTGCAGTGGTAGTCGAGGGCTGGTTTGGACGGCCTTCAGCACAGTAGTGAGGAAGTTCTACACACCCTAGTCGACTCCAGGAGCACGTTTCTGCTGAGCTGCTGCAGTCCAGTAAGTGATTAATTCCCGGATGTAATTTCTGTACAACTCTTAGATGGAGTCTATAAATGTATAGATGAATGTTTGTCCCCATAGGTTGAACATAGGAGGGGTGAGAGTAGTTTGCGTTGATGCTGGATAGTTGACAGTGATTATAGAACTCGGGATCTCATGAACTCTTTGTGTACAGTTTTTGTTTCTACAATTTTTGATGTGGAAGATTACCCACTGTTGTGAATCAATGTTAAAAAGATTGGTTGAAGATCCACCGTTGAACTTTTAATAGATCATAGATAGATATACATAGTTTACCTTGTTAAAGTTTGGGAATAAATGAACGGTCGGATTGAAAGTTATACGGTCTCAAAGTTGAGTAGTTGAGCTGTTTTTCCAGCAGAAAAATTTGACTATGGGAACATTTGTAGTGTTGTACCCAACTTTAAAGATTTTTGTAGGAATAACGATTGAACAGTTTTAAGAAATTGTTTCTCTTATGAGTAGATTAGAGATCATAGATAAGTTAGAAATTTATTTTAGAATTTTTATAAGTTTATTGTAATTTCATATTTGAAGCTGTAGTTGGACTTTCGTGACTTTTCGGGAAATAGAAAATGGGTAGTTTTTATAGTTGTCACCTAAAACCATCCTAGAGAGTAGAATATGATTAGTTAGCCTCAAGTAAGAATTTAAGTACTTTTTACGGGTTTTTGGAAGTCTCGGAACCAAGGGTAAAATAGTCAATTTACCTTAAATAAACACTGTACTAACTTCTGCACATAGAATCGTACATCTTAGGAGTTTTAGACTTCTAAGTATCCAAGGAAAAGTGTTGACCCACGTGCCTCCTTTGACAGGCAACTGAGTTCCTGCAGCTACTGATTTAGTGTTGTTAAGAGAGACGAGATTTGATTCGGTAAGTCCACTGACTTACTTAGCTAGCTTCTTGCATGTGTGTGATGTGTATGAGTGGTGTGTGATAGTTAAGATAAATAACAAAACCGGAATAGGCCGACTGTAGTATATTGTATAATTGACCCAAGTGTATGATAACGGGTCGTGACATCATCTTCCTAGCTCTTGCGAGAGTCTAGGAGGTTCCCTGCGACCAGCCCAGTCCGGTAGACGGTCACATCCATTAGTACCATTCTGCGTTGGTAAACGGGGACAGGGGCGAGGTTTGAGAATCCCTCGTGTCACAAAATAAGTATCATTAGTAATGACGTATCACTTAATTAAAGATAATAAAAAGGAATGAGTGTTACATGTTGATTGCGTATGTTGTGTGTTTGTGCTTTTACCGTTATACTTATGCATAGAATGTTAGCTAACGGTTTTATACCGCTTGTAGATGCCTTGCAGGTTAGGGAGGCGATCGAGTGATCCGGCGGTAGTGGGCAGCCGGGGTTCCGTGCATTATAGGACGGGACTGTTATATTTTATTTTATGACTATTGAGACTGATGTTGGTATTTCCGGTTTTGAGACTTGGCTGTATTGTTTTCAGAATTTGGATTCTTTTTATTTCGCTCATGTTATGAAACTCTTTGTTTTGCTTTTTTATTTGTGCCGTGTTGTAAGGTCCGATGAAGTTGTTGCCAGGCTAAGGGCCGGGACCCATTGTGAGGTCCCATCTTGTAGCATTTCGAGTCCTCTAGGATTCGGGGTGTCACAATATGGTATCAGAGCCAGGTTGGCAACAACGACACTCGCCATCTTCAAAAAGGCCGAATAAACAAATAAACGGAAACCGCAAGGGTTCCAAACTTTTAAAATGAAATTTTTGTTTTCCAAACCATGAGCATAAATGGGTTGGGATAGAATGCACGGACCGCCACTACCTCCGCTAAAATCGATAGCATAGTTTATTGGACTTCTGTTATAACTTGTAATTTTAGTAACATTGTGACCTTTAGAAGTGACCTAAAGTAATAAGATAGTTATGTCCTTACCAGGAACTAAAGTAGTCTTATATTGATCACTTCATTACCAGATGGCACGTACGAGAGCGACAACTTACGTTGGACGAGGAGAGGGCCGACCTCCCCTTCCTCCTGGAGCTCCAAGACAGGGACGTATGGGCAGACCCCAGAGAGGCGGAGGTCGAGGACGTGTCCCTGTTGTAGATCCGCCAACTGCAGATGTACCTGCTGAGGAGGTGGCCGAGAGTATTGTTCCAGAGGTTAGGGATGAGACTGCTACTAGGTCTGGAGTACGGAGTGTTGGGCCTGTTGATTCTGGCCGCGTATCGATTGGAGCATCGGAGTATCGAGCTTATGTCCAACAGGTGCAAGAGGCATACAGGACCGGAGCACCACCTCCAGCACCGCCAGTGCCAGCTAGGTCAGTAGAGGTCACTCAGAGGGTGACTCAGGTGGTAGTTCCACCGGTGGTAGCTGTACCAGTGAGAGTTGTCGAGGATGACCGAGTGAGAGACGAGCTGAGGGTACCGAGACCAGATGAATGGTTGAAGACATTCAACCATCAACGAGTTCCCACCTTCGATGCGAACGTTGGACTTGAGGTGGAACATTGCATCAGTCATCGTTTAGGGACCAGGCACAGTACTGGTGAAGGACAGTGAGGGGTGGAGTGTCCCGATTTGAGTAGTTGCTGAGTGTTGTGAGAGAGACCTTTTGTCCTACCTCACTGAGAAGGGACCGAGTGCAGGACTTCTTGGAGGCAGGTTTTGAGGATGTTCCGATAGCTGAGGCTATTAGGAGGTTCCGGGAGGAGCTGTCACTGTTGGGTCCTGCTGCACCACCTGTGGACCAGCACGTGTATCTGTTTTCCCCGAGACTGAGAGAGACTACCCGCTCTTATCTAGCAGGGTTCCGCTGTGATTCCTTAGCTAATTATCAGGATCGGGCTTCAGCGTATGAGAGGGACCGACTGGGTCACCGGAGAGCTATGCAGTCTGGAGGGTCAGACAAGAGACAGAGGACCGGACCAATCAGCACTGGAGTAGGAGGGTCAGGTCATAGGCGTGGTCAGTCCCAGGGCCGTTCTAGTCACCAGGTGGCACCTCCGATGGGATCTAGAGTACGTCAGTGCTACAACTGTGGGGAGCAGGGACACATTAAGCCGGAGTGTAGGAGGCCACCAGTTACATGTTTTACTTGCGGCCAGCTGGGCCACAAGGCTACCTTCTGCCGACAGGGCAAGGTAACATCACAACAGGGGTCCTCACTTGCTGGTACCCCAGGAGGAGGACATAGGCAGTCTCAGTATCAGGCTCGGGGTCAGGCATATTCACAGGGTTCTGCTCAGATTCCAGCTAGAGGTAGAGGGCGTGGTGGAGGCACTTCAGAGACTAGGGGTACTCAGGCTCGAGTCTTTGAGTTAAGGAGTGCCGTAGAGCCAGCAACGCCCGCAGCCACAGGTATTATCACGATTCATGGATTTCCAGTCCGAGTACTTTTTGATACGGGTGCGACACACTCTTTTATATCTGATGATTGCATAGATAGGCTGACCTTAGATACAGTAGAGGGGGAACCTTTCCTTATAAGGTTACCCGATGGGAGTAGGGTTCGTGGTACTCGGGAGATTCACGATTGTCCTATCCACTTGGGAGGTCGTGACTGGCTAGCCGACTTTCACGTCATGCACTTAGTGCATGAGGAAGTCATACTCGGGATGGACTGGATGGACCGCCATAGAGCTGTTCTAGACGTCAGGAGGAGGACAGTGACGGTCACTACGGAGTCTGGGCAGGAGGAAGTCTTTCGAGGGTGGGACCTCGGAAAGATAGGGACAGTCATTAGTGCGGTCCGAGCCGCAAAGCTCATAAGTCAGGGATGTGAGGCCTTCTGGTGTTACGCCATGAAGGAGGAGACGAGTTCATCATTAGCAAAGACCCCGGTAGCTTGTGAGTTCGAGGATGTCTTTTGCGAGCCGCCTGACTTACCACCACAGAGGAGCGTAGATTTTGGGATTGAGTTGGAGCTTGGCACGAGGCCGATCTCCAAGGCTCCATACCGCATGGCACCAGTCGAGATGCTTGAGCTTAAGAAGCAACTCGAGGAGTTGGCAAAGAAGGGATTCATCCGACCCAGTGTGTCTCCCTGGGGTGCACCAGTCCTCTTCGTCAGGAAGAAGGACGAATCCATGAGGCTTTGTATCGACTATCGAGAGTTGAACAAAGTCACCGTCAAGAATAAGTACCCGCTGCCGCGTATTGATGATTTGCTGGATCAGTTACAGGGAGCTACGGTGTTTTCACGCATCGACTTGAGGTCAGGATATCACCAGCTGAGAGTACGGGAAGAGGACATACCGAAGACAGCATTTTGGACCAGATATGGTCATTATGAGTTCGTGGTGATGCCTTTTGGGCTCACCAATGCTCCTGCTGTCTTCATGGAGTTGATGAATGACATCTTCATTGACTTCTTAGATCAGTTTGTAGTAGTTTTCATCGACGACATCTTAGTGTACTCCTGGAGTAGGGAGGAGCACGCCGGACACCTGAGGACGGTGTTGCGGATTTTACAGGATAGAGAGCTTTATGCTAAGCTCTCTAAGTGTGAGTTCTGGATGCTTGAGGTTGCCTTCCTTGGCCACATCGTCTCTGCAGAAGGATTCAAGGTGGACCCGGTGAAGATAGAGTCAGTTGCATCATGGCCGCCCTCTAAGACGGTCAAGGAGGTACACAGTTTTCTAGGTCTGGCCGGATACTACCGTAGGTTTGTGAAGGGTTTTTCTGTGATTGCCAGACCACTTACTTCCTTGTTAAGGAAGTCCATCAGATTTGCATGGACCGAGCCCTGTCAGCAGAGCTTTGAGGAGCTGAAGGAGAGATTGACTTCTGCTCCGGTGCTAGCACAGCCAGAGGGCGTTGAGGACTTCGTCGTTTACAGCGATGCATCCAAGCTGGGCTTGGGACGCGTCCTGATGCAGAGGGGTAGGGTCATTGCGTATGCATCTCGATAGCTGAAGACGTATGAGGAGAATTACCCTACTCACGACCTTGAGCTACCTGCAATTATTCATGCCTTGAAGATCTGGCGTCATTCCCTCTACGGGGCCACCTGTCAGATCTTCACAAACCACAAGAGTCTGAAGTACATATTCACTCAGCGGGAGTTGAATAACCGCTAGAGGAGATGGCTAGAGCTGATTAAGGACTTTGACTTAAAGATCCTTTATCATCCGGGGAAGGCGAATGTGGTCGCCGATGCCCTTAGTAGAAGGACACCTCGCGAGGCTGCGATTGATAGATTGACTATTCAGACCCAGTTGCAGAGAGATTTGATTTGGTTGGAGGTAGACATCCGGTTTCCCGATACTGACGGGCAGTTATCATCATTAGAGGTTTCACTGGATCTGACGGAAGAGATCCGGCAGAAACAGGAGGGTTGTCCAGCACTGACGAGGATCAGGGAGATAATGTCCAGAGGGGAGGCACCACAGTTTGTGGTGGGTGCAGATGGGATTTTGAGGCGCTAGGAGCGCATATGTATACCCTCTGACAGAGAGTTGAGGCAGCGTATACTGCAGGAGGCCCATTCTACACCTTACTCCGTCCACCCCGACGCGAGTAAGATGTATCAGGATATACGACGATCTTATTGGTGGGGTGGGCTCAAGCCCGACGTGGCTAGATATGTAGCCTAGTGTGCGACTTGTCAGCAGGTCAAGATTGAGCACCACAGGCCCGGAGGAGAGCTCCAACCACTTCCGGTTCCACAGTGGAAGTGGGAGGACATTTCCATGGACTTCGTTACTGGCCTGAGGTTGAGTAGAGGCTTTGATGCGATATGGGTTGTAGTGGATCGGTTGACGAAGACGGCACGATTCTTTCCTATTAAGGAAACGTGGCCGGTGTCTCGTTTAGCCGAGGAGTTTACCCGACAGATTGTGAGGTTCCACGGAGTGCCGAGGACGATCATTTCAGATAGGGATGGGAGTTTTACCTCGAGGTTCTGGCAGCAGGTACACGCCGCCTTAGGGACGAGCTTACAGTTCACCACGGCATACCATCCTCAGACGGATGGGCAGTCGGAGAGGACTATTCAGACCCTTGAGGACATGTTAAGGGCATGTGTGCTTGATTGGGGTCAGGTATGGCCCGACCACCTTCCTTTGGTGGAGTTTTCGTATAACAATAGTTGGCACGTGACTATTGGGATGGCTCCTTACAAGGCACTATACGGGCGGAGGTGTGGTACTCCTTTGTGTTGGGATGAGCCTGGGAGAATGAGTGGGGTAGCGCCCGAGCAGGTGCAGGATGAGATGGCTCGGGTAGCATTGATCCGAGAGCGGATGTTGACCGCACAGAGCCGTCAGAGATCTTATGCTAAGAGGCACAGACCTCTGGAGTTCAGGGTTGGCGCCCAGGTATGGTTGAAGGTGTCACCGACGAGGGGTGTTAGACGCTTCGGCATTAAAGGGAAGTTGAGTCCCCAATATGTCGGGCCCTTTGAGATCCTAGAGCGGATAGGAGAAGTGGCCTATAGATTGGCACTGCCACCCCGATTGGAGGGAGTCCATCTAGTGTTCCATGTGTCTCAGTTGAGAGAGTATGTGCACGACCCGAGACGCATAGTGAGCCATGACGACCTAATGGTCGAGCCGGATCATACATTTCCTGAGCACCCGATCGCAGTTTTGGAGAGAGGTATGAGACGCCTTCGATCGAAAGTAATACCCATGTTGAGAGTACAGTGGTCGAGACGAGGGATTGACGAGGCCACTTGGGAGACGGAGAATAGTATCCGGCGGAACTATCCCGAGTTTTATGCGGATCTAGAGACGTCTATAGGACCGTCAGGTAGTTCTACATCCTGTTTGGTTACTTTTAGTGATTGTATGTGTGATATGTTTGATTTTCTTGTGTGTGAACCATATGTGTCTTGATGTTGTAACTTGTTAGTCATAGGGCTCACTTACGTTTATGATCTTGGGAACTACCATAAGTTTCGGGACGAAACTTAGTTTGAGGGGGATCTGATGTAACGACCATTTTTTTTTCGTTACGCTTTGATAAGGTTAGAGAAGTTTAGAAAAAGAAATTACATTTTAGTGAGACTAAGACATACCAGTTTATTTATGGAAGTCGTTTAATTAAGTACCTTGTCCTAAGTTTCGGGACAAAACTTATTTTAAGGGGGTACTGATGTAATATCCGGAATTTTTATTATGTCTAATTCCGCCGTTGACGGTTTCCCATTCTATCTAGTATGTCTTCCTTCACAAATTTCATTATTTTATGTAGAAGTTAATTCACATAAAATGATAAAATTATATCAAACTCTAATCCTTAGAAATATCCATTATTTTATGTACAATTTAATTCACATAAAATGATAAAATTATATCAAACTCTAATCCTTATAATTATCTATTATTTTATGTAGAATTTAATTCACATAAAATGATAGATTTATATCAAACCCTAGTTATTATAATTCATTCTTATCGATGACAAGCTGTGACGAGATCATGACTAAGCTGAGACGAGATCATGACAAGGGCATGACGAGTTTTGACAGATTTTTGACAAGTAATTCAGCCCACCTTTCTTGCATGTTTCAGCCCACTGTTCCTACCTTAAGCAGCCCAGTTCGATTACCCACAACAGCCCAGCAGTGTGACTTCGAGCCAGGCCAGCAGTAGCCCAGAAGAGGCTGTTTACGAGCCCATTAACAACTCCTTCAGGCAGACCACACAGCTCCTTCTCAGCCCAACATCTACGTAGCCCACAACAGCCCCAACATCCTTTGCAGTCCAGCCCGGAACAGCCCAATGAAAGCCACGCCAGAACGTTTAGCTGCTCCTTCTCCCATCTGCTTGTAATAGCTGCATAAATGAGATAATTAAGGAGCTGTAACAGCCCTATAATCACGCCAGAAGAGATAAAAAAGCTGCAACGCCTCCTTGCTCCAGATTCACACCAGAAGAGAGAGAGAACTCCAGCAGCCAATCGTCCCTCCTTGCTCCAGATTCACGCCAGAAGAGAGGGAGAACTACAACAGCCAATCGGCTCTCCCTTGTGCCCAGATTCACGCACCAAGCAGCCCCTGCTGTTGCCCACATTCTGCACACATTCCTTCACGCAGCGGCTGTGGTGAGTTTAAATCCTTCGACCCCCCTCTTCACATTCTATTCTGTCGTTCCTACCCATCTGAACGAGATCTTCTGCAGTGGTAGTCGAGGGCTGGTTTGGACGGCCTTCAGCACAGTAGTGAGGAAGTTCTACACACCCTAGTCGACTCCAGGAGCACGTTTCCGCTGAGCTGCTGCAGTCCAGTAAGTGATTAAATCCCGGATGTAATTTCTGTACAAGTCTTAGATGGAGTCTATAAATGTATAGATGAATGTTTGTCCCCATAGGTTGAACATAGGAGGGGTGAGAGTAGTTTGCGTTGATGCTGGATAGTTGACAGTGATTATAGAACTCGGGATCTCATGAACTCTTTGTGTACAGTTTTTGTTTCTACAATTTTTGATGTGGAAGATTACCCACTGTTGTGAATCAATGTTAAAAAGATTGGTTGAAGATCCACCGTTGAACTTTTAATAAATCATAGATAGATATACATAGTTTACCGTGTTAAAATTTGGGAATAAATGAACTGTCGGATTGAAAGTTATAGGGTCTCAAAGTGGAGTAGTTGAGCTATTTTTCCAGCAGAAAAATTTGACTAAGTATGGGAACATTTGTAGTATTGTAGCCAACTTTAAAGATTTTTGTAGGAATAACGATTGAACAGTTTTAAGAAATTGTTTCTCCTATGAGTAGATTAGAGATCATAGATAAGTTAGAAATTTATTTTAGAATTTTTATAAGTTTATTGTAATTTCATATTTGAAGCTGTAGTTGGACTTTCGTGACTTTTCGGGAAATAGAAAATGGGTAGTTTTTATAGTTGTCACCTAAAATCATCCTAGAGAGTAGAATATGATTAGTTAGCCTCAAGTAAGAATTTAAGTACTTTTTACGGGTTTTTGGAAATCTCGGAACCAAGGGTAAAATAGTCAATTTACCTTAAATAAACACTGTACTAACTTCTGCACATAGAATCGTACATCTTAGGAGTTTTAGTCTTCTAAGTATCCAAGGAAAAGTTTTGACCCACGTGCCTCCTTTGACAAGCAACTGAGTTCCTGTAGCTACTGATTTAGTGTTGTTAAGAAAGACAAGATTTGATTCGGTAAGTCTACTGACTTACTTAGCTAGCTTCTTGCATGTGTGTGATGTGTATGAGTGGTGTGTGATAGTTAAGATAAATAACAAAACCGGAATAGGCCGACTGTAGTATATTGTATAATTGACCCAAGTGTATGATAACGGGTCGTGACATCATCTGCCTAGCTCTTGCGAGAGTCTAGGAGGTTCCCTGCGACCAGCCCAGTCCGGTAGACGGTCACATGCATTAGTACCATTCCGCGTTGGTAAACGGGGACAGGGGCGAGGTTTGGGAATCCCTCGTGTCACAAAATAAGTATCATTAGTAATGACGTATCACTTAATTAAAGATAATAAAAAGGAATGAGTGTTACATGCTGATTGCGTGTGTTGTGTGTTTGTGCTTTTACCGTTATACTTATGCATAGAATGTTAGCTAACGGTTTTATACCGCTGCTAGATGTCTTGCACGTTAAGGAGGCGATCAAGTGATCCGGCGGTAGTGGGCAGCCGGGGTTCCTGTATTATAGGACGGGACTGTTATATTTTATTTTATGACTATTGAGACTGATGTTGGTATTTCCGGTTTTGAGACTTGGCTGTATTGTTTTCAGAATTTGGTTTCTTTTTATTTCGCTCATGTTATGAAACTCTTTGTTTTGCCTTTTTGTTTGTGCCGTGTTGTAAGGTCCGATGAAGTTGTTGCCAGGCTAAGGGCCGGGACCCATTGTGAGGTCCCAACTCGTAGTATTTCGAGTCCTCTAGGATTCGGGGTGTTACAAATACTAATCTAGCATCATTTGAGAATTTTCACCCCAAAATCTAGCAAGGAAACTACTCACTCGTCATCTAATATATGGACATGGTAACAATAGAAACAAGTGACATTGTTGCAAAGTAAACAACAAATAAGGAATGTAGATTGAAGAATGCAAATTTGGACTTACCAATGCAAAGTTATGAGCAAAACAATTTGGGAATATGATCTAGCAAGAACAATAATGAAGAAAACCAATTCTTTTTTCCTTTGATTGAATCCAAATTCGGCCAATTCAAACTCCAAATTATTTTTTCTACGACCAACTATTAACTAATAGAATATATGAGAAAGCTCTATGTGAATGGTTCATTTATAAACAACCAAATGCGCCTTATATAGGCCTAGAAGTCTTGGTCCCCTTGGAAGCAAGTAGATAAAGTTACAAGAGTTAGTTAGGCAAGTTGCACTTCACTCGATGTTGGGCTACCTCAAGTGGCATGTCTTCCTTGGTCGAGTGGGCTCCATTGAGCATCGAGTGGTTACACTGACTTAACATGTCTTCCATTCTTTAGTGTCATGTCTTCTTCTCTCGAGTTTTTGAGTCTTCCTTGCTCGAGTGATGTTGTAAACTCGAGAGACGTTGACATTTTAGAGTTCTAGTTTCTTTGTTCGAGTGAACATGTACTCTATTCTTGAATGAAAAGTCACTCGAGGGTCCACACTAGCAACGTCTGACTCTTTTGCAATTGGGTTTCCTTTGCTCGAGTGAGGTATCTTCTTTGCTCGAGTTTTCAGTCTTCTTTTCTCGAGTGATGAGGTAAACTCGAGATTAGTTATCACTCTAAATTATTTCTTGCTCGAGTGAAAGCCCTCCTCTTTGCTCGAGTGAGGCTTCACTTGAGGCTCCATTCTTGGGGTTTATTTGGTTTTGGACTTCATGTGAATGACCAAGCTTGCTTTCCTTCCTTCTTTTGCTCCATGAGGGTGATGGTGAGATAATGATTACTCCTTAGACTGGTTTGGGGATTGAATGTCTTCATTTAATCTCCATTTGAGGCCAAAACGCCTTTAAAGACACAAGACAATGGGAGTATACATTCTTTTGACATTTAAAGCTTTAGCTAAGATTTTAATGCTCTAACCATGCAAATCAAGGGAAAATCACACAAATATACATTTATAAATATAGCATGAAAATATGCTATCAAAATACCCCATACTTCGCTCTTACTTATCCCTAAGTATGAACAAATACAAAGGCTAAAGAAAAGAAATACAAACAAAGAAAATCTATTTGGAGTATTGTTCGCCCGAAAACGTGCGTGCAAATAAGCTTTATATTTATAAAACTAGAATAAAAGAAAGCGAACCCGCAGTGTACGGATTGACGTAGATTAACAAGTATTCTAGAGTATCGAACATAGGGATTTGGTGAAACAAAATCCAATTTCAAATTGTCAAGCAAATAAGATGTAAAGCTTTGCAAATATTGGGGAAAACAACAACCCTAAAGATCCGGATATCAAATTATGGCAATCGATTCAAGATATACTAAAGAATTAAGGATAGAGTCAAGAATTGCGAAGGTATACTAAAGTAAAGTAATGTATGGTGAAGTTCCAAAACCTTATATGACTTACCTAAAGACACTCTCTATAAAGGTTGTTGAGGTTGCAGTATAGAAAGGATCTAAGGACAAGAATTAATCTCAAATACCCAAACTTGTAACCCAAGGATCAAGATAAACTCAAATGGTTAAGGTTGTGACACTCGAAATCGAAATAGAGGATGTTGAGTCTCACTACTACCTAGGAAAGGCAAGCCAAGACTATGTTAAAGCTAATCCTTAACTTTAGATTAAAGTAAAAGCAAAGTTCGTAAACTGGGGTAAATCACGGGTAGATCTTGAGAACCACGGCCGTGGAAGCCCTAGAACAGGCCGTGATTTAGGGTGTCGATGAAATTTCTCTACCTCTCAGGGTCCAATCAAATTACGATCGATCTATCATCATCTAAGCCACAACTATCAACCCTTCACCTTAGAATTGCTAAAGGGTTTTAGCCAATAACCATTGTCATGATATCAATATTCAATTTAAGAAGAATGAAAGATGAAAACCCTCGAAAACTCAAATAAAATTCAAACTCAATCTCAAATCCAAAACACAAGACGAACGTTCAATGGATTCAAAATGTATAATACGAAACCTCACAATAATCTCAAGCAAGAACGAAGAATGGGATGTCAATCCTTCTTCAATATCAAAACCCATGAAAAGATCTAAACTTCCGCTGCAAGCAATCTCCAATATCCAACAATCCGGCGTTTCCGCAACTCTAGGTGGCTTCCAATCAACCCTAAGCAAGAGTGCTAAACAGAGGGTAAGCGGCCGTCCCCGAAATTCTCTTTTCCAGTCTTTTTATAAGGCGAGAAAGAGTTACCGTCAAGGCCCAATACGTAAATGACGTGGAAAATAATGACACGTCAAAAGATTGCCTAAATCACGGTCTCACACCCTTCTACGACCGTGGTTTAGAGCGTGGAAACAGATTACGGTGCCTTGTGACTTCCACAACCGTAATTTAGACCGTGTAACTTACTGGAGTGTTCCAAACTCTCTTCCACATTCATAATACCAGGTCCACGGCTGTAATATCCGGAATTTTTATTCTGTTTAATTCCGAATCAATTCGGACTTCGAGCCGTTGACGGTTCCCATTCTATCTAGTATTTATTTCTTCACAAATTTTATCATTTTATGTAGAATTTAATTCACATAAAATGATAGAATTATATCAAACCCTAATTTTTATAATTATTTATCATTTTATGTAGAATTTAATTCACATAAAATGATAGAATTATATTTAACCCTAATTCTTATAATTAATCCTTAACGACGACTTTAGACGAGATCATGACAAGGCTGAGACGAGATTGTGACAAAGCTGTGACGAGATCATGACGGAGCTGAGACGAGGTCATGACGAAGCCCGACAACTCTATGACGAAGTCATGCATGGGCCTGACAAAGCCATGACGAGTTTTTGACAAGTTTTGACAACCTCATCCCACTCTTATTTTTACCTTGTTTCAGCCCAGCCTTTACCTTACCTCAGCCCACATTCCTTTACTCCAGCCAGCGTGGTCCTTGGGAGATGTAACGCCCAATTTCGATTTTCCCCTCTCGCGTACTTCTATCGATATTTTATTAGTAGATTATATCTACTTTTTTTCTTTTAAATATTTTAAGACGTAAAAATAACTTCCCGAGTATAATTATATTTTTGGTTTACTTCCGAAGAAGTTCGGAAGGTTGTTCCGATTCAGAAATCCCGTTCGGTACACTTGAAAACGAGTCTACCGTTTATTAACTCTTTTCTTCTTCTATTTCTTTTTCCTTTTTATTTTTTTCTTTCCCTCTATTTTTCTTCCTCTCTCATTTGGCTCGTGAGCAGCCTCAGACTGACCCCCTGGTGCCGACCCCTCGTTCCTGCGCCCGGCAGTGACCCTTCGTTTCTCCCTCTGTGCCCTATCTCTCTCCATCTGTTTGTTTCTCAGCACAAGCAACCGGCCCTTCGTTTCCCTCTATTTCCTTCTGACCCCCTTCTCCTTTTGCTTCCCAGTTGGACCAGGAGCACAACAGACCTTCTCTGTTGGAGCAGCAAGCAACATCCCTCTAACAACTCTCATTATCGTAACCCTCTGTGCCGCCCATTGGAGCCGCCTCGAATCCCACCAAGCGTCGCCGGACGAGTTTGGCAACTGATCGCTACCCTGCCTCGACCCCATCTTTTCTTGAGCCACCTCTCCTCTCCTCTCCATGTCTAATCTCTTTTATGGCACCCTCGTCGAGCCTCAACGTGCCCGGCCTATGCGATCCCTGCCGGAGCCATGACGGCCGCCTGATGTCCCTCTTCCGTCATCGGAGCTGCCATCGCCAGCCCCTGCCCCGTTCGCTAGCGCAGCAGCCGCGCCATCTCCTTCCCCCTTTCTTCTCCGCTTCCTTGCGCACTGCCTTGCTCCAGTGAGCACCGTCAGCTTGAGGAACTCGCCGCTGCACACCGGAGGGCAGCCACCAGCGTCGCCGGAAGAAGGCGCCATCTCCCCCGCCTCTGGCCGCCAACAAGCCGCCGGAGAGGACCTCTGTGCGTGTCTTCTCCCAGCCTGTAGTAAAGGGTTCAAAACCCTAGTGTTAAATTATAATCGGGGCCCTCTTATTTGTGTTAATTGCAAATGTAACCCAATGTTTTATATTTACATATTTGACCCACAATTTGGGTTTTTGCAATTATACCCTTGCAGAAGTTATTTTTCAGAAAATGCCCCAAGGTTTTAATGACGGATTATGACCCATATTTTTGGAATTGTATATTTTGCCCCGGAAAATGTTATTGCGTTTTTAACCTTGGGTTTTAGTTACGGGATACTCTTATATTAATATTCACGGTATATTAAAATCTTTTTTGGTTTTAAAACTCGATTTATGGCCCAAAGTATTACTTGCGGTTTCATGACCAAGCTCCTTGAATTTTATATTTTGGCCGGAAGGAATTTGCGAGTTTTAATGTGGACTTTCAAAATCGAGTTATTCCTTAGTTTTATATATATTATTTATTCCAATCAAATTTAGCGTACGGGCTAAATTTGTCTAGTTTTGGTGCTAGGTTCGGAAACGACCCCGTAAAGGCCGAACGAGTCGAAGGTCGACATCCGTCGACTGGCTACCGTCTTTTGGACGTCATGTGAGTTAACTTCTTACTCGATTTAGTTATGTTTGGTATTAATATCATGCTAGGATGGATGTAGCATAATTTAGTGGAAATGCCAAGTAGTGGCCTTGAACCTTAGGATCGTGGATTGGTTTATGAGCTTTTGTTGAGTTATATTCGGGATGATCTTAGGACGATCTTCGAGATTAGGAGTTGGACCTAGCATGCTAGGGTGTGACCTCATATAGGTTTTGGGAGACTAGAAGCCCGAGGGCTTCTAGCTTATCGATTAGTTATTGATTGTGTGCCTTGTCTGTTTAGGTGTTGAGTTACATTCCTGCGGGAAATCGAGTACGGGATTTAGCGGGTTTAGCTTTGGGACAGGTAAGTCTTCGGACTTACTTAGCTCGTATTCTCTATATTAGTTTCAATGCGTGTTTGGTGGTGTGTGTTTATTTCTTATGTTATAACATCTAAACCGGTAATAGGACCACCGACTTTATATGTTTATATTTGGCCCAAGTGTATGATAACGGGCGATGACCGCTTGTCCAGTCCAAAATGGGGATGACTGGGAGGTGCCTTGCGACCAGCCCATCGGGTGATGCTGATCCGCATCAAGTACAAACCCGTATGGTGAAAGGGGACAAGGGCGAGATCTTTAAAATTTTCGTGTCACAAAAGAAGTTGAATTAGAACGGGATATGACCTAATAATAAAAAGATAATAAACCGGATTGTGTGTTTTGGAACATGTTGTGTGTTTATGATGCCTTATGTGTGTGTGTGTGTGTGCCAATACCATGATTCTAATGCCTTGAATGCTAGCTAACGGTTTTATACCGATATTGTTGTAGTTGCCTTGCAGGTTAGGGACGCGGCCGAGAGATCCGGAAGAGTGGGCAGCCGGGGTCCGTACATTTTAGGATGGGTTTTGGGGGTAGTTTTTATGTATTGTTTAGGGTATTATGTATGTCGCGTGTATGACGGTTGCCTTTAGCGTTGTATCTCGGCTGAAGTCTTTCGTTGTTTTCTTTTGGGGTTCATATCATTGCATTAAAATCAATTTCGGTTTTGCCTTTATTTGTGTCTTGTTGTAAGATCCAGTGAAATTGTTGTCAGGCTAAGGGTCGGGACCCATTGTGAGGTCTCCGCCTGTAGCATCCCGAGTCCCGTGGAATCGGGGTGTTACAGGAGAGCACTCGGCCCAGCACATCCAGCAGCAGCCCAGCACGCCCAGCAGCCCGGGAGCGATATGTAGGTGACAGCAGCAACTTCCTTCCGGCAGGCCTTGCAGTTCCTCTCTCCAGCCCAAGAACAATCAATTCGGGCCCAACTAGAAGAGCAGCAACGTGACCAACGTCTTCAGCATAGACGCTTCAAGTTCTGTAACTCCTCCACAATCATCGCAACAGCGTTTAACTTCCTTCTGAACACATCCACGTTCCCATTCTTCTGTCTACATTCTGAATCCATCTCTCCTACGTTCTTCCTTCTGCAGCAAAACATTACTTACGATCGATCTCCTCGACAACACCAAGAGTGGCACCAGAAACCTCATGCACAAGTGATCGACCAGGTAAAGCCGCCTACCCTTACCTCCTTCTCTCTTCTGCGAGTTGAATTGATAGCCCTAGACTTTCTGTACACGAGAAGGCAGCATCGAGCACCCTTCTGCGACCTAGTCGAGCCGAGTAACCTGCACAAGAGTCTCGTCCCTAGGCCCTCCTTCCCTCCCTGTAGGTGAGTGATTCTCTACTTAGGGTACTCATCTGTTTCTGTCGATCCATCTTTGTCGAGTCTTACCTCAGTCTCCTCTATACCCGGATAGGGAAGGGCTACCTCTGTATGACTTGTGAACCGGGTGAATCAAGGGAACCTCATCCGAATCTGATTGCCGGAAACTTTAATCCATTGCTACTGCAAGAGGTAAGCCTCCCTCATCCTTCCAATTAATCATTTATTTCCTGAGAGTAAGGGTGTAAGTTTATACATATGAGTAAGGGTAGGTATTCTTGTGTGTTCAATGAGAAAGAGTAAATCCAAGGAGGGGGTGTAGTAGTAAAGCTTGGTTAATGCCCTCCTGAAATGTTAACATCATGACTACTGGACTGCAAGAGAAGTAGATTAGGCTGCCACAGAAAAAAACGAAGTGAAGAGTTCCTTTAAAATTCAGATTTTAGGTTTAGAAACTGACCATCTTGTAGATCAATGTTAAGGAGTTAGGTTGAAGATCCACCGTTGAATTTTTAATAGGTAATAGGTGGATATATGTAGTTTCTGTGTCAAAATTTGAAAATAAATGAACGGTCAGATTAGAAGTTATAAGACTCCAAACTAGGGAAGGTGAGCTGTTTTTCAACAGTAAAATTTTGACTAAGTATGGAACATTTTTAGTGTTGTAACCAACTTTAAAGATTTTTGTAGAAGTGATAGCTGAACAGTTTTAAGAAATTCTTGCTCCTAGGAGTAGATGAGATATCATAGATGATCTAGGGAATTATTTCAGAATTTTTATAAGATTATTTGAATTTCATATTTGAAGTCGAAGTTGGACCTTAAAGATCTTTCCGAAAATAGGAAAATGGGTAAATTGCCAGTTTGTAACCAAACTCATCTTTAGGAGTTAGAATATAACTCTATAGTCTCAAATAAGAGTTTAGGCATGAATTATGGAGTTTTTGGAAGTTTCGGGACTAAGGGTAAAATAGTCATTTTACCATAAATTGGTACTGTATTAAATTCTGTTCTAATAGGATCTACTACCTTAGAAGTCTTAGACTTCTAATTACCTAGAAAGTGTGCTGACACACTTGCCTCCTTTGACAGGCAACCGAGTTATATAGTTACAGATTGAGTTGTGATGAAGAGAGTCGAGATCTGATTTAAGTAAGTCCACGGACTTACTTAGCAGGCTTCTTGTATGAGTGTAATGTGTATGAGTGGTGCTTGTTAGTTATGACAAACAACGAAACCGGATTAGGCCGACTTTATTATTTACGTAATTGACCCAAGTGTATGATAATGGGTCGTGACATCATCTGCCTAGCTCTTGCGAGAGTCTAGGAGGTTCCCTGCGACCAGCCCAGTCAGGTAGACGGTCAAATGCATTAGTACCATTCCGTGTTGGTAAACGGGGACAGGGGCGAGGTTTAGGAATCCCTCGTGTCACAAAATAAGTATCATTAGTAATAACCTATCACTTAATTAAAGATAATAAAAGGATTGAGTGTTGCATGTTGATTGTGTATGTTGTGTGTTTGTGCTTTTACCTTTATACTTATGCATAGAATGTTAGCTAACGGTATATCCGTGTTGTAGATTTGTAGAGATAGACAGTTGCAGAGAGATCCGGAACGGATGTCAGCCGGGTCCACGTATTCATTAGAGTGGGACGGGGGAGTCTTCCATACGACATGCATGTTACGTATATATATGTTTTGTAAGGCTGTAACATGTGCACATTCATAGAATAAAGTATTATGTTTTGAAATTGTTTTATTTACATTTGTGCCTTGTTGTAAGATCCTAGTAAACTTGTTGTTAAACCAAGGTCGGGACCCATTGTGAGGTCCTAACCAGCAGCTTCCCGAGTTCTCAGAATTTGGGGTGTTACAACGGCCGTGGTTTAGAGCGTGGACTTCAAATCATCTTCTCCACGGCCGTAATTCAGGGCGTGGAAGTGTATAATACATATTGTTGCCTTTGTTTCATGTCATTCTTCATCCTAGCTCCTTCCTTAGCTTCTTTGATGTAACTCCTAATCATCGAACATGATCGATTACTCCCTTTTCTCTCTCAAATGCTCCGATTCCAGCTCCTATTCACCTATAATCAACACAAAGCTAGTGTAGACTTCCATATCGATAAGATAGATGAACAAGCTAACATTTGCTTCAAAACCTTATCCATGTACACAATAATAAGGGAAAAACAAGCAAAATAAGTGCCTAGAATATCGCCATATTTCATGCTAACAAGTATGCTTCAAATGATTGATCACATTTCAAAATATTAGTATCATGGAAAGGCATAAGACATAGTTGAGAATAATGAGTATGAAAATAAGTATGGAAAAATATATGTTAAATGCTCGCTCATAAAACCAACAGTCAAGAATTCTAAGTTAAGACAACTCATGCTTGCTACTTAGAGGTCTTTATTGATGTTTTCATATAACTTGTATTGTTCGACCTTGTGATTAAAAAGTAGCTAGAATTCTAATACTTGGGCGCAATCAAACATGATCGGTCATTTATGATACTTTTCTGCTTGAACTAGGCCTAATAAATAATAACTTCATGCTCTTTTTTGGCATGATTTGTATTCACTTGGCATTTATCTTTTGAGTTACATACTTGACCTTATTGGCAAAAAAAATAAAAAATGAAAAAAAAGCATTTATCACATAGGCAATTGGCATTTGAACTTTATTATGCTATTACTTTGACTTTTTCTTTACTTTTTTCATTCATATGCCTTTTATCTTACGGGTTTATATATTTTTCACTCAAGTGATTTTCAACTATTGTAAGCTTCCCTAGGCGAGCAATTAAGAGGTCATAATCAATATACACTATCATGAATCTAAGCATGTGACTTGAACTTAAATTTTAGAACATAGGACTCACTAAACCAAATATCAATCAATAGAAAAATATAAGTGCATAGCTAAATTCATCTTTCATATACATTTCATGAATGACTATTTAATATGTTTCTAATACACTCAATTCACAAACTTAATAATAAATAAATCTCAAATTATTTTTATGACTTTAACATTGGTTTCATCATCAAGATCATATCATTCATATTAAGAAGCATACAAAACTTGTTAAAATTTTCATTTTTTTAATTTAAAACCTTTTCAAATGTTTTGTATTTTTGAAAAATATAAGACTAAAAAAATGAAAGAGAAAATGAAAAACATACAAACACATATATACAAATGAATGTAAGAATTCTCATACCCCATACTTAATTTTTGCATTGTCCCTAATGCAAAAGAAAAGAGATAGAGTTTAAGCAAACTTAAAAAATCTCCCAAAGACTTATAGGTGTGGCTTATTCGGATCTAGAGTTTAAATTCGATACTTTATCAGTCCACCATTCCTCCCATTGGTCCTTTATGTAAAAGGTGTCATCATGAAGCACAACATAATCATCTATAAGGTCTCCAAAAGACTTTGCATGCCAATCTAATTTTAATTGGAGATTGTCTTGCTTTTTGTCATGGGACTTCATCAAAACTCTTTGATCATCACTCTTCTCTGTTAAGTCTTACATCCATGCTTGTTGCCTTTTTATGAAATGGTAGACTTATTGGGTATCTTTGTCGTATGTGTGATTATCATGAGTTTTGAACCGGGTGCACTTTCTTGGACATTTTCCACAGGAGTATCTTCATTATTGGGATTTCCTTCCTCCTCTTCGAGGTGAAGGTCCTCTTCACCATCAATTTCTTCATTATCATCACCTTCTCTTTTGACACAGTCTTGGATATGCTCCTCAAGCAACTCGATCTAATAACTTTCTCTATTCCTGGGTGAGAACACGGTAGAACAAGGATCCCAAGGTAGCAATGTGGTCAAGACTATCACTTTTACTACTTTGGATCTTCCTATCTTCACATACTTATTGAACTTAAGGAGGACAAGGTCAATCCTAGGATGCTTAATGGGTCAGGCGGGTGTGAATCGGCGAAGAGGAATCTCAAAATGCTTGGCGATTCTAGTCACTAATCCTCCAATGCATATTGATCCTTTACTCATTGCGGACATTATTCCTAGGAATTATGCAAGCATGAGGGGTATGTTAGGGACGGTATCATTAAAGGTACACCACATGATGTATAACTCCTCTAGGGTGGGCGTAGCAACACTATCCACTTGGATAAAAGGGACTCACTAAGGATCCTAAAGAATAAGAAGTGGGTAGGGTGATAAATGGATGATCTCTTAGTCTTTTCCACCATAAAATTTCCCACACCAATACTCTTCCAAAACTCATAATCAACCTCACTTGAGTATTCCTCAAAAGAGGGCATATCCAAGATCTCTTGAATCTATTCTAAGGTAAGGGTTCAGTCTTGATTTCCAAGGCAAAAATAGATAGTTGGGTTGGTAGGCTCTTTTGGTGAGTAAATAGTTTGGCAGGTGCTAAAGAACTCCAAGGTTAGTTCTTTATAGGTCTCCTTATTCCCTTCTAGAAAGGACTCTAGGCCAACCTTAGCAAAAAGGCCTTGATGTCATTCTTCATTACCATAACTTTGATATGTCCATGATCAGGGTACCTTGTATTGGATTTTGACCTTACTCAACCTTGCATGATCCAGTTTATAGGCTTTGGGGATCACTATCTTAAGCTTATATATTGAACCCGGTTGGCTAACCGTTGATTCTTGCTCAACCTCACTCTCTTTCTTGTACAGTCCTCTTAAACTTGGATTTCTTGAAAGGTGAAGGTATGGTGATCTTTCTTCTTCCCATGTCTTTCAAGGAATTAGCAAGGTAATATCTTGTCATTTGAAGAGATTGCTACTTATACCATGAGCAAAATCGAAAGTGATGTTAAATTCCATGTATGCAAGATTTAATGAATGTATATCAATGGAATATGGAGAAATAATCAACCAATTCAACATAAGCACGTTTAACAAGTAGATAACATGATCAAGTGCTAATAAGCTCAAATATTACATGCATTTCAATTTATGAAAGAAACGATCTCATGCTTTATATTATCAACATACTTTTAGTGGTAGCACTTAGAATCATCAAATCCAATAAAAAACTCATTATTATAAGACATGTAAGATTTATCAAATAAGCTCAAATGCAAGAATATTCAATGTTAACCCATATCAAACACTTATTTGTGTCTTAATCATCAATTGTAATTCACTTAAACTCTAAAAGCAAATAATCACCAATTTTTACATAAACATGTGAAAATCATGAAAATCACCATGATTTTGATTCAATCATGACTATAAAATATATAAACCAAGTAATAATCATATGAATTCCTAATGATCATGCTTCAATCAAGCTCATATTCAAATATCCAATAGACTCATCACATGCATATCACTATTACTTATAACTCAAGAAATCAACTCATACCTCAATATTCCTCAATCCATAGATAAATTGAGTAAAATAAAATAACTGAGAAGAAATCATACCTTGAAAGATGCAATTTAGATGTCCCAATTTTGTTTTTTTTTGAAAATTCTTCAAAGCTTCAACAATGGTGGAAATTGAGGAGTGAGAAAATTGGATTTGAGATGGAGTTGGGTTTTTGTGAAGGAAGATGGTAGAAAATGGTTAAGGAAGGATTAAGGATGAAGTTTTGTGAAGAAAAATATATGTTTCAAGTATGGATTCTATGGATATGGAGAAATTTGAAATTTTGGGAAGAAATTGAGGAATGGATGGAAATTGGAGAAGAAGGAGATTAAAAATGGAGTTTAAGATAAAATAAAAGCTTAGATTTTGATTGTTCTTGGTTGAAATTGGAGCTTAGAATCATGAATGGAGTAGGAGAAGTTTGGATGCTTCTCGTTCGAGTGGGAAGAAGAAGGGAAATAGGGTTAGGGTCGAGTTTATGACTATTGGGGAAGAGAAATGCGCTTATAGAAAATTCCACTCGAGGTAAGGCCACTTCCGTCCGTGCTTGAGTTTTTGGTCACTCGATCGAGTGAGACCAACAAATGTAAACTTGAGGTAGGCTCGATGTCTTCTTTTCTCGAGTTTCTTGGCCACTTGATCGAGTGAGACCATATAAGAAAATTTTGAGGTTCCACTCGATGCTACTCTTTTGGACCTTTCTTTTCTTCTTCTTTCCTTGAGCAGTTTTCTCCAATGCTCATCATCTCCTTTTCATTGCCTATACAAGGCATCAAGATATCCACAAAACACTCATTATTTCAAAAGAAAAATCAAAAAGGAAAAGAAACCATACCAGTGGGCTGCCTTACATCAAATAGCTCACTTGATTCGTTGGATATGCAGTAACTTTCCGGCCAAGCAATATCTCGGCGCTAACGGCACATTTCTCGCTGCGAGATTCCAAGGCAATTCTAATCTCGGTGCTAGGGTTCGGTGAGGTGTCAACACTAGGGTTATGGTTGGATTGTGTTTGACAATGGTTGTTCTCTCTTCTCCAATGGACACACGAACACAACATATTAAACTCAAATAGACTCTTAACAAAAGAAAAAATAAAGACTCAATTTTTTACAAGACACAAAGAAGACTCAAAAGAAAAATGTTCAAACCGTGATCATCACGGTTTGAATAGGCTTTGATACCACGGCGTGATGTATGGTTGAGTTGGACTTCATTGAATAGGCTTTGATACCACTTTGATGCAGGGTTGAAGCCGCAATTTACGGATCTAGATTAGAAGTCCACAAAAGCATCAAGCTTAAGTAATCTCGGCACTAATCTCGGATGAGATCAATATGAGTAGTGGCGAGATTTCTCGAAAACAATAAATAAGAATGGTGAGATGTATGGTATGGATGGCGAGATTAAAGAAGATGGTATGGAATATTATTGAAGGAAATATAGGAATAAACAAACCAAGATATACTTGCAAGAACCTTGATCAACTGGATCAACACCCAAACAATAAATTAACTTAACCCTTCCTTCTTCAACCTTACACTAGTCTTCAAATCGAGACAAGCACAAGGAGGGACTAGAATCAACTAGGAGCACCAATCTCAAAAGAGACTGACACACGCACAAGAACAACCTAGCAATAACTCACAACGATTCATTCAAAGGCTTCTATATTTGATTGAATAGGAATGAATAAACCAAAAACTTCATAAACGATATAACGAGTATCTCTCAAAATATTGGTTGAAAATCTAATGACCAAGTCGATCCTAAGGAGGAATTTATAGCCCAAAGTCCTCCAAATAAAAGATTAAAAATAATCCTAAAAATATTAAAGATGAAAAGATACATTTAGAAATTTTAGAGCTTTAAAGGTATTAAAACAAAATAACTAGAAGCTTTTAAAGACTTCAACTCGTGTCTCCTTTCCTTCCTCACACGTATATGACCTCTCCTTTATGGTCTTCATGGATGGAATGATCATCAATGTGACTAGGGAAAACCTAGAAACAAAAAGATCACCAATGGTCTCCTTGGAAGCTAAGAATTCCAAAAAGCTAGAAACATCCTATTGAATGGTTCTTGCTTTAGATCTAGTGATAGATTTTTCCATTGTAGGTGATGGTAATGGTTGAGACTCCTTCTGCTTCTATATTATTGCTCTTGATCTAGTGAAGTAGGAGGTGTTGTGGATTGTCCCTCATCAATAGCTTTATGTAACTTTATATGCATCACACGGTGTTTTCTATTTTCATAATAATTGATTAGGTTTAGTCATAACTATGTCATACTAGACAACATGAGCATCAGGTGGTGCTTTCTATTTGTTTACATCATACAATATCACCACAATTTGGATAATAACATACCAAGTATACTAAATCATCCTTTCGACCCCAATCAATCCTACTCTAGCATACAGGTGTTGATGATGAAAGATTTAAGCACAAATGAAGTAGTTTGATACACTAACAAATGAATTGATCATATATCGAGTTGCTTGGTTTGGTATGGTGGTTTGGAATAAATAAAGTGAAAGTTTTGCAAGAGACTTCAAAGAACCTTGGAAGAGTTTGAAAGACAAGGAGTTTAGAGTGTTCAAACGACGAAGGCCTTGAAATGAATTCCAAGGGAACAAAGAAGTCAAGGCCGTACTTAAAAAGATTTCAAATCACTAAGAAGATCTTCTACGAGAGATTTACTCAAACAAGAAGATATGATCAAGTGAATATCTCAACCGGCCATTCAAGAAGATCTTACAAAGATCCTCAACCAAAAATCACGAAGATTTTCTCCTCTGGAATTGAATATTGTTACAACAAATATGAGAAGATCAAGGAGCGAGAGATCAACATGTTCTCAGGAGATGAAGATCCACAACGTCTATCTCATCTCAACCAAGAAGCAATCTTCATGGAGAAGAAGAGTGATCTCCAAACGGTCATCTTGCCAACGGGAAGAAGACCTCTCCATAGAAGGTTATAAATGAAGATGGTGTTGAAGATAAAATAGAAGCTTACACGGAAACATCAATAATCTTCAAGCGATCCAAAAACATCTTCATTCGATCAAATAGTTTTTCTTTCTCTCTTTCCCTAAAAAGCTTTATCCCCTAGAGAGAGATAAAACTCGAGAGCTCCATTGGCTTATCTAAAGAGTGTTATACTCGAGTGTGTGTTACTCTGCGAAGTAACTAGGCTATTATAGCAAGGTTAAGAGTTGGATCTAGATCGTAGGATTGACTACAGTGAGAGAAGAACGTGATTTCTTCTAGTTTGTATCTAGGACTCTTTGAAGCTGATAATATATAGTTAGATCCTAAGGCTATACCTTGGGACGGAGAGTAGGCTATTTAGAGCCAAACTTCGTAAACATATCCTTGTGTCGATCTTTTACATTCCGCACTATATCTTGTTTTATTGTGACTAACTTTGTTTTGTAGGAGTACAAAGTCAAGGCCCTTGAAAGTTTTTTCAAAGCCCTTGAATTCAAAGTTTCACAAACAAGTCGGATCGACATCAAGGCCCTTGAAATTTGTTTCAAGGCCTTGAGATTGGTTTTGTGAAAAGTTCCCATACTCTATCCAACCCCCATTCTAGAGTATCTTTTATCCTTTTTATTTACCTATCGGTTCTTCAATTGGTATCAGAGCTAGACTCACATATATTGATTTAACCATCAGTGAGAATAATTATGAATCCTGTAGGTGATGGATGATTTGCTCAAGGAAGATCCTCATCTCGACCACCACTCTTCTGTGGCAACAACTTTGCTCATTGGAGAGCACTTATACGTCTGTTCATTATTGATCAGGGCATGGAACTATGGAACATTATTCAGAATGGCCCCAAAGTCCCAACTACAATAGTTGAAGGTGTCCAAGTCCCAAAGAAGGAAGCTGACTTCACACAAGTTGACTTGGACAGTGTGTCAAAGAACAACAAAGCAATGAACCTACTCTACTGCGGATTAGATGCCAACGAATTCAACCGCATCTCATCATGCAAGAGTGCAAAGGAAATATGGGGCAAACTCGTTGTCACTTACGAAGGAACAAGTCAAGTCAAGGAAACAAAGATTAGAATCTTCCTCGGACAATACGAGCTATTCAAGATGAATCCAAATGAAACATTCAAGGAAATGTTCACAAGATTCACTGAGATCGTGAACAACTTGGACTCACTAGGAAAGATCTTCACAAATGAAGAAAAAGTTAGGAAGGTTATAAGGAGCTTACCTAAAGCTAAGTGGGGACCAAAGATGACTGCCATTGAAGAAGCTCAGAATCTCTCAACTCTTCCTCTTGATGACCTCCTTTGAAAACTCATCACACATGAAATGGTTCTTGGTGAAGAAGATGGAGAACTCCCATCCAACTCTAAGAATTTGACATTAAAATCAAGAAAGGATTAATTACCATCAAACGAGGAAGATAGTGATTATGATGAAGAAGAAGATGCAATTTCCATGATCTCTAAGGGTCTTGCGAGAATTCTCAAGTTAAAGAAACAATCTGCAAACAATAGAGAATATCCACGAACATCAAAACCCTGAGGTAAGTTTTCTAACTCTAACAAGAAAACTAGAGTGCTGACTTGTTTTGAACGTGGTGAAACAGATTATCTTGTGAAGGATTGTCCACAAAAGAAGAGGACCAACTTCAAGAAAAATGATCGAAAGAAGAAAGCCATGATAGCTTCATGGAGTGATTCAGAATTATCAAATGAATCAGAAGACGAAAAAGAACAAGCAAACTTGTGTCTCATGGCCGATCAAGAAGAAGATTAAGATCTATATGTTGACAATGTGGTAAGTACAATTATGTCTCAACCCGAATCTGACCTGAAAAAATTCCTTAAAGATATTATTATATGTGACAAGGAACATAGAATAAGGATAAATTCTTTAAAAGAAAAGCTTCTTGAACAAGAAAACCAACTAAGTGAGATGTCTTTGGAAATTGAAAATCTTAATATAGAAAAAGTGGACCTTGATGACAATATCAAGGCCTTGGAATCGGAAAATGCGATTCTCAAGGACAACCTCTCCTCTCTTCATCGAAACTATATCGTTCTAGAGAAAGAGAAAGTTGAATAAACTTTGACGTTCAAAGACCAGAAGGCTGAACTTGTTAAGTTTACTCGT
The DNA here is from genome assembly GCA_033239125.1 of Fagopyrum homotropicum. Lineage (NCBI taxonomy): Eukaryota > Viridiplantae > Streptophyta > Magnoliopsida > Caryophyllales > Polygonaceae > Fagopyrum > Fagopyrum homotropicum. The sequence goes on from BSWB01000008.1 coordinate 70,717,854, forward strand.
TCAAAAGCTAATATTGAGAGAATGATGGGTGAACAACAGTCCTCCCAGAACAAAAATGGTATAGGTTATCATAGGAGCTTTCCTAGAAAACCTACTACCACTTTTGTCAAAGCCAAAGGAAGTATTAATACGCGTACTTGCTTTTACTATTGTAAAAAGGGTAATGTTAAATCTACATGTCCATATAGAAGAAATGATCCTTATATTATTAGAAACACCTATCCTTTATGTTTAAGGAAACAGGTCAAACAAATATGGGTTCCTAAAGGTACTAGACCACCAAACATGATCGAACCTCAATATGGACCAAAATATGCCATTTGGTCAACCCGGAAAGTTTGATGTTTGCTGTTTTGCAAGATATCACCAAGGTAAAGGAGCATAAATGGATTTTAGATAGTGGTTGCTCAAGACACATGAGTGGAAAAAGCTCACTATTCTCAGATTTAAAGAAGCAATCATCTGGAACCATTACGCTTGGTGATAAAGGAAAGTGTGACATTATTAGCTTTGATAAAATGTGTTATAACTCATCTAACTTCATTGATGATGTATATTTGGTTGACGGGTTAAAGTATAATCTGCTTGCATCTCTAAAAAATGTGATAAGGGCAACAAAGTATTGTTTGATTCTGAAAAATGTGAAGTTCAAGACAAAAAGATGGGTGAAATTGTGCTTACTATTCCTAGATGTAACAATGTTTATTCTATGAGTAATAACCAAGTTTCAGGAACTAAGCTAAAATGTCTCAAGGCCTTGACTGATGATCCAAGGCTTTCGCATAGAAGACTTGGTCACGTAAGTATGCACACAATGTAGAAGCTACTTGCAAAAGATTTGGTACGTGGATTGCCAAACCTAAATTTCAAGGTAGATGAACTATGTAAAGCTTGTACACAAGGTAAACAAACAAGAGGTTCATTCAAACCTAAGAAATTTGTAAGTTCTTCTCGACCCATTGAACTCTTACATATGGATCTTTGTGGACCTATGCGTGTCAAATCTCCCAGAGGCAAGCAGTATATCCTTGTGATTGTGGATGATTTCTCTCGTTTTCCATGGATTTCTTTCCTACGAGAAAAATCTGAAGCATTATTTGAGTTTTCAAAATTATGTAAGGAGTTATAAATTTGAAAAACCTACCAATCGATTCATATAAGAAGTGATCATGGTAGAGAATTTGATCAACTAAAGTTTGATTTGTTTTGTGCAAAATATGGTATTTCACATAACTTTTCAGCTCCTAAAACTCCTCAACAGAATGGAGTTGTGGAACGTAAGAACCGCACTCTTGAGGATATGTCTAGGACGATGCTTTTAGAAAATAGTTTGCCAAAACGTTTTTGGGCTGAAGTAGTAAACCCTACAAATTATATTTTGAATAAATGTTTAATTCGCCCTATTTTATGAACTCTTTAAAGGAAGAAAACCAAATAATTCATATTTCAAACCTTTTGGATGTACTTGCTTTGTTCATAACAATGACAAAGATAACCTTGGGAAATTTGATGCACGTAGTGATGAAGTAATATTCATTGGATATGCTTCAAATAGCAAAGCCTATCGTGTCTATAACAAACATACCAAAATTGTTGAGGAAAGTATCCATGTTATTTTTGATGAAAGCAATGATGGTACTTTGAGTGAGAGTTTTGCAGATCTAAATCTAAATCAACGAGAAAATCACAATTCGGATGAAGATGAAGATCCTAAAGATCAAAAAAAGAATATGCAAGAAAAGATTCAAGATACCGAAGAAAACCCTCAAAGCTTTGGATCATAGCTTCAAGACCTTGAAACAGAAAACTGCGATGTCAGAACTCCGGTTCAAGGGCTTGAAACTCAACTTCAAGGCCTTGAGATAGGATCCAAGGGCAATATATCAACGGTACCTGAATGTAGTCAAGCATATGATGCTCAACCTTCAGGATCTACTCCATCTTACAAACACAGAAAATTTCAACATTCTTCATACCATCCACAAGAGAATGTGATCTCAGATCTAAACGCTGGAGTTCAAACTCGATCTAAAGTGAATAATCTATGTGCTTTCTCCGTGTTCGTGTCTCTTATCGAGCCAAAGAATTATGTTCAAGCTCTTCAAGAACCCGATTGGATCATTGCCATGCAAAACGAACTAAATGAGTTTGAGAGAAACAAGGTTTGGACTCTTACTTCAAGACCAAAGCATCAATCTGTCATCGGCACGAAATGGGTTTTTCAAAATAAGTTGTATGGAAGTGGCAAAGTCATACGAAATAAAGCACGACTTGTAGCACAAGGCTATAACCAAGAAGAAGGTATTGATTATGAGTAGACTTTTTGCTCTGGTTTCCAGGTTAGAAGCCATACGTATGCTACTTGCATTTGCATCTTTTATGAGCATAAAACTTTTTTAAATGGATGTAAAATGTGCTGTTCTAAACGGCTTCTTGGAAGAAGAAGTCTACATTGTTCAACCTCCTGGTTTTGAAAATGATGAATTTTCGGATCACATTTTTAAATTGGACAATGCTCTATGGTCTTAAGCAAGCTCCTCGAGCTTGGTATGAAAGATATTCAAAATATCGTCTTGAAAACAAATTCAAAAGAGGTTTGATTGATAAAACTTTATTTATCAAAACCAGAGGCAACGATATATTAGTAGTACAAATCTATGTTGATGATATATTATTCGGTGCTACTAATGATTCCCTTTCCAAGGAATTTTCAAATATTATGTGCATGAAATTTGAAATGAGCCTAATGGGTGAGCTAAATTTCTTTCTTGGACTTCAAGTTACACAAGCAAAGAAAGGAATTTTTCTCAATCAAAGCAAGTATACTAAGGACTTTCTTAAGAAGTACAAAATGGATCAATCTAAGGTTGCAAAGACTCCTATGAGTTCAACACTTTCGCTTGACCATGACAAGGATGGAAAAAGTGTAGTACAAAAAGAGTATCGAGGTATGATCGGTTCATTGCTGTATTTAACTACTAGTCGACCCGACATTATGTTTAGTGTGTGCATGTGTGCAAGATTTCAAGCTGATCCTAAAGAGTCACACTTGATAGCTGTGAAAAGCATTTTTTGGTATCTCAATGGCACTAAGGATCTAGGGTTATGGTACCCACGTCAAAGCTCGTTTCACCTTGTTGGCTATTCAGATGCAGACTTTGCAGATTATAAGGTCGATAGGAAAAGCACTTCTGGATGTGGCCAATTCTTAGGGTCATCCCTAATCAGTTGGCACTCCAAGAAGCAAAATTTTGTCACCCTATCCACAACCAAAGCCGAGTATATAGTTGCGGGAGCTTGTTGTGCACAAATTCTATGGATTTTTCAACAACTTTGTGATCTTGGCTTTGACTTGAAAGGTATTCCCATAAAATGTGATAATACTAGTGCTATTTCTATAACCGAAAATCCTGTGCAGCATTCAAGGACTAAGCATATTGATGTAAAGCATCACTTCATATGTGATCATGTTGAGAAATGTGATGTTTCGATCTCTTTTATATCTAATAACTTGCAGCTTGCAGATATCTTTACTAAGCCTCATCCTGAGGAACAATTTAATTTTATTAGATTGAAGCTTGGTGTGTTAAACAAGGAAGCATTAACATAGGGGGAGTAAATCATTTTATTTGTTCCTACGTATGCAACCCAATTAATGTTTTCAAGGGTCTTGAAAGGCAATTTAAGGGCCTTGAAACACGTTTCAAAGGGTAAATTAAAATACGGATCAATTAGGAATTCATATTTTTTAGATATGCAAATTTCTAGTTTTTTAAGAGTTTTCTTTAAAAGGGATTTTAAAAGGCTTTACTTTCAAATTCAAAGAATTTTGAAAAGTGGTTACCAAAATTTACGGAAAGAATTTTAATCAACAATGATTCTCCCAAGATCTTGAATTTCCAATATCTTAGTGATCTTACGTTGATGTGACTTCTTCCCTTAAATACCACTTCTCTTCTTTCTTTATCTCTTCCCTTTCGTATTCTCTTTGCAAACTCTGTGCTTTACTCTTTCAATTTTCACAAACCCTCTTCATCTTTCTCTCAAAAAATTCTCATGACATCCAAGATATCTTCAGTTGATAAGGTAACATCATCAGCCCCCAAGAGACACAGAGTGGTTCAGATTTCCTCCGACTCAGACACTGACTTGAGCTCAGGGCCGGATTCAAGCTCCAGTGCTCTAGTTCTTCTGAATGACACTGAAATTTTTGCCAAGATGGGCCTTCCCTCACACTAGTTTGGAAGTTAAACATCCGTCAAGAAGTGGCTGACTGAGTTCCAAGAACGACATGAATTCATGTGTGAACTTGTCGATAGAGAACTCTTCACATGCTTTTCTTACCAGGGCTTGAAGTGATCCAAGCAAGCTCTATCTGGATAATGTTCAACCCAAGACAAGTCTCCATCCTCAGATTAACCAAGTTTTTCTACATCAACTTAACCGCCAGAAGAGAAAGGGGAGAATGGGTTTTGGACTCGATTGTCAAAGCTGCCAATAGCATCAAACCCTTAACCGAAGAAGATGGACAAGCTACCACAAAGGATGCTGACCAGGTCATGACAAAATGCCATAAGATTGCCAAAAACCGTCCTATTTGCCAACCATCATCTGAGGATCAAGACATTCTGAATATTGAAGAATTTGGAGTAGTATAGAAATATGATAAGAATTCTGATCAGAGGCGAACATACCTTTCTCACAAAGAACTTGACCTCGTTCATGTTCAAAATCGTTGGAGGAAAATGTGTTTGAAGGAAAATTTTGAGAAAGGGAGCTCATCTAGTTGGTATAAAAAATGAAGCTCTCGGGATGTCCATGATTGTCAGGGCCCTTGATTCTGATATCAAAGGCTTCTTTTTTGAAAAAACTTAATTGTTTTGTTGTTTTGTGAAAATACTCTTTTTGCTTGGGTTGTAATGTTTTAAAACTCATGTGCTTTAACTCTTTTTGTCCCTTTTTGAAAGACAAAAGGGGAGAAATGAATGTGATCCGACATTCGATATTCTGCATTATGCATTTTAGGTTTTGATAGTCATATATGCATCGCTAACCTTACAAATGCAGGTACGAAAACATTTGTGTTGTCTTCCATCAAGGAGGAGATTGAAAACTTCACCTTGATTATAAAGTTATACAGGTGTTGATGATGGAAGATTTAAGCACAAATGAAGTAGTTTGATACACTAACAAATGAATTGATCATATATCGAGTTGCTTGGTTTGGTATGGTGGTTTGGATTAAATAAAGTGCAGGTTTTGCAAGAGATTTCAAACGACCTTGGAAGAGTTTGAAAGACAAGGAGTTTAAAGTGTTCAAACGACAAAGGCCTTGAAATGAATTCCAAGGGAACAAAGAAGTCAAGGTCGCACTTAAAAAGATTTCAAATCACTAAGAAGATCTTCTACGAGAGATTTGCTCAAACAAGAAGATATGATCAAGTGAAGATCTCAACCGTCCATTCAAGAAGATCTTACAAAGATCATCAACCGAAAATCACGAAGATTTTCTCCTCTGGAATTGAATATTGTTACAACAAATATGAGAAGATCAAGGAGCGAGAGATCACCGTGTTCTCAAGAAATGAAGATCCACAACGTCTATCTCATCTCAACCAAGAAGCGATCTTCATGGAGAAGAAGAGTGATCTCCAAACAGTCATCTTGCCAACGGCTAGAAGACCTCTCCATAGAAGGTTATAAATGAAGAAGGCATTGAAGATAAAATACAAGCTTACATGGAAACATCAATAGTCTTCAAGCGATCCAAAAACATGTTCATTTGATCAAATAGTTTTTCTTTCTATCTTTCTCTAAAAAACTTTATCCCCTAGAGAGAGATAAAACTCGAGAGCTCCATTGGCATATCTAAAGAGTGTTATACTCGAGTGTGTGTTACTATGCGAAGTAACTAGGCTATTATAGCAAGTTGAAGAGTTGGAGCTAGATCGTAGCATTGGCTACAGTGAGAGAAGAAGGGGATTTCTTCTAGTTTGTATCTAGGACTCTTTGAAGCTGACAATAGATAGTTAGATCCTAAGGATATACCCTGGGACAGAGAGTAGGCTGTTTAGAGCCGAACTTCGTAAACATATCCTTGTGTTGATCTTTTACATTCCGCACTATATCTTGTTTTATTGTGACTAACTTTGTTTTGCAAGAGTACAAAGTCACGGCCCTTGAAAGTTGTTTCAAAGCCCTTGAAATCAAAGTTTCACAAAGAACTTGGATCGACATCAAGGCCCTTGAAATTTGTTTCAAGGCCTTGAAATTGGTTCAGCGAAAAGTTCCCATACTCTATCAACCCTCCCCCCCTTCTAGAGTATCTTTTATCCTTTTTATTCACCTATCGGTTCTTCCATAGGCATCTTAAAATCTGTACAATCATCTTCATTTTCCCTTATATGTCTCAACTTGGATGACTAATCTAAACATCATTCATTCATGCATTGAAGAATGCAATGCTTTAAAAGATAGATTTAATCTAGTAAAGTCTAAACCACCAATATTGAGATAAAACCAACATGGATAAATGATACATCCGGATTTAATCCCTATTATATGCTACTAATCATGCTTAGTTTCCCTTCAAATCATGAATACAACACTAAAGCAATACTAATCTAGCATGATTTAAGGATTTCACCTAAAACCTAGCAAGAGACCTACTCACTCATCATAAATGATAACATTATAAAAACATAAAAAAATTCTATGGTTGGAAAATAGACAAGAAAATAGAGAATTAGGAAGAAGAATGGACGAACTTGGCCTTACCAATCAAAAGTTATGAGCAAAACAAGTTGAAGTAGTGAAGAACTAGCAAGAACAATTGAAGAAGTCCAAATCTTCTCTTGATTGATCCAAATTATCGGTCAAATCTCTTTGAAATCAAGAATCTAGATCCAAAATAGTAACTAAGTGTGTAGTCTGAGATGCGTATGAAGGCTTGATACTAATAGATACCGTCAATATGCTTATATAGGCATCTAAAATTGCGGTCCCCCTTGGATGCAAGTTGAGCAAGTTGCAAAGTTTGTTAGGATGAACATCCTAGAAGTAGCTGATGCCGAAAGTCGGCAGAGGCTCCCTCAAGTGATCTTTACACTTTGTTTGAGTTTTTTCTCCTAAGCATCGAGTTTCTCCACGGACTTAGTCCATGACTTCTTTGATTGAGTGATTTTTCTTTCTCTCTCGGGTTATGTTGTCTTCCTTTCTCGAGTGACAAGGTAAACTCGAGAGAAGTTAAGAATTGTGGATTTTGGTCTTGCTTTCCCAAGTGAAAAAGTACTCTTTGCTCGAGTGACATATCACTTGAGGTTCACTCGGGGAACTTGAATCCTCTACACATCAATGTCTTCCTTGGTCGAGTGAGATGTCTCTTCTCTCGAGTTTTTTTTGGCTTCTTTACTCGAGTTTTGAGTTCACTAAAGAGAAGTTGACAATTTCCTCTCCTTGGCTTCTTTGCACGGGTTTAGCCTTCCTCTTTGCTCGAGTTTGGCTTCACTTGATGTTCCTTCCTTGGAGTTTCCTTAGCTTCAATGGGTCATGTTTGTATCTTTGTTTGCCTTTCTTCCTTCATTTGCTCTTGATGTTGGTGATGGGTTGATGTATGATGCTTAGGATGTTTGAGTGACTATATATATTCATTTGAGCTCCTTTTTAGGGCAAAGTACCTACTACATAAAAGAAGGGAAGTAGAGATTTTTTTTAAAATTTTTTCTGCTCTAGCTATGATATGAATACCCAAACCGTGCAAAATACAAGTAAAATCACACAAAAATATATATCTAATAACGTAGCATGAATACATGCTATCAGGTAGAAATTCAACACATTAAGAAGAAGCAAGTTAATATGATCGCAATTCAACAATTCATACACTTATAAATCAAATCATTATAGGGATCAACCAATCAATAGATTAATAAAGAACTTAGCTAGACATAATTAAATGAAAAATAGAATTTACTGAAATAGAAAATTTCCTTAGATACTCGCAAATTGTTCGGTTTCAACGGAACAAGGTGAACCTTCAAACTACAACTACTAACTATGAAAAGAGAAATTGCTAGATCATAAGAGGTAAAGATGGTGCAAAACCCTAGGACTGATATATGTTTATATAGTGTCGGAAATGTGGTCTATATGGATACAAAATAATATCTAAGAAAAGATAGAATATAAATTTTTTTCTCGGATAAACAACGAAGACAAGACGTCTACCAAACGACATACAAACGGGATAACACGCAATCTAGGTTTTGGTTTAGATGTTGTTTGGGTTGTAACGCCCCAAATTTTAGGCGTGTTTTTGATATTTATTTTTCCGTATATTTATTGATATTTTTAATAGCCTAAATAGTTTTCGATAACATTTTTACCGTAAATTAATTGTAATGGGTATTTTTTTTATATATTTTTAAGTATACATATATTTCCGTATTTTGTTTCTCGAAAAAGTTCGGAAATATTTTTCGATCCGAAAGTCCCGTTCCAGTTTATTTCACCGAGTTTAGTTTATCTTATTTAATTTAATTTTACTTTATTCAATTTTAATTTAGTTAATTTCCTTTTTTTTCCCTAAGCTTTCCCTTGCCCGATTCCTTGGTCTTGGATGCGTGCACCAATTTCTGCTACCCTTTGCCACCCTAGCTAGCACTTGCACGCCTAGCCCGACTCCTCACTCACACTTCTCTCTCCCTCACTTGACACCATCTCTCGGACACTCAACCTCGCAGCCATATCTTCCTCACCTCAGCTCTAAACTCTCCATGTTCTCACGTCTCCTTCTATGTTCTCTGTTCTCTTACCCCTCGCTTGCTTCCGTTCATGGAGACCTAGAGAAGCACCTTTCCTCTCTTCCTCACACTGCAACCACCAACACCTTCACCCTCAACCATCATCCTCGCCCCATTCTACGCATCTGTACCTCCATTCTTTTGTCTTCCGGCCACTCGTTCGAGTAGACCGGATTTGCGCCACCTCATTTGCCAGTGTAGTCGATCGGGAAGCCCCAAAAAGCGCCTGCTTCACCTCAGCCTCCTCCGAGCAACCAACCTCCCGCCTATGCACCACTAGAAACAGCTGGACCCGTATAACCCCTCTCCTGCGCCCTTTGTAACTTCACCTCTCCTCTTCCTTCTTAGACTTCCCCTGTTACTCTCAGCCACACCACCTCTGTATTCTCCTTTCTTACACAAGCAACAGCCCTCCGGCCTCCCTCTGTTTCTCGAGCGCCCTCGCACTAGAGCAACCAACGCAGCCTCTCGAGCAGCCAACGCTTTCCTACAACGTGCTTCTTCTCTGCAACCGTGGGAATGAGGAATTCGATTTCTTCCACACACCGGAAACCTTGCCTCACCTCGCTCCACGCCTGCCCTGCCGGAGCCACGCAGCCCTCGGCGTCGGAGAAAGCCCTTGTGCTCCTCCCTGCCACCTGTGCTGCCTTCCCCAACGTGTCGCCTTTACCATCGGGTTAAAGAAATCCTTCCAATCTAGGGCCCGTCTACTTGGAGCTTATTTGTGTTTCATTTAGTTTATAAACCTTGAGTTTAATTTTTTTAGGTGTTTACTTGAGGATTGGTTTATTTCTCTACGAGTTTATTTGGGTTTATAAACCACTCAAAAATAAACTAAATCTCCCCCCTTAATTTTGGTATAATTACATAATATACCCATATTTTTATAATTACTGTTTTGACCCACATTTTTTAGAAGTTTGTATTTATGTCATCTACAGGAAATTAATTACATATATTGACCCGGTTTTACAATTTATTAATTATGCCCTTGTTGGATTAATTTTGGGTTATGGCTCAAAGATTTAATTGCGGGTTTTTTAACGTTGGGTTTTGAAAATGAGTTTTACCTTAGATCTATATATATATATTATATTACGATCAAATTTATCGTATAAGCTAAACTTGTTTAGTTTTGGTGTTAGGTTCGGAAGCGTCCCGATAAAGGCCCAACGAACCCATGTTCGACCATCCGTCGATCGTATTTCGCCTTTGACCTCGTGTGAGTATCTTCTTCCTTTTTCTAGTTATGTTTAGTGGTAGAATTATGCTAGGTTGGATCTAGCATAACTTAGAGTGAACGCCAAGTAGTGGCCTTGAACCTTAGGTTTGTTTGGATGGTTTATGAGCTTTGTTGAGTTATATTGGGTATAATCTTTGGATGATCTTCAAGACTAGGATTTTGACCTAGCATGCTTTGGTTGTGACCTCATATAGGTTTTGGTGACTAGAAGTCCGAAGGCTTCTAGCATATCGGTTAGTTATTGATAGTGTGCCTTGTTTGGCCAAGCGTTAAACGTCTTCTTGCGGGAAGCTGAGTGAGGATTTATTCGAGTTACCTTGGAGTGAGGTAAGTCTCCGGACTTACTTAGCTAGTATTTACGTATTAGATTGGTGTGTGACGTGGTGTGTGTTAAGTTTTGTTATAACCATGAAACCGGACTAGGACGACTTATATATGTATTCTTGGCCCAAGTGTATGCTTATCGGGCAGTGACATCACTGCCCAGTTCCCGAGGGAGACTGTGAGGTTCTCTGCGACCAAGCCATACACAGTATACGGGTGGGCACTGAACCACTCCATATGGTAATGAAAGATAATGTCATGAAAGATAATAACCGGTTGTGTGCAAGCATGCTTCATATGTTTATGCTTTCTTATCCGTGTATGTGCCTTTACCATTTGTCTATTACTTAGAATGTTAGCTAATAGTTTTATAGAGTCTTTATAGATGCCTTGCAGGTTAGGGATGTTGCCGAGTGATCTCATAGTAGTGAACAGGCGGGGTTCCCGTACATTATAGAACGGTATTGGGATTTTCATATTATCGTTATCTTTCGAACCTTGTTGTTGTTGTTTTGTTAGAACTCGGCTGGAGTCGTTCTTTCGTTTGTTTTTGGGACCATATCATTGCATTAAATATATTTCCGTTTTGCCTTTTATTTGTGCCTTGTTGCAAGATCCAATGAAATTGTTGTCAGGCTAAGGTTCGGGACCCATTGTGAGGTACTAGCTCGTGGCATCCCGAGTCCCGCGGATTTTCGGGGTGTTAAATGGGCCGAAATCTCAGTTGGGCCAGTGTTGGGTTGACACGAGCTAGAGATGAGGAAGAAACAAGGAGAAGACGGCATGGGTAACCGTCTAGATCTCGTCTAGCTCCTAGTCCACATGTGGTCTCGCTTTTTCCTCGCTACGGAGTTGAATCTTGTCTTGGGGACTTGTGTAACTTGATTCTTCAATCTTCAGTCTTGTATGACGCTTTTGTGTCTCCCATGTAGCACTTTTTTATGGTCATTAACTTAACCCAAATTCACTTCATTCCAAAAGCCCGGCGTAGTATCGATCGGACATGTATTGTAGATGTGAGTCCTTTGATCTTTAGATTTGTTGTGGTAGATATTATAGTCTTGTATGCATGCAAGGATGGGATGAGAAAACAGTCTCATTAGTGCAAGATGTATGTCTCTTTCGATTTGGATGTGTATAAGTAGGAGGGAGAGTACCATCAACCAGTTGAGAAGGTTGAGAAGTATACTGTTACGCTAGAAATGTGTAGCACAAAAGTCTTAAATTTATAACTCGATATAATTTCCTAACTCCAAGCAAACCCACAATGTATGGGTCGTTTTGTAGCAAGGATAGTATTCCGAGGTCGAACACAAATACTAAGGTGAAATCAAATCAAGCAAGTGATTATGGATAGTGCAAATCTAGTCTAAGAAAAAGGAAAGAAATAGAGAAATGAAAATCATGATATTTTTGGGTTTGGTTTTGTGGTGATCAAGCAAGGATCACAAATGGTGCAAGATTATAATACAAAACTAACGAATCAAGCTAGCACACAAATAAACAACACAAACACAAGATATGTGATCAAAGAGAGAAAAGCGGATTCTAGGGGTTAGGAATTTCGGTTATGGCTTTGGACTCAAGCTTCTAATCAACCTTGGACTAGCTATGGTAAGTTGGGAAGGAATGTTTCTCAAATGGGATCAATCACCGGGTAGGTCTCATGATCCACTAATCCCTCACCTAAGGTCCTATCACCGGGTAAGTCTCTAGGAGCCTAAGGTTGGGAAATCTACACAAACCGGATTGCTATCTAGGGGTCAAGCCTCTCCTTACCGGGTAAGTCTCGGGAAGGCTAGTCCTAAGCAACAATCCTAGCACACTCAGTCCAATAGCGGTTTGTGAGGCTCACTACTACCTAGAGTTCATCATCATTGATACCTAAGAGCGAGAATTACCGGGTAGATTTCTCCTCTCACTTAGTTTGCTAGCATTAGGTCACCCTAGGCTAAATTATGCTTAACAAACACTAGAATTTCAACAATCTAACATCCTAAAATTCAAATTTGTCAATACAAGTACAACAGAGAAAACCACGGGCCGATAATCCGAAACCACGACCGTGGTTAGGCAAGAACAAACCGTGGTGTGTAACAGAGGTTAGGTTTGAGCAAGCAAATCATCCAAATATACTTTTAAATCTATTCTATCATAGTCCAAGCCATAACAATCATTCCGTTACCCTAGAGTCACAACTATTTAACCAACAACATGCATTTTAACATTCAAACTCAACAAGCAAACATTCATGGCTTCCATAGCAAGAAAATGAAATGAAAGAGAAATAAAACAAGTAGAAACAAGAAACTTAGCTGAATATAAGTTTAAGAAAGACTTACAACCCTTCAAAAGAAAGTCCAAAACGTTCCTTACAAATCCTTCAAATGTCTTCAACTAAGGTCACTAAAAAATCACTCAAAAGCTATGAAAACTCTAAGATGATGTTGTTCCACTTCTTCCCAAAATGAGAGTGTTTTTCTTCCCCTCCAAGAGTAGCCTCCAATAGAATGAGGTTTGTGTAAGAGAGTTTGGGAGGGAATGTGTGTGTCAATCCCCTAGCAACAGCCTGCAGGACCACTTATATTCTCCACCAAGAGCAAGAGTCGGTTATGGAGATCATGGGACAGCTGTCACAACTGTCCAGAGAGAACCACGGCCAAAATTACGGGCGTGGTTCTGGCTCTGGACCGTGGTTTTGCATAAACAGCTCTGTTTTGATCGTTAAGCCATGAGTTGGTGCAAAGCATGCACCAACAAGGTCCTATGTGTTCTCCTTTGCTCCTAGCTTGCTTCTTAATGAGTCCGGAAGTGTGTCATCACGAGGAATGATCCTCGAATGTATCAATTAAGATCTAAAAGCTCCCCAAAATACCTACCAAACCAACAAGAGTTCGTGTAGACGTCTATCTCGACAATATGCATGAATTAAGCGTAAACGTCATGAACTAATGCCAAACCATGCATGAATAACGGGAAAAACTATCTAAATGAATGCCTAAACTATCGTCATAAATCGTGTTATCATATACTCATGAGAAGGGCATGAGTGTACAAATCGAACGAAGATTGCAGGATTTCATTTTAGAATGCAAAAGAGGCAAAACGGTAACTAGTACGGACACTACATGCTCATGAGATGGGTATGTTACCCGTCTCACTTCTTCTTTCGTATGGTGTCATACTCTTGGATCTGACACACTAATCGAGATGGTTAGGATTGGTCATTTAAAGGTTGTTTCACCCCGTACTATGTATGTCTTATCATGGAGCTACGACATGAAATATGTAACACCCCAAATTCTGAGAACTCGGGGAGCTACTGGTTAGGACCTCACAATGGGTCCCGACCATAGTTTGACAACAATTTTACTTGGATCTTACAACAAGGCACAAAAGTATTTAAAAAATTTGAAAACTGTAAACAATATATACATGGAGAATATGTATCAGCCTTACAAGAAACGCTACTAAAATGATGCATATGAAGAACAGAAGACATCCCCGTCCCCAACTAAATGAGTACGTGGACCCGGCTGACCATTTCCTCCGGATCTCTCTACAACTGTCTTAACCTGCAAGGCATCTACAAGCGGTATAAAACCGTTAGCTAACATTCTATGCATAAGTATAAAGGTAAAAGCACAAACACACAATATACACAATCAACATGCAACACTCAATCCTTTTTATTATCTTTAATTATGTGATAGGTTATTACTAATGATACTTATTTTGTGACACGAGGGATTCCCAAACCTTACCCCTGTCCCCGTTTACCAACGCGGAATGGTACTAATGCATCTGACCTTCTACCGGACTGGGCTGGTCGCAGGGAACCTCCTAGACTCTCGCAAGAGCTAGGAAGATGATGTCACGACCCGTTATCATACACTTGGGTCAATTACATAAATAATAAAGTCGGCCTAATCCGGTTTCGTTGTTTATCATAACTAACAAACACCACTCATACACATTACACTCATACAAGAAGCCAGCTAAGTAAGTCCGTGGACTTACCAGAATCAAATCTCGACTCTCTCTTAACCACCACTAAATCCGTAAGTGCAGAACTCAGTTGCCTGTCAGAGGAGGCACGTGGGTCAACACATTTCCCTGAATACTTATAAGTCTAAAACTCTTAAGATATACGATTCTATGTGTAGAAGTTATTACAGTGTTTATTTAAGGTAAAATGACTATTTTACCCTTAGTCCCGGAACTTCCAAAAACTCGGAATATGTACTTAAATTATAATTTGAGGCTAACTAACCATATTCTACTCCCTAGGATGATTTTAGGTAACAACTAGAAAAACTACCCATTTTCTATTTCCCGAAAAGTCACTAAAGTCCAACTACAGCTTTAAATATAAAATTCGAATAATCTTATAAAAATTCCGAAATAATTCCCTAAATCATCTATGATATCCCATCTACGCATAGGAGAAATAATTTCTTAAAACTGTTCAACCATCACTTCTACGAAAATTTCTAAAGTTGGTTACAACACTTAACAAGCAGCACACTGTCTTAACTTTGAAAAATCATAACTCCTAAACTACTCGCTGGATTTATCCCAAATTTTGATATGTTCTACTATAAAATCTTATCTATAATATATCCAAAATTCAGCTGCAAAGGAGATCAAAATCCTATTTCAAACTATCTCACAAAACCGAATTTCAGCATCACAGAAAAACTGCTTACGACTCAATCTTTGAAAAATCATAAATCCAAAACCACTCGCTGGATTCCTCTCAAATTTTAATATGTTCTACAACAATATGCCAACTATATCATATCCAAAATTCAAGCCCAACGGAGATCAAGAACGTATTCAAAACCATCTCACAACACAGCATCACTTGCTGTTTTCCCCAACACTCAGCAAATATATAAAAACTACATGAGGAGTCCAATTCGGAACACCATAACTCTCAAACCATAACTCCGTTTGTTCCCAAATGTTATTATGATCTACTATGTACTACTGACTACAACATATCCAAAATTCAGCAATAGAGGAGGTGTCTAACATACCAAAAACTGGACTCGAAAATGCCTGCTTGTCACTTCCTAAAAATTCAGAAAACAGCATGAATCTTTACTGCTCCTCTATGGCTGCTCTGGGTAGAATTAGGAGACATAATGGGCATTCATTAGACATGAAAGGTGTGGAAGGAAGTGCAAGGAAGCAAAGGGAATCTCCCTTACCCGATTCCAAACTCGAAGGGAAGTAAGAAGGTGAGCCAAGGCTGTTGTTGAGCCAGTTGTTGCACAGAAGAGGAGAGACTAGGAGTCTCTGTGTCACTCCAGATTGTGTGCACTAGAAAGGAGAATAACAACCTTTGTCTCCAGGAGGCGCACCCACATCAGGGATGTGCACACCTGTGGCGTGAATGAGGCGCAAGGCTGGGAGCGTCTGTATGCTTGAAAGCCGCTGCACCGCCAGGCTGGAAGGTTCGACGCTGCTGCAGAGGGCTGGAAGGCGTGACGCTGCTGCAGAGGGCTGGAAGGCTCGATGCTGCTACAGAGGGCTGGAAGGCGCGACGCTACTACAGAGGGCTGGAAGGCTCAACGTTGTGGTTCGGCATGTAAAGATGAGAACGCATGTTGTCCCGCTTCATTGCTGGTGTGCCAAGGCGACGTTGACGACGGCTACCGCACACCTAGGAGGCGTCGAAGATGGAGGAGAGGAGAGGCAGAAGGAAGGTCCGATTCTGCTACTGGTTCCTGCGTTCGAAAGCGGTTTAGGGTTTTCCCAGTAGTTGTCTCTCCCTTGCTGTGCGCATAACGTGGAAGCATCAATGAGGTGGCGACCAAACATCAAGCAAGGCTGCATGGAGGAGCTTGTCATGGGTCTTGTCATGGGCCTTGCCATGGTTTGTCTAATAGCCTTGTCATGCTTGTCATGGGCTTGTCATGTAAGAGTGATCTTGTAGGAGTATTTTAAGAAGTGATTTTATGTGATCAAAACTTCACATAAAATCATAGATATTGGTAAGAAGTATTTTATGTGACTAACTCTTTGCATAAAATAAAATAATTGAAAGAAGTATGGTGAAATTTGTATCATTTTATGGGAGTTATACTTTCACATAAAATGATAGGATTTATGTTGACTCTGAAATAACGGAATCTAAAATTCCGGGTATTACAAAATAAATCGTTAAAATCATAATATTTTCTAGAACTTGCATCGAAATGGTCATGAGATGGGCAAGCTTCCCGTCTTGTTGACCGTCTTTGCCCATCTCAACCTTGTCTTGTCCTCATCTACAACTTATGGCTTTCCCCAATTAATCCAGGTTTAATATTTTTGCTTCAGTATTTTTCGTCTAAATAGTCTTGAGATGGGCACAATGCATGTCTCCCCTCGTCTCGAGACCGTCTCTTCCTCGTTTTGAGCTACAACGTTTTGCTCTTAATTCCGCTGAAATAATTAATTCTTGCTCTTTTTTATCTTTTCAGGGAGGTTCCGTCGGGCATTAGACTTCGTCTTGGTTTCATCCTTGCTAGTTTCTAAGATTTCCTGTACACCAATAAAAACTTGCAAAGGATCATTAGATTTTAACATAAGAAAACAATCCTCATTAAATCCGACGTTAGTAACAAGACAAACATCATAATTAACAACCATATGTTTTTGGGCTTTAGGAAGAGTAAACTTTACTAATTCATCATAATATCTGAAGATCATGAAACCATCTCTCACGTCTATAAGAGGTCCAACTATATCAAGGAAAGAGCGTCCAACAATGACTGAAACAAAAGTCTCTCCTCGACATCAACCACAACAAAATCGACAGGTAACTCATACTTGTCTACCTTCACAATCACATTCTCAACTATCCTTGCAGAGATAGCAATAGGTTTGTCAACTAAGTTTAAAGTGAACTTAATCGACTTTATCTCACCTAAATAAAGAACCTTGCACAAAGTCAATGGGATTGCACTAACACTAGCGCCTAAATCACAAAGACTTTTTTTACTACAAAATTCAAAGGGATATATAAACTCCCTAGATCATCATCTCTCCTAACATCTTGTTCTTCAAAATGGCATTGCATTCCTTGGTCATTTCTATAGATCCTTCACTACTAAGAAGCCTCCTATTGGACAAAACACTCTTCATGTACAAACTTCGACATTTGCTTCAATGCATCTATGAGAGGGATCTCCACGTAGAGCTTATGGATCATCCTCAAGAATTTTCCAAAGTCGTCATCTAGCTTCTTCTTATTATGTTTTCGGGAAAGGAAATAAGGGGCTTATAAATGAGAGGGTGTATGGGTACCTCAATTTGGTCGATTCCACATCATCTTTCTTTTCAACTGCCTTCATTGACCTTCTCATAATGATCAACAACTACAAGGTTGGAAATCTTCTTTCCACTCCTCAAAGTGATAACACAAACTCCTCCAGGATTATTCTCATTAGTTGTAGTAAGTTTGCCTTGAGATTTTTCCATTTGTTGAGCTTTTATGGCAATTTGCTTCTCTAGCATTTTATGTAATTTTCCCAAAGTATCAAAATGTGGTCTCTAATTGGCTAAAACTAGCCTACAAAGCCTATTACGAGTTCCGTATCTCTCCAATGGAGGAAAATATAGACCGTTGGGATTTCACCAATTGTTCCAACAACTTCTCTTGAGTGGGTTTAGAAGGTGCCGGAGTAGGAGGGTGTGGAGGAAAGTTCCCTCTTGGTTGATATTGTTGTGGAAAATCCTTTATTGATGATTGGAAAGGAAAGCTTTGTTTAATCAAAAGGTTTCACCAAGATTATTTTTGTTGCAGATGTACTCCTTTTTACATCCCTTATAATTCACTTCCTCCATGGGCTCATGTTTAGCCATCTTCATAAGGGATCTAACATTTTTATCTATCTTGTCGATCCTATCGCATCCCTAATGTGATAGGCTTCTCTCTTCTTATTCCTTCTCTTGGAGTACTTCCTTGTATGCTCATCAACAATAACAATATAGTATCTTATCTTCTTCTTCATTCTAGTAAAATAATGGCCATTAGTAGTATCAACAATATTCCTTGCGGTATCATCTAAACCACTATAAAAATACTCAAGTAATGCCTCTTTTCCAAAGCCATAACGGAAACATGAATGCAACAATTCTATAAATGTTTCCCAAGAAATATTTATATTTTCACCATCTTTTATGTTAAAATGTGAAATCTTATCTCTAATCTTAGAAGTTTTATGAGGAGGGAAATATTTACTAAGAAAAATCTGTGTTTAACTCATCCTAAGTAGCAAATGTACTTGTAGGCTCGTTTTAAAGTCAAGTAGCATTCTTACCTGTCAAAGAAAAAATGAATGCCCTCATCCTCAAAACGTCAACAAAAAGATCCTCATACTTTAGTGTGCTCGTGACATTCTCAAAATTTCTCAAGTGCTGATGTGGACTCTCATGTAGTAGACTCCGAATTGATCATTTTGGATCAACCTAACAATACCCGTCATGAGGCTGTAATCTCTTGATCTTATAGTTAGGAGCGTCAAAGCATGGTTCGGAATGGTCTGTCTTTGATCCATCCTAGCATCCAAAGTCATGTGAATGCGAACTAGTACAATAATTATCAAGGCGGTGAGTCTAGCTATCTCTACCTCTTGAATCAGCACATGAAGAGGGTTTAATGTTGGTTCGGGTATAATGCCGCGATTGTGTCTTGTCTTTCAAAAGCTCTTTAGTTAGCCTTTTTTCCTGCAGAGTGTACGTTCAAGTTCATTGTCAAAAGGGACAAGTTTTCTTGGATCAAACACTCTTCACATTCAACAAACTAACTTGCGAGGCAACCACAAAAAGGAAACAAAGATTATTAATAATAAGAAACTTAGAATAATCGGCTATTAGAAGCAACCAAAACTATCTAGAATGGCGTCAAAAACTTGATGATCCTAAAACCTAACCGCAAGTATGACTTCATCGGTCGTAGTATATCGAGAGTCGGATTCACATGGACTACGTCTGATTTAGAAATTGGTAACAATCAATTATTCTAAGTAAATAGGGAAGAGAAAGGGATAGAAATATCTATTCTGAAAGTGTTTTCAGATTGTCAAAAGCACACAATCAAAAATTATTATAGTTATAGAAATAAGGAGGGAAGCAATCTAAGGAAGCATGTTTCACCACTGTAATGAATTAAGATAAAAGCATGTATATGAATATTATGAACATTGATCAACGAATATGCACTTAACTATCAAAAGATATCCATTACCATGGTTAATTAAAGGCCGTGTTCAACCCATCTTGAAGACGCTCCCATAGTTGCAACATAGTCAGGATCCTTTATAACCTTATATGCAGTCTTCTCTATTGCCTTTATGTGATTGGACTAATTATACATTGACTTATTTTACTTAAATTTTAACTAATTGCAGATTTAACAAATTAACTAATTAAATTATATATTTTCATATATTTACCGTAAACAAAAGATATCAAATCTTCTTCTCTCTCTTCTCTGGTGTCGTTCACTACGTCTATTGGCAGAGACGAGACCTTGCTCCACCTGAAACGAAATTCCGGCGCCGTTGTTGACAAAACGTTTACCTCTTCACCCCGTCTCGACTTTGAATACCGCATAGTAGAAACATCAAAACCTAATTATTTTCAACTTTCAACCTCCATGTTTGCACTCTAATGGCACATTGGGTTTCAAACTTTTGTAAATTTGAAATGTTCAAGTATATGAAGTAAGGTTATGTAAAATTTCAAATTACAATTCAAAAAAGAATATAGTACTACATGATTTTACTGATAAAGAAACGCTATTTATTTTGAAGGCCCATACATATTAACCAGAACTTCACTTGAACATATTGAACTTCAATTGAATCTAAATTCTCAATCAATAGATTCAAAAATTAGGGTTCGATGTTTCCTACTAGTGCTATTCGAAGTCGATACGGGGTGAAAAGGTAAAGGTTTTGTCAGCAATGCTGCAATGAAGGGATTTCGTTTCCGTTAGAGCAAGGTCTCGTCTTAGGCAATAGTTGCGGTAACGAAACCGGAGAAGATCGAAATAAAGAGGAAAACAACGTTTAGAAGAAGATAGATAAAAAGATTTAATATCTTTTGTTTACGGTATAATATATGGAAACATATAGTTTAATTAGTTAATTTGTTAAATCAGCAATTAGTTAGAATTTAAGTAAGATAAGCTAATGTATAATCTGTCCAATCACACAAAGGCAATAGAGATGGATGCATACAAGGCTATAGAGGATCCTGATTGGTTGCAGCAAGCATAAGAAAAACCCATGAAGAAGTCCTCGAAGTAAAAGGTAGATATCATCCCTTAAACCAAGTTCTTCACAATCAATCTAAAAAAATCAGAACGTTCTCACATAAAACTAATTTTATTTAAATTTCCAAAATAAACGTTGTAACATCCGGAAATTTTATTTCCGGAAGTCGAGGTGTTTCCGATCTTTTCCGCGTCGGTGGCTTATTTCCCGCAGGCACATTTGCTTAGTACGAGTTTTAACGCGGGAGAGGGGTTCCTTTTTACTTTCCGACCATGGAAAGAGGAGTGAGGGGACAAGGAGGCTGACCCTTGGGATATCCCACCTCTTTTGTCAGCTCATTACTCTCTCCTCTATTCCCCATTTCACTTTTACGTTCTTTTCTCCTCTTCCACTTCTCTTCATCCTTGTTGCTTCTCTTTTTCTTCTCCTTGGAAGAGTGGTGTGTGGAAGCTGCAGCTTGAGCATTCCGGATCTGTAGTGGTAAGTAGTCTTCTTCCCTCTTCCTCATGCTGCTTGTATTCTCTTCTTCCTCTTCTCTTCACCTCCACGGCTAAGGAGGAATCTTTTGAAGGTAGATCTAGTAAACCCTTGCATGTCCCTTTCTTTATCTCGTTTAGGTCATGGTGAGGAAGCTAAGACCTGTGGTGAAGATTTGGAGGAGGCCCAGTAAGAGAAGGTGGCACTAGGAGCAAAGAACTAGTCGAAGAAACGAAGAAGACGATGTTTCTACTGCTTGACCGCGGGGGCGGATCCACAGAGGCGCGGGGGCGGATCAAGGCCACCGCAAGGGCGGCCAGAACCACCGCAAGGGCGGCCATCAGGCGCAGGGGCGGCGCCAGGCTTTCGCAGGGGCGGCGACAGGGTCCGCCGGGAGCGTCAGCTTGCTTCCGCTGCTGCGTTTTCTTCACCAGTAGGTTCCTCCTTCCCTTTCCTTTCGTTCCTTCCTTAGACCCTTGATGTATCTAGTTAGAAGCATGCTTAGGATGGACCTAGGACTTGTGAGAATGCCATATAGTGGTTGCTAGGCTTGGAGCCCTTATGGCTTGGTGTGGATGATGATCTTGAGTGTTGAGCATGTTTGTCTTCTTAACCTAGTTGCTTCTCCTAGACGGTTGTTTTTGATCATGTCCTTAGGTTGTATAGGTTGTTGTGAGTTTCCCTTGCTTGTTGAGAGTATCATGAGGACCTTGGACCCTAGGATGCATCCCTAGTTTGAGAGTTGTGGGATCTTGCTTAGATCACTAGAATGAAATCTATGACTTCATGAGTGTGGACTTGTATTGATAAGTTTATTCTTGTTTGAGCAGGTTGTGTGCTTCCTCTCTAATAAAGCTAGAGTGTTGTGAGTTGAGAGACGAGGTAAGTCTCCGGACTTACTTAGCCGTATTCGTCGTATTAGATTCATTGCGTGCTTGGTGGTGTGTGATTTATCGCTTTTGTTATAAATTATAACCGGTAATAGGACCAACGACCTTTATTCTACTTTGGCCCAAGTGTATGATAACGGGCGGTGACATCACTGTCTAGCTCTTGCGAGAGCTAGGAGGTTCTCGGCGACTGGCCCATGCTGGTTAGACGGTCAGAGGCATCAAAACCGTTCCATTGCCGGAAGAAAGGACCGAGGCGAGTTTCGGGAGATTCTCGTGTCACAAAAGAAGTTGAACTAGAACGGGATACGACCTAATAAATAAAGCTAAATAACTGGGCTTATTTGTGGAGCATGTTTATATGATGTGATTATATATGTTTGTGTTTGTTCCTTCACCATGTCTTTAATGCTTCGAATGTAGCTAACAGTTTTAAACCGCTTGTGTAGATGCCCCGCAGGTTAGGGACGCCGCCGAGTGAGGTGGAGGAGTGGGCAGCCGAGGGTCGCCGTACATTATAGGAGGGGGCATTTTTGGGATATTGTCGTTATGCTTATGTTGGATTATGTTTCGTTGTACGCTTTCGGAATTATGTCTTGTGTAGTTTTGTGTCATTTTGAGGACTCGGCTGAGTTTCCACGTTGTACCCTTTACTTTTCCGTCTTGCATACATTATAAACGTTTTTGAGTTATTGAGCCTTTATTTGTGCAATGTTGGAAAGGTCTAGTGAGATTGTTGTCAGGCGAAGGGTCGGGACCCATTGTGTGGTCTCGCCCGTAGCATTCTGATATCTTTTGGATTCGGGGTGTTACAAACGTCATTCTCACGAAGGTAAAAAATGGATAAGAATGAAGGACATTAAGAAGAAACTTAGCTAGACATAGAGAGAATAATGTATAAATCCATAAAGAGAAACTTCTATTAAAACTCAAAATGATTGGTTCAACCACAACGAGGTGAACCTTCAACGGAACGATGACTACAAATATGAAAACTACCTTCTAGGGTTAACTTTGGATGGAAGAGGATGCTAAACCGTGGCTGATACATGTTATTATGTAGGGTACAAATCGGATCTTACAAGATATATTATTTCCTAATTGAATATAAGATCGTAAGATTTTATCTCATAATATTTTGCAAAGTCAAGACGACCATGAAACGGGGATGAGATGTGTAGGATAGCCCGTATCACTCCATCTGGCAGCCCATCTAGCACTTGGTTTGGGCTTGGATATGGATGTTAGGTTGGTTGTGGAACGAGGAGTCAAACGGATTGAGACGGTCAAAGTGATTGTTTCATGCCCGTGTAGTTGATGGTTTGATGGCCGTATGAAACCTTTCTTTGACTCAATCATAAATCTCGACTTCAAATCTTCTATAGGACTTTCAAGGGTGATGTGTCACTTTATTCTCCGACCCTCGGTCACTTAAGATGAGTCTATGTAGCTCTTGACTTCAAGAAAGATCGATCACTCGTACTTTAACCAAAATACGCCGGAAATGGCCTCAAACATTTGAACCACAAATAGACCAAGGTAGACACCGAAATATGGAAATGAGAAGCTTCCTATACTAAAATGAATTATAGCTAAGCCATATGAGTATACACATGCATGACTCTTGTAACATCCGGAAACTTTATTTCCGGAAGTGGAGGTGTTTTCGATCTTTCCCGCGTCGGCGGCTTATTTCCCGCAGGCACGTTGCTGAGTACGAGTTTTTAACGCGAGAAGAGAGATTCCCGTTCTACTTTCTGACCTTGGGAAGGGGAGTGAGGGAACAAGGAGGCTGACCCTTGGGATATCCCACCTCCTTGTCAGCCCTTTTCCTTCCTTCTTTCTTTTCCTTCTCCTCTTTTACGCTCTTTCCCTTCAACAACCCTTTCTTCTTCCTTTGGACCTCTCTTCTCTTACACCTTGGAGGAGTGATGTGTGGAGTTGCAGCTTGAGCTTTCCGGATCTATAGTGGTAAGTGATTCTATCTCCTCTTCCTCTTGCTCCTTGTTTTCCCTTCTTTCCTTTCTCTTCACCTCCATGGCTATGGAGGAAGCTTTGAAGAGATATCTTGTAAAGCCTTTGCATGTCCCTTTCCCTAGCTCTTTTAGGTCGTGTTGAGGAGGCTAAGACCTGTGGTGAAGGTTTGGAGGACGCCCAACAAGAAGACGAACCTTCTACTGTTCGACCGCGGGGGCGGATTGCCAGAGGCGCAGAGGCGGACTGAGGCCACCGTAGGGGCGGCCTGGACCACCGCAGGGGGCGGCCTGAACCACCACAGGGGCGGCTCCCAGGGGCGCAGGGGCAGCGACAGGTTTTCCGCCGGGGCGTCAGCTTGCTTCCGCGGCTGTGTTTTCTTCACCAGTGGGTTCCTCCCTCCCTTTCCTTTCGTTCCTTCCTTAGATCCTTATTTTATATAGTTAGAAGCATGCTTAGGATGGACCTAGGACTTATAAGAATGCCATCTAGTGGTTGCTAGCCTTGGAGCCCTTATGGCTTAGTTCGATGTTGATCTTGAGTGTGAGCATGTGGGCTTTCCTAGACTAGTTGCTTCTCCTAGGATGTTGTTGTTGAGCTTGTTCTTAGGTTGTATAGGCTGTGGTGAGCTTCCTTTACTTGTGGTTAGTGTCTTGTGTGCCTTTGGACCCTAGGATGCTTTCCTAGTTTGAGAGTGGTGGGATCTTGCTTAGATCTTTAGAATGAAGTCTAAGACTTCATGAGTGTGGACTTGTGTTGATGAGTACTTTCATTCATGAGCAGGTTGTGTGCTTTCTCGTTAAGGAAGCTAGAGTGTTGTGAGTTGAGAGACGAGGTAAGTCTCCGGACTTACTTAGCCATATTCGTCGTATTAGATTCATTGTGTGCTTGGTGGTGTGTGTTTTATGGTTTTGTTATAACTTATAAACCGGATAATAGGATTACCGACCTTTATGTTATTTTGTCCCAAGTGTATGATAACGGGCGGTGACATAACTGCCTAGCTCCCGCGAGAGCTAGGAGGTTCTCGGCGACTGGCCCGTGCTAGTTAGACGGTCGGAGGCATCCAACCGTTCCATTTCCAGAAGAAGAGACCGAGGCGAGTTTCGGGAGATTTTCGTGTCACAAAAGAAGTTGAACTAGAACGGGATACGACCTAATAAATAAAGATAATAACTGGATTGTTTGTTCAGCATGTTTATGTGATGTGTTTATATATGTTTGTGTTTGTGCCTTCACCATGTCTTTAATACTTCGAATGTAGCTAACGTTTTTAAACCGCTTGTTGTAGATGCCCCGCAGGTTAGGGACGCCGCCGAGTGAGGTGGAGGAGTGGACAGCCGAGGGTCGCCGTACATTGTAGGACGGGGGCATTTTTGGGGTTGTTGCGTTTGTTATGCTATCCTTTTGTTTGGATTGTAGTTGTTATACGTTTTCGGTTTATGTCTTGTGGAGTTTATGTTGTTTTGAGGACTTGGCTGAGTTTCCAAGTTGTACTCCTTTCCTTTTTCGTCTTGCATACATTAAAACGTTTTCGAGTTTTAAGCCTTTACTTGTGCCATGTTGGAAAGGTCCGGTGAGATTGTTGTCAGGCTAAGGGTCGGGACCCATAGTGTGGTGTCTCCCGTAGAATTCCGATATCCCGCGGATTCGGGGTGTTACAAAGTGGTATCAGAGCCCTAGGTTGACAACAGTGGCACTCGCAACCTTCTAAAGACCGAATGAGGTATAAACAGAATCCATCGGGTTCTGACCTTTTTGATTTTAAAATTCATGTGCAGGAGTCGGGATTGGGTTAGAATGTACGGGACCACCACTCCTCACGCAAACCTTGGCGACATAGATTTCTGGATTTAACACATGTAAGTATATTACATAGCTATCTATATTATGACCTTAGGGTTGTTGTTGGAATTGTATGTACTTAGATATGCATGCGACCTTTGGATGATTGGGCTTTATGCCTTGAGTGTATTCTGGATTTCGGCACTCTTCTCTTAAGTTTTATAAGCACCCTATTATATATGTAATGCGAGTAATATATATATATATATATATATATATATATATATATATATATATATATATATATATATATATATATATGTATACCAACTTAATTGAATCGAACCAACGCGATACGATATCAGATGGCACGCACGCGAGCTACCGCTTATGTGGGACCCGCCAGGGGTAGACCACCTCTACCTCCTACCGTTCCAAGACGAGGACGAGTAGGGAGACCTCCAGGCCCGAGAGGTCGGGGACGAATCCCCATTGCGGACCCACCCGTTGTGGATCCGCCAGCAGCTGAGGATCCCGTTGAGGACGTTGGAGAGAGCGTTATTCCCGAGGCTGAGGTTAGGGCAGATGTGAGGTCCGGGGCACTGAGTTCCCCATCTGCTAGGACCGGGGGAGCATCGATTGGAGCTACAACGTTTGAGGAGTATGTACGCCGAGTAGAGGAGGCGTTTAGGATAGAGTACCGCTTCCAGCACCACCAGTGCCGGTACCTGCACCAACACCTACACCCGCACCAGCGAGGTCAGTTGAGGTCTCGTAGAGGGCTACTCAGATTAGAGCCGCACCTGATATAGTTGCACCTGCAATAGTGGCACCTGGGCCGGTTGTGGAGATAGCTAGGCCTAAAGACGAGCTGAGGTCTCCTAGACCCGATGACTGGTTGAAAGCTTTCAACCAGCAGCATGTTCCCTACTTCGATGGGAAGGTAGGACTTGAGGTAGAGCACTGGATTGGTTATGTGGTGTCAGCCTTGGAGGCGATCCGTTGCCCGGAGGAGAGACAGGTGGAGATAGTTCAGACATTGTTTAGAGAGGAGGCCTAGTACTGGTGGAGGTCGTTGAGAGGGGGTGTGACTAGGATGGACCAGTTGTTACGTCTCGTGAGAGAGACTTTCTGCCCAGATTCTTTGCGTCGAGATAGAGTTCAGGACTTCCTAGAGGTAGGCTTTGAGGATGTTCCTATTATGGAGGCGATTAGATGTTTTAGAGCGGAGTTGGCATTGTTGGGGCCCGCTGCACCTCCAGCGGACTAGCATATCTATCTCTTTTTCAGGAGATTGAGGGAGTCCACCCGTGCCTACTTGGACGGATTTCGCTGCGATACATTGGCGGAGTACCAGTATCGAGCTTCGGCCTACGAGAGAGACCGACCTGTGATGAGGAGAGCAGCACAGTCCGGGGGACCGGACAAGAGACAGAGGTCTGCACTTACCGGAGCCGGAGGACAGGGGTGCAACCAAGCTCCGGGACGTTCTGGACCACAGTAGCCGACATCCGACCGTGGGCCACATTGCCATGGTTGTGTAGGATATGGACATATTCGGAGGACTTGTACGAAGCCTCCCGTAGCATGCTTTACTTGTGGTCAGGTGAGCCACCGAGCCGCTTTTTGCCGTTAGGGTAGGTCATAGTCTCAGCCCGGTTCTTCGTCTCCTAGGGTAGCAGGAGGTAGTCAGAGGCCTCCACAGTTTCAGCCATAGGGCTCTCAACAGATGTTCCAGGGACAGACTCGTACCCAGGGTTCAGCTCAGGGTCCGGGCAATGGTAGAGGCCGTGGTGGTAGTGCAAAGGAGACCAGGGGCACACAGGTCAAAGCGATCGAGCTGAGGAGTGCTATTGATCCAGCAGCACCGGCGGCTACAGGTACTATTCAAATCCATGGACTACCGGTCCGCGTTTTGTTTGATACGGGTGCCACACACTCTTTTATTTCCGATGATTGCACAGCTAGGTTGTCCTTAGTTACGGTAGAGGGGAGACCCTTTGTTGTGGGGTTACCCGATGTGGGTAGGGTTAGTGGTACCCGAGAGGTATGTGGTTGGCCCATACGTTTGGGAAACCGAGATTTGTTAGCCGACTTCTATGTCATGAACTTAGTGCATGAAGAAGTCATCCTTGGCATGGACTGGATGGACCGCCACCGAGCCGTTCTAGACATCAGTCGGAGGACCGTGATAGTTACCACGGAGACGGGACATGAGGTGATTTTTCGAGGTTGGGACCTCGGGAAGACCGGTACAGTCATTAGCGCGGTTCGAGCCGCGAGACTTATCGGACAGGGATGCGAGGCCTTCTGGTGCTATGCCATGAAGGAGGAGGCGGGACCATCGCTAGAGGAGATTCCCGTGGCTTGCGAGTTCGAGGATGTATTTGGAGAGCCACCCGGATTGCCACCACAGAGGAGCGTGGATTTTTCTATTGACTTGGAGCCCGGCACGAGGCCGATCTCCAAGGCCCCATAACGCATGACGCCGATCGAGTTGCTAGAGCTGAAGAAGCAGCTCGAGGAGTTAGTAGAGAGGGGTTTCATACGCCCGAGCGTTTCCCCTTGGGGAGCACCGGTCCTCTTCGTCCGGAAGAAGGACGGATCATTTAGACTTTGTATCGATTACCGGGAATTGAACAAAGTCACCATCAAGAACAAGTACCCCTTCCACACATTGATGATTTGCTAGACCAGTTGTAGGGAGCCTCTATATTTTCACGTATCGACTTGAGGTCAGGATACCACCAGTTGAGGGTGAGAGAGGAGGACGTGCCGAAGACGGCATTCAGGATGAGATACGGCCACTACGAGTTTGTCGTGATGCCATTCGGGCTCACGAATACGCCTGTCGTCTTCATGGAGTTGATGAACGGCATCTTCATTGACTTCTTGGACCAGTTTGTGGTAGTGTTTATAGATGACATCCTAGTATACTCCCGGACTAGGGAGGAGCATGCGGGACACCTGAGGACGGTTCTTCGAGTCCTTCAGGATAGAGAGCTTTATGCAAAGCTCTCTAAGTGCGAGTTCTGGATGACCGAGGTGGCATTTCTAGGTAATATAGTTTCTGCTGAGGGTGTCATGGTTGCCCCGGCAAAGATAGAGTCCGTTTCTTCATGGCCGCCTCCTCGGACGGTCAAGGAGGTGCGCTGTTTCTTGGGCTTAGCGGGATATTACCGCCGTTTTGTTGAGGGTATTTCCGTGATTGCACGGCCCCTTACTTCCTTGCTAAGGAAGTCTACCAGGTTCGTCTGGTCCGAGCCTTGTCAACACAGTTTTGAGGAGCTGAAGAGGAGGTTGACCTCAACTCCTATGTTAGCCCAGCCTGAGGGCATAGAGGACTTTGTTGTATATAGTGACGCCTACAAGCTAGGATTGGGGTGCGTTTTGATGTAGAGGGGTAGGGTTATTGCGTACGCTTCTCGGCAGTTGAAGCTGTACGAGGAGAATTATCCTACCCATGATCTTGAGCTAGCGGTAGTGATTCATGCCCTGAAGATCTGGCGACACTATTTGTATGGAGCCACATGCCAGATCTTCACAGACCATAAGAGTCTGAAGTATATATTCACTCAGCGGTTGTTGAATAACCGCCAGAGGAGATGGTTAGAGCTGATTAAGGATTTTGACTTGGAGATTTTATACCATCCGGGGAAGGCGAACGTGGTCGCCGATGCGTTGACTCGGAGGACACCTCGAGAGGAGGCTATAGCTCGACTTACGGTTCAGCCATAGTTGTAGAGGGATTTGGCAGAGTTAGAGTTAGATATTCGGTTTCCGGATACGGTTAACCGTTTATCCGAGTTAGAGGTATTACCTGATCTGTCCGGAGAGATCCGGCAGAAGTAGGAGGGATGTCCCGTGCTGAAGAGGATTCGGGGAAAGATGGCTAGAGGTGAGGCACCGCAGTTTATCACAGGGGCAGACGGGTTATTGAGATGCTAGGGACGTATTTGTGTACCGTCAGACCCGGAGTTGAGAGAGCGGATCTTGCAGAAGACACACTCTACATCTTACTCGGTGCACCCAGGCGCGAGTAAGATGTATTAGGACCTTAGGAGATCTTATTGGTGGGGCGGGCTCAAGCCCAATGTAGCTAGATATGTGGCTCGATGCGCGACCTGCCAGCAGGTCAAGATCGAGCACCAGAGACACGCAGGAGAGCTTCATCCACTGCCCGTGCCGCAGTGGAAGTGGGAGGATATTTCCATGGACTTCGTGACGGGTTTGAGACCGAGTAGGAGCTTTGATGTGATATGGGTAGTAGTGGATCGGTTGACGAAGACCGCACGGTTCATCCCTATTAGGAAAACATGGCCGGTGAGTCGTCTAGCCGAGAAGTTTACCCGTCAGATTGTGAGGTTACATGGAGTACTGAGGACTATCATCTCAAATAGGGACGGGCGCTTTACCTCGAGGTTCTCGCAGCAGGTACACGCCGCCCTACGATCGAGTCTGCTTTTCACCACTGCATACCATCCACAGACCGACGGCCAGTCAGAGCGGACTATTCAGATCCTGGAGGACATGTTGCGCGCATGTGTACTAGACTAGGGTCAGGTATGGCCAGACCACCTTCCATTGGTGGAGTTTTCGTATAATAACAGCTGGCACGCGTCGATTGGGATGGCACCTTATGAGGCATTGTATGGGAGGAGATGTCGCACTCCCTTATGTTGGGACGAACCGGGGAGCTCGAGTGTTGTAGCTCCGGATCTAGTACGGGACGACATGGCTAGAGCTGCATTGATACGAGAGAGGATGTTGACCGCCCAGAGTCGTCAGAGATCTTACGCGGATAGGAGGCGTAGACCTCGAGTTCAGAGTAGGAGCCCAGGTGTGGCTGAGGGTATAACCGACTCGGGGTGTCAGACGATTCGGCATTAAGGGGAAGTTAATCCCCCGATATGTCGGCCCATTCGAGATTGTGGAGAGAGTTGGTGAGGTGGCATGCCGACTAGCATTGCCACCACGACTAGAGGGTATACATCCGGTATCTCATGTGTCTCAGTTGAGGGAGTACATCCATGACCCGAGCCACATCATTAGTCACGAGGACCTTGTGGTCGAGCCGGACCACACTTTTGCGGAGCACCTGATAGCGGTTTTGGAGAGGAGTACGAGACGCCTTCAATCGAAGGAGATACCGATGTTGAGAGTACAGTGGTCGAGGCGAGAAGCAGACGAGGCTTCTTGGGAGACGGAGGATAGTGTCCGGAGGAACTATCCCGAGTTTTATGAGAGTTTAGAGTCACCGATAGGACAGTCGGGTAGCTTTTCCTTGTTTATGCCTATATGCTTTTTGCTGTGACATGCTTTGTATATGCTTTATGTGTGATTACCCTTCGAGGTATCGATGTGTTTACGAGTTTTGACTTCGGAGTTCTGCTTTCTGTGAGGTGTACGTCGCTCAAGTTTCGGGACAAAACTTGTTTTTAGGGGGGTTAGTTGTAACATCCGAAAATTTTATTTCCGGAAGTGGAGGTGTTTTCGATCTTTCCCGCGTCGGCGGCTTATTTCCCGCAGGCACGTTGTTGAGTACGACTTTTTAACGCGAGAAGAGAGGTTCCCGTTCTGCTTTCCGACCTTGGGAAGGGGAGTGAGGGGACAAGGAGGCTGACCTTTGGGATATCCGACCTCATTGTCAGCCCTTTTCCTCCCTTCTTTCTTTTGCTTCTCCTCTTTTACGCTCTTTCCCTTCCACAGCCCTTTCTTCTTCCTTTGGACCTCTCTTCTCTTACACCTTGGAGGAGTGATGTGTGGAGTTGCAGCTTGAGCTTTCCGGATCTGTAGTGGTAAGTGATTCTATCTCCTCTTCCTCTAGCTGCTTGTTTTCCCTTCTTTCCTTTCTCTTCACCTCCATGGCTATGGAGGAAGCTTTGAAGAGATATCTTGTAAAGCCTTTGCATGTCCCTTTCCCTAGCTCTTTTAGGTCATGTTGAGGAGGCTAAGATTTGTGGTGAAGGTTTGGAGGACACCCAACAAGAGAAGGAGGCAATAGGAGCAAAGAACCAGTCGAAGAAACGAAGAAGACGAACCTTTTGCTGTTCGACCGCGGGGGCGGATTGCCAGAGGCGCAGGGGCGGACCGAGGCCACCACAGGGGCGGCCTGGACTACCGCAGGGGGCGGCCTGAACCACCGTAGGGGCGGCTGCCAGGGGCGCAGGGGCGGTGACAAGTTTTCCCACGGGGCGTCAGCTTGCTTCCGCGGCTGCGTTTTCTTCACCACTAGGTTCCTCTCTCCCTTTCCTTTCGTTCCTTCCTTAGATCCTTGTTGTATATAGTTAGAAGCATGCTTAGGATTGACCTAGGACTTATGAGAATGCCATCTAGTGGTTGCTAGCCTTGGAGCCCTTATGGCTTAGTTGGATGTTTATCTTGAGTGTGAGCATGTGGGCTTTCCTAGACTAGTTGCTTCTCCTAGGATGTTGTTGTTGAGCTTGTTCTTAGGTTGTATAGGCTGTGGTGAGCTTCCTTTACTTGTGGTTAGTGTCTTGTGTGCCTTTGGACCCTAGGATGCTTTCCTAGTTTGAGAGTGGTAGGATCTTGCTTAGATCTTTAGAATGAAGTCTAAGACTTCATGAGTGCAGACTTGTGTTGATGAGTACTTTCATTCATGAGTAGGTTGTGTGCTTCCTCGTTAAGGCAGCTAGAGTGTTGTGAGTTGAGAGACGAGGTAAGTCTCCGGACTTACTTAGCCATATTCGTCGTATTAGATTCATTGTGTGCTTGGTGGTGTGTGTTTATGGTTTTGTTATAACTTATAAACCGGATAATAGGATTACCAACCTTTATGTTATTTTGGCGCAAGTGTATGATAACGGGCGGTGACATCACTGCCTAGCTCCCGCGAGAGCTAGGAGGTTCTCGGCGACTAGCCCGTGCTGGTTAGACGGTCGGAGGCATCCGACTATTCCATTGCCGGAAGAATGGACCGAGGCGAGTTTCGGGAGATTCACGTGTTACAAAAGAAGTTGAACTAGAACGGGATACGACCTAATAAATAAAGATAATAACCGGATTGTTTGTTGAGCATGTTTATGTGATGTGTTTATATATGTTTGTGTTTGTGCCTTCACCATGTCTTTAATACTTCGAATGTAGCTAACGGTTTTAAAACCGCTTGTTGTAGATGCCCCGCAGGTTAGGGACGCCGCCGAGTGAGGTGGAGGAGTGGACAGCCGAGGGTCGTCGTACATTGTAGGACGGGGGCGTTTTTAGGGTTGTTGCGTTTGTTATGTTACCCTTTTGTTTGGGATTGTGGTTGTTATACGTTTTCGGTTTATGTCTTGTGGAGTTTATATTGTTTTGAGGACTCGGCTGAGTTTCCAAATTGTACTCCTTACCTTTTTCGTCTTGCATACATTAAAACGTTTTTGAGTTTTAAGCCTTTATTTGTGCCATGTTGGAAAGGTCCGGTGAGATTGTTGTCAGGCTAAGGGTCGGGACCCATTGTGTGGTCTCGCCCGTAGCATTCCGATATCCCGCGGATTCGGGGTGTTACAATTCTAACAACTACAATGAAGGAAAAATGAATGACATCAATTTCAAATGCATACAAGCAACATTATTTACACTGGCATTATCTATAGACATTGTAAATATCTTATCACATAAAATCCAATACCTTAGACAATCTTCAATCACGCTAGCTATATATTCACCCTTATGACTCACTATTGGATGAAAAATCATAATCTTTTTATGCAACTTCCAATCACTATCAATACAATGCGCAATCAAACACATATGATTCACTCTTTGAATAGATTTCCATTTACCGGTGTTCACACAAACCCTTTGCAACTGTTTCTTATAAAGTCTTGCAACTTCTCCTTTTCATCAAAAAACAACTGAAAACAATTACGTTTGAGGGTGGTGCGTGAAAGCAAATTAACAGCAAGACAATTGATGTCATGATATCTTTAAAAAAGGCTTCTTTCCAAAAATAAGGGCAACAACCCAACCAGTCAACCACTATCATTTTAGTCAATGAATTTTGATAGCATGAATTATAGTATATATTTTGGGACTTGTTTAGACGTTTTATGTTCAAAAATCTGCATGTTTGAATGTATATTATATGATTATATTGTCGTTTCATCTACCTTTACAGGAATCGAGGTCTACACCAAGTTTCGTTGTAATCGTAGGTAAAATGGCACATTTTGGACTAAAATGGAGCTAAAGGAGCTAAGGAGTCATTGGAGCTACATTCTGGAGCTTAAGGAAGAACTCAGGAAGCATGGAATTAATGAAGAAGATTTACTTTGGACCAGATTTGAGAGATTTCACATTCAGTAGAGATTCACCTCGGTCAGCTACAGTGTCACCTCAACCGAGGTGATCTAGAGGAGCGCCCCGACCGAGGCGAACACCCTGACGCGACGAGATATATTTTATTTGGCTGAGATCTTTTATTTTTGAAAGGAAAGATCTTATATTTTTTGGGCTGGATTTTTGGAAGGAAGATCATATATTTGGGAGATCTATTTTTGAGATATGGATATATTTTATTAGGAAATTATCTTTTTAAGATATTTTATCTATGGAAGATAATCCTCCTATATAAAGGGTTGGATTTTTCACAAGTAGAAGGCATGCTTAGAGGCTGAAAGCATCCAGCAATTAAGGGATTTTTCCGGAGTTTTTGTAGGAAGGAAGGAATATTGAAGATCAATCAAGGAAGGATTGATAGTTCGGATATAGCTTTTGAGGGGATTTGTAAGACTTTCTTAAATTCCCTTTTGTTTGATTGTCTTGTTAGATTTGTTATCCAAGGAACGTTGATTTGTTTATTTGATTCAGTTATTCAAGCCTTGTGCTTAAGGTTTTTGTGTTCAAATATTCACTCTCTTCCCATATATTCTATTATTGCTTTCTTACACAAGCAACAGCCCTCCGGCCTCCCTCTGTTTCTCGAGCGCCCTCGCACTAGAGCAACCAACGCAGCCTCTCGAGCAGCCAAAGCTTTCCTACAACGTGCTTCTTCTCTGCAACCGTGGGACTGAGGAATTCGATTTCTTCCACACACCGGAAACCTTGCCTCACCTCGCTCCACGCCTGCCCTGCCAGAGCCACGCAACCCTCGGCGTCGGAGAAAGCCCTTGTGCTCCTCCCTGCCACCTGTGCTGCCTTCCCCAACGTGTCGCCTTTACCATCGGGTTAAAGAAACCCTTCCAATCTAGGGCCCGTCTACTTGGAGCTTATTTGTGTTTCATTTAGTTTATAAACCTTGAGTTTAATTTTTTTAGGTGTTTACTTGAGGATTGGTTTATTTCTCTACGAGTTTATTTGGGTTTATAAACCACTCAAAAATAAACTAAATCCCCCCCTTAATTTTGGTATAATTACATAATGTACCCATATTTTTATAATTACTGTTTTGACCCACATTTTTTAGAAGTTTGTATTTATGTCATCTACAGGAAATTAATTACATATATTGACCCGGTTTTACAATTTATTAATTATGCCCTTGTTTGATTAATTTTGGGTTATGGCTCAAAGATTTAATTGCGGGTTTTTAACGTTGGGTTTTGAAAATGAGTTTTACCTTAGATCTATATATATATATTATATTACGATCAAATTTATCGTATAAGCTAAACTTGTTTAGTTTTGGTGTTAGGTTCGGAAGTGTCCCGATAAAGGCCCAACGAACCCATGTTCGACCATCCGTCGATCGTATTTCGCCTTTGACCTCGTGTGAGTATCTTCTTCCTTTTTCTAGTTATGTTTGGTGGTAGAATTATGCTAGGTTGGATCTAGCATAACTTAGAGTGAACGCCAAGTAGTGGCCTTGAACCTTAGGTTTGTTTGGATGGTTTATGAGCTTTGTTGAGTTATATTGGGTATAATCTTTGGATGATCTTCAAGACTAGGATTTTGACCTAGCATGCTTTGGTTGTGACCTCATATAGGTTTTGGAGACTAGAAGTCCGAAGGCTTCTAGCATATCGGTTAGTTATTGATAGTGTGCCTTGTTTGGCCAAGCGTTAAACGTCTTCTTGCGGGAAGCTGAGTGAGGATTTATTCAAGTTACCTTGGAGTGAGGTAAGTCTCCGGACTTACTTAGCTAGTATTTACGTATTAGATTGGTGTGTGACGTGGTGTGTGTTAAGTTTTGTTATAACCATGAAACCGGACTAGGACGACTTATATATGTATTCTTGGCCCAAGTGTATGCTTATCGGGCAGTGACATCACTGCCCAGTTCCCGAGGGAGACTGTGAGGTTCTCTGCGACCAAGCCATACACAGTATACGGGTGGGCACTGAACCACTCCATATGGTAATGAAAGATAATGTCATGAAAGATAATAACCGGTTGTGTGCAAGCATGCTTCATATGTTTATGCTTTCTTATCCGTGTATGTGCCTTTACCATTTGTCTATTACTTAGAATGTTAGCTAATAGTTTTATAGAGTCTTTATAGATGCCTTGCAGGTTAGGGATGTTGCCGAGTGATCTCATAGTAGTGAACAGGCGGGGTTCCCGTACATTATAGAACGGTATTGGGATTTTCATATTATCGTTATCTTTCGAACCTTGTTGTTGTTGTTTTGTTAGAACTCGGCTGGAGTCGTTCTTTCGTTTGTTTTTGGGACCATGTCATTGCATTAAATATATTTCCGTTTTGCCTTTTATTTGTGCCTTGTTGCAAGATCCAATGAAATTGTTGTCAGGCTAAGGTTCGGGACCCATTGTGAGGTACTAGCTCGTGGCATCCCGTGTCCCGCGGATTTTCGGGGTGTTAAATGGGCCGAAATCTCAGTTGGGCCAGTGTTGGGTTGACACGAGCTAGAGATGAGGAAGAAACAAGGAGAAGACGGCATGGGTAACCGTCTAGATCTCGTCTAGCTCCTAGTCCACATGTGGTCTCGCTTTTTCCTCGCTACGGAGTTGAATCTTGTCTTGGGGACTTGTGTAACTTGATTCTTCAATCTTCAGTCTTGTATGACGCTTTTGTGTCTCCCATGTAGCACTTTTTTATGGTCATTAACTTAACCCAAATTCACTTCATTCCAAAAGCCCGGCGTAGTATCGATCGGACGTGTATTGTAGATGTGAGTCCTTTGATCTTTAGATTTGTTGTGGTAGATATTATAGTCTTGTATGCATTCAAGGATGGGATGGGAAAACAGTCTCATTAGTGCAAGATGTATGTCTCTTTCGATTTGGATGTGTATAAGTAGGAGGGAGAGTACCATCAACCAGTTGAGAAGGTTGAGAAGTATACTGTTACGCTAGAAATGTGTAGCACAAAAGTCTTAAATTTATAACTCGATATAATTTCCTAACTCCAAGCAAACCCACAATGTATGGGTCGTTTTGTAGCAAGGATAGTATTCCGAGGTCGAACACAAATACTAAGGTGAAATCAAATCAAGCAAGTGATTATGGATAGTGCAAATCTAGTCTAAGAAAAAGGAAAGAAATAGAGAAATGAAAATCATGATATTTTTGGGTTTGGTTTTGTGGTGATCAAGAAAAGATCACAAATGGTGCAAGATTATAATACAAAACTAACGAATCAAGCTAGCACACAAATAAATAACACAAACACAAGATATGTGATCAAAGAGAGAAAAGCGGATTCTAGGGGTTAGGAATTTCGGTTATGGCTTTGGACTCAAGCTTCTAATCAACCTTGGACTAGCTATGGTAAGTTGGGAAGGAATGTTTCTCAAATGAGATCAATCACCGGGTAGGTCTCATGATCCACTAATCCCTCACCTAAGGTCCTATCACCGGGTAAGTCTCTAGGAGCCTAAGGTTGGGAAATCTACACAAACCGGATTGCTATCTAGGGGTCAAGCCTCTCCTTACCAGGTAAGTCTCGGGAAGGCTAGTCCTAAGCAACAATCCTAGCACACTCAGTCCAATAGCGGTTTGTGAGGCTCACTACTACCTAGAGTTCATCATCATTGATACCTAAGAGCGAGAATTACCGGGTAGATTTCTCCTCTCACTTAGTTTGCTAGCATTAGGTCACCCTAGGCTAAATTATGCTTAACAAACACTAGAATTTCAACAATCTAACATCCTAAAATTCAAATTTGTCAATACAAGTACAACAGAGAAAACCACGGGCCGATAATCCGAAACCACGACCGTGGTTAGGCAAGAACAAACCGTGGTTTGTAACAGAGGTTAGGTTTGAGCAAGCAAATCATCCAAATATACTTTTAAATCTATTCTATCATAGTCCAAGCCATAACAATCATTCCGTTACCCTAGAGTCACAACTATTTAACCAACAACATGCATTTTAACATTCAAACTCAACAAGAAAACATTCATGGCTTCCATAGCAAGAAAATGAAATGAAAGAGAAATAAAACAAGTAGAAACAAGAAACTTAGCTGAATATAAGTTTAAGAAAGACTTACAACCCTTCAAAAGAAAGTCCAAAACGTTCCTTACAAATCCTTCAAATGTCTTCAACTAAGGTCACTCAAAAATCACTCAAAAGCTATGAAAACTCTAAGATGATGTTGTTCCACTTCTTCCCAAAATGAGAGTGTTTTTCTTCCCCTCCAAGAGTAGCCTCCAATAGAATGAGGTTTGTGTAAGAGAGTGTGGGAGGGAATCTGTGTGTCAATCCCCTAGCAACAGCCTGCAAGACCACTTATATTCTCCACCAAGAGCAAGAGTCGGTTATGGAGATCATGGGACAGCTGTCACAACTGTCCAGAGAGAACCACGGCCAAAATTACGGGCGTGGTTCTGGCTCTGGACCGTGGTTTTGCATAAACAGCTCTGTTTTGATCGTTAAGCCATGAGTTGGTGCAAAGCATGCACCAACAAGGTCCTATGTGTTCTCCTTTGCTCCTAGCTTGCTTCTTAATGAGTCCGGAAGTGTGTCATCACGAGGAATGATCCTCGAATGTATCAATTAAGATCTAAAAGCTCCCCAAAATACCTACCAAACCAACAAGAGTTCGTGTAGACGTCTATCTCGACAATATGCATGAATTAAGCGTAAACGTCATGAACTAATGCCAAACCATGCATGAATAACGGGAAAAACTATCTAAATGAATGCCTAAACTATCGTCATAAATCGTGTTATCATATACTCATGAGAAGGGCATGAGTGTACAAATCGAACGAAGATTGCAGGATTTCATTTTAGAATGCAAAAGAGGCAAAACGGTAACTAGTACGGACACCACATGCTCATGAGATGGGTATGTTACCCGTCTCACTTCTTCTTTCGTATGGTGTCATACTCTTGGATCTGACACACTAATCGAGATGGTTAGGATTGGTCATTTAAAGGTTGTTTCACCCCGTACTATGTATGTCTTATCATGGAGCTACGGCATGAAATATGTAACACCCCAAATTCTGAGAACTCGGGGAGCTACTGGTTAGGACCTCACAATGGGTCCCGACCATAGTTTGACAACAATTTTACTTGGATCTTACAACAAGGCACAAAAGTATTTAAAACATTTGAAAACTGTAAACAATATATACATGGAGAATATGTATCAGCCTTACAAGAAACGCTACTAAAATGATGCATATGAAGAACAGAAGACATCCCCGTCCCCAACTAAATGAGTACGTGGACCCGGCTGACCATTTCCTCCGGATCTCTCTACAACTGTCTTAACCTGCAAGGCATCTACAAGCGGTATAAAACCGTTAGCTAACATTCTATGCATAAGTATAAAGGTAAAAGCACAAACACACAACATACACAATCAACATGCAACACTCAATCCTTTTTATTATCTTTAATTATGTGATAGGTTATTACTAATGATACTTATTTTGTGACACGAGGGATTCCCAAACCTTA
Organism: Fagopyrum homotropicum; assembly: GCA_033239125.1. Taxonomy (NCBI): domain Eukaryota; kingdom Viridiplantae; phylum Streptophyta; class Magnoliopsida; order Caryophyllales; family Polygonaceae; genus Fagopyrum; species Fagopyrum homotropicum. Next base: position 70,757,441 of record BSWB01000008.1, read on the forward strand.
CCCCTGTCCCCGTTTACCAACGCGGAATGGTACTAATGCATCTGACCTTCTACCGGACTGGGCTGGTCGCAGGGAACCTCCTAGACTCTCGCAAGAGCTAGGAAGATGATGTCACGACCCGTTATCATACACTTGGGTCAATTACATAAATAATAAAGTCGGCCTAATCCGGTTTCGTTGTTTATCATAACTAACAAACACCACTCATACACATTACACTCATACAAGAAGCCAGCTAAGTAAGTCCGTGGACTTACCAGAATCAAATCTCGACTCTCTCTTAACCACCACTAAATCCGTAAGTGCAGAACTCAGTTGCCTGTCAGAGGAGGCACGTGGGTCAACACATTTCCCTGAATACTTATAAGTCTAAAACTCTTAAGATATACGATTCTATGTGTAGAAGTTATTACAGTGTTTATTTAAGGTAAAATGACTATTTTACCCTTAGTCCCGGAACTTCCAAAAACTCGGAATATGTACTTAAATTATAATTTGAGGCTAACTAACCATATTCTACTCCCTAGGATGATTTTAGGTAACAACTAGAAAAACTACCCATTTTCTATTTCCCGAAAAGTCACTAAAGTCCAACTACAGCTTTAAATATAAAATTCGAATAATCTTATAAAAATTCCGAAATAATTCCCTAAATCATCTATGATATCCCATCTACGCATAGGAGAAATAATTTCTTAAAACTGTTCAACCATCACTTCTACGAAAATTTCTAAAGTTGGTTACAACACTTAACAAGCAGCACACTGTCTTAACTTTGAAAAATCATAACTCCTAAACTACTCGCTGGATTTATCCCAAATTTTGATATGTTCTACTATAAAATCTTATCTATAATATATCCAAAATTCAGCTGCAAAGGAGATCAAAATCCTATTTCAAACTATCTCACAAAACCGAATTTCAGCATCACAGAAAAACTGCTTACGACTCAATCTTTGAAAAATCATAAATCCAAAACCACTCGCTGGATTCCTCTCAAATTTTAATATGTTCTACAACAATATGCCAACTATATCATATCCAAAATTCAAGCCCAACGGAGATCAAGAACGTATTCAAAACCTTCTCACAACACAGCATCACTTGCTGTTTTCCCCAACACTCAGCAAATATATAAAAACTGCATGAGGAGTCCAATTCGGAACACCATAACTCTCAAACCATAACTCCGTTTGTTCCCAAATGTTAGTATGATCTACTATGTACTACTGACTACAACATATCCAAAATTCAGCAATAGAGGAGGTGTCTAACATACCAAAAACTGGACTCGAAAATGCCTGCTTGTCACTTCCTAAAAATTCAGAAAACAGCATGAATCTTTACTGCTCCTCTATGGCTGCTCTGGGTAGAATTAGGAGACATAATGGGCATTCATTAGACATGAAAGGTGTGGAAAGAAGTGCAAGGAAGCAAAGGGAATCTCCCTTACCCGATTCCAAACTCGAAGGGAAGTAAGAAGGTGAGCCAAGGCTGTTGTTGAGCCAGTTGTTGCACAGAAGAGGAGAGACTAGGAGTCTCTGTGTCACTCCAGATTGTGTGCACTGGAAAGGAGAATAACAACCTTTGTCTCCAGGAGGCGCACCCACATCAGGGATGTGCACACCTGTGGCGTGAATGAGGCGCAAGGCTGGGAGCGTCTGTATGCTTGAAAGCCGCTGCACCGCCAGGCTGGAAGGTTCGACGCTGCTGCAGAGGGCTGGAAGGCGTGACGCTGCTGCAGAGGGCTGGAAGGCTCGATGCTGCTACAGAGGGCTGGAAGGCGCGACGCTACTACAGAGGGCTGGAAGGCTCAACGTTGTGGTTCGGCATGTAAAGATGAGAACGCATGTTGTCCCGCTTCATTGCTGGTGTGCCAAGGCGACGTTGACGACGGCTACCGCACACCTAGGAGGCGTCGAAGATGGAGGAGAGGAGAGGAAGAAGGAAGGTCCGATTCTGCTACTGGTTCCTGCGTTCGAAAGCGGTTTAGGGTTTTCCCAGTAGTTGTCTCTCCCTTGCTGTGCGCATAACGTGGAAGCATCAATGAGGTGGCGACCAAACATCAAGAAAGGCTGCGTGGAGGAGCTTGTCATGGGTCTTGTCATGGGCCTTGCCATGGTTTGTCTAATAGCCTTGTCATGCTTGTCATGGGCTTGTCATGTAAGAGTGATCTTGTAGGAGTATTTTAAGAAGTGATTTTATGTGATCAAAACTTCACATAAAATCATAGATATTGGTAAGAAGTATTTTATGTGACTAACTCTTTGCATAAAATAAAATAATTGAAAGAAGTATGGTGAAATTTGTATCATTTTATGGGAGTTATACTTTCACATAAAATGATAGGATTTATGTTGACTCTGAAATAACGGAATCTAAAATTCCGGGTATTACAAAATAAATCGTTAAAATCATAATATTTTCTAGAACTTGCATCGAAATGGTCATGAGATGGGCAAGCTTCCCGTCTTGTTGACCGTCTTTGCCCATCTCAACCTTGTCTTGTCCTCATCTACAACTTATGGCTTTCCCCAATTAATCCAGGTTTAATATTTTTGCTTCAGTATTTTTCGTCTAAATAGTCTTGAGATGGGCACAATGCATGTCTCCCCTCGTCTCGAGACCGTCTCTTCCTCGTTTTGAGCTACAACGTTTTGCTCTTAATTCCGCTGAAATAATTAATTCTTGCTCTTTTTTATCTTTTCAGGGAGGTTCCGTCGGGCATTAGACTTCGTCTTGGTTTCATCCTTGCTAGTTTCTAAGATTTCCTGTACACCAATAAAAACTTGCAAAGGATCATTAGATTTTAACATAAGAAAACAATCCTCATTAAATCCGACGTTAGTAACAAGACAAACATCATAATTAACAACCATATGTTTTTGGGCTTTAGGAAGAGTAAACTTTACTAATTCATCATAATATCTGAAGATCATGAAACCATCTCTCACGTCTATAAGAGGTCCAACTATATCAAGGAAAGAGCGTCCAACAATGACTGAAACAAAAGTCTCTCCTCGACATCAACCACAACAAAATCGACAGGTAACTCATACTTGTCTACCTTCACAATCACATTCTCAACTATCCTTGCAGAGATAGCAATAGGTTTGTCAACTAAGTTTAAAGTGAACTTAATCGACTTTATCTCACCTAAATAAAGAACCTTGCACAAAGTCAATGGGATTGCACTAACACTAGCGCCTAAATCACAAAGACTTTTTTTACTACAAAATTCAAAGGGATATATAAACTCCCTAGATCATCATCTCTCCTAACATCTTGTTCTTCAAAATGGCATTGCATTCCTTGGTCATTTCTATAGATCCTTCACTACTAAGAAGCCTCCTATTGGACAAAACACTCTTCATGTACAAACTTCGACATTTGCTTCAATGCATCTATGAGAGGGATCTCCACGTAGAGCTTATGGATCATCCTCAAGAATTTTCCAAAGTCGTCATCTAGCTTCTTCTTATTATGTTTTCGGGAAAGGAAATAAGGGGCTTATAAATGAGAGGGTGTATGGGTACCTCAATTTGGTCGATTCCACATCATCTTTCTTTTCAACTGCCTTCATTGACCTTCTCATAATGATCAACAACTACAAGGTTGGAAATCTTCTTTCCACTCCTCAAAGTGATAACACAAACTCCTCCAGGATTATTCTCATTAGTTGTAGTAAGTTTGCCTTGAGATTTTTCCATTTGTTGAGCTTTTATGGCAATTTGCTTCTCTAGCATTTTATGTAATTTTCCCAAAGTATCAAAATGTGGTCTCTAATTGGCTAAAACTAGCCTACAAAGCCTATTACGAGTTCCGTATCTCTCCAATGGAGGAAAATATAGACCGTTGGGATTTCACCAATTGTTCCAACAACTTCTCTTGAGTGGGTTTAGAAGGTGCCGGAGTAGGAGGGTGTGGAGGAAAGTTCCCTCTTGGTTGATATTGTTGTGGAAAATCCTTTATTGATGATTGGAAAGGAAAGCTTTGTTTAATCAAAAGGTTTCACCAAGATTATTTTTGTTGCAGATGTACTCCTTTTTACATCCCTTATAATTCACTTCCTCCATGGGCTCATGTTTAGCCATCTTCATAAGGGATCTAACATTTTTATCTATCTTGTCGATCCTATCGCATCCCTAATGTGATAGGCTTCTCTCTTCTTATTCCTTCTCTTGGAGTACTTCCTTGTATGCTCATCAACAATAACAATATAGTATCTTATCTTCTTCTTCATTCTAGTAAAATAATGGCCATTAGTAGTATCAACAATATTCCTTGCGGTATCATCTAAACCACTATAAAAATACTCAAGTAATGCCTCTTTTCCAAAGCCATAACGGAAACATGAATGCAACAATTCTATAAATGTTTCCCAAGAAATATTTATATTTTCACCATCTTTTATGTTAAAATGTGAAATCTTATCTCTAATCTTAGAAGTTTTATGAGGAGGGAAATATTTACTAAGAAAAATCTGTGTTTAACTCATCCTAAGTAGCAAATGTACTTGTAGGCTCGTTTTAAAGTCAAGTAGCATTCTTACCTGTCAAAGAAAAAATGAATGCCCTCATCCTCAAAACGTCAACAAAAAGATCCTCATACTTTAGTGTGCTCGTGACATTCTCAAAATTTCTCAAGTGCTGATGTGGACTCTCATGTAGTAGACTCCGAATTGATCATTTTGGATCAACCTAACAATACCCGTCATGAGGCTGTAATCTCTTGATCTTATAGTTAGGAGCGTCAAAGCATGGTTCGGAATGGTCTGTCTTTGATCCATCCTAGCATCCAAAGTCATGTGAATGCGAACTAGTACAATATTTATCAAGGCGGTGAGTCTAGCTATCTCTACCTCTTGAATCAGCACATGAAGAGGGTTTAATGTTGGTTCGGGTATAATGCCGCGATTGTGTCTTGTCTTTCAAAAGCTCTTTAGTTAGCCTTTTTTCCTGCAGAGTGTACATTCAAGTTCATTGTCAAAAGGGACAAGTTTTCTTGGATCAAACACTCTTCACATTCAACAAACTAACTTGCGAGGCAACCACAAAAAGGAAACAAAGATTATTAATAATAAGAAACTTAGAATAATCGGCTATTAGAAGCAACCAAAACTATCTAGAATGGCGTCAAAAACTTGATGATCCTAAAACCTAACCGCAAGTATGACTTCATCGGTCGTAGTATATCGAGAGTCGGATTCACATGGACTACGTCTGATTTAGAAATTGGTAACAATCAATTATTCTAAGTAAATAGGGAAGAGAAAGGGATAGAAATATCTATTCTGAAAGTGTTTTCAGATTGTCAAAAGCACACAATCAAAAATTATTATAGTTATAGAAATAAGGAGGGAAACAATCTAAGGAAGCATGTTTCACCACTGTAATGAATTAAGATAAAAGCATGTATATGAATATTATGAACATTGATCAACGAATATGCACTTAACTATCAAAAGATATCCATTACCATGGTTAATTAAAGGCCGTGTTCAACCCATCTTGAAGACGCTCCCATAGTTGCAACATAGTCAGGATCCTTTATAACCTTATATGTAGTCTTCTCTATTGCCTTTGTGTGATTGGACTAATTATACATTGACTTATTTTACTTAAATTTTAACTAATTGCATATTTAACAAATTAACTAATTAAATTATATATTTTCATATATTTACCGTAAACAAAAGATATCAAATCTTCTTCTCTCTCTTCTCTGGTGTCGTTCACTACGTCTATTGGCAGAGACGAGACCTTGCTCCACCTGAAACGAAATTCCGGCGCCGTTGTTGACAAAACGTTTACCTCTTCACCCCGTCTCGACTTTGAATACCGCATAGTAGAAACATCAAAACCTAATTATTTTCAACTTTCAACCTCCATGTTTGCACTCTAATGGCACATTGGGTTTCAAGCTTTTGTAAATTTGAAATGTTCAAGTATATGAAGTAAGGTTATGTAAAATTTCAAATTACAATTCAAAAAAGAATATAGTACTACGTGATTTTACTGATAAAGAAACGCTATTTATTTTGAAGGCCCATACATATTAACCAGAACTTCACTTGAACATATTGAACTTCAATTGAATCTAAATTCTCAATCAATAGATTCAAAAATTAGGGTTCGATGTTTCCTACTAGTGCTATTCGAAGTCGATACGGGGTGAAAAGGTAAAGGTTTTGTCAGCAATGCTGCAATGAAGGGATTTCGTTTCCGTTAGAGCAAGGTCTCGTCTTAGGCAATAGTTGCGGTAACGAAACCGGAGAAGATCGAAATAAAGAGGAAAACAACGTTTAGAAGAAGATAGATAAAAAGATTTAATATCTTTTGTTTACGGTATAATATATGGAAACATATAGTTTAATTAGTTAATTTGTTAAATCAGCAATTAGTTAGAATTTAAGTAAGATAAGCTAATGTATAATCTGGCCAATCACACAAAGGCAATAGAGATGGATGTATACAAGGCTATAGAGGATCCTGATTGGTTGCAGCAAGCATAAGAAAAACCCATGAAGAAGTCCTCGAAGTAAAAGGTAGATATCATCCCTTAAACCAAGTTCTTCACAATCAATCTAAAAAAATCAGAACGTTCTCACATAAAACTAATTTTATTTAAATTTCCAAAATAAACGTTGTAACATCCGGAAATTTTATTTCCGGAAGTCGAGGTGTTTCCGATCTTTTCCGCGTCGGTGGCTTATTTCCCGCAGGCACATTTGCTTAGTATGAGTTTTAACGCGGGAGAGGGGTTCCTTTTTACTTTCCGACCATGGAAAGAGGAGTGAGGGGACAAGGAGGCTGACCCTTGGGATATCCCACCTCTTTTGTCAGCTCATTACTCTCTCCTCTCTATTCCCCATTTCACTTTTACGTTCTTTTCCCCTCTTCCACTTCTCTTTATCCTTGTTGCTTCTCTTTTTCTTCTCCTTGGAAGAGTGGTGTGTGGAAGCTGCAGCTTGAGCATTCCGGATCTGTTGTGGTAAGTAGTCTTCTTCCCTCTTCCTCATGCTGCTTGTATTCTCTTCTTCCTCTTCTCTTCACCTCCACGGCTAAGGAGGAATCTTTTGAAGGTAGATCTAGTAAACCCTTGCATGTCTCTTTCTTTATCTCGTTTAGGTCATGGTGAGGAAGCTAAGACCTGTGGTGAAGATTTGGAGGAGGCCCAGCAAGAGAAGGTGGCACTAGGAGCAAAGAACTAGTCGAAGAAACGAAGAAGACGATGTTTCTACTGCTTGACCGCGGGGGCGGATCCACAGAGGCGCGGGGGCGGATCAAGGCCACCGCAAGGGCGGCCAGAACCACCGCAAGGGCGGCCATCAGGCGCAGGGGCGGCGCCAGGCTTTCGCAGGGGCGGCGACAGGGTCCGCCGGGAGCGTCAGCTTGCTTCCGCTGCTGCGTTTTCTTCATCAGTAGGTTCCTCCTTCCCTTTCCTTTCGTTCCTTCCTTAGACCCTTGATGTATCTAGTTAGAAGCATGCTTAGGATGGACCTAGGACTTGTGAGAATGCCATATAGTGGTTGCTAGGCTTGGAGCCCTTATGGCTTGGTGTGGATGATGATCTTGAGTGTTGAGCATGTTTGTCTTCTTAACCTAGTTGCTTCTCCTAGACGGTTGTTGTTGATCATGTCCTTAGGTTGTATAGGTTGTTGTGAGTTTCCCTTGCTTGTTGAGAGTATCATGAGGACCTTGGACCCTAGGATGCATCCCTAGTTTGAGAGTTGTGGGATCTTGCTTAGATCACTAGAATGAAATCTATGACTTCATGAGTGTGGACTTGTATTGATGAGTTTATTCTTGTTTGAGCAGGTTGTGTGCTTCCTCTCTAATAAAGCTAGAGTGTTGTGAGTTGAGAGACGAGGTAAGTCTCCGGACTTACTTAGCCGTATTCGTCGTATTAGATTCATTGCGTGCTTGGTGGTGTGTGATTTATCGCTTTTGTTATAAATTATAACCGGTAATAGGACCACCGACCTTTATTCTACTTTGGCCCAAGTGTATGATAACGGGCGGTGACATCACTGTCTAGCTCTTGCGAGAGCTAGGAGGTTCTCGGCGACTGGCCCATGCTGGTTAGACGGTCAGAGGCATCAAAACCGTTCCATTGCCGGAAGAAAGGACCGAGGCGAGTTTCGGGAGATTCTCGTGTCAAAAAAGAAGTTGAACTAGAACGGGATACGACCTAATAAATAAAGATAAATAACTGGGCTTATTTGTTGAGCATGTTTATATGATGTGATTATATATGTTTGTGTTTGTTCCTTCACCGTGTCTTTAATGCTTCGAATGTAGCTAACAGTTTTAAACCGCTTGTGTAGATGCCCCGCAGGTTAGGGACGCCGCCGAGTGAGGTGGAGGAGTGGGCAGCCGAGGGTCGCCGTACATTATAGGAGGGGGCATTTTTGGGATATTGTCGTTATGCTTATGTTGGATTATGTTTCGTTGTACGCTTTCGGAATTATGTCTTGTGTAGTTTTGTGTCATTTTGAGGACTCGGCTGAGTTTCCACGTTGTACCCTTTAATTTTCCGTCTTGCATACATTATAAACGTTTTTGAGTTATTGAGCCTTTATTTGTGCAATGTTGGAAAGGTCTAGTGAGATTGTTGTCAGGCGAAGGGTCGAGACCCATTGTGTGGTCTCGCCCGTAGCATTCTGATATCTTTTGGATTCGGGGTGTTACAAACGTCATTCTCACGAAGGTAAAAAATGGATAAGAATGAAGGACATTAAGAAGAAACTTAGCTAGACATAGAGAGAATAATGTATAAATCCATAAAGAGAAACTTCTATTAAAACTCAAAATGATTGGTTCAACCACAACGAGGTGAACCTTCAACGGAACGATGACTACAAATATGAAAACTACCTTCTAGGGTTAACTTTGGATGGAAGAGGATGCTAAACCGTGGCTGATACATGTTATTATGTAGGGTACAAATCGGATCTTAGAAGATATATTATTTCCTAACTGAATATAAGATCGTAAGATTTTATCTCATAATATTTTGCAAAGTCAAGACGACCATGAAACGGGGATGAGATGTGTAGGATAGCCTGTATCACCCCATCTGGCAGCCCATCTAGCACTTGGTTTGGGCTTGGATATGGATGTTAGGTTGGTTGTGGAACGAGGAGTCAAACGGATTGAGACGGTCAAAGTGATTGTTTCATGCCCGTGTAGTTGATGGTTTGATGGCCGTATGAAACCTTTCTTTGACTCAATCATAAATCTCGACTTCAAATCTTCTATAGGACTTTCAAGGGTAATGTGTCACTTTATTCTCCGACCCTCGGTCACTTAAGATGAGTCTATGTAGCTCTTGACTTCAAGAAAGATCGATCACTCGTACTTTAACCAAAATACGCCGGAAATGGCCTCAAACATTTGAACCACAAGTAGACCAAGGTAGACACCGAAATATGGAAATGAGAAGCTTTCTATACTAAAATGAATTATAGCTAACCCATATGAGTATACACATGCATGACTCTTGTAACATCCGGAAACTTTATTTCCGGAAGTGGAGGTGTTTTCGATCTTTCCCGCGTCGGCGGCTTATTTCCCGCAGGCACGTTGCTGAGTACGAGTTTTTAACGCGAGAAGAGAGATTCCCGTTCTACTTTCTGACCTTGGGAAGGGGAGTGAGGGCACAAGGAGGCTGACCCTTTGGATATCCCACCTCCTTGTCAGCCCTTTTCCTTCCTTCTTTCTTTTCCTTCTCCTCTTTTACGCTCTTTCCCTTCCACAACCCTTTCTTCTTCCTTTGGACCTCTCTTCTCTTACACCTTGGAGGAGTGATGTGTGGAGTTGCAGCTTGAGCTTTCCGGATCTATAGTGGTAAGTGATTCTATCTCCTCTTCCTCTTGCTCCTTGTTTTCCCTTCTTTCCTTTCTCTTCACCTCCATGGCTATGGAGGAAGCTTTGAAGAGATATCTTGTAAAGCCTTTGCATGTCCCTTTCCCTAGCTCTTTTAGGTCGTGTTGAGGAGGCTAAGACCTGTGGTGAAGGTTTGGAGGACGCCCAACAAGAAGACGAACCTTCTACTGTTCGACCGCGGGGGCGGATTGCCAGAGGCGCAGAGGCGGACTGAGGCCACCGTAGGGGCGGCCTGGACCACCGCAGGGGGCGGTCTGAACCACCACAGGGGCGGCTCCCAGGGGCGTGTTCGCCCCTAGAGGTGTGTGCAAATAAGCTTTAAATTTATAAAACTAGAATCAAGCAAGCGAACCCGCAGTGTACGGATCGACGTAGTTAAGCAAGAATTCCAGAGTATCGAACACAGGGATTTGGGTGGAACGAACTCGGTTGCAGGTTATCAAGCAAGTAAATATAGGAGTTTTGCAGATATTGGGAAAACAACAATCCTAAAGATCCAAGTATCCAGCTGTGGCAATCGATTCAAGATATACTTAATGATATAAAGACAGAGTTGAGATATGCAAAGGTATACTAATGTAAGGTAATCGTACGGTTGAGGTTCCAAAAACCTTATGTAACTCACCTAAAAGACACTCCCTATACAGGTTGTTGAGGCTCAATATAGGTAAGGTTCTAAAGACGAGGATTAGTATCAAATACCCAAACTTATAATCTAAAGATCAAGACTAACTTATCCGATTGAGGTTGTTGAGGCTCACAATCGAGGTAGAGGTTGTTGAGGCTTCACTACCACCTAGAAAAGACAAGTCTAAACTAAGCTAAAGCCAATCTTTAACTTTAGATTAAAGTAAAAGCAGGTTCGTAGACTTAAGGGAAATCACGGTTAGTTCTTGAGATTCCACGGTCGTGGAACTCAAGAACAGCCCGTAATTTAGGGTTGTCGGCGACAATTCTCTAACTCTCAGGGTCTAATCTGTTTGCGATCGATCTATCATCACCTATGCCACAACTATCAACCCTTCACCTTAGAATTGTTAAGGGTTTTTAGCCAATAACAGTCATATTGATATCAATTCAAGAATTAAAAGATAAAAGATGGGAACTTTCAAGAACTATCAATAATCTTCAAATGAATCTCAGAATCACAGCCAAGAACAAGTGTTTATCAAAAGATTCAAATCGGAGTAAACAATCAAAATCTTAGGAAAGAAAAGAAACGGGATGTCAATCCGATCCTAAATCAAACCTAAGCAAGAAGAGGGATCTTCTTGCAAAACCCTCCAAGAACTTCGATCTTCCACAAACACGAAGACCACAAACAGCAACTCTCCAATACGAACTTTGATCTTCAATGAGATCTCCAAATTACCTCCAAGATGAGGGTTTGTGCGTTGCTAAACGTGGATTGTAAGCGTACGTTTGCCGCTAAGCGAGGGTTGAAAAGGTCGTAAGCGAGGTGACGGAATCTTGCTTCATCCGTCTTTTTATAATGCAGGGCAAAGTGTCGGCCCGGCCCAATCTTCAAAAGATCATGGCTTCGAAACATGGCGAAAAGATTCGCCAAGATCACGGTCGTGGAAGATTCCACGACCGTAATTTAGGGCGTGGAAACAATTACGGTTTGTTCCACGGCCGTAGAATCCCCTGGAATGAACATCAAATTTTGACTCTGAATCCACGGCCGTAATTCTGAACGTGGTTTGTGGTACGGCCGTGTTTTAGGGCGTAATTTAGGGCAAGAACGTGATTCTTCCCTAACTCGTGCATTCTTCAATCTAAGACTCCAAATTGCTTCAAAAGAGTGTCCTCAATCTATGGACATATCAACTCAACTCTCCTTTGCTCGTTTCCGTTCGGAAATAGCTCCAAATCACCTATAATCAACATAGAACTAGTGTAGACATCCATATCGACAATATAGGTAATACTAGCTCTCATATGCACAAAGTTCAATCAAAGAATATCAATATGAATCAAATACGTTTAGAAAACGTGCCTAAAATATCACAATATTTCATGCTAACAAATAACCCCATACTTAACACTTGCTTGTCCCTAAGCATGGTCTTTCAAAAAGTTTTAAACAAGAGTTAGGATGAAATATGTGTACCTTCTTTTGGATGAATGTGACTTCTAAAGAATAGATCATTCTCAAACCTTGCTTCAATCGTTTTTCAAACTTTCACACACTTAATTAGAGAGTAAAAGGCAAAGAAAACTCATGAATAAATTTAACTTCCAAACAAGCATTATAACCTTCAAATATTATCAAAATCAATTATAAGAACTTCAATTTAGATCACCAAGTCATATAACATTCTTTTGATCTTAAGGACTTTCAAAGAAAAGGTCTAGAGTATGGAAGGGAAGGGAAAACTTTAAGGGGGAGTGGTGTATAAATCCGGGAAAGTGGACAACTACCTTCTTCTTCTTTTGCGGTTTCCGCAACACTTCACTTAGAGCTTCGCTCTCTTCTTTTCATTTTTCGACTTTACTTTTGGAGTTATGGACAGAGGTGCACAAAAACCGAAGCGTAGGAGATTGGCGTTTCTCAAAATTGTAAGAAATGCCTCAAACCCTTAGCGCACATACCATAATCCGCTAGGAATATCGCTCAATCCGACTTTGGCAAGACACAAACACCCGGCTATGTGAATGGTGCCGAGTTATTCATCGTCATGATTGACTTCCCCAAACCTATAATTTCTTTCTATTCAATTGATTGCAAATAATTGCTCTCATGGCCCTCCCACATCAAACATGCCTTTTTCTCTTTCACTTTTCCAAGTTCCCGGATGGGTAAAGGAGGCTAATATTTCAATGAGGAGTTAGATGATCAAAGAAAGAGGAAAGAAAGTATCGAATTGCCTTAATCATTTCAACAAGAAGTATAGGAACTTATAATGTGATTTCAACTTCAATCTCTCAACATGATTTAGGTAACGTTTTCACATTATAAAACTTGCAAAAGAGGTAGAATTCATTCATTCAATTTCTTTTCGAATTACAATCCTTTTAAGCATGCAATTGTTATCAAACTCAATTCGCAAGTAGTGATTATCATGGAAATCATATCGATTCATTAGAAGCACCAAATTTTCAAATTTTTATGGGTTTTTAAAGTTCTTTTTCATGCAATGCGAGAATGAAACGTGTAACATATAATGAACATGCAATGATAGTCTCGGAATGAAAGCAACATATAGAGTAGAGTTATTACAAACATTTAGTACATCCCACCCCATACTTAGGACGAACATTGTCCCTAATGTTCACAAGAAAGAACAAAAGAAAGAAAAGAAAAAGAAACTCACAAGTGGTGGCGGGAATGTCTAAATCAAACGAGCGGTCCGGTCATCAATCACTGCGGCGCCGGTGGAGGTGGGAATGGAGAGAAACTCGGATCATAGAACCGCCCAAACTGCTGGCGGTAGACGTCCCTCATCATGTGGTCAAGGTCGTCTAAGCGTCCGTCTCTAGCATCCGCCCGGATCTCTAATGCTCCGACTCTCTCTGAAAGTCCGGTAGCCCAATCCGGCATCCTCTCATACCATCCCGGGGCGTGATCATACCATGAGGGGGCATCGGCTGGTGCTGGTGCTGGTGCTGGTGGTGGTGGTGCTGGCTGTGTCGTGGACCAAGGAGGAGGTGTGCTGTACCAAGTGGGAGGTGTAGTCATCCACGTGGGCCTCTCACTCACGCTGGCGCGGCGAGATGACGAGCCTGAAGCTCTAGCTGGATGTGGAGAGCGCCTAGGTACATCCGGGGCCGTATCCGGCTGATCCGGAAACGTGCCGAACTCCCGCTCCGCTCCTCCACCACTCTCGTACTGCTCTCCCATGTCCTCCTCATCCTCAACTGGTGGTGGAATGTAAGGGGGAGCTACAAGCCTGTTCGCATGCATCGTAGCGAACGTCTCCTTCCAATTGTGGCGTCCCGCCACAATGGAATACTCTGGCAGCCACTCAATACCCCTGCCTGTCCTACTCTCCCAGGGCATGCCCGCATAAGGCGGACCTCTATGTGTGGGGAAGATGAGTCCCCTAACCATGAATGCATGTAATCCTAGAGGTACGGCGGGTATGCGGGTGCAAGCTGAAAAATCTACACCAAAGCTCCTAGCTATGTGGGTCACTATCCCACCATATCCAATGTTCCCTCTCGATTTATTCTTGAGTTTACTCATCGTTGCCGCCAAAAGAGTAGCACAATCTGCGCGGCATCCATAAAGCATGGCGTAAAGAAGGAATAGCTCATCCGTCTTGATCTTTTGGGGCGTCTCCGTCCTAGGAAAGAGACACTCCGAAAGAACACGGTGAGCTATCTTCAAGGCTAGATGGTACATCAATCTAGCCTTGGTATCAGCTGGTTGCCAACGGTCCTCGTCGGCATAAATCATGGCCATTTCCGCCCAAAAGTCCTTGGCGGAAACGCCTCTAGGAAGTCGACCGTTGTAGGTCTCATGGAACCCAAAAATGGTCCCGAACTCAACAATGCTCAAGTGGTAGTCTCGATCCATAAGACGGAAGGAGACGGTCCTATCTACTGGGCTGTGCTCAAAGGACGTCACAACCTCTCGGGTAATCTCCTTGTAAGCGTCTTCACGAATGTTCGTGAAGACAAGCAATCCGGCTCTATCCAAGAGCCATGTAAGGTCATCAACTATGTTGAGAGGATGTAGATCCTCCAACAACAAGTACCTAGGGCCAATCACTGCCCTCTTCTCTATCCTTTCAAATGCAGCTAGGTGGTTTTCGTGTATGGTTGGGATGCTAGGGTGAGGGGGTGAAGATGGAGGTGAAGGTAAGGATGGTGGTGAGGGAGATGAGGGTGGTGGTGCCCTAGAGGTGGAGGGGTTGCCCTTCCTTTTCTTATTTTGCTCCCCTTTCTTTTCCTTAATCCTTCCCGACACTCTCCTTACGAAATCCATTTTCAGCAGAAATCACGGTCTGTTCTATAGAAACCACGGCCGTGGAACCTCCAGAGACCGTGATTCGTCACAGAATCTCGTGAATCTCAGCAAATTCACCAAATATCACCACAACAAGCAGTCCTAATCTAATTCCTTCCAATCTTTGTCAGTTCTTCCTAAAAATCTATGGCAAAAACGAACCAAATCCGCGAGAATCGAAGAGAAAGAAATAACCTCTTTTTCGGATTGAAAAATCCAAAATGCGCGTTTGTTGATCGATTTCCACTCGATTTGTTGCTTGGATCTTGTTCGTGGTTGGATTTGCTGCGGTTTAGAGCGAAGAATCGTTGAAAACGATTAGAGAATGAAGAATTGGGAGAGGCTGCGGGTTTTCGGTATTTAGGTCGTGGAATTGGGGAAGAATTGTGGTGGTTTTTGTGATGAAGTGTGGCTTTTATAGTCGCAGGCAAAATTTCAAAAATCACGGTCTGTCGGGGCATTCCACGGCCGTGGAAGTGTACGGACCCGTGGTTTTGGTGATTTTTCACAGGCTTTTGAAAATTACGGCCACTGTAGCTATGACGACCGTAATTTAGACCGTGGAACCTTCTGTAAAGCTTCAAAGTCTAAATTTCGTCACTTCTCTTCGACATTATCCCTCCTTTCTCCTTTTCCATCGATCCTACAACCAAAAACACGAACATACCGGAAGAAATCGAGGCAAAATAAAGTGAAAACATCTATTCTAAACTAATCTATGAATCGAAGAAAAAACGAGAATGCAATACCTTGGGTTGCCTCCCAAGAAGCGCTTTGTTTAAGGTCCGTAGCTAGACCAATCTTGCACTTATTCGAGTGCGGTAGGTGCAAACTCCTCAGCTTGGAGTTCAGGTGAGTACTTCTTGAGCCGTTGGCCGTTCACCTTAAAACTTCCGCTAGCTTCACCCCATACTTCAACTGCACCATGGGGGAAAATACGCTTAATTAGAAAAGGTCCAGTCCAACGAGATTTTAACTTACCTGGAAAGAGGCGAAGTCTCGAATTGAAGAGGAGAACTTGATCTCCTTCCTTGAAGTCCTTTGGAATGATATGCTTATCATGCCAACGCTTTGCTCTTTCCTTGTAGATCTTAGCGTTTTCGTAGGCGTTCAAACGGAGTTCATCCAGCTTGTTGATGTCTAGGAGACGCTTCTCTCCCGCTTCCTTCGTGCCGAAATTCAGCCATTTGATAGCCCAAAACGCTTTGTGCTCTAGCTCTACCGGCAAATGACAAGACTTCCCATACACAAGGTTGTATGGTGTGGTTCCTATGGGAGTCTTGTATGCAGTCCGGTATGCCCATAATGCGTCATCTAGCTTCAAGGACCAATCCTTCCTAGTCCTTGAAACCGTCTTCTCTAGAATTCCCTTGATCTCCCTATTTGAGATCTCGACTTGTCCACTCGTTTGTGGATGGTAAGGAGTGGCGATCTTGTGAGTAACCCCATACTTGGTTAGAAGAGCTTCAAAGCGACGGGCTATGAAGTGAGAACCCCCATCACTAATGATCGTCCTTGGTGTCCCGAATCGCGGAAAGATGGTCTTGTTGAAGAACTTAACCACCACCATGGCATCATTTGTGGGAGAGGCAATTGCTTCTACCCATCTAGAAACGTAGTCTACCGCCAATAATATGTATTGGTTTCCACAAGAAGAAGGGAATGGTCCCATGAAATTGACTCCCCATACGTCGAAAATCTCCACCTCTTGGATGTTGTTGAGGGGCATCTCGTTCCTTCTAGAGATATTGCCTGTTCTTTGACAAGCATCGCAACAAGAAACAAAGGATTGCACATCTTTAAATAAAGTAGGCCAATAGAATCCAGATTGCAATACCTTTGCGCTAGTTTTATTAGAACTAGCGTGTCCTCCACAAGGTAGTGAATGACAATGGCGGATGACACTTTGCATCTCATCTTCCGGCACACATCGCCGGATGATGCCATCCGGACCTCTCTTAAAGAGGAGAGGCTCGTTCCAATGGTATTCCCGGACGTCCTTGAAGAACTTCTTCCTTTGTGCGTATGACAGTCCGGGTGGTATCTCCTGGCAAACCAAATAGTTAACAAAATCAGCAAACCATGGTTCGTTACCTTTGGAGACTACCTTGATACACTCCTCTATGATATGTAGGTGTTCATCCGGAAAGGAGTCATCAATGGGTAAATGGTCGTCCTCTAGATGTGTTAGACGACTCAAATGATCCGCAACAGAATTTTCTGAGCCTTTCTTGTCGCGGATCTCAAGATCGAATTCTTGTAGGAGAAGAATCTATCTAATCAGCCTTGGCTTCGCATCTTTCTTTGCAAGGAGGTATCGGATCGCAGCATGATCCGTGTAGACAATCACCTTTGCACCTACAAGATAAGAGCGAAACTTGTCAATAGCGTAGACAATGGCTAGAAACTCTTTTTCCGTAGTGGCGTAGTTGAGCTGGGCTTCGTCTAGCGTCTTGCTAGCGTAGTATATGGCGTGGGTTCGTCCTTCCTTTCGTTGCCCAAGAACAGCTCCAATGGCTACTTCACTAGCATCGCACATAATCTCGAAGGGAAGAGTCCAATCCGGAGGTTGGATAATAGGTGCTGAAATTAGAGCTTGCCGAATGGTGTTAAATGCGTCCAAACATTCCTGCGAAAACTCAAAAACCGCATCCTTCATCAATAGATTAGTGAGAGGTTTTGATATCTTAGAAAAGTCCTGAATGAAACGTCTATAGAATCCAGCATGTCCTAGGAAACTTCTTACTCCCTTCACCGAAATTGGGGGAGGAAGTTTCTCTATGGTCTCTATCTTAGCCTTGTCTACCTCTATCCCTCTACTAGAGACTAAGTGACCTAACACGATTCCTTCCTTAACCATGAATTGACACTTCTCCCAATTAAGAACTAGGTTAGTGTCTTCACATCTTTGCAAAACAAGAGAAAGGTTAGAAAGACAATCGTTAAAAGAGGAACCGTAAACGGAGAAGTCGTCCATGAAAACTTCCATGATTTCCTCTACATATTCGGAGAAGATGGCCATCATGCACCGTTGAAAGGTGGCTGGGGCATTGCAAAGCCCGAACGGCATTCTCCTATAAGCGAACGTACCCCAAGGGCACGTGAATGTGGTCTTCTCTTGATCATCCGGATGTATCGGAATCTGAAAGAAGCCACTATAACCGTCAAGGTAGCAAAAGTATGAATGTTGTGCTAACCTTTCAAGCATCTGATCGATGAATGGCAATGGAAAGTGATCCTTCCGCGTTGCATTGTTGAGCTTGCGGTAGTCTATACACATTCGCCATCCAGTTACGGTTCGGGTAGGAATGAGTTCGTTGTTCTTATTGGTGATGACCGTCATTCCTCCCTTCTTCGGAACTACTTGAACTGGGCTCACCCACTTGCTATCGGAGATAGGATAGATGATACCTGCATCAAGAAGTTTAAGAATTTCCTTCTTGACAACCTCCTTCATGGTCGGATTCAACCGCCTTTGAGGTTCTCTTGAAGTTCTAAAGTCCTCCTCCATTAGTATCTTATGCATGCATAGGGAGGGTTTAATTCCTACTAAGTCCTCAATAGTGTAGCCTATGGCTTTTCTATGTTTCCTAAGGACAATCATGAGCTGTTCGTGTTCATCTATGCTTAATTCGGAACTAACGATAACCGGGAAGGTGGAATTAGATCCAAGAAAAGCGTACCTTAGATGAGTAGGAAGTGGTTTGAGTTCCATTGCTTTCGGAGCTTCCAATGATCCTTGAGGAGCTTCCGATGTTTCCTTAGAAGTTTCTAAGGATGTTGAATGGTTTGGAGAAGAATTAGAAGAAGTTGAAGAAGTATGCCGATCGCCCTCTTCCACGGTCAAAATTACGGTTTCCTCTGGTGTTCCACGGCCGTAATATCCTCTGGAATGGAGGTTGATTTTGGTCGTGGAATCCACGGTCGTGGAATACAGAGTATGACCGTGGATTCTAGTATTCTCGGCCTCATCGTGGAGTTTCTCAAACTCCACTTCATGCATCTCTTCTTGTGCTTCCAAGGCTTCAATTTCCTCTTTGCACCCTTCTTCTTCTCCTACATTGGTTAGACTCATAGTAATAACCTTTTGTAAAGGATCGTTAAAGAGAATCGCACTTACCTCCTCCCTAGATAAACCTTCTTCGTCTTGGACATTGTAAATATCCTCATCAAAGATTGGCTCCTTCACTAGAGTGGAAAGAACGAACTCTACTTTCTCTTCCCCAATATCAAAAGCGAGTCTCCCATTCTTGCAATCGACCATGCAGCCGGAAGTTGCAAGAAACGGCCTTCCGAGTATGATCGGGACCGGACTATCTGCAGGAATGTCAAGTACGACAAAATCAATGGGGACAAAGAACTTGCCTAGCTTGACCGGGACGTCTTCTACAATGCCGACGGGACGAGTAATGGATCGATCCGCCATGTATAACGTCATCTTCACCGGTTTAGGGTCGCCTAAACCGATCTTCCTGCACAATGCAAGTGGTATGATGCTCACACTTGCTCCCAAGTCACATAAAGCGTCATATGTGACCTCTCCCACTCCAATGGGAATGCAAAATGACCCCGGATCTTTCAGCTTTGGGGGCATTTTCTCCTTCATAGTCTTGATGAGATCCGAAGAATCCGAACTCATCCAGACTTCACCGAAATATTCTAGCTTCCTCTTGTTAGAGAGAAGCTCCTTCAAGAACTTGCCATAAGCCGGCATACCTACAATAGCATCAATAAAAGGTATATTAATATGCAGTTTGCTCATGAGTTCTATGAACTTACCGAATTGCTTGTCTAGGCGCGCTCGCGCTCTAGATTGAGGGAACGGTAGGGGAGGTTTGAAAGCTGGAGGAGGAACATAGACGTCTTCCTTCTCCTTCCCCTTTTCTTTGTCTTTCTCTACGGGGACTTCAACGAACGTAGGCTGCGGATCGGTGGTAGTCACTCCGCTCCTAGTTGTAATCGCCATTACCCTTCCCTTAGGGTTGTCCTCCGTCTTTCCTGGAAGTTTCCCTTGATTTCTAGGAACTTCCTCCGCATGATCGAACATTTGGTTTTCTAAAACCTTTTGAGCTTTGTCAATCTTAGAAACTCGATCATCAACCTTAATGAGGCGGTTCTCCATCCCTTGAAGCTTTCCCAAGATCGTTTCCAACATGGGATCCGGCTTCTCCTTTCCCGTATTGTTTTCTCCATTAGATGATTGCCCCTGGCTTTTCAAAGGAGTAGAGGAAGAGGAGGGTGGAGTTAGTGGATTGGAATTGGAAGGATAGGAGTTACCGGAATTTTGTTGGTTGGAGCGCCAATTGTTGTTGTTTGAACCCCGATTGTTGTTCCAATTGTTGTTGTTCCGGTTGTTGTTGTTTCCATTCCAATTGCTATTCCGGTTGTTGTTCCGGTTATTGTTGTTGCGGTTGGTATTGTCACCGCCGTTGTTGTTGCCCAAATAGCCAACATCCTTCTCTTGTTGCTTTGGGAAGTTTGTCTTGATAGTCTCCTTCAACTCTTTGATCTCATTGTTGAGGGAGAAAATCTGATTTTGAGCTTCATGTGTGAGCTTTGCTCCTTGCTCCACACGATTTCCCTCCACTTTCCGGTGGGAATACTTCTCTATGACTCTTGCTTGCTTCTCAATGAAGTCCCAAGCGTCATCTTCTCTCATGTCCATGGACGTTCCACATGAGAGGGATTGGAGGTTGAATTGCGTTCCCGCATCCAGCCCCTTGTAGTAAATCTCCAGCAAGGCAAGCTTGGATATGCCATGATGAGGGCAATCCAAGAGCAAATCCTGAAACCTTTCCCAAGATTGAAACAAACTTTCGTTAGGTCTCATAGAAAAAGCATTAATCTTACCTCTAAGTTCCGCCGTTTTGGAAGGCGGAAAGAATTTGGTGAGAAACTCTGCGGAAAGGTCTTCCCACGTGTCTAGTTTCCCATTAGGAAGAGCTTGATACCAAGATAACGCTTTCCCTTTCAAGGAGAAAAAGAAAGGTTTAAGCTTGTAGCTGTTGGTAGTAGCGCTCTTCGGTCTCATCGTCTCCATCATACACTCAAAGTTTTGCAAGTGTTGGTGTGGAGATTCAGCGCTTGTACCGCCAAACTGACTTTGGCGAACAAGGGTGATAACTTGAGGGTTGAAGCTAAACCCTTGTACATCTTCAACATCAAAATTCACACCCAAGCGGCGTGGTTGTTGTGTTGGATCCATTCGCTGGCCAAGAGTTCTCGGCTCATTATCCACACGTTCGACCCTCGCATTCCTAGGTGGAATGCGACGATTAGCAGCTCCTTGTGGATTGAAAGGATTTATATTGATCGTGGGATCAATCTCTTCTAATGGTGGCATGGAAGAATCACTATCATCGGCGGATGAGTGGTTTCTCCTTCTAGACCTTGATCTCCTTCTCGAGGACTTCTTGCCCACCTTATCTTCAAGGTCGCTCATCTTTATCCTCATTTGGACGATCATGTCTTGTAGACCGTTGACTTGAGATTGATGACGATCCATCTCATCCTGGCGGAGAGTCTCATTCCATCGGAGTTGAGCTTCCTTCTCCGCCAACTCTGTTTGAAGATCGCGTTCGTTCTCTTCAGCCATCCTCTTTTCCTTGCGCTTTTGCCTCAAGGTTTTCTCTAGCTCTTGATCAAGAGGTAAGAGATCTTCGGTGTTCCTAGACCTGCGCATGCACTCAAAGAAAAATCAAATAACGAGAGCAAGCTCCCAAGCTTGACAACCGGCTACCGGATTCGGACGAAGCCAAATCCCCGGCAACGGCGCCAAAAACTTGTTCGCCCCTAGAGGTGTGTGCAAATAAGCTTTAAATTTATAAAACTAGAATCAAGCAAGCGAACCCGCAGTGTACGGATCGACGTAGTTAAGCAAGAATTCCAGAGTATCGAACACAGGGATTTGGGTGGAACGAACTCGGTTGCAGGTTATCAAGCAAGTAAATATAGGAGTTTTGCAGATATTGGGAAAACAACAATCCTAAAGATCCAAGTATCCAGCTGTGGCAATCGATTCAAGATATACTTAATGATATAAAGACAAAGTTGAGATATGCAAAGGTATACTAATGTAAGGTAATCGTACGGTTGAGGTTCCAAAAACCTTATGTAACTCACCTAAAAGACACTCCCTATACAGGTTGTTGAGGCTCAATATAGGTAAGGTTCTAAAGACGAGGATTAGTATCAAATACCCAAACTTATAATCTAAAGATCAAGACTAACTTATCCGATTGAGGTTGTTGAGGCTCACAATCGAGGTAGAGGTTGTTGAGGCTTCACTACCACCTAGAAAAGACAAGTCTAAACTAAGCTAAAGCCAATCTTTAACTTTAGATTAAAGTAAAAGTAGGTTCGTAGACTTAAGGGAAATCACGGTTAGTTCTTGAGATTCCACGGTCGTGGAACTCAAGAACAGCCCGTAATTTAGGGTTGTCGGCGACAATTCTCTAACTCTCAGGGTCTAATCTGTTTGCGATCGATCTATCATCACCTATGCCACAACTATCAACCCTTCACCTTAGAATTGTTAAGGGTTTTTAGCCAATAACAGTCATATTGATATCAATTCAAGAATTAAAAGATAAAAGATGGGAACTTTCAAGAACTATCAATAATCTTCAAATGAATCTCAGAATCACAGCCAAGAACAAGTGTTTATCAAAAGATTCAAATCGGAGTAAACAATCAAAATCTTAGGAAAGAAAAGAAACGGGATGTCAATCCGATCCTAAATCAAACCTAAGCAAGAAGAGGGATCTTCTTGCAAAACCCTCCAAGAACTTCGATCTTCCACAAACACGAAGACCACAAACAGCAACTCTCCAATACGAACTTTGATCTTCAATGAGATCTCCAAATTACCTCCAAGATGAGGGTTTGTGCGTTGCTAAACGTGGATTGTAAGCGTACGTTTGCCGCTAAGCGAGGGTTGAAAAGGTCGTAAGCGAGGTGACGGAATCTTGCTTCATCCGTCTTTTTATAATGCAGGGCAAAGTGTCGGCCCGGCCCAATCTTCAAAAGATCATGGCTTCGAAACATGGCGAAAAGATTCGCCAAGATCACGGTCGTGGAAGATTCCACGACCGTAATTTAGGGCGTGGAAACAATTACGGTTTGTTCCACGGCCGTAGAATCCCCTGGAATGAACATCAAATTTTGACTCTGAATCCACGGCCGTAATTCTGAACGTGGTTTGTGGTACGGCCGTGTTTTAGGGCGTAATTTAGGGCAAGAACGTGATTCTTCCCTAACTCGTGCATTATTCAATCTAAGACTCCAAATTGCTTCAAAAGAGTGTCCTCAATCTATGGACATATCAACTCAACTCTCCTTTGCTCGTTTCCGTTCGGAAATAGCTCCAAATCACCTATAATCAACATAGAACTAGTTTAGACATCCATATCGACAATATAGGTAATACTAGCTCTCATATGCACAAAGTTCAATCAAAGACTATCAATATGAATCAAATACGTTTAGAAAACATGCCTAAAATATCACAATATTTCATGCTAACAGGGCGCAGGGGCAGCGACAGGTTTTCCGCCGGGGCGTCAGCTTGCTTCCGCGGCTGTGTTTTCTTCACCAGTGGGTTCCTCCCTCCCTTTCCTTTCGTTCCTTCCTTAGATCCTTATTTTATATAGTTAGAAGCATGCTTAGGATGGACCTAGGACTTATAAGAATGCCATCTAGTGGTTGCTAGCCTTGGAGCCCTTATGGCTTAGTTCGATGTTGATCTTGAGTGTGAGCATGTGGGCTTTCCTAGACTAGTTGCTTCTCCTAGGATGTTGTTGTTGAGCTTGTTCTTAGGTTGTATAGGCTGTGGTGAGCTTCCTTTACTTGTGGTTAGTGTCTTGTGTGCCTTTGGACCCTAGGATGCTTTCCTAGTTTGAGAGTGGTGGGATCTTGGTTAGATCTTTAGAATGAAGTCTAAGACTTCATGAGTGTGGACTTGTGTTGATGAGTACTTTCATTCATGAGCAGGTTGTGTGCTTCCTCGTTAAGGAAGCTAGAGTGTTGTGAGTTGAGAGACGAGGTAAGTCTCCGGACTTACTTAGCCATATTCGTCGTATTAGATTCATTGTGTGCTTGGTGGTGTGTGTTTTATGGTTTTGTTATAACTTATAAACCGGATAATAGGATTACCGACCTTTATGTTATTTTGGCCCAAGTGTATGATAACGGGCGGTGACATAACTGCCTAGCTCCCGCGGGAGCTAGGAGGTTCTCGGCGACTGGCCCGTGCTAGTTAGACGGTCGGAGGCATCCAACCGTTCCATTTCCGGAAGAAGAGACCGAGGCGAGTTTCGGGAGATTCTCGTGTCACAAAAGAAGTTGAACTAGAACGGGATACGACCTAATAAATAAAGATAATAACTGGATTGTTTGTTCAGCATGTTTATGTGATGTGTTTATATATGTTTGTGTTTGTGCCTTCACCATGTCTTTAATACTTCGAATGTAGCTAACGTTTTTAAACCGCTTGTTGTAGATGCCCCGCAGGTTAGGGACGCCGCCGAGTGAGGTGGAGGAGTGGACAGCCGAGGGTCGCCGTACATTGTAGGACGGGGACATTTTTGGGGTTGTTGCGTTTGTTATGCTATCCTTTTGTTTGGATTGTGGTTGTTATACGTTTTCAGTTTATGTCTTGTGGAGTTTATGTTGTTTTGAGGACTTGGCTGAGTTTCCAAGTTGTACTCCTTTCCTTTTTCGTCTTGCATACATTAAAACGTTTTCGAGTTTTAAGCCTTTACTTGTGCCATGTTGGAAAGGTCCGGTGAGATTGTTGTCAGGCTAAGGGTCGGGACCCATAGTGTGGTGTCTCCCGTAGAATTCCGATATCCCGCGGATTCGGGGTGTTACAAAGTGGTATCAGAGCCCTAGGTTGACAACAATGGCACTCGCAACCTTCTAAAGACCGAATGAGGTATAAACAGAATCCATCGGGTTCTGACCTTTTTGATTTTAAAATTCATGTGCAGGAGTCGGGATTGGGTTAGAATGTACGGGACCACCACTCCTCACGCAAACCTTGGCGACATAGATTTTTGGATTTAACACATGTAAGTATATTACATAGCTATCTATATTATGACCTTAGGGTTGTTGTTGGAATTGTATGTACTTAGATATGCATGCGACCTTTGGATGATTGGGCTTTATGCCTTGAGTGTATTCTGGATTTCGGCACTCTTCTCTTAAGTTTTATAAGCACCCTATTATATATGTAATGCGAGTAATATATATATATATATATATATATATATATATATATATATATATATATATATATATATATATATATATATGTATACCAACTTAATTGAATCGAACTAACGCGATACGATATCAGATGGCACGCACGCGACCTACCGCTTATGTGGGACCCGCCAGGGGTAGACCACCTCTACCTCCTACCGTTCCAAGACGAGGACGAGTAGGGAGACCTCCAGGCCCGAGAGGTCGGGGACGAATCCCCATTGCGGACCCGCCAGCAGCTGAGGATCCCGTTGAGGACGTTGGAGAGAGCGTTATTCCCGAGGCTGAGGTTAGGGCAGATGTGAGGTCCGGGGCACTGAGTTCCCCATCTGCTAGGACCGGGGGAGCATCGATTGGAGCTACAGCGTTTGAGGAGTATGTACGCCGAGTAGAGGAGGCGTTTAGGATAGAGTACCGCTTCCAGCACCACCAGTGCCGGTACCTGCACCAGCACCTGCACCCGCACCAGCGAGGTCAGTTGAGGTCTCGTAGAGGGCTACTCAGATTAGAGCCGCACCTGATATAGTTGCACCTGCAGTAGTGGCACCTGGGCCGGTTGTGGAGATAGCTAGGCCTAAAGACGAGCTGAGGTCTCCTAGACCCGATGACTGGTTGAAAGCTTTCAACCAGCAGCATGTTCCCTACTTCGATGGGAAGGTAGGACTTGAGGTAGAGCACTGGATTGGTTATGTGGTGTCAGCCTTGGAGGCGATCCGTTGCCCGGAGGAGAGACAGGTGGAGATAGTTCACACATTGTTTAGAGAGGAGGCCTAGTACTGGTGGAGGTCGTTGAGAGGGGGTGTGACTAGGATGGACCAGTTGTTACGTCTCGTGAGAGAGACTTTCTGCCCAGATTCTTTGCGTCGAGATAGAGTTCAGGACTTCCTAGAGGTAGGCTTTGAGGATGTTCCTATTATGGAGGCGATTAGATGTTTTAGAGCGGAGTTGGCATTGTTGGGGCCCGCTGCACCTCCAGCGGACTAGCATATCTATCTCTTTTTCAGGAGATTGAGGGAGTCCACCCGTGCCTACTTGGACGGATTTCGCTGCGATACATTAGCAGAGTACTAGGATCGAGCTTCGGCCTACGAGAGAGACCGACCTGGGATGAGGAGAGCAGCACAGTCCGGGGGACCGGACAAGAGACAGAGGTCTGCACCTACCGGAGCCGGAGGACAGGGGTGCAACCAAGCTCCGGGACGTTCTGGACCACAGTAGCCGACATCCGACCGTGGGCCACATTGCCATGGTTGTGTAGGATATGGACATATTCGGAGGACTTGTACGAAGCCTCCCGTAGCATGCTTTACTTGTGGTCAGGTGAGCCACCGAGCCGCTTTTTGCCGTTAGGGCAGGTCATAGTCTCAGCCCGGTTCTTCGTCTCCTAGGGTAGCAGGAGGTAGTCAGAGGCCTCCACAGTTTCAGCCATAGGGCTCTCAACAGAGGTTCCAGGGACAGACTCGTACCCAGGGTTCAGCTCAAGGTCCGGGCCATGGTAGAGGCCGTGGTGGTGGTGCAAAGGAGACCAGGGGCACACAGGTCAAAGCGATCGAGCTGAGGAGTGCTATTGATCCAGCAGCACCGGCGGCTACAGGTACTATTCAGATCCATGGACTACCGGTCCGCGTTTTGTTTGATACGGGTGCCACACACTCTTTTATTTCCGATGATTGCGCAGCTAGGTTGTCCTTAGTTACGGTAGAGGGGAGACCCTTTGTTGTGGGGTTACCCGATGTGGGTAGGGTTAGTGGTACCCGAGAGGTACGTGGTTGGCCCATACGTTTGGGAAACCGAGATTTGTTAGCCGACTTCTATGTCATGAACTTAGTGCATGAAGAAGTCATCCTTGGCATGGACTGGATGGACCGCCACCGAGCCGTTCTAGACATCAGTCGGACGACCGTGATAGTTACCACGGAGACGGGACATGAGGTGATTTTTCGAGGTTGGGACCTCGGGAAGACCGGTACAGTCATTAGCACGGTTCGAGCCGCGAGACTTATCGGACAGGGATGCGAGGCCTTCTGGTGCTATGCCATGAAGGAGGAGGCGGGACCATCGCTAGAGGAGATTCCCGTGGCTTGCGAGTTCGAGGATGTATTTGGAGAGCCACCCGGATTGCCACCACAAAGGAGCGTGGATTTTTCTATTGACTTGGAGCCCGGCACGAGGCCGATCTCCAAGGCCCCATAACGCATGACGCCGATCGAGTTGCTAGAGCTGAAGAAGCAGCTCGAGGAGTTAGTAGAGAGGGGTTTCATACGCCCGAGCGTTTCCCCTTGGGGAGCACCGGTCCTCTTCGTCCGGAAGAAGGACGGATCATTTAGACTTTGTATCGATTACCGGGAATTGAACAAAGTCACCATCAAGAACAAGTACCCCTTCCACACATTGATGATTTGCTAGACCAGTTGTAGGGAGCCTCTATATTTTCACGTATCGACTTGAGGTCAGGATACCACCAGTTGAGGGTGAGAGAGGAGGACGTGCCGAAGACGGCATTCAGGATGAGATACGGCCACTACGAGTTTGTCGTGATGCCATTCGGGCTCACGAATACGCCTGTCGTCTTCATGGAGTTGATGAACGGCATCTTCATTGACTTCTTGGACCAGTTTGTGGTAGTGTTTATAGATGACATCCTAGTATACTCCCGGACTAGGGAGGAGCATGCGGGACACCTGAGGACGGTTCTTCGAGTCCTTCAGGATAGAGAGCTTTATGCAAAGCTCTCTAAGTGCGAGTTCCGGATGCCCGAGGTGGCATTTCTAGGTAATATAGTTTCTGCCGAGGGTGTCATGGTTGCCCCGGCAAAGATAGAGTCCGTTTCTTCATGGCCGCCTCCTCGGACGGTCAAGGAGGTGCGCAGTTTCTTGGGCTTAGCGGGATATTACCGCCGTTTTGTTGAGGGTATTTCCGTGATTGCACGGCCCCTTACTTCCTTGCTAAGGAAGTCTACCAGGTTCGTCTGGTCCGAGCCTTGTCAACACAGTTTTGAGGAGCTGAAGAGGAGGTTGACCTCAACTCCTATGTTAGCCCAGCCTAAGGGCATAGAGGACTTTGTTGTATATAGTGACGCCTACAAGCTAGGATTGGGGTGCGTTTTGATGCAGAGGGGTAGGGTTATTGCGTACGCTTCTCGGCAGTTGAAGCTGTACGAGGAGAATTATCCTACCCATGATCTTGAGCTAGCGGTAGTGATTCATGCCCTGAAGATCTGGCGACACTATTTGTATGGAGCCACGTGCCAGATCTTCACAGACCATAAGAGTCTGAAGTATATATTCACTCAGCGGTTGTTGAATAACCGCCAGAGGAGATGGTTAGAGCTGATTAAGGATTTTGACTTGGAGATTTTATACCATCCGGGGAAGGCGAACGTGGTCGCCGATGCGTTGACTCGGAGGACACCTCGAGAGGAGGCTATAACTCGACTTACGGTTCAGCCACAGTTGCAGAGGGATTTGGCAGAGTTAGAGTTAGATATTCGGTTTCCGGATACGGTTAGCCGTTTATCCGAGTTAGAGGTATTACCTGATCTGTCCGGAGAGATCCGGCAGAAGCAGGAGGGATGTCCCGTGCTGAAGAGGATTCGGGGAAAGATGGCTAGAGGTGAGGCACCGCAGTTTATCACAGGGGCAGACGGGTTATTGAGATGCTAGGGACGTATTTGTGTACCGTCAGACCCGGAGTTGAGAGAGCGGATCTTGCAGAAGACACACTCTACATCTTACTCGGTGCACCCAGGCGCGAGTAAGATGTATTAGGACCTTAGGAGATCTTATTGGTGGGGCGGGCTCAAGCCCAATGTAGCTAGATATGTGGCTCGATGCGCGACCTGCCAGCAGGTCAAGATCGAGCACCAGAGACACGCAGGAGAGCTTCATCCACTGCCCGTGCCGCAGTGGAAGTGGGAGGATATTTCCATGGACTTCGTGACGGGTTTGAGACCGAGTAGGAGCTTTGATGTGATATGGGTAGTAGTGGATCGGTTGACGAAGACCGCACGGTTCATCCCTATTAGGAAAACATGGCCGGTGAGTCGTCTAGCCGAGAAGTTTACCCGTCAGATTGTGAGGTTACATGGAGTACTGAGGACTATCATCTCAAATAGGGACGGGCGCTTTACCTCGAGGTTCTGGCAGCAGGTACACGCCGCCCTACGATCGAGTCTGCTTTTCACCACTACATACCATCCACAGACCGACGGCCAGTCAGAGCGGACTATTCAGACCTTGGAGGACATGTTGCGCGCATGTGTACTAGACTAGGGTCAGGTATGGCCAGACCACCTTCCATTGGTGGAGTTTTCGTATAATAACAGCTGGCACGCGTCGATTGGGATGGCACCTTATGAGGCGTTGTATGGGAGGAGATGTCGCACTCCCTTATGTTGGGACGAACCGGGGAGCTCGAGTGTTGTAGCTCCGGATCTAGTACGGGACGACATGGCTAATGCTGCATTGATACGAGAGAGGATGTTGACCGCCCAGAGTCGTCAGAGATCTTACGCAGATAGGAGGCGTAGACCTCGAGTTCAGAGTAGGAGCCCAGGTGTGGCTGAGGGTATAACCGACTCGGGGTGTCAGACGATTCGGCATTAAGGGGAAGTTAATCCCCCGATATGTCGGCCCATTCGAGATTGTGGAGAGAGTTGGTGAGGTGGCATGCCGACTAGCATTGCCACCACGACTAGAGGGTATACATCCGGTATCTCATGTGTCTCAGTTGAGGGAGTACATCCATGACCCGAGCCACATCATTAGTCACGAGGACCTTGTGGTCGAGCCGGACCACACTTTTGCGGAGCACCTGATAGCGGTTTTGGAGAGGAGTACGAGACGCCTTCAATCGAAGGAGATACCGATGTTGAGAGTACAGTGGTCGAGGCGAGAAGCAGACGAGGCTTCTTGGGAGACGGAGGATAGTGTCCGGAGGAACTATCCCGAGTTTTATGAGAGTTTAGAGTCACCGATAGGACAGTCGGGTAGCTTTTCCTTGTTTATGCCTATATGCTTTTTACTGTGACATGCTTTGTATATGCTTTATGTGTGATTACCCTTCGAGGTATCGATGTGTTTACGAGTTTCGACTTCGGAGTTCTGCTTTCTGTGAGGTGTACGCGCTCAAATTTCGCGACAAAACTTGTTTTTAGGGGGGTTAGTTGTAACATCCGGAAATTTTATTTCCGGAAGTGGAGGTGTTTTCGATCTTTCCCGCGTCGGCGGCTTATTTCCCGCAGGCACGTTGTTGAGTACGAGTTTTTAACGCGAGAAGAGAGGTTCCCGTTCTGCTTTCCGACCTTGGGAAGGGGAGTGAGGGGACAAGGAGGCTGACCTTTGGGATATCCGACCTCATTGTCAGCCCTTTTCCTCCCTTCTTTCTTTTGCTTCTCCTCTTTTACGCTCTTTCCCTTCCACAGCCCTTTCTTCTTCCTTTGGACCTCTCTTCTCTTACACCTTGGAGGAGTGATGTGTGGAGTTGCAGCTTGAGCTTTCCGGATCTGTAGTGGTAAGTGATTCTATCTCCTCTTCCTCTAGCTGCTTGTTTTCCCTTCTTTCCTTTCTCTTCACCTCCATGGCTATGGAGGAAGCTTTGAAGAGATATCTTGTAAAGCCTTTGCATGTCCCTTTCCCTAGCTCTTTTAGGTCATGTTGAGGAGGCTAAGATTTGTGGTGAAGGTTTGGAGGACACCCAACAAGAGAAGGAGGCAATAGGAGCAAAGAACCAGTCGAAGAAACGAAGAAGACGAACCTTTTGCTGTTCGACCGCGGGGGCGGATTGCCAGAGGCGCAGGGGCGGACCGAGGCCACCACAGGGGCGGCCTGGACTACCGCAGGGGGCGGCCTGAACCACCGTAGGGGCGGATGCCAGGGGCGCAGGGGCGGTGACAAGTTTTCCCACGGGGCGTCAGCTTGCTTCCGCGGCTGCGTTTTCTTCACCACTAGGTTCCTCTCTCCCTTTCCTTTCGTTCCTTCCTTAGATCCTTGTTGTATATAGTTAGAAGCATGCTTAGGATTGACCTAGGACTTATGAGAATGCCATCTAGTGGTTGCTAGCCTTGGAGCCCTTATGGCTTAGTTGGATGTTTATCTTGAGTGTGAGCATGTGGGCTTTCCTAGACTAGTTTCTTCTCCTAGGATGTTGTTGTTGAGCTTGTTCTTAGGTTGTATAGGCTGTGGTGAGCTTCCTTTACTTGTGGTTAGTGTCTTGTGTGCCTTTGGACCCTAGGATGCTTTCCTAGTTTGAGAGTGGTAGGATCTTGCTTAGATCTTTAGAATGAAGTCTAAGACTTCATGAGTGCAGACTTGTGTTGATGAGTACTTTCATTCATGAGTAGGTTGTGTGCTTCCTCGTTAAGGCAGCTAGAGTGTTGTGAGTTGAGAGACGAGGTAAGTCTCCGGACTTACTTAGCCATATTCGTCGTATTAGATTCATTGTGTGCTTGGTGGTGTGTGTTTATGGTTTTGTTATAACTTATAAACCGGATAATAGGATTACCAACCTTTATGTTATTTTGGCGCAAGTGTATGATAACGGGCGGTGACATCACTGCCTAGCTCCCGCGAGAGCTAGGAGGTTCTCGGCGACTAGCCCGTGCTGGTTAGACGGTCGGAGGCATCCGACTATTCCATTGCCGGAAGAATGGACCGAGGCGAGTTTCGGGAGATTCTCGTGTTACAAAAGAAGTTGAACTAGAACGGGATACGACCTAATAAATAAAGATAATAACCGGATTGTTTGTTGAGCATGTTTATGTGATGTGTTTATATATGTTTGTGTTTGTGCCTTCACCATGTCTTTAATACTTCGAATGTAGCTAACGGTTTTAAAACCGCTTGTTGTAGATGCCCCGCAGGTTAGGGACGCCGCCGAGTGAGGTGGAGGAGTGGACAGCCGAGGGTCGTCGTACATTGTAGGACGGGGGCGTTTTTAGGGTTGTTGCGTTTGTTATGTTACCCTTTTGTTTGGGATTGTGGTTGTTATACGTTTTCGGTTTATGTCTTGTGGAGTTTATATTGTTTTGAGGACTCGGCTGAGTTTCCAAATTGTACTCCTTACCTTTTTCGTCTTGCATACATTAAAACGTTTTTGAGTTTTAAGCCTTTATTTGTGCCATGTTGGAAAGGTCCGGTGAGATTGTTGTCAGGCTAAGGGTCGGGACCCATTGTGTGGTCTCGCCCGTAGCATTCCGATATCCCGCGGATTCGGGGTGTTACAATTCTAACAACTACAATGAAGGAAAAATGAATGACATCAATTTCAAATGCATACAAGCAACATTATTTACACTGGCATTATCTATAGACATTGTAAATATCTTATCACATAAAATCCAATACCTTAGACAATCTTCAATCAAGCTAGCTATATATTCACCCTTATGACTCACTATTGGATGAAAAATCATAATCTTTTTATGCAACTTCCAATCACTATCAATACAATGCGCAATCAAACACATATGATTCACTCTTTGAATAGATTTCCATTTACCGGTGTTCACACAAACCCTTTGCAACTGTTTCTTATAAAGTCTTGCAACTTCTCCTTTTCATCAAAAAACAACTGAAAACAATTACGTTTGAGGGTGGTGCGTGAAAGCAAATTAACAGCAAGACAATTGATGTCATGATATCTTTAAAAAAGGCTTCTTTCCAAAAATAAGGGCAACAACCCAACCAGTCAACCACTATCATTTTAGTCAATGAATTTTGATAGCATGAATTATAGTCTATATTTTGGGACTTGTTTAGACGTTTTATGTTCAAAAATCTGCATGTTTGAATGTATATTATATGATTATATTGTCGTTTCATCTACCTTTACAGGAATCGAGGTCTACACCAAGTTTCGTTGTAATCGTAGGTAAAATGGCACATTTTGGACTAAAATGGAGCTAAAGGAGCTAAGGAGTCATTGGAGCTACATTCTGGAGCTTAAGGAAGAACTCAGGAAGCATGGAATTAATGAAGAAGATTTACTTTGGACCAGATTTGAGAGATTTCACATTCAGTTGAGATTCACCTCGGTCAGCTACAGTGTCACCTCAACCGAGGTGATCTAGAGGAGCGCCCCGACCGAGGCGAACACCCTGACGCGACGAGATATATTTTATTTGGCTGAGATCTTTTATTTTTGAAAGGAAAGATCTTATATTTTTTGGGCTGGATTTTTGGAAGGAAGATCATATATTTGGGAGATCTATTTTTGAGATATGGATATATTTTATTAGGAAATTATCTTTTTAAGATATTTTATCTATGGAAGATAATCCTCCTATATAAAGGGTTGGATTTTTCACAAGTAGAAGGCATGCTTAGAGGCTGAAAGCATCCAGCAATTAAGGGATTTTTCCGGAGTTTTTGTAGGAAGGAAGGAATATTGAAGATCAATCAAGGAAGGATTGATAGTTCGGAT
Source organism: Fagopyrum homotropicum (assembly GCA_033239125.1). Classification (NCBI taxonomy): domain Eukaryota; kingdom Viridiplantae; phylum Streptophyta; class Magnoliopsida; order Caryophyllales; family Polygonaceae; genus Fagopyrum; species Fagopyrum homotropicum. The sequence continues at coordinate 70,790,972 of BSWB01000008.1, forward strand.
ATAGCTTTTGAGGGGATTTGTAAGACTTTCTTAAATTCCCTTTTGTTTGATTGTCTTGTTAAATTTGTTATCCAAGGAACGTTGATTTGTTTATTTGATTCAGTTATTGAAGCCTTGTGCTTAAGGTTTTTGTGTTCAAATATTCACTCTCTTCCCATATATTCTATTATTGCTTTCATGATGATGAGTGGCTAATTTCCTTGTGCGATTCTAGGGTGATTGGCTGAAAGTTGTGGGAAAGACGATGATAGAATAATCTTAATCCCAGTAGGACCCTGAAAGCTCGAGTCTTTATCCTTAACCCTAGAACATCTCGTTCAGTCGATGAAAATCTCGGCCGGGGTGGAACTTGACTGACCGAGGTGACCTTTTCTGATCCGTAACTGAGAGTTAAGTGTTAGAGTTTGCCAAATCCTATTCTTATTACACCTTTCCTGGTTCAGTGCAAGCCTAGGATGAGACTTACCCGGTAATTCCTTTGTTTGTTTATCCAAGATCATAAGTGTAGGTAATAAAGGTTTATCCTTTATTGGGGTTTGAGTGTGTCTTCATCCCATCTTTGTGAGTTAGCCTAAGACTTACCCGGTAAAGGTTGATTCTATTCCCTTAGTTGGAGTGTTGGTTTGAGATTATAATTCCTTTCCTTATTACCTTGAGACTTACCCGGTAATAGGAGCTTTTGGTTTGGAGTTAGTGAGTAGTGAGACTTACCCGGTGATTTATTCCACTTTAGAAACACCTTCCCTTTGCAAAAACCTCAACTTTGTCCGCTTATCTTGAGATCTTGAGTTGGAACCACAATTGGATGCTTTAATCCCTAGAATTTGCATATTCCCTTTAATTGAGCTTATTATCATCTTTTTGATTGCTTTAATCGCTCTTGTGGTTAATAGTTACATAGACGACCTCGATCTACTTGCTTAGGTTTAACCTAAGTCCGTGTGATCGACCCCTGAAATTCTTGCTTTTTATTACAATTGACCCGTACATTGCGGGTTCAACCCGTAATGTACGGGTCAATTGTAGGGATGCCCATCAATTATATCAAAAACTCAATTCTTCATTATGGAAATGAAACTCAACACTTTTTTCTAAAGTATGGGTAAATAGTGTACCTTTTTTGTTAGAAAGTTATTGGTACTTGAAAAAATCTGCATGTTTGAGCGAACAAGATTGCATGTTAATATGTAGTTTATCCATCAAGTTATTGGTTAGTACTCAAAGAATAAACATTATTACATCTAGGAGCAGTAAGCAACACTTCTCCCGTCTTTATGTCTTGAACCTCACATTTTTCTGAATCAAACATGACTTTATTACCTTTATCACAAATTTGAGAAATACTTAGCAGATTATATTTGAAGACATCAACTAAATAAACGTCATCAATAAAGTTGGATGAATTATAGCAAATTTTACCAATGCCAATTATGTCACACTTTCCTTTATCACCAAGAGTAATAGTTCCACATGATTACTTCTTTAAATCTGAGAATAAAGAGCCTTTTCCACTCATGTGTCCTGATCAACCACTATCTAATATCCATTTGTGCTCCTTTACCTCGGTGATATCTTGCAAAACAGCAAACATCAACCTTTTCGGGTCGACCAAATGACATATTTTGGTTCATACTCAGGCTCGATCATGTTTGGTGGTCTACTACCTTTAGGAACCTAGATTTATTTGACCTGTATTCTTAGACATAAAGGATAGGTGTTTCTGATGATATAATGATCATTTCTTCTATAAGGACATGTAGATTTAACATGACCCTTTTTACAATAGTAGAAGCATGTAGGCCTATGAATGCTTCCTTTGGCCTTGACAAAAGTGGTGGTAGGTTTTCTAGGAAAGCTCCTATGATACCCTATACCATTTTTGTTAAGGGAAGATTGTTTTTCACCCATCATTCTTTCCAGATTAGCTTTTGAACCAGTAAACTTAATGAGTGTTGTCTTCTGGTCTTGACACGTTAAAGTCAGATCAACTTTCTCTTTCTCTATATCGATATAGTTTCGATGAAGAGAAGAGAGGTTGTCCTTGAGAATCAGGTTTTCTGATTCCAAGGCCTTGATATTGTCATCAAGGTCTTCCTTTTCTGTGTTAATATTTTTAATCTCAAGAGACATTTCACTCAATTGTCTATCTTGTTCATGAAGCTTTTCTTTTAAAAAATTTATCCTTATTCTATGTTCCTTATCACTTAAGATAATATCTTAAAAGAATTGTTCAACGTCAATCTCAAGTTGAGACATAATTGTACTTACCACATTGTCGATGTACAGATTTGAGTCATCTTCATGATCGGCCATGAGACACAAGTTTGCTTGTTCTTTTTCATCTTCTGATTCATTTGTTGATTTTGAATCACTCCATGAAGCAACCATAGCTTTCTTCTTTCGATCATTTTTCTTGAAGTTGGTCCTCTTCTTTTGTGGACAATCCTTCACCAAATGATCTATTTCACCACATTCAAAACAAGTCAGTACTCTCATTTACTTATTAGAGTTAGAAAACTTACCTCGTGGTTTTGATGCTCGTGGAAATTCTCTATTTGCAGATTGTTTCTTTAACTTGAGAATTCTTGCGAGACCCTTGGAGATCATGGCGATTGCATCTTCTTCATCATCATCACTATCTTCGTCATCGGATGGTAGCTCACCTCTTTTGGATTTTAATGCCAAATTCTTGGAGTTGGATGGGAGTTCTCCATCTTCTTCACCAAGAACCATTACATATGTGATAAGTTTTCCAAGTAGATCATCAAGAGGAAGAGTTGTGAGATTTTGAGCTTCTTCAATAACAGTCATATTTGGTCCCCACTTGGCTTTAGGTAGGCTCTTTAGAAACTTCCTCACTTTCTCCTCATTTGTGAAGATCTTTCCTAGTGGGTCCATATTGTTCACGATCTCAGTGAATCTGGTGAACATTTATTTGACTGTTTCATTTGGATTCATCTTGAATAGCTCTTATTGTCTGAGAAAGAAGCTAATCTTTGTTTCCTTGACTTGACTTGTTCCTTCGTAGGTGACAACAAGCTTGTACCATATTTCTTTAGCACTCTTGCATGATGAGATGCGGTTGAATTCATTTACATCTAATCCACAGTAAAGTAGATTCATTTCTTTGTAATTCTTTGACACATTGTCCAAGTCAGCCTGTGTGAAGTCTGATTCCTTCTTTGGGACTTGGACGCCTTCAACCGTTGTCATTGGAACTCTAGGTCCATTTTGAGTAATACTCCACAACTCCATATCCTGGTCAATAATAAACATACGCATGAGTACTCTCCAATGGGCAAAGTTGTTGCCACAGAAGAGTGGTGGTCGGGATGAGAATCTTCCTTGAGCAAATCCACCATCATCTACAGGATTCATGATTAGTCTCAATGATGGTTAAATCAATAAACGTGAGTCTAGCTCTGATACCAATTGAAGAACCGGTAGGTGAAATAAATAAGTTAAATGATACTCTAGAAGGGGGTTTGAATAGAGTATGAGAACTTTTCGCAAACCAAATCTCAAGGCCTTGAAACTCCTTTCAAGGACCTTGATGTCAATTTGTGCTTCTCATGAAACTTTGATTTCAAGAGCTTTGAAACTCCTTTCAAGGACCTTGACTTCTTGCTCCTGCAAAACAAAGTTAATCACAATAAAGTGTGTATGGTTCGGAATTGAAAAGATTGACACGAGGATATGTTTACGAAGTTTGGCTCTAAATAGCCTACTCTCCGTCCCAAGGTATATCCGTAGGATCTAACTATTTATTATCAGCTTCAAAGAGTCCTAGATACAAACTAGAAGAAATCCCCTTCCTCTCTCACTGTATCCAATGCTACGATCTAGCTTCAACTCTTAACCTAGCTATAATAGCCTAGTTACTTCGCAGAGTAACACACACTCTAGTATAACACTATTTAGATCTTCCAATGGAGCTTTAGTGTTTTCTCTCTCTAAGGGGATAAAGCTTTTGCGTGAATGAGAGAAAGAAAAACAATGAATGAAGATGATTAGGTTGCTTGAAGATGTAAAGATGTTTTCCTGTGTAAGCTTGTGTACTTGTCTTCTTCGACCATCATCTTCATTTATACTCTTCGATGGAAAGGTCTTCTTGCCGTTGTAGAGATGACCGTTTGAAGATGAATCTTCTTTACCATGAAGATCGTTTCTTGTTTCCAGATAAGGTAGACGTTGGAAGTCTTCAGATCCTGAGAACACGTCGAGTCCTTAACTCCTTGATCTTCTCGTCTTTTGTTTAATCGAGAGAGAAGATATGTTTGCCGTTTGTTGTTTAGAAAATCTTTTAGAAAAGATTCTCTATTCTTCGGTTGAGATCTTCCTTCGGTTAATAAGATCTTCCTTCGGTTGATAAGATCTTTGGTTGATGAGATCTTTCTGTTACAGAATATTCCAAGAAAATCTTCAATTCATTTTGAATCCTTGTTCTGTGCATCTATAATTCCAAGACCCTTGATTTTGTCCTTTTGTACTTGCTATCTTCCTTTGTCCTTATCAATGCCCTTGATATTTGCATAAAACCTGCACTGAATTCAAACCAACCAAATATCTAGAGAATATAATTAATACATTGTTAGTATATCCAACTACTACATTTGTGTAAAGTCTTCCATCATCAACACCTGTAAACCATTTTAATCAAGGTGGAGTTGTCAGCTTCATCTCCTACCTCACGTTCTTCTTCTCTTCTTCTTCCCTCTTTGGATCTTCATCTTGTTTTCGTTGCTCTTGTTTAGAGTTTTGAAGAGTGGTTGTTGTTGATTTGTTGATGATGATGCTTGAGGACGTTGTTGTGCTTGTGTTAAGCCAGCCTTGAGGTTGTGGTGTTGTTCTGCCTCTTATTAGGTTACAGCTTGGTAAGATCTTCATTTTCTTCTCCTTTATTTCTTCTTTTCTTTCTTCCTATATTCTTTTCTTCGTTCCTAGCTTAGATTCCACAAGTTTGATCTTATGGAAGCCTTCATAGGCTTGGTTTGATGTATATATGTATGTATATGTATGTGCTTGGTTGCTGGTTGAAGAAGGTGTGAAGAGGATCGAGTGAAGAAGCAAAGAGAAGCTGGAAGTGTGCATTCTGCACACCAGCCGCCCCTGCGCCACCTTGGAGCCATCCAAGCGCCGGCCAGTCACCGTCCTTGCGCCACTCTAGGACCGCCCCTGAGTCCACCTAAACCAGCCTTGTCTTGCTCTTGGTTCTACAGGTGTGTCTTGCTTCTAGGCTTGCTTATGGATGGCATTGCCTCTTCCTTTCCTAGTGTGAGTGTGTAGTACCATGCTAGGTGTAGATGAGAGTATGTTGCTGATGTCATGATCATGTTATGCCTTGTATGGCTTTTGAGGATTAGTAGGTTGTGAGGCTTAGGTTGAGGATGATCCTAAGGATCCCTTGGGTCTAGGTGTGACCCCTTTGATTGATAGGAGATTGATATGTCTTTGTTCCTTTTTTTTAGGTAGTGTCCCTCTCAGGATTGGAATTTGATCGTGGTTGTGTTTGTACGAGGTTGAGGTAAGTACGTAGAACTTACTTAGCTACCATCTTTATATTGGGTGTTTGCATGAGCGGTGTGTGTATTGTATGTTTGATATGATAGCATGTGATGTCGATTATTACCGACCTATGTTTTATTGATAGCCCCATTGTGTGGTCGTGATAACGTTTCCCTTTCATCCCGCCGTGGAGTCTTGGAGGTTCTCTGACGTCAGGCCAAACTGGTTTAAAGAAAGAGCGCAATCCACTTCCATAGGGTACACGGGTTGTGTGACCGATACTACTTACAGTTGGCTAGCAGGCCCAAAGACGAGGATGACACGTTCCTCATGTCACATAGCTTCATTTATCTATTTATATACGATTTTAGTGAATGACTATTATATAAAGATGATAAAATGGGTAAATGTGTGACAACATGATTACCCCTAGCCTCTCACCGTAAGTACACAACTCAGCCTCTCACCTTGTGGGTTTCGAAACTTTGGCCTCTCACCTTAGTCTCTACCTTCGTTTTTTCCAAAGTAAAAAACACAACTTTTGCTTGAAAATCATTCAAATTCGTCTTGCTATAAAATGGAATGGGAGAGGCCTTATATATGCTGAAAATTCAGCACCTAACTCCCAACAATTAAAGGTTACAAGCTCAAGAGTTTTGAAATTAAACAAAGGAAAAACAAAAGGACTTTCACCACCTACTTTCTCCACCTACATTTCCACCTACTTTTCTCCACCTACTTTCACATGATTGATACATAAATTCGTGCATAATATATGAATAATATGAGGATGATATGCTGCATGAAATATATATTGGTTGGACGTGCATATGTTTTGTATAACCATCTTTCATGCCTCCATGCATGATATTGCCCAACAATCCATACAAGTACCGTAGTTGCTGCAATGTAGAGTCATTTTCACCCTCTTCCGCTTGGAATCTCAACTTTGTGTAAACTATAAAGTTGTAGATATTGAAAATACCTTTCAAAGTAGAACTCATACGTATTTTAATTCCCAGAATTTCCTCAATTATAGGCGTTTTACGGAGAGTGCGCAAACATAACAGCTTAGCCGGAGAGCGTGAAAATTGACTTGCATTGGGCATGCTCGGAGCTAGCATTTTCGGTTTGATTTCAATAGGTTTTGGCTCAGTTTTAGGCATGACCTCCAACACATAAGTATTGATTTTGATAGGTTCCGGCTGAGTTTTGACTTGGACGGTTGTGGAAAAACGATTGGTTCCGGCATATTGACGATGATTTCTTCTTCGGTGGGGATCACATCAGAGTATATACCAGACCCGAGACACATTGTGAGTTATGATGATCTGGTGGTTGAGCCGGACCACACTTTTGTTGAGAACCCAGTTGGAGTCTTAGAGCGAGGTGTTAGACGCCTGCTTTCGAAGGACATTCCCATGTTGAGGATACAATGGTCAAGACAAGGACCTGAGGAGGCTACACTTTATCCAAGAAACTGAAACAATCGATGGTCTCGAGTTAGCCAAGGAAGATGTGCACTTTAGCCCTAGCTGAAGCATGGTAATCCTCTCTATTCCCGATCCCTCAACCTTCTTTGTACCACATCCCTTACCTTTCGAGCCTGTCATTGATGCAGTGGAGCCACAACCCTCACCGGAGACCTAGATCCATTCTATCACTCCTTGCTAGCCCGAAACCCTCTGCTACCACTATCCATCGTTAGAGCAGAGCCACAATCAACAACTACCCATCTCACCTTATTCTCGGTTAACCTCAATCTTCATCTGCAGCAACTAGGAACCGCCGCCAAATAAGCCGGGAGGACGCTGTCTTCCCTCACCTTCCGCAGGAGCCTTCTCCCTTCACCGGAAAATCCCCTTCTCGCCTCGCCTTTCCGCTGTAACTCCTCCGCTCTACTCTGTTCTCTGGTGTCACAAGGAGCCGACCATTGCCGCCGGAGATTGGGTCGCCCTGTGCCGCCTCATCACTACCATCTCTCTTGTCTCCCCGTCGTCAAACCGTTGTAGAGAAACCGAGGGGAGCTTATCTCACTGCCCACCGGAAGAAGCTGTTGGGTCCTTGCCTGCAAGGCCGGAGTAATGTCGTGCCCACCGGAGCCCTTGTAGCGCCGCCAAGGATGGCGTGCTTCCTCAGATCTCCCTTGGCCGCCTCCTCCTCTATTCTCTTTCACCGCCAAAGATCTGTCGGTGATAGCATGAATTATTGTCTATATTTTGGGGTTTGTTTAGACGTTTTATCTTCAATAATCTGCATGTTAGTATGTATATTATGTGATTATATTACCGTTTCATCTACCTTTGCGAGAATCGATGTCTACACCTTGTTTTGTTGTAATCGTAGGTAAAAGGGCATGTTTTGCATAAAAAAGGAGCAAAAGGAGCTAAGGAGTCATTGAAGCTACATTCAGGAACATAAAGAAACATCCAGGAAGCATCGCCATGGATTAAAGATTCACTTTGGACCAGATTTGAGGGATTTCACAATCAGTTATGACTCACCTCGGTTGACTACAGAGTCACCTCGACCGAGGTGATCCAGAGAAGTCGACTCGACCGAGGCGAACACCTGGGACGCGGCGAGAATATTTTATTCTTGGCTGAGATCTTTTATCTTTGGAAAGAGGATCTTATATTTTTGGGCTTGGTTCCTGGAAGGAAGAAGATATGATAGATCATATATTTTACCTATTTTTATGGGAAGAGATCTTTCTAAGACATCTTATCTTTGGAGGGTAATTTTCCTATAAAAAGGGTCGGATTTCCCACAAATCCGACATCTCGCATACATTCTGCATACATCAAAGATCCGCTGCAGCCATACTCCAGTTGGGAGATTTGAAGAACCTTTTTGAAGGGTGAAGGAAGAAAGTCTATAGCTTTTATAGCTTTTTGAAGGGTTTTTGTAAGATCATCTTAGATTCCCTTCTTTGTCATTGTCTTGTTGGATTTCTATCCAAGGAACACTTGTTGGTTTGATAATTGATTAAGTTATTGAAGCCTTTCTCTTAAGGTTTTCTTGTTCAATTATTCTCTTTCTTCCCATATATTTGATTATTGACTTTTATCATCTTTGATTGTTATAATTGCTTTGTGGTTAATAATTACTAAAGCTTACCTATTCCGACTTTGTTTCACTAAGTCCCTGTGATCGACCCCTGGAACTTCTTGCTTTTTACTACGATTGACCCGTACACTGCGGGTTCGCATCCTTATTTTAAGCTTACATCTAGGGTTATCAATTTAAAGCTTGCACACACCGTTTGGAGCGAACAAGTTTTTGGCGCCGTTGCCGGGGACTTGTTCTAGACCGAGCCGGTTGCGGTACGCTTTTGGGGCACTTGCCCCCGTGTCTAGTAACCACTCTACTTGAGTGACTTCTTTAGGTTCTTTCTTAGGTTTATGCGAAGAACCCTCACTGGGAAGGAAATCGTTCCTTACGATCCCGAACCAGAAAAGACATACAAACGACGCTTAAGAGAAGCGAAGATGGCCAACCAAGACAATCGCGATCTTGAGGCCGAATTGAAGGAGGCATTAGAACAACTGCGCCTCAGCAGGGAAGAACTGAGGCAAGAGAAAGAAGAAACTCGCACCAGGACTGAAGCGATCGAAGCAGATATGGCAGCCTTACGAGACCAATATCTACTTCGACCGAGGGAAGACCCAGTTCCCGATGCTGGACCGATGCAGGTCCCAGTCGCAGACCCTCGACCGAGGCAGGTCCCAGTACCTGACGCCTCGGCCGAGGTACTTCCACCTCGGATGCCAGTCCGAGGCACTCTTTTTGTAGGAATCCCGCAAACCCTAGGTCAAAGGATGGACCCCAATCAACAACTGAGGCGTCCACGAGTTAACCTAGCAGATCCGGCGGACCATGACTACGAACTTCGACCGTAAGTACTTTCCTGATTCACCAACGCCAGTTTGGAGGGCTAGAGAAGGAATCTCCGCATCAACATCTTCAAAACTATGAGATCTTGATGGAGACCTTGAGACCCTCAAGAATAGAAAACAACAATTAAAAGCTAAGACCTTTTTACTTTTATTTAAAAGATAGAGCTCTTACTTGGTATCAATCTCTTCCTCCAGGAAAAATTAGCACTTGGGAGGAGATGACTACGGAATTCTAGACTAAATTCTTTCCCCCCTCTAAGACCGCTGAAATGAGAGGGAAGATTAATGCATTCATTATGAAGGACAAGCAGAGTTTGTCCAAGTCATGGGAGAGGTTTAAAGACATTCTTTTGGATTGCCCACATCATGGGATTCCAAACATAGAGTTGTTGGAGATATACTTCAAGGGACTGGACGGAAGCACCCAGTTCAACCTCCAACTACTCTCCGCCGGTACATTTATGGACATGGCGATGGACGAAGCTTGGGACTTCATTGAGAAGCAAGCTTTGCATATGGAGAAATACACCCATCAAGGAGGTGAAGGCGGAGTTAAAAGAGTTAACTTCCAAGATGCTCCGCCTAACAACAATCAACTCACGTCTTTGAAGAATGACGTGAAGCAATTGAAGGAACTCTTGGTTGCTCAAACCAAGAGGGAAGATCAAGGATCAAGGAACAACAACAATGGATACCGTAACAACAACAACGGTTCCCGGAACAACAACTACAACAACAACAATAGAGGATCCAACAGCAACAATTGGAGGGCAAACAACCAAAATTCTGGTAACAATCATTCTAACTCCAATTCTAACGATTCCTCTAATCCTTTCCTTTCTTCCCCTTCTTCTTCTTCTACCCCATTAAAGAGCCAGGGGCAAGGATCAAGTTCGTCCCAGCCGGAAAAGAAAGACGTAGTGCTGGAGGTTATCTTGATCAAGCTTAGTGCTATGGAGACATCCATGACTTCATTTTCGAAGGCCCAAAAGGCCTTTGAACAACAACTTGCTAGTAGGGCGAATGAAGCGCCAAGAGATCCAGGGAAGCTTCCAGAAAGGACGGAAAGCAACCCTAAGGGCCAGATTATGGCCATAACAACGAGGAGTGGACTGAAAACTGCAGATCCAGTGCCTCGGTCGGTGCCAGTACCGACGAAGACCACCACGGTCCAGGTGCAGTCGAAGAACACTTCGGCCGAGATGCCAACCGAGGTGGAGCCACAGAAAGCGGAAGGGAAAACCGAAGTTTATGTTCCACTTCTTGCATACAAACCACCACTTCCATTCCCCCAGTCAAGGGCCATAGCACATCTAGACAAGCACTTTTGTAAGTTCCTTTACTTGATGAATAAACTGCACATTAACATTCCTTTCCTTGATGCTATTCTAGGGATGCCCACCTATGGGAAGTTCTTGAAGGAGATCCTATCAAGGAAGAAGAAACTGGAAGAATTTGGTGAAGTAAGGATGACATCTAAATCCTCGAAGCTTATTCAAATCATGAAGGAGAAGATGCCACCTAAGTTGAGAGATCCCGGCTCATTTTGCATTCCCATTCAAGTTGGGGATGTCACTTGTGAAGCCTTATGTGATCTAGGAGCCAGCGTGAGGATCATTCTGCTAGAGCTATGTGTGAAGATCGGACTTGGAGAGCCCAAGCCGGTCAAGATTCGATTATACATGGCGGACCGCTCCATTACCCATCCCGTGGGAATTTTGGAAGACGTTCCGGTCAAGTTAGGTAACTTCTATTTATCTATAGACTTTGCCGTACTTGACATTCCCGCAGATTATCCTGTTCCTATCATTCTTAGGAGGCCATTTCTAGCAACTTCGGGTTGCAACGTGGATTGTAAGAACGCCAAGTAGAAATTCAACATTGGTGGAGATGAAGTGGAGTTCGCATTACTTGCGGCCATGAAAGGAGAGCAGCTAGGAGATGATATCTTCAACATCTATGATGAAGAAGAATCAAGAGAATTGGTGAGCTCTATCCTTACTAACGATCCACTTGATAGAGTTATTAATTCAGTTTAATGGAGGAAGGTATAGATGCCTCTTGTGATGTAGATATACGGAGCTTAAAAGCACTGGAGGAAGTTCCAGGGGCTAAAACTGAGAAACTAATCCAAGAGACGAAGATCTCCAGTTTCGGTTCCAGTTACAGTACCTCGACCGAGGCACTTTCTGGACTGAGCGAGGCGACTAAAGAACATCTCGGTCAACGCCTCTGCGCCTCAACCGAGGTCGAAGGTGAAACGATTTCAACTGAGACTTCCAAAAGTCCAGTTTCTAGATCTACTCCACTGGAAGGAGGAAGCCAGGATTCCCCTCAGAAAGCACTCCCAGTTGTGGAGCTTAAACAACTCCCAAATCACTTGAGGTATGTCTTTCTTGGACCGGATTCCACTTATCCCGTTATTGTTAGTGCTTCCCTCTCCGAATCGGAATTGTCTAAACTAATGCATGTCCTGATAAAGCATCAAAAGGGTTTGGGTTACACTATAGATGATCTTATTGGCATTAAGCCTTCTTTCTGCATGCATAGAATTCTAATGGACGACGATCATAAGACTTCACGGGAACCTCAAAGACGGTTAAATCCGATCATGAAAGAGGTTGTGAAGAAGGAAATTCTTAAGTTGTTGGATGCAGGTATCATATATCCTATCTCGGACAGCAAATGGGTTAGCCCGGTGCATATAGTTCGGAAGAAAGGAGGGATGACCGTTGTGACGAATAAGAACAACGAGTTGATCCCAACCAGGACCGTCACGGGCTGGAGGGTTTGCATTGATTAAAGGAAGCTGAACAGGGCCACTCGGAAGGACCATTTTCCACTTCCCTTCATTGATCAAATTCTCGAACGGTTGGCCCAGCATTCACACTTTTGCTACTTAGACGGCTATAGTGGATTCTTCCAGATTCCTATCCATCCGGATGATCAGGAGAAGACCACTTTCACTTGTCCATGGGGGACAATTGCTTATAGGAGGATGCCATTTGGATCGTGCAATGCACCTGCTACCTTCCAGCGATGCATGATGGCTATCTTTTCCGAGTACATAGAGGAGATCATGGAGGTATTTATGGATGATTTTTCAGTATATGGTTCCTCTTTTGATGATTGCCTATCTAACCTTTCTCTAGTGCTACAAAGATGTGAGGACACTAATCTTGTCTTGAATTGGGAGAAGTGTCATTTTATGGTTAATGAAGGCATTGTGCTAGGACACCTTGTTTCTAATCGAGGTATTGTGGTCGATCGCGCTAAGATCGAGACTATTGAGAAACTCCCTCCCCCTTGTTCTGTTAAAGGTATAAGGAGTTTTCTCGGGCATGCAGGTTTCTACAGGAGATTCATCAAGGATTTCTCTAAGATTTCTAAACCTCTAACTAACCTCTTGAATAAAGATGTTGTTTTTGAGTTTTCGCAGGAGTGTTTTCATGCATTTTACAGGATTAAGGAAGCGTTGATCTCCGCTCCCATTATCCAACCTCCGGATTGGACCTTGCCCTTTGAGATCATGTGTGATGCTAGTGATGTAGCCGTAGGAGCGGTGCTTGGACAGAAGAAGGATGGCCGGACCACCGCCATTTATTATGCTAGCAAGACGCTAGATGTAGCCGAGCGCAACTACGCTACCACTGAGAAAGAGTTATTGGCGGTTGTATATGCTTTAGAGAAGTTTCGTTCCTACTTAGTAGGAGCGAAAGTCATTGTCTACACCAACCATGCAGCCATCCGTTAATTGCTTGCTAAGAAAGATGCCAAGCCACGCCTTATTCAATGGATTCTCTTGCTTCAAGAGTTTGACTTAGAGATCCGCGATAAGAAGGGATCCGGAAATTCTATTGCGGATCACCTCAGCCGGCTACCCGCATCTTCACGCGAGAAGGACGACCCACCCATAGACGATTCATTCCCCGATGAGCACTTACACTTGTTGGAGCATTTGATAGACTTACTTACTTTGCCCCACGATGGAAGTGAAGTATGAGGTGAGGGCACCTCCCATCACGTATAGAGACGCAGTATGGTCCAGCTAGCGACCTTAAACCAAGCGCTTCTTGGGAGGCAACCCAAGGTATTGCTTTCTTTTCCCTTTTTCTAGTCTAGCTTAGATAGTTTTGCTTTTGCTTTGCTTTGTTTTGTTTTGGGCGTCCTAGACAGACAACATGTGACATCTAAGGAAGAAGTACAAACCAGGAGCATAACTGGAAGGACAGAAGTTCGAGAATTTGAGAAGACGGAGTTTGACTAAGGCACATCTCGGTTGCTGTCAAAGCACCTCGACCGAGATGATTCTTGAGCAACCGAGGCGACTAGGGTTTCTGAAGATCCACCTCGGTCCGTACCACCTCGGTCCAGTCGAGACCACCTCGACCGAGGTGACAACATTTCCATAAAAGGGTATAAAAGGGGGGATAAAATTCTCTCTCTTCCTTTACCCTCTCCTCGACCGCGGCAGCTTCCTCGCCTCGTATCGCCATTCTTCGCTCGTTTTCGACGATTTTTGCTTCTAAATTGCCAAGAAAGGATAGAGGATCCCAGTGCAAGCGTCAATCTGCAAGAAAAACGAACCGAATCGACCGATTGGAGGTAAAATCAGAAAAAAAACCCTAATCTCGTTCTCTTCACTGTTTCGCTACGAATTGAGCTTTGGTTGCCCTTGCATTTGCTGAGAAACAGATTAAGTACCCCATAGGAACCAGTTGTAGTGATTTTGGGGGAAAAGAACTGGATTTTTGAGAGATTCGTTCGCACAGTTATTCGCCTCGGTCCAGTCGTTCTGTGCCTCGGCCGAGGTGTTCTTGAGTTGTGTCAGGCCGACCGAGGTGATCTGACAAAGAGTTTGGAAAATGAGTTCAGATAAACAGCTTCTCCTGAGGGACAGATCCTCCCCTTCCCCTTCTTCTTCTTCCACTAGACCTTATAGACCGGTGATCCACGAGAGACACCAAGTCGACTATGACCGTATTTCCGCCCGTCCAGTGATTGCACCGCGCTTCCTGGACATTTCATCTTTTGATTGTCTCCATGTGGATGGAGATTTGAGGCAGATGATTTTGATGGTAGGGCTAGATCAGTTTACTGAGATCCGCGCACATGCCTATTTAGAGCCTACCTTGGAGTTCATTAGCTCCTTCACCTACCTTCCCACAAAGCGTTCTATGAAGTACCGGTTGATGAACCGTAACTTCTTAGTTCCCTTATAGTACTGGAGAGACATATTCGGTTTCCCGGCTCCGACTGCTGTAGATTTTCCCTCCCGAGCTGTAGCTAGGGAGTTCTGGGGTCAGATTGCTCATGTAGTTGAGCACGCAGATAGATGGCGCCCTGGAGACTCTAGGGAGCACATTATTTTTCACCTAGCCTTTAGGTTAACTCACCGTATTTTCAGTGAGACGCTTCTAGCGCGTATTGAGATGCCCCAGAAGGTCCGACAGGGGGAGCTTTTCAGCCTTTACTGCATGGTGACTAGAGGGATCCCAGACTTTGGCTTGATGCTGGCAAAGGATCTGCATAGGATCAAGGCCAAGGCGAAGGGGGATATCTGCTGCGGGGGCATCGTGGCCCACATTGCGAGCTATCAGGATATGGATCTCAGCGCATATACCATGGTGGCGGCTGCCAAGCCGCTAGGACTTCAGAAGATGATCACTCGGCGGATTCTGGTTCCCCGAGGACTCACTACGCCGTATGTAGCCATGCCATGGGAGCCGACTACACCACAGGGGATCAGATGATCACCCCAGTTCTCAGTTTATGATCCTCACTACTGGCAGACTGCTTGGATCTCTTTGATGGAGGATGCTAGAGAGGCAGCAGCTGCACCAGCTGAGGAGGTTGAGGTAGAGGAGGAGACTGTTGATGATGATGACAGGGATGGTGGAGTTTCTATGGATACAGGGACCGATACTGCTGGGACGAGTGCGCGGGTAATTGATTTAGATGATGACGATACTGAGACCGCGCCGGCTGCATCACCAGTCCGACCTGCTAGGCGTAGGGTACGCCGACAGAGAGATCCAGAGGCTCACCGTCAGATCGATAATATGACGGATCAGATGATAGACTCTTACGCTGCTTTTACTGTGGACATCGGTGAGAGATTTGCCGCCCAGCACCGACAGATCGACCGCTGGACTCATCAGATGCTAGAGAGCCAGCATTATCAGTGCCGGATGATGGAGATCTAGTTTCAGCAGACTATGGGTTATCCATTTGACGCATCCTAGTATCCGTACATGCCACCACCACCACCACCGGATCAGGATTATTGAGAGCTTGCATGATTTTTCTTTCTTATTTATTATGCAGCTCAGCTTTATGTCCGGTGAGTACTTTATTTTCTTTAGACTTATTTTGACCCACTAGGACAGTGTGTCCCAAGTATGAGGTGTTTATGTATTTGATTGACTTATGTGATGTATGACTCGATATTTTCGGATATTTATGCTTTATTTTGCTTCTATGGTTTTATTTGAGATTACATGCATACATATAGGTTATTTGATTGAGAAAAACGTCAAAGCTGGACAGAGAAAAAAAATAAAAATTTTGACCTCGACCGGGACAGTTCTGGCCGAACGAGGTGATTCACTGTTCGCCCCTAAAGGTGTGTGCAAATAAGCTTTAAATTTATAAAACTAGAATCAAGCAAGCGAACCCGCAGTGTACGGATCGACGTAGATTAGCAAGAATTCCAGAGTATCGAACACAGGGATTTGGGTGGAACGAACTCGATCGCAGGTTATCAAGCAAGTGAATATGGGAGTTTGCAAATTATCGGGAAAACAACAATCCTAAAGATCCAAGTATCCAGCTGTGGCAATTGATTCAAGATATACTAATGATATAAAGACAGAGTCGAGATATGCAAGGGTATACTAATGTAAGGTAATCGTACGGTTGAGGTTCCAAAAACCTTATGTAATTCACCTAAAAGACACTCCCTATACAGGTTGTTGAGGCTCAATATAGAAAGATTCTAAAGGCAAGGATTAGTATCAAATACCCAAACTTATAATCTAAAGATCAAGACTAACTTATCCGATTGAGGTTGTTGAGGCTCACAATCGAGGTAGAGGTTGTTGAGGCTTCACTACCACCTAGAAAAGACAAGTCTAAGCTAAGCTAAAGCAAATCTTTAACTTTAGATTAAGGTAAAAGCAAGCTCGTAGACTTAGGGAAATTACGGTTGGATCTTGAGATTCCACGGTCGTGGAACTCAAGAACAGCCCGTGATTTAGGGTTGTCGGCGATAATTCTCTAACTCTCAGGGTCTAATCTGTTTACGATCGATCTATCATCATCTAAGCCACAACTATCAACCTTTCACCTTAGAATTGTTAAGGGTTTTTAGCCAATAACTGTCATATTGATATTGATTCAAGAATTAAGAGATAAAAGATGAAAACTTTCAAGAACTATCAATAATCTTCAAGTGAATCTCAGAATCACAATCAAGAACAAGTGTTTATCCAAAGATTCAAAACGGACCAAGCAATCACAATCTTTAGGAAAGAAGAGAAACGGGATGTCAATCCGATTCTGAATCAAACCTAAACAAGAA
The DNA here is from genome assembly GCA_033239125.1 of Fagopyrum homotropicum. Lineage (NCBI taxonomy): Eukaryota > Viridiplantae > Streptophyta > Magnoliopsida > Caryophyllales > Polygonaceae > Fagopyrum > Fagopyrum homotropicum. The sequence goes on from BSWB01000008.1 coordinate 70,807,958, forward strand.
GAGAGATCTTCTTGCAAAATCCTCCAAGAACTTCGATCTTCCACAAACACGAAGATCACAAACAGCAACTCTTCAATACGAACTTTGATCTTCAATGAGATCTCCAAATTACCTCCAAGATGAGGGTTTTTGCGTTTTGCCGCTAAGCGAGGGTTGAAAGGTCGTAAGCGAGGTGACGGAATCTTGCCTCATCCGTCTATTTTATAATGCAGGGCAAAATGTCGGCCCGGCCCAATCTTCAAAAGATCGTGGCTTCGAAACATGGCGAAAAGATTCGCCAAAATCACGGTCGTGGAATCTTTTCACGACCGTAATTTAGGGCGTGGAAACTACTACGGTTAGTTCCACGGCCGTAATATCTCCTGGAATGAACATCGAATTCTGACTCAAAATCCACGGCCGTAATTTAGGGTGAGAACGTGGTTCTTGCCTTTATTCGTGCATTCCTCAATCTAAGACTCCAAATTGCTTCCAAAAGGTGTCCTCGATCTATGGACATATCAACTCAACTCTCCTTTGCTCGATTCCGTTCGGAAATAGCTCCAAATCACCTATAATCAACATAGAACTCGTGTAGACATCCATATCGACAATATAGGCAATACTAGCTCACATATGCACAAAGCTCAATCAAAGACTATCAATATGAATCAAATACGATTAGAAAACGTGCCTAAAATATCACAATATTTCATGCTAACAAATAACCCCATACTTAGCACTTGCTTGTCCCTAAGCAAGGTCTTTCAAAAAGTTTTAAACAAGAGTTAGGATGAAATATGTGTACCTTCTTTTGGATGAAAGTGACTTCTAAAGAATAGATCATTCTCAAACCTTGCTTCAATCGTTTTTCAAACTTTCACACACTTGATTAGAGAGTAAAAGGCAAAGAAAACTCATGAATCAATTTAACTTCCAAACAAGCATTATAACCTTCAAATATTATCAAAATCAATCATAAGAACTTCAATTTAGATCACCAAGCCATATAACATTCTTTTGATCTTAAGGACTTTCAAAGAAAAGGTCTAGAGTATGGAAGGGAAGGGAAAACTTTAAGGGAGAGTGGTGCATAAATCCGGGAAAGTGGACAACTACCTTCTTCTTCTTTTGCGGTTTCCGCAACACTTCACTTAGAGCTTTGCTCTCTTCTTTTTCGACTTTACTTCTGGAGTTATGGATAGAGGTGCACAAAAACCGAAGCCTAGGAGATTGGCGTTTCTCAAAATTGCAAGAGATGCCTCAAACCCTTAGCGCACATACCATAATCCGCTAGGAATGTCGCTCAATCCGACTTTGGCAAGACACAAACACCCGGCTATGTGAATGGTGCCGAGTTACTCAGCGTCATGATTGACTTCCCCAAACTTATAATTTCTTTCTATTCGATTGATTGCAAATAATTGCTCTCATGGCCCTCCCACATCAAACATGCCTTTTTCTCATTCACTTCTCCAAATTCCCGGATAGGTAAGGGAGGCTAATATTTCAATGAGGAGCTAGATGATCAAAGAAAGAAGAAAGAAAGTATCGAATTGCCTTAATCATTTCAACAAGAAGTATAGGAACTTATAATGTGATTTCAACTTCAATCTCTCAACATGATTTAGGTAACGTTTTCACATTATAAAGCTTGCAAAAGAGGTAAAATTCATTCATTCAAATCCTTTTTGATTCACAATCCTTTTAAGCATGCAATTGTTATCAAACTCAATTCACAAGTAGTGATTATCATGGAAATCATCTCAATTCATTAGAAGCACAAAATTTTCAAAATTTTTCAATTTTTATGGTTTTTTCAAGTCACTTTTCATGCAATGCAAGAATGAAACGTGTAACATACAATGAACATGCAATGATAGTCTCGTAATGGAAGCAACATATAGAGTAGAGTTATTACAAACATTTAGTACATCCCACCCCATACTTAGGACGAACATTGTCCCTAATGTTCACAAGAAAGAACAAAAGAAAGAAAAGAAAAAGAAACTCACAAGTGGTGGCGGGAATGTCTAAAAACGAGCTGTCCGGTCATCAATCACTGCGGTGCCGGTGGAGGTGGGAATGGAGAGAAACTCGGATCATAGTACCGCCCAAACTGCTGGCGGTAGACGTCCCTCATCATATGGTCAAGGTCGTCTAAGCGTCCGTCTCTAGCATCCGCCCGGATCTCTAGTGCTCCGACTCTCTTTGAAAGTCCGGTAGCCCAATCCGGCATCTGCTCGTAACATCCCGGGGGGTGACCATACCATGCGGGGGCATCGACTGGTGCTGGTGCTGGTGCTGGTGGTGGTGCTGCTGGCTGCGTCGTGGACCAAGGAGGAGGTGTGTTGTACCAAGTGGGAGGTGTAGTCATCCACGTGGGCCTCTCGCTCACACTGGCGCGGCGAGATGACGAGCCTGAAGCTCTAGCTGGGCGTGGAGAGCGCCTAGGTACATCCGGGGCCGCTTCCGGCTGATCCAGAAACGAGCCGAACTCCTGCTCCGCTCCTCCACCACTCTCGTACTGCTCTCCCATCTCCTCCTCATCCACAACTGGCGGTGGAACGTAAAGGGGAGCTCCTAGCCTGTTCGCATGCATCGCAGCGAACGTCTCCTTCCAATTGTGGCGTCCCGCCACAATGGAATACTCCGGCAGCCACTCAATACCCCTGCCTGTCCTACTCTCCCAGGGCATGCCCGCATAAGGCGGACCTCTATGTGTGGGGAAGATGAGTCCCCTAACCATGAACGCATGTAATCCTAGAGGTACGGCGGGTATGCGGGTGCAACCAGAAAAATCCACTCCGAATGTCCTAGCTATGTGGGTCACTATCCCTCCATAACCAATGTTCCCCTTCCTCTTGTTCTTCAGTTTACTCATTGTAGCCGCCAAAAGAGTAGCACAATCTGCGCGGCGACCGTAGAGCATACAGTATAGCAGGAATAGCTCATCCGTCTTGATCTTTTGGGGCGTCTCCGTCCTAGGAAAGAGACACTCCGAAAGAACACGGTGAGCTATCTTCAAGGCTAGATGGTACATCAATCTAGCCTTGGTATCAGCGGGTTGCCAACGGTCCTCGTCGGCGTAGATCATGGCTACCTCCTCCCAGAAATCCTTAGGGTAGATACCGCTAGGGAATCGACCATTGTAGGTCTCATGGAACCCGAAAATGGCTCCAAACTCAACTATACTCAACTGGTAGTCTCGATTCATGAGACGGAAGGAGACAGTCCTATCAACATGGCTGTGCTCGAAAGACGTCACAACCTCTCGGGTGATCTCCTCATAGGCATCTTCACGAATGTTCGTGAAGACGGTCAATCCGGCTCTATCCAAGAGCCATGTAAGATCGTCAACTATGTTGAGAGGATGTAGATCCTCCAACAACAAATACCTAGGGCCAATCACTGCCCTCTTCTCTATCTTCTCAAATGCAGCTAGGTGGTCATCATGTATGGTTGGGATGCTAGGGTGAGGTGGTGAAGATGGAGGTGAAGGTGAGGATGGTGGTGAGGGAGATGAGGGTGGTGGTGCCCTAGATGTGGAGGGGTTGCCCTTTCTTTTCTTATTTTGGTCCCCTTTCTTCTCCTTTATCCTTCCCGAAACTCTCCTTACGAAATCCATTTTTCTCCAAAAATCACGGTCTGTTCTATAGAAACCACGGCCGTGGAACCTCCAGAGACCGTGATTCGTTACAGAATTTCGTGAATCTCAGCAAATTCACCAAATATCACCACAATAAGCAGTCCTAATCTAATTCCTTCCAATCCTTGTCAGTTCTTTCTAAAAATCTATGGCAAAAACGAACCAAATCCGCGAGAATCGAAGAGAAAGAATTAACCTCTTTTTCGGATTGAAAAATCCAAAATGTGCGTTTGTTGATCGATTTCCACTCGATTTGTTGCTTGAATCTTGTTCGTGGTTGGATTTGCTGCAGTTTAGGACGAAGAATCGTTGAAAACGATTAGAAAATGAAGAATTTGGAGAGGGTTCGTGTTTTCGGTATCTAGGTCGTGGAATTGGGGAAGGATTGTGGTGTTTTTGTGATGAAGTGTGGCTTTTATACTCGCAGGCAAAATTTCAAAAATCACGGTCTGTCGGGGCATTCCACGGCCGTGGAAATGTACGGACCCGTGGTTTTGGTGATTTTTCACAGGCTTTTGAGAATTACGGCCACTGTAGCTATGACGACCGTGATTTAGACCGTGGAACCCTCTGTAAAGCTTCAAAGTCCAAATTTCGTCGCTTTTCTTTGACATTATCCCTCCTTTCTCCTTTTCCATCATTCCTACAACCAAAAACACGAATATACCGGAAGAAATCGAGGCAAAACAAAGCGAAAACGTCTATTCTAAACTAATCTATGAATCGAAAACAAAAACGAGAATGCAATACCTTGGGTTGCCTCCCAAGAAGCGCTTTGTTTAAGGTCCGTAGCTAGACCAATCTCGCACTTATTCGAGTGCGGTAGGTGCAAACTCCTCAGCTTGGAGTTCCGGCGAGTACTTCTTGAGTCGTTGGCCGTTCACCTTAAAACTTCCACTAGCTTCACCCCATACTTCAACTGCACCATGGGGGAAAATACGCTTAATTAGAAAAGGTCCAGTCCAACGAGATTTTAACTTACCTGGAAAGAGGCGAAGTCTCGAATTGAAGAGGAGGACTTGATCTCCTTCTTGGAAGTCCTTTGGAATGATATGCTTATCATGCCAACGCTTTGCTCTTTCCTTGTAGATCTTAGCGTTTTCATAGGCGTTCAAACGGAGTTCATCCAGCTCGTTGATGTCTAGGAGACGCTTCTCTCCCGCTTCCTTCATGCTGAAATTCAGCCATTTGATAGCCCAAAACGCTTTGTGCTCTAGCTCTACCGGCAAATGACAAGACTTCCCATACACAAGGTTGTATGGTGTGGTTCCTATGGGAGTCTTGTATGCAGTCCGGTATGCCCATAATGCATCATCTAGTTTCAAGGACCAATCCTTCCTAGTCCTTGAAACCGTCTTCTCTAGAATTCCCTTGATCTCCCTATTTGAGATCTCAACTTGTCCACTCGTTTGTGGATGGTAAGGGGTGGCGATCTTGTGAGTAACCCCATACCTGGTTAGAAGAGCTTCAAAGCGACGGGCTATGAAGTGAGAACCTCCATCACTAATGATCGTCCTTGGCGTCCCGAATCGCGGAAAGATGGTCTTGTTGAAGAACTTGACCACCACCATGGCATCATTTGTGGGAGAGGCAATTGCTTCGACCCATCTAGAGACGTAATCTACCGCCAATAGTATGTATTGGTTTCCACAAGAAGAAGGGAATGGTCCCATGAAATCGACTCCCCAAACGTCGAAAATCTCCACCTCTTGGATGTTGTTGAGGGGCATCTCGTTCCTCCTAGAGATATTGCCTGTTCTTTGACAAGCATCGCAACAAGAAACAAAGGATTGCACATCTTTAAATAAAGTAGGCCAATAGAATCCAGATTGCAATACCTTTGCGCTAGTTTTGTTCGAACTAGCGTGCCCTCCACAAGGTAGTGAATGACAATGACGGATGACACTTTGCATCTCATCTTCCGGCACACATCGCCGGATGATGCCATCCGGACCTCTCTTGAAGAGGAGAGGCTCGTTCCAATGGTATTCTTGGACGTCCTTGAAGAACTTCTTCCTTTGTGCGTATGACAGTCCGGGTGGTATCTCCTGGCAAACCAAATAGTTAACGAAGTCAGCAAACCATGGTTCGTTACCTTTGGAGATTACCTTGATGCACTCCTCTATGATATGTAGGTGTTCGTCCGGGAAGGAGTCATCAATGGGTAAATGGTCGTCCTCTAGATGTGTTAGACGACTCAAATGATCCGCAACAGAATTTTCCGAGCCTTTCTTGTCGCGGATCTCAAGATCGAATTCTTGTAGGAGAAGAATCCATCTAATTAGCCTTGGCTTCGCGTCTTTCTTTGCAAGGAGGTACCGGATCGCAGCATGATCCGTGTAGATAATCACCTTTGCACCTACAAGATAAGAGCGAAACTTGTCAATAGCGTAGACAATGGCTAGAAACTCTTTTTCCGTAGTGGCGTAGTTGAGCTGGGCTTCGTCTAGCGTCTTGCTAGCATAGTATATGGCGTGGGTTCGTCCTTCCTTTCGTTGCCCAAGAACAGCTCCAATGGCTACGTCACTAGCATCACACATAATCTCGAAAGGGAGAGTCCAATCCGGGGGTTGGATAATGGGTGCTGAAATTAGAGCTTGCCGAATGGTGTTGAACGCATCTAGACATTCCTGTGAAAACCCAAAAACCGCATCCTTCATCAATAGATTAGTGAGAGGTTTTGATATCTTAGAAAAGTCCTGAATGAAACGTCTATAAAATCCAGCATGTCCTAGGAAACTTCTTATTCCCTTCACCGAAATTGGGGGAGGAAGTTTCTCTATGGTCTCTATTTTAGCTTTGTCTACCTCTATCTCTCTACTAGAGACTAAGTGACCTAACACGATTCCTTCCTTAACCATGAATTGACACTTCTCCCAATTAAGAACTAGGTTAGTGTCTTCACATCTTTGCAAAACAAGAGAAAGGTTAGAAAGACAATCGTTAAAAGAGGAACCGTAAACGGAGAAGTCGTCCATGAAGACTTCCATGATTTCCTCTACATATTCGGAGAAGATGGCCATCATGCACCGTTGAAAGGTGGCTGGGGCGTTGCAAAGCCCGAACGGCATTCTCCTATAAGCGAACGTACCCCAAGGGCACGTGAATGTGGTCTTCTCTTGATCATCCGGATGTATCGGGATCTGAAAGAAACCACTATAGCCGTCAAGGTAGCAAAAGTATGAATGTTGTGCTAACCTTTCAAGCATTTGATCGATGAATGGCAATGGAAAGTGATCCTTCCGCGTTGCATTGTTGAGCTTGCGGTAGTCTATGCACATTCGCCATCCAGTTACAGTTCGGGTAGGAATGAGTTCGTTGTTCTTATTGGTGATGACTGTCATTCCTCCCTTCTTCGGAACTACTTGAACTGGGCTCACCCACTTGCTATCGGAGATAGGATAGATGATACCTGCATCAAGAAGTTTAAGAATTTCCTTCTTGACAACCTCCTTCATGGTCGGATTCAACCGCCTTTGAGGTTGTCTTGAAGTTCTAAAGTCCTCCTCCATTAGTATCTTATGCATGCATAGGGAGGGTTTAATTCCTACTAAGTCCTCAATAGTATAGCCTATGGCTTTTCTATGTTTCCTAAGGACAATCATGAGCTGTTCATGTTCATCTATGCTTAATTCGGAACTAACGATAACCGGGAAGGTGGAATTAGATCCAAGAAAAGCGTACCTTAGATGAGTAGGAAGTGGTTTGAGTTCCATTGCTTTCGGAGCTTCCAATGATCCTTGAGGAGCTTCCGATGTTTCCTTAGAAGTTTCTAAGGAGGTTGGATGGTTTGGAGAAGAATTAGAAGAAGTTGAAGAAGTATGCCGATCACCATCTTCCACGGCCAAAATTACGGTCTCCTCTGGAGTTCCACGGCCGTAATATCCTCTGGAATGGAGGTTGATTTTGGTCGTGGAATCCACGGTCGTGGAATACAGAGTATGACCGTGGATTCGAGTATTTTCAGCCTCATCGTGGAGTTTCTCAAACTCCATTTCATACATCTCTTCTTGTGCTCCTAAGGCTTTAATTTCCTCTTTGCACTCTTCCTCTTCTCCTACATCGGTTAGACTCATAGTAATAATCTTTTGCAAAGGATCGTTAAAGAGAATTGCACTTACCTCTTCCCTAGATAAACCTTCTTCGTCTTGGACATTGTAAATATCCTCATCAAAGATTGGCTCCTTCACTAGAGTGGAAAGAACGAATTCTACTTTCTCTTCCCCAATATCAAAAGCGAGCCTCCCATTCTTGCAATCGACCATGCAGCCAGAAGTTGCAAGAAACGGCCTTCCGAGTATGATCGGGACCGGACTATCCGCAGGAATGTCAAGCACGACAAAATCAATGGGAACAAAGAACTTGCCTAGCTTGACCGGGACGTCTTCTACAATGCCGACGGGGCAAGTAATGGATCGATCTGCCATGTATAACGTCATCTTCACCGGTTTAGGGTCGCCTAAACCGATCTTCCTGCACAATGCAAGTGGTATGATGCTCACACTTGCTCCCAAGTCACATAAAGCGTCATATGTGACCTCTCCCACTCCAATGGGAATGCAAAATGACCCCGGATCTTTCAGCTTTGGGGGCATTTTCTCCTTCATAGTCTTGATGAGATCCGAAGAATCCGAACTCATCTTGACTTCACCAAAATCTTCTAGCTTCCTCTTGTTAGAGAGGAGCTCCTTCAAGAACTTGCCATAAGCCGGCATACCTACAATGGCATCAATGAAAGGTATATTAATATGCAGCTTGCTCATGAGTTCTATAAACTTACCAAATTGTTTATCTAGGCGCGCTCGCGCTCTAGATTGAGGGAACGGTAGGGGAGGTTTGAAAGCTGGAGGAGGAACATAGACGTCTTCCTTCTCCTTCCCCTTTTCTTTGCCCTTCTCTACGGGGACTTCAACGAACGTAGGCTGCGGATCGGTGGTAGTCACTCCGCTCCTAGTTGTAATCGCCATTACCCTTCCCTTAGGGTTGTCCTCCGTTTTTCCTGGAAGTTTCCCTTGATTTCTAGGAACTTCCTCCGCATGGTTGAACATTTGGTTTTCCAAAACCTTTTGAGCTTTGTCAACCTTAGAAATTTGATCATCAACCTTGATGATGCGGTTCTCCAACCCTTGAAGCTTTCCCAAGATTGTTTCCAACATGGGATCCGGCTTCTCCTTTCCCGTATTGTTTCCTCCATTTGATGATTGCCCCTGGCTTTTCAAAGGAGTAGAGGAAGAAGAGGGTGGAGTTAGTGAATTGGAATTGGAAGGATAGGAGTTACCGGAATTTTGTTGATTGGAGCGCCAATTGTTGTTGTTCGAACCCCGATTGTTGTTCCAATTGTTGTTGTTCCGGTTGTTGTTGTTTCCATTCCAATTGTTATTCCGGTTATTGTTCCGGTTATTGTTGTTGCGGTTGGTGTTATCACCGCCGTTGTTGTTGCCCAAATAGCCAACATCCTTCTCTTGTTGCTTTGGGAAGTTGGTCTTGATAGTCTCCTTCAACTCTTTGATCTCATTGTTGAGGGAGAAAATCTGATTTTGAGCTTCATGTGTGAGCTTTGCTCCTTGCTCCACACGATTTCCCTCCACTTTCCGGTGGGAATACTTCTCTATGACTCTTGCTTGCTTCTCAATGAAGTCCCAAGCGTCATCTTCTCTCATGTCCATGAACGTTCCACATGAGAGGGATTGGAGGTTGAATTGCGTTCCCGTATCCAGCCCTTTGTAGTAAATCTCCAGCAAGGCAAGCTTGGATATGCCATGATGAGGGCAATCCAAGAGCAAATCCTGAAACCTTTCCCAAGATTGAAACAAACTTTCGTTAGGTCTCATAGAAAAAGCATTAATCTTACCTCTAAGTTCCGCCGTTTTGGATGGCGGAAAGAATTTGGTGAGAAACTCTGCGGAGAGGTCTTCCCATGTTTCTAGTTTCCCACTAGGAAGAGCTTGGTACCAAGATAGCGCTTTCCCTTTCAAGGAGAAAAAGAAAGGTTTGAGCTTATAGCTGTTGGTAGTAGCGCTCTTCGGTCTCATCGTCTCCATCATACACTCAAAGTTTTGCAAGTGTTGGTGTGGAGATTCAGCGCTTGTACCGCCAAACTGACTTTGGCGAACAAGAGTGATAACTTGAGGGTTAAAGCTAAACCCTTGTACATCTTCAGCATCAAAATTCACACCTAAGCGGCGTGGTTGTTGTGTCGGATCCATCCACTGGCCAAGAGTTCTCGGCTCATTATCCACACGTTCGACCCTCGCGTTCCTAGGTGGAATGCGGCGGTTAGCAGCTCCTTGTGGATTGAAAGGATTTATATTGATCGTGGGATCAATCTCTTCTAGCGGAGGCATGGAAGAATCACTATCATCGGTGGATGAGTGGTTTCTTCTTCTAGACCTTGTTCTCCTTCTCGAGGACTTCTTGCCCACCTTATCTTCAAGATCGCTCATTTTTATCTTCATTTGGACGATCATGTCTTGTAGACCGTTAACTTGAGTTTGATGACGATCCATCTCATCCTGGAGGAGAGTCTCATTCCATCGGAGTTGAGCTTCTTTCTCTGCCAACTTAGTTTGAAGATTGTGCTCGTTTTCTTCAGCCATCTTCCTTTCCTTGCGCTTTTGCCTCAAGGTTTTCTCTAGCTCTTGATCAAGGGGTAAGAGATCTTCGGTGTTCCTAGACCTGCGCATGCACTCAAAGAAAAATCAAATAACGAGAGCAAGCTCCCAAGCTTGACAACCGGCTACCGGATTTGGACGAAGCCAAATCCCCGGCAACGGCGCCAAAAACTTGTTCGCCCCTAAAGGTGTGTGCAAATAAGCTTTAAATTTATAAAACTAGAATCAAGCAAGCGAACCCGCAGTGTACGGATCGACGTAGATTAGCAAGAATTCCAGAGTATCGAACACAGGGATTTGGGTGGAACGAACTCGATCGCAGGTTATCAAGCAAGTGAATATGGGAGTTTGCAAATTATCGGGAAAACAACAATCCTAAAGATCCAAGTATCCAGTTGTGGCAATTGATTCAAGATATACTAATGATATAAAGACAGAGTCGAGATATGCAAGGGTATACTAATGTAAGGTAATCGTACGGTTGAGGTTCCAAAAACCTTATGTAATTCACCTAAAAGACACTCCCTATACAGGTTGTTGAGGCTCAATATAGAAAGATTCTAAAGGCAAGGATTAGTATCAAATACCCAAACTTATAATCTAAAGATCAAGACTAACTTATCCGATTGAGGTTGTTGAGGCTCACAATCGAGGTAGAGGTTGTTGAGGCTTCACTACCACCTAGAAAAGACAAGTCTAAGCTAAGCTAAAGCAAATCTTTAACTTTAGATTAAGGTAAAAGCAAGCTCGTAGACTTAGGGAAATTACGGTTGGATCTTGAGATTCCACGGTCGTGGAACTCAAGAACAGCCCGTGATTTAGGGTTGTCGGCGATAATTCTCTAACTCTCAGGGTCTAATCTGTTTACGATCGATCTATCATCATCTAAGCCACAACTATCAACCCTTCACCTTAGAATTGTTAAGGGTTTTTAGCCAATAACTGTCATATTGATATTGATTCAAGAATTAAGAGATAAAAGATGAAAACTTTCAAGAACTATCAATAATCTTCAAGTGAATCTCAGAATCACAATCAAGAACAAGTGTTTATCCAAAGATTCAAAACGGACCAAGCAATCACAATCTTTAGGAAAGAAGAGAAACGGGATGTCAATCCGATTCTGAATCAAACCTAAACAAGAAGAGAGATCTTCTTGCAAAATCCTCCAAGAACTTCGATCTTCCACAAACACGAAGATCACAAACAGCAACTCTTCAATACGAACTTTGATCTTCAATGAGATCTCCAAATTACCTCCAAGATGAGGGTTTTTGCGTTTTGCCGCTAAGCGAGGGTTGAAAGGTCGTAAGCGAGGTGACGGAATCTTGCCTCATCCGTCTATTTTATAATGCAGGGCAAAATGTCGGCCCGGCCCAATCTTCAAAAGATCGTGGCTTCGAAACATGGCGAAAAGATTCGCCAAAATCACGGTCGTGGAATCTTTTCACGACCGTAATTTAGGGCGTGGAAACTACTACGGTTAGTTCCACGGCCGTAATATCTCCTGGAATGAACATCGAATTCTGACTCAAAATCCACGGCCGTAATTTAGGGTGAGAACGTGGTTCTTGCCTTTATTCGTGCATTCCTCAATCTAAGACTCCAAATTGCTTCCAAAAGGTGTCCTCGATCTATGGACATATCAACTCAACTCTCCTTTGCTCGATTCCGTTCGGAAATAGCTCCAAATCACCTATAATCAACATAGAACTCGTGTAGACATCCATATCGACAATATAGGCAATACTAGCTCACATATGCACAAAGCTCAATCAAAGACTATCAATATGAATCAAATACGATTAGAAAACGTGCCTAAAATATCACAATATTTCATGCTAACATTCACCTCGGTTGACCTAGAACACCTCGACCGAGGTGGTTTAACTGAGAGTTTTCGAAACGTTTTGTGCTTCTTATCTGGATATGATCTCAGTGAAGATCTTGTTTGCTGACCGGTTTTGAAATCTTTATATGTTTGAAAGGTTTTATGATATGTTTAAGTTGCTAAATGCTTTGTTTGAAATTTTTGGCATGTTTAATACTTTGTTTTTATCCAAATTATGTTGAATTTGAAGGTTGACGCCACAAGATAAGTTCTCTCACTTTCTTCCTGGAAAGACCAAGGCAATTCATTCTTCTCTCTTCTTCTTCTTAATCATGCTTAGCCCCTCATATACATTTTTGCCCCCCCTTAACCTATCCGGGAATTTGGAAGCAAGCGAAGTGGTGAAAGCAAGTGAAGTAAAAGTTGATAAGTTGGCTGGAAGTGAAAATGTTAGTAAGCAATAAATAGGTTTGGGGAAGTCAATCGTGATGATGAGTAACTCGGCACCATTCACATAGCCGGGTGTTTGTGTCTTGCCAAAGTCGGATTGAGCGATATTCCTAACGGGTCATGGTATGTGCATCAAGGGTTTGATGCATCTCAAGAAATTGATGATTGCTGATTTCCTAGGCTTCGGTTATTGTGCACCTCTGTCCATGCATCCCAAAAAGTAAAGTAAAAAGAAAAAGTGTGAAATAAGCAAAGCTTATAGGTCAAAGATGTTGAAAGTCAAAGTGAAGGTGAAGTATATCCTTTTCCCGGATTCGAGCACCACATTACCTTACATACATCCCTACCCTACACGTTTATTGACCTTTCTTTTGGGAAGCCCTTGAGACCTCGAGCTTGCTGATTGACTTAGCGGTTTAAACTAGATTATACATGATTAATTTTGATAATTATGATTTATTATGCATTCTACGATTTTATGCAAAGATGAACAACTTTCTTATATTTATAAAATGTTTTGATCATATCTTGATTTTAAATTTCATGAAGTATTCTCTTAGAGTGATCTATGATTGTAGCACACCATAAAGATGTTTTGAAAAACTTTTTCATTGATCTTCTAGACTTATAATCCATTCTATCTTGCCTTTTATTGTCTATATTTTGGGGTTTGTTTAGACGTTTTATCTTCAATAATCTGCATGTTAGTATGTATATTATGTGATTATATTACCGTTTCATCTACCTTTACAGGAATCGAGGTCTACACCTAGTTTTGTTGTAATCGTAGGTAAAAGGGCATGTTTTGCATCAAAAAGGAGCAAAAGGAGCTAAGGAGTCATTGAAGCTACATTCAGGAACATAAGGAAACATCCAGGAAGCATCGCCATGGATTAAAGATTCACTTTGGACCAGATTTGAGGGATTTCACATTCAGTTGTGACTCACCTCGGTTGACTACAGAGTCACCTCGACCGAGGTGATCCAGAGAAGTCGACTCGACCGAGGCGAACACCTGGGACGCGGCGAGAATATTTTATTCTTGGCTGAGATCTTTTATCTTTGGAAAGAGGATCTTATATTTTTGGGCTTGGCTCCTGGAAGGAAGAAGATATGATAGATCATATATTTTACCTATTTTTATGGGAAGAGATCTTTCTAAGACATCTTATCTTTGGAGGGTAATTTTCCTATAAAAAGGGTCGGATTTCCCACAAATCCGACATCTCGCATACATTCTGCATACATCAAAGATCCGCTACAGCCATACTCCGGTTGGGAGATTTGAAGAACCTTTTTGAAGGTTGAAGGAAGAAAGTCTATAGCTTTTATAGCTTTTTGAAGGGTTTTTGTAAGATCATCTTAGATTCCCTTCTTTGTCATTGTCTTGTTGGATTTCTATCCAAGGAACGCTTGTTGGTTTGATAATTGATTCAGTTATTGAAGTCTTTCTCTTAAGGTTTTCTTGTTCAATTATTCTCTTTCTTCCCATATATTTGATTAATACTTTCATGATGATGAGTGGCTAATATCTTTGTGTGATTCTAGGGTGATTGGCTGAAGGTTGTGGGAAAAACAATGATAGAATAATCTTAAATCACAGTAGGACCGTGAAAGTTCTAGTCTTTACCTTAACCCTAAGCATCTCGGTCAGTCGATGAACATCTCGGCCGGGGTGGAATTTGGCTGACCGAGGTGACTTATCTGATCCGAAACTGAGAGTTAAGTGTTAGAGTTTGCCAAATCCTATCCTTATTATACCTTTCCTGGTTAATTGCAAGCTTAGGATGAGACTTACCCGATAATTCTTTTGTTTGTTTACCTAAGATCATAAGTATAGGTAATAAAGGTTTATCCTTTATTGGGGTTTGAGTGTGCTTTCATTCCATCTTTGTGAGTTAGCCTGAGACTTACCCGGTAAAGGTTGATTCTATTCCCTTAGGTGGTGTGTTTTTTTGAAGTTATAGTTCTTTATCTTAATTCCTTGAGACTTACCCGGTAATAGGAGTTACGGTTTGGGATTAGTGAGTAGTGAGACTTATCCGGTGATCTATTCCACTTTAGTAACACCTTCCCTTTGCAAAAACCTCAGCTTTGTCCGCTTATCTTTAGATCTTGAGTTGGAACCACAACTAGATGCTTTAATCCCTAGAATTGCATATTTCCTTTATTGACTTTTATCATCTTTGATTGTTTTAATTGCTTTGTGGTTAGTAATTGCTAAAGCTTACCTATTCCGACTTTGTTTCACTAAGTCCCTGTGATCGACCCCTGGAATTTTTTGCTTTTTACTACGATTGACCCGTACACTGCGGGTTCACATCCTTGTTTTAAGCTTACATCTAGGGTTATAAATTTAAAGCTTGCACACACCGTTTGGAGCGAACAAGTTTTTGGCGCCGTTGCCGGGGACTTGGTCTAGACCGAGCCGGTTGCGGTACGCTTTTGGGGCACTTGCCCCCGAGTCTACTAACCACTCTACTTGAGTGACTTCTGCAGGTTCTTTCTCAGGTTTATGCGAAGAACCCGCACTGGGAAGGAAATTGTTCCTTACGATCCCGAACCAGAAAAGACATACAAACGACGCTTAAGAGAAGCGAAGATGGCCAACCAATACAATCCCGATCTTGAGGCCGAATTGAAGGAGGCGTTAGAACAAATGCGCCTTAGCAGGGAAGAACTGAGGCAAGAGAAGAAGAAACTCGCACCAGGACTAAAGCGATCGAAGCAGATATGGCAGCCTTATGAGACCAATATCTACTTCGACCGATGGAAGACCCAATTCCCGATGCTGGACCGATGCAGGTCCCAGTCGCAGACCCTCGACCGAGGCAGGTCCCAGTACCTGACGCCTCGGCCGAGGTACTTCCACCTCGGATGCCAGTCCGATGCGCTCTTTTTGTAGGAATCCCGCAAACCCTAGGTCAAAGGATGGACCCCAGTCAACAACTGAGGTGTCCAGGAGTTAACCTAGGAGATCCGGCGGACCATGACTACGAACTTCGACCGCAAGTTCTTTCCATGATTCGCCAATGCCAGTTTGGAGGGCTAGAGAAGGAATCTCCGCATCAACATCTTCAAAACTATGAGATCTTGATGGAGACCTTGAGACCCTCAAGAATAGAAAACAACAATTAAAAGCTAAGACCTTTTTACTTTTCTTTAAAAGATAGAGCTCTTACTTGGTATCAATCTCTTCCTCCAGGAAAAATTAGCACTTGGGAGGAGATGACTACGGAATTCTTGACTAAATTCTTTCCCCCCTCTAAGGCCGCTGAAATGAGAGGAAAGATTAATGCATTCATTATGAAGGACAAGGAGACTTTGTCCAAGTCATGGGAGAGGTTTAAAGACATTCTTTTGGATTGCCCACATCATGGGATTCCAAAGATAGAGTTGCTGGAGATATACTTCAAGGGACTGGACGGAAGCACCCAGTTCAACCTTCAACTACTCTCCGCCGGTACATTTATGGACATGGCGATTGACGAAGCTTGGGACTTCATTGAGAAGCAAGCTTTGCATATGGAGAAATACACCCATCAAGGAGGTGAAGGCGGAGTTAAAAGAGTTAACTTCCAAGATGATCCGCCTAACAACAATCAACTCACGTCTTTGAAGAATGACGTGAAGCAATTGAAGGAACTCTTGGTTGCTCAAACCAAGAAGGAAGATCAAGGATCAAGGAACAAAAACAATGGATACCGTAACAACAACAACGATTCCCGGAACAACAACTACAACAACAACAATAGAGGATCCAACAGCGACAATTGGAGGGCGAACAACCAAAATTCTGGTAACAATCATTCTAACTCCAATTCTAACGATTCCTCTAATCCTTTCCTTTCTTCCCCTTCTTCTTCTTCTACTCCATTAAAGAGCCAGGGGCAAGGATCAAGTTCGTCCCAGCCGGAAAAGAAAGACGTAGTGTTGGAGGCTATTTTGATCAAGCTTAGTGCTATGGAGACATCCATGACTTCATTTTCGAAGGCCCAAAAGGCCTTTGAACAACAACTTGCTAGTACGGCGAATGAAGCGCCAAGAGATCCAGGGAAGCTTCTAGCAAGGACGGAAAGCAACCCTAAGGGCTAGATTATGGCCATAACAACGAGGAGTGGACTGAAAACTGCAGATCCAGTGCCTCGGTCGGTGCCAGTACCGACGAAGACCACCTCGGTCCAGGTGCAGTCGAAGAAGACTTCGGCCGAAATGCCAACCGAGGTGGAGCCACAGAAAGCGGAAGGGAAAACTGAAGTTTATGTTCCACCTCCTGCATACAAACCACCACTTCCATTCCCCCAATCAAGGGCTAGAGCACATCTAGATAAGCACTTTGGTAAGTTCCTTGACTTGATGAATAAACTGCACATTAACATTCCTTTCCTTGATGCTATTCTAGGGATGCCCGCCTATGGGAAGTTCTTGAAGGAGATCCTATCAAGGAAGAGGAAACTGGAAGACTTTGGTGAAGTAAGGATGACATCTAAATCCTCGGAGCTTATTCAAATCATAAATGAGAAGATGCCACCTAAGTTGAGAGATCCCGGCTCATTTTGCATTCCCATTCAAGTTGGGGATGTCACTTGTGAAGCCTTATGTGATCTAGGAGCCAGCGTGAGCATCATTCCGCTGGAGCTATGTGTGAAGATCGGACTTGGAGAGCCCAAGCCGGTCAAGATTCGATTATACATGGCGGACCGCTCCATTACCCATCCCGTGGGAATTTTGGAAGACGTTCCGGTCAAGTTAGGTAACTTCTATTTACCTATAGACTTTGTCGTACTTGACATTCCCGCAGATTATCCTGTTCCTATTATTCTTAGGAGGCCATTTCTAGCAACTTCGGGTTGCAACGTGGATTGTAAGAACGCCAAGTTGAAATTCAACATTGGTGAAGATGAAGTGGAGTTCGCATTACTTGCAGCCATGAAAGGAGAGCAGCTAGGAGATGATATCTTCAACATCTATGATGAAGAAGAATCAAGAGAATTGGTGAGCTCTATCCTTACTAACGATCCACTTGATAGAGTTATTAATTTCAGTTTAATGGAGGAAGGTATAGATGCCTCTTGTAATGCAGATATACGGAGCTTAAAAGCACTGGAGGAAGTTCTAGAGGCTAAAACTGAGAAACTAATCCAAGAGACGAAGATCTCCAGTTTCGGTTCCAGTTACAGTACCTCGACCGAGGCACTTTCTGGACTGAGCGAGGCGACTAAAGAACATCTCGGTCAACGCCTCTGCGCCTCAACCGAGGTCGAAGGTGAAACGATTTCAACTGAGACTTCCAAAAGTCTAGTTTCTAGATCTACTCCACTGGAAGGAGGAAGCCAGGATTCCCCTCAGAAAGCACTCCCAGTTGTGGAGCTTAAACAACTCCCAAATCACTTGAGGTATGTCTTTCTTGGACCGGATTCCACTTATCCCGTTATTGTTAGTGCTTCCCTCTCCGAATCGGAATTGTCTAAACTAATGCATGTCCTAATAAAGCATCAAAAGGGTTTGGGTTACACTATAGATGATCTTATTGGCATTAAGCCTTCTTTCTGCATGCATAGAATTCTAATGGACGACGATCATAAGACTTCACGGGAACCTCAAAGACGGTTAAATCCGATCATGAAAGAGGTTGTGAAGAAGGAAATTCTTAAGTTGTTGGATGCAGGTATCATATATCCTATCTCGGATAGCAAATGGGTTAGCCCGGTGCATATAGTTCGGAAGAAAGGAGGGATGACCGTTGTGACGAATAAGAACAACGAGTTGATCCCAACCAGGACCGTCACGGGCTGGAGGGTTTGCATTGATTAAAGGAAGCTGAACACGGCCACTCGGAAGGACCATTTTCCACTTTCCTTCATTGATCAAATTCTCGAACGGTTGGCCCAGCATTCACACTTTTGCTACTTAGATGGCTATAGTGGATTCTTCCAGATTCCTATCCATCCGGATGATCAGGAAAAGACCACTTTCACTTGTCCATGGGGGACATTTGCTTATAGGAGGATGCCATTTGGATTGTGCAATGCACCTCCTACCTTCCAGCGATGCATGATGGCTATCTTTTCCGAGTACATAGAGGAGATCATGGAAGTATTTATGGATGATTTTTCAGTATATGGTTCCTCTTTTGATTATTGCCTATCTAACCTTTCTCTAGTGCTACAAAGATTAGAGGACACTAATCTTGTCTTGAATTGGGAGAAGTGTCATTTTATGGTTAATGAAGGCATTGTGCTAGGACACCTCGTTTCTAATCGAGGTATTGAGGTCGATCGCGCTAAGATCGAGACTATTGAGAAACTCCCTCCCCCTTGTTCTGTTAAAGGTGTGAGGAGTTTTCTCGGGCATGCAGGTTTCTACAGGAGATTCATGAAGGATTTCTCTAAGATTTCTAAACCTCTAACTAACCTCTTGAATAAAGATGTTGTTTTTGAGTTTTCGCAGGAGTGTCTTGATGCATTTTACAGGATTAAGGAAGCATTGATCTCCGCTCCCATTATCCAACCTCCGGATTGGACCTTGCCCTTTGAGATCATGTGTGATGCTAGTGATGTAGCCGTAGGAGCGGTGCTTGGACAGAAGAAGGATGGCCGGACCACCGCCATTTATTATGCTAGCAAGACGCTAGATGTAGCCGAGCGCAACTACGCTACCACCGAGAAAGAGTTATTGGCGGTTGTATATGCTTTCGAGAAGTTTCGTTCCTACTTAGTAGGGGCGAAAGTCATTGTCTACACCGACCATGTAGCCATCCGTTAATTGCTTGCTAAGAAAGATGCCAAGCCACACCTTATTCAATGGATTCTCTTGCTTCAAGAGTTTAACTTAGAGATCCGCGATAAGAAGGGATCCGAAAATTCTGTTGCGGATCACCTCAGCCGGCTACCTGCATCTTCACGCGAGAAGGACGACGCACCCATAGATCGTCTTCCGTCTTTTGACGTCATGTGAGTACCCTGTTCTCCGAGGTTATGATCTTACTTGATTTAGTTATGTTTAGTATTAGTATCATGTTAGGTTGAATCTAGCATAACTTAGAGTGAATACCAAGTAGTGGTTATGGCCCTTAGGTGAGATTTGTTGATTGGGAAATGTTGTAAGACTTGAAGAGTAGATTTTATCTTGTGAGGTTGTTTTTGGCTTTATGTTGTATGTTGAGCTTGTGAGAAATTAGGGGTTGAGGTTGTATGATTGTTGAGATTGTGGTGACTAGGACGAGAGTATCCTCGCCTAGTGTTGTTACCATTGTGATCGTGGTGACTAAGCATGATATCTTAGTGGTGTTGTGAGTTATGATCTTGCAAGATCTGAGAGTTTAGAATTTTTAGGACTTCTAGCTTATGTTGAGTGTGATGTTAGCATGTGGGATTCTAGGATGCGATCCTAGAATTGAGAGTCAAATGATCTTGGGTAGATCATTTGTATAGAAGTGTAAAACTTCTATTGTGAGTGGGTTGTTGTTGATATAGTTATCTTCTTGTGAGCAGGTTATGGGCTTTCCCCCTAAGGAAGCGAGAGTTTTGTGAGTAGAGTGTGGTGACGAGGTAAGTCTCCGGACTTACTTAGCTCGTATTCCATGTATTAGCATTGATGTGTGTTTGGTGGTGTGTGCTTATTGTTTATAACAACTAAACCGGAATTAGGACTATCGACCTTTATATTATTTTGGCCCAAGTGTATGATAACGGGCGGTGACAACTTTCCTGGCTCCCGCGAGAGCTAGGAGGTTCTCGGCGACTATCCCATGCTGGTAGACATTCAGATGCATCAGTACCATTCCATTCCGGTAAGTAGGGACCGAGACGAGTTTTGGTGACTCTCGTGTCACAACCTAAGTTGAATTAGAACGGGATATGACTTAATAATAATAAGATAATAAACCGGACTTCTATGCTTTGGAGTGTATTGGGTGTTTATGATGATTGACTTGTGTTTGTGCCTTTCACCTTGATTCTAATGCCTCGAATATTAGCTAACGGTTTTATACCGGTTGTTCTAGATTGTCTTGCAGGTTAGGAATGCGGTCCAGAGATCCAGAAGAGTGGGCAGCCGGGGTTCCGTATATTTTAGGATGGGTTTGGTTGGAGTTGTATTTGGCTATTGTTTCTTGTATATTGTTATGTTTTTGATATTCGAGTCTTTGGAGTTGAAAACTCGGCTAAAGTTGTCTTTTATTTGTTTCTGGGGATCATATCATTTGCATAAAAATGTATTTCGGTTTTGCCTTTATTTGTGTCTTGTTGTAAGATCCGGTGAAATTGTTGTCAGGCTAAGGGTTGGGACCCATTGTGAGGTCTCAACCCGTAGCATCCCGAGTCCCGCTGATTTTTGGTGTTACAGTGAGGGGGCAGGATGTGCAAAGGACGACATTTCGTACCCGTTATGGACACTACGAGTTTGTAGTGATTCCATTTGGGCTTACGAATGCCCCAACAGTTTTCATGGAGTTGATGAACAATATGTTCATCGACTTCCTTGATCAGTTTGTGGTGGTCTTCATTGATGACATCTTGGTGAATTCTCGTAGCAAAGAGGAACATGTCGGTCATCTGAGGACAGTTTTGCAGATTTTACGGGATAGAGAGTTGTATGCCAAGATCTCAAAGTGCGAGTTTTTTTATGTCAGAGGTAGCTTTCTTGGGCCATATTGTCTCTGCCAGTGGGATCATGGTTGATCCGCCGACGAACGTCAAGGAAGTGTGTAGCATTCTTGGCTTAGCCGGATATTACCGACGCTTCGTGGAGGGATTTTATTTGATTGCCCATCCACTATCGAGTCTACTGAGGAAGACTACCAGATTTGTGTTGTCTGATCAGTGTGCCCTGAGTTTTGAGGAGTTGAAGAGGCGTTTGACTTCTGTTCCTATCTTGGCACAACTAGAGGGTTCTGAGGATTTTGTGGTATACAGTGATTCATCCAAACTAGGCTTCGGATGTGTGTTGATGCAAATGGGCATAGAGATTGCTTATGCGTCTAGACAGTTGAAGACGTCTATGGAGAACTATCCGACTCATAATCAGGATTTGGAAGCGGTAGTTCATGCTTTGAAGATGTGGAGACATTACATGTAAGGTGTTACATGTAAGATCTTCACAGACCATAAGAGTCTGAAGTACATTTTCAGGCAGCGGGAGTTGAATAACTGCCAACGTTGATGGCTTGAGTTGATCAAGGACTTTGACCTTGAGATTTTGTATCATCGAAGGAAGGCGAATGTGGTCGCCGATGCCTTGAGTAGGAAGACACCTCGAGAGAAGGCGATTGCTAGATTGACAGTACAACCTCAACTTTAGAGGGATCTAGCTTGGCTAGAGATGGACATTCAGTTTCCTGATGAGGATGCCCAGTTGTATGCTTTAGATGTTCTACCTGTTCTGTTGGATGAGATCCAACAAAAGCATGGGAACCTACCCGACCCTGATGAGGATTAGAGAGAGGATGTCTCGTGGTGAGGCACCACAGTTCTCCATTGGAGGAGATGGAGTGATGCGACGCTATGACCGTGTCTGTGTATGTGCTCATGTAGAGCTGGGATAGAGGTTTTTACAAGAGGCTCACTATACACCTTACTCAGTATATCCAGGTACGAGTAAGATGTACCATGATGTGAGACGATCATATTGGTGGGGAGGGATATAGCCCAATGTAGCCAGATTTATGGCACAAGATGCGACCTGACAGCAGGTCAAGATAGAGTATTGTAGACCTGGATGTGAGCTCAATCCACTACAAGTGCCGCATTATAAGTGGGAGGATGTCTCAATGGATTTTGTGACGGGATTGAGGTGTAGTAGGAGTTTTGATTCTATCTAGGTTGTTGTTGGTAGACTGACGAAGACAGCAGGTTTCATCTCTATTAGAGAGACGGGGTCAGTGAGCAGATTAGGTGAGGAGTTCACTAGGCAGATAGTGAGACTCTATGGTGTACCGAGGACGATCGTCTCTAATCGAGATGGACGGTTTACGTTGAGGTTTTGGCAGCAGATTCAGACTACTTTGGGGACGAGTCTACACTTCACGACTGTGTTTCACCCCAGACCAATGGTGAGTCAAAGACAATCATCCAGACCCTTGAGAATATGCTGCAAACTTGTGTGTTGGATTCGGGACAGGGATGGTCAGATAACCTACCATTGGTTAAGTTGTCATACAACAACAGTTGGCATCCATCGATTGGGATGGCTCCTTATGAGGCACTGTATGGGCGTAGATGCCGTACACCTTTATATTGGGATGAGCCTAGCAGTGTCAGTGGTATAGCGACAAAGCAGATTCAGGATGATATGGATCGAGTAGCGCAGATTAGAGAGAGGATGTTGGCTGCACAGAGTCTCCGGAAGTCGTATGTAGACAGGAGGTATCGACCTCTAGAGTTCAGAGTTAGAGCTCATGTCTGGCTGAGAGTATCTCCGACGCGAGGCGTCAGACCTTTTGAGATACTGGATATAGTTGGGAGGACAGCCTACAGATTAGCTTTGCCTCCGAGGTTAGAGGGTGTTCACCCTGTATTTCACGTGTCTCAGCTGAGGGAGTATGGTGCACTCTTCGTTGTTGATGATGATGCTTGAGGACGTTGATGTGCTTGGTTTAAGTCAGCCTTGAGGTTGTTGTGTTGTTCTGCTTCTCATTAGGTTACAGCTTGGTAAGCTCTTCATCTTCATCTCCTTTCTTTCTTCTTTTCTTTCTTCCTATCTTCTTTTCTTCCTTCCTAGCTTAGATTCCACAAGTTTGATCTTGTGGCAGCCTTCATAGGCTTTGTTTGATGTATATATATGTATGTATATGTATGTGCTTGGTTCCTGGCTGAAGAAGGTGTTAAGAGGATCGAGTGAAGAAGCAAAGAGAAGCTGGAAGTGCGCATTCTACACACCAGCCGCCCCTGCGCCACCTTGGAGCCGCCCCAGCACCGGTCAGTCACCGCCCCTACGCCACTTCAGGGCCGCCCCTGCGTCCACCTATACCAGCCTTGTCTTGCTCTTGGATTTGCAGGTGTGTCGTGCTTCTAGGCTTTCCTATGGATGGCAGTGCCTCTTCCTTTCCTAGTGTTAGTGTATAGTACCATGCTAGGTGTAGATGAGAGTGTGTTGATGTTGTTATGATCATGTTATGCATTGTATGGCTTTTGAGGATTAGTAGGTTGTGAGGCTTAGGTTGAGGATGATCCTATGGATCCCTTGGGTCTAGGTGTGACACCTTTGATTGATAGGAGATTGGTATATCTTTGTGCCTTGTTGTTACACAATGTCCCTCTCAGGATTGGAGGTTGATCGTGGTTGTGTTTGTACGATGTTGAGGTACGTCCGTAGGACTTACTTAGCTACCATCCTTATATTGGGTGTTTGCATGAGTGGTGTGTGTATTGTATGTTTGATATGATAGCATGTGATGTCGATTAGTACCGACCTATGTTTTATTGATAGCCCCATTGCGTGGCCGTGATAACCTTTCCCTTTCATCCCGTCGTGGAGTCTTGGAGTTTCTTTGACGTCAGGCCAGACTGGTTTAAATAAAGAGTGCAATCCACTCCCATAGGGTACACGGGTTGTGTGACCGATACTACTTATAGCTGGCTACTAGGCCCAGAGGCGAGAATGATACGTTCCTCGTGTCACATAGCTTCGTCTATCTATTTATATACGATTTGAGTGAATGACTATTATATAAAGATGATAAAATAGGTAAATGTGTGACAATATGATTATATGTTTATCTTTCATGAGTTGTGCTTGTGCTTATGCATTACCTTATATACGTATGCTTAGCTAATGGTTTCATACCATGTTGTAGATGCCATGCAGGATAGGAGAGCTGTTGAGTGATTTGGCAGGGTGACAGGACGAGGGCTCTCGTACATTAGGTGGTTATGGTTTTGGAGATGTTTATGTTTCCAACCTGTGTGAGGATGATGTTTTGTATACCTCCTGTGTGAGGATGATGTTTTATACCCGGCTATGATCTTGTATATCTTTTGGTTGTACAGTTTTATAGTTTTATGTATTTGTTTTATATTTATCAGTGACATGTTGTAAGGTCCACTGAACTTGTTGTCAGGCTAGGGTTAGGATCCACTGTGAGATCCTAGCCCAATGTGGCATCCCGAGTCCCGCGGATTTGGGGCGTTACAAAATTATCTGCAGGCAAAACGTTATTCTAGAAAAATTTAATAAATTAATTAAAGGTTAATTAATTAAATTAGGAATAGATTTGAGATTGAGGAATGTTGATTAGATGCTACCTTGAGATTTGAGGAATTGTGAGTTATGTTGAGATATCGAGGCTTAGATTTGAGTTATGGTTTGGGGATGGTTATGGGGTTAGGAGGTGGAATCTCCTAACCTTGGATCGCGTTTGACTTATTTTTGTGTCTTGCTGATGCAGGTGTTGATCGTTTCCTCGAGAGGAAGCCGTGACGTGGTATAGATCGACGTTGTGACAGGTAAGTTCGTGGGACTTACTTAGCGAGCGGTTATGGGTTTGAGTGTGTTTTGTTGTTGTGTGTGTGCATGTGTGTGTTGAATTTATAACCTAACTTGACTAGGATGACCCTAATATTATTGGCCCAAGTGTATGATAACGGGCAGTGATGACTTGTCTAACCCAAAATTAGGAGGCTAGGGAGGTTCTTTGCGACGAAACCTCCAGGTGGTGATGATTGACACTATTCCAAAACTGAGGGGAATGGGGACAGAGGAGTTGGGAGTTTACTCCACGTGTCACAAGGAAATGAATTAGTAATGGTATAACTTTATTATAGATAATAAAGGGTTGTGTGTGTGATTGCATGATATGATATGATAATGTGATATATGTGCTACGACTTTATTCTTATGTATGATTTGTTAGCTAACGGTTTATACCGTGTTGAAGATCTTCTGCAGGATAGGAAGACTACAGAGTGAGCCGGATAAGTGATCAGCCGAGGGACTACGTAAACTAGGTTGTGCAAGGGTTATGGGATCTTTTGTATACATTTGTGTATGGTGTTTCCGTTATGTACTCGGATGTGCATAGGACGGCATTTCAGACTCGGTATAGCGACCATGAGTTTGTAGTGCTGCCATTCGGGCTCACGAATGCGCCCGCCGTCTTTATGGAGTTGATGAATGACATATTCATCGACTTCTTGGATCTGTTTGTGGTGATTTTCATAGACAATATCCTGGTGTACTCTCGTAGTTGAAGGAACATGCAGGACATGTAAGGACTATGTTGCGAGTTTTACGAGATAGAGAACTGTATGCCAAGTTCTCTAAGTGCGAGTTCTGGATGCCGGAGGTAGCATTTCTTGGTCATATTGTCTCCGCCGAAGGGATCAAGGTTGATCCGGGAAAGATTGGGTCTGTAGCAGCATGGACGACACCGATGAACGTTGATATCATGTATTATAGTCTATATTTTGGGATTGGTTTAGACGTTTTATCTTCTTAAACCTGCATGTATGATTGTATATTCTTTGATTATATTGTTGTTTTGTCTACCTTTGCGGGAATCGAGGTCTACACCTAGTTTCATTGTAATTGTAGGTAAAATGATACGTTTTGGACCGAAATGGAGCTAAGGAAGCTAAGGAGTCATTGGAGCTACATTCTGGAGCTATAAGAAGATCTTAGGAAGCATGAAAATGATTAAGAAGATTGACTTTGGACCAGATTCGAGAGATTCTACATTCAGTTGAGATTCACCTCGGTCAGCTACAGTACCACCTCGACCGAGGTGATCTTGAGAAGCGTCCCGACCGAGGCGAACACCCTGTCGCCTGCGAGATCTTTATTTTTGGCTGAGATCTTCTATTTTTGGAAGGAGGATATCTTATATTTTTGGCTGGATTTCTGGAAGGAAGATATTATATTTGGCTGATTTATTATGAGAGATATGGATATATTCTCTAGAAAATTATCTTTTTAAGATATTTTATCTTTGTAAGATAATTCTCCTATATAAAGGGTTGGATTTTCTACAATTCAGCCATCTTCGGATCAAGGAATTTCTGGAGTTTTTGAAGGGTTTTCTGAAGGAAGTTTTGAAGGAAGAATTGAAGGGTTGAAGTTCAAGGAAGGAAGGAATCATAGTTGGAGTTGGCTTTTGAAGGAGTTTGTAAGATCTTCTTTAGATCTCTTTTGCTTTGTTGTCTTTGCTGATTTGTGACTGAGGAACGCTTGTTTGTTGATTGTTTGATTCAGTTATTGAGACCTTTTTATTAAGGTTATCTTGTTCGAATATTGATTCCTTTTCTATAAATTTGATTATTGTTATCATGATGATTGTTGGCTAAATTTCTTATGCGATTCTAGGGTAATTGGTTGAAAGTTGTGGGAGAGACGATGAGAGAATGATCTTAATCCAGCAGGACCCTGAAAGCTCGAGTCTTTACCTTAACCGTAGAACACCTCGGTCAGTCATTGAACATCTCGGCCGGGATGGAATATAACTGCGCGAGGTGAACCTTTCCTGAACCTTATCTAAGTTAAGAGTTTAAGTTTGCCAAATCCTATCCTTATTATACCTTTCCTAGTTCAACGCAAGCTTAGGATGAGACCTACCCGGTGATTGCTTTGTTTGTTAACCTAAGATCATGATTGTAGGTAATAAAGGTTTATCCTTTATTGGTGTTTGAGTGTGCCTTCATCCCATCTTTGTGAGTTAGCTTGAGACTTACAGGTAAAGGTTGATTCTATTCCCTTGGGTGGTGTTGGTTTGAGTTTATAGTTCCTTTCCTTAGTACCTTGAGACTTACCCGGTAATAGGAGCTTTGGTTTGGGATAGTGAGTGGTGAGACTAAACCGGTGATCCATTCCCACCTTAGAAACACCTTCCCTTTGCAAACCTTAGTTTTGTCCGCATTATCCTTTGAGATCTTGAGGCGGAACCACAACTAGATGTTTTAATCCCTAGAATCCGCATTCCCTTTATCTGAATTTATATCATCTTTGATTGCTTTAATTTGTAGTCATTTGTATATTTGACAACCTGATTTCGTGCTTTGTTTCACCAGTCCCTATGTTCGACCCCTGGAACTCTTGTTTTTATTAAAATTGATCCGTACACTACGGGTTCGCATATTTTCAAGCATACTTCTTGGGTTATAAAGTTTAAAGCCTGCACACACCTTTTGGAGAGGATAAGTTCTTGGCACCGTTGTCGAGGACTTGGTTTAGACCAAGCCGGTTTCGATAGTCTTTTCGGGGCAATTGCCCTTGTTGCATTTGACTACTCTACTTGAATGTTTTCGCACGATCTTTCTGATAGGTGATGGAATCACTATCATATAGGGTAGGTTTTAGAGTCTTTTTATTGCATTATTGTCGGTTTATGCTACTAACTCCTTGGTCCAGAAGAAGAAGATCAAAAGAAGCTAAAGAAGGAGTTATAAGCACTTAGGAGTGAAGATCGATCACGAAGCAAAGCTTTTGTTGCCTCACCGCCCCAACGGGTCTTTGCAGCCGCCTCTGCGGATGACATCTTACTTCGGAGCGCTCCCTGCGCTTTCACCAAGAAAAAAGAGAGATAGCAGGAAGTTTTCTAGACGATACCTTCTACACAACTCTCTGTTGTGTAACCGCCCCCGCGCCTCACACCAGCCGCCCCTGCGGCTCAGTCTAGGCGCCCTTGCGGAATTGTCGACAGAGGTTTGTCTTAAGCTTCAATCTTTTAAGCCTTGGATTGCTGACATTGTGAATTTCATTGTCAGGAAGGAGTATCCTCCAGACGTCACCAAGGCACAACGAGATAAAGTAAAAGCTGAAGCTCAACACTCTGTTTGGGACGATCCTTACCTTTGGAAGCATTGTAGTGACCAAGTGATCCGGCGTTGCATTCCGGATAATGAGGTACAATCCGTCCTAACTTTCTGTCATTCTGAAGCATGTGGAGGGCACTTTGGGGCAAACAAAACTGCAAAAATAGTTTTAGATGCCGGTTTCTTTTGGCCACACATTTTTCGAGACGCTTTTGCATTTTGTTAAGTGTGTGATAGATGCCAAAGGGTAGGAAATCTTTCAAGGAGACATGAAATGCCCCAATCCTCTCTTATATTTTGTGAAATATTTGATGTTTGGGGAATTGATTTCATGGGGCCGTTTCCTACTTCATTCGGGAACACATATATCTTGCTTGCGATGGACTATGTTTCCAAGTGGGTGGAGGCAAAGACCACCAAAACTGATGATTCAAAAGTAGTTGCAGCTTTTCTGAAAGAAAATAACTTTGCAAGATTTAGAATCCCAAAAGCCTTAATTAGTGATAAGGGTACCCATTTTTGCAACAAGACGATCACGACTCTCCCTAAGAAGTACCATATTCACCAAAGAGTATCAACAACTTATCATCCACAAACAAACGTCCAAGCTGAGGTGTCCAACCGGGAAAAAAAGACCATCCTTGAAAAGACGGTTTTTCTTGGGCGGAAGGATTGGAGTGCAAGGTTGAATGACGCTTTATGGGCATATCGGACAGCCTACAAAACTCCATCGGAATGTCCCCTTTTAGGCTCGTGTTTGGGAAAGCTCGCCACCTACCGGTGGAGTTAGAGCACAAAGCTTGGTGCGCGGTAAAGAAGTGCAACATGAACATAAAAGAAGTGGGAGAATTACGGAAGCTCCAATTGCAAGAGTTGGAGGAACTGAGGCTAGATGCATATGACCATGCTACCACATACAAAGAAAAGACCAAAGCATGGCATGACCGGAACATTCTCCAGAAGGACTTCAAGGTAGGTAATAAGGTACTTCTCTTTCAATCCCGTTTGAAACTCTTTGCAGGTAAGCTGCGTTCAAGATGGACAAGGCCGTTCATAGTAGCCGAAGTATACCCTCACGGGGCTGTGGATCTCTATGACCCCCAAACGCACAAGGTGTTTAAGGTGAACGGACAAAGGCTAAAGCTTTACCTTGAAGGAGTCAAGAACGATCCGATTGACGAGATGGTACTAGAGGAGGCACAGTCATAGAAGTAGAGATCTTACGTCGATCCAACGACGTAAAACAAAGGCGCTTCTCGGGAGGCAACCTGAAGGAATAAAAAGAGGAGCTTCTGTCAAGGAATCCGCCCCTACGGTTTTGTATCCCGCCCCTGCGGTGACACTCAGGCCATCGCTGGGCCTGCGCCTGCAACACGCCTGTCACCGCCCCCGCGGTGACAACCCCACGCCCCTGCGGCGGCCATCCTTGACACAAATTCCCAGCGCCGCCCCCGGCGTTGGGCCTGCGTGCCCCTCTCCCTTGTCGCCGCCACTGCGGTTTCAAACCCCCGCCCCTGCGGGTTTATCCAGAAAAGAAAAAAAAAGAGGATCTCGAAAAACGCCTACACCTACCACGCACCACCCACCAACCTTCTTCACCAAACACAATCCCTCCAAACTCCCCTCCTTCAGAAACACCCTCAACGCCCCTCCGCCCTCTGCCCACCAACAATCTCGCCGACACCCCTACGCCGCCTCCGACAGCTAGCCACTAGTCGAAATGCCCCTGTTCCACCTTCTCTTACTACCCCCGTATTCTCTCACAGCCCTACGGCCTTCCTCCTCACCCACTTCATACATTCCACTCCAGCTACATCACCGGCGAGGCTACACCACCAAGGACGTCACCGGAGCAACCTCAACAACACCCTTTCCATCACTCCTCAGAAATTGCCTCTACACTTCTCCCGCACCTACGGCTGCAAGCATCCGCCCCTACGCCTCATCGCCCCCGTGCCTGCACAGCCGCCCCTGTGGAAATCACACCAGAAAGGTCGTTTTCTTTTCCTCATTTCAACATTTGCTAATCCTTTGCTTCAAAAACTTTCAAGAATGGAAGCCCCAAGGAAATACAAGATGACCGACGTAGAGAAGGAGCGTTATGGGATTGTGCAGGATCGAGTTGTGTATGCAATGCATATCCCGACTTTGGAGAAACGGGGCATGCTAGAGAGCATGCAAGTGTTTTTGGCAAATGTCGGGCTCAGAGACTTCCTCCAGAAGAGTGCTCCGACATATCCGGAGCTCAGCAAACAGTTCATCTCCACTTTCACAATGGAGAAGGAAGACCACGTGTGTATCGGCCTCAACTTCAAGTTCAACAAGCTGAAATACAATCTCGACTACGCCGATCTACGGGAAGCTTTTGGGGTGACTCTAAACCCCTCTGAAAACTGGTGGGATCCAGTCCCGGCCCCAGATCTGTGCGAGTTCTGGCAAGTAGCTATCGGGTCGGATTTCTATGTTGGGGGTGAGTACTCTAACAAACTCACTCACCCCAGTTTGAGGTTGATTTCAAAGATCCTCATGAGTGTCTTCTGTGGACACAAAGAGGAAAACAAGGTCGCTCTCAAGGACCTCCCACTACTCTACTCCTGCCTTCCACAGAGCGAGAAGGTGATGGATTGGCCCTCTCTCTTCCTTGCCGCTTCGAAGCGGATCAGGAGGGATGAGCCGAGGGATATTGTCGGCGGTGGGGTGATCTCTTTGATCGCCTTACAAGTGATGGACCTGTCCGAGTTAGAGGATGGGATGGCGGCTCCTCTCTACTCTGAGGGGATTCTTAGGAGGTGCAAGCTCCTCCGGCGGGATGGGGAGAACCTATTTTGGATCTCCCTTGTAGATGGGAGCCACCTCACCTACCTCCCCCGACTCTTACCATTAGGAGGTGAGCTCTCCGAGCTCTACATTCCGACAGATCCTTTCGTGCCGAGGAGGCCACTAGTGGCCATTGTGGAGAGGCATGCTGCCAGCTCCAGCCGGGCCCATCAGGAGGAGCACCTGCCCATCCTAGATGACGAGGAGATGCCCACGGCGGCACCAGAGGAGGACCCAGCCCTTGCGAGCCTTCAGGCTCAAATGACGGCTATGACGACCCATCACAGGAAATGGTAGTCCGATTACCTGCGGACTATGCTAGAGCAACAACAGAGCTGGCAGACCAGTTTTGCCACCTCTATGACCTCACACTTCGACCAGAGTCAGGAGGCCTAGCAGGCAGCCCAGCAGCAGCAGCTGGAGGCTCAGCAGCTGGCTTGGCAGGCCAGTTTTGAGACCTCTTTTGGTCGCCGGATGTCTGCCCAACAAGACCGCATAGCTGACATCTACCGCCGGTAGGAGCACTTCTTCCGCCACTTCCCTTACCCACCGGAGGAGGGTCCGGGTAGTCCATCCGGACTACTCCAGTGAGGGGTACATTTCTTTCCCTTCTCCCACATTTATCTTTAACTCATTTCCACTTTGAGGACAAAGTGTACTTCAAGTATGGGGAGGGACATATCATTGCTTGTACAGTTCATTGAGTTGTTTTAGAATTTGTGTTTGCATTGTTAAATTCAAAAAAAAAAAGAGAGAGAAAAAGCCAAAGAAGTGAAAAAAAGGCATGAATATCCTTGGAAAAACTAAAAACCCGGAAGGGCGGTTTAGGTAAAAAGAAGGTAGTCCGACCAACCTTAGGTTGGTGCAAAATTGGACTTGAGGGATGTGAGTTAAAGTGTGAAAATAAGAAGAGTGGCAAGTTGAAAACCTGAAAGGGCGCCTTGGCAAAATGAGCGACACCAAGCGTAGGTTTCCCTTCCGGCGTTTTGGCGGCATAAGAAGGGGAGTCATAAGGAGGTTGTCCGGGTAGGCCACTCTTGGAGCGATAAGGATGGTAGTATTTCTTTTTCTCACATTTTCTCTCTTTTCTTTCTTTCTTTCTTGGCTTTTCTCTTGTTTTCCATTATCTTTCTGCTTACTCATGCTTCCTGAGGCCTTTGAGTCTAGTTGATATCATTTGTTTTTACTCGGGACGAGTAAAAGGTCTAAGTATGGGGAGTTTGATAGGTGATGGAATCACTATCATTTAGGGTAGCTTTTAGAGTCTTTTTATTGCATTAGTATCGGTTTATGCTACTAACTCCTTGGTCCAAAATAAGAAGATCAAAAGAAGCTAAAGAAGGAGTTATAAGCACTTAGGAGTGAAGATCGATCACGAAGCAATGCTTCTGTTTCCTCACCGCCCTAGTGAGTCCTTGCAGCCGCCCCTGCGGATGACATCTTACTTCGGAGCGCTCCTTGCACTTTCACCAGCGCCAACCATGAAGCGTGTCACCGCCCCTGCGCCACTTCCTAGCGCCCCTGCGGTGTCCTCCACTGACGAAACGAAGACCAGCTCCCCTGCGCCTTCAACTACGGCACTGCTTGCGCCTCAACATGGGAGCTGGAAGACAAAGAGGTCGTTTCACCGCCCCTGCGTTGACATAAGGATGCCCCGGCGGCTTGGCATCAAAAACGTCAAGAAGGCGAAAGGTCAGACGTTGAAGTGCATTAAAGATCCGCCCCAGTGGAATTGTGTAGCCGCCACAGCGGCTCTGAAGAAGATCAACCGATTCTGCCTAAACCGCCCCTACGGTTCCTGAAGGCCGCCCTTGCGGTTTAAAGCCAGAAGCTTTACTCCGGCTATTTACACCACCTTTATGGCATTTAAGGTGGCTGTTTTGGGCCGGTTATTTACTCCTATTTAGTGTCTTTTGTAGTATAAATAGGCTTTGGTTGATTGCTAGAATGATCCATCTTATCATCTTGTTAATCATCAAATTATCCACTTAGATTATCTTGCTACCTTGTAATGAGTTGTTAACTCCCTTGCTACTTTAGGTTGGTTTGAAGCTGCTTTGTTACTTTGGTTGTAAGTACTTGATAATATAAGTTTTCATTCAGTAATGCTTTGTGTTTCCTTGACCTTCATTGTCTAATTGCATGTTTACTATTGCTTGAGATTGATCACCTTAGGTTCTAAAGTGCTTGTAAACAACTAGGATTAATAGGTTCCGGGTTCGGGTCTTTAATCTAGTAGCAACTTTAAGTAATAACGGGTTGTGATTACTTAAAGAAAAGGAACACAAATATGAAGATAAGTTTAACGGTTTTAATCTTCTCTTTATATCCCTTAGTCTTTGTTTAAAAGCTAACCTGTTATTTGTTCTTGTAGGTTTACGGAACTTTAACCTGTTAAGTTGTGTTGATGTCAGTTGGCTCAACACATATATACGATCGAGACGGGAGATTACTTGAAAACTTGTAAAAGGAACTCACCAAAGTAGCAATTGCATGCTTAGAATCAACCTAGTGTTGATTCATCCATTATTGTCTTACTTGTCGCATTAATCGTTTTCATAAGTTTTTGTGCTTCAATTCAATCAAACCCCCCCTTGTGTCAATTGTCATTATAATCGGTAATTGCATCTAAAACACCTTAACTCTCTTGGGTTCGACCCTTACTTAATCACTATACTTGTTCTTAGTGCTAAGTCGGGATTTACTTTTGATTGGGTATACACGACCATAGAAATACCTCTAGTCATTTCCTTTGGTTTATGTGAAGAACTCGTGCTGGAAAGGAAATCGTTCCTTACGATCCCGAACCAGAAAAGACTTACAAGCGAAGATTAAAAGAAGCTAAGATGGCCAATCAAGATGATCGCGATCTTGAAGCCGAATTGAATGAGGCATTGGAATAGCTACGCCTCAATAGGGAAGAGCTGCAGTGAGAGAGACAAGAGACTCGCGCCTGAACAGAAGGAATTGAGGCAGATATGGCCGCTCTAAGGGCCCAGTTTCTGCCTCGACCGATCCTAGATCCTCGACCGAGGCAAGACCTAGTTCATGTTGCCCCGGCCGATATACACCTACCACCTCGGATGCCTATGTTCTTTTTGTTGGAGTTCCACAAACCCTAGGACAAAGGATGGACCCTAATCAGCAAGTCAGGCGTCCAGGAGTCAACCTAGGTGATCGAACTGAGCATGATTATGAACTTCGACCGCAAGTTCTAACCATGATCCGGCAATGTCAATTTGGAGGTTTGGAGAGAGAGTCTCCGCATCAGCATAAGCAAAACTATGAGATTCTGATGGAGACCTTGAGACTCTTAAGACTAGAGAACAACAACTACAAGTTGAGGCCTTTCTATTTCTCCTTGAAAGACAAGGCGCTTGCTTGGTGTCAATCTCTTCTGGCCGGAAAAATCAACACTTGGGAAGAGATGACGACGGAATTTCTAACTAAGTTCCCTCCTCCTTCTAAGACCGCTGAATTGAGGGGAAAGATCAATGCTTTTATTATGAAGGACAATGAGAGTTTGTCCAAGTCATAGAAGAGATTCAAGGATCTTCTATTGGATTTTCCACATCATGGGATTCCAAAGATAGAGTTGCTGGAAATTATTTCAAAGGGTTGGATGGAGCTACTCAATTCAATCTACAACTACTTTCCACCGGCACATTCATAGACATGCAAATAGATGAAGCTTGGGAATTCATTGAAAAGAAAACTTTACATATGGAGAAGTACTCCCATCAAGGAACTGAAAATGGAGCAACGAGAGTGAGCTTCCAGGACACATCATCAAACAAAGCTCAACTCACCTCGCTTAACAATGAGGTAAAAGCATTGAAGGAGCTTTTAGTAGCTCAAACGAAGAACGAGCAAGATGGAGGATATCAAACAACTACCAAGGGCAGTGGAACAACAATTACAACAACAATAGAAACTCCAACAACAACAATTGGAGATCTAATCAACAAAATCCCGGTAACCCTTATTCTCATGCTAATAGTGCTTTTATCCCCTCATCTTCTTCTACTCCATTGAGAAGCCAGGAGCCTGGATTGAGTTCGTCCCAGCGAGAGAAGAAGGATACAGTACTGGAGGCAATTTTGATCAAGCTCAACGCTATAGAGACATCAATGATTTCATTTTCAAAGGCACAAAAAGCCTTAGAGCAACAATTCTTCAACAAGGCGAATGAAGCGCCGAGAGATCCAGGGAAGCTCCCAGCAAGGACAGAGGGCAACCCTAAGGGACAGATTATGGCAATAATGACACGAAGTGGACTGAAAACTGCAGATCCAGTACCTCGGTCTAGCCACGACCAGACGAACACTTCGGTCGAGGTTTCAACCGAGGTGGAGCCCTAGAAAGCGAAAGATAAATCTGAAGTTTATGTTCCACCTCCTGCTTATAAACCACCACTTTCATTCCCTCAGTCAAGGGCGAGGGCACATCTAGACAAGCATTTTGGTAAGTTTCTAGACCTAATGAATAAACTACACATTAACATCCTTTCCTTGATGCCATTCTAGGGATGCCCGCCTATGGGAAGTTTCTGAAAGAGATTCCATCAAGGAAGAGGAAGCTTGAAGATTTTGGTGAAGTAAGGATGATATCTAAGTCTTCGGAGCTCATTCAAATCATGAAGGAGAAGATGCCACCCAAATTAAGAGATCCCGGTTCATTTTGCATTCTCATTCAAGTTGGGGATGTAACTTATGAGGCGTTGTGTGATCTAGGAGCCAGCGTGAGTAGCATCCCACTGGAGCTATGTGAGAAAGTCGGACTTGGAAAGCCCAAGCCGGTGAAGATAAAGCTATACATGGCGGATCGTTCCATTACCCATCCCGTGGGCATTTTGGAAGACGTTCCCGTCAAGTTAGATAATTTATACTTACCTATAGACTTTGTTATACTTGACAGTCTCTCGGATTATTCCGTTCCTATCATTCTCTGGAGGCCATTTCTAGCAACTTCGGGTTGTAATGTGGATTGTAAGAATGCCAAGTTGAAATTCAACATTGGTGGAGATCTTGGGGAGTTTGCATTGCTTGTTGCAATGAAAGGAGAGCCGTTGGAGGACGACATCTTCAACATCTATGATGAAGAAGAATCAAGAGAATTGGTGAGCTCTATCCTTATTAATGACCCTCTTGAAAGAGTTCTTAGTTTTAGTTTATTGGAGGAAGGTATAGATATTTCTTGTGATGCAGATATACGGAGCTTAAAGGCATTGGAAGCGGATTCAAGAGCTAAGATTGAAAAACTAATTTAGGAGAAGAAAAGCAATTTAGGTTTCGGTCCCAGTTCCAGTACCTCCACCAAAGCACTTCCTGGACCAAGCGAGGTGTTCTTATCTGAAGAACAACTCGGTCAACCACCTCGGACACTGACCGAGACAGCAAGCGAGATGTTGTAAACTGAGGACAACAAACTTCCTGATTCGTTTTCTGAGAGTCATTTACAGTTGGTGGAGCACTGGTGATAGGTGATGGAATCACTATCATTTAGGTTAGTTTTTAGAATCTTTTTGTTACATTAGTGTCGATTTATGCTACTAACTCCTTGATTCAGAAGAAGAAGACTAAAAGAATATAAAGAAGGAGTTATAAACACTTAGGAGTGAAGATCATTCACGAAGCAAAGCTTCTGTTGCCTTACCGCCCCCGCGGAGCGGTGTCACCGCCCCTGCGGATGACACCATATTCCGGAGCGCACCCTGCGCCTTCGCCAACGCCAGGAATGAAGACTGTCACCGCACCTGCGTCAACCCTTGGCGCCCTTGCGGTGACATGCCCTGAAGAAGCGAAGACTAGCGCCCCTACGCCTCTTCCTGCGCCTCAACCTGGGAGATGGAAGATGAAGAGTCAGTGTCACCGCCCCCGCGTTGACACTGAGACGCCCCTACGGCTCAACATCTGAAGCGATAGAAAGTTGAAGAGTCATACATTTGAAGACCATTAAATATCCGCCCCTGCGGAAGTGCTAGGCCGCCCCTACGGCTACAAAGAAGATCAAACATTTTCGCCTGAACCGCCCGTGCGGATCTGAAGGCCACCCCTGTGGTTCAGCGACAGAGGCTTTACTCCGGCTGTATACACCACCTTTATGGCATTAAAAGTGGTTGTTTTGGGCTGGTCATTTACTCCTATTTAGTGCCATGTGTAGCATAAATAGACCTAGGGTTGATTGCTAGAATCATCCAATTTGAGAATCCACTTTCTCCATTACAATTATCTTGCTACCTTTGTAATGAGTTGCTAACTCCCTTGCTACATTGGGTTGGTTTGAAGCTGCATTGTTACTTTGGTCGTAAGTTCTTTCTAATATAAGTTTTCATTCAGTAATACTTTGCGTTTCCTTGATCTTCATTGTCTAATTGCATGTTTTACTATCACTTAAGATTGATCACCTTAGGTTCTAAAGTGCATGCAAAGAACTAGGATTAATAGATTCCGGGTTCGGGTCGTTAATCTAGTAGTAAACTTTAAGTAATAACGGGTTGTGATTGCTTAAAAGAAAGGAACACAAATATAAAGATAAGTTTAAAGGTTTTAATCTTTTCTTTATATCCCGTAGTCTTTGTTTGAAAGCTAACTTGTTAATTGTTCTTGTAGGTTTACGAAACACTAACCTGTTAAGTTGTGTTGATGCCGGTTGGCTCAACACATATATATGATCGAGACGGGAGATTACTTGAAAACTTGTAAAAAGGAACTCACCAAAGTAGCAATCGCATGCTTATAATCAACCTAGTGTAGGTTCACCCATTATAGTCTTAGTTGTTGTCTTGCTTCCTTTCATAAGTTTTGTGTGCATAAATTCACTCAAACCCCCCCCCCCTTTTTCACTTGAATCTATAATCAATAATTGCATTTAATAGGAATAACAAAACTCTCTTGGGTTCGACCCTTACTTAAGCACTATACTCGTTTTAGTGCTAAGTCGGGGTTATATTTTGATAAGATAACAATGACCATAGATAAAGGTTATGTCAATTTTGTCGCCGTTGACAGAAAGGGGCCAGATGGCCTAGTTCACCACAGGTGAAGCAAGCTATCAGTGCCAAGGGGCACTCAAAGCCCACATGATCTGGATAACCACAGTTGAGACATATACGTCTCATCCCTGCCACTAGTACAGGTGGCTCCTCTGCACTGCCCAGCTCAAAGGCTCTACCTTGAGCTCTTCTAGTATCCGTGGTACTCCTACCACGACCCTTACCTCTACTCAGCCTAGGAACGGATTCCTGAGTAGGCGAATGATTTGGGACTCTCTGCTGCCCCCGCGTCTGCTGCTGAGGTGTTTTCTGACCACCTCCACTACTAGAAACACGGGTCATCTACTACGCTTTGGCTTCGACGCTACTTTTTGCGTCAGCTGAAATTTCAGTGCTTCCAACAAGCGCATAACATTATCGACGCTATATAACGTCGAAGATATTATGACAATTATGTGTATCGAAAAATGTTACAGAAACGTCGGTTGATGATAAGGCCCACCATTTATATTTACAAAAAAGCCACAAATTTCATTAAAGCACTTAAGTTTTTATAATCCCGCCTGTTTTTTTCCCCGTAACAAAACGTTTGGCAAACGCTTTTGCTCATTCTTCCAAAACCAACAACTTCAACCCTAACCCTTGCAAACACTTCCACAATTCCACGATAGCGTTCTACCGGAAATCAAAGGTTCTACCGGCCGGTAATGTTCTTTAGCTTCTCTATTCTGTTTCCGGTTAGGTTATTCGGTCATTTAATCCTTATTCTACCTTCTCTTTAAGTATTGTACTATGTATGAAACCCTTATCCCTAAACTTCATTGACGCAGGCGGTAATGTTCTTAGATTTGTTCCTCCATTATCGTAGGTAAGGTTCTTCAGCTTCTCTGAGATCTTCTCTTCAAGTATGAAACCCTAATTCCTAAACTTCATTAACGCAGGTAAGGTTCTTTTGTTCCTCCGGCCAGTAACGTGCGTGTAAGGTTCTTCAGCTTATCTCTGATCTTCTCTTTAACTATAAAATCCTAATTCCTAAACTTCATTAACGCAGGTAAGGTTCTTTAAACTTCTTTTGTTCCTCCGGCCAGTAACGTGCGTGTAAGGTTCTTCAGCTTATCTCTGATCTTCTCTTTAACTATGAAATCCTAATTTCTAAACTTCATAAACGCAGGTAAGGTTTTTTTGTTCCTCCGGCCTGTATCGTAGGTAAGGTTCTTCAACTTCTTTCAAACCTCGCCTTCTCTTCAAGTATGAAACCCTAATCCCCTAACATTTTCCCCAATCAATAGCCTCTCTATTATGTTTCCGATTAGGGTATGCCATTACATATTAGGGTTCTCCAACTTATCCCAAATAAAAGACAACCTTCTCTGTTTTTTGTTTTCAATTTTTAGGTCAATATAATTCAAACTTCCTTCTGTGGACCATCAGCTTATCGTTTATCATTTGTTTTTATCTTGTTAATTTGTTGGAGTGAATGTTTCATATACTTTAGTTGAAAGATTTAGTGATTTATCTGCATTTGTGTACCTCGATGAGTAAGTTGTTTTTATATTTTCAAGTGTAGTTGCATAAGTTATAAATTAGCCCACTGTGTTGTCCATCAATTCATGCTAGCTTAGTTGTCACTCCATCTATTCTATGCAACAATTGTTTAGTTTCTTTGATTAACTTTACATCTATTTTTATATTTCCATGTGTAGCTGCATAAGTTATTAATTAGCCCATTGTGTTCTCCATGAGTATCTCTGAAATTTCAGTTACACAGCTCTAAACTTAGTTGAAAGGCCTCATGTTTTGCTCACTTACTTACACTAATTGTTATGAAGAAATTTGTTCAATGAAAATTTATGTAGTCTCTAGTTTAGATTGTTCTATAAACATATTCTAATTATGGACTTTTTTTAATCTGATATTCAAAATTGTGGTGTAGTTTGTTGTCCACGATTTGGCTTGCATCTCTAGTTTAGGATACTCCACATCTGTCAAGTCTCTAATAGGTATGTATTGCCTCTGATCTTGATGTTTGATGGCTCATATTTTTCCTTTATTTGCTTGTTTGGTTATTTGTTTCCATGCTTTGGATTGTGGTCCTTTGGACAACAGTTATTTGTCATAATACTGTGTATATTATTTACTAGTGGTGTTTAGTTTGTTTGCAATGTTGTATTTTGCTTCACTATTCTAATTAGGACAACTGTTATGCATCTTTTGGCTACATGTAGATTTCATATTTTTTCCATTAATTTCTTATTTTTATATTTGCTTATCTGATTAGGATTGTGGTTCTTTGGACAACAAATATTATTATATAATATTTCTATGTGTATATTAGGGTTATTGTACTAGTTACATAATATAATTGCTACTAAGGCTTCTTCATTTTACTTACTTGTTGATTGATGTATGTTTTATATTTTTATGTAGTGTTAATTCAATTAGATTTTGTTTTCTGTTTTTTATATTTGTTTTCTTATGTAGTTAGGCTTCCTAATTCGACAAAGTCATTTTAGGCATGGATACAAGTTGGACTGGACTACCAAATAGTCATCTTGATTATATTAGAGGGGTTATGAATTTCTTAGAATTGGCAAAACAAAACCTTGTTGAAGGTAGAACTCGATGTCCATGCAAAAAATGTAAAGTGTATAAGTGGGTGCTAGTAGATGAAGTCGAACAACATCTCCTCTTTAAAGGATTTTACAAGCCATATAAGAAGTGGATTCATCATGGACAAGAGGATATACCTTCTAAAAGTTTAGCTAATGAATTAAATACTTCAGCCGAAACAGTCCTTCATAGTGAACCAATGGATATAGGCCAAGATGATATGAGTGGACTGTTTAGTGCTGCATTTCGACACAATGTTATGCATCCCACCAATAATCTGAACCAAGTGCCTACACAAGTTGATAATGAGGAGTTATTTGAAGATCCCCATCAACCAACAAGCCAAGATAATGAGGTGGACACTTCTGAGTATGAGAAGCTACTTAATGCTGCGAACGATGAGCTTTATCCAGGGTGTAGCTCATTTTCAAAACTCTCATTTCTTCAAAATTTGTTTCATCTCAAATGCTCTTTTCACTGGAGTGCGGAGTCCTTCAATATGTTGCTTAAACTTCTCCATGACGCATTTCCACAAGTGATGGAGTTCCCAACAACATACTATCATTGCAAAAGAATGATAAATGGATTTGGGCTTGGATATGAGAAGATTGATGCTTGTCCGAACGATTGTATGTTGTACTGGGGTGGTTCAGCTCAGTTGGAACGTTGTTCAGTTTGTAATACTCCAAGGTGGAAGACAGTCAAACACAATGACAATGATAGGACGGACGAAGATGATGTTGTTAAGAAGGGTGAGCCAGCTAAGGTGATGCGTTATTTTCCTCTCATTCCACGACTGAAGCGAATGTACATGGAACCTACCACTGCTAAAGACATGACTTGGCATGACAAAGAACGTGTGAAGGATGGAAAGCTACGCCATCCAGCTGATGGTGTAGCATGGGCAAGTTTTGATGCCAAGTATCCTGATTTTTCATCAGAGATTCGTAATGTAAGGCTGGGTCTTGCTAATGACGGTTTTAATCCTTATCGACTAATGAATACTACTTATAGTACATGGCCTGTTGTTTTAATCCCTTACAACTTGCCACCATGGATGGTGATGAAGGCATCATCATTCGTCTTGTCAATGATTATACCTGGAAAATTAGGACCAGGTAATAATATTGTTGTATATCTACATCCATTCATTCGTGAGTTGCTAAAGTTGTGGGAAGGTATTAATGTATTTGACGCTTATAAGGGGGAATGGTTCAGGCTTCGTGCTTCTTTAATGTGAACTATTAATGACTTCCCTGCTTTAGCGATGTTATCTGGTTGGAGTACGAAGGGTTACAAGGCATGCCCTTCATGTGCAGGCTCAACTCAATCCTACAATAACAAATAGTTCATGTATTTTGAGGCAACAAGAACAAATAGTTCAAGTATATGGAAAGTGTAACAAGAGCTCAAGAAAAAAAAGATCAAGAGAGACAGAGGTGGAGACAGGAGGAGATGAATATGTTGATGAAGACAATAATCTGTGGAAGAAAAAGAGCATCTTTTTTGACTTGGTATATTGGGAGCATAGTATGTTAAGGCACAATTTAGATGTTATGCACATAGAGAAAAATGTGTGTGATAATCTGTTGGGCACTATTCTTGATATGGATAAAAAGTGTAGGGATGATGTCAATGCTAGAAAAGCAATTGAAGAAAGAGGAGTAAAGCCACAACTATGGCTTCAGCCTCGCCCTAACCGAGATCCAATAATGCCTCCTGCTGCATACACTACATCTTCAGTGGAAAAAGAGAGATTCCTTAGGGTTTTACAAAAGCTTAGAGTTCCAGATGGATATGGATCCAACCTATCTCGATGTGTCAACATGAAACAAAGAAAGTTGATCAACCTCAAAAGTCATGATAATCATGTCTTAATGCAAGATATTCTTCCTGTAGCCTTACGTGCATCCAAGGCTATTGAAGTTGTTGAGCTGCTTTCAGATTTGTCTTCTTTTTTCAAGTATTTGTGCTCTACAACTCTTGATCCTGATGAGCTGGATGTTGTCCAGGAAAAACTCATCCTCACTTTATGTGATTTTGAAAAGGAATTTCTCCCATCTTTTTTTGCAATCATGGTTCACTTACTAATCCACTTAGTAGATGAGGCTAAGCTTGGTGGACCGGTTCACTATAGATGGATGTATCCCATTGAAAGGTCAATATTTACACCCTATTCTAGTTTATTCAGTTGAGGAACTACCATAATATTGATGTCTGACTGTATTCTTTTGAAAAAGGTATTTGGCTCATTTAAAGTCACACGTGACCAATAAAGCCGAACCAGAAGGGTCTATTTCTGAAGGATACATTCTAGAACAGACAAGTACCTTTTGTTCAAGGTTTTTGAAAGGGGTGGAAACTGTTTTCAACAAATCCAGAAGAAATGATGACACCAGTCCAAGCATGCACAAGTATTTATTTAACTCCGGTGGTCGAATTGTTGGGATGTCAAAGTCTGTGACACTAGACGAAAGAAGTTTAAAACAGGCCCATCGCTATGTTTTAATACATTTAGATGAGATGAATGCTTTACGGGCGTAAGTAATACAAATTATTTTAATCAAATAACCACTTATTCGTACTACAAATATTTCATACATTAAAATAAAATTTTCTACAACGTGATATGTAGTGCATTCATACGTGAAAAACAACAAGAAGATCCCAGATTTGAACTTGATGATTCCATTCAGAATGGGTGGATCATTAATGAGTTACCTGGTTGGCTACAAAATCAAGTTATTAGGGATCATAACTCATAATAACATTTACAATTGTTTCTTGCGTATTAGTATTTGACTTGTTACTTATGAACACTTCATAGGTACACAATATAGATTCAAACACTGAAGATGGAAGCCTAAGAAAGGCTTTAGCTGGGGGTTTGAATAAATCAGCTAAAAGGCTAAAGGGATTTATGATAAACGGGTATAAATTTCACACTATCGACCGAGAAGAATTTCGAAGGACACAAAATTCTGGAGTTGTGGTGGAGGCAGATGGACAATAATATTATGGGAAGATCAAGGATATATATGAGTTAGATTATTATGGAGTATATAAAGTTGTCGTCTTTCGTTGTTTATGGATCGATATACATAGAGGATTGAAGACATATGGCAACGCAGGAGCTTGTGTGAACTTCTCTAAATTGATTCATACCGGAAGATTTTTGCAAGACGACCCATTCATATTCTCATCTCAAGCGAAGCAAGTTTTATATGTTGAAGATGAGTTGCAA
The DNA here is from genome assembly GCA_033239125.1 of Fagopyrum homotropicum. Taxonomy (NCBI): domain Eukaryota; kingdom Viridiplantae; phylum Streptophyta; class Magnoliopsida; order Caryophyllales; family Polygonaceae; genus Fagopyrum; species Fagopyrum homotropicum. The sequence goes on from BSWB01000008.1 coordinate 70,851,886, forward strand.
AAAGGATGGTTTCATGTTATAAGAACAAAGCCTAGAGATTTGTTTGATTTAGGGGATCTATAATGATGTCATATTTTTTAAGCCTATGCTTTTACATTTTGAACCTTTTGAATATTGATATATTTCTGGTTGTTCAAGTATATGTGTTGTTCATTTATGTTGTGCATTTTAGTCATATATTCTAGTTATTACAGTATATATGTTGTAGTTTCTGTTGTAGTTTATACTTTTCTGTTGTAGTTTAGATTTTTCTGTTGTAGTTTATATTTTCACATATATATGTTGTAGTTTCTGTTATTACAGTATATATGTTGTACTTTCTATTTTATCATTCAGCTGATGGATTTTATTGTTTGTTATTATTTTAGTTTTCCCCAAAAATGAGTTTTAGAAGCAAAAGGAGTAGAAGTGATAACCAACTTCTACATTCGGACACTAATTCACCTAGTTCAGAATCTCAAGCAAGACCCCTATGTCCTACACCAGCTCTACAACCTGAAAGACCACCTCCGAAGACAAGGGCTTACAAAATTACTATTCCCATTCCAAGAAAACCAAGAACCTTAGGCCCCGGAAATAAACCACCTATGAGTCAAATGCCCCCAACCAACACAATGCAGAAATGGTGGACAAAAAGCAGTCTGCTGTGTTACCACCAGTTAAATCATCCAACAACCTTAGGTCCCGTGCTACAGGCAATACCGAGCCTCAGCCTGTGAGTGTGCAACCAACTTCATTACCCTCTTCACCTAAGAAACAGAGGCCCCCAACCCCACGGAATGTAGATCAAGTGGAGAAACATCAGCCTGTTAGATTACCACTAGTTAGATCAACTCATAACCTTAGGTCCCGTGCTTAAGCCAATGCATAGACAGTGGTGGAGATAACACAACCTTTTGCATTACCACCGGCTTCATCACCTCATAGGCTGAGAACCCGCGCTTCAGCCAATGCAGAGAAAGAGGTGGAGACAACACAGCCTTCTGCATTACCACCAGCTGTATCACCTCATAGGTTGAGGTCCCGTTCTTCAGCCAATGTGGTGTTGGATTTTCGGTGTCCGGTTTTGTGTCAAAGTTGTTGTAATCTCCAAGGAGTAGACTAACAACTCACAAGTTGTTGTAATCTCCAATCGGAGTAGACAAACAATTGAATTAGGTAAAGGCACCGTAATCTCAGAGGTGAGTAGACAAGCCACTTACAAGTTGTTGTAATCTCCGTTAAGGAGTAGACTAACAACTTAGTGCTATAATCTCCCAAGTGAGTAGACAAGTAACCTTAAAATAACAAACCAGAACTATATATATTCTTTCAATGTCCAAAATTAAAGCCAAGGAGTTGTAGTCTCCAGAAGGAGTAGACGAACATCCTTATATAGTTAGATTGAAGTGCATGCAAAAACCGGTTATTAGGATGTTGTATGTACTTGACTTGGATAATGTTGAAATCACTCAAATATCGAGTTTTCCTTCTAAGTGTATTTTCCCTACACCGGGATCCAAATACCTTAGTGGGATAAGACCAACAAGTCACAAAGACTAAAGTATAGAAGCATACCTTGTCTTACGTTTGTAAAAGGAGTTCTTCTAGATCTTGTCGAAACCTGATCCTTCTAATGAATGCCTATCTTTCTTCAATATTAATGAAGTATTTTGGTCTTCCAAGTTGCACAAATTAGCCAAAGAGAGATTTCCTATCCCTTGTCAAAACTTGGGAACTAATAGCTTAATTTTTTCATGCAAAATGGATTCTTTTTCAAGTGCAAATGGCTCTCCCTTTTATAGGCAAAGGGGGGCACGATTATGGGGAGAATAACCGCCACCAAAGCGGTTGAGAGCGGTTACAAAAGGTTACTGGCGGTTGAGAGAAGTTAGGGTTTCATAACTACTTTTTGGCCCAAGCCCAACTCAATTGGGCCATCAAAAAGCCCAAATTTTAGCTAGCTTTTTCTGCCCGACTTTTTTCTCATCAATGAGCTTTGACTAACTCATTATAGCTACGTGAAGCTCCAAGGTCAACTAATACACATAAGCTTAGCTCAAACTAGCTTAGCTCATCAAGCAGCTCACTAGCTAGCTTCTAGCTAGCTTCTTGGAGCTCAATAGACATTTGTGCTTGGATATCTCTCAAACTTTGTAACAACTTTCTTGAGCTAATATAATGAGGAATGCCCGAAAGAATGCTCACATAATGCGTCCCAAAAACACAAAGCGTCGGGCTCTCAATTTCTGCCGCAAAATGGCCTAGGCGTTGGCAAGGCCAATAACGCTCTTGCCAAGTCATGGCATTGTCATGACTGAGTCAAGACAATGTCCCATGACAGTCATGAGGCTCAACTAAACTAACTTTCAACATAGCCGTGATAGCCATGTCCTTTTGTTTAGTTTAATGTAATTAGCTTCCATACTTTTACCCCGTAATCACTAGTTACTCTAAGTGCCGGTCACTTGGCTTGCCTCCCGCAACCCATACCATCGTGACACACATGTGAGTAATTTATTGCACCTTGTCTCGACAACAAGCTCAATGGTTCCGTTGAGACTTAGCGCAAATCTCCAACATTCCTCCCCCATTTGAGCAAAGTCGTGAAACTTAATTTAGGCAAATTAATAAACAAAACTCTACACATAATCACAAATATCTTTCGATTGAATTTATTGATTTAGTACAAATGCACATTCTGTACAAAAGAATCATGGTGTCCTAACGGATTGAACCATTCAACTTGTCTAAGTACATGAAGACAAAGTACATGTGAGTTTACATTCCATACAAATAATTGACACATTTAAAGGCTATTGTGTCCTAATCCTCTAATGAACGCGTAGGCGAGTCAACCACATACTCCCTTGAAGAAGCCTTGACACTTCACGTTCACGTAGCCGACTTTCTTTTAATCTTGCGCCTACACTCGCAATTTCTCAAAGAAGTCGTTAAGAGAATTCTCTCAAGCTTTCCTTAGTTTGTAGGACCGAACTCCTTTGGATGGAACTTTGAGTTCACTAACTTCTCGGAATGGGCTTTCCACATTGAATTCGGCAATAGCTTTTGGCCATAAGCGAATTGGGTGTCCCACGACGAGAGGTTAAACTAGTAGGTTGTAACCCATCCCCTTGGCTATCTTTTGTACTAAATAACAAGCCAAGATCTTGGTTAGTCTTTCGGCCACGTTTGTGAATTCTCAACAAACCACCGACGCTATATGTTGAGTCTTATAGTTCTATAACCAAACTATGTCTCAACGCCAAGATGTTTCAATTTTCATAACATCCTTGACTTCATACCAAGCCAAAGAACCACTATTTCAAAGAAATAGATCTTCTAGGAAATCGGGATTTAGGCCAAAAGGACTTTTAACCACCATGTCATGGCATTGTCATGATAGATTCAAGACAATGTCCGAAAGAACGCTCTTGTCGTGTGTCGTCAACAAGCTTTCAACTCTGATATATGAGTACTTTCAAGTCTTAGAACGGATCATGTCATGTGTTGACAATGAGATATTTCACTTGAATCATGGATATACTTTATTGGAGTATAATGACCATCATTGGAATTAGTCCGAAACCATTTTGCAAAAGTCATAAAATTATCAAGTCTTTTATCAAAACTTTAGAAGTATAGAATCATTTAGATTCACACGTTTTGACTAGTGTCAAAACCATCATGTTGTCTAAACATAAGCAAGAGATATTACCTTGTGTGGTACAATTCAACTTGCTATTGACACACCAATTGGCTCGATTTATCTTAAACCGATTTAACCAACAACTTTGATCATTTTCACTTTGTTGCCATTGCCATGGGTAGGGAGAGTTCCTATATGAGAATATATGACTTTGAAATGCCATACCTTATGTAGTTGTCCTTTTCAAAAATTTGTTGGATATCCAGAACGAGCCATCCTCTTTGTTCCATAACGCTTGTCCAAATTCGATCTGCCCCCCATAGCTATTTCAACAATTATAAATGATCATGTGCCTTGTAGGCATTCATGTGTCACCATAGTCAACAATTCAACTCTAGTGAGTCCATCGACTTTCAATTTCCTCATAGAAATTCCTTTTGTATGACCCGAAGGTTTACATACGATCCAAAGTCAATTAATCTCTTTCAAATCCATGCAGGTAACATCTCGACATATCACATTCTCGTTTAGATATCTTACCTTCTTTTAAGAACACTTGATCAAAGGAAATCATATATGGTCATGTTCGTACTTGCCCTTGGTACCAAGTGATAACTTGATTTATGACGTTAGTATAGGCATACAATTAGATAGTTTTTCCCGTTATTCATGCACGGTTTGACATTATTTTAAGACGTTTACACTCATTTCGTGCATATTTCTAGAAAAGACGTCTACACGAGCTTTTGTCGGTTTTGTAGGTATTTCGGGGATCTTTTGGACATTATTCGATACATTTGAGGGTCAAGCCTCATGGTGGTACATGTCCAAGACTTTGAAGGAACATAATTGGAGCAATGAAGGACATAAAGACCCTTATTGGTGCAAGCAATGGAGCAAATGGCTAGACGATCATAACATGCCTCTGTTGAAGAAAATCGGACCATCACTCAGGAAAATCGGCCGATTTTCCTGACTGGGTCGATTTTTGGCCTTCAACAGCTTAAGCCACGTGTCCCACGATCTCTTTGCCCGGCCTTGCTCTTGGTGGAGAATATAAGTGGGTCTGCAAGCTGTTGCTGAGCATCCTCCCTCTCCCACATTCTCTCACACACAGCTCATTGGATTGAAGGCTAGACTTGGAGAAGAAGAAAAAAACTCTCTCAATTTGGAGGAGGAAGAAGAACACCAACTTAGAGTGATAGTGAGTTTTTGAGTGATTTTGAGTGATTTTTGGAGTCTTTGATTGAAGAACTATTGCAAGGATTTGTTAGGAACGTTTTGGAACTTCATTGAAGGGTTGTAAGTCTTGCTAAAACTTAGATTCAGCTGAGATTTATTGTTTTTATTTGCTTATCTTTCATCATCCATCTATGGAAACCATGTATGCTTGTGTGATGATTTTGGATCTTGATAAGCATACTATTGGCTAGTTTATTGTGATTCTGGAATGATGGATTGATGGTTATGGCTTGGGTGATGATAGAATGGACTTATATGTTAGTTTAGGATGATTTGTATGCACGAAACCTAACCCAGGAAGAAAAATCGGGCTGTTCTTCAGCCAGATCGGCCGATTTATCCATGATCCATCCGATTTTTCTCTCTGTTGCTCTTTAATTGATGAATCTGTATGTTAGGATGTTAGGTTGTTGAAATCCTAGTGTTTATTAAGCGTAAATTAGCTTAGGATCACCTAATGCTATCAACCTAAGTGAGGAAAGAGATCTACCCGATGATTTCCGACCTTAGATACCTAAGATAATGAACTCTAGGTAGTAGTGAGCCTCACAAGTCGCTATTGGATCGAGTGTGCTATGATTATTGCTTAAGACTTCCCTTTTCCGAGACTTACCCGGTAAGGAGAGGGTTGTCCCTTAAGTGGAGTCCGGTTTGTGTGGAATTCCCTATTTTAACCCCTTGAGACTTACCCGGTAATAGGAGTTTGATGCGGGATTAGTGAAGTGAGAGACTTACCCGGTAATTGCTTCCACTAGAGAAACACCCTTTCCCAACACCGCAGCGTTATCCTTAGAATCTTTAGAAGCTTGAGTCCAATGCCATAACCGGAAATCTTGACCTCTAGAATCCATTTTTTTCTCTCTTTGATCACATATTTTGAGTTCGTGCTACTTGTTTGTTTTGCTAGCTTGAGTTTTTAGTTTGATTTATTATTTTGCATGAATTGTGATCTTTGATTGATCACCACAAAACCAAACAAAAAACATTGAGATTTTCATTTCTTTATTTCTTTCTCCTTTCTTAGACTAGTTCTATACCATCCATGCTCAATTGTTGATTTGATTTCACCTTAGTCTTCGAGTTCGACCTCGGAATACTATCCTTGCTTCAAAACGACCCATACACTGTGGGTTCGCTAGGAGTTAGAAAAAATATAACGAGTATACATTTAAGGCTTATTGCACATCTATTGTTAGACGTGACACCAGGCAATCGAACGACAGAGGTTTGACCTTTTAGCCAACTTTATGATTCGGTTCAATCATGTCTTAGTCTTATTTAGACTTTGGCCAAAATGTCTTTAAAGCATAACATGATTTTTTTATGGTTTTAACCAAAGTCAACATATTAGGTTTGAACGCCACCAAACCTCTATGCCTCTTTGAGTATTCCGTTCTTTCAACGAATTCACAATCGACGTTTTAATCATCCAAATGTTTTACTCATGTTCATATCAGCCTTCTACAAGTCACACGACTCCAAGGAATTTCAAGACAAGTCGTTTGTATAAAGGCATGAACACACATACATATTGCATGAATCGATCGTACGTTTACAAGGACCGATCGAGCCGATCACTTTAGTAATTCCTAAGAATCACAAGTCCCTGTCAAAAACCATTCAGGTTGGCCACTGTCCGAGTAAGGTCGAATGGTTAACAAAACGCAAGCCAATGTGTTCTAAACAGTGTCGGTCGAGCCGCCCGACAAACCAATCAAGTCAACCGCTTGGCGGTTACTCAACGGTTTCATGGAAGCTATGTCCAGTCAATTCGACTGACATGGCCATCAAGTCGACCATGTGGCGATTATAGACGGTCCAGTCGCTTGAAGTAGCCAGTCGGGTCGCTCCCTTCAGTGTCATGTTCCAATCGAGTCGCCCGATTCATTATCAAGAACTGGTCGAGTGACATAGTTTGCTCAAGTCTTTTCCTACCAATATTTAGCCCTTAGCCAATATGGCTTGGGCCTTGACATAGCCAATTCAAGAGACTTCGATGAGTCACTTATGGCTTGTCTTTCCTTAGGTATTTTGACACACCTTAGGACCATGGTTTGCCTTGTCATTTGCGCAGCATGACATAGCCAAGGCGGGCACTTGCGTGCGCCTTTACTCAAACCGCTTTAGCCATTTCTTGGGCTTGACACTCGCTTATTCACAAGGCATGTCACGAGCCTTATTTAGTGTTCCACTTGCCCAATTTTTGGACAACAAGTCCATGTCAACACTTAATACCTCAACATAAGTTTGCGCATATCTTGACTTGATTATCTAGCCCAATGCCATAGCCATTTCTTTGGCTTTCAATAAATAATAGATAAGACTTATTTCCTTGTCAAAAAGGATCATGTTTGAGTTCTTTACCATTTGACATTCAACAGTAGAATGTGCAATCGAACTAAGCTCTCAAACATTCATAAATATGACAAACAACCATGCTTCCATTCGATCTTGACACAAATGTAAAATCGAAAACACACAACAATTCTTTATTAATATTGATAAGGCATTACAAACTATGGCCGAAGCCTATACATAGTTTTAACATAGTAAGATACTTACAAAGCATATAAACCTGAAGCCCTTTACATATACTTAATATCAAATATTACAAGATCATCCTTTATGGATTCTCTTCCTTGGGAACTTTTGAGAGAATTTTCTCTCATTGCTTGAAATATATTCCCAAATCCTTCATGGATAATCCTCCGATCTCAAACAACAACATGGTGTGCTTGAAATCAACCCATGATGGAGGGATCTTCCGGATGATAATACCCACTTTCGTAGACTCATCCAACTCCTTTCCATACTTGTCCATACGTGCCAACATCTCCTTCATCTCCTCAAATTGAGAGGACATGGGACGTACATCTTCCATGACATACCTGAAGAATGCAGTCTCATACATCGTTCCATGATATTCAAAATCCAAGGCATACCAAAGATCTTTGCGGACTCAAAGTCATGATAGATATCCAACATGTACGGCGACATGCTCTTGAGAATGATTCCTCTACAAGTGTAGTTATCAACACTCCACTTCATTTGTAGTCGGGTCCTTATCAACCCATTATGGCCCAAGATAGGACCAATTCCTGGCGGCTAGGGAGCCCCCTCAAGAAGTATGTAGTCCACCTTTAAGGACGTCAAAATCTTCTTCACGTCTCGTTGCCATATGACAAAAGAGATGCTTGCAAAACCATCCAATTTTTTAGACGGTAGCAAATCCATGACAGCCATGTCACCCATCATGTCTTAACACAATCAAGTCAACAAAACAATCGTCAAAACCACACCCTAACTTATGCAAATACATATGTATGCAAAACATATATCAAATGTATAAAATACACTTAGAAGATTGTTGGATTTTCGGTGTCCGGTTTTGTGTCAAAGTTGTTGTAATCTCCAAGGAGTAGACTAACAACTCACAAGTTGTTGTAATCTCCAATCGGAGTAGACAAACAACTTAATTAGGTAAAGGCACCGTAATCTCACAGGTGAGTAGACAAGCCACTTACAAGTTGTTGTAATCTCCGTTAAGGAGTAGACTAACAACTTACTGCTGTAATCTCCCAAGTGAGTAGACAAGTAACCTTAAAATAACAAACCAGAACTATATATATTCTTTCAATGTCCAAAATTAAAGCCAAGGAGTTGTAGTCTCCAAAAGGAGTAGACGAACATCCTTATATAGTTAGATTGAAGTGCATGCAAAAACCGGTTATTAGGATGTTGTATGTACTTGACTTGGATAATGTTGAAATCACTCAAATATCGAGTTTTCCTTCTAAGTGTATTTTCCCTACACCGGGATCCAAATACCTTAGTGGGATAAGACCAACAAGTCACAAAGACTAAAGTATAGAAGCATACCTTGTCTTACGTTTGTAAAAGGAGTTCTTCTAGATCTTGTCGAAACTTTATCCTTCTAATGAATGCCTATCTTTCTTCAAAATTAATGAAGTATTTTGGTCTTCCAAGTTGCACAAATTAGCCAAAGAGAGATTTCCTATCCCTTGTCAAAACTTGGGAACTAATGGCTTAATTTTTTCATGCAAAATGGATTCTTTTTCAAGTGCAAATGGCTCTCCATTTTATAGGCAAAGGGGGGCACGATTTTGGGGAGAATAACTGCCACCAAAGCGGTTGAGAGCGGTTACAAACGGTTACTGGCGGTTGAGAGATGTTAGGGTTTCATAACTACTTTTTGGCCCAAGCCCAAGGCCCAAGCCCAACTCAATTGGGCCATCAAAAAGCCCAAATTTTAGCTAGCTTTTTCGGCCCGACTTTTTTCTCATCAATGAGTTTTGACTAACTCATTATAGCTAGGTGACGCTCCAAGGTCAACTAATACACATAAGCTTAGCTCAAACTAGCTTAGATCATCAAGCAGCTCACTAAGCAGCTCACTAGCTAGCTTCTTGGAGCTCAATAGACATTTGTGCTTGGATATCTCTCAAACTTTGTAACAACTTTCTTGAGCTAATATAATGAGGAATGCCCGAAAGAATGCTCACATAATGTGTCCCAAAAACACAAAGCATCGGGCTCTCAATTTCTGCCGCAAAATGGCCTATGCGTTGGCAAGGCCAATAACGCTCTTGCCAAGTCATGACATTGTCATGATTGAGTCAAGACAATGTCCCATAACAGTCATGAGGCTCAACTAAACTAACTTTTAACATAGCCGTGATAGCCATGTCCTCTTGTTTAGTTTAATGTAATTAGCTTCCATACTTTTACCCCGTAATCACTAGTTACTCTAAGTGCCGGTCACTTGACTTGCCTCCCGCAACCCATACCATGTGAGTAATTTATTGCACCTTGTCTCGACAACAAGCTCAATGGTTCCGTTGAGACTTAGCACAAATCTCCAACATGTGGAGACAGAGGTGGAGACAACGCAGCCTTCTGCATTACCATCAGCTGCATCACCTCATAGGTTGAGAACCCGTGCTTCAGCCAATGCAGAGACAGAGGTGGAGACAACACAACCTACTGCATTACCACCAGCTGCATCACCTCATAGGTTGAGGACCCGTGCTTCATCCAATGCAGAGACAGAGGTGGAGACAACGCAGCCTAGTACTTTACCATCTCCACAATCTTCTCAATCATTGAATGATATTTCTGAGGAAGACACGAATCCTATGACAGAAGAACATGTGACAGATTTGGATTGCGATACCTCTGACATGGGGCCACTAGCACAAGAAGATGACAATGAAAAGTTAAAAAACAAAACGACTTCTAGACCTCGAGCCATGAAATCAAGAGTGCCTGACTGGACTTCCAAAATAAAGTATGATTACAAGGAAGAGGTTTTGACCATTGGTACGTAACATTAACAATAAATAATCTTAATTTGAAGTTCATAATTTAGCATCTTCTAATAGTTATATGTGTGCAGATGCTAACAGTAATTATAAAATACTAAGTGGATTAATACAACCTCGAGATATTGATAATCTTGAAGATGGAGTGACGTGTGTTGTTAATTTCAATGAATTCAATCAACCAATTCGTAAAGGAGGTTGTATTCTAGTGAAGTATCTTGGTTCATTGGCAAAAATCGAAAAATTTTGTCCAATTGGAGAGACAGGCTGCCATCAAGTGAACAAATACTATAAAGCTGAGATTGTAAAAAGGGTTAGAGTAAGTATTTTTCGATCTACAGATTCAAATAATATTTTGTTTCAGCTTAAGCATTAATCTGAATTTATATGAAGTTCGAAAATGTACTAAATTAATTTAATTTGCAGCAAAAATTTGTCATCCCAAATGGAGATATATATGATAAGGCAATTCTCATGCGGGTTGGAAGAGCATTGAGATAGTACAAGTATGCCTTGAAGCAGATGAAATTTAATCCAGAAGAGAGGACACAAGATCAGATTTTTGATGATGTACCCCATGGACATACACGTACAAATTGGGTGCGTTTGGTTGTGCAGTTTTATTCAGAAGAAAGCAAGGTTATACAAAACATTTACCTCTTTCTATGATTAGTTCTTCTAAAATAATTGGATATGAGTTGAATAAATTTTCATAAGCATTATTTTACACATTGCAAAAACTCTCTGAAATTGGGAAGGAAGTACGTTCAAATCAAGCTCACATGCATACTACTGGTTCGAAAAGCTATGCCAATAAACGAGCTGATTTTGTATGAATTTTACCTTTTCTTTATATTCATTTATGGAGTTTTGTATGACTTTTCCCGTTTTGTTCTGCAGTTTTATTATGTTTGTCATTGTTGTAGTTTTTGTCTAAAAAATAAAACATCATTTTTGAAATGTTTATAGGTTGAATCAAAGGGAAAACAACCCAGTATTTTGGACCTCTTTGAAATAACACATACCAAAGCTGCAGGAGGCTTTGTTAAAAATACTATGTCTTCGGTGTTATTGTTATAAATTTGATAACTATCTCCACTTAGATATATATCTATTCTGTTTGTTTTCATACCGAAGTTGCCGGATGCTTGTTGAATGTGGTATTATGTTTTTTTAGTTTATTTGTGAAACAGAAAGAAGCAAATGTCAGAGTTGATACTCTTGTCCGTACATCTTCGCCTTCAAAGTCTCGTACAGAAATTGAGAATGAGGTTTTCGGTGATCCAATGTACGATGTTGATGTCCCGAAATGCCCTATTGGCTTTGGATTTGGAGTGAAAACAAGTCAAGTTTTTGGGGTGCAAAGTGTATTAAGAAAAGATGGATGTGAGTCAAGTACTGCTTCTACAACTAACAAGGCTGTTGAATTGCTAACCATGAAAATTAAGATGTCTAGCATGGAAAAGGAAAATCAGGAACTGCGCACAAAGATTGATCAAAACAGTCAAATATTGCTACAAACTGTTGATGCATTCCGTAGCGGAAAGATTAATGATGAATTCTTTGATGCTCTTCAAGTGGCTTTACGAGGCTCTAACTGTCAGGTAACTTCTTAACTTATTTGTTGCTACAATCTATTATGAAATTGCTGAATGTTGAGTGCAAATGTTGTTGCATTGCATACTGCTGTTGATATTTTGTTTATCTAAATGTTGAGCTTGTTGTATGTTGAGGTACAAGTTGAATGTTGATGTTAAATGTTGAATGTTGTGGTTCATGAATGTTGAGGTTAATTGCTGAATATTGATGTTATTGAATGGTGATAGTTTTTATAATTGGATTGCATATCACTGTTGTTTATTGTTAGTAGCTTAATGTTAGTGAAAACTGTTTTGAATGTTGATTGTATGTCTAATGTTGAGCTTCTTGTATGTTGAGGTACCACTGTTGTTTATTGAACGCTGAGGTACCACTGTCATTTTTTGAATGTTGATTGTTTGTTATCGAAAACTATTTTGTCAAGGTTGGTTCAACAGCTAGCGGTACATCAAGGGGTACTAGTACTCGCAATGGAGCGAGTAACAAGGATACATCAAGGGAAACTAGTACTCGGGATGGAGTGGATGACATGGAAACATCAATGGGTTGAAGGTATTGAAGGTAGAAGATTTCTGCTTGTTCATAACTCCGGATATACGAAGCCGATGCATATTTTGGTGGCTTTATTTTGTGAAATGCATTGGTGACTTGATAGTATCCGGTTACTTAACGATTGCAGTTTTAAGATTTTTCAAGACTAGTGAAGATTGGATATTTTGTTTCCATGAACAACGTATTTATGATGTACACTACCTACTTAACAATGGAAGCATGTTATGTCTAACTCTTTGGATACTTGTATGTTATTTATTGGTGTAGCATATAATTTGACGCCCAATATTTTAGCACTATTAACTGGTAAATATTCAGCTTATTACGCCCCGAATATAAATAAATGTCGACGCTATATAGAGTGGACTATATAAATGAGAAATGGACGCGAAATAATGTCGACGTTTTTTAATGTCCATGAATTTTTAAAATAAATGGGCGCGAAATAATCTCGACGCTATTTAATGTCACAGAGTTTTTGAAATAAATGGGCGCGAAAAATTCTCGACGCTTTTCAATGTACAATATTCCAACTCTAGAATGGCACGAAGTTCGTTGAAACTTGGCGGGTATACTTTTCAACGCTTGTTATTGTCGATAAATACACAAATTTATTAGTGGGAAGTTTGGGGAGAAGTTGGCGCGCGAAAATAGCGACGCTTTCAAACGTCCTTGTTATTTTAATTATTTTTATAAATTCAAACCATAAAAGCGTCTAAAGATGACTATTGACTGTACATAGCGCCGACAATGTTAGACGATAAAAAGCGTCGACCATTCTCTGCGTCGCGAATAACTACGCTTAGTGAAAGCGTCGAGAGGTTTTTTCTCGACGCTATTTAACGCCGAGAAAGCCTTAAAAAAGTGTAGTTAATGACCCGTGTTTCTAGTAGTGCTCCCGTCACACTAGTAGAAATAAAACCCTGTCGTGATGCCACTCCAGTTTGCTTACAGAAAACAGCTCTATGACCCTGTCTACCACAAGTAAAGCAAGTCACTGGCGACCTTGGACACTATGGTCGTACATGTCCAGACTTCCCACAATTGTAACAAGTCCTCGTTTCACCAGAAGTCCGTGTAAACGAGAAGTACTCAAATGTCCACAAGTCGGGCTCGGTTTGCAACCCGGATATCCAACCTCATCTTTCACTGCTTCAACCCGTTGTTTCTTCTCTAATCCAGAAGCTACAGTCGATCTCAAAGATGTTGGTAAATCCGGTGTAGATCTACCCGCTATCACCACCTCATATACTTGCTGCATATACTCTTGAAACTCGAATCTACTCATGGAGACACGATCAGCCTCTTCAAACTCGTTCTCTACCATAGGCAACACATCAGCGGATACTGGTCCCTGACTTGACGCTACTGGAGGAAGAGGGGCCGTACCCCTATCTCGTCCCACTACAGATACTGCTCTAGTCTGAGTTATCTGTAGAATATACACTCCTAACTTATAAGGCTACATATATATGCTATATGTATCGATATATATATATATATATATATATATATATATATATATATATATATATATATATATATATATATATATATATATATAATACTCATTATTACATGCATACACATAAGCACATAAAAGATATCAATATATATATATCTACACTGTCGAGATCCTCAGATGGGTGACGACTTCTGCACATACTATCCCAAAACATCTGTACTCGCTTTAAAACCAAAATCCTTTAAAAATTTAAACCCCATGTGGGTTCTGTTTATTTATCCACTCTACCTTTATTGTAGATAGCAAGTGTCATTGTTGTCAACCTAAGGCTTTGATACCAACTCTGTAACACCCCAAATTCACGGGACTTGGAGAGTCACATTGGGCTAGGATCTCACAATGGATCTTAACCCTGGCCTGACAACAAGTTCACTGGATCTTACAACAAGGCACATGTAGATTAAAACCAAATACATAAAAAGATGTATATGATACATTAAAAGAGTTTACAAACTCAAATCCGAGTACAAAACATCAAACCACAACATCTGATACAAAAGATCCTATATCCCGCGCATCCTAATGTACAGAAGTCCTCGGCTGGCCACACCATCTATCTCACCTTGCAGTCTTCCTAACCTGCAGATCATCTAAAACACGGTATGAAACCGTTAGCTACAACAATGAAAAGCATGAAGGTAATAGCACAACGACACATCAACATCTCATACTTGCAATTCCACACACATTCATTTATTATCTTTCATTACGTTATTCCATTACTAATTCAACTTCTTTTGTAACACGAGGAACCTAAAGAGCCTCGTCCCTTTCCCCGTTAACACATGGGTTTGCATTGGGGGTGATCATCACTTGTCCCCCCCTGTTTTACTGGTTTCCAAGCACCTCCTCCTAACCAGCAGGCAGAGACCGGTGGTTACCGCCCGTTATAATACACTTGGGCCAAATAAATGTAATAAATGGTCATCCTAGTCCGGTTTAGGTTATAAATGCACAATCATATGAACACACACAACCATCACAATCATAAAATCCACAACTGCACGCTAAGTAAGTCCTATGGGCTTACCTGATATACTCGTAACCTGTAGCACGTCACATCTTCCACTTGGGGAAGTAATCAACGCTTGCATAGCAAGGCATACACAATCACATACTGCAAAGGTTAGGAGACTCGTCTCACTAACCACAACCAACCTATAACTCAAATCTAAACCTCAGATCCTCAACACAATCATAAATGCCTAAGGCATATCCTCAACATAACATCTCATCATACTCGTACACATACTAAACCTTAAAGCCATAACCGATATCCATAACATCATCATGATCCTTAACTCATTCTGACACCTAGCATGCATCTAATAAGTATTCCTTAATCTCAAATTTAATCCTAATTTAATTAATTAACCTTTTAATTAATTAATTAAATTTCACCAGAATAACATTTTGCCCGCATGACATTACTAAATCCACCTATCATCATATTCCATCAAACAAACAACCCATACACACCAGAATAATATAATGCTCATAATGGAATTTCTAATTATCCATTTTGAAAAGCCTAAGGTCAATTTAGGGCAAATCGCAGTATGGCAAACGAATAAATTCATAACTTATTCGTTACTAACCCGATTGACGATCCGAAAGAAGATTCGGAATCACAACGACGCAGGCTACGCATGTACAACATCAAATTTACTGGAATCTGAGCGACGGAACTGTCCTGGTGACACATATGCTCGACCAAGTCTTCATCAGCTCAGAAATGCAAAAACTCGGTACCGATATGAAGAGAGGAATCTAGAAACTCAAACGGAATTGAAATCGGATTAGAAACGGAGAGTAGATATGAGTTTGAAGTTTGAGAGAAATCAGAGCTTTTACGAGGAAACGTGAAAAGAAATGAATTAATAAACGATTTTCCGCTATTTATAGTGAAGTCGATAATTATCCTTTAGCGAAGTCGATAATTATCCTTTAACCGATCCAATGGCGGGTTGAACCCCCTTCTCCAAACTTCTCGAAATTGGAACAATAAATCTTGAATATTGTAGGGATAATTATTCCACAATTGCCTCGAAAAACGTGTATTCCTAAGCCGTCTTTCTTAGCCGTTAAGAAATGAAATAGCAACTCTTTTGGCCGTTTTGCCTTTCCATGTTATTTCATATCTAGGACATGTCCGATGTCCGGATCATTTCTCTCAACTGCATTTTTATTAATTGGAGCTCCCAAATGCTCCAAATAATACCGGAGGGTAAAAATAATTATCTGAGCTAAAAAGTGAAAATTTCACCATAAGCCCAAAATTACGCCAGGAACATAACGGTGGGACTTATTCTCAACACTTACGAAATCTTCGCGCGTTATATGTCAATTACTATCACTGATTAAGTTAATCAACATTCATTAGAATTCGGAAATCCTATCTATTACATCACACACCCCTTAAGAAAAAGTTTCGTCCCGAAACTTGAACAATTCTCAAATCCTCTCGGACCCATACGCCGAGGTATAGACACTCTCTCTATCGGAGGTATCACATCTCCGTTCAAACGTATCAACTTATAACACTCTATAACCTCAAAACACAACATGGAGGAATCACCAACTCCAGCAACAAGATCATAACGCTATCCAAAGGCATAGAGGAAAAATCATCTCTAGCCAACTACTAACCACATCACAAGGCATGGAGGAAAGCCGTCTCCAGCCAATCGTACTCGTAACACAACTATGTGGAGGAAAACCGTCTCCACCCACACTATGTCCATCAATAATAGCATGGAGGAAAGAACCATCTCCAGCTAATCCTAAACATATTACAATAGCATGGAGGAAAGAACCATCTCCAGCTATACTTATATCGTGCTAGCAAACAAGATCTAACAAATTAGATGCACATATCAAAGCTAGCACAAAAACACATCATATCACATAAGCACATAGCATACAAGCACTCACCAAAAAGGCACTAAGATCTACTCGTGGATCCTACGGGTGCCTCTAACTCCGCATAGAACTCTGGATAGTTCCTCTGGACACTATCCTCTGTCTTCCAAGTAGCCTCATCCGGTCCTCGTCTCGACCACTTTATCTTCATCATAGGAATATCCTTCGAATGCAGGCGTCTCACACCTCTCTTTCTAGAACTGCAAAAGGTTATTCTGCAAAAGTATGGTCCGGCTCAACCACTAGATCATCATAACTCACAATGTGCCTCAAGTTTGGTACTTACTCCCTCAGCTAAAACACATGAAACATAGGGTGAACACCCTTTAACTTCGGTGGCAAAGCCAATCTGTGCACTCATGTCCCAACTCTATCCAGTATCTCGAAAGGACTAACATATCGGAGACTCAGCTTCCCCTTTATTCCATAACGTTTGACGCCTCGCGTCAGAGTTACTCTCAACCAGACATGAGCTCCTACCCTAAACTATAGAGGTCGACGCCTCCTATCTGCATACAACTTCTGGCGACTCTGTGCAGCCAGCATCCTCTCTCTGATCAGCATTACTCGAGCCATATCATCTTGAATCTGTTATGTCACTATCCCACTGGTACTGCTAGGCTCCTCCCAACATAAAGGTGTATGACACCTATGTCTACATAACGCCTCAAAGGGGTCATCCCTATAGATGCATACCAACGGTGGTGGTATAAGAACTCAACGAGTGGGAGATAAACAGATCGTCCATGTTCCCAATCCATCCCACAAGCTCACAACATGTCCTCTACGGTCTGGAGGGTTCTCTCGGACTGACCGCCTACTACAATCATATGTGGACGTGTTCCCAAGCAGTCTGAATCTGCTATCAAAACCTCAAAGTAAACCGTCTGCTACAATCATAGTCGATCGTCCTCGGTACACTTATGGAGTCCCACCATCTATCTAGTGTACTCCTTTGTTACTTCATTCACTGGCCACGTCTCTTTGTAGAGATGGAACGTGTCGCCTTCGTAAATCTGTTACTAATAATCTGGATAACACCAAAACTCTTACTGGGTCTCAATCCTATCACAAGTCCACAGAAAAGTCCTCTCACTTCCACTACAACACTGGTAGTGGATGAGCTAATCTCCAGGTCAGTAACACTTCAACCTGATTTACTACTTCGTGGTACCTCTTATTCGTACATGGATGTACTAAAGAAGGTGTACTATGAGTGTACTGTAATCTTCTCCACTCGACTCCGCATAAGCGACTATACTGACGCAGTTGCGGCACCTCATACTCCTTCTGTTCCATTAAAAAACTGCATGGATTTTCTTTCTTTATTTATTATGTAGTTCAGCTAATTCCGGTGAGTTTTCTGTTTCCTAGACTTATATTTGACCCATAGGGACAATGTGTCCCAAGTATGGGTATTTGGATGTATTTATTTGACCTTATGTGTGTATGGTGTGTATGACTCCCGGATATTATGATCTTATTCATAGGGATGTTCATGGCCGATCGAGGTGTTCCTAGACTTATATTTGACCCATAGGGACAATTTGTTTTTGAAAAACGTCGATAACTGGTTTGAAAAAAAATGTATGACCTCGACCGAGATGTTCATGGCCGATCGAGGTTGACCACCTCGGATGACGCCAGAACACCTCGACCGAGGTGAGTTCTTAACTGAAAGTTTTCGAAATGTTTTGTGCTTCTTCTCTGGATATGACCTCAGTGATGATTTTGTTTGCAGATTGGTTTTGAAATCTTTATATGTTCGAAAGGTTTTATGATATGTTTAAGTTGCAAAATGCTTTGTTTAAAGTTTTGGCATGTTTAATACTTTGTTTTTATCAAAATTATGTTGGATTTGAAGGTTGACACCACATGATGAGTTCTATCACATTCTTCTTGGGATGATTAAGGCAATTCATTCTCTTATCTTCTTCTTCTTGACCATGCTTTAGCCCCTCATATACATATTTGTCTCCCTTTACCTGTCCGGGAATTTGGAAGCAAGCAAAGAAAAGCAAGTCAAAGTGAAGTTGAGATGTTGGCTGAAAGTGTTAGAAAGAAACAATTAGGTTTGGGGAAGTCAATCATGATGATGAGTAACTCGGCACCATTCACATAGCCGGGTGTTTGTATCTTGCCAAAGTCGGATTGAGCGATATTCCTAACGGGTCATGGTATGTGCATCAAAGGTTTGAGGCATCTCGAGAAATTGATGATTGCTGATCTCCTAGGCTTTGGTTTTTGTGCACCTCAGTCCACGCATGCCAAAAAGTAAAGTAAAATAAGCAAAGCTTATTGGTGGAAGATGTTGCGATTCAAAGAAAGTGAAGTAAGATCCTTTTCCCGGATTCTAGCACCACATACCCTATATGCATCCCACCCTGACACGTTTCTTGACCTCTTTTGGAAGCCCTTGAGACCTCGAGCTTGTTGATTGACTTGGTGGTTTAAATTGGATTATGCATAATTGATTTCGATGAATATGATTTATTATGCATTCTATGATTTTATGCAAAGATGAACAGCTTGCCTATATTTATAAAATGTTTTGATCATGTCTTGATTTTATTTGCTATGAAGCATTCTCTTAGAGTGATCTATGAGTGGAGCACACCACAATAATGTTTTTAAATGCTTTCATTGATATTTCTGACTTATAATCCATTCTATCTTGTATCTAAGATATGGAACTTTCTTGGGGACAAGAAAGGGACAAGTATGGGGTATTTTGATAGCATGTATTATAGTCTATATTTTGGGATTGGTTTAGACGTTATATCTTCTTAAACCTGCATGTATGGATGTATATTCTTTGATTATATTGTTGTTTTGTCTACCTTTTTGGGAATCGAGGTCTACACCTAGTTTCATTGTAATTGTAGGTGCAATAGAACGTTTTGGACCGAAATGGAGCTAAGGAAGATAAGGAGTCATTGGAGCTACATTCTGGAGCTATAAGAAGATCTCAGGAAGCATGGAAATGATTAAGAAGATTGACTTTTGACTAGATTTGAGAGATTCTACATTCAGTTGAGATTCACCTTCGTCAGCTACAATACCACCTCGACTGAGGTGATCTTGAGGAGCGCCCCGACCAAGGCGAACACATTGTCGCCGGCGAGATCTTTATTTTTGGCTGACATCTTATATTTTTGGAAGGAGGATATCTTATATTTTTGGCTGGATTTCTTGAAAGGAAGATATTTTATTTGGCTGATTTATTTTGAGAGATATGGATATATTTTCTAGGAAATTATCTTTTTAAGATATTTTATCTTTGGAAGATAATTCTCCTATATAAAGGGTTGGATTTTCTAAAAATTCAGCCATCTTCAGATCAAGGAATTTCTGGAGTTTTTGAAGGGTTTTTTGAAGGAAGTTTTGAAGGAAGAATTGAAGGGTTGAAGTTCAATGAAGGAAGGAATCATAGTTGGAGTTGGCTTTTGAAGGAGTTTGTAAGATCTTCTTTAGATCTCTTTTGGTTTGTTGTCTTTGCTGATTTGTGACTGAGGAACGCTTGTTTGTTGATTGTGTGATTCAGTTATTGACACCTTTTTCTTAACGTTTTCTTGTTCGAATATTGATTCCTTTTCTATAAATTTGATTATTGTTATCATGATGATTGTTGGATAAGTTTCTTATGCAGTTCTAGAGTGATTGGCTGAAAGTTGTGGGAAAGACGATGATAGAATGATCTTATTCCCAGTAGGACCCTGAAAGCTCGAGTCTTTACCTTAACCGTAGAACACCTCGGTCAGTCATTGAACATCTCCGCCGGGATGGAATATAACTGAGCGAGGTGAACCTTTCCTGAACCTTATCTGAGTTAAGAGTTTAAGCTTGCCAAATCTTATCCTTATTATACCTTTCTTGGTTCAACGCAAGCTTAGGATGAGACTTACCCGGCAATTCCTTTGTTTGTTTACCTAAGATCATGAGTGTAGGTAATAAAGGTTTATCCTTTATTGGTGTTTGAGTGTGCCTTCATCCCATCTTTGTGAGTTAACCAGTTTTCGACGTTTTTTCAAACCAGATGAGGAACACCTCGGTCGAGGTGCCAACCGATATGGAGCCCCAAAAAGCGAAAGAAAAATCTAATGTTTATGTTCCACCTCCTGCTTACAAACCACCACTCCCATTCCCTCAGTCAAGGACGATGGCACATCTAGACAAGCAATTTGGTAAGATCCTAGACCTTATGAATAAGCTAAATATTAATATCCCTATCATTGACGTCATTCTAGGGATGCCCGCCTATGGGAAGTTTCTGAAAAAGATTCTATCAAGGAAGAGGAAGTTGGAGGATTTTGGTGAAGTAAGGATGACATCTAAGTCTTTGGAACTCATTCAAATCATGAAGGAGAAGATGCCACCTAAATTGAGGGATCCCGGTTCATTTTTCATTTCCATTCAAGTTGGGGATGTCACTTATGATTCGCTTTGTGATCTAGGAGCCAGCGTGAGCATCATTCCGCTGAAGCTTTGTGAAAAAGTCGGACTTGGAGGGCCCAAACCGGTGAAGATGACGTTATACATGGCGGATCGCTCCATTACCTGTCCTGTGGGTATCTTCGAAGACATTCCCGTCAAGTTAGGTAACTTCTACATACCTATAGACTTTGTTGTGCTTGACATTCCCGCAGATTATCCCATTCCTATCATTCTCCGGAGGCCATTTCTAGCAACTTCGGGTTGCAATGTCGATTGTAAGAACGTCAAGTTGAAATTCAACATTGGTGGCGATCATGTGGAGTTTGCATTGCTTACTGCAATGAAGGGAGAGCCACTGGAGGAAGACATCTTCAACATCTATGATGAAGAAGAATCTAGAGAATTGGTGAGCTTTATCCATATTAAAGATCCTCTTGAAAAAATTCTTAGTTTTAGTTTAGTGGAGGAAGGTATAGATGTCTCTTGTGATGCAGATGTACGAAGCTTGAAGGCCTTGGAAGAAGATCAAGGAGCTAGATTTGATAAATTGATTCAGGAAAAGAAAAGCACGTTAGGTTTCGGTTCCAGTTCTAGTACCTCGACCGAGGCACTTTTTGGAGCAAGCGATGTGTTCTTATTTGAAGAACATTTCGATTAACCACCTCGGATCCAGACCGAGGTAGCAAGCGAGATGATGTCAACTGAGACTTCTGAAGGCCGAATTCTTCAATCCAAGTCCACTTCACTGGAAGGAGGAAGCACAAATCCACCTTAGAAAGGACCCCCAGTCCTGGAGCTTAAACCACTTCCGAGTCACTTGAGGTATGCTTTCCTTGGCCCGGATTCTACTTATCCCGTTATCGTGAGTGATTCCCTTTCTGAAACTGAAATTATCTAAACTAATGCATGTTTTGAGGAAACATCGAAAGGCTTTGGGTTATACTATTGATGATCTTGTTGGTATTAAGCCTTCTCTTTGCATGCATTAGATACTAATGGAAGACAGTTAAATCCGATCATGAAAGAGGTTGTGAAGAAGGAGATTCTTAAGTTGTTGGATGCAGGTATCATATTTCCCATATCGGATAGCAAATGGGTGAGCCCGGTGCATGTAGTTCCCAAGAACGGAGTGATGACCGTTGTGACAAACAAGAAAAACGAGTTGATTCCTACTAGGACCGTTACGGGCTGGAGGATGTGCATTGATTATAGGAAGCTGAATGTGGCCACTCGGAAAGACCACTTCCCGCTTCCCTTTATCGACCAAATGCTCAAACGGTTAGCTCAACACTCACATTTTTTCTATCTAGATGGTTATAGTGGCTTTTTTCAGATTCCTATCCATCCGGATGACCAAGAGAAGACCACTTTCACTTGTCCATGGGGGACATTTGCTTATCGGAGGATGCCATTCGGATTGTGTAACGGACCTGCTACCTTTAAGCGTTGTATGATGGCTATCTTTTCCGAGTACATTGAGGAGATCATGGAGGTATTCATGGATGAATTTTCGGTATATGGTTCCTTTTTTGATAATTGTTTGGCTATCCTTTCTCTAGTTCTACAACGTTGTGAAGACACTAATCTTATTTTGAATTGGGAGAAGTGTCACTTTATGGTTAGCGAAGGAATTGTTCTAGGACACCTCGTTTCTAACCGAGGTATTGAGGTCGATCGAGCTAAGATTGAGACTATTGAGAAACTTCCTCCCCCTTGTTCTGTTAAGGGTGTGCGAAGTTTTCTCGGGCATGTGGTTTCTACATGAGGTTCATCAAGAAATCTCTAAACCACTCACTAATCTCTTGAATAAGGATGTTGTTTTTGAGTTTTCATAGGAATGCCTTGATTCTTTTTACAGGATAAAGGAGGCGTTGATTACCGCTCCCATCATTCAACCTCCCGATTAGACCTTGCCCTTTGAGATCATGTGTGATGCTAGTGATGTGGCCGTAGGAGCAGTACTAGGACAAAAGAAGGATGGCCGGACCAACTCCATTTACTATGCTAGCAAGACGCTAGATAAAGCTCAACTGAACTACGCCACCACCGAAAAGGAGCTTTTGGAAGTTGTATATGCTTTTGAGAAATTACGCTCTTACTTAGTGGGAGTGAAAGTTATTGTTTACACTGACCATGCAGCTATTCGTTACTTGCTTGCCAAGAAAGCTGCAAAGCCGCACCTTATTCGTTGGAGTCTCTTGCTTCAAGAGTTTAACCTAGAGATTCGCGATAAGAAGGGATCCGAGAATTCTGTTGTGGATCACCTCAGGCGGCTACCTTCCTCCTCGCTCGAAAAGGATGACCTAACCATTGATGACTTGTTTCCCGATGAGCACTTGCATTTGTTGGAACATTGGAT
Organism: Fagopyrum homotropicum; assembly: GCA_033239125.1. Taxonomy (NCBI): domain Eukaryota; kingdom Viridiplantae; phylum Streptophyta; class Magnoliopsida; order Caryophyllales; family Polygonaceae; genus Fagopyrum; species Fagopyrum homotropicum. The sequence goes on from BSWB01000008.1 coordinate 70,875,489, forward strand.
AGAATCTTTTGTTTCACCCATGATGAAGATGAAGTATGGGGTGAGGACACCTTCCAACATGTTTGAAGATGACGTACGGTCCAGCTAGCGACTATAAATCAAGCACTTCTTGGGAGGCAACCCAAGGTATTACTTTCTTTAACCTTTTTCTAGCTTGTTTTAGATAGTTTGCTTCGTTTTGTTTTTGCTTCCTCTAGACAGGAACCAGGTAGGTTCTAAGAAAGGATTACAGCTCATGAGCTACACTAGAAGGACAAAAGTTCAAGAAATTCAGAAGACAGAGCTTGAATGAGACACATCTCAGTTGATGTCATAGCATCTCGACCGAGATGTTCTTGGTCAACCGAGGCGACTAGGTCTGACATCCAGTGTGACACCTCGGTCCGCTCGGGACCACCACGACCGAGGTGTAATCAAATTCGGCGAGGGGTGTAAAAGGCGCAACAGTTTCTCACTCTTCCGCTTTTTCCCTCTCTACTCTCACCTCGACCGCGGCGGCACTTCACCTCAACTTCTCGAGTCTTGCTCGTTTTTCACGTTTCTTGGCTCGATTTCACCGGAAGAAGCAAGAGATTCAGTTTCCAAGCATCAAAAAGCAAGGAAGACACTTCAATTTGCAAAATATGGGGTATTTTGTTCCAAACCCTAACTCCCTCTTTCTTTTGTCGATTTTGAGCAAATCTAGCTTTGGTTGCCACCGATTGTTGTTGAAAAAGATATAAGTACACCTTAGGAAGCTTTTGGTAGTGATTTGGGGAGAAAACGCTTACAAATTCAGAGAGTGCGTTCGAACAGCAGTTCGCCTCGGTCCATTCGGCTGTGTCTCGGCCGAGGTGTTCTTGGGCAATCGAGGTGTTCTTCATCCAGAAACATGAGCAACAAATTTGATCATTAGTTGGCCTTGAGGGACAGGCCTAGCAGTTCAAACCATTCTTCTCCTTCCTATGCTTCTCAGTTTTCCATTCTGGTGATCCACGAGCGTCACCAGAAGGATTATGATCGCATTTGCGGGCGTCCGATAGTTGCCCCCCGTTTTCTTCATGTTGATGCCTTCGAGTGCCTCCATGTGGTGGAGGACTTGAAGAAGATGGTTGTTAGCATGAAATATTGTGATATTTTAGGTACGTTTTCTAGATGTATTTCATCCATATTGGTGTTCATTGATAAAGCATTGAAGCAATTGTGAGCTAGTTTGTTTATATTGTCGATATACAGGTCTACATAAGCTTTGTGTTGATTGTAGGCGAATAAGAGCTGAAACCGAACAAATTAAGAGAGAGTGGAGATGGATTGAGCACATCCAAGGATTGAGGACACCACAAAGGAGTTAAGGAAGATGCTAGGATGAAGAATGGCACAAAACAAAGGGAATTACAAGCAACTTATGCTTCCACGCTCTAAAATACGGCCGTAATGAAATCCACGCTCTAAACCACGGCCGTGGAACTTGGTAACATGAGCGTGGAGCACTCCATAGAGTTACACGGTATAAATTACGGTCGTGGAAGTTGTGAAGAACCGTGATGGAATCCACGCTCTAAACCACGGGCGTGGAACCTTCTATGACCGTGATTTAGGCGATCTTTTAACGTACTAATTAAAGCCACGATCTTTTACACAATGGGCCGGAGAGAGACATTCTATCTTTCCCTATAAAAGGACTGAAGGAGAGAGATTCCGTCACCTTCGCTTACGCTTATTTGCACGTGCCTAGGGTTTCATTTGGACGTGCGGAGATTGCCTTTTTGCAACGGAGATTTGCGAAGACTTGGAGATTTGGAAGTTACGCTTTGTCCTTAGGTTTGATTAGAAGACGGATTGGCATCCCGCTCTTCGTTCTTATCAAGGATTGTGATTGGTTTGTGTTATTCTGAATCTTATATATATCATTACCTTGTTTGTGGATTTGAGATTGAATTGAAGTTATTGAAGGTTTTCGAAGGTTTTCATCTTTCATTCTTTTAAATCTTGAATTTGATATCATAGTGACTGTTGTTGGCTAAAACCCTTTAGCAATTCTAAGGTGAAGGGTTGATAGTTGTGGCTTAGATGATAATAGATCGATCGTAAACAGATTGGATCCTGAGAGTTAGAGAGATTTCGTCGACAGCCAGAATCACGGTGTGTTCTTGAGTTCCACGGCCGTGGAATCTCAAGATCCACCCGTAATTTTCCCTAGTTTACGAACCTTGCTTTTACACCCCGAATCCGCGGGACTCGGGATGTCACATTGGGCTAGGATCTCACAATGGATCCTGACCCTAGCCTAACAACAAGTTCATTGGACCTTACAACATGGCAATGACAGATATAAAACAAATACATAAAACAGTATAAACTGTACGACCCAAATTTAACAACAACATAGCCGAGTATATAAAATGACATCCTCACACAGGAGGTACAAAAGATCATCCTCACGCAGAGGGGAAACACAACAACCCCAAACCAACCACCTAATGTACGAGAGTCCTCAGCCTGTCACCCTGCCCGATCACCCAGTAGCGCCTAACCTGTAAACATCTACAACACGGAATGAAACCGTTAGCTAACCATACATATATGAGGTAATGCATAAGCACAAGCACAATCATGAAAGATAAACACATCAGCATGCTATCACACATTTACCCATTTATTATCTTTATATAATAACCATTCACTCAAAAACCGTATATATATATATATAGATAGATGAAAGTATGTGACACGAGGACCGATACATCCCCGCCTCTGAGTACAATGTCCAGCTGTACGAGTATCGGTCACACAATCCGTGTACCCTATGGGAGTGGATTGCGCCCTTCATGTAAACCAGTCTGGCCCGACATCAGAGAACCTCCCAGACTCCACGGCGGGATGAAAGGGAAAGGTTATCACAGCCACGCAGTGGGGCAGTCAATAGAACATAGGTCGATAAAAACGACAACTCATGCTATCATAGCAAACATATAAAGCACAGACCACTCATGCAAACACCCAATATAGGGATGGTAGCTAAGTAAGTCCTACGGACTTACCTCAACCTCGTACAAACTCAACCACGATCACCTCTACACTGGAGGGACAACACGGCCTATAAAAAGGCATAAAGAGATATATCAACCTCTATTCATCAAAGGGGTCACACCTAGACCCAAAGGGATCCATAAGGATCATACTCAATCTATGAGCCTCACAACCAACTAAACCTCAATATCTCAGCATAACTCACAATTCCTCAAATCTCAAGGTAGTATTTAATCAACATTCCTCAATCTCAATTTTAATCCTAATTTAATTAATTAACCTTTAATTAATTAATTAGATTTTGCCAGAATAACGTTTTGCCCGCAGACATTTTCTAAACCCACTTGTCATCAGATTTCATCAAACAAACTATCCATAATCACCAGAATAATATAACGACCATAATGGAATTTCTAATTATCCATTTTGACAAGCCTAAAGTCAATTTAGGCCAAATTGCAGTACGGAAAACGAATAAATTCATAACTTATTCGTTACTAACCCGATTGACGATCTGAAAGAAGATTCGGAAACACAGCGACGCAGGCTACGCATGGACAACATCAAATTCACCGGAATCTGAGCGACGGAACCGTCCTGGTGACATATATGCTCGACCAGCCCTCGATATACTCGGAAATGCAGAAACTCAGTACCGATATGAAGAGAATGAAGAGAGGAATCCAGAAACTCAAACGGAATTGAAATCGGATTAGAAACGGAGAGTAGATCTGAGTTTGAAGTTGAGAGAAATCAGAGCTTTTACGAGAAAACGTGAAAGGAAATGAATTAATAAAGGATTTTCCGCTATTTATAGTGAAGACAATAATTATCCTTTAGCAAATTCGATAATTATCCTTTAACCGATCCAAAGGCGGGTCGAACCTCCTTCTCCAAACTTACCGAGATTGGAATATTAAATCTGTAATATTGTAGGGATAATTATTCCACAACTGCCTCGGAAAACGTGTATTCCTAAGCCGTCTTTCTTAGCCGTTAAGAAACGAAATAGCGACTCTTTTGGCCGTTTTGTCTCTCCATGTTATTTCATATCTAGGACATATCTGATGTCCTGATCATTTCTCTCAACTGCAATTTTATTAATTGGAGCTCCCAAATGCTCCAAATAACACCGGAGGGTAAAAATAATTACCCGGGGGAAATAATAAAAATTTCCCCAAACGTCTAAAATTACGCCGGGAACATAACGGTGGGACTCTTACTCATCACTTGCGAAGTCTTCACGAGTTATATGTTAATTACTATCAACGATTAAGTTAATCAACATTAATTAGAATTCGAAATCCTAGTTATTACATCACACACCCCTTAAAAATAAAGTTTCGTCCCGAAACTTGCAAAATCCCAAAGTCATCTCGGACCCATAAGCCGAGGTATAACTCTCACTCTCTCTATCGGAGGTATCACATCTCCGTTCAAAAGGTCATCACCTATAACAATCTATAACCTCAATGTCACCATGGAGGAATCATCAACTCCAGAAAACAGGGTCATAACGCTACCCAAAGGCGTAGAGCAATCACATCTCTCGCCATACCACATCACAAGGCATAGAGGAAGCACATCTCTAGCCCAAAAATATCACAAGCATAGAGGAAATACGTCTCTAGCAAACCATAATCATATATATCGTATGGAGGAATCACATCTCCACTAAAACTATGTCCATCAAGGTAGCATGGAGGAAAGAACCATCTCTAGCTGAATCCTAATCACACTCAAATAGCATGGAGGAAAGAACCATCTCCAGCTATAAATATAATCATAGTCGGGTAGCGTAGAGGAAGTAATCATCTCCAGCTATAACATACATCATGCTAGCACATCAAGATCTACTAAGATCATAAATCACATCACAACTATCATGGAATAACACATCAAGGCATATAAGCACAACATTCATCAAGATAGCACTAAGATCTACTCGTGCTCCCACAAATGGGTCTGTCCCAACATATACTCTGGATAGTTCCTCAGGACACTATCCTCAGTCTCTCACATAGCCTCTTCAGGTCTTCATCTCGACCATAATATCCTCAATATGGGAATGTCTTTCAAATGCAAGCGTTTCATATCTTATTCCAAGAATGTAATCAGATGCTCAACAACGATGTGGTTCAACTTAACCACTAGATCATTATAACTCATAAAGTGTTTCCAACCTGGTATATACTTCCTCAGTTGAGACACATGAACACTGGGTGAACATCCACCAACTTCAGAGTGAAAGCTAAACATCATGTTGCCTTCACAAAACTGATCAAGATCTCAAGTAACCGACATATTGGAAACTCAGTTTCCATTTCCATAATACACAACTAACGTCTCACAGTTGAGATACCTCCATCCGGACGTGAACTCTCACTTGAACTTTAGAGGTTAACACCTCTTGTCTACACACACAATCTGGCGACTATGTAGAGCCAACACTCTTCCTTTAATCATCGTTACTCGAACTATAAAATCCTGAGTCTGGTCATGTGTTATTTCCACTACTATTGCTAGATCACTTCTAGCATAAGGATATACGACATCTATGTCTATATATTTCCTCATAGGGCCATCCCAGAAAGATGCACGTCCTTCATTGTTATATAATAAAATCAGTAATGGAAGGTAATATAACCATCCACATTTCCCATTCAACTTACAACTTATAATAGATCTTTAAGATCTAGATGATCATCTCTAACTGACCATCTATCAGGGGGTGAAGTGTAGTCATGAGGTACAAACTCGTCCCCAAAGCAGTCTGAATCTGCTGCCTAAAATCTCAAAGTAAAAACATCCATCTCAATTAGAAATGATCGTTCTCGGTATACCATGAAGTCTCACTATCTGTCTAGTGTACTCCTCAGCCAATTCATTCACTAGACACATCCTTCTGATAGAAATGAAACGTGCCGGTTTCATTAATCTGTTACCAACAATCCAGATAACATCAATCTTCTACTGGGTCACAATCCCATAACAAAGTCCATAGAGATGTCCTCCCAAATTCTACTACTATACTGTTAGTGGGTGGGGCTTATATCTAGATCGGAAATACTCTATCTGGACCTGCTAATAGGTCACACACTGTATCACAAATCTGGTTTTATCGGCTTCATACAATATAATCGTCTCATCTCGTGGTACATCTTACTCGTACCTGAATGTACTGAATAAGGCGTACAGTGGGTATACCGTAATATTCTCTGTCTCCATCTCCATCAGTAGGTACACAAAAGCGGTCATGACTCTTCATCAATCCATCTACTCCCATGGAGAACGATGGTGCCTCAGTACAAGACATCCTTTCTCAAAACCTTGTCAAGGTCAGGCAGGTCTCCTACTTCTGTTGGACTTCATCCAGCAGACTAGGTAGAACCTCTGAGGTATAACTGGTATCCTCGTGGTACATCTTACTCGTAGTGTCCATAACGGGTATGAGATGCTATCTCATACACATGATACTAACTCTGTAACACCCCGATTCCGCGGGAATCGGGATGTCACATTGGGCTAGGATCTCACAATGGATCCTGACCCTAGCCTGACAACAAGTTCACTAGACCTTACAACATGGCACTGACAGATATAAAACAAATGCATAAAACAGTATAAACTGTACGACCCAAATTAAACAACAAGATAGCCGAGTATATAAATCAACATCCTCACATAGGAGGTACAAAAGATCATCCTCACGCAGGAGGGAAAACACAACAACCCCAAACCAACCACCTAATGTACGAGAGTCCTCGGCTTGTCACCCTGCCAGATCACTCAGCAGTGCCTAACCTGTAGGGCATCTACAACATGGTAATAACCATTAGCTATCCATACACATATATAGAGTAATGCATAAGCACAATCACACATAGGGAAAGATAAACATATCAACATGCTTTCACTCATTTACCCATTTATTCATCTCAATATAATGGTCATTCACTCAAATCGTATAGATATAATATATATGAAACTAGGTGACACGAGGACCGATACATCCTCGCCTCTGAGCCTGCTAGCCAGCCGTACTAGTATCGGTCACACAATCCGTGTACCCTATGGGAAAGTTAAAGATTTGCTTTAACTTGGTCTTGGCTTGCCTTTTCTAGGTGGTAGTGAAGCCTCAACAACCTCTACCTCGATTTCGAGTGTCACAACCTTAATCGGTTTAGTTAGTCTTGATCCTTGGATTACAAGTTTGGGTATTTGATATTAATTCTTGTCTTTAGATCCTTTCTATACTGAAGCCTCAACAACCTTTATAGAGAGTATTTCTAGATAAGTTACATAAAGCCTTGGAACTTCACCGTACATTGCTTTGCATTAGCATACCTTTGCAACTCTTAACTCTGTCCTTATATCTTTAGTATATCTTGAATCGATTGCCACAACTGGATTCCTGGATCTTTAGGATTGTTGTTTTCCCAATATTTACAAAGCTCATACATTTACTTGCTTGATAATTCTATAACTGGATTTAACCCCCCAAATCCCTGTGTTCGATACTCTGGAATTCTTGCTTGACTACGTCGATCCGTACACTGCGGGTTCGCTTGCTTGATTTCTAGTTTTATAAATTTAAGACTTATTTGCACGCACGCTAAGTGGCGAACAAGTTTTTGGCGCCGTTGCCGGGGATTTGGTCTAGGCCGAATTCGGTTATCGGTTGTCAAGCTTGGGAGATCTTCCCTTGTTATTTTATATCTTTTCGAGTGTATGCGCAGGTCTAGGAACAACGAATACCTCTTACCTCTCGATCAAGAGCTTGAGAGGACTTTGAGGAGAAAGCTCAAGGAAAGAAAGATGGCTGAAGAAAGAGAACGTGATTACCAAACGGAGTTGGCTGAAAAAGAAGCTCAACTCCAATGGAGTGAGAAGACTCGCAGGGAGGAAATGGATCGTCATCAAGCAAAAATTGATGATCTAACGGATATGATATTTCAAGTGAGGATGGAATTGAGCGATCTTAATAGAAAGAAGAGCAGGAAATCCTCAAGGAGATCCTCAAGATCGGTTAGAACCCATTCATCCAGCGAGGATAGCGACTCTTCCATGCCACCATTAGAGGACATTGATCCGACGATCAATGTGAACCCATTCATTCCAAGACCGGCCGCCAATCGTCGTGCCCCAGTTGGAGGTGCGAGAGTCGATCGTGTGGAAGAGGAGCCAAGAATTCTTGGCCAAAGGATGGATCCAACGCAGCAACCACGCCATTTGGGTGTGAACTTTGATGTTGATGATGCACAAGGGTTTAGCTTCAACCCGCAAGTTATTACCATTGTCCGCCAAAATCAATTTGGTGGAACGAGCGCTGAATCCCTACATCAACATCTACAAAATTTTGAGATCATGATGGAGACAATGAAGCCAAAGAATGCAACCACCAACAGCTATAAACTCAAGCCTTTCTTTTTCTCCTTGAAAGGGAAAGCATTGTCTTGGTATCAAGCTCTTCCAAGTGGGAAACTCGAAACATGGGAGGATCTTTCTTCGGAATTCCTCACTAATTTCTTTCCGCCATCCAAGACGGCGGAATTGAGAGGTAAGATTAATGCATTTTCTATGAGATCTAACGAAAGTTTGTTTCAATCTTGGGAAAGATTTCAGGATTTGCTCTTGGATTGCCCACATCATGGCATATCCAAATTGGCACAATTGGAGATATACTATAAGGGGATGGATGTGGAGACACAATTCAAGCTCCAATCCCTTTCATGTGGTACATTTATGGACATAAGGGAAGATGACGCTTGGGACTTCATTGAGAAGCAAGCGCGAGTCATTGAGAAGTATTCTCATCGGAAAGTGGAGGCGAATCATGTGGAACAAGGAGCAAAGCTATCACAAGCAGCTCAAACTCAAATCTTTTCTCTCAATATGGAGATTAAAGAGTTGAAGGAAGCCATCAAAACCAACTTTCCAAAGCAAAAGGAACAAGATGTAGGTTATTTGGGCAACAACAATAACCACAACGAGAATGAGAATATAAACCGCAACAACCGGAACAACAACCGGAATAATTGGAACAACAACAACAACAACCAGAACAATAATTGGAACAACAATAGGGGTTCAAACAACAATAATTGGCGTCCAAACCAACAAAATTCCGGTAATTCTTATTCCAATTCAGGAAATTCACTAACTCCACCTTTCTCTTCTTCCACTCCTTTGAAAAGCCAGGGGCAAACATCTAATGGTGGAAGTACTTCGGGGAAAGAGAAGCCCGATCCCATGTTGGAGACAATTTTGGGCAAGCTTCAAGGGTTGGAGACTCGCATCATCTAGGTCGATGATCACATTACTAAGGTTGATAAAGCCCAAACGGTTTTAGAGAACCAAATGTTTAGCCATGCGGAGGAAGTTCCTAGGAACCAAGGAAAACTTCCAGGAAAGATGGAGGACAACCCAAAAGGAAGGGTGATGGCAATCACAACTAGGAGCGGAGTAACAACTACCGACCCGCGGCCTAAGTTTGTGTTAGCATGAAATATTGTGATATTTTAGGCACGTTTTCTAAGTGTATTTCATCTATTATGGTATTCATTGATAAAGCATTGAAGCATTTGTGAGTTAGTTTATCTATTTTGTCGATATAGAGGTCTACATAAGCTTTGTGTTGATTGTAGGCAATTAAGAGCTAAAACCGGACGAATCAAAGGAAAATGGACATATATTGAGCATGTCCAAGGATTGAGGACATCACTAGGACCTAAGGAAGATGCTAGGATGAAGAATGACACAAGACAAAGGAGATTTACAAGCTCATGACGTTCCATGCTCTAAAATACGGCCGTACCAGGATCCACGCTTTAATCCACGGCCGTGGAACCTTGGCAAGACAAGCGTGGAGCATTCCAGCAACTTACACGGCCGTGGAGAGTTATGACAAACCGTGACCCAACTCCACGCTCTAAATTACGGGCGTGGAACCCATCCACGACCGTGATCTTGATGATCTTTTACGCAATATTTTAAGCCACAATCTTCTACGCACATGGGCCGGAGACGCATTTTATTTGGGCCTATATAAGGACGGAAGGAAGGAGATTCCGTCACCTCTGCTTACCCTAGTTTACACCTTCGCTTAGACTTTGCCTACGCTTATTGCACGTGCCTATGGTTTCAAGTTGGACGTGTGGAGATTGCTATTTCGCAACGGAGAATTGCGAAGAGTTGAAGATTTGGAAGATTGTTCGTACGGAGATTTCGCTTTATCCTTAGGTTTGATTAGAAGACGGATTGACATCCCGTTCTTCGTTCTTATCAAGGATTGTGATTATTTGTGTTATTCTGAATCTACTTACATCATTGTTCTTGAATTGTGGATTTGAGATTGACTTGAGGTTTATTCAAGGTTTTCGAAGGTTTTCATCTTTCATTCTTTTAAATCTTGAATTTGATATCATAATGACCGTTGTTGGCTAAAACCCTTTAGCAATTCTAAGGTGAAGGGTTGATAGTTGTGGCTTAGATGATGATAGATCGATCATAAATAGATTGGACCCTGAGAGTTTGAGAGAATCGCCGACAAACCTAATCCACGGTCTGTTCTTGAGCTTCCACGGCCGTGGAACTCAAGAACTACCCGTAATTTTGTGTCAGTTACGAACCTTGCTTTTACTTTAATCCAAAGTTAAAGATTTGCTTTAGCTTAGTCTTGGCTTGCCTTTTCTAGGTGGTAGTGAAGCCTCAACAACCTCTACCTCGATTTCGAGTGTCACAACCTTTATCGATTTAGTTGGTCTTGATCCTTGGATTACAAGTTTGGGTATTTGACGTTATCGTTTCCCTTTAGAACCTTTCTATACTGAAGCCTCAACAACCTTTATAGGGAGTGTCTTTGGGTGAATTATATAAGGTCTTGGAACTTCACCGTACATTGCCTTACATTCGTATACCTTTGCATACCTCAACTCTGTCCTTATATCTTTAGTATATCTTGAATCGATAGCCACAGCTGGATTCCTGGATCTTTAGGATTGTTGTTTTTCCAATAATTTACAGAAACTCATACATTTACTCGCTTGACAATTATTAACTGGATTTAACCCCCCAAATCCCTGTGTTCGATACTCTGAAATTCTTGCTTAACTATATCGATCCGTACACTGCGGGTTCGCTTGCTTGATTTCTAGTCTTATAATTAAAGCTTATTTGCACGCACACTAAGTGGCGAACAAGTTTTTGGCGCCGTTGCCGGGGATTTGGTCTAGGCCGAATTCGGTTATCGGTTGTCAAGCTTGGGAGCTTTTCCCTTGTTATTTGATATCTCTTCGAGTGTATGCGCAGGTCTAGGAATAACGAAGATCTCTTACCTCTTGATCAAGATCTTGAGAGGACTTTGAGGAGAAAGCTTAAGGAAAGAAAAATGGCTGAAGAAAGAGAACGTGATCTCCAATCGGAGTTAGCGGAAAAGGAAGCTCAACTCCAATGGAGTGAGAAGACTCGTAGGGAAGAAAAAGATCGTCATCAAATGAAGGTTGATGATCTAACGGACATGATGTTCCAAATGAGGCAGGAAATAAACAACCTCAAGGAGAAAAAGAAAAGTAGGAGACCGGGAAGATCGGTTAGTGCCAACTCATCTAATGAGGATAGCAACTCCTCCATGCCACCACTAGAGGAAATTGATCCCACGATCAATGTGAATCCATTCTTTCCTCGGCCAGCTGCAAATCGCCGTGTTCCACCTAGGAATGCGAGGGTCGAACGTGTAGATGAGGAGCCAAGAACTCTTGGCCAAAGAATGGATCCAACGCAGCAACCACGCTGTTTAGGTCTGAACTTTGATGATGATGATGTACAAGGGTTTAGCTTCAACCCTCAAGTTATTACCATTGTTTGCCAAAACCAATTTGGTGGAACAAGCGCTGAATCTCCACATCAACATCTACAAAACTTTGAGATTAAGATGGAGACAATGAAGCCGAAGAACGCAACTACCAACAGCTACAAACTCAAGCCTTTCTTCTTCTCCTTGAAGGGGAAAGCATTGTCTTGGTATCAAGCTCTTCCAAGTGGAAAGCTTGAAACATGGGAGGATCTTTCTTCGGAATTCCTCACTAAGTTCTTTCCGCCATCCAAAACGGCGGAGTTAAGAGGTAAGATTAATGCATTTTCTATGAGATCTAACGAAAGTTTGTTTCAATCTTGGGAAAGATTTCAGGATTTGCTATTGGATTGCCCTCATCATGGCATATCCAAGCTTGCACTATTGGAGATATACTATAAAGGGCTGGATGTGGAGACACAATTCAAGCTCCAATCCCTTTCATGTGGTACATTCATGGACATGAGGGAAGATGACGCTTGGGACTTCATTGAGAAGCAAGCGCGAGTTATAGAGAAGTATTCTCATCGGAAAGTGGAGGCGAATCATGTAGATCAAGGAGAAAAGCTATCACAAGCAGCTCAAACTCAAATCTTTTCTCTCAATACGGAGATTAAAGAGTTGAATGAAGCCATCAAAACCAACTTTCCGAAGCACAAGGAACAAGATGTGGGTTATTTAGGTAACAACAATAACCACAACGGTAATGAGAATACCAATCGCAACAACCGGAACAACAACCGGAATAATTGGAACAACAACAACAACCGGAACAACAATTGGAACAACAATAGGGGTTCAAACAACAACAATTGGCGCTCCAATAAACAAAATTCCGGTAATTCTTATCCTTCCAATTCAGGAAATTCACTAACTCCACCTTCCTCTTCTTCCACTTCTTTGAAAAGCCAGGGGCAAACATCTAATGGTGGAAGTACTTCGGGGAAAGAGAAGCCCGATCCCATGTTGGAAACAATTTTGGGGAAACTTCAAGGGTTGGAGACTCGCATCATCAAGGTTGATGATCACATTACTAAGGTTGATAAAGCCCAAAAGGTTTTAGAAAACCAAATGTTCAGCCATGCGGAAGAAGTTCCTAGGAATCAAGGGAAACTTCCAGGAAAAACAGAGGACAACCCAAAAGGAAGGGTGATGGCAATCACAACTAGGAGCGGAGTGACAAGTACCGACCCGCAGCCTAAGTTTGTAGAAGTCCCCGTTGAGAAAGAGAAAGAAAAGCTAAAGGAAAAGGAAGATGTCTACGTTCCTCCTCCGGCTTACAAACCTCCCCTACCGTTCCCGCAATCTAGAGCAAGAGCGCATCTAGACAAGCAATTCGGTAAGTTTATAGAACTCATGAGCAAATTGCATATTAATATACCTTTCTTTGATGCTATTGTAGGTATGCCAGCTTATGGTAAGTTCTTAAAGGAGATCCTCTCTAACAAGAGAAAGCTAGAGGATTTTGGAGAGGTTAAGATGAGTTCGGATTCTTCGGATCTCATCAAGACCATGAAAGAGAAGATGCCCCCAAAGCTAAAGGATCCGGGGTCATTTTGTATTCCCATAGGAGTGGGAGATGTCACATATGATGCATTATGTGACTTGGGAGCAAGTGTGAGCATCATCCCACTTGCCTTATGCAGGAAGATCGGTTTAGGCGACCCTAAACCGGTGAAGATGACGTTGTACATGGCGGACCGATCCATAACTCGTCCCGTCGGTATTGTTGAAGACGTCGCAGTCAAGCTAGGTAAATTCTATGATTCTATAGATTTTGTTGTGCTTGACATTCCTGCAAATAGTCCGGTCCCGATCATTCTCGGAAGACCGTTTCTTGCAACGTCTGGCTGCATAGTCGATTGCAAGAATGCTAGACTCGCCTTTAACATAGGAGAAGAGAAGGTAGAGTTCGTCCTTTCCACTTTAGTGAAGGAACCAGCCTTCGATGAGGATACATTCAATATCCATGACGAAGAGCTATCTAGGAGAAGAGAAGGTAGAGTTTGTTCTTTCCACTCTAGTGAAGGAACCAATCTTTGATGAGGATATATTCAATATCCAAGATGAAGAAGGGCTATCTAGAGAAGAGGTAAGTGCTATTCTCTTCAAAGATCCTTTGCAAAAGGTCATTTCTATGAGCCTAATGGATATAGGGGAAGAAGAGGAGTGCAATGAGGCAATTGAAGCCTTGGAAGCACAAGAAGAGGTATGTGAAAAAGAGTTTGAGAAACTCCACGATGAGGCAGAAAACGTACGGATCCACGGTCATACACTCTATTCCACGGCCGTGGATTTCACCAACAAAAGCGTGGAGCACTCCAGAGGGTTACACGGTCGTGGAGAGAATAGAGCAACCGTAAATATTTTCCACGCCCAAAATTACGGCCGTGGAGGATGCAGAGAGGCCGTAATTTTGGGTGATTCCGAAGGTAATTGTGTCTCTTCCTCAACTTCTCTTGACTCTTCTCCAACTCCTTCTACATCCTTAGACACTTCTAAGGAAGCGTCGGACGCTCCTCAAGAACCATCGGAGACTCCTAAAGCTATGGAATTGAAACAACTTCCTACACATCTAAGGTACGCATTTCTTGGACCTAATTTTACCTTTCCGGTAATTGTTAGTTCCGATTTAAGCATAGATGAACATAGTAAACTTATGGTTGTCCTTAAGAAACATAGGAAAGCCTTAGGATATACTATAGAGGACTTAGTTGGAATCAAACCTTCCCTATGCATGCATAAGATCTTAATGGAAGAGGACTTTAGATATTCACAACAACCTCAAAGGCGGTTGAATCCGACCATGAAAGAGGTTAACAAGAAGGAAATTCTTAAACTTCTTGATGCAGGTATCATCTACCCTATCTCCGATAGCAAGTGGGTGAGTCCCGTACAAGTAGTTCCGAAGAAGGGAGGAATGACGGTCATCACCAACAAGAATAACGAACTCATTCCTACCCGAACCGTAACAGGATGGCGGATGTGCATAGACTACCGCAAGCTAAACAACGCGACGAGGAAGGATCACTTCCCACTACCCTTCATCGATCAAATGCTTGAATGGTTAGCACAACATTCGCACTTTTGCTATCTTGACGGTTATAGTGGTTTCTTTCAGATTCCGATACACCCGGATGATCAAGAGAAGACCACATTCACGTGCCCGTGGGGTACGTTTGCCTATAGGAGGATGCCGTTCGGGCTTTGCAACGCCCCAGCCACCTTTCAACGGTGCATGATGGCCATCTTCTCGGAATACATAGAGGAAATCATGGAGGTTTTTATGGATGACTTCTCCATTTATGGTTCCTATTTTGACAATTGCTTTTCTAACCTTGCTCTTGTATTACAAAGGTGTAAAGACACTAACCTAGTTCTTAATTGGGAGAAGTGTCAATTTATGGTGAAAGAAGGCATTGTATTAGGACACTTAATCTCTAGTAGAGGGATCGAAGTGGATAAAGCTAAAATAGAGACTATAGAAAAGCTTCCTCCCCCAACTTCGGTGAAAGGGATAAGAAGTTTTCTAGGACATACTGGATTTTATAGACGCTTCATAAAAGACTTCTCTAAAATATCAAAACCGCTAACTAATCTATTGATGAAGGATGTAGTTTTTGAGTTTTCGCATGAATGTTTAGATGCGTTCAATATGATTCGGGAAGCTCTAATTTCAGCTCCGATTATCCAACCTCCGGATTGGAATCTTCCCTTTGAGGTTATGTGTGACGCAAGTGACGTAGCTATAGGAGCTGTTCTTGGACAAAGGAAGGAAGGGCGAACCCATGCTATCTACTACGCTAGCAAGACGCTAGATGAAGCGCATCTCAACTACGCCACTACGGAAAAGGAATTTCTAGCCATTGTATATGCAATTGATAAATTTCGCTCTTATCTTGTAGGTGCAAAGGTGATTGTATACACGGATCATGCTGCGATCCGGTACCTCCTTGCAAAGAAGGATGCGAAGCCAAGGCTAATTAGATGGATTATTCTCCTACAAGAATTCGATCTAGAGATCCGCGACAAGAAGGGTTCGGAAAATTCTGTTGCGGATCATTTGAGTCGCCTAACACATCTAGAGGACGACCATCTACCTATAGATGACTCCTTTCCGGACGAGCATTTACATATCATCGAGTAGTGCATCGATGTGATCGCCAAAGGTAACGAACCATGGTTTGCTGATTTTGTTAACTATTTGGTTTGTCAGGAATTACCGCCCGGATTATCCTACGCACAAAGAAAGAAGTTCTTTAAGGATGTTCGGGAATACTTTTGGAATGAACCTCTCCTCTTTAAGAGAGGTCCGGATGGCATTATTCGGCGATGTGTGCCGGAAGATGAGATGCAAAGTGTCATCCGCCATTGTCATTCACTACCTTGTGGAGGACACACTAGTTCCAACAAAACTAGCGCTAAGGTATTGCAATCTGGATTCTTTTGGCCTACACTATTTAAAGATGTGCAAACCTTTGTTTCCTGTTGCGATGCTTGTCAAAGAATAGGAAATATATCTAGGAGGAATGAGATGCCTCTCAACAACATCCAAGAGGTGGAGATCTTTGACGTATGGGGAGTAGACTTCATGGGACCATTCCCATCATCTTGTGGTAACCAATACATACTTCTAGCGGTTGATTATGTTTCAAGATGGGTTGAAGCGATTGCCTCTCCCACCAATGATGCCATGGTAGTGGTTAAGTTCTTTAACAAAACCATCTTCCCACGATTTGGGACACCACGGACCATCATTAGTGATGGACGCTCTCATTTCATTGCCCGGCATTTTGAAGCTCTTCTAGCTAAGTATGGGGTGACTCACAAGATCGCCACCCCTTATCATCCACAAACTAGTGGACAAGTGGAGATCTCAAACCGGGAGATCAAAGAAATCCTAGAGAAGACGGTTTCAAGGACAAGGAAGGATTGGTCCTTGAAGCTATATGATGCATTGTGGGCGTACCGGACTGCGTATAAGACTCCCATCGGAACCACACCTTACAACCTTGTGTATGGGAAGTCTTGTCACTTACCGGTAGAGTTGGAGCACAAGGCATTTTAGGCAATCAAGTGGCTAAATTTCAGCATGAAGGAAGCGGGAGAGAAGCATCTCTTGGACCTAAATGAGCTTGAAGAACTCCGCTTGAACGCTTACGAAAACGCCAAGATCTACAAAGAAAGAGCAAAGCATTGGCATGATAAGCATATCATTCCAAAGGACTTCAAGGAGGGAGATCAAGTTCTCCTCTTCAATTCAAGGCTTCGTCTCTTTCCAGGTAAGCTTAAATCTCGTTGGACCGGACCTTTTCTAATCAAACGTATTTTCCCCCATGGTGCAGTTGAAGTATGGGGTGAAACGGGCGGAAGCTTTAAGGTGAACGGTCAACGACTCAAGAAGTATACACCGGAACTCCAAGCTGAAGAGTTCGCGCCCACCGCACTCGAATAAGTGCGAATTTGGTCTAGCTACGGACCTTAAACAAAGCGCTTCTTGGGAGGCAACCCAAGGTATTGCATTGTCATTTTTGTTTTTTATTCATAGATTAGTTTAGTTTAGACGTTTTTGCTTTGTTTTGCCTTCGATACCTTCCGGTATGTTCGTGTTTTTGGATGTAGGAATAGTGGAAAAGGAAAAGGGAAGAGAAAGTTTGAAGAAAAGTGACGAAACTTGGACTTTGGAGCATTACAGAGAGTTCCACGGCCTAAACCACGGCCGTGACAGCTACAGTGACCGTAATTTTTCAAAAGCCTGAGAAAAATCACCAAAACAACGGTTCCGTACAATTCCACGTCGTGGAACCCCCCGACAGACCGTGATTTTCAAAAATTTTTACGGCCACTATATAAACCACATTTCTTCACAAAACACAAACAAAAAAACCCAAACCACGCCCTATTTCGCCGAATCCACGCCCCTTCTCTAAAATCCTCATTCGTTAATCGTTTTTAACGATTCTTTGACCTAAACTGAAGCAAATCCGATCACCAACAAGATCCAAGCAACGATTCGAGCGGCAAATCACCGGAGAAGCCACAATTCGGATTCAAAAATCCGAAAACCTAGGTTTTTGGTTCTTTCTCTCTCTTTTTCGATTCGGCTTTGTTTTTGATAGAATTTGTAGGAGAACTGATTGGAATTGGAAGGAAATTAGTCTAGGACTGATTGCTGCTGAGTTTGGTGAATTGTTGCTGAGTTTTGAGAAATCACGTGCCGAACCACGGTCCCTGTACATTCCACGGCCGTGGAAATCCAAGAATAGACCGTGGTTTTTGACAGAGTATGGATTTTATGAGGAGAGTGTCCGGTAGGAACAAAGATAAGAACAAGGATAAGGACAATGATAAGAACAAAAAGAGGAAGGGCAACCCCTCTTCCTCTTCTAGAGCACCACCCCCTTCATCTCCTTCACCTCCTTCATCACCATCACCACCTCCCCCTAGGATCCCTACTATCCATGAGGATCATTTAGATGCCTTAGAGAAGATAGAGGAGAGGACGGTCATAGGACCGCGATACTTGCTGCTTGAGGAGCTAGAGCCTCTACATGTGATAGGGGATCTTACTTGGCTCTTGGATAGAGCCGGCTTAGTCATCTTCTCCGCTATTCGGGAAGATGCTTATGAGGAGATTACGAGGGAGTTGTAGTTTCCTTTGAGCATAGCCATGTTGACAGGGTAGTTTCTTTCTGGCTAATGGAAAGAAACTATGATTTTTCGATTAGAGAGTTTGGAGCCTTCTTTGGGTTCCAGGAGACCTTCAATGGTCGTTTCCCCAGTGGCGTGTACGCCAAGGATTTCTGGGAGGAGATCGCTATGATCTACGCCAGCGAGGACTGCTGGCAGCCTGCTAATACCAAGGCTAGATTGATCTATCATCTAGCCTTGAAGATAGCTCATAGAGTGCTTTTTGAGTGTCTCTTCCCTAGGACGGAGACACCTCAGAAGATCAAGACGGATGAGTTATTCCTTCTCTACAGCATGCTGTATGGCAGGCCAGCTGACTGCGCCACCCTCTTAGCTGCTACCATGAGCAAGCTAAAGCATAAGAGGGCTGGCAACATTGGATATGGTGGGATGGTGACCCACCTTGCTCGACAGTTAGGGGTTGATTTCTCAGCTTGTACACGTATTGCTGCTAGACCCCTAGGACTTCAGGCCCTTATGACTAGAGGCATTATCTTCCCCACCCATAGAGGTCCACCATATGCTGCTATGCCATAGGAGAGTAGGATCGGGAGAGGTATAGAGTGGCTCCCCGAGTATTCCATTATGGCTGGACGCCATAACTAGAAGGCGACGTTCGCTGCCATACATGCGAACAAATTGGTAGCCCCTCCTTACATTCCACCACCACCAGTTGTAGAGGAGGAGGAGATGAGAGGAGGAGATGATTATAAGGGAGGAGGAGGAGCTGAGCAGGACTTTGGTACATTCCCGGATCAGCCGGATGCAGTTCCCGCCATGCCTAGACGTTCTCCCCGCCCCGCTAGAGCTTCAGGATCGTCCTCTCGCCGTGCTAGTGTGAGCGAGAGGCCTACTTGGATGGCTGACCCTCCTTCATAGTACAGTACGCAGCCGGATTGGATGGGAGCTCCACCGCCTTGGCATGCATAGCCACCACCTGCACCAGCACCTTCAGATGCACCGGCGTGGTACAGCCAGCCGCTTGGTTGGTACGAGCAGCTGCCACAGTGGGCTACCGACCTCTCCGACAAAGTTGGAGCTTTGGAGATCCGTGCTGATGTTAGGGATGCACGAGCTGACGATCTAGACCATATGATGAGAGATGTCTACCGCCAGCAGTTCGGGCGGTACTACGATCCCAGCTTCTCCCCGTTTCCACCACCGCCTCCACCGCAGTGAGATGATTGATGATCGACGTTTTAGCCGCTCCACCACCATTTTGTGAGTTTCTTTTTCTTTCTTTCTTTTCTTCTTTTTCTTTTTGAACATTAGGGACAATGTTTGTTCCAAGTATGGGGTGGGGTGTGACTAATAGTTTGTAATAACTCTTACTCACTTTTGTATGCTTCTATCGAGACTACCTTGCATGTTTCATTCTATTGCTACACGTTTCATTATTGCATTGCATGAAAAACCCATAAAAATTGAAAAATTTTGAAAAATTTTGTGCTTCTAAGGATAGAGATGATTTCTATGATAATCACTACTTGTGAATTGAGTTTTGATGACAATCGCATGCTTAAACAAATAGTGAATTGAAAAGAAATAGAATGAGTTGATTATTCCTCTTGTGCAAGTTTCATAATGTGATAAATGTTACTTAAATCATGTTGAGAAATTAAGGTTGAAATCACATAATAAGTTCTTATGCTTCTTTTGAGATGATTAAGGCAATTCGATTTTCTTTCTTCTTTCTTTGATCATTTAGCCCCTCATTGAAATAATGACCTCCTTTACCTATCCGGGAATTTGGAGGAGTTGATAATTGGCATGTTTGATGTGGGAGGGCCATGGAAGCAATACTTTGCATTCAAAAGAATAGAAAGAAATTATAGGTTTGGGGAAGTCAATCATGACGATGAGTAACTCGGCACCATTCACATAGCCGGGTGTTTGTGTCTTGCCAAAGTCGGATTGAGCGATATTCCTAGCGGATTATGGTATGTGCATCAAGGGTTTGAGGCATCTCGTAAAAATGAGAAACGCCAATCTCCTAGGCTTCGGTTTTTGTGCACCTCTATCCATAACTCCAAAAGTAAGTCGAAAAATGAATTGAAAAGAAGAGAGCGAAGCTCTAAGTTGAAAGTGCTGCGGAAACCGCAAGAGAAAAAGAAAAGAGTAGTCATCCACTTTCCCGGATTCATGCACCACATTCCTTAAAGTTTTCCTTCCCTTTCCGCATTCTAGACCTTGTTTGAAAGTCCTTAAGATCAAAAGAATGTTATATGACTTGGTGATCTAAATTGAAGTTTCTTATGATTGATTTTGATAATGTTTAAAGGTTATGATGTTTACAAGGAAGTTTGATTAATTCATGAGCTTTCTTTATTCTTTACTCTTTGATTATGTATATGAAAGTCTTATAAACGAATGAAGCAAGATTTGAGAATGATCTATTAATTAGAAGGCACATTCATCTAAAAGAAGTTTGGCTTTGAGAAGGTACACATATTTCATCCTAACTTGAATTTTAAAGCTTTTGAAAGACCTTGCTTAGGGACAAGCAAGTGGCAAGTATGGGGTTATTTGTTAGCATGAAATATTGTGATATTTTAGGCACGTTTTCTAAGTGTATTTCATCTATTATGGTATTCATTGATAAAGCATTGAAGCATTTGTGAGTTAGTTTATCTATTTTGTCGATATAGAGGTCTACATAAACTTTGTGTTGATGTAGACAATTAAGAGCTAAAACCGGACGAATCAAAGGAAAATGGACATAGATTGAGCATGTCCAAGGATTGAGGACATCACTAGGAGCTAAGGAAGATGCTATGATGAAGAATGACACAAGACAAAGGAGATTTACAAGCTCATGACGTTCCACGCTCTAAAATACGGCCGTACCAGGATCCACGCTTTAATCCACGGCCGTGGAACCTTGGCAAGACAAGCGTGGAGCATTCCAGCAACTTACACGGCCGTGGAGAGTTATGACAAACCGTGACCCAACTCCACGCTCTAAATTACGGGCGTGGAACCCATCCACGACCGTGATCTTGATGATCTTTTACGCAATATTTTAAGCCACAATCTTCTACGCACATGGGCCGGAGACGCATTTTATTTGGGCCTATATAAGGACGGAAGGAAGGAGATTCCGTCACCTCTGCTTACCCTAGTTTACACCTTCGCTTAGACTTTGCCTACGCTTATTGCACGTGCCTAGGGTTTCAAGTTGGACGTGTGGAGATTGCTATTTCGCAACGGAGAATTGCGAAGAGTTGAAGATTTGGAAGATTGTTCGTACGGAGATTTCGCTTTATCCTTAGGTTTGATTAGAAGACAGATTGACATCCCGTTCTTCGTTCTTATCAAGGATTGTGATTATTTGTGTTATTCTGAATCTACTTACATCATTGTTCTTGAATTGTGGATTTGAGATTGACTTGAGGTTTATTCAAGGTTTTCCAAGGTTTTCATCTTTCATTATTTTAAATCTTGAATTTGATATCATAATGACCGTTGTTGGCTAAAACCCTTTAGCAATTCTAAGGTGAAGGGTTGATAGTTGTGGCTTAGATGATGATAGATCGATCGTAAACAGATTGGACCCTGAGAGTTTGAGAGAATTGCCGACAAACCTAATCCACGGTTTGTTCTTGAGCTTCCACGGCCGTGAAACTCAAGAACTACCCGTAGTTTTGTGTCAGTTACGAACCTTGCTTTTACTTTAATCCAAATTTAAAGATTTGCTTTAACTTAGTCTTGGCTTGCCTTTTCTAGGTGGTAGTGAAGCCTCAACAACCTCTACCTCGATTTCGAGTGTCACAACCTTTATCGATTTAGTTGGTCTTGATCCTTGGATTACAAGTTTGGGTATTTGACGTTATCGTTTACCTTTAGAACCTTTCTATACTGAAGCCTCAACAACCTTTATAGGGAGTGTCTTTGGGTGAATTATATAAGGTCTTGGAACTTCACCGTACATTTCCTTACATTCGTATACCTTTGCATACCTCAACTCTGTCCTTATATGTTTAGTATATCTTGAATCGATTGCCACAGCTGGATTCCTAGATCTTTAGGATTGTTGTTTTCTCAATAATTTACAGAAACTGATACATTTACTCGCTTGACAATTCTTAACTGGATTTAACCCCCCAAATCCGTGTGTTCGATACTCTGGAATTCTTGCTTAACTATATCAATCCGTACACTGCGGGTTCGCTTGCTTGATTTCTAGTTTTATAAATAAAGCTTATTTGCACGCACGCTAAGTGGCGAACAGTTTGTAGAAGTCCCCGTTGAGAAGGAGAAAGAAAAGGGGAAGGAGAAGGAAGATGTCTACGTTCCTCCTCCAGCTTACTAACCTCCCCTACTATTCCCGCAATCTAGAGCAAGAGCGCGTCTAGACAAGCAATTCGGTAAGTTTTATGAACTCATGAGCAAACTGCATATTAATATACCTTTCATTGATGCAATTGTAGGTATACCAGCTTATGGAAAGTTCCTAAAGGAGATCCTCTCTAACAAAAGAAAATTAGAGGATTTTGGAGAGGTCAAGATGAGTTCGGATTCATCGGATCTCATCAAGACAATGAAGGAGAAGATGCCCCCTAAGCTGAAAGATCCGGGGTCATTTTGTATTCCCATAGGAGTGGGAGATGTCACATATGATGCATTATGTGATTTAGGAGCAAGCGTGAGCATCATTCCGCTTTCCTTATGCAGGAAGATCGGTATAGGCGATCCTAAACCGGTAAAGATGACGTTGTACATGGCGGATCGATCCATAACTCGTCCCGTCGGTATAGTTGAAGACGTCCCGGTCAAGCTTGGTAAGTTCTATATTCCTATAGATTTTGTTGTGCTTGACATTCCTGCAGATAGTCCGGTCCCGATCATTCTCGGAAGACCGTTTCTTGCAACATCTGGCTGTATAGTCGATTGCAAGAATACTAGACTCGCCTTTAACATAGGAGAAGAGAAGGTAGAGTTCGTCCTTTCCACTTTAGTGAAGGAACCAGCCTTCGATGAGGATACATTCAATATCCATGACGAAGAGCTATCTAGAGAGGAGGTAAGTTCTATTCTCTTCAAAGATCCCTTGCAAAAAGTTCTTTCTATGAGCATTATGGATATAGGGGAAGAAGAGGAGTTTAATGAGGCAATTGAAGCCTTAGAGAAGCTAAAATAAGTGTATGAAAAAGAGTTCGAGAAACTCCACGATGAGTCAGAAAACGTACGGATCCACGGTCACACAGCCTATTCCACGGCCGTGGAATTCACCAACACAAGCGTGGAGCATTCCAGTAAGTTACACGGCCAAAACCACAGCCGTGGAGAAAACAGAGGCACCATAATCACTTTCCACGCCCAAAATCACGGCCGTGGAGAAGGCAGGGGCGCCGTAATTTTAGGTGAATTTGAAGAAAATTGTGTTTCCTCCACAACTTCTCTTGATTCTTCTCCAACACCTTCTACCTCCTTAGACACTTCTAAGGTACCATCGGATACTCCTCAAGAGCCATTGGAGATTCCTATAGTGATGGAATTGAAACCACTTCCTACACATCTAAGGTACACATTTCTAGGATCTAATTCTACCTTTCCGGTAATTGTTAGTTCAGATTTAAGCATAGATGAACATAGTAAGCTTATGGTTGTCCTTAAGAAACATAGGAAAGCCTTAGGATATACTATAGAGGATTTAGTGGGAATCAAACCTTCCCTATGCATGCATAAGATCTTAATGGAAGAGGACTTTAGAACTTCGTGACAACCTCAAAGGCGGTTAAATCCGACCATGAAGGAGGTTGTCAAGAAGGAAATTCTTAAACTACTTCATGCAGGTATCATCTACCCTATCTCCAATAGCAAGTGGGTGAGTCCCGTACATGTGGTTCCGAAAAAGGGAGGGATGACGGTCATAACCAACAAAAACAATGAACTCATTCCAACACGAACCGTAACAAGATGGCGGATGTGTATAGACTACCGCAAGCTAAACAACGCAACGAGGAAGGATCACTTCCCACTACCCTTCATCGATCAAATGCTTGAAAGGTTAGCACAACACTCACATTTCTGTTATCTTGACGGTTATAGTGGTTTCTTTCAGATCCCGATACACCCGGATGATCAAGAGAAGACCACGTTCACGTGCCCGTGGGGTACGTTTGCCTATAGGAGGATGCCGTTCGGGCTTTGCAACGCCCCAGCCACCTTTCAAAGATGCATGATGGCCATCTTCTCGGAATATATAGAGGAAATCATGGAAGTTTTTATGGATGACTACTCCGTTTATGGTTCCTCTTTTGACAATTGTCTTTCTAACCTTGCTCTTGTGTTACAAAGGTGTGAAGACACTAACCTAGTTCTTAATTGGGAGAAGTGTCAATTTATGGTGAAAGAGGGCATTGTATTAGGACACTTAATCTCTAGTAGATGGATTGAGGTGGATAAAGCTAAGATAGAGACAATAGAAAAGCTTCCTCCCCCAACTTCGGTGAAAGGGATAAGAAGTTTTCTAGGACATGCGGGATTTTATAGGCATTTCATAAAGGATTTCTCTAAGATATCAAAACCTCTTACTAATATATTGATGAAGGATGCAATTTTTGATTTCTCGTAGGAATGCTTAGATGCGTTCAATATGATTCGGGAAGCTTTAATCTCAGCCCCGATTATTCAACCTCCGGATTCGAATCTTCCCTTTGAGGTTATGTGTGATGCAAGTGACGTAGTGTTCGCCCCTAAAGGTGTGTGCAAATAAGCTTTAAATTTATAAAACTAGAATCAAGCAGTGAACCCGCAGTGTACGGATTGACGTAGCTAAGCAAGAATTCCAGAGTATCGAACACAAGGATTTGGGTGGGAACAAATTCGATTGCAGATTATCAAGTGAGTAAATATGAGAGTTTTGCAAATATTGGGAAAACAACAATCCTAAAGATCCAAGTATCTAGCTGTGGCAATCGATTCAAGATATACTTAATGATATAAAGACAGAGTTGAGATATGCAAAGGTATACTAATGTAAGGTAATCGTACGGTGAAGTTCCAAAAACCTTATGTAACTCACCTACAAGGCACTCTCTATACAGGTTGTTGAGGCTCAATATAGAAAGATTCTAAAGGCAAGAATTTATGTCAAATACCCAAACTTGTAACCCAAGGATCAAGACTAACTAAACCGATTGAGGTTATGACACTCACAATCGAGGTAGAGGTTGTTGAGGCTTCACTACCACCTACAAAAGACAAGTCTAAACTAAGTTAAAGCAAATCTTTAACTTTGGATTAAAGTAAAAGCAAGTTCGTGGACTTAAGGGAAATCACGGTTAGTTCTTGAGGTTCCACGGCCGTGGACTCAAGAACAGGCCGTAATTTAGGGTTCGTCGGCGATTCTCTCTAACTCTCAGGGTCTAATCTGTTGGCGATCGATCTATCATCATCTAAGCCACAACTATCAACCCTTTACCTTAGAATTGTTAAGGGTTTTTAGCCAATAACAGTCATGTTGATATCAATTCAAGAATTAAAAGATAGAAAGATGAAAACTTTCAAGAACTTTCAATAATCTTCAAACCAATCTCAAAGTCACAAAGAGAACAAGTATTGTCAAAGGATTCAAAGTAAAACAAACAATCACAACCTTAGGAAAGAAGGGAAAACGGGATGTCAATCCGTTTTCCAACTCAAACCTAAACAAGAAGAGAGATCTCCTTTCAAAATCTTCAAAAAGCTTCGATCTTCCGCCAATCCGGAGATCTCAACAGCAATCTCCACCAAAAGTGCGAGATTAGGGTAATTCCCAGATGCGAACTTCAATCTCCAATGAGATGATCAATACTTCCAAGGAAAGGCCAAACGGCGTTGAGATTCCCTAAACGGAGATGAACGATCCTAAGCGTCGATAAAAATGAGGGTAAGCGGGGTTGACGGATTCTTGCTTCGTCCGTCTTTTTATAGGGCAAGATAAAATATCGGCCCGGCCCAATCTTCAAAAGATCGTGGCTTCAAAGTGTGGCGAAAAGATTCGCCAAGATCACGGTCGTGGAAGTTTTCACGACCGTAATTTAGGGCGTGGATTAGGTCACGGTTTGTACCATGTATCCCACGGCCGTAATAGTTACTGGAATGCATCACGCCTCTCTTGCAAGGTTCCACGGCCGTGGAACTGAACGTGGTTCGTAGTACGGCCGTATTTTAGAGCGTGGTTTAGGGCAAGAACGTGATTCTTTCCTAGCCTCGTGCATTCCTCAAGCTAAAACTCCAATTTGCTTCCTAAGAATGTCCTCAATCCATGGACATATCAAATCAACTCTCCTTTTCTCGATTCCGTTCGGAAATAGCTCCAAATCACCTATAATCAACATAGAACTAGTGTAGACATCCATATCGACAATATAGGTAATACTAGCTCACATATGCAGCAAAGTTCAATCAAAGACTATCAATATGAATCAAATACGTTTAGAAAACGTGCCTAAAATATCACAATATTTCATGCTAACAAATAACCCCATACTTAACACTTGCTTGTCCCTAAGCAAGGTCTTTCAAAAAGTTTTAAACAAGAGTTAGGATGAAATATGTGTACCTTCTTTTTGGATGAACGTGACTTCTAAAGAATAGATCATTCTCAAACCTTGCTTCAATCGTTCTTCAAACTTTTACACATTCAATCAAAGAGTAAAAAGCAAAGAAAATTCACGAACCAATTTAACTTCTAAACAAGCATTATAACCTTCAAACATTATCAAAATCAATCACAAGAAACTTCAATTTAGATCACCAAGTCATATAACATTCTTTTGATCTTAAGGACTTTCAAAGAAAAGGTCTATAATATGGAAGGGAAGGGAAAATTTTAAGGGAAAGTGGTGCATAAATCCGGGAAAGTGGACAACTACCTTCTTCTTCTTATGCGGTTCCCGCAACACTTCAACTTAGAGCTTCGCTCTCTCCTTTTCATTTTTCGACTTTACTTTTGGAGTTATGGATAGAGGTGCACAAAAACCGAAGCCTAGGAGATCGGCGTTTCTCAATTTTCCAAGAGATGCCTCAAACCCTTAGCGCACATACCATAATCCGCTAGGAATATCGCTCAATCCGACTTTATCAAGACACAAACACCCGGCTATGTGAATGGTGCCGAGTTACTCATCGTCATGATTGACTTCCCCAAACCTACAATTTCTTTCGATTCATTTTTTTGCAAATAATTGCTCTCATGGCCCTCCCACATCAAACATGCCTTTTTCTCATTCACTTCTCCAAATTCCCGGATAGGTAAAGGAGGCTAATATTTCAATGATGAGCTAGATGATCAAAGAAAGAAGAAAGAAAGTATCGAATTGCCTTAATCATTTCAACAAGAAGTATAGGAACTTATAACGTGATTTCAACTTCAATTTCCTAGCATGATTTAGGTAACATAATCACATTATGAAACTTGCAAAAGAGATATAATTCATTCATTTAAATTCTTTTCAATTCACAATCCTTTTAAGCATGCAATTGTCATCAAACTCAATTCACAAGTAGTGATTATCATGGAAATCATCTCAATTCATTAGAAGCACAAAATTTTCAAAATTTGTCAATTTTTATGGGTTTTTCAAGTTATTTTTCATGCAATGCAATAAGGAAACGTGCAACACATAATGAACATGCAACGATAGTCTCAATTGAAAGCGAACATAGTAAGTAGAGTTATTACAAACTTTTTAGTACATCCCACCCCATACTTAGGACGAACATTGTCCCTAATGTTCAAAAGAAAGAAGGAAAAGAAAGAAAAGAAAAAAGAAACTCACAAAGTGGTGGCGGGAATGTCTAAAACGAACGGTCATGCATCGAATCACTGCGGCGCCGGCGGAGGCGGGAATGGGGAGAAGCTGGAGTTGTAGTGCCGCCCAAACTGCTGGCGGTAGACGTCCCTCATCATGTGGTCGAGGTCGTCGAGGCGTCCGTCTCTAGCGTCGGCCCGGATCTCCAACGCTCCAACTCTCTCTGAAAGTCCGGTAGCCCAATCCGGCATCTGCTCGTACCATCCCGGGGCGTGACTGTACCATACTGGGGCATCGGATGGTGCTGGTGCTGGTGGTGGTGTTGCTGGCTGCTCCGTGGACCAAGGAGGGGGAATGCCATACCATGTGGGAGGTGTGGTCATCCACGTGGGCCTCTCACTCACGCTAGCGCGGCGAGATGACGAGCCTGAGGCTCTAGCTGGACGTGGAGAGCGTCTAGGTACATCTGGGGCCGCCTCCGGTTGGTCCGGAAACGTGCCAAACTCCTGCTCCGCTCCTCCTCCACTCTGAAACTGATCTCCCATATCCTCCTCCTCGACAACCGGTGGTGGGACGTAAGGGGGAGCTACTATCCTGTTCGCATGCATCGCAGCGAACGTCTCCTTCCAATTATGGCGTCCCGCCATAATGGAATACTCCGGCAGCCACTCTATACCCCTACCCATCCTAGTCTCCCAAGGCATGCCCGCATAAGGCGGACCTCCATGTGTGGGGAAAATGAGACCCCTAACCATGAATGCATGTAGCCCTAAAGGAACGGCCGGAATGCGGGTGCAAGCAGAAAAATCCACACCAAAACTCCTAGCAATGTGGGTAACTATCCCACCATACCCGATGTTCCCCTTCTTCTTGTTCTTGAGCTTGCTCATCGTAGCAGCCAAGAGAGTAGCACAATCTGCACGGCGTCCATAAAGCATACAATAGAGCAGAAATAGCTCATCCGTCTTGATCTTTTGGGGCGTCTCCGTCCTAGGAAAGAGACACTCCGAAAGAACACGGTGAGCTATCTTCAAGGCTAGATGGTACATCAATCTAGCCTTGGTATCAGCGGGTTGCCAACGGTCCTCGTCGGCATAAACCATAGCCACTTCCTCCCAAAAGTCCTTGGGGTAAACTCCACTCGGAAATCGACCATTATAGGTCTCATGAAACCCAAAAATAGTCCCAAACTCAACGATACTCAAATGGTAGTCTCTTTCCATGAGACGGAAAGAGACGGTCCTATCTACGTGGTTGTGCTCGAAAGACGTCACAACCTCCCGTGTAATCTCCTCATATGCGTCTTCACGAATGTTCGTGAAGACAAGTAATCCGGCTCTATCCAAGAGCCATGTAAGGTCATCAACAATGTTGAGAGGAACTAGATCCTCTAACAACAAGTATCTAGGGCCAATCACTGCCCTCTCCGTGATCCTCTCAAATGCAGCAAGATGGTTCTCATGTATGGTCGGGATTCTAGGGTGAGGAGGTGAAGATAGAGGTGAAGGTGAGGATGGTAGTGAGGGAGATGAGGGTGGTGGTGCCCTAGAGGATGAGGAGGTGGAGGGATTGCCTTTCCTTTTCTTATTCTGCTCTCCCTTCTTCTCTTTTATCCTTCCCGACATTCTCCTTACGAAATCCATTCTGCACCAAAAATTACGGTCTGTTCTTCAGGAATTACGGCCGTGGTTTACCCAGAGACCGTGATTCGTCCCAGAATTTCACGAATCTGAGCAAATTCACAAGCAATCACCACAACAAGAAGTCCTAGTCTAATTCCTTCCAATCTCTATCAGTTCTTCCTAAAAATCTATAGCAAAAACGAACCAAATTGGCGAGAATCAAGAAGAAAGAATAAACCTCTTTGTCGGATTGAAAAATCCGAAATGCGAGTTTGTTGATGAATTTCCGTTTGATTCGTCGCTTGGATGTTGTTTGTGGTTGAATTTGCTGCAGTTTAGGAAGAAGAATCGTTAGAAACGATTAAGAAACGAAGATTTTGAGGAGGTCGTGGAATTCCGGCAATTAGGTTGTGGAAAGAGGGGTTTTTGGGATGAGTTTTGTGAAGAACGTGGCTTATATAGTTGCAGGAAAAATTTTGAAAATCACGGTCTGTCGGGGTGTTCCACGGCCGTGGAAGTGTACGGAACCGTGGTTTTGGTGATTTTTCAAAGGCTTTTTGAAATTACGGCCACTGTAGCTATGACGACCGTAATTTAGACCGTGGAACCTTCTGTAAAGCTTCAAAGTCCAAATCTCGTCACTCCTCTTTGACATCATCTCCTCTTTTCTTTTTCCATCGATCCTGCAACCAAAAACACGAACATACCGGAAGAAATCGAGGCAAAATAAAGCGAAAAACGTCTATTCTAAGCTAAACTATGAATCGAAAACAAAAACGAAAATGCAATACCTTGGGTTGCCTCCCAAGAAGCGCTTTGTTTAAGGTTCGTAGCTAGACCATTCTCGCACTTATTCGAGTGCGGTAGGCGCAAACTCCTCAGCTTGGAGTTCCGGCGTATACTTCTTGAGTCGTTGGCCGTTCACCTTAAAACTTCCGCTAGCTTCACCCCATACTTCAACTGCACCATGGGGGAAAATACGTTTAATTAGAAAAGGTCCGGTCCAACGGGATTTAAGCTTACCTGGAAAGAGGCGAAGTCTTGAATTGAAGAGGAGAACTTGATCTCCTTCTTTGAAGTCCTTTGGAATGATATGCTTATCATGCCAACGCTTTGCTCTTTCCTTGTAGATCTTGGCGTTTTCATAGGCGTTCAAGCGAAGTTCATCCAGCTTATTGATGTCTAGGAGACGCTTCTCTCCCGCTTCCTTCATGCCGAAATTCAGCCACTTGATAGCCCAAAACGCTTTGTGCTCCAGCTCCACCGACAAGTGACAAGACTTCCCACACACAAGGTTGTATGGTGTGGTTCCTATGGGAGTCTTGTACGCAGTCCGGTACGCCCATAATGCATCATCTAGCTTCAAGGACCAATCCTTCCTAGTCCTTGAAACCGTCTTTTCTAGAATTCCTTTAATCTCCCTATTTGAGATCTCAACTTGTCCACTAGTTTGTGGATGATAAGGGGTAGCGATCTTGTGAGTAACCCCATACTTAGCTAGAAGAGCTTCAAAGCGACGGGCTATGAAGTGAGAACCTCCATCACTAATGATCGTCCTTGGTGTTCCAAATCGCGGAAAGATGGTCTTGTTGAAGAACTTAACCACCACCATGGCATCATTTGTGGGAGAGGCAATTGCTTCCACCCATCTAGAAACGTAGTCTACCGCCAATAGTATGTATTGGTTTCCACAAGAAGATGGGAATGGTCCCATGAAATCGACTCCCCAAATGTCGAAAATCTCCACCTCTTGGATGTTGTTGAGGGGCATCTCGTTCCTTCTAAAAATATTGCCTGTTCTTTGACAAGCATCGCAGCAAGAAAAAAAGGATTGCACATCTCTAAATAAAGTAGGCCAATAGAATCCGGATTGCAATACCTTTGCGCTAGTCTTGTTCGAACTAGCGTGTCCTCCACAAGGTAGTGAATGACAATGGCGGATGACACTTTGCATCTCATCTTCCGGCACACACCGCCGAATGATGTCATCCGGACCTCTCTTAAAGAGGAGAGGCTCGTTCCAATAGTATTCCCGGACGTCCTTAAAGAACTTCTTCCTTTGTGCGTAGGATAGTCCGGGCGGTGTCTCCTGGCAAACCAAGTAGTTAACAAAATCAGCAAACCACGGTTCGTTACCTTTGGAGATCACGTTGATGCACTCCTCTATGATGTGTAAGTGTTCGTCTGGAAAGGAGTCATCAATGGGTAGATGGTCGTCCCCTAGGTGTGTTAGACGACTCAAATGATCCGCAACAGAATTTTTTGAACCTTTCTTGTCGCGGATCTCAAGATCGAATTCTTGTAGGAGAAGAATCCATCTAATCAGCCTTGGCTTCGCATCTTTCTTCGCAAGGAGGTACCGGATCGCAGCATGATCCGTGTAGACAATCACCTTTGCACCTACAAGATAAGAGCGAAACTTGTCAATAGCGTAGACAATGGCTAGAAATTCTTTCTCGGTAGTGGCGTAGTTGAGCTGCGCTTCATCTAGCGTCTTGCTAGCATAGTATATGGCATGGGTTCGCCCTTCCTTTCGTTGCCCAAGAACAGCTCCAATAGCTACGTCACTAGCATCGCACATAATCTCAAAGGGGAGAGTCCAATCCGGAGGTTGGATAATAGGTGCTGAAATTAGAGCTTGCCGAATGGTGTTAAACGCATCTAAACATTCCTGCGAAAACTCAAAAACCGCATCCTTCATCAATAGATTAGTGAGAGGTTGTGATATCTTAGAAAAGTCTTTAATGAAACGTCTATAAAATCCAGCATGTCCTAGGAAACTTCTTATCCCTTTCACCGAAATTGGGGAGGAAGTTTCTCTATGGTCTCTATCTTAGCCTTGTCTACCTCTATCCCTCTACTAGAGACTAAGTGACCTAATACAATTCCTTCCTTAACCATGAATTGACACTTCTCCCAATTAAGAACTAGGTTAGTGTCTTCACACCTTTGTAAAACAAGAGAAAGGTTAGAAAGGCAATCGTTAAAAGAGGAACCGTATACGGAGAAGTCGTCCATGAAGACTTCCATGATTTCCTCTACGTATTCGGAGAAGATGGCCATCATGCACCGTTGAAAGGTGGCTGGGGCGTTGCAAAGCCCGAACGGCATTCTCCTATAGGCGAACGTACCCCAAGGGCACGTGAATGTGGTCTTCTCTTGATCATCCGGATGTAGCGGAATCTGAAAGAAACCACTATAACCGTCAAGGTAGCAAAAATGTGAATGTTGTGCTAACCTTTCAAGCATTTGATCGATGAATGGCAATGGAAAGTGATCCTTCCGCGTTGCGTTGTTGAGCTTGAGGTAGTCTATGCACATTCGCCATCCAGTCACGGTTCGGGTAGGAATGAGTTCGTTGTTCTTGTTGGTGATGACCGTCATTCCTCCCTTCTTCGGAACTACTTGAACTGGACTCACCCACTTCCTATCGGAGATAGGATAGATGATACCTGCGTCAAGAAGTTTAAGAATTTCCTTCTTGACAACCTCCTTCATGGTCGGATTCAACCGCCTTTGAGGTTGTCTTGAAGTTCTAAAGTCCTCCTCCATTAGTATCTTATGCATGCATAGGGAGGGTTTAATTCCTACTAAGTCCTCAATGGTATAGCCTATGGCTTTCCTATGTTTCTTAAGGACAATCATGAGCTGTTCATGTTCATATATGCTTAATTCGGAGCTAACAATAACCGGAAAGGTAGAATTAGATCCAAGAAAAGCGTACCTTAGATGAGTAGGGAGCGGTTTGAGTTCCATCACTTTCGGGGCTTCCAATGATCCTTGAGGAGCATCCGACGTTTCCTTAGAAGTTTCTAAGGGTGTTGAGTGAGTTGGAGAGGAATCAAAAGAAGTTGAAGAAGTATGCCGATCACCCCCTTCCACGGTCAGAATTACGGGCTCTCCATATGTTCCACGGCCGTGTAATCCACTGGAATGGAGGTCGATTTTGGTTGTGAAATCCACGGTCGTGGAATAAGGGTATGACCGTGGATTCTAACATTCTCAGCCTCATCGTGGAGTTTCTCAAACTCCACTTCATGCATCTCTTCTTGTGCTTCTAAGGCTTCAATTTCCTCTTTGCACTCTCCTCCTTCCCCTACATCTGTTAGACTCATGGTAATGACTTTTTGTAAAGGATAGTTAAAGAGAATCGCACTAACCTCTTCCCTAGATAAACCTTCTTCATCTTGGATATCGTAACTATCCTCGTCGAAGATCGGTTCCTTCACTAGAGTGGAAAGAACGAACTCTACTTTCTCTTCTCCAATGTCAAAAGCGAGTCTTCCATTCTTGCAATCGACCATGCAGCCGGAAGTTGCAAGAAACGGTCTTCCGAGTATGATCGGGACCGGACTATCTGCAGGAATGTCAAGCACGACAAAATCAATGGGAACAAAGAATTTACCTAGCTTGACGGGGACGTCTTCTACAATACCGACGGGGCGAGTGATGGATCGATCCGCCATGTATAACGTCATCTTCACCGGTTTAGGGTCGCCTAAACCGATCTTCCTGCACAATGCAAGTGGTATGATGCTCACACTTGCTCCTAAGTCACATAAAGCGTCTTATGTGACATCTCCCACTCCAATGGGAATGCAAAATGACCCCGGATCCTTCAACTTTGGGGGCATTTTCTCCTTCATGGTCTTGATGAGATCCGAAGAATCCGAACTCATCTTGACCTCACCAAAATCTTCTAGCTTCCTCTTGTTGGAGAGGAGCTCCTTCAAGAACTTGCCATAAGCCGGCATACCTACAATAGCATCAATGAAGGGTATATTAATATGCAGCTTACTCATGAGTTCTATGAACTTACCGAATTGTTTGTCTAGGCGCGCTCGCGCTCTAGATTGAGGAAATGGTAGGGGAGGTTTGTAAGCTGGAGGAGGAACATAGACATCTTCCTTCTCCTTCCCTTTTTCTTTTTCCTTCTCTACGGGGACTTCAACGAATGTAGGCTGTGGATCGGTAGTAGTCACTCCGCTCCTAGTTGTAATCGCCATCACCCTTCCCTTAGGGTTGTCCTCCGTCTTTCCTGGAAGTTTCCCTTGATTTCTAGGAACTTCCTCCGCGTGGTTGAACATTTGGTTTTCCAAAACTTTTTGAGCTTTGTCAACCTTAGAAACTTGATCATCAACCTTGATGAGGCGGTTCTCCAACCCTTGAAGCTTTCCCAAAATTGTTTCCAACATGGGATCGGGCTTCTCCTTTCCCGTATTGTTTCCTCCATTAGATGATTGCCCCTGGCTTTTCAAAGGAGTAGAGGAAGAGGAAGGTGGAGTTAGTGAATTAGAATTGGAAGGATATGAGTTACCGGAATTTTGTTGATTGGAGCGCCAATTGTTGTTGTATGAACCCCTATTGTTGTTCCAATTGTTGTTCCGGTTGTTGTTGTTTCCATTCCAATTGTTATTCCGGTTGTTGTTCCGGTTATTGTTGTTGTTGTTGCGGTTGGTGTTATCACCGCCATTGTTGTTGCCCAAATAGCCAACATCCTTCTCTTGTTGCTTTGGGAAGTTGGTCTTGATAGCCTCTTTCAACTCTTTGATCTCATTGTTGAGGGAGAAGATCTGATTTTGAGCTTCATGTGTGAGCTTTGCTCCTTGCTCCACACGATTTCCCTCCACTTTCCGGTGGGAATACTTCTCTATGACTCTTGCTTGCTTCTCGATGAAGTCCCAAGCGTCATCTTCTCTCATGTCCATGAACGTTCCACATAAGAGGGATTGGAGGTTGAATTGCGTTCCCGCATCCAGCCCCTTGTAATAGATCTCTAGCAAGGCAAGCTTGGATATGCCATGATGAGGGCAATCCAAGAGCAAGTCCTGAAACCTTTCCCAAGATTGAAACAAACTTTCGTTAGGTCTCATGGAAAAAGCATTAATCTTACCTCTAAGTTCCGCCGTTTTGGAGGGCGGAAAGAATTTGGTGAGGAACTCCGCGGAAAGGTCTTCCCACGTATCTAGTTTCCCACTAGGAAGAGCTTGATACCAAGATAACGCTTTCCCCTTCAAGGAGAAGAAGAAAGGCTTGAGCTTGTAGCTGTTGGTGGTAGCACTCTTCGGTCTCATCGTCTCCATCATACACTCAAAGTTTTGCAAGTGTTGGTGTGGAGATTCAGCGCTTGTCCCGCCAAATTGATTTTGGCGAACAAGAGTAATAACTTGAGGGTTAAAGTTAAACCCTTGCACGTCTTCAGCATCAAAATTCACACCCAAGCGGCGTGGTTGTTGCGTTGGATCCATCCGCTGGCCAAGAGTTCTTGGCTCATTATCCACACATTCGATC
This sequence comes from Fagopyrum homotropicum, assembly GCA_033239125.1. Classification (NCBI taxonomy): domain Eukaryota; kingdom Viridiplantae; phylum Streptophyta; class Magnoliopsida; order Caryophyllales; family Polygonaceae; genus Fagopyrum; species Fagopyrum homotropicum. The sequence continues at coordinate 70,911,692 of BSWB01000008.1, forward strand.
CTCACATTCCTAGGCGGAATGCGGCGATTAGCAGCTCCTTGTGGATGGAAAGGATTTACATTGATCGTAGGATCAATCTCCTCCAGTGGAGGCATGGAAGAATCACTATCATCAGCGGATGAGTGACTTTTTCTTCTAGACCTTGATGCTTTCCTTGAGGATTTCTTGCTTCCCTTATTCTTAAGGTCGCTCATCTCTACCCTCATCTGGAAGATCATGTCTTGTAGACTGTTAACTTGAGATTGATGACGATCCATCTCATCCTGGCGGAGGTTCTCATTCCATTGGAGTTGAGCTTCCTTCTCTACCAACTCATAGCTGCTTCCATCCATTGGAAAATCTGAAAACTCAAAAACTCATACCAAAAGATTAAAAGAAAAACAAAAGCTCCCAAGCTTGACAACCAATAACCGAATTCGGCCTAAATCAAATCCCCGGCAACGGCGCCAAAAACTTGTTCGCCCCTAAAGGTGTGTGCAAATAAGCTTTAAATTTATAAAACTAGAATCAAGCAGCGAACCCGCAGTGTACGGATCGACGTAGCTAAGCAAGAATTCCAGAGTATCGAACACAAGGATTTGGGTGGGAACAAATTCGATTGCAGATTATCAAGTGAGTAAATATGAGAGTTTTGCAAATATTGGGAAAACAACAATCCTAAAGATCCAAGTATCTAGCTGTGGCAATCGATTCAAGATATACTTAATGATATAAAGACAGAGTTGAGATATGCAAAGGTATACTAATGTAAGGTAATCGTACGGTGAAGTTCCAAAAACCTTATGTAACTCACCTACAAGGCACTCTCTATACAGGTTGTTGAGGCTCAATATAGAAAGATTCTAAAGGCAAGAATTTATGTCAAATACCCAAACTTGTAACCCAAGGATCAAGACTAACTAAACCGATTGAGGTTATGACACTCACAATCGAGGTAGAGGTTGTTGAGGCTTCACTACCACCTAGAAAAGACAAGTCTAAACTAAGTTAAAGCAAATCTTTAACTTTGGATTAAAGTAAAAGCAAGTTCGTGGACTTAAGGGAAATCACGGTTAGTTCTTGAGGTTCCACGGCCGTGGACTCAAGAACAGGCCGTAATTTAGGGTTCGTCGGCGATTCTCTCTAACTCTCAGGGTCTAATCTGTTGGCGATCGATCTATCATCATCTAAGCCACAACTATCAACCCTTCACCTTAGAATTGTTAAGGGTTTTTAGCCAATAACAGTCATGTTGATATCAATTCAAGAATTAAAAGATAGAAAGATGAAAACTTTCAAGAACTTTCAATAATCTTCAAACCAATCTCAAAGTCACAAAGAGAACAAGTATTGTCAAAGGATTCAAAGTAAAACAAACAATCACAACCTTAGGAAAGAAGGGAAAACGGGATGTCAATCCGTTTTCCAACTCAAACCTAAACAAGAAGAGAGATCTCCTTGCAAAATCTTCAAAAAGCTTCGATCTTCCGCCAATCCGAAGATCTCAACAGCAATCTCCACCAAAAGTGCGAGATTAGGGTAATTCCCAGATGCGAACTTCAATCTCCAATGAGATGATCAATACTTCCAAGCAAAGGCCAAACGGCGTTGAGATTCCCTAAACAGAGATGAACGATCCTAAGCATCGATAAAAATGAGGGTAAGCGGGGTTGACGGATTCTTGCTTCGTCCGTCTTTTTATAGGGCAAGATAAAATATCGGCCCGGCCCAATCTTCAAAAGATCGTGGCTTCAAAGTGTGGCGAAAAGATTCGCCAAGATCACGGTCGTGGAAGTTTTCACGACCGTAATTTAGGGCGTGGATTAGGTCACGGTTTGTACCATGTATCCCACGGCCGTAATAGTTACTGGAATGCATCACGCCTCTCTTGCAAGGTTCCACGGCCGTGGAACTGAACGTGGTTCGTAGTACGGCCGTATTTTAGAGCGTGGTTTAGGGCAAGAACGTGATTCTTTCCTAGCCTCGTGCATTCCTCAAGCTAAAACTCCAATTTGCTTCCTAAGAATGTCCTCAATCCATGGACATATCAAATCAACTCTCCTTTTCTCGATTCCGTTCGGAAATAGCTCCAAATCACCTATAATCAACATAGAACTAGTGTAGACATCCATATCGACAATATAGGTAATACTAGCTCACATATGCAGCAAAGTTCAATCAAAGACTATCAATATGAATCAAATACGTTTAGAAAACGTGCCTAAAATACGTAGCTATAGGAGTTGTTCTTGGGCAAAAGAAGGAAGGACGAACCCACGCTATCTACTACGCTAGCAAGATGCTAGATGAAGCGCAGCTCAACTACGCCACTACAGAAAAAGAATTCTTAGCAATTGTATATGCAATTGACAAATTTCGCTCTTATCTTGTAGCTGCAAAGGTGATTGTATACACGGATCATGCTGCGATCCGGTATCTACTTGCAAAGAAGGATGCGAAGCCAAGGCTAATTAGATGGATTCTTCTCCTACAAGAATTCGATCTAGAGATCCGCGACAAGAAGGGTTCGGAAAATTCTGTTGCGGATTATTTGAGTCGTCTAACACATCTAGAGGACGACCATCTACCTATAGATGACTCCTTTCCGGACGAACATTTACATATCATAGAGGAGTGCATCGACGTGATCACCAAAGGTAACGAACCATGATTTGCTGATTTTGTTAACTATTTGATTTGTCACGAATTACCACCCGGATTATCCTACGCACAAAGAAAGAAATTCTTTAAGGATGTTCGGGAATACTTTTAGAATGAACCTCTCCTCTTTAGGAGAGGTCTGGACGGCATTATTCGGCGATGTGTGCCGGAAGATGAGATGCAAAGTGTCATCAGGCATTGTCATTCACTACCTTGTGGAGGACACGCTAGTTCGAACAAGACTAGCGCTAAGGTATTGCAATCTGGATTCTTTTGGCCTACTCTATTTAAAGATGTGCAAACCTTTGTTTCCTGCTGCGATGCTTGTCAAAGAACAGGGAATATATCTAGGAGGAATGAGATGCCTCTTAACAACATCCAAGAGGTGGAGATCTTTGACGTTTGGGGATTAGACTTCATGGGACCTTTCCCATCATCTTGTGGAAACCAATACATACTTTTAGCGGTTGATTATGTTTCGAGATGGGTTGAAGCAATTGCCTCTCCCACCAATGATGCCATGGTAGTGGTTAAGTTCTTTAACAAGACCATCTTCCCACGATTTGGGACACCACGGACTCTCATTAGTGATGGAGGTTCTCACTTTATTGCCCGACGCTTTGAAGCTCTTTTAGCAAAGTATGGGGTGACTCACAAGATCACCACCCCTTATCATCCACAAACTAGTGGACAAGTGGAGATCTCAAACCGGGAGATCAAAGGAATCCTAGAGAAGACGGTTTCAAGGACAAGGAAGGATTGGTCTTTGAAGCTAGATGACGCATTATGGGCGTACCGGACTGCATATAAGACTCCCATCGGAAGAACGCCATACAACCTTGTGTATGGGAAGTCTTGTCACTTACCGGTAGAGTTGGAGCACAAGGCGTATTGGGCAATAAAGTGGTTGAACTTCAGCATGAAGGAAGCGGGAGAGAAGTTTCTCTTGGACCTCAATGAGCTTAAAGAATTTCGCTTGAACGCCTACGAAAACGCCAAGATCTATAAAGAAAGAGCGAAGCGTTGGCATGATAAGCATATCATCCCAAAGGACCTCAAAGAAGGAGATCAAGTTCTCCTCTTCAATTCAAGGCTTCATCTCTTTCCAAGTAAGCTTAAATCTCGTTGGACTGGACCTTTTCTAATTAAACGTGTTTTTCCCCATGATGCAGTTGAAGTATGGGGTGAAAAGGGCGGAAGCTTTAAGGTGAACGGTCAACAACTCAAGAAGGATACACCGGAACTCCAAGCTGAAGAGTTCGCGCCCACCGCACTCGAATAAGTGCAAATATGGTCTAGCTACGGACCTTAAACAAAGCGCTTCTTGGGAGGCAACCCAAGGTATTGCACTTACATTTTTGTTTTTGATTCATAACTTAGAGTAGTTTAGACGTTTTTGTTTTGTTTTGCCTTCGATACCTTCCGATATGTTCATGTTTTTGGATGTAGGATCAGTGGAAAAGGAAAAGAGAAGAAAAGGTTGAAGAAAATTGACGAAACTTGGACTTTGGCACATTACAGAGAGTTCCACGGTCAAAACCACGGTCGTGACAGCTACAGTGACCGTAATTTGCAAAAGCCTGAGAAAATCACCAAAACCACGGTTCCGTACAAAACCACGGCCGTGGAAACCCCCAATAGACCGTGATTTTCAAAAATTTTTACGGCCACTATAAAAACCACGTTTCTTCACAAAACACACAAAAAATTCCAATTCCACGCCCTATTTCGCCGATTGCCTTCCCCCTCTCTCAAATTCTCGTTCGTTAATCGTTTTTAACAATACTTTGACCAAAGTTGAAGCAATTTCCGTCACCTACAAGATCCAAGCAACGATTCGAGCGGCGAATCACTGGAGAAGACAGAATTCGGATTTCAAAACCCGAAAACCTAGGTTTTTCATTCCTTCTTTCTCTTTGTCGATTCGGCTTCGTTTTTGCTAGAATTTTTAGGAGAACTGATTGGAATTGGACTGAAATTAGTCTAGGGCTACTTGCTGTTGAGTTTGGTGTGAATCTGTTGAGTTTTGAGAATTTGCGTAACGAATCACGGTCTTTAGGTATTCCACGGCCGTGGAACCTGAAGAACAGACCGTGGTTTCTAACAGAAATGGATCTCGTAAGGAGAATGTCTCAGAGAAACAAAAACACGAAAGGCAATACTTCTTCCTCTTCTAGAGCACCACCTGCTGAGCCCCATCACCCCCATCACCACCATCACCACCTTCCCCTAGGATCCCTACTATCCATGAGGATTACCTCGATGCTTTAGAGAGGATCCATAAGTGAGTTGTCATAGGACCTAGGTATCTACTACTTGAGGAGTTAGAGCCTTTGCATGTGGTAGGGGATCACACTTGGCTACTAGACAGAGCCGGATTGGTCATCTTCTCCGCTATTCGAGAAGATGCATATGAGGAGATTACTAGGGAGTTCGTGGTCTCGTTTGAGCATAGCCACGTTGACAGGACCGTTTCTTTCCGGCTGATGGAGAGAAACTATGAGTTTTCTATTAGAGAGTTTGGAGCCTTCTTTGGGTTCCATGAGACCTTCAATGGTCGATTCCCGAGTGGCGTGTATGCCAAGGATTTCTGGGAGGAGATAGCTATGATATATGCCAGCGAGGACCGCTGGCAACCTGCTGATACCAAGGCTAGGTTGATCTATCACCTAGCCTTGAAGATTGCCCATAGAGTACTTTCTGAGTGTCTCTTCCCTAGGACGGAGACACCTCAGAAGATCAAGACGGATGAGTTGTTTTTGCTTTACTGTATGACGGATGAGTTGTTTTTGCTTTACTGTATGCTGTACGGTAGGCAAGCTGATTGTGCCACCCTCTTAGCTTCTACTATGAGCAAGCTAAAGAACAAGAGGGCCGACAACATTGGAAACGGTGGGATGGTCACCCACCTTGCTAGGCAGTTAGGGATAGACTTCTCCGCGTGCACCCGCATTGCAGCTAGATCTCTAGGACTTCAGAGCCTCATGACTTGAGGCATTATCTTCCCTAGACATAGAGGTCCACCTACAGCTGCCATGCCTTGGGAGAGTAGGACAGGTAGAGGGATTGCATGGCTTCCTGAGTATTCCATTATGGCTGGATGCCATAACTGGAAGGAGACATTCGCTGCTATGCATGCGAATAGACTAGTAGCACCGCCCTACATTCCCCCTGAGCCACCAGTTGTAGAGGAGGAGGAGATGAGAGGGGATGACGAGTTTGAGGGAGGAGGAGATGATCATGATTTTGGTACCTTTCCGGATCATCCGGACGCAGTTCCTGACCCTCCTAGACACTCTCCCCGCCCCGCTAGAGCTTCTGGCTCTTCCTCTCGCCGTGCTAGTGTGAGCGAGAGACCTACATGGATGGCAGACTCTCCTTCATGGTATAGCACTCAGCCGGAGTGGATGGGAGCTCCACCACCTAGGCATGCCCAGCCACCACCCGCACCAGCACCGTTAGACGCACCGGCATGGTACAGCCAGCCGCCCGGATGGTATGAGCAGCTACCGGAGTGGGCCACCGACCTTTCCAGCAGGGTCGGAGCCTTGGAGATCCGTGCAGATGCTAGGGATGCACGAGCCGCCGATCATGACCGCATGATGAGAGATATTTACCGCCAGCAGTTTGGGCGGAACTTTGATCCCGGTTTCTTCCCGTTTCCACTTTCACCGGCACCTCAGTGAGGATGATTGATGATCACCCGTTCTAGCCACTCCACCACCGTCTTGTGAGTTCATTTTCTTTCTTTCTTTTCTTTATTTTCTTTTTGAACATTAGGGACAATGTTTGTTCCAAGTATAGGGTGGGGTGTGACTAATCGTTTGTAATAACTCTTACTCACTTTGTATGCTTTGATCGAGAACACTTGCATGTTTGATTCCATTGTTACACGTTTCATTATCGCATTGCATGAAAAAGCTTTTGAAAAAACCCATAAAAATCGAAAAATTTGGAAAATTTTGTGCTTCTAAGGATAGAGATGACTTCTATGATAATCACTACTTGTGAATTGAGTTTTGAGGACAATCGCATGCTTAAACAAATAGTGAATTGAAAAGAAATTGAATGAGTTGATTATTCCTCTTTTGCAAGTTTCATAATGTGAAGAATGTTACCTAAATCATATTGAGAAATCAAAGTTGAAATCACATGATAAGTTCTTATACTTCTTGTTGAAATGATTAAGGCAATTCGATTTTCTTTCTTCTTTCTTTGATCATTTAGCCCCTCAATGAAATAATGGCCTCCTTTACCTATCCGGAAATTTGGAGGAGTTGAAATTTGGCATGTTTGATGTGGGAGGGCCATGAAAGCAAAATTTTGCATTCAAAGAATAGAAAGAACTTATAGGTTTGGGGAAGTCAATCATGACGATGAGTAACTCGGCACCATTCACATAGCCGGGTGTTTGTGTCTTGCCAAAGTCGGATTGAGCGATATTCCTAGCGGATTATGGTATGTGCATCAAGGGTTTGAGGCATCTCGCAAAATTGAGAAACGCCAATCTCCTAGGCTTCGGTTTTTGTGCACCTCTGTCCATAACTCCAAAAGTAAAGTCGAAAAATGAATTGAAAAGAAGAGAGCGAAGCTCTAAGTTGAAAGTGTTGCAAAACCGCAAGAGAAAAAGAAAAGAGTTAGTTATCCACTTTCCCGGATTCATGCACCACATTCCTTAAAGTTTCCCCTCCCCCTTTTCGCATTCTAGACCTTGTTTGAAAGTCCTTAAGATCAAGAGAATGATATGTGACTTGGTGATATAAATTGAAGTTTCTTATGATTGATTTTCATAATGTTTGAAGGTTGTGATGTTTACATGGAAGTTTGATCAATTCATGAGTTTTCTTTACTCTTTACTCTTTGATTATGTTTATGAGAGTTGTTCGCCCGAAAAGTGTGTGCGTCAAAGTCTTAAATTTATATCTAGAACTCAAAGCAAAGCGAACCCGCAGTGTATGGATCAGTTGTAGTGAGGTAAGAATTCCAGAGTCGAACTCAGGGATTTGGTGAGAGTAAATTCAATTTCAATTATCTAGCGACAATGCAAAAAGCTTTTGTGATCAATTAAGGGTAAAATAATTCCAAGGATTCAAGTATCCGATTTCGGCTTTCGATTCAAGACACTTCTATAGATATAAGGACAAAGTTTATATTGCCAAAATTATGTGTTCAAAGGTAGGTATCGTACGGTGAAGTTCCGAAACCTATATATCTAATCTAAAGGTTCTCTCTATAAGGGTTGTTGAGGCTACAATATAGAAAGATCTAAAGATAAGAATTATGTTCAAACTAACCATCTAAAACTCCAGGATATGACTCTCCAAAGTAAGAATAGAAAGCACACTTAAAATCTTAATAAAGGATGCTGAGTCTCTCTATTACCCATATCTTGAAATTTTAATCTATTAAATGTAGAATCAAGTTTGAAGTCTCTTCACACACTCAAATAGAGGTAAAAAGGTTAAACAAGATTGGGATTTAGGCAAGGAATAGTTTTGGTTAAAGATTAATTCAATTAAAGTTTGTCAGAAGAATAAATCGTGCTGTTCATCATTAAATCGGCCGATTTACTCAAGAACAGCCCGATTTTCCTTTTATCACAAAACTAAAATCTAAACTCTCAGGGTCCAAATGTTTGAATGAGTTCAGTCTATCATCATCTAAGCCTTAATCATCAACTATTCTCCCCAGAATCACAATGGTTTTAGCCAACCATTTTCAAAATCGAATCAAATTAAAGATTGAGTGAAATATTGCAAATAAACCCGAATTTTGAATAAAAATTCAATAACCTTCAAATCTGTAAACAATTCTCGAAACCGATCAATGTATCTCTTAAGTAACTCAAATTCGTGTTCAAAAACCACAAAGATTTCAATAGAACAAGAAATCTCACAAATAATGATCAAGATTGACTTTCCGGCTAGAGTCCTTCAATCCTTCTCCAAGAATCCTTAATCTCTCTCAAACGTGTAAAGATTTCCCGCTGCGGCCCCCTCGATTTCGTTCCCAGGGTTCCCAACTATAGTTTCTTGCTAGTGGGCCGTTTGGCAAAACCCTTCTCCAGCCCAAAAGAATTGGGCTTTGTGTCGTCTTTATCATTTGGCCAAAAAACAAAGAAAATCAACTTAGTCGATTTATACACAAAACCGTTCGATTTCTAAAGAAGAAAATCGTCCGATTTATATTTGTAATGGCCCGATTTTCTTCAACATAAAGTGCTCTTCTTTTGGCTCGTCTTCTTTCTCTCTTTTTTGCTCCTTCTTTGTAACTCCTTATCTCTTTGTGATCCCTCTAAGACTTCTTTAGCTTCCATAATGACCTTGGATGCTCCTTGCTCCACTTTTGCTTTCAATTCCACTCTATTTACCTACAATTCATCAAAAACTCGTGTAGACCTCTATTTCCGACATTTTGTTGAATAGAACATAAAAGGTACACAAAGTCTCTCTAAATGCAAGGTAAAATAAGGTAATCATCTACAATATGCACGAATATAATGGTATATAATTCATGTCATCAAAATACCCCATACTTGCCCCTTGCTTGTCCCTAAGCAAGACTCAAATTTAGAATACAAGATGTCATGGATTATATATGTATGAAAACTCAAAAACTTTTCTTTTGATAGTGCTTCTTCTTATTGGATCACCCTCAAAGTGATATTTCAAGGCATAGGAAGGCAAAGTATGTATCAATGAAAACTATAAGATGAACTAACTCTCTTTTCCTTCTTGAAAACACAAATGAAGGACATGATAAAGATGTAGAGGTAATTAAAGTCAAACAAATCTAAGCCATGAAGCCTTAAACACATGCATAAAAGTCTCAAGGTCTTCTAATCAAAGGAAGGTCTAAGAAACGTATTAGGGGAAGGAATTCTTTTAGGCAATTGTGGTGCTAATCCGGGAAAGAGGAACAACATAATACCTTCAAAAATTTACTTCACCGCACATGCTTTGCATGTAGAAAGCTTTGCTTTCTTTATACTTTACTTTTTGAGAGTATGGACAGCGGTGCACAAAAACCGAAGCCTAGGAGATCGGCGTTTCTCAATTTCGAGATGCCTCAAACCCTTGATGCACATACCATATCCCGTTAGGACTAGTCATTCAATCGGACTTTGACAAGACACAAACACCCGGCTATGTGAATGGTGCCGAGTTACTCATCCTCATGTTCAATGTCCCCAAACTTATGAATTGCTACACTTTCATTTAACACATTTTCTTTGGCCCTCCCACATCAAACATGCCTTTTTTCTATCATTTATCCTAAATCCCGGATGGTAAAGGAGGGTCACATATTTCATTGAGGGGCTAGCATGATCAAGATATGAGAAGAGAAAAGAAGTGAATTGCCTTAGTCATCCTTATATGATGTAAAAGAACTTGAAATATAGCTTCGACTATTATTTCATTCTCTTATCAAAACATCTAAATCATATAATTTATTCATTTGTTCAAGTAACAAAAGTAAGCTCATTCATGCTATGATTAACATCTCAACACAACTAAGTCATCTTTTTGCCTATCCATATACACAATTCTCATCATAGAGGTCATTTCCATCATAAGAAGCACAAAAAAATTTTTGAAAAACCTTTGAAAAGAGTCATAATATCTGAAAAAGATCATGCAAATGCAATTTTCAAAGTGGAAAGCAAGTAGTGCAAGAGTTATTACAAGCCAAATCATCAAGAGTAGTGTAGAGTGCATAAAGTGCTAACATGAAATAAAAGGTATTGTAAGTACCCCCACCCCATACTTAACATCCACATTGTCCCCAATGTGAAAATCAAGCATAAGATAGAAAAAAATACTTACAATGTAAAAGAAGTGGAAGCTCAATCCTCGGTCGGTGGTGGATGTGGAGGGTACATCGGTGCACTAGGATCGTAGAAATGGCCGAACTGATGGTAGTATAAGTCTCTCATCTGGCCGTCGTAGGAAGAGTGCCTAGCGTCCGTCTCCTGCCTGTACTCCCTGAACTGAGTGTTCAAGGTGTCATAGTCGGTGTGGAGAGCGCGATAGTCGGAGCGGAGGCTCTAGAAGCTAGAGACTAAGTCTCTAAAGTGGCGGGGAAGTCGACGTCCTCGTCCATGGCTCGGGGCATGTGCATAGGAGTGGCGAGGTGGCTGGATGTCATCCTCTGTCTCCTCGTCACCTCTACTAGTCCTGCTAGGTCCTCCACCATGAGTGTCGGTGTCCATGGCATCCGTGGCGTGACCACTGTGAGTGTCACTCTCGAACTCGAGCATGGTCTCCTGGCCTCCATCCTCATCATCCTCCTCATCCTCAGTGTCACCTGCATCATCATCATAGTAAATAGGAGGAGATAACTCCTCAAGCATCAACTCGAATATCTCCTTCCAGTTCCTCTTGCTCCGAATAGTGTACTCGGACTTCCAAATGATCTCGGATGGCTTCTTCTTTGGATCCTTGTGCCATGGCATGGGCACATGAAGGGTTCCTCTCCCTCGAGGAATCAAAACCTGTCAAATAACCAACCGCTGTGAACCTAAAGGTAGGGCACTCTCAGCTAGAGTGCATCCTGAGAAGTCTAACTCCAATGCCTTTGCCACATGAGTGACAAGGCCTCCAGCGCAAATGTCACCCTTAGCTTTGTTGGCTATCTTTCCTAGATAGTCAGCAAGCATGGAGGTGATGTCGGGGATGGTGGTGGATGTCATACAGTATAGGATAAAAAGCTCATCAGCCTTGAGCTTCTGTGGAGTCTATGTCCGTGCGAATAGGCTCTCACTAAGGATCCTATGTACTACCTTAAAGGAGATGTTGTACATGCTAGTCTCCTTAGAGTTCCCGGGTCTCCACTTATCTCCTCCATATTCGCCAACCAAAATAGACTCCCAAAAGGCACTAGCACTAACACCTCTCGCAAAAGTGTCTGCATCAAAATGTGAAAAGCCAAACAAATCTCCAAAAGTATCAATAGACATAGCATGATATTGGTTCATTAGGCGGAATGTGACCGTCCTCTCTCTAGGGTCATGCTCAAATGTACTAAGGAACTCTAGGGTGATCTCGGTATATGCATCCTCCCTAATCATAGCAAACTGTCTCAGCCCAACTCTATCAAGCATCATATCTACATCCTCTCGAACAAACAAGGAATCTAGGTCATCTAGTACAATGTATCGAGGAGGGGTGAATGGGCGATCTAAGATACGTTCGTATCTTTTCTTGTGTTTGGATAGAGGAGGGGGGAGCTTTGGAATGTTTTGAGAGGGTGGTGGAGGTGGGGGAGGGGCTCTGGAAGAAGATCCTTTCTTCTTCCCCGTATTTCTAGTTATTCTCTTCAGAATATCCATTTCTGCAGCAAAAAATCGACCTGTTCTTCACTCAAATCGGCCGATTTTTCTGGGTAAGGTCGATTTTTATCTCGATTTCAACGATTCTCACAATTCTATAAAGTTCTGACTAAGCTATCACAACACACAGTTTCTTATAATGATTCCTAAGCAAAACCCTCAATCAATCTCAGTAGACAAACACTTTCTAAGCAAGATTCAATTTCGAATTAGAAACTTAGGTTTTGGAATGAAAAACCTGAATTCCGTATGGGAGAGTCGATTGCCGTGCTTGTTGTTGCTAGATCCTTGTTCCTTGTTGAAAATGCTTCAGTTTGGAGTCAAAAATTGTGTAAAACGATGAAGGAATGAGGATTGTAGGGTATGGGCGATTTTCGGAGTTCTTGAGAGAGAGAAATCGAGAGTGGAAGGGTTTGGAATGAGGGAATCGAGTGTTTAAGTCTTTATATAGGCTCGAGAAATTGTGAAGAAAATCGGGCGATTTTCTGGGTCGATTTAATCGTCGGGGCGATTTTTTTTACATTTTCTCTGAACACATGAAAAATCGGACGATTTTTCTCTGTAGGTCGATCTGGTGGGTCGATTTATCTTTCTGTTGTCAAAAATCGACCTGCTCTGTTCCTGAATCGAATGATTAACTTAATGTAACTCGATTTCCTTCCTTGTTCTTCTTGGAATTTGAAGATTGAACTGATTTATGCTCCCTTTCTCCATGGATCTCTCAATTTGGACCTAATTTCCTGCGATTAATGACACGACAAACCAAGAGTGCATCGAGGAACAAATAAAAAGCAAAAACAAAGAAACAAAGCAACTAATCTATTCTAACTAAGTGATGAAAGGAGGGAAAAACTATACTATCATGGGTTGCCTCCCAAGAAGCGCTTGATTTATCGTCTTTAGCTGGACGGTGTATGGTTTGTGTTCACTGGAGGAGGATAGGGGCTATCTCCTCGACCGGAGCTTCCGGTGTGTATTTCTTCAATCGTTGGCCATTAATCTTGAAACTTCCGCTTTGTTCACCCCATACTTCAACTGCACCATGGGGAAAATTCGTTTAATTACATAAGGTCCTGTCCAACGGGATTTAAGCTTACCTGGAAACAGACGAAGCCTCGAGTTGAATAGAAGGACTTGATCTCCCTCTTTCAGATCCTTTGGAATGATATGCTTATCATGCCAACGCTTTGTCCGTTCCTTGTAGATCTTTGCGTTTTCATATGCATTTAGCCGGATCTCATCCAGCTCTTTGATGTCTAAGAGCCGCTTCTCTCCGGCTTCTTTCATGTCAAAGTTGAGCCACTTGATAGCCCAATATGTTTTATGCTCTAGCTCTACAGGAAGATGACAAGATTTACCATAGACAAGATTATATGGAGTCGTACCTATTGGTGTCTTGAAGGTTGTCCTGTACGCCCATAATGCATCATCAAGCTTCATTGACCAATCCTTCCTTGTTTTAGAGACAGTTTTCTCTAAAATTCCTTTGACCTCTCTATTGGAGATCTCAACTTGTCCGCTAGTTTGCGGATGGTATGGTGTAGCTATCTTATGGGTCACCCCATACTTAGCCAATAGAGTCTCAAATCGACGGGCTGTGAAATGCGTTCCTCCGTCACTAATGATGGTTCGGGGAGTTCCGAACCTTGGGAAGATCGTTCTATTGAAGAACTTCACCACTACCATTGCATCATTAGTAGGAGAAGCGATTGCCTCTACCCATCTTGAGACATAGTCTACGGCAAGAAGTATATATTGGTTTCCGCATGAAGATGGGAAAGGTCCTATAAAATCTACGCCCCATACATCGAAGATCTCTACTTCTTGTATGTTGTTGAGAGGCATCTCATTCCTCCTTGATATATTATCTGTCCTTTGACAAGTATCACAAGCAACAACAAACTTTTGCACATCTTTGAATAGTGTAGGCCAAAAGAAACCGGAACGGAGTACCTTAGCACAAGTCTTGTGGGAACTAGCATGTCCTCCACATGGAAGAGAATGGCAATGGCGGATGACACTATCCACCTCATCTTCTGGGATACATCGTCTGTATATGCCATCGGGACCTCTTTTGAATAGAAGAGGTTCGTTCCAATAGAAGTGCCGGACGTCCTTAAAGAACTTCTTCCTTTGTGCATATGAAAGTCCGGGGGGAATCTCCTGACAGACAAGGTAATTCACAATGTCAGCAAACCATGGATCATTACCTTTTGAAATGTGTTGAAGACACTCTTCAATCTCATGTAGTTGCTCGTCAGGGAATGAGTCGTCTATAGGGAGTTCATCCGTCTCGTCGGTGAGGTGTGGAAGACGACTTAGATGGTCGGCCACGGAGTTTTCCGACCCTTTCTTATCACGAATTTCCAAATCAAACTCTTGTAAGAGTAAGATCCATCTTAGAAGCCTTGGCTTCGCATCCTTCTTCGTGAATAAGTAGCGTATTGCCGAATGATCTGTATAGACAATCACTTTTGCACCTACAAGATAGGAACAAAACTTTTCAAAAGCGTAAACTACAGCTAAGAGTTCCTTTCCGTGGTGGCATAGTTGTATTGAGCCTCGTCTAGCGTTTTGCTAGCATAGTAGATGGCATGAGTGCGACCATCTTTCTTCTGTCCAAGAACGGCTCCTATAGCGACATCGCTTGCGTCGCACATAACCTCGAAAGGAAGAGTCCAATCGGGTGGTTGGATGATTGGCGCTGAAATCAAAGCTTCTTTGATCCTGCAAAAAGCATCTAAACAATCTTTCGAAAATTCGAAAGTTGCATCTTTTATCAAAAGATTAGTCAAAGGTTTTGAGATCTTAGAAAAATCCTTTATGAATCTCCTATAGAAGCCTGCATGTTCTAAGAAGCTTCTTATTCCTTTTACAGAAGAGGGAGGAGGTAACTTTTCAATAGTTTCTATCTTAGCTCTATCAACCTCTATTCCTCTTTGTGATATTAGATGACCTAACACAATCTCTTCGGTGACCATGAAATGACACTTTTCCCAGTTTAAGACTAAGTTAGTGTCCTCACATCTCTTAAGAACTAGTGAAAGGTTAGAGAGACAGTTATCAAAGGAAGAACCATATACCGAAAAGTCGTCCATGAAGACTTCCATGATATTCTCTACGTATTCGGAGAAGATTGCCATCATACACCTTTGGAAGGTGGCTGGAACGTTGCATAGACCGAATGGCATTCTTCTATAGGCAAACGTACCCCAAGGGCACGTGAAAGTCGTCTTCTCTTGATCATCCGGGTGAATGGGAATCTGAAAGAAACCGCTATATCCATCTAGATAACAAAAGTAAGAATGTTGGGCTAACCTTTCCAACATTTGATCAATAAAAGGAAGGGGAAAGTGGTCCTTCCTAGTGGCCACGTTCAGTTTACGGTAGTCGATGCACATTCGCCACCCTGTAACTATCCGTGTGGGAATAAGTTCGTTGTTTTTGTTGGCAACAACGGTAATGCCTCCTTTCTTTGGTACTACCTGTACTGGACTCACCCATTTGCTATCGGAAATAGGAAAGATGATACTTGCATCAAGTAGCTTAAGGATTTCTTTCTTCACAACCTCTTTCATGACCGGATTTAACCGTCTTTGAGGTTGGCGTGAAGGCTTGTAATCCTCTTCCATTAGAATTTTGTGCATACATAGGGAAGGTTTTATTCCTACTAAATCATCAATAGTATAACCTAATGCTCTCCTATGTTGTCTTAGAACATGCATAAGTTTCTCTAGTTCAGCATCATTCAATTTCGCATTAACTATGACCGGATATGTAGAATTAATGCCAAGAAATGCGTACCTTAAATGCGTGGGGAGTGGCTTCAATTCCAATGATGGAGGTGCCTTGATTGATGATGATTCATGACCTTCGGATGTTGTGGGAGAAGCCTCTGAAGGTGGGGGTGATGTATCATTAGAGTTGAGAACAACTGCGGTGAAGTTTGGAGAATCCAGTAAATTTCCCACTGGATCGACCTCCCCTGAAGTAAATCGGACGATCTGAGGCACGATTTTTCTTTCTGTTGTCGAAAATCGGGTTGCCTTTTCCAAAATCGGACGATTTAATTCATGCAGGTCGATTTTTTTCACAGTTTCCGAAGTTAATTCTAGTTCTTCAAATCTTGTTCCTGGTTCTTCCTCCATATCATCTAATGCTTTCACATCCTCATTGCAGTCATGTTCTACTCCTTCTTCCCTGATGCTCATACTAAGAACCTTTTGAAGAGGGTCTTTCATTAAGATTGAACTTACTATCTCTCTAGACTCTTCTTCATCAAAGATATCAAAGACATCGTCGCTCAAGGCTGGCTCCTTGATTAAGGAAGAGAGTATGAATTCTACCTTCTCTTCACCTATATTGAAAGACAGCTGGCCATTCTTGCAATCTACCATGCATCCGGATGTTGCAAGGAATGGTCTCCCAAGAATGATGGGAACCGGATAATCTGCAGGGATGTCAAGAACGACAAAATCTATAGGAATGCAAAACTTACCAAGTTTTACAAGAATGTCTTCTAGAATCCCTACTGGCTTAGTGGTGGAACGATCATCCATGTAGAGTGTGATCTTCACCGATCTAGGCTCTCCTAGACCAACTGCTTTGCATAGAGCAAGTGGTATGATACTCACACTCGCCCCAAGGTCGCAAAGTGCATCATAAGTAGCCTCTCCCAAAGTGATGGGTATGCAAAAGGATCCTGGATCATGAAGTTTAGGTGGCATATTCTCCGTCATACTCTTGATGAGTTCGGATGACTCCATACTCATCTTGACTTCTCCAATGTCTTCTAATTTCCTCTTGTTAGAGAGGATCTCCTTGAGGAATTTCCCATAAGCCGGCATACCTAAAATTGCATCCATAAACAGTATATTAATATGCAATTTACTCATTAGCTCAACAAACTTACCAAAGTGTTTATCTAAGCGCGCTCGCGCTCTAGATTGAGGAAATGGTAGCGGTGGTTTGTAGGCGGGAGGAGGGATATAGACTTCTTCCTTCTCGTTTTCCTTTCCTTCTTTGGTGGTGGTTTCAACTACTTTAGGTTGAGGATCAGTAGTTGTTACGCCACTCCTAGTAGTCATTGCCATAACCCTTCCCTTTGGGTTATCTTCCGTCTTCCCGGGAAGTTTCCCTTGGTCTCTTGGAACTTCTCCGGCCTTGTTAAATACTTGGCTTTCCAAAGCTTTGTGAGCTTTATCAACCGAAGTTATATAGCTCTCTAATTCTTGTAGCTTCCCTAGGATCGTCTCCAACATGGGATCAGGTTTGTTCGATCCATTTGATGATTGTTCCTGGCTTTTCAAAGGAGTAGAGGAAGATGGAGGTGTTAGAGCTTTTTCAGCATGGGAATAAGGATTACCTGGAGCTTGTTGATTTGACCTCCAATGGTTGCTATTAGAGTTCCTATTGTTATTGTTCCAGTTAGAGTTCCGGTTGTTGTGCCGGTAGTCATTCCTTTGATCGTTATCCCTTCCCATATAGTTGGCTTCTTGTTCCTTAGTCCTTTGAAGACTTGTTTTGATTACTTCCTTCAACTCTTTGATTTCATTGTTGAGGGAAAATATTTGAGTTTGAGAAGCTTGGTTCAATTTAACTCCTGGATCACCTTGATTCCGGCTATTTGGTTCCACCTTCCGGTGGGAATACTTCTCAATCACTTGGGCTTGCTTCTCAATGAAGTCCCAAGCATCATCCTCTCTCATGTCCATGAATGTGCCACAAGAGAGAGATTGGAGGTTGAATTGTGTTTCCACATCCAATCCTTTGTAGTAGATCTCCAATAATTCCAGCTTTGAAATGCCATGGTGTGGGCAATCCAACAAGAGATCTTGAAACCTTTCCCAAGATTGAAACAAACTTTCGTTAGTTTTCATAGAAAAAGCGTTCATCTTACCTCTTAATTCCGCCATTTTGGATGGCGGGAAGAACTTGGTGAGGAATTCCGAAGATAATTCCTCCCATGTAGCCAACTTTGCAGCTGGAAGTGTTTGGTACCAAGCTAGAGCTTTGTCCTTCAAAGAAAAGAAGAACGGTTTGATCTTGTAATTGCTTGTAGTAGCCTTCTTCGGCTTCATAGTCTCCATGAGAATCTCAAAATTCTGCAAGTGTTGATGTGGAGATTCAATACTTGCTCCGCCATATTCACTTTGGCGAACCATGGTGATAACTTGTGGTGAGAAGCTAAACTCTTGGATGTCTTCAGCTCCGAAGTCCACACCTAGACGGCGTGGTTGCTGAATTGGGTCCATCCGTTGCCCCAAAGTTCGGGGTCTATCACCGTCATTAGCAACTCTCACATCCCTAATTGGGAGGTGAGGAACAACCCGTGGTTTTGGGGTGTTTCGAACAGGACGAAGTAATGGATCGATCTCCTCATGTTCCGGCATATCCGGATCAAGTTCTTCATCATCAGATGAGTCATTCCTAATGGATTTAGTTGGTGTCTTGACTTTCTTCTTCTTCCTGGATTCGTTCAATTCCAACTTCATGTCCAACATCATAGCTCTTAGTTCATCAATCTGAAATTAAGGACTCGTTCTAGCATCTAGACGTGCTTTCTCACTCAACTGAAGTTGGCGTTGAGCTTCGTTCAGTTCGGCCTGCAAGTTTCTCTTATTGTTCTCAGCCATTTTCTTTTCCTTCAACTTTCTTCTCAAAGTTTTCTCCAATTCGGGATCGAAAGGAACTAGATCTTTAGTGGATCTAGTCTTTCGCATATACCTAAAGAACCTACAAAGATCACTCAAGTAGACAAATCAAATCACAAGAGCAAGAGCTCTCAAGCTAGACAACCGAAAACCGAATTTGGTCTAAACCAAATCCCCGGCAACGGCGCCAAAAACTTGTTCGCCCGAAAGGTGTGTGCGTCAAAGTCTTAAATTTATATCTAGAACTCAAAGCAAAGCGAACCCGCAGTGTACGGATCAGCTGTAGTGAGGTAAGAATTCCAGAGTCGAACTCATGGATTTGGTGAGAGTAAATTCAATTTCAATTATCTAGCGAAAATGCAAAAAGCTTTTGTGATCAATTAAGGGTAAAATGATTCCAAGGATTCAAGTATCCGATTTCGGCTTTCGATTCAAGACACTTCTATAGATATAAGGACAAAGTTTATATTGCCAAGATTATGTGTTCAAAGGTAGGTATCGTACGGTGAAGTTCCGAAACCTATATATCTAATCTAAAGGTTCTCTCTATAAGGGTTGTTGAGGCTACAATATATAAAGATCTAAAGACAAGAATTATGTTCAAACTAACCATCTAAAACTCCAGGATATGACTCTCCAAAGTAAGAATAGAAAGCACACTTAAAATCTTAATAAAGGATGTTCTTTATTACCCAAATCTTGAAATTTTAATCTATTAAATGTAGAATCAAGTTTGAAGTCTCTTCACACACTCAAATAGAGGTAAAAAAAGGTTAAACAAGATTGGGATTTAGGCAGGGAATAGTTTTGGTTAAAGATTAATTCAATTAAAGTTCGTCAGAAGAATAAATCGTGTTGTTCATCATTAAATCGACCGATTTACTCAAGAACAACCCGATTTTCCTGTAATCGCAAAACTAAAATCTAAACTCTCAAGGTCCAAATGTTTGAATGAGTTTAGTCTATCATCATCTAAGCCTTAATCATCAACTATTCTCCCCAGAATCACAATGGTTTTAGCCAACCATTTTTAAAATCGAATCAAATTAAAGATTGAGTGAAATATTGCAAATAAACCCGAATCTTGAATAAAAACTCAATAACCTTCAAATTTGTAAACAATTCTCGAAACCGATCAATGTATCTCTTAAGTAACTCAAATTCGTGTTCAAAAACCACAAAGAATTCAATAGAACAAGAAATCTCACAAATAATGATCAAGATTGACTTTCCGGCTAGAGTCCTTCAATCCTTCTCCAAGAATCCTTAATCTCTCTCAAACGTGTAAAGATTTCCCGTTGCGGCCCCCTCGATTTCGTTCCCAGGGTTCCCAACTATAGTTTCTTGCTAGTGGACCGTTTGGCAAAACCCTTCTTCAGCCCAAAAGAATTGGGCTTTGTGTCGTCTTTATCATTTGGCCGAAAAACAAAGAAATCGACCTAGTCGATTTATACACAAAACCGTTCGATTTTTAAAGAAGAAAATCGTCCAATTTATATGTGTAATGGCCCGATTTTCTTCAACAGAAAGTGCTCTTCTTTTGGCTCGTCTTCTTTCTCTCTTTTTTGCTCCTTCTTTGTAACTCCTTAGCTCTTTGTGATCCCTCTAAGACTTTTTTAGCTTCCATAATGACCTTGGATGCTCCTTGCTCCACTTTTGCTTTCAATTCCACTCTATCTACCTACAATTCATCAAAAACTCGTGTAGACCTCTATTTCTAACATTTTGTTGAATAGAACATAAAAGGTACACAAAATCTCTCTAAATGCAAGGTAAAATAAGGTAATCATCTACAATATGCACGAATATAATGGTATATAATTCATGTTATCAAAATACCCCATACTTGCCCCTTGCTTGTCCCTAAGCAAGACTCAAATTTAGAATACAAGATGTCATGGATTATATATGTATGAAAACTCAAAAACTTTTCTTTTGATAGTGCTTCTTCTTATTAGATCACCCTCAAAGTGATATTTCAAGGCATAGGAAGGCAAAGTATGTATCAATGAAAACTATAATTCCGGAACCGGAACCTTTTTGGAAGAGTTTTATGATGGATGTGATGAGCACTCCAGGATATTCGAGGTACATTGAGTAATTCCATGGAGAAAAGGTCCAGCTAGCGACCTTAAACCAAGCGCTTCTTGGGAGGCAACTCAAGGTATTGCTTACTTTTTCCTTTTTCTAGCTTAGCTTTACATAGTTTGTTTTGCTTTGTATTTGCACCCTCTAGACAGGAACCATCTACTCTCTAAGGAAGGATTACAGTTCAGGAGCTACACTAATAGAACATGAGTTCGAGAAGTTGAGGAAACGGAGCTTGACTGAGATACATCTCGGATGTTGTCAGAACACCTCAACCGAGATGTGCTTCGCCAACCGAGATGGTCTTATCTGGGAGCTGTTTCTTATTGCAGTTTAGCTATGTTCGGTGAGTAGACTTATTTTGACCCATTGGGACAATGTGTCCCAAGTATGGGGCATTTGGATGTGTTTATATGACTTATGTGTGGATGACTTGTATGACTTCCGGATATTATTGCTTATTTAGCTTTATGTGTTTATTTGTCATTACATGCATACATACAGGTTTTTGTTTGAGAAAACATCAAAAACTGGTTTAAGAAAAAAAAAATTTTATGACCTCGACCGGGACGTTTATGGCCAAACGAGGATGAACACCTCGGATGACCTAGAACACCTCGACCGAGGTAGGTTTTCTGACTGAGAGTTTTTTTCGAAAAAAAGTTATGTGCTTCTTCTCTGGATATGATCTCAGTGAAGATAAAGATTGCAGACTGACTTTAAAATCTTAACATATTTAAAAGGTTTTATAATGTGTTTAAGTTGCTATTTTCTTTGTTTTAAAATGCTAGCATGTTTGATTCTTCATCTTTATCCAAATTATGTTGAATTTGAAGGTTGACACCACATTATAAGTTCTCTCACTCTCTTCCTAGAAAGATCGAGGCAATTCATTCTCTTCTCCTCTCCTCTTGATCATGCTTAGCCCCTCATATACATTTTTGCCTCCTTTCACCTATCCGGGAATTTGGAAGCAACTGATGAAAGCAAAGTGAAGTAAAAGTTGAGAAGTTGGCTGGAAGTTAAAGTGTTAGAAAAAAATATTAGGTTTGGGGAAGTCAATCATGAGGATGAGTAACTCGGCACTATTCACATAGTCGGGTGTTTGTGTCTTGCCAAAGTCGGATTGAGCGATATTCCTAACGGGTCATGATATGTGCATCAAGGGTTTGATGCATCTCAAGAATTGATGATTGTTAATCTCCCAGGCTTTGGTTATTGTGCACCTCTGTCCATGCATACCAAAAAGTAAAAGAGAAGTAAAATAAGCAAAGCTTATTGGTGGAGGATGTTCAAATGCAAGGAAAGTGAAGAAAGATCTTGTTCCCGGATTCTAGCACCACATTACCTTCTATACATCTCACCCTGACACGTTTCTTGACCTCTTTGGAAAGCCCTTGAGACCTCGAGCTTGTTGATTGACTTAGTGGTTTAAATTGGATTATACATGATCAATTTCGATAAACATGAATTATTATGCATTCTATGATTTTATGCAAAGATGAACAACTTTTTTATATTCATGAAATGTTTTGACCATATTTGATTTTATTTGCCATGAAGCATTCTCTTAGGTTGATCTAAGAACGGAGCACACCATCAAAAGGTTTTTGAAGGATTTTTCATTGATCTTTTTTACTTATAATTGTTAGCATGAAATATTGTGATATTTTAGGCACGTTTTCTAAATGTATTTGATTCATATTGATAGTCTTTGATTGATCTTTGTGCATATGTGAGCTAGTATTACCTATATTTTCGATATGGATGTCTACACTAGTTCTATGTTGATTATAGGTGATTTGGAGCTATTTCCGAACGGAATCGAGCAAAGGAGAGTTGAGTTGATATATCCATAGATCGAGGACACTTTTTGGAAGCAATTTGGAGTCTTAGATTGAGAAATGCACGAGTTTAGGGAAGAATCACGTTCTTACCATAAATTACGCCCTAAAATACGGCCGTGTCACAAACCACGTTCAGAATTACGGCCGTGGATTCAGAGTCAGAATTCGATGTTCATTCCAGGGGATTCTACGGCCGTGGAACTAACCGTAATTGTTTCCACGCCCTAGAATTACGGTCGTGGAAGAATCTTTTCGCCACACTTCGAAGCCATGATCTTTTAAAGATTGGGCCGGGCCGACATTTTGCCCTACACTATAAAAAGACGGACGAAGCAAAATTCCGTCACCTCGCTTACGACCTTCGATACCCGTTTGCCCTCATTCTTCGCCGCTTAGACACGAAGACGTTTTGCTTAGTTTGCTTGGAAGCAATTGACATCTCTTTGAAGAGATCGAAACTCGTTTTTGGAATTCCTCTAATCTCGCACTTTTGGTGGAGATTGCTGTTGAGATCTCCGGATTGGCGGAAGATCGTAGTTCTTGGAAGATTTTGCAAGAAGATCTCTCTTCTTGACTAGGTTCGATTTGGAAAACGGATTGACATCCCGTTTTCTTTTCTTTCCTAGAGTTACGATTATTTGTTCTATTGTGAATCTTTTGACATTGCTTATTCTCTTGTGACTTTGAGATTGAATTGAAGATTATTGAAAGTTCTTGAAAGTTTTCATCTTTTTATCTTTTAATTCTTGAATTGATATCAATATGACTGTTATTGGCTAAAAACCCTTAACAATTCTAAGGTGAAGGGTTGATAGTTGTGGCATAAAACCCTTAACAATATGACTGTTATTGGCTAAAAACCCTTAACAATTGAAGATTATTGAAAGTTCTACGAACTTGCTTTTACTCTAATCCAAAGTTAAAGATTTGCTTTAGCTTAGTTTAGACTTGTCTTTTCTAGGTGGTAGTGAAGCCTCAACAACCTCTACCTCGATTGTGAGCCTCAACAACCTCAATCGGTTAAGTTAGTCTTGATCTTTAGATTATAAGTTTGGGTATTTGACACTAATTCTCATCTCTAGAATCTTTCTATATTGAGCCTCAACAACCTGTATAGAGAGTACTTTGTAGGTGAGTTACATAAGGTTTTTGGAACCTCAACCGTACGATTACCTTACATTAGTATACCTTTGCATATCTCCACTCTGTCTTTACATCATTAGTATATCTTGAATCTATTGCCGCAACTGGATACCTGAAACTTTAGGATTGTTGTTTTCCCAATATCTGCAAAACTCCTATATTTACTCGCTTGATAACCTGCAATCGAGTTCGCTCCACCCAAATCCCTGTGTTCGATACTCTGGAATTCTTGCTTAACTACGTCGATCCGTACACTGCGGGTTCGCTTGCTTGATTCTAGTTTTATAAATTTAAAACTTATTTGCACACACCTCTAGGGGCGAACAAGTTTTTGGCGCCGTTGCCGGGGATTTGGATTCGTCCGAATCCGGTGGCCGGTTGTCAAGCTTGGGAGCTTGCTCTCGTTATTTGATTTGTCTTTGAGTGCATGCGCAGGTCTAGGAACACCGAAGATCTCTTACCTCTTGATCAAGAGCTAGAGAAAACCTTGAGACAAAGGCGCAAGGAAAAGAAGATGGCTGAAGAGAACGAACGCGATCTTCAAACGGAGTTGGCGGAGAAGGAAGCTCAACTCCGATGGAATGAGACTCTCCGCCAGGATGAGATGGATCGTCATCAATCTCAAGTTAACGGTCTACAAGACATGCTCTTCCAAATGAGGATAAAGATGAGCGACCTTGAAGATAAGGTAGGCAAGAAGTCCTCGAGAAGGAGATCAAGGTCTAGAAGAAAAAGCCACTCATCCGCTGATGATAGTGATTCTTCCATGCCACCGTTAGAAGAGATTGATCCCACGATCAATATAAATCCCTTCAATCCACAAGGAGCTAATAATCGCCGCATCCCACCAAGGAATGCGAGAGTCGAACGTGTGGATAATGAGCCAAGAACTCTTGGCCAGCGGATGGATCCAACACAACAACCACGCCGCTTGGGTGTGAATTTTGATGCTGAAGATGTGCAAGGGTTTAGCTTTAACCCTCAAGTTATCACTCTTGTTCGCCAAAGCCAATTTGGCGGTACAAGCGCTGAATCTCCACACCAACACTTGCAAAACTTTGAGTGTATGATGGAGACGATGAGACCGAAGAACGCCACTACCAACAACTATAAGCTCAAACCTTTCTTTTTCTCCTTGAAAGGGAAAGCGTTATCTTGGTACCAAGCTCTTCCTAATGGGAAACTAGACACGTGGGAAGACCTTTCCGCAGAGTTTCTCACCAAATTCTTTCCGCCTTCCAAAACGGCGGAACTTAGAGGTAAGATTAATGCTTTTTCTATGAGACCTAACGAAACTTTGTTTCAATCTTGGGAAAGGTTTCAGGATTTACTATTGGATTGCCCTCATCATGGCATATCCAAGCTTGCCTTGCTGGAGATTTACTACAAGGGGCTGGATGCGGGAACGCAATTCAACCTCCAATCCCTCTCATGTGGAACGTTCATGGACATGAGAGAAGATGACGCTTGGGACTTCATTGAGAAGCAAGCAAGAGTCATAGAGAAGTATTCTCACCGGAAGGTGGAGGGAAATCGTGTGGAGCAAGGAGCAAAGCTCACACATGAAGCTCAAAATCAGATTTTCTCCCTCAACAATGAGATCAAAGAGTTGAAGGAGGCTATCAAGACCAACTTCCCAAAGCAACAAGAGAAGGATGTTGGCTATTTGGGCAACAACAACGGCGGTGATAACACCAACCGCAACAACAATAACCGGAACAATAACCGGAATAACAATTGGAATAGAAACAACAACAACCGGAACAACGACAATTGGAACAACAATCGGGGTTCAAACAACAACAATTGGCGCTCCAATCAACAAAATTCCGGTAACTCCTATCCTTCCAATTCCAATTCACTAACTCCACCCTCCTCTTCCTCTACTCCTTTGAAAAGCCAGGGGCAATTATCAAATGGAGGAAACAATACGGGAAAAGAGAAGTCCGATCCCATGTTGGAAACTATCTTGGGAAAGCTTCAAGGATTGGAGAACCGCATCATCAAGGTTGATGATCAAATTTCTAAGGTTGACAAAGCTCAAAAAGTTTTGGAAAACCAATTGTTCAACCACGCGGAGGAAGTCCCTAGAAATCAAGGGAAACTTCCAGGAAAGACGGAGGACAACCCTAAGGGAAGGGTAATGGCGATTACAACTAGGAGCGGAGTGACTACCACCGATCCGCAGCCTACGTTCGTTGAAGTCCCCGTAGAGAAGGACAAAGAAAAGGGGAAGGAGAAGGAAGATGTCTATGTTCCTCCTCCAGCTTTCAAACCTCCCCTACCGTTCCCTCAATCTAGAGCGCGAGCGCGCCTAGACAAGCAATTCGGTAAGTTTATAGAACTCATGAGCAAGCTGCATATTAATATACCTTTCATTGATGCTATTGTAGGTATGCCGGCTTATGGCAAGTTCTTGAAGGAGCTTCTCTCTAACAAGAGGAAACTAGAAGACTTCGGTGAAGTCAAGATGAGTTCGGATTCTTCGGATCTCATCAAGACTATGAAGGAGAAAATGCCCCCAAAGTTGAAGGATCCGGGGTCATTTTGCATTCCCATTGGAGTGGGAGATGTCACATATGACGCTTTATGTGACTTAGGAGCAAGTGTGAGCATCATACCACTTGCGTTGTGCAGGAAGATCGGTTTAGGCGACCCTAAACCGGTGAAGATGACGTTATACATGGCGGATCGATCCATTACTCGTCCCGTCGGCATTGTAGAAGACGTCCCGGTCAAGCTAGGCAAGTTCTTTGTTCCCATTGATTTTGTCGTGCTTGACATTCCTGCAGATAGTCCGGTCCCGATCATACTCGGAAGACCGTTTCTTGCAACTTCCGGCTGCATGGTCGATTGCAAGAATGGGAGACTCGCTTTTGATATTGGGGAAGAGAAAGTAGAGTTCGTTCTTTCCACTCTAGTGAAGGAGCCAATCTTTGATGAGGATATTTACAATATCCAAGATGAAGAAGGTTTGTCTAGGGAGGAGGTAAGTGCGATTCTCTTTAACGATCCGTTACAAAAGGTTATTACTATGAGTCTAACCAATGAAGGAGAAGAAGAAGAGTGCAAAGAGGAAATTGAAGCCTTGGAAGCACAAGAAGAGATGCATGAAGTGGAGTTTGAGAAACTCCACGATGAGGCTGAGAATACCAGAATCCACGGTCATACTCTGTATTCCACGACCGTGGATTCCACGACCAAAATCGACTTCCATTCCAGAGGATATTACGGCCGTGGAACACAAGAGGAGACCGTAATTTTGACCGTGGAAGAGGGTGACCGGCATACTTCTTCAACTTCTTCTAATTCTTCTCCAACCCATTCAACATCCTTAGAAACTTCTAAGGAAACATCGGGAGCTCCTCAAGGATCATTGGAAGCTCCGAAGGCAATGGAACTCAAACCACTTCCTACTCATCTAAGGTACGCTTTTCTTGGATCTAATTCCACCTTTCCGGTTATCGTTAGTTCTAAATTAAGCATAGATGAACATGAACAGCTCATGATTGTCCTTAGGAAACATAGAAAAGCCATAGGCTATACTATTGAGGACTTAGTAGGAATTAAACCCTCCCTATGCATGCATAAGATACTAATGGAGGAGGACTTTAGAACTTCAAGACAACCTCAAAGGCGGTTGAATCCGACCATGAAGGAGGTTGTCAAGAAGGAAATTCTTAAACTTCTTGATGCAGGTATCATCTATCCTATCTCCGATAGCAAGTGGGTGAGCCCGGTTCAAGTAGTTCCGAAGAAGGGAGGAATGACGGTCATCACCAATAAGAACAACGAACTCATTCCTACCCGAACCGTAACTGGATGGCGAATGTGTATAGACTACCGCAAGCTCAACAACGCAACGCGGAAGGATCACTTTCCATTACCATTCATCGATCAGATGCTTGAAAGGTTAGCACAACATTCATACTTTTGCTACCTTGACGGTTATAGTGGCTTCTTTCAGATTCCGATACATCCGGATGATCAAGAGAAGACCACATTCACGTGCCCTTGGGGTACGTTCGCCTATAGGAGAATGCCGTTCGGGCTTTGCAACGCCCCAGCCACCTTTCAACGGTGCATGATGACCATCTTCTCCGAATACGTAGAGGAAATCATGGAAGTCTTCATGGACGACTTCTCCATTTACGGTTCCTCTTTTAACGATTGTCTTTCTAACCTTTCTCTTGTTTTGCAAAGATGTGAAGACACTAACCTAGTTCTTAATTGGGAGAAGTGTCAGTTT
Organism: Fagopyrum homotropicum; assembly: GCA_033239125.1. Classification (NCBI taxonomy): domain Eukaryota; kingdom Viridiplantae; phylum Streptophyta; class Magnoliopsida; order Caryophyllales; family Polygonaceae; genus Fagopyrum; species Fagopyrum homotropicum. The sequence goes on from BSWB01000008.1 coordinate 70,939,643, forward strand.
ATGGTTAAGGAAGGAATCGTATTAGGTCACTTAGTCTCTAGTAGAGGGATAGAGGTAGACAAGGCTAAGATAGAGACCATAGAGAAACTTCCCCCCCCAATTTCGGTGAAAGGGATAAGAAGTTTCCTAGGACATGCTGGATTTTATAGACGTTTCATTAAGGACTTTTCTAAGATATCAAAACCTCTCACTAATCTATTGATGAAGGATGCGGTTTTTGAGTTTTCACAGGAATGTCTAGATGCGTTCAACACCATTCGGCAAGCTCTAATTTCAGCACCCATTATCCAACCCCCGGATTGGACTCTCCCCTTCGAGATTATGTGTGATGCTAGTGACGTAGCCATTGGAGCTGTTCTTGGGCAACGAAAGGAAGGACGAACCCACGCCATATACTACGCTAGCAAGACGCTAGACGAAGCTCAGCTCAACTACGCCACTACGGAAAAGGAATTTCTAGCCATTGTCTACGCTATTGACAAGTTTCGCTCTTATCTTGTAGGTGCAAAGGTGATAGTCTACACGGATCATGCTGCGATCCGGTACCTCCTTGCGAAGAAAGATGCGAAGCCAAGGCTGATTAGATGGATTCTTCTCCTACAAGAATTCGATCTTGAGATCCGCGACAAGAAAGGCTCGGAAAATTCTGTTGCGGATCATTTGAGTCGTCTAACACATCTAGAGGACGACCACTTGCCCATTGATGACTCCTTTCCGGACGAACACCTACATATCATAGAGGAGTGCATCAAGGTAGTCTCCAAAGGTAACGAACCATGGTTTGCTGATTTCGTTAACTATTTGGTTTGCCAGGAGATACCACCCGGACTGTCATACGCACAAAGGAAGAAGTTCTTCAAGGACGTCCGGGAATACTATTGGAACGAGCCTCTCCTCTTTAAGAGAGGTCCGGATGGCATCATCCGGCGATGTGTGCCGGAAGATGAGATGCAAAGTGTCATCCGCCATTGTCATTCACTACCTTGTGGAGGACACGCTAGTTCGAACAAAACTAGCGCAAAGGTATTGCAATCTGGATTCTATTGGCCTACTTTATTTAAAGATGTGCAATCCTTTGTTTCTTGTTGCGATGCTTGTCAAAGAACAGGCAATATCTCTAGAAGGAACGAGATGCCCCTCAACAACATCCAAGAGGTAGAGATTTTCGACGTTTGGGGAGTCGATTTCATGGGACCATTCCCTTCTTCTTGTGGAAACCAATACATATTATTGGCGGTAGACTACGTTTCTAGATGGGTAGAAGCAATTGCCTCTCCCACAAATGATGCCATGGTGGTGGTTAAGTTCTTCAACAAGACCATCTTTCCGCGATTCGGGACACCAAGGACGATCATTAGTGATGGAGGTTCTCACTTCATAGCCCGTTGCTTTGAAGCTCTTCTAGCCAAGTATGGGGTTACTCACAAGATAGATACCCCTTATCATCCACAAACAAGTGGACAAGTTGAGATCTCGAATAGGGAGATCAAGGGAATCCTAGAGAAGACGGTTTCAAGGACTAGGAAGGATTGGTCCTTGAAACTAGATGACGCATTATGGGCGTACCGGACTGCATACAAGACTCCCATAGGAACCACACCATACAACCTTGTGTATGGGAAATCTTGTCATTTGCCGGTAGAGCTGGAGCACAAAGCGTTTTGGGCTATCAAGTGGCTAAATTTCAGCATGAAGGAAGCGGGAGAGAAGCGTCTCCTAGACATCAACAAGCTGGATGAGCTTCGCTTGAACGCCTATGAAAACGCCAAAATCTACAAGGAAAGAGCAAAGCGTTGGCATGATAAGCATATCATTCCAAAGGACTTCAAAGAAGGAGATCAAGTTCTCCTCTTCAACTCAAGGCTTCGCCTCTTTCCAGGTAAGCTTAAATCCCGTTGGACTGGACCTTTTCTAATTAAGCGTATTTTCCTCCATGGTGCAGTTGAAGTATGGGGTGAAGCTAGCGGAAGTTTTAAGGTGAACGGCCAACGACTCAAGAAGTACTCGCCGGAACTCCAAGCTGAGGAGTTTGCACCTACCGCACTCGAATAAGTGCAAGAGTGGTCTAGCTACGGACCTTAAACAAAGCGCTTCTTGGGAGCCAACCCAAGGTATTGCATTTTTGTTTTTGTTTTCGATTCATAGACTAGTTTAGAATAGACGTTTTCGCTTTATTTTGCCTCGATTTCTTCCGGTATGTTCGTGTTTTTGGATGTAGGATCGATATAAAAGGAGAAAGGAAGGATAATGTCGAAGAAAAGTGACGAAATTTGGACTTTGAAGCTTTACAGAAGGTTCCACGGTCTAAATTATGGTCGTCATAGCTACAGTGGCCGTAATTTTCAAAAGCCTTTGAAAAATCACCAAAACCACGGGTCCGTACACTTCCACGGCCGTGGAATGCCCCGACAGACCGTAATTTTTGGAAATTTTGCCGGCCACTATAAAACCCACATTTTTCACACACTTAACCAAAATTTCCCCAATTCCACGACCTAGAAACCAAAAACCCGTAGCCTCTCCCAATTCTTCATTCTCTAATCGTTTCCAACGATTCTTCGCCCTAAACTGCAGCAAATCCAACCACGAACAGAATCCAAGCAACAAATCGAGTGGAAATCGATCAACAAACACGCATTTTGGATTTTTCAATCCGAAAAAGAGGTTATTTCTTTCTTCTCGATTTCAGCGGATTTAGTTCGTTTTTGCTATAGTTTTTTAGGAAGAACTGATAAAGACCGGAAGGAATTAGATTAGGACTGCTTGTTGTGGTGATTGTTGGTGAATTTGCTGAGATTCACGAATTTCTGAGACGAATCACGGTCGCTGGGTAAACCACGGCCGTAATTCCCCAAGAACAGACCGTGGTTTTTGCTGAAAATGGATTTCGTAAGGAGAGTTTCAGGAAGGATAAAGGAGAAGAAAGGGAACCAAAATAAGAAAAGAAAGGGCAACCCCTCCACCTCTAGGGCACCACCACCCTCATCTCCCTCACTACCATCCTCACCCTCACCTCCATCTTCACCCCCTCACCCTAGCATCCCGACCATACATGAGAACCACCTTGTAGCATTTGACCGGATCAAGGAGAGGACAGTGATAGGTCCTAGGTATTTGTTGTTGGAGGATCTACATCCTCTCAACATTGTTGATGATCTTACATGGCTCTTGGATAGAGCCGGATTGCTTGTCTTCACGAACATTCGTGAAGACGCCTATGAGGAGATCACCCGAGAGGTTGTGACGTCTTTTGAGCACAGCCATGTTGATAGGACCGTCTCCTTCCGTCTCATGAATCAGGACTATCAGTTGAGTATAGTTGAGTTTGGGACCATTTTCGGGTTCCATGAGACCTACAATGGTCGATTTCCGAGCGGAGTTTACCCCAAGGATTTTTGGGAGGAAGTAGCCATGATTTAAGCCGACGAGGACCGTTGGCAACCCGCCGATACCAAGGCTAGATTGATGTACCATCTAGCCTTGAAGATAGCTCACCGTGTTCTTTCGGAGTGTCTCTTTCCTAGGACGGAGACGCCCCAAAAGATCAAGACGGATGAGCTATTCTTGCTCTACTGTATGCTTTACGGTCGCCGCGCAGATTATGCTACTCTTTTGGCGGCTACGATGAGTAAACTGAAGAACAAGAAGAAGGGGAACATTGGATATGGTGGGATAGTGACCCACATGGCTAGGACATTTGGTGTGGATTTTTCAGCTTGCACCCGCATACCCGCCGTACCTCTAGGATTACATGCATTCATGGTTAGGGGACTCATCTTCCCCACACATAGAGGTCCGCCTTATGCGGGCATGCCTTGGGAGAGTAGGACAGGCAGGGGTATTGAGTGGCTGCCAGAGTATTCCATTGTGGCGGGACGCCACAATTGGAAGGAGACGTTCGCTGCGATGCATGCGAACAGGCTTGTAGCTCCCCCTTACGTTCCACCACCAGTTGTGGATGAGGAGGAGATGGGAGAGCAGTACGAGAGTGGTGGAGGAGTGGAGCAGGAGTTCGGCACGTTTCCGGATCAGCCGGAGGCGGCCCCGGATGTACCTAGGCGCTCTCCACGCCCAGCTAGAGCTTCAGGCTCGTCATCTCGCCGCGCCAGCGTGAGTGAGAGGCCCACGTGGATGACTACACCTCCCACTTGGTACAGCACACCCCCTCCTTGGTCCACGACGCAGCCAGCAGCACCACCGCCACCACCAGCACCAGCACCAGCCGATGCCCCCGCATGGTATGATCACGCCCCGGGATGGTATGAGAGGATGCCGGATTGGGCTACCGGACTTTCAGAGAGAGTCGGAGCGCTAGAGATCCGGGCGGATGCTAGAGACGGACGCCTAGACGACCTTGACCACATGATGAGGGACGTCTACCGCCAGCAGTTTGGGCGGTTCTATGATCCGAGTTTCTCTCCATTCCCACCTCCACCGGCGCCGCAGTGATCGATGCATGACCGTTCGTTTTAGACATTCCCGCCACCACTTGTGAGTTTCTTTTTCTTATCTTTCTTTTGTTCTTTCTTGTGAACATTAGGGACAATGTTCGTCCTAAGTATGGGGTAGGATGTACTAAAAAGTTTGTAATAACTCTACTCTCTATGTTGCTTTCATTTCAAGACTATCATTGCATATTCATTATGTGTTACACGTTTCATTCTTGCATTGCATGAAAAAGAACTTTAAAAACCCATAAAAATTGAAAAATTTTGAAAATTTTGTGCTTCTAATGACTTGATATGATTTCCATGATAATCACTACTTGCGAATTGAGTTTGATGACAATTGCATGCTTAAAAGGATTGTAAATCGAAAAGAAATTGAATGAATGAATTCTACCTCTTTTGCAAGTTTTATAATGTGAAAACATTACCTAAATCATGTTGAGAAATTGAAGTTGAAATCACATTATAAGTTCCTATACTTCTTGTTGAAATGATTAAGGCAATTCGATACTTTCTTTCCTCTTTCTTTGATCATCTAGCTCCTCATTGAAATATTAGCCTCCCTTACCTATCCGGGAACTTGGAAAAGTGAATGAGAAAAAGGCATGTTTGATGTGGGAGGGCCATGAGAGCAATTATTTGCAATCAAATGAATAGAAAGAAATTGTAGGTTTGGGGAAGTCAATCATGACGATGAGTAACTCGGCACCATTCACATAGCCGGGTGTTTGTGTCTTGCCAAAGTCGGAGTGAGCGATATTCCTAGCGGATTATGGTATGTGCGCTAAGGGTTTGAGGCATCTCTTGCAATTTTGAGAAACGCCAATCTCCTAGGCTTCGGTTTTTGTGCACCTCTATCCATAACTCCAAAAGTAAAGTCGAAAAATGAAAAGAAGAGAGCGAAGCTCTAAGTTGAAGTGTTGCGGGAACCGCATAAGAAGAAGAAGGTAGTTGTCCACTTTCCCGGATTTATGCACCACTTTCCCTTAAAGTTTTCCCTTCCCTTCCATACTCTAGACCTTTTCTTTGAAAGTCCTTAAGATCAAAAGAATGTTATATGACTTGGTGATCTAAATTGAAGCTTCTTATGATTGATTTTGATAATGTTTGAAGGTTATAATGCTTGTTTTGAAGTTAAATTGATTCATGAATTTTCCTTGCCTTTTACTCTTTGATTAAGTGTGTAAAAGTTTGAAAAACGATTGAAGCAAGGTTTGAGAATGATCTATTCCTTAGAAATCACATTCATCCAAAAGAAAGTACACATATTTCATCCTAACTCTTGTTTTAAAGCTTTTTAAAAGACCTTGCTTAGGGACAAGCAAGTGCTAAGTATGGGGTTATTTGTTAGCATGAAATATTGTGATATTTTAGGCACGTTTTCTAAATGTATTTGATTCATATTGATAGTCTTTGATTGATCTTTGTGCATATGTGAGCTAGTATTACCTATATTTTCGATATGGATGTCTACACTAGTTCTATGTTGATTATAGGTGATTTGGAGCTATTTCCGAACGGAATCGAGCAAAGGAGAGTTGAGTTGATATATCCATAGATCGAGGACACTTTTTGGAAGCAATTTGGAGTCTTAGATTGAGGAATGCACGAGTTTAGGGAAGAATCACGTTCTTACCCTAAATTACGCCCTAAAATACGGCCGTGTCACAAACCACGTTCAGAATTACGGCCGTGGATTCAGAGTCAGAATTCGATGTTCATTCCAGGGGATTCTACGGCCGTGGAACTAACCGTAATTGTTTCCACGCCCTAGAATTACGGTCGTGGAAGAATCTTTTCGCCACACTTCGAAGCCATGATCTTTTAAAGATTGGGCCGGGCCGACATTTTGCCCTACACTATAAAAAGACGGACGAAGCAAAATTCCATCACCTCGCTTACGACCTTCGATACCCGTTTGCCCTCATTCTTCGCCGCTTAGACACGAAGACGTTTTGCTTAGTTTGCTTGGAAGCAATTGACATCTCTTTGAAGAGATCGAAGCTCGTTTTTGGAATTCCTCTAATCTCGCACTTTTGGTGGAGATTGCTGTTGAGATCTCCGGATTGGCGGAAGATCGTAGTTCTTGGAAGATTTTGCAAGAAGATCTCTCTTCTTGACTAGGTTCGATTTGGAAAACGGATTGACATCCCGTTTTCTTTTCTTTCCTAGAGTTACGATTATTTGTTCTATTGTGAATCTTTTGACATTGCTTATTCTCTTGTGACTTTGAGATTGAATTGAAGATTATTGAAAGTTCTTGAAAGTTTTCATCTTTTTATCTTTTAATTCTTGAATTGATATCAATATGACTGTTATTGGCTATAAACCCTTAACAATTCTAAGGTGAAGGGTTGATAGTTGTGGCATAGGTGATGATAGATCAATCGCAAACAGATTAGACCCTGAGAGTTAGAGAGAATTGCCGACAACCCTAAATTACGGTCTGTTCTTGAGTCCACGGCCGTGGAACCTCAAGAACTAACCGTGATTTCCCTTTAGTTTACGAACTTGCTTTTACTCTAATCCAAAGTTAAAGATTTGCTTTAGCTTAGTTTAGACTTGTCTTTTCTAGGTGGTAGTGAAGCCTCAACAACCTCTACCTCGATTGTGAGCCTCAACAACCTCAATCGGTTAAGTTAGTCTTGATCTTTAGATTATAAGTTTGGGTATTTGACACTAATTCTCATCTCTAGAATCTTTCTATATTGAGCCTCAACAACCTGTATAGAGAGTACTTTGTAGGTGAGTTACATAAGGTTTTTGGAACCTCAACCGTACGATTACCTTACATTAGTATACCTTTGCATATCTCCACTCTGTCTTTACATCATTAGTATATCTTGAATCTATTGCCGCAACTGGATACCTGAAACTTTAGGATTGTTGTTTTCCCAATATCTGCAAAACTCCTATATTTACTCGCTTGATAACCTGCAATCGAGTTCGCTCCACCCAAATCCCTGTGTTCGATACTCTGGAATTCTTGCTTAACTACGTCGATCCGTACACTGCGGGTTCGCTTGCTTGATTCTAGTTTTATAAATTTAAAACTTATTTGCACACACCTCTAGGGGCGAACAATAATCCATCCTATCCTCTATCTAATATTCGGAACTTGCTTGGGGACAAGCAAGGGACAAGTATGGGGTATTTTGATAGCATGTATTATAGTCTATATTTTGGGACTTGTTTAGACGTTTTATCTTCAATAATCTGCATGTTTTGATGTATATTATGTGATTATATTGCCATTTCATCTACCCTTGTAGGAATCGAGGTCTATACCTAGTTTCGTTGTAATCGTAGGTAAAACGGCACGTTTTGGACCAAAATAGAGCTAAAGGAGCTAAGGAGTCATTGGAGCTACATTCTGGAGCTTAGGGAGGAACCCAGGAAGCATGGAAATGGATTAAAGATTCACATTGGACTAGATTTAAGAGATTTCACATTCACTTCAAAGTCACCTCGATCAGCTACAGTACCACCTCGACCGAGGTGATCTTGAGGAGTGCCCCAACCGAGGCGAATACTCTGACGCGGCGAGATATATTTTATTTGGCTGAGATCTTTTATTTTTGGAAGGAGAGATCTTATATTTTTGGGTTGGATTTCTATAGGGAAGATCATATATTTAGGATATCTATTTTAGAGATATGGATATATTTTATTAGGAAATTATCTTTTTAAGATATTATTATCTTTGGAAAATAATTCTCCTATATAAAGGGTTGGATTTTCCACAATTCAAAAACCTCGCACCTTTGGATTTTTATCCTCTACACCATATTCTCCCAGCTGCAATTGGGAAGGAAGCTTGAAGGAAGTTTGAAGATTAAAGGAAGGAAGTTTATAGCTTTGAGATAGCTTTTAAGGGGATTTGTAAGACTTTCTTAGATTCCCTTTGGTTTGTTGTCTTTGTGTGATTTGTGATTGAGGAACGCTGATTTGTTTGATATTTGATTCAGTTATTGAAGCCTTGTTCTTAAGGTTTTTGTGTCCAAATATTCATTCTCTTCCCATATATTTGATTATTGCTTTCATGATGATGAGTGGCTAATTTCCTTGTGTGATTCAAGGGTGATTGGCTGAAAGTTCTGGGAAAAACAATGACAGAATAATCTTAATCACAGTAGGACCCTGAAAGCTCGAGTCTTTATCCTTAACCCTAGAACATCTCGTTCAGTCGATGAACATCTCGGCCGGGGTGAAACTTGACTGACCGAGGTGACCTTTCTGATCCGAAACTGAGAGTTAAGTGTTAGAGTTTGCCAAATCCTATTCTTATTACACCTTTCCTGGTTCAATGCAAGCCTAGGATGAGACTTACCCGATAATTCCTTTATTTGTTTACCCATGATCATAAGTATAGGTAATAAAGGTTTATCCTTTATTAGGGTTTGAGTGTGCCTTCATCCCATCTTTGTGAGTTAGCTTGAGACTTACCCGGTAAAGGTTGATTCTATTTCTTTAGTTGGAATGTTGGTTTGAGATTATAATTCCTTTCCTTAGTACCTTGAGACTTACCTGGTAATAGGAGCTTTGGTTTGGAGTTAGTGAGTAGTGAGACTTACCCGGTGATCTATTCCACTTTAGAAACACCTTCCCTTTGCAAAATCTCAGCTTTGTTCGCTTATCTTGAGATCTTGAGTTGAAACCACAATTGGATGCTTTAATCCCTAGAATTTGCATATTCCCCTTTATTGACCTTATTATCATCTTTGATTTTTTTAATCGCTTTTGTGGTTATTTGCAATATTGAAAACCTATACTTGCTTTGTTTCACCTAAGTCCCTGAGATCGACACCCCGGAATTCTTGCTTTTACTATAATTGATTCGTACACTGCGGGTTCGCATCCTTGCTTAAGCATATTTCCTTGGTTATAAATTTAAAGCTTGACATACCCTTTGGAGCGAACACAACTCATTCTCTCTTCTTCTTCTTCTTGACCATGCTTTAGCCCCTCATATACATATTTTTCTCCCTTTACCTATTCGGAAATTTGGAAGCAAGTGACGAAAAAGCAAGTGAAGTGAATTTGAGATGTTGGATGAAAGTGTTAGAAAGAAACAATTAGGTTTGGGGAAGTCAATCATGATGATGATTAACTCGGCACCATTCACATAGCCGGGTGTTTGTGTCTTGCCAAAGTCGGATTGAGCGATATTCCTAACGGGTCATGGTATGTGCATCAAGGGTTTGAGGCATCTCGAGAAATTGATGATTGATGATCTCCTAGGCTTCGGTTATTGTGCACCTCTGTCCATGCTCCCATAAAGTAAAGTAAAATAAGCAAAGATTATTGGTGGAAGATGTTGTGATTCAAAGAAAGTGAAGTAAGATCCTATTCCCGGATTCTAGCACCACATTTCCCTATATACATCCCACCCAGACACGTTTCTTGACCTCTTTTGGAAGCCCTTGAGACCTCGAGCTTGTTGATTGACTTGGTGGTTTAAATTAGATTATACATGACTGATTTCGAAATATGATTATTATACATTCTATGATTTTATGCAAAGATCAACAGCTTTCTTATATTTATAAAATGTTTTGATCATGTCTTTATTTGATTTGCCATGAAGCATACTCTTAGGGTGATCTATGAGTGGAGCACACAACAAAAAAAAATTTTTAATATTTTTCATTGATCTTTCTGACTTATAATTCATTCTATCTTGTATCTAAGATTTGGAACTTGCTTGGGGACAAGCAAGGGACAAGTATGGGATATTTTTATAGCATGTATTATAGTCTATATTTTGGGATTGGTTTAGACGTTTTATCTTCATAAATCTACATGTATGGATGTATATTCTTTCATATTATTGTTTTTTTATCTACCTTTGCGGGAATCGAGGTTTACACCTAGCTTCGTTGTATTTGTAGGGAATATGGCATGTTTTGGATCGAAATGGAGCAAAGGAAGCTAAGGAGTCATTGGAGCTACATTTTGGAGCATTGAGGAGCTATAAGAAGATCTCAAGAAATATGGAAATGATTTAGAATATTGATTTCGGACCAGATTATAGAGTTACACTTTCAGCTAATACTCACCTCGGTCACCTACAATACCACCTCGACCGAGGTGATCTTGAGGAGCGTCTGGACCGAGGCGAACTGATGATGGGACACGAAGTCTTTATTTTTGGCTGAGATCTTCTATTTTTGGAAAGTTAATATCACATATTTTTTGCTGGATTTCTAGAAGGAACATATATTTTTGGCTTATTTATTTTGGAAGATATGGAGATATAGTTTAAGGAAATTATCTTTATAAGATATTTTATCTTTGGAAGATAATTTTCTTATATAAAGGGTTGGATTTCTGCAATTCAGCCATCTACGGATCACCATCTACAGATCACCCATCTACGGATCACCTATCTTCGGATCAATGATTTTCTGAAGGATTTTCTGAAGGAAGGTTGAAGATCAAGGAAGGAAGGAAGGAAGGAATCAAGTTGAAGTTGGCTTTCAAGGACGTTTGTAAGACTTTCTTCGTTGGTTTGGTTTTGTTGTCTTTTCTGATTTGTGATTGAGGAATGCTGATTGTTAGTTTGTTTGATTCAGTTATTGAGACCTTTGTATTAAGGTTTTCTTGTTTGAATATTGACTCTTTTCTTATAAATTGATTATTATTATCATGATGATTCTTGGCTAAGTTCTTTATGCGATTCTAGGGTGATTGGCTTAAAGTTGTGGGAAAGACGATGATAGAATAATCTTAACCCCAGCAGGACCCTGAAAGTTTGAGCCTTTACCTTAACTGACGAACACCTCGATCAGTCATTGCACATCTCGGCCGGGATGGAATATAATTGAACGAGGTGAACCTTTCATGAACCTTATCTGAGTTAAGAGTTTCTGTTTTGCCAAATCCTATCCTTGTTATACCTTTTCTGGTTCAACGCAAGCCTAGGATGAGACTTACCCGGTGATTCCTTTGCTTGTTTACCCAAGATCATGAGTGTAGGTAATAAAGGTTTATCCTTTATTGGGGTTTGAGTGTGCCTTCATCCCATCTTTGAGAGTTAGCCTGAGACTTACCCGGTAGAGGTTGATTCTATTCCCTTGGGTGGTGTGTTGGTTTGAGATTATAGTTCCTTTCCTTAGTACCTTGAGACTTACCCGGTAAAAGGATCTTTAGTTTGGGATAGTGAGTAGTGAGACTTACCTGGTGATCTATTCTCACTTCAGAAACGCCTTCCCTTTGCAAACCTCAACTTCGTCCACGTTATCTTTTGAGATCTTGAGTTGGAACCACAATTGGATGCTTTAATCTCTAGAATCCACATTTCCTTTTACTTGACTTTTATATCATCTTTGTTAGCTTTGTTGCGTGTTTTGTTATTTGACAACCTGAATTAGTGATCTTTATTTCACCATAGTCCCTATGATCGACCCCTGGAATATTTGCTTTTATTATAATTGATCCGTACACTGCGGGTTCGCATATTGTTCAGGCATATATCTTGGGTTATAAATATTAAAGCTTGTACACATCATTTGGAGCGAACAATGGTAGAGTGATTTCTTATGCGTCTAGACAGCTAAAGACGTATGAGGAGAACTACCCGACTCATGATTTGGAGTTGGCAGCGGTAGTTTGTGCTTTAATGATTTGGAGACATTATTTGTATGACATTACATGCCACATCTTCACAGACCATAAGAGTCTGAAGTATATTTTCACGCAGCGGGAATTGAATAACCGTCAACGTAGGTGGCTTCAGTTGATCAAGGATTTTGACCTTGAGATTCTGTACCATCCAGGGAAGGCAAACGTAGTCGGCGACACCCTAAGAAGGAAGACGCCTCGAGAGAAGGCGATTGCGAGACTGACAATTCAGCTTCATCTTCATAGAGATCTAGCGTGTCTAGAGATGGACATTCAGTATCCTGATGAGGATCCCAGTTGAGTACTTTAGAAGTTCTTCATAATCTGTTGCATGAGATCTAACAGAAGCTGGGAACCTGCCCGACGCTAATGAGGATTCGAGATAGGATATCTCAAGGTGAGGCACCATAGTTCTCCATAGGATCAGATAAAGTGATGGCACGTTGCGACCGCGTCTGTGTACCCGCCGATGAGGATCTGAGATAGAGGATTCTATAAGAGACTCAATCCACACCTTACTCAGTGCACCTAAGTGCAAGTGAAGAACCGTAAGGTGAATATAAAGGATATAAATACTCTAGAAGGGGGGTTGAATAGAGTATGAGAACTTTTTGTAAAAACTTATCTCAAGGCTTTGAAACTGATTTCAAAGGCCTTGATGTCGATCTGAGCTCTTTGTGACACAACTTGATTTTAAGGGTCTTGACTTTTTCAACCTGCAAAACAAAGTTAGTCGCAATAAAGCAAGATATGGTGCGGAATTGAAAAGATCGACTCGACGATATGTTTACGAAGTTCGACTCTAACAGCCTACTCTCCGTCCTAGGGTATAGCCGTAGGATCTAACTATCTATTATCAGCTTTAAAGAATCCTAGATACAACCTAGAAGAAATCCCCTTCTTCTCTCACTGTAGCTAATGCTACGATCTAGCTCCAACTCTTAACCTAGCGATAATAGTCTAGTTACTTCGCAAAATAACACACACTCAAGTATAACACTCTTTAGGTATGCCAATGGAGCTCTCGAGTTTATCTCTCTCTAAGGGATAAAGCTTTTGTTTCTTCTTCAATCGACATCTTCATTTATAGTCTTCGATGGAGAAATCTTCTAGCCATTGGGAAGATGACTGTTGTTGATGTTTCTTGTTCTCCATAGAAACGGTGTATGTTGAGATAAGATAGCCGTTGTAGATCTTCTTCTTCTTCCTCTTCTTCTTCTTCTTCTTCTTCTTCTTCTTCTTCTTCTTCTTCTTCTTCTCTTTGACGCTCGTTGAATATCTTCATCACCGTAATCTTCTCTTTGGAAATCAGCCGTTGAAGATATTCACTTAAGATCCGAGATCTTCTTGTTGTAGATCCGTTGGAGATCTTCTTGTTATTATTGATTGTTAAGATCTTTGTGAGATTTTGTTGTTGGAGATCTTGTGCTGAGATCTTCTTATTATCTTCGGTCGTTAAGATATTTATGAGATCTTGTTGTTGAAGATCTTGTTTTTTGAAGATCTTGTTTGTTGAAGATCTTATTTGTTGAAGATCTTGTTTGTTGAAGATCTTGTTTGTTGAAATCCTAGATCTTCTCCTTAGGATATGCCGTTAAAGATCTTCTCTTAAAATCCGAGATCTTCTTGTTGTAGATCTTCTCACATCTTCTAACCCCGAGATTTTTTAGATAAGATCTCGCGCCATTAAGGATCTTCTTGTTGGGCCAAGATCTTGCATCGTTGATAATCATTCTTTGTTTGACCGAGATCCTTGTGTAGAAACCTTGTGAGATCTTCTTGTTGTTGACCGCAATTTTTCCTTCAATGATCTTGTTATTGGCAGCTCATATCTTCTTGTTGAATCTTGGAAGATCTTCTTGTTATCCTTCGTAGAGATTCTTGATTTGGTTTGTTGAGATTTGAATCTTGTTGTTTGAAAAACCTTTACACATTGAAACATCTTTAGCCGAACTCTCCCTTGTATCGTTTTTCAAAGCTTCAGCGTCTAGCCCTTGAAACCCATTTCAAGGCTTCAGTTCCGTCCCTTGAAACCTGATTCAAAACTACTTGTCTCTTGTAATCCATTTAAAGGCCCCTTGAAATGCTTTCCAAAGCCTGCACAAATTTAACAAACACAAACCAAACAATCTATAAATATGATCGATATTTGTTAGTTTATAAAACCGCTAAATAAATGTTTAAGTCTTCCATCATCAAAATAGACAACTAATAATCAAAGGTGGAGTTATCAATCTCCGCCTTAATGGAAGAGAAAAACAAATATCGTACCTGCATTTTGGGTTAGCGATATACATGTGATAATTGAATATAATGCAGAATGCAGAAATATGGATCAACACACATATTTGAATTTCTCCCCCTTTGTCTTTCAATAAAGGAGAAAAAAATTTAAAGCATGGGTGTTGTAAATGGTTGAAGGAAGGAGTTTAAAGAAGAGAGGATCTTTCAAAAAGATTTGAATTTGAAAAAAAGATCTTTTGAAATCATTTTAAAAATCCTTCTTTAAAATAATTTAATGATCAATTATCTAAAAGATATTATCCATTAATTTTGATCCAATTTTCCATATAGCCCTTGAAATCCGTTTCAAGGCCCTTGAAATTGACAAGTGGGCTGCATTCGAAGGAGAAAATAAAACGATTTACTCCCCCTAAGTTAATGCTTCCTTGTACAACATACCAAACTCTAATCTAATAAAATTAAATTAATCTTCAGGTAGAGGCTTAGTAAATATATATATGCAAGCTGCAAGTTAGTTGATATAAAAGATATCGAAACATCACCTTTCTCAACATGATCACATATAAAGTGATGCCTTACATCGATATGTTTTGTCCTTGAATAATGCACCGGATTTTTAGTAATCGAAATAGCACTAGTATTGTCACATTTCATCGGGATACCTTTTAGATCAAAGCCAAGATCACAAAGTTATTGAGTTATCCATAGAATTTGTGCACAACAGGCTCCCGCAACTATGTATTCTGCTTCAGCTGTGGATAGGGCGACATAGTTTTGCTTCTTGGAGTACCAACTGATTAGGGACGACCCTAAGAATTGGCAACATTCATAAGTACTTTTTCTATTGACCTTATAACCTACAAAGTCTGCATCTGAATAGCCAACGAGGTGAAACGAGCTTTGACGTGGGTACCATAACCCTAAATCTTTAGTGTCATTGAGATACCGAAATATCCTTTTCACAGCTATCAAGTGTGACTCTTTAGGATCAGCTTGAAATCTTACACACATGCACACACTAAACATAATGTCAAGTCGACTAGCGCTTAGATATAACAAAGAACCGATCATACCTCGATACTCCTTTTGTACAACACTTTTTCCGTCCTTGTCATGGTGAAGTAAAAGTGTAGAAATCATAGGAGTTTTTGCGACTTTGGATTGATCCATTTTGTATTTCTTAAGCAAGTCCTTGGTATACTTGCTTTGATTGAGAAATATTCCTTTCTTTGCTTGTATAACTTGAAGTCCAAGAAAGAAATTTAACTCTCCCATTAAGCTCATTTCGAATTCCCTACACATAATATCTGAAAATTCCTTGCATAGAGAATCGTTAGTAACACCAAATAATATATCATCAACATAGATTTGTACTACTAATATATTGTTGCCTCTGGTTTTGATAAATAAAGTTTTGTCAATCAAACCTCTTTTGAAATCATTTTCAAGAAGATACTTGGACAATCTTTTATACCAAGCTCGAGGAGCTTGCTTAAGACCATAAAGAGCTTTGTCCAGTTTAAAAACATGATTCGGAAATTCATCATTTTCAAAACCAGGAGGTTGAGCAACGTAGACTTCTTCTTCTAAGAAGCCATTTAGAAAAACACATTTTACATCTATTTGAAATAACTTTATGCTCATGAAAGATGAAAAATCAAGTAGCATACGTATGGCTTCTAACCAGGCAACCGGAGCAAAAGTCTCCTCATAATCAATATCTTCTTCTTGGTTATAGCCTTGAGCTACAAGTCGTGCTTTGTTTTGAATGACCTTTCCATTTTCATCCAACTTGTTTCGAATAATTCATTTTATGCCAATGACGGAATGATGTTTCGGTCTTGATGTGAGAGTCCAAACCTTGTTTCTCTCAAACTCATTTAGTTTATTTTGCATGACAATGATCCATTCGGGTTCTTGAAAAGCTTGAACATAATTCTTGGGCTCAATAAGAGACACAAACGCCGAGAATGCACATAGGTTAACTCTGGATCGAGTTTGAACTCCTGCATTTGGATCTGAGATCGCATTCTCTTGTGGATGGTATGAAGAATGTTGACACTTCCTCCTTTTGTAATATGGAAAGGATCCTGAAGATTGAGGCTCGTTTGCTCGACTAGATTCAGGTACCGCTAGAGTATTGCCCTTGGATCATATATCAAGGCTTTGAAGTTGAGTTTGAAGACCTTGAAACAGAGTTCTGACATCGCAGTTTTCTGTTTCAAGGTCTTGAATATGTGTTTCAAGGTCTTGAGATTGTTCTCCGGCATGTTGAATCTTTTCTTGCATATTCTTTTCTTGAGTTTTAGGATCTTCTTCTCCATCCGAATTCTGATCTTCATGTTGATTCAGATTAAGATCAAATCCTTTGAAAGTAACTTCTTCATTGTATGCATGCTTACATGACCAAGTCTTCTTATGCCAAAGCCTTGGATCGTGACTCAAGGCCTTGAGACACTTTAGCTTAGTTCCTGAAACTTGGTTAGTACTCGAAGAATAAACATTGTTGCATCTAGGAGCTGTGAGCACAACATCACCCGTTATCTTGTCTTGAAATTCACATTATTCTAAATCAAGAATCACCTTTTTGCCTTTATCAAATATTTGAGAGATACTAAGCAAGTTATATTTCAAACCGTCAACAAGTTATACATCATCAATGAAGTTAGATGAATTATAACCAATTTTACCAATGCCAATAATGTTACACTTTCCTTTATCACAAAGCGTAATGGTTCCAGATAATTGCTTCTTTAGATCTAAAAACAATGAACTTTTTTCACTCATATGTCGTGAGCAACCACTACCTAATATCCATTTTTACTCCTTTACCTATGTGATATCCTGCAAAACAACAAACATCAACCTTTCCGAGTCGACCTAATGCCATATTTTGGTCCATATTCAGGCTCAATCATGTTTGGTGGTCTAGTACCTTTAGGAACCCATATTTGCTTAACTTGTTTCCTTAGACATAAAGAATAAGTGTTTCTAATGATGTAAGGATCATTTCTTCTATATGGACATGTTGATTTTACATGACCCTTTTTACAACAATAAAAATATGTGGGCATATGAATACTTCCTTTAGCTTTGACAAAAGTGGTAGTCGTCTTTCTCGGAAAACTAACATGATAGCCTATATCATTTTTGTTAAGAGAAGATTGTTGTTCATCCATCATCCTTTTGAGGTTAGCTTTTGAATGAGTGAATTGAATAAGTGCAGCCTTCTGGTCTTGACACGTCACAGTTAGATCAACCTTTTCTTTCTCTAGATCGATATATTCTCGATAAAGAGAAGAGAGATTGTCCTTGAGAATCGCATTTTCTGATTCCAAGGCCTTGATATTGATATCAAGGTCTAACTTTTCAGTGTTAAGATTTTCAATCTCCAAAGACATATCACTTAATTATTTCTCTTATTTGAGAAACTTTTCTCAAAAGGAACTTATCCTTACCCTATATTCTTTATCACATATGATTATGTCTTTAAGGAATTGTGTAAGATCAAATTTGGGGTGAGACATAATAGTACTTACCACGTTATCAACATAGTGATCTAGATCTTCTTCATGATCGGCTATAAGACAAAGGTTTGCTTGTTCTTTTTCGTCTTCTAATTCATTTGTGGAATCTGAATCACTCCATGAAGCTACCATACCTTTCTTCTTTCGATCATTCATCCTAAAGTTGTTCCTCTTCTTTTGTGGACAATCCTTTACGATATGATCAGTTTTACCACATTCAAAACAAGTCAGAACTTTAGTTTTCTTATTGGAGTTAGAAAACTTACCTCGAGGTCTTGATATTCGCGGTATTCTTTATTGTTTGCAAACTATTTCTTCATTTGAAGAATCTTCGTGAGACCCCTAGAGATCAAGGTAAACGGATCTTCCTCATCTTCATCATCACTATCTTCCTCTTCTGATGATATCTCATCCTTATTAGATCTTAGTGTCAGTTTCTTTGTGTTGGATTGGAGCTCTCCATCTTCTTCACCAAGAACCATCTCATTTGTGATGAGTTTTCCAAGTAGGTCGTCAAGAGGGAGAGTTGTGAGATTTTGAGCTTCTTCGATTGCAGTCATTTTGGTCCCCACT
The DNA here is from genome assembly GCA_033239125.1 of Fagopyrum homotropicum. Lineage (NCBI taxonomy): Eukaryota > Viridiplantae > Streptophyta > Magnoliopsida > Caryophyllales > Polygonaceae > Fagopyrum > Fagopyrum homotropicum. Next base: position 70,958,058 of record BSWB01000008.1, read on the forward strand.
TAGCTTTAGGTAAGCTCTTTAGTATCTTTCTTACTTTCTGTTCGTTTGTGAAGACCTTTCCAAGTGAGTCCAGGTTGTTCATGATCTCAGTAAATCTTGTGAACATTTCTTTGAGTGGTTCATTGGATTCATCTTGAATAGCTCATATTTTCTGAGGAAGATGCTTATCTTTGTTTCCTTGACTTGACTTATTCCTTCATATGTGACAACAAGTTTGTCCCATATTTCTTTAGCACTCTTGCATGATGAGACACGGTTGAATTCATTTGCGTCCAATCTACAGTAGAGCAGATTCATGGCCTTATAGTTCTTTGAAACACTATCCAAGTCGGCTTGTGTGAAGTCAACTTCCTTCTTTGCGACTTGGACTCCCTCAATTGTGGTGGTTGGAATTTTAGGGCCATTTTGAATAATTCTCCATAGTTCCATATCCAGATCAATAATGAACATTCGCATTAGTGCTCTCCGATAAGCAAAGTTGTTGTCACAAAAGAGTGGTGGTCGAGATGAGGATCTTCCTTCAAAAAATCCTACATCACCTACAGAGTTCATGATTAGTCTCACTGATGGTTAAATCAATATACGTGAGTCTAGCTCTAATACCAATTGAAGAACCCTTAGGTGAATATAAAGGATATAAATACTCTAGAATGGGGGTTGAATAGAGTATGGGAACTTTTCGCAAAAACATATCTCAAGGCTTTAAAATTGATTTCAAAGGCCTTGATGTAGATCTGAGCTCTTTATGACACAACTTGATTTCAACGGCTTTGAAAGTAAATTCAAGGGCCTTGACTTTGTAAACCTGCAAAACAAAGTTAGTCACAATAAATCAAGATATGGTGCGGAATTGAAAAGATCAACATGAGGATATGTTTACAAAGTTCGGATCTAACAACATACTCTCCATCCTAGGGTATAGCCGTAGGATCTAACTATCTATTATCAGCTTCAAAGAATCCTAGATACAACCTAGAAGAAATCCCCTTCTTCTCTCACTGTAGTCAATGCTACGATCTAGCTCCAACTTTTAACCTAGCTATAATAGCCTAGTTACTTCGTAGAATAACACACACTCAAGTATAACACTCTTTAGATTTGCCAATGGAGCTCTCGAGTTTATCTCTCTCTAAAGGATAAAGCTTTTGTATAAAAGGAGAAAGAAAACTTCTTAGATCGAATAAAGATGCTTTGGATCGCTTGAAGAATTTGGATATGTTCGTGTACGCTTGTTTTGTTTCTTCTTCAATCGACATCTTCATTTATAGTCTTCGATGGAGAAATCTTCTAGTCGTTGGGAAGATGACCGTTATTGATGTTTCTTCTTCTCCATAGAAGCCGTTGTAGATCTTCTATCTTCTTTCTTCTTCTTCTTCTTCTTCTTCTCTTTGACGCTCGTTGAATATCTTCATCACCGTAATCTTCTCTTTGGAAATTAGCCGTTGAATATATTCTCTTAAGATCCGAGATCTTGTTGTTGTAGATCCGTTGCAAATCTTCTTGTTATCTTTGGTTATTAAGATCTTTATGAGATCTTGTTGTTGGAGATCTTGTGCTGAGATCTTCTTGTTATCTTCGGTCGTTAAGATCTTTATGAGATCTTGTTGTTGAAGATCTTGTTTGTTGAAGATCTTATTTGTTGAAGATTTTATTTGTTGAAGATTTTGTTTGTTGAAATCCTAGATCTTCTCCTTAGGATATGTCGTTGAAGATCTTCTCTTAAAATTCGAGATCTTCTTGTTGTAGATCTTCTCACATTTTCTAATTCCGAGATTTTTTTAGATAAGATCTTTCGCCTTTGAGGATCTTCTTGTTGGGCCAAGATCTTGCATCGTTGATAACCATTCTTTGTTTGGCCGGATCCTTTTGTAGTAATCTTGTGAGATCTTCTTGTTGTTGGCAGCCCATATTTTCTTGTTGAATCTTAGAAGATCTTCTTGTTATCCTTGGTAGAGATTCTATATTTGGTTTGTTGAGATTTGAATCTTGTTGTTTGAAAAGCCTTTACACGTTGAAACATCTTTAGCCGAACTCTCCCTTGTATCGCTTTTCAAAGCTTCAGCGTCTAACCCTTGAAACCCATTGCAAGGCTTCAGTTCCGTCGCTTTAAACTTGATTCAAAACTACTTGTCTCTTGTAATCCATTTCAAGGCCCCTTGAAATATTTTCCAAAACCTGCACAAATTTAACAAATACAAATCAAACAATCTATAAATATGATCGATATTTATTAGTTTATAGAACCGCTAAATAAATGTTTAAGTTTTCTATCATCAAAATAAACAACTCATAATCAAAAGTGGAGTTATCAGCGAGTAAGATGTATCAGGATATGGACGTTCATACTAGTGGGGAGGGTTGAAGCCGATGTGGCCAAGTTTGTGGCGTAGTGTGCGACTTGTCAATAGGTCAAAATAGAGCATTGTGGACCAGGAGGAGAGCTCCACCCACTGCTAGTACCGCAGTGGAAGTGGGAGGATATCTCCATGGACTTTGTGACAAGATTGAGGCCCGGTAGGAGTTTTGATGCTATCCGGGTTGTTGTTGATAGACTGACGAAGACTTCACGTTTCATCCTTATCAGGGAAACGTGGACACTGAGCAAATTAGCCGAGGAGTTCACTAGGCAGATAGTGAGACTCCATGGTATACCAAGGACGATCGTCTCAGATCGAGATGGGCGATTCACCTTGAGGTTGTGGCAGCAGATTCAGACTACTTTGGGGACGAGTTTGCACTTCATAACTGCATTTCATCCTCACACTGGTGGTCAGTCAAAGAGGACCATTCAAACGTTGAAGGATATGTTGCGAGCTTGTGCGTTGGATTGGGGGTAGGGATGGTCAAATTACCTCCCATTGGTTGAGTTCTCATACAACAACAACTAGCATGCATCGATTGGGGTGACCCCATATGAGGCACTATGTGGGCGTAGATGTGGTACACCGTTATGCTAGGATGAGCCTAGTAGTGTCAGTGGTATAGGGCCGGAGCAGATTTAGGATGATATAGCTCGAGTAGCGCTGATTAGAGAGAGGATGTTGACTGCACAAAGTCGCCAGAAGTCATATGTAGACAATAGGCGTCGACCTCTAGAGTTCAGGGTTGGAACTCATGTCTAGCTGAGAGTATTTTCGACTCGTGGCGTCAGACGTTTTGGCATATAGGGGAAGCTGAGTCCTCGATATGTCGTTCCTTTTGAGATATTGGACAGAGTTGGGAGAGTAGCATACATATTGGCTTTACCTCCGAGATTAGAGGGTGTTCACCCTGTGTTTCATGTGTCTCAGCTGAGAGAGTACATACAAGATCTGAGACACATCGTCAGCTATGATGACTTAGTGGTTGAGCCGGACCACGCTTTTGTTGAGCACCCGATTGCAGTCCTAGAGCGAGGTGTGAGATGCCTACGTTCGAAGGATATTCCTATGTTGAAGATAAAGTGGTCTAGACGAGGACCTGATGAGGCCACATGAGAGACAAATGATAGTATCCAGAGGAACTATCCAAAGTTCTATGCCGAGATAGATGCACCTGTAGGATCGATGAGTAAATATTAGTGCTATTTTGGTGAGTGTTATGATTATGTGATTATGTGCTTTGATGCGTTTTTGTGCTAGCTTTGATGTATGCATATGATCTTATTAGATCTTGTTTGCTAGCGCGAGCTGTGTTTATAGCTGGAGATGGTTCTTCCTCCATGATATTGAGTTGTGATTAGGGTTTAACTAGAGATGGTTATTCCTTCATGCTATTGTTTATGGACATAGTGTGAGTGGAGATGTTTTTTCTCCACGCCCCGTTTTATGTGTACGGTTTGGATGGAGATGGTTTCCTCCATGCCTTTGTGATGTGGTTATGGTTTGGCTAGAGATGGTTTTCCTCTATGCCATTGGGTAGTATAGTGATCTTGTTGCTGGAGTTGATTATTCCTCCATGTTGTGTTTTGAGGCTATAGAGGGTTATAGGTTGATACCTTTGAACGGAGATGTGATACCTCCGATAGAGAGAGTGTTTATACCTCGGCGTATGGGTCGGAGAGGATTTGGAAATTGCTCAAGTTGCGGGACGAAACTTTTTTTTAGGGGGATCTGATGTAAGAGCTAGGATTTTCAAATTCTAATTAATGTTGATTAACTTAATCATTGATGGTAATTGACATATAACTCACGAAGAGTGTGTAAGTGATGAGTATGAGTCGCACCGTTATGTTCCTGACGTAATTTTGGGCTTATGGGGAATTTTTTACTTTTTCCCCGGGCAATTATTTTACCCTCCGGTGTTATTTGGAGCATTTGGGAGCTCCAATTAATAAAAATGCAGTTGGGAGAAATGATCAGGATATCGGACATGTTCTAGATATGAAATAACATGGAAACGCAAAACGGCCAAAAGAGTTGCTATTTCGTTTCTTAATGGCTAAGAAATACGGCTTAGGAATACACGTTTTCCGAGACAGTTGTGGAATAATTATCCCTACAATATTCCAGATTTATTATTCCAATTTCGAGAAGTTTGGAGAAATGGGTTCAACCCGCCATTGGATCGGTTAAAGGGTAATTATCGACTTCGTTAAAGGATAATTATCGTCTTCACTATAAATAGCGGAAAATCGTTTATTAATTCATTTCCTTTCACGTTTCCTCGTAAAAGCTTTTATTTCTCTCAACCTTCAAACTCAAATCTACTCTTTGTTTCTAATTCAATTTCAATTCCGTTTGAGTTTCTGGATTCCTCTCTTCATTCTCTTCATATCGGTACCGAGTTTCTGTATTTCCGAGCATATGAAGACCTGGTTGAGCATATATGTCACCTGGATGGTTCTGTCGCTCAGATTCCGGTGAATTTGATGATGTCCATGCGTGGCATGCATCATTGTGATTCTGAATTTTCTTTCAGATCGTCAATCGGGTTAGTAACGAATAAATTAGAAGTTTATTCGTTTTCTCTACTGCGATTTGGCCTAGATTGACCTTAGGCTTGTCAAAATGGATAATTAGAAATTCCATTATGGTCGTTATATAATTCTAGTCTTTATGGGTTATTTGTATGATAAAATCTGATGACAAGTGGATTTAGAAATTGTTTGCGAGCAAAACGTTATTCGTGACGAAATTTAATTTATCAATTAAAGGTTAATTAAATAATTAAATTAGGATTAGAATTGAGATTGAGGAATGTTGATTAGATGCTACCTTGAGATTTGAGGAATTGTGAGTTATGTTGAGATATCGAGGTTTAGATTCGAGTTATGGTGTGCGGATGGTTATGGGGTTAGGAGGTTGAATCTCCTAACCTTGGATCGCGTTTGACTTTTTTTTGTGTCTTACTGATGCAGGTGCTGATCGTTTCCTCGAGGGGAAACTGTGACGTGGTATAGATCGACGTTGACAGGTAAGTCCGTGAGACTTACTTAGCGAGCGGTTATGGGTTTGAGTGTGTGTTGTGGTTGTGTGTGTGCATATGTGTGTTGTATTTATAACCTAACTGGACTAGGATGACCCAATGCATATTATTGTCCCAAATGTATGATAACGGACGGTGATGACTTGTCTAGCCCAGAATTGGGAGGCTAGGGAGGTTCTCTACGACCAGAATTTCAGGTGGTGATGATTGATACCATTCCAAACCTGAGGGGAACGGGGACAAAGGCGTTGGGAGTTTACTCCGCGTGTCACAAAGAAATGAGTTAGTAACGATATAACTTAATTAAAGATAATAAAGGGTTGTGTGTGTGACATTGCATGATATGATATGATATGATATGATGATGTGATATATGTGCTACGGTTTCATTCTTATCTATGATCTGCTAGCTAACGGTTTATACCGTGTTGTAGATGTTTTGCAAGATAGGAAGACTGTAGAGTGAGCCAGGTGGGTGACCAGCCGAGGGCTTCCGTACACTAGGTTGTGCGAGGGTTATGGGATCTTTTGTATACATTTGTGTATGGTGTTGCCGTTTTGAACTCGGCTGTGTTTTGTAAACCTTTTGATGTATATATTTAATACAGCTTTATGTATTGATTTTAATCTATATGTGCCTTGTTGTAAGATCCAGTGAACTTGTTGTCAAACTAGGGTCAGGATCTACTGTGAAAACCTAGCCCAGTAGCGCCCCGAGCCCCGCGAATTTGGGGTGTTACACACTCAACCCTTCTCTCTTTCTATAAATATAATAATACTCCCTGAAGTAGTTCTACAACTCGGACCTTTTCCTCTTTAGTTTGATATAAGTTTTTTTTTTCATATCTATCCTCCTCTGCAAGATTAGATGAAACATATACATCATTGTCCTCTTCATTATTGGCCATCTCTAGATCGGGTGAAGTTGATGATCTAAGTGATCTTGTCAGCACATTTTGAGAACTAGTTGAGGCTTTCACCCTATTTCTTTATTTTATTTAATAGAGAACTAGACATTTGGTTAAAAATCCATAAAAAAAAAACTAATTTAGAGAGTTAACACACATCAAAAAAAAGAAATTGAATGAGAGTGGAAACAAATCTTCTCGGTTAAATGAAAATACAATCTAAGATATCCAACAACAAAACAAGAAGTCTTTGGAGGAAAGGAAGACTTTCATTAGCAATTAGCTTTCTTCGATGTAACAGTCGTAAGTAAGGAAGGTGATTGTTCATTGCACGAGCTTCGAGTAGATGCGAGAGAGAGTTAGATCCTAATCATTCAACAAATTAATCAAACTTGAGAGTAAAAACACGTCAAAAAAATAAACCGAATAAGAGTGAAAACAAATCTGTTGGATTAAAAGAAAGCACAATCAAAATTATCTAACAACATAACTTAAAAATTGGAACAACTAAACAAATCTCTTGGATTCAAAATCAACAACCTTCCGGTCGTAATAATTAAAAAAAATAAATTAAACCAATATTTCAAACAAAATAGATGAGAGAGTGACACCAAATTAGAGGTTAAAGGGTAAGTCTTTTACATTCCGAAAATTGGAAGACTGTCGTTGGTTCCCGCTCGCCACCGGTGGAAGAGTCGAAGTGGGGGAGATTTGCAAACCGGGATAAGTAGGGCTTAGAGTTGAAAGAAGGAGATACACCGTAAACCAATAATCTGCTTTGGACATCAGAATGTTGTTTAATTTATTTATTTTTTGAAAATAGGTACGTACCATATCGATTGTAGAGCGGACAAAATAAACTGATATTTTTGGACCGAAGACTGAATTTATTGGCTTCGGTTCGGTCTGATTACAAAATCCAGACCGGAAAATGTACAGCACTAACTAACTATCACTAACCTGCATTGAAAAAACAAAAAAATTTCAATTAAAAATTAAAAATCAAAATATAAAAGAAGATTTATATACTAATATCATAACTCAAATAGAAGTTATTTAAAAAATTCACCGTTATTTTAAACCCTCGAAATATCATTACTTCTATAGATAGAGTATATACAATAAGCAATAGTGATCACCAAAACCCTAATTTCCAAGAATTTTCCCTAGAAAAAGGCAGTGAGGATCTTCGCTAAAGCTGGTAAGTATCAACGGCTGTGATTTGGCAGCCAACATTTTGGGATTCTCCACTTCACGCACTGCTTTGACGCGCCCTCTCATCAGTGGAGTGGACGGCCATATATGATATATTGTATACATAGTATATCCCAAGGAGAGAGCAAGAGGTGGAGAGATAAATATCGAGAGAAAAGACAGAGGAGAGAGAGGAGGTGACGGGGCCGCCATCGCCATGTGTGGAATTCTCGCTGTATTCGGCTGCGTGGACAACTCCCAAGCCAAGAGGTCCAGGATTATCGAGCTATCCAGGAGGTTAATCTTTCTTCTTTTACTTCTCTGTTCCATCAAATGATCACATTTTTCGTTGGAATGATGCAACTAACTGGAGTTTAAGGCTTCAGTTACAACTTGCATTGACCGATTTGATTTCCTAAGGCTTACTTTTTTGTAAGCTGTTTAATTTCTTCCGATTCCATGCTCGTCGTTGTGATTAGCCGATAACTATAGCAAATGCAATTCATTTTGTTTGGTTTAAATTCTATTATCTCGGGTCAGATTAGGGAGGTTTGTGTCCAATTTATATTGCAGAATGTAAATGTTCTTGCATGTGATACAATGCTTATTTGAAGCTAATTTATTGTCCTTTACTTTGATTTTAGGTTGCGGCATAGAGGTCCTGACTGGAGTGGCTTGCACTGTTATGAGGATTGCTATCTTGCTCATCAAAGATTGGCCATTGTAGATCCTGCCTCTGGAGATCAGCCTCTGTACAATGAGGACAAGACTGTTGTCGTTACGGTAATTTTACATTGAAGAAAGTCCAATTCATATATTAGTACTAAGGAACCCTATAAATAGATATTAGTGTATTAAGGATCATCAAATATTTCCGAACTTGTCTTTGAGAATTACAGAAGGGGTTTTCTTTCAGGTTAATGGAGAGATATATAACCATAAACAGTTGAGGGAGAAGCTGAAATCCCATAAATTCCGAACTGAGAGTGATTGTGAAGTAATTGCTCACCTTGTAAGTATCCATCTAGCTCAGACCACACTTTTCAATTATTTGATATACATACTGCATTCTATTAAAATATTTCTTTGGTTAATTTGCTTGTACTTTTAAAATATGTAAATCTGAAAATTATTTAAATTCTATGTTTCAGTGCTTTGAATTAAAGCTTCTCTTGTTGATCATATCTTCTTATATGTAAGTTTATTGTTTCAGTATGAAGAGTATGGAGAAGACTTTGTAGACATGCTTGATGGAATGTTCTCTTTCGTTCTTCTTGACACCCGTAACAAAACTTACATTGCAGCTCGGGATGCTATTGGCATAACTCCTCTTTACATGGGTTGGGGTCTTGAAGGTAACCTGTAGGTTGTAATGGGACGAAGTGTTTGCTGCTGTAGGTTGTAATGGGACAGTGTTTGCTGCTGTAGAGGGCCCCTCATGGCTTTTCATTTGATTGAACTGTTACACCTAATATCTCGTGTGTCTTTTCAGGATCCGTTTGGTTTGCTTCAGAAATGAAAGCGATAAGTGATGATTGTGAACGATTCATAAGCTTCCCACCTGGGCATATCTACTCCAGCAAAAGTGGTCTGTTATTTCTTAACACAGCTTAATTTGCTTAAGACTCGTTTTTTATCCTTACAGTAAATACAACTTTCTATTCTTCATTCGATGCTTATCGATTCTGATGTTGCAGTAGTTTAACTTTATGCAGGAGGGCTTAGAAGGTGGTACAACCCACCATGGTACTCTGAACAGATTCCTAACACTCCATATGATCCTCTAGTTTTACGTCAGGCTTTTGAAAAGGCAAGGCTATTCTATTCCAATTAATTGATATGGAGATATCCAAGTCCTTTGCTATTTGGCATATCTTCTAGAAGCCTGGCTATTCTATTCCAATTAAAGAAAAAGTCTTCCTTGTATACAATACAAGGCTTTTTATGACTTTGCGGATGATTAAACGTAATATTAACGAGTCTCTCCCTCTATCAAATATGTTCAGGCTGTGCTTAAGAGACTTATGACTGATGTTCCATTTGGTGTACTTCTTTCTGGAGGATTGGATTCATCACTTGTTGCAGCTGTAGCTTCACGTCATCTGGCAGAATCAGAAGGGGCCTATCAATGGGGTTCACAATTACATACCTTTTGTGTTGGTTTGAAGGTAGACCATGCTTTATTTTTCTAGTTTTCGCTTATTACATTCAGTCCCTGAGTCTTGTTTAATGGAGTGATCTGTCAATTATATGCATCTTGGGGTCTCGATGGGGTTTTTTTTAATCCTGATTCCACTTGTCCCTAGAAGAAAATCATCTGTAATTTGGCACCTTAAGTCAACCTGTATACTTTGGTGCTCATATGCAGTTATTTACCTTAAGTATCAATCTAAATACTTCTGCCCCTCCATCCATTAAACAGAATGTTTCTGTTTTGTAATTTTCCATCATCCCACATCTGTTATTTGCTTAGCTGAATTATGTGTCATATATATCTTTATTTATCATGAGGCTTCCACTTGATACTGTAGTTTAGAATGTAACTCAGACTTCGTCTTACAGGGTTCCCCAGATCTGAGAGCTGGCAGAGAGGTGGCTGATTATCTTGGAACTCGGCACCATGAGTTTCACTTCACTGTTCAGGTGGCAATCTCTTCATTTTTAACGTGGCATGTTACAAGCTAAAACTTTTGTTTAACTTCTTTCTGTTTTGCCCCGATCTTTCAGGAAGGGATAGATGCTCTTGAGGAAGTTATATATCATGTCGAAACCTATGATGTCACAACAATTAGAGCTAGCACCCCCATGTTTTTGATGTCTCGGAAAATCAAATCATTGGGGGTAAAGATGGTTATTTCAGGAGAAGGTTCTGACGAAATCTTTGGAGGATATCTGTATTTCCACAAGGCACCAAATAAGGAGGAATTTCATCAGGAAACGTGCAGAAAGGTTTTCAGCCCAAGTCTTCTCTGGCACACCCTCTTTACAATCTACTAAGATGCTTAATTATCTCTGATCTGATGGTTGCTAATACTTTTATCAGATCAAAGCTCTACATCTTTATGATTGTCTGAGAGCAAACAAGTCAACTTCAGCATGGGGGGTTGAAGCCCGTGTTCCATTTCTGGATAAAGAATTCGTGAATGTGGCAATGAGCATTGACCCAGAATGGAAAATGGTTTGTGAATATTTTAACCTTTGATTTTATTTTTTCTTGTTTACTATTCACAATGTTCCAAAAAAGGTGAAACAGAGACGGGAAGGGCACTATCTAGATGGACACGATATTTATTGAATATTTCCTTCTATAAAACCCCTAGGTTTTGTACAAATTTATATGTTCAGTCTATCCTGAACAGAATGTCCTAAAATCTGCATCACTATCTGGGCAATCCAACACTTACAGTGAAGAATTGAATATCAGAAAAATAAGAGAGAGTTGACAGTAACCAGAAGGTGAGAAGGAGATGTTTCGGGGCTGCAGAACTAGTGGCAGCAGTAGCAGAAGCAGGTGGCCGGAGGAGAGACAATGCCGGAATGTGAGAAGGAGTTGGGGCTGAAGTCTGCAGAAGCAGAACAAGAGGAGTCGGGAATAGAACAGGAGAGAAACTGAGGGAGTAAAATAGCAGGGAACGAGAGAATAGAATGCGTGAGAGTTACCTGAGGGAGTCGGAGAGAGCGAGTTGCCGGAGACTGGAGGAGAAACAACGCCGGGGAGAATGCGAGAGAGGAACTGAGGGAGTTCGGGTGTGGAGAACTGTGCGAGAGATACAACGTCGGGGAGAGATGAAATCTTTTCGGATTTAACCTAAACGTTTAAAATGTCCCGCCTGTCTTGAACCCGTCCTGGCAAAAAACAGGATGGCTGTCCGGGGCGTATTTTGGAACACTGACTAAACATGTTTTTATAATGTTGTAGATGCTTCAGCTCACCATTTATGCCATTGAGACTACAACATATAAAAAACATGTTTAGATTACAAATTCTTTTTTCCTTCATTTTGCATTTCCTTTTCTTGTTTCCTTGATTTACTTGTCGGTCCTGCCATCCTCTCTAATTTCTTATAAGCTTTGGCACCAACCATCAAATATGTGCACTTGTCATTCACTTCTAATATTTTATTTAGTGGAGACTTACTATTTGAACAATTATCAGATTAAGCGTGATCTTGGGAGAATTGAGAAATGGGTTTTACGCAATGCATTTGACGATGAACAAAAACCCTATTTACCAAAGGTATGAAGTTATTTCCTATGTTTTATCTATGATCTGAGATTTGGAAGTTGAATTCATCATGTACTATTGTTCATAGTTAGTGAGTTTGTCCATACACTATTTGTGAGCACGGCTGTGTGAATATGTATATCTCCTTAGGTATTTTCTGTTTCTTTGTTTTCTGCTGCAAAGTCTTCCCCCTTACATTTTGTGTGAATTTTCTTCTTTTAGCATATATTATACCGCCAGAAGGAGCAGTTTAGTGATGGAGTCGGATATAGTTGGATCGATGGCTTGAAGGATCATGCAAACAGCCATGTATGTTGTAGATATTATGCTTAAAAACCCTTTTGCACCAGCATGTACTCCTACAAATTAGTTGTTCACTTTATTGAATGGAAACATCAAATTTCAGGTCACAGATGCTATGCTGATGAACGCAAGTTTCATATACCCTGAGAACACTCCAACAACAAAAGAGGGATACTACTACCGAACAATCTTTGAGAGATACTTCCCTAAGGTAGGTCGCTTTGGTTCCATTTGTTTGTTTCTGTCTGGGTTCTCGTTCAATATCTTCTAATCATTCTATCCAAACAGCCTGCTGCGAGACAGACGGTTCCAGGTGGTCCAAGCGTGGCATGTAGCACAGCTAAAGCAGTGGAGTGGGATGCAGCGTGGTTAAAGAACCCTGATCCATCGGGTCGAGCTGCTCTTGGTGTTCATGATTCCGCCTATGAGGGAGATGTGGAGGCTAAGAGTGTAGATTGTGTGAATGGTTCTCACCAGCCACTTGAAGGAGTCTTGGAAAAAGCTGCAACGGTTGCTTGAGTGAAAACCTGATCACATTGCTCAGACTTGCATCTGATCATGTTTGTAGGCAAATTCATGATCCACTCAGTGTTGTAGGATTCTGATTCAAAGATGAAGGTTGTATGTTTTCTACTGTTTAAAAACTCGGTTCGGTGTTGCTTTAGAATAAAGGTACTTTGAATTTCTGTTCTCTTTAACCGATTAACGGTGAAATCAGAGTAGATTATCGTAATCGATTTGGTATTCACATTTTAGAAGCACGTCCTCTACTGAAACCGTGTATAAGGGGCACTTGGGTTTTACATTACCTATTTCTCCTTGTGTTCTTGTGTCAACCGGACATTCGAACGCGTTGTATGAGATTCTAATCGGCTTATCTTTTGAAAACTAGGAGTTCTAGATGAGAGCAGACATCGATCTATTGTGGCCTATTGAACACTCGGTAGACAACCTAAAAGGTAAAACAGAAAAACACACTGAACACTCTTATTTTTGAGGTATATTTAATAAGAACATTAAAAGTAGGATAGATTTACATCAAGGTAGAAGATAGGCGGACAATTTTCTCAATCTTCCTAAAAATTACGTATGAAGACCTAGGCGTCTCAATATTTCTGAATAGAAAACTCAATCTTCCTAAAAACTACGTATGAAGACCTAGGCGTCTCAACATACCATGCATGACCTGCTGCACCCTTTTGAGAATCTCAACGGCATCGGGCGCAAGAAAACCAAACGTGTAAAAACAAACGAAAGAAACACATGTTAGTTTTCGATGCAAGTGTTGGAGAATGCAAGTGACATGTTCCCAGTGTGGTTAGTCTTTCTTCTTGCTACTGCATTATATTATTTTGGGTCACCATAAGTCTGAGACAGATACTAGTTATCTTCTGAAACTTATCCTTTTAATAAAAGAGAAAAAGAAAATCTTTTTCAAATTGATTTTTTCTGTTTTGTTAAAATCTTGGGGAAAGATTTGATGAGAATAACTGCCCAGAGAAAGTGGGATCAATTGCTTCTCAATTGTTGATTTATAGACGCTTATATGTCTTCTTCTACATTATGACTTTTTCTGAGCTTCTCCAAAAACTCTCTGAGCAACCTGGGTAGGAATTCCAATCTTCCTCTATTGAGTGCACGATACTTGGAAAAGCCCGTGTGCCATCTTTGAAGGTTATGTTTGTTCCTATTACTACTGTTATGAGGATTTCTTTCAGGTTAATGGAGAGATATATAACCATAAACAAGTGATAATACAATATTACTCATTCCTACTATTGAGATGGATTTGATGGGTTTACAAACATGAAAAGAGAGGATGAGCTTAATTGTTCTTAATGATTTCATAATCCAAGTGTGGATGGTCTATGGTGATATAGATTCGATGAGTCGCCTACAAGAGCGTGAGGGATTGGTCTCCCTCTGTGAATGACTTAGTTGTCTCTCTAGATCACTCTTTAGCATCCGAGGGCAAATGATTTGACCAAATATGTAGGTATCATGTAGATACCATTGCGGAATCACCAGGACAGTAGGTAAGATATGTGTTGTTAGGGTCAACTCTTGGTACAGGAAGTTCAAGACTACTTTCACTTACTTGTAAAATGAGATACGTAATATCACTATGGGTTGGTTCAATCCCAAGACACCAACTCTTAAGTATCTTGTCTACACAATGCTCAAAACTTTTATGTTACAAAATGCTTTAAACACTATCACCTGCATTTGTGGAGATTGTGGAGAATGCAAGTGACATGTTCCTAGTGTGGTTAGTGTTTCTTCTTGCTACTGCATTATATTATTTTGGGCCTCGATAAGTCTCAAACAGATACTAGTTATCTTCTGAAACTTATCCTTTTTATAAAAGAGAAAAAGAAAATCTTTTTCAAATTGATTGTTTCTATTTTGTTAAAATCTTGGGGAAAGATTTTATGAGAATAACTGCCCAGAGAAAGTACTTCTCAATTGCTGATTTATAGACGCTTATACGTCTTCTTCTGCACTATGGTTTTTTCTGAGCTTCTCCAAAAACTATCTAAGCAACTTGGGTAGGAATTGCAATCTTTCTCTATTGATATCAACCTCTCGAATGATATCAAGCACTCTAGTCACTTCCTCTGACCGGCCAATAATAGTACCATCCTCAAGATTCCAAGCATGTAGAAGAGCGTGCAACTGTCTTTGATCCTATGAAGAAGCGGGTGCAAGACAAGGCAAAAAAAGAAGCGGCCCCAAAGGGTCCCATTGTTCTACCCCGGTAGCCGACCAAATGAAAAGATCACCAATGTACAGTCGGATAGCCTGACCATACAAGAAATCCACCCATAAAGAGATAGACGGAAATCTTCCCTTACTTCCCTCAACAAAACAATTTTATCAACAAGGTTGAAGACATTAGAAAAATATACTGTCAACAAAGCCGGGAACCATCAATGTGACGCTTGCACAAAACCCTGTTAACACTATATAGTATAACCTCTGTACCACCTGGGATACCGACCCCAAATTGAAAATCTCCAAGATAATCTCTCATATATTTACCTACTCCCTTCACGGTGACATTGGACACCAACCGTATCCATACAGTACCCACTATAATGGGTCAAACCCCATTATCAGGCTTCAACAATAGAGTAAGAGGCGCCGAAGCCACAAATTCATCCAAACTCAGTGGACACTTACCTCTCAGCCATAAATTAACCACTAATGAAAGCGCTCTCCCCTAAACCCTCACCACACATTGCTTCTAAAATTTGTTGTGCTCTCAAAACATTTCTATCACAAGAAGTACCTTTAGGAAAGCACTTTATGCATTTAAAGATCATATCAACATCAGCAACGAGAGGTGGTTCAAGAAATGTAGTGCAAGCCATAGAAGGAGGAGGCTTGTAAGGGATCTTAGCCTCCAATGCCTTCAATGTCTCATCGTTATAAGGAGCTACTCCAGAGGAGCACAAAACTTTAACAGCAGCCGTAAAATGCCCATTCGAAACCTTACAAATACATTGTTGATATTAGGGTTCCTCTCCAGACTATCTCCATTCATTGAGTCATCATCCACCCTCACAATAGCCTTATGCTCTGAACTATCTAACATTGCCTACACAAGACTAGAAGCATCATCATCCTTTCCCCAAGTAGACAAGGCCTACAAAATCCGTTGATGTTAGATTGACTTTCTACCTTTCGACCTTCTGTCTCACCTACTCATAGGCCTGAGCACCTACAACGTGCAACGCGGAAGAAAAAATAACCTAACCCAAGCTTCCACACAACTTGGCTCAACGACCACCTTTAGAAAAGCACCCAACAATGCTTGAGAGAAGCCTAGACGACAACTATGAGGGATGCTTTTCACAGTAGTAATAGGAACAAACATAACCCTCTCCAACAAACCTGCATCAAACACCATACCCCCACCATCAGCAACAATCTACTCTACATCAAACAACCTTGAGATACCCACAATCAGCCTCGAAATACCTGCAATGTACCCACCATCCTCACCGAAAGTAGAAACAGAGTCATCAGGGTGATGACACTCATGACTCAAAGCATGAAGACCCATAAACCGGCCACACAATCACATCTTGAGAACGGCCAAAACCTCCACAAACGCCACAAAAACATTAATGTCATACTCAAGGATGTTCCGAACCTCATTCTTGCGCTCTACCGTAAAAAGGTGTTGTCTTTTGTAATGAGTCATCAAACTAGAGAAACCTATACTTCTCTCAACCACCGACACACCCGTGAAAGGAACTCAACGTATAATGGAGAAAGGTAGTACCCATCGTCGTCATATGAAACCTTAGATCACCGGCACCCACAAAATTTACTTTATTGTTGCGGCAATCCGTCAAACAACCTTCTTATTACATCCTAAACTTCCTATTTTTCATCTCCAACAACAATTATTTTTGAAACAAACAATCAAACAATTGGAGGGAAACAATACTAACCTTGTAGTGGTGGTGGAGAAACCAAAGGGGAACGTGGCAGTACAGATTATAAACCCAACTCTATGGCTCCTACTACTCAACCACTTTGATATACTCAGATGACGTGTCAGTCACAATTGAAGAAGCGATAATGGAGCCCTCTTGCAACCGCCCGATGCATAGCCGTGGGAGGGGAAACTTCGTAGTGATGAGAAGCTTCTAGGAGAGTGATGTGCAAAGCTATTTAAGGTAGCCCTCTAATAAAAAAACAACGCAAAAAGTACCCCCATCTTCCTTGATAATTGATTAGGTATTTCTCCAATTGAGGTGGTCGATGAAAAAAACATCATTGTAGGTGAAAACTAGGAATTCTAAATCAGGGCCGGTCGAGAGGGAGGGACAAAAGGGGCTTTTGCTCCGGGCCCATTTTTCCATGGACCCAATTTAAAATTTAGATATGTATGTTATATAGAGTAGAAATAAAACAGGTCCAAAATATCCCAATAACACGATAAGAAACTCATGGCTCATGCCTCCTCTTAAAATGTGTTGATTTTTAGTAATTTAACCAAAAAAAGAATATGAATTAAATAAAAACAAAACTCCAGCAAACTTACCGTTTCCCACTTCTCCATGGGACCCAATTTCAAATTTAGGTATTTTTTAGTATTAATGAAGAGATTTTTTATATATTGAGGGCATCTAATTTATATTCGCACCGAGACCTCCGTTATACCAGGAACGACATTGTTCTAGATTACATGAGACATTGACCTTTGGGATTCCCTCGCCTATTGAACACGTACTTTTGCGATCAAAAGACAATCAAGTATAATGTTAAAAGCAAACCTTTTATTTTTATTTTAATAAAAGGAAAGAATTTGATGTGTGAGACACAAGACAATCAAGTATAATGTCAAAGGCACATCTTTTATTTTTATTTTAATAAAAGGAAAAAATTTGATGTACGAGACATGTTTTGTGCAGTATATCAAGACTCCTAATAAATTAGCAGACCGGACGGTCTAATACCTATTAACTAAGGAATAAATAAAAAAAATAATAAAGATAAGAATAAAAAGATGGGACATAATACACAATGGACCGAACCAATAGAAGAACAAAAGGAAAGGTATGTGAACAAACCAAAGAATTCAATGATAAATGATTAACCAAACAAATTAAACAAGAAATTCTCTTTGAGAATAACAATAAAAACCTCATATTTGGATTCGGAATTATATTTTCGGGTTTCAACTACACATTTACGATCCCTGTAAATAAACAAGTACAATCTGCCGTATAAGATACACTCTAAATTGAAGCATGTAACACAAAGAAACATAACATGAAGTAATTAGTATCAAGGGAATCTCCCCTTGATTTTGATCTTGTTGGTATGATCTTTCAAATGAAATTGTTCTCATTCTCTCTTTGGGTATTCCTTTGCCTCGTCAATACTCAAATTTTCTAAGCTGGTAGATCATATGTCTGAGATGAATCAAGGGCGATTTCTATGATTCTTAGTCAATGAAAATATTTCATATCCATTATTAATACTCGAAAACTATGTGTTAGAACAATAAGAACAAGATTTTCATGGATAATTATTCGGTCCACCAATTTTGTTTTCGTATATCATGTTTGAGAGTCGAGAGTGAAGAAATGAAGATTTGTTTGATGTTTTATCACCAATAGAGTTGATTGACCCCCTCGGTAGAGTTGTTTGGTCCCTTTTTATGGGCATGCGACCACATCTTCCAAACCATGCATTTTGCATGAAGTTGATGGTGTTAAACCCTATCCGCAAGGATGACGGGGTCAATTGTAGTAAATCGACTGTTGGATTCACAAGGATTACGTCTGAGTTGGAAAATGCCAATTGATAATTATTTTAAGTAAAGGGAGAAAAGAAGAACGTAATAGGAGAAATATGTCTTTAAGAGTTTTGCATGATAGAGAGTTGTACGCTAACCTCTCTAAGTGCAAGTTTTTGATGTCTGAGGTGCCTTCCTGGGTCACATAGTTTCCATCGAGAGGATCAAGGTTGATCCGGTGAAGATCGAGTCAGTAGCAACATGGATGATCCCGAAGAATGTCAAGGAAGTACGCAGCTTCTTGGCTTAGCCAGATATTATTGTCGGTTTGTGGAAGGGTTTTCTATGATGACCCGACCACTTACCAATATGTTGAAGAAGACTACCCGGTTGTATGGTCCAAGCCGTGTACTCAGAGTTTTGAGGAGCTAAATAGAAGATTGACTTCCGCTCCCATCCTAGCACAACCAAAGGGCACGGATGATTTTGTGGTTTATAGCGACGCATCTAAGCTAGGCTTGAGATGTGCTCTGATGCAAAGAGGCAGGGTTATCACTTATGCGTCTAGACAGCTGAAGACGTATGAGGAGAACTACCCCACTCATGATTTGGAGTTGGCTGTAGTGGTACACATTCTAAAGATCTAGCAACATTACCTATATGGAGTTTCATGCTAGATCTTCACAGACCATAAGATTCTGAAGTATATTTTCACACAACAGGAATTGAATAACCTCCATAGGAGATGGCTCGAGCTGATCAAGGAATTTGATCTTGAGCTTTTGTATCATTTGGGAAAGGCAAATATAGTCGTTGATGCTCTTAGCAAGAAGACGCCTCGCGAGAAAGCGATAGCGAGGTTGATAGCTCAACCTCAATTACAGAGGGCTCTAGGATGGCTAGGTTGGACATTCAGTTTCCTGATACAAATAGTCATTTGTCTACTTTATAGGTTATACCTACTTGGTTGGGAGAAATCCCATAGAAGCAGGAGACTTGCCCGACGTTGAGACGGATCCGAGACAAGATGTCTCGAGGTGAGGCCCCACAGTTCACCATAGGTGTTGATGGAGTGATGAGACGTCGCGAGCGCGTCTGTGTACCTTCTGATAGAGAGTTGAGGCAGAGGATCTTACAGGAGGCTCACACTACACCTTACTCAGTGCACCTAGGTACGAGTAAGATGTATCAAGATGTGAGACGTTCTTATTGGTGGGGCTGGCTGAAGATCGATTTTACCAGGTTTGTGTCCCAGTGTGCGACCTGTCAGCAGGTCAAGGTAGAGCATTGTAGAACCGGAGGAGAACTCTATCCACTATCAGTACCATAGTGGAAGTGGGAGGACATCTCCATGGATTTTGTTACGGGTTTGAAACCGAGTCGAAGCTTTTAAGCTACATGGGTTATAGTTGATAGAGTAACGAAGAGGAGACATTTTATCACTATTCGGGAAGCGTGGCCAGTGAGTTGGCTAGCTGAGGAGTTCACTAGGCAGATAGTCAGACTCCATGAGGTACTGAGGACTATTGTCTCTAATAGAGATGGACGTTTTACCTTGCGGTTTTGGTAGCAGGTGCATTCTACTTTGGGTACGAGTCTCCACTTTACGACGGCTTTTCATCCTTAGTGAGATGGTCAATCGGAGAGGACTATACAGACCTTGAAAGATATGTTGAGGGCTTGCGCTCTAGACTGAGGACAGGTGTGGTTGGATCACCTCCCATTGGTCGAGTTTTTGTATAACAACAGCTAGCATGCATCGATCAGGATGGCCCCTTATGAGGCATTGTATAGACGGAGGTGCCGTACACCTTTATGTTGGGATGAGCCAAGAAATATCAGTAGTATAGCTCCCGAGCAAATACATGATGATATAGCCCGAATAGCATTGATTAGAGAGCGGATGTTGGTCGCGCATAGCCGCCAGAAGGCGTACGCAGAAAAGAGGTGTCGGCCTCTAGAGTTCATAGTTGGAGCTTATGTCTGACTGAGAATGTCACCGATGTCAGGCATGTTCGCTCCAAAAGGTACGCATAAAATTTAATATTTATACCAAGAATAATTGCAAATAGCGAACCCGCAGTGTACAAATCGATTGTAATAAAAGCATAAAACTCCAGGGTTGAACACATGGACTATGGTGAAACAAAGAACGGTAAATCAGGTTGTCAAATAACAAAACACGCAACAAATCAAAGCTATCAAAGATGATATAAATGTCAAGTAAAGAGAATGCGGATTCTAGAGATTAAAGCATCCAATTGTGGTTCCGACTCAAGATCTCAAAAGATAACGTGGACAAAGCTGAGGTTTGCAAAGGGAAGGTGTTTCTAAGGTGGGAATAGATCACCGGGTAAGTCTCACTACTCACTATTCCAAACCAAAGATCCTATCACCGGGTAAGTCTCAAGGTACTAAGGAAAGGAACTATAATCTCAAACCAACACACCACACAAGGGAATAGAACTAACCTTTACCGGGTAAGTCTTAGGCTAACTCTCAAAGATGGGATGAAGGCACACTCAAACCCCAATAAAGGATAAACCTTTATTACCTATACTCATGATCTTGGGTATACAAGCAAAGGAATCACCGAGTAAGTCTCATCCTAGGCTTGTGTTGAACCAAGAAAGGTGTAAGAAGGATAGGATTTGGCAAACTGGAATCTTAACTCATATAAGAATCATATAAGGCTTCACCTCGTTCAGTTATATTCCATCCCGGCCGAGATGTTCAATGACTGGCCGAGGTGTTCGTCGGTTAAGGTAAAGGCTCGAGCTTTCAGGCTCCGTTGGGGTTAAGATCATTCTGTCATCGTCTTTCCCACAACTTTCAGCCAATCACCCTATAATCGCATAAAGAACTTAGCCAACTATCATCATGATAACAATAATCAAATATATAAGAAAGGAATCACTATTCAAACAAGAAAACCTTAAGGCAAAGGTCTCAATAAATGAATGAATCAAACAAACAAACAATCAGCGTTCCTCAATCACAAATCAGAAAAGACAACAAAACCAAACCAGCTAAGAAAGTCTTACAAACTTCCTTCAAAGCCAACTTCAACTTGATTCCTTCCTTCCTTGATCTTCAACCTTCAAACTTCCTTCAAAAAATCCTTGATCCGAAGATGGCTGAATTGTAGAAAATCCAACCCTTTATATAGGAGAATTATCTTCCAAAGATAAAATATCTTAAAGAGATAATTTCCTTAAAATATATCTCCATATCTTCCAAAATATATCATCCAAAAAGATATCTTCCTTCCAGAAATCCAAGCAAAAGTATGTGATATTCACTTTCCAAAAATAGAAGATCTCAGCAAAAAATAAAGATCTCATGTCCGTCACCACTTCTCCTCGGTCCAGACGCTCCTGAAGATCACCTCGGTCGAGGTGGAACTGTAGCTGACTGAGGTGCGTCTCAGCTGAAAGTGTAACTCTCTAATCTGGTCCAAAATCAATCTTCTAAATCATTTCCATGCTTCCTGAGATCTTCTTATAGCTCCTCAATGCTCCAGAATGTAGCTCCAATGACTCCTTAGCTTCCTTAGCTCCATTTCGATCCAAAACGTGCCATTTTCCCTACAATTACAACGAAACTAGGTGTAGACATTGATTCCCGCAAAGATATACAAAACAACAATATAATCAAAGAATATACATCCATACATGCAGATTTATGAAGATAAAACGTCTAAACCAACCCCAAAATATAGACTATAATACCTGATACCAAAATACCTCATACTTGTCCCTTGCTTGTCCCCAAGCAAGATCCAAATCTTAGATACAAGATAGAATGGATTATAAGTCAGAAAGATCAATGAAAAACATTTCAAAACCTTTTGATGTGTGCTCCACCCATAGATCACCCTAAGAGAATGCTTCATGGCAAATATAATCAAGACATGTTCAAAACATTTTATAAATATAAGACAGTTGTTCATCTTTGCATAAAACCATAAAATGCATAATAAATCATATTTATCAAAATCAATCATGTATAGTCCAATTTAAACCACCAAGTCAATCAACAAGCTCGAGGTTTCAAGGGCTTCCAAAAGAGGTCAAGAAACGTGTCAGGGTGGGATGTATATAGGGTATGTGGTGCTAGAATCTGGGAATAAGATCTTACTTCACTTTCTTTGAATCTCAACATCTTCCATCACTAAGCTTTTCTTATTTTCACTTTATTGTACTTTTTGGGATGCATGGACAGAGGTGCACAATAACCGAAGCCTAGGAGATCATCAATCATCAATTTCTTAAGATGCCTCAAACCCTTAATGCACATACCATGACCCGTTAGGACTATCGATCAATCCGACTTTGCCAAGACACAAACACCCGGCTATGTGAATGGTGCCGAGTTACTCATCATCAAGATCAACGTACCCAAACCTAATTGTTTCTTTCTAACACTTTCAGCCAACATCTCAACTTCACTTCACTTGCTTTTCGTCACTTGCTTCCAAATTCCTGGATAGGTAAAGGGAGACAAATATGTGTATGAGGGGCTAAGCATGATCAACAAGAAGAAGAGAATGAATTGCCTTAGTCATCCTAGGAAGAATGTGATAGAACTAATCATGTGATGTCAACCTTTAAATTCAACATAATTTTGATAAAAACAAAGTATTAAACATGCTAAAACTTCAAACAAAGCATTTTGCAACTTAAACATATCATAAGACCTTTCGAGGATATAAAGAATTCAAAACCAATCTGCAAACAAAATCATCATTGAGGTCATATCTAGAGAAAAAGCACAAAAACGTTTTGAAAACCTTCAGTTAAAGCCATCTCGGTCGAGGTGTTCTGGCGTCAGCCGAGGTGTTCATCCTCGATCGGCCATGAACGTCTCGGTTGAGGTGATAAATTTTTTTTTTCAAACCAGTTATCGACGTTTTTCTCAAACAGAAACCTGTAGGTATGAATGTAATGACAAATAAGCGTATAAAGCCAAGTAAACAATAATTTCCGAAAGAGTCATACAAACATAGTAGCAAATAAGTCACATAATACATCCAAATACCCCATATTTGGGATACATTGTCCCAATGGGTCGAATATAAGTCTAAGGAATCAGAAAACTCACCGATCCAAGCTGAACTGCATAATAAATAAATAAGAAATCCATTAAGCTCTAATCCTCGTCAGTTGGCGGTGGTGGATGTGGAATGCAGGGATGCTGGGACGGGTCGAATGGATAGCCCATAACCTGCTGATGTTGGATCTCCATCATCCGTCTAGTGATGTGTTGGCTCTCCATCATCTAATGCGTCCATCCCTCAATGTGTCGGCGCTCATCATCGAAGCACTGGTGAATGTCAACTGTCAGGGCTGCGTATGCATCTATCATCTGGTCAGTGAGGTAATCAATCCGTCGGTGAGCCTTAGGATCTCTATGGCGGTGGAATCTGCGTTGAGGTGGTGGTGGTGTTGCTGCAACTCTCTCATCCTCTTTCGCCTCGTCATCAAGGTCAACAACGGGAACACTAGGGCTGCCGGTATCAGTACCGGTCTCCATGACAGCTCCTCCATCATACCCCTCATCATCATCAACTACGTCTCTAGCATCCTGCATGTAAGAGAACCAAGCAGCGGACCAATACTGATGATCAAAAATAGAAAACTAGGATGACCACATAATGCCCTGTGGAGCTGTCGTCTCCCATGGCATGGCAACATAGGGCGTGCCAAGGCCACGAGGAACCAGAATGCGTCGGGTGATCATCTCCTGCAGTCCCAGCGGCTTCGCAGTCGCGACAAGTGTATAACTAGACAGATCCAAACCCATAGAAGTGGCAATGTGGCTCACCAACCCACCACAACAGATATTGCCTCTGGACTTGCCCTTGATCTTGTGCAAATCATCTGCCAGCATGGCAGTAAAGCTTGGCACTCCTCCGGTCACCATGCAGAATAAACTCAACAGCTCTCCCTGATGGATCTTCTGGGGCGTCTCAGTACGCGCCAAAAGTGTCTCACTAAAGATCCTATGAGTAAGGCGGATAACAAGATGGAAAATATACGCTCCCGGGAATCTCCGGGCCTCCACCTATCACTATGGTGCGTCATGTAACGACCGAATCGTTCATTACGTTTTGATAGGGTTACAGGAGTTTAGAAAACAAAATTTAAAATTTATTGAGACTAGGATATACAAGTTTAATTTATGGAAGTCGTTTAATTAAGTATCTTGTCCTAAGTTTCGGGACGAAACTTATTTTAAGGGGGTACTGATGTAATATCCGAAATTTTTATTCCGTTTAATTCCAAATCAAATCGGACTTCGAGCCGTTGACGGTTTCCCATTCTATCTAGTATTTCTTTCTTCACAAATTTTATTATTTTATGTAGAATTTAATTCACATAAAATGATAGATTTATATCAAACCCTAGTTATTATAATTCATTCCTATCGATGACTTTAGACGAGATCATGACAAGTTGTGACGAGATCATGACAAGTTGTGACGAGATCATGACAAGCTGTGACGAGATCATGACTAAGGTGAGACGAGGCCATGACAAAGCCCGACAAATCTGTGACAAACTCATTCATGGGCCTGACAAGGCCATGACGAGTTTTGACAGATTTTTGACAAACTTTCAGCCCACTTCTTCTTACCTTGTTTCAGCCCACCTTTCCTTGCTTTCCCTTGGCCTTTTTCAGCCCATCAGCAACTGCTTGTACGTGGCCCAACTACCCTTGCTTGTGCACTGGCCCAAGGATGTGATGAGGGCATGGGCAGCGCCGGATCTGCGTACAACTGCTCGCCTTCCCTTTGGTCTTCAGCAGCCCTCTTCAACGCCACAACAACCCAAAGATGGAGAGTCACGCTATCCATCGTCTTCAGCGGCCTTCATCGCAACATCAGTCTTCAGCAGCGGCCTTCAACGCAGCAACCTCACTCTCCCTCGTTAACCCTAGCCAATCTCTCCCGGAAGTAGCAGTGGCGATCTCCTCCTTTGAGCAGTGGCAACCTTCTCCCTGCACGCCCGACAACGATTCCGTACAAGCCCAGTTGCTGCCTCGCTTTCCTTTACTGCCGACACCAGCAAGGAGTCCGAACGTGTCCAGATGCTCAGTGGCGCAACACACCTTGGACACAACCCTAAACTGAACCTTCCATCCCCTTCGGTTCGTGACAGCAGAATTCGTGCCATCTTCATGCCTTCGAGTCATAGAATCGAGTAAGATTCAATTCCGTCCTTCCTTGGCCCTTCTCTTTGATCGATCCTTAATATATATATGATGATGTGGGTACCCTTTGTGTCATCAATCCGTACCTAACAGCCTCGGAAGATAGCTTGAAGAGCTGAGGTGTTTTCTGAAATTTTCGGAAGTGACAAACAGTCATCTTCGGGTCCAGATTTGGGTAAGTTAGACTTCTTATTTTTGGCTAGTTTTCGGATATGTCATAGACAGTAGTACATAGTATACCATACTAAAATTTGGGAAGAATTGGAGTTACGGTTTGAGAGTTATTGTGTTCCAAAATTGACGCCTCATGCAGTTTTTATATATGTGCTGAGTGTTGGGGAAAACAGCAAGTGATGCTGTTTTGTGAGATGGTTTTGAATAAGCTCTTGATCTCCGTTGGGCTTGAATTTTGGATATGATATGTTTGACATACTGTTGTAGAACATATTAAAATTTGAGAGGCATCCAGCGAGTGGTTTGGGATTTATGATTTTTCCAAGATTGAGTCGTAAGCAGTTTTTCTGTTGTGCTGAAATTCGGTTTTGTGAGATAGTTTTAAATAGGATTTTGATCTCCTTTGCGTCTGAATTTTGGATATATTAGAGATAAGATTTTATAGTATAACATATCAAAATTTGGGATAAATCCAGTGAGTAGTTTAGGAGTTATGATTTTTCAAAGTTAAGAAAGTGTGTTGCTTGTTAAGTGTTGTAACCAACTTTAGAAATTTTTGTAGAAGCGATGCTTTAACAGTTTTAAGAAATTTTTTCTCCTATGAGTAGATGGGATATCATAGATGATCTAGGGAATTATTTCGGAATTTTTATAAGATTATTCGAATTTTATATTTGAAGCTGTAGTTGGACTTTAGTGACTTTTCGGGAAATAGAAAATGGGTAATTTTTCTAGTTGTTACCTAAAATCATCATAGGGAGTAGAATATGGTTAGATAGCCTCAAATTATAATTTAAGTACATATTCCGAGTTTTTGAAGTTCCGGGACTAAGGGTAAAATAGTCATTTTACCTTAAATAAACACTGTAATAACTTCTGCATATAGAATCGTATATCTTAAGAGTTTTAGACTTATAAGTATCCAGAGAAATATGTTGACTCACGTGCCTCCTCTGACAGGCAACTGAGTTCTGCACTTACGGATTTAGTGGCGGTTAAGAGAGAGTCGAGATTTGATTCTGGTAAGTCTACGGACTTACTTAGCTGACTTCTTGTATGAGTGTAATGTGTATGAGTGGTGTTTGTTAGTTACGATAAACAACGAAACCGGATTAGGCCGACTTTATTATATACGTAATTGACCCAAGTGTATGATAACGGGTCGTGACATCATCTGCCTAGCTCTTGCGAGAGTCTAGGAGGTTCCCTGCGACCAGCCCAGTCCGGTAGACGGTCAGATGCATTAGTACCATTCCGCGTTGGTAAACGGGGACAGGGGCGAGGTTTGGGAATTCCTCGTGTCACAAAATAAGTATCATTAGTAATGACATATCACCTAATTAAAAGATAATAAAAAGGATTGAGTGTTGCATGTTGATTGTGTATGTTGTGTGTTTGTGCTTTTACCTTTATACTTATGCATAGAATGTGAGCTAACGGTTTTATCCGTGTTGTAGATTTGTAGAGATAGATAGTTGCAGAGAGATCTGGAACGGATGGTCAGCCGGGTCCACGTATTCATTAGATGGGGACAGAGGGTCTCTCATACGACATGCATGTTATGTATCTATATATATGTTTTGTAAGGCTGTCACATATGTACATTCATACATTAAAAAAAAAAAATAATAATATGTTTTAAAATTGTTTTAAATACATTTGTGCCTTGTTGTAAGATCCAAGTAAAATTGTTGTCAAACTAAGGTCGGGACCCATTGTGAGATCCTAACCAGTAACTCCCCGAGTTCTCAGAATTTGGGGTGTTACAATATGGTATCAGAGCTCTGGGTTGGCAACAATGGCACTTGAAATCTTCTAAAAGACCGAATGTATAAAATAACTAGAACCCGAAAGGGTTTTAAATTTTCAAAACGGATTTGTATTTTTAAACACACGCATAGTCGGGTTGTTGGGTTAGTAGTACGTCGGACCACCATCGTTCTCCGTGGATCTCTGCAACTTGGATCGATAGGAGTTAGTATGTAGACTTGTTATGATGTTTCTTATTATATGTTATATACATGTGTATGCTTAGTTTGTTAGTATCCTAAAGGATATTTTATATCCTTTAGTCGTGATATCACGAAGCGATTATCGCCTCATGATAAATTAACTACGGACTTGAAGAATCTCCAACACGAAGCAATGGAATCGGACCTTGAATTGAGTATTGTACTCGGGTAGGCTGCTTGATGATCCTTACAAATTATCCAAAGAACAAGTGAGCAAGGAAGTAAAGTTGTGAAGATAATTTTTACCACATGCACAATCAGATGAGGAAGAAATCCCTGAGGTAGTTCAGTTAGAAGGAATAGAAGGTCGTACAAGGAACTCGGGCATACGAGGCCGAGAGACGGAATTAGAAGAACCATGGAAGAGACTACAAGAGTGCGGAGTAGAAATAACAATATTTGAACAAGACAAGTAGAATTGAGTACAACCAAAATTGCGGAATCAAAGACATTATAATCGAGGTGGATGCCCCATAGACCATTATGGGCATAAGAAACCAGAAGAGACAAAGTGTCAATCCGGGTATGAGAATCTAAGGTGCACGGAATGAAGACCTACAATTGAGTGTAAAAGCGGAAAGGCAGACCCCACAAGTGTGGGAAGGTTTTTACCTCCTCAGAGATATAAGAAGTTTGAAAGAAATCGAGACGCCAATATCCAAAGAATGGAAGCCTTTAGCAGGGTCAATGGAGTTTCATGAAGGCGATATTACCACCAACATCAGTGAAGAAATGTGTATGGGAGAACGATCTTGCTAGACTCGAGAGTCCAGGGTAACCCGAATAATCATGGGACCTAGGCCATCAACACATACGGTCCCTGTAAAGGGACTACAATTGGGAGGTAATTAAAAGTCATCGGAACTACAAGACGCCTACCATCTATCGTGGAGTGTTAGGAATGACTTTTGACGTCAGGCGAATGGCACAGTAAAAGTTGAGAAAGAGAGTTGTCCCAAAGGAAGCAGAAGAGTGAAAGACAAGACGAACTAAAGAAGTGTAAAACGATTAATTGAGTAGGTGATGCTTACCAAAGAATTTTCATACCAGACGGGGTATGAGAAGAGTAAGTTCGGGATACTGAGATGAGTCAACTATAGACTGACCGATGTCAGCTAAGGATGTGTAAGTGTTGTTTGGTATTGACGAGTTATATACCGTTAAGAAAAGATAATTGCGACTGTGGAGTTATGGGGTAGTTTTACCGACGCCTGGAATGATTTCCTCAAGTATGCAACAACAATCTTCTTAGACAACTAAGGGTATAGAGAATCGTGTTAGAGGTTACTTCTTGGCTGGTTAAGATCAAACTCCGGTCGAGTCTAGTAGTTTGGATCCGTGTTAAAAGAATTAAGGAAGTAAACGGAAGATGGTTGTTTTCCAAACATGATTTTATTTTAAGAAGACAAAGTAAGGAAAGTACTTGGTACTTCATCCGGTTAATCATTTTGGACTGACAGAACACGTCCTTATGATTACGGGGAACAACAAAATAATCAGAGTAGCGCAGCGGAAGCGTGGTGGGTCCTAACCCACAGAGCAAGGAGCTCAAGGGTGTTGAGGGATGTCGTGTCGAGTTTAAGATGGTGATAGTTTGTGAAATGCATTCTAGTTGGAAGGACCGTGAGATAGGCTATGTGGAGTTACTAAAAAGGTTGTACGGAAACTTATGTGCATGTAGAGGTAATAGAAGGAGACTGGTACCCTATTATGGATCCGAGTGAAGAGTGACGGCTTTGCTACATGTTGCCAGACAAGTAGTTTTGGAATTTCATACTAATGGAATACTCTAGACTGAGTTTTCGGGATGGATTAGGAAAAAATTAATGATGTAATAAAAGTATTGTGCATGTCCTGCACTAGAAAGTTCCAAGTGAGTAACTACCATTCTGAGTCGGAGATGCATAAGAAAGAGAAGTGACAAGAGCATACTTGCAACCTAGTAAGCGTGCTTAAAGAAAGCATAAT
Organism: Fagopyrum homotropicum; assembly: GCA_033239125.1. Taxonomy (NCBI): domain Eukaryota; kingdom Viridiplantae; phylum Streptophyta; class Magnoliopsida; order Caryophyllales; family Polygonaceae; genus Fagopyrum; species Fagopyrum homotropicum. The sequence continues at coordinate 70,987,722 of BSWB01000008.1, forward strand.
CTCGAAGTAGATTTTATGTGTAACATTATGTCGGAACAGAGCCTTGTTGCGTTTTGAGTCCGATAAAAGTAGAGGGTACAAGAGTTCAATATTCACGGTGTGTTAGCATGTATCGAGTATTTATGATCAAATAACTGGATATAAGATCACTTTGTGTCTAATACCGTCATTACGGACATATTCTATGTCACTTAAGATCTTGGGTAATGCGTGGGAAGCCTGGGTTAGAGCTAACGATAAATTAGAGATCTATAAATAATATAACAATGCCAAGTGAAAAAAAAGGGGAATGACCGCTAGATTTGATTTTAGTTGCCTCGAGTATTAGACCGGAAAAGGCTAAAGGTGACGATTCCTTATATGAGGAATAAGATGATTGAGTAATATTAAAAGACAAGACCAAGTGGGTCGTGATACGAAGAGCATTGAGCACTTGGTAAGTGTTGGTGGATGTCTAAGACCTTGGACCTGATTGTGTAGTCAGAACCTTTTCAGAAGGCCGGAAGCAAGTGGTCATGACGAAGGGAAGAAAGCTGAATATATCATTTTCAGTAGTGTCAATAAAGGCTCTAGAAGTGAGTTGGGTAAGGCAACCATTAGAAGTTTTAAAGCGGTTTAAAAGTGACTGATGGACTAATATTCCTCACCCTATTGGAGAATGCAGCTTCAGTTTTCCACGGAGACTAAGTTTGGGAACTGAGTTGAGAATTTCAGTGGGAGAAATACCTACCAGACACGAGTTAGGTCATCAGACAGTTGATCCGGATGATACCGGTGAGATAACCGGTAACCACTCTAGAACGTGGTAACAAACGCTTGTGATCTAAATATCTGAAAAGATTTAAGATTCGGTGGTTTTATGAAAAGCTGATAAGGCTACCTAAGATATGGGGGATAGTAAGAGACGTAACCTTTCAAAGACCTATGTAGCGATAGTTGTAACCGTGAGAGTGAAGAGTTTGGGCTTGACCTTGTATGTGTGATATTGTTTGACTGCATGTTTATTTCATGATTGAGTGTTTAGTTAGTGATGTGTTCTTTTGGTAACCGTGATGTGCGGGATACTTAGATGTGGAAATGACGAGACTTTTGTATAGCGATCAAACACACCCATTTGGTACCTTAAAGGCCGATCAGGATTGTCTTACCCTAAGTTTCGGGACGAAACTTATTTTGAGGGGGATCTGATGTAACGACCGAATCTTTCATTAAGTTTTGATAGGGTTACAGGAGTTTAGAAAACAAAATTTAAAATTTATTGAGACTAGGATATACAAGTTTAATTTATGGAAGTCGTTTAATTAAGTATCTTGTCCTAAGTTTCGGGACGAAACTTATTTTAAGGGGGTACTGATGTAATATCCAAAATTTTTTATTCCGTTTAATTCCAAATCAAATCGGACTTCGAGCCGTTGACGGTTTCCCATTCTATCTAATATTTCTTTCTTCACAAATTTTATTATTTTATGTAGAATTTAATTCACATAAAATGATAGATTTATATCAAACCCTAGTTATTATAATTCATTCCTATCGATGACTTTAGACGAGATCATGACAAGCTGTGACGAGATCATGACAAGCTGTGACGAGATCATGACTAAGCTGAGACAAGGCCATGATAAATCCCGACAAATATGTGGCAAACTCATTCATGGGCCTGACAAGGCCATGACGAGTTTTGACAGATTTTTGACAAACTTTCAGCCCACTTCTTCTTACCTTGTTTTAGCCCACCTTTCCTTGCTTTCCCTTGGCCTTTTTCAGCCCACAACAACTGCTTGTACGTGTCCCAACTACCCTTGCTTGTGCACTGGCCTAGGGATGTGATGAGGGCATGGGCAGCGCCGGATCTGCGTACAACTGCTCGCCTTCCCTTCGGTCTTCAGCAGCCTTCTTCAACGCCACAGCAACCCAGAGATGGAGAGTCACGCTATCCAGCGTCTTCAGCGGCCTTCAACGCAACATCGGTCTTCAGCAGCGGCCTTCAACGCAACAGCCTCACTCTCCCTCGTTAACCCTAGCCGATCTCTCCCGGAAGCAGCAGTGGCGATCTCCTCCTTTGAGCAGCGGCAAACTTCTCCCTGCACGCCCGACAACGATTCCGTACAAGCCCAGTTGCTGCCTCGCTTTCCTTTACTGCCGACACTAGCAAGGAGTCCGAACGTGTCCAGATGCTCAGCGGCGCAGCACACCTTGGACACAACCCTAAACTGAACCTTCCATCCCCTTCGGTTCGTGACAGTAGAAAATGTGTGGTTTGTTGCTCTAAGAGGCTGGAAAAGTGTGCATATTGTTCCCTCCTGGTAGCTGAGAAGATTGGCGAGCCAGTCTTCCTCTCTTCTTTTCCTTTCTTCTTCTTTTTCTTACTTGTTCTAGATTCAACAAGTTGATTTGTTGTTGTTTTATGATGTTGGATGTGTTGTGTATATGTATATTGATGAAGGCTGATATGCTTGGGTTACTCCCTGTGGTGGAGTGAAGTGGCGGACGAGAGATTTGTTGAAGAGCACATTAGAGTTGTGCTCTGTTTTGGAACCGCACCCGTGCCTTGCCTTAGCCTTCCCCGTATCTCCAAGTGTGTCGCCGCCCTCGAACCAGCACTCAACTGTAGTCACGGCGTTGGAGCTTGTCACAGCGCCCACGCCTTCTTCAGAACTTACCAAGTTCTTTGGTAAGTTCATTCCTTCTCATGGCCTTGGCTTTGGGTTTAGAAGCATGCTAGGTTAGAATGTGTGGAGTTTGAGGATAATGACATATTGGATGAATGTCTTGTGATGCTTTGCGGTTTGGTTACGAATATTGAGGTTATGGTATGCGGATGTTGTGTATAATCTTATGAGGATCTTAGAAGCTAGAAGTAGAGTCTTCTAGCATTGTGTTCCGATGATTGATTATGTATGCCTTGTGTATCAGGCGGTGTGTATTCCTGCGGGAATTCGAAGAGTTGATCGATAGTTGAGGATATTATGATACAGATAAGTCCATGGGACTTACTTAGCTACATTCCTATATTGGATGTATGCATGAGTGGTGATTGTTATATGTTTTATAGCATGCGATATTGATTTTTACCGACGTGTGGTTGGCCCCCTTGTAACGGGCGGTGACCACTTGCTCGGCATTCCCAAGGGAAGTTGAGGGGTTCTCTAGGACTAGGCCGGTGTTGGTATACGGGAAGGGTATTGCACCACTTCTATGGTATACGAGAGGCACGCCGAACCATTCCAAATGGTAAAAGAAACAGAGGCGAGAATGATATACTTCTCGTGTCACAACCATAAATATGGTTCTGAGTGTATAATGTTTTAAAGAAAATAAAACAGGAAATGTGAGATAGCATGCTTGGTGTTTATGGTATTTTTGATGTGTGTATGTGCTTATGCATGATCTTATATATGAATTGTTAACTAACAGTTTATACCGTGTTGTCGATGCTTAGCAAGATAGGATGACTGCAGAGTGATCTGGCATGAGTGATCAGTCGAGGGCTTCCGTACATGTAGGATGGTTTTGGGGTTTTGCATGTATGGATATATATCTTGTATAGTTTTGATACCCAGTTGTGGGGTTTCGAATGTACCTTGTATATGATCTTTTAGTTTTATCGATATTTGTTTTATATTTATTTGTGTCTTGTTTCAAGATCCGGTGAACTTGCTTTTAGGCTAGGGTCAGGACCCATTGTGAGGTCCTAGCCCGTAGCACTCCGAGTCTTATGGATTTGGGGTGTTACAATAAAGACAACATAAGAGACGACATACATGTCGTCTGCCATCTTGTCTCGCAAGTGGTCAGGGTCTGGACTAGACTGGATCGATGATGGATTATCATGTGTGAAATATGGACTCCAAACGGAATTGAGATGGCATATGATGTCGTCTCACAAGCCGTTTGGCTCGTGATCTTGCTTAGATCTAAGATCTTGTCTATAGAGATTCTTCGGGGGACTTTGCATTATAGACTCCTCAGTCATGAATAATGTTCTTTTCGGCTCTAACTTCAGGGAGGAATGTATATTTAGACAAGTGATGCCGGAAATGGCTAAAACACAAAAAGACCGATGTAGATACCAAAATATGAAAAGAAAAATAGAGCATGTATAATGTTTTTCCTAAGACCGTGTTTTCCTTGGTCATAAGTTGTATTCCCTCTCTAGAAGGTGCATTCATAGAAGAAGCTTACGTTGATAAAGCTAAAGACCCCTCGATCTTCATGATATGTATGAGATATGTCGTGGAAAGCCAAGAACACGACGGTACAAGTCTCTACTTTAGAATTTTCGGATAACTGAACATCCTTTTTGAGCAGAATTAGGTCAAGCTATAGACCTTAAACAAGCGCTTCATGGGAGGTAACCCATGGGTTTGATCATTCTTTCCCTTCTTGTTTTTTTTGGTTTTTGTTTATCTCTTAGGAACACTCTACTGGCCTAATAATTTTATTGAATATATTAAAGGAACCCAACATTGAAGTCCCATAAAGAGGATTTGCTGAGAGATAATCTAGAGAGAAAACACGGAGAGAGAAATATGGCATGCTTGCAAAAATTTACGGCTTATGTACAAATGGTATACGGCTTGTAAATCGTATAACATTTTACCTTATACCGTATTCCGTTTTTTCCTTAAGTCGTATTTTACCCTAAATCCAGAAGAAGAATTCATAAAATACGGCCTATGAAGAAACATGGAATACGGTTTATGAAGAAATAAAATACGGCCTATGTGTAAGTATTATACAATGTATAAGCCATATATATTTTGCACTTAAACCATATATACACATTTGTCTTAAGCCGTATTTCCCCCAAACTAGAAGAAGAATCCAAGATTATACGGTCTATATAGAAATCCAAATACGGGTTGTGTGGAATTATTATACGGTCTATAGACTGTATTTTGTTTTCACCTTGCCCGTGTACAAGGATTTTCCTTAGACCATATTTTTCCCAATCCAACCATGGAGAAACCAAGGAAATACGGCCTATGTTGAACAGAAATACAACCTTAGAAGAATTTGCCTTAACTCATATATGCAAATACGGACTTCCCTAGTCCATATATTTTTATTCCTTAAGCAATATATTTTCACCAGTGGTTGTTACAAAAAAAGGCCGACATAAGGCCATTTGCTCTATTCTCCTCTTCGGTATTCTCGATCATCCTTCTCTTCTTACTCTAAAATTTTCATTCCTATTGCATTCAATCACTCCAAGGTATATTTTCGTGATCTAATATCCATTCCTAACTCGATTTTTGCATGATTTATCCTTGAATTGAAAATTTGATGATTTCCCCACCCAAAAATTTCCAAAAATCCTAGAATTTGTTTTTTATTGTGCAGTTATTTGACTCAAGTTGATTGATGCTTATGATTGATATGATGATTATTGACTATGATGAATGACTTTCATCTATGCTTGCCTTTGATTTCATCGTTTTACATGTCATATGCATATTTTTCTCGTTTTGAGCCCTAGGAATGTTTTTTGCAAAATTATTTTTGTTTGGAGCATTTTATTTGATCCATTTTGCTTGGAATATGTTTACATATGTTTATTGTTTCTTAGTGATGTCTTGCTATGCAGTTTCACGCATTTTGGTTTATTTTTTCCATTTTTAGGTGTTTTGGCATTTTTGTGGAAATTGTCAGGATTTTAAGAGTTGATTGAGGTTTGTTGATGAATTGTTGCACGTCATATTCATGTATACTATTATTCCTTTCTAACATCTATTTTTGTAGGCATTATGGCTTCTTCATCAAATCGCCGAAAGCAGCCTATTGCTAGACCTCGCTTTGGAGAGCCTATTGCTACTGTTGTGCCCATCATTGTTCCTCCTTTCATCCTCGCAATACATGCCTCCACCTACACTACACTGGTTGCACTAGTGTTTTAGGCAACCATTTCCTGATCCTTCCACTCAGGCTAGCGGGAGCTACTACGCGCCTCCTCTTGAATTCCACATTTGCATGGAGACACATATGTCTGATTCCAATGCTTTTTGCGAGGCGTAACGAGGTCATATTACATCTCTCATTGCTAATGTGATTGAGCTTCATTTCAGATGCGTCATATGTCCACTTGCCAGAATGAGTGACATACCCTTCACATCGATCTTCTGGTTGAGTTCAAATGTCGTGATCATAGCAGTGGCGGTGCAGCTACTTCATCTACCCTTGAGAGTGCAAGATGATGATTTCGATCTAGATGATTTTAACGCGTTTATTTCTTTTTTTCTTCGCCACCACTACACGGTCTACCATGATTTTGTGAGTGTTTTTCTTTCTTTACTTAGTTGTCTGCCACATTGGGGACAATGTGGAGTTAAAGTATGGGGTATATGTACTCACTCAAGCGTTCAAATTTCTCTTTCCTGTCACATGTTTCCCTTTCTTGATTTTTTTTGTTTTTGAGTCTTTCCTTGTATTTTTGCTTGCATTTAGTGTAGTTGAGTCGGGAAGAGTCTGAATTACCCTTTGAAAATTAATATATTGGAAATATGTTATTTGATAATTGACATGCTTACGATGCTTTAGATTATACATTTTCGCTATTGTTTATACACATGAGTTTTTGGATGAATTTTGATGATTGACTTAGCCAGATATTACCATGTGAGCACTCTTGACCTTTGGACATGCATTTTCATGTGTCATTTCTTTCACATTTTTGTGTGATCTCCAACATGCTTAGCTTCTTCTAGAACTTGAGGAAAACTCCACCTTGATTATAAAGGTTTTACAGGTGCTGTTGATGGAAGACTTAAATACAAATGAAGTAGTTTGATTCACTAACCAATGAATTATTATATTTCGAGATGCTTGGTTGGTTTGGTTTTAAGTGCAGGTTTTGTCAAAGAATTCAAAGGCCTTGAAATGAATTTCAAATGCACAAAGTGTAACACCTCGAATCCGCGGGACTCGGGGCGCTACGGGTTAAGACCTCACAATGGGTCCCGACCCTTAGCTTGACAACAATTTCACCGGATCTTGCAACAAGGCACAAATATAGGCCAAAACCGAAATACATTTTTATGCAATGTAATAAAACCCGAAAGAAAACAAACACGGACTTCAGCCGAAAACAACTACAAAGACCAAACGCCTTACACGCGGCATACAAACACAAAAAAGAAGAATAAACACAACCCGACTCCAATCAAAACCCACTCCTAAAATGTACGGAACCCCGGCTGCCCACTCTTCCGGATCTCTCGGCCGCATTCCTAACCTGTAAGGCAATCTACAACAATCGGTATAAAACCGTTAGGTAATATTCGCAGCATTAGAAGCAAGGTGAATGTACATACACACATATATCAACATAACACATAATATGCTCATAACACACAAGTCCGGTTATTGTCTTTTTATTATTAGGTCATATCCCGTTCTAATTCAACTTCTTTTGTGACACGAGAATCTCCCGAAACTCGCCTCAGTCCCCACTTACCGCATGGAACGGCACGGATGCATCCGACCGTCTAACCACACGGGCTAGTCGCCAAGAACCTCCTAACTCTACGCAAGAGCTAGACAAGTTGTCACCGCCCGTTATCATACACTTGGGCCAAATAATATATAAAGGTCGGTAATCCTATTTCCGGTTTTATAATTTATAATGAAAGCAATAAAACACACACCACCAAACACACATCGAATCTAATACATAGAATACGAACTAAGTAAGTCCGGAGACTTACCTCGTCAACACACTCAACTCACAACACTCTCGCTTCCTTAGGAGAGGAAGCACATAACCTGCTCACAAGAAGATAACTATATCAACAACAACCCACTCACAATAGAAGTCTTACACTTCTATACAAATGATCTACGCAACACCATTTGACTCTCAATTCTAGGACCGCATCCTAGAATCCCTCATGCTCGCATCACACTCAACACAAGCTAGAAGTCCTAAGACTTCTCAACCCTCGGATCTCGCAAGATCATAACTCATAACGCAACTAGGATAAGCCAAACCTAAACTCCAAAATCCCACAAGATCATACAACCCCACCTCGAGCCTCAAAACGCTTACAAGATCAACTATATAACTTAAAGTCTTATAACAACCTCATAAGATAACCAACACCTCAAGCTTAGAATCAACATCAATCCATCAAACAATATAAAATCCTCGAAACTCACCTAAGGTCCATAACCACTACTTGGTATTAACTCTAAGTTATGCTAGATCCATCCTAGCATGATACTAAAACTTAACATAACTAGATTGAGGGCAAAGAATACTCACGCGACGTCAAAAGACGGAAGTCGTTCAACGGATGTCGACTCGGACTCGTTAGGCCTTTATCGGGGCACTTCCGAACCTAGCACCAAACTAAACAAATTTAGCTTATAAGCTAAATTTGAACGGAATAATGAACATATATAATCTAAAGAAAACCTCACTTCTAAAACCCAAGTTAAAAACCATAAATATAATATTCCGGACAAATTGTATAACATCATAAACTCAAGGTAAAACTCGTTTTCAAAGTCAAGGTTAATACCCACAATAAAATCTTTGCCATAAACCGAGATTAATCCAACAAAGGCATAATATGTTGTATATACAAATATAAGAATATGCCCCTAATTGAAACCCGAGTTTAAAATCGACAAATACATTTTTAGGGCAAAGATGAACAAATTCATAAACTTGGTCATATTTTGAAAATGTAATTAAGGGCCATAATCTGTAATTTTCCAACTAAGGATATAAATGCAAGATTCGAAAATGTGGGTAAAATATGTAAATATATAAAGCTGGGTACCTTCCGTAATTAAACACAAATTAAGGGGGCCCAATTTTAATACTGTAAAAGTCTTCTTCAACCTACAATAGGCCGCACGCAGAAGGAGGGATCTGAGGGAGGCGGCTAGGGCAAATCCCAGGGAGCTCCGGTAGGCGAGGCTCAGGCGGCTCCTCTGGTGGCCGGAGTGCACCTGCGCGAGACTGGGGGCGAGAGTAAACGCGAAACAAAGGGTGCGGGTGAGAAGGGCTGCTGCGGGGCGGCATCCAGGCTAGGCGACAAAGGCAGAGGGGTTAGTTGTGCAGAGGTCCGGCGGCAAGGGTGAAGGCGTTGGGCGAGGCTCCTCCGACGTCCGGTGTCTTCCGGCAGGGAAGGCGAGGCAGTGACGGTGGTGGCTACCGTTCCTAGCTCCGGCAGCGTTCGACAAGAAAAGAAGCAAAGGGAGGAAGAGAGACGAAGACGGCTTCAGTGGCGAAAATGGGGGCACAGGGCGGAGCTTCTCCGGCGAGGGGCTCCTCCATTGACTGTGGTGGTTCGAAGGCGGCAACAGTGCCCCTTCTTAGCTGTAGTTGTGGCTATACGACAGAAGAGAATAGAGGGGAGATTGAGTGCAGATGGTGAAGGCATGAAGAGTTGGTGTGCCCGGGTTGAGTGTGTGAGCACATGAAGGCTGTTGAAGGTCGAGACTTGGTATGGAGGGCAGACTAGGGAGTATGCGTGTGAGGGTGTAAGAATCACAGTGCTTGCAGGAGGCTAAGCTGCATAGGCCTGTGATCTGCAAGGTGAAAGTAGCAACTAAGGTGAGGAGTTGAGGAGTCAACAGTGTTGGAACTAATTTAATGAAAATAAGAAATAAAACATGTTTTAACACATGTGTGCGCCGGACACTTTTCCGGGCACATTTCCGGTGGGCTCCGGCCATTATCAACACCGGAAAGTGGGAGCGTTGGCTTCGCATCCGCGAGCTCTTGCTCGTGGTATTTTCATACATTAAATTTGAGTTCCATTTGAATGAGAAATGGATGCCCAAAGTTGATTGCATGTTAGGCAATAACTTGGGAAAATAGTCAAAAATTGGGTGAATCCCACATCGACTATATGGAGGTAAAAGGGAGTAGGATATAAGGGGCAAATATGCACTAAGGCATGTGCTTGTGCTTGTGCTCGGGCTTGTGCCGCGTCGCGCCGTGTCCGAGTCCGTGTCGTGCCGTGTTGCGGGGCGGGTGGACCTAATTATAATCTGGGCTGGCCACCTATATTATTTTTGGACCGACCCAACTCAAAGTCCAACAGTCCAGATGAGGAAGGCCTTGGGCCAGGCCCATCTGTGCAAAACGGATCAGCGGACCGGGCTGGATATCCGAATATCCAGTCCAACGGATCAGCCAACAATCATTCTCTCTTCTCTCTCTCAAGCTTTCGAGCTTTTCTTATCTCAAGAGTGCGACGCACTACTGGTTCGTAGGCTTCCGGTTCTATTACGAAGAACGGATTCGAACGGCAGTTGTATCCTGGGATTCTTAAACACCGGTAACCGTCGTAATACGGGGTGTTTTAAGAATTAAGGAAAGAGATTCCGATCTCGACTCTGCTCAACATACGCACTGTGGTGGTATGAAATTCTGAACCTTATCGTTATACTGCATAAAGTTTAACTGTCGTATTACAGGTTCCTACAGTCTTAATTCTAAAAAACTTGTTAAATTGTTATGCACTAACCGTTTACTAAGTGTTGCAGATAAGACGCCAGAATACTCAAACCGGGTTTTATTCTACCGGAATTAATTTTAGAATTTGAATTTTTAAATTCAGTTTTCAAAATTAATTTTAAAACAAAAAACGATTTTTGTTTTTAAACCTGAATTCGATTTAAATTTTAAATCAAAAACAAGTCTGTTCTTGTACGGACTTATACCCGAATTTTCTAAAAATCGGTGTTTGAGTTTCGATTTCCGATCAAAAAATTGAAATACTGACCGTGGTTGTTTCCGTGTAATTGAAATGGTTCATAACACAAAAGAAACTACCGACGGTGCGAACACTTCCGATTATGGAAGTATCTTGAGGCTCCTTAGTGATGCTACAAATAGGGTTGAGCAGACACCCCATATTCAATTTGGGAGTGGTCTACCACCGGCTAAGTTGCCAAACCCACCAACCAGGACTAATCCACTTCCAAGTGGTGTACAATCTGGTCAACAATCTGTCCCTCAGACAGTATCAATGTCTGGCTCTTCGAGCGTAGGATTGCTGCCAGACAAGTTCGATGGAACTAATTTCAAATCCTGGCAACAGAAGATGCTATTCTTCTTAACCATGCACAAACTCGACAGATATGTGACCGAGGGTAAACCCGCAAATGTGGAGGAACTCCAAACTTATCTGAACATCGACTATGCGTGCAAAGGGTGGATTCTAAGCCGCCCGTCTGACTCGATGTACCAAGTATACATATTGGTTGAAACTTCTAGGGAACTCTGGGTTACCCTTGAAAAGAAGTTCACCGGCAAGTGTCACGCTTGTGGCAAAATAGGTCACAAGTCCGACGAATGTCGGAACAAGGGCTACCCACGCAAAAGCAAGGGCAAAGCTCAAGCTCAAGCTCAAGCCCAAGTAGCTGAAGGCGATCTGACAGTGGTTGGCATAGTTGTTGTGACGTCTAAAGTGAACATGGTCGGGAGCAACCCGATGGAGTGGTGGTATGACACTGGTGCTACCCGCCACATCTGTTCTGACAAGGGGATGCTTTCCACCTATCAGAAGAATAAGCAGGACGAGATCATGTTCATGGGGAATTCGTCCACATCACAAGTCGAAGGTCATGGCAAGATAGTGCTGAAAATGACGTCTGAGAAAGAGCTGCCTCTCAACAATGTCATGCACGTGCCAAATATCCGGAAGTAATTTTCGGATCTTTGCTGAGCAAGAACGGATTCGAAGTCAAAATACGATCCGATCAACTAACTCTCACTAAACGTGGGATTTAAGTAAGCAAGGGGTATCAAAAGGATGGACTGTTCAAAATGTGTGTATTGACAGTCATCCCAGACATTGTAACAAATGACGTTTCAATGAATAAAACTCCAATTGCTTTTATTGTTGAGTCTTTCAACATTTGGTATGAATGATTAGGACATGTAAATTATAAGTCTATCCAAAGACTGGTAAATTTAAACCTAATTCCAAAATGCAAATTAAACAAAGACAAATGTGAAGTCTGCGTACAAGCAAAACTCACAAAAACGCCATCTTCACAAGTGGAGAGAACCACAAAACCTCAAAGCTTAATTCACACTGATTTGTGTGATTTGAAGTTTATACATACTAGAGAAGGTAAAAAGTACTTCGTCACATTTATTGACGACTGTACAAGATATTGTTATATCTTCTTGTTAAGAAACAATGATGAGGCCTTGGAAAAATTCAAGGAATACAAGTTGGAAGTTGAAAACCAACTTAGTAAGACAATCAAAGTCGTACGAAGTGATAGAGGAGGCGAGTACGATGAACCTTTCAACGCGTTCTGTAGAGAACACGGGATATTTCATCAAACATCTGCTCCCTATTCACCTGAATCTAACGGAGTTGCGGAACGAAAGAACCGAACTCTGAAAGAGAAGATGAACGCTCTGTTGTAGGATTCTGGGTTACCCCAGAACATGTGGGGGGAAGCATTGCTTACTACCAATTACATCCTCAACAAAATACCTCATAAGTTATCTGGAAAAACGCCATATGAACTTTGGAAAGGTAAAGTACCATCGTACAAATACCTCAAAGTGTGGGGGTGTCTAGCAAAAGTGACTATACCACCTCCTAAAAAGGTCACCATCGGACCTAAAACCGTTGATTGTATTTTCATAGGATATGCACACAACAGTAGTGCTTATCGATTTTTGGTACATAAATCAGATATACCAGATATACATGTTAGTACAATAATGGAATCTAAGAATGCTTCTTTCTTTGAGAACGTGTTTCCGTGTAAGGATAAAGAAAATCCAAAACGAACTCGTGAACAAAGGGAAGAAGGCACTTCTGGAAATAAAATAGTCGAGGAAGAACCTCGAAGAAGCAAAAGAACTCGAACGGAAAAATCGTTTGGGGATGACTTCATAACGGCATTTCTCATGGAGAAAGAACCAAGAAGTTACACAGAAGCCATGTCTACACCTGACGCACCTTCATGGAAAGAAGCAGTCAAAAGTGAGATTGACTCCATTATGCAAAACCATACATGGGAGTTAGTTGACTTACCAAAAGGGTGTAAAGCACTTGGGTGCAAATGGATTTTCAAAACCAAGTTGAAAACCGATGGCTCAATCGAAAAGTACAAGGCAAGGCTTGTAGTGCAAGGATTCTGACAAAAAGAAGGGTTGGATTTCTTTGACACTTATTCTCCAGTTACGAGAATAACTTCTATAAGAATGCTAATAGCAATAGCAGCATTACGAAACCTAGAAATCCATCAAATGGATGTAAAAACTGCCTTTCTAAACGGAGATTTAGAAGAGAAGATATACATAAAACAACCTGAAGGGTATGTTGTGTTTGGACAAGAACACAAGGTGTGTAGACTTGTAAAGTCCCTTTATGGACTCAAACAAGCTCCTAAGCAATGGCATGAAAAATTTGACAACGTAATGATGTCGAATGGTTTCAGCATTAATGAATGCGACAAGTGCATATATATCAAGAATACTCCTACAGGATATGTCTTGTTATGTCTATATGTCGATGATATGCTTATCATTGGAAGCAATAAAGACATGATCAACCGAACTAAGAATTTACTTAGGGGTCAGTTTGACATGAAAGATATGGGATTAGCGGATGTCATTCTAGGGATTAAAATCACTAGACAATCCGAAGGTATTACCCTGTCCCAAGCTCATTATGCTGAAAAGATTCTTGAGAGGTTCAAGAACTACTCGAGTGGAACAGCAAAGAGTCCAGTGGATCCTCAACTCCACCTAACCAAAAATGTGGGGGACTCAGTGTCACAACTTGAGTATGCACGTGTAATTGGGAGTCTTATGTACTTAACCAATTGTACACGCCCTGACTTAGCGCACTCAGTTAATGTACTAAGTCGCTATACAAGTAACCCAGGACATAAACACTGGAAAGGGATAACTAGAGTATTGAACTATCTCCGTTATACTCAAAGTTATGGGCTGCACTATAGTAACCAACCGGCAGTTCTAGAAGGATACAGTGACGCAAACTGGATATCCGACTCTAGAAACTCAAAATCCACAAGTGGATATGTGTTTACACTTGGTGGTGCAGCAGTGTCTTGGAAATCTTCCAAACAAACGTTATTGGCCAGATCCACAATGGAGTCTGAGTTCATTGCGTTAGACAAAGCAGTAGAAGAAGCTGAGTGGCTTCGGAACTTCTTGGAAGATATTCCGATGTGGGAAAAACCAGTGCCGGCATTATGTGTACACTGTGATAGTCAATCGGCTATAGCTCGGGCAGTGAGCGTTTTATACAATGGAAAGCCACGCCATATTAGACGACGACATAAGTCCATTAGAAAACTGATCTCAACAGGTATAGTCTCGATAGACTAAATCAAATCAGCTGACAACCTAGCGGATCCATTTACTAAGGGTTTATCAAGAGATTAAGTTTTAAAATCATCAAAAGGAATGGGTTTAAAGCCTATTACGAAAGAGGATGCTTGAAGGAAAACCCTACCTACGTGACTGGAGATCCCATGATGTAGGTTCAAGCGGAAAACCTAACCAAGTTGAATCAAGCGGAGCACTGTCTCTACCCAGTTCCTAAGGATGATAAACAGTGCAAATTGTATGAGTTAAGGTTAAGCTTGGCTTTTAATAATTCCATCGCCTTGAAACAAAGGGGGAGTATGAAAGATACTCTTTATGGTCAATCACCTTGTGAGTGTGACATGGGGCCGTGTCTAGGAGAATAAGGTAAGGCTGAATTCTCCAAATTCACTCATGAATAAACTAGGGATGTTCAAGGCCAAAATGAACACAACCAGAGAACCAATCGTTCTACGAGAAAATGAAACTGTGTGATAGTTGTTGTCTCGGTTTACATAAAAGCCCGGGTGGTTCAAGACATCATAGTCACTACCTGGTCGAGTAAATCCGATAGTTATTCACTACGGACGGTTCAAGCATGAAACATGGCACCAGTCCAGATGCAGTGATTTTTCGACTATACTCTTGAGAATTTTGTCTATCTAAAAGCAAAGAAGCATATGTTAAGAATAATTTCTATTCATGTGGGGGATTTGTTAGCATGAAATATTGTGATATTTTAGGCACGTTTTCTAAGTGTATTTGATTCATATTGATAGTCATTGATTGAGAATTGATGCATTTGTGAGCTAGTTTATCTATAATGTCGATATAGAGATCTACACAAGCTTTATGTTGATTATAGGTGATTGAGAGCTATTTCCGAACGGAATTAAGCAAGATGGAGTTGATTGAACTTGTCCATGGATTGAGGGCATTTCTAGGAGCTAAGGGAATGCCAACTTGAGGAATGCACGAAGCTAGGGAAGAATCACATTCTTGCCCTAAACCACGCTCTAAAATACGGCCGTACCACTTTCCACGTTCAAGTCCACGGCCGTGGAACCATGGCTAGGGAAGCGTGGTTCATTCCAGCAACTTCTACGGCCGTGGAGAAGATGGTTCAAACCGTGTTGATTTCCACGCTCTAAATTACGGCCGTGGAACCCTTCCACGACCGTGATCTTGGCGATCTTTTTCGCCATACTTTAAGCCACGATCTCCTACGCAATTGGGCCGGGCCGATATTTTATCTTACACTATAAAAGGACGGACGAAGGGAGATTCCGTCACCTCTGCTTAGACCTCGCTTTACGCTTGCGTTTGGAATTGCCCTAATTTCGCATTTGACGGAGATTTTGTTGAGAATATTTGGCGCATTACTATTGTGATTTCCGGATTGACGGAAGATCGAAGATTCGGAAGATTTTCGCAAGAAGACTCGCTTCTTGCTTAGGTTTTTTTTAGAAGACGGATTGACATCCCGTTCTTCCTTCTTATCTAAGATTGTGTTTGTTTGTTCTATTCCGAATCTAGTGACGATAATTGTTCTGGATTGTGACTTTGAGATTGGTTTGAAGTTTATTGAAAGTTTTCGGAAGTTTTCATCTTTCAATCTTTTAATTCTTGAAATTGATATCAATATGACTATTGTTGGCTAAAAACCCTTAACAATTCTAAGGTGAAGGGTTGATAGTTGTGGCTTAGATGATGATAGATCGATCGTAAACAGATTGGACCCTGAGAGTTAGAGAGAATCGCCGACGAACCCTAATCCACGGTCTGTTCTTGAGCTTCCACGGCCGTGGAACTCAAGAACTAGCCGTAATTTTGTGTTAAGTTACGAACTTGCTTTTACTTTAATCCAAAGTTAAAGATCTGCTTTAACTTAGTTTAGGCTTGCCTTTTCTAGGTGGTAGTGAAGCCTCAACAACCTCTACCTCGATTGTGAGTGTCACAACCTTAATCGATTTAGTTAGTCTTGATCCTTGGATTACAAGTTTGGGTATTTGACATTAATTCTCATCTTTAGAACCTTTCTATATTGAAGCCTCAACAACCTTTATAGAGAGTGTCTTGTAGGTGAGTCATATAAGGTTTTTGGAACTTCACCGTACGATTACCTTACATTAGCATACCTTTGCATATCTTAACTCTGTCCTTATATCATTAGTATATCTTGAATCGATTGCCACAACTGGATACTTGGATCTTTAGGATTGTTGTTTTCCCAATATTCGAAAAGCTTCTTACATTTACTTGCTTGATAATCTACAATTGAATTTGTTCCCCCCAAATCTCTGTGTTCGATACTCTGTAATTCTTGCTTAACTATATCGATCCGTACACTGCGGGTTCACTTGCTTGATTTCTAGTTTTATAAATTTAAAGCTTATTTGCATGCACGCTAAGTGGCGAACAAGATTGTTGGAACTAATTTAATGAAAATAAGAAATAAAACATGTTTTAACACATGTGTGCGCCGGACACTTTTCCGGGCACATTTCTGGTGGGCTCCGGCCATTATCAACACCGGAAAGTGGGAGCGTTGGCTTCGTCTCCGCGAGCTCTTGCTCGTGATATATTCATACATTAAATTTGAGTTCTGTTTGAATGAAAAATGGATGCCCAAAGTTGGTTGCATGTAAGGCAATAACTTGGGAAAATAGTCAAAAATTGGGTGAATCCCACATCGACTATATGAAGGTAAAAGGGAGTAGGATATAAGGGGCAAATATGCACTAAGGCATGTGCTTGTGCTTTTGCTTGTGCTCGGGCTTGTGTCGTGTCGCGCCGTGTCCGAGTCCGTGTTGTGCCGTGTTGCGGGGCGGGTGGACCTAATTATAATCTGGGCTGGCCACCTATATTATTTTTGGGCCGACCCAACTCGAAGTCCAACAGTCCAGATGAGGAAGGCCTTGGGCCAGGCCCATCTGTGCAAAACGGATTAGCGGACCGGGCTGGATATCCGAATATCCAGTCCAACGGATCAGCCAACAAATCCTAAAAACGTGGGCGGTTATGGTCTTCATTTGACCCCTAAAATCGTGCTTTTGATGGATTGCGGGACACGTGTCAGCTTCCTATTGGCTCCGGTTTTGGGCTGCGCTTCGAGGCCCATAGCCCAATTCAGCTCTTCCAGCTCCTATAAATATAGAGCTCTTCATTCATTCCAAAACACACCAACAATCATTCTCTCTTCTCTCTCTCAAGCTTTCGAGTTTTTCTTATCTCAAGAGTGCGACGCACTACTGGTTCGTAGACTTCCGGTTCTATTACGAAGAACGGATTCGAACAGCAGTTGTATCCTGGGATTCTTAAACACCGGTAACCGTCGTAATACGGGGTGTTTTTAGAATTAAGGAAAGAGATTCCGATCTCGACTCTGCTCAACATACGCACTGCGGTGGTATGAAATTCTAAACCTTATCGTTATACTGCATAAAGTTTAACTGTCGTATTACAGGTTCCTACAAACAGTGCCCCGAAAAAAAAAAGAAAAGGAGGATTAAAATAGATTAATAAAAGGGAAGAAGATTAATAGAGTAAACTCGATCAAAACTAATCGGAATGAATGTTTTGGAATCGGAAAAATATTTCCGAACCTTTCCAAAATAAATATATGGATCAAAATCTATATATCTATATCTATATATATATATATATAAAAGCTTGAAAAAAAATTTTAATTTACGATTTCAAAATACTCGTGAAATATTTAAGCTATTAAAGTATTAGAGAAATCAATATCGAAAACACGCCTAAAATTTGGGGCGTTACACAAAGAAGACAAGGACGCACAAAACCATCTCAAAAGCCTTGAAGTAAATTTCAAAGAAATAAGGAAGGCAAGGCTGGACAACGAAAAGATTTCAAATAACAAAGAAAATCTTTTTCAAGATATTTGAGAAGATATGAAGATTTGAGAAGATTTGATCAAGAGAAGATCTCAACCGACCAACAAAGAAGATCTTACAAGATCCTTAAACAAAACACACGAAGATTCTCTGATTTGGAATTGACGATTGTTCCAACAATCAACGAGAAGATTAAGGAGCCAAGAGATCAACGTGTTCTCAGGAAATGAAGATCTACAACGTCTATCTCTTCTCAACCAAGAAGCGATCTTCATTGAGAAGAAGAATTATCTTCGAATGGTCATCTCTCCAACGACTAGAAGACCTCTCCATTAAAGATTATAAATGAAGATGGCATCTGAAGAACGCATACACAAGCCTACACAGAAAAATCTATAGTCTTCAAGCGAACAAAAGTTATCTTCATTTCGAAACATAGTTTTTCTTTCTCTCCTTCTAAAAAGCTTTATCCCCTAGAGAGAGATAAAATGCGAGAGCTCCATTGGCATATCTAAAGAGTATTATACTCGAGTGTATTACTCTGCGAAATAACTAGGCTATTATAGCAAAGTGAAGAGTTGGAGCTAGATCGTAATATTTGCTACAGTAAGAGAAGAAGGGGATTTCTTCTAGTTTGTATCTAGGACTCTTTGAAGCTGATAATAGATAGTTAGATCCTAAGGCTATACCTTGGGACGGAGAGTAGGCTATTTAGAGCCGAACTTCGTAAACATATCCTCGTGTCGATCTTTTACATTTCGCACCATATCTTGTTTATTGTGACTAACTTTGTTTTGCAGGAGTTCAAAGTCAAGGCCCTTGAAAGTTGTTTCAAAGCCCTTGAAATCAAAGTTTCACAACGAACTGAGGTCGACATCAAGACCCTTGAAATTGATTTCAAGGCCTTGAGATTGGTTTTGCGAAAAGTTCTCATACTCTATTCAACCCCCCTTCTAGAGTATCTTTTAACCTTTTATTTCACCTACCGGTTCTTCACTTGTGATTGACTCTTTTTCACGACCACCCGTTCATTTGATTATATATACTTGTTTGTGAAGATGATTGAGGTCCTCTTTATAAAGTCTATGTGACCTTTCCAACCTTTATATATGTTTCCCTTCTATTAATCACTTCTTGCCTTTATTCTCCCCTTTTTGGTTCTCCTTAAAAATGCCCCACAATTGTGTATAGACTCATTTGACCCTAATTAGGGTTGTGATGGAAGAAGAGAATGAAGAAATCAAGTATGAGGTGTTTCCCTTGAAGAGTGAAAGTGAATGGAAGAAGTAAATGCGCGAGTTAGATGCATATTATACTTATGGAAGATCTTTTCATGAGTGGTGAAAGGGAAAAAAAGTCCCCTTCATCCTTGTTGATGCAAATAAGTAAGAATTGGTTCAAAAGTGAAGAAAAGCTTACCCTAGAAAGAGAAAGTAAGTGCTAGAAAGTCAAAAGTGTTATGTTACGTGGAAAAGAATACAAAGATGAAGAAAAGTGAGAGTTGGTAGATCATTGAAGGATTTCGATTATTGATCACACTCAATGCTGCGGATATTATTTGTCATTTCGACCTACTTTTTGGTCAACCAACATAATACTTTTCATGTCTCATGTCCCCGTTAACAGACCTCGTGATTTACAACTTGTATTTTAGTTTCATTTGGCAGGTGGTAGAATATTAATAATGCTTTGACAAGCATATGGTAAGAGATTCGTATGGTTGTTGAGTTTGAGTTATTATTGTTATATGTCTAAACACATCATGTGACATTGAGTGAAACACATTATCTCTTGAGAGGTCTGTAGAGTTATGATTCATCTTTTATCCTTTGACAATGATTGATGATATGATGACATGGTTTGAAAATTTGTTCTTCTTCTTAGCCGAGGTGAGCTTTTCACTGCATATAGTGTTCCGTATATCATGATCTTACTCGAGAACGAGTAAGGTTTAAGTATGGGATATTTTGATGAGTTTAAAATATGTCTTTTATATCATCATTTGCATTCATTTTATACATCATTTGATTTGGTTTGGTTTATGTTCATATAGAGCAAAAATCCTTCCTATTGCATATTGTGGTGTCTACTTTAATTTATATTAGATTTTAGGCATTCGAGTCCAAAAATGAGTAGAAATGATGAAAGAACGTCTGAGTTCGAATTTCTATCATCCTTGAGGTCAAGCACGTCCTAGAAGACACTTATATTGACTGGGGCTCGAAGTTCCATGGTAGGTTTATGTTGAAGAAAGAAGAAACGAAGAACCTTGACCTCCGATAGATTTCTGTTTTCAACCATCTTCCCTTTGGATTGGGACAACTTTGTCAAGTGAAAAGTTATAGATCTTCGAAAGTAGTACCCATAGGTCTCGTGGTTCCAACTAGATTAGTGGAAAAGTCGGTTTTACTAAACTGTCAAAAGACAAATATGGCTTATGTACAAACACATATACGGTTTATGTGTTATTGTTATCAACCTACAAGACGTATATTATTTACACATAGACCATATTTCTCCCCTAAAGACCGTATTTCTCTGCTGAGATGCCAAAATGATATTTCTCCTATCTTATCAAATCTGTATGGGTTGGGCTTCTATAAACGTTATATAGAAATTTATAGGTTAATTTAAAGATATCCCGCCGTTGAACGGTCAATTAGTGAAAATCTTCTCTTTTATTATGTATGGTTGACTCTTCTTGATCTAAAAAATTTTATTATTCGTATAATGGCTTGATTTATTATTGTATATATATGCTTGTGAATTGAGATGGCGATAATCTTTCTTTTGAAAGTGCTTCATTCCTACCTTTTATTTACCTTCGAAAGAAGTGGTTTTATAACTAGTTTAGATAAAACAACTAAAGAGCTACAAGCGAAGGGTGTTTTATTGAATTTATTGAAAAGAACTTGGTCTTGAGAGTAACGTTGTATCAAAGCTTCTAGGATTTCTAACTATCATAGAAAGTTCTTATCTTTGTACCTCCTTGGTATTTGCCAAATTTTTAAGTTTTTAATGGGTTTTCCTATACTTGTCGAACAGCTGGTTTGAGAGTTGCGCAATTTGGAAAACACTGTCTTTGTTTGTCTATGCCAAAGGATATTTTAGATGGTTAGCTACAATATTCATCTATCAATGTTCATGAGTTTCATATATGTAATCTTACTTTAATTCATTATAGTGGGGTTTCCTTTTTCTTGGATCACCTCCCTCCTTATTCTTGATAATTACCACCATTGCTTTCTTATTCTCTAAAACCTTTATGAAAGATAGATTTTCCTTTTCTTTTTCCTTTTCCTTTTCCTTTTCTCTTTCTATTCTCCTTATATATAGCATAACTTGTATCATATATATCTAAACAGATGTGGTTCTTGTGAATTTGATAACCGAATATACTACATCCGATCTCATTATCCTTGCGAATGAGGTTGTTACCATTCGGTAAAACTTCCATGATTAGTGAGGGGGTGGACTTTCCAAAGTTGTTTGGGATCCGTGCAATACACCCAAGCACCGCTTTATCCTATGGATGGCGATCAGTTGGTGGTTATCTACCCGAGATAGGTTACACTTCCTTTGTTATTGATCCTACTTGTAGTTGGTGCACAAGTGAGAGTGAGTTTCATGACCAATTGATATTTGGTTGCACATATGCACATGAGGTTTGGTGGAAGGTTGGTGCGGACTTCGGGATTCCTGTAGATATCACCACCAAATTAGAGGTATTTGAATAGCTGACTAACATTATATGTGACATGAGCTAAACGAGCATATCCATGATGTATGCGTTTTCTACTACGGTCTACTACCTTCGGTATTCCAATAATGTCTTGGTGTTTGACTAGAACAGAATTCCGATAGATATCATCGTGACATTAATTAGGACTCACGGCTAAAGTTTGTTACATGAAGCATTCCTCGTTGGATCTAGAGAGAGAATTACATATTTGTAGTTGGTTTTTACTAGAGTTGTTTTATGCTCTATACTTTGATCTATTTTTATCTATATGTGTACCGGATTTGATTTTAGTTTGTTGATGGATTTCCCGAAGGTGGATTGGCCATTGTCCCAAGGTTTTGGCACTTGTTTGAGTTGTGAGTGTCATTGTCTGCTGATGGCTTTGCCGAAGATGGACGAACCTCATAATTTGTGCCGGTTTTACATGTATTTTCAGTTTTACCAGTTTTAGGATATTTGGCATGTTTAGGAGGATTACATGCCTCTCTAGAGTACTTTGTGGGTGATGTTTTGGGTCATAGACAATATGCCGCCTGCATGTACATATACTTTGTTCATTTAGTATTATTGAGCATTTAATGGGACCGGTTATGCTATTTCATTTTTTCTATGAATTTACCTTTACCCGAGCGCCTACTCAAGGTATATTTCTCTCTCGTTCTAGTGATCTATGCATTTGTGCTTTTTGTTACCCACATTATGCAGCTTGCCTTACCACTAGATGATCTACCACTATTTACTTCATTTTAACTTGGCACTTCACCCATTTCTTGGAAAACCAAGAAATAGGCTACCGTATCCTGATCCTTCATAAAGGCTAAGTATAAGGAAATGACAGGTACCACTTGTGAGTTTCTTTGGCTTCATCCTCTCCTTCAGTCCCTCGGTTTTTCACATAAGGCTCTCATTATTACCATAATTAGTCAGCTATCCATATCACCAACAATCCAGTCTTTCATGAACGCACCAAGCACATTGAGATCGACTATCAAACCATCGGGGAACAATTTCAACGAAGCATCATTCAAACTCATCATGTTCTTGGAAATCACCAGCTTGTTGGCATTACAACTAAAGCTAACGACCCTACTCATTTCAACTTACTGATTAGGAAGCTTGGAGTTGTTTCATCCCCACTTCCAGCTTGAGGGGAAGTGTTAGAATTTAGTTTAACTATATTTGGGTTTATCCCTTTGATTGTGAAATTACTATTTTGTCTCTTTATGTTTGTCTATATGAACAATACTTGATGAATGAAATAAGCAAGCTTTCATTTCACAAATCTCTTTAGGTTGGTAGGATCCCAGTATGATAAGACAAGGGAGACTAAGCCTTGAAGGAAAGTTTCTCAACGATGGCCAAAATAAGTTGTAGCGTCGTGATGATAGGATAAACGGAAAGTTAATGAAGGAATATAAATGTAAATATTAGATAAGTGAGGGATTTAATGATCCAAAGAGACTAATTTGAATTTTTTTTTAAATATTTTGAGATAGTGAGTGTAATTTACCCCTTTGGTACCGGTAGAGTTTTTTATGCGCTCGTGGATGCCGATGGCAACCGTGCCTCCGCCCCTCTCGGTTTGTCTAGCGGCATGACTTGTCTTCATTGCGTCATGACATGAAGTTGACAACATTTTAACACATTTCCCATATTTTGCATTTTTAATAATAATAGTCTTTTTAATTTCGGAATAATTATTTCCGGGACTTTATTTATGGAACTTAATTTTCGACTTTAAGATTAGACTTTTGATTTTGGAATTTAATTCGAAACTTTAATTCTGAACTTAAATTCCAACCTTTCATATTTTAGGTTTTTCATTTTCGTTTCCGGCTTTTATTTACGTCATTTAATTTCCGAAAATGAAAAGCCTAACTTCAACTACTCCTTCGTTGATGCGCAGATGGATTCGAATGTTTGAATATGGGTTGCAGAAGCTTAGAGATGGAGGTGGAAGTTGAGGGGTTGATTCAATCTAGATTGATCGATCAAGCCGTGTTGGTGAATGATTCAGTTGATTTTGTAAAGAATTCTCGAATGTGATGAGTATGGATCGAAGATCCAAAGAAGAATTTGAGGAGGAAGAGTTGATGCCCCAAATCAAGGATGAGGAAAAACTTCTCAAATATACTTGATTAAGCTTGAACATGCTTTACAAATGAGCCAAGCATCTCTTATATAGTGGATGTGGTCAAAACAAGAGTCGGAAATTAAAATGAAGGAAATAAAAGCCGGAATTAAAGTTTCGAAAATGAAAACCTAAAATATGAAAGGTTGGAATTTAAGTTCGGAATTAAGTTTCCAAATTAAATTCCAAAACCAAAAGTCTAATCTTAAAGGCGGAAATTAAGTTCTGAAAATAAAGTTCCGAAATTAATTATTCCTAAAATAAAAAGACTATTATTATTAAAAATGCAAAATATGAAAAATGTGTCAAAACGTTGTCAACTTCATGTCATGGCGTAGTGAAGACAAGCATCCGCTAGACAGACCGAGAGGAGCGGAGGCACGGTTGTTGTCACCATCCAGGGGCATATCAGTTTTGCATACATGTGGTGAGATTGTCTTCACTAGTGATGGGTGATGATGACATTGAGAATAAAGAAATTAGTATTTTTTTGGTTCCTTTTTAAAAACTAGTCGTTAGTAGTGTACTGCATGGACATCCACCTATAAAAACATTTGGCCAAAAAGTGTCATTATTGAGGATGTAACAAAAGTGTAAGACCCTTACCATAGAAGGCAACCGAGGTTCAAAAAATGTTGGCATCAAAGTGTTCAAACCAACATCAAATAAGAGAAATGTTTGCTTCAACTCTTGCTCTTGATAGCACATTAACACATAACAGTGTAGGGATTGAGAGAAATGTGTACATTACTAGTAACTTACCTACAGTTGTCAAAAGTTGACCCGACCCGTGCAACCGACCCGACAAACCCGAGCATGAACCCGAACTGGCCCCGAAATTTTTTTAAAAAATAAAATACCCGGAACCGACCCGCTTGATATTGATTTAACCCGAAATAATAAATAACCCGAACGGTCGAACCCGAAAATGACCCGGACCCGATAAAAACCTGAGTAGAATAACCCGATAATGACCCGACAACCCGAAGTAACCCGACCCGAAATGACCCGATAGCCCGAATTAACCCGAACCGAAATGACCCGATAGCCCGAAGTAACCTGACCCAAAATGACCCGAAAGCCCGAAGTAACCCGCCCGAAATGACTCGATAGCCTGGAATGACCCAACCCAAAATGACCTGTTAGCCCAAAGTAACTCGACTTAAAATGACTCGTTAGCCCAAATTAACCCAACCCTAGATAACCTTGATAATGTGAAGTAAAATGATGTGATAGTATGAACTATGAACTATGAAGTAGTCCGATTCAATATGACATGTTAATTCGGAGTAAATTGATAAAAAAAAATTACACAGCTAAAACCTAAAATTTTAAATCAATAATACTCTTACATGTATCATAAGTTCATTATTCTTACATGCATCATAAGTTCACGATATGTATAGAATATGTCAAGTTTTCATATTTTAAATTTTCTCTTACAACATATGAAATTATGCAATTTGAATTAATAGAATTTGAGTTTTGAGTTATATTGATACTTTGACATGCTTTGTCAAGAAAGAAAATAGATAGTATTTGTAATAGATAGGATTTTCGAATTCTAATTAATGTTGATTAACATAATCAGTGATAGTAATTGACATATAACTCGCGAAGATTGCGTAAGTATTGAGTATAAGTCCCACCGTTATGTTTCTGGCGTAATTGTGGGCTTATGGTGAAATTTTCACTTTTTCCCCCGGGTAATTATTTTTACCCTCCGGTATTATTTGGAGCATTTGGGAGCCCCAATTAATAAAAATGCAGTTGAGAGAAATGATCAGGACATCGGACATGTCCTAGATATGAAATAACATGGAAAGACAAAACGGACAAAAGAGTCGCTATTTCGTTCCTTAACGGCTAAGAAAGACGGCTTAGGAATACACGTTTTCCGAGGCAATTGTGGAATAATTATCCCTACAATATTCAAGATCTATTATTCCAATTTCGAGAAGTTTGGAGAAGTGGGTTCAACCCGCCATTGGATCGATAAAAGGGTAATTATTGACTTCGCTAAAGGATAATTATCGACTTCACTATAATTAGCGGAAAATCGTTTATTAATTCATTTCCTTTCACGTTTCCTCGTAAAAGCTCTGATTTCTCTCAAACTTCAAACTCAAATCTACTCTCCGTTTCTAATTCGATTTCAATTCCGTTTGAGTTTTTGGATTCCTCTCTTCATTCTCTTCATATCGGTACCGAGTTTCTGTATTTCCGAGCAGATAAGGACCTGGTCGAGCATATATGTCACCAGGACAGTTCTGTCGCTCAAATTCCGGTGAATTTGATGTTGTACATGCGTAGCCTGCGTCGTTGTGATTCCGAATCTTCTTTTAGATCGTCAATCGGGTTAGTAACGAATAAGTTATGAATTTATTCGTTTTCCGTACTGCGATTTGGCCTAAATTGACCTTAGGCTTTTCAAAATGGATAATTAGAAATTCCATTATGATTATTATATTATTCTGGTGTTTATGGGTTGTTTGTTTGATGAAATATGATGACAGGTGGGTTTAGAAATGGCCTGCGGGCAAAACGTTATTCTGGTGAAATTTAATTAATTAATTAAAGGTTAATTAATTAAATTAGGATTAAATTTGAGATTGAGGAATACTTATTAGATGCATGCTAGGTGTCAGAATGAGTTGAGGATCATGATGATGTTATGGATATCGGTTATAGATTTAAGCTTTAGTATGTGTACGAGTATGATGAGATGTTATGTTGAGGATATGCCTTAGGCATCTATGAATGTGTTGAGGATCTGAGGTTTAGATTTGAGATATAGGTTGGTTGTAGTTAGTAAGATGAGTCACCTAACCTTTGCAGTATGTGATTGTGTGTACATTGCTATTGCAGGCGTTGATTACTTCCCAAGGGGAAGTTGTGACGTGGTACAGGTTACGAGTATATCAGGTAAGTCCATAGGACTTACTTAGCGTGCAGTTGTGGATTGTATGATTGTGATGGTTGTGTGTATTCATATGATTGTGCATTTATAACCTAAACCGGACTAGGATGACCATTCATTCAATTTATTTGGCCCAAGTGTATTATAACGGGCGGTAACCGCCGGTCTCCGCCTGCTGGTTAGGAGGAGGTGCCCTGAAGATGATCTCACAGGTGGGGACGAGTGAAGGTCACCCCATGCAAAACTCCTGTGTTACGTTGGATGGGACGGGGTTCTTGAGGCTCCTCGTGTTACAGAAGAAGTTGAATTAGTAATGGAATAACGTAATGAAAGATAATAAATGAATCTGTGTGGCATTGCATGTTTGAGATGTTGATGTGTGGTTGTGCTATTACCTTCATGCTTTTCATTGATGTAGCTAACGGTTTCATACCGTGTTGTAGTGTTTTGTAGGTTAGGAATACTGCAGAGTGAGCCAGATGGTGTGACAAGCTGAGGACTTCTGTACATTAGGATGCGTGGGATGTGGGATCTTTTGTGGTTGTGGTTTATGTTGTTGTTTTTTACTCGGCTTTGAGTTTGAGTTTGTTAACTCTTTTGATGTATCATACTCAGCTTTTATGTATTTGATTTTAATCTACATGTGCCTTGTTGTAAGATCCAGTGAACTTGTTGTCAAGTTAGGGTCAGGATCCATTGTGAGATCCTAGCCCAATGTGACACTCCAAGTCCCGCGGATTTGGGGTGTTACGGAGTTGGTATCAGAGCCTTAGGTTGACAACAATGGCACATGCTATCTGCAATAAAGGTAGAGTGGATAAATAAACACAACTCACATGGGGTTTGACTTTTCAAAAGGTTTTGGTTTTAAGCGAGTACAGATGTTTTGGGATAGTATGTACAAAAGTCGTCACCCATCTGAGGATCTCGACATTATATATATATATATATATATATATATATATATATATATATATATATATATATATATATATATATATATATATATATATATATATATATATATATATATATATATATATATATATATATCTTTTTTGTGCTGATATGTATGCATGTATCAATGAGTATTTTATATATATATATATATCGATACATATGGCATATACATAGCCTTATAAGTTTAGGGGCGTATATTCTACAGATGGCTCAAACTAGAGCAGTATCTGTAGTGGGATGAGATAGGGGTACACCCCCTCTTCCTTCAGTAGCGCCAAGTCAGGGACCAGTATCCGCTGATGTGTTGCATATGGCAGAGAACGAGTTTGAAGAGGATGATCGTGTCTCCATGAGTAGATTCGAGTTTCAAGAGTATATGCAGCAAGTATATGAGGCGGCGATAGCGGGTAGAACTACACCAGATTTACCAACATCTGTGAGATCAACTGATGCTTTTGGATTAGAGAAGAAACAACGGGTTGAATCAGTGAAAGATGAGGTTGGATATCCGGGTTGCAAAGCGAGCCCGACTTGTGGACGTTTGAGTACTTCTCGTTCACACGGACTTCTAGTGAAACGAGGACTTTTTACAATTGTGAGAAGCCTGGACATGTACGACCACAGTGTCCAAGATCGCCAGTGACTTGCTTTACTTGTGGTAGACAGGGTCATAGAGCTGTTTTCTGTAAGCAAACTGGAGTGGCATCACGACAGGGTTTTATTTCTACTAGTGTGACGGGAGGTGGTCAGAAGACACCTCAGCAGCAGACGCGGGGGCAGCAGAGAATCCCAAATCATTCGCCTACTCAGGAATCCGTTCCCAAGCTGAGTAGAGGTAAGGGTCGTGGTAGGAGTACCACGGATACTAGAAGAGCTCAAGGTAGAGCCTTTGAGCTGGGCAGTGCAGAGGAGCCAGTCGTACTAGCGGCAGGGATGAGACGTATATGTCTCAACTGTGGTTATCCAAATCATGTGCGCTCTGAGTGCCCCATGGCACCGATAGCTTGTTTCACCTGTGGTGAACTAGGCCATTTGGCCCTTTTTTTGTCACCAAGGTAGTGTTTCTTCTCATCAAGACCTTCCTCTTTCCGATGTAGAAAGAGTGGAAGTGGAGGCTGTGGCGATGACCTCAGTGATACCTGAGGAGCATAGGTCTGAGATTGAGTAATGATATGCAGTAGAGCTTCGGGCGTTAGTTGTTACAGGTACCATTCTTGTTAATGGTTTACGTAGTGGTGTTTTATTTGTTGTGAGTGTTATGCACCTCTTGTCTTTCGATGCATGTGTTACTAGTTAAATGTGGATACAGTAGAAGATAGATCTTCCTTTATAGGATTACGAGTTACGGGTCTTAGGTACCCACGAGATATGTGGTTGTTCCCTTTGTTGAGGGACTTGTGTATGGCTTGAAGACTTCTTTGTCATGCCTTAGGTGCATGAGAAGGTCTTTATGTGTGTGATGCATGAATAGATATCATGTTGGTTTAGATAGTAGTAGGAGGACTATTCTAGTCTCTACTGAGATCAACTAAGTAGAGGCTTTCCGAGGTTATGACCTTTGAGGAGGTGAGTTGTCTTTAGTGCTGTATGAGCAATGAGGTTGATAACACTAGAGGGTGATGTTTTTTTAATGTTGTGCCATGAAGGAAAGAGATAGTTTCACGCTGAAGAGTATTTCAGTGGTATATGATCTTATAGACGTGTTACTGAACCGTCTAATCTATCGCCTCAACGGAATGAGGACTTTGATATTGTGTTGAAGTATGGTATGAGATTGGTTGGGAGAAGGCCTATGAGGTATATGGCTTGTTGAGTTGTTAGAACTTGAAGAAGCAATTAGAAGAGTGGATTGAGATGGGCTTCGTTCGCCCTAGTATACTCATCGCTATGTATTGATGACTTGTCGGATCAACTAAGAGAAGCAATTGTGTTCTCAAGATTTCCATATGCTTAGGATATTATCAGTTAAGGATGAGAGAGCAGCGTGGGCATAGGACAGCATTCCATACCCGTTATGGACATTACGAGTTGTAGTGTTGTCATCTGAGTTGAGGAACGTCCTAGTAGTCGTTATAGGAGTTGATGAATAGTGTCTTCATCTACTTCCTTGATCAGTTGGTGGTAGACCTTATTGATGAAGTTTAGTGTACTCTCATAACGGAGAGGAACGTACCGGTTATTTGAGGACGGTTTTGCAGATTTCGAGGGATAGAAGCCAGTGTGCTATGCTCCTTAAATGTGAATTGACATACCAGAAGTAACCTTCAAGGTCATGTTGTTCCGCCAGTAGGATCATGATTGATGTGACGAGGAGTAAGTATGAAGTCTTATGGATGATACTGATGAACGTTAAGGGAATGCGTAGTTCTCGGCTCAGCCGATTGCTACCAACGCTTTGAGGAAGGATTCTATGTGATTGTGCATCCAATTACGAGTCTTCTGAGGAAGACCACCATAAGTGTGTGGTTGAAGTAGTATGTCGGAGTTCTGAAGAGTAGAGGAAGCATTTGAACTCTGCTTTTATTCGGTGATAATCAGAAGATTTTGGGAATCACGTGACTACGGTGCTGAGAACGTATGAGGAGAACTGCCCGACTCATGATTTTGAGTTAGTAGTGGTAGTTCAAGTGTCCAGATTTGAAGGCAATATCGGTGTGATATTTCATGTTAGATTCCCACCGATCATAAGAGTTTGAAGCATATTTTATGCAACATAAGCTGAATAACCGAAAGCGTCGTTGACTGGAGTTGATCAAGGAGTTTGATCGTGAAGTTTGGTATCATTCTGGCAAGTGGCAAGGAGAATGTGGTAACTGATACCTTGAACAAGAAGACGCCTCGAGAGAAGGCGGTTGTTGGAATTGTTGTACAGCCTCGGTTGCAAAATGATCTAGCTTGGTTAGAGTTGGACCTACAACTGCTGATAAGGACGTTAGTTTGATGTTTTAGGGGTTCTACCTGATTTGTTGGATGAGGTCCAACAAAAGCAGGGGACTTGTTTGACCCTGAGGGAGTTTGATGGAAGGATGTCTCATGGCGAGACACCACAGTTCTTTAATGGAGCAGAAGGAGTATGAGGTGCCGCAACTGCGTCTGTATAACCGCTTATGCGGAGTTGAGTGGAGAAGAATACAATACACCCATAGTACACCTTCTTTAGTACATCCATGTACGAATAAGAGGTACCCTGAATTAGTAGATCAGGTTAAAGTGTTACTGACCTGGAGATGAGCTCATCCACTACTAGTGTTGTAGTGGAAGTGAGAGGACCTTTCTGTGGACTTGTGATGGGATTGAGACCCAGTAAGAGTTTTGGTGTTATCCAGATTATTGGTAACAGATTTACGAAGTCGACACGTTCCATCTCTACTGAGAGACGTGGCCAGCGAATGAAATAACAAAAGAGTACACAAGACAGATGGTGGGACTCCATAAGTGTACCGGGGACGATCGACTATGATTGTAGTAGACGGGTTACTTTGAGGTTTTGATAGTAGATTCAGACTGCTTGGGGAACGCGTATACACTTCATGATTGAGATTTACCTCAGATAGACGGTCAGTCTGAGAGGACCCTCCAGACCGTAGAGAACATGTTGCGAGCTTGTGGGATAGATTGAGAATAGGGACGATCTGTTTATCTCCCA
This sequence comes from Fagopyrum homotropicum, assembly GCA_033239125.1. NCBI lineage: Eukaryota > Viridiplantae > Streptophyta > Magnoliopsida > Caryophyllales > Polygonaceae > Fagopyrum > Fagopyrum homotropicum. The sequence continues at coordinate 71,019,301 of BSWB01000008.1, forward strand.
CTCGTTGAATTTTTATACCACGATTGTTGGCATGCATCTATAAGGATGGTCCCTATGAGACATTGTGTAGACATAGGTGTCATACACCTTTATGCGGGGATGAGCCTGGCAGTACCAGGGGGTTAGCGCCAGAGCAGATTCAGGATGATATAGTTCGAGTAACGTTAATCAGAGAAAGGATGATGGCTGCATAGAGTCACCAGAAGTCGTATGCAGATTGGAGGCGTCGACCTCTAGAGTTCAGGGTAGGAGCTCGTGTCTGGTTGAGAGTATCTCCGATGTGAGGCGTCAGACGTTATGGCATAAAGGGAAAGCTAAGTCCCCGATAGGTCGGTCCTTTCAAGATACTAGATAGAGTTGGGAGAGTAGTGCACAGATTGGCTTTGCCACCGAAGTTAGAGGGTGTTCACCCTATGTTTCATTTGTCTCAGCTGAGGAAGTACATACCAGATCTGAGGCACATTGTGAGTCATGATGATCTAGTGGTTGAGCCAGACCACACTTTTGCAGAACAACCTTTTGCGGTTCTAGGAAGAGAGGTATGAGAGGCCTGCATTCGAAGGATATTCCTATGATGAGGCTACGCGGAAGACTGAGGATAGTATCCAGGGGAACTATCCAGATTTTTACGCCGGGACAGATGCACCTTTAGGATCCACGATTAGATTTTGGTGCTATCTTAGTGAGTGTATGTTATGCTATGTGCTTATGTGATATGTTGTGTTTTCGTGCTAGTTGTGAGTTGTGCATATGATCTGTTAGATCTTGTTTGTTAGTACGAGATAGGTATAGCTGGATATGGTTCTTTCCTCCATGCTACGGTGTATGTGTTAGGATTAGCACGAGATGGTTCTTTCCTCCATGCTATCTTTGATGGACATAGTGTGAGTGGAGACGGTTTCCTCCACATAGTTGTGTTACGAGTACGATTGGTTGGAGACGGCTTTCCTTCATGCCTTGTGATGTGGTTAGTAGTTGGCTAGAGATGATTTTTTCTCTATGCCTTTGGATAGCGTTATGATCTTGTTGCTGGAGTTGGTGATTCCTCCATGCTGTGTTTTGAGGTTATAGAGTGTTATAGGTTGATACGTTTGAACGGAGATGTGATACCTCCGATAGAGAGAGTGTTTATACCTCGACGTATGGGTCCGAGAGTATTTGGGAATTGTTCAAGTTTCGGGACGAAACTTTTTTTTAAGGGGTGTGTGATGTAATACCTAGGATTTCCGAATTCTAATTAATGTTGATTAACTTAATCAGTGATAGTAATTGACATATAACTCGCGAAGATTGTGTAAGTATTGAGTATAAGTCTCACCGTTATGTTCCTAGCGTAATTGTGGGCATATGGTGAAATTTTCACTTTTTCCCCCGGGTAATTATTTTTACCCTCCGGTATTATTTGGAGCATTTGGGAGCCCCAATTAATAAAAATGCAGTTGAGAGAAATGATCAGGACATCGGACATGTCCTAGATATGAAATAACATGGAAAGGCAAAACGGACAAAAGAGTCGCTATTTCGTTTCTTAACGGCTAAGAAAGACGGCTTAGGAATACACGTTTTCAGAGGCAATTGTGGAATAATTATCCCTACAATATTCAAGATCTAATATTCCAATTTCGAGAAGTTTGGAGAAGTGGGTTCAACCCGCCATTGGATCGATAAAAAGATAATTATCGACTTCGCTAAAGGATAATTATCGACTTCACTATAATTAGCGGAAAATCGTTTATTAATTCATTTCCTTTCACGTTTCCTCGTAAAAGCTCTGATTTCTCTCAAACTTCAAACTCAGATCTACTCTCCGTTTCTAATCCGATTTCAATTCCGTTTGAGTTTTTGGATTCCTCTCTTCATTCTCTTCATATCGGTACCGAGTTTCTGCATTTCCGAGCAGATAAGGACCTGGTCGAGAATATATGTCACCAGGACAGTTCCGTCGCTCAGATTCCGGTGAATTTGATGTTGTACATGCGTAGCCTGCGTCGTTGTGATTCCAAATCTTCTTTCAGATCGTCAATCGGGTTAGTAACGAATAAGTTATGAATTTATTCGTTTTCCGTACTGCGATTTGGCCTAAATTGACCTTAGACTTTTCAAAATGGATAATTAGAAATTCCATTATGATCATTATATTATTCTGGTGTTTATGGGTTGATTGTTTGATGAAATCTGATGACAGGTGGGTTTAGAAATGACCTGCGGGCAAAATGTTATTCAGGTGAAATTTAATTAATTAATTAAATTACGATTAAATTTGAGATTGAGGAATACTGATTAGATGCATGCTAGGTGTTAGAATGAGTTGAGGATCATGATGATGTTATGGATATCGGTTATGCTTTAAGGTTTAGAATGTGTACGAGTATGATGAGATGTTATGTTGAGGATATGCCTTAGACATCTATGAATGTGTTGAGGATCTGAGGTTTAGATTTGAGATATAGGTTGGTTGTGGTTAGTGAGATGAGTCTCCTAACCTTTGCAGTATGTGATTGTGTGTGCCTTACTATTGCAGGCGTTGATTATTTCCCCAAGGGGAAGCTGTGACGTGGTACAGGTTACGAGTATATTAGGTAAGTCCATAGGACTTACTTAGCATGCAGTTGTGGATTGTATGATTGTGATGGTTGTGTGTGTTCATATGATTGTGCATTTATAACCTAAACCGGACTAGGATGACCATTCATTACATTTATTTGGCCCAAGTGTATTATAACGGGCGGTAACCGCCGGTCTCCGCCTGCTGGTTAGGAGGAGGTGCCCTGAAGATGATCTCACAGGAGGGGACGAGTGAAGGTCACCCTCATGCAAAACTCATGTGTTACGTTGGATGGGACGGGGTTCTTGAGGCTCCTCGTGTCACAAAAGAAGTTGAATTAGTAATGGAATAACGTAATGAAAGATAATAAATGAATGTTTGTGGCATTACATGTTTGAGATGTTGATGTGTGGTTGTGCTATTGCCTTCATGCTTTTCATTGCTGTAGCTAACGGTTTCATACCGTGTTGTAGTGTTCTGCAGGTTAAGAATACTGCAGAGTGAGCCAGATGGTGTGACAAGCCGAGGACTTCTGTACATTAGGATGCGTGGGATGTGGGATCTTTTGTGGTTGTGGTTTTTTTGTTGTTTTGTACTCGGCTATGAGTTTGTAAACTCTTTTGATGTATCATGCTCAGCTTTTCTATATTTGATTTTAATCTACATGTGCCTTATTGTAAGATCTAGTGAACTTGTTGTCAGGCTAGGGTCAGGATCCATTGTGAGATCCTAGCCCAATGTGACACTCCAACTCCCGCGGATTTGGGGTGTTACAGTATTTATCCCGGTCCGACTCTAGTGAAGTTCAAAAACAACTTCATGGTGAAGTTGTATGCATCTAAACCGTTAATTAAGTTTAATGATTGAGATCATCTTGATAATTATGGCTAGTGATAATTGAGATCATCTTGATAATTATGGCTAGTGAATAAGAAAGACAATTTATGAAAATATAAGAAATTTAATAGTACTAAAAGGAAAGCTAATATTGAAAAAATAAAAATCTAATATTTCCATATAAGTGTTGTCTCCTCCTTTGCTAATCACTAACATTTATGGATGTTTTGTATCGATATTTTCATTTAATCTAATTGTATAATAATTTTTTTTATTTCAACAAAGTTATATATATATATTGAGAATCTCCATTGGTCCATCACGACACCAAATTTACATCGAACTAGAAGGAAGACGGGCAACAAGTTGTGCCGCCAAACCTTTCTGAATAGCGAATCCGATCCTCCTAAAAACAACATCAGACGACCTAGGAGATATAACGTTTCCATGCAAAACCCGTTGCACCCTCTTGAGAACTTCAATAGCATCGGGCGCAAGGAAACCAAAGGTGTCAAAAGCGAATGGAAGAAACATATGTTGATTTTTAATACAAGCTTTCTCATGTTTGGCCACCTTAGGAGAAGCCACACTAAGCGCCGCCTTACCCACCACAAAAGGCCCACTACCCAAACAAACAAGTGGCGAAACTCCAGTCAAATCGATGCAAGCATGCTTTCCACCCGCCCATCCAAACACCAAGACATCCGCCGGCCTCAAGGTGGATCTTCCTTCACGTGGGTCAGTCAAGAAGGACACAGGCGCCTCTTTCTTAACCAAAACCCCCACCCTCCTAAACACATCACACAACACATCACGGACCAAATCATGCCTATATTTGAAGCCAGGAAGCTCTTTACAATGAACTGCATGCTCCCCAAAAGAATCTAGAATCCTCCGACAATTGGGCATAGGACAAATCTCATCAACCAGGTATAGAGGAATCATAAGGCGATACTTAAGAACCGAACGATACTCAATCAGGGACATACATTGCCCAAGTCCATCAATGAGTATGGCAAGAAGGAAATCTTGACTATGTGTGGATTGAAGACACTTGAAAACCGCTTTTTGTCTAAGGGTCAAATCAAAAGTAACTTCCACCTCATGCACGGTCTTACTGAAAAAAGCACTCGCCAAAGCATGTTGGACTTTAGGGGGACGGTGTTCTTGACTGTAAAGACAGAAAGATCGAAACCAGGAATAGAAGTCTGAAGATTGCCCAAAGCTCCATAAAACTCAGAGCCCATTTCTACAACTCCACTGTCCCGCAAAATGTGGTCTTGAAGCTCCCAAGACTGGGCCCTAGAGGCAACAAAAGCAAAGGAAGACGTCTCCATAGCAGAATATAAATCAAGCCCCCCAAATCGAATAGGCAAAGATGCAAGTCGCCACTGAAGATCTCCAAAAAACGGGCCCCCACAAACCACAATATCCTCAACTGATCTACGGAGCCCAACATCAAAATAAGTTGTTGCACTCTCCCAATGCTCCGGATGACAAGTCCTTAGGCCAAAATACATTTTAGCAACACCCATACAAGAACGAAGCAGAAGAAGCTCACTCTTAGGATCTCTCAACTGTGGAAGAAGATGCATCAACTCAACCATCTTAACAGCTCTCTTCATGACAAGCTCTCTAACAAACTCCTCATCTCTACTCACGGCCCCACCTAGCAACTTAACTCCCAACGCCGGCCTTGCAATGTCATGTGGAAATAGTCCATCTCTAACTTTCGACCCATCGCATGAAGGCTAAAAGAGCTCAGTTTTACAAACATTCAGCATGAGGCCTAAATCCGGACCAAACTCACGAATGATATCAAGAGCTCTAGCCAGCTCCTCAGACCGACCAATAATGGTGCCATCATCAAGATACCAAGCATGTAGAATAGGCTTGCAATTGTCTCTGAACCTATGCATAAGCAGGTGCAAGACAAGAGAGAAGAGGAGGGGCCCCAAAGGGTCTCCTTGTTGCACACCAGTAGCCGACCAGATAAATCTATCTCTAATGTACAACCGGGCGGCCTGACCATACAAGAAATCAACCCATAAGGAGATAGACGGGCATCTCTCTCTAACCTCCCTAAGCAAAATAGTCCTATCAACCAAGTTGAAGGCATTGGAAAAATCCACTGTCAACATAGCTAAAGAACCATCGGCATAGCGATCACTCATAACTCTATTAACACTATGTAGAATAGCCTCTGCACCACCTGAAACACCAACTCCAAACTGGAGATCTCCCAAATATCCTCTCATATCCTTACACACACCCTTCATAGCAACTTTAGACACCAACCGTCTCCATATAGTACCAACTACAATGGGTCGAATCCCATTGTCAGGCTTCAGCAGCGGCGTGAGAAGAGCCGAAGCCACAAACTCGGCCAAACTCAGGGGACACCTGCCACCCAACCACAAATTAACCACTGAGGTGATCGCTCTCAAAAGACCCGTGGCAACAGAAGAACCCTCACCACACATAGCGTCTAAGATGTGTTGTGCCCTCAAGCCATCTCTACCGCAAGAAGTACCTTTTGGAAAGGACTTGATGCATTTAAAAACCAAATCTATGTCAACAAAGAGAGGTGGTTCATGAAAGGTAGTGCAAGACTTAGAAGGTGGAGGCTTGTGGGGATGTTTAGCCTCTAACACCTTCAAAGTCTCCTCATTGTAAGAAGCAACACCAGAAGAACACAAAACCTTAACAGCGGCCGTAAAATGCCCATCCGAAACCTTGCTGAGACATTTCTTGATGTTAGGATTTCTCTCTAAACCATCTCTATCGCCTGAGCCACCATCAACCATCTCAAAAGGCCTATGCTCCGAAGGGTCTAACAAGGCCTCCACTAGACTCGAAACACCCTCAGCCTCTCCCCAAATAGACAAAGCCTGCAAAATACGCTGATGTTGTATCGACTTTCTACTTCCCGATCTTCTATCTCGCCTGCTCATAGGCCTGAACACCTGCAAAGTGCACCGAGGAAGTAAAAACAACATAACCCAAGCAGCTACACACCCGGACTCAACTACCACCTTCAAGAGAGCACTCAACAATGCTTGAGAGAACCTAAGACGACAACTATGAGGGATGCTTTTCACGGTAGAAATAGGAACTCGCATAACCCTCTCCAACAGATCTGCATCGAAAACCATACTCGCATCGTCCACCTCAACTTGATCTCCCGCAACTGGCCTCGAAATACCCACATCCGGCCTCGAGATACCCACAATGTATCCACCCTCATCACCAAAGGAAGAAACAGAGTCATCTGGGTGACGACAATCACGGCTCACAGCATGAAGACTCATACACCGGCCACACAACCACATCTTGAGAGCAACCAACACCTCCACAAGCGCCGTAAAAACATCAAGATCACACTCAAGTAAGCCCCGAACCTCATTCTTGCGTTCAACCGCAAAGAGATGTTGCCTTTTCAAATGACTAAGTAGGCAAGAAAAACCTCTACTTCCCTCCCGACCATCACCACACCCATGAAATGATCTAAGGGGACAATGAAGGAAACCATTGCCCTCCGATATCATAGAAAAATCCAGCTCAGCAAAGAAAATTTTCTTTAGGACATAACAACAAACACTTGGTGGGCATGTTCTCAAAATCCCAAAAATACACTTTGCTTCCGTTCCTTACTGCTTCTCCACTTCCATCACTACTGCAATTTCGCCTGTTCCAGGATTTTAACGATTTGATCTCACAGTTTTGCACTGCAGTCACACTAATCATTACTCACACTTAACCCATCTCTACTTCTTCTTCCCCAAATTCTCTCTCACAAAATACTCTCACAAACCAGAACAAATCAAGACCAAAAATGGCGGATTACGACACACAATCTCTAATCCCAAAAGAAACAGCAATCCAAGCAATCAACACAATAATCCAGCTCCATTTCGAGAAAACCCTAACGGCGATCAGCAACTTCGAGCAACGAACGGCGAACGGCGACCAGCGTCTTTGATACCGCTCACTGTTCGATGCTTTTTGTATTGTTATTTTAATGACATTTAAAATATCATTTTACTTCATTTAGATAATTGTCGATCAAAGGTTAATATTAACAAAGAATATGTTTAATACATTATTTTTATCTTAATAAATTAAAGTAATTTATGTTTATTTAATCAAAATAATCTAAAAAACAAAATAGAGAATAAATGTAACCAATATTGAATGGAATTAAAAATACTAACTAAATGTGTTTATTATTGTATTTTCTATTTAATAGCATTACTTTTTTATATTCATATAATTTAAATGTTAAGATCTTTCAGCAAATTGCAAATTAATGGTAAATTAAGGTTAGAGAACAAGAAAGATAATTTTAGTACTTTTTAATCCATTCAATATTAGTTACATTTGTTTTCACACCCTAATATTATATTTTATTTTTATTAGATTACTTTGATTAATTGAATAAACATAGATTACTTTAATTTCTTAAGATAAAAATAATGTAATGAAATATTTTTTGTTAATATTAGCCCTTGGTCGACAATTAGCTAAATCAAGTAGATGATAATTTTGAATGTCATAATAATAATAATAATAATAATAATAATAATAATAACAATGATAACAACAACAACAACAATAATAATAATAATAATAATAATAATAATAATAATAATAATAATAAGACATTTTAATGAATATTAAATTAGATTAATTGAAAAATATCAATATAAAAGCATCTATAAATGTTAGTGATTAGCAAAGGAAGAAGATAAACGGCTTATATCAAAATACTAATAAAAGTCTTTTATTTTCAATATTCTCTTTCCTTTTTAGTATCATTAAATTTCTTATATATTCATAAATTATCTTTCTTATTCACTAGCCATAATTATCGAGATAATTGTAATGATCACTCGTGTTAAATATCTCCCGGTTTTAAGATTCAGATATCCATTTCGATCCGCATTTGGTTGAATATCCGGCATTTTTCTCAGAATCGGATCGGATAATTATCCGGATGTCCGGATGATCTGGATTCCAAAATATAGTATGCAAAATGATTTGGTTGGATCGGATCGGATTATTATCCACGGATATCCAGATTATCCGAATGACATTTGTTTGACCCGATTGATTCGGATATCCTCTTGATCAATATGCAAAAATGATTTAGCCGGATCCGGATATCCGATTGATCCGAATATCCTCTTGATCTGAATATCCGTTTGATCCGGATATGTATTTGCTACTTTGTTTATCACAAAATGTAATGAAAAAACAATTAAAAGGCACAAAACAAAATCAAAGCAAAAATGATAATCATATAGATGATAAAAAAAAGAAACAATTTGGTTTACTAGGCTTTTTCTAGTTTTGTGTTTAATAAATGTACCCCATGAGAGAAGAGTGTGTAGACTTTGAAAATAAATACAAAAGGTTGGAGTATATTTACTTAATTGAAACATTAAAAAGCCTAGTTACTACCATAGTATTTCAAAAAAGTCTAGTTACCAAAATTATCCTTAAAAAAATAGAATATTAAAGTACGTTATAATAAGAAAATAAAAATATTATTTAAAAAGAATAGATATCTATATCTTTACATTTTATAACTATATCTGAAAACGAGAGTACGCGACTAACTTATAATTAAAGATTATTATAGACATTTGTTCATTTAAATGAGACCAACTTCTAATAAAAGATTATTAATAAGACCAAATTATAATCATATTTATAAGAATTAATATTTTAAAATCAAACTCACTTATAATAAAAGATTATTCGGAACTTATGAAGTAACCAAGTATGCATAAGTTATTAAGTTGTAACAAATTAACATTATTAATTCATTGTTTTGCCTAACTCAAATATTTTCCCATTAAATACATATATTTTTTAATATAAATATTAGTACATACAATGTTGATTTATCCTTCATAAAATAAAATGGGTACTTGGATGCCTAAGACGATCTGATGAGGCGATGAATCCGATGATCCACAGATATTTGGATATCCGATTATGGATATCCGATTATGGATATCCGGTGAGCCACTGATCCGTGAGTACCCGGATAGGCGGATATCAAGGATTATTTGGATATCCATGATTATTCGGATATCCGTGGATATTCGGATGCCTAAAACCCTAATTTGTATCTGATCCGGTGATCTAGGAAGATCTCCCTATCGGATTCGGACCAGATCAAAACGGGTACTAAAATATCGGGGTTTTTTGGATCGAGTCAACGGATTTTTAGACCGGATTGACGGATCAAATTGGTTTTGCCACCCATACTAATCATATTGGCGAATAATTATCAGATCCAATTAAAATCATCTGTAGATGCCATATTCTATTAGACCAAAATATTCACATAACTAGGTAATTTGGATTTAACTCGAAAAATTGCACCATCCAAAATCGATCTGAATAAAGATGTTAGGAAATCATATCATCTTTGACCCCACCAAACTTGACCCGCCTTAATTGGCACCTCTCGAAACATTAAAAAAACAAAAATAATCCGGCCTAAAGTGACCCCATAACCAACTAAACCGATTTGTTATGACACAAGAACCAAGTCTACCATTAACCCGTTCCAACGACCCAAATTGGCCCGATCCGAAACAACCCGCTAACAAAAACAAACCTATTTTATACCCGACTCGATTTCAACCCGACCCCGTTTGACCCAACCCGAACTCAACCCGCCGACCCGTTTGACCCGACCCGAGCTCAACCCGCCAACCCCGTTTGACACCACGGAAAGAATCGATGCTACCGATAACCCGTTTTAACCCGAACATTTGGTAATCGACCTAAACCGACCCGACCCGAAACAAACTGTTTAAAAACCAAACCTACTTTTTACCCGACTCAATTCCAACCTGAACTTGTTATAACCCGACCCGAACCGTCAGCCCCGTTTGACAGCTCTAAACTTACCTTTCCTCATCACATTTTCCAATTGTGCCTTCCTAGTTCGAGCGCAACGCACTGATTGCCTAATTTTGAAAATCCTGCAAGTAATTATGACAAAATAAACATACACTATCACCACTCATACTTAGAAGTACCAAATAAACAAAGAAAAGTCAAGTATTGATACGATAACGGAACATTCCCACTTCTAAAAAAAATGGGAATACAAAGTATCGTAATTCTCTAAGGTGTGCTCCCAGGTTCATCGGCATTACCAAGTTATACAAGTTATACAAATCCAGAAGAAAATGACAATAAAAGAAACAACAATGGATTCCTTGGAGAAACCTTCCAAGAGAAACTTGTCCACTCTATACAACATTTACAAACATAAAAGATCTACTAAAAAAACATTTGGGGCACGCGTTCATTTAGTATATGTACAAGGCTTTACTTAGGATTGGAACCCCAAAGTAGTGCAAATTCGTTCACCATCGACATATCCCAGGAGGTGCTTCTGCTCTGCAAAGAGCAAGCGTCTCCTCGTACTTGGAAGCATAAACAAATCCCCATAGCTGCAACAAGAGGAATGGGAGGGGAAGTCAGTGGGATATATGGTGATCTGGTGAAAGAAATATATAGCAAGAGAGGCACCTCGACTTCCTTGACAGCAAAATCCGGAGAGTATGCAAGACAGGAGTTTCCATATGTTTCTGAAGCAGCACTTGATCCATTCAATCTAAAATACGCATGCAAGCAAGTCGTTAATTACACTTGTTCAACTCATACTTCACACAAACGATAAAATGATATCTTACAGGTCACTGTCCAAATAAAGTGCAAAGTGGTTACCACCACCCAGAGCAAGAAAATCTGGGGAACACAAAGTGAAGTACCGATTTGAACCTGAAAGAATTTTCGTATTCAGTTCAAGAAAATCTAATATTCACGACCAAAGTTTCATAAATTTATAAAAAAAGGATTATAGATCAGCTTTGCAACTAAATAGAACAAATAAGAGTAAATTACAAAAAACACCCATAAGAATAAGCTAGTTTTCACAAAATATAATTTTCCTGAAAGAATTTTCGTATTCAAAGTGAAGAGTCCATACTCAAGGACTCGCGATTGTAATGAATCAAGACATTGTAATTATGAATTTCTTGAAGGGGTCACATTTCAATGTTCACAGCTTGTAGTATTGCATCTGAGAGAAGGTAAATTTATAACTCAAGGCGTGGTATATAATATAGGTACTACAGGTAACAATTTTGGAATATTTTTCAAAAAAAGGTGGACCTACATGTTCCATGTAAAATGCATGATCAGTTCACTCATTTATGAAATGTTGAATTTATACAGAAAAGATGATTATGTTATAAGAGGGAAGTATAGTTGGATACGAAATGGTTTGCAATTTGTTATTTTGTTTACATAGTTTAAATTTGACGCTCTTCCACATAGATGGGAGGGTCGGTGATCTTGGGATATTAAATCATATTTAAGGGATGGTTCTATGTAGTTATAAGTTTAAGGGAGCATTATCAACAAAAAAAAAATTACGGGTGGTTCAATACTTCTATATAATTTCAAGCTAAAGGGCATGGCTATCTAGAACAAAACAGTGATATTTAAGGCTCATTCTCTTTAATTTCAAGTTGAAGGGGTGGTTTTTTGAAAAAATGTGATATTTAAGAGATATGAAAAATGGGGTATTTTAAGAAGTGGTTTGATGTAAATATCTGTATAAATTATAGGAGTTAAATTTTATTTTGCAATGTTAAAACAATTAACTTTAAGGTGAAGGCGTATTTAAACCAAGACAACTCACAAACTTTAAGATAAGTTGAGCCATGTCATGGTTCAGACATAGTATATAAAATACATAGTATAGTTGATAACCGTTTTATCATATATGAGACTATCAATAGTTATGAGTATTTGTATGAACCAAGCTGAAACACTAGACCACAGATGGACTGGCCGGACTTTAACCTGTAATTTGAATGATTGAATCAATTATTGACCCAAACACGGGTGACCAGAACCCGAACCCAACCATTCCGATTGACAATTATAACAGTTGCGTCAAAAGACTAGAGTTTCTACGAGTCGAGTGCGAGTTGGATTAATTAAGATTATTGGTTGCTTCAAACTCTAACAGTACAAATTGTATAGATGTTCAAATTAACTAGTGAGTCTAGAGCGTAGAAATGTTTTTATTGAGAAAATTTGAATATTAGAATTTTTACATAAATTGCTATATTTTCTATAAAAAGTAAAGGTTTAAATTTAGGGTTAGGATATAGTATATTGTATATATTATATGGATTTTTTCAAGAAACTATACTTATGTTTGAATAAATATATTCAATAGTACTTATTATGTAGAACAAATATGAGATTGTTATAAAATAATCGCTTAAAGTACGAAGTGGATTTTTATTTTATCTCTCCACAACATCATCTTAAAATCTATCATATTTTTTCTACATTACTGATTTCTAATAAATTTTTAACTTCGACTTTATTCATCCATTATAATTATTAAATACCTATATGCTGTAGAATTTATTAAAATATCCTGATAAACAATATAATCAACTCATACAAGATACAAAACTCCACTTGTAAATAGTAAAATCAAGTTTAAAAAAGAGTTTCTTTTGGGAAAAAACACCTTTTAAAATTATATTGTATTAAAAACCACATTTTATAATTTTGTTACATAAAACCACCTTATATATTATAAATCATATTTTTAGACAAGTATGAGAAATTTGACTAAAAATACCCTTTATTAAAAAATTGGTACTTTGATACAAACGCCTATTTACAATAATACGTATTTTAAAAAATTGAATTTTAAAACTTTATTTGATACAAACAACTCAATTTTTTCAATAAAATTGTTTTTTTAATAATATAGATTTTTTGTTCGTTTATGCAAGAATTATGAAAAACAGTTACTTTTTCCAAATGATTTCTTTATATAATATAAAACTTCTAGTTAATTTAATAAAAATAAATATTATGATAAATATGTATATGAAAAAATAAATTGCAAAAATACTAATATTTAATTAATAATTAAGGGTATTTGGTCAACTAGTTTATGTGTCATTAGGAAATAAGTATTGGTGGTTTAAATTTATGACATATTATATAAGGTGGTTTTATCCAACACAACTTATAAAAGGTGGTCTATTAGAAAAACAAAATTTTAAAAGTTGGTGTTTTTCAAAGACCTCTAGAAAGCCCGTTTTATAAAATTTTGGGGATTAAAAATGTCATATGCTAAACATCAAATACCAGTTCAAAAAGCTACGCTTCGTCTTAATTACTTTAACTGAAATATGTTAGATAGATACAATGAATGTGTATGGATAGATAAAAGTAATAAATATTTGTAAAAATAAAGTTTCAAGATTTTAACTTTTCATGTTAAAAATTGTCAAATAAGGCTGAAATCTATAAATGTGGGGTGAAATTTTTAGAGCCATAGATTTCCTCCTCATCTAACATAAACTAGGTGAGAGTGGTGTGGGGGGGAAACTCTCCCTATTTTATCTTCTGTCTCCTTGATTTTAAGGAGTAGTTACTACACAACTAAACAGATACTTTAGGGAAAGAAACATTGTATCTTATAAACCAATATAGCAACAACTCATTACACATTTATCATTTACCTGTTGGATGATATGTACGAGGCTGGCCAGACACATCAGTGAAAAGAAATGTGCTATTTGTCCCCTGCTCAAAAGTCAAAGACTCTCGTAAGCAACTCAAACTATTAGACAAAGGTATAAACTTCAGCATACCTGATACTTCTGGCTCTTGGACGCTCTTAATGGTGCCTCCACCAAGCCTCCAAAGATTGCACCTTTACTGTCTCCTACCACCTGGATAGATATCAACCAGTTTTGAATTTCCTGATACTAAGGTATTCAACAAGCATGATGCGAGCAACTTGGCAATAAAGAAGACAAGTACCAGCAAACTAAGACCATCACCGAACATGCTTCTTCTGTAGAGAGTAGAAAGTGATATTCCATGCCTCCACGTGCTGCAAACAATAAAGCGCAATACATTTATCAAGGGAGAGAACCGAGCAAGACGTATCTATTACACAAAATTTACCTGTAAAGAAGAACCCATTTTCTTCCTTTGGCGAGAGCAGGAAGCGAAACATACACGAACCTCCTCATACTCTCTGAAAGCAGAGACGAAGAATCTGACATCTCAGGTGGCTGTACTAGTGACAGTGCCTCATCTTCCTTGCTCTGAATGGACTCAAATATATCTCCTCCACCATCTTCAAAGTCACTCTTATCAGATTCTTTCACCTCACCGCCCCGATTACCTTTCCTCTCTGACCTACCAAACCCACCAAGCTTAGCAGCATAACCAAAAGCTTTGCCAACAGATTGTTTGCCTCTTGAAAACAAACCCTTCCTCCCACTACTCTCTTTCCCCACATTTCCAGCTTTCGGTTCGGATACAGGGTCAGGGTTTTCTGCTTCCAGTTCATCCTTAGTTTCCGAAGATGACAATAGAGAAACGAGAAATGCAGAGAACGAAGAAGTATCAGGTCCGCCACCAACAGATATCTCGGTACCCTCCTTTTGGGAAATTGAGCTTAGTTGATTTCTTGCAGTTTCGCTATCCTCGTTCTGAGGATACAATCAAATTAGGGTTAGTTTATGGGGGGAAATGCAGAAATTAAACAATGATAAAACTGAAATTAGTCGAAAATAGGATGAAAATCAATTCAATTGCGCTTACCGAGCAAGATGGGACAGCAGGAGAGGGTTTAGAAGGTTTATCAGATATGGGATTGAGGAGAACGGTGGTGATGTCGGAAACCAAATGCACCGCTTTGCTTTTAATCGATCGTTGCCTTCCCATTTTTGCTGCTCAGTCATCAAAATTATCATAAAAGCACAGCATCAGAAGAGAAGATCAAAATTAGGGTTTCAATTTCCTTTTGAGGCAAACCGATTTGGTGAATTCAACAACGAGGAGGATAAGAAGTGTAGAAGTAGATTGCAAGTAACGACACTTCCTTTCCCTTCTTGCAGGGCGATGACCCTAGCAAATTACAGTAGACTTTGTTATACTCACAATCGGTGGTTCGATGAAATACTTACTAGTTGTTAAGACCAAGTAATGGCCGTTTCTAATGAATTAAATACAATAAGTTTCTTATAGACCGTGTTAAAATTGATCCAAAAGTTTTTTGGGTTTTCATCTTCCAAATTAAATAAGATACGAAGAGAGGGTAACGTGAAGTGCTTATTTGTATATATTACAATACATAACTAAAACATCAAACTTAGAAAGACCTAAAATTTTAGAAAATTTTCTACATAATAGTGAAGTTATTTTTCAATTAGATTTTACGAAATATATGAAAATACATAAAAATACAAATAGATTTCACATTCACGCATCACATATTCAATTCATGATTTAGTCTTCACACTACACCCTTTTGATAAGGGGTTAACTCACTATCTTTGTGTAAGAAATATGGTTAGCATTTAAAGTTTTTGAGTTACCACATCATTCAAAATTTTATTTTTATTAGTTTGCAACTCTAAGTACTTAATGTCCGTCTCGTCCCCATGATCAACTGAACTCTCAACGACTTTTTTCCCATTCTTTTTCCAGCTTTTACACCATTCCTTCCGGAGGGGCGAGTTGCATCAATTGTTTGTCCAATAAATGTTGTATTATCGGGTCTAGTGGCACTGTTGGGAGTAGACAAGTTGGAACTTGAAGAGTAGGTTCCGGCTTCATTCACCTTGGAACGTTTTGAGCTTCTTTCGCTTTTCTCAAGAAGTTTCTCAACCAACGTGAATCACTTTGGTAAATTTTGAAGCTCACGCCAAAAATGCTCAAATCGAAAGTTCACACCCATATCGGAAAGGTAAATAACATGTGTCATTTTGAGTACATTTGTCTCACTTTTCTCCACTTGTTCTTCAATTGGATGCTTGTTTGTAACATCCAACAAATTCTGAAGGCGCTATGGATATTTTGTGTCACCTTTGTTTTATAGAGCTTGAACCCCTTTCAACCCAATTTTCGTCATCCTCCACTCTTCTGGTGTTGTAGTATTCCGTGATCCGGTCTCAAAACGTTGTGCCATTTTGATCATTACCGACAGCATTGTTCATGTTGGTGTTGATTCATGCACTGACAACTAACAACTCTTCTCCTTTGTTATATATCACTCGTTGTAGACCACTTTGACAAGCACCACTTTCACGGGTGGGGGGGGGAGGCTTCTTGTTAACCACTCATGAGAGAAGTTAAGGTAGGGTTTATTTATTCTAGACTCGCCACTTGTGTGTATGACTTCATTGGGGTGCTTCCATATGGACCATATTGGTTTGTTGGAATGCTTCCATATGCACCATATTGGCTCGTTGTGATGTGTCCATATGCACCATATTGGTTGTTGGAACACTTCCATATGGACGATATTGGTTCATTGGAATATTTCCAAGAGGACCAAATGGGTAACCTAGAGTGGAGTAATATGGCCCGAGATTTGTGAAATTAGTAAGTTTTGATTTTATGTTGATTTTGACGACACTCATCAGACAAGTGACCTTCAATTAAGATCGATTTGAATTCAATGCTTTTTTTTTACCCTTACTCTTCCCAATGTTGATCAATTATTAAAGTCTTGGTTCTATGTTGATTTGAATGAAACTCATCAAACAAGTTGCCTTCAATTATGACGAATTTGAATTTGAATCCAATACATTTTACCATTACTCTACCAATGTTGGTGAATTATCAAAGTCATATCTCTATGTTGATCTAAATGACCACTCATCAGACAAGTGACCTTCAATTATGACAGATTTGAATTTGAATTCAATGCATGTTACCCTTACTCTTACCAATATTGGTGAATTATTAAATTCATGGCTCTATGTTGATTTGAATGAACACTCATTAGAAAAAGTAGTCTTTAATTATGACGGATGTGAATTTGAATCCAATGTAATTTAACCTAACTCTTCCCAATATTGGTGAATTATTAAAGTCATGGCTCTATGTTAGTTTGAGTTTAAATCCAACGCATTTTAACACTTGGTTCTCCTCTAAACTCTATGTGTGTATATGAAAAATATCATCCCACGCTTCTAACTTACATATTCCTTCAATCTCTAAAAACCGATCATATTTTCACATCAATCCTTTTGCAAAATTGCTTAATTTTCAATGCCCAAACAAAAATGGGTTCCAACCACGCAAAAGATTATTTTAAGATTGGTGGTTTGACATATCCTGATCAAAAATTCACATCAACTTACAATCCTTTTGCAAAATTACTTAGTTTTAAATGCCCAAACAAAAATGGGTTCCAACCACACAGAAGATTATTTTAATATTAGTGGTTTGGCATATCCCGAGTTTACTGCAATGGGGGGTCGTTATATTGCAAGAATGCAAGCTCGATCAAGACAATGTCAATCCGAAGGTGAAAACTTTCAAACACGACAAAGTCAATAATACAAAGAGCGTGAGAAAAGTCATGAACGCCTAGTCAAAGACTATTTCAGTGAAGGTGAGACACCGGTTCATTCTGAAGAGCAATTTTGAAGGCGGTTTAGAATGTGTAGACCGTTGTTCTTATGCATGAACCATTGTCAACCACATATAAAAATATTTTCATCACATATGAGATGCAACCGGTAGGTTTGACCTATCCCCCTTACAAAAGTACACAACTTTTATACGCAGTTGGCTTATGGTATGAGAACGGATGCGGTGGATGCGTATCTTTGATGGGCACAACAACTGAATGAGAATGTTTGATCAACTTCATGGAAGAAATCATTTCTTCATTTGGAGACATGTACTTACGAAGACAAAAATAGAAAGCATGCAACGACTTCTTCATGTTGGAGAGATACATGGGTTCCTTAGCATGATAGATTCAATTAATTGTTTGTACTAGGAGTAGAAGAATTGTGCAACTGCATGGAAAGGTCAGTTCACACGCGGTCATGGGAAGCCAACATTCATCTTAAAAGTTGCTACGTCATATGATCTATGGATTTGGCATGCATTCTTTGGAACAATGGGTACATGCAATGAAATCATTGTTCTCGGTGTTTCTCATATGGTTGATGATGTTTTGCAAGGTATATTGTCACTTGTGAATTTTACCATCACTGGACATTCATATACCACGAGTTATTAATTAACCGACGGTATCTATCCATAGTGGGCAATATTTCTACCATAAATAAGACTTGCACGAGGTGAAAAGGATGCATTGTTTGCTAAATTATAACAGTCGTGTCAAAAGGAAGTGGAACGAGCCTTTGGAGTTCTACAAGCATGATTTGTTATTGTGAAGAACCCAACACTTATTTGGGACGTTGGTTTCATTGGAAAGATTATGAGAGTTTGCATAATTCCACACAATATGATTGTGGAAGATGAACGAGACATGAACAATAAGCATGATTTGCATCTTAACTTTGTGAGCCTTTGGAGTTCTATATGTTGTATTGGGATCCGCCTTAATTTGAGCAATCAAGCAATTTGACAATACATATGTGTCTAGGATACCAAATTCTATGGCGGATTACATAACCAACTGTATCCAACTTCGGAATAGAGCTAGACATGAACAATAAGCATGATTTGGTTCAACACGTATGAGAAAGGTTTGGCAATACTCATGTTGAAAATTAGTAGTTTATTGTGTAATTTCATATGTATTGGTGCATTTGTATTTCATGTTTTGCATCTTAACTTTGCGATTAAAATTTTAATGTCTTTGTGTTTTTTAATTTTTAATGAAGTACTGTATTGAAAATCTCATTTTTATTAATTGTTTATCCTATTTTTTAAGGATTTGGAAAAAAAGTTCGACTGAAAAACGCTCTCTTTCGACAACCCCAACGGCAAAAAGGTTCGGGCTGGTGTCGAGAGGGTGTTTTTCTGGAATCACGCCGGTGAATGGCTATGGAGGTTGAAACTTCCTCACCAGTTTTGGAAACTAAACAAGATAGTGCGACTGGAACATTGGTAACTGCAAAGGGATGTGAGGGGGAGAGTATGGAAGTTGAAGCAGTGGATAAGAACATTCACAATGAAAGCCCAGGGTCAGAGACCATTGGTTGCATTACGGATCCACAAAAAAGGAGTGAATCTATACCTGCAGAAGGAAAAGAGACTCAGGGTGTGACACTGATTCCGACGGCAAAACTAGCGAAGGGCGCTACACTCACCTTTGACGTAGGGTGCAAGAACCCTAGTACTGGTGAAGATAAGGCTGGTAGTGCTACAACAGAGAAGACTCAAAAAACCTGGAAAGAGGTTACCACATGGCATACTAAAAGAAACAGACCCGAGAGGAAAGTCGACACGAACGCTTTGATTGGGAAGATGAAGCTATCGTTCCCTTTTGGTTAAGATGGTGATCCCCATTTTAAGATTGATCCCAGCGTGGCAGAAACACTAGAAGAAGAATGGAGACTCATAGTGTTTAAAGTGCTTGGGTACCCTATCGCTTTCCCGGTGATGGAAAGAAAAATCAAAGATTTATGGAAGCTTGGCGGTAACCTTCAACTCATTGATCTAGAGAATGATTACTACGCAACTAGATTAAAAAACGAGAGTGAGTTGCTGATGGTACTCACGGGAGGGCCGTGGTCAATATTCGGAAGATGCCGTATTATGAAACGATGGTTGCTGGATTTTGACACTAATGAACCTATTATATCGGCGCCGACCTGGATTAGAGTGACGGGAATCCCCATGCAGTGGTTCAATGAAGCTATCCTTTGGAACATTGCAACTTGAGTGGGGAAACCTATCGCCATGGATCCTAAAACGTTGAATCTAAACAGGGGTAGGTTTGCTAGGTTGTGTGTTGAAATTGATCTCAACAGACCATTGAAGAAAGCGATCTTCATCAACCATAAACGATGTGTAGTAGAGTATGAGGGTCTACAGTTTCTCTGTTTCAAATGCGGTAGATACGGGCACTATACCTCGCACTGTCAGATGAAGGGAGGAACACGAGAGAGTGAAATTAAACCCAGGGAAGATCCAGATGGTCCGGCGCAAGGAGCACAGACGGAGCCGACGAGCAAAGGACCAACGGAGATGGGTACGCCGGCAGAGTCGGATCAGAATAGGTACGGACCATGGATGCTAGTGGGTAGGAGGAACAAAAACTCAAAAGGAAAGGATATATCCTATCCTTATTCAGAAAATGGTGGAGGGAAAATGTATAATTCTGCTCCTCAAAATCAGGGCCTAAATGCCAATTATAAAGATACCCAACGAAGTAATATGGGTACTGACTACAGCAGCAAACAAAAAAAAGGTCCAATTAGGAGAAAAGAAAACGTATGAAGTGGGCCCCTCGGTTAGAAAGGCAACGCAACATTCATCTGACTCAGAACTCAACGATTTGAAAGCAAACAAAAAACAGAAAAATAACGTGCATGGTACTGTTCGGAACGAGGGCGAATCAAGTCCGAAACCAGGAACTCAGAAAGATGGTAGATTTATTTTTGCAGCTGACCCAATTCGGGTTGATGAAGAGAAAGCGAAAATAGAGAAGAAGAAGAAGCGGAATAGGATGAGAAACGAGAGACGTAAATTATCCCGTAAAGTCAAGAGTGTAGAGGAGGGAAGAGTTGAAACAAACAATCTGAAGAGACAGAGGCAAAGAAAGGAGGTAGACATGATACTGCTTTCAAACTCAAAAGACAAAAGTGACAGACCGGATAATAAGAGAAGGGCTCTAACCGGGACTATCGAAGAACAGATGGTGACAAATGAAGAAGTAGGTAACCAAAAAGCATCTGATAATGAGGGGAGCTCACCTTCAAAGCCTAACATAGTTTTCCAGATGCATCAGAATCCTCATGAGAAAGGAGGTGAGAGTGTAGCGACTATCTAGGATCTTGTGAATCATGATGCACATCCGGGTAAGAGCCAGGAGGCTACCAACCAGCAAGAAGAGCGTACACAGGAGCAACTCACCCTGAGAGAGCTGACTACTATGAGTCTTCTAGAGGGAAGCATGAAATTCGAGACTGCTGCAGAGAATAGTGGAGGCAACAAAAATGAGATGAGTGTTGTGGTAGAAGGAGATTTTGATAAAATCTCAACTATACCTTGACAGTAAGTGTCTCTCTAACCCCTAGTTACGAAGGTGTGTAGCTTCACCTATGTTTTGTTTCCATTATGAATTGCATGCTTTGGAATGTTCAAGGAGCCGACAAGAGCGGGTTTCGATGTGCGATTAAACACTTGTGTAAATCTCATAAGATTGACGTTCTTGCGGTTTTTGAACCACACATCTCAGGTATTAGAGCGAATAATGTGTGCAGCCGACTGAAATTCGATAATAGTAAAAGAGTGGATCCGTTTGGTTTCGAGGGGGGTGTTTGGCTCTTTTGGAATGATACCAAATGTTGCATTACTGTTATTTGTTCCTGTGAATTCTTCATACATGTGAAGATGACTAGGGGCCGGAAGGTTAATCACCTTATCGCAGTTTATGCTCCTCCTACGGTTTATAGACATATTCGGTTCTAGGATGCCCTATATAAGGAACTTGTTGATATTGAGGATCCTTATATTATCGGGGGAGACTTCAATTGCATTATTGCTAGTCAGGAGAGTAGAGGGGGATCGGGAAACCTTCACAATGATTCTGATAAGTTTATTGATCTCATCCATAACTACGGGCTCTTAGATCCGGGATTCTCCGGCTCGGAATTTACTTGGGATGATAGTAAGTCCCGGAATAGAGGGGTGCAAAAGAGGTTGGATAGGGTGCTTATGAGTCAAGATGCGAGGATGGCTTGGCCGGATGCTTCGGTACGTCACTTGGCAAGATTCTCGTCAGATCACTCTCCGATATTACTCAGACTTCAACCTAGCATTACCCGGAGGCGGGATAGAAGACCGTTTCGGTTCGAGGCAGCATGGTTGACTCATAATGATTTTCTCCCTATGGTGAAAAGATGTTGGGATTTGCATGCGAGCTTAGGTATTCCTCTTTCCATTCTTAAAAGTTGGCTCTTACTTTGGAATAGGCGGGTTTTTGGTGATGTCTTTTGCAGGAAAGATAAGATCATAAAAGAGCTAGGAGAACTCCAAAGCGATCCAAGTATGGTCCTTACGAGTGAAGGAAAGCTTAAGGAACTACAACTCCAAACGAGGTTAGATGATGTCTTTGGAACAGGAACAGATCCTGTGGTTTCAGAAATCGAGAGAGCAATGATTGTCTTTGGGAGATAGAAATAGTTCTTTCTTTCACACGGCGACAGTGATCAAAAGAAGAAGAAACAAGGAAGATGGGCTCAAGAGATCGGATGGGAGGTGGGAGGAAGATAGTCTGGCGCTTGAAAGGATTGTGGTTTACTTCTTCAAAAATCTCTACAGTAACCAGTTTGAAGTACCACCTCCGGTTGGATACCAGATTGAGACCAATGTTTTCCTATGTTACAAGATCATGTCCATGCAGAACTTCTCAAGAGTGTCACCTTAGAGGAGGTGTGGAAAGCAATCAAAAGCATGAGAGCTTACAAAGCGCCAGGGGTTGATGGCTTTCAACCTGTTTTCTACCAAAAATGTTGGAGAACTGTGGGCGCTTCGGTGATGAATGAAGTCTCTAAATTCTTTAGGGACTGAAGACTTCTAGAAGGGATGAATGCTACAATCAACCTAGATGAAGAACGGGATGTCAATCCGTCTTTAATAACAAAACCTAGAAAAAGGGCACAACTTCCGCCACACAAGATCTTCTGAAGTCCAAATTGCCGGCGCTTCCGCTAAATCCTTCTCGAACTCCAGCAACCCTAAGCAAGGCTAAGCGATAAGCGTGGATGTCCGAAACTCTCTTTTCTGACCCTTTTATAAGAAAGGATAAAATAACCGTCCGGCCCTATTGCGTAAATGATGTGGCAATAATTAATTCGTCAAAAGATCACCTAAATCACGGTCTCAAGGGGTTCCACGACCGTGGTTTAGAGCGTGGAATTGGATTACGGTTCCATATGATTTCCACGACCGTACTTTATACCGTGTAACTCTCTAGAATGCTCCACGTTCATATTGCCAAGATCCACGGCCGTGGTTTAGAGCGTGGAAGTGTAAATTGCTTGTGATTTCCTTTGTGTCGTGTCATTCCTTATCCTAGCATCTCCTTTGGCTTCTTTGATGTGTCCCTAATCCTTGAATGTGCTCAAATATTCCCTATCTCTCTCAAATGGTCTGATTTTAGCTCTTACTCACCTATAATTAATACAAAGCTAATGTAGACCTCCATATCGAAAATATAGACAAACTAGCTAACAAATGCTTCAATGTCTTATCAATGAACACTATAATGGATGAAAAACAACTAGAAAAAGTGCCTAGAATATCGCAATATTTCATGCTAACAAAATACCCCATACTTGCCACTTGCTTATCCCCAAGCAAGGTCTTTTGAAAGCTTTAGAACATAAGTTAGGATGAAATATGCATGCAAACTCAAAAACAAATCATCTTTTAGGTAAATGTGCTTCTAGTCAATAGATCATTCTCAAACCTTGCTTCATTCATTCTTGAAACGTTCATATACATAATCAAAGAATGTAGAGGAAAGAAACATCATGAATTGGTTAAACTTCAATGTAAACATCATAACCTTCAAGTATTATCAAAATCAAGCATAAGAAACTTCAATTTAGATCACCAAGCCAAATAACACTCTTTTGATCTTAAGGACTTCCAAATAAGGTCTAGAATGTGGAAGGGAGGGAAAACTTACAAGGAGTGTGGTGCATGAATCCGGGAAAGTGGACAACTAACTCTTTTCTTTTTATTTCGATTTGCAACACCATCAACTTTGAGCTTTGCTCTCTTCTTTTCACCTCATTTTTCGACTTTACTTTTGGAGTTATGGACAGCGGTGCACATAAATCGAAGCCTAGGAGATTGGCGTTTCTCAATTTCGAGATGCCTCAAACCCTTGATGCACATACCATAATCCGTTAGGAATATCGCTCAATCCAACTTTGGTAAGACACAAACACCCGGCTATGTGAATGGTGCCGAGTTACTCATCGTCATGATTGACTTCCCCAAACCTATTATTTCTATTCTTTGAATGCAAACAATTGCTTTCATGGCCCTCCCACATCAAACATGCCAAAACATAACTCCTCCAAATTCCCGGATAGGTAAGGGAGGCAATTATTTTATTGAGGGGATAAATGAACATAGAAAGAAGAAAGAAAGGTCAAATTGCCTTAATCATTTCATAAAGAAGTATAAGAACTTATCATGTGATTTCAACTTCGATTTCTCAATATGATTTAGATAAAACTCTTCACATTATGAAACTCGCAAGAAAGGATAATCAACACATTCAATTCCTTTTCAATTCATTATTTGTTTAGGCATACAATTGTCATCAAAAACTTAATTCACAAGTAGTAATTATCATAGAAATCATCTCAATTCTTAGAAGCACAAAACCTTTTAGAATTTTCAAAATTTTTCAATTTTTATGGGTTTTTCAAAAGCTTTTTCATGCAATGCAATGATGAAACGTGTGACAATAAAATGAAACATGCAAAGTGTTCTCGAATCAAGGCAAGCAAAGTGAGTAGAGTTATTACAAACGATAGTCACACCCCACCCCATACTTAAGACAAAAGTTGTCCCTAATGTTCAAAAAGAAATAAAGAAAAGAAAGAAAGAAAAATGAACTCACAAGACGGCAGTGGAGCGGCTAATACTGTCAATCACCCATGGTCATCACTGAGGTGGAGGCGGTGGTAGAAACGGGAAGAAGCCGGGGTCGAAGTTCCGCCCAAACTGCTGACGGTAGATGTCTCTCATCATCCTATCATGCTCATCAGCTCGTGCGTCCCTAGCGTCCTGTCGGATCTCCAAATCTCCTACTTTGTCGGAGAGGTCGGTAGCCCAGTCCGGTAGCTGCTCATACCACCCCGGTGCCTGGCTATACCAAGCTGGCGCATCCTGTGGGGCTGGTGCTGACGGCGGCTGTGCATACCATGTCGGTGGAGCTCCCAACCACTCCGGCTGTGATCTATACCAAGCAGGAGGGGTATCCATCCATATGTCGGCCTCTTACTCATGCTAGCACGGCGAGAGGAAGAGGCTCCTGAATGTCCAGCTGGTCGTGGTGAACGCCTAGGAGGGTCAGGAAATGTGCCGGCTGATCCGGAAAAGTGCCAAAGTCATGCTTCCTCCTCCTCCCAAGTACCTCCTAGGAGGTACTTGGGAGGAGGAGGAAGCATCACCTTTCCTCTTCTTGCTTCTAGTAGACATTCTCCTAATCAAATCCATTTCAGAGGCAAAATTACGGCCTGTTCTACAGATTCTACGACCGTGGTTCACCCAGAGACCGTGATTCGGCTCTGAATCTCTCAAAACTCAATCAATTCACACCAAATTCACCAAGCAGCAGTTCTAGACTAATTTCAATCCAATTCCAATCAGTTCTCCAAAAAATTCTTGCAAAAATTGAGCCAAATCGACAAAGTAGAGAAAGAGAAGAAAACCTAGGTTTTGGATTTGCTTCACAGACGTGGTTTTGTACGGAATTGGATCTTGTAGATGGTTGAATTTGCTTCACTTTAGGCTCAAGAATCGTTCGAAACGATTACCGAACGAAGATTTGAGAGAGGAGAGATGGTTCCAGCGATTTGGGCGTGGAAGAGGGTCGTGGATTGGGAATTTTATGTGGTTTTTGTGAAGAAGGTGGTTTATATAGTGGCCGTAAAATTTTTGGAAAATTACGGTCACTCGGGGTGTTCCACGGCCGTGGTTTTGTACGGAACCGTGGTTTTGGTGATTTTTCTCAGAATTTGTAAATTACGGTCACTGTAGCTTTCACGACCGTGGTTTTGGGCGTGGAACTCTCTGTAATGTGCCAAAATCCAAGTTTCGTAAATTTCTTTCAACTTTTCCTTCTCCCTTTCCTATTCCATTGCTCCTACATCCAAAAACACGAACATACCAGAAGGTATCGAAGGTAAAACAAAACAAAAACGTCTAAACTACTCTAATCTACGAATGATAAACAAAAACATAAGTGCAATACCTTGGGTTGCCTCCCAAGAAGCGCTTGTTTAAGGTCCGTAGCTAGACCGTACTTGCACTTATTCGAGTGCGGTAGGTGCAAACTCCTCAGCTTGGAGTTCCGGTTAGTACTTCTTGAGTCGTTGACCGTTCACCTTGAAGCTTCCGTCCTTTTCACCCCATACTTTAACTGCACCATGGGGAAAAACACGTTTGATTAGATAAGGTCCGGTCCAACGAGATTTAAGCTTACTTGGAAAGAGACGAAGTCTTGAATTGAAGAGGAGAACTTGATCTCCTTCTTTGAGGTCTTTTGGAATGATATGCTTATCATGTCAACGCTTCGCTCTTTCCTTATAGATCTTGGCGTTTTCGTAGGCGTTTAAGCGAAGTTCTTCAAGCTCGTTAAGGTCCAAGAGGCGCTTTTCGCCCGCTTCCTTTATGCTGAAGTTCAACCACTTTATTTCCCAATACGCCTTATGTTCCAGCTCTACCGGCAAGTGACAAGACTTTCCATACACAAGGTTGTATGGTGTCGTACCTATGGGAGTCTTATATGCAGTCCGGTATGCCCACAATGCATCATCTAGCTTCAAAGACCAATCCTTCCTTGTCCTTGAAACCGTTTTCTCTAGGATTCCTTTAATCTCCCGGTTTGAAATCTCCACTTGTCCACTTGTTTGTGGATGGTAAGGGGTGGCGATCTTGTGAGTCACCCCATACTTAGCTAGTAGAGCTTCGAATCGTCAGGCAATGAAGTGAGAGCCTCCATCACTAATGATAGTCCGTGGTGTCCCAAATCGCGGAAAAATGGTCTTGTTAAAGAACTTAACCACAACCATGGCATCATTAGTAGGAGAGGCAATTGCTTTAACCCATCTCGAAACATAATCTACAGCTAGAAGTATGTATTGGTTTCCACAAGACGATGGGAAGGGTCCCATGAAGTCTACTCCCCAAACGTCAAAGATCTCTACCTCCTGAATGTTGTTAAGAGGCATCTCGTTTCTCCTAGAGATGTTCCCTGTTCTTTGACAAGCATCGCAACAAGAAACAAAGGTTTGCACATCTTTAAATAAAGTAGGCCAAAAGAATCCAGATTGCAATACCTTAGTGCTAGTCTTGTTCGAGCTAGCATGTCCTCCACAAGGTAGTGAATGACAATAACGGATGACGCTTTGCATCTCGTCTTCTGGCACACATCGTCGAATAATGCCGTCAGGACCTCTCTTAAAGAGGAGAGGTTCATTCCAAAAGTATCCCTGAACATCCTTAAAGAACTTCTTTCTTTGTGCATAGGATAATTCGGGTGGTAATTCCTGGCAAACCAAATAGTTAACAAAATCAGCAAACCATGGTTCATTACCTTTAGTGATCTTGTCGATGCACTCCTCTATGATATGTAAATACTCGTCCGGAAAGGAGTCATCTATAGGTAGATTGTCGTCCTCTAGATGTGGTAGACGACTCAAATGATCCGCAACTGAATTTTCTGAACCCTTCTTGTCACGGATCTCTAGATCGAATTCTTGTAGGAGAAGAATCCATCTAATTAGCCTTGGTTTCGCATCCTTCTTTGCAAGTAAATACCGGATCGCAACATGATCCGTGTATACAATCACCTTTGCTCCTACAAGATAAGAACGGAACTTTTCAAATGCATATACAATTGCTAGAAATTCTTTTTCGGTAGTGGCGTAGTTAAGTTGCGCTTCATCTAGCGTCTTGCTAGCATAGTAGATAGCATGGGTTCGTCCTTCCTTCTTTTGCCCAAGCACAGCTCCTATAGCTACGTCACTTGCATCACACATAACCTCGAATGGAAGATTCCAATCCGGAGGTTGAATAATCGGGGTTGAGATTAGAGCTTCCCGAATCTTATTAAACGCGTCTAAACACTCCTGCGAGAAATCAAAAACTGCATCCTTCATCAATAGATTAGTAAGCAGTTTTGATATCTTAGAAAAATCCTTTATAAAGCGTCTATAAAATCCAGCATGTCCTAGAAAGCTTCTTATCCCTTTCACCGAAGATGAGGGAGGGAGCTTTTCTATAGTCTCTATCTTAGCCTTATCCACTTCAATCCCTCTACTAGAGATTAAGTGTCCTAATACAATGCCTTCTTTCACCATAAATTGACACTTTTCCCAATTAAGAACTAGGTTAGTGTCTTCACACCTTTGTAGCACAAGAGAAAGGTTAGAAAGACAATTATCGAAAGAGGAACCATAAACAGAAAAGTCATCCATGAAAACTTCCATGATTTCCTCTATGTACTCCGAGAAAATAGCCATCATGCACCTTTGAAAGGTGGCTGGGGCGTTGTAAAGCCCAAACGGCATTCTCCTATAAGCAAACGTACCCCATGGGCACGTGAATGTGGTCTTCTCTTGATCGTCCGGATGTATCGGGATCTGAAAGAAATCACTATAACCGTCAAGATAACAGAAATGTGAGTGTTGTGCTAACCTCTCAAGCATTTGGTCGATGAATGGTAGTGGGAAGTGATCCTTCCTCGTTTTGTTGTTTAGCTTGCGGTAGTCTATGCACATCCTCCATCCCGTCACGGTTCGTGTAGGAATGAGCTCATTGTTCTTGTTGGTAATGACCGACATTCCTCCTTTCTTTAGAACCACCTGTATGGGGCTCACCCACTTGCTATCGGAGATAGGATAGATGATACCTGCATCAAGTAGTTTAAGAATTTCCTTCTTGACAACCTCCTTCATGGTCGGATTTAACCGCCTTTGAGGTTGTCGCGAAGTTCTAAAATCTTCTTCCATTAGGATCTTATGCATGCATAGTAAAGGCTTGATTCCTACTAGATCCTCTATAGTGTAACTTAAGGCTTTCCTATGTTTCTTAAGAACAACCATAAGCTTACTATGTTCATCTATACTTAGATCGGAACTAACAATTACCGGAAAGGTAGAATTAGGTCCTAGAAATACGTACCTTAGATGTGTGGGAAGTGGCTTCAATTCCATCACTATAGGACTATCTAATGACCCTTGAGAAATGCGTACCTTAGAAGTCTCTAAGGGTATAGAAGTTGTTGGAGAAGAATCAAGAGAAGTGGTAGAAAGAACGTAATTGTCCTCAGATTTTTCCAAAATTACGGCTCCCTTGTTTCCTCCACGGCCGTGGTTTTGGGCGTGGAAGTCAATTACGACACCTCTGCTTGTTCCACGGCCGTGGTTTTGGCCGTGTAACTTACTGGAGTCCTCTGAATAGCTAATTACGGTCATGTTGGTGGAAACCACGGCCGTGGAATAGCATGACTGACCGTGATTCCTCACG
Organism: Fagopyrum homotropicum; assembly: GCA_033239125.1. Lineage (NCBI taxonomy): Eukaryota > Viridiplantae > Streptophyta > Magnoliopsida > Caryophyllales > Polygonaceae > Fagopyrum > Fagopyrum homotropicum. Next base: position 71,048,987 of record BSWB01000008.1, read on the forward strand.
TTTTCTGACCCATCGTAGAGTTTTTCAAACTCTTCTTCATACACTTCCTTTTGCTTCTCTAAAGCTTCAATTTCCTCATTGCATTCCTCTTCTTCCCCTATGTCCATAATGCTCATAGCGATCACCTTTTGCAAGGGATCTTTGAAGAGAATTGAACTTACTTCCTCTCTAGATAGCTCCTCGTCATGGATGTTGAATATGTCCTCTTCAAGAGCTGGTTCTTTCATCAAAGTGGAAAGAATGAACTCTACCTTTTCCTCTCCTATGTCGAAGGCGAGTCTAGCATTCTTGCAATCAACCATACAACCGGATGTTGCAAGAAACGGTCTTCCGAGTATGATCGGGACCGGACTATCTGCAGGAATGTCAAGCACAATAAAATCTATTGGAACATAGAACTTACCAAGCTTGACCGGGACGTCTTCAACTATGCCGACGGGACGAGTTATGGATCGATCCGCCATGTATAACGTCATCTTCACCGGTTTAGGTTCGCCTAAACCGATCTTCCTGCATAAGGCAAGCGGAATGATGCTAACGCTTGCTCCTAAATCACATAATGCATCATATGTGACATCTCCCACTCCTATGGGAACACAAAATGACCCCGGATCCTTCAGCTTTGGGGGCATCTTTTCCTTCATCGTCTTAATGAGATCCGACGAATCTGAACTCATCTTGACTTCTCCAAAATCTTCTAATTTCCTCTTGTTAGAGAGGATCTCCTTTAAGAACTTTCCATAAGCTGACATACCTACAATCGCATCAATAAAAGGTATATTAATATGCAGTTTGCTCATGAGTTCAATAAACTTACCGAATTGTTTGTCTAGACGCGCTCTTGCTCTAGATTGTGGGAATGGTAGGGGAGGTTTGTAAGCTGGAGTAGGAATGTAGATGTCTTCCTTCTCCTTCCCTTTTTCCTTCTCTTTTTTGACGGGAACTTCCACAAATTTAGGTTGCGGGTCGGTGGTTGTTGCTCCGCTCCTAGTTGTGATAGCCATCACCCTTCCTTTCGGGTTATCCTCCGTCTTTCCTGGAAGTTTTCCTTGATTCCTAGGAACTTCCTCAGCATTGCTAAACATTTGGTTTTCTAAAACCTTTTGGGCTTTATCAACCTTAGTAATGTGACTCTCTAATCCTTGAAGCTTTCCCAAAATTGTTTCCAACATGGGATCGGGCTTCTCTTTCCCCGAAGTGCTTCCACTATTAGATGTTTGTCCCTGACTTTTCAAAGGAATGGAAGAAGAAGATGGTGGAGTTAGTGAATTTCCTTAATTGGGATAAGAATTACCGGAGTTTTGTTGTTTGTTGGAACGCCAATTGTTGTTGTTTGAACCCCTATTGTAGTTCCAATTGTTATTCCGGTTGTTGTTGTTATTGTTCCAATTGCTCCGGTTGTTGTTCCGGTTGTTGCAATTTGTGTTCTCATTCCCATTGTGGTTATTGTTGTTTCCTAAATAACCAACATCTTGCTCCTTATGCTTTGGAAATCTAGCCTTGATGACTTCCTTCAATTCTTTAATCTCGGTGTTGAGAGAAAAGATTTGAGTTTGAGCAGCTTGTGTTAGCTTTGCTCCTTGCTCCACTCGATTTGCTTCTACCTTCCGGTGAGAATACTTCTCAATGACTCGGGCTTACTTCTCAATGACTTGGGCTTACTTCTCAATGAAGTCCCAAGCGTCATCTTCTCTCATGTCCATGAATGTACCACATGAAAGGGATTGGAGCTTGAATTGTGTTTCCATATCCAGCCCCTTATAGTATATCTCCAATAGCTCCAATTTGAAAATGCCATGATGTGGGCAATCCAGTAGTAAATCCTGAAACCTTTCCCAAGACTGGAACAAACTTTCATTAGATTTCATAGAAAATGCATTAATCTTACCTCTCAACTCCGCCGTCTTGGATGGTGGAAAGAATTTGGTGAGGAACTCCGAAGAAATATCCTCCCATGTGTTGAGTCTTCCATTTGGAAGAGCTTGATACCAAGATAAAGCTTTCCCTTTCAAAGAGAAAAAGAATGGCTTGATCTTGTAATTGTTGGTGGTTGCATTCTTTGGCTTCATTGTCTCCATCAAGATCTCAAAATTCTGTAAATGTTGATGTGGAGATTCAGTACTTGTTCCTCCAAACTGATTTTGGCGAACGATGGTAATAACTTGTGGGTTGAAGCTAAACCCCTGCATATCGTCAGCATCAAAGTTCACACCTAGACGGCGTGGTTGCTGAATTGGATCCATCCTTTGGCCAAGAGTTCTTCGCTCTTCATCTACACGACCGGCTCTCGCACCCCAGCCGGACACGATAATTGGTAGCTGGTCTTGGATTATACTGATTCATATTGATTATCGGATTAATGTCCTCTAGCGGTGGCATGGAAGAGTCGCTATCCTCATCGGATGAGTTGGTTCTAACCGATCTAGCCGGTTTCCTCCTCTTCTTCTTCTTGGAATCGCTCATCTCCAGCCTCATTTGAAACATCATGTCCTTGAGCTCATCAATTTGCAATTGATGACGGTCCGATTCTTCCTTGTGAGTCTTCTCGCTCCATCTAAGTTGAGCTTCGGATTCTTCCAACTCTGCTTGAAGATCACGCTCCTTGTTTTCAGCCATCTTTCTTTCTTTGAGCTTCTTCCTCAAAGTCTTCTCAAGTTCTTGATCAAGAGGTAAGAGGTCTTTGTTGTTTCTAGACCTACGCATATACCTAAGGTAACCTGCAAATATCACTCAAAGGAGATATCAAATAACAAGATCAAGCTCCCAAGCTTGACAACCAATAACCGAATTCGGCCTAAACCAAATCCCCGGCAACGGCGCCAAAAACTTGTTCGCCACTTAGCGTGCGTGCAAATAAGCTTTAAATTTATAAAACTAGAATCAAGCAAGCGAACCCGCAGTGTACGGATCGGCGTAGTAAAGCAAGAATTCCAAAGTATCGAACTCAGGGATTTGGGGGGAACAAATTCAGTTCGCAAATTGTCAAGCAAGTGAATGTAATAAGCTTTGCAAATATTGGGAAGACATCAACCCTAAAGATCCAGGTATCTAATTGTGGCAATCGATTCAAGATATACTAAATAATTAAGGACAGAGTTAAGAGTTGCAAAGGTATGCTAAGGTAAAGCAATGTACGGTGAAGTTCCAAGGCTTTATATGACTTATCTAAAGACACTCTCTATAAAGGTTATTGAGGCTTCAGTATAGAAAGGATCTAAAGACAAGAATTAATCTCAAATACCCAAACTTGTAACCCAAGGATCAAGATAAGCTCAAACGATTAAGGTTGTGACACTCGAAATCGAAGTAGAGGTTGTTGAGGCTTCACTACTACCTAGAAAAGGGTAAAACCTAGACTAGATTAAGGCTAATCTTTAACTTTGGATCAAAGTAAAAGAAAAGTTCGTAAACTAGGGTAAATTACGGGTAGTTCTTGAGTTCCACGGCCGTGGAAGTTCAAGAACAGACCGTGATCTTGGTTCGTCGACGAGATCTCTCTAACTCTCAAGGTCCAATCAATTTACGATCGATCTATCATCATCTAAGCCACAACTATTAATCCCTTCACCTTAGAATTGCTAAAGGGTTTTAGCCAATAACCATTGTCATGATATCAAAAATCAATTTAAGAAGAGTGACAGATGAAAACCTTCGAAAATTGAAATATAACTCAAAGTCAATCTCAAATCCGAAACACAAATCGGAATATTCAATGGACACTGAATAGAACACAAAACCTCACAAAATCTAAGGCATGTATGAAGAACGGGATGTCAATCCGTCTTCAATAACAAAACCTAGAAAAAGGGCGCAACTTCCGCCACACAAGATCTTCCGAAGTCCAAATTGCCGGCGCTTCCGCTAAATCCTTCTCGAACTCCAGCAACCCTAAGCAAGGCTAAGCGATAAGCGTGGATGTCCAAAACTCTCTTTTCTGACCCTTTTATAAGAAAGGATAAAATAACCGTACGGCCCTATTGCGTAAATGATGTGGCAATAATTAATTCGTCAAAAGATCACCTAAATCACGTTCTCAAGGGGTTCCACGACCGTGGTTTAGAGCGTGGAATTGGATTACGGTTCCATATGATTTCCACGACCGTACTTTATACCGTGTAACTCTCTGGATTGCTCCACGTTCATAATGCCAAGATCCACGGCCGTGGTTTAGAGCGTGGAAGTGTAAATTGCTTGTAGTTTCCTTTGTGTCGTGTCATTCCTCATCCTAGCATCTCCTTTGGTTTCTTTGATGTGTCCCTAATTCTTGAATCTGCTCAAATCTTCCATATCTCTCTCAAATGGTCCGATTTTAGCTCTTATTCACCTATAATTAATACAAAGCTAATGTAGACCTCCATATCGAAAATATAGACAAACTAGCTAACAAATGCTTCAATGCCTTATCAATGAACACTATAATGGATGAAAAACAACTAGAAAAAGTGCCTAGAATATCGCAATATTTCATGCTAACAATAGTGTCTAAGGTTATGGTGCAGCGGATGAAAGTGTGTATTGATTCTCTTATAGGACCAACCCAAGGAAGTTTTATTCCGGGAAGGTATATACAAGACAACATTATCCTTATGCAAGAGATTATCCACTCTACTAGGAGAACGAAGACGGGGAAACAATGGATGATCCTCAAGCTCGATCTAGAAAAAGCCTATGAACGTATTCAGTGGGACTTTGTAGATGACACCATCAGAGCTGTGGGGTTTCCATATGAGTTGTGTGACATGATACGGGAGTGCGTCTCCACCTCCAAGATGCAAGTGAATTGGAACGGAGAGCTCACTGAGATGTTCACCTGGGAGAGAGACCTTAGACAAGAAGATCCGCTTTCGCCCTATATTTTTGTCCTGTGTGTGGAAAGATTGAGTCATTTAATCATATAGGAAGTCAACCAAGGGAGATGAAAACCTATTCGTCTTTCACAAGACGGCCCCAAGTTGTCACACCTCTTTTTTGCGGATGATTTGACCCAATATGGAGCAGCTGAGAGTGGTTTTAGACTGTCTGAATGTGTTTTGCAAGGCTTCGGGTCAGAGGATTAATGTCTCAAAATCGAAAATCTTCGTATCCCCTAATGTGAGCAACGAGTTGTGTTCGGATTCGCAGAGTATAAGTGGATTTGAGGTCACTCGGATATTCGGGAATTACCTTAGAGTTCCTCTACTCCAGGGACGTGTTACCAAGACCACTTTCTCCTATCTCATGGACAAGATTAATAGCAGGCTTAATGGATGGAGGGGTAGGAGCTTGAGTTTTGCTGGTAGAGTTACACTTACCAAAGCGGTCATCTCCTCCATCCCATCTATTCCATGTTGACTTTGATTCTACCTAAAGGAGTTTGCGAGAAGATCAACCAGAAGTAGAAACTTCATTTGGGGGCACACCGAAGGAAGGAGAACAATGCATATGGTCACTTGGGAGACTATCTGTACTTCGAAGCGGAATGGAGGTCTGGGCATCAAATCCATGGAGGAACTCAATTTAGCTATGGTTGGTAAAATGGGTTGACGGTTCGTTAGTGACGACTCGAGACTTTGGGTCAAAGTCCTTAAAAGCAAGTACATCAGGGAGTCGGGTGGGAGCACTCTACTCCTTCCTACGTCTTGAACTGGATCAACAGAAGCATTAGAGAGGTTGTAAAGCCTGGCCACCGCTGGATCTTGGGTAATGGGGAAGACACAACTTTTTGGGACGATACTTGGCTCCTGGACATACCACTTTTGGAAGTTGGTATCAACCCGATTGACCCACAAACCCGTCAATTGAAGGTTTCAGAGTTTTGGAGAGATGGCGGTGGATGGAATTGGGATCTGATCGGCCACGCACTCCCAATGGAAACCACTCTCCACCTTGCTGCCATGGGTCTAGAGCAATATCAGAATATCTAGTCGGACGTTTTATCTTGGAGGCACAACAACGACGGGAACTTTACAGTTGATTCAGCCTACCGCATGCTTAGGAAGGAGGATAACTGGTGTGGAGTGGATAGGGACATGTTCAATAGGTTGTGGAAGTTGGAAGTTCAAGAGCGGGTTAGGGTCTTCGGATGGAAACTGCTACACGGCGGCATCTTGTCCAATGTGGAAAGACAACGAAGACATTTAACCACTTCTGCCGACTGCTCTATCTGCCATGGACAACCTTAAACTTTTGAGCATATTTTTAGAGACTGTCAAAACAACATAGGCTTTTGGATTAAGCTCAATGCGTTGAGTCATGGGGCCAAGTTTTTTAAGCTTCCCTTCGCTTCTTGGATGAGAGGTAATATTCTTTCTACGAGTATTTTCAATAACTGTTGTAGTTGAAATGTTCTCTTCTTTGTAGGGCTTTGGTGGCTTTGGCGATGGAGAAACGAAAGAATCTTCAAAGGCTAGGTTACAAGGATGGACATACACTCTTTTGTTGTTGAAAAAGCCAAGGAGTACCCCAACTGTGGCTCGCACTAGATGGGATCCTCCCCCGGTCTCAACTCTGAAGATCAACACGGATGGTGCTGTTGGAAGCGACGGGAAGGCGACAGCTGCGGGTATTTGTAGAAATTATGCAGGGGAGTGGAAATTTGGCTATGTCGCAAACCTGGGTATATGCACCGTTCCAATGGCGGAATTGTAGGGCATATATTATGGGTTAAAATTGGCTTGAAAGAATGGATGCCGTGTTGTGATTTTGGAATCAGATTCACAACTGGCTATCAATTTCCTAAGTAAAGACGTTCCAAGATGTCACCCCCTTGCCAGTCTGCTTAGTTCTTGCCAAGACTATCTTAGAAGGGACTGGAATATCCAGTACCGCCATGCCTACCATGAGGCGAATAATGTTGCGGACTCTCTAGCTACTCTAGCCTTTGGTTTTCCTATTGGTCTTAATGTATTGTGTGACCCTCTCGAGGGTATCGTTGATCTGCTACAGCTTGATGTAAGGGGTGAGGCTATCCCCCGTTTGCGCACTGCTTAGCCTTTTTTCCATATATAATAAGCGCGACTAGATGCGCCGGAGACCACTAACTCTCCTTCCCACAAAAAAAAAAACTAGCTTAAAAACTCAACATTGTGGGTGGTCTAATTCATTTTTTTTCCTAATATATTTCGGCACTTATCATTGTTTAAATATAATTTGTTTATTTGGATATTGTTTGGTTATAGTGTTGTTCTTATGTTATTTTTAGTTGGGTATAAGTATGCTAAAGATTTTCGGTAAAATATTTGATTTTTTACAAATTCATAAATAAAGTGTAGAACACCTAAAATTTCACTCGGATCCACCACTTCTTCTGTTGGATGCGGATGGATTGGATACAAGTGATACCATTAATGGGCGGTGAGTCGGGTGGAGTGGACAATTTTGGGTGATGGTTAAGGTCATTCACCCGTCACCCGATCAGCGATCAAGATCATTCACACACCACCCAATCCGTTGTCATCCCGACTCTTAACTTGACGGACACAATTTTAGGTGGCGGTCAAGGTCATTCACCCGTCACCCGAGATCATTCACACACCACCCAATCCGCACACCACCCAATCCGTTGTCATCACGACTCTTAAATCCGTTGTCATCACGACTCTTAAATCCGTTGTCATCACGACTCTTAAATCGACGGGGAAGGAGTTTTATTGACGTTACACGCGTATCCTGACAGTTAACTGATGTGGATTGTGGAAGGAGTTTTGTTGATGTTACACGTTGGAACAGAATCGGAGTCTCTTAAACTGGTGTGAGAGGAGTTTTGTTGATGTTACACGTGGGAACAGAACCGGGGTCTCTTTGTTACACATCATCTAAACACAACATATATGTAGCAGCCAGTGAAGAAGCGAAAAATAGGAACACTTTGAATCAATACTAATACAAAACAAATTAACATGCGGTGATTCAGGCGAAAATCAAGCGCTCTCCATGGTCTCACTTTCATCCTAATGAGCACAATATCAGTCAAATTCTAAAGGTAAAATTTAACACAGCAGATGTCGAAAATCACCTCGAAGCTCCATATCAGTGAGTGAGATAAGCCGCAGTGGTGAAATTAGGCCTAATACAAGCATTCCTATAAACACTAAATAGAGATGATAAGTTAGGAGCTAGTAAGCCATTACACCAATGCAATGCTGCTCTCACCGCCCGGAGGTTTGCGAACGCCACCAAAGTAGTCTCTGGGTTCCACCTTGCCTCCATCTGCAAAGATGTTGCTGCCACTCATTTCTCTCAGCTTTGCCTGACTCAATGACTTCTCAGCTGATCCCGAGGGAGCGTCTCCCTTGAAGATGTCATTTCCTGTCAGCTCTTGGAACTTCTGGTTGTGTATTTTCTTTGTTGTCTTCACCACTGGCTCCTCTCCAAACAGTATGTTACTCTGTCCTCCAGCTGGCTGCAAAGAGAGAGAGAAAAAAAAACAGATTAAGGCTTCTTCGGATGTAAAACACATGTTTTATAATGCAAGTTAAAATCCCTTTAAGGAAATAAGATGTTTAGGTGTCTTACAGTATAATGCCTTCTAGGCAACATTTCTTTTGCTTTAATGGCATACTAAATGTGTTATTTATTTAATTTGAAAGCCCGACACTGCATTATAATGCACGACATCTAGGCAGATCCTTTTATGAAAGCTCTACAGTATCATCTACAACCTCAAAGTAATGGAACTCAAACCATGATCTTCAATCCTGATATTCTAGATTAGACAGAAGAAACACTGCCTGAACATGAAACGTCCTTTGGCCTCTCTTTCTCATGTTCATACTCAGCTTTTTATTTTCTTACTTGGGAAGAGTAAGGAGTAGGAGATCACCATATCCAGTCGTTGCAAACTAAGCCTAAGAATCCACAGTTTATATTACAAGATCTATCTGAATACTTCAACAAAACCTTCCAGCAAAAACTAAGAGATGAATACTTTGAGGTCATTTGGTCAAAAGAAGTGAAAGGAAATACTAAGAATAAACCACCACAAGACTTACATTAGAAACTTTGACAGAAGTACGAACATTCCGTGGAGCAGGTTGATCTATATCTTTCCTCTCTTTTGAACCCATTGAACGAGCAACAGCCAATGATCGAGGAGTATTTTCAGGAGGTGGGCCAAAGATATCATTCCCACTGAGCTCCTTGCTCTTAGCATCCGACAGCTGCTTCTTGGTCTTCATGTCTGACTCACTCTCTAGGGTTCCACTAAGTTCACGCTGCTTTGCTACCTCAGGGATAGAAGTAGGTTTCTTTGGGGTAACACTTTCATCGACACTAAATGAGATCTGGCTAATGCCGATAGCAGCTTGCTAAAATTATATTAAATGTACAAATCAGTATGTTGTAACCAACATCACGTGAGCACTCAAATCTCATCTGAAAGAAAAATTGAGAAATAATTGCCAGACCTGAACAATCCGTACACTGGTCTTCGGGGGATTAGGTCCAGACTCAGGAACAGCATCACTCTGCTCAGCAGCAAATATCCCACTTCCTGTCATTTCCTTCATTTTATATCCCGAGCATGGTTTTCTGGTGATTATAAACACAGTTAGCGCTAGTCATCTGCCAGCTATGACCGACTGTCAACGAATCATAACAGATCATATTTCATTCATGGTATATGAACACAGTTTAGGTCAATGGTTTCATGTGGATTTCACCAGCCAGCAGTCCTTTTGTGTACACTAAAGTAACTTAACACGGTTATTTTGTAGCATGAAACACAAGTGGTACTCACTGGTACAGGGGAGTCCCGAGTCCTTGGATTAGTTTGTGGACAAATTTGTAGCAAATAACTAAAAACACCGATTTAAAGAGTGAATTATAGCAAATATCAAGAACTTCAAATAAACTACTCACAATCAAGGAAAGGGGAAGATGTCTTTGGTAATGTAAGAAAATTGTGCTTTGTCAGCATGTCTAATTGGCACAGTTGCAATTGGATCATAGTTTAATTTAGAGAAATTTGAGAGGTGGGCGAAGTGATTTCCAAGCTTGAAATTTGACGTGAAAAATGAGGGCTTTCAGCAGATAAAGCTTAAAGCAAGGAGAAAACAACGGAAACCAAATAGTTCATGAGATCCACAGATTAAACATGCAACCAGATTGTAATCTCTCACAAACGAAGCATTGGGAAAGCAGGAAAAAAAAAAACAGATTGTGACCGAGCATCAAAACGTAGCAAGATCTATCGATAAAGCAGGTAAAGAAACAGATCTTACGTTTTCATCAAATCCTGAGATTCCTCGTCGGTGACCTGACCTCCGAAAACGACCTTTGTGATTCCATCGGAGGGCTGAAAATCGAGATTAACAACAAAATGCAAAACGTAAGAAACCTAATTCAGCGTAAATGGAGGCGGAGTGAGGAATTACCACCTGGTGAGAGCGAACGACTGTGGATGAGGCCGAAGGAGAGGAAGAAGGAACTTCAGACCAAGTGAGCAGATCGGAAGTGTTAGTGTGAGACTTCCTCGTAGGTTTCGCCCTTTCCATTGCTGTACTTCAATTTGCTTTTCTCTCTCTATATTGAGCTCACAATGGCTATGAAGACTGAGGAGCAAGCGACTGAGATAGCGGTGGTCAAAACATGGTTTTTAATATAAGACAAGTTTTTCAAAAGAATTTGAAATTGAAATATGGGAACGGTCTCACGACCCGGAGTATCCTCTTGTATATACACACTTGAAAATCAAAATATTGTTAGAAAAGATTTGCTACAATAATCTAAATTAATTAATTTTCATCCAAAAAATCTAAATTAATTAATTGAAAAAACTAATAGTCTCTCTCTGATTTTTTTTCTATTTATAGGAACCCATTTCCAATGTTCTAGTTTATTTACAGCCTTACTATTGGGACGGACAACCGTCCCACACAGATGGAGTCCGCCAGTGCCTCAGGCTAGGCGCATCCACGGCCCGTGTTCGCTCTCAGATGTGTGTGAAATATGATATCAAGCGCGGTAAATATCAGATTGTCAATCAAGAACTAGCAGCAAAAACGAAGATGATGTATAAATCAAATAAAGGAATGCAGATTCTAGAGGTCAAAGCATCCCGTTGTGGTTCCGACTCAAGATTTCTAAGGATAACATGAACAAAGTTGAGGTTTGCAAGGGAAGATATTTCTAAGGTGAGAATATGACATCTTTTAAGTTTTTAAGACTAATTGATCCACAATCTCTAATTGAAGAAGGTGTATTTTGAAGGAGTTACCAATTTTGATCAGCGTAATCAATTAGCAATTAACATATTATAAAATTAAATGTTGATTTTTTAGACTGAAACTGCACTACTGCTTGTCTTCTACATGTCTGCATCTTCAACATTCATTTTCTCGATCAATTGCATACTCTGTGAGTTCTACAAAATGAATTTGAATGAAGGTTATTCTTATACTATGCATATAACTAAATGGGAATTATTGTATTACTTTCTTCAAATTTGAAAGATCCATACTACATACTCTACGAGTCTCTAGTTAATTGTATTAATCTTAGCAATTTATGAATCAAGGTTCGAATTAGTTTCAGTAAACTTTTGAGATTCCTGTAAATGGCGTGCAATAATATGATAGTTCCATGTAAATCTTGTATCTGAATATCATGTATCTTTCTTTTGTATATAAAAATTTATTGTACGATCTGATATCCATATTACCAGATTAATGTCTTTTACTAATCTTATTTCATGTAACATGCTAGTTTTATCAATTCTTGTAAGGCATGTATCATCATATTACTTGCAGGTAACGTGTGAGATTCTTATATATGGCTTGTACATGCTTGTACTCTTCATGTAGATCATGTATCATTAATTTCTTGTCCTTTAAATAATGCACTATTGTGTCAATTGAAATATACAGGTTTTCTTGTCGTTTAATAATTTGTTGGGGATAAGGGATGCAAGAATGTAATAGCTAGGATTTCCGAATTTAATTAATGTTGATTAACTTAATCAATGATAGTAATTGACATATAACTCGCGAAGATTGCGTAAGTGTTGAGTATAAGTCTCACCGTTATGTTCCTGGCGTAATTTTGGGCTTATGGTGAAATTTCACTTTTTTCCCCCGGGTAATTATTTTTACCCTCCGGTATTATTTGGAGCATTTGGGAGCTCCAATTAATAAAAATGTAGTTTAGAGAAATGATCAGGACATCGGACATATCGTAGATATGAAATAACATGAAAAGACAAAACGGTCAAAAGAGTCGCTATTTCGTTTCTTAACGACTAAGAAAGACGGCTTAGGAATACACGTTTTCCTAGGCAATTGTGGAATAATTATCCCTACAATATTCAAGATTTATTGTTCCAATTTCGAGAAGTTTGAAGAAGGGGGTTCAACCCGCCATTGGATCGGTTAAAGGATAATTATCGACTTCGATAAAGGATAATTATCGACTTCACTATAAATAGCGGAAAATCGTTTATTAATTCATTTCCTTTCACGTTTCCTCGTAAAAGCTTTATTTCTCTCAAACTTCAAACTCGGATCTACTCTCCGTTTCTAATCCGATTTCAATTCCGTTTGAGTTTCTGGATTCCTCTCTTCATTCTCTTCATATCGGTACCAAGTTTCTGCATTTCCGAGCAGATGAAGATCTGGTCGAGCATATATGTCACCAGGACAGTGCCGTCGCTCAGATTCCGGTGAATTTGATGGTGTACATGCGTAGCCTGCGTCGTTGTGATTCCAAATCTTCTTTTAGATTGTCAATCGGGTTAGTAACGAATAAGTTATGAATTTATTCGTTTTCCGTACTGCGATTTGACCTAAATTGACCTTAGCCTTTTCAAAATGGATAATTAGAAGTTCCATTATGATCATTATATTATTCTGGTGTTTATGGGTTGTTTGTTTGATGAAATCTGATGATAGGTGGGTTTAGAAATGGCCTGCGGGCAAAACGTTATTTTGGTAAAATTTAATTAATTAATTAAAGGTTAATTAATTAAATTAGGATTAAATTTGAGATTGAGGAATACCAATTAGATGCATGTTAGGTGTCAGAATGAGTTGAGGGTCATGATAATGTTATGGATATCGGTTATGGCTTTAAGGTTTAGTATGTGTACGAGTATGATGAGATGTTATGTTGAAGATATGTCTTAGGCATTTATGAATGTGTTGAGGATATGAGGTTTAGATTTGAGATATAGGTTGGTTGTGGTTAGTGAGACGAGTCTCCTAACCTTTGTAGTATGTGATTGTGTGTGCCTTGCTATTGCAGGCGTTCATTACTTCCCCAAGGGGAAACTGTGACGTGGTACAGGTTACGAGTATATTAGGTAACTCCATAGGACTTACTTAGCGTGTAGTTGTGGATTGTATGATTGTGATGGTTGTGTGTGTTCATATGATTGTGCATTTATAACCTAAACCGGAATAGGAAGACCATTTATTACATTTATTTGGCCCAAGTGTATTATAACGGGCAGTAACCACCGGTCTCCGCCTGTTGGTTAGGAGGAAGTGCCTGGAAGCCAGTAACACAGGGGGGACGAGTGACGATCACCCCCAATGCAAACCCCTGTGTTAACGGGGAAAGGGACGAGGTTCTTTAGGTTCCTCGTGTTCCAAAAGAAGTTGAATTAGTAATGGAATAACGTAATGAAAGATAATAAATGAATGTGTGTGGCATTGCATGTATGAGATGTTGATGTGTGGTTGTGCTATTACCTTCATGCTTTTCATTGCTGTAGCTAACGGTTTCATACCGTGTTGTAGATGATCTGCAGGTTAGGAAGACTTCAGGGTGAGACAGATGGTGTGGCCAGCCGAGAACTTCTGTACATTAGGATGCGCGGGATATGGGATCTTTTGTATCAGATGTTGTGGTTTGATGTTTTGTACTCGACTTTGAGTTTGTAAACTCTTTTGATGTATCATATACAACTTTTATGTATTTGGTTTTAATCTACCTGTGCTATGTTGTAAGATCCAGTGAACTTGTTGTCAGGCTAGGGTCAGTATCCATTGTGAGATCCTAACCCAATATGACACTCCAAGTCCCGTGGATTTGGGGTGTTACAAAGAATGTGCTCAAAGAAAGTTCCACATATGATGAGTTAATGGAGATTTTGATCAATAGATTCAGAGTGAGTAACAGTAAGTCAATTTTGAATCTTTCTTATGCAAACTTCACAAGTTCCACATATGATGTGTTGCATTTTGTTCTTATTAATGATATTAACTAAATAATTCTATATATTATTTACCTTCTTAAATTAGGATTATTGTATAATAATTAGCAGATTCTCTTGTAACTAAATGGGATAAAGCTGAGATATATAAAGGGCAATTTTGGTAACTAGCCCTTTTTAAGAAACTGATAATCAGTAGTCGTCACGGGAACCTGAAGATGGAGGTCTTGCAGAGAAAGATGAAGGGCTGATCATCAGGGATTCGTCTTTGGATTCATACTTAGATGAGCTGCAACCCGCAAAGAGGTTAAGGCTTACTCTTGTGAACGAGGAAACAAGACCGGAAGTGGAGTCGCTCAAAGACATTCCGGCATAAGGTGAGCTTATTTATATCTTAGACAAACAATCTTGAAAAACTGTGTCTATAGTTGATAGAAATCTGAAGAACGTAGGATGATTTTTTCTACTCCCATGTTGTTAATATGGGCGAATTTGTGCATGTCATTGTTCTTATATGTAAATGTCCGGTATGTAAATTGTAATATCCGGAATTTTTATTCCGTTTAATTCCGTAACAAACCGGATTTCGATCCGTTAATCCTTCTATTTCTACATAGTCGTACACTATCTCAAATTCTATCATTTTATGTAACCTCACTTCACATAAAATGATAGAATTTTTACATCAAACTGTAATCTATTAAACCCTAATTTATATCATGATATGTCCTTGACAAAATCATGACGTTTTATTGACGAGACCAAGACGAGATTATGACAAGGCCATGCAGGAGCTTGACAATGCCATGACACGTTTTGACAAGGCTGTGACAAAGCCTGGACAACATCAGCCCACACTTTTTTTGGCCTATTTCTTCAGCCCACTCTCACTTGCCTATTTGTTTGTTGAAGACAACCGCAACCCATATGATCCTCCATCGGCCCAGCACGTCCAACAACAGCCCATGAGAGATCTGTATGTGACCAGTAGCAGCTCCCTTCCGGCAGGCCTTGCAGCTCCCCTCTCCAGCCCAAGAACACTCAGTCCAGGCCCAACTATAAGAGCAGCAACGTCTTCAGCATGGACACTTCAAGTCCTATAACTCCTCCACAAATCACGCCACTATCTCCTCTCTATTTTTGTAACAGCTTGACCACATTTCATCCCCCACAAACGCAGAAGTGAGACGTTTAATCGGTAACACATCATCCCCAAGCAAACCTCATTGTTACGAACACTTCCTTGCAAGCTGAGTCGATCAGAGTAACGACCACAACACACCGCCTTCCTTGCACGCGAGAGAGAACAGACGGCCACCCTACAACCTCATTCAAGCCGCCAGTTTGAGGTAAGAGCCTTCTTCCATCTCCAATAGCTTCCCAGAATCAACAGCAATGGCCTGAAGCACCCTCCCTCTCTTCTTCTTATGCAAAATCCTCACATTGGAGCCTCTTTCGAATCAACCCTCCCAGATGTAACAACACTCTAGCAGCTTGGTTGATAGCACCCCTAGGAGTCTTCTTGCATCGTTGTTGAGTAAGTTACCCATCTTGACTATCTTGTTGTTATGTTATGTAGATGAGAGGGTATTAGTTAGTTTAGATCCTTTGATATTATGGATGATGGGTTAGGATGTGTAGCAAGTTGAGTCAAGAGGTATGTAAGTAGAGAGTAGCTTCTGAGTTGTGCTGTCAAGAATGGTTGAACCAAGAACCTGCTGTAAACTCTTCCTTTTTTCTTTTTTTTTTCCAGTTTTGAAGTTGGAAACTGTCAACCTTGTAGATAAATGTTAAGGCGTTAGATTGAAGATCCACCGTTGAAATTTTGATAGGTCATAGATAGATATATGTAGTTTACTGTGTTAAATTTTAGAATAAATGAACGGTCGGATTAGAAGTTATAAGGTCCCAAAGTAGAGTAGTTGGGTTGTTTTTCTAGCAGTGAAAATATTGGGTAAGTATAGAAATTTTGGGTGTTGTAACCAACTTTAGAGAATTTTGTAGAAGTGATGGTTGGATAGTTTTAAAAAATTCTTGCTTCTATGAGTAGATTGCATATCATAGATGACCTAGAGAGTTATTTTGTAATTTTTATAAATTTATGCGAGCTTCATATTTGGAGCCAAAGTTGGAGCCTAGTGACTTTTTGGAAAATAGAAAAAAAATGTGTAGTTTCTAGTTTCTACCCAAACTCATCTTTAAGAGTTAGAATATGGCATTTTAGTCTCAAATAAGAGTTTAAGCATAAATTATGAGATTTTTGGTAGTTTCGGGACCAAGTGTAAAATAGTCATTTTACCTTAAATAAGTACTGTAATAGTTTATGTTCTAATAGGATCTTACATCTTAGGAGTTTTAGACTTCTAAGTACGTAGGAGATGTGTTGATCCACTTGCCTCCTTTGACAGGCAACCAAGTTTCTACAGTTACAGATTGAGTTGGGATTAAGAGAGTCGAGATCTGATTCAGGTAAGTCCTTTGGGCTTACTTAGCTAGCTTTCAGATATGAGTATGAATGATGATAGTGGTGTTTTAATGATGTTTGTATTAGTGTATTTCATAGTAATCATCGACCGACCTACATATCTGGCCTAAGAGTAACGGGCGGTGGCATTCTACTCAGTTGACCCGAGAGCACTGGGGGTTTCTTTAAGGACTAGTCCATACTTGGTTTGCGGGGATGCCACCGGCGGAGGTGTGCCAAACCATCACCAGTTGGATAAGGAACGAAGGTGAGAAATCTTATGATTTCTCATGCCACAACTTTTAAAACGGGATGACGTGAATCACCTAAGCTATCAGATAATAACCGGATTGTGTGCCAACATGTTGAGTGTTATATTTCTTTATGTGTGTTTGTGCTTTTTATTATTCTACCTATATTTGATTAGTGAGCTAACTGTTTTATCGTTGTTTAGACTTGCCACAGGTTAGAGCGGATGTCGAGTGATGTGGATGGTAGTGGTCAGCCGGGGTGTCGTACGTCTTAGGACGGGTTGATGTTTTCATTTATTGTTGGTCTTTCAGTTATAACTTTTCATGTTCTTAGATTGTGAGATATTATTATTACCGGTTGTTAGTGTTTCTGGTCACATTCACGACATTATTAAACATTTCATGATTTTTGGTTTTTCTTTATCTGTGCCTTGTTGTAAGATCTAGTTAAGTTGTTGTCAAACTAAGGTCGGGACCCACAGTGAGGTCCTAACCAGTAGCTCCCCGAGTTCCGAAAACTTGGGGTGTTACAACATGGTATCATAACTATAGGTTGGCAACAATGGCACTAGAAATCTTCTAAAAGGACAAATAAGTAAATAAGTAGAACCCGAAAGGGGTCTGAGTTTTCCAAAGGAATTTTTGTTTTTCATAATGCATGCATAGTCGGTGTAACAGTCAAAAATCGAAGATGACCTAATCGAGTAATTTAGGAAATTAAATCCGTTTTAACACGAGATACCTCTCGAGGTAACCAGCTCCTAGATGATATTACACACCGGTATTATTTGGAGCATTTGGGAGCTTCAATTAATAAAAATGCAGTTGAGAGAAATGATCAGGATATCGGACATGTCCTAGATATGAAAAAACATGAAAAGGCAAAATGGCTAAAAGAGTCGCTATTTCGTTTCTTAGCGGCTAAGAAAGACGGCTTAGGAATACGCGTTTTTCGAAACAATTGCGGAATAATTATCCATACAATATTCCAGATTTATTATTCCAATTTCGAGAAGTTTGGAGAAGGGGGCTTAAACCGCTTTCGGATCGGTAAAAGGATAATTATCGACTCCGCTAAAGGATAATTATCGTCTTCGCTATAAATAGCTGAAATATCGTTTATTAATTCATTTTCTTTCACGTTTCCTCGTAAAAGCTCTGATTTCTCTCAACCTTCAAACTCAGATCTACTCTTCGTTTCTAATCCGATTTCAAATCCGTTTGAGTTTTTGGATTCCTCTCTTCATTCTCTTCATTTTGGTACCGAGTTTCTGTATTTCCGAGCAAGGGAAGGTCTGGTCGAGCATATATGATACTAGGGAGGTTCCGTCGCTCAGATTCCGGTGAATTTGATGGTGTCCGAGCGTAGCCTGCGTCGTTGTGATTCCGAATCTTCTTTCGGATCGTCAATCGGGTTAGTAACGAATAAGTTATGAATTTATTCGTTTTCCGTATTGCGATTTAGCCTAAATTGACCTTAGGCTTGTCAAAATGGATAATTGGAAATTCCATTATGCTCGTTACTTTATTCTGGTGATTATGGGTTGTTTGTTTGATGAGATTTGATGACAGGTGGGTTCAGAAATTGCCTGCGGGCAAAACGTTGTTCTGGCGAAATTTAATTAATTAATTAAAGGTTAATTAATTAAATTGGGATTCTAGAAAATGCTATAAGCTAATTAAATTCAAAGGAATGAATTTAACTGGTGTTTGAAGCGAGAAGTTTAATACAAGGAATATGATATTCTCCGCAGGTGTTGTTGAAGGTTTTGGTTAACTATAGCTTAGTTCTTTGTGAGCGTATCCAAGCACAATAAAGGAGGATAGTCCGAGTGGGAAACGGACTCGATAGTTGGTTTGCGAGGTTTTATTGTTCTTACCGGCGAGGTAAGTGTATATGAATTACACTTGCTTAATATATGTTATGTATTTAATATGCTATGATTTTATGCATGCTTGAGTGTATATATATGTTTGTTATGATTGTATGCATGCTTATATGTATATGAGTGAGACGATGATGATGACTTGATATTCCTTATGAAAGCATGCATGAGGTACATGAGATGATAGTGGAAAGAATATGATGAAAGAATATGATGAAAGCATGAAATTGAGTTATGATATGAAAGTGATAATATAGGATGGTAATTGATTAATTAGCCCAACTGGGTCCCGCACGGGTTTCCGGGGGACGAGGTCGCTACCTGATCTACAGGGGGCCTCAAAGGTCGCTACCTGATCTACAGGGGGCCTCGAGATAAGAAAAACAGCCAGGGGTCGCTACCTGATCTACAGGGGGCCTCAAGATAAGAAAAATAGTCCAAGATCGCGACCTGATCTACAGGGGGTCTTAGGACAGATGGCCGAGGTCGCTACCTGATCTACAAGGGGCCTATGACGCTATCGGGTTGGCCAACCGAAAGAAAAAAAAGAAAGAAAGAAAAGAAATACGAAAGCAATGAGAAAATATATCGTACGATCAGTTGGAGCTAGTTAGTTAATTATCACCTATGCATCGATGCGATCGAGTCTAGCATGTTATATGTTATGTTATGATTATTTATATGTGATGAGATGATATGAGATGTTTATATGAGATGATATGTTGATATGTGATGTGTGATAAAATGCTTGAATGTTTATGTGAAATGTGATGTGAATGGTTGTGGAATTATATGTGAATGTGGATATGTATGCATTGATCGACTCTGGAATGTGAGGAAGGGTATAGAGTGTCCTTTGGGGACGGGATATTAGATACTTATATATATTGGGAGGGTGCGATTTGTATACCCTTACTGAGCGTGTGGCTCATTGTTGTTATATCCACATATTTTTCAGCTACTCAGACTCGGCCTGATCAAGGCAAGGACGTTGGACCCAACACCTGGATTTGAGATCATATCAGGTGGGCTGTTATGGGATGCTACCGCCTAGGATGTTTTGCATGGTTTTAAAACAGTTGTGTTTTGGTTAAACGGAGTTTATGACGTATATTAGTATGTATATATGTTGTGAATATGGTTGTAAGATAAAGTTTTAAAAATTTACGTTTTCCGCTTTTCCGCTTATTGTTTTAAACAGGGTTAATTAATTGGTAATCAACTAGAAATGAAATAGGGGTGTCACATTTGGTTGGTATCAGAGCAGGGATATGATTCCTTGGCTTGGGGTTGTGGGAAGTTTTCTGAAAAGCTTTTGAAAGTTTCTTTTTCTTTTAGATGGCGGAGCACAGCTAAAAGGTCGACTGAGTGTTTACATGCTCAGGGTAGAAATGATCCGGAGCACCCTAAGGTGCCAGTTTAGCCCGTATCACTACCACCATCGGATACGGTTGGTATACCTAATTTACTGAAATATTTGAGAGAAGTTATACCACCACAGACACAAAAGTGTCTCAAGCGGGTATTATTCTAGTAAAGATGGACAAGAATTTCGAGAAGATTTGCCGCCAAGGGGCAAAGTCGTTTGAGGGGACTACTAATCCATTACTAATGGATGAGTGATTGAAGAACACTGTGTCCATTCTAGATGGAGTTTTCTATGCTAATGAGAGATGTGTACAATATGTTATATCCTTGCTTGAAGAAGCAACTAGAAATTGACGGGACACGGTCCCTAATGGCCGTAGTATACCACTTGTGCTGACATTGGATGATTTCTTGAGAGAGTTTGGTGTGATGTTAGTGATGGATTGATCATCCACTCATACAACTTTGATTAATTGTTATACAAAGGAAATCACCATGGAGGTAGATGGGTTGAGAGAGGTGGTTTTCACCAGTGAGAGGAATGTTATTCCTACTTGCCTCATATCTGCAGTAACAACTTTTAGGTTACTTTGGGAAGGGTGTCAGTCTTATCTGGCTAGTGTGTCAAATTCTGCTATTGTTAGCCCCGGAGTATCTGAGGTGGATGTTGTCAGAGAATTTTCTGACGTTTTCCTTGATAATTTACCTAGTTTACCTCCGAGTAGAGAGGTAGACTTCGAGATTGAAGCATTACCACGTGCAACACCTATATCTATTGCCCCTTACAGGATGGCTCCGCTAGAGCTGAAGGAGTTAAGGAAACAGCTGAAGGAGTTACTCGAGAAAGGTTTTATACGTCCGAGTATTTCTCCTTGGGTTGCACCAGTGCTTTTTGTGAAGAAGAAGGACGGTAGTTTACGATTGTGCATAGACTACCGTCACTTGAACAAAATTACAATCAAGAACAAGTATCCCTTACCCAGGATAGAGGATGTACTTGATAATTAAGGGGTGCTACAATGTTCTCGAAGATTGACCTTCAATCGGGATACTGGCAGTTGAGGATAGCAGAGAATTCTGTTCCGAACACAACTTTTCGTACTCAGTATGGACACTATGAGTTTACAGTTATGCCTTTTGGGTTGACGAATGCACCTGCAGCATTCATGGCGTTGATGAACTCGATCTTCCAACCTTATCTAGATCAGTTTGTCGTGGTCTTCATTGATGATATCTTGATATATTCCCGAGATGCAGATACTCATAGAGAACATCTGAGACGTATCTTAGGGATTTTGAGGGAGAGACAATTGTATGCGAAGTTCAGCAAGTGCGAGTTTTGGACGGATCAGATTGCCTTTCTAGGGCATGTGATATCACGAGATGGTATACAACCTGATCCATCCAAGATCAAGGCTATTACAGAATGGGAAATTCCGAAGAGCATTACGGAGATTCGTAGCTTCTTAGGACTGGCGGGTTATTACAGGAGGTTTGTAAAGAACTTCTCGATTATCGCGCGCCCATTGACTAACTTGCTAAAGAAGAATCAGCAGTTTATATGGGATAACAGTTGTCAAGAGAGCTTTGAAGAACTTAAGAAAAGATTGACTACGTTCCCTATTCTGGCTGTACCCTCAGATAAGGGTAACTTTGTGGTTTACACCGACGCATCTGGGAGTGGCTTAGGAGGAGTTCTAATGCAGGAAGGGAAGGTAATAGCTTATACATCTAGACAGTTGAGACCTCATGAGCAGAACTACCCTACACACGACCTAGAGCTTGCTGCTATAGTTCATGCTCTTAAGACCTGGAGGCACTATCTTTATGGTGATACATTTCCGGTGTTTACCGACCATAAAAGCCTGAAGTATATTCCCACTCAAAAGGATCTGAATCTGAGGCAGAGAAGATGGATGGAGTTACTCAAGGATTATGATTGCACTATAGAGTACCATCCAGGAAAGGCGAATGTGGTAGCTGACGCTCTCAGCAGAAAGAGCAGTGACCAAGGTGGTAAGGTCAACTACAAAGTTGAGCATCTATTAGCTCTCAGAGTTATGAGAGTAGAGATGGATGTAAGAGGATCCGAGTTGATAGCGAACATTCAGGTTAGACCGTTGATTCTCGATGAGATTTCAACTAGACAAGATGAGGATGCTACACTGAAGAAGTTGAAAGCTAAAGTGGGAGATGCTACCACTACACACTTCCAGTTGTCTGATCAGGGAGTGTTATACAGAGGTACACGGATATGCGTGCCCAACATTGAGGAGTTAAAGAAGAAGCTACTTGAAGAGGCACACTCCTCGAGGTATTCCATGCATCCTGGGAGTACGAAGATGTTTAATGACTTGAGGAAGATCTATTGGTGGCCCAGGATGAGACGAGAGGTAGCTGATTTTGTAGCTCGATGTCTAGTGTGCCAACAAGTGAAAGCTGAACACCAAGCACCAGCAGGAAAATTACAATCTTTATCAGTTCCTGAGTGGAAGTGGGAGCGGATTACAATGGATTTTGTGGTTGGACTTCCTAGGACTTTCAGAAAGAATGACACGGTATGGGTGATTGTAGACAGATTGACGAAATCTGCCCACTTCTTACCGATGAGACAAGATAACTCCTTGGATGAGCTGGCAGAGTTGTATGTGAGAGAGATTGTTCGACTGCACGGAGTCCCTGTATCGATTGTATCCGATAGAGATCCGAGGTTTACCTCGCATTTCTGGGGAAGTCTGCAAACTGCCTTAGGTACAAGATTGCATTTCAGTACGGCATTTCATCCTCAGACAGACGGACAATCAGAGAGAACGATTCAGACCTTGGAGGAGATGTTGAGATCTTGTGTTTTGGAGCTTAAAGGTAACTGGGATTCTAACCTGCCATTGCTCGAATTTGCGTATAATAACAGTTTCCATTCAAGTATTGGTATGGCCCCTTACGAGGCCTTGTATGGAAGGAAGTGTCGCACACCTGTATGTTGGGATTTTGAGGGCATGCGACAGATAGAGGGTCCTGAACTTGTACAACAGACAATAGAGAAAGTACAAGTAGTAAAGCACTGCTTGAAGGCAGCACAAGATCGTCAGAAGAGCTACTTTGATCGCCATAGACGAGAGATGACATATGAGATAGGCGAGAGAGTGTTTTTGAAGGTATCTCCTTGGAGGGGAGTTATGAGATTTGGTAGGCATGGGAAGTTAGCACCGAGATACATTGGTCCATATGAGATCTTAGAGAAGATCGGACCACTTGCGTATAGATTGGCGTTACCACCTGAGTTATCAAGATTGCATGACGTCTTTCACGTATCGGTGCTACGGAGGTATAGGTCAGATCCAAGTCATATCATTCCCGAACCTGAGATAGAAGTATCTGAGAACTTGTCCTACCCAGAAGAACCAGTTGAGGTTTTAGGCAGACAAGTTCGAAGATTGAGAAACAAGGAGATTCCGATGGTGAAGGTCAGATGGGGACATCATTCAGCTCGAGAGGCTACATGGGAGACCGAACGAGATATGAAAGCGAAATACCCCTACCTTTTTAAGTAAAAACCTCGAGAAATTGTGATCCGGTTGTGCATCCTTTTGATACATCTACGAGTTTGGTTCTACGTCCTTTCTTAAATTTCGGGACGAAATTTCTTAAAGTGGGAGATATTTGTAACAGTCAAAAATCGAAGATGACCTAATCGAGTAATTTAGGAAATTAAATCCGTTTTAACACGAGATACCTCTCGAGGTAACCAACTCCTAGATGATATTACACACCGGTATTATTTGGAGCATTTGGGAGCTTCAATTAATAAAAATGCAGTTGAGAGAAATGATCAGGACATCGGACATGTCCTAGATATGAAAAAACATGAAAAGGCAAAATGGCTAAAAGAGTCGCTATTTCGTTTCTTAGCGGCTAAGAAAGACGGCTTAGGAATACGCGTTTTTCGAAACAATTGCGGAATAATTATCCATACATTATTCCAGATTTATTATTCCAATTTCGAGAAGTTTGGAGCAGGGGGCTTAAACCGCTTTCGGATCGGTAAAAGGATAATTATCGACTCCGCTAAAGGATAATTATCGTCTTCGCTATAAATAGCTGAAATATCGTTTATTAATTCATTTTCTTTCACGTTTCCTCGTAAAAGCTCTGATTTCTCTCAACCTTAAAACTCAGATCTACTCTTCGTTTCTAATCCGATTTCAAATCCGTTTGAGTTTTTGGATTCCTCTCTTCATTCTCTTCATTTTGGTACCGAGTTTCTGTATTTCCGAGCAAGGGAAGGTCTGGTCGAGCATATATGATACTAGGGAGGTTCCGTCGCTCAGATTCCGGTGAATTTGATGGTGTCCGAGCGTAGCCTGCGTCGTTGTGATTCCGAATCTTCTTTCGGATCGTCAATCGGGTTAGTAACGAATAAGTTATGAATTTATTCGTTTTCCGTATTGCGATTTAGCCTAAATTGACCTTAGGCTTGTCAAAATGGATAATTGGAAATTCCATTATGCTCGTTACTTTATTCTGGTGATTATGGGTTGTTTGTTTGATGAGATTTGATGACAGGTGGGTTCAGAAATTGCCTGCGGGCAAAACGTTGTTCTGGCGAAATTTAATTAATTAATTAAAGGTTAATTAATTAAATTGGGATTCTAGAAAATGCTATAAGCTAATTAAATTCAAAGGAATGAATTTAACTGGTGTTTGAAGCGAGAAGTTTAATACAAGGAATATGATATTCTCCGCAGGTGTTGTTGAAGGTTTTGGTTAACTATAGCTTAGTTCTTTGTGAGCGTATCCAAGCACAATAAAGGAGGATAGTCCGAGTGGGAAACGGACTCGATAGTTGGTTTGCGAGGTTTTATTGTTCTTACCGGCGAGGTAAGTGTATATGAATTACACTTGCTTAATATATGTTATGTATTTAATATGCTATGATTTTATGCATGCTTGAGTGTATATATATGTTTGTTATGATTGTATGCATGCTTATATGTATATGAGTGAGACGATGATGATGACTTGATACTCCTTATGAAAGCATGCATGAGGTACATGAGATGATAGTGGAAAGAATATGATGAAAGAATATGATGAAAGCATGAAATTGAGTTATGATATGAAAGTGATAATATAGGATGGTAATTGATTAATTAGCCCAACTGGGTCCCGCACGGGTTTCCGGGGGACGAGGTCGCTACCAGATCTATAGGGGGCCTCAGAGGTCGCTACCTGATCTACAGGGGGCCTCGAGATAAGAAAAACAGCCAGGGGTCGCTACCTGATCTACAGGGGGCCTCAAGATAAGAAAAATAGTCCAAGATCGCGACCTGATCTACAGGGGGTCTTAGGACAGATGGCCGAGGTCGCTACCTGATCTACAGGGGGCCTATGAAGCTATCGGGTTGGCCAACCGAAAGAAAAAAAAAGAAAGAAAGAAAAGAAATACGAAAGCAATGAGAAAATATATCGTACGATCAGTTGGAGCTAGTTAGTTAATTATCACCTATGCATCGATGCGATCGAGTCTAGCATGTTATATGTTATGTTATGATTATTTATATGTGATGAGATGATATGAGATGTTTATATGAGATGATATGTTGATATGTGATGTGTGATAAAATGCTTGAATGTTTATGTGAAATGTGATGTGAATGGTTGTGGAATTATATGTGAATGTGGATATGTATGCATTGATCGACTCTGGAATGTGAGGAAGGGTATAGAGTGTCCTTTGGGGACGGGATATTAGATACTTATATATATTGGGAGAGTGCGATTTGTATACCCTTACTGAGCGTGTGGCTCATTGTTGTTATATCCACATATTTTTCAGCTACTCAGACTCGGCCTGATCAAGGCAAGGACGTTGGACCCAACACCTGGATTTGAGATCATATCAGGTGGGCTGTTATGGGATGCTACCGCCTAGGATGTTTTGCATGGTTTTAAAAGAGTTGTGTTTTGGTTAAACGGAGTTTATGACGTATATTAGTATGTATATATGTTGTGAATATGGTTGTAAGATAAAGTTTTAAAAATTTACGTTTTCCGCTTTTCCGCTTATTGTTTTAAACAGGGTTAATTAATTGGTAATCAACTAGAAATGAAATAGGGGTGTCACAGTCGGGTTGGGATAGAAAGTACGGACGACCACCACTACCTCCGCGGATCTCGGCATTCTTAGTATGATCACTTTAGACTTTTACCACTTTTGACAAATTAGCTAGATTATAACTATAGTTGTTATCACTGGTGCAGATGGCACGTACTAGGGCTACACCAGCTACTGGTCGAGGTAGAGGTCGTCCATCTCTTCCTCCAGCTAGACATGATATGGGTGATAGGACTTCTGTTGTTAGAGGTCGTGGCCGTGGAGGTAGACCTCCACTGGCGAGAGGTCGAGGTCGAGCTTCTCGAAAGGATCCACCCACAACGATCATGCCAAATGTTGTAGTGGAAGAGGTAGCTGAGAGTATGGTTCCCGAGGTCGGGAATGAGACGCTGCTAGGTCTGGAGCACAGGGAGCACGTTCGACTGAGTCACGACGCGTTTCTATAGGGGCATTTGAGTACAGAGAGTACAGAGCATACATCTAGTGTATGGAGGAGGCTGCCATGACAGAGAGACTTGCCTAGGTACCACCAATACCGGTTAGGTCAGCTCAGGTGACACAAAGAGTGACTCAGGCGCCGGCTGTGCCTAAGAGGAGAGTTGAGGCTGACAGAGCTCCTGCTGGGTCTAGAGTCCCGAGGCCGGATGAGTGGTTGAAGGCTTTCAATACCTTGAAGGTTCCCTCATTCGATGGAGAGATAGGGTTGGAAGTGGAGCACTGGATAGGGCACGTAGAGACTGCACTAGAGGCAATACGTTGCCCAAAGGACCGACATGTGGAGTTAGTACATACCTTGTTCATGGAGCAGGCTCATTACTGGTGGTGGACCATTCGTAGCCGAGTCACAAGTTTGGATCAGATGAGGAGCATTATTAGAGAGAGGTGATGTTCTGCCTCGTTTAGGAGAGAGAAGTTTCAGGAATTGATTGAGGCGGGATTTGAGGATATTTTTGTTGCTGAGGCAGTCAAGAAGTTTCAGAAGAAGTTGACACTACTTGGACCAGCTACACCTCCTGAAGAGCAGCACGTGTATCTCTTTTCCTGGAGATTGAGAGAAAGCACTCGTTCTTATCTTGTAGGATTCCGCCGCGAGTCTCTGTCAGACTATCAAGATAGGGCTTCTGCATATGAGAGGGGTAGACCAGTTCCGAGGAGATCAGTTCAGTTTGGTGGGCCGGATGAGCGGCAAAGGACAAGTTATGCTAGTGGTGGTACAGCTGTATCCGGGTTTGGACGAGGGCAGACTCAAGGGAGACGGAGCTATCACACTACAGTCCAAGCTCCGGGTAGAGAGCGGCAGTGTTTTAACTGCGGCAGTCGTGATCATGTCAGGCCAGACTGTAAGAGGCCACCTACTACCTAATTCATTTGTGGGAAGCCGGGACACATGGCTACTTTTTGCCATCAAGGCAGAGCTCCGTCACAACAGGGTTCTTCCCCTATAGGTGCTGAGAGGAGTGGACAGAGGCCTCCTCAGTACCGAGCGCCGAGTCAGCAGCAACAACAGTATCGGGCTCCAGAACACCTTGCTTCACACAGTACTGCATTGGGATCAGGCCGTGGTAGGGGACGTGGTGGTACTACTGACACCAAGGGAGCCCCGTCGAGAGTGTTTGAGCTGAGGAGTACTGATAAGCCAGCGGCACATGCGGCCACAAGTACTATCTGGATTCATGATTTACCTGTGCGAGTTTTGTTTGATACGGGTGCTACACACTCCTTTATATATCAAATGCATGCGTAGATATGTTGTCCTTAGCTACGGTAGAGGGAGTACCTTTTGTAGTTGGGTTACCTGATGGGGGTAAGATTAGTAGATTTAGAGAGATTCATGACTGTCCTATTCATCTGGGAGATCGGGATTGACTGGTAAATTTCCTAGTCATGCCCTTAGCACATGAGGACGTGATCTTAGGGATAGATTGGATGACGAGACATGAAGCAGTCTTAGACATTGGCAAGAGGACTATGACTATCACCACTGAGGAGGGTCACAGAGTGATATTTCGAGGTTGGGACCTCAGAAAGTCCGGCACAGTTATCAGCGCAGTGAGAGAAGCGAGACTGAGAGCACAAGGTTGCGAGGCCTTCTAGTGTTATGCCATGAAGGAATGCAAGAGCCTGACAGTAGGGGAGATACTAGTCGCATGCGAGTTTGCAGAGGTATTCAGTGACGATCTGCTAGGGTTACCCCCACAAAGGAGTGTTGACTTTAGCATTGAGTTAGAGTCGGGCACGAGACCGATCTCAAAGGCCCCGTACCGCATAACACAAATAGAGTTGCTTGAGCTGAAGAAGCAGTTAGAGGAATTGCCAGAGAAGGGCTTCATACGCCCTAGTGTTTCTCCCTAGGGAGCAACAATATTGTTTGTGAGGAAGAAGGATGGATTGATGAGGCTATGCATCGAGTATAGAGAGCTCAACAAGGTCACCATCAAGAACAAGTATCCACTACCTCGCATAGATGATCTATTAGACCAGTTGCATGGAGCGTCAGTATTTTCGAGGATAGACTTGAGGTCGGGTTATCACTAGCTGAGGGTGAGAAACCAGGACATACCTAAGACGGCATTCCGGACTAGGTATGGCCACTATGAGTTTGTAGTAATGCCATTCGGGCTCACTAATGCGCCAGCGGTATTCATGGAGTTGATGAACGGGATTTTCATCGACTTCTTAGACCAGTTTGCAGTAGTCTTCATTGACGACATCCTAGTTTACTCTAGGAGTCGAGAGGAGCATGCCGGACACTTGAGGACAATGTTACAAATTCTGCAGGATAACCAGCTCTATGCTAAGCTGTCCAAGTGTGAGTTCTGGATGTTAGAGGTAGCCTTCTTAGGTCATGTAGTGACTGCTGAGGGGATTGTGGTCGATCCGGCGAAGATCGAGTCATTGTCTTCTTGGCAACCTCCGAAGAATGTTAAGGAGGTTCGCAACTTTCTCGGTTTGGCAGGCTACTACCGCTGGTTTGTGGAAGGGTTTTCCCTGGTTGCCCGACCACTTACCTGCCTTTTGAGGAAGACTACTCGGTTTGTTTTATCTGAGCCGTGCCAGCAGAGCTTTGAGGAGTTGAAGGGGAGATTGACTTCTGCTCCAATTTTAGCACAACCTGAGGGTACAGATGACTTTGTGGTATACAGTGACACATCGAAGCTAGGTTTGGGGTGTGTCTTGATGCAAAGGGGTAAGGTCATAGCCTATGCGTCTCGCCAGCTGAAGACGTATGAGGAGAACTACCCCACACACGACCTAGAGTTAGCTACAGTATTCCATGCTCTTAAGATCTGGCGTCACTATCTATATGGGGCGACATGTCAGATCTTCACAGACCAAAAGAGTGAAATACATATTCACTCAGCGGGAGTTGAATAACCGCCAGAGGCGGTGGTTAGAGTTGATCAAGGATTTCGACCTTGAAATTCTCTACCACCCCGGAAAGACGAATGTAGTTGCTGACATTTTGAGTCGGAAGACGCCTCGGGATAAGGTGATAGCCTGGTTGACAATACAACCATAGTTACAGAAGGATTTGGCTTGGTTAGAGGTAGATATTCAATTTCCAGATATAGTGCATCAGTTGGCTACCTTGGAGTTACTTCCTGATCTGTTGGGTGAGATCTGGAAGAAGTAGGAGACTTGTCTGATTCTGACCAGGATCCGAGACAAGATGTCTCGAGATGAGGCACCTCAGTTCACTATTGGTGCTGCTGGAGTGATGAGACGTCAGGGACCGTATTTGTGTAGCTTCAGGCAGTGAGTTGAGACAACAGATATTGGGTGAGGCCCATGCTACCCCATACTCAGTACATCCAGGAGCAAGCAAGATGTACAAGGATGTGAGGCGTTTCTTCTGGTGGGGTGGTTTGAAGCCCGACGTGGCTCAGTATGTAGCTCAGTGTGCGACCTACCAACAGGTCAATATTGAGCATCGTAGGTCCGGAGGAGAGCTCCACCCATTGCCGGTACCACAGTGGAAGTGGAAGGATATCTCTATGGATTTTGTCACGGGATTGATACACAACAGAGGTTTTGATGTTATTTGGGTGGTGGTAGACCGTCTGACGAAGACCGCACGTTTCATTCCGATTAAGGAAACATGGCCGGTAAGTCGTCTAGATGAGGAGTTCACCAGACACATTGTGAGACTCCATGGAGTACCAAGGACTATCGTCTCCGACAGGGATGGACATTTCACCTCGAGATTTTGGGAGCAGGTACATACTGCTTTGGGGACAAGTCTCCACTTTACCACTACTTATCACTCACAGACCGACGGTCAGTCTGAGAGGACCATCCAGACGTTAGAGGACATGTTACGGGCTTGTGTACTGGATTGGGGACAAGTATTTCCTGATCACCTACCCTTGTAGAGTTTTCATATAATAACAGTTGGCACGCGTCTATTGAGATGGATCCTTATGAGGCTCTGTATGGGCGGAGATGCCGTACCCCGTTGTGCTGGGATGAGCCTAGCAGAGCTGATGCAGTAGCTCCAGATCAGATACAAGATGACATCGCCCGAATTTCCTTGGTCCGGGAGCGGATGTTAGCAGCTCAGAGTCATCAGAAATCCTACGCCGACAAGAGGCGTCGACCTCTGGAGTTTAGAGTAGGTGCACAGGTGTGGTTGAGAGTGTCACCGATGAGAGGCGTTTCGACATTAAGGGGAACCTGAGTCCCCGATATGTCGGACCATTTGAGATCTTGGAGAGAGTCGGAGAGGTTGCCTACCGATTAGCACTATCACCGAGATTGGAGGGGGTCCATCCGGTCTTTCATGTATCTCAGCTGAGAGAGTATATACCGGACCCGAGACACGTCATCAGCCATGAGGATCTGATAGTTGAGCCCGACCACACTTTTGTGGAGTATCCAGTAGCCGTCCTAGAGCGCAGTACTAGACGCCTGCGTTCCAAGGAGATACCGATATTGAGGATCCAGTGGTATAGACGAGGAGTCGAGGAGGCCACCTGGGAGACAGAGGAGAGCATTAGACATAGTTATCCCGAGTTCTTTGCGGAGTTAGCCGCTACCTTTGTACCGACGGGTTAGTACTTAGACGTTGTTTGTGTGACTTCTGTGATTATACATTAGAATGAGTGATGTGTTTTTATGTGTTACATGATTATGATGATTGAGTAGTTTGCATGCTAGAAAACGAGATTAAAATTTAGTGAAACCAGGATATACAAGTTTAATTATGGAAGTCGTTTGATTAGATACCTTATTCTAAGTTTCGGGACAAAACTTATTTTAAAGGGGTACTGATGTAATATCCGGAATTTTTATTCTGTTTAATTCTGTAGCAAACCGGATTTTGATCCGTTAATCCTTCTATTTCTACCTAGTCGTACACACTATCTCAAATTCTATCATTTATGTAACCTCACTTCACAAAAAGGATAGAATTTTTACATCGAACCCTAATCTATTAAACCCTAATTTATATCATGACATGTCCTTGACAAAGTCATGATATTTTATTGACAAGACCAAGACGAGACCATGACAAGATTCGACGAGACCAAGACGAGATTATGACAAGGCCATGCAAGAGCTTGACAATGCCATGACACGTTTTGACAAGGTTGTTACAAAGCCTGGACAACATCAACCCACACTTTTTTTTGGCCTATGTCTTCATCTCACTCTCCCTTGCCTATTTATTTGCTGAAGACAACCACAACCCATCTGCTCCTCCCTCGGCCCAACACGTCCAACAGCAGCCCAAGAGAGATCTGTACGTGACCAGTAGCAGCTCCCTTCCGGCAGGCCTTGCAGCTCCCCTCTCCAGCCCAAGAACACTCAGTCTGGGCCCAACTAGAAGAGCAGCAACATCTTTAGCATGGACACTTCAAGTCCCGTAAGAGTAACGGGTGGTGGCATTCTGCTCAGTTAGCCCGAGGGCGCTGGGGGTTTCTTTAAGGAAAGCACATTTTACATCTATTTGAAATAACTTAATGCTCATGAAAGATGCAAACGCAAGTAGCATACAAATGGCTTCTAACCTGGCAACCGGAGCAAAAGTCTCCTCATAATCAATACCTTCCTCTTGGTTATATCCTTGAGCTACAAGTCGTGCTTTATTTCGAATGACTTTACCGTTTTCATCCAACTTGTTTCGAAAAACCCATTTCGTGCCAATGACGGATTGATGCTTTGGTCTTGTTTTAAGAGTCCAAACCTTGTTTCTCTCAAACTCAATTAGCTCATTTTGCATGGCAATGATCCAATCGGGTTCTTGAAGAGCTTGAACATAATTCTTGGGCTCAATAAAAGACACGAATGTAGAGAACGCACATAGGTTGTTCACTTTGGATCAAGTTTGAACTCCTACGTTTAGATCTGAGATCACATTCTCTTGTGGATGGTATGAAGAGTGTTGCCCTTGGATCCTATATCAAGGCCTTGAAGTTGGGTTTCAAGGCCTTGAAACTGAGTACTGACATCATAGTTTTCTGTTTCAAGGTCTTGAAGATGTGTTTCAAGGTCTTGAGAGTTTTCTCCGGTATCTTGAGTCTTCTCTTGCATATTCTTTTCTTGATCCTTAAGATCTTCTTCTTCATCAGAATTATGATCTTCACGTTAATTCAGATTAAGATCTGCAAAACTTTCACCCAAAGTACCATCATTGCTTTCATTAAAAATGATATGAATATTTTCCTCAACAATTTTTGTACGCTTATTATAAACACGATAAGCTTTGTTATTTGAAGTATATCGTCACCACGTGCATCAAATTTACCAAGGTTATCTTTTCCATTGTTATGGACAAAGCATGTATATCCAAAGGGTTTAAAATAGGAAATATTAGGTTTTCTACCCTTAAAAAGTTCATAAGGAGTCTTTTTCAAAATAGGGCGAATTAAACATCTATTCAAGATGTAATTAGCAGTATTTACTGCTTCTGCCCAAAAACGTTTTGGCAAACTGTTTTCTAAAAGCATAGTCCTAGACATATCCTCTAGGGTGCGGTTCTTACGTTCCACAACCCCGTTTTGTTGAGGAGTTCTATGAGCTGAAAAATTGTGTAAAATACCATATTTTGCATAAAACAAATTAAACTTTAGTTGATCAAATTTTCTACCATGATCGCTTCTTATAGAAACGATTGGTAGGCTTTTCAAATTTTGCAACTCCTTACACAATTTTGAAAACTTAAACAATGTTTCAAATTTTTCCCGTATGAATGATATTCATGTAAAACAAGAAAAATCATCCACAATAACAAGGATGTACTGTTTACCTTTGGGAGATTTGACACGCATAGGACCACAAAAATCCATATGTAAAAGTTCAATGGGTCGAGAAGAACTTACAACCTTCTTTGGTTTTAGTGAACCTTTTGTTTGTTTACCTTTTGTACAAGCTTTACATAGTTCATCTACCTTGAAGTTTAGGTTTGGCAATCCACGTACCAAATCCTTTGAAAGTAAATTTTGCATTGTAGGCATGCTTACGTGACCAAGTCTTCTATGCCAAAGCCTTGGATCATCAATCAAGGCCTTGAGACTCTTTAGCTTAGTTCCTGAAACTTGGTTAGTACTCATAGAATAAACATTGTTACATCTAGGAGTAGTAAGCACAATGTCACCCGACGTCTTGTCTTGAACTTCACATTGTTCTGAAACAAACATTACCTTGTTGCCTTTATCACATATTTGAGAAATGCTAAGCAAATTATACTTCAAACCGTCAACAAGATATACATCATCAATAAAGTTAGATGAATTATAACATATTTTACCAATACCCAATAATCACACTTTCCTTTATCACCTAGCGTAATGGTTCCAGATGATTGCGTCTTTAAATTTGAGAATAGTAAACTTTTTCCACTCATGTGTCTTGAGCAACCACTATCTAATACCCATTTATGCTCCTTTACCTTGGTGATATCCTGCAAAACAGCAAACATCAACCTTTCCGGATTGACCAAATGGCATATTTTGGTCCATACTCAAGCTCAATCATGTTTGGTCGTCTAGTACATTTAGGAACCCATATTTGCTTGATCTGTTTCCTTAAACATAGATGATAAGTGTTTCCAATGATGTAAGGATCATTTCTTCTATATGGACATGTAGATTTGACATGACCCTTTTTACAATAGTAGAAACATGTGGGCATATGAATAATTCCTCCAGCCTTGACAAAAGTGGTAGTCAGTTTTCTAGGAAAGCTCCTATGATAGCATATACCATTTTTATTAAGTGAGAATTGTTGTTTACCCATCATCCTTTCAAGATTGGATTTCAAACGAGTGAATTTGACAAGTGCAGTCTTCCGGTCTTGACACGTCAAAATTAGATCAACTTTCTCTTTCTCTAGATCGATATAGTTTCGATGAAGAGAACATAGGTTGTCCTTAAGAATCACATTTTCCGATTCCAATGCCTTGATACTGTCATCAAGGTCTACCTTTTCCGTGTTAAGATTTTCAATCTCCAAAGACATCTCATTTAGTCGTTTCTTTTGTTCGAGAAGCTTTTCTTTTAAGGAATGTATCCTTATTCTATGTTCTTTGTCACATACCATAATGTCTTTAAGGAATTGTGTGAGATCAGACTCAGGTTGGGGCATGATAGTACTTACCACATTTTCAACGTAGAGATTTGAATTTTCTTCATGATCGGCCATAAGACAAAGGTTTGCTTGTTCTTTTTTGTCTTCTGATTCATTTGAGGAATCTGAATCACTCCATGAAGCTACCAGGGCTTTCTTCTTTCGATCATTCTTCTTAAAGTTGGTCCACTTCTTTTGTGGACAGTCCTTAACGAGATGATCTGTTTCACCACATTCAAAACAAGTCAGAACTTTCATTTTCTTATCAGAGTTAGAAAACTTACCTCGAGGTCTTGATGTTCGCAGATATTCTCTAATGTTTGCAAACTGTTTCTTTATTTTGAGAATTCTCGTAAGACCCTTAGAGATCATGGCAATTGCATCTTCTTCATCATCGTTATCACTATCTTCCTCTTCAGATGGTAACTCATCCTTTTTTGATCTTAATGTCAGATTCTTTGTGTTGGATGGGAGCTCTCCATCTTCTTCACCAAGAACCATTTCATGTGTGATAAGTTTTCCAAGGAGGTCGTCAAGAGGAAGAGTTGAGAGATTCTGAGCTTCTTCGATGACAGTCATCTTTTGTCCCCACTTAGCTTTAGTTAATCTCCTTAGAACCTTCCTAACTTTTTCTTCGTTTGTAAAGACCTTTCCAAGTGAGTCCAAGTTGTTCACAATCTCAATGAACCTTGTGAACATTTCTTTGACTAATTCATTTGGATTCATCTTGAATTGCTCATGTTGTCTGAGGAAGATGTTGATTTTTGTCTCCTTGACTTGACTTGTTCCTTCGTAGGTGACAACGAGTTTGTCTCATATTTCTTTTGCACTTTTGCATGATGAGATGCGGTTGAATTCATTTGCATCTAATCCAAAATAGAGCAGGTCCATGGTCTTGTAGTTCTTTGACACACTATCCAAGTCGGCTTGTGTGAAGTCAGCTTCCTTCTTTGCAACTTGGACACCTTCAACAATGGTAGTTGGGACTTTAGGGCCATTTTGAATAATGCTCCATAGTTCCATGCCCTGATCAATAATGAACTATGCACATTAGTGCTCTCCAATGGGCAAAGTTGTTTCCACAGAAGAGTGGTGGTCGAGATGAGGATCTTCCGTGAGCAAATCCTCCATCACCTACAGGATTCATGATTAGTCTCACTGATGTTTAAATCAATATACGTGAGTCTAGCTCTGATACCAATTGAAGAACCGTTAGGTGAATATAAAGGATAAACGATACTCTAGAAGGGGGTTGAATAAAGTATGAGAACTTTTCGCAAAAACCTATCTCAAGGCTTTGAAACTGATTTCAAAGGCCTTGATGTCGATCTGAGCTCTTTGTGAAACACTTTGGTTTCAAAGGCTTTGAAACTGATTTCAATGGCCTTGACTTTGTTAACCTGTAAAACAAATTTACTTACAATAAAGAAGATATGGTGCGGAATTGAAAAGATCGACACGAGGATATGTTTACAAAGTTCGGCTCTAAATAGCCTACTCTCCGTCATAAGGTATAGCCGTAAGATCTAACTATCTACTATCAGTTTCAAAGAGTCCTAGATACAAACTAGAAGAAATCCCCTTCTTCTCTCACTATAGTCAACGCTACGATCTAGCTCCAACTCTTCACCTTGCTATAATAGCCTAGTTACTTCGCAGAGTGACATACACTCTAGTATAACACTCTTTAGATATTCCAATGGAGCTCTCGAGTTTTATATCTCTCTAGGGAATAAGGCTTTTTGTAAAAGAGAGAAAGAAAAACTTGTTTGATCGAATGAAGATGCTTTGAATCGCTTGAAGAATTTTAATGTTTTCGTGTAAGCTTGTGTTTCTTCTTCTTCAATCGATATCTTCATTTATAGTCTTCGATGGAGAGGTCTTCTGGCTATTGGGAAGATGACCGTTGTAGATGATTCTTCTTCTCCATGGAAAACGCTTCTTGGTTGAGATGAGATAGCCGTTAGTAGATCTTCTATCGTCTTCATCTCCTTAAACCACGTTGATCCTTCTTGTCCATAATCTTCTCACACTTGTTGAAGATCTTTGTCTTTTATTCGAGATCTTCAGATCTTGTTGTGAAGATATCTGAAAACCGTTGAGAAGAGATCTTGCGCTTTTGGTTGAGGATCTTTGCGAGATCATGTTTTGAATCGAATCCACTTGGTCGTTAAGATCTTCTTTGAGCATATCTTCTATTAGTATATCTCCTTGGAAGATCTTCTTTTGATTCTTGATTGAGTTGGTTGTTAGAGTTTTGAATTCCAGCCGCATCGTCCTTTGAAACTGTCTTCAGGTTGTGGCTTATGAGCCCTTGAAATAGATTTCATGGCCTTCTGGTTGAACTTCTTTAAACTCTTTGTTTGTCCCTTGTTTCTAATTTCAAGGCCTCCGTCTGTCCCTTGAAGTGCTTTTTAAGACCTAAATACATTCTAGACAAACACCAAAGCACACCAAGCAACTAGAAATACAATCGATATTTTGTTAGTATAAAAACCACTTTATTTGTGTTAAGACTTCCATCATCAGTTATACAAATATATAATCAAGGTGTATTTTTCAAAAACTCTTGCAAGATCAAGGAGACACAAGAAGAAGATTCAAAGGAGGAAGGAGAAGGGAAAGAGCGTAAGGGAGAGAAGATGGAGCTAGAAGATATGAGAAACCCTCCACATGAAGTAAGGAAGAAGTTTATATAGGAAGCCATCCAAAAGCACATGTCAAGGTCAACAATGCCGGTTGCAGCACACCACAAAACGCAGGGGCGGCTCATGGAGGCGCAGGGGCGGATCCTGGTGGCTGCAGGGGCGCCTAGTCTGGTCGCAAGGGCGGTTCAGGCCAAACTCAACACAACTCAGCATCTCAAGACTAAGGCTCTTACAGTGGATGTTAAGACAAGATTGTGAAAACCTCGTCAAACAGGTATGAAGGACTCAATTTCCAAGTACACATATGTTCAATCTCGCTAAAAGAAAGACCTAATCGAGCAAAAACTCAAACAGTGGAATCGTGAAAATTTGGTAACATTAACAAACAACTTTTAAAAGTGGATGTAGAACTAGAAGGGCTCCAAAAACTACGTTTTACACTGTTTGACCAAATTCTGAATGACAATATCAGCATACTGAACAAGAAAAGTGAGTGCCTAGTGGACTACCAGCATAAGTATTGGATTCAACAAGCTAAAACGAGTTACAATGAGGCGATAAGAACACAAAATTTCATCACAAGAAAGCTACGGGCCGAAGAAATAAAATTATAATCACGACGATTACTAAGAATGATGGAATGGTGTTGTGTGAAGAGATTGACATCAACGAATAGTTGTAAATGATTACAAGACCCGTTTCAAAGCATCAGTAATTGACATGAATAAACTTTGAAGTCAATTACAAGTTATTCTCCTAGAATTATCCACGACCGATAACATCAATGTGGAATTTCCATTTTCCACAAATGAAATCAACGAACCTATTTAATATAGGTACGGATAAATTGCCAAGACCAAATGGGATGCGTGCGGGTTTTTACTAGAAATATTAGCACATTGTCGGGCCAGCGGTTACTAGGGCAGTGAAGAGTTTTTATAGAACCGGAAAAATCCTTAGACAACTAAATCATACATTTATTGCATTACTTCCAAATATTGATAACCCAACAATGACATCCCACTACAGACCTATAAGGTTATTCTCTACGGTCTATAAAATTATCTCAAAAATCTTAACAAAACGACTAAGTTTAGATCTACCGAAATTAATTAACCCGTTACAAAGCTTATTCATTAAAAATAGAGCAATCCATGGGAATGTGCTCATTGCTCACGAAATATTCCACGGTTTCAAATCAAAAAAAGGAAAAGAGGGATACATGGATATTAAGTTGGACATGGAAAAATCATATGACAAAGTCGAATGAAAATTCTTAAAAGCAGTGTTAGAAAATTTTGGATTTGGGGAAAAACTTCAAAATTGGATACAATAGTGTATTTCTACAGTCTCTTACTCTATTTTAATCAATGACTCACCCACCAATATTTTTGTCCGCAGCGTGGTCTCCGGCAAGGCGACCCACTTTCCCCCCTTCTTTTCAAGCTGTGTGCGGAAGTTCTATCTGAAACATACAAAAAATATCCGATGAGAACCCCAAGTCTATCGGCTTCTCTATTTTGAAGAATGTGAATAGAATTTATTTTTTGGCATTTGTTGACGACATTATAATCTTAACTAAGACAATTGTACAAGCAAGTAATAAGGTACTTTCAGTGCTAAAGGATTATTGTGATATATCTGGTCAGATTATTAATTATTATAAATCCGCGATACAAACTACTGCTAACATTGATCAAAACAACAAAAGAAGAATCCAAGGACATCTAGGAATCAATATATCTACCAATCTAGAACAATATCTAGGTTGTCCTATCATCAATGGACATGTTATCAAAGACATTTTTAATTCCGTCATTATTAAAACTAAGCAACAACTCACCAGGTGGAAAGCATCTTCCTTGTCTCAAGATGGAAGAATAACGTTAATAAAAGCTAATCTTAACGCAAAATCAAGCTACTTAATGCATGCTTTCATGCTAGTAGTAAGTATCCACAATGAACTGGACAAACTTAATAGAAATTATTTTGGAACAAAGGACCAAATTTTCACCCTCTGATCAGTTGGGATAAAATATGTAAACTTCGATCTCTAGGTGGTACTGGAATAAGAAAACCAAAAGACATGAATAAATCAACTACAAATGAAACTCTTGTGGAAAATCATGGCAAAACCGGACAATATCTGGGTTTAAATTGTAGAACAAAAATATCTTAAAGGATCCTACCTATGGAATTAAAAATGCGGGACGAATGTTTCATGGCAATGGAAGAACCTAATAAATTAAGCAAAGGCTTTGACAAAGGACTTGCATGGAGGGTAGGAGACGGAGAAACGATAAGATTTTGGAAGGACAAATGGCTAATTGATAAACCATTACAGGTACTAGTGACGAATACAGTGTAACACCCCAAATTCTGAGAACTCGGGGAGCTACTGGTTAGGACCTCACAATGGGTCCCGACCATAGTTTGACAACAATTTTACTTGGATCTTACAACAAGGCACAAAAGTATTTAAAACATTTGAAAACTGTAAACAATATATACATGGAGAATATGTATCAGCCCTACAAGAAAAGCTACTAAAATGATGCATATGAAGAACAGAAGACATCCCCGTCCCCAACTAAATGAGTACGTGGACCCAGCTGACCATTTCCTCCGGATCTCTCTACAACTGTCTTAACCTGCAAGGCATCTACAAGCGGTATAAAACTGTTAGCTAACATTCTATGCATAAGGATAAAGGTAAAAGCACATACACACAACATACACAATCAACATGCAACACTCAATCCTTTAATTATCTCTAATTAGGTGATAGGTCATTACTAATGATACTTATTTTGTGACACGAGGGATTCCCAAACCTCGCCCCTGTCCCCGTTTACCAACGCGGAATGGTACTAATGCATCTGACCGTCTACCGGACTGGGCTGGTCGCAGGGAACCTCCTAGACTCTCGCAAGAGCTAGGCAGATGATGTCACGACCCGTTATCATACACTTGGGTCAATTACGTAAATAATAAAGTCGGCCTAATCCGGTTTCGTTGTTTATCATAACTAGCAAACACCAGTCATACACATTACACTCATACAAGAAAGCCAGCTAAGTAAGTCCGCGGACTTACCAGAATCGAATCTCGCCTCTCTTAACACCACTCAATTAGTAACTGCAGAAACTCAGTTGCCTGTCAAAGGAGGCACCTGGGTCAATACATTTCCCTAGGTACTTAGAAGTCTGAAACTCCTAAGCTGTAAGATCCTACTTGGACATAATTTATTACAGTACTTATTTAAGGTAACATGACTATTTTACCCTTGGTCCCGAGACTTCCAAAACTCGTAATACGTACTTAAATTCTTACTTGAGGCTAATTAACCATATTCTACTCCCTAGGATAATTTTAGGTAAAACAAGAGAAACTACCCACTTTTCTATTTCACGAAAAGTCACTAAGGTCCAACTACAACTTCAAATATGAAATTAAAATAAACTTATAAAAATTCTAAAATAAATCTCTAAATTATCTAGGATATCTAATCTACTCATAGGAGTAAGAATTTTCTAAAACTGTTCCATTATCACTTCTACAAAAATCCTTAAAGTTGGCTACAACACTAAAAACGTTCCTATACTTAATTAGTCAAATTTCTAAGTACACTTTGAAAAATCATAACTCCTAAACCATTCGCTGGATTTATCCCAAATTTTGATATGTTCTACTATAATATGTCAACTAAATCATATCAAAAATTCAAGTGAAACAGAGATCAAAATCATATTCAAAACTATCTCCCAAAACAGATCCCATACTATTTTTCTCAACTCAGGACATTTATAAAAAAAACTGCATGAGGAGTCACTTTGCAACATCATAACTCTCAAACCGTAACTCTGATTCTTCCCAATTTTTAGTATGATCTACTATGTACTACTGACTACAACATATCCAAAATTGAGCCAAAAAGAAGAAGTATAACTTACCCAAATCTGGAACCGAAGTTGACTGCTCGTCACTTCCGAAAAC
Organism: Fagopyrum homotropicum; assembly: GCA_033239125.1. NCBI lineage: Eukaryota > Viridiplantae > Streptophyta > Magnoliopsida > Caryophyllales > Polygonaceae > Fagopyrum > Fagopyrum homotropicum. Next base: position 71,090,411 of record BSWB01000008.1, read on the forward strand.
TGAGAAAAACGTAACAACTCTCTACTGTTGTTTTCTTGACTGAAATACATGGTTCCAAGATGGTTTAGCATCAGCTATAAGTACACATATGATTGAAGGAAAGCAAGGTTGAAAGAGTATGGTTACACTCAACTATAAAACTCGCCCACGAGGCTCACGAGGTTGCAAGGGATGTGCAGAAGGGTGAACGCTCCTACTGTTGTGCAATGTTGGTGCTTCAATGGGGCTGCTGCTGTGCAATGTTGGTGCTTCAATGGGGCTGATGTTGTGCAATATTGGTGCTTCAATGGGGCTGCTGAGATCTGCTTCGTTACAGAAGAAGGGGAGGAGAGGTTTACGTGCATCTGGAAGCAAAGACGTTGCAACTCCTTCTCTTCTGGCGTGAATGTAGGGCTGTTTCAGCGGTGGATTTACCTCATTTATTCACTGATGTTACGTGATATAGGGAAGGGAAAGAGCTGGTTGTTACAACGTGGAAGATAGGGCAGCATCTCATGGAGTTATGGGTTGGAATTAACACTCTTCTGGGTTGCCGCAAGCCTCATTAAGCAGCTGAGTGTGTGGGCTGCTGAAGGTGTGATTGCTGGGCCTCCTGGGCTGCTTGATCCGCCAGCAAAGGTTAAGGTAAGGGCTGGGAACAATCAAACCAATTAAGAAACAATGGGCTGAAATATGGCAAGAAATAAGTGGGCTGAAAGTTTGTCAAAAATCTGTCAAAACTCGTCATGGCCTTGTCAGGCCCATGAATGAGTTTGTCACAGATTTGTCGGGCTTTGTCATGGCCTCGTCTCAGCTTACTCATGATCTCGTCACAGCTTGTCATGATCTCGTCTAAAGTCATCGATAAGAATGAATTATAATAACTAGGGTTTGATATAAATCTACCATTTTATGTGAATTAAATTCTACATAAAATAATACATAATTATAAGAATTAGGATTTGATATAATTCTATCATTTTATGTAAATTAAATTCTACATAAAATGATAAATAATTATAGGAATTAGAGCTTGATATAATTTTATCATTTTATGTGAATTAGCTTCTACATAAAATGATAAAATTTGTGAAGAAAGAATTGCTAGATAGAATGGAAAACCGTCAACGGCTCGAAGTCCAATTTGATTCGGAATTAAACGGAAATAAAAATTCCGGATATTACATACAGAACTATTGAACCTGATGGAACTAACTTCCTCGTATATTACTAATAAATTATGGAATCACCAGCGATTAAATCAATTAAGTACAATACTTCCTGTAACGCTCCAATTTTTAGGCGCGCATTTGATATTTATTTCTCCTACTTGTGTCGATATTTTATTAGGTCAAGTATTTTGTTTTAAAAGTATTTTAAGTTGTAAAATGTTTTTCCAAGTATATTTATATTTTGGATACGCATAAGTATATACCATTTATTATTTTTGGATGAGTTGGAAAAGTTTCCGGTTTGAAAATTCCGATACAGATGTTTCATCGAGTTTAGTTTATCTTATTTAATCTAGTTTAACTTTATTTATTTTTTTCCTTTCTCTCCCTAATCTGACCCGTTGGCCACTTGGTCTCGGATGCCCTGTCCCGTAGTTGCTTGTATAGTCACACAGTCCAGCTTCCTTGCAGAACCTACCCTACCCGACCTCTCCTTTCTCCTACCTCCCTCACTCCTCTTGTTGTCCAGTCTCACACACTACCTCCTCAACCTTGTAGCCCTCCACGCCAGCCTCCCCTCACCAACCTCCTCTGTTGTTCCCCATCTCCTCAGCCCGAAGAACCCCCCCCCCCTCGTCGATGCCGGAATCTGAGGGAAACGCCCGTCTTCGGCGTACCGTGCCTCTCTTGCCAGCGGAGAGCCAGCCAACCGCCGTCCTAACCTCGTCTCTCCCTCTCATGAGAAAAACACCGGGGGACTGTCTGCAATTGCCAGCCTTCGCACCCGCCGGAGAAGGCGCCCTTGTCGCCTCGACGCCGGGCGAAGCTTGCCACCAGGAAGAGACACTGCGCCGCCTCGCCGCTAACGAAGCCTCCCACTGCTGGTTTTGTTTCCCTTCCCCTCTCCTATTCTGTTGCCACTAGGGACCACCGCCAGGAATGCCGCCGGAGAGAAGAGCCCTGCCTCGCCAGTCTTCGCCTGCCGGAGCCAAGGAGCAGCCACCAGGGCTGCATTCGTCCTCCGCCGCCTCCAATGTTGATTGCCGCCAACCTTCATATGTAGGGTTTAAAACCCTTTTGGGATATTTACAATCGGCCCCCTCTCTTTTGGTATAATTACAGAATGTACCCATGATTTGTGTTTATTGTAGATTTGACCCACTCTTTTGGAATTTGTTGATTGTGCCCTACTGATTTGAATTAATTACAGATTTGGCTCAGATTTGATTTTCAAAATATATCCCAAGTTTATAGAACTTCATGAGTTGCCAAGAAAATATTTTTACGAGTTTTAACCTTGGATTTTATATACGAGTTTGATCTTATATTTATGTATGTTACGTATTGTGTCCTTGTTAGTTTATTTATGGAATTTGGCCCAAATATTTAATTACGTATTAGGACCCATATTTTTGGAATGAAATTATTTGTCCGGGATGTATTTTTGCGAGTTTTATCCTTGTTTTAAAAGCGGGACTTTCCTTATATTTTATACCCTCGTTGGATTAATTTCGAGATTATGACTCAAGGGTTTAATTGCGGGTTTTTAGCGTTTGCTTTTGAAAATGAGTTTACCTTAGAATAATATATCTTATATATTACGATCAAATTTAGCGTATTAGCTAAAGTTGTGTAGCTTTGGTTTTAGGTCCGGAAGCGCCCCGATAAAGGCCAAACGAGTCTAAGTTCGTCTTCCGTCTTTTGACGTCATGTGAGGACCCTCTCCCCCGAGTTTATGATCTTACTCGATTTAGTTATGTTTAGTATTAGTATCATGCTAGGTTGGATCTAGCATAACCTAGAGTTAATGCCAAGTAGTGGCTTTGAACCTTAGGTGAGTTTTGAGGACTTGATATTGTTTGATGGATTGATGTTGATTCTAAGCTTTGATGGATTGATGTTATCTTGTGAGGCTTGTGAGGTTTGAGAATTGGAATATTTTTTTTCGAGTTATGAGCTAGGATATGCTTATCCTAGCATGGTGTTGTTACCGTTGAGTTTGTTTGGATAAGGCAGGTTATCCTACTGGTGTTGTGAGTTATGATCTTGCAAGATTTGAGGGTTTAGAAGTCTTAGGACTTCTAGCTTCTATTGAGTGTGATGTGAGAATGAGGAATTTTAGGATGCGGTCCTAGAATTGAGAGTCAAATGGTCTTGCGTAGATCATTTGTATAGAAGTCTAAGACTTCTATTGTGAGTGGGTCATTGTTGATATAGTTATCTTCCTATGAGCAGGTTATGGGCTTCCTCCCTAAGGAAGCGAGAGTGTTGTGAGTTGAGTGTGGTGACGAGGTAAGTCTCCGGACTTACTTAGCTCATATTCTTTGTATTAGCATTTTATGTGTGTTTGGTGTTGTGTGTTTACTCTTTATTATTTATAACCACTAAACCGGTAATAGGACCACCGAGCTTATATTATTTTGGCCCAAATGTATGATAACGGGCGGTGACATCATTTGCCTAGCTCTTGCGAGAGTCTAGGAGGTTCTTGGCGACTAGCCCGTGCTGGTTAGACGGTCGGAGGCATCCGTACCGTTCCATGCCGGTAAGTAGGGAGCGAGGCGAGACCACGGTAGTCTCGTGTCAAAGAAACTAAGTTGAATTAGAACGGTGTTCGCTCCAAACGGTGTGTGCATGCTTTAAATTTATATCCCAAGAAGTATGCTTAAAACAAGGATGCGAACCAAAGATGATAATAAGGTCAAATAAGGTCAAATAAGGGGGAAATGCGGATTCTAGGGATTAAAGCATCTAGTTGTAGTTTCGACTCAAGATCTCAAAGGATAACACGGACAAAGCTGAGGTTTTGCAAAGGGAAGGTGTTTCTAAGATGGGAATAGATTACCGGGTAAGTCTCACTACTCACTATCCCAAACCAAAACTCCTATTACCGGGTAAGTCTCAAGGTACTAAAGAAAGGAACTATAATCTCAAACCAACACACCACCTAAGGGAATAGAATCAACCTTTATCGGGTAAGTCTCAGGCTAACTCACAAAGATGGGATGAAGGCACACTCAAACCCCAATAAATGATAAACCTTTATTACCAACACTTACGATCATGGGTAAACAAATAAAGGAATCACCGGGTAAGTCTCATCCTAGGCTTACATTGAACCAGGAAAGGTGTAATAAGAATAGGATTTGGCAAACTAAAACACTTAACCCTCAATTTCGGATTAGAAAAGGTCCCCTCGTTTATTCAAGTTCCACCCCCGGCCGAGATGTTCATCGACTGAGCGAGGTACTATAGGGTTAAGGTTAAAGACTCGAGCTTTCAGGGTCCTGCTGGGATTAAGATCATTCTATCATCGTCTTTCCCACAATTTTCAGCCAATCACCCTAGAATCGCACAAGAAATTTAGCCACTCATCATCATGAAAACAATAATCAAATATATGGTGAAGGAATGAATATTCGAACAAGTAAACCTTAAGAAAAAGGCCTCAATAACTGAATCGAATAAACAACAAATCAGCGTTCCTCAAATCACAAATCGAACAAGACAATAAACCAAAGGGAATCTAAGAAAGTCTTAGAAACTCCCTCTAGAGCTAATCTCCAAACTATGAATCCTTCCTTCAAGCCTTCTAGAAAATTTCCTAATTGTTGTGTATTCTCAGCCTCCAAGCCTGCGATGATGCGAAGATACTGAATTGTGGAAAATCCATCCCCTTTTATAGGAGAATCTTCCAAAGATAATAATATCTTAAAAAGATAATTTCCTATAAAATATATCCATATCTCTAAAATAGATCTCCCAAAAATAAGATCTTCCTTCCAGAAATCCAGCCCAAAAATATAAGATATCTTCTTTTCATAATTAAAAGATCTCAGCCAAAAAATATGATCTCGCCGGCGGCAGGGTGGTCGCCTCGGTCAGGACGCTCCTCAAGATCACCTCGGTCGAGGTGACACTGTAGCTGACCGAGGTGAATCTCAACTGAATGTGAAATCTCTCAAATCTGGTCCAAAGTAAATCTTCTTCATTAATTCCTTGCTTCCTGAGTTCTTCTTTAAGCTCCAAAATGTAGCTCCTATGACTCCTTAGCTCCTTAGCTCCATTTCGATCCAAAATGTGTCATTTTACTTACGATTACAACGAAACTAGGTGTAGACCTCGATTCCCATTAAGGTAGATGAAACAACAATATAATCACATAATATACATCCAGACATGCAGATAAAACGTCCAAACAATTCCCAAAATATAGACTATAATACATGCTATCAAAATACCCCATACTTGTCCCTTGCTTGTCCCCAAGCAAGTTCTAAATCTTAAATACAAGATAGAATGGATTATAGGTCATAAAGATTAATGAAAAGTATTTCAAAACATTTTTAGTGGTGTGCTCCACTCATAGATCACTCTAAGAGATTGCTTTATGACAATTAAAATCAAAACATGATCAAAACATTTTATAAATATAAGAAAGTTGTTCATCTTTGCATAAAATCATAGAATGCATAATAAATCATAATTATCGAAATTAATCATGTATAATCCAGTTTAAACCACCAAGTCAATCAACAAGCTCGAGGTCTCAAGGGCTTCCAAAAGAGGTCAAGAAACGTGTTAGGGTGGGGTGTATATAGGGAATGTGGTGCTAGAATCCGGGAAAAGGATCTTACTTCACTTTCTTTGAATCACAACATCTTCCGCCAATAAGTTTTGCTTATTTACTTTACTTTTTGGGATGCATGGACAGAGGTGCACAATAACTGAAGCCTAGGAGATCAGCAATCATCAATTTCTTGAGATGCCTCAAACCCTTGATGCACATACCATGACCCGTTAGGAATATCGCTCAATCCGACTTTGGAAAGACACAAACACCCGGCTATGTGAATGGTGCCGAGTTACTTATCATCATGATTGACTTCCCCAAACCTATTTGTTTCTTTCTAAAACTTCCAGCCAACATCTCAACTTTACTTTCACTTGTTTTTCTTCGCTTGCTTTCAAATTCCCGGATAGGTAAAGGAAGGCAAATATGTATATGAGGGGCTAAAGCATGATCAAGAAGAAGAAGAGAAGATAATGAATTGCCTTAATCATCCTAGGAAGAATGTGATAGAACTCATCATGTGGCGTCAACCTTCAAATTCAACATAATTTTGATAAAAACAAAGTATTAAACATGCCAAATTTCAAACAAAGCATTTTGCAACTTAAACATATCATACAACCTTTCAAGCATATAAAGATTTCAAAAACAATCTGCAAACAAAATCATCACTGAGGTCATATCCAGAAAAGAAGCACAAAACGTTTCGAAAAATCTCTCAGTTAAACCGCCTCGGTCGAGGTGTTCTAAGTCATGTGAGGTGCTTTACCTCGTTTGATCAGAATCATCCCGGTCGAGGTCATAAATTTTTTTTTCTTAAACCAGTTTTGACGTTTTTTTCAATCAAACAACTTGTATGCATGCATGTAATCTCAAATAAACACATTGAGCATAAATAAAACCATAAATATCCAACTCGAGTCATACAAGCATACACAATGTCAAATCATACACATAAATACCCCATACTTGGGACACATTGTCCCAATGGGTCAAAATAAGTCTAAAATAAGAGAACTCACCGGACATGCTGAACTGCATAATAAATAAAGAAAAGAAATCCATGCAAGCTCTAGTCCTGATCCGCTGGTGGTGGTGGTGGTGCTGGTGGATATGGGATGAAGGGATGTTGAGATGGGTTAAACGGATAACCCATAGTGTGCTGAAACTGGATCTTCATCATACTCTGCTGGTAGTGTTGGCTCTCTCTAAGCTCCATCATCTCCAATGTCAAGGCTACGTAAGAGTCAATCATCTGGTACGTCAGCTCATCAATCCGTCGGTGAGCTACTAGATCTCTATGTCTGTGGACTCCACGCCGGGCAGGTCGTGATGGTGCTGCAACTGTCTCCTCCTCTGTAGCCTCGTCATCTAAATCGACAACTAGCACACTAGGGCCGGCTGTATCTGTACCAATCTCCATGGCAGCTCCACCATCATCATACTCCTCCTCTACAGCTGGTCCAGCATCTCTCGCATCCTCTAAATACGGCAGTCAAGCGGAAGACCAGTACTACGATCGAAAACTGTGAATTGGGCTGACCATAGGATACCCTGAGGGGCAGTCTGCTCCCAAGGCATAGCTACGTAGGGTGTAGTGAGGCCACGAGGAACCAGTATCCTCCTCGTAATCATCTCCTGAAGTCCAAGCGGCTTTGTAGCCGCCACCAGTGTACAAGCAGTCAAGTCTAGACCCATAACTGTAGCGATATGAGTCACCAGCCCTCCACAACAAATATCTCCTTTTGTCTTGCCCTTGATCCGGTGCAGATCCTCAGCTAGCATGCCTCCAAAGTCAGGCACTCCTCCAGTAACCATGTAGAACAGACTCAGCAACTCTCCTTGTCTGATCTTCAAGGGCGTCTTAGTACGCGCCAGAAGAGTCTCACTAAAAATTCGGTGGGCTAGACGGAAAGCTAAATGGAAGATAATGTACTCCCTGGAGTCTCCAGGTCTCCATTTGTCAATATGCTCCACCACGTGGGAAATCTGCCCCGAGAATTGTCGAGCCACTGCTCGGGATGGAAAATCAGTCACGGTGGGAGTCGGGAAGCCAAACACCTCTCGGAACTGATCCATATGCACCATATAATTCCGGTTCAGTAACAGGTACTTGATGATGTTCCTCTCAGGCATGTGTGTGACAGAACTCACAAACTTCATGGTCGGCTCAAGGTAGGCTAGAGATCGGATCTCCATAAACTGCTCCAGCCCTACCATAGAAATCATCTTCTTCAAGTCCTCCACCACGTGGAGGCACTCGAAGGCTGTTATGTCCAGAAAACACGGGGCAACTATGGGGCGCCCGCAAATGCAATCAATGTCTGCCTGGTGACGCTCATGGATCACCGGGATAGAAGGTCAAGAAGAAGGGGAAGGAGAAGAACCACTGTGAGCATCTCTCAGAACCAGCTGACGATCAGATCGAGAACTCATGATTTTTGTTGACAATGTCACCTCGGTTGGTTTGACAGGCTAAAGAATACCTCGGCCGAGACACAGCTCGACTGGACCGAGGCGAAAAACTGGGCGATTTCCTCTCTCTAATTTTCAGTTTTTTTCCCCCAAAATCACTACCAATTGCTTCCTATGGGATACTTATACTCTTTTCAGCAATAAAATGTGGCAACTAAAGCCAAAAATCTCTAAAATTAGTAAAGAGAGGGAAAGTTAGGGTTTTTGACAATTTATCCCAAATTATGTAGATTTGAGAAGTTTATCCCGTAGTTCATTGCTTGTAATCTGATCCTCGTGCTTTCCTTTGTGAGATCGGAGCAAAAATCGTAGAAAACGAGCGAAAAACGAAGAAACGAGATGAGTAGGCGCCGCGGTCGAGAAGGGAGTTGGGAGGGAAGAGAGAGAAATATGTTCGCCTTTTATACCTCTCGCCGATTCTGATATCACCTTGGTCAAGGTGGTCCTGACCGGACCGAGGTGGCTGACTTGATTGTCAGACCTAGTCGCCTCGGTTGCCTCAAGAACATCTCGGTCGAGGCGCGGTGATAGCAACCGAGATGTGTCTCAGTCAAACTCTGTCTTCTCAATTTCTCGAACTTTTGTCTTTCCAGTATTGCTCCTGAGTTGTAATCCTTCCTTAGAGAGTACCTGATTTCTGTCTAGGACGCCAAAAAAAAACAAAGCAAAGCAAAAGCAAACTATCTAAAACTAAGCTAGAAAAAGGGAAAAGAAAGCAATACCTTGGGTTGCCTCCCAAGAAGCGCTTGATTTAAGGTCGCTAGCTGGACCGTATGGCATCCCTAAACGAGGTATAATGGTGCAATCTCCTCAACCTAGACTTCTGGTTGGTACTTCTTAAGCCTATGACCATTGACCTTGAAGCTTCCGCATGTTTCTCCCCAAATCTCAACTTGTGGGTTACCCCATACTTCGATAGAAGTGCCTTAAACTTCCGGTTGATGAAATGCGTTCCTCCATCGCTGATGATGATCCGTGGTGTCCCAAAACATGGAAAGATAGTCCGATCGAAGAACTTAACAACCACCATGGCATCATTAGTGGGGGAGGCAATGGCTTCCACCCATCTAGAGACGTAATCAACAACTAGGAGAATGTAGAGGTTCCCTACGGATGATGGGAAAGTTCCCATGAAATCAACTCCGCATACATCAAAAATCTCAACCTCTTGGATATTATTGAGTGGCATCTCGTTCCTTCTAGACAAGTTCCTTGTTCTTTGGTGTTCGCTCCAAACGGTGTGTGCAAGCTTTAAATTTATAACCCTAGATGTAAGCTTAAAACAAGGATGCGAACCCGCATTGTACGGGTCAATCGTAGTAAAAGCAAGGAATATCAGGGGACGATCACAGGGAGTTAGTGAAACAAAGTCGGAATAAGTAAGCTATGTAATTACTAACCACAAAAGCGATTAAAACAATCAAGGATGATAAAAAGTCAATTAAGGAAATATGCAATTCTAGGGATTAAAGCATCTAGTTGTGGTTCCAACTCAAGATCTAAAGATAAAGTGGACAAAGCTGAGATATTTGCATAGGGAAGGTGTTACTAAAGTGGAATAGATCACTAGGTAAGTCTCACTACTCACTACTCAGTAATCCCAAACCGTAACTCCTATTACCGGGTAAGTCTCAAGGAATTAAGGAAAAGAACTATAACCTCAAACCAACACTCCAACTAAGGGAATAGAATCAACCTTTACCGGGTAAGTCTCAGGCTAACTCACAAAGATGGGATGAAAGCACACTCAAACCCCAATAAAGGATAAATCTTTATTACCTACGCTTATGATCTTAGGTAAACAAACAAAGGAATTACCGGGTAAGTCTCATCCTAGGCTTGCATTGAACCAGGAAAGGTGTAATAAGGATAGGATTTGGCAAACTCTAACACTTAACTCTCAGTTTCGGATCAGATAAGTCACCTCGGTCAGAAGAATTCCACCCCGGCCGAGATGTTCATCGACTGAGCGAGATGCCTTAGGGTTAAGGATAAAGACTCGAACTTTCAGGGTCCTACTGTGATTAAGATTATTCTATCATTGTTTTTCCCACAACCTTCAGCCAATCACCCTAGAATCACACAAGGAAATTAGCCACTCATCATCGTGAAAGTAATAATCAAATATATGGGAAGAAAAAGAATAATTGAACAAGAAAACCTTAAGAGAAAGGTTTCAATAACTGAATCAATTATCAAACAAAAGCGTTCCTTGGATCAAAATCCAACAAGACAATCAACAAAGAAGGGAATCTAAGAAAATCTTACAAAATCCTTCACAAAGCTATAAAAGCTATAAACTTCCTTCTTCGACCTTCAAAAAGGTTCTTCAAATCTCCCAGCCCTAAGCGGTGTATAAGCAGGTTATCTGTGGTATAGCGTGTTCTGGATTTGTGGAAAATCCAACCCTTTTTATAGGAAAATTACTCTCCAAAGATAAGATATCTTAGAAAGATCTCTTCCCATAAAAATAGGTAAAATATATGGGCTAACTTATCTTCTTCCTTCCAGAAATCCAGCCTAAAAAGATAAGATCCTCCTTCCAAAAATAAAAGATCTCAGCCAAGAATAAAATATCCTTGCCGCGTCCAAGGTGTTCGCCTCGGTCGAGTCGGCTCCTCTGGATCACCTCGGTCGAGGTGACTCTGTAGTCAACCGAGGTGAATCACAACTGAATGTGAAATCTCTCAAATTTGGTCTCAAGTGAATCTCTAATCCAATTCCATGATTCCTGGATTCTTCCTTAAGCTCCTGAATGTAGCTCCATTGACTCCTTAGCTCCTTTTGCTCCTTTTTTATGCAAAACGTGCCATCTTACCTACGATTACAACGAAACTTGGTGTAGACCTCGATTTCCGCAAAGGTAGATGAAATGACAATATAATCACATAATATATATATACAAACATGCAGATTATTGAAGATAAAACGTCTAAACGTCTAAACGTTCCAAAATATAGACAATAATTCATGCTATCATTTGGCATGCATCACAAGAAACAACAAACATTTGCACATCATTAATTAATGTAGGCCAAAAGAAACCAGAACGCAATACCTTAGTGCATGTTTTGTGAGCGCTAGCATGTCCTCCACAAGGAAGCGAGTGGCAATGCCGTATAACACTAATAACTTCATCTTCTGGAATGCATCTTCGAAGCATCCCATCTGGACCTCTCTTAAACAGTAGATGTTCATCCCAGTAGTAGTGGCGTACATCCTTGAAGAATTTCTTCCTTTGAGTGTACGTCAGTCCGGGCGGTATTTCCTGGCAAACAAGGTAATCAACAATATCAGCATACCAAGGTTCTTTTTTATCAGAAGCTTGGTGGAGCCAGTGCTCCACCAACTGTAAATGAGTCTCAGAAAAGGATGTAGGAAGTTTGTTGTCCTCAGTTGACAACATCTTGCTTGTTGTCTCGGTCGGTGTCCGAGGTGGATGACCGAGATGTTCTTCAGATAAGAACACCTCGCTTGGTCCAGAAAGTGCCTCGATCGAGGTACTGGAACTGGGACCGAAACTTGAATTTCTCCTCTTCTGGATCAGTTTCTCAATCTTAGTTCCTGGATCTGCTTCTAGTGCCTTTAAGCTCCGTATATCTGCATCACAAGAAGCATATATACCTTCCTCTATTAAGCTAAAACTAATAACTCTTTCAAGAGGGTCATTAATAAGGATAGAGCTCACCAATTCTCGTGATTCTTCTTCATCATAGATGTTGAAGATATCATCCTCCAGCGGCTCTCCTTTCATTGCAGCGAGCAATACAAACTCCACTTGATCACTGCCAATGTTGAATTTCAACTTGGCATTCTTACAATCCACATTGCAACCCGAAGTTGCTAGAAATGGTCTCCCGAGAATGATAGGAACGGGATAATCTGCGGGTATATCAAGTACAACAAAGTCTATAGGTAAATATAAGTTACCTAACTTAACGGGAACGTCTTCTAAAATGCCCACGGGATGGGTAATGGAGCGGTCCGCCATGTATAACCTTATCTTCACCGGCTTGGGCTCTCCAAGTCCGATGCTCTCATATAACTTCAGTGGGACGATGCTCATGCTGGCTCCTAGATCACACAACGCCTCACAAGTTACATCCCCAACTTGAATGGGAATGCAAAATGAGTCGGGATCTCTCAACTTGGGTGACATCTTCTCCTTCATGATTTGAATGAGCTCCGAGGATTTAGATGTCATCCTTACTTCTCCAAAGTCTTCCAGTTTCCTCTTCCTTGATAGAATCTCTTTCAAGAACTTCCTATAGGCGGGCATTCCTAGAAAAACATCAAGGAAAGGGATGTTAATGTGTAGTTTATTCATCAAGTCAAGGAACTTACCAAAATGCTTGTCTAGATGTGCTATGGGCCTTGACTGAGGGAATGAAAGTGGTGGTTTATAAGCAGGAGGTGGGACATAAACTTCAGATTTGTCCCTCGCTTTCTGGGGCTCCACCTCGGGTGGCACCTCGACCGAAGTTTTCCTCGTCTGTACCTGGACTGAGGTGTCCTTCGTCTGCACTGGCACCGACCGAGGTACTGGATCTGCAGTTTTTAGTCCACTTCTCGTTGTTATTGCCATGATCTGTCCTTTGGGGTTGCTCTCTGTCCTTGTTGGGAGCTTCCCTGGATCTCTTGGCGCTTCATTCGCCTTATTAAAGAATTATTGCTCTAAGGCCTTTTGTGCCTTCGAAAATGAAGTCATAGACGTCTCCATAGCGTTGAGCTTGATCAAGGTGGCCTCCAGCGCTGCATCTTTCTTTTCTGGCTGGGACGAACTTGATCCAGGCTCCTGGGTCTTCAATGGAGTAGAAGAAGAAGACGAAGAGGGGTTAAAAGAATTATTAGAATTAGAATTAGAATAAGGGTTACCCGGATTTTGTTGATTAGATCTCCAATTGTTGTTGTTGGAGCCTTTATTGTTGTTGTAATTATTGTTCCGGGATCCTTGGTTGTTGTTACTTGACCCTTGATATCCTCCATTTTCCTTCTTCGTGTGAGCCACCAAAAGGTCCTTCAATTGCTTCACATCGTTCTTAAGGCAGATGAGTTGATTATCATTTGATGGAGTGTCCTGGAAATTAACTCTCTTAACTCCATTTTCGTCTCCTTGATGGGAATATTTCTCCATATGCAAAGCTTGCTTCTCAATGAACTCCCATGCTTCGTCTATCGGCATATCCATGAATGTGCCGGCGGAAAGTAGTTTAGAGAGGGACCCTAATCTCTCTCATGACTTGGACAAAGATGAGGTTTTGCAAAGGGAAGGTGTTTCTAAGATGGGAATAGATTACCGGGTAAGTCTCACTACTCACTATCCCAAACCAAAACTCCTATTACCGGGTAAGTCTCAAGGTACTAAGGAAAGGAACTATAATCTCAAACCAACACACCACCTAAGGGAATAGAATCAACCTTTATCGGGTAAGTCTCAGGCTAACTCACAAATATGGGATGAAGGCACACTCAAACCCCAATAAAGGATAAACCTTTATTACCTACACTTACGATCATGGGTAAACAAACAAAGGAATCACCGGGTAAGTCTCATCCTAGGCTTACATTGAACCAGGAAAGGTGTAATAAGAATAGGATTTGGCAAACTAAAACACTTAACTCTCAGTTTCGGATTAGAAAAGGTCCGAAACTGAGGTGAAACTAAGCAAGAATAGGTTGGCAAACTAAGCAAGAATAGGTTGTCAATGTAGTTGTAGTTTCGACTCAAGATCTCAAAGGATAACACGGACAAAGCTGAGGTTTTGCAAAGGGAAAGTGTTTCTAAGATGGGAATAGATTACCGGGTAAGTCTCACTACTCACTATCCCAAACCAAAACTCCTATTACCGGGTAAGTCTCAAGGTACTAAGGAAAGGAACTATAATCTCAAACCAACACACCACCTAAGGGAATAGAATCAACCTTTATCGGGTAAGTCTCAGGCTAACTCAGAAAGATGGGATGAAGGCACACTCAAACCCCAATAAATGATAAACCTTTATTACCAACACTTACGATCATGGTTAAACAAACAAAGGAATCACCGGGTAAGTCTCATCCTAGGCTTACATTGAACCAGGAAAGGTGTAATAAGAATAGGATTTGGCAAACTAAAACACTTAACTCTCAGTTTCGGATTAGAAAAGGTCCCCTCGTTTATTCAAGTTCCACCCCCGGCCGAGATGTTCATCGACTGAGCGAGGTACTATAGGGTTAAGGTTAAAGACTCAAGCTTTCAGGGTCCTACTGGGATTAAGATCATTCTATCATCGTCTTTCCCACAACTTTCAGCCAATCACCCTAGAATCGCACAAGAAATTTAGCCACTCATCATCATGAAAACAATAATCAAATATATGGTGAAGGAATGAATATTCGAACAAGTAAACCTTAAGAAAAAGGCCTCAATAACTGAATCGAATAAACAACAAATCAGCGTTCCTCAAATCACAAATCGAACAAGACAATAAACCAAAGGGAATCTAAGAAAGTCTTAGAAACTCCCTCTAGAGCTAATCTCCAAACTATGAATCCTTCCTTCAAGCCTTCCAGAAAATTTCCTAATTGTTGTGTATTCTCAACCTCCAAGCCTGCGATGATGCGAAGATGCTGAATTGTGGAAAATCCATCCCCTTTTATAGGAGAATCTTCCAAAGATAATAATATCTTAAAAAGATAATTTCCTATAAAATATATCTATATCTCTAAAATAGATCTCCCAAAAATAAGATCTTCCTTCCAGAAATCCAGCCCAAAAATATAAGATATCTTCTTTCCATAATTAAAAGATCTCAGCCAAAAAATATGATCTCGCCGGCGGCAGGGTGTTCGCCTCGGTCGGGACGATCCTCAAGATCACCTCGGCCGAGGTGACACTATAGCTGACCGAGGTGAATCTTAACTGAATGTTAAATCTCTCAAATCTGGTCCAAAGTAAATCTTCTTCATTAATTCCTTGCTTCTTGAGTTCTTCTTTAAGCTCCAGAATGTAGCTCCTATGACTCCTTAGCTCCTTAGCTCCATTTCGATCCAAAACGTGTCATTTTACCTACGATTACAACAAAACTAGGTGTAGACCTCGATTCCCATTAAGGTAGATGAAACAACAATATAATCACATAATATACATCCATACATGCAGATTATTGAAGATAAAACGTCCAAACAAGTCCCAAAATATAGACTAAAATGCATGCTATCAAACGGGATATGATTTAATAATAAAAAGATAATAAACTGGAATTGTTTGCTTTGAGAATGTTGTGTGTTTATGATAATTTACTTGTGTTTGTGCCTTTCCTATTGATCTAATGCCTCTAATATTAGCTAACGGTTTTATACCGATTGTTGTAGATTGCCTTGCAAGTTAGGAATGCGGCCGAGAGATCCGGAAGAGTGGGCAGCCGGGGTTCCGTACATTTTAGGAGGGGTTTGGTTGAAGTCGTGTTTGGGTATTAGTTCTTGTATATTGTTATGTATTTGATGTTCGACTCTTTAGAGTTGAGAACTCGGCTGAAGTTTGTCTTTTGTTTGTTGGTTTCGGGTTTCATTGCATTGCATTAAAATGTATTTCATTTTGGCCTTTATTTGTGTCTTGTTGTAAGATCCGGTGAAATTGTTGTCAAGCTAAGGGTCGGGACCCATTTTGAGGTCCCAACCATAGCATCCCGAGTTCCGTGGATTCGGGGTGTTACAAAAGTGGTATCAGAGCCCTAGGTTGACAATAATGGCACTCGTAATCTTCTAAAGGCCGAATAGGGGAAAATAGAACCCTCAAGGGTTCTAAGTTTAAATTGATTTTTCGTTTTCAAATCACATGCATGAGTCGGGGTAGAATGTACGGACCACCACTCCTTCCGCGGATCTCGGCAGCTTAGTTTATTGGATTTTGATATATATATATATATATGGTATGCTAGTATTATATTAGTAGTAGTGGACCTTATAGTTAAGATGATAGGAAGCTATCATCGCCCTTGGGCAAACGCCTTTTTGGGATTAGGATAGTATATATACGGTTATGAGTATTCTCAAGTACCGAGTTGAGCATCACGTTTTGGCGAACACCCTTGCAATTCATCGGACTCCTTTTGGGACGTCAAGGAAACCATTTGAAGGATAAAGAGGACATTAGCGGCAAGGACGAACAAATAGAAGGGAACTTTGAGTCAACTTAAGAAAATTTGAGATAGAAGAATACAAGTAAAGAGAGAAACGTTAAGGTGTATAAGTGGTTATAAAGAAACTGTGATTGTACGACGATGAGACCAATTGAGGAACGAACTTAAGTTCTTCGAGAAGAAACGTGGACAACTAAAGATGTAAATCGAGGAGGAGATGAGTACGTTCTAGCAAGATTAAGGTGGTGTTCCATTAAGATGCAAAGCTTTCCTTAAACGTTCCTAAGCATTGGAGTTAAGATGAGAGAAGTGAATGAAACATGTGGGAAGAGTTTAAAATACCGTAAGTTAAACTTGCGAGGTACCAAGAAGTGAAGAGTCAAAAATACGAGAGTTACGAGGAGGACTACATGGTGAAAATTCATATAGTAGAATTACCTGGTGGAGTCAATCATTTTCCGTCATTGTGACGAGACTTAGCAACACTAAGGAGGAGGAAGTGTGTGGATGATGATCTTCAGAAGATGAAAGATGAAACAAGGAGTTTGGATTGAAAGACTCAAGTTACCAACCAAGAGAAGAGAGTGGTTACTAACGATGGAGGTGTGGGGAAGATGCACTTACAAGATATTATGAAAAACGGTTAAGCCTATGAAGTTGGGTCATATGACACGAAAGAGTTGGAAAGGTATAGTTATCTTACAAAAGCGGAAGGAAGAAGGGAGCTTAATAGGAGCTAACGGAGTTGGAAGTAGAGTACAATGAGCTAGTGAAGTTTAAGACAGGATACCCCGAGAGGGTATCCTTCAAGAGTATGGTAACATGAGAAGTGTAGTATAATAATAAGTTGTTGACTTCGGGGAAGGTTAGATACAAGTCAATCGGTGACAACTAAGAACGCACAGGTTCGGGTTGTCTATTGGTGAGTGTAGAGGGAATGAGTAAACAAGACTATGGGTATATAGAGGATCGACAACAAGATCTTAAAGTATTCGCGGTGGATCAATGTCAATGGTAAGGAAGTACGTCAACGAAAGTGCATTGTCTTAAATCAAATAATGTGGATTGAGTTCAAGCAAGTAGTTGTTACAAACCTCCTAGGGGAGGTTGAAGATGACCCTTTACGACCTTCTTAGGTCATAAGAATGACATATGGGAGATCGACCCGGATTAGAAGTTTTAAAGTTTGATCATGGTAAAGGCAACTAGTAGATCAAGAGGAAGGTGATATTTTCATTGTTTGTGATGCGTAGACGGGAGTATAATAAGAGGATGCATAGTATGTTCGTTGTAATGAAATGGAGGGTATTTTTTCGCGAGCAAAAGATGAGAGAGAGGTATCAAACTCACACGGAAGAGACATGGTGGTTATGGCGTGAAAGGGAGGACCTAGATTAGGGCAACGCTTCAAGCTTGGAATCACGATATTAGTGATTGGTGGAGTAATGAGTGGATCTTTTTGTGGTTATGGTTGGGAATTTTTCCGGAAGGCATACAACTATGGTTGTGAAGCTGTTCATGGATACCAAGAGGTACATAAGGTGGCCAACGAGAGTAAGAGAAGACTGAGGTTTTGAAGTTTGATATCGATATGAGATGTATAAGGAGTACATGAAAGGTTGAGGTTAGAGCCTCTACGGTCGGTTTGACGTTACATAAGAAAACGAAGTATAAATTTCTACGCCTACTTGAAGAAAGGATGTCTATGATGAAAGCTTATGTAGAAGACGAAGAGCTCCTTCCATATGATGGGATGTCATGGAAAGCGAAGAATATAAGATCAATTGTTTTGAAGCACGGTTAAGTCATGCGGTTTGGACCCTTATGGCCGCACATAAGTGACAAACCTTAGAAGATTTTTACAATCATGTCATCGAGAAGGGAGAATGGAAGTAAGATAAAGGAATGCTTAAATAAGGCTACAAGAGTCAGAAGACTTGAGCAAGTCTCTCGAGTTCAAGAGATGAAGGATCTCGGAAAGAAGACGGTAGACATTGTAGCTAAAGATGGAACAATACACGTGTTTAAAGGACGTCACCCCAGCATATGGAGGTAGATCATTAGTATCATGACCACTTGTAAAGTGATAAGACAAGATTGTGTCGGTTATTACGATATGTGACGGGAAGAGAAAAGATGAAACCTAAGATATCACGGATTCCAAAACGTCAGAATGTGGAACTTTCCACTAAGGTCGAGCTTGATTTAACTCTGATGTCTAAGGCGCCGTGTGAAATAACACTTGTGTAGAGACATGAGTTGTGGAAGCAAGTGAAGGAGAAATTGCAAGAACTTAGTGATAGGATTTCATTAGAATTAGTGAAATGCCATAGAGAACACCAGACATTATCTTGAACTCTTGATTTGAAGTTCATATTGGAATATATCTTAAACTTTTGATTTAAAGTTGTTATGGAGAACACCAGCTTGCGATAAGTGAGACAATTATCTCCGTTTGTACATCGATTATAGTGAACTGAACAAGATAACAATGAAAAAAAAGTATCCTTTACCACGTATAGATGATCTACTCGACCGGTTGCAAGGCTTGATAGTTTTTTCTAAAATTGATTTAAGGTTTGATTGTCACCAATTGGGAATTCTAGACTGGGATATTGCAAATATGGCATTCCGGACAAATCATGGTCACCACGAGTTGTAGAGATTCCATATGGTCTTACTATGCCCCGGACAAGATATTTTGGGTCTACTCTCAAAGAAAAGAGAAGTTGTATGACAAGTTGTCTCAAAATGGCAGCCCCGAAGGATGTGAAAGAAGTTACAAGTTCTCTTGGATGTGCAGGTCATTCCCGGATTTGTGGAGAGATTCTCCTAAAGTAACACCATATGCGGCTAACCTACTCTGGAAGACAAAAAGGTTTTGAGGGGGGCGAAAATTGAAAATGAAGTGGTTGAGAGTTAAGCGGAGATTCATCAGTGTAACTGTTTTTACATTGCCTCAAGGTATGATGAGTTTGAAGTGTACAAGTGATTCTTCAAGGCAAGGTCTTGATTGAGTATCGAGGAACGAGGTAAAAGTAATAGCATACGTGTTTCGTTAGTAGAAGCGGTGTAAAGAAAAGTAAACCCTTCATTAATTAGAACTTGCAACAAGAATTGAGGTAAAATAACATCAAAGTTTGGTTTGACAAGAACCAAAGCCCAAGGTGTTGATGGAAAGAGTCAATCTTTGTAAGAGACGATCAAAGAGAAACATAATGGAATTTTTGCATTGAGAAAGACGCGAGAAGGAAGTTGAGTTCCGATATATCGGACCTTTTTGAGATCTTACCGCAAGTTGGAGAAGTGACTTACAAGTTGGTGTTTCCACCTAGAGTAGAGGATGTTCACCTGGTGTTTTCCATGTGTCAATTGAGAAAGTACATAAATGACTCAAGACATGTTGTCGGTCATGAGGATCTAGTGGCAGACGAGGAACCAATGAGTCTAACGGAAGACGAAGGCTAGTATTTTTGGTTGAGTTTTACGTTGAGCTTGTACCATCGTTAGAATCGACGGCTTTGACCTAGTTTTTCCCTTGACTGAGTTATTTGCACGTGTGATATTATGTGTAGTTTGTGCCCTGTGCGGGAATGTGTTATATGACCGGATATATCTTGCGGTGGTAGTATGAGTAGAATGTGTGTATAGATTATAAGGTTTAAGCCTTCTTAGTTTGAGAGTTCATACCACGGCCTTAGGGACCGAGAAGTTCGACGCACAACAAGTTTCGGAACGAAGCTTGTTTTTAGGGGGATCTAATGTAACGCTCCAATTTTTAGGCGCGCTTTTGATATTTATTTCTCCTACTTGTATCGATATTTTACTAGGTCAAGTATTTTGTTTTAAAATATTTTAAGTTGTAAAATGTATTTCCCAAGTATATTTATATTTTGGATAGGCATAAATATATCCCATTTGATATTTTCGGAAGAGTTGAAAAAGTTTCCGATTCGAAAATTCTGTTACAGATGTTTCATCGAGTTTAGTTTATCTTATTTAATATAGTTTAACTTTATTTTTTCTTTCTCTCCCTATTCTGACCCGTTGGTCACTTGGTCTCGGATGCCTTGTCCCGTAGTTGTTTGTATAGTCACACAGTCTAGCTACCTTGCAGAACCTACCCTACCCGACCTCTCCTTTCTCCTACCTCCCTCACTCCTATTGTTGTCCAGTCTCACACACTACCTCCTCAACCTTGCATCCCTCCACGCCAGCCTCCCCTCACCAACCTGAATTCTTCGCTAATATAAACGTGATTATGAAACTTTTTCCGAATATAGCTTCGGATGAAAGTTAATTCCGAGAATGCACGAAGGTGTCAGGTTCGGAGTTAAAACGCGGTGGCTCACCGTGTTTCTTCTGTAATGAAACGCGGTAAATAGCCACCACATTAAAATAAGTCGGAAAATTTAAAAAAAAAAAAAGAATAAAGGAAAGAAACGTGGTGAGTCACTGCGTTTCTTTCATTAAAAAAAATACAAGAAACGCGGTGAATCACCGCGTTTTTTTTATTTATTTTTTTAAAAAAAATATTGCCTCAAGTATTTCCTCTTTATTTCCTTCGCCTTCCAATTTTTTAAATATAATAATTATAATATTTCATTTTTATAGATGTTTATATTTAGTTTAATATTACTAATATTTGTGTTCGTGTATAAAATAAAATTTTCTATAATTGTGTACAAATTTTTTTCTTACCAAAGTATTGTAAGATATTTATGAAAATAAAATATTTTTCATAATATAAGCTAAATTTTATTATTAGTTAATAGAATGAAAGTTCATATCGACATTTTTAACTAAAATGAAAAAAAAATTGCAAGGGTATTACACTAGTTTTTCATTTGTTTCCGAAACTTTTTTTTTTCTGTTTTACTACTTATTGTTATTTAAATAAAAATAATTGTTCTCTTCACTGATATTTTTTAATAGTGAAACAATAAATGAAAATAAAAAACATAATTATTAAAACAAGTACAATCAACAAATGCATCATTCATTAGTTTATCAAAAATATAAATAAATGCATCATTCATTAGTTTATCAAAAAAAAAAACAAATGCATCATTCATCTTCATCTTCATCATCTTCATCACTTTCATTGATAACTGACATGTTTTCGCCTTGATAATCTGTAGACGGACCAATGTGCCTGATAGGGTCTGTATATGAAGACCGACGAGGAAGAGGGGGAGATACGAAAGGTTGTGGGATCGTCCCAAACTGCAACATGCTCTCAGATGGATATGAATATGGCATGCTCTCCATAAGGCTAACAAATCCTGAGCCGGTGAAGTATCCCGACGGCCCTGGCATAGCACCCGAAGCACCTCCATAGGATGTAAAATCTGGTTGGGTCTGGGGCTGAGCATGGGGAGGTGTAGCTGGTGGATAATGTGTCGCCTGTGGAGGTGTCCCCTGTGACGTACCAGCGCTATGTGAACTCGGATGCTGGTAGTAAGACGGATGAAAGGGTAGGTGACTAAGTATATATGCGCCTTGTGAACTCACTTAGTCATAGTACCCTGAAACTCCACTCATCATGTCCCCATATTGCTGTTGTGAGTGCAACTGTGAAGCTTGGTCAACCGTTTCTCTTCCTCTGCTTGTTACGTCAGAAATATATTGACCCTGGAAAAAAAATCATTATACCAAGAACTAATTGATTAACTATATGTTTATTAGTAAAATACTCATGCTGGCATAAAGATCAGGAGCGAGAGGCTGATCATGGGCAAGTGATGTCTGTCCTGAAGGGCTGATCAAAATACGTGTCCTACTCGTGTACCAAGTCATATAGTCATGTAAGAAGTTTGGCACACTTTCAGGTGGGTAAGAATGTGTTATAGTCTTTGCGCGCCTCTCCCACTCAGCAATGTAGGTGCTATGAAAAATTGCCCAGTCAGTATGATGTTGGCCCCTTCTATCAACGGCGTGCAACTCCTTGCTGTAAGCACATGAGATAGGTGGGATTTGCACTTGCCCAAACTGTCTCAAAACACGCTCAGGTCGATGATGCTCCACTATATCAAAGCATGTCATGGGTATCTCACTCCTCCAAATATGTCGACCCTCGCAACAAATAGGAGCAAGGGCATCCAAAATGTCGTCTGTATATGGCTCCCATACAAACTACAAAAACATTTTGGTGAGAAAAACATGTATAATTTACAAGATTATGTCGTTGAAGAATATTAGATCTAACCTCATCAGACCTCTGACTATCTAGGACATCCCGATAATACGCCAGATTTTTAGGGGCGTGCTCATATGAGAATACGTGACCTACCCATCTATAATATTTTAAAAAAAAAAAAAAAAAAAAAGAATTTTATCATTGATATAAACGTATTAATACATCCGAAAAATTATCAATTTATATACCTCCACTACTACAAAAAGGACTTTATAATCCGGTTAGTTGAGGGTTTATAATCCGGACCTGCACCGGATTAAAGGTTAGGAGTGTATTTGCCCACAAGTTTTATAATCCGGGCGTGTTTTTGCCAAGCACCGGTGTATTTGCTAGGTTCATTTTGCCCCTTTTCTGGATTGTTTGTTTGTCCGGATTATTTGACATTTTATAATCCGGATATTTGACTACATATAATCCGGATGTAGAACATCCGGATTATATAAGTGATCAAATATCCGGATTATATGAAACGTATATAATCCGGAGGAACATCCGGATTATATAGTTTAGTGGTTGCGCCATTGGGTGATGTTAATATACACCGGATACTTACAACCGGATTGTTATAATTTTGACTTTATACACCGCCAACATATATATCCGGATTATTTTCTCTCTATTTTTTTTATACTAGTCGGGACGCGCGTGCTTCGCATGCGCACCGTAGATGAAATCGAAAAGTGAACTCGTAAATGAAATCGGGAATCGTTCATTATGTAACAATTCGGTACAAATTCCGTTCAGTTAATTCTGTAATAATTCGGTACAAATACATATGTTTCCTAACCCGCTCTGTTTAGAAAGAACTTTTGAAGAGCATTTGGTTTCGGAATTTCCCCCCCTCAGCTTCCAACAACAACATCATCACCTGCATATAACCCATAGACAGGGAAAACGACAAGGATTATATAAATCAAGAGAGTCAACATAAACAGGGAAATGTAAAGCGCATTTTAAAAAAAAAGAATTAACATGGACTACATGAAGAGAAACATGATAAAAGAAACAGATAATGGCAGGCTTTGAAATTCTCTTTAAGGTACAAATACAGTTTACCCTGGTGAAACCATTTTGTCTGTTTAAATCAAACAAACTCATCTACTGCATCTATTTTGCCCAAGATATTTTATCTGTTTTGTGAAAGCAATTTCATATAATTTTCCTTTATTAAATAGTCTTCTATATTTGTTCACCAACCCCTTCCATTTTTAGTTGATAAAATCAATCAGATTGATGCACTTTGATTTTGTTGCTTCTCCAATTGGAAATGGGAGACAAAATATAGTTGTTAAGTCCCTCCACCTTGTTCTTCCTAATTACAAAATCAATTGTAATATCCGACTCTAAGCCACTATATTCACATAACCAAATAAAAACAGCAAAAAAAGAAAGAAAAAGATAACCAAACAGAAGAAAAAAATCAGCAAACCTGGAAGCCAAGAAAACAGAGAAAACCTTCTTCTTCTAGGTCTTTGTTATATATATTCGACTTTTTTGGCCCATTCAAGTACACATGTCCCACAAACTAACTTGCTCAAATTCCTTCAACTTGGAACCAAATTATCTCCTCCTAGCCTAAACAAACCCAGAAAGAGTTGTATAAAACCCAGAAATTGAAGACCCTAAATCAACAATCTTGGAAAGAAATCATCAAAAAAAAACTAAGAAAATTTATATACCCATAAAGCAAAATTCTCAAGATCATCAAAAATACAAAAATAGGTGGAAAAGGAGCAAGTAAAATCAAAAAAAATTAAATGAAGAATCCCTCAATGTAAACTATGTTACACAAGCAATTGAATAGTGGAGATATCAGCATTTGGAAAGGACAAGTATCGAAAGGCTAAAAATGATATTGAAAAGTTTTTTTTATTGAGATATGAATGCAAAGTGAACAATCCATTACATCCTAAACAGTGAGCACCACATAATTTGAAAATCAAATATTGAAATCTATAAAGAAAGTTTAAAGCTCACGCACTTGAATTAGCAATTTGTGTTTGATGAATTCATCAGAACATAATGTCGTATGCAATTCAAAGTATATACTCCGTACCAGCTTGAGGCAATTGGGTTGCGCTCCTCAGTCCACTGTACTGCACTAACACTGTCGTTCCGTCCCAAATCACACAATTTTGTCACCTGAAAAGTAGAAAAAACAATTACAAATTAATAAGAAAACTCATCAACTCTGGTGCATCCAAAACCTGAACGTGACCAGTCAACTAAGTTCAAGTCACACAATTTTGTTACCTGAACGTGACCAGTCAACTAAGTTCAAGTAGAAGTCAACCTGCAAGGCCGGTGCATCCAAAACCTGCACATTCCTGTTCACTATATCAAATTTGATAATAAAAAAAATCAATGAATTGCAATAGCTTGAAGGATATTCCTTCAAAATAGTCATTCTAGTTCTAATTTATACAACGGGCAGACTAAACGATGCTAAAACCCTAACACATTGTCTACTCCTACACAACTAAAATCAGCTTGTCAATTAGCTACAAACAAGCGAAGAATGGGTGTAATACAGAAAACATGAATCATAGTATCTAACCTCATATGCGAATCATAATATATAAGCTCATACGGTAAGGTTAACTCACCATCCCAGCCAGAAAATAGGAACCAAACTCAAAATCGAAATGCATCAGCTTCTCTGAATTCATCAGATGATAGCTATGTGTACAAGGTACAACTTATATAGTTTTTTCAGTGTTTGTGCCTTTTTCAATTGCTAGCTTTAGGTGCATTTTAAAAATATAGGGGATAAATTGGAAGAACGAAACTTATTGAAACCGATTTAAGGATAAAATTATTCAAATAAAGTTTTAAATATGAATTTTTATAGGGTTAGATATGTAATATGTTATTTGATAAGTAAAGACTGTAAAGATAATTTATAAGCTTTTTCAAAGAACTTATGAAATAAAAAAATAACCTTTCATAAACTTTGAAAAACTTCATTAGCGTTTTGTAACTTAAGTTTTTTTTTTCATGTTAACATAAACTTTACTAATCTCCCACAATATTGTAAAATTGGTCTCTGAAATCAGCCCATAGTCGTAAGTTATCTAAACTGAGAAACTACAGACTACATAAATTTCTTCTAACAATCTAAAACAGCAATCTTAATTAGAAACCAATTACTAACCTGGGATTATTGTTGTTAACCCAGAACTTATAGGTTTAACAGTCTTCATTTAAGTCATTGTTGTATGCAACTACAAACCTTGGAATCATTAGTGTTTGGATGATCAAAGATAGATGGTTTGGTATCTGCTTCGCCTTGACCTTTCTCCAACCCTTTTCTGTAAAGATCAGTGTAGCCATTAGCTATTGAAGGATCGCTCCATCTTGCTCTCTGAAAAATTCACTACGATTCTATAAGTTAGTAGGTAAATCAACCATAATCTAACTTGTGTTAAGATTAAGAATCGAGTACATGAATCTCCCAAGTGGAGATGATGGATTAGCACCTAACATTGCAGTGATCGGTTCATTTTCATCTCTTTCAGGAGAGGCTGCTGGACCAGCATGACCATCTCGTTGGGCAAAAAATACCAAAAATTGAGGACAACTTTGAGATGATGTTCGATTCCTGTGGCCTTCCCTTCTAGAAAAATGCCGTGCCCTCCCCATAGCAACAGCAGCAGCCAAGTGCTGATTTATGCGCTCTTCTAGCTCAGCATCATTGACACCAAATGGCAACTGTACATACATGTACATATATATAGAGAGACGTTAAACCATGAAACGTTAAGTTTATCTACGTTAAAAGGACCAGAAATATCTCCTATAAATGGAAGAAGTACACACGTGTTGTATCTCGAAATCACCCAAAGTTGGATGATGAAAAGCAGCTGCACTTCTTGGCGGGTTAAGCCTGATGTTTCTTTCCTGTACCACTACATCTAGTAATTCCTGTCTGTAAAATGCAAGCCAAAAAACTATAAGTCATACCACGAAAGGACAAATGTAAAGAGCTCTCGAACCTAACAAACAGAAAAGTGACAAAAGAGTAGGCTAATATTTAATGTACATAGCATGTACAACAAACCAGTGTACCATTGATTATTGGTTGTTCTTGCTTAATCATTGCAAGAATCTTACCATTTACTACATTCAAGTGCTCATTATCAATGACATTTTCATTCTTAATTCATCTGAATCAAATGCTGTCAAAAATTTGCATTCTGATGGTTACTAGTTAGGAAACCATTGATTGTATCCTAAATCATTCAATTATGAATCAAATACTGTCAAAAAATGCTGTCAAAAATCTGCATTCTGATGGTTACTGCTGATCATATTTCATGGGACTAATTACTCAAGTATGGGCAGGTTTGTATCCCGAATGGAAGAAAAACATAGTTTGAAAAGGACATACCTTCAATAAACCGTTGTAAAAGGCAAGTAGTTGAATCCCTAGAGTTGTTCTCTGCCGGTAAACACGAAGAAATCCTATGCACGATGGCGTGATCTCAGCAAAGAAGAAATCGTCGGGATTTAGGGGAGTTCAGTTAGGGAACTGAAGAAGTCCGGCGCCGATTCACATGAAGAAATCCTATGCACGAAGACAATCACTTAGGGAACTGAAGAAGGCCGGCGCCGATTCACATGAAGAAGAAGAAATCTAGAGAGAATGAAGAAGGTATCCGAATCCAGTATTTGCCAGAAAAGATAGAAGGAATTGAAAACCGCATATTCATATAGATGAAGATATAAATCAAGAGTCGATGAGAAAAGAACTAACCTGAATCGAGTATTTGCCAGAAAAGATAGAAGGAATCAGTGAAGAAGTCCCAGAGGCTGGCGATGCGATTGAGAAGAAGGAATTGAGAAGCTAGGGCTGAGAGAGTAGAAATCGTGGTTTGGAGAGGAAGGGGAAAAAAAAGGGCTAGGCGCGCAGGGGAAAAGGCAAAGCGGGAGTAAAAAAAATTTTGATATCCAGACAACTTATTAATCCGGGCGTACTTCTATTCTCACTAGACATATAGATCAAATAATCCGGTTTTCAGGTAACCGGATTATTTGGGTTATCAAATAATCCGGGCTTTTATATTATGGTGTATTTGTACTACTTATCACATAATTTAGCTAAGTTTATATTCCGAATCATACTTAAATCCGGATTATAATTATTTACTCATCCTATTTCTTATTTTATAATCCATATATTACACGTCCGGATTATATGTTATGGAATATAAACTTAATTTTGTAGTAGTGCTCATAGCCAACGCATCTACTCTGCGAAGAAAGTGCTCACCAAGTGGAGGTGGGTGTAGATCTACTACTGGATGCCTCTGTCTCCTATGCCTTCTCGCAGCATTCCAGTGATCTGCTTTAGTACCCTGAGTCGGGTAAAACGATCATTGGGGTCTTCCTATGGGGCTCCTCTCCCACGACCATAACTACAATTGCTTAATGAATATTAGAATGTGAAATAAGTTAATTTATTTACCGAAAGATGTTCAATATTTAGGTTTTACCTGCAATAAGATCAATGGTCCTGTAATCTCGTATTTTTCTTTATGGGCCGCTTTACATAGTAGTCTGTACAGAAAAGCAAACGTCGCAGAACCCCAATTGTATCGACCAGCTGCCTCTAGATCCCCCAACAATGGGAGGTACAAAAGCTGTATAGAGCCACCACTGGTATCTGCAAAGATCACTGCGCCCATGAGCAACAATATATATGCTCGAGCATGACTCTGCACTATGACCTCGTCAGCATCCTCTAGGAGACCTCGTGCAATGAACCTCCGTAGCCATGAAAACTTTAAAGATGAACCCTTAATTTCACTCGGCTCGGGGCGCTCTCCAAGAAGGAACTCAACAACACCCCCACTGGTAGTGTGCACTACCAGTCACAGCAGGTCCATCTATGGTAAGACCCAACAATACTACGACGTCCTGAAGTGTGATCGTCGCCTCACCGACAGCTAGGTGAAAAGTATGTGTCTCAGGTCTCCATCTCTCAACTAATGTTGTGATCAACTCAGCATCTAACTGAAAGGAAGATCCAAGACGATATATCCCATAAAATCCAACCAGCTTAAGATAATGAATTACCCTCTCATCTGGTGGGAGGCATGAAACAATGTTTCTAAGATGCATTCTAGCAGTCAATGGCTGCTGAGTTTGCAAATGATTAAGCATATTGTTAAGATTAAGAAATCAACACCAAATTATAAAAATTATCAATTTTAGTTTAGAGTTGTTCTTACATAAGGGACACGCGACCACACATCATCACTACGATGCTCAGCTTGACGCCTAAGCAAATTTGGTACACGTGGGCCAGGATCCATCTACATGTGGTAAAGAACTTTAAGTTTGATTGACTAAACAATATCACAACAAACAAACACAACTTCATATTTCATTGATAAAACAACTTAATATAAAAACAAACAACTTCATATTTCATTGACGGCTAAACTTAATACAACAAACAACTTCTAATCTCTACTTGATGACCCAACTTGAGAACGACAACTCCTTCTATTATGACCAAGTTGTCCACAACTTCCGCAACGACTTTTTCCTCTTTCACTTTGATCCATTTCATTTCTGATTCTCGAGTTTCTTTGTCTTCCACTTGGGCACTTAGAACTTGGATCCGGGACTATTAACGGCCCATGTACTATTGGCAATTCTGTTTGATCACCAACAAGTTGGAAGTATGGCTTGCACGTCTCAAGATATGAATGTGTGGTGAAAAATCCATCAACAAAGGACTCAAAGGACCACTTGTGATAATAACAGACAACAAGTACGTGGGGGCACGGAAACTTCAGCAACTGCCAGGTATGACAACTACATTGACGTTGTTGTAAACGAATGGTAAAGTTGCGGCGACCGCCCCGGTCTACTCTAGGGACCTGTACTTGATATATTCCTTGCTCAATGTTAAATGGACTCACTGTTGCTGTCATAGCTACCTCCTTAAAGTTTTCAATTTTTTGATCTATATGTTGAGATAAGGTTAAGCCGTCTTGTATGCGTTTAATAGCTCGACCATGCCTTGTAATAAAATAACTGTTCAAACGGGCGAACGTTGCTTGCACAATGCCAGTGACTAGAAGAGATCTTATGCCTTTCATTACCCCGTTGAAACACTTAGACATGTTTTTGGTCATGCATCCATATCGTAAACCACCGTCATGATGTAGAGACCATTTCTCGAGGCCAATTTCTTGGAGAAACTCACGACATTCACGGTTTTTTTCACCAATTTGGTCAAACCCGGCGGAAAAATGACGTCCCTCACGGACGTATGCAGTCACACCTACTAGGAATTTGAGTTGCGAATCTTTATAACGAGTTTGAACATTAGACTTAAGATGACGGATGCAAAACCTATGATATGCATTTGGTGGACTCCATCTTGGATCCGTCATTGCCCTACTTATCCCTGCGTGTCTATCAGAAATTACACACAAGCCGACTCTATCTGTCACATGTTCGCGAATGCAACTCATAAACCATGGCCAACTTTCTGTATTCTCCGCTTCCACAAGGGCAAATGCAAGAGGGAAAAGTTGTTCATTTGCATCAACATCCATAGCAATCAGCAAGACGTGCTTGTACTTTCCGTATAAGTGGGTTCCATCAATTGAGGTCACAGGACGGCAATGCTTGAAACCAGCAATAGAAGGCCCAAATGCCCAAAAGACGCGTTGAAACATCCTCACTGACCGATCACTTGTTTCTGTTGTGACCTAGTCAACCACTGTACCCGGGTTTGATTGTTGTAGGGCTTCCATATATCGCGGTAAATCAGCGTACGACTGCTTCCAATCTCCATAGATATCAGCAATTGCTTTTTGTTTGCCCCCCCAAGCTTTCTTGTAACTTGGAATCACTTTGTATTTCATGTTTATAACTTCTATAATGGTACGCGGTTTGATTGTCAAGTCTTGGCGAACAAGGTTATGAATCTCATTGCTGATGAATGTGGAAGTTGCATTACGGTTATCGAGTTCTCGCGAATGAGAGACACAAGCAGGGATATGAGGCCCGTTATGCCGGTGCACAAAGCACAAATCTAGCGCTTGATCAACCCGATGAGCAGAAACTAGCCATGTGCATCCGGTTTCGCTTTTTCTTGCACAATAGACGGTGTAATAATGTGCATCTGCTCTACCTATCTTGTAAGGGTATCCACTTCTAAGAGAATAACTTCCAACTGCATTTTCAAATCGGTTAATGAGTTGAAACATTGACCTATATAAAATCCATCAACGTCGTGCATTTGAATGGAAGCATAAGGATCCTCCCATGAATTCATCTGTGTTGATATTGGTTCGACGAAGTTGTTCCAGTTTGGGTTGATGGCTTGAGCTCTTATTATTCGATCCGCTTCTGCTACGACTTGGTCATAATCTGGTGCTGCAGGGCCATCGTCAACGTGACGATCTTCTTCAGTTTCAAGAATCTCATCATCAGTCTCAACACCATTTTGATCAACATGTATATCATCGTCATCAACTTCATTTCCATCTCCATGGCTTGAGGACGCATGTGATGTCGATGGTGCCATGGTGGGATGAGTTGTATGCATGGGAATATTTTCATATCCGGCCATCACAGTTTGCGCGTACTCATTATCCGTCAGCAATCTCGTGTACGTTTCCATATTTTGCCATAGGGGGTAGTTATTGTTGTCATCCATCTATTTTACATTACGTTAAATTACGGACAACAATGTTTCATATTCAATATTTTTCGTTAAACTAATGATTAACAATTTTTTAGTCACAAACTATTATACTAATGAAAAAATCATATATTAATACTAATCTATTTAGACATTTCTAAAATAATATATTTAGACTAATATTTTTTACCTATTCTAAAATAATATTTTATTTAATCTATATAAAATATTTCCTACTCAATATTCATAGTATATCTATAAAATTTATATAGTAATCTTAATAAAATGTTTCATATTCAATATTTTTCATTAAACTAATGATTAACAATTTTTTAGTCATAAACTATTATACTATTGACAAAATAATATATTTAGACTAATATTTTTTACCTATTCTAAAAAAATATTTTATTTAATCTAAATAAAATATTTCCTACTCAATATTCATAGTAAATCTATAAAATTTATATAGTAATCTTAATAAAATGTTTCATATTCAATATTTTTCATTAAACTAATGATTAACAATTTTTTAGTCATAAACTATTATACTAATGACAAAATAATATATTTAGACTAACATTTTTTTACCTATTCTAAAAAAATATTTTATTTAATCTAAATAAAATATTTCCTACTCAATATTCATAGTAAATCTATGAAATTTATATAGTAATCTTAATAAAATGTTTCATATTCAATATTTTTCATTAAACTAATGATTAACAATTTTTTAGTCATAAACTATTATACCAATGACAAAATAATATATTTAGACTAACATTTTTTACCTATTCTAAAAAAATATTTCCTACTCAATATTCATAGTAAATCTATAAAATTTATATAGTAATCTTAATAAAATCATATATTTTACTAATGACAAAATCATATATTAATACTAATCTATTTAAACTATTTTACTAATGATAAAATCATATATTAATACTAATCTATTTAAACTATTTTACTAATGATAAAATCATATATTAATACTAATCTATTTAGACATTTCTAAACAAATATATTTAGACTAACATTTTTGAGAAAATTGGTGTAGAAGGGCCCTTTTTGTATCCATGATACAAAATAGGCCCCTCTATTTTTCTTCCAAAAAAATAAAGCTAAAAGAAATTATAAATTATGGGTAATAAGGTAGTTATTTAAGGGCAAATTAGTAATGTAGCATAATAACTGTCTAAAAGTTAAAGATATATTAAATTAAAAAAAATGTAACAACATGATACGGTATCTTCTACACCAATTTGTTAAAGATATATTAAATCAAAAAAAAAGGCAACAGCATGATACGGTATCTTCGGTTCGTCTTCTTTCCTAAACATTTTATCCCAAAAATTAAGCGTCATTCGGAAGCTCCATTGAATCGTGAGATTCTCCATTCGCAACCTCCATCTTCAAATCGCGAACTTCGACCGTCTTCAACCTCCTGTCTGATCTATTCTTTGTGTAACAACAATCAATCCTTGTAAGTATTCCAAATTCTCTCAACAATATACCATTTTAATGGCTTGGATTTTGGTTCAAACCGAAAACAGTTGATGAACGTTTTCCCTAAAATCCATACTCAAAACCGCCATTGTTGATCTTTAACTACATGACCTTAATTTTGAAATTATCCATTTTTGTGAAATTTATGTATTCGAATCAACAGTGATGAAAGATTATGTACATAATTTTAAGCAGATACATAAAAATCAACGCCACATAAATTTAACAACTACATAATATTAGCAGATACATAAATTATGTTCGTCACCTTCGTCATTACTGACACATAAATTTAACGACTACATAATATTAGCAGATACATAATTTATGTTCGTCACCTTCATCATTACTGACACTCAACACATAAAAATCAACGCCACATAAATTTAACAACTACATAATATTAGCAGATACATAAATTATGTTCATCACCTTCGTCATTACTGACACATAAATTTAACAACTACATAATATTAGCAGATACATAAATTATGTTCGTCACCTTCATCATTACTGACACTCAGCACATAAAAATCAACGCCACATAAATTTAACAACTACATAATATTAGCAGATACATAAATTATGTTCGTCCCCTTCATCATTACCAACACTCAGCACATAAAAAATCACCGACATATAAATATACGAAATACATAATATTAACAATATACATAAATTACGCAGAGCAAATTGAAGAAACAGATCATCAAAACGAAATAAATCGGCAGTAATCGCAAAAAAAATAGAGAAAATGTTTGTGACAGTAAACGAATAACTCTGTAGAAATGGTGGTTATGGCTTCAAAAATGGGGAATTTCGTGATTTTGGGATCACATTTACAAGGAAAGTATATTTGCTATCCTAACAACATCCTTATTTGTAGGGGGACCATATTAAATAAGCATATTTATTTAAAAAAACTGTCACATCAGCATTTTTATTTCCAGCAGGGGTATCAATTTATTTGGGAATTAATCTTTATCATAAAATTACTAGGGGCCTACTTTATCTATATTTTTACAAAAGAGACTAGTTAATCTACATTAATACATAATTAGCCTACTTCCCCTTTTCTCTCAACATTTTTTACCTATTCTAAAAAATATTTTTCTTAAATCTATTTACAAATTTAATATTGATATTTTTAAAAAAAAATATAATAACATTTGTTTACCTATTCTTTTAACTTATCTATTTAGACTAATTTGTTTATACAATTTCTATTTAATACTAATCTTATCTAAGTTAAGATAAAATAATCTAACTAAACTAATAACATATCTTAACCCTAAACTAACATTTTTATACTAACAAAATCTTTCATATTATTAAATTTTTAACATTATATTTTTATATTACACAAAATTACATGACTAATTACAATGATCTAATCTAAGTATATAACTAACAAAATGAGTAAACTTAAATTAATCTAACTAAACTACTAACATATCTTAACCCTAAACTAAACTACTAACATATATTTAATACTAACAAAATATGTAAACATAAATAATTTGTCTAATTACTAACAAAACCCTAACCCTAAATATGCTAATACAAAACCAACAAATATTAAGAAGGAATCACTTACTTAAAGAAAAGGTTGCGGGGTGGTCCGTTTGCGGTGTAGGGTGGTCCGGCGGTGGTCCGGCGGTGGTCCGGCAGCCTCTATGAGGTAAGCTTTACAATTTTAATGGAGAAAATAACAAGAGAGAAAGAAGAGATGAAGTTTGATGTGAAAATAGAAGAAGAGGTGTGAAGATTTATAGAACAAAGAATCAAGTCTTCAATGTCTTCGTCGTCTTCCCTTCGTCTCGTCCTTCGTCTCGTCTTCAATTTTGCAGGATAACGTTCAACAGGCTAATAATGGTGAGTTATTGGGCTGTTGCAGGAAAGCGTTAAACACGCGGTGACTCACCGCGTTTTTACTGGTTAAAAACGCGGTGAGTCACCGCCTTTTCTGCCACGCGCAGAAAAAGGCAAGAAACGCGGTGACTCGCCGCGTTTCTTGTTTAAAAAAAACAAATAAGAGCCACCGCGTTTCTTGCATTTAATTTTTTTTTTAAATTTTCGTAAGACATGGTTATTTACCACGTTTTTTAACAATAGAAATGCGGTGTCTCACCGCGTTTTAATTCCGTACCTGACGACATCGTGCATTTTCGGAATAAACTTTGCTCCGAACCTAGATTCGGAATAAGTTTCATAATTTTGTTTATATTAGCAAAGAATTCCACTAACCTCCTCTATTGCTCCCCATCTCCTCAACCCGAAGACCCCCCCTCGTCGCTGCCGGAATCTGAGGGAAACGCCCACCTTCGGCGTACCGTGCCTCCCTTGCCAGCGGAGAACCATCCAACCACCGTCCTCACCTCGTCTCTCCCTCTCATGAGAAAAACACTAGGGGACTGTCTGCAATCGCCAGCCTTCGGACCCGCCGGAGAAGGCGCCCCTGTCGCCTCGACGCCGGGCGAAGCTTCCCACCAGGAAGAGACGTTGCGCCGCCTCGCCGCTAACGAAGCCTCCCACCGCTGGTTCTATTTCCCTTCCCCTCTCCTATTCTGTTGCCACCAGGGACCACCGCCAGGAATTCCACCGGATAGAAAAGCCCTGCCTCGCTAGTCTTCGCCTGCCGGAGCCAAGGAGCAGCCGCCAGGGCTGCATTCGTCCTCCGCCGCCTCCAGTGCTGCCGCCAACCTTCATCGGTAGGGTTTTAAACCCTTTTCGGATATTTACAATCGGATCCCCTCTCTTTTGGTATAATTACAGAATGTACCCATGATTTGTGTTTATTGCAGATTTGACCCACTCTTTTGGAATTTGTAGACTGTGCCCTACTGATTTCATATAATTACATATTTGGCCCAGATTTTATTTTCAAAATATATCCCAAATTTATGGAAGTTCATGAGTTGCCCAGAAAATGTTTTTACAAGTTTTAACCTTGGGTTTTATATACGAGTTTTATCTTATATTTATGTATATTACGTATTGTGTCCTTGTTGGTTTATTTATGGAATTTGGCCCAAATATTTAATTACGTATTAGGACCCATATTTTTGGAATGATATTATTTGTCCCGGGATGCGTTTTTGCGAGTTTTATCCTTGTTTTAAAAGCTGAACTTTCCTTATGTTTTATACCCTCGTTGGATTAATTTTGAGATTATGACTCAAGGGTTTAATTGCGGGTTTTTAGCGTTTGCTTTTGAAAATGAATTTACCTTAAAATAATATATCTTATATATTAAGATCAAATTTAGCGTAATAGCTAAATTTGTGTAGCTTTGGTTTTAGGTCCGGAAGCGCCTGATAAAGGCCTGACGAGTCTTTTTGACGTTATGTGAGTACCCTCTCCCCCGAGCTTATGATCTTACTCGATTTAGTTATGTTTAGTTAAGCATGTCCACGGGTCGGACCCGCCGAGTCGACGGGTCGGCCACCTCACTATTAAAAAAAATAATAATAATGGAAATAAACTTTAAAAAATAAGAAAATAAATAGAAGATAAAAATTGGATTTAAACTTAAAAAAGAAGAAGAAAATAAACTAATAAAAAATAGAATTTAAGTCCAATTTTTTTTATGTTTAAGTCCACTTTTTATTAGTTTATTTTCTTCTTTTTTAAGTTTAAGTCTTAAACTTTAAAAAAAAAAAGAAAGGAAGAATTGGGCTTGAACCGGAATCGCGGTTGCCTACGTATCCTCTCGGGGAGGAGGAATCAAAGCCCACGTAGTTCTCTTACCTTTGTTTATATCCCCGATTGGCCCTTACCTTAGTCGGACTCTGTAACACCCCAAATTTTACAACTCAGGGAGTTACTGGTTAGAACCGCACAGTGGGTCCCGACCTTAGTTTGACAACAACTTAACAAGATCTTACAACAAGGCACAGATAAGGAAAATTAGAAATCATAAAATAATTCTTAACAATGTATGAATGTGACCAGAACAACTAACAGCCGGAAAACGTAATATAACAAAGTACGGAAAGAACGAAAGGAAACAAGGTCCAACTGAAAATCCCACAAATGAAGAAACTGCAAAACGTCCTAAAGTACGACACCCCGGCTGACCACTACCGTCCAGATCAATCGGCATCTGTTCTAACCTGTGGCAAATCTACACAACATATCAACCGTTAGCTAACTATCCAAATATAAGTAGAATGACAACAGCACAAACACAAGCAGAAACAAAAATTAAACAAACATCATGCTGGCACTCAACCGTTTATTATCTATTATTTAAGTGATTCATCTTATTCAATTTACAGTTGTGGCACGAGAGTTATTAACAGTTCTCGCCTCCGTTCCTTATCCAACTGGGTGTAGGTCTAGCTGACCTCCGCCGGTAGCATCACTACAAACCGAGTATGGACTAGTCCCTAAAGAAACCTCCATCGCTCGCAAGCTAACTGAGCAGAATGCCACCGCCCGTTACTCTTAGGCCAAGTATAGGTCGGTAAATATATATCACAACCTATCTCTCTAAACATTTCAATCACACACCACTATCATCATTCATGCTCATATTTAGAAGTCAGCTAAGTAAGCCCAAAGGACTTACCTGGTATAAAGTTCGACTCTCTGTAAACCAAACTCGCTCTGTAAACTGTAGCAACTCAGTTGCCTGTCAAAGGGGATAAGTGCATTAGCACACTCCCACGTAATTAGAAGTCTAAGACTTCTAAGATAGAATAACGTAGTAAGACATAACTAGTTACAATACTAATTTAGGGTAAAAATGACCATTTTACCCTTGGTCCCGAAACTCCCAAAATTTCCAACATTCATGTCTAAACTCCTATGTGAGACTCTAAAAACATACTCTAACTCTTAAGGTTTAGTTTGGGTATAAACCGGCATCTTTCTTATTTTCATATTTTTCAAAGGATCGTAAAGATCTAACTTCGGTTTCAGATATTAAATTCGTAAACGCTTATAAAAATTCCGAACTCATTCTCTAGATCATCTATGATGTTCCATCTAACCTTAGGAGCAAGAATTTCTCAAAACTGTTCATCCATCATTTTTATAAAAATTATCAAAGTTGGCTACTCTATTCACAATTTCTATACTTAGCCAAAAATCCTAAGTTTACAAAAACTGCTCAACTACTCAACTTCGGAAGTTTATAACTTCTAATCCGACCGTTCATTTCTTCTCAAATTTTAATAGAGTAAACTACATACATCCATCTATCATCTATCACAATTTCAACGGTGGATCTTCATTCAAACTCTCAAACATTGGTCGACAAGGTAGTCAGTTTCTAACTTAAAAGCTGAAAGAAAATAGTTGAATTTACAGCAACCTTTTATTTCTACCATTTTGTTTATACAACTCAGCAGCTACCCACCAACTTAACCATGTCTAAGCACGGTTCTATCTTGTTCTACTCTAGGATCTCTAGTTCGAAAACTACAGCTTACAACTTATACACCGACTAATCCAATGTCCTAGGTTCTCTTAAGGTATAATCAACTCTTATATACATCAGCTTAAACAACTACTGAATAAGTTTATCCTCAGAAGCACCTCACCTCTCGGACTTCAGCAGGGAAGATACTCGTCGTTACTGCGTCGTTCGGCACCACCAGTTCAAGGGATCGAGGGCGAACGTTCCCGGATGCAGATGGAAGACGACTCTCCTGAATCGTGGCATCCGATTGAGTCGGGGTTAATGACCCGTCCAGCACAGAGAAGAAACGTATGAGCGATTAATCACAGCAGAAGGGAGAGAAGGAATCGAGGCTGGGTCTTACCGGAGGAACGAAGGAACTCAGATCACTCGGGAGTCCTAGGCGCTTGACGATGATGGACTGGTGGACGACGGTGATGACTGCATCTGTAGCAGTTTCCTCTCCGTTGTAGACTTTCGATGGAACGAATGTTGCGGCTGAAAACTGTATGGATCGATGGGCGTATTGTACTGTAGAATAGAGGCGGAGGAGGAGGTTCTGAATGTGGACAGAATGTGGGACGGGAGGCTGCGTGCAGAAGGAAACGTCCAGCGTAAATTAAGGGGCAGTTATGTGAAGAAGATCTGCATTTACATTCCAGCTCAACAACTCCAAGCGTCTCAGCAGTTGCCTTTTCCTTGGGCTGGCGCTTCTTGGGCTAAAGTTGGCGCTGGGCTGATTGGCAAGCTGTTGTTGGGCTGAAGCTGGTGCTGCGGACAAGGTAAAGCAGTGGGCTGCTGGGCTGCAGAAGCTGGGCTAGAGCTGGCGCTGGGCAAGGCAAGCAGTGGGCGGCTGGGCTGCAGAAGCTGAAGATGCGCTGGGCTGAACGTGCTGCTGGCGTTGCTGGCGCTGGGCTGTCAACAGCCTGTCTGGGCTTGTCACAGCCTTGTCTGGCCTTGTCACAGACTCGTCACAGCCTTGTCCGGCCTTGTCACAGCTTCGTCACAGCCTTGTCTGGCCTTGTCACAACTTCGTCACAGACTTGTCTGGACCTTGTCACAGCTTCGTCACAGACTTGTCCGGGCCTTGTCATATTCTAAATTAGGGCTAAACTTATTATTTTATGTGAAGGTAAGCTACCTAAAATGATAAATTTTATAAAGATCCTATCATTTTATGTGAAGGGGAAGCTACATAAAATGATAAACTTTTAAAGGATTCCATCATTTTATGTGAAGGAAATCTACATAAAATGATAAATTTTATAATAATGTGTCTAACTAAGTAGACGGATATGGATCAACTGATCGAGATCGGGTTTATTACAGAATAAACGGAATAAAAATTTCGGATATTACAGACTCTCCCGCCGATACATCCGATGGCGTTTGTTGTCGCTCGTTGTCATCTTCGTCGCCTTCCTCCGCCGAGAGGTTGTTCTTTTGTGTTCGCATTTCCGCTTTCCTCCAATCGGCTAGGAGGACTTTTGTCTCCAACGTCTCGGGCAACATGTTTGATCTCGTCGGATCGAGCACCTTTCCACTCCGGCTAAAGGTTTGCTCAACCGCTACCGTTGAGGCGAGAACGGCGAGAATTTGTGCCGCGATTCTTGAGAGGGTAGGGAACCTCATTCTCTCCGGTCGGCTCCACCATTCTAATATGTTGAAATCCTCCTCTTCTTCATCATTGGCAAACTCAAAAGAAATGGTTAGATATTCGTCGAGTTCCGAGTCGGAACTCGACGTGGTTTTTGCCCTTTTCGGGCCAAACAAATCTCTAGCAATTGATTTAAATTTAGATGAACTTGAAGATGAAGGACGAGGAGGGGGTTGAGAAGATTGATCTCGATCGGAAACACGATATTGAACCAATAATTCATCAAATAGTTTTCTAACATTAGCAATTATGGTAGAAACATGACAATCGGGATGTTGTTCTAAACCTAAAAATTCATAATAACTTTCTAAAAATTGTTTTAAACCATCCATTTTACGTCTTGGGTCTAACACAAATGCAACAAGAAAAAACATCGGGAATGGTTGTATAATAATCTAACCATTTAGTTCGCATTGTACGTATAGCTTGTGAAATATTTTCAATTAAAAGACCTTGTTGAATTGCAAATGCAATATTAATTGCTACATAACAAAATATGTTTGAAGTTGGTGTATAAACATAACTAAAAGTGTTAGTAGCATCATAAAAATATTTTAAAACCTCCATTACATCTTTTTCTAAAATCCAAGATTCACCGAAAACAAAATTACCGTCAATATGTTGTGCGGCAAAACCACTTAAAAGTTCTCGATATTCATATGATTCGTAAATCATTTTGTAAGTAGAGTTCCATCTTGTACAAACATCTTTTGGAAATTTTTTAGGATAAACGTCATTTTGTTTACAATATGCATACCATTTAGTACGTACACTTTTTTAGACCAAAGTTCATTAAGAATATTCAAATAGGTTGTACTAAATGTCCAACGTATGCTAAACCGTCTTGAACACACAAGTTTAAAATATGAGCGGCACACCTAATGTGAAAAAATTTACCTCCAATCATCGGCTTACATTAGTTGGTTAAATCTCTAATGGAAGCTGTGTTAGCGGAGACGTTGTCAAAACCGATTAAAAAAACTCGTGAAACTAATCTATATTCTTCCAAAACATTTGCAATCAAACGGGCAATAGTTTGGGCGGTGTGTTGTTCGTTGAAAACTCGTAATGCTAAAACTCTTTTGTTTAAAATCCAAAATTTATCAACAAAATGACAAGTAATACCCATATATGAATTTTTTTGAAAACCGTCGGTCCAAATATCACTACAAATAGAAACTTGAATATCACCGTTGTCCATAAAATATTTAATCAATTCTTCTTTACGAATTTTATATTTATGCATCATTTTTCTTTTAGCGGTTTGGCGAGAAATCGGTTTATATGCGGGTTGAGCATGATTTTGCATCCAATCATTAAAACCAACATTTTGTGCAAAACTAAATGCTAAAGAATCTACGGCCAACATTTCCGAAAATGCATCCATAGAAGAAGAATGATCATATGTAAATAGAGAAGGAGGTTGGTTAGAAGTAGATGCGTACCCGGTAAGTTGTGTTTGCCCTCGTGCTAATCTCATTTTCTCGGGATGCTTGTTCCGGATATGCCTCTTGTAGTTCCCGTAGTCTTCTCCCTTTTTGTGCTTGTATTGTGCCGCACAAAAATTGCATTTGGCATAGAAAACTCCGTTGGCATCGGGAGCACCTTTTGTAAACGAAAATCGGAAGACATTGAGTGTTGCTCAACGGCGGCTCCTCCGGTTCCGGCTCCTCCGTGAATTGGGTCTCGGATCCTTGGGTGTTGGGGAAAGCAGGTGATTCCGTGATATCCTCCTCATCCTCGAAGATCTCGTGATCTCCACTTAATAAGTCTCGCCTTAAATCCAAACCGGTTGGAGGACCGCTAACGGAATGCCGTCCTCGAATAAAACCTTCGCCGGATGAAGGACCGGCACCGCTAACGGAATGTCTTCCTCGGCTAGACATTTTTTTTTAATAATAGAATGTAGTAGTAAGAGTGGTAAAATGAAAAATAAGAGAATGAGAATATGAGATTAGGAGAGTAATTGAATGTAAGAGTTGGAAATTATGGAGAGATTGAGAGAGTGAATAGATGATTGAATGATGAGAATTGGTGTGAGATGATATGAATTGAGTTTGGGGTATTTATAGAATTGTTTTTAAGTTAGATTTGTTAAATTATATTGTTTTTTTTTTGAATTTGTAGCCGCTACGGGTCGACCCAGGGGAACCCGGACCCGCCGGGTCACGGGTGACCCGTGACCCATGGACGTCCTTATGTTTAGTATTAGTATCATGCTAGGTTGGATCTAGCATAACTTAGAGTTAATGCCAAGTAGTGGCTTTGAACCTTAGGTGAGGTTTGAGGACTTAATATTGTTTGATGGATTGATGTTGATTCTAAACTTTGATGGATTGATGTTATCTTGTGAGGCTTGTGAGGTTTGAGAATTGGAATATTTTTTTTCGAGTTATGAGCTAGGATATGCTTATCCTAGCATGGTGTTGTTACCGTTGAGTTTGTTTGGACTAGGCAGGTTATCCTAGTGGTGTTGTGAGTTATGATCTTGCGAGATCCGAGGGTTTAGAAGTCTTAGGACTTCTAGCTTCTATTGAGTGTGATGTGAGCATGAGGGATTTTAGGATGCGGTCCTACAATTGAGAGTCAAATGGTCTTGCATAGATCATTTGTATAGAAGTCTAAGACTTCTATTGTGAGTGGTTCGTTGTTGATATAGTTATCTTCTTGTGAGCAGGTTTTGGGCTTCCTCCCTAAGGAAGCGAGAGTGTTGTGAGTTGAGTGTGGTGACGAGGTAAGTCTCCGTACTTACTTAGCTCGTATTCTTTGTATTAACATTGATGTGTGTTTGATATTGTGTGTTTACTCTTTATTATTTATAACGACTAAACCGGTAATAGGACCACCAACCTTATATTATTTTGGCCCAAGTGTATGATAACGGGCGGTGACATCATCTGCCTAGCTCTTGAGAGAGTCTAGGAGGTTCTTGGCAACTAGCCCGTGCTGGTTAGACAATCGGATGCATCCGTACCATTCCATGCCGGTAAGTAGGGACCGAGGCGGGATCACGGTGGTCACGTGTCACAAAAACTAAGTTGAATTAGAACGGAATATGACTTAATAATAAAAAGATAATAAACCGGAATTGTGTGATTTGAGAATGTTGTGTGTTTATGATAATTTACTTGTGTTTGTGCCTTTCCCATTAATTCTAATGCCTCGAATATTAGCTAACGGTTTATACCGATTGTTGTAGATTGCCTTGCAAGTTAGGAATGCGGCCGAGAGATTCGGAAGAGTGGGCAGCCGGGGTTCCGTACATTTTAGGAGGGGTTTAGTTGAAGTCGTGTTTGGGTATTGTTTCTTGTATATTGTTATGTATTTAATGTTCGAGTCTTTGGAGTTGAGAACTCGGCTGAAGTTTGTCTTTTGTTTGTTGGTTTTGGGTTTCATTAAAATGTATTTCGTTTTGGCATTTATTTGTGTCTTGTTGTAAGATCCAATGAAATTGTTGTCAGGTTAAGGGTTGGGACCAATTGTGAGGTCTCAACCCATAGCATCCCGAGTTCCACGGATTCGGGGTGTTACACTCCCTATTAACATCATCGATAAAATCAAGAAATACAACCTTCATAATAGTGACATTCGCGATAGACTCTATTTGTCCGGAAATGATAAAGGGTCGTATTCGACTAAATCATTATTGGAATTGATTCAAAAGCAAAAGGTTGGGGTTACCATGGACAAAACCTGGATATGAAAAATGGACGTGATACCAAAAATTAAGAACTTTCTATGGAAATTAGCCATGGACGGTTTTCCTACAAAGCAAAATCTAGAGAGACAAAGAATCATTGTCGTGATGAATTGTGAATTTTGTAACCATCACACTATAAAGTTCCAAACACCTTTTTTTTCAATGTCCATTTTTGTTCACAACTGTCAATAATCAGAATATTACATCCATCCTAAAAAATTACGACCTTGATAATTGGGGCATCGCAAAGGCCCTTTTTGACCTCAAAGGAGCAATATCATCTAAGGAAATTGTAAGGCCCCAGTTTTTACCTTCATCGCGGGGACCCCAGTTTTTACCTTCACCGCGCCCGCGGTGAAGGGAACCGCCCCTACGGCAGGGTGAACCTCCCTTGCCGTTTCGCCAAAAATTGCGTTGATCTTCGTCCGTTTTATTTCTTTCCATAGATAGAAGATCCGATCTTCTATCTTATGGGCCGGCTTTCTTATGATCTTCTAACCCTAAAGACGTCATTCCTTCTATCTTTCCCACTGTTTCCTATAAATTCCCTCTTTCTCTTCCTTTTTCCGTTTCTTAAAAACGTTCTTCTTCAGCCTCGAAAGTTGCATCCTTCTTCCCTTGTGAACCTTGCTAAACGTGTAAATCTTCTTCTTTGTGATTCTCCCTCACGTTCTTGTGCTTGCTGCATCTTTTCTTCCTTCTTCTTCTTCTTCTTTTTCAAGGATCAAGATTGAGTTTTGATTCTTGTTGGCATTCCCGTCATTGATATCTTGATGTTCACAAGCTCCTGGAGTTGAGTTGCGACGTGTGTGAAGAGTGAAAGAACACGAC
Source organism: Fagopyrum homotropicum (assembly GCA_033239125.1). Taxonomy (NCBI): domain Eukaryota; kingdom Viridiplantae; phylum Streptophyta; class Magnoliopsida; order Caryophyllales; family Polygonaceae; genus Fagopyrum; species Fagopyrum homotropicum. The sequence goes on from BSWB01000008.1 coordinate 71,134,701, forward strand.
TTTGGCCTTTGTGTTATTCCTTGTTGTCGAAGGAGAAGACGCACCTTCTGTGCCAAAAACCGCCCCCGCGCCTGATCAGTGCCGTACCTCGGGATTTAACCAGTGTCGCCCCCACGCCTTATCCAGCCGCCTTTGCGGTTTTGTCTACAGTAGCCCCGCCTTTGGAGAGATGCTTTCCTTCCTTGTTTCCCTCGTTCATTCCCTTGGCATTACTTAGCTACTTTTCGTATATTGGTTTGACTGTATTGGCTTGTTTGTGTTATTGTTTATTGTTTTAACGGATAACCTGACTAGGACTGACCTTTATAACTGTAATTGGCCCAAGTGTATTATAACGGACGGTGACTGCTTGTCCTGTTCAAAATTGGGAAACTGGGAGGTGCTCTTGCGACTAGTCCAGCAGGTGACAAAATGATGCATACATTCTATTCTTGTTGGTGAAAGGGGACAGAGGCGAGATCGTAGCGATCCTCGTGTGACAACATAAGTTGAATTATTAAAGGGATTAACCTTAATGAAAGATTATAACCGGTTGAATGTGAGCATGCTATATGTTTATGTTCCCTTACGTGTGTTTGTGCCTTTACTATCCTTCTGATATCTAGAATGTTAGCTAACGGTTTATACCGATGTTGTAGATGCCTTGCAGGATATAGGTGTTGTTGAGTGATCCGGATGGTGTGGTCAGCCGGGTTTCCGTACATTATAGGACAGGATCGGGTTTATATTTTAGTTATCGTTCTTTCAGTTTGTTTTGAACTCGGTTGCGGGTCTTTTACGATTTCCCTTGCTATAACCTTTGGTTTCATTAAATTCAATTATTGAGATTGTAACCAATAAGGGGGAGTTTGGATTGAAATGTAGCAAGACAAAAGCATAAGAAACAAGTAAAGATGTGAATAAGACGATGAGAAAAGGACTACACTAGGTTGATTCTTAGCATGCAATGCTACTTTGGTTGGTTCTTTTTATAAGTACTAGTTTATATCCCGTGCCTTGCACGGGTATTTGTTAAGAAATACTTTTAAAATATATATATCTTGTCATAACTTCAATTCTTTGACCCTATTAATCCAATATAATTTAAATATAGTAAAATAACCAAAAAGTATAATCAAAATAATTATGATGAATATACATAATTACCATAACGTCCATTAAAACCATGTAAAATTAGTCTCATTTATATTAATATTTTTCATAAAATTATATTTCATCCAAAATTATTTTTATAATAATATAGTCTATTCCGCACTAAATGAATCCATAATAGACGTTATTCGATAATATCTAACTTAAAAAGATGACCTCGTACAAAGATACCGATTATTATGTTTCATATCTAAATAGCCTAAATATAATTATAGTTTATCAATTATTATTAGCCATGATTAGAAAAAACGTTTAAATCGTCATGATTGTTATCACTCGGTGCATCAATTTAGACACGGTAATTATATGACTCTAATTCATATTAATTATTCTCTAGTTGTGGCCGTGGCTAACATGTATGGTTAGACCAATGATCCAATTACCCTTGAGTCTTGACATCTTCCACCAAATCTCTATATTCTACATTTTAGAGGTAGAGATAATATTTTATTGTAAATTTGACCAAATTTTATGTACAAATTCGTCGTCATGAGTATAAAAGTTTACAAAGTTTAGAATTCTATAATATTCGTCATGAGTATAAAAGTTTAGTTTATAGATATGTTTCTAATCATTCTAGACAACTAAATTTGATAAACTTTATATGCAATTAATAAATTTCCAAATTTCTATTTATTTTAATAGATATAAAATGAAACTTTGTTACTTTTTTGTTTGTTAAGATTAAATTACCTTAGGTAAAATGATTGAAAAAGGTTAAAAGACTTTAATTTTATAAAAAGTTTGTAAAGAATATTTTGATAGGAATTTATCAACTAAAACTTAATATGATATTTTTTTTTTTGATAAAAAGCACACACAAAATCCGTATTTTAAAGTAATCGAATCTAAAATAAAAAGGCCCTATTATTATTTTTTCCTTTTTTTTGTTAAGATTAGATTTTGTTAGGGAGAATGGTTTGGAAAGACATGAATAAGTAAAATTTCTTGAGATTAAAGTATATGAAAATTGTCAGAAAAAAATTTAATATGATTTGTTAACTTTATCAACAGGAGACAAATTAATTGATCAAATAAAAATATATTTTAGTAATTATCACTATAATAAAATAGGGTAAAATAAGTTATTATAGGTGAAAGATATCTTGGGTAATAAATATGGATATAGTTATATATATTATATTTGGATTTGTAGAGATATTATAGGTAACAAAATATATTTTCGATTTTATAATCTACCAATATATATATATATATATATATATATATATATATATATATATATATATATATATATATATATATATTAAAAAATATAGAAAAAAGTATTTGGAATATGGCTACTAATTTATAGTACTCTATATCTTTAGCAAACTAAATATTAAAAATTGTTGAAATATAACAATCAAATAGTTAACCAAAAAAATCAAATCATAATAAATAAATAAATTTACCTTTAGTGTTTGATAACCAAAATTCAAATACTTTTAGCTACGAAGAGTGTTAATTTACTTTGTTTTCTAATTAACAACAAATAAAAGTGGGTTATGAGATTTTTTTTTAAGAAGATTGACCCATATTTATATTGGTTATCACTGACTTGTTAAATAAAAAACTAAATTAAAATTAAAATTAAAATTAGGATTTCGATGAGATAAGATATCGGAACATACTATAATCTTAATGAAATTTGTTACCGATATATTTTCAAGAAGATAATTTCCATAATATATATGGAAGGAAATAATAACAAAAATAATAATTGTTAAATAATAAAACAAAAAATATTTCAGATATAATTGTTGAGTTAAGTGTAAGATGTTATAGAGTGATTGCCATTTTAAAAAAAATTGGAGTCGGAATTTTATAAAAGAGAAAAAACATTAAAAAAAAATAGATTTAGAGTTACAAAATACGAATTTGCTTTAAATCTCTCTCAAAAAAAGATTTTTGGATTTGTTTTACATTATCAAAATAGATAGATTTTATTATATTGCATTTCCTTCAAATAGTGAATCAGATCTAATTTAAATATATTACAATTTATCAAGTAAAATTACAAAATAAAGATGAAAATTTTCATTAAAATGAAACCTTGGGGATGAATTGATCAAAACTATAGGCGATACCGAAGTGCGATCAGGTGGTCGATTTGCGAGGATTGTAGGAGCGAATAGAGAAAGTCGGTGTTTCCCACCAACTTCTTCACTCCCGTTCTCCCTCCCATTCTTACATAATTGAGTACTAAGCTTTTTTAAAAATAATTGACTAGAACATGTAATGACCCCATCCTTGAATTCCATACTTTTGAAAACTAAATAACAGATTTCATGGTCATAAAATCAACCTCCATTACCCTGAAAAGTTTAGGATCAAAACAGGCGAACATAAAATAATTTGGCAAATGATAAAGCAGTAGCTCAATGGACTAAAAGGAACTGGGTAGAAACTAAGAAAGAAAGAAAAAATCTAGCAACTAACCTGCATTGGGAGACATGGGGAGAAGACAAAACCTTTTGTCACAATTCATTGTTGAGAGAAGAAAGTATCTTATTTTGAGAGATGAATGATGATAGACGTATATATAGGTTGATCAAAAGAAAGATTGTTTGAGAAGATTTGTGTATCAGATCGGTACGTGAGATATGATCTAAATTAATACGTGTATAAAAAATATTCTGATATTAAAAACAATTACCGTAAAAGGCACAAAAAATTAAAATCTACGCAGAAATATATGTTTAAGAAATAATTTGAAATATATTAATCTAGCAATGGGTTGATAACAAAATCTTTTTGTTTCAAATGATAAGCTAATATCAAAAAATTTCAATATTTTTTTTATGTCACCTACGTTTAAAAAAAAAGAATTTTTGTTAAATAGATAAATAAAAATAATTATTATAAAGGTATAAATAAAAGGCAAAAAAAAATTTAAGAAACTATTTCGAAATTTATAGTTTAACAATTCACTAGTTTAGGACCCGTGCCTTGCACGGGTATTTAAAAACTATATATTAATTTTGAACACATTGATAATATTCGTCAATATACGTTAATTACAAATTGCCATATAATTATTGAATGTATAATATAAACAATATTTAAGTGGTTGACTCAAAATTATATATTCAACGTCAATAATCGCCCGAAGAGATTTGAGAAATAAAATTAATTTGATTACCTTCTTATCTTCTACCGATACGGTTTCGAAAAAGAAAAAAAAATTACCAATTTAATTTTCATAAAAAATAATAATCGTCAATTTAGATTAAAAACTCTTCCATAATCAAAAATAGAATATATGTAATATCCGGAATTTTTATCCCGTTTATTCTGTAATAAACCCGATCTCGATCAGTTGATCCATATCCGTCTACTTAGTTAGACACATTATTATAAAATTTATCATTTTATGTAGATTTCCTTCACATAAAATGATGGAATCCTTTAAAAGTTTATCATTTTATGTAGCTTCCCCTTCACATAAAATGATAGGATCTTTATAAAATTTATCATTTTAGGTAGCTTACCTTCACATAAAATAATAAGTTTAGCCCTAATTTTAGAATATGACAAGGTCCGGACAAGTCTATGACGAAGCTGTGACAAGGCCAGACAAGTCTGTGACGAAGCTGTGACAAGGCCAGACAAGGCTGTGACGAGTCTGTGACAAGGCCAGACAAGGCTGTGACGAGTCTGTGACAAGCCTAGACAAGCTGTTGACAGCCCAGCGCCAGCAGCAACATTCAGCCCAGCGTTGCCAGCCCAGAAACTTGCCAGCAGCAGCTTCTCCAGCCCTATGCGCAACCCAGCTCTTCAGCAGCTCCAGCCCGCTTCCTTGTCCGCTCCAGCCCAGCAGCAGCAGCGTTGCTTTCCAGCCCAGCAGCAGCGCCAACTCCAGCCCGTTACTCCAGCCATTCGGATGTGAAGAGAGAAGCCCAACAAGCTGTAGGAAATAAACCGTTCAGCACTTATACATAATTAATTAGAGAGCAGATCTTTTACCTTAAACGCTTCCTAAAATCAAGGGATACAGCTGCTCACCTTCCTTCTCCTCAGCCGTCCAGATTCATCAGCAACCATCGCCTTCTGTTTCGTTCCTGCTTGTGAACGTTGGCTTCCACAATCGTACAACCGGTAGAGCAACAACCTCCTCTAGAATCGGACTGAATTCGGGCAGCTTCTGTATATTTCGGTAAGATCAATATACCATTCATCTTCACCTCTTTGATTAGTCGTTCATGAGTACTCACATCTCCGTACCTGCGATGACAACTCCATCTCGACCACTCCGTGACAGTAGCGAGGCTGGAAGGAGTTGGCCAATCAGTGTAGTAGTAGAGCCAAGCCGAACCTGCTTCTCCTCCTGAACCGTCACGCCAAGGGAGCCAGAAGGGCATCCGGAACTGTGTTGAAGACGCCTCAGCCAGTAGAGGTTGAAGAGGTGAGTCATCGCTTATGCAGTCCAAATTCTTGCCTCTAGAAGTTAGTGTATAATCTTATGTATGTATACTATTTCCGTAATGCTAGAATGATGAACTGCTGTAGTCGGACTTGAACATGGGTTAGGTTGACCTTGTGTAGCTGCTGAGTATATAGACATAAGGATAGGAACAAAGGACTGCTGTAATTATGAACAATAGAAATAAGGGGGCTGCTGTAAATTCATTTATTCCTTCAGCTTTGGACTCATAAACAGCCTATCTTGTCGATCAATTATTAAACGTTTGGATAAAGATCCACCGTTGAATTTTGGATATGTTGTAGATGGATATATGTAGTTTAGCATATTAAAATTTGGGAAGGAATGAACGGTCGGATTGAAAGTTATGAGCTCCCAAAGTTAGGTAGTTGAGCAGTTTTGGTAAACTTAAGGTTTTTGGCTAAGTATAGGAAATTAGAGTGAAAGAACCGACTTTGTGAATTTTTATAAGAACTTTGGCTGAACAGTTTGGAGAAATTCTTTCTCCTAAGGTTAGATAGAACCTCATAGATGATCTAGAGATTTAATTCGGAATTATTTTAAACTTTTAAGAATTTTATATTTGGAACCGAAGTTAGACTTTACAATTCTTCCGGAAAATAGAAACATAGGAAAAATGTCAGTTTGAAACCAAATAAAATTTTAGGAGTTAGAATATATTTTTAGAGCTTCAAATAGGAGTTTAGACATGAATTTTAAGGTTTTCGAGAAAATCGGAACCAAGGGTAAAATGGTCATTTTACCCTAAAACTAATATTGTAACTAGTACGTCTTAATACCTTATTTGATCTTAGAAGTTTTAGACTTCTATCTACGTGAGAGTGTGCTAATACACTTATCGCCTTTGACAGGCAACTGAGTGGTTACAGTTTACAGAGCGAGTGGTTTATAAAGAGTCGAGCGTTATAACAGGTAAGTCCTTTGGGCTTACTTAGCTGACTTCTAAATATGAGTATAAATGATGATGGTGGTGTGTGATTGAAATGTTAGAGAGATAGGTTGTGATATATAATTACCGACCTATATTTTGGCCTAAGAGTAACGGGCGGTGGCATGCTGCTCAGTAGCTCGCGGGGCGCTGGGAGTTTCTTTCGGGACTAGTCCATACATGGTTTGTAGTGATGCTACCAATGGAAGTCAGCTAGACCTACACCAGTTGGATAAGGAACGGAGGCGAGAACTAATAATAATTCTCGTGCCACAACTTAAATTGAATAATGTGAATCACTTAAACAATAGATAATAATTGGTTGAGTGCCAGCATGATGTTTGTTTATTTTTGTTTCTGCTTGCGTTTGTGCTGTTATCATTTTGCTTATATTTGGATAGTTAGCTAACTGTTGATATGTTGTTTAGACTTGACACAGGTTAGAGCAGATGCCGAGTGATCCAGATGGTAGTGGTCAGCCGGGGTGTCGTACTTTAGGACGTTTTACAGTTTCTGCATTTGTGGTTTTTACAGTTGAACATTGTTTCCTTTCGTACTTTGTTATATTCCGTTTTCCGGCTGTAGTCGATCTGGTCACATTCATGCATTATTAAGAACTATTTTATGATTTCTGATTTTCCTTATATGTGCCTTGTTGTAAGATCTCGTTAAGTTGTTGTCAAACTAAGGTCGGGACCCACTGTGCGGTCCTAACCAGTAACTCCCTAAGTTGTAAAATTTGGGGTGTTACAACATGGTATCAGAGCTCTAGGTTGGCAACAATGGCACTTGAAATCTTCTAAAAAGGTCATATAAGTAAATAAACAGAACCCGAAAGGAGTCTGAGTTTTCCAAAGAAGATTTTGGTTTTAAAATACATACAGAGTCGGGTTGGGATAGAAAGTACGGATGACCACCACTACCTCTGCGGATCTCAGTAGCTTAGTACATTTAGAAATGTTATATTGATGTAGTAGCTGCTTATAAAGATATGTACAATAGATAACTTATGTCGAAGGTTAGTAGCATAATAATATATTATGTCCTTAATAGAGATTAATGAGTTTCTCACTCCGTTGGCACATCTAAGTAGATTTTGGAGGGTGTCAACGTGAGGATTAGTATGCACATCTTATGTGCATTAGGATAGACGAATGGCAGACAACTCCTCCGATTGGTTGAGGAACGTCGAGATGGAAAAGTGAAGGCTGAAGGACAACACCAACGACCATGGCATGAAGGGGATCCCGAGTTAACTTAATAGGATCAAATGAAGATTATACATGAGAGTAGTTCCGGAAAAGCATTGGATGGTCGACAATGATGCAGATTTGGAGCGACATCACAAAGGTTCTTTCAAGTGTGGTGTAAAATGACGATACGAACCACGTAGATACCGTCAAAAACAGTCATAGTAATAAAAGTCAAAGTAAGGTTTAGAACCAATCCAAACAAGAAATATTAAATTTAAGCTTACCGACAGACCAAAATATGAAGATTGTTGTTAGAAGCAGGGCGGAATATGGCCACTATTGGCAAATTAAGTCGGCATCCTAATCAAGCGGGTCCACCTAGACACTGATAACCTAAGAGTTACGAAGAGAGATGTCGTCAAACCAACTATGAGGACTTAAAGAGCCGCACAACTGAAGCTTATGGATTAGCCAGAAAGTGGAGGGTAGATTTCATAACCATGGAGGCATAGTGACTTTCTATAAGGCAAGTGAGTTACAAGAAAGATTGTGACACAAATATCCAAATGATAGAATCTTGAAAGCGGAGTCAAAGGATCACTATAAAGGCAACATTATAATCTAGCACCAACTCAGGAACAAGAGTGTGTGAAAATGATCGTGGCATACCCAAGGGCCGTAATAACTTCCCTCTCTCAAAGGGACTTAAGTTACCAACACCAACAATTCACACCGGAACCTCGCAAGCAGCTGATGACCGAGGAAAAACGAATCGCGAAGATGTAATTACGAGCTATCATGGAAAATCTGATGAGTCCATTGACGACAGATGAATGATGCAGCTAAACTAGGAAAGAGTATAGTGGCCTTATAGTGAGAAATAGAAGTGTAGATTATGGAAGAAGCTAAAGGAGTATAAACGTAGAAACTGGAGGAGGTAGATTCCAACAAGTAAATCAAACTGCAAAGAGATAGAAGAAAGGTAAGTCTATGATATTGTAGAAGGTCAACTATAGACTAAATGGTAACAACGGAGCCTTTACATGTGAGGGTTAATTAGTAGTGACGTGTTGGCATATAAGAAGAATGACCACATGGTTACAAATGAATTTTATCGACATGTGGAGAAGTCCTTAAAGAGATCAAATACAACAATTGTAAAGTCAAATCGATACAAGTACAAGTAACACCGAATAAGTCAAGTCAGTAAATCTAATTAAAATGGTAAAGGAAGAATTGACGGTCAAAAATGACCCCTTATATCATTAATGATATAAGAGAATGGTTGCGAGCAGTTGTTCACTTACAGGCTAAGGAAGGGTACAAATCATAGTTAGTACATATGAAGTCGTATTAGAAGCACGAGAGGAGTAAGAAGAAGTAGATAATTTTGATCAGATCCTACGTCAGACCAGATAGAGGTTACTTAGCATTCCACACAAATAGAGCTACTTGAGTTGAAGAAGTAGTTAGAGGAGTCAGCAGAGAAGGGCTTCATACGCCCTAGTGTTTCTCCTTGGGGCGCACCAGTGTTATTTGTGAGGAAGAAGGATGGATCGATGAGGCTGTGTATCGACTACAGGAAGTTGAACAAGGTCACCATCAAGAATAAGTACCCACTGCCTCGCATAGATGATCTGCTGGACCAGCTGCATGGAGCGTCAGTATTCTCGAGGATAGATTTGAGATCGGGTTATCACTAGTTGAGGGTGAGAGATTAGGACATACCTAAGACGGCATTCCGGACTAGGTATGGTCACTATGAGTTTGTAGTGATGCCATTCGGGCTCACTAATGCGCCAGCAATATTTATGGAGTTGATGAATGGGATTTTCATCGACTTCCTAGACCAGTTTGTAGTGATCTTCATTGACGACATTCTAGTTTACTCTAGAAGTCGAGAGGAGCATGCCGGACACTTGAGGACAGTGTTGCAGATTCTACAGGATAGTCAGCTCTATGCTAAACTATCCAAGTGTGAGTTCTGGATGTCAGCGGTGGCGTTCCTAGGCCATGTAGTGACTGCTGAGGGGATTAAGGTCGACTCGGCGAAGATTGAGTCAGTGTCCTCTTGGCAACCTCCGAAGAATGTTAAGGAGGTTCGCAGCTTCCTTGGATTGGCAGGTTATTACCGTCGGTTTGTGGAAGGGTTTTCTCTGATCGCCCGACCACTTACTTCTCTCCTAAGGAAGACTACTCGGTTCGTCTGGTTTGAGCCGTGTTAGCAGAGTTTTGAGGAGCTGAAGAGGAGATTGACGTCTGCTCCGATCTTAGCACAGCCTGAGGGTACAGAGGACTTGTAGTGTACAGTGACGCATCCAAGCTGGGCTTGGGGTGTGTCTTGATGCAGAGGGGTAAGGTCATAGCGTATGCGTCTCGACAGCTGAAGACGTATGAGGAGAACTACCCCACCCATGACCTGGAGTTAGCTGCGGTAGTACATACTCTTAAGATCTGGCGTCATTATCTCTATGGAGCGACCTGTCAGATCTTCACAGACCATAAGAGTCTGAAGTACATATTCACTCAGCGGGAGTTGAATAACCGCCAGCAGCGGTGGCTAGAGTTGATCAAGGATTTCGACCTTGAGATTCTCTACCACCCCGGAAAGGCGAATGTAGTTGCTGACGCTTTGAGTCGGAAGACGCCTCGGGAGAAGGCGATAGCTCGGTTGACAGTACAGCCACAGTTACAGAGAGACTTAGCTTGGTTGGAGGTAGAGATCCAGTTCCCCAATACAGTTCATCAGTTAGCCACCTTAGAGTTACTTCCTGACCTGTTGGGTGAGATCCGACAGAAGCAGGAGACCTGTCCGACGCTGACCCGGATCCGAGACCGGATGTCACGAGATGAGGCACCTCAGTTCACTATCGGTGCCGATGGAGTGATGAGACGGCAGGACCGTATCTGTGTGCCATCAGACAGTGAGCTGAGACAGAGGATACTAGGTGAGGCTCATGCCACCCCTTACTCCGTACATCCAGGAGCGAGTAAGATGTATAAGGACGTAAGACGTTCCTTCTGGTGGGGTGGTTTGAAGCCTGATGTGGCTCGATATGTAGCCCAGTGTGCGACCTGTCAGCAGGTCAAGAATGAGCATCGTAGATCCGGAGGAGAGCTACACCCACTTCCAGTACCACGTTGGAAGTGGAAAGACATTTCTATGGATTTCGTTACCGGATTGAGGCTCAGCAGAGGTTTTGATGCCATTTGGGTAGTGGTAGACCGCCTGACGAAGACCGCACGTTTCATTCCGATTAAGGAAACGTGGCCGGTAAACCGTCTAGCAGAGGAGTTCACCAGACACATTGTGAGACTCCACGGAGTACCGAGGACTATTGTCTCCGACAGGGATGGACGTTTTACCTCGAGGTTTTGGCAGCAGGTACATACTGCTCTGGGTACGAGTCTTCACTTTACCACTGCCTACCACCCACAGACAGACGGTCAGTCAGAGAGGACCATCCAGACCCTAGAGGACATGTTGCGGGCATGTGTGCTAGATTGGGGACAGGTATGGCCAGATCACCTCCCATTAGTAGAGTTTTTATATAATAACAGTTGGCACGCTTCTATTGGGATGGCACCTTATGAGGCTTTGTACGGACGGAGATGTCGTACACCGTTGTGTTGGGATGAGCCTAGCAAGGCTGATGGAGTAGTACCAGACCAGATACAGGATGACATCACCCGGACTGCCTTAGTCCGGGAGAGGATGTTAGCGGCTCAGAGTCGTCAGAAGTCCTACGCCGACAAAAGGCGTCGACCTTTGGAGTTTAGAGTAGGTGCACAGGTGTGGTTGAGAGTGTCACCTACGAGAGGAGTTAGACGTTTCGGCATTAAGGGGAAGCTGAGTCCCCGATATGTCGGTCCATTTGAGATCTTAGAGAGAGTCGGAGAGGTTGCCTACCGACTAGCACTGCCACCGAGATTAGAGGGAGTACACCAGTTTTTCATGTATCTCAGCTGCGAGAGTACATACCGGATCCTAGACACGTCATCAGTCATGAGGATCTGATAGTCGAGCCAGACCACACTTTTGTGGAGTACCCAGTAGCCGTCCTAGAACGTAGCATTAGGCGCCTGCGTTCTAAAGAGACACCGATGCTGAGGATTCAGTGGTCTAGACGAGGAGCTGATGAGGCTACCTGGGAGACGGAGGAAAGTATTAGACGTAACTACCCTGAGTTCTTTGCGGAGTTAGCCGCTACCTCAGTACCGACGGGTTAGTACTGAGATGATACTTTATATGATTTCTGTGATTATATGTTTAAATGATTGTTTATGTTTATGTGCTTAATGGCGTGAGTAGTTGCATGCTAGAATATAACTCTTGAGGGGAAATGTTTAGGTAGATACCTTACTCTAAGTTTCGGGACGAAACTTGTTTTAAGGGGGTACTGATGTAATATCCGGAATTTTTATTCCGTTTATTCTGTAATAAACCCGATCTCGATCAGTTGATCCATATCCGTCTACTTAGTTAGACACATTATTATAAAATTTATCATTTTATGTAGATTTCCTTCACATAAAATGATGGAATCCTTTAAAAGTTTATCATTTTATGTAGCTTCCCCTTCACATAAAATGATAGGATCTTTATAAAATTTATCATTTTAGGTAGCTTACCTTCACATAAAATAATAAGTTTAGCCCTAATTTTAGAATATGACAAGGTCCGGACAAGTCTATGACGAAGTTGTAACAAGGCCAGACAAGTCTGTGACGAAGCTGTGACAAGGCCAGACAAGGCTGTGACGAGTCTGTGACAAGGCCAGACAAGGCTGTGACGAGTCTGTGACAAGCCCAGACAAGCTGTTGACAGCCCAGCGCCAGCAGCAGCATTCAGCCCAGCGTTGCCAGCCCAGAAACTTGCCAACAGCAGCTTCTCCAGCCCTATGCGCAGCCCAGCTCTTCAGCAGCTCCAGCCCGCTTCCTTGTCCGCTCCAGCCCAGCAGCAGCAGCGTTGCTTTCCAGCCCAGCAGCAGCGCCAACTCCAGCCCGTTACTCCAGCCATTCGGATGTGAAGAGAGAAGCCCAACAAGCTGTAGGAAATAAACCGTTCAGCACTTATACATAATTAATTAGAGAGCAGATCTTTTACCTTAAACGCTTCCTAAAATCAAGGGATACAGCTGCTCACCTTCCTTCTCCTCAGCCGTCCAGATTCATCAGCAACCATCGCCTTCTGTTTCGTTCCTGCTTGTGAACGTTGGCTTCCACAATCGTACAACCGGTAGAGCAACAACCTCCTCTAGAATCGGACTGAATTCGGGCAGCTTCTGTATATTTCGGTAAGATCAATATACCATTCATCTTCACCTCTTTGATTAGTCGTTCATGAGTACTCACATCTCCGTACCTGCGATGACAACTCCATCTCGACCACTCCGTGACAGTAGCGAGGCTGGAAGGAGTTGGCCAATCAGTGTAGTAGTAGAGCCAAGCCGAACCTGCTTCTCCTCCTGAACCGTCACGCCAAGGGAGCCAGAAGGGCATCCGGAACTGTGTTGAAGACGCCTCAGCCAGTAGAGGTTGAAGAGGTGAGTCATCGCTTATGCAGTCCAAATTCTTGCCTCTAGAAGTCAGTGTATAATCTTATGTATGTATACTATTTCCGTAATGCTAGAATGATGAACTGCTGTAGTCGGACTTGAACATGGGTTAGGTTGACCTTGTGTAGCTGCTGAGTATATAGACATAAGGATAGGAACAAAGGACTGCTGTAATTATGAACAATAGAAATAAGGGGGCTGCTGTAAATTCATTTATTCCTTCAGCTTTGGACTCATAAACAACCTATCTTGTCGATCAATTATTAAACGTTTGGATAAAGATCCACCGTTGAATTTTGGATATGTTGTAGATGGATATATGTAGTTTAGCATATTAAAATTTGGGAAGGAATGAACGGTCGGACTGAAAGTTATGAGCTCCCAAAGTTAGGTAGTTGAGCAGTTTCGGTAAACTTAAGGTTTTTGGCTAAGTATAGGAAATTAGAGTGAAAGAACCGACTTTGTGAATTTTTATAAGAACTTTGGCTGAACAGTTTGGAGAAATTCTTTCTCCTAAGGTTAGATAGAACCTCATAGATGATCTAGAGATTTAATTCGGAATTATTTTAAACTGTTAAGAATTTATATTTGGAACCGAAGTTAGACTTTACAATTCTTCCGGAAAATAGAAACATAGGAAAAATGTCAGTTTGAAACCAAATAAAATTTTAGGAGTTAGAATATATTTTTAGAACTTCAAATAGGAGTTTAGACATGAATTTTAAGGTTTTCGAGAAAATCGGAACCAAGGGTAAAATGGTCATTTTACCCTAAAACTAATACTGTAACTAGTACGTCTTAATACCTTATTTGATCTTAGAAGTTTTAGACTTCTATCTACGTGAGAGTGTGCTAATACACTTATCGCCTTTGACAGGCAACTGAGTGGTTACAGTTTACAGAGCGAGTGGTTTATAAAGAGTCGAGCGTTATAACAGGTAAGTCCTTTGGGCTTACTTAGCTGACTTCTAAATATGAGTATAAATGATGATGGTGGTGTGTGATTGAAATGTTAGAGAGATAGGTTGTGATATATAATTACCGACCTATATTTTGGCCTAAGAGTAACGGGCGGTGGCATGCTGCTCAGTAGCTCGCGGGGCGCTGGGAGTTTCTTTCGGGACTAGTCCATACATGGTTTGTAGTGATGCTACCAATGGAAGTCAGCTAGACCTACACCAGTTGGATAAGGAACGGAGGCGAGAACTAATAATAATTCTCGTGCCACAACTTAAATTGAATAATGTGAATCACTTAAACAATAGATAATAATTGGTTGAGTGCCAACATGATGTTTGTTTATTTTTGTTTCTGCTTGCGTTTGTGCTGTTATCATTTTGCTTATATTTGGATAGTTAGCTAACTGTTGATATGTTGTTTAGACTTGACACAGGTTAGAGCAGATGCCGAGTGATCCAGATGGTAGTGGTCAGCCGGGGTGTCGTACTTTAGGACGTTTTACAGTTTCTGCATTTGTGGTTTTTACAGTTGAACATTGTTTCCTTTCGTACTTTGTTATATTCCGTTTTCCGGCTGTAGTCGATCTGGTCACATTCATGCATTATTAAGAACTATTTTATGATTTCTGATTTTCCTTATCTGTGCCTTGTTGTAAGATCTCGTTAAGTTGTTGTCAAACTAAGGTCGGGACCCACTGTGCGGTCCTAACCAGTAACTCCCTAAGTTGTAAAATTTGGGGTGTTACAATATACGTACTTTAAAGGATATATAGATATTTAACCGAGTTTGAAATTTAAAAATAAACAAATTCATCTAGCAATTGATAAAATTGAAATCGTTAGGTAAAATAGAAAGAATATTCTCGCAAAAAATTACGATCGGATTGATTTCGAAAGAGACACGGAACCTATTTCATCAGACTAAAAATTATACTTTAACTTAGCCGAAATGTATGATTTGTTTAATCTTCAAACCCTCTATTTATACAAGTTATCAAACTATTAGTCTTATTGGATAATTGATGTTGCATTGGAAATATTTAGCAACCCACAAAACATTAGATCAACGTCCCACAAAAACATTAGGTCAACGACCCACAAAACAATAGGTCAACGACCCACAAAGCAGATATTAATCCGTTATGAATAAAAATTATTAGACTTCAAAACTTGGCCAAAAGGTCAAGAAATGTACGATTTGTTTAATCTTCAAACCCTTTATTTATACAAGTTATCAAACTATTAGTCTTACTTGATAATCGAAGTGAGATCGAAAATATATAGCAACCCACAAAACATTAGGTCAATGACCCACAAAGTAGTAGGTCAACAACCCACAAAATATATATTAATCCGTTATAAATAAAATTATATTTTAACTTAGCCAAATAGACGAAAAGTATGATTTGTTTAATCTTCAAACCTTCTATTTGTACAAGTTATCAAACTATCGGCTTTACTTGATAATCGATGTGGGATTCAAAATATTTAGCAACTCACAAACCATTATGTATAACGACCCAAAAAGCAGTAGACCAACGACCCAAAAAGCAGTAGACCAACGACCCACAAAGCATATATTAATCCGTTATGAATGAAAATTATACTTTAACTTAGCCAAAAAATCAAGAAATGTATGATTTGTTTAATGTTCAAACGCTTTATTTATACAAGTTATCAAACTATCAGCCTTAGTTGATAATGGACGTGAGATTGAAAATACTTAGCAACTCACAAAACATTAGGTCAACGACCAACAAAACAATAGGCCGACGACCCAATAGGCCGACGACCCATAAAACAGATATTAATTCATTACGAATAAAAATTATACTTCAACTTAGCTAAAAGGCCAAGAAACGTATGATTTGTTTAATCTTCAAATCGTCTATTTATACAAGTTATCAAACTTTAATTTTTACTTGATAATCGATGTGAGATTGGAAATATTTAACAACCCATAAAATACTAAGTCAACGACCAACAAAGCAGTATACCAACGATCCACAAAACATATATTAATTTATTATGAAAAAAAATTATACTTCAAAACTTCGTTAAAAGAAGGCCAAGAAAAATACAGATGAAAATTTTTTGTTATAGAACAAACAACTCTTTTTTTCAAAATCATTTTCTTAAAAACAAAACGGATTTGTGGATTTGAAAATAACCTTGATTCAATTAATTTAGTATAATTACAAAAATAATTTACGTAAAAATAAATTTCAGTGCCGTAAAAACTGCACCAGATACAACAACTTATTTTTTCAAAATTTGTGGCCAACTTGTTTTTTTTCGAAATCATTTTCCTTAATTTGTATGGTTAACACCAAAAAAATGATTTTTGTAAAAAGATATATACTTCAAGTAAATATTTAAAATTTAAAATTAATTTAAAATAGTTATTTCTATGCAACTACTATTATCAATGCAAAAAATTTCTTAAACTTTAAGTGAATGTCTAAATTTCAAAAAAGATACAATTACTTAATGATAAATATTTTTGATATTTTTACAATATAAAGTAGCCATATTTTTTAAACTTAATTTAAAATAGTTATTTCTATGCAACTACTATTATCAATGCAAAAATGAAAATTTATGAACTTTAAGTGAATGTCTAAGTATAAAAAAAATACAATTATTTAATGATAAATACTTTTGATATTTTTAAAATATAAAATAGCCATATTTTTTTTATTTGACTAATAAAAGGATCACAAGGAACAACCATTTAACTTAACTACATATATACATGGTGATTATATCTCTATAAAATAATATATAATATGTTTACTTAAAGAGCTTTATCGATTATTTATTTTTTTTTAAAAATAAGTAATTGGTATCTTATATTTTACATGTTAAAATAATTTTATTTTTTTTTGAAGAGTTAATTAGAACACCCGGTTCGATCGGCTTTGCCGATCTACGTCCGGATCGGGTACTAAATCGTGGCCCATTGCTGGGGATATTCAAACGTATGTTAAGATTGTGAGATTATCAAATAACAAAATGGTGTTCCTTTAATATTTATCTGACTAAAGTGGATCAAATCTAAACAAATTAGATATTATAGTTTGTTATTGGTACCAAATAGTTTGTTATTGGTACCAAATATTTTGTTCAAGATATACAAATTATATTAGTCTTTATTCTTTGTTTTTTCTCTTAGATTTACTATATAGTCTATATCTGCTTTTTCTTTTCTTTTTTTTTTTACTATGAGAGTTGATCTAATACGCGTGTGAAGTTGATTCAAAGCAAGGGAAGAAGTTGATTCAAAGGGAAGATGCAGACACGATTACCTCCCACCAAAAAAGGCACGGTTACCCTCCTCATTAAGCTTAGCAAATTTGGTAAATATGATGTAGAAATGTAGGGTGCCAAAAACCTTCTAACAACAATAAAAAAAGATCAGCTCAATGCCCAGAGGAGGTGGAGATGGAAACCGCCATTGAAGAGCGGAGTCAGGGATACGAAAGCCGTCAACAATTGTAAATGAAACCGCCAATGGAGAAGGTGGTGGTGCAGCAAAATGGAAAGAAACACAACAACCAACACAAAGGTGATGGAGATGAAAACCGCCAAGAATTGCAAATATTAATAGCGATATCAAAAGGAACCTCCTCACAGTCGAAGAGTCATGCGTTGCTTGTGAGCGGAGTTAGGCTCAGGCATCTTCACTGTCAATTCCGCCTACGAGTTACTTGACGACGTCGTTTTCAAGGTCTCAGACCATCCAAACGAACTCACTTGAGAAGCCATTGAACATACTGTTGGCACCAGTTAGGTCGAAGTTGGTGAATAGGCCTGTTTTATGTCCCTTGGAGGTGTCACCGAGGAGGATAACGACCCATTCCTTTTCTGGAAGGACAGCAACACCGGATCCTGAAACATGTTAAAATGTTCTCTATTAGTGCATCACGCCTTTATCTACACTGACCAAATTTGATGAATACCGTACCGATTTCAAGAACACAAGTTTAACTCATGAGCAAGCTTATTGCAAAGCCGATTAACCCATAACCAAGACACCGAAGACATCTACAAAGAGAAAGAGGTCATACAATTATATGACGATAAAGGAAGCGGAACTATACGCGAACGTCGAAGACAATACGCATCATAATCAGAATTGACTCAAACCAAAACAACATTCTTATGCAAATTAAAATCGTCAACATTAGATACAAAAATGTTAAGAAATCGTTCAATCCTGCAACATCCAAACAAATATAACAAAAAACCTTCGTTTGAGTGAAATTAATAGAAAATTTTGAAGAGAGTACCTTATTTAACTATGCAGAATCGACTCAAACCTGATAACAATGAAACTACTTGACTAAAATTATTAGCGATGAAGTATATATAACCTGATAACAATGAGAATAAATTAGTTAGAATCAAATTAGGTTAATTGTTATACAAGCCAATGGGTTTGGCCGACTCATGGTTACCAAATCAAAATAACCAAAAATTTTAATTAAGGAAAAAATAATGTATGTACAAAATCAAAGCAAAACCAAATCAAATCTTTATAATTTTGTTTTATCGTTCTGTTCTATTTTTAAACCTCTGTTTAAAAAAAATCGTATTGTTTTGATTGTTCGATAGAGTTAGTTTTAAAAAATTTATTATTCATAATTTATTGTTAAAAAAATCGTTCTATTTTAACTAATCGATCAAGTTAGTTTTAAAAAATTTATATAGGTAATTTAGAAAAAAGGTTTATCTAGCTTTAATTAAGAGAGCTTGATTTTAAAATTTCCGCACCAAGAAGTGTCACGTCAGCAATTAAGAACTCTACTTTAGTAGTATATATTGATTAGTTTACAAAATATTTTTATTTAAATTGTTGTTATTCGAAATATGTTTTTAACACTTTCAAATAATTGTTCAATTACAATATGAAAATAATAAAAAAAAAAAAAAACTATTACAAAATCTTTATTAACTAAAATTCGAAATATTGTTTTACAAGAAATTTTGTTAAATCTCAAAATTAGTTATGAGAATCTAGAAATAAAAATAATTAAATAAATATTTTACAATTTAATAACAATGGCAATTTAGTAAATATTTTACATAAATATTTTACAATTCGGAATAATAGCCTTGAATTTGTAACAAAAAATCCTATATGGCAAAATTGTAAAAATTATTTATAGATAGAAATCTTTAATATTTATTTAGTAATTAGGATTCTATTATTTAGGAGTGGTAATTTAGTAATCTCTCATAAATTTTTTAGGAGTGGCATTTCAGTAAATATTTCACAAAAAATCCTATGTGGCATACCTAGTTGATTGACATGTGAACTTAGTGTCCTTTGTTTTAGTAAGTTATATAGATTTCATCAATATTCTCGTCTTGATCATATATATGTGTTGAGCCAACCGGCATTAACACAACTTAACAAGTTAATGTTCTGTAAACCTACAAGAACAAGTCACAAGTTAGCTTTCAAACAAAGACAAAGAGATATAAAGAGAAGAATAAAACCGTTAGACTTTTCTTTATACTTATATTCATTTTCCTTTAAGTAATCACAACCAGCTTTTACCTAAAGGTTTTCTACTAGATTAAAGACCCGAACCCGAAATCGATTAATCTTAGTTCTTTGCATGCAATTAGACACTAAGGTGATCAAGCTAAGTGGTAAGAAACATGCAATTGAAAGTTAAAACACAAGGAATATAAAACATATGACTGAATAATACTTATATTACTAAAGACTTGCAACCAAAGCAGTAATGCAGCTTCAAAATAACCCAATGTTGCAAGGAGATTAGAAATACATTACACAAAAAAAGTAAGGGAAATAGAGAGAATAATGGAAAAATGGTGGATGATTCTAGCAATCAGTCATGGACCTATTTATACTAGAATTGGCAGTAAAAGGGAGTAAATGGCCGTCCTAAACAGCCACCTTTAATGCCATAAAGGTGGTGCAAACAACCAGAGTAAAGTCTCTTGCGCTAAACCGCGGGGGCGGGCTTCAGGGCCACAGGGGCGGTTTAGGCCAAAACGCTTGGTGTTCTTCATGACCGCAGGGGCGGCCTAGCAATCCCGCATTGGCGGATCTTTAATGTTCTTCAAACGTTTGACTCTTCATCTTTCTGTCGCTTCTGATGTCGAGCTGTAGGGGCGGCCCAATGTCACCGCATGGGCGGTGACACTGGCTCTTCGGCTTCACAGCTCCGCAGGTTGGTCCGCAGGCAGAGGCGCCGCGGCGCCGGCTTCGCTTCTTCCAAGTGAGTCACCGCAAGGGCGTCCAGGGGTGGCCGTAGGGGCGGTGACATGCTTTGTTCCAGGCGCTGATGAAGGCGCTGACTGCGTTCCGGAGTGCAGTGTCGCCCGCCCCTGCGGGCGACACTGCTCCGCGGGGGCGATGTGGCTACAGAGGCTTGTCTTCGTGAATGATCTTCAACTCCCAAGTGCTTCTAAATTCTCTTTTTGCTTCTTTTAGACTTCTTCTTCTAGATTAAAAAGTTAGAAGCACAAACCGACTCTAATACAATGAAAAGACTCTAAAAACTAACCTAAATGATAGTGATTCCATCACCTATCACAAAGTCTATACCCTTATAGAGGGTCTTCAAGAGAGTGTCAAATTGCAAATAAAAAAAAATTGTTATCAAAGGCGACAACTTGTGCGTCTTTTAGGCACTCCAAGGTTTTGGAGGTGTTCGTGGAAAGTGGAGATGATAATTACCTACTCCACGGCAAACCTTCGTTTTTTTAACGAAGTCTGGATTAAGCATATTTTCATAAAAATTATCAATCATGGGACCCATTTGGGACATTTGAGCCAACACCAATTTTTTCTAGCGATTCCGAGCTTCATATTTTTATTCGTAAGAATTCTTTATTTAGAAATTGACTCTTTCTAACACTTTAGGTTATAATTTTTTATTAATATAATTTTAAAAAAATAAAATTCACGTCACACAACTAATTCTATATTTTTGTATCTCTATCTACATGTAAAATAGAGATTTTTTCAAATTTAATGTTCTCATTCAATAGATAATATTGTTTGGTTTATTTTTGATATGGATAAAAATATGATAAATTTAGTATTTTGAATAAAATATAATTTTGTATATACACATTATATAGGGATATTAAAAATTAAAAATTGTAAATTTTGTTATTGAAAAAATTATATTACTATCTTTATCTACATGCAAAATAGAGATTTGAGCAATCAATGGCTTAAAACATTAGCATTTAACTCTATTAATTTTTTAAACAACCTTTAAGTAATCAAATTTAAAATTTACAAAGCAATAGTTATAATGCTACATTAAACATCATGACAAATGTATTTTTATATTCATATATTTATCAAAAATATCCCAGAAAAATTGTTAAAATGTTTATTTACTTTTTTTAATGAAAAATATTAAAAATAAAAAATTTTAATTTGTAAAATAATATAACTATCCCTATCTACATGTAAAATAGAGATTTGAGCAATAAATGGCTAAAAATATTAACAATCAACTTTTTTAAACAACCTTTTATTAATCAAATTTATTTGTAAAAAGCAAATTGTCATAATTCTACATTAGACATCATGATAAATGTGTTTTTATATTCATATATCAAGGGGTGTTGTTCAAGTAAGGCACATTATTTCGGTACGGCCGTGCGGCCGACCGTACGACTGACACGTGTCTCAAAATTTTTTTTTTTCAGTGAGTTTTTTTTTTTAAAACGAGTGAAATAATAGTTCAAACTTATTATGGAATAATTCATAACTTATAAAAAGGATAGTTCATGAATTATAATAGAATAGTTCATAGTGCAAAATTAATAAAGGAATGAAAGTAATAGTTCAAAACTTATTAAGAAATAGTTCATAACTTATAAAAGGATAGTTCATGAATTATAATAGAATAGTTCATAGTGCAAAATTTATAAAGGAGTGAAAGTAATAGTTCAAAACTTACTATGGAATAGTTCATGAATTATAATAGAACACGTGTCGGCCGTACAGTCGGCCGCACGGCCGTACCGCATTAATTGAACCGTACCTGAACAATGTCTCATATATCAAAACCTTTTTAATAATAAATCTAATTATTAAAAGTCAAATATTCATAGTTCTACATTAGACATTATTAAAAATATATTCTTATATTCATCAAAAGTAAACAGTAAATGACTATAGAGATTTGAGAAATAAATGACTTAAAACATTAACAATTAACTCTTAAACAACCTTTTATTAATCAAATTTGTTTGTAACAAATAGTCATAATTGTACATTAGATATCATGACAAATGTATTTTTATATTCATATATTTATCAAAACTCTTAAATGAAACAATATAATTATTAAAACTAAATATTCATAGTTCTACATTAGACATACTTAAAAAAGCATATTATATGCAAGAAGCCGTGGAAAAAGCCCAACAAAAAAGCTCTCTATTGTAGAGCGTATGAGGAAAACCCTCATTTCCATCCATTACGGCTAATCGCCGCTAGAAGACCCCAGAGGGATGAACACCGTCTAGAATACCGTCGAAAGCTGGACACTGATGGGCTGACCGCCACTTGGAGCTTCTCCCCTCCCTCATATTTTGCTAATCCATTACCACGCAAATTCACAAATCTCCACTGCTTTGAACAAGCTTAACTACCAAATCTCCCAGTCCTCTGTCAACCTTCCTTTCTTCTCGTTGAAAATGATTTATGGTTGAGTAAGCCTTAGGAATGTGCTTTTTTGCCGACCTTTTTCTTCCGAAGGTCCGTGAAGCCGTCCACCCCTACTGGCGTGCCTCCGACAAGGCCAGTAACCGCACCCTTTGGTGAACCGTTGTCATCTTGTCGACCCTCACTCATTCTCTTTCTTCTCTGCCTCTTGCTGAGAGGGAAAGTCCCTGTTGCTTTTGAGTTCTTGTCTATGGATTCTACCATTCTTCCACAACTGAAATCTCTCGATCCGTCTTTTCCTCCTCCTTCTTTACAACTGGACTACACCCCTCCATCTTCCACCGACAAACCCACAACGCCTCTTTACCCCTCACCCTCCTCATCTCTAGATGTGACTTTCGTTTCTTGCTCAGATCTATTTCGCCGTCTCTTTCTTGGTCCTTGTTTAGCCGGTGATTTAGAGGGCTCCTTCGTGCTTCTTCCCCTCCCTCGTCTCTTTCTTTGTCGTCGGTTACAAATTAGGGTTGATTCTCTAATTGAAAAAAAAAACAATAAAAACAATTAAACAAACATACATTGTTTTTGACATCACAAACCGTCTCCAACTTCGGGAAAATTCCGCCAGCCACCGTCTCTTTATAAACGCTTCTGAACTTTCACTAAAATGAACTTTAAAAAAAAATCACGCTTGAAATCCTTTAATGATCAATGGTGGCTCTGCATAAAGGCTTCCGAACTTTCACTAATCTGAACTTTTAAAAAAAATTGACGCTTAAAATTTTTAAAAGATCAATTACTTTCCTGTAATGGGAATTTTTGTTGAAATTTGGTTTTACTTTTACAAAAATTTTCTTGTTTTAAAAAAATGTTTGACTTTGGCAATGAAGAGTCTACGCATAGAATGTGGAGGTTAATCTCTTCCTTAGCATACTAATTTAGCGGCTCAACGACACCGATTCCAACCTAACAACACCTTTAATATCAAATTTGATAAACAAAAATAATAACAAAAATAATAACTAAATTTGATTGGGTTTTGTTTCATTGCCCATGCCAATAAAGGTGATTTAATCAAAATAGTTCTTATTTTGATCATTAAAAACAAGAGCTCTTCTATGTTCCAAAGTACCTTTGCAAGTTTTATTTTAACAAACTCTTTTTGAACAATGTTCACCTCATAATCATTTTCCTCTAAACCATCAAAGTTCACACAATCTTATATCACGAAATCCGTGTTCTGGAGTTTCGTCTTCTCTATTTTGGTTTTGTCATAGGTGGCGTTCTCGAGAGTTTGTCAAGAAGAGAGCGTGGATGTGTGATCGACTCCTGACGGCTCTATTGCAGCCAAATCTGAGGTGTCCACAGCTGTTCCCCAGGCTTCCTACTTGTGTACTCCCTTCGAAGATGAACGTTCATACTCGTCGCTTCCTACTGACTGATCATTCTGCTTTCCCTCGAAGACTTCCCTGCTTACGGATTTTATGATGTATTTTTGTGTTTTCTTTTTCTCCTTTGTTGTGGTTTCTCATGACGGTTAGTCCGTCTGCGATCCTTTTCGGCCTTTTGATCCAATAGTCGGCATGTAGTCTATTGCATTGAACCGCTTCCCGTTATTAAAAAAAAAAGCAGCATATTATATGAAAATTTGTAAAATAGTCAGATCTAATAGACTAATCCAATTATCAATTATAGAACAAATTCTAGTATAATAAAACATAACTATAAAACAAGAATGAGAATACCAAATCTTAAGCCTCGTGTATAATACGGATTTGACTAGTAAAAACCTGTTATCATGGCACCCAACATTAATATTTTTTTTTGAAAATACGACTTCTATTTTTTTTTAGAAAACATTAAGGGCCCGTTTGGTTTTAACTCCGGAATCGGAAACGGAATGGAAACGAATCTAGTTCATACGTATACCCTCATTCATGAAAGTTTTTGGAATCATTCCTTGTGGTTTGAAGTAATTGGAGTAGAGTTTGATTACTTTTGATACCCTATATAGTAACAAAATGTGGAGAATCAAGTGCATTTTGCCTTTAATCAAAAGGTATGATTCCATACAACTTCATGAATAATGATATAGATATGAACTAAATTCGTTTCCATTCCGTTTCCGTTTCCGGAGTTGGAAACAAACGGGCCCTAATAGTTTATATAATAAATTTTAACAATTTAAATTATTTTAACTTCAGTTTGTATTATTTAAAGTTAATCTTCGTTTTTTTTAATGAAAGTGTTCAACAGTAAATTTTCTTGTGCAGTCCAACCATCAAAACTGAAACCCTCTACCTCTATTCCGAATTTCAAATCTTGTCTCTTCTCCGGCGCATAACCGCGAAAATGGTGGTGGCAACGACAACCTACGAAGACCACCGGAAGCAGCGGCTTGAGGAGAACAAACGAAGGCTAGAGGAGCTTAACCTCCACAAGCTCTCAGCTTCTCTGAGGAAACCTATTCCTCCCAAGGCTTCGACTGTTCGTTTCCTCTCCCTCTCTTATTTCACTCTGCTTTTTTTTAAATTGGATCAAACCATTGTGAATCTCCAGTTCTATTGGTTATTTTCTTGTTTCGTCACTTGCTTATATCTTTGATTGATTTTTGAAATTCCATATGTAACAGATGAAGAAAGTAAAACCTAAGGAACAACCGATCCCTGTTCGTCGGTCTAATCGTGTCGCCGACAAGCCTCACCCCAACTACAAGGAGGTATCTCTCACTTTGTCAACCCCATTAATTTGATAAAGTTTACGTGTAGGGTTCAAGGTAAGCTTGGCATCTGTAGTGTTAGTACTTGTGATAGATCATGATTGTAAATTGGAATGTTGAGATCCCAAACTTTTTCTTATTTTGGAGAAATAGACTGTTGGTTTGCAACATGTATTGCCATACTCATTGGTCACAACTGTGTTAGCCATTTTACCAATTGTGAACTCTATATGCTGTCAGTCATATCTCAGGGCTTGTTTAAGGTGTTTTCAGTTCCCTCATTGTAGGGTGTTTTCACTTTATTTATCTTTACAAATTGATCATGGTCGTCGTTATCTTGTCTTACAATAATATTATTATTCAAGCTTTCCACTTCTTAACTTGCCTAATGGAGGTCCAAGTTGTGGCATGAACATTTTTAATCCTTGTTTTCTTGTGTCTTTGTTTTGATTGTAGCAAACAGCTGATTTATTCGAGAGATCAAGCAGGTTAGTGTTTACAAGTTTACGTACTATGCTGTATTTTGGGGTTCAATAGCTTTGTATTTTCATATACAGTTGATGGATGTTAAGGCACCTTTTTTTCGGTTATTGACTTGAGCAGAACATACCACAGAAGGGATTTTCTTAACCGAAAATACGCATCACAATCTGACAGATTGGAAGCTGCTGAAAAAGCAGAAGACCTTGAATCTAGATTGGGTACTGAATACCCGAGCTTTGTGAAGCCAATGCTTCAATCACATGTTACAGGAGGTTTTTGGTTGGTGAGTTAACTGGCTCGTTTCGTGGTTTTCAAACTTACTATGACCAAGTGTGGACGTTCCCTTAGTTTATCACTGCTGGGAAAAGACACGTCAATTAAAATTAAACTTCAAACCAACCTCAATTGTGTACTCAATCTATGACCGATCTTTTCTTCAACATTTCGAACCCAATGGAGTCCACAGCCTTTTTAAACCACGAGACTAAAACCACAAAATCTTCATTTAAGCACCATCCCTACCGATTTTCATGCATTCTTTCCATGTAGATGAGTCCATATACATGTATGAGTTGATACGACATTTATGAATTCATTTTATCAAGTCCCAAGTTGTGGTTCATGAATGGTACTCAATACAAACTTCCATAAATTTCTGAATCCTCACTTTCATTCATGTGTCAACCAGGGTCTCCCAGTCCGCTTCTGCAAAACCTACCTTCCAACCCATGATGTAACAATCACTCTGGTGGACGAAGACGGAAATAAAAAGGACACAAAGTACCTAGCTGCAAAGACAGGGCTTAGCGGTGGCTGGCGAGGTTTCTCTCTTGACCATGAACTGGTTGATGGGGATGCATTAGTCTTCCAGCTAATCAAGCCAACGGAGTTCCAGGTAATTATTATAGCATCACTGTCTTACTCTTGAACAGTGTATATGCTAGTTTGAACTGAAGTTTTTGCCGAGTTTATGCCGGTGATTGAAACATGGTGGTTTGCCGAGTTGCCGGTAATTGTTATAAAAATCATGCAGGTCAAAGCAAAGCAACATCTTGGATATGGTTAAAACCTAAGCATCTTAAAGTTGGTTGATCTGATCCAGTTTTGATTGTGGGATGTCTAAGGGATATTCTTATGGTGCCCATATAGGTGTCTTATTTTTGTCTCAGAAAACCTGCTAGATAATAACATGTAAACTGTAGATGTTATTGGAGCTGCTTAATTGTATGACATTATACTCATAATTATTTGAAGTCATTTCTTAGTAGGGATAATGATCATATTAGTCTGACATTTGCAAACAAGGAAACAATTGCCGTCGGGCTTCTATTATACTGGATTTTGTAGTCTCCACACCTAGAAGTGCTTAGGTGGTGTTTTTCAAAGTCAAGAATCTGGTTTTAGAGGTATTAGCTTGCAACCCTTAAAATGATCACGGATGTATGGTAAGATTTAGGAAGGGGTTCCAAGAAAACCTATTCCTGAAGGCCAAAGGGGCAATCAAAAATCGTGTTAAGTTTTAAAATTAACTACTAAGCACTAAAGATTGGGTTGTGGTTCTTAATTACCTTGCCCTGCAACCAGCTACCGTAACCACCATAAGGTTTTCCTATTTGAGAATGTTTAACTGCTACAAATTGATCCGAGTGACCTACTTTTGCTAGGTGCACATCATTCGGGTGGGTACTCTGGAAGAAATTAATGAAGATAAAGCTGGGGAGAAGAATGACAAAAATGATGGTGTGGTAGAAAAAAAATCTACAAAAACAAGATCCGGTGAGAAATTAAATTTTCCTGGCCTCTTATTTTCATTCCCGCGTGAATCTGTTTCCTGCTCTATGCATTCATGCTCGATAACGTATTATGCAATTTAGATGATACTGCTTGAATTAATTTTTCAAGGTCTGGGAACTCGAATGCACATGCTTGTATTTGTATATAGTATATACCTGTTAGGAAATGATCTAACTATAGTGATTGAGCCTACAATTTTAGAAACTATTCAACACCTTAAATGATAATTTAAGTAAATAACACTGCAGTGGTGGTTTTGAATCCTGTGAAGTATTGGTGTCATATGATAGAATTGTCAGATTTGTGTATCTTCTAACTTTGTGTTCAATGACAGGCAAAAGGTTTTAGGAAAAGCATGGCTTGCACTGGTTTAACATTGTGGTATTATCGTCTGTTGTGTGAAGAAGGGAACGCCATTTTGATCTGACTTTCGAAATATTGTAAGTCAACTATGTAATGATGGCCTTAGATTTTGTTAACATTTTGTATTGTCAGGTTGTGTAGGTGCTATGCAAGGCCTTCAGTTTATTACCAAGGCATTGTCTAGGAATTGCTCACTTGGTTTATATTCAGCAATTCGCTGTTATGCCCTAATCACTTTAGAAAAACATATACATTTCTAGAGATGGATACTATGTAGCTCGTGTTGCTATTGATGCGGGAGCATTTATGAACCTAGTTCGACTCGAGACCTTGATCATGAAAATTAGAAGTCAAGGAGTTAAGATCTCTCTGAGGAAAAGAGGAAGATTGAAACTCCAAATCATCAGTTAAGAGGAAAAGAAGCGATGATCACCTAGGAGCTAGACTAGACCGACCAGTTGAACCAACCTCACCAAGACCGGTCGGTTTCAAAGCTGGTCCAAACCTAGTGACATCTAACCGCGACAAACCTGCAAAAGTCGAATTCAGTTTTCTCCATGTGTATATTCGGGCTTATATGCATGGGCCTTAATGAGGTTGAACTTTAATGTGTTTAATTGAATCCAATTTTTTCCAGTTTTTGTTTCTTCTATCGTGAAGAGTGAACGAGTAAAGCATCGTACGATCTTGTATCTTTGATTGTTTTGAGTTGTGTCAAGTTAATTAATCAAGTTAATGGTTCACAAGCCTCCTTGTGCTATAAGGACAACGTTTTCTTTTTGTGTAAGATTATGATGGAAGGTTCTACCATAATTTTTAGTTATGTCTTAGGTTTCATATACCTAAGGTGCTCTAAGTTGTTTCATATCATTCCACTACATCTATCCATCTACCGATCCACATCGTCACCGGATCTTACCTCCACGATATACAAATTGCCGTTACGAGGTTTCCCAATTCAAATCCTCTGGCCTTAAAAATGTCTCCCTCCTTGTCCCTCTCATGTGCTGGTCCACGTGACCATGTTTTTTTTTGAAATTTAAATAGCAAATTAATGGGTTCGGTTTATCCAGCAAAAAAACTGGATTCGGGTCTTACTAAGGGCTTGTTTGTTTAGTATGAAAATGGGCTTGGAATGGATTGATTCCGGCCCAAATTGATAAAGGTTGTTTGTTTGAGTATGTTAAATGAATCAATCTATTACTAGGCCTAATCTGTTTCCGTTTGTTGTTTCCGGGCTAAAAAAAGCCCATTTCCAGAACAAAAATAAACAACGCTTCTGATTTCTCTCTCCCCGACAACTCTAAGCCCTAATCTGTTCATCTTTGTTCTTCCTCCACTCTTCCCATCTCCGTTTTGCTCCGACTTTGTTCCCTTCAATTGGAAATCCTGCATATGAAACATTAATACATGTAACTATACGCATTTCCTTCGCACCTTTATCTTCTACAATGTCGTTCTGCTTCGTTTTCTAATCTTTCGTGTCTAGGTGGAGATTGGTGACTTGTGTGCTGATTTTGCAGCTTGCGGATTCTGAGAAGGTAGAACCACCAATCCCTTACAAGCATTGTATAATTTTCGAATCTACAACTTGTATAATTGTTGATTCTTCATAAGCTTCGTTTTCTAATCGGATATTAGTCATATATTCATTTGAATTCATACCCGAGACATTCATTCACAAAGCACTGTATGATTGCCATTTCTGCAACTTGTCACCCTCAATAGATGATGCAAGTAAACCAATCTGAATTTTCAGCAACTTGTCACCCTCAATCTGAATTTGCTGATTTGAATTTTCAGTTATTGTTATTTGTTGAACTTGTTTGTTTTGTCCTATATGAGTACATCATGCTTATACACTTCAGAGGAGGAGTTTGCTTGAACCTGTCATTAGCTTGTAGAGTGTTTGTGTATCTGTTGTGACTTTTTGTTGTTCTGAATTTGTGACAGTTTGCTGAATCTGTGTATAAATTCAGTAAAATATGACTACAATTAGAGCAGTTATGATCAGTTTTGAATATATATATATATATATATATATATATATATATATATATATATTCATCTGTCTATAATTAGAGTAGCTTACTAGTTCGATTTTAGGAACTGAAAACTATAGTTAGAGGAGTTTGCCTGAACCTGTCATTAGCTTTGTAGTTGTTAGCTCTACTGTGCTCTAATTTCTCACTTGATTGAGCAGCTAGGTTTTGTGTACAAAGCCGTTGAAGACAAAAGTTGGGTTTAGACACAAGTTTATGAATTACAAGAAGGCTGATATCACACATTTTGAAAATAGTAGCTGACAAAAGTTGGGCTTATCCTGCACCAGCTTTACAAATTACAAGAACGATACTCACTTTACACATGCTTCCATAAACTAGAATCATAAGGATCCCATGGCACATCACACATTTTGGATAATTTTTAAATTTCACAATAATTTGGGCTTATTCAAAGTTGGGCTTCTCTTAGATGATTTATTACTAACAATGTAGATGATTTCAAATTTCAAGCATGATATTGCTAACCCAAACTAAGCATTCTTTTTGGATAAATTTTAAATTAAAATCAATAATTCATTCAACAAGAAATTGATCAAAACTACCCTTAAAACGGCATATGTTGGCATAAGAAACACTCTTGACTTGATAACATTTAGCTAGTTGTTGAAAGATTTTGAAATAATTGTCTTATTCTGTATTTTTTTAACTACTCACTAGTGGATTATGTGCTAAAGGTTGTCTTTTGCACATGATTAACTATAGTTTTGTTACCCTTCTCATATATTCTGCTAGTTACGTGATAAAATTAATCCAATCTCTGATTTTTGCATTAGCAACAACTGTTAGTGACATTTGAAAAGATAATAGATGGATTGCACAAAGGAATTTGTTGAACAAGATTTGTGCTTGTTTGTTATTTTTTTTCATGGGCAATATAATACCATAGTGCTGAGATCTACCAGATTCCTATATATTCCTCTTCTGTGTTTGAGGAGTTCCTCTGTGACACTAGTCATAAGAACCTTGGTTTGTTGTCATAAAATGTGATGTAGAATAGAGTGGACTTATCATTGTTTGATTGAGAAATTCCATTCTGGATTAGCCCTTTTATTAGATGATCGGAGGCAATTGTTTCGATTTTGAAGTCAATACTCCTATGTGTCTATGTTATTCCACCATTGGAATAGAATATGATCTCTCTCTCTTAATACGTTTGTTGTAATTGTTGAGATCTTAGCATGACCTTTGTTTCTTAAAAAACAAAGAAAACGTTCCATCCTTTTTGTATAGTTGCTAATTTTTTTACCCTTTTTTAACTACACACTAGTTACTAGTTTCCTGATTAAAAGGTAACAGTTTGAGAGCTGTAATATACTTTAGTCACCCACATAAAAATACTTAGGGTATGCTTGTTGAACTTTGTCTGGCTTGTTGAACTCTGATGTTTTTCATTAAATTTGTCTTTGAGAGATAAACTCTGATAATAAAAGGAGGGGATGCAGGCTGCAATTCTTGAGACTTCAATTTTTAAATGAAATTACAACAATGATGCTTCCTCAAATTGGCTAAATTACGAGATTCTTGCATTCAGATTTCCATCCTTCTATGTTGATTGCTGACTTGCTGAACTATCTGTTGTGAATTGTTTCTAGATGGAAGGACGTCCTATACGAGGAAGAGGTAAAAATAAGAGATTTTGGGCAACACAAAAAGATGAGACACGTAACCCCCAGCTGAAAATGTGAGAATGGGTTCAAGGGTGGATACATGAACCAGTTAGAAGACATGGAATTTTGACTGAGCAATGCTTGCTTGATTATGTGGCTATAGGCTACAGTTTACGTAGGCCTTGAAAATAATAGGGATGTTGTTTGAATTGTTAGTAGAATTGTTAGTTGAAGCCTTGAAATTAACAATATGTTGCTATGACTGAATTGTTAGAAGATCAGCATGTGATAGTGTAAGACATGAAATTTTGGAAATAGTAGGGATGTTGTTCCAAGCCATGCCTTCATTTTGATTTTTTCAATGGAACTAGTGATAAATTATGTGTTCTGATTTTGTTTTTTTCACTAGAACATGACAATTGTCTGTGTTCCATTTCAGACTACACCTTCACTTTAATAATAATAATAATAATAATAATAATAATAATAATAATAATATTTATTTTTATTGAATGAGATTAGTGATTCCATGCAATGATTCCGTTCAAACCAAACAAGAAAAAGTATCATTGACCTCAATGAATCCATTCCTAAATATAACCAAACATAAAATAAAAGTAACCATTTCCGTTTCCTTTCCTTCATTTCTTCATTCCGTTTCCGTTTCCGTTTCTCCTTCCGTAACCAAACGGGCCCTAAATCTAAAGTCAAACTGGTTCAACGAAGAACTGGTCTTGTTCAGATCAAATCCCTTCCTCAGTTTTACGATAGCAATTAGCAAGAAGATAGTGTTTCCGAGAAAAGACTAGAAGAGATGACTTGTTTATGGAGATGTCACCTCCTTCTCTAAGCAATATATCCTCCACTTTATAATCACATCTCACACTCGTATACAGGGTTGTCCAATACATTTTGGTAGCTTGTTCGATTTGTTTCATTGACTATAAAATCAATGTATACTCAGTTTGAACACTTACAAACTAATAATGAAAGAAAAATAATTTAAAATACATTGATAAACGTAATCAACAAAGCATTAAAAAGATAAATAGTATAACTTTTTAATGGTTCGTAGAAGATAAGAAAGATTAAAGAAAAAGGAAGAAGAGAAGTTTGAATTGTGGAGAAATGGAACTAACTTTTCATAAATTAATAGATTCCATCATATTGTTTTATGGAAAGTAATTGGCATAATCAATGTTCATTTATTATAATTTTTGGGAAGAAAAATTCAAAGATGAGGAAGGAGTAAATATTTACATTGGTTAATGGGAGAGTAATTAAGGGGATTTAGTTTAAAGTTATAAAATAAAAATTAAAAAAATTATTAATTATGGGCCCTTTGTATTTATTGGCCCTGTTCCATTGGGCTCTTTGCACAGTCCAATATCCGTGGATTCTCTTGACCGGAGATTCAAGCTGTATGACGTCTCCATTTAGTTGAGCATCACTTGAAATAAAAATTTTGAAGGCAGATAAATTATCACAATTATGTACGATAATTATCCTGGGCAAGCCAAGAGGCTTGATATCCTAGATCCTTTGTAAATTATATGCCTTATCCACATCAATACTTTGAAAAATATAAAATATTGAGCTAAGGGACGTCCTCTCTCCAACAAATTAATAAAGAGATTGCTGCAACTTAAAGAGGATAGCCAGTAAAACTAAAACCAATATCTATGATATCAATACGCGTTTTTTTTGTGGCTTCTAGTCATTTGTCGGAGAAGTCATCTCTTTTCCTCTTTTTTCGAAAAACACTATCTTCTCGCTAGTTGCTATTGTGAAACTGAGGAAGAGATTTAAAGTGAACCGGATGGACCAGTTTGATTTTAGATTGATAAAGACCCGAACCCAGCTTTTTTTTTTTTTTTTCCAGATAAACCGAACCCATTAATTTGCTATTTTACTTAAAAAAACATGGCCACGTGGATTTACGGCCAACGGATTTGAATTGGCGGTTTCTTTCATTGGACCGGGTTCGAGTTCGTTTGTTTTTGTTTTGAAAGATCGGGCGTATCAGCTACTTTATTGTTGTGTCGTTTCAATTTTTTTTATTGTATATATGAAGGAAATATTCATCCTATATTAAGTAGACGGCTGTTAAGCCTGCAGCAATTCTCCCAACAAAATTATGGCAGACGCGAGATAACACTGAAATTAGTTGACACTAATGTGATAATCGTAGTAGTACAAGTCTAATCGAGAGTAGCTAGAAAGCTTGCAAAGAAGCAGCAAGAGCAAACAATTGGTAATCGTCCTGACAAGTATTTCCACAGCCATCAGTAGTGCACCCACATCGCTCCTCTTTGCAACTCCTTCTCCTCCGATTTCGTGGTGTTGGCGTGGCGGTCGCTTGGTGGTTTACAGTCATAGCCACCAGTAAAGTCGGTGAACGAGAGGAAGATCCGGATCTTGTGAGTGGGAGCCATGCCTCGGTGTCAGAGCTAGAGGCCAGTTTCCACGGCAGCTCAGCTCTCCCTAGAAGCTTGGAAGACGATGTCGCGGTGGGCCTCCACCTCAACTCGAAGACGACGTTGACGGAGCCCAGCGCCCCCTTGCAATCCAAAGAGAAGGAGTGGTCAAACCCGAATGATTGATCGGATACAGCATGAACTAACAACTCTTGGGTGTTGAGCCGGACCTTTCCTCCGTTGGTTCCGGTGGAGAGATACGTCCTTACGAAGAGGCAGCCTCCTCCTCCTTTACGTGCAGGTATTTCCACGTTCCGGGCTCTTACTATTGTTATCTGGCAGCTGACACCAGTGGCCATAATTATCTCGGACTCGGTTGATGCTTCTATATATATAGGACCGTAGGGAAGAGATCGACAGATAATATCGAGTGAGAGAAAAAAGGGTGTTTGTTAACGTTAGAGGATAATTGTAAGGTAGGATCGACAAGGGATATATATATAGATGGTTGGAAATGAATAGACAGCTAAAAATGGATGTTTCTTTGAGTGGAAAGTAGATTATATTAAAATTGGGAAAAACCTTTGTAATTAGCCAAGAGTTGGAATATCCCTAGGATAACGTCCTTTGAAAGATGGCTGGCTCTTCGTCTTTGGTCGCTGAATCATCCCTCCACCAAACAAACAAAGCAGATCGGCCGCCAACAAAGCATCGATTATTACAAATCAAACTTCAACTATGATCTTCGCCAATCAAATTACAGCCACAAGTAAAAAGTAGATTCTCTAAGATTGCTGGAAATCCTTTAAACCATCATATATTCTCCACCACTTACCTATCCTAATCAGGTTCAACTGCTTGTGCTTATCCCCGGGATTGTCATTACATTTCATACTGCTCATCTTTATCATTCATACCTCTATAAACTAGGGCTGCACATATTCAGATCCAACCTGACCAAAGATTACGCTCCGGTTCACGAAATTTCCGATCCTAAACCGTAATATTTCGCTCCGAACCATTTAATTTACACTTCAAATGTTTTGAACAGGAAGAACATTCGGTCCGGTTCAAACCCGGATCGGACTGGATTTAATCTATATAAAAAAAATCTATTTAAAAAAATTGAAACGGTCCAATCCGAACTGTTTGAACAACCCTACTTTAAACTACACCTGCCATTTGATGGTTTGTTTCAAGAACACAGTGCCACATTTCTTACCTATGGTCAAGTTCTGTTCATGATTGCTACACCAGTCACCATCTTTGGTAGGCCATTCCATAACATATTTCGGAAGAAAATTTCAACTTCTTCTCAAATCTCCCCTTTCAACAACAAGAACGTGGTAGCTTAAGCATGCGAGTTTTCCTAAAAACATGATTAATAATAACATTCGTAAAATGAAAATGTCAGAAATAATAATGTTCATATTTCACTATGATTTTGAAACCTTTTTGATTGAGATTGTTCCCTTCAAATTCAATTTTTGATATGTTGCAGCAATCCGTTTCATACGGCACGCTACAAATATATAGAGTAGTGAACCCTTAAATTATACTTGAACCTAAAATATAAGACTAGATTAAAAAACAAAGATCTAGTAGATGACAAGCCCAATTCAAAGTATACCACCAATAACATGTAATATGTTATATGATTCATCCGCTTAAATGGAGATTGGTTTGCGTTGTTTCGTTGGGCTATGTTTCTTTTCCATACAAAGATTTCTATCATTCTCTGCTATCCACACCACAGGGAGGAGGGCTGTAATTGGGAACGAGTATCATATAACAAAAACAAATTAAATGGTAAATTTGATATATATATATATATATATATATATATATATATATATATATATATATAAGAGGAGTTGATAATGATCTAAAAATAGTGAATGGAATCAACAGCTATCGATCAAAGAAACACAAGAACGCATTATAACCATGCATCCAATAAACACAAGAATAGAACGATGAGATTCCTTCTTCCCATCGCTCTATTCTTTTCATTTCACCCTCCTTCTCCTAACTTGCTTCACCTTTGACGACCTTTTTTTCCCTTCCGTTAACCGCTCCCCCATTTTACGATGGAGGGGCGGATTCTGCCGCCGCCACCCCCGCCACCGCCCTTATTCAACGATGAAACGCCGGTGCCAACCCAACACCGGCTCTACCGTATTGACGACGATGAGGACAACGTTGAGCTTCAATATCTCCCCAAAGGCCGAAATGATACTTATGTCGTGCAAATGCCCAAGGACACAATCTATTGGGTTCCACCTGCGGAGAACGCTGAACGAGTTCGGCCGCCGCCGCCGCCGCCCACTCACAAATGCTCCCGCTTGCCTATTACTTGCATTTCCTACACCGCCATTACTCTCATAATCATTTCCACCCTTGTTCTTGTCTCTTTCATCGTTTACAAATTTACCCTCACTCCCAAACCCCCATTGTTCGTAATCAAGGACTTGTCCTTCAAGGAAAACCCTAGACCTCACCATGCTCCTCCCCTTTACACCCTCGGAATTCAAGCCACTAACCCTAACAACGTCAACTCGTTGGTGTACATGCCGGGTACCATAGAGCTCCTCCTCAAGAGGAGCCACGTGGCGAGCGGGCCTTCCCCGACGCTCGTTCAGGAGCCGAGGCAGATCGACGATTTCGAGGTGACGCTCCATGGGCGGTCCGAGGTGGTGCCTGAAGCCATCCGCAAGGGCGCTCACGTCAAACTCGATCTCAGCTTCAGTTTTATGATCAACAAGAAAACTTGGTTGATGAATCATAGGGATATTATAGTGGTCAAGTGTGAGTTCGTGGTGGACCGTGTGGCTCACCAAGAGGGTTCAACTACGGTTAAATCTCAGATGTGTGATTATTTTTAGATTGCATTTAATCACATAGACGGCAGTTATCGGAAGGGAAACAATTGTGTCGTATGAAAGGAAATGTCCATGTTCAAATACGTAAGTTTCACACTATTTGAATTGGTTTCAATTTCTTTAGGAGGGAGAAACTGTAACTTCTCATATTTTACGGAATCTAACAAGCTTCACCATTTTCATTTATTCCGTATTCACATCAAATATTGTAAGTCAGGATTTTGTTAGTAATTCGTTATTAATCAGCGATGATTCAAAATCTTCTATGATGTTCTACGTTATTTGCATGGATTTGTGTTATTTATGCGTGATCGAATAAGTTAAGTTACAATAGTGATATTCTGTAAGAGTATTAAAAATCAAAATCCTAATTCATTTAAAATATGAGTTGAATATTGAGCTTAATTGCACAATACATTATGCTTCACCACTCATACGTTACACTATCTACAATACGAACTACTAGACTAGATAATAGTCCATACTAGAAACCCATGTATAGAGGTCCAATTACTAGTATATTGGTGACAGCTGCTATATATATACTATACTACAACTAATGAATACAAGAAGAACAATATCATTTCACACGCAAAATGTGTCTCCCATTATAGTATGGGAGCTAACGGTCAACGCCATACTCTGAAACAAACTTCTCATAAAAAGGAGCCATCAATGGTTGAAAACAAAAATTTCTCCCTTTTCTCCATCTCTGCCTTCCTCACTTCTAAACTTTCCTCTGAATATTTCCTTCTATGGAAGGCTCAGGTAAGTCCTATCCTAAGAGCTCAGAATCTGTTTGAATACGTAGATGGAACAAAACCATGCTTTGAAAATCCCCCCAACCTCCACATTCAAAGGCATATACAGATTGGATCACTAAAGACCAATTTGTTCTACCTATACTTACTTGCTCCTTAACTGAACCAATATTGGTTCAGTTTTTGAAATGTCGAACCTTTGTCCAAATCTGGGCTCAACTCCATACCTTGTTTGCCTCTGCTTCTAATGCCAAAATTGTTCAAACCAGGCTTCCACTTGCCCCCCTTCGTAAAGGAGACTCATCTATTACATATTTTTACAACAAGGCTAAAAACCTTGTTTCTTGCTTAACAACAGTTGGCCAAGTCATCTCAGACACTGAGTTTACAAGTTTTCTTCTAGCTAGGTTAGGTACAGACTATGATTCCATAGTGACGAGCCTCTCTACCCAGATTGATTTACCATCTCCCTCCCAAATCCTGTCTCATCTGCTAGTTCATGAAGCCCGTCTTGCTTGCCAAGAAGCAACCTTGCTTCCTACTCCACCCTTTGTCAACAACACTAACACCTCTATGGAGACAAACTACACATAGACCCAAGGCAGAGGATCTCAAAATCGCTCCAATACAAATGGAGGTCGAAACAATCGAAGCAAAGGAAAAGGAAGAAATTCCACCAACAATACCCAGCATAATTTCTCTAGAGCTCCAAATACAAGGCCTATTTGTCAAGCACAAAACCTGGCCATACTGCTCTCACTTGCTGGCATTGGTTTGATCATGCCTATGCTGCTCCATCATCCCAGTCGTTTCAGGCCAATGCTACCTCCACATCGTGGTACCCTAACACAGCAACAATTCACCACTACACCCCTGATTTATCCAATTTGAGGATTGACAATTACCCATATCAAGGCACAAATACAGTGTCCCTGGATGATGGCTCCACGGTACCCAAACATCATCAGGGTTCTTCTCTACTTCATTCCCCTTCTCGTCAATTTTTACTATCCAATCTATTGCATACTTCATTGCTGACGAAGAACCTTTTACCTGACAATCGTTTTTGTATTGATAACTCTGTTTTCTTTGAGTTCCACACACACTTCTTTATTGTGAAGGATATCAAGACCCACAATCTTCTGCTGTGAGGAACCGTTGAGAACGGTCTGTACGTGCCGTCCACCTCTCCTGGTTCATCGTCTCCACAACTTCATCATACGACCACCCAACAAGCCGGCCTCTGGAATTTTCACTTAGGGCATGCATGCCTCACCCCCTGTCATTCGTTCTGTTTTAGCCCATATCCAAAGCCTAATCCGAGGCCCACTGCTTCAACCTGATGGATGCCTCTCCTGTTCATGGGCCAAAGTCCATGCTCTCCCACATCCACCAAGCCCATCTACAAGTGATAGAGTTTTATCTCTTTTTTTCTTGATGTTTGGGGCCAAAGTCATACTTTATCTTTCAAAGGGCACAAGTATTATATTTTAATCGTAGATGATTTCTCCAAATTTATTTTGCTTTTTCCCTTACCATCAAAGTCCTCAGTTACACCGTTTATTACACATTTCATCAATCCCATTACCAACTTCCTATCTACCACAATAATATCCATTCAAACCGATAACGGTTCCGAGTTTAAACCTTTAACCTCTCTTTTTCAAAAATTGGGGATCAGTCATAGACTTACTTGCCCTTATTCCCACCAACAAAATGGTTCGGTTGAAACTCGACATCGTCGAATTGTTGGCATGGGTTTAACTCTCCTAGTGTAACAACCAGTTTTTTTTCGTTACGCTTTGATAGGGTTAGAGAAGTTTAGGAAACGAATAAAAATTTAGTGAGACTAGGACATACTAGTTTATTTATGGAAGTCGTTTAATTAAGTACCTTGTTCTAAGTTTCGGGACAAAACTTATTTTAAGGGGGTACTAATGTAATATCCGGAATTTTTATTCCGTTTAATTCCGAATCAATTCGGACTTCGAGCTGTTGACAGTTCCCATTCTATCTAGTATTTCTTTCTTCACAAATTTAACATTTTATGTAGAATTTAATTCACATAAAATGATAGAATTATATCAAACCCTAATTCTTATAATTATTTATCATTTTATGTAGAATTTAATTCACATAAAATGATAGAATTATATCAAACCCTAATTCTTATAATTAATCCTTAACGACGACTTTAGACGAGATTATGACAAGGCTGAGACGAGACTGTGACGAGACCATGACAGAGCTGAGACGAGGTCATGACAAAGCCCGACAACTCTGTGACGAAGTCATGCATGGGCCTGACAAATCCATGACGAGTTTTTGACAAGTCTTGACAAACTTTCAGCCCACTTCTTCTTACCTTATTTCAGCCCACCTTTCCTTGCATTTCCTTTGGCTTTTTTTCAGCCCATCAGCAACTGCTGGTACGTGGCCCAACTACCCTTGCTTGTGCACTGGCCTAGGGACGTGATGAGGGCATGGGTAGCGCCGGATCTGCGTACAACTGCTCGCCTTCCCTTCTATCTTCTGTTACGCTCAGAACCGTCCATCTCCAGCGTCTTCAGCCCTCTTCAGCGCAGCAGCCCTCTCCAACGTCTTCAACAACCCTCTTCAGCGCAACAACCCTCTCCAACGTCTTCAACAGCCCTCTTCAGCGCAACAGCCCTCTCCAGCATCTTCAGCAGCCCTCTTCAATGCAACAACCTCATTCTCCCTCCTTAACCCTAGCCAATCTCTCCCGGAAGCAGCAATGACGATCTCCTCTCTTGAGCAGCGGCAACCTTCTCCCTGCACGCCCAAAAATGTTTCCGTACAAGCCGACGCATCTAGTCCCTCTCCTGCACGCCCAGATCCACTTAGCAGCAACCTAGTGCATTCGAGTCTCGGAATTGAGTAAGCTTATACCCCTTTCCGTCCATGCACTTCCTTCCACATTTTTCATACCTTATAGATACCCTTTATGTCTCCTTATCATACTCAGAACAATCATAGATGAAGCAGTAAAGATTCATGCTGTTTTCCGAGTTTTCCAGAAGTGACAAGCAGGCATTTCCGAGTCCAGATTTTGGTATGTTAGACACCTTCTCTATTTCTGAATTTTGGATACTTTGTAGTCAGTAGTAAATAGTAGATCATACTAAAAGCTGGGAAGCATCGGAGTTACGGTTTGAGAGTTATGATGTTGCAAAGTTGACTCCTCGTGCAGTTTTTATAAGTGTGCTTAGTGTTGAGAAAAACAGCATGTGATACCGTTTTGGGAGATGGTTTTGAATAGGCTTTTGAGCTCTTTTGCTGCTTAATTTTGGATATATTATAGATAAGATTTTATAGTAGAACATATCAAAATTTGGGATAAATCCAGCGAGTGGTTTAGGAGTTATGATTTTTCAAAGTTAAGACAGTGTGCTGTTTTGTTAAGTGTTTGCTGAAATTCCTAAGTGTGGAAAACTGCATGTCGGTACAGTCTTGTGACCCAGACTTGGGTAGGTTAGACTCCTTCTTTAGTGCTGATTTTTGGATATGTTGTAGTTGGTATTATATAGTATAACATACTGAAATTTTGGAATATTCCGAGTTATAGTTTAGGAGATATGATTATCCAAAGTTGGTTTCTCATGCAGTTTTTAGGACTGGTGATAAGTATTAGAAAAACTACTTGTGATGCAGTTTTGTGAGGTAGAATTGGAGGGGTTAGTGACCTCTGTCGGACGTGATTTTTGGATATGTTATTGAGGGTATGTATAGGAGCATGTAGTAAAAGTTGAGAGCGATCCGTTGGGTTAATCCAGATTTAGGATGTTCCGAAGTTGGGTTTAAGTATAGTTTAGTTTAGAAGAGTTGTGTTAGGTTTTAAGTGTCGATCCATCTTATGCGTTTATGTTCTTGTGAGGATGTTGAGCCTAGAAGTTTAAGGACTTCTAGTTGACTAGAGCGTTGTTTGGTTCGTGTGCCTTGTCTTGAACATGCGTTATGCGTTTTTCCGAGGGGAACTTGAGAGTGTGCTGATTGGTTGCTCTTGGAGACTGGTAAGTCCACGGACTTACTTAGATGGCTTCTTGTATGAGTGTAATGTGTATGAGTGGTGTTTGTTAGTTATGATAAATAATGAAACCGGATTAGGCCGACCTTATTATCTACGTAATTGACCCAAGTGTATGATAACGGGTCGTGACATCATCTGCCTAGCTCTTGCGAGAGTCTAGGAGGTTCCCTGCGACCAGCCCAGTCAGGTAGACGGTCAGATGCATTAGTACCATTCCGCGTTGGTAAACGGGGACAAGGGCGAGGTTTGGGAATCCATCGTGTCACAAAATAAGTATAATTAGTAATGACATATCACCTAATTAAAGATAATAAAAGGATTGAGTGTTGCATGTTGATTGTGTATGTTGTGTGTTTGTGATTTTACCTTTATATTTATACATAGAATGTTAGCTAACAGTTTTATACCGCTTGTGGATGTCTTGCAATTTAAGACAGTTGTAGAGAGATCCGGAGTAAATGGCTAGCCAGGTCCACATACTCATTTTAGTTGGGGACGTGATGTCTTTTGTTCTTCATATGCGTTGGTTTAGTATCTTTATTTTGTAAGGCTGATACATATTCTTCATGTATATATTGTTTAACGTTTTCAAATGTTTTTAAATACTTTTGTGCCTTGTTGTAAGATCCTAGTGAAATTGTTGTCAAACTAAGGTCGGGACCCATTGTGAGGTCCTAACCAGTAGCTCCCCGAGTTCTCAGAATTTTGGGTGTTACACCTAAAACATGCCTCTCTTCTATTACGGTTTTGGGATTTTGCTTTTGAAACCGCCACATACATTATCAATCGCCTTCCCACTCCGGTTCTCAATCATAAAACACCTTTTGAACTTGTCCACAATCAAAAACCGAATTACAATTTTCTTAAAGTGTTTGGGTGTTTAGCCTTCCCGAATCTTTGCCCATACAATAAATACAAGCTCAATTTCCGCTCTCAACCTACCATTTTTCTAGGTTACTCTTCTCAACACCATGGT
Organism: Fagopyrum homotropicum; assembly: GCA_033239125.1. Classification (NCBI taxonomy): domain Eukaryota; kingdom Viridiplantae; phylum Streptophyta; class Magnoliopsida; order Caryophyllales; family Polygonaceae; genus Fagopyrum; species Fagopyrum homotropicum. The sequence goes on from BSWB01000008.1 coordinate 71,177,722, forward strand.
TACATTTTCCTTGATAAAATTCACAACAAATTCTATGTGTCTAGAGATGTGTTATTCCATGAAAACACCTTCCCATTTGCTTGTAAACCCAATTCGCAGCCCGCCCCTACAGAGGCCCAGGTGTTCGTGCCTTTCTGTCCACAACCGACTCCATCACTTTCAGCAGGCCCAACACCACCTTCAAGCCATCTCATACATCTCCTAACTCCACTTCACCAGGCCCAACAACCACATCTTCCACTATTGATCCTACTTCTTCCAATGCTAATGATCACAAATCCGCTTCTCCTCTAAACTCCCCAACGCCGAGCCCAAATCCAACACCCCTTCCATCAACCCAAATGCAAACTCGAGCTTCAAACCACATATTCAAACCCTTAATCCACTAAGACGGGAAAATCCCATGGCCATCTTGCTCCACCACATCCACAATACCAGATGAACCCACCAATATCACAATTACCAAAAAAATTTCCGGAATGGCGTGATGCTATGAAGGCTGAAATCCAAGCCTTACTATCCACCTATACTTGGACCTTGGTGCCTTCATCCCCTTCCCAAAACGTTCTTGGAGTCAAATGGGTGTTTAAAACCAAATGTTTGTGTGATGACACCATTGAAAGGAGGAAAGCGAGATTAGTCGCTAAGGGTTACCACCAACTCCATGGCCTTAATTACCATGATACCTTCAACCTTGTTGTCAAGCCTTCTACCATTCGCCTTCTCCTAGCTCTAGCAGCAATGAACCACTGGATGGTGAAGTAGCTTGACATAAAGAACGCCTTCTTGCACGGGGACTTGACACAGGAGGTATACATTTCTCAGCCCCCTGGTTTTGTTCATCCAACACTTCCCACATATGTCTGTAAGTTGCAAAAGTCCCTCTATGGCCTTAAATAGTCCCCTCGTGCCTATTTCTCACGTTTAGGGGACACATTAATCTCAATGGGATTCTCTTATTCCAACTTTGATACATCCATGTTCCTCTTCAAATCCCAATATGAATTCGCCTGTATCATGGTTTATGTCGATGACCTTCTGGTCATCACCTCTTCACCATATTATGCAACCAAATTCACCACAAAATTGTCTATCTTGTTTCCTGTTAAAGACCTTGGACCTGTTAGCTACTTCCTAGGAATTAAAATTCAAAGAAATTCCAATGGTTTCTATCTTTCTCAACAACGATATATCCTTGATCTTGTCACTAAGGCAAATATGCAGCATTCCAACCAGTTTCTACCCCACTTGCTACAACCTTTCAGGAAACCTTCCAATCTTCCTCACTTTTCAATGATCCCTCCCTCTACAGGAGCATCTTAGGGAGTCTCCAATACCTTGCTTTTACTCGCCCTGACATCTCCTTTGATGTCAACAAACTTGCTCAATTTATGCACTCTCCAAAACAATCTCATTGGCAGTCAGTGAAGCGTGTCCTCCATTATTTGAATTGCACTGCCTCCCTTCAATTTCATATTTCTTCCAAACCTGGCTCTATGTTGTCTGCCTTCTCAGATGCAGATTGGGGGAGTGATATGACCGATCGAAGATCCATAAGTGCATCTTGCGTCTACCTTGGAAGCAACCTCATCTCTTGGACATCAAAGAAATAGACGAATGTTGCTCGCTCTTCCACAGAGGCTGAGTATCAAGCCATTGCCCATGCCACATTTGAAATTCTTTGGATTCAGTCTCTCCTCAAAGAACTAGGAATCACATTGCCTAAACCACCAACACTGTGGTGTGACAATTTGGGGGAAACTTACCTGGCAGTTAATCCAGTAATGCACCACCGGATCAAACATCTCAAACTTGACTATCATTTTGTTCGACAGAGAGTGCAGTCCAAGGCATTACTGGTTGCTTTTGTCTCCTCCAAATACCAAGTTGCAGATCTTCTCACCAAGGCAGTATCTTCTTCTCGACTTGATGAATTGCGCTCCCAACTCTGCCTTATGGATTTGGAATCGACGGGGGATACTAGACTAGATACTAGTCCATACTAGAAGCCCATGTATAGAGGCCCAATTACTAGTATATTGGTGACATCTGCTATAAATATGTACTATGCTATAGCTAATGAATACAAGAAGAATCATATCATTTCACAGACAAAATGTGTCTCCCATTAGTTACACAACCTATAAATTGTATATTTATGGATAACTTGAGGAAATGCATGAATGCAAATATTCCTTAACGTACATTTTGGAAAACCTTTGTATAATAGATTGGTTGTACTATCTTCGATTTTACCTTTAGAATCACATATTGAGATCTTCGACTCCGTCCTTCAATTATATCACATGGTTTGGAAAACTAGATAACTTTAATACTTTATCGCAAATCACTAGAATAAATTGTCTCATTGCATCATGTACCATCTTTAGTCGGAAAAATATTGTATGAGCTTAAGGCAATTGTTTTCTCTCTTGGAATTGAAAGAAAAATATATGAGTATTCGCCTTATGAAGAATTTCATGTGTAGGAGCAATAATTGCCTTATATCAAAAGTAGCTCGAAGGAGATAAAATACTATACACCTACGGGTATGTAAAATGAAGATAAAAACTGAGTGAATCGATTTCATCCGTGATAAAAATATTACGAGCAATCTATATGATGAATGTATCATCTATTACATCACCTTCTTTACCATCTTCAATCTTTAGGAACAATTTTGAAAAATCTTTAGCGCTTTGAACATCTAATTTAGTAGATACACCCATAATCCTCATATTGTTTGTAAACTTTAGCACCTTGTAATTATTTCAGATATGTATAAATCATTTATTGTAGCAAAAAACAATAATATTTCTATAACATCCAAGGACAATACACAAAATTTGTCTAAAGTCCCCACAAAAGACAAAAACCTTTCCTACAAAAGGTAAATGTGAAGTATGTGGATTATAAGATCGCACTAAATTTTTTTAAACCATTATCAAATGCTTGAAAATAAAACTAATTTATCATAGGCGTGTCATTCTATATCACAAGTCTTATTATTTTTATAAATTCATCAATTTATGTACCTACACATATGACACAATAGATTTCGATCAACATTAATATGTATGCCAAACCTTGAATATTAGGTTCTACCCCTAAAGGCGATAAAGTAGCATTTCCACTAGAAGCACATGTGACAACAAATTCACTCTTCGATCTTTGACCCTACAAGTAATGTTTGTATTCTTTAATTAAGTGGTATGAGCTTGATAGGTGAATATCATATTTTGGCCCAATAGGCTTAATGAGATTCTATTAGGTCATAATATAAACGATATTAGGTTATGGTCCCCTAATTTGTCAAATTTATCAGCCGTTTTCTACTGTCTACCCATAAGAGAGACAACCTAAAGAAGCACTAAGATTTGACTAACGAAGACGATATACATGCGATGCTCATTCGTATTGTAGATTTCGCATTAAAGATTTTTAATTGTTGCTATGGAACCAAGTATGTAACTTTAGACTCCTTGATAACATGACATATATGATTCTTGGTTTTATGGATTACGAAATGTTTAATTCCATCAAGTGGTATTAGAACCTCATTCGTGCTAAGTTATTAGGAAATATTATAAATTATACACCTTGAGTTTGTATATGTATATTTTGATCAACATAAAGTGTTAAAATTGTGTTTATTGATCCGATAGGGTTAATTGTGTGAACGTACAGAAGATGGACTGAAAACTCTTATATGAATATGTAGGGAATAACAACTCTATTTATACAAACTATAGACGTCTAGGCTTGTTGAGTTTGTTACAACTTTCTTTAATTACATATATGACCCCTTTATTTCATGTTATATCTATATAACCTACACCCCCCTCAAGCTGGACTAGGTAAGAATAGGCCAAGCTTGTGAGTGAAGAAAGAGTGTTGCTGCTTCCCTAAGGCTTTGGTGAAAATATCAGCAAGTTGGAGGCCAACAGGAACATGCACTATCAAAATGAAACCTTTTTGCGCCTCATCGCATACAAAATGACAGTCAATTCTCAAATGTTTAGTGCGCTCATGGAAGAATGGGTTAGTAGCGAGATGTTGAGCTGCCTTGTTATCACAATGGAGAGCAAAGGGGCGAGGAAGAAAGACATGTAAATCGGTGAGAAGGCCATCAAGCCAGATGATATCACTGGTGATCATAGACATTACCCTATATTCACTCTCTACAGAAGATTTACTAACGGTAGTCTGCTTCTTAGTTTTCCAAGAAACAAGTGACTCACCAAGAAATGGACAATAACTAGTGATGGAACGACAAGAAAACGGACAAGAGCCCCAATCTGCATCACTATATGCAATAAGAGAGAGAAGATTGCTTGGGATAAGCAAGGGCGAGATCAATAGAGCCTTTAAGATAACGTAGGAGATAAGTTGTTGCTTGCCAATGAGGGACACGAGGAGAAGCCAAGAACTGGCTGAGTTGTTGAATAGTATAGGTGATATCAGGACGTGTGAGATATAGGTACACTAGACGGCCAATAAGCCTTTTGTATGACTCAGGGTCAGGATAAACAACACCTACATCTGGAGAAAGATGAAGGTTGCGCTGCACGGGAAACTTTGTAGGGGTGCACGAAGTCATGTGGGAATCAACAAGAATGTCATGAATATACTTGCGTTGGTCGATAAGAATACCAGTGTAATCTCGAGAGATCTTCATTCCAAGGAAGAATCGAGTCAAGCCGCCTAAAGTCCTTGATAGTAAATGCCTTGTCCAAGGCTTGTTTGAGAGAGACAACTTCAAAAGTTAAATCACCAGTGATAAGGACATCATCAATGTAGACCAATACCACTGTAATGCCAGAAGAAGAGTGTTTGACAAACAAAGAATAAACTTGGCAAGATTGAACAAATTGAAGTTGAAGAAGAAGCTTACTAAGCTCAATGTTCCATTTCCTACTAGCTTGCTTGAGCCCATACAGGGATTTTCTTAGGTGACAAACATGACCAGGAGGAGTAACATAACCTTGGGGAGGTAGCATATACACCTCTTCATCAAGGAAGCCATGAAGAAAGGCATTATTTATGTCGAGTTGGTGGAGAGGCCATTCACGAGCAGCAACCAATGCCAAAACAACTCTGATAGTCGCAAATTTAGCCACAAGAGAAAAGTATGTTTATAGTCCTTATCCTTGACTTGATTGTAACCCTTGGCAATGAGCCTAGCCTTATGGCGTTCAATGGTACCATTTGGCTTATATTTGAGCTTATAGACCCACTTAGAGCCTATGAGAGTCTTGCTTGGAGGGAGAGGAACCACATCCCATGTATGATTGAGCTCAAGAACCTTAAGCTCTAAAGACATAACATCTACCCATGAAGGGGAGTCCTTAGCATGAAGATAAGTAGAGGGCTCAAAAGAATGAATCATATTGCAAAAGGCAGTGATAAAGTCAGTTGTATGAGAGATTCCAATGTTCCTATTCTTTCGGTTAGGGTTGCAACCGAAGCCATGAGTTGCTTCAACATGTCAATGGTCTCGGGATTCATCTAATCACTCCCTTGTGACATTTTGGGACTATTTAGACCTAGACATCTGCACAAACACGCAAAATAACAACAAACTTATAAAGTTAGTGAAATCAAAAACTCCTCACTTGTGTTTCTCTCACACTCACACTCAGTTGTGATTATCACAAGCTAATTTAATGGAATTGTCTAGGATGGATTAATACTTCTTTAAGTTCGATACCAATCTTCAACTAGAATACTCCTAGGTTGAAACAAGATGAAAATTGGCTTGAATGAAGGTTCTTGCGTTGAAAGATATTTACGGAACCGCTACTGGATTTTCTTCACACAATCGACGCAAAGTAAAAGAATATAGCAAGTAGAGTCAAGACTCAAGTAGTTTTGACGAAAGGTAAGTGATAGGTGATGGAATCACTATCAGTTTTAGGTAGTTTTAGAGTCTTTTTAGAGTCTTGTAGTTGTGTTATGTTGCTAATGTATGGATCCAGATGAAGAAGTTCAAAATGAAGTAAAGAAAGGATTTAGAAACACTTGGGAGAAGAAGAAGAAGATCAACAAAGACGAAGTCCCTGTGGAAGAACCGCGCCTGCGGCAACACAATGCCGCCTCACGGCGATACTAAGTCCAGAGGCACCCTGTCTGGCACCCGCGGCAACACTGTGCCACCCCCACGGCCACACTAAGTCTAGAGGAACCATGTCACGGCACCCGTGGCGACACTGTGTCTAGAGGCACCCTGTCACGGCACCCGCGGCGACATTGTTCCACCCCCGCGACGACCCTAGGTCCAGAAGACCCCTTTCACCGCCCCCGCGGCGACCCTAGGTCCAAAAGACCCATGTCACCGCCCCCGCGGTGACACTGTGGCGTACCCGCGGCGACTACACCTGAAGACCAATGCTATCACCCCCGCGCCCTTGTCAGTGGACCTACGAAGCTGAAGAGACTGTGTCACCGCCCCCGCGGTGACATAGGGCCTCCTTTGCGGTTCTACACCAAAAATGTCAAGAAGATCAACAATTAGACGATCCAAAGCATTAAAGACCCTGCCCCCGCAACCATGCCATGCCGCCCCCGTGGGTCAGTTGAATATGGAGCATTTTGCACTAAACTGCCCCTGCGGCCCTCTTGCCCACGCCTGCGGTTTAGTAACAAACGACATGACTGCAGCTGTTTAACCCACCTTTATAGCCATTAAGGTGGCTATTTACACAACCTATTTACTCCCATTTACTATCATTTCTAGTATAAATAGATCCCTAGGCTGATTGTTAGAATTATCTCATTTTCACCTCATCGCATCTAAAATACTCTTATTTTCTTTGTTTTATTTTGATCTCTATGGAGGGCTAAGCACCTTTAGTTGTGCTTGACATTGGAAGCTCTCTACATAGATCTGGTTGTAAGTTTTATAATTGAAGTTGTTATTCCATAATAATTTGTGTTATGCTCTTGTGCTTAACTTATTGATTGTATCTCACCCTTTATCTAGTTTGACCATCTAGGTACTTGGGTCTTATCCAATGTGCTAGGAATTGTGGTTCCAGGTTCGGGTCATCTTTCTAGTAGCAAACATGTTTACATAAGCAGATTGCAAGTGTAATTTGCGAGTGGAACATAACCACATGATTTTAGTAACGGGTTGTTTCTAATTCATGTGTCTCTCTATCTTTATTTGAATGCTATTGTTAAAATCTAATTTTGTAGGTTTACGAGTTAGGATTAACAATAAGTAATATTGGGGCTGATTGAACTGGTATTTAAATACGATCGAGATGAGAACAAACTTTGGAATAAACTTCATGAAAACAATGATCAACCATATCTTATGTTGAAGCGGATAATTGTCAAGTGAAACGTTTCCTTAAAATCATTGAAATTAACTTCTTGTTTGTTTTGCCTATTTGTCACTTTAACAATCACAAACCCCCTTGGTTACATATAATTGATAGTTTAATCGCATTTATGCTTTATTGACTCTTTATCTCTCTTGGGTTAGACCCTTACTTAATCACTATACTTGCTTTAGTATTGATTTCAGAAATTACTTTGATAGGATATAAACAACCTAAAAAAATATCCTTGTCAAATTTGGCGCCGTTGCCGGGGAGATTAGAGTTTTTTAAGTACTTTGTTATTTTTATTTTCAACTATTTGTTTGAACCATTTGTATAGTTCAAACTCGTGCTACTAATCTCTCTTTTGCACTAGAAGTGGTTGGATCATGGATGACATCACATGATAAGAACTTAACATCAACGAATTGATCCCGGAGGAGTCATACAAGCATGATCAAGAACTTACGTCGAGCCAACGACGTAAAACAAAGGCGCTGCTCGGGAGGAAACCCGAGGAAGTAGAAATAAAAGTCTTTATGTCATCTATCCGTCCCCGCGGCTATGAAGGGTTGCGACCGCGGCTAACCCAGCAGTGCTCGCACCCGCGGCAAAGAAGAGCGGCGAGCGCGGCGGCCATGATGACAAGTATATAAAAAAAAGAAAGAAAAATAAAAATAAATTAAAAAAAAGAAAGAAAATAAAACTTCAAATTCTCTCAAATCTCATACCACCATCCCCTCTTTCCCTCACCACTTACATTCACCATTCTTTTCTACTCAAAACCTATCCTCCACACTCCCCTCCACTTATCCATCACGCAACCACCTAATCTCCACTAGCGGCAGGAGCTCTCCTTCTCACACTTCCCATACCCAGCGGAGTACCCCGATTGTCCACCATCTCATCAGTGAGCTTGTTCTTCTTCCTTCTTCCTTTTTAGTTTTTTCCTTCATTTTCACACTTTCAAGGCAAAGTGATCTTCAAGCATGGGGGAGAATCTGTCTTGTTTGTAGCATTTGATTATTGAATTGTAATGTTTTATATTTAGTCAAAAAAAAAAGAAAAAGCCAGAAAAATTGATAAAAGGCATGAAAAATCCTTGGATAAATCGAAAATCCGAAAGGGCAGTAAGCAAAAAGAAGGTACTCCGACCAACATTAGGTTGGTGCAAAAATGGACTTGAGGGATGTGAGAATTTGGTGAGATCATCATAGAAAGAAGAAGAGTGGCCAGGTGAAAACCCGAAAGGGCTCCTTGGCAAAATGAGCGAAATCGGAGTGATAGGTTCCCTTTTCTGATGTTGGCGACATAAGAAGAGGAGATATAAGAAGGAATGGGTAAGCCACTCTTGGAGCAATAATGATGGTAGTTTTTCTCTTTTCACTTCGCTTTGATAGATTTTAAATTTTTGCTCTTTTACATGCTTTGTTTCATTGTCATTCTATTTTCATCATGCTTCCTGAGGCTTTTTGTATCACATTGGATAGATTTTTAGTTTACTCAGGACGAGTAAGAGTCTAAGCATGGGGGAGTTTGATAGGTGATGGAATCACTATCGGTTTTAGGTAGTTTTAGAGTCTTGTAGTTGTGTTATGTTGCTAGTGTATGGATCCAGATGAAGAAGTTCAAAATGAAGTAAAGAAAGGATCTAACAAAACTTGGGAGAAGATGAAGATCAACAAAGACGAAGTCCCTATTGAAGAATCGTGCCCGCGGCAACACAGTGTCACCCCGCGGCGACACTAAGTCCAGAGGCACCTTGTCACGGCACCCGCGACGACACTATGCCGCCCCGCGGAGACACTAGGTCCAGAGGAACCCAATCATGGCACCAGCGACGACACTAAGTCTAGAGGCACCTTGTCATGGCACCCGCGGTGACACTAAGTCCCGAAGACCCCTGTCACTGCCCCCGTGGTGACAATGTGCCGCACCTACGGCGACTGCACCTGAAGACTAATGTCAGCTCCCCCGCGCCCTTGCCAGCGGACCTACAAAGCTGAAGAGACTGTATCACCGTCCACGCGGTGACACTAGGCCGCCCCTGCGGTTTGACACCAAAAACGTCAATATGATCAACAGTCAGACGTTCCAAAGCATTAAAGACCCCGCCCCCGCGGCCTTGCCATGCCGCCCCCGTGGCTCAATTGAATATGGAGCATTTTGCACTAAACCGCCCATGCGGCCCTCTTGCCCGCGCCTGCGGTTTAGTAACACACGACATGACTGCAGCTGTTTAGCCCACCTTTATAGCCAATAAGCTGGTTGTTTACACAACCTATTTAATCTCATTTACTGTCATTTTTAGTATAAATAGATCCCTAGGTTGATTGTTAGAATTATCTCATTTTTTACTCATCACATCTAAAACACTCTTATTTTTCTTGTTTTGTTTTGTTCTCTATTGAGGGTTAAGCACCTTTAGTTGTGCTTGACATTGGAAACTCTCTACATAGAATTGGTTGTAAGTTTTATAATTGAAGTTGCTATTCCATAATTATTTGTGTTATATTCTTGTGCTTAACTTCTTGATTGTATCTCACCCTTTATCTAGTTTGACCATCTAGGTACTTGGGTCTTATCCAATGTGTTAGGAATTGTGGTTCCGGGTTTGGGTCATCTTTCTAGTAGCAAACATGTTTACATAAACGGGTTGTAAGTGTAATTCGTGAGTGGAACATAACCACATGATTTTAGTAACGGGTTGTTTCTAAATCATGTGTCTCTCTATCTTTATTTAAATGTTATTGTTAAAATCTGATTTTGTAAGTTTACGAGTTAGGATTAACAATAAGTAATATCGGGGCTGATTGAACTGGTATTTAAATACGATCGAGATGAGAACAAACTTTGGAATAAACTTCATGAAAACAATGATCAACCATATCTTATGTTGAAGCGGATAATTGTCAAGTGCAACGTTTCCTTAAAATCATTGAAATCAACTTCTTGTTTGTTTTGCCTATTTGTCACTTTAACAATCACAAACCCCTCTTGGGTACATATAATTGATAGTTTAATTGGATTTTGTTTTTATTGACTCTCTATCTCTCTTGGGTTCGACCCTTGCTTAATCACTATACTTGCTTTAGTATTGAGTTCGAAAATTACTTTGATAGGATATAAACGACCTAAGAAAATATTCTTGTCAGTAAGTGTTTACTGTTTAGGCTATGGAAACTGGAAAAGGAATTACTACACAAGTGGACTCAAATCATATCCTCAAAAAGCACAGATGCACATCAAAGTCCCTCCAAGTGTAACATTGAGTTGGATGTAGTTGTTTAACATATAGTTCAACATGAATTACATAATGAGTCTGATGTTATCACATGTCTAGCATCTATCTATTGCTCTTCCTTTGGCAAAAAGAAAAAGATCTGTAGTAAAGCTCTTGGAGGAGCAAGATTCTCATATAAGTCATTTAGTAATCAATAAAAGAAAAAAAGTCTTATATATTTCTAATGTGATAAAATCCTCGCACAGTTTCTACACGTAATCCGGGATAAAATCCGGAAACTTCGTCCCACTGCTGTTTTTGTTATGGAAACTATGGTCACAAAAGATGTTACTACTTTCATTATAAAAAAAAAGATGTTACTACTTTGGCAATGCATAAATGTGATTTTAATGAAGGATTGCGCGTTAATAGTAATGGTAGGTCGGGAGGTATTGGTTTTTGATTAAAGAATACAAATATCTATATTATTTCCTCTCTTTTTTCGCCATATTCTTGCTGAATATATATTAGTGGTGATAAATGGGTCATAGCGGGTATTTTTGGTTGTCTAGGCCATGAACAAATAAAGGACACATGGAGTCATGAGATATATTAAACAACAATGTCAAGGGTAATGAGATTCTTTTCAATCATGAAAAGGAAGGAGGAATCCGAGGGCTGCTATATATATGAGAGCTTTTCAGCAAGTTATTGATGACTGTGGTTTATTATATGCAGGTTGGTGAGGAAAAAAGTTTACATGGGAAAGAGGCAGAAATGTTAACACTATAGTTAAAGAAAGGTTGGACAAACTTGTCATATCAAAGTTTGACTTCTTAAATATCATCATTACTTAGTTAATATTTTTGCACGTTACTAGTCTGATCACAGTATTATCTAGCTAGACTGATCTCTTGGTAAAAAGTCACAAATATTGTCAAACTTAGAGATTATACATACCATTCGAAAGAAGGAGAGAAGGAAATAGAAAAAGCCATATAGATGTCGTAAATGTTGTTAGAGTGAGATAATGAGAAATTCCCCTTAGGGTTTCCATCGTCAGATGGGTTGTATATATAGATAAACGTTATACATAATTACAAAAGGCAGACCCTTATTTACAAATATTTACATATTCTATCATACCCCGTAGTCGAAATTGGATGAGGCATTACAGTGAGACTGGATCTAAAATCTAGAAACAGTTGACGTGGCATGCCTTTTGTAAAAATATCTGCATACTGAAAAGCTGACGGTACGTGAAGAACTTGAACGTGACCACGGGCAACCTTATCCCGAACGAAGTGAATGTCAATCTCAATGTGCTTTGTTCGTTGATGTTGAACTGGGTTGCTGGCAAGATAAGTTGCAGATATGTTGTCTATGTAAACAACTGATGCCTTGGCAAGTGGGCAATGAAGCTCAAGCAGGAGGTTTCGTAGCCAATAACGCTCAAAAACAACATTGGCAACACTTCTATATTCTACCTCTGCACTAGAACGGGAAACTACAGATTGCCGTTTTAGAGACCACGAGATTATAGTGTCACTGAAGAAAACACAATAACCTGATGTAGACCGGCGTGTAATAGGGCAGCCCGCCCAGTCGGCATCTATCTATGCAATGAGATTAGACTTCGGAGAGGGAGATATGCTGATACCTAGAGATGATGTGCCAGCGATGTAGCGGATGATACGCTTGAGAGCAGCAAAGTGAGGCTCCCGAGGATCATGAATAAATAAAATTTTCTACTGGACTACAAAACTGATGTCAGGTCTTGTGAAAGTGAGGTATTATAGTGCACATGTCAGACTTCGATATAGGGTCGGATCACTGATAGGAGGGCCAGAGGAGGCGGTAAGTTTGATGGTGGGTTCAGCCAGAGTCGCCGTTGGCTTTCAATTAGTCATCTTTGCTCGGGCAACAATCTCTCGAGCGTATTTGTCCTGGGACAAGAAAAGACCTGACGACATGCGCTGAACTGAAATGCCCAAAAAATATGACAGGGGACCAAGGTCGTACATAACAAATTCTTTACTGAGGGAGGCAGTGAGAGTATTGCGGAGGTCATCAGATGAAGCAGTGAGAATGATATCATCAACATAAAGTAATAGATAAGCAAGCTGATTTCCATTTCGATATATAAAAAGAGAAGAATCGCTCTTACTGTTGATAAAACCAATGCTCAGCAAATACCTTGCAAAACGTTGATACCAAGCCCGAGGTGCCTGTTTGAGGCCATAAAGAGATTTCTTCAAAAGGCATCATGTTGTTAATGGTATTAATGGTGCGGATGAATTTCCGGGTTTCGAATCCAGTACCGAAGTGGATGAAGAAATAGGGACGGATATGGAGAACGGAAAAACCGACTCATCAAAAGTGACATGCCTTGAGATAAGAATTTTGTTTGATCCTATTTCTAAACATTTATACCCTCTATGATGTTTAGGATATTTGAGAAACACACAAGGTGTGGAGTGGGGATGTAGTTTGTGAGAAATGGTGGCGTTTTGGTTGGGGTTGCAAAGACACCCAAAAACGCAGAGGTGAGTGTAAGTAGGTTGCGAACCAAATAACACTTGGGTGGGTGAAAGATTTTGGATTGTGGTGGAGGGAAGAATGTTAAGAAGGTGACAAGATATGTCTAAGGCATGTGCCCAAAAAGGGACGGGTAATGAGGCGTGAAAGAGGATGGAACGCATCATGTTGTTAATGGTGCGGATGACACATTCCGCTTTGCCATTTTGGGGTGATGTGTGGGGACAAGAGAATCGAAAATGTATTTCGTGTAGAGCAAAAAACGAGTGAAATTGATGATTGTTAAATTCGCGGCCCATGTCACATTGAAAATTTTAATAGGCATGTTGAATTGAGTCTTGACTAACTGATGGAATTGCACAAACAAATCAAAAACTTGAGATTTGAATTTGATTGGAAAAACCCAAAGGAAATGTGAGAAATTATCAAGAAATAATAGATAATATTTGTAACCTTCCCGGCTAGTAACCGGGGAGGTCCAAAGATCACTATGTATGATGTCAAAAGGTGCAATAGTAGTAGTAATAGACCGTTCAAACGGGAGCCTATGATGCTTCCCAAGTTTGCAAGCATGACAAAGCGTTGGAGAACGCTCTTTATTAAAATGAAGAAAAGAAGACTTCCTAAGACTATCTAGAACTAGCGAGCCGGAATGACCCAGACGAGTATGCCAGAGACTCGAGGACTGAGCTGAAAGAGCATGAGCCGACGCAGAAGATGTGGTAACTGGATAGAGATCCCCGGAGTCATTGCATCTCAGACGGGTGGTTCCCATTTGTAAATCCTTCACTGAAAAACCTAATGGATCAAATTCAACACTGGCATGGCTATCGATTGTGAAACGGCGAACGGAAACTAAGTTTTTAACAATATGAGGAGCAAGGAGGATGTTGGATAATTGGAGGGGATGTGTGGAGTGCGAAGTTTAGCTTCACCAAGACATGTAGATGGTATCAGCGTGCCATTTCCAACAATAATCGAATTTTAAGAACCATTATAAGAAATGGACAAGAGGTTACTTGAGGAGTTGGTCATGTGAGATGTAGCGCCCGAGTCCATGTACCAAAGATTATCAGCGGGATTTAACGTCATCAAAGAAAATGCTTGATCGAGCTCTGTGGGCTGTTGTGAATCAACAATTGTGCTGAAGTGTGCAGATTGGGATGGAAATTGGCCTAGAAGCCCAGCCTGATTATTTTGAGGGCTGTAAGTATGTTACTGACGGGCCTGGGGAGCAGTGACCCAGTTTCCTTGTTATCCTTGCTGACGGGCCTGTGGTTGTGGCCATTGAGTTGGATTGTTGACGGGCCCAGAAGGAATTGGGAGCCATCCCAAATTAGGGTAAAACACAAAACGTGTCCCCTGAGGCTGCGGCGTATTGACACCAGACCGGCCACGACTTTTTCGTCCATGGCCTTGGCGGCGAGCCGAGCTCTCTGGTTGAGCGCCGTTGGTGGAGCCCTGGTGGTCGGCGCGGGGCTGGGACGCCGGACCGCCGGTTGAGGTGTGTAGAGCGGTGGAGTCCTTCCCGGGAGAAATTTGACTTGAAATCTGAGTTTCTTCCAAAATAAGTTGCGAGCGAGCTTTTTAGAATGTCGGTAGCGGATCTGATTGTTGAATGTAATTTGCAGTAACATTATACTCAGCAGGAAAACCAGACAAAAGTTGCAAGACTAACCTATTATCGGAAATTGGAGACTCAATACCTTTAAGTTGATCCGATAACGCCTTCATGTGTTGACAGTAGGTGGATATGGAAGCAAAAGACGTCAATTTGCAGTTGGAAAATTCATGTTCCAGATAGACTGCGCGCATGTGCTTATTGTCTTGAAAAATATCTTGAATTCGACCCCAAGCTTTGAGAGCGGTGTCGTCAGGATCGAGCATTTGAAGGAGAATATCTTTAGATACCGTACTTTAAATCCATTCAAGAGTCGTTGCATCAACTTGGTTCAAAGAGCATCATCAATGTCGACCGGGCGCGGGACTTTGGCGT
Organism: Fagopyrum homotropicum; assembly: GCA_033239125.1. Lineage (NCBI taxonomy): Eukaryota > Viridiplantae > Streptophyta > Magnoliopsida > Caryophyllales > Polygonaceae > Fagopyrum > Fagopyrum homotropicum. The sequence goes on from BSWB01000008.1 coordinate 71,192,804, forward strand.
CAATGTGATCCAAGACATTATGTGCCTTAGCGGTGATGCGAAAGAGAGTAACCCATGAAGCATATGGTGTGTCATGATCAAGAACAAGAGCAATGTTATTCTTGATGTTGGAAATTCCAATGCGGAATAAAATGTTTGTTTCTTATCCATAGACATAGTAGGTGTTTGAGGAAGATGAAGAGATCACGTGGCGGCGTTAGGGTTAGACGCTGGCGGCGGATGAAAAAAGGGAGGCGGAAGTGGGAAATGTTATGGATTGGATTGCTCAGATACCATCTGAGATAATGAGAAATTCCCCTTAGAGTTTCCATCGTCAGATGGGTTGTATTAGGGGTGGGCAACAGATCGATCCGATCCGAATACCCGGATATCCGAATAGAAATTATCATAAAACCCCCGATCCGGATAGGATCCGTATCCGGCCGGATATCCGGCACTTTTTCCGGATCGGATCGGATAGTTATCCGTGGATATCCGGCCGATCCGATTGATCCGAATTTCAAAATATAGTATCTGCGGATATCCGGATGATCCATTTGATCTGAATGACTTTTGTTTGAGCCGTTTGATCCGAAAAATAACATTTTTCGGATCCGGATATCCGATTGATCCGTTTGATCCGAATATTCGCTTGATCCAAATATCCGTGTGATCCGGATATGTATTTGCTACTTTATTTATCACAAAATCTAATAAAAATTATTCAAGGACACAAAAAAAATCAAAATAAAAATGATAATCATATACATAATAAAAAAAATGAGAATATTGATGTACATTATAATAAGAAAATAAAATTAAGGTTTTAAAACAATAGATATCTTTATCTTTACATTATATAACTACTTCATACAATACGAAATAAAAAAAATGAGAATGCTAAAGTAAAAGTAAATTGTTTAACTTGGATAATTATTTATTTTTTTAGTCTTGAAAATATTAATATATAACAAATGTTATTACTAAATATTATCATAGTCAATTACTTATTTTTTATTTTGACTAAAGTTAATTGATTGTGTTTCATTATAAATATTATGAATAATAATTACACAAGAAAATGATATTAATACAAAGTTATAATATAATATAAAACTTTGTATATACGAAACTCTTGTATATATATAAACAAATACATATTTATGTAAGTATATATAGGTAGTTTCATTAAATGAGACGATCTTCTAATAAAAGGTTGATTTGCTAAGAAAAAAATAACTAAAGTTATAATTATCATAATTATCATTACTTATATTATTATTCAAAAACTTATTTTTAAAACTTTAACACAAATTTTATGGCTAACATGGTTAAAATAGTTAGACTTATAAAACATCATCATATAAACTTATAATATGTAATTTTGTACGTGTAATCTTGTATAGTAAACTAGATGTTAAAACCAAAAGTTATATTTAATATCTTTGAAAAATATTTTGTAGAACTAAAGTAGAAAAGTAAATTTTATTTGCATTTAAATTTATTTATATTATTTTCTATAGAAGCTTTTTCGAAAAGTTATTGTGCCAATTTTTTTTTACTCAAATTACAATTTTCATTATCATCATTATTTATATTAATGAGAAACTTATATTAAGACTTTACCACATATCTTATATTTAATAGGTGATAAGAATTGAAATTAAAAAACTCGTTATAGACCTATATTATTTAATAGTCATAGTAAATTATAATATATAAAAATGAATTTTTAGTATTATAGTGAAATCTTATTTGAATCAAAATTTATTATATATATGTTTAACTCTTTTAACCATGCTATAATATAATAATCTTTTTACACCCTTATGATAAAAAGATTATTATGGACATTTACCACATATCTTATCTTTAATGGGAAGTGTTCAAGTAAGGCCCATTATTCCGGTACGGCCGACACGTGTCCCGAAATTTTTTTTTTTTTTTTTTTCTTCTTTCTGAACGAGTTTTTTTTTTTTTTTTTTTTTTTTTTTTTTTTTTCTGAACGAGTTTTTTTTTTTTTTTAAACGAGTAAAAGTAATAGTTCAAAACTTATTATTGAATAGTTCATAACTTATAAAAGGATAGTTCATGAATTATAATAGAATAGTTCATAGTGTAAAATTTATAAAGGATTGAAAGTAATAGTTCAAAACTTATTAAGTAATAGTTCATAACTTCTAAAAGGATAGTTCATGAATTATAATAGAATAGTTCATAGTGCAAAATTTATAAAGGAGTGAAAGTAATAGTTCAAAACTTATTATGGGATAGTTCATGAATTATAATAGAATAGTTCATGGATTATATTAAAAAGTAATAGTTCATGGATTATATGGGAATAGTTCAAAGTTTATAGGATAATAGTGCATAAATTATAACATGGTAGTTCAAATATGCTTTCATTAGTTTCCGGAAAAAAAAAATCGTTTCAGAAAAGAGAAAAAAAAAATCGTTTCAGAAAAGAGAAAAAAAAAAATTTCTCGGGACACGTGTCGCCCGTACGGTTGGCCGTACGACCGTACCGCAATAAAAGGGCCGTACCTGAACATTTACCATCTTTAATAGGGTGATAAGAATTAAAATTAAAATGCTCGTTATAGACCTATATTATTTAATATGTTGTTACAACCTTATGATAAAATTTATTATATGTATGTTTTTACAATTATCATTAGCTTCATTATTTATTCATTTAAATGAGACCAACTTCTAATAAAAGATTATTATTGAGACCAACTTATAAAAATATATATCTTACAAAGAGATCAACTTATGATAAAAGATTATTATGGATATTTGTTCATTTAAATGAGATCAACTTCTAATAAAAGATTATTATTGAGATCATCTTATAAAATATATATCTTACAATGAGATCAAATTATAATAAAAGATCATTATGAACATTTGTTCTTTTAAATGAGATCAGTTTCTACTAAAAGATTATTATTGATATCAACTTATAAAAACATATACCTTACAATGAGATCAACTTATAATAAAAGATTATTATGAATATTTGTTCATTTAAATTAGATCAACTTCTAATAAAATATTATTATTACGAGCAACTTATAAAAATATATATGTTACAATGAGATCAACTTATAATAAAATATTATTATGGACATTTGTTCATATAAATGAGATTAACTTCTAATAAAAGATTATTATTGAGACCATCTTATAAGACTTATGTCTTACAATGAGATGAACTTATAACTTAATTAAGAATATTTGTTCATTTAAATGAGACTAACTTATAATAATAGATTATTATTGAAACAAACTTATAATCATATTTATATAAATCTATATCTGAAAATGAGATTACCTTATAATTAAAGATTATTATGAACATCTGTTCATTTAAATGAGATCAATTTTCAATAAAATATTATTTATTAAGATCAACTTATAATCATATTTATAAGAATCAACATCTTAAAATGAGACCAACCTATAATAAAATATTATTATGAACATTTGTTCATTCAAATGAAACAAACTATAATAAAATATTATTATTGAGACCAACCTATAATCGTCTTTATAAAAAGATATATTATACAATGAGATCAATTTATAATACAACAATATTATGAGTATTTATTACGAAAGGTATGAATATATGAGTATGTACAAAGTTGTATATATTATAGATGTATATATGTTTAACTAAATTAAATGAGATCAATGTGACTATGTGAGTACCTATAAAGTTATAAAAATTATTATCAATTCATTACATGGATTAACTAAAATAGTTTACCATGTATATTGTAATATATGTCAAATACAAAATTACATAGTGATATAAAGTAAATAAGTATGCACATTATTAATTTATTAATTTGCCTAACTCAAATATTTTCCCATTTAATATATTTTTAAATGCAAATATTAATACATAATTGTAATATACAATCTTGATGTATCCTTCCTAAATCAAATACATTTAAAATTATAATAAAAAAATTTTATTAGCCGGATATCCGGAAATATACAGTGATCCGGGACTATCCGGATATCCGGCGATCCGGGATTATCCGGATATCCGGTGACCCGAGACGATCCGGTGATCCGCGGATATCCGGTGATCCGTGAGTATCCGGATATAAGCGGATATCCGTATTTTATCCGGGTATTTGCGGATATCCGGATGCCTAAAACTCCGATCCGATGATCCCGAAAAATCTCCCGGATCGGATTCGGACCGGATCAAAACGTGTACTAAAATGTCGGGTTTTTGCGGATCGGGTCGACGGATTTTTCGGACCGGACCGACGGATCGGATTGGTTTTGCCCACCCCTATGTTGTATATATAGGTAAACATTATACATAATTACAAAAGGCAGACCCTTATTTAAAAATATTTATATATTCTATCAGTTAGCTTCAACTCTTATTGTTGTTTGTAATGCTGATGAAATATGGAATACTATCAAAAGTATGAAGCCCTGAACTACCCCCGGAATTGATGGCTTACATGCTGGATTTTACTATATAAACATAAAACTTGAAGATGTGGTTCTATGTCTTTGAAACTTGATTTATCTAAATCTTTTGACCGTTTCCTTAAGTCTGTTTTGCTCAAATTTGGTTTTTCTACTCGTTTTAGTGAGATGGTTATGGAGTGTGTTTCTTCAGTCAATTTCTCTTTCAAAATCATTAATCAGATTGTGAGAAGCTTTATCCTTTTTTTCCGTATCTCTTTATTTTGTGTATTGATGTGTTATCGTCTATGGTTAGCAGATTAGTGGCCCAAGGGAAATTGTATGGTTTACAAATCTGCAAACAAGCTTCATTTATTTCGCAGATGACAACCTTTTCTTCACAAAATCTAATCTAGAAATTGTGATACAATCATGGATATTATTCACCGTTTTGAACCTGCTTCTGGCCAAAAAGTTTCCTTCAACAACAGTTTTCAGCTACAAGAATGGTTCAATCTTGCAAATCATATAGGCTTTGAACATCACAACCGATATCCAGGTCTTCCTACTACAATAGGTTGCTCTAAAAGAGAAATCTTCCAAGGTCTCGCAAATAGAATAAGGAAATGGACAGATATATGCCTACCTAAGAATTTGGGAGGTTTAGGTTTCAGGGATCTCAAAGTTTTTAATCTAGAATTGATAAGATCGAGATCATGATCTCGATCTTATCAGGGCTCTTTATTTTTGTTATGGAATATTTTATGGAATTGAAGCTTCGTCCACCAAAAAAAACAATCCATTTTTCTTGGCGTTTATCTTGTGGATCTATAGGTGTTAGAACTTTACACTTTAAAAAACATCTTGTTGATTCACATTTATGCTCAAGAGGTGATTTAAAAGATAAAGATTTTGCACATGCCCTTCTCCAGCTGAGGTCTGAAATGAAAGAAAACTCCTATTTGAATCATCAAACTGAATTTTGATGTTGCTTTCAAGGAAGAGTGGGTATGATTTGGAGTTATATGGGGAAATGATGAAGGTTGTAACCTGTTGGCAAAGGTTTTCAATTCCAAAATGCACAAGGATCCTTTCATTGGGGAACTTTTAGCCATCAGGATGGGTTTGATCAGTTCTCTTAACCAAGGATTCCATACTCAGGTTGAGACGGATTCTTTGTCGGAAAAACTCGCACTTTTCCGACTCTCATCCAGTATAGATAAACGAGTATTTTGTTGTGTACTTACACTAGTACGTCAACTTCACTTACAAGCTCTCTTTAGAAGCCTTTATTACCGTCTATTCTTTATGGAGTTATACAAAATTGTCACCTCTTCTATGAAAAGTTTCCGGAACTCAATTCTCCTAAATTATTCTGATATCTTCTCCCTCAATCTTATACAAGTCTAGAATTCTAGTCTAGTCAACAAGGTTCCGTCAAGTTTTAAATGACTCCATTGTCTTTCGGAAGGTTTCGCCGCCATCCAGAATATTCCACTTATAATAGAAGGTTCAACCAACTTCCGGAATGTTTCTCCTTCTTTTGGAGTAGCCCATTGTCACAATATTTATATTTGAAAATATGAATTAGCCTAACACTTTGGTAGCGGCCACATGGATCGCAGCCGTGGGTGGGCTTTGTTCGCTCGAAAAGTGTGTGCGTCAAAATCTTAATATTTATATTCTAGAACTCAAAGCAAAGCGAACCCGCAGTGTACGGATCAGCTGTAGTAAGGTAAGAATTCCAGAGTCGAACTCAGGGATTTGGTGAGAATAAATTCAAAATCAATTATCTAGCGAAAATGCAAAAGCTTTTGTGATTAATAAAGGGGGAAATGATTCCAAGGATTCAAGTATCCGATTTCGGCTTTCGATTCAAGACACTTCTAAATGATATAAGGACATAGTTTATATTGCCAAAATTTTATGTTCTAAGGCAGGTATCGTACGGCGAAGTTCCGAAACCTATTTGTTTAATCCAAAGGTTCTCTCTATAGGGGTTGTTGAGGCTACAATATAGAAAGATCTAAAGACAAGAATTATGTTCAAACTAACTATCTAAAACCTCAGGATATGACTCTCCAAGATTAAGAATAGAAAGCACATTTAAAATCTTAATAAAGGATGTTGAGTCTCTCTATTACCCAATTCTTGAAATCTTAATCTATTAAATGTAGAATCAAGTTTGAAGTCTTTTCATACATTCAATTAGAGGTTAAAAAGGTTAATCAAGGTTGGGATTTAGACTAGGGTTAACTTTGGTTAAGGAATGAATCAATTAAAGTTCGATAGGGTATTAAATCGACCTACCATAAATAAAGGGAGAATTTGACATACTAGGCTTTTTTGAGTTTTTGTTAAGAAAGTGTACCCCAAATTTTTTACCACTTTCATTTAATAGTAGGTAAAAATTATTAACCCTTCTATTTAGAAAGAAAGAATAAATAATGTTTGTTATTTGTTATATAAGTATAAGTTTTAAATTTTAATTACTGAATTTGTTTTCTTTTATTATTTTTTTTTTGCCTTTTTTTAATTTATTTTTTATTTTTTGGACTGAATTTCTCTTACCGGAATTTCTCATACCAGAAATTTTCATACCAGAAATTTCATACCAAAATTTCTCATACCAGAAATTATTTTCATACCAGAATTTTGTCATACCAGAACTTCTCATACCAGAACTTGTCATACCAGAAATTTTTTATGCCAGAAAACTCATAACAAAATTTTCTGGTAAGAATTTTACATACCAGAAAATTCTGGTATGAGTTTTTTGGTAAATTCTGGTATGAAATTTATACCTAAAAACTCGTACCAAAAAACTCATAACAAAATTTTCTGGTAAGAATTTTACATACCAGAAAATACTGGTATGAGTTTTCTGGTATGATTTTCATACCAGAAACAAGCAAATTACCATGAGAAAGCACAAGCAAATTCGAGTACCAGAATTTTACTCCGGTACGAGCTAATGAATAACCAAAACAAGCAAATTATGAGCTGTGCACATCCGTACGAGTGCACCTGGTAAATTGCAACACAGATCCTCCAAAACGAAAACCAGAACCACAAAAACCAAAACACCCCCCACCCCCCACAAAACAAAACCAGGCAACACAAAACTCCCCCCACCCACCCCCCCAAAACAAAACCAGGCAACACAAAACACCCCCCGATCCCAAGTGTATACCACCGGCCCCATCCCAAGTGGGAGACCTCAGAAGCCTTATCAGAAAATACAACCCTATGCTCTACTTTCCCCATATCGATTTGGATCTTCGGAAGAGTCGTCGTCCGGTGGTGGTCAGCGGAGACGATCTCCTGTATTTCCTTTGAAACAATAGGTGTAGGGTCGCCGGAATCTCCGGCGGGGAGGTTTCTCCGGCGAGAGGTGAGACATAGGGAAAGGAGGAAGAGTATCACCTGTATCAGCACAGAATGCAATCAGTGTGATGAATGGTTTTGAGTTGGGTGGTAAGAAACTGAAGGTACAATTGAAAAGAGAGAATAGTAAGAACCAAATTCATTGATGCAGAAAGAGTAATATGAAGGAGACTAGACCTCATAGCAATGTAAAAATGACCACGGAGTTGCAATAGAACCAACAATTTCACCACCACCAAATCCGCCGCTAGTAACATGTGATCCAGACCTCAAGCTCTCGCCACTAGAGAAACAAATAACAGAGGGTAAACTATGGTCGGCCGAGGGCTTGCGGTGGCGCCCTGTTCCGGCGATGTCCGACAGGCGAGGCGGCAGCAAGTACTCCAACGGGGAAGAGGCAGCCAGAGGAAAGCGACCGGAAGAGGAGAGAAGAGAGGGAGGACTTTGTATTTTAGGGTTGTGTGAGCGGTAAAAATATTAGTGGGGTACATTTACTAATTGGAAAACTGAAAAAAGCCCACTTAGTGTACAATTAAAAAAAATATCCTAGTTACCTAATTAGCCCATAAATAAATCGTCCGATTTATCTCAAGAACAGGGCGATTTTCCTGTTTGTCGCAAAGTTAAAATCTAAACTCTCAGGGTCCAAATGTTTGAATGAGTTCGGTCTATCATCATCTAAGCCTCAATCATCAACTATTCTCCCCAGAATCGCAATGGTTTTAGCCAACCATTTTCAAAATCAAATCAAATTAAAGATTGAGTGAAATAACGCAATTAAACCCGAATCTTGAACAAAACTCAATAACCTTTAAATCTGTAAATCAATCTCAAATGTAATCAATGTATCTCTCAATCAACTCAATATCGTGTTCAAAAACCACAAAGACTTCAATAGAATACAGAAATCTCACAAATATGATCAAGATTGACTTTCCGGTAAAAGTGCTTCAATCCTTCTCCTTGGATCTTCAATCTCTCACTAACGTGTAAAGATTTCCCGCTGCGGCCTCTTTGATTTCGTTCCCAGGGTTCCCAACTATAGTTTCTTGTTAGTGGGCCGTTTGGCAAAACCCTTCTCGAGCCCAAAGTTGATGGGCTTTATGTCGTCTTTTTATTTGGCTGAAAAACAAAGTAAATTGGGCTGGCCGATTTATACATAAAACCGTTCGATTTCTAATGAAGAAAATCGTCCGATTTATATGTATAATGGCACGATTTTATTTCAACAGAAAGTGCTCGTCCTTTGGCTAGTTTTCTTCCTCTTCCTTGTGCTTCTTTTACGTAATTCCTTTGCCCTTTGTGACTCCTCTAAGACTCCTTTAGCTTCCTTAATGACCTTAGATGCTCCTTGCTCCACTTTTGCTTTCAAATCCACTCCATTTACCTATAATTCAACCAAAACTCGTGTAGACCTCTATTTCTGAAATATTATTGAATAGAACGCAAAAGGTACACAAGTTCTCCTTAAATGCAAGACAAATCGAGGTAAACCTCTATAATATGCATGATTATAATGGTATATAATTCATGTCATCAAAATACCCCATACTTGCCCCTTGCTTGTCCCTAAGCAAGACTCAAATTTAGAATACAAGATGTCATGGATTATATATGTATGAAAACTCAAAAACTTTTCTTTTGATAGTGCTTCTTCTTATTGGATCACCCTCAAAGTGATATTTCAAGGCATAGGAAAGCAAAGTATGTATGAATGATAACAATAACATGGACTAACTCTCTTTTCTTCCTTGAAAACAAAAATAAGGGACATGATAAAGATGTAGAGGTAATTAAAATCAAACAAGTCTAAGCTATGAAGTCTTAAATACATGCATAAAAGTCTCAAGGTCTTCTAATCAAGGATAAGGTCTAAGAAACGTGTTAAGGGAGGGAATTCTTTTAGGCAATTGTGGTGCTAATCCGGGAAAGAGAAACAACATAATACCTTCAAGAACTTTACTTCACCACACATGCTTTGCATGTAAAAACTTTGCTTTCTTTACTTTACTTTTTGAGAGTATGGATAGAGGTGCACAAAAACCGAAGCCTAGGAGATCGGCGTTTCTCAAATTTCGAGATGCCTCAAACCCTTGATGCACATACCATATCCCGTTAGGACTTGTCGTTCAATCGGACTTTGGCAAGACACAAACACCCGGCTATGTGAATGGTGCCGAGTTACTCATCCTCATGTTTAACCCCAAACTTATGAATTGCTACACTTTCACTTAACACATTTTCATTGACCCTCCCACATCAAACATGCCTTTTTTCAATCACTTATCCTAATTCCCGGATGGTAAAAGGAGGGTCACATATTTCATTGAGGGGCTAGCATGATCAAGATATGAGAAGAGAAAAGAAGTGAATTGCCTTAGTCATTCTTATATGACGTAAAAGAACTTATAATATAGCTTCGACTATTATTTCATTCTCTTATCAAAACATCTAAATCATATAACTTATTCATGTGTTCAAGTAACAAAAGCAAGCTCATTCATGCTATGATTAAAATCTCAACACAACCAAGCCATATTTTTGCCTATCTACATCACAATTCTCATCATAGAGGTCATTTCCATCATAAGAAGCACAAAATTTTTTGAAAAGAGTCATAATTTTTGAAAAAGATCATGCAAATGTAAATGTCAAAGTGGAAAGCAAGTAGTGTAAGAGTTATTACAAGCCAAATCATCAAGAGTAGTGTAAAGTGCATAGAGTGCTAAGATGAAGCAAAAGGTATTGTAAGTACCCCCACCCCATACTTAACATCCACATTCTCCCCAATGTGAAAATCAAGCATAAGATGGAGAAAAATACTTACAATGTAAAAGAAGTGGAAGCTCAATCCTCGGTCGGTGGTGGTGGTGGAGGATATAGATACATCGGTGCACTAGGATCATAGAAGTGGCTGAACTGATGGTAGTATAAGTCTCTCATCTGGCCGTCATAGGAGGAATGCCTAGCGTCCGTCTCCTGCCGGTACTCCATGAATTGAGTGTTCAAGGTGTCATAGTCGGTGTGGAGAGCGCGATAGTCGGTGCGGAGGCTCTGGAAGCTAGAGACTAAGTCTCTAAAGTGGCGGGGAAGTCGACGTCCTCGTCCATGGCTCGGAGCATGTGCAAAAGAGTGGCGAGGTGGCTGTATGTCATCCTCTGTCTCCTCGTCACCTCTACTAGTCCTGCTAGGTCCTCCACCATGAGTGTCGGTGTCCATGGCATCCGTGGCGTGACCACTATAAGTGTCGCTCTCGAACTCAAGCATGTTCCCCTGGTGTGCTCCATCCTCATCATCCTCCTCGTCCTCAGCGTCACCTACATCATCATCATAATACATAGGAGGAGACATCTCCTCAAGCATCGATTCAAACGTTTCCTTCCAATTTCTCCTATTCCGGATAGTGTATTCGGACTTCCAAATAATCTCGGATGGCTTCTTCTTTGGATCCTTTGCCCACGGCATGGGCACATGAAGGGTTCCTCTCCCTCGAGGAATCAAAACCTGTCGGACAACCAATCTCTGTGAACCTAATGGAAGGGCACTCTCAGCTAGAGTGCAACCCGAGAAGTCTAACTCCAATGCCTTAGCTACATGAGTGACAAGGCCTCCAGCACAAATGTCACCTTTTGCCTTGTTGGCTATCTTTCCTAGATAGTCAGCAAGCATGGAGTTGATGTCGGGGACGGTAGTGCATGTCATATAGTATAGGATGAAGAGCTCATCAGCCTTGAGCTTCTGTGGGGTTTCCGTATGAGCAAATAGGCTTTCACTAAGGATCCTATGTACTACCTTAAAGGAGAGGTTGTACATACTAGCTTCCTTTGAATTCCCGGGTCTCCACTTATCTCCTCCATATTCTCCCACCGAAATAGATTCCCAAAAAGCTCTAGCGCTTACTCCTCTCGCGAATGTGCCTGCATTAGAGTAAGAGAAACCAAACAAATCCCCAAAGTCATCTATACTCATAGCATGGTCGCGGTTCATGAGACGGAAAGAGACCGTTCTCTCTCTAGGGTCATGCTCGAAGGTGCTAAGGAATTCTAAGGTGATCTCGGTGTAAGCATCTTCTCTTATCATAGCAAACTGACTCAGCCCAGCTTTATCTAACATCATGTCTACATCTTCTCGAACAAACAAGGGGTTTAAGTCGTCTAGTACAATGTATCTAGGAGGGGTAAATGGGCGATCTAAGATACGTTCATATCTTTTCTTGTGTTTGGATGCGGGAGGTGGAAGTTTGGGAATGGTTTGAGAGGGTGGTGGAGGTGGGGGAGGGGCTTTGGAAGAAGATCCCTTCTTCTTCCCCGTATTTCTAGTTATTCTCTTCACAATATCCATTTCTGCAGTAAAAAAATCGGCCTGTTCTTCACAAAAATCGTCCGATTTTTCTGGGTTAGGTCGATTTTTCTGTCGGTTTCTACGATTCTCACAATTCTGTAAAGTTCTGACTCAACAATCACCACACACAGTCTCCTATAGTATTTCCTAAGCAAACCCCTCAATCAATCTCAGCAAACAAACACTTTCTAAGCAAGATTCAAATTCGAATGAGAAACTTAGGTTTCGGAATGAAAAACCTGAATTCCGGATGGAAGAGTCGATTTCCGAGTTTGTTGTTGCTATATCCTTGTTCCTTGTTGAAAATGCTTCAGTTTGGAGCCAAGAATCGTTCAAAACGATTAAGGAATGAGGAATTTAGGGGGTGGGCGATTTTCGGAGCTTTTGAGAGAGAGAAATTTAGAGTGGAGGTGTTTTGGAATGAGGGAATCGAGTGTTTGTGTCTTTATATAGGCTTGAGAATTTATGAAGAAAATTGGACGATCTCAATGATCGATTTAATCGTCGGGGCGATTTTTCATTCATTTTCTCTGAACGCAAGGAAAAATCGGACGATTTAATAGGGTAGGTCGATTTCTGGGTCGTTTTTTTCTTTCTGTTGTCAAAAATCGACTTGCTCTGTTCCTGAATCGAACGATTTACTTTGTGTACCTCGATTTCCTTCCTTGTTCCTCTTGGAAATTGAGATTTGAACTAATTTATGCTCCCTTACTCCATGGATCTCTCAATTTGGACCTAATTTCATGCGATTAATGACACGACAAACCAAGAGTGCATCGAGGAACAAACAAAAAGCAAAAATAAAGAAACAAAGCAACTAATCTAATCTAGCTAAGTGATGAAAGGAGGGAAAAACTATACTATCATGGGTTGCCTCCCAAGAAGCGCTTGGTTTATCGTCTTTAGCTGGACGGTGTATGGTTTGTGTTTAATGGAGAAGGATAGGAGCTATCTCCTCGACCGGAGCTTCCGGTGTGTATTTCTTCAACCGTTGGCCATTAACTTTGAAATTTCCGCTTTGTTAACCCCATACTTCAACTGCACCATGGGGGAAAATTCGTTTAATTACATAAGGTCCTGTCCAATGGGATTTAAGCTTACTTGGAAATAGACGAAGCCTCGAGTTGAATAGAAGGACTTGATCTCCCTCTTTCAGATCTTTTGGAATGATATGCTTATCATGCCAACGCTTCGTCCTTTCCTTGTAGATCTTTGCGTTCTCATACGCATTTAGCCGGATCTCTTCCAGCTCGTTGATGTCTAAGAGCCGCTTATCTCCGGCTTCTTTCATGTCAAAGTTGAGCCACTTGATTGCCCAATATGCTTTATGCTCTAGCTCTATAGGAAGATGACAAGATTTACCATAAACGAGATTATAGGGAGTCGTACCTATTGGTGTCTTAAAGGCGGTTCTGTACGCCCACAATGCATCGTCAAGCTTCATTGACCAATCCTTCCTTGTTTTAGAGACAATTTTCTCTAAAATTTCCTTGATCTCTCTATTGGATATCTCAACTTGTCCGCTAGTTTGCGGATGATATGGCGTAGCTATCTTATGGGTCACCCCATACTTAGCCAATAGAGTCTCAAATCGACGAGCTGTGAAATGCGTTCCTCCGTCACTAATGATGGTTCGGGGAGTTCGAACCTTGGGAAAATCGTTATATTGAAGAACTTCACCACTACCATTGCATCATTAGTAGGAGAAGCGATTGCTTTAACCCATCTCGAGACATAGTCTACGGCGAGAAGTATATATTGGTTTCCGCAAGAAGATGGGAAAGGTCCCATAAAGTCTACTCCCCATACATCGAAGATCTCCACTTCTTGTATGTATTTGAGAGGCATCTCGTTCCTTCTAGATATATTACCTGTCCTTTGACAAGCATCGCAAGCAACAACATATTTTTGCACATCTTTGAATAGTGTAGGCCAAAAGAAGCCGGAACGAAATACCTTAGCACAAGTCTTGTGGGAACTAGCATGTCCTCCACATGGAAGAGAATGGCAATGGCGGATGACACTTTCCACCTCATCTTCTGGAATACATCTCCTGTATATGCCATCGGGACCTCTTTTGAATAGAAGAGGTTCATTCCAATAGAAGTGTCGGACGTCCTTAAAGAACTTCTTCCTTTGAGCATACGAAAGACCGGGGGGAATCTCCTGACAAACAAGGTAATTTACAATGTCAGCAAACCATGGATCATTACCTTTTGAGATGTGTTGAAGACACTCTTCAATCTCATGTAGTTGCTCGTCAAGGAATGAGTCGTCTATAGGGAGTTCATCCGTCTCGTCGGTGAGGTGTGGAAGACGACTAAGATGGTCAGCAACGGAGTTTTCCGACCCTTTCTTATCACGAATTTCCAAATCAAACTCTTGTAAGAGTAAGATCCATTTTAGAAGCCTTGGCTTCGCATCCTTCTTCGTAAATAAGTAGCGTATTGCTGAATGATCTGTGTAGACAATCACTTTTGCACCTACAAGATAGGAACGAAACTTTTCAAAAGCGTAAACTACAGCTAAGAGTTCCTTTTCCGTGGTGGCATAGTTGTATTGAGCCTCGTCAAGCGTTTTGCTAGCATAGTAGATGGCATGAGTGCGACCATCTTTCTTCTGTCCAAGAACGGCTCCTATAGCGACATCACTTGCATCGCACATAACCTCGAAAGGAAGGGTCCAATCGGGTGGTTGGATGATTGGCGCTGAAATCAAAACTTCTTTGATCCTGCAAAAAGCATCTAAACAATCCTTCGAAAATTCGAAAGTTGCGTCTTTCATTAAAAGATTAGTCAAGGGTTTTGAAATCTTAGAAAAATCCTTTATGAATCTCCTATAGAAACCTGCATGTCCTAAGAAGCTTCTTATTCCTTTTACAGAAGAGGGAGGAGGTAACTTTTCGATAGTTTCTATCTTAGCTCTATCAACCTCTATTCCTCTTTGTGATAATAGATAACCTAACACAATCCCTTCAGTGACCATGAAGTGACACTTTTCCCAGTTTAAAACTAAGTTAGTATCCTCACATCTCTTAAGAACTAATGAAAGGTTAGAGAGACAGTTATCAAAGGAAGAACCGTATACCGAAAAGTCGTCCATAAAGACTTCCATGATGTTCTATATGTATTCGGAGAAGATTTCCATCATATACCTTTGAAAGGTTGCTGGAGTGTTGCATAGACCGAATGGCATTCTTCTATAGGCGAATGTACCCCAAGGGCATGTGAAAGTCGTCTTCTCTTGATCATCCGGGTGAATGGGAATCTGAAAGAAACCGCTATATCCATCTAGATAACCAAAGTAAGAGTGTTGGGCTAACCTTTCCAACATTTGATCAATAAAAGGAAGGGGAAAGTGGTCCTTCCTAGTAGCCACGTTCAGCTTGCGGTAGTCGATGCACATTGGCCACCCCGTAACTGTCCTTGTGGGAATAAGTTCGTTGTTTTTGTTGGCAACAACGGTAATGCCTCCTTTCTTTGGTACTACTTGTACTGGGCTCACCCATTTGCTATCGGAGATAGGGAAGATGATACCTGCATCAAGTAACTTAAGGATTTCTTTCTTCACGACATCCTTCATTGCCGGATTTAACCGTCTTTGAGGTTGACGTGAAGGTTTGTAGTCCTCTTCCATTAAAATTTTATGCATACATAGGGAAGGTTTTATACCTACCAAATCATCAATAGTATAGCCTAATGCTCTCCTATGCTGCCTTAAAACCTTCATGAGCTTCTCTAGCTCAACATCGTCTAGATTCGCATTAACTATAACCGGATATGTAGAATTAGTACCAAGGAATGCGTACCTTAGGTGTGTAGGGAGGGGCTTCAATTCCAATGATGGAGGTGCTTTGACCGATGATTCATGACCTTCAATGTCATGGGAGAAGCCTCTGAAGGTGGGGAGGGTGTATCATTAGAGTTGAGAACAACTGCAGTCAAGTTTGTAGGATCCGGAGAATTCTTCGATAAATCGACCTCCCCTGAAGAAAATCGGACGATCTGTGGGTCAATTTTTCTTTCTGTTGTCAAAAATCGACTTACCTCTTCAGAGATCGAACGATTTAATTCGTGACAGCCGATTTTTTTCACAGTTTTCTGGGTCGATTTCAGCTCTTCAAATCCTATTCCAGATTCTTCCTCACCATCTTCTAATGCTTTCACATCATCGTCACAAACATGTTCTACTCCTTCCTCCATGATGCTCATACTAAGAACCTTTTGAAGAGGATCTTTCATCAAGATTGAACTTACTACTTCTCTAGATTCTTCTTCATCAAAGATGTCAAAGACATCTTCTCTCAAGGCTGGCTCCTTGATCAAAGAGGAGAGTATGAACTCCACTTTATCTTCACCTATATTGAAGGATAGCTGGCCATTCTTGCAATCTACCATGCATCCGGATGTTGCAAGGAATGGTCTCCCAAGGATCATGGGAACTGGATAATCTGCAGAGATATCAAGAACGACAAAATCTATAGGAATGTAAAACTTACTGAGTCTTACAGGAATATCTTCTAATATCCCAACTGGCTTAGTGGTGGAACGATCAGCCATGTAGAGTGTGATCTTCACCGGTCTAGGCTCTCCTAGACCAACTGCTTTGCATAAAGCAAGTGGTATGATACTCACACTTGCTCCAAGGTCGCAAAGTGCATCATAAGTAGCCTCTCCCAAAGTGATGGGTATGCAAAAGGATCCTGGATCACGTAGATTAGGTGGCATATTCTCCGTCATAGTCTTGATGAGTTCGGAAGACTCCATACTCATCTTGACTTCTCCAATGTCTTCTAATTTCCTCTTGTTAGAGAGGATCTCCTTGAGGAATTTCCCATAAGTTGGCATACCTAAAATTGCATCCATAAAAGGTATATTAATATGCAGCTTACTCATAAGTTCAATAAACTTACCGAAGTGTTTATCTAGGCGTGCACGCGCTCTAGATTGAGGAAAAGGTAGAGGTGGTTTGTAGGCGGGAGGAGGAACATAGACATCTTCCTTCTCTTTTCTCTCTCCTTCTTTGGTGGTGGTTTCAACTACTTTAGGTTGAGGATCGGTAGTTGTTACGCCACTCCTAGTAGTGATTGCCATAACCCTTCCCTTTGGGTTATCTTCTGTCTTCCCGGGAAGGTTCCCTTGGTCTCTTAGAACTTCTCCGGCTTTGTTAAATACTTGGCTTTCCAAAGCTTTGTGAGCTTTATCAACCGAAGTTATATAGCTCTCCAACCCTTGTAGTTTCCCTAGGATCGTTTCCAACATGGGATCGGGTTTGTTCGATCCATTTGATGATTGTTCCTGGCTTTTCAAAGGAGTAGAGGAAGATGGAGGTGTTAGAGCTTTTTCAGCATGGGAATAAGGATTACCTGGAGCTTGTTGATTCGACCTCCAATTGTTGCTATTGGAGTTCCTATTGTTGTTATTCCAATTAGAGTTCCGGTTGTTGTTCCGGTAGTCATTCCTTTGATCGTTATCCCTTCCCATATAGTTGGCTTCCTGCTCATTGGTCCTTTGAAGACTTGTTTTGATTACTTCCTTCAACTCTTTGATCTCATTGTTGAGGGAAAATATTTGTGTTTGAGAAGCATGGTTCAATTTAGCTCCTGGATCACCTTGATTCCGGCTATTTGGTTCCACCTTCCGGTGGGAATACTTCTCAATCACTTGGGCTTGCTTCTCAATGAAGTCCCAAGTGTCATCCTCTCTCATGTCCATGAATGTGCCACAAGAGAGAGAATGGAGGTTGAATTGTGTTTCCACATCCAATCCTTTATAGTAGATCTCCAATAATTCCAATTTTGAAATGCCATGGTGTGGGCAATCCAACAAGAGATCCTGAAACCTTTTCCAAGATTGAAACAAGCTTTCGTTAGGTTTCATAAAGAAAGCATTTATCTTACCTCTCAATTCCTCCGTTTTGGATGGCGGGAAGAACTTGGTGAGGAATTCCGAAGACAATTCCTCCCATGTAGCCAGCTTTGTAGCTGGAAGTGTTTGGTACCAAGCTAGAGCCTTATCCTTCAAAGAAAAGAAGAACGGTTTGATCTTGTAATTGCTTGTGGTAGCCTTCTTCGGCTTCATAGTCTCCATGAAAATCTCAAATTCTGCAAGTGTTGATGTGGAGATTCAGCACTTGCTCCGCCATATTGACTTTGGCGAACCATGGTGATAACTTGTGGTGAAAAGCTAAACTCCTGGATGTCTTCAGCTCCAAAATCCACACCTAGACGGCGTGGTTGCTGAATTGGGTCCATCCGTTGCCACAGAGTTCGGGATCTATCACCTTCATTAGCAACTCTCACATCCCTAGTTGGGAGGCGAGGAACAACCCGTGGTTTTGGGGTGTTTCGAACAGGATGAATCAGTGGATCGATCTCCTCAAGTTCCGGCATGTCCGGGTCAAGTTCTTCATCATCGGATGAGTCATTCCTAATGGAATTAGTCGGTGTCTCTACTTTCTTCTTCTTCCTGGATTCGTTCAATTCCAAATTCATGTTCAATATCATAGCCCTGAGTTCATCAATTTGAAATTGATGACTCGTTTCAGCATTTACACGAGCTTTCTCACTCAACCTTAATTGACGTTGAGTTTCATCCAACTCAGCCTGGATGTTTCTCTCGTTATTTTCAGCCATTTTCTTTTCCTTCAACTTTCTTCTTAAATTTTTCTCCAATTCGGGATCGAAAGGAACTAGATCTTTAGTGGATCTAGTCTTTTGCATATACTTAAAGAACCTGCAAAGATCACTCAAGTAGACTAATCAAATCACAAGAGCAAGAGCTCTCAAGCTAGACAACCAAAAACCAAATTTGGTCTAGACCAAATCCCCGGCAACGGCGCCAAAAACTTGTTCGCTTAAAAAGTGTATGCGTCAAAGTCTTAATATTTATATTCTAGAACTCAAAGCAAAGCGAACCCGCAGTGTACGGATCAGCTGTAGTAAGGTAAGAATTCCAGAGTCGAACTCAGGGATTTGGTGAGAATAAATTCAAAATCAATTATCTAGCGAAAATGCAAAAGCTTTTGTGATTAATAAAGGGGGAAATGATTCCAAGGATTCAAGTATCCGATTTCGGCTTTCGATTCAAGACACTTCTAAATGATATAAGGACATAGTTTATATTGCCAAGATTTTATGTTCTAAGGCAGGTATCGTACGGCAAAGTTCCGAAACCTATTTGTCTAATCCAAAGGTTCTCTCTATAGGGGTTGTTGAGGCTGCAATATAGAAAGATCTAAAGACAAGAATTATGTTCAAACTAACTATCTAAAACCTCAAGATATGACTCTCCAAGATCAAGAATAGAAAGCACATTTAAAATCTTAATAAAGGATGTTGAGTCTCTCTATTACCCAATTCTTAAAATCTTAATCTATTAAATGTAGAATCAAGTTTGAAGTCTTTTCATACATTCAATTAGAGGTTAAAAAGGTTAATCAAGGTTGGGATTTAGGCTAGGGTTAACTTTGGTTAAGGAATGAATCAATTAAAGTTCGATAGGGTATTAAATCGACCTACCATAAATAAATCGTCCGATTTATCTCAAGAACAGGTCGATTTTCCTGTTTGTCGTAAAGTTAAAATCTAAACTCTCAGGGTCCAAATGTTTGAATGAGTTCGGTCTATCATCATCTAAGCCTCAATCATCAACTATTCTCCCCAGAATCACAATGGTTTTAGCCAACCATTTTCAAAATCAAATCAAATTAAAGATTGAGTGAAATAACGCAATTAAACCCGAATCTTGAACAAAACTCAATAACCTTTAAATCCGTAAATCAATCTCAAATGTAATCAATGTATCTCTCAATCAACTCAATATCGTGTTCAAAAACCACAAAGACTTCAATGGAATACAAAAATCTCACAAATATGATCAAGATTGACTTTCTAGTAAAAGTGCTTCAATCCTTCTCCTTGGATCTTCAATCTCTCACTAACGTGTAAAGATTTCCCGCCGCGGCCTCTTCGATTTCGTTCTCAGGGTTCCCAACTATAGTTTCTTGCTAGTGGGCCGTTTGGCAAAACCCTTCTCGAGCCCAAAGTTGATGGGCTTTATGTCGTCTTTTTATTTGGCCGAAAAACAAAGTAAATCGGGCTGGCCGATTTATAACATAAAACCGTTCGATTTCTAATGAAGAAAATAGTCCAATTTATATGTATAATGGCACAATTTTCTTCAACAGAAAGTGCTCGTCCTTTGGCTTGTTTTCTTCCTCTTCCTTGTGCTTCTTTTACGTAATTCCTTTGCCCTTTGTGACTTCTCTAAGACTTCTTTAGCTTCTTTAATGACCTTAGATGCTCCTTGCTCCACTTTTGCTTTCAAATCCACTCCATTTACCTATAATTCAACCAAAACTCGTGTAGACCTCTATTTCTGAAATATTATTGAATAGAACGCAAAAGGTACACAAGTTCTCCTTAAATGCAAGGCAAATCGAGGTAAACCTCTACAATATGCATGATTATAATGGTATATAATTCATGTTATCAGGTTTAACTAAGTCGCCGACCACCCCAACCCATTAATCTGACCCAAAGACTTTTCTGCTGAATAAAAAACAAAAAAAAAAACTTTTTACTACCGTTTCTCACTTTCAAAATTTTATTTTTGTTAGGATAGTGGTCCCCTCGCCCTCTCAAGTTTTGCACGCATACATTAAGGGCCCGTTTGGTTTAAACTCTAGAAACCGTAATGGAATGGAAAGGAATCTAGTCCATACGTATATCCTTGTTCATGAAACTTTTTGGAATCATTTCTTGTGGTTTGAACTAATTGAAGTAGAACTTGATTACTTTTGATACCCTATAGGGAAACAAAATAGAGGAGACAAATGCATTTTGCATGAGACCACAAGAAATAATTCCAAAATAATTCATGCACAATTTACACATATTTACTAGATTCATTTTCATTCCGATTCCGTTTCCGTTTCCGTTTTCGTTTCTAGTGTTAAAACCAAACAAAGGGTTAATTTAAAAGATGTTGGAATTTTAATGTATTTTTATATCTTTTTAATTTTTTTATCATTATTTTACGTTTTCTAATAAGATTTAATTATCAATTAAGTATTTAGTAATTGATATATAAATTTACACCTTAATTTACATTAAAATTAGATAGAGAACTAATATATATAATAATAAAATAGTTAGTCATATTATTTTTACTAGGTATAACTTTGAATTCCTAGAAACTAAAGAAAGTTCGGTACTAAAAAATAAATGTTTTCTTATAATGTATTTTGTTTGATACTCTCAGGTAAGTAGTTAGGTTAATCATCTTTTGTGAGACAACCATCCTAAAGCATCCTTGCGGATGAGGTCGTCCACTTCCGGAGTGGTTGCGGACAATAGCAAGGGAGAGCCGTGACCCATTGTGCTAATTTGCTCGCCACACTGTTGACTTCTTAGAGACATGAAAGAACCTAACATGTGGGAACCACGAGATTATGTTAGCAATATGAGTAATTAACAAGTCAATTTTCCATGGAGGTTTTCATATATTTCCGATCGAATTGATAATTGTTAGATATATTATCTCCCTCAATTTCAAGGTTCTTGATTCCCATCTTAAAGGTGATAGCATGTATTATAGTCTATATTTTGGGACTAGTTTAGACGTTTTCTCTTTATAAATCTGCGTGTACGGATGTATATTCTTTGATTATATTGTTATTTTGTCTACCTTTGCGGGAATCGAGGTCTACACCTAGTTTCATTGTAATTGTAGGTAAAATGACACGTTTTGCATCGAAATGGAGCAAATGAAGCTAAGGAGTCATTGGAGCAACATTTTGGAGCTTAAGGAAGATCTCAGGAAGCATGGAAATGATTAAGAAGATTGACTTTGGACCAGATTTGAGAGATTTCACATTCAGTTGAGATTCACCTCGGTCAGCTACAGTATCACCTCGACCGAGGTGATCTTGAGGAGCGTCCCGACCGAGGCGAACACCTTGTCGCCGGCGAGATCTTTATTTTTGGTTGAGATCTTTTATTTTTGGAAAGAAGATATCTTATATTTTTGGCTGGATTTCTAGAAGGAAGATATTATTTTTGGCTGATTTATTTTAAGAGATCGAGATATATTTATAGGAAACTATCTTTTTAAGATATTATTATCTTTGGAAGATAATTCTCCTATATAAAGGGTTGAATTTTCTACAATTAAGCCATCTTCAGATCAAGGATTTTCTGAAGGATTTCTGGAGTTTTTTAAGGCAAATTGAAGGAAGAGTTGAAGGTTGAAGTTCAAGGAAGGAAGGAATCATAGTTGAAGTTCGCTTTTGAAGGAGTTTGTAAGATCTTCTTAGATTTCTTTTGGTTTGTTGTCTTTGCTGACTTGTGATTGAGGAACGTTTGTTTGTTGATTGTTTGATTTAGTTATTGAGACCTTTTTCTTGAGGTTTTCTTGTTCGAATATTGATTCCCTTTCCATTAATTTGATTATTGTTATCATGATGATTGTTGGCTAAGTTTTTTATGCGATTCTAGGGTGATTGGGTGAAAGTTGTGGGAAAGACAATGATAGAATGATCTTAATTCCAGCAGGACCCTGAAAGCTCGAGTCTTTACCTTAACCCTAGAACACCTCGCTCAGTCATTGAACATCTCGGCCGGGGTGGAATCTGACTGAACAAAGTGAACCTTCCCTGAACCTTATCTGAATTTAAGAGTTTAAGTTTGCCAAATCCAATCCTTATTACACCTTTCCTAGTTCAATGCAAGCCTAGGATGAGACTTACCCAGTGATTCCTTTGTTTGTTTACCTAAGATCATGAGTGTAGGTAATAAAGGTTTATCCTATATTGGGGTTTGAGTGTGCCTTCAACCCATTCTTGTGAGTTAGCATGAGACTTACCCGGTAAAGGTTGAATTCTATTCCCTTGGGTGGTGTTTTGGTTTTAGATTATAGTTCTTTTCCTTAGTACCTTGAGACTTACCCGGTAATAGGAGCTTTGGTTTGGGATAGTGAGTAGTGAGACTTACCCGGTAATCTATTCCCACCTTAGAAACACCTTCCCTTTGCAAACCTCAAGTTTGTCCGCGTTATCCTTTGAGATCTTGAGTCGGAACCACAACTAGATGCTTTAATCCCTAGAATCTGCATTTCTCCTTACTTGACTTTTACATCATCTTTGATTTCTTTAATTCGTAGTTATTTGCAATATTTGACTACCTGATTTCATGCTTTGTTTCACCATTGTCCCTGTGTTCGACCCTTGGAATTCTTCTTTTGTTACAATTGATTCGTACACTGCGGGTTCGCATATTGTTCAAGCATACTTATTGGGTTATAAATTTTAAAGCTTTCACACACCTTCTGGAGGGAACAATTTTTTGGCGCCGTTGCCGGGGACTTGGTCTAGACCAAGCCGGTTTCGGTTGTCTTTCGGGGCAATTGTCCTTGTTTCTTTTAACTACTCTACTTAAGTATTTTCGCAGGATCTTTCCTTAGGCTTATGTGAAGAACTCGTGCTGGAAAGGAAATCGTTCCCTACGATCCCGAACCAGAAAAGACTTACAAGCGAAGATTAAGAGAAGCTAAGATGGCCAATCAAGACGATCGCGATCTTGAAGCCGAATTGAAGGAGGCTTTGGAAAGCTACGCCTCGATAGAGAAGAACTGCAGTGAGAGAGAGAAGAGACTCGCGCCAGGACAGAAGGAATTGAAGCAGATATGGCTACTCTAAGGGCCCAGTTTCTGCCTCGACTGATCCCAGATCCTCGACTGAGGCAAGACCCGGATCATGTTGTCTCGGCCGATGTACATCCACCACCTTGGATGCCTATCCGAGATGTTCATTTTGCTGGAGTTCCACAAACCCTAGGACAGAAGATGAACCCTAATCAGCAAGTCAGGCGTCCAGGAGTCAACCTAGGTGATCCAGCTGAGCATGATTATGAACTTTGACCGCAAGTTCCAACTATGATCCGACAATGTCAATTTGGAGGTTTAGAGAGCGAGTCTCCGCATCAGCATTTGCAAAACTATGAGATTCTGATGGAGAATTTGAGACCTTCAAGACTGGAGAACAACAATTACAAGTTGAGGCCTTTCTATTTCTCTTTGAAAGATAAGGCGCTTGCTTGAT
Organism: Fagopyrum homotropicum; assembly: GCA_033239125.1. NCBI lineage: Eukaryota > Viridiplantae > Streptophyta > Magnoliopsida > Caryophyllales > Polygonaceae > Fagopyrum > Fagopyrum homotropicum. The sequence goes on from BSWB01000008.1 coordinate 71,217,050, forward strand.
ATCAATCTCTTCCGACCCGAAAAATCAACACTTGGGAAGAGATGACGACGAAGTTTCTTACTAAGTTCTTTCCTCCCTCTAAGACCACCGCTGAAATGAGGGGAAAATCTATGCTTTTATCATGAAGGACAAGGAGAGTTTGTCCAAGTTATGGGAGAGATTCAAGGATATTCTATTGGATTGCCCACATCATGGGATTCCAAAGATCGAGTTGCTGGAAATCTATTTCAAAGGTTTGGATGGAGCGACTCAATTCAATCTAGAACTAATTTCAGCCGGCACATTCATGGATATGCCGATATATGAAGCTTGGGAATTCATTGAAAAGAAAGCTTTACATGTGGAGAAGTACTCCCATCAAGGAACGGAAAATGGAGCAAGGATAGTTAGCTTCTAGAAAACATCATCAAATGGAGCTTAACTCACCTCACTTAGCAATGAGGTAAAGGCTTTGAAGGAGCTTTTAGTAGCTCAAATGAAGAAGGAGCAAGATGGAGGATATCAAGGAAGAAACAACTATCAAGGACCACAGAACAACAATTACAACAACAATAGAAACTCCAACAACAACAATTGGAGATCTAATAAAAAAAATCCCGGTAACTCTTTTTCTCATGCTAATAATGCTTTTAACCCCTTCTCTTCTTCTTCTACTTCATTGAGAAGCCAGGAGCCTGGATCGAGTTCGTCCCAGCCAGAGAAGAAGGATGTAGTGCTGGAGGCAATTCTGATCAAGCTCAATGCTATGGAGACATTGATGACTTCATTTTCGAAGGCACGAAAAGCCTTAGAGCAACAATTTTGTAACAAGGCGAATGAAGCGCCAAGAGATCCAGGGAAGCTCCCAGCAAGGACAGAGAGCAACCCTAAGGGATAGATTATGGCAATAACGACACGAAGTGGACTGAAAACTGCAGATCCAGTACCTCAGTCGAGCCAAGACCAGAAGAACACTTCGGTCGAGATGCCAACCGAGGTGGAGCTCCAAAAAGCGAAAGATAAATCTGAAGTTTATGTCCCACCTCCTGCTTATAAACCACCAACCACTTCCATTCCCTCAATCAAGGGCGAGAGCACATCTAGACAAGCATTTTGGTAAGTTTCTAGACCTAATGAATAAACTACACATTAACATCCCTTTCCTTGATGCGATTCTAGGGATGCCCGCCTATGGGAAGTTTCTGAAGAAGATTCTATCAAGGAAGAGGAAACTGGAAGATTTTGAAGAAGTGAGGATGACATCTAAGTCCTCAAAGCTCATTCAAATAACAAAGGAGAAGATGCCTCCCAAATTGAGAGATCCCGGTTCATTTAGCATTCCTATTGAAGTTGGTGATGTAACTTATGAGGCGTTGTGTGATCTAGGAGCCAGCGTGAGCATCATCCCGCTGAAGCTATGTGAGAAAATCAGACTTGGAGAGCCCAAGCCGGTGAAGTTAAGGCTATACATGGCGGATCGCTCCGTTACCCATCCCGTGGGCATTTTGGAAGACGTTCCCGTAAAGTTAGGTAATTTCTACTTGCCTATAGACTTTGTTGTACTTGACATTCCCGTAGATTATCCCGTTCCTATCATTCTCAGGAGACCATTTCTAGCAACTTCGGGTTGCAATGTGGATTGTAAGAACGCCAAGTTGAAATTCAACATTGGTGGAGATCAAGTGGAGTTTGTATTGCTTGCTACAATGAAAAGAGAGCCGCTAGAGGATGATATCTTTAAGATCTATGATGAAGAAGAATCAAGAGAATTGGTGAGCTCTATCCTTATTAATGACCCTCTTGAAAGAGTTCTTAGTTTTAGTTTAATGGAGGAAGGTATAGATGTTTCTTGTGATGCAGATATACGGAGCCTAAAAGCATTGGAAGCAAATCCAGGAGCTAAGATTGAGAGACTAATCCAGGAGAAGAAAAGAAATTTAGGTTTCGGTCCCAGTTCCAGTACCTCGACCGAGGCACTTTCTGGACCAAGCGAGGTGTTCTTATCTAAAGAACATCTCGGTCACCCACCTCGAATACTGACCGAGACAGCAAGCAAGATGTTGTCAACTAAGTACAACAAACTTCCTGACTCGTTTTCTAAGAGTTATTTACAGTTGGTGGAGCACTGGCTCCGCCAAATGTCTGATGGTAAAGAGCCTTGGTATGCTGATATTGTCAATTACCTTGTTTGCCAGGAAATACCGCCCGGATTGATGTACGCTCAAAGGAAGAAGTTCTTCAAGGATGCACGCTATTACTACTGGAATGAACCTCTATTGTTTAAGAGAGGTCCGGACGGGATGCTTCGACGATGCATTCCGGAGGATGAAGTTGCTAGTGTGATACGACATTTCTATTCGCTTCCTTGTGGAGGACATGCTAGCGCTCACAAGACATGCGCTAAGGTATTACGTTCTGGTTTCTTTTGGCCTACATTATTTAAGGATGTGCAAACGTTTGTTGTTTCTTGTGATGCATGCCAAAGAACAGGGAACTTGTCTAGAAGGAACGAGATGCCACTCAACAATATTTAGGAGGTTGAGAATTTTTATGTATGGGGAGTCGATTTCATGGGACCTTTCCCATCATCCGCAGGGAACCTCTACATTCTCCTAGCTGTTGATTACGTCTCTAGATGGGTGGAAGTTATCGCCTCTCCCACTAATGACGCCATGGTGGTTGTGAAGTTCTTCAATCGAACTATCTTTCCATGTTTTGGGACACCACGCATCATCATCAACGATGGAGGGACACATTTCATCAACCGGAAGTTCAAAGCACTTCTATCGAAGTATGGGGTAACCCACAATGTAGCAACCCTTTATCACCCTCAAACTAGTGGGCAGGTCGAGATCTCGAATAGAGAAGTCAAGGCAATTCTGGAAAAAAATTGTCTCTAGGACGAGGAAGGATTGGTCCATGAAGTTGGACGATGCTCTTTGGGCTTATAGGACCGCATTCAAGACTCCCATTGGTACCACCCCTTACAATTTGGTATATGGAAAGTCTTGTCATCTACCCGTTGAGCTGGAGCACAAGGCATATTGGGCAATCAATTGGTTGAATTTCGACGTCAAGAAAGCCGGAGAGAAGAGACTATTGGACATTAATGAGCTAGAGGAGTTGCGCTTAAACGCTTACGAGAATGCTAAGATCTACAAGGAAAGAACGAAGACATGGCATGACAAGCATATCATTCCTAAGGAATTCAAAGAAGGAGATCTAGTTCTACTCTTCAACTCCCGCCTCCGCCTCTTTCTAGGTAAGTTGAAATCTAGATGGACAGGACCTTACGTTGTGAAAAATATTTTCCCCTATGATGCAGTTGAGATTTGGGGTGAAACAAGTGGAAGTTTTAAGGTCAACGGTCATAGGCTGAAGAAGTACCGACCGGAAGTCCAGGATGAGGAGATTGCACCGCTATACCTTATTTAAGGATGATGTACGGTCCAGCTAGCGACCTTAAATCAAGCGCTTCTTGGGAGGAAACCCAAGGTATTGTTTTCTTTTCCCTTTTCTAGCTTAGTTTGAGATAGTTTGCTTTGCTTTGTTTTGCTTTGTTTTTGGCATCCTCTAGACAGAAACCAGGTACTTTCTAAGGAAGGATTACAACTCAGGAGCTACACTGGAAGGACAGAAGTTCGATAAATTGAGAAGACGGAGTTTGATTGAGACACATCTCGGTTGTTGTCACAACACCTCGACCGAGATGTTCTTGGGGCAACCGAGGCGACTAGGTCTGACATCCAGTCAAACACCTCGGTCCGGTCGGGACCACCTCGACCGAGGTAAAATCAAATTCAGCGAGGGGTATAAAAGGCGAGACGGTTTTCTCTCTCACTTTTCCTTCCCACGCTCAACCTCGACCGCGGCGGTGCCTTTCCCTCAAATCTTCAAATCTTGCTCGTTTCTTGCAATTTTTGGTTCGATTACACCGGAAGAAGCAACAGGATTGATTTTCAAGCATCAAATAGCGGGAAAAACGCTCCAATTCTGCAAAATTTGGGTATTTTATCCAAAAACCCTAACCCTTCTTCCTTTAGTGATTTAGGACAGATCTGGCTTTGGTTGCCAATTTCTCTTACTGAAAAAGATATAAGTATCCCATAGGAAGCATTTGGTAGTGATTTGGGGGAAAATAACTTACAAATTTGAGAGTGCGATCGAACAGCCCTTCGCCTCGGTCCGGTCGGCTGTGTCTCGGCCGAGGTGATTGTCATAGAAACCGAGATGTTCTTCTGTCAGAACCATGAGTAGTAGATTTGATCGCCAACCGGTCTTGAGAGATAGACCCAGTAGTTCTTCCCCTTTTTCTACATCTCATCCTACTATTCCGGTGATCCATGAGCGTCACCTGGCTGACTTTGATAGGATTTGCGGGCGTCCCATTGTTGCCCCGCGGTTTCTGGACGTTGCTTCCTTCGAGTGTCTCCACGTGGCGGAGGACTTGAGGAAGATGATATCGATGGTGGGACTAGAGGAGTTTATGGAGGTTCGAGCGCCGACTTACATAGAGCCGACCATGGAGTTTGTGAGTTCTGTCACTCATGTGCCAGAACGCAACAACATCAAGTACCGGTTGCTAAACCGGAACTACATTATACCCATGGATCAGTTTAGAGAGATCTTTGGCTTCGCTACCCCCACCGTCTCTGATTTTCCTTCCCGAGCTGTCGCTCGAGATTTTTGGGGCGAGATAGCCCATGTAGTTGAGCATAGTGACAGGTGGAGACCTGGAGACTCCAGAGAGCGCATCATATTCCACATCGCCTTCCGCTTAGCACATAGGATATTCAGCGGAACTCTTCTGGCGCGTACTGAGACGCCCCAGAAGGTCCGACAGGGGGAGCTTCTGAGCATGTTTTGAATGGTTACAGGGGGAGTACCGGATTTTGGCGGTATGTTGGCTAAGGACTTGCATAGGATAAAGGGCAAGTTGAAGGGCGACATCTGTTGTGGAGGCTTGGTGACCCACATTGCTACTACCATGGGTCTAGATTTGACTACTTGTACATTGGTTGCGACTACAAAGCCGCTTGGACTTCAAGAGATGATCACGAGGCGTATTCTCGTTCCTCGTGGTCTTAGCACGCCATATGTCGCTATGCCATGGGAGACGACGGCTCCACAAGGCATTTTATGGTCATCCCAGTTCTCCGTATTCGACCGACAATACTGGTATTCTGCTTGGTTTCCTTACATGTAGGATGCAGAGATGTTGTTGCTGATGATGAGGAGGAGTTTGATGGAGGAGTTGCTATGGAGACTGGTACTGATACCGGTGGACCTAATGTTCCAGTTGTCGACCTTGATGACGAGGCGACAGAGGAGGAGGCAACACCACCACCACCACCACCTCAGCGCAGATCACGCCGTAGGTTCAAAGATCCCGAGGCACACTAGAGGATTGATGACCTCACTAATCAGATGGTCGACGCTTACGCTGCCCTGACCGTTGACATGCATGAGCGTTTCGATGACCAGCGCCGAGATATTGAGAGTTGGACGCATCAAATGTTGGAGAGTCAGCACTATACTAGACGTATGATGGAGATCCAACACCAGCAGATGATGGGCTATCCCTTTGATCCGACCTAGTATCCTTACATTCCACAATCACCGCCACCAGTTGACGAGGATTAGAGCTGCATGAATCTTCTTTATTTATTTATTATGCAGTTCTGCTAGGTCCGGTGAGTATTTTGTTCCTTAGACTTTTATTTGACCCATTTGTCCCAAGTATGGGGTATTTGGATGTATTATTTGAAATCATGTGTGTATGCTTGTATGACTCTATCAGATATTTATGATGTTATTCTGCTTTACTTGGCTTTATGTGTTTATCTGCCATTACATGCATACATACAGGTTTTTGTTTGAAAAAAACGTCGAAAACTGGTTTGAAAATTTTTCTTTTTTATGACCTCGACCGGGATGTTCTTGACTGGACGAGGTGGACACCTCGGATGACGTCAGAACACCTCGACCGAGGCAGGTTCTTAACTGAGAGTTTTTAAAAAGTTTTGTGCTTCTTTTCTAGATATGGCCTCAATGACGATTCTGTTTGCAGATTGGTTTTGAAATCTTTATATGCTCGAAAGGTTTTATGATATGTTTAAGTTGCAAAATGCTTTGTTTGAAGTTTTAGCATGTTTAATACTTTGTTTTTATTAAAAATTATGTTGGATTTGAAGGTTGACACCACATGATGAGTTCTATCACATTCTTCCTGGTATGATTAAGACAATTCATTCTCTTCTCTTCTTCTTCTTGATCATTCTTTAGCCCCTCATATACATATTTACCTCCCTTTACCTATCCGTGAATTTGGAAGCAAGCAAAGAAAAGCAAGTGAAAGCGAAGTTAAGATGTTGGCTGAAAGTGTTAGAAAGAAACAAATAGGTTTGGGGAAGTCAATCATCATGATGAGTAACTCGGCACCATTCACATAGCCGGGTGTTTGTGTCTTGCCAAAGTCGGATTGAGTGATATTCCTAACGGGTCATGGCATGTGCATCAAGGGTTTGAGGCATCTCGAGAAATTGATGATTGCTAATCTCCTAGGTTTCGGTTATTGTGCACCTCTGTCCATGCATCCCAAAAAGTAAAGTAAAATAAGAGATCTTATTGGTGGAAGATGTTGAGTTTCAAAGAAAGTGAAGTAAGATCCTTTTTCCGGATTCTAGCACCACATTACCCTATATACATCCCACCCTGACACGTTTCTTGACCTCTTTTGGCAGCCCTTGAGACCTCGAGCTTGTTGATTGACTTGGTGGTTTAAACTGGATTATACATGATTGATTTCGATAAATATGATTTATTATGCATTCTATGATTTTATGCAAAGATGAACAACTTTCTTATATTTATAAAATGTTTTGATCATGTCTTGATTTTATTTGCCATGAAGCATTCTCTTAGAGTGATCTATGAGTGGAGCACACCATAAAAATGTTTTAAAATGCTTTTTCATTGATCTTTTCTGACTTATAATCCATTCTATCTTGTATCTAAGATTTGGAACTTGCTTGGAGATAAGTAAGGGACAAGTATGAGGTATTTTGATAGCATGTATTATAGTCTATATTTTGGGGCTAGTTAAGACGTTTTATCTTCATAAATCTGCGTGTATGGATGTATATTATTTGATTATATTGTTATTTTGTCTACCTTTGCGTGAATGGAGGTCTACACCTAGTTTTGTTGTAATTGTAGGTAAAATGGCACGTTTTGCATCGAAATGGAGCAAAGGAAGATAAGGAGACATTGGAGCTACATTCTGGACCTTAAAGGAAGATCTCGGGATGCATGGAAATGATTAAAAAGATTGACTTTGCACCAGATTCGAGAGATTTCACATTCAGTTGAGATTCACCTCGGTCAGCTACAGTATCACCTCGACCGAGGTGATCTTGAGCAGCGTCCCGACCGAGGCGAACACCCTGTCACAGACGAGATCTTTATTTTTGGCTGAGATCTTTTATTTTTGGAAAGAGGATATCTTTTATTTTTGGCTGGAATTCTGGAAGGAAGATATTATTTTTGGCTGATTTATTTTAAGAGATAGAGATATATTTTATAGGAAATTATCTTTTAAAGATATTATTATCTTTGAAAGATAATTCTCCTATATAAAGGGTTGGATTTTCTACAATTCAGCCATCTTCGGATCAAGGATTTTCTGAAGGATTTATGGAGTTTTTGAAGGCAAATTGAAGGAAGAGTTGAAGGTTGAAGTTCAAGGAAGGAAGGAATCATAGTTGAAGTTGGCTTTTGAAGGAGTTTGTAAGATTTTCTTAGATTTTTTTTGGTTTGTTGTCTTTGCACACACCTTTTGGAGCATACTTCTTGGGTTATAAATTTTAAAGTTTGCACACACCTTTTGGAGCGAACAAAAGGCTTTACTCAGACCCTCCCTTAGCGCACATGCTTCAACATGGAGGATAATCGTGTTTCCACATTGCCCATAGCCTAGAGTAGCAGTTGATTTTGGACGTTAAGGTTTATATTTTACAGCTTATTGTTACTAAACATACATTGATTTCTTATGTACCAAACATTTCACCATGTGACTGACAACTCCTAAGTGGGGTTACAATTTGTTGTGTTTTGCATATAAGTCGTCTTGCCCAGTTGGACATGGATTACTAAAAGTGTGCATGGTTTCAAAAGATTTATCTGTAGTCATCTTTCTAGTTACAACCACCAAATGTAAATTGGAAGTATGCGTGAAAGGTAGTCGATCACAGTTTGAGAGTCGGTATTTGAGGTTCTAATTCTTTCCTGTTACGCAACTGAAATGGGTAAGTAAGTTGGATTTCACTTTGAGATACGTAGGGCTTAAAAAAAGAGTATTCCATAGGATTATAATATAATACAGGAGAAGCCGCAACACTGAAGTTGATGAGTGACGAGGAGGCATCTCGAAAATTGTTAGACAGAGAGAAGAGGTGGCAGCAGTTACCACATAATACATTCTATTTCCTAGGCTATCACATACCGTCCACCTCCTATCCTTTAATCTCAACAATTACATATTACATTATTGACTTGAAGGGATATAGTTGCAACACTTACGTAACCTATATTTCATAATATTATTTTATTACTGCAACTCTGCAGACCTTATCAAGTTAGGGGGGGCAATACTTTGTTTATTCCTACCAAGGAGGCGAAAAGCAAAAAAAAGTGGTTTCTCCACCGCCACATTATATAAATGTTTCCGCAAGTAGCGAGTGACATTAAGAATTGCAGGAAACAAAATCGATCGATCGATCGAAATGGTGGAGCTTCAGGAAGAGACTGCTCCTCAGGGAAGTTCGGTTTACGAAGCCAGCTCCAGTGGGGTTACCGATGAAGAGGAGGAACTTATTGGGTACGACGCACTGAAGAGGCGGATGTGGAAGGACCGCGTCCTTATGCAGAAGATGCAAGCCGAGAGGGATGAGGGCAGTGGCTCCAAGGAGCAACGCTCTAGAAGGAAAACCATGCTCAGGTCACAAGACGCTATCCTCAAGTACATGGTCAAGCTCATGGAGGTCTGCAAGGCTCAGGGCTTCGTCTACGGGATCGTCCCGGAGAAGGGAAAGCCGGTCACTGGCTCCTCCGACAGCCTCCGCCAGTGGTGGAAGGAGGGTGTTCGCTTTGACCAAAACGCTCCCACCGCCATCGCTGACTTTCTCCCAAGCCTCCTGGCCGAGGACGTGGTGGTTGAGCAGGTGGATCCCGTGGAGGCGGTGTCGACGTTCCTCCCCCTCCTCCAGGACCTACAGGACACGACTCTAGGGTCGCTCCTGTCTGCGTTGATGCAGCACTGCGACCCACCCCAGCGGAGGTACCCTCTCCACAGAGGGCTGGCCCCACCGTGGTGGCCCCGGGGAGACGAGTTGTGGTGGGGCCAGCAAGGTAAGGCTCTGGACCAAGGGCCGCCTCCTTACAGGAAGCCGCATGACCTAAAGAAGGCGTGGAAGGTGAGTGTGTTGGTGGGCATAGTGAAGCACATGTCCACCCAGAAGGGCAACATGGGGCAGCTGGTTCGACGATCCAAGTGCTTGCAGGACAAGATGACATCCAAGGACTCTATAATTTGGTCTAAGGTTGTCAACCAGGAGGAGGCCCTCTCCAACCTCACCAAACAGTGTCTAGTCATCTCCGCCGACGATGATGGCGATGAGAACGAGACTTCAGCTGGAGATAAGAGGAAGCGCACTTCGGATGAAGGCCTTGCAGTGGATGTCGAAACTCCCGAGTATCCTTGCCACAACAACGAGTGTCCGCAAAGCCAACACGGCCTTGGATTCCTCGATAAGAGTTCGCGCAAGGATCATGAGGCAAGCTGCTGTCACAACGCCCCCGGCTGGGAGCAGGGGGAATCTAGCGCTATGGGCGCCCATCGAGGAGTAGGAGATGAGGTTCTGTGGGGTAATGACACGTGGGAGTGGGAGGCCGCCGCCGCTTCAGATCAAGATATTAACTGGGATAGTGTAATCCAAGACCTTGAGCTAGATGGAGCATACAAATTTCATACGGAGAGGAATCCGAGTCCACCCGATACACATGAGGACGACCAAACTTTCCTTTGGGATTTAGATTATAACAACTCCACCTAAACACACATTATACTTTCTACTTGTTTTCTTTCTAATATCCAAGTTGTCAATTTATTTCGCCTTGTTATTCCCAAATTCAATTCAAAATGGCTATATGCCTAAATCCTTTAAGAATTTACAAGTTAAGTCAATGTTTGTTACAATAAAACAATAATAAAAAAATAGTTAAGGTTCCCTCTTATTATCATATAGTTGTTATAATACATATTTAGTTTCTAACAATTAGGGATGGCAATGGATCGGGTGGTGGGTGGATGACCCAATCCGCCACCCGACCCGCGAGAAAATCTCATCCACCCGACCCGCCACCCGCCAAATCCGTCACACGCATCCGATCCACCCGCATCCAACGGATGAAGCGGGTGGATCGGGTGTTCTACGCATTTCCTCTAAATCGATATTAAACTCGGATTCGAATGCAAAAAATAATTATAATTAAATAAATTCAATCTGAAAAAGTATTATTCATAAAAAACATGATAAATATAAAGTCAACACAAATCATCCAAGTGGAAATATTAGAAGAAGTGTTATAAGTTTAAGTTTTTTAAAAATAGAGAAATTTAGAAATACATAATATACAATAAGATCATACTAGGAACTGAACAAATGTACAAATTTTGCTAAACAATCACGTAAATCACCAATTTATAAATCAAAAGGGAACTAAAGATCAATAAACAAGTAAACAATCAATAAATTTATAACGGGTGTAAGCGGGTGAAACGAGTCGGATGGGTGGATGGATGATGGATCGGGTGATGGGTGGATGAAAGGTCCATCCGAATCCGACCCGATCCATCACCCGCTTCATCCGCCATCCGCTTTCATCCGCTTCATGTCGGGTTTTCACCCTTTTAATATGGATCGGGTTATCGGGTGTCCGTCGGGTTCGAATGAAATTGCCATCCCTACTAACAATTAAACGTTAACGCTTTAGATTGTCAAGGAAACACAACATACAATGAAAATTATACACAAATTTGGAAAGACGCCAAAAGAAATGATGACGAGAGAAACCATCTATGGAAGGAAATCTCTTTGAAGACCATTTAAAGTTCTATTTGTGACAATTAATCGTTAACGATTTAGATTGTGTCCTCAAATTTGCACTTTTTCTTTTAATATTCGCTAAATTTTAAAATTCCTCTTCTTCTATTTGTTTTCTCTATATACTCATTTTTAATATATTAAATTAAAAATTCATTATAAAATAACAAATATTCAGAAAAAAAATTAAAACAAATTATAACCTCATTATATTTTAAACTAATAAATTTAGAATATAAGTAGTTTTAAAATATTTTTTAATTAAAAAAAGTAAATAAATTAAAATTATTTTTGTTTTTCCTTTTTGTGTCGGGACTAGTTTGACTTATAGCACCAACTTTCAAAAAGATTAACATACACAAGCATAACCTAACAAGGATTCACAACTTTTTAATAAAAAATTCTCCTGTTGATTGAATAGAAATTATAAAATGCATACTTCATGAATGAAGTCGCAAGTGTCTCATAATATTGTGAAAATTAAATTCAAACTGAGTTATCTAATAATCTCCCCTTGTAAGGCTATTTATAAGGAGCTTTTCTATGTAAAATAAGAAATATATCTTTTAAAAGATAATCAAGGAAATATATGTTTAAAAGATATAAAAATAATAATCTCAAATATGGATCAAACACTAACAATTACCTTAAAGAGTGTTTGAGAGATTTTTAGGTAAAAAAATAAAAGATAGTTGCCAAAATTAAAAGATCGTTGGCCGGATCTTTAAGCACGCGCCAGAGACGAAATATCGGGTGGAATCTCGGCCGAGATTCTTGAGTGTTAACCGAGATTTTGCATCTTCCATGCAATCCTCCATTCCCCCGGGTCCTCCCATGGATGCAACTTGTTAGCATCCCTTCCTTGAGTCTCTCCTGCTCTTGGCTCAGTTATAGGTCTATGTAATGTAGGCGATATCAAGGATGGTCCCATATCAAGTTGAATCAAGTAGTGGTATTATATTGGATGAAATTAATCAAAAATATGCATAATACATGGCAACAACTAAAGTAATACTTTTATTGGATGATTTCTCTTGAAAATTTAGTTCTCTTGAAAAGTGGTGTTGGATTAGTTTGATTACTGTTATATTGCTAGTTGTACATGTCAACAATTGTTTCATTTCTCAAAAGTGGTATGAATAGGTTTCTATAAAAGTTTGTTTTGAACATTTCTCAAAAGTTTCAATTATGTCTTACTAGTTTAATACATGTCATCAGTATTTGCTTTGTAATTGTTGCTAATCAGTTAATAATTTGGGGTCTTCTCTCTGAAAATTACAAAAGTCTAGGTTATTTCATGTTGAAGAACATTGATACAAATGATGATGATCCTAAAAATTTATCCACGTGATAGGAAAAAACACTAGTGTATTTTGTTGGTCTAACCAAACACTCATTTGTGTTTAAAATATAATAACACCAATATATTCTAAAAACGTATTCAAAAACACTAGTGAACACTAAAACTAGTTTTTTCCTTTCCATTCAATCAATCCTCATTGTTACGATAAAATAACTATACGAGACGCCGCTACATTGAAATTTATGAGGGAGGAGGCATATCAAAAATTGTAAGACAGAGAGAGAGGAGGTTGTGGCTAGTGGCAGCAACACAATCACCACATAATAAATTATTTATTCGTCATACCCACTACGTTTCAACTCTTTCCTTTCAAAATATCCTATATGCATCGTTAAGATATTCCACAACTTAGAAATCCATATATATATATATATATATATATATATATATATATATATATATATATATATATATATATATATATATTGACTCGTATGTAAACAACCCTTATAGTGTTCAATGAGAATGAATAGTAGCCCTTGATCTGATTAATCCAAAGGCTGAAATTTTACCTAAATATTCTATAAAAAATACAACCCACTCTCTTGATTGGAATGTGTAATATACTCTCCAAAAAAGGCAATTTTGATATTTTTTTAATAATTATAAATGAGATCTTCTTCCACTATTTTAGGCAGTTAAAATTTACAGAATCTTCCAATTAATTAATAAGGATAGTAAAGAATTTCAACATAATCGTTCGAACGCAATATCATCCATTTGGATGCTACATTTTGCTGAAACTACATGGTCTCCATTGTCGCCGGAAACCTAACCATATCTTCACCGTAATAGTTAACAGTAAGTGATTCGTTTTCACTATACAATATACCCATCATCAAACACTCGGTTTTTGTTCTTCAAACTATTGTAGTCATTTTAAAGTCTTACGTTTTTTATCATTATATGTCCACATTTATTGGTTGATTTGTGTAGGGCATTTTGGCAAGCAACAGTTTCGAAATCGATGGAAGAAGGTAAGTGAACGTGAAATGCCATACACAATTAAATTAATATATTAACAGATATTTGGTTTCATATTAACGACTATATTTGACTATACCACCGAATACAGTTTACAAAATGGTTACGAAAACAGATTCGGTAACGGTGATGGTTTACCCAATCATCAAACATTAAACATATTCGTAATCATTATTTATATTTCAATTCTCATAATATAAATCTATATTGAATTTTTTACAGATTCCGCAAGTGAAAGAGATTGAGATGTTGATGGATTCGGCATTGATGGTAACATGGAGAGTATGGATGAATTTTATGAAGCAGCGGCAAACGAAGAGTTCAATGATGGAATAGTCATGACGCAATCACCGGGGAAAACAAGATATTGGACTCCGCATTACGATGAATCAACACATCCACGTATTGAAATGTGTTTCAAGATGGTGGAGGAAGGTATAGATTTTATAAGCCGTATGTTAAGGAAATCGGTTTTGATATTCGTTTGTCATCTTCACGTGTATGCTCAAAAGACGGGACTCTATTGCATCGTCGCATATTGTGTAGTCAGTCAGGATTCAAGGGAAATGTACCCACTACCGAAAAGCGTCATAGAGTTTCAAATCGTTTTGGTTGCAAAGCAATATTTGCTATTAAGTTTGCCGGAAACGATGGGTACACTATATCAAAATTTGAGGCTAAACATAATCATTCACTACTTGAAGGAGTGTCGAAGAAATTCATCAAAACGAACTCGAAGCTTGATTACGGACATCAGAAGTTTCTTATAAACTGTGCAAAACCTAATTTAGGTCCATTTATGTCACACCGTTTGATGAACGAAATTATGGGAGGGTGCGGAGATGTTGGACCTATTGTGAAGGATTGTCAAAATTTCAAGAGGGATTTTGTTACCCTAGAAACGTATAGCACAAAAGTCTTACAATTTATAACTCGATATATTCTCCTTACTCCTAGCGAACCCACAGTGTATGGGTCGTTTTGTAGTAAGGATAGTATTCCGAGGTCGAACACGAAGACTAAGGTGAAATCAAATCAAACAAGTGATCATGGATAGTGCAAATCTAATCTAAGAAAAGAGAAAGAAATAAAGAAATGAAAATCATGATATTTTTGGTTGGTTTTTTGTGGTGATCAAGCAAAGATCACAAATCATGCAAGATTATAGATCAAACAAACAACTCAAGCAAGCAACACAAACACAAGATATGTGATCAAAGAGAGAAAAGCGGATTCTAGGGATTGGAACTTCTGGTTATGGTATTGGACTTAAGCTTCTAATCAACCTTGGACAAGCTGCGGTATGTTGGGAAAAGGGTGTTTCTCAAATGGGATCAATCACCGGGTAGGTCTCATGGTCCACTAATCCCGCACCTAAGGTCCTATTACCGGGTAAGTCTCTAGGAACCTAAAGTTGGGAATTCTATACAAACCGGATTGCTATCTAGGGGTTAAACCTCTCCTTACCGGGTAAGTCTCGGGAAGGCAAGTCCTAAGCAACAATCCTAGCACACTTAGTCCAATAGCGGCTTGCGAGGCTCACTACTACCTAGGGTTCATCATCTTGGGTATCTAAGATCGGGAACTACCGGGTAAGTCTCTTCCCTCACTTAGCTTGTTAGCATTATGTCACCCTAAGCTAGATTATGCTTAACAAATACTAGGATTTCAACAATCTAACATCCTAACATACAGATTTATCAATACAAGCACAACAGAGAAAACCACATGCCAAAACCACGGTCTAGATTTTGGATGAACATGCCGTGGTTCTATCAAGGGTTAGGTTTCGAGCAAGCAAATCATCCAAGGGTACATTCAAGTCTATTCTATTATAGTCCAAGCCATAACCATCATTCCATCACCCTAGAATCACAACTACTTAGCCAACAACATGCATTTTAAGATCCAAACTCAACATGTAAGCATTCATGGCTTCCATAGCAATAAAATGAAATAAGAGTGAAAAGAAACAAGTAATCTTAGCTGAATATGAGATTAAACAAGACTTACAACCCTTCAAACACAGCTCCAAAACATTCCTTACAATGCTTTCAAAAGTTCTTCAACAAAAATCACTAAAAATCACTCAAAGGTTCACTCTAAATCTAAGTTTTGATGTTTTTGTTCTTCTTCCCCAAATGAGAGTGTTTTCTTCTATTCCAAGCCTATACACAATGGAATGAGAGAGAAAAAATGTGAGAGAATCCACTAGCCAGCCTGCAGGACCACTTCTATATTCCACCAATGAGCAAGGGTCGGACAAAGAGATCGTGGGACAAGTGTCACAGCTGTCCAGAAGAAACCACGGTCTAGATTTTTCTCTGGGCCGTGGTTCTCACCAGAAATTCTCCTTGGATCACCAAGTCATGAGTTGGTGCAAGACATGCACCAACAAGGTCCTATGTGTTCTCCTTTGCTCCTAGCTTGCTCCTTAATGAGTCCGGAAGTGTGCCATCACAAGGAATGATCCTCGAATGTACCGATTAAGTTCCAAAAGCTCCCCAAAATACCTACAAAACCGACAAGAGCTCGTGTAGATGTCTATTTTGACAATGTGGATGAATTAAGCGTAAACGCGACGAACTAATGTCAAACCATGCATGAATAACGGGAAAAACTATCTAAATGAATGCCTAAACTAACGTCATAAATCATGTCATCAGATTTAATGGCCTACATATCCGGTGCGGATGCACAAATGATTTTGGATACATTCCACAAGAAGCAAGAGCGGTGTAGCGGTTTCTATGTTGCATATGATGTGGACGAAGAAAAACGACTCACAAGGTTGTTTTGGTGTGACCCAATTGCTAAGGCAAATTTTGCTGTGTTTGGCGAAGTGGTATCTTTCGACTCTACGTATCGATCAAACAAGTAAGTTTAAACAATATTTTTTGTATTCAATCACCATATTTGATTAATTTGTTATAATTGGAATTATTTGTTGTATCATGAACATCTCACCAGGTATAGTATGGTATTCGCTCCCTTTATAGGAATGGATAACCACCGTAAATCGATTACATTTGGTGCTGGTCTACTTTTGAAAGAGGATGTAGATTCTTACACATGGATTCTACGTCACTTTAAGAAAGCAATGTTCAAGTCTCCTGCTGTTATCGTCACCGATCAAGATCCTGCCCTTAGGATTGCTGTGCCAGACGTATTCCCCGAAACTCGACACCGCTTTTGCATGTGGAATATAATGATGAAATTGCCACTACACGTAAGGAACACTTTTGTATATTTGGTATACAATTTTTAGATGTCGAATATGTGATATAAATAATAACGAATATATTATGTTATTACACCGAATATATCTAGGCGTTATAATTTTTTACGATCTAACAGGTGAACAAAGTTGTGTTGTTGAACAAGGATTTTAGGCTGAAGATTATCAAGGTTGTTTGGAGTTACGAGACTACAATCATGGAGTTTGAACAACAATGGGGGAAATGATCGATGAATTTGACTTGGGTGCAAACACTTGGCTTTCATTAATGTACTCGTTGCGGCAACTCTGGATTCCTGCATATTTTAGGGACGTACTATTTGGTGGACTGATGCGTACAATTTCGATATCTGAATCAGCTAATAGCTTCTTCGGTAGATACAACAAGCGGAATTTCACACTCATAGAGCTAATAATGCAGTTTGATAGTGTTATGGATGCTCAAAGGCATGCGCAATTAAAGTTGGACATGGAATTTGAAACCATGACACCCAATTACAAAATACTGCATGAAATAGATAGGTTTGCATCTTCTGTATACACTCTCAAGACCTTTACAAATGTACAATATGAGATATACTTTGTGTGTGTTAGCTGCAATGTCACTTACGAGACTGTTGTGCATGGTTATAAGACTCATGGTGTCCGTTACGAAGGGCTTGAATTATTGACTATCCAACATGATTCGGATGTGAGAAAGTCAACATGTACATGCAACATGTTTAATAGGGTTGGTATCCCTTGCCTTCACATATTATGCACTTACAAGTATATGTATATGAAGGAGATCCCGAATGAGATGGTGTTACCTCGGTGGAGAAAGAATGCTAGACGTGTAGCTAGTACGAACATAGATCAGGTAGTTGTCCAACAGTGTATTGCGTTGGAAGAGAAAAAAGAATTAACAAATAAGATATGGAGTGCAATATACTCAACGGTTGGAAGTGCAGTTGATGACACTGCAATGCTAGAAGATTTGTTGCAAACCTTCAATGCAAAAAGAGTCGAATACATGAAGTCCGATGATGTAGTACTCACTGTAAATCCATCAAAATAAGACATGGTTGAGAGTTTTGTTGGAATAAATGTTCCACCGGATGTTACCATTCAGCCACCGGTGAAAGCAAAGAACAAAGACACTCATCTAAAAAGTAGTCTCGAAACTGTAACTACGAAAGCAAACAAACCACTACGTATGTGCGCAAGATGTGGTCAGCTCACTACACATGACAAGAGGAATTGCAAGTAGTCCCTCGAATGAGTACTATATGCTCATGAATTTGCAATAAACTTTCTTTATTATTTGACTCTTTATATCACGTATGGTGTGGAACTTGTATTAGATGAATATGATATTTTACAAACTTGTTATCTTTACTCAATCATAAGCAAGTAACTAGTTAATCTGAATCCGTAAAACATTATAACATTCAGATATTATATCGAGTATATTCGGCAAATCAAACTTTTATATTCCTTACTTATATTGTTTATATTCAATAACAGCGGTCATTAACATAAAATACACTAATATATTATATATCAGGTAACTATACATTGTATATTCTATAAAATATAACATCATATGCGGTGGAAAATGTAAAGGATGTGATTCATAACATACAACATATAATATACAAAACATCCATTAAATATATAATGTATATTCTGATACATATCTTTGACGAGACAATATATCGAGTATATTCAGCAACTCAAACCTTTATATTCCTTACTTATATTGTCTATATTCAGTAACAGGGGTCATTAACATACAACACACTAATATATTATATATCTGTTAACTATACATTCTATATTCTATAAATATAACATCATATGTGGTGAAAAGTGTAAAGGATGTGATTCGTAACATAAAACATATAATATACGAAACATCCATTAAATATATAATGCATATTCTGAAGTTATGTCGTTCATATTCGGTGATTTGTATAATTAATAATCCAACATATATAGACTGGTAATCGGTGTTAGCATACAAGATAAAAATCTTACTCCAATGGTTGTTATAAAATAGTGTTTTGACATTAATAAAGACAGTAATGTCAAACACAATAATCCATACATAAGTGTTCAAAATATAAAAATAGAGAAAGAAACGGTAGAATATAGTTTGACAAAGTGTAGCAAAACGGTTTTCAAAAGCAACATATCAAGATAAAAACTTGGTACGTCTATTCATCATCATCTTTAGCGTTGTTAATCTCCAAAGTTCCTCTAGCAACCATATGCGGTATGTCAGGCATCACTGTGTTCTCAGACCAATGGAGCAAAGTATATAAATATTTGACCCTCAACACCCCAATACTTTTCCTGGTTCCTCGTGCACAATTACAGTCTCAATTGACATCCCCCTTGTAAGTTTCCATGTGACGCATCAGATATATACCGTTGTCTTCGCTAACACTTGAGCCTCCATCACTACACGATCTTATTTTTTCATTCAACTCCTCAAACCTCAGCTTTAACGAGTTGTTACGATACTGCGACTTCCATGCCTTTACCACCTCACTGGTTTCCTCAAGGCCAGTTGTATTAATCATTTTACCTCCTAGAGGAAGCCCAAAACAAATATGAACATCAATCTCAGTAATGTAAATGCTACGCCCGCCTGACAATTCCAAGCTACAATTGTTCTCATCAAAATTGTCAACCAACCACTTTCCCAACGTGAGTGGTTGCTTCGACAACCCCAACTCCAACAAGCTACTTAAGTGAATACCTTTCACAGCCTCTACTTGCGCTTCATTCAATTTTTTTCAAATAATTCACCAAGGTCTTAGGTTATCCCCTAGTATCCAACTTTGAAAACTTGTCCACAACATTTGTCTTTCTCCTTTTTCTTCCACGTGTAGGCTTCTCATCATCACTTTGTGTTGTAAGAACAAAACTTTCAGACTTATGCTTTTCAAAATAAAGGAAATACATACCAAATAAAACATCATGCAATATCGAATATATGTAATACAAATCATAGGATATCAACTAATAAAGAAACGACGAACAAATCATATTTCAGAATATCACAAGAAGAACAACACTCAATGTAAATACGTAACTAAAAATAGCCAAGTAATATTCTTTATTTGTCTCATTAATTACTTTGATGAATAAAACAAATAATAACACTTCATAAACAAATTAAACATTATAAATATTACCGGATTTCAAACGGTTTTGTCTATCTGGAACAGGATCTATGAAGTCATCATCGGTACTAGCCGAAATTACAGGTTTATCGTGTTTTCTTTTTGATCTTGAATTCCTCACAATGATACCATTTTCTAACTCGTCAGAAGATTCTTGCGTTGAAACGACCTTCCTTTTCCCACTTCTAATCTGTTGTTTCCTGTCTGACACCATCTTGTTTTGTGAACACAACAATCAAACAATAACGAATATAATGCATCTTATTCGTGAATATTTAATAAGCATAGCTAATGTCTCAGTCGACAAGGAATAGAGAACAATAAAAAAATAACGAATATAATTCATCTTTTAGCAAGTTTATAAACTTTAGTATCAAATATAAAAAATAGTGAACATTAACACCAATCATATATGAGCAGGCAAGTCTAAAATGGATGTAGTATAACTCGTATTCGACAAGGCATTGAGAACATTCAACAACAATCGAGTATCAACCCAAATTCATCAACATAAATCAATAGCCAATCAGTTGGCAACATTCATCAATAATGGACTTATTAGGATATAAAAACCCATAGCCACTGACACCAATCGTATATGAACAGGTAAGTGTATAATGGCTCAAGCGTAACTCGCATTCGACAAGGCATTGACAACATTCAACAACAATAACATATTAACCCAAATTCGACAAAAATATTTCAATGTCATCAACAAAAATCAATAGACATTCGGTTTGGAACATTCAACAACAATGGACAAACGATTATATACAACAATACTCAATAACACCACTCAAATATGGACAGGAAAGCGGAATACAACAATTACAGTACCTCTTGTGACGTATTAGTTGCGGCTAGTCGAAGAAAACCCTAAAGTGTGTAAGAATCGACGATGAACAGGATGTTTCGATGCAGAACGCCGAATACAGTCACTTTTAGAACCGAATATAGCCACCGAACAGGATATTAAGTTGTAGAACTCTGAATACCGTCGATCCCAGAACCGAATACGGAATCGACCCACGAACACTGCACCGGCGACTGCAATGACGCCGAATACTGAATGAAGAAGTAGAGGAAGAAGATATCCACAACGAAATTAGGGATTTCGTTAGTTTTAACCCCAAAAAACCCTAAAATGAAGAATCGAAAAAGAATGTTCTTCAAGAATGGTCATTACATCGAGTCAAGACGTTGAAAGGCGAACACAACTACTAGTGTACAATGGATGGGGAAGAAAGCTCCTGCTCCACAGACGCCGACGAATGCCGGAAGAAGATATTGACACCAAAGGTATGCTTCAGCTCAAAAATACGGGATTCTGCTTTGGAGGAAGAAGCGGGATACAAAAATAACCGTAAAAATATTTAGTGGTTTTATTTAAGGAAAATGATAAAATTGGGGGAAGTTATGGAGAGTGTGGTTTAACACGCGCCTACAACTTCCATAAAATTGCGGTTTATTTATAATTTTTTTTATTAAAATAATGCTTAATCTCAGCCGTCCATTATATTGATCCAACGAATATAATTCGTTCTCATTGAACACTATAAGAGCTGTTTACATGGGAACCAAACTCTCTCTCTCTCTCTCTCTCTATATATATATATATATATATATATATATAGGCCGGTTCCGATGAGGATCACTCTTGTGGATATGAATGAGGAGAGTTAGGACGGTGACACGTGGCATGCTACGTCGCCGTTATTTATTTATTTTTTCCCAGATTTATTTTCCCAAAAAAAACGGCGACGTGGCATGCCACGTGGCACCATCACAAAATGAACAACAGTTAGTAATAAAAATATGAACACTACCTATAACAAAAAAAATGAACAATCATTAATAAAATTATGAACATTGACTCTGAAAAATATGAACACTTACTCTGAAAAATATGAACACTATAATCGTAAAAAAATGAAGACACACTTGTAAAATAGTGAACATTATAGTTTTTTACACGATTTGAAACAAAAAGAAAATTTTTACAAAACTACAAAAAACATTTAGTGTTAAAACATGAACAATTAGTGTTGAAAAAAAATGAATAGTTATTAATATGAACAATCACTTTTTAAAAAATGAACACTTACTTTAAAAATTATGAACACTTACTTTAAAAAACCATGAACACTTACTTTAAAAAACCATGAACACTTATTTTAAAAACCATGAACAATTACTTTAAAGACCATGAACATTTACTTTAAAAACCATGAACACCATAGTTGTAAGAACAATGAAAACATACTTGTAAAAATATGAACAACGTTTTTTGTACAACCATGAACACCATATTTTTATTACCGTTTTTTTTTCGGGAAAAAAAACGATGATGTGGCATGCCACGTGGCATCACCACAGCTCTCTTTATTCCTATCCACAAGGGTGCTCCTCACTTGAACCGGAATCTATATATATATATATATATATATATATATATATATATATTTGTTACATAATCTTAACAATTAAAAAAAAATCACTACAAATAGGGAAAAAAAAATTTTGGTAAAGAATAAGGGGAGGGTAAATCCCTCGCCCCAATTTTTTAAAGAGACAAACAACGGCTAACAATTGACAAGCCTTTGGGTCACCACATCTCGGGCATCATTGTTCAAACAAAAAGATAAGGAAACCGGAGGTATCTCCAAGATAAAAAGACCTAAAGGATAGTCAGAAGCGAGGGAAGCTAAGTGATCAGAAGCTGAGTTCGCTTTTCGGTAAACGTGACGGACCTAGACGAGCCAGTTCCTACTAATGAAGCCTTGGCAATTGGATACCAGACTGAAGAGTGGATGTGTTGGAGTGATCGGATGATTGATGAGACCAAGAAAAAGGGCCGAGTCGATCTCCACAATAACCGACCATAACCCCTTCTCCCACGCCATACGTAAACCAGCAAGAAGCCCCCATAACTCAGCAACAAGAACGGATCCTTTACCAATATTCATAATGAAACCTCCAAGCCATTGACCTGAATGACCACAAATAACCCCGCCAGCGAAAGCTTGACCATCATCACGGATTGAGCCGTCAGTATTGACTTTAATCCAACCATCATGGGGTGCCACCCAGCTAATGAACAACATTGTTTTTACATGCCCATGGAAAAGTTGTTGAAAACGTGTTTGAGCCAAAACGATTGATTTTGTATATTCCGTAATAATAGAGACCATATTAGGAGGATGATTAGCATTTCTGAAAAGCGATTCATTTCTCCACTTCCAACATCTTCAAAGCGTGATAACAAAATATAAATTCCACGGCAGATCCGTATCAATAGGCTCAGAGTTAGACAAATTCATCAACATCCAATCATGAAAATCATAAGTGAAAAAATAAGCAGCCATATCGACAGACAAAAGATTAGTCCATATACCCCGGATACATTTGATATCGAACTCGAAGAGGATATTGACGAATCTTATATATTAGCAAAAAAAAAGTGTGGGAACGATTGACTAGATCAAGAGGATTTGTATTTAAATTTTGATTTTGTAAGGAAGCTAGAAGATCTTGTGGACATATCGCCAAAATGGAAGGATTAGAAGAGATACTAGAATCAGTGGTAGGTAAGAAAGTAAATGGAATAGGAGATCCGTTTGTAACGGATCAGGTAGAGAGGGAGTTGTGTACATATAAGCGCATATGTGCATTAGATTCAAACTCATCACATAAATCCAACGAGGTTTCATCCTAAAACCAATTGACAATAGGAGGAATTTCCCACCGATCTTATATACTAGGCTCGAAAGGTCCATATCTTTTGATGTGGAAACTTATTATCTCCAACACGTTCCCGCAAGTGCAACAAGTATAGACCGAGTCGTACTTGCCCATAAATTAGGATTGCGAGCCGAATATAGGCTAACCGCTTTGTATCACGTAAAAGTCCGATACAAACGGACCGGGTAGAGCATGGGTCATGTATATACGAGCGCACATGCACATTAAGCGAAAGCCCATCACATAAACTCGATGAGGTTCAATCCTAAGACTAATCGGAAATAAGAGGAGTGGTTCACCGAATTTATATACTAGGCTCGGAATGTACAAATCTTTCGATGTGGTGCGTTTGCTTTTTGACAAAAAGGGTAATTTTTTGTAACCCTATGCATTGATGTGCTCTATAAAGGCTATCTTACACGCTCAATCCACAACAACAAAGAACTCTTCGTCGATAGTCTTCAACTAAACTTATAACTACGAGCACTATGTGTCATCGAGAACTTAAGCTCCTCGTCTTGCTTATAACTATAATGTATTTTTTGTAAAATACATTATATTTCATAATGCATGGGTGGAGCCATTTAAGGTCACAAGTTGTAGCCGCCATTTCCCGATATTTGGCCTCTATAGAGGAGCGTGAAACCATTATTTGTTTCTTTGTTTTTCATGACACGAGAGACTCACCAAGACATATATAAAAAAAGTAATAAAGCGACGTGTTAGAGGACATTATGCATAATCAGAACCACAAAATGCATTTAATTGCAATGAGCTTTTATTAGACAAAAAAATACCTTGCCCGGGATTCGTTTTAAGGTACCAAAGGCCACAAATGGACGCTGCCCAATGTGGACCGTGTAACTCAAATCCGGACGCGTAATAGTAAGATAAAAGCAACATGTGAGGGTACGAGTGAATTCTTTACCTAAGAAATATCAAAGAGATCCTAGATCTTTCATATGAAACCAAGAGTTAAGATAGCTTTAAAATTTAACAATGGATAATGAATTTCTACATGTGATGTATGATCATCAACATAGATTAGCACGTGAATTGTAGTATAGGCGAACATATAAAAACAACACATAGTTAGTGTAGGAATGTGCAAAACCAACATGAAGGAGGGTTTCCCCTAACTTTGAAAACCAATTCCGGTGATTGTTTTAAGCAGTAGATGGACTCATGAAGATGCCAAACCCGGTTGTCGTCGGCGGTGACATAACCAGGGGTAATTTCATGAACACATCTCCTTGTAGACCATCTTGTAAAAAGGCATTGTGAACGTCCATTTGATAGAGTTCCCAATTTTCAATGGTCCCAAACGCAAGATATACTTTGGCATAATCCATTTTAGCAACTGGAGGAAAGGTTTTAGCTAAATCAATACCTAAAGTTTGGTGATTTTCGAGTCCTACAAGGTGCACTTTATGGCGTTTTATCATTCCATCGGCTTTGAGTTTGGTGCCAAAGACCCACGTTGATCTGATTGGCTTCCTTCCTAGTGGTAACAAAACGATCTTCCATCTATGATTTCTATGTAGAGCGTCAATCTCCAAACACATGACATCTTGCCAATGCGAATGTTGAACGGCTTCGTTGTATGTAGACGAATCTTAGATTGAAGTTGACGCAACTAAATAACACTGATGAATAGGTGATAGGTGTTTGTAGGAAATAAAATTTGAAATAGGGTAAGTAATCTTACATGATACCGATTTGGAAATAGACGAGATCTCATGAGGTGTAGATGATTGAGCCGAACTACATATATAATCGTTGTATTTGGTATTCGGGAGTACCGTTCATGAACTTCGGCGTATATTAGGGGTAGGATTTGAGAAAATATTATCGGATACATTTAATATCGAACTCGAAGGTATAAAAGAGGATATTGATGAATCTTATATATTAGCAACAACAAAAGTTTTGGAAGGATTGACTAGATCAAGAGGGTTTGTATTTAAGTTTAAACTAGTGTATTACCCGCGCCATGCACGGGATATGGTTTAATATCTATTATAGATATATAAATATAAAATTATCTTATTAAAGTTTAATATGATTTATGCACTATAAATTTTAACAAAAAGTTGTATTACACGTAATGTGATAAAATCAAAGTAGAAAACTTAAAATGCACTCTTTTAATATGGTTGAAAAAAGATTTTAGATACGTTTTTTTAATGAAATTATCCAATTTATATCAACAATTAAAAAATATACATTTAAAGAAAGATTTGAAAAAGTTTGTCGGTTAAGGAGAAATATGAGTAGGTGGAAGCCAATTTTAGGGTATTATCTTTTAAATAACTTTTGTAATTGTTGGCTAATTAATTGTAATATGTTTAAACCGAATCCAAATTTTTAGTAATTCTTTTTGGATTTTAACAATCTTATTGAAATTACTGAATTTAAAATTTAAAAATTTAAGTTTAAGATTTATGATAAGATTTAAGAAACTTAATTAAGATTTTTGAGGTTGTTTAATTGCTAAAATGATATGTGGTAGTTAGAGTTCTCATGTTTAGACACGGTGAAATTAATTGCTTCTCCTGTAATATATATAAGATTTTGTAAGGAAGGTAGAAGATGTTGTGGAGATGTGGCCAAAATTGAAGGATTAGAAGAGATACTAGAATTACTTTGTTATTTTCTCTAAAAATAACAAGTTGGCAGAATATTCACTGTTTAAATGTATGTCAAGTTGGTAAGTGTTAGAAATAATTTCATAGAGTCCAGTTGATAAGATGGAGCATACATATTTCATAGAGTCCAGTTGATACAAATGAGATTAATTCCCTTACAATATAGTTTCTACTTGTGTTATCATATCCTGGAAGAAGAGAAACATAATGTTCCGGCCAATATCTAAGTTGTCTCAAATAAATTTGAATTGAAAATAGCTATGCCTGATTCCTAGATCCTAAAGAATCTACAAATTAAGTCTATCTTTGTTGCATCTGTACGTTATATGGTTAGAAGTCGTCAAGCCTATACTGTTGAGGCAAGCAAACGTCGTAATTCTGTCTTCTACCCATGTATGAGTAACCCTTTCTGAACTTGTTGGACCCTTTGCCTCTCATCTCCGTCTCCGCCTCTACACAGAAGATGGCACAAACGGGTCTGTGATCAGAAAATCTCGACTCCACACGGCTGTAAGATACTTGCTGCATGCCTTCACCGTGCCACAATATCCTGTCACACCAGGCAGGAGTCCGTCTCTTCTTCTTCGACTTTACGTTCTCTCCCGTGTACGAGTCCGAGTCTCGGCAGTACTTGTAAGTTGGGGCGAACAGTATTTTCCCTTCTTTCCACCCATTAAAAACTCTCCCACCTTCTCTCTCAATCATCAACTGATCTTTCCCTAGGAGGAAATCCCTGTTGTTGCCTTCTAACAGTGCTGTTGCCTCCTCAAAACTCAACGAAACTCGATAGTTGAGGTCACCGAACCAGAGTATGCGGCTGAAACATGTTGTAATAACAAAGATACATGGGTAAATTGTGCAACTAATGAGTTTAAGCTATGACATAACTACAACCATACTCGTGATCTATGATCCTCTCCGGTGCCGGATGTTTAGAGTTCTTGCACATGTTTGCAAACTGTGTACTTTTAAGAATCTCCGCAACGTCAGCGTTCCTCCTCAGCTCATCCCCTTCTTTCTCTCCGGAGGCTAAGTGACTACACACAAAGCAAAAGCTGGTTTTGTGCAAAGTCATGCTCACGCATATACATCCCTGCACATCAAGCTTCTCGATCAACACAACCCTGCAAGTGCAGCAAAGGTATAAAAGATAAACGCACCTTGTTTCCAAGGCGACACATTATCCCTCTCCCAACCTTGCAAATTCTCAAGTGCCCAATGTGTGGGATGAGTTGATGTCGAGTCCACACAGAGAGAAAGATCCCGACCATTTGCTTGCAAGCTACAAGCCGATACTTGGCCTGAAAGGTGGAGGACAAAGGCTCTGTGGAGGAAGGAATGCCTTGTATGGATAAATAATCATCATCTTCATATTGTTCACTGGTGTTCAATGGTATATATGTGTCAAGATGTGCTCTCGGCTTCCAATCGTCTGCAGTGGAAGGGTAAAGATAGCAGTTACAGGTTTTCAAGAGGCTACTATCCACTTTCAAGCTCCTACTAAGAACTTTGAGGTTTGGCTTTTGGAAGAACTTGGATTTGGACTGCTTTGATCCATGTGATGAATCAGAAGGTGAATTGAGTGAAGTTTCGTGATGCGGAGTATTGAGTGCTTCATTTATCAAGGCAATCCACTTGGCTGCTGGCTCGTTGTCTTCGATCACTAGAACATTGCCTGCATTCAGAGGAACTATTTCCTGAAACCTGAGAAGAATTTAATACTTGAGAAGTCGCAGTACCCTTTTTGGATAAATGCATGGGATAGATGTCAAGTATTAATGTGGCGTACCCTATGACATAGATGTCCGAGGGCTTCTCAACTTGCAACAAATCTTCAAGGTTGAGGTTAGGTGTAGGAGTTCTTCCTCCCACATTCCATGTTGTCACGGATATACTGGAATTTCCAAAGATAGTCATCATCATATCGAATTCAAAAATTGATAATAAGACAGCAACAAATGCACATTACCGAAAAGTATGGCGTTCTATGGAAGGTCCCGTTAAGTGTTCCAAGTTTGATAAATTTAGACTTTCAATCCGCGCACTTGTACCATATCTTTCTGCGAGTGCTACACTAGTCAAACAATTCATCATTCTTCTCCAAATTTTGTAAAAATGGAAAATACCTTGGGAAGAAGATGGCAACAGTCCGCCGGATAAACTTTTTCTGATGACCGGAGAAACCTCCGTCAAAGATGGTATTTTAACCGACAGATGTTTATCCAAATCTAGAGAGCATGTGAGGAGGAAATTAGCGCTACATTCAACCTAAGAAAAAGATTAATGTAATTGCTGCTAACCTGCTTCATAACCATCATCGTCTGAGGCAGAGGTCTTTTTCTTGGGATTGAATATCTTTGGAATGATCTTCTAGAGCAACAAACACAAAGAAGGCAATTGGTAATCATAAAGAAGAAAAATGGTTATGAGGAAATGAGAAATTGAACCTTCTTCTTCTTATCGCCTGTAGAGAAGGCGGAGTCGGAGTCTGAACCGGTGGGGCTGGCCATTTCTTCGGATTTGGGGCCGTGGTGATTCATGTCACTGCATTTACAATCTCACGTTCTTCTATTCTTGTGTTGTTTGAAAATTTGAAGCTCAGGAAAATGGAGAAAAAAGTTTGAAGGCCATGGGTGGAGGCTCTTGTTAGTATCAGACTTTCCCGCCAATGGTTTCGGGAAGCTCTGCCTCATCATTGGGAATGGAGACTCGTCATATTGTTATGCTACCTATTTTCTTTTTTTAAAATAGAATAGTTTATTGTTCCTGTGGTACACGGATATTTAGGTTCCGTTTGGATCTCCGCCCTTATTTTTTGTAAAATACATTAAATTTCATAATGCACTGAAACACCACCGCCAATTGAATGGTTGAACGAAGCCAGCTATCGATATACAACAATCGAATAGCTTTGGAATTTAATTTGAATCTCATGAAATCCACCCAATTAACCCACAAATTGTTATCAAATACGTTCATTTCCAAATCATATGTTAATTAACTTAATTTCACTGAATCCTAACAAAAATAAACAATTTTAAAAATCCGCAAATTTACAAACCCTAATTTTCTAAATCTACAAATCATGTCCATAAACCTTAAATTTGAATACAATTACATATACAAACTATCAAAAAATAACCGCGTCAATAAAGGCAATAATCATATGCCCAAATTGAGTAAAGTTTACCACAAGTTGATTTAACGCGAATACAATTTCAACTACCCTCATTCCAAATCTTTATAGTCACGGAGAGAAGAGGGAGGAGGGACAAGAGTCGAAGGAGCTTAAACAAGTTATTAAAGGATAAACATATTTAGTATTATAATTTCAAATAAACATACTTACAAATAAACATTTCATGTCTTACAACACATAGAAATAAATATATTTATTCTTACAATTTCAAATAAACATATTTAGTTACAAAATAGAAGAACGAATTATCCATTTTACAAATCAATAACAACCGAACAACATAATCAACCAAGAAAAAGAATAATAAGAATTTGTAAATTTGAAAAGGTGAAAGAATTGGAATAACACTCAACATTCAACAAAGAAAGACGGTAAATTAGTGGTGACAACTTCCAACTCATTGATCTTGACAAATATTATTTCCTAGCAAGATTCAAAAATAAGAATCAACTTCTGATGGTGTTAATAGGAGGTTCTTGGACGGTCTTTGGTAGATGCCTCATTATGAAACGTTAGGCGCCTGATTTTGCAACAAACATCCCTATTATGTTGACCCCAACATGGATTAGAATCATTGGCATCCCTATTCAATGGTTTAATGAAGAAATCTTTGGAAAATAGCCGAGGGTATAGGGATACCAATCTCAATTGATCCGAAAACCCTCATGTTCATAGAGGCCGTTTTGTCAGAATTTGTGTTGAAATTGAGTTACAAAAGGCCCTAAAAACAACAATTTCATTAATGGCAAAAGGTGATCAATTGAATATGAAGGCCTTTAAACGATTTCTTACAAATGTGGGCGGTATGGACACCTTGCATCAAACTGTCAATATAGTAATGCTACTCACAATGAAAACTAAAGAGTCCCACCTACCACATCATCAGATGGACATATAGATAGTATTAAGTCCATGATGCCCACCGCCAGTGAACAAGAAGACACCGCCGATCAAGAAGAGGGATTTGACCCATGGATGTGGTGCCTAGAAAATCCAGAGCTCGAAAAGGAAAAGAAAAGATCGGAGATTATCATGGAAAGAACCAACAAAAAGTAAGGCAACACAATAATGGATCACTAGGAAAGGAAGTGATTCTACATAATAAGAAGAATATTCATGTCAGTAAGGTAGAACCCAATAACAACCACATGCCATGCAAGTAACCGTAACTACCAATATGGGGCATGATGACATGATTTATGACACTAGTTTAGACATTTATTTAGGTAGTTTTCCCCCTTATTCATGCATGAATCGATGTTAGTTTGTGACGTTTATGCTTAATCGAGTCTTATTGCTAGAAAAGACATCTACACGAGCTTTTGTCGGTTTTATAGATATTTTTGGGATCTTTTGGACGTTATTGAAGCATTTGAGGTTCAAGCCTCGTGGTGGCTCATATCCGGAGTTCCGAATAAGCAAGCTTGGAGCAAAGAAGAGCACAAGAGACCTTGTTGGTGCATGCCTTGCACCAACTCATGACTTGGTGATCCAAGGGGGGTTGATGTATGAAAATATCGGTCCAGTGCAAATAAATTTCGGCCGAAATTTTTCATGAGCCATCCGAGATTCTTGTTCAGGACAGCTCTGACACTTGTCACACGATTCCTTTGCCCGACCCTTTGTTGCCTTCAGTGGAGTATTTGAGTTGCTCTACAGGCTGATTTTAGGGGGCTCTCTCTTCATCCAGCTCTCTTCCAAGCCCCTTGTGGGTGTTCTTGGGGGAGATTAGATTGGATCATATCATACATTAGATGTAGAGTGAGTTTGAGTGGTTTTAAATGAGATTCTTGTGGTAGCTTGTAAGATTTGACTTGGAGCTGCCCTTGAAGTGTTGTAAGACTGTTGTAAACTCCTATCTAGCTAAGTATTATTTTCTTTCATTGTTCTTTATCTCATTATCTTGCTATGGAATGCATGCATGCATGTGTGATGGATTTTGCCTTTGAAATGTATGTTGTTGGTTGAATAGTTGTGATTCTAGGGTGATGGAATGATGGTTATGGCTTGAATGCTGATGGATTGGACTTGCATGTTAGCTTAGGATGATTTGTGTTCCAAAATCTAGCTCGGAATGAAATCTCGGCCTGTTTTTCAAGGTATTTCGGCCGAGATTCTCTTGATCCACATGAGATTGTTGCATTGTTGTTCGTATGTTGATGAATCTGAATGTTAGGATGTTAGATTTGTTGAAATCTTAGTGTTTGTTGAGCTTAATCTAGCTTAGGGTGACCTATGCTAGCAAACTAATTGAGGAGTGAGACTTACCCGGTGATTTCCGCTTTTAAGTATAGAAGATGATGAACTCTTGGTAGTAATGAGCCTCAAAAGCCTCCATTGGATTAAGTGTGCTAGGATCGTTGCTTAAGACTTACCTTTTCCGAGACGTACCCGGTAAGGAGGGGTTTGACCCTTAGGTAGTGGCCCGATTTGTGTAGAATCCCAACCTTAGCTCCTTGAGACTTACCCGGTAATAGGACTTTGGTTTGAGACTAGTGGAACATGAGACTTACCCGGTAATTGTTCCCATTAGAGAAATGCCCTTTTCCGAACAACCGCAACTTATCCTTAGATGAATAGAAGCTTGAGTTCAATGCCATAACCGGAAATCTTGATCTCTAGAATCCGCATTTCTTACTTTTTATCACCTATCTTGTGTTTGTGTGTTCTTTGTTTGATTGTTTTGCATACCTTTGATCTTTGTTGATCACCACAAAACCTAATAAAAAAATATAGAGATTTTCATTTCTTTATTCCTTTCTCTCATCTTAGTCTAGATTTGTACTATCCATGATCATTGAATGATTTAGTTTCACCCTAGCCCTTGTGTTCGACCTCTGAATACTTTCCTTGCTACAAAACGAACCATACACTGTGTGTTCGCTAGGAGTTTAGGAGATTAGATCGAGTTATAAATTTAAGACTTTTTGTGTGCATGTTTTGGGTGAACAAGTTCTTGGCACTCTTGCCTCGGACTTTTTGTTTTTCTTTCTTGTGCTTTTGATCTTGTTTGTTTTTGTCTTTGCATGTTCCATGCTTGCCAATGGACGGATTGTACTTTCAAGACGATCTTGATGACATGGAGTGTGAGGGATGGATGGAAAGCCAAGATCGAGGACCACTCCACGATGAGCTTGAGTATTGGAATGAATTCAATGACTATTACGAGTTCCATGATCAAGATCATGTGACTACATTGCCTCATGCGGAACCTCCCAACAACCCCACAAAGACCGATTGGAGTCGATGTTTGAGCAAGTGATGAGGAAGTTGGAGGACTTAGAGACCACCGTCACTTCCATTTCGAGAGCCCAAGTGGAGCTTGGAGGGGAAGTGTTTCAACAAGTGGAGGTGTACCATGAGGAGATGCAAGAATTTCCCGACTCAACCATAATCATTAGAGACCTTCAAGAAGAGTTGAATGATGCTTGGGAGCAAGTGAGGCTAAGGGATTTGGCCCTGGATGATGAAAGAAGATTAACATTCAAGAGAGAAGAAGAAACCAGGAGGAGATTCAGGAGATTAGGCATGCTCTTATGAAAAGGGAAGCCTACCCTCCATCAAGACATATCTTCATCTCCTTCACCCATGGATGAGTGCAATGATGAACTCTCAGCCCCGGACATCCTTGCCATCAATCCTGGAACCACACTTGAAGAGCTCACGATGGAGGAAGAAGAACACATAAATCTCGGTCCACCCTACCAAATCTCGGCCAAGATTTTTGTTATACCATCCGAGATTTCTTCTACAGGATCTCACCTCGACCAAAATCTCTGTTTGATCAACCTAGATGGCCATCCGAGGTCACGTGGAGAGAATCCTAATCTCACTTTCCGATCCTTTCTCCCTTGCCCGGAGTGCACCCGAAAGCTAGAGGTCCCTTCCAAAGGAGCCTCCCAAGGTTGACATAAGACCCCTCCCGGTTAGAGAGGCTGGATCCGATATGGTTGTGAAACACTTCAACTGGGTGACCTTTTCAAGAGTCGACTTCCTCGGATCATGTTGAGTGAAGGAGGCAAGCATTTCATCGGTAGAACCTCAGAGTACTATTTATCTAAGTATGGGGTGGCCCAAATGGTTGAAACCCCACACCATCATGAAGGAAGTGGTCATGAAGATACTTCACATGGAGCAAGCAAGGCATCCTTCGAGTTTAGATCTTGGTAAGCTAGACTCATCCTTTGCTCCTGAATTTTTGATATGTTGTAGTCAGTAGTATACAGGAGAAGCAGAGTAGCGCAGCGGAAGCGTGGTGGGTCCTAACCCACAAACAAGAAGCTCAAGGGTACTGATGGATGTCGTGTCGAGTTTAAGATGGTGATAGTTGGGGAAATGCATTCTAGTTGGAAGAAACGTGAGATAGGCTATGTGAGTGATTGGAAATGTTGTACGGAAACTTATGGGCATGTAGAGGTAATAGAAGGAGACTGATACCCTATTATGGATCCGAGTGAAGAGTGATGGCTTTGCTACATGTTGCTAGACAAGTAGTTTTGGACTTCCATACTAATGGAATACTCTAGACTGAGTTTTCTGGATGGATTAGAAAAGAATTAAGGATGTAAAAAAAGTATTGTGCATAGCCTACACTAGAAAGCTCAAAGTGAGTAACTACCATCCTGAGTCGAAGATACATAAGAAAGAGAAGCGACAGGAGAATACTTGCAACCAAATAACCGTGCTTAAAGAAAGCATAATTTCGGAGTAGATTTTATGTGTAATGTTATGTCGGAACGGATCCGAGTTGCTTTTGTGTCAGAGGGATATTATCGGTCTGATAACCATGGTGGAGAAAAGAGTACACTGCTGATGGTATGCTAACAATTATTGAGTAGTCATGGTCAAATAACGGTGATAGGAGATCACTTTGTGTCTAATACCATCATTCCGGACGTATTCCAGGTCACTTAAGATCTTGGAAAATGCGTGATAAACCTAAATTTGAGCAAACGATATATGAGAGATCTGTAAATAATATAATAACGTCAAGTGAACAAAGAGGATGACCACTAGATTTGATTTTTAGTTGTCTCGAGTGTTAGACCTGAAAAGGGGTAAAGACGACGATTCCTTACTTGAGGAGTAAGATGACTGAGTAATATTAAAAGACAAGACCAAGGGGGTCGTGATACGAAGAGCATTGAGCACTTGGTAAATGTTGGTGGATGTCCACGACCTTTGACGTGATTGTGTAGTCAGAACCTTTTCATAAGGCCGGAAGCAAGTGTTCATGACGAAGGGAAGAAAGTTGAATAGATCATTTTCCGTGGGGTTCTTAAAGGATCTAGAAGTGAGTTGTGTAAGGCAACCATTATAAGTTTTAAAGCTGTTTAAAAGTGACTGATGGACTAGTACTCCTCACCCTATTGAAGAGTGCAACTTCAGTTTTCCACAGAGACTAAGTTTGGGAACTGAGTTTGAGATTTCCAGTTGGAAAAATACCTACCATACATGAGTTAGGTGATCAGATTAGAGGAGCAGATAGTTGAGCCGGATGATACCGGTGAGATATCCGGTAACCACTCTAGAACGTGGTGGCAGACGCTTGTGATGTAAGTACCTGAAAAGATTTAAGATTCAGTGGTTTTAGGAAAAGCTGATAAGGCTACCTAAGATATCGGGATAGTAAATGACGTAACCTTTCAAAGACCTAAGTAGCGATAGTTGTAACCTCAGGAGTGACGAGTTAGGGCTTGACCTTGTATGTGTGATATTGTTTGACTACTTGTTTATTTTATGATTGCGTGCTTAGTCAGTGATGTGTGCTTTTGGTAACTGATGTGCGGGATACTTAGATGTGGAAAAATTGAGACTTTTGTGTAGTGATCAGATACAACTGTTTAGTGCCTTAAAGGCCGATCAGGATTGTCTTACCCTAAGTTTTGGGACGAAACTTATTGTTAAGGGGGGATTGATGTAATACCTGGAAATTTTCTTCCGACTATTTCCGAAATAAAAGAGAAGTTGACCGATTATGACTTTTTCGGCGCTATAGTTCTTTATTATGGATTCCGACATTATGTTGTTTTTTTTAAGTTTCGGGACAAAACTTATTTTAAGGGGTACTAATGTAATACCCGGAAATTTAATTTCCGGTAAATCGTGAGTCAACTAAAATCTTGTCATTTTATGCGAAGAGTTAATCACATAAAATATTATTTTCCCAACTTCTATGATTTTATGTGAAACATAATCATATAAAATCATTCCTAAAACACTCTTGCAAGCCTTATAATAATTGACCCATTTGATAAACCCATGACTAAGTTATGAAAAGGCCATCCGGGCCCATTATGAAGCTGAGTTTGGCCTTTGAAACCCTACCATCCGGGCCCGTCAGGAACAAGCCAGTTAAGCCCAATAAGGAGTTGCAAATCTTCTGACAATTGTTCTCCTTCCCAGCCGCTGCTTTCACGTGAACCCTAGCCCTCCCAAGCACGTCTCTCTTCTCCTTCCTCTCGATCTTCTGCTCTTCTTCTGTACACAGCAACAACAACAACAACGCAGCCTTGGCATCTCCTCCTGGTACAGCACGCAGAACGGCTCCTCGCAGCACCTCCAACCTCGCGTTCTCCAGCCACTGTCGACACCAGCAGTGCAGCCGTGCCCTCCTCCCCAGTTGAACCAGCCTCGACCCTTCTCTCCAGCCGCCTTCCAGCCCCTGAAGTCGTGCACATCAGCCTCCTTTTGGACCTCTTCAGTTTCCGACAAGGCTATGAACATGAGAGCCATCCTCGTCCTTCTTGCCTTCGAGTTTGGAGCTGGGTAAGACCCACATCTACCTCCTTACTTCCCCTACATGTTTATGTGTCAATGGGTGCCTCTAAACCATCTTTAAACCCATACATTTCAGCCAAAGGAGCAACTTCAAAGAGCTGTTACATCTCAGTTTTCCAACATTGACAAACAGTCAACTTCGAGTTTAGATCTGGGTAAGCTAGACTCATCCTTTGCTCCTGAATTTTTGATATGTTGTAGTCAGTAGTATATAGTAGATCATACTAAAATTTGGGAAGAATCGAAGTTACGGTTTGAGAGTTATGATGTTGCAAAGTGGACTCCTCATGCAGTTTTTATATATGTGCTGAGTGTTGGGGAAAACATCAAGTGATGCTGTTTTGTGAGATGGTTTTGAATAAGCTCTTGATCTCCATTGGGCTTGAATTTTGGATATGATATAGTTGACATATTGTTGTAGAACATATTAAAATTTGAGAGGCATCCAGCGAGTGGTTTGGGATTTATGATTTTTCAAAGATTGAGTCGTAAGCAATTTTTCTGTTGTGCTGAAATTCGGTTTTGTGAGATAGTTGTAAATAGGATTTTGATCTCCTTTGCTGCTGAATTTTGGATATATTATAGATAAGATTTTATAGTAGAACATATCAAAATTTGGGATAAATACAGCAAGTAGTTTAGGAGTTATAATTTTTCAAAGTTAAGACAATGTGCTGTTTGTTAAGTGTTGTAACCAACTTTAGAAATTTTTGTAGAAGTGATGGTTGAACAGTTTTAAGAAATTCTTGCTCCTAGGAGTAGGTGAGATATCATAGATGATCTAGAGAATTATTTCGGAATTTTTATAAGATTATTCGAATTTTATATTTGAAGCTGTAGTTGGACTTTAGTGACTTTTCGGGAAATAGAAAATGGGTAGTTTTTCTAGTTGTTACCTAAAATCATCCTAGGGAGTAGAATATGGTTAGTTAGCCTCAAATTATAATTTAAGTACATATTCCGAGTTTTTGGAAGTTCCGGGACTAAGGGTAAAATAGTCATTTTACCTTAAATAAACACTGTAATAACTTCTGCACATAGAATCGTATATCTTAAGAGTTTAGACTTATAAGTATCCAGGGAAATGTGTTGACCCACGTGCCTCCTCTGACAGGCAACTGAGTTGTGCACTTACGGATTTAGTGGTGTTTAAGAGAGAGTCGAGATTTGATTCTGGTAAGTCCACGGACTTACTTAGCTGGCTTCTTGTATGAGTGTAATGTGTATGAGTGGTGTTTGTTAATTATCATAAACAACGAAACCGGATCAGGCCGACTTTATTATTTACGTAATTGACCCAAGTGCATGATAACGGGTCGTGACATCATCTGCCTAGCTCTTGTGAGAGTCTAGGAGGTTCCCTACGACCAGCCCAGTCAGGTAGACGGTCAAATGCATTAGTACCATTCCGCGTTGGTAAACGGGGACAGGGGCGAGGTTTGGGAATCCCTCGTGTCACAGAATAAGTATCATTAGTAATGACATATCACCTAATTAAAGATAATAAAAGGATTGATTGTGCATGTTTTGTGTTTGTGCTTTTACCTTTATACTTATGCATAGAATGTTAGCTAACGGTTTTATACCGCTTGTAGATGTCTTGCAGGTTAAGACAGTTGTAGAGAGATCCGGAGGAAATGGTCAGCCGGGTCCACGTACTCTTTTAGTTGGGGGCGAGGTTGTCTTATGTTCTTTATATGCGTCGTTTTAGTGTCGTTGCTTTGTAAGGCTGATACATATCCTTCATGTATATATTGTTTAAAATTTTAAAATGTTTTAATACTTTTGTGCCTTGTTGTAAGATCCTAGTAAAATTGTTGGCAAACTAAGGTCGGGACCCATTGTGAGGTCCTAACCAGTAGCTCCCCGAGTTTTGAGAATTTGGGGTGTTACAATATGGTATCAGAGCTTTGGGTTGGCAACAATGACACTTGAAATCTTCAGAAAGACTGATTGTATAAACTAACTAGAACCCGAAAGGGGTCTAAAATTTTCTAAACGGATTTTTGTTTTTACTCACACGCATAGTCGGGTTGTTGGGTTAGTAGTACGTCGGACTACCATCGCTCTCCGTGGATCTCTGCAACTTAGAATGATAGGTGTGTTAATTAGTATATAGACTTATATCAATATGTTCTAATGTATTATTATATATATGTATATGTATAGCATGTTAGTATCCTAAAGGATATTTTGTATCCTTTAGTTGTGATATAATGAAGCGATTATCACCTCATTATAAATTGGTAGCGGACTTGAAGAGTTTTCAACACGAGACAAAGGACTCGGACCTTGGATCAAGTATTATACTCGGGTGGGCGTCCTAGTAACCCTTGTTAACCATCCAAATAACTAATAGGCGAAGAAGTAAAGATGTGGAGATAATTTTGACCATAAGTACAACCAAATGAGGAAGAATTCCCGAGTCAACTCAGATAGAAGAAATAGAAGGTCATACAAGGGGCTGGGTTGTATGAAGCCGAGAGATGAATTATAAGAACCATACAAGAGACTACATGAGTGCGGAGTAGAGATAACAATATTGGAACGAGCCAAGTAGAATTGAGTACAACCAAGATTGTGGAATCAAGGACATTACCATCGAGGCGGATGCCCCATAGACCATTATGGGCATGAGAAACCAGAAGAGACAAAGTGTCAATCCGGGTGCGAGAATCTAAGGTGCACGGAATGAAGACCTACAATTGAGTGTAAAAGAGAAAAGGCAGACTCCACAAGCGTGGGGAGGTTTTAACCTCCTCAGAGATATAAGTAGTTTGAAAGAAACCGCGACGCCAATATCCAAAGAATGGAAGCATGTAGCAGGGTCAACGGAGTTTCAGGAAGGCGATATTACCACCAACACCAGTAAAGAAATCTGTATGAGAGAACGGCCTTGCTAGACTCGAGAGTCCAGGGTAACCCGAATTATCATGGGACCTAAGCCACTAACACAGATGGTCCATGCAAAAGGTCTGCAAGTGGATGATCATTTCGGCCATAATAATTTCAAAGACGGTTGCAAGCTATCGTGGAAACTTGAAACGACTATTTATGCCAGATGAATTACACAACCGGACTAGAGAAATGGAGTTAGTCATAAGAAGCCGAAGGGTGGAAGGTAGAACGAACTAAAGAAGTATAAAAGGATTATTGTGAGCAACTGTTTACCTACTAGCAAAGGAAATTTTGACAGATCACATATAACATGGACTGGAGACTTACAACTTAATGTAAGAGAGAAAGATAGACTTCATAAGCCGGGAGACGTTTTGTCTTCTTTCAAGATAAGAATTCTAATAAGAATCACAACGCCAATATCGAAAGGATCGAAGCCCGATAACATAGTCAACAGAGATTTGGAAGGAAATATTACAAACAACGCCGATTAAGGAACCGCGCTTGTGAGAATTGTGTGGTGGAATAAAGAGTCCAAGGTAACCCCATTTATAACAGAACATAGGTCATCAACATAGACGGTCCTTGTAAAGGGACTGCAATTGGGAGGTAATTAAAGGTCATCGGAACTACAAGACGGTTACCATCTATCGTGGAGTGTTAGGAACAACTTTTAACGTCAGTCGAGTGGCATAGTGAGACTTGAGAAAGAAAGTTGTCCCAAAGGAAGAAGAAGAGTGAAAGATAAGACGAACTAAAGAAGGATAAAAGTATTAATCTAGTAGGTGATGTGCACCAAAAGTTTAATACCAGTAGAGATATGAGATTGAGATAAGTCAATTATAGACTGACCGATGTCAACCAAGAACGTGCAAGTATTGTTAGGTATTGACGAGTTATGTGCCGTTAAGAAGAGATATTTGTGACTGTGGATCTATGGAGTAGCTTTACCGACGCCTGAGAGGATTACCTCAAGTAGGCAACTACAACCTTCTTGGATGAATTAAAGGTATAAAGAGAAACGTTTTAAGGGTTACCTCTTGGCTAGTTAAGATCAAACTCCGGTCAATTCAGAGAGTTTGGATCCCTGGTAGAAGAATTAAGAAAGTAAGCGGAAGAAGTTGTTTTTCAATCGTTGTTTTATTTTCTTAAGGCAAGTAAAGAAGGTACTTGGTACTTCATCCGTATACGACTCATGGTGTAATTGGGAGAAAGAGTTTTGAGGTCAATCATTTTGTACTTACTAAAAAAGGTCCTTAGGATTAATAAGTGACAACAGGAGAAGCAGAGTAGCGCAGCGGAAGCGTGGTGGGTCCTAACCCACAAACAAGAAGCTCAAGGGTACTGATGGATGTCGTGTCGAGTTTAAGATGGTGATAGTTGGGGAAATGCATCCTAGTTGAAAGAAACGTGAGATAGGCTATGTGAGTTACTGGAAATGTTGTACGGAAACTTATGGGCATGTAGAGGTAATAGAAGGAGACTGATACCCTATTATGGATCCGAGTGAAGAGTGATGGCTTTGCTACATGTTGCTAGACAAGTAGTTTTGGACTTTCATACTAATGGAATACTCTAGACTGAGTTTTTTGGATGGATTAGGAAAGAATTAAGGATGTAATAAAAGTATTGTGCATAGCCTACACTAGAAAGCTCAAAGTGAGTAACTACCATCCTGAGTCGAAGATACATAAGAAAGAGAAGCGACAGGAGCATACTTGCAACCTAATAACCGTGCTTAAAGAAAGCATAATTTCGGAGTAGATTTTATGTGTAATGTTATGTCGGAACGGATCCGAGTTGCTTTTGTGTCAGAGGGATATTATCGGTCTGATAACCATGGTGGAGAAAAGAGTGCACTGCTGATGGTATGCTAACAATTATTGAGTAGTCATGGTCAAATAACGGTGATAGGAGATCACTTTGTGTCTAATACCATCATTCCGGACGTATTCCAGGTCACTTAAGATCTTGGAAAATGCGTGATAAACCTAAATTTGAGCAAATATATGAGAGATCTGTAAATAATATAATAACGTCAAGTGAACAAAGAGGATGACCACTAGATTTGATTTTTAGTTGTCTCGAGTGTTAGACCTGAAAAGGGGTAAAGACGACGATTCCTTACTTGAGGAGTAAGATGACTGAGTAATATTAAAAGACAAGACCAAGGGGGTCGTGATACGAAGAGCATTGAGCACTTGGTAAATGTTGGTGGATGTCCACGACCTTTGACCTGATTGTGTAGTCAGAACCTTTTCAGAAGGCCGGAAGCAAGTGGTCATGACGAAGGGAAGAAAGTTGAATAGATCATTTTCCGTGGGGTTCTTAAAGGATCTAGAAGTGAGTTGTGTAAGGCAACCATTATAAGTTTTAAAGCTGTTTAAAAGTGACTGATGGACTAGTACTCCTCACCCTATTGGAGAGTGCAGCTTCAGTTTTCCACAGAGACTAAGTTTGGGAACTAAGTTTGAGATTTCCAGTTGGAAAAATACCTACCATACATGAGTTAGGTGATCAGATTAGAGGAGCAGACAGTTGAGCCGGATGATACCGGTGAGATATCCGGTAACCACTCTAGAACGTGGTGGCAGACGCTTGTGATGTAAGTACCTGAAAAGATTTAAGATTCAGTGGTTTTAGGAAAAGCTGATAAGGCTACCTAAGATATCGGGATAGTAAATGACGTAACCTTTCAAAGACCTATGTAGCGATAGTTGTAACCTCGGGAGTGACGAGTTAGGGCTTGACCTTGTATGTGTGATATTGTTTAACTACTTGTTTATTTTATGATTGCGTGCTTAGTCAGTGATGTGTGCTTTTGGTAACTGATGTGCGGGATACTTAGATGTGGAAAAGCAATCCAACATTAAAAAAATAGGATCTTTATTTCCAAACTGAAATGATTCAAGAACCTAAGTCTTTCTCTCCAAGAATTCTCTCTCACAAATCTTTCTCAAATAAGTGTTGCCTTCGTGGAATAATAAAAACGTAAATGTCAATGAGTCTAAGTGTCCTTCTCAATGTTGTAGGTTTGGGGATTAATAGAGATCTTCTAGGGTTGGACCATGGGCCACCTCCTAAGGATCTTCTCGATCGCTCTACAATAATCTCGGCTACGGTTCTTCTAACGATTTGGGGCCACGACTTATTCTGTGCTTTCTTTCTCCTTAGCTCCTTTGCTCGAATCCTTTGGTGGTGTTCCTAGATTCCTTTGGTTATCCTCCATGTTCCACCTCGATGCTTAGTCCTCATATGTGTCATTCCGCTCCAAAGCTCGCTGAATTGCTTGAAACGAGACAAGTATCCGTGTAGACATCTACTCTAGCATAATATGCAAAGTTAAACCTAAATGTCATGGATTCATGTCTATGCATGCAAAACAAAGGGAAAATCTACCTAAATGCAAGTATAAACTAAGGACATAATTCATGTTATCAATCATGTTGTATGCATACTAT
Organism: Fagopyrum homotropicum; assembly: GCA_033239125.1. Taxonomy (NCBI): domain Eukaryota; kingdom Viridiplantae; phylum Streptophyta; class Magnoliopsida; order Caryophyllales; family Polygonaceae; genus Fagopyrum; species Fagopyrum homotropicum. The sequence continues at coordinate 71,259,676 of BSWB01000008.1, forward strand.
GTGTAAGAACAAATGAGTGTCTCAACGCAGAGGAAAATAAACAACTCAAACCATGTCATCATAACATCAATCATTATAGGAGGATAAATAGAGAATCACAACCATTCAAATCACTCAAGGGTAATGTGTTTGTTCTTAGTCTCACAATATGTGTTTAGACATATATCAATAATCTCTCAAACTCATCAAACATGAAAAGATCTTACCATAAGCTTGTCAAGGCGTTCATAAGGTTCACCACCTTTAAAGTGAAACTAAAATACAAGATAAATATGATGAGGTCTTTTATAAAGGTTGTAACGGGGATATGAGACATGAAGAGGTGATGTTGGTAGGTTAAAAAGTAGGTAAAAATAGAAAATAGTATCCGAGGCACCGAATCTTTATAACTCGAAACACCTTCATTGCATTACCACTTCACACTTTTCTTCATAATTTGTACTTCTTCATGAACCATAACACTTTGATTTTTGTAGTAGTATAAATCTTCTTTGAGAGATAAGCTTTTCTTCACTTTTGAACCAATCATTATTTACTAGTTGCTGCATACTTGGTGCCGTTGGTGGGAACTTTTTGTCCTCTCCAACAAACATGAAAACATCTTCAGTAAGGATAATACGAATCGGAACTCGCATATTTACTTCTTGGATTCACTACCACACTTCAAGGGAACACCCCGTACTTGATTTCTTCATTCTCTTCTTCCAATATCATATAGGGTCAAATGAGGCAAAACACGGTTGTGAGATATTTTTGAGGGGCACCAAAGAAGGGAAAATAAAGGCGAGAAGTGGCTAATAGAACGGAAACATATATAAGGGTTGAAAAGGTCTCATATTCTTATCAAGGAGGGTCTCAATCATTTAAATATCATAGCATATACAATCAAATAAACATAGTTTTGAAAGAGAGTCAATCACAAGTTCTACCAGAAACTAAACATGCTAAGATCACACAAATATAAGAAAGAAAGAACGCATGAAAATGCATGTCCATAGGCTAGAGCGCTTACAAGGGTTATGTTTGGGCAAAGTAATAATCAATAATCATCCAATAACTCATGTGCATAAACAATAGTAAGAAGTAGTAATCCAAAGCATCGTTGTCAAGTCAAGTGTAATAACATAGCATATTCCAAATTCTAGAAGTAAGAATGATGAGAACCGACTCAATCTATGCTGAATGCAATATTTTGTGTTTTTTGTTTATGAATGTATGCAGAAAAGGAATACTTGAGAAAAGGGAAAAAAGCAAATAATAAACTTGTGACATGAAAAAGGAAATGTGAATGTGAGTATAGCACCTTATACTTAAACTACACATAAACAGTAACTATCGATCCATCACAAGGTTCAGTAAACCCTTTAGATCAAAAGAGACTTGTCCAGACATGGATCAATGAGAAAAATCAGATGAAAAGAATAAACTATGCATATGATAAAACTCAAAGCAAGAAAATAGCAATGTGACAAAACAAAGTCTAACCGCGACTAGGTTTGGATTCTAGAGTTTGCCTGACAGCCCTAGAAGTCTAAAAATGGAAAATATGTAGAGAAAATCCTGGGCCAAAATATTTTAAAAAAAGGCTCAACAAAGGATAAGAGAGTTAATCATAGTTCATATATCCCGCCGAAGTCCAAACGACATGGCAAAACGGCATGAGTGGTATAGATGGTGTGGGCCGACCCAAACGACATAGAGGAGGCTTGAGATTACATGAATATCGTCTCACAAGCCGTCTCATCCTATTTGGAATGTCATCTTGTATGATTTTATGCCCCTTTACAACCTTACCTCTTTGACTTGCATCCAAAGTGGTTCATAAGCTTCTCGGGCAATAGATCCTCAATCAGATGTGATTTTGAATTGTGACACTTGACTTTAGGGAAGATCAAGCTTTCATACTTGGGTTTGGTTTATGGATCGTTTATGGATTGAAAACCCTCAAATTAGGCCTTGAATGCCTAAAATGCGAGACAACTTGAAGTAGATTTCGAAAACATAATACGAATGTATTTTGCATTATAAGAACATATATCTTGCCAAAAAGGTGAAATACACATCAATAATGATAACGTGAATAACGACCAAGATTTAGGTTTGCATTTAGTTAGATCTTCTCTATGACCAGTCCACCAAGAGGTGAGTGTTGATCACCTATTCCAAACCTGTGTGGTGAAAGGGGACAGAGGCGAGGTTCTGGGTTCTCCTTGTCTCACAAAATAAGTTAAATTAGTAATGGTATAACGTAATAAAGATAATAAAAGGATGATGTTTGTGAGCATTTCATATTATGATGTGATTATGTGATTTTATGTGCTATTACCTTATTCATATTCATGAACTGTTAGCTAGCGGTTTTATACCGTGTTGTAGATGTTCAGCAGGATAGGAAGACTGCAACCCAGTTGGATGATCAGCCGAGGGCTTATGTACATTAGGACGTGTATGGGTTTTGGGGACGCTTATGTATACAAATGTATATGATGTTGTAATATCCGAAATTTTTCATTTCATTTGATTCCGTAGCAAACCGGAGTTTAATCCGAGGATTTCCTCTGTCTACCTAGTAGTACACTATCTCAAAATTTCATCATTTTATGTAACCTCACTTCACATAAAATGATAGAATTTTATATCAAACTATAATCTATCAAGACGAGACCATGACGAGTTATGACGAGACCATGACAAGATAATGACAAAGCCATGCATGGGCTTGACAAAGCCATGACATGTTTTGACAAAGCCTTGACAAAACTCAGCCCACTTTTCCCTATTGTTTCAGCCCATCCCTTTCCTTACTTCAGCCAACCTTGTGACAAGGCCTAGACAGCTTTTTACAGCCCAACTTCCTGCTTTACTATTTGCTGAATATCTCGCTCCAGCCCAGAAGGGCAGCAACTCCTTGGTGTTACAGCCCAAGCCACGTAGTAGCCAGCCTTGTTTACCTTGCGTAAAGCCCAGCCCATCAGCAGTAACCTGATGACACGCTCAGCCAGCAGGAAAGTAACGGTTTATCTCTCCTATCCCACACGTTACACGCATTGAGGAGAGAATCTCGCACCTGCCTTCTACGTTCCGGCTCCTCTTCCTCTGCCGCCTACCCTCAACCGTAAACTGGTGTTCACTTCGCTCCTCTGCACGTCCAGGCTCCTCTTCCTCTGCCGCCTACCCTCAACCGTAAACTGGTGTTCACTTCGCTCCTCTGCACGTCCAGGCTCCTCTTCCTCATCCGCCTCACACTCTCACCTTGCAGCTAACCATTTTCCCTCCTACGTGCAGTATCCGCCTCCCCAGACCGACGCCTCCCAGGATCCTCACTCCCCTCCAGAGCGGCACTGTGAAAGTTCATGATGGCGTCCATCCGGGTGTGTAACAGCAAACCAGAGTCTTGGCTTCCTCTGAACGCCTTCGTCATCGCCTCAGTGCCGCTTGGTGCCCGCTTGATCGACAATAGCACTGAGCGATGGTTATCTCGCTTTTGCCCAGACCACCAGCAACAGATGGTGGGTACACCGGTTACCGTCTCTCCTTACGTGAGACGTGGACTTGTATCCCTACTCGTAGTCGATCGGACGAGTGCTCCTAGCCTCTGTACATAGTCGATCGGATAAGGTCGAGTTTTCTCCGACTTTGGGTGGCTTAACAGTGGCGCAACACAACCGGTAGCCCTCCACAGTACATGGACGTCGGACCTCCTCGCCACCCCTCACGAACCAGTAACCAAGAGCCTTGGACTGTACCTGCATAGCCATCTGCAAATCTTGGGTAAGCATCTCTTCTCCAATCTTCGGTCGGTTGATGAATTCATATGCAGAAAACAACCCTAGTACCATTGTCTTCACAAGTCTCGAACATGAAACATCGATACTATAAAACTTTAGGACAACTAGTTGCCGTTCATGGGTATCGAACCTCTAAGTGTTTGATGTGAACATATTTTAGATAGGTTGGCAGTAGGAATCAATCATGGCAGCTCTTGTATTGTTCTGTTTGTTTTCAGAATCTGAGTGGTGAACTGCTGACTTGGAGAGGAGGTTTCGATGCCCTAGATTTATTTTTCACCGTTCAAATTCTAGTATAAGATAGAGGGATATGCAGAGTGTAATGTATCAAAAGTTGAGACCGATCGAACGGTCGGATCTAGATCTATGAAGTTCCAAAGTAGGCTAGTTGTGCAGTTTGGTATTTTGCAGAAATTTGGCTAAGTATAAGAGATTTTGTGTTGTGTAGCCAACTTGGGATTTTTGTGTGGGATTAATTATTGATGCTTTATGAGTTCTGTTTCTTTCAATGAGTAGAATGCATTGCATAGAGAGAATAGATATTTTATTTAGAATTTTTAGATTTTGGTACGAGCGTTTTAAGTGAGGTCAAAGTGAGACTCTTAGCGAGTTTTATGGAAGTTAAGAAGTTGGAAAATTTTCCAACTTAACTGGATCCTTATTGTGAGTGTTAAATGGTGTTTTTGGACTTCATAGAAAGTTTTAGAATTTTTTTCTAAGAATATTTACGTGGTTTTGAGACCTAGGGGTAAAATAGTCTTTATACCCTTATGAGGGTATTTCGGTAATCTCCTTATAATCCATTGAAAATCTTAGAAGTTGGAGGCTTCTAAGAAAGTAAGCTACTTTATTAATCCACTTGCCTTGTATAACAGGCGGTTGAGTTTCTACGGTTACGGACCGAGTCGAGATAACGAGATTTGAGATTTAATTCAGGTAAGTCCTTTGGGCTTACTTAGCTGACTGCTAAATATGAGTATAAATGATGATGGTGGTGTGTGATTGAAATGTTAGAGAGATAGGTTGTGATATATAATTACCGACCTATATTTTGGCCTAAGAGTAACGGGCGGTGGCATTCTGCTCAATAGCTCGTGGGGCGCTGGGGGTTTCTTTCGGGACTAGTCCATACGTGGTTTGTAGTGATGCTACCAGTGGAAGTCAGCTAGACCTACACCAGTTGGATAAGGAACGGAGGCGAGAACTAATAATAATTCTCGTGCCACAACTTAAATTGAATAATGTGAATCATTTAAAGAATAGATAATAAACGGTTGAGTGCCAGCATGATGTTTGTTTATTTTTATTTCTGCGTGTGTTTGTGCTGTTATCATTTTGCTTATATTTGGATAGTTAGCTAACGGTTTATCCGTGTTGTAGATCTGTAGAGATAGACAGTTGCAGAGAGATCCGGAACGGATGGTCAGCCGGGTCCACGTACTCATTAGATGGGGACGGGGAAGTCTTCCATACGTCATGCATGTTATATATCTTTATGTATGTTGTAAGGCTGTCACATGTACACTTTCATACCATTAAAAATATTATGTTTTGGAAATTGTTTTAATTACATTTGTGCCTTGTTGTAAGATCTTAGTAAAGTTGTTGTTAAACCAAGGTCGGGACCCATTGTGAGGTCCTAACCAGTAGCTCTCCGAGTTCCGAGAATTTGGGGTGTTACAGATGTTGCCGTTTTGTACTCGGGTGTGGTTTTGTGTATGTTTTGATAATGATCATACAATTTTTATGAATTTGGTTTTATATTTATTTGTGTCTTGTTGTAAGATCTAGTGAACCTGTTATCAGGCTAGGGTCAGGATCCATGGTGATATCCTAGCCCGTAGTGCCCTGAGTCTTGTGAATTTGGGGTGTTATAGAGGTCTCAAGAACTTAGGAGAGAAGAGGCCAAGAAATGTGTCAAAGGTGGGAATTCTTAGGTCATGTGGTGCAAATCCGGGAAAGGAAACAAAAAACCACAACTTCATTTTGTTCAACATCCACCATAAGTGTAATTTTCGCCTTCTTTTTATTTTGGAAAATTCCGGTTGGTACCCTTGTGGTATGGGGTATTCCGGATTTTATCCTTGACTTTTTCAAAGTTCGGTTGATGCCCCTCATTTTTTAAGCTTTTCCGGATTTTTCCCACCCGTTAAAAAAACCGTTAACTATCACGTTTCTTGTAAAAAATAAAAGAAAATTAAAAAATAAAAAACAAGGGAAACTTAAAAAATAAGATTTGGACTTCTGTGTGTTGTGTAGAAATGGAGAGATATGCCCTTTTGCAGCGTGGATGGCAGGAAAGAGCAGTCGAAGAAGATGAAGCTAGAGAGAAGAAGTTCCAATTTTCCCTTTCACCTTCCACCAAACCCGTTAAGATTAACCAAATGATTCAACGTCCAACTCGAACTCCGCTTCTTCGACTCATACATCTCAACCTCAGCCCTTAGTGTCTGTCCTGAGGAACTTTCTTGTAAAATAAGAGCAAGTTTTTTTATCCAAGTTCATCAATTTTGTTCCTTTTTTTAGTGTATTTATTCTCGGTTTTCAATAAAAAGAGCTTACGAGATGAAACCTTATTTCGGTAGGGATTGGATTTCTCGGTGAATGACTGTTTTTTCTATTTCCATCTAAATTAGTTTTCTCCCATTATTGTTCTTGTTACGTGAAACAATTAAGGATCGTGTTATATTCTAGATTACAGATAATCAGACATCGATGTTTGCTATTAGTGAAAGCATAAAATGTTTGCCTTGAAATCTCTCGATTCTTTTGTTATGTTAACTTGCTATTGTATCTGCCATTAATGGTTGTTGTGTCCATATCTAACTTTTGCACAGTCAAATTAAAAGTATCTAACCTTCACCTATTATTGGAAAGTGTCAATGGTGGGTGCAAGTTTAAATCTCAAATGGTGGGTGTAGGTTTAAATCTCAAACCTAGAAGAGAAGTATGCTTCGTTAGAGACTGTCAGATTTTTTTTAGTTTCCCTTATTTTTTTAAAAATTTAATTTCCTTATATTTTTTAAAAGAAACTGTGATAGTTAATGGGTATTTTTTAGGGATGGGCAAAATCTGGAAAGTCATAAAAATTGAGGGGTACCGACCAAACTTTGAAAAAGTCATGGGCAAAGTCCGGAATACCCCATACCACAAGGGTACCAACCGGAATTTCCCTTTTATTTTCTTTCTTTCTTTTTCTTTTATTTTTATTCACTTGAGGAAGTAACATTGGTGCACAAAAGCCGAAACCTTGGTGATTAACCGTCCTCGGAAATTTTCCGAGGTGCCTCACACCGGATGCACATACCAAGTCTCGTTAGGACTATCGGTTAATCCGAATTTGGCAATACACAAACACCCGATTATGTGAAACGTGACGAGTTACTCGTCATCATAGTCAACGTCCCCGAACCTATATTTTTTCTACACTTTCATAACACATTCAACAACTTCATCCACCACATTCATTCATCAACAACATCATCACACCACACTAGTTTTTCACACACTAAATACACTAACATGCTCCTAATTCAAGGATGGGTCAAAAGAGGTAATATTTTTCATCACATGAGGTAGACATGGGTCTAGTTTAGGCTAAACCGCCAAACCGGAGGTTACCAAACCAGCCCAAACCACCGGTTTGACTAAATAGGTGGTTTAGGTTTTCTGGTTTGGCCAAACCGGCAGCCACTGGTTTTGTTTACCCCAAACCGGCGGTTAAACCGCCGGTTTGGTTAATTTTTTTTAAATTGACCAAGCCGGCCGGTTTGGTCCAGTTCCCTTTTTTTTTCATAAACCGCCTACCAAACCGGTGGTTTAGGTTAAACCTAAACTGGCGGTTTGGTTATTCCCGGTTTAGGTTTAGGACCCAAGTCTAATGTGAGGTGCTTCAAACAACATGATCAAGATGAGAAGAAAAGAGAGATGAATACCTTAATCATTCCTAGATGATGTGTAAGAAACCATGCAATTTCGATTATCAATCATCAATCCAACCTAGACAACAATTATCATCACTATCCACATATGGAATTCAAGAAATATATTCAAGTCCACATATGCATAAATTCATTCAACACACAAAGGTCATCCATATCCAATTCACACACAAAATCATCATAAGATTCATATCAATCCTAGAAGCACAAAAACTTTAACATTTTTCGATTTTTTTTGAAATTTTGATTTATGTATATACAATGCAAAACAAAAAGAAACATGTGACAATAAAATGAAACTATCCTAGATGTAATGAAATAAAACATGCAAAAATATTGTGAATAATGTAACACCCCAAATTCTCAGAACTCGGGGAGCTACTGGTTAGGACCTCACAATCGGTCCCGACCTTAGTTTGACAACAATTTTACTAGGATCTTACAACAAGGCACAAAAGTATTAAAACATTTGAAAATTTTAAACAATATATACATGAAGGATATGCATCAGCCTTACAAAGCAACGAAACTAAAACGATGCATATAAAGAACATAAGACAACCTCGCCCCCAACTAAAAGAGTACGTGGACCCGGCTGACCATTTCCTCCGGATCTCTCTACAACTGTCTTAACCTACAAGACATCTACAAGCGGTATAAAACCGTTAGCTAACATTCTATGCATAAGTATAAAGGTGAAAGCACAAACACAAAACATACACAATCAACATGCACAATCAATCCTTTTATTATCTTTAATTAGGTGATATGTCATTACTAATGATACTTATTCTGTGACACGAGGGATTCCCAAACCTCGCCCCTGTCCCCGTTTACCAACGCGGAATGGTACTAATGCATTTGACCGTCTACCTGACTGGGCTGGTCGCAGGGAACCTCCTAGACTCTCGCAAGAGCTAGGCAGATGATGTCACGACCCGTTATCATGCACTTGGGTCAATTACGTAAATAATAAAGTCGGCCTAATCCGGTTTCGTTGTTTATGATAATTAAGAAACACCACTCATACACATTACACTCATACAAGAAGCTAGCTAAGTAAGTCCGTGGACTTACCAGAATCAAATCTCGACTCTCTCTTAACCACCACTAAATCCGTAAGTGCAGAACTCAGTTGCCTGTCAGAGGAGGCACGTGGGTCAACACATTTCCCTGGATACTTATAAGTCTAAACTCTTAAGATATACGATTCTATGTACAGAAGTTATTACAGTGTTTATTTAAGGTAAAATGACTATTTTACCCTTAGTCCCGGAACTTCCAAAAACTCGGAATATGTACTTAAATTATAATTTGAGGCTAACTAACCATATTCTACTCCCTAGGATGATTTTAGGTAACAACTAGAAAAACTACCCATTTTCTATTTCCCGAAAAGTCACTAAAGTCCAACTACAGCTTCAAATATAAAATTCGAATAATCTTATAAAAATTCCGAAATAATTCTCTAGATCATCTATGATATCTCATCTACTCCTAGGAGCAAGAATTTCTTAAAACTGTTCAACCATCACTTCTACAAAAATTTCTAAAGTTGGTTACAACACTTAACAAACACCACATTGTCTTAACTTTGAAAAATTATAACTCCTAAACTACTCGCTGTATTTATCCCAAATTTTGATATGTTCTACTATAAAATCTTATCTATAATATATCCAAAATTCAGCAGCAAAGAAGATCAAAATCCTATTTAAAACTATCTCACAAAACCGAATTTCAGCACAACAGAAAAATTGCTTACGACTCAATCTTTGAAAAATCATAAATCCCAAACCACTCGCTGGATGCCTCTCAAATTTTAATATGTTCTAAAACAATATGTCAACTATATCATATCCAAAATTCAAGCCCAATGGAGATCAAGAGCTTATTCAAAACCATCTCACAAAACAGCATGACTTGATGTTTTCCCCAACACTCAGCACATATTTAAAAACTGCATGAGGAGTCCACTTTGCAACATCATAACTCTCAAACCGTAACTCCGGTTCTTCCCAAATTTTAGTATGATCTACTATATACTACTGACTACAACATATCAAAAATTCAGGAGCAAAGGATGAGTCTAGCTTACCCAGATCTAAACTCGAAGTTGACTGTTCGTCAATGTTGGAAAACTGAGATGTAACAGCTCTTTGAAGTTGCTCCTTTGGCTGAAATGTATGGGTTTAAAGATGGTTTAGAGGCACCCATTGACACATAAACATGGAGGGGAAGTAAGGAGGTAGATGTGGGTCTTACCCAGCTCCAAACTCGAAGGCAAGAAGGACGAGGATGGCTCTCACGTTCATAGCCTTGTCGGAAACTGAAGAGGTTCAAAAGGAGGCTGCTGTGCACGACTTCAGGGGCTGGAAGGCAGCTGGAGAGAAGGGTCGAGGCTGGTTCAACTGGGGAGGAGGGCACGCCTGCACTGCTGGTGTCGACAGTGGCTGGAGAACGCGAGGCTGGAGGTGCTGCGAGGAGCCGTTCTGCGTGCTGCACCAGGAGGAGATGCCAAGGCTGCGTTGTTGCTGTTGCTGTGTACAGAAGAAGAGCAGAAGATCGAGAGGAAGGAGAAGAGAGACGTGCTTGGGAGGGCTAGGGTTCACGTGAAAGCAGCGGCTGGGAAAGAGAACAATTGTCAGAAGATTTGCAACTCCTTATTGGGCTTAACTGGCTTGTTCCTGACGGGCCCGGATGGTAGGATTTCAAAGGCCAAACTCAGCTTCGTAATGGGCCCGGATGGCCTTTTCATAACTTAGTCATGGGTTTGTCAAATGGGTCAATTATTATAAGGCTTGCAAGAGTGTTTTAGGAATGATTTTATATGATTATGTTTCACATAAAATCATAGAAGTTGGGAAAAGAATATTTTATGTGATTAACTCTTCGCATAAAATGACAAGATTTTAGTTGACTCAGGATTTACCGGAAATTAAATTTCCGGGTATTACATTAGTACCCCTAAAAATAAGTTTCGTCTCGAAACTTAAATAAAACAACATAATGTCGGAATCCGAATAAAGAACTATAGCGCCGAAAAAGTCATAATCGGTCAACTTCTCTTTTGTTTCGGAAATAGTCGGAAGAAAATTTCCAAGTATTACATCAATCCCCCCTTAACAATAAGTTTCGTCCCGAAACTTAGGGTAAGACAATCCTGATCGGCCTTTAAAGCACTAAACAGTTGTATCTGATCACTACACAAAAGTCTCAATGTTTCCACATCTAAGTATCCCGCACATTAGTTACCAAAAGTACACATCACTGACTAAGCACGCAATCATAAAATAAACAAGTAGTCAAACAATATCACACATACAAGGTCAAGCCCTAACTCGTCACTCCCGAGGTTACAACTATCGCTGCATAGGTCTTTGAAAGGTTACGTCATTTACTATCCCGATATCTTAGGTAGCCTTATCAGCTTTTCCTAAAACCACTGAATCTTAAATCTTTTCAGGTACTTACATCACAAGCGTCTGCCACCACGTTCTAGAGTGGTTACCGGATATCTCACCGGTATCATCCGGCTCAACTGTCTGCTCCTCTAATCTGATCACCTAACTCATGTATGGTAGGTATTTCTCCAACTGGAAATCTCAAACTCAGTTCCCAAACTTAGTCTTTGTGGAAAACTGAAGCTGCACTCTCCAATAGGGTGAGGAGTACTAGTCCATCAGTCACTTTTAAACAGCTTTAAAACTTCTAACGGTTGCCTTACACAACTCACTTCTAGATCCTTTAAGAACCCCACGGAAAATAATCTATTCAACTTTCTTCCCTTCGTCATGACCACTTGCTTCCGGCCTTCTGAAAAGGTTCTGACTACACAATCAGGTCAAAGGTCGTGGACATCCACCAACATTTACCAAGTGCTCAATGCTCTTCGTATCACGACCCCCTTGGTCTTGTCTTTTAATATTACTCAGTCATCTTACTCCTCAAGTAAGGAATCGTCGTCTTTACCCCTTTTCAGGTCTAACACTCGAGACAACTAAAAATCAAATCTAGTGGTCATCCTCTTTGTTCACTTGACGTTATTATATTATTTACAGATCTCTCATATATCGTTTGCTCAAATTTAGGTTTATCACGCATTTTCCAAGATCTTAAGTGACCTGGAATACGTCCGGAATGATGGTATTAGACACAAAGTGATCTCCTATCACCGTTATTTGATCATGACTACTCAATAATTGTTAGCATACCATCAGCAGTGCACTCTTTTCTCCGCCATGGTTATCAGACCGATAATATCCCTCTGCCACAAAAGCAACTCGGATCCGTTCCGACATAACATTACACATAAAATCTACTCCGAAATTATGCTTTCTTTAAGCACGGTTATTAGGTTGCAAGTATGCTCCTGTCGCTTCTCTTTCTTATGTATCTTCGACTCAGGATGGTAGTTACTCACTTTGAGCTTTCTAGTGTAGGCTATGCACAATACTTTTATTACATCCTTAATTCTTTCCTAATCCATCCAGAAAACTCAGTCTAGAGTATTCCATTAGTATGGAAGTCGAAAACTACTTGTCTAGCAACATGTAGCAAACCCATCACTCTTCACTCGGATCCATAATAGGGTATCAGTCTCCTTCTATTACCTCTACATGCCCATAAGTTTCCGTACAACATTTCCAGTCACTCACATCGCCTATCTCACGTTTCTTCCAACTAGAATGCATTTCCCCAACTATCACCATCTTAAACTCGACACGACATCCATTAGTACCCTTGAGCTTCTTGTTTATGGGTTAGGACCCACCACGCTTCCGCTGCGCTACTCTGCTTCTCCTGTTGTCACTTATTAATCCTAAGGACCTTTTCTAGTAAGTACAAAATGATTGACCTCAAAACTCTTTCTCCCAATTACACCATAAGTTGTATACGGATGAAGTACCAAGTAACTTCTTTACTTGCCTTAAGAAAATAAAACAACGATCGAAAAACAACTTCTTCCGCTTACTTTCTTAATTCTTCTACCAGGGATCCAAACTCTCTGAATTGACCGGAGTTTGATCTTAACTAGCCAAGAGATAACCCTTAAAACGTTTCTCTTTATACCTTTAATTCATCCAAGAAGGTTGTAGTTGCCTACTTGAGGGAATCCTCTAAGGCATCGGTAAAGCTACTCCATAGATCCACAGTCACAAATATCTCTTCTTAACGGCACATAACTCGTCAATACCTAACAATACTTGCACGTTCTTGGTTGACATCGGTCAGTCTATAATTGACTTATCTCAATCTCATATCTCTACTGGTATTAAACTTTTGGTGCACATCACCTACTAGATTAATACTTTTATCCTTCTTTAGTTCGTCTTATCTTTCACTCTTCTTCTTCCTTTGGGACAACTTTCTTTCTCAACTCTCACTGTGCCACTCGACTGACGTTAAAAGTTGTTCCTAACACTCCACGATAGATGGTAAGCATCTTGTAGTTCCGATGACCTTTAATTACCTCCCAATTGTAGTCCCTTTACAAGGACCGTCTATGTTGATGACCTATGTTCTGTTATAAATGGGGTTACCTTGGACTCTTTAGTCCACCACACAATTCTCACAAGCACGGTTCCTTAATCGGCGTTGTTTGTAATATTTCCTTCCAAATCTCTGTTGACTATGTTATCGGGCTTCGATCCTTTCGATAATGGCGTTGTGATTCTTCTTAGAATTCTTATCTTGAAAGAAGACAAAATGTCTCCCGGCTTATGAAGTCTATCTTTCGCTCTTACATTAAGCTGTAAGTCTCTAGTCCATGTTAATTGTGATCTGTCAAAATTTCCTTAGCTAGTAGGTAAACAATTGCTCACAATAATCCTTTTATACTTCTTTAGTTCGTTCTACCTTCCACCCTTCGGCTTCTTATGGCTAAGTCCATTTCTCTAGTCCGATTGTGTAATTCATCTGGCATAAATAGTCGTTTCAAGTTTCCACGATATCTTGCAACCGTCTTTGAAATTATTATGGCCGAAATGATCATCCACTTGCAGACCTTTTGCATGGACCATCTGTGTTAGTGGCTTAGGTCCCGTGATAATTCGGGTTACCCTGGACTCTCGAGTCTAGCAAGACTGTTCTCTCATACAGATTTCTTTACTGGTGTTGGTGGTAATATCGCCTTCCTGAAACTCCGTTGACCCTGCTACATGCTTCCATTCTTTGGATATTGGCGTCGCGGTTTCTTTCAAACTACTTATATCTCTGAGGAGGTCAAAACCTCCCCACGCTTGTGGAGTCTGCCTTTTCGCTTTTACACTCAATTGTAGGTCTTCATTCCGTGCACCTTAGATTCTCGCACCCGGATTGACACTTTGTCTCTTCTGGTTTCTCATGCCCATAATGGTCTATGGGGCATCCGCCTCGATGGTAATGTCCATGATTCCACAATCTTGGTTGTACTCAATTCTACTTGGCTCGTTCCAATATTGTTATCTCTACTCCGCACTCATGTAGTCTCTTGTATGGTTCTTATAATTCATCTCTCGGCTTCATACAACCCAGCCCCTTGTATGACCTTCTATTTCTTCTATCTGAGTTGACTCGGGAATTCTTCCTCATTTGGTTGTACTTATGGTCAAAATTATCTCCACATCTTTACTTCTTCGCCTATTAGTTCTTTGGATGGTTAACAAGGGTTACTAGGACGCCCACCCGAGTATAATACTTGATCCAAGGTCCGAGTCCTTTGTCTCGTGTTGAAAACTCTTCAAGTCCGCTACCAATTTATAATGAGGCGATAATCGCTTCATTATATCACAACTAAAGGATACAAAATATCCTTTAGGATACTAACATGCTATACATATACATATATATAATAATACATTAGAACATATTGATATAAGTCTATATACTAACTAACACACCTATCATTCTAAGTTGCAGAGATCCACGGAGAGCAATGGTAGTCCGACGTACTACTAACCCAACAACCCGACTATGCGTGTGAGTAAAAACAAAAATCCGTTTAGAAAATTTTAGACCCCTTTCGGGTTCTAGTTAGTTTATACAATCGGTCTTTCTGAAGATTTCAAGTGCCATTGTTGCCAACCCAGAGCTCTGATACCATATTGTAACACCCCAAATTCTCAGAACTCGGGGAGCTACTGGTTAGGACCTCACAATGGGTCCCGACCTTAGTTTGCCAACAATTTTACTAGGATCTTACAACAAGGCACAAAAGTATTAAAACATTTGAAAATTTTAAACAATATATACATGAAGGATATGTATCAGCCTTACAAAGCAACGGCACTAAAACGACGCATATAAAGAACATAAGACAACCTCGCCCCCAACTAAAAGAGTACGTGGACCCGGCTGACCATTTCCTCCGGATCTCTCTACAACTGTCTTAACCTGCAAGACATCTACAAGCGGTATAAAACCGTTAGCTAACATTCTATGCATAAGTATAAAGGTAAAAGCACAAACACAAAACATACACAATCAACATGCACAATCAATCCTTTTATTATCTTTAATTAGGTGATATGTCATTACTAATGATACTTATTCTGTGACACGAGGGATTCCCAAACTTCGCCCCTGTCCCCGTTTACCAACGCGGAATGGTACTAATGCATTTGACCGTCTACCTGACTGGGCTGGTCGCAGGGAACCTCCTAGACTCTCGCAAGAGCTAGGCAGATGATGTCACGACCCGTTATCATGCACTTGGGTCAATTACGTAAATAATAAAGTCGGCCTAATCCGGTTTCGTTGTTTATGATAATTAAGAAACACCACTCATACACATTACACTCATACAAGAAGCCAGCTAAGTAAGTCCGTGGACTTACCAGAATCAAATCTCGACTCTCTCTTAACCACCACTAAATCCGTAAGTGCAGAACTCAGTTGCCTGTTAGAGGAGGCACGTGGGTCAACACATTTCCCTGGATACTTATAAGTCTAAACTCTTAAGATATACGATTCTATGTGCAGAAGTTATTACAGTGTTTATTTAAGGTAAAATGACTATTTTACCCTTAGTCCCGGAACTTCCAAAAACTCGGAATATGTACTTAAATTATAATTTGAGGCTAACTAACCATATTCTACTCCCTAGGATGATTTTAGGTAACAACTAGAAAAACTACCCATTTTCTATTTCCCGAAAAGTCACTAAAGTCCAACTACAGCTTCAAATATAAAATTCGAATAATCTTATAAAAATTCCGAAATAATTCTCTAGATCATCTATGATATCTCATCTACTCTTAGGAGCAAGAATTTCTTAAAACTGTTCAACCATCACTTCTACAAAAATTTCTAAAGTTGGTTACAACACTTAACAAACAACACATTATCTTAACTTTGAAAAATTATAACTCCTAAACTACTCGCTGGATTTATCCCAACTTTTTATATGTTCTACTATAAAATCTTATCTATAATATATCCAAAATTCAGCAGCAAAGGAGATCAAAATCCTATTTAAAACTATCTCACAAAACCGAATTTCAGCACAACAGAAAAATTGCTTACGACTCAATCTTTGAAAAATCATAAATCCCAAACCACACGCTGGATGCCTCTCAAATTTTAATATGTTCTACAACAATATGTCAACTATATCATATCCAAAATTCAAGCCCAACGGAGATCAAGAGCTTATTCAAAACCATCTCACAAAACAGCATGACTTGATGTTTTCCCCAACACTCAGCACATATTTAAAAACTGCATGAGGAGTCCACTTTGCAACATCATAACTCTCAAACCGTAACTCCGGTTCTTCCCAAATTTTAGTATGATATACTATATACTACTGACTACAGCATATCAAAAATTCAGGAGCAAAGGATGAGTCTAGCTTACCCAGATTTAAACTCGAAGTTGATTGTTCGTCAATGTTGGAAAACTGAGATGTAACAGCTCTTTGAAGTTGCTCCTTTGGCTGAAATGTATGGGTTTAAAGATGGTTTAGAGGCACCCATTGACACATAAACATGGAGGGGAAGTAAGGAGGTAGATGTGGGTCTTACCCAGCTCCAAACTCGAAGGCAAGAAGGACGAGGATGGCTCTCACGTTCATAGCCTTGTCGGAAACTGAAGAGGTCCAAAAGGAGGCTGCTGTGCACGACTTCAGGGGCTGGAAGGCGGCTGGAGAGAAGGGTCGAGGCTGGTTCAACTGGGGAGGAGGGCACGCCTGCACTGCTGGTGTCGACAGTGGCTGGAGAACGCGAGGCTGGAGGTGCTGCGAGGAGCCGTTCTGCGTGCTGCACTAGGAGGAGATGCCAAGGCTGCGTTGTTGCTGTTGCTGTGTACAGAAGAAGAGCAGAAGATCGAGAGGAAGGAGAAGAGAGGCGTGCTTGGGAGGGCTAGGGTTCACGTGAAAGCAGCGGCTGGGAAAGAGAACAATTGTCAGAAGATTTGCAACTCCTTATTGGGCTTAACTGGCTTGTTCCTGACGAGCCCGAATGGTAGGATTTCAAAGGCCAAACTCAGCTTCGTAATGGGCCCGGATGACCTTTTCATAACTTAGTTATGGGTTTGTCAAATGGGTCAATTATTATAAGGCTTGCAAGAGTGTTTTAGGAATGATTTTATATGATTATGTTTCACATAAAATCATAGAAGTTGGGAAAAGAATATTTTATGTGATTAAATCTTCGCATAAAATGACAAGATTTTAGTTGACTCAGGATTTATCGGAAATTAAATTTCCGGGTATTACATTAGTACCCCTTAAAATAAGTTTCGTCCCGAAACTTAAAAAAAAACAACATAATGTCGGAATCCATAATAAAGAACTATAGCGCCGAAAAAGTCATAATCGGTCAACTTCTCTTTTGTTTCGGAAATAGTCGGAAGAAAATTTCCAGGTATTACATCAATCCCCCCTTAACAATAAGTTTCGTCCCGAAACTTAGGGTAAGACAATCCTGGTCGGCCTTTAAGGCACTAAACAGTTGTATCTGATCACTACACAAAAGTCTCAATCACTACTACAAAAAGGGCATGATAACCTGGGCGTTTGAAGAATATACTCCGGACGCCCACCGGGTTAAAGGTTAGGGCGATATTTGGTCCATCAACTTTATACCCCGGGTGTTTGTTAAAAAACATCCGGGTTATTTTGTCTCCTTTGATTTTGGTACAAACGTTGGAAACCGGGATATATTATATCAAATAACCCGGCAACCTTGACAATGACGATCCGTGTTATTAGGTATAAAATTTATGACGAGACCATTTTGTATAATTTAACCCGGATTTAATGTCCGGATTCTGTACGTTTTTCATTGCTTTCACAAATTGTACTTGTCCCAAATGCAGAAAAAACTTAAGCAACCAATTCTATTCACAAACATGATTCAAAGTCATGTACTTAACTCAAAACATCGTCGTTTTGTGATCACCAATATCACGTCCGAAGATAACCAATATCACAAACATGATTCGAAGTCATGATTCAAAGTCATGATTCAAAAACTAAATGTCACCAAGTATATAAAGATTTAAATGTTCACAATCTTCAAAAGATATATTCATCGTCCTAGCAATGCACATCAACTAGACGATAACCGGTGATGAAATCTACACTGTTTTTGCCGGAGAGGTCATGAAGCCTTACAATAGATCAAGTTTTGAAGTTCGTCACCTTCACTGCTTTGAAACTTCCTGGAGAGCACAATAACACCAAATTTGGGAAAGTTACAAAGTGAAAGGTATATGGACCACACAATCCAAAATATATACTAGAAGAAAAGGACATTCAATGTAGTCTATGGACGTGTCAAACATTTGTTCATGAAAACCAAAGAACAACACTCTAGGGTTGATTTCAATCTGTCCAAAAAATCTATTCGAGGTCGGAATACACAATCCAAATTAAAATAATATAAATGCAATCAAAGTTTCGAATTTCATACCTAAAAGATTAGTTGAAACAAATATTCCAGCCACTCCTTACGAACTTCTTCAATATCATCATACGAGTAAGTATCTTTTTTCCCATACCACTGTAAAGATATCAGAAATTAACTTAGATAAGCTCATGAAGATAATATTTTAATGAAAAGCCAAAATAATGTTAAAATTTGTCAAAACGTACAATCTTTGGGACACTGTGACTTCTTCTTAATATGATCTCGCGCATAAATCTCAACACATAATATCCACAATCATTCAAGTTTGGATTATGCGGACACTTCAGATCAAGATAAACATATATTAAACTAGTGATATACATAATACGACAAATGTAAATGTTTGTGCCTTATAATTGATAAAAAAAATGAGAAGATATGAGGATTAACCTTTATGGACTGCCACAGAGTAATTTTTCGAGTTTTTTTAGTCCCAAACTAGTGTATTTTAAAGTATAAATCCTACACAATAAGATAAAAAGAAATGGTTAAATTATATATACGAAATTACTTATCTGTAGAAAATAGTATGAAAAACTTACAAATCAACTAATTGCACAGCATCATCATTTTGTTGTCCATGCAACGGGTCAATCCAATATGCAAACCCTTTGTGAGGGTGTAAAATCAAAAACACCCAATGCTTCCTACACTTACACAGATAACTAAATATTTATAAGAGCGTATGCACATAGAACAATACTAATCCAACATAACATGGAGCAAAAAATATTCGGTTTTCGATATCGCCTTTCATGGCCCCAACAATACAAGTAGCATGTTCTTTGATTCTCATACCACCACGACTTTTGGAATAAATTAACATTGGACAAAGAAATCCGAATGTTTTACTTGATTGACAATGTATCTCCGAGAGAAATCTACATTGATAAAATAATTTAAGCATGAAATAAAGAAAAATAGATTAAGTTAAATCTAGTGAAAACTAACCTCACATATATTGATATATGACACATTTGTAGCTCTTGCTTGTCTAGCCAAATCTGAATTTCATTCTTGCCAATGGAGATATCAAGATTTGATCGATTGAAATCCGGAATATTAATCTCTTCAGTAGAACCATCATAAAAATCATCTAGCAGCCAACGAAAGTCATCGACGAGAACCGAAACCGAACCTTGATCCTTTAGTTCGGGAGAAGGTTGCTTGGTTAATGCCTTTTCCTTTTGCTTGTTGCTCGATATTTGTGGGGAGCTCTTTCATTCCTACTCAATTAAACGTTGTTCTTTCGTCCTTATAAATTTGTAAAGCAAAACAGTAGGATATTGTACTTTGACTATGCACATAAGATGAAGAAATTTGACAGATTACCGTAATGGGAAACACAAGATGGTCGTGCCATGCAATATATTGTCCTACAACTTCTGATAGGAAATAAACTTCTTTAGTAGGGAATGGAACTATCACCTCGTCTTGACCTTGCATAGTTGTCACTATTTCGACCTTCACTTGACCTTTCTTCAATGGTCAATTGTGAAAGTTTATGGTGCTTGAAGAGGAATGATAAACTAATCCTGTTGCTACCTCCATGTCACAGTCGGGCACAAATTACTTGCATTCACTCCATCCCTATATTTTAGAATGATTAGAATCATAGAAAAACTAATGTTTAGAATTAAAGAAGTAAAACATATAACTTTGAGATTAAGGACTGAGATTTACCTCTACCATATATGGAAAAACACTTACGTCTTGGTTTGGTGCAATATCCTTAATGGTAGTGCAAGATTTTTTTACCACTTTTAGGAGTAGGGTAAGCATCTAGGGGCATAGACTTTGACGGTATTTTCTGTTGTGTTTTATCTGCCTTTGACTTTTGCTTGTTCCTTGATCCTTTTGCGGGGCTCTTTGGTTCCTACTCATTTAAACATTGTCCTTTCGTCCTTATAAATTTGTAAAGAAAAACAATAGGATATTGTACTTTGACAATGCACATAAGATGAGGAAATTTGACAGATTACTGTGATGGAAAACACATGATGGTCGTGCCATGCTATATACTGTCCTATAGCTTCTGACAGGGAAGAAACTTATTCAGTAGGGAATGGAACTATCACCCCGCCTTGACCTTGCATAATCGTAACTATTTCGACCTTCACTTGACCTTTCTTCAATGGTCGATTGTGCAAGTTTATGGTGCCTGAAGAGGAATGATAAACTAATCCTGTTTCTACCTCCATGTCACAGTCGTCCACAAATAACTTGCATTCACTCCATCCCTACATTTTAGAATGATTAGAATCATAAAAAAACTAATGTTTAGAATTAAAGAAGTAAAATATATATATATATATAACTTTGAGATCAATGACTGAGACTTACCTCTACCTTTTTTGGAGAAACACTTACATCTTGAGGAGGTGCAATTTCCTTAATGGTAGTGAAAGATGTTTTACCAGTTTCAGGAGTAGGATCAGCATCCAGGGAAATAGAGATTGAAGGCATTTTAGGGAGTGGTTTATCTAGACAATATTGTTTTGTCTCCTCTAACAAAGCCTCGATAAATCGTTTTGTTTCACCAAATACATATTCAATCTCAACCTTCATACTTGCTTTAATCCTTTTTGTTGCCTCAATAATTGCAGCTTCTCCGACATTCGCTGCAGATGGTGAAGATGCATGACGAGATGCATGGCCAACGTATCCACTAACATGTACGTCTTGACCGACCCCTATAACACGTCCTGGGTGATCTACCTTACCCAAGGCCAATGTTAGAACATCTTTGCGCCCAACACTAACAAACTCTCCAGTGCTTTCTTTCTGGAGATATTCATCCTACAATATATATAGAAAGACATAGTATCATTTTGATCATGAATCCAATACTCATCTTCATCCAACCAATTAATTTATGAGGACTTTGTTTCCATCCAACTTGAAAACATTTCAAGTTCATCAGATTTGCACATTAATAAAGAAAATAGAATATCATTAGGAAATGCACTTGCACTTGAATTCATAAATTAGTACATGCATGATTCATGCAGATTTTCATGCCAAAAGAACTACTTGCTAATATGCTTTCCATAAGGCAAAAATATATTATGTTCGTACTAATATCAACAATGTGTAGTGTATCGATGAACAATATGTTTAAAATTTTAATCACAAGTATTCCAATCACTTCTTGTGATTTCTCAACGTAGGATCCATCTTTTTGTTTCCTGGCCTCTTTGTACAGGATTGCTCGGGGTACATTGGAAGAGACATCCATGTTATGTGTACGCTTCCAAATAATCAATATAAGACAAGGTCAAAGCTTATATAATGACATATATTCTAATGTAAACAAAAATATAGAACGAGTACTTTTACAAGGTCAAAGCTTGTGTGCTTACATATTTATCTTCAAATCGAGCATATCCAACCTTAGACCCCCTGTATGTATTGTCATTCAGTTTTGAGAGTTCTCTATATTTTTCACATTTAGCCTATTTTGAAAACAACAAATATCATAATGTAAGATGAAGTTTTGGAAAAAAATGTATACTTGAAACTTTGCAGATTGAGTTATTCTGATAAATTGTGTCCACTGTTCTTGACTGATGTATGAGTCATAAATTGGAGGAGGGGCAACCGCAATATCAGAAGGATCCTTGTCTTTCAAATACTTCTTTCTCAAGTCCTTTTTGAAGGTATTCCACAAAGCATTTGCTTTTTTCCACACCCATTCTTTATACATTTCAGGAACTATGAAAACATCCTACAATATACGAAAAATCAGTGTGTTACGATAAAAGTAGAAATGTACAAAATGCACATTGTTTGTATATAAAAAAGTATTTTTACTGCAACATTATCCCAAATATGATCCAAGTCCTCGTCTGGTACCAGTTTCCAAGTATCAATGGTGATTGGCACTATTTTCTTTGCTACGGTTCCAATTAAGGTTGAGAATTTAGATGCATTTTCTCCAACTAGTTGACCCTTGTTATTAAAACTTATCTCAAATCGCTTTCCTTCTCCATTGGTCTTGGTAAAACCCTTTAGCAATAAAGCTCCTCTCGTCCTAATGGTGTTTTTGGAAGGACAAGGTGTTGGAGTTTCTTCAGTTGGCTCAGACGGTTGTTTGGCCAGATTTGCTCTTCTCGTCCTCTTGGACTTTTTGGAAGGAACATCAGCAAGAGCTTCTTCAGCAGGCTCAGCCAGTTGTGTGGCCAGTGTAGCTCCTCTCGTCTGAATGGTTTTTTTGAAAGGAACATCAGCAAGAGCTTCTGCAATAGGCTCAGCCGGTTGTGTGGCCAGATTCTTACGCTTTCTAGCCATATGTCTGCATAAAGACAAGGTGTGAATATATACTTCATTAAAACAAAATCAGAAGGAAAAAAATCAGAAGGAAGCTAGAATGGTATGACTTCTCTGATGTGCACATACATTCATCATGAAAACTCCACCTTGATTGAAATGGTTTACAGGTGTTGATGATGGAAGACTTCACACAAATATAGCAGTTGCATATACTAACAATGTACTTGATTATATTTCTAGATGTTTGGTTGGTTTGAATTCAGTGTCGGTTGTACATCTACATGTCAAGGGCCTTGAAGTTAGATTCAAGAACAAGTTCAAAGGGACGAGATCAAGGGCCTTGGACTCTAAGGTGCACGGAACCAAGGATTCAAATAAATTGAAGATTTTCGTTGAAGATTCTGTAACAAAGAAGATTTCATCAACCAAGGATTTTGTCAATCGAAGGAAGATCTCAACCAAAGAATAGAAAATCTTTTCTAGAAGATTTTCTAAACAACAAAACGGCAAAAAATATCTTCTCTTGTATCCAACAGAAAGACGAGAAGATCAAGGAGTAAAAGACTCAATGTGTTCGTAGGGGCTGAAGACTTGCATCGTCTACCTTACGATCTTCATGGAAAAGAAGATTGATCTTCAAACGGTCATCTCTACAACGGCTAGAAGATCTTTCCATAGAAGATATAAATGAAGATGATGGTCGAAGAAGAAGATACACAAGCTTACACTGGAAAACATCTTTGCATCCTCAAGCAACCTAATCATCTTCATTCGTTATTTTTCTTTCTCACATTCACGTAAAAGTTTTATCCCCTTTTAGAGAGAAAACTCAAGAGCTCCATTGTTAGATCTAAAAAGTGTTATACAAGAGTGTGTTACTATGCGAAGTAACTAGGCTATTGTAGCTAGGTTAAGAGTTGGAGCTAGATCGTAGCATTGACTACAAGTGAGAGAAGAAGGGGATTTCTTCTAGTTTGTATCTAGGACTCTTTGAAGCTGATAATAGATAGTTAGATCCTACGGATATAACCTAGGACGGAGAGTAGGCTATTTAGAGCCGAACTTCGTAAACATATCCTCGTGTCAATCTTTTCACTTCCGCACCATATAAACTTTACTGTGACTAACTTTGTTTTGCAGGAGCAAGAAGTCAAGACCCTTGAAATTGAGTTTCAAAGCCCTTGAGTTCAAAGTTTCACTAGTAGCACAGATTGACATCAAGGCCCTTGAAAGGAGTTTCAAGGCCTTGAGATTTGGTTTGTGAAAAGTTCTCATACTCTATTCAACTCCCCTTCTAGAGTATTATCTATCTTATTCATATCACCTACCGGTTCTTCAATTGGTCTCAGAGCTAGACTCACGTTTATTGATTTAACCATCAGTGAGACTAATCATGAATATTGTAGGTGATGGTGGATTTGGTCAAGGAAGATCCTCATCTCGACCACCACTCTTCTGTGGCAACAACTTCGCTCATTGGAGATCACTCATGCGTATGTTCTTGATTGAACAGGATATGGAGCTTTGGAGCATTATTCAAAATGGAAGAAAAGTTCCAATGACAACGGCTGAAGGCATCCAAGTCCCTAAGAAGGAATCAAACTTCACACAGGTTGACCTGGACAGTGTGTCAAAGAGTTACAAGACAATGAATCTACTTTACTATGGATTAGATGCTAATGAATTCAACCGCATCTCATCATGCTAGAGTGCTAAAGAAATTATGGGACAAGCTTGTTGTCACTTACGAAGGAACACGTCAAGTCAAGGAAACAAAGATTAGCATCTTTCTCAGACAATACGAGTTGTTCAAGATGAATCCAAATGAACCAGTCAAAGAAATGTTCACTAGATTCACTGAGATCGTGAACAATCTGGACTCACTTGGAAAGACCTTCACAAATGAAGAAAAAGTGAGAAAGGTTCTAAGAAGCTTACCTAAAGCCAAGTGGGGACCAAAGATGTATGCTATCGAAGAAGCTCAGAATCTCACTACTCTTCCTCTTGATGATCTACTTGGAAAACTCATTACACATGAAATGGTTCTTGGTGAAGAAGATGAAGAACTCCCATCCAAATCCAAGAATTTGGCATTAAAATCTAAAAAAGATGAGTTACCATCTGATGAAGAAGATAGTAATGATGATAATGAAGAAGATGCTCTCGCCATGATCTCCAAAGGATTCGCAAGAATTCTCAAGATAAAGAAACAATATGCAAACCGAGAATTTCCACGAGCATCAAAACCCCGAGGTAAGTTTTCTAACTCTAATAAGAAAACGAAAGTACTGACTTGTTTTGAATGTGGTGAAACGGATCATTTGGTGAAGGATTGTCCACAAAAGAAGATGACCTTCAAGAAGAATGATCGAAAGAAGAAAGCTATGGTTGCTTCATGGAGTGATTTAAAATCAACAAATGAATCTGAAGATGAAAAAGAACAAGCAAACTTGTGTCTTATGGCCGATCATGAAGATGACTCAAATCTATACATCGACAATATGGTAAGTATAATTTTATCTCAACTTGAGATTGACCTTAAACAATTCCTTAAAGACATTATCTTAAGTGATAAGGAACATAGAATAAGGATAAATTCTTTAAAAAAAAAGCTTCATGAACAAGATAAACAATTGTGTGACATGTCTTTGGAGATTGAAAATCTTAACACAGAAAAGGAAGATCTTGATGAAAATATCAAGGCCTTGGAATCAGAAAATCTGATTCTCAAGGACAACTTTTATTCTCTACATCAAAACTATATCGATTTAGAGAAAGAGAAAGTTGATATGACTTTAATGTGTCAAGACCAAAAGGCATCACTAATTAAGTTTACTCGTTTAAAAGCTAATCTGGAAAGAATGATGGGTGAACAACAATCTTCCCTTAACAAAAATGGTATAGGGTATCATAGGAGCTTTCCTAGAAAACCTACCACCACTTTTGTTATGGCCAAAGGAAGTATTCATATGCCTACCTGCTTCTATTGTTGTAAAAAGGGTCATGTAAAATCTACATGTCCTTAAAGAAGAAATGACCCTTATATCATCATAAACACATATCCTTTATGTTTAAGGAAACAAGTCAAACAAATTTTGGTTCCGAAAGGTAGTAGACCACCAAACATGATCGAACCTGAGTATGAACCAAAATATGCCATTTGGTCGACCCGGAAAGGTTGATGTTTGCTGTTTTGCAGGATATCGCCAAGGTAAAGGAGCACAAATGGATATTAGATAGTGGTTGCTCAAGACACATGAGTGGAAAGAGTTCTTTATTCTCAGATTTAAAGAAGCAATCATCTGGAACTATTACTCTTGATGATAAAGGAAAGTTTGACTTAATTTGGCATTGGTAAAATTTGCTATGATTCATCCAACTTTATTGATGATGTTTATTTAGTTGATGGCTTGAAATATAATCTGCTAAGTATTTCTCAAATTTGTGATAAAGGCAATAAAGTCATGTTTGATTCAGAAAAATGTGAAGTTCAAGACATAAAAACGGGAGAAGTGTTGCTTACTGCTCCTAAGTGTAATAATGTTTATTCTTTGAGTACTAACCAAGTTGCAGGAACTAAGTTAAAATGTCTAAAGGCCTTGATTGATGATCCAAGGCTTTGACATAGAAGACTTGGCCACGTAAGCATGCAAACCATGCAAAAGCTACTTACGAAAGATTTGGTACATGGTTTGCCAAACCTAAACTTCAAGGTTGATGACCTATGTAAGGCATGTACACAAGGTAAACAAACAAGAGGTTCATTCAAACCTAAGAAAGCTGTAAGTTCTTCTCGACCTATTGAACTTTTACATATGGATCTTTGTGGACCTATGCGTGTAAAATCTTCCGGAGGAAAACAATACATCCTTGTTATAGTGGATGATTTCTCTCGTTTTACATGGATATCTTTTCTACGAGAAAAATATGAAGCTTTATTTGAGTTTTCAAAATTATGTAAGGAGTTACAAAGTTTGAAAAACCTACCAATTGTTTCTATAAGAAGTGATCATGGTAGAGAATTTGATCAACTAAAGTTTGATTTGTTTTGTGCAAAATATGATATTTCTCATAACTTTTCAGCTCCTAGAACTCCTTAACAAAATAGAGTTGTGGAACGTAAGAACCACACTCTTGATGATATGTCTAGGACAATGCTTTTAGAGAATAATTTGCCAAAAAGTTTTTTGGCTGAAGCAGTAAACACTGTAAATTATATTTTAATTAGATGTTTAATTCACCCTATTTTGAAAAAGACTCCTTATGAACTCTTTAAAGGAAGAAAGTCAAATATTTCATACTTCAAATCTTTTGGATGTACTTGTTTTGTTCACAACAATGGGAAGGACGATCTTGGGAAATTTGATACACGTAGTGAGGAAGCCATATTCATAGGATATGCTTCAAATAGCAAAGCTTATCGAGTATATAACAAACGTACCAAAGTTGTTGAGGAAAGCATTCATATTGTTTTTGATGAAAGAAATGATGGTACTTTGAGTGAGAGTTTTGCAGATTTAAATCTGAATCAAAGAGAAGATCACATTTCGGATGAAGAGGAAGATCCTAAAGGTCAAGAAAAGAATATGCAGGAAAAGATTTAAGATACCAAAGAAAACCCTCAAGACCTTGAAACACACCTTTAAGACCTTGAAATTGGAAACTGTGACAACAGAACTCCACTTCAAGGGCTTGAAACCCAACTTCAAGGCCTTGAGATTGGAACAATAGGTAATACACAAACGGTACATGAATCGAGTCAGACATATACAGCTCAACCTTCTGGATCTACTTCATCTGTCAAAAGAAGAAAAGTTCAACACTCCTCATATCATCTACAAGAGAATGTGATCTCAGATCCAAATGCTGGAGTTCAAACTAGATCTAAAGCGAATAATCTTTGTGCCTTCCCCGCCTTTGTATCACTTGTCGAGCCAAAGAACTACATTCAAGCTCTTCAAGAACAAGACTGGATCATTGCCATGCAAAATGAATTAAATGAATTTGAGAGGAACAAGGTATGAACCCTTACTTCAAGACCAAAGCATCAATCAGTTATTGGCACAAAATGGGTCTTTCGAAAAAAATTGGATGAAAGTGTAACGACCAGTTTTTTTCGTTACGCGTTGATAGGGTTAGAGAAGTTTAGGAAACGAATAAAAATTTAGTGAGACTAGGACATACTAGTTTATTTATGGAAGTCATTTAATTAAGTACCTTGTTCTAAGTTTCGGGACGAAACTTATTTTAAGGGGGTACTGATGTAATATCCGGAATTTTTATTCCGTTTAATTCCGAATCAATTCGGACTTCGAGCCGTCGACGGTTCTCATTCTATCTAGTATTTCTTTCTTCACAAATTTTATCATTTTATGTAGAATGTAATTCACATAAAATGATAGAATTATATCAAACCCTAATTCTTATAATTATTTATCATTTTATGTAGAATTTAATTCACATAAAATGATAGAATTATATCAAACCCTAATTCTTATAATTAATCCTTAACGACGACTTTAGACGAGATCATGACAAGGCTGAGACAAGAATGTGACAAAGCTGTGACGAGACCATGACAGAGCTGAGACGAGGTCATGACGAAGCCCGACAACTCTGTGACGAAGTCATGCATGGGTCTGACAAAGCCATGACGAGTTTTTGACAAGTTTTGACAAACTTTCAGCCCACTTATTTCTTGCCTTGTTTAAGCCCATTGTTCTTAATTGGATTTATTTTTCTCAGCCCATACCTTAAACCCTTGCTGGCGGATCGAAACAGCCCAAGAGGCCCAGCCAGAAGCAGCCCGAACTCAGCCCTGAACCGTCAGCTTCCCCATCTGCTTGTAACAGCCGGAGGTTACTGCTGCCTGCCTTCCATCATTCAATTTCATTTATCGGCTGTCCAGATGCACGTAAACCTCTCCTCCCCTTCTTCTGTGTCGACATTCAGATCTCAGCAGCCCATCGAAGCACCAACCTCGCACAGCAGCAGCCCTCTTCTGTGCATTTCGACTCCAGGAATGGCTTCTGCATAGGCTGTTCGTCTCCAAGACTTGGTTCTGCATACAATCAACCCTAGAATCGAGTAAGACCCATACCTCTTTTTGTTACCTCTCCCTCCATGCATATGAGCTATTAGATGCTACAAAATCTGTCCTAAACGCACTTAGGTCGAGCAGGAGAAGCACTGTAACATGATTTACTTTTCTGAATTTTCAAAACTGTGTCCAGTACCCAACTTCAGAATCAGATTTAGGTATGAAATACTCCTCCTTTTTTACTGAAATTTTAATATGATATATTTGGCATATTTTTGTAGAATATGTTAAAATTTGGGAAGAATCGGAGTTACAGTTTAAGAGTTATGATGTTGCAAAGTTGACTCCTCATGCAGTTTTTATAAGTGTGTTGTTTGTTGATAAAAACAGCATGTGATGCAGTTTTGTGGGATGGTTTTGAATAGGCTTTTGATTTTCTTTGCTGCTGAATTTTGGATATAGTATAGATAAGATTTTATAGTAGAATATATCAAAATTTGGGATAAATCCAGCGAATGGTTTAGGAGTTATGATTTTTTTTTTCAAAGTTAAGACAATGTGTTGTTTGTTAAGAGTAGATGAGATATCATAGATGATCTAGGGAATATAGATAAGATTTTCTTACTCCTGAGAGTAGATGAGATATCATAGATGATCTAGGGAATTATATCGGAATTTTTATAAGATTATTCGAATTTTATATTTGAAACCGAAGTTGGACCTTAACGATCTTTCCGAAAATAGGGAAATGGGTAAATTGCCAGTTTGTAACCAAACTCATCTTTAGGAGTTAGAATATGACTCTTTAGTCTCAAATAAGAGTTTAGGCATGAATTAGGGAATTTTTGGAAGTTTCGAGACCAAGGGTAAAATATCATTTTACCATAAATTAATATTGTAATCAATTCCGTTCTATTAAGACCTACTATCTTAGAAGTCTTAGACTTCTAATCACCCAGAAAGTGTGCTGACACACTTGCCTCATTTGACAAGCCACTGAATTCCTACTGTACAGATCGATTTGCAAATTAGAAAGTCGAGATCTGATACAGGTAAGTCCACGGACTTACTTAGCCGGCTTCTTGTATGAGTCTAATGTGTATGAGTTGTGTTTGTTAGTTATAATAAATAACGAAACCGGATTAGGCCGACTTTATTATTTATGTAATTGACCCAAGTGTATGATAACGGGTCGTGACATCATCTGCCTAGCTCTTGCGAGAGTCTAGGAGGTTCCCTGCGACCAGCCCAGTCAGGTAGACGGCCAGATGCATTAGTACCATTCCGCGTTGGTAAACGGGGACAGGGGCGAGGTTTGGGAATCCTTCGTGTCACAAAATAAGTATCATTAGTAATGACATATCATCTAATTAAAGATAATAAAAGGATTGATTGTTGCATGTTGATTATGTATGTTGTGTGTTTGTGCTTTTACCTTTATACTTATGCATAGAATGTTAGCTAACGGTTTTATACCGCTTGTAGATGCCTTGCAGGTTAAGACAGTTGTTGAGAGATCCGGAGGAAATGGTCAGCCGGGTGCACGTACTCATTTAGTTGGGGACGGGGATGCCTTCTGTTCTTCATATGCGTCGTTTTAGTATCTTTTCTTGTAAGGCTGATACATATTCTCCATGTATATATTGTTTATAGTTTTCAAATGTTTTAAATACTTTTGTGCCTTGTTGTAAGATCCAAGTAAAATTGTTGTCAAACTATGGTCGGGACCCATTGTGAGGTCCTAACCAGTTACTCCCCGAGTTCTCAGAATTTGGGGTGTTACAGAAAGTGGCAAAGTCATACGAAACAAAGCACGACTTGTAGCACAAGGCTATAACCAAGAAGAAGGTATTGATTATGAGGAGACTTTTGCTCCTGTTGCCAGGTTAGAAGCCATACGTATGCTACTTGCATTTGCATCTTTTATGAGCATAAAACTTTTTCAAATGGATGTAAAATGTGCTTTTCTAAATGGCTTCTTAGAAGAAGAAGTCTTCGTTGCTCAACCTCCTGGTTTTGAAAATGATGATTTTCCGGATCATGTTTTTAAATTAGACAAAGCTCTTTATGGTCTTAAGTAAGCTCCTCGAGCTTGGTATGAAAGATTGTCTAAATATCTTCTTGAAAACAATTTCAAAAGAGGTTTGATTGATAAAACATTGTTTATCAAAACTAGAGGCAATGACATTTTAGTAGTACAAATCTATGTTGATGATATATTATTCGGTGCTACTAATAATTCCCTTTGCAAGAAATTTTCAGATATTATGTGCAGGGAGTTTGAGATGAGCTTAATGGGAGAGTTAAATTTCTTTCTTAGACTTCAAGTTACACAAGCAAAGAAAGGAATTTTCTCTCAATCAAAGCAAGTATACTAAAGACTTGCTTAAAAAGTACAAAATGGATCAATTTAAGGTTGCAAAGACTCCTATGAGTTCAACACTTTCGCTAGATCATGACAAGAATGGAAAAAGTGTAGTACAAAAGGAGTATCGAGGTATGATCGGTTCATTGTTGTATCTAACTACTAGTCGTCCTGACATTATGTTTAGCGTATGCATGTGTGCAATATTTCAAGCTGATCCTAAAGAGTCACACTTGATAGCTGTGAAAAGAATTTTTTGGTATCTCAATGGCACTAAGGATCTAGGGTTATGGTACCCATGTCAAAGCTCGTTTCATCTTGTTGGCTATTCAGATGCAGACTTTGCAGGTTATAAGGTTGATAGAAAAAGTACCTCTGGATGTTGTCAATTCTTAGGGTCATCCCTAATCAGTTGGCACTCCAAGAAGCAAAATTTTGTTGCCCTATCCACATCTGAAGCTGAATACATAGCTGCAGGAGCTTGTTGTGCTCAAATTCTTTGGATTGCTCAACAACTTCGTGACCTTGGCTTTGAATTGAGAGGTATTCCTATAAAATGTGATAATACTAGTGCTATTTCTATAACCAAAAATCATGTGCAACATTCAAAAACTAAGCATATTGATGTAAGGCATCACTTCATACGTAATCATGTGGAGAAAGGTGATGTTTCGATTTCTTTTATCTCAACTAACTTGCAGCTTGCAGATATCTTTACCAAGCCTCTTCTTGATGAACAATTTAATTTTATTAGATTGGACCTTGGTATGTTGAACAAGGAAGCATTAGCATAGGGGGAGTAAACGAGTTTTAATCATCCTACGCATGCAGCCCAATTGATGTTTTCAAGGGCCTTGAAATAAAATTCAAGGGGTCTTGAAACATATTTCAAAGGGTACATAAATAAAACGGATCAATTAAAAATTCATATCTTTTAGATATTGAATTATCTAATTTTTATTCTTTAAAAGGGATTTTAAAAGTTTTGCTTTCAATTCAAAGGATTTTGAAAAGTGGTTACCTAAATTTATGGAAGGAATTTTTATCACTCAAGATCTTTAAAATCTTTTGATCTTACGTTGATTAGACTTCTTTCCTTAAATACCTCTTCTCTTCCCTCTTTCTTTCTTCCACTTCCCTTTGCTTTCGAAAGAACGGTGCTTTACTCTTCCAAATTTCCAAAACCCTTTTCATCGTTTTCTCAAAATTTCTCAATGGCTCCCAAGAGATCTTCAGTCAACGAAGCAACATCCTCAGCTCCAAAACGACAGAGGGTCGTTCAAGTGTCGTCCGACTCTGATTCAAGTTCTGACTCAGGGTCGAGTTTGAGTTCATCTGGGTTCTCTAGTGATGCGGATATTTTTGCTAGAACAGGGTTACCATCAAATTGGTTCATCAACCCAACAACAACTAAAAAGTGGGTCAAGGAGTATGATGACCGCTTTCAGTGCATGTGTGAAGGAGTATGTAGCGAACTGTTTACTTGCTCGTCTATGCCAGGGCTTGAAGCGCTCCAAGCGAGCTCTATATGGATTATGCTGAATCCAGGGGAATCGTCATATCCTCGCCCGACAAGACTGTTCAATGCCAACTTGACGGCAAGGCGTGAGAGATGGGAATGGATTCTAAACTCGGTTATAGCAGATATTTTTGGGATTCCTTTGTATGATGCTTCAGAAGACTCAAACCCTACTAGAACTTTAAGGCTAGCAAAAGAACAACTTCTCCTTCCTAATGCCATATCACCTCCAACCATTACTTGTTTAACTCTGGAGGCTAGGATAGTCTATTCTATTATAGACAGATGCATTGTCCCTAGAGTTTGCAACAAAGAGATTATAACCAATTTTGTACTGATATTGACTTACAATGCCTTGAATGGGTTGAAGGTGAATCTGCCTGAAATTCTTTTGTCTGATATGGTGAATGTGATTAATTCTCCAAGCACCAGTCACCTACCTTATGAGAATTTGCTTCCCATAATATTCACACATTTTTCAGTAGATTATTCTGGTGAGGTGTTGAATCTTTACAATGATGGATTAGATGAAGCATTCTTTGAGACTATAGGAATTAGGAAGACTTAGGAGGGGTTTGGTACTGTGTGGGTATTAATGGAGCAGCCTGAATGGAATTTCACTACTCAGCAGTGGCTAGAATTTGTGGAGGAGTCATTGACCTCCCTAAGATCTGATTTTGCACATTTTAGAATGTCAGTGACTGATCAGATGGACAAAGCTCAAGACTTACTGGGTATTTTTAATCAAAAAATAAATCAGTTATTCCATGTAAGTGCCTTGTCTTTAACTGCTGCCAGAAGTATCAAACCAATATCTGAGGAGGATGGACAGAAAACTCATACGGATGCTGAGAAAGTTATGGATCAATGTCATAAGGTGGTCAAAGATAAACCCATTCGACAGCCAATGCCAGAAGATCCAGACATCTTGACAATCGAAGAATTTGGGGTCGTCAAGGAGTATGCAAAGGAATCTACTCAAAGAGGAACTGACCTATCTCTCAAAGAACGTGATCTTGTTGATGCAAAGGATCGATGGAAAGATATGTGTCTACACTACTATTATGAAAAAGGAAGTTCCTCCAAATGGTACAAAGAAGGCTGAAGATTCTTGGCATGTCATGAGTTTTTGAAAAATATTTTCTGGTTTGGAAATACATTTGGTTTTTGGGTCTGTAATTTATTTTTAAGACTTCCTGCTTTTTCTCCCTTGTTGAAAGACAAAGGGGGAGAAATATGATCCGACATTTTCGATATACTGCATTCTGCATTTTTAGTTTTGAGATTTTCATATGCATTGCTAAACTAACAAATGCAGGTACAGAAAATTTGTGTTGTCTTCCATCAAGGGAGAGACTAAAAACTCCACCTTGATTGAAATGGTTTACAGGTGTTGATGATGGAAGACTTCACACAAATATAGCAGTTGGATATACTAACAATGTACTTGATTATATTTCTAGATATTTGATTGGTTTGAATTCAGTGCAGTTTTTACATCTACATGTCAAGGGCCTTGAAGTTAGATTCAAGAACAAGTTCAAAGGGACGAGATCAAGGGCCTTGGACTCTAAGGTGCACGGAACCAAGGATTCAAATAAATTGAAGATCTCCGTTAAAGATTCTGTAACAAAGAAGATCTCATCAACCAAGGATTTTGTCAACCAAAGGAAGATCTCAACCAAAGAATAGAAAATCTTTTCTAGAAGATTTTCTAAACAACAAAACGGCAAAAAATATCTTCTCTTGTATCCAACAGAAAGACTAAAAGATCAAGGAGTAAAAGACTCAACGTGTTTGTAGGGACTGAAGACTTGCATCGTCTACCTTACGATCTTCATGGAAAAGAAGATTGATATTCAAACGGTCATCTCTACAACGGCCAGAAGATCTTTCCATAGAAGATATAAATGAAGATGATGGTCGAAGAAGAAGATACACAAGCTTACACCGAAAACATCTTTGCATCCTCAAGCAACCTAATCATCTTCATTCATTGTTTTTCTTTCTCACATTCACGTAAAAGTTTTATCCCCTTTGAGAGAGAAAACACAAGAGCTCCATTGGTAGATCTAGTGTAACACCCCGAATCCGCGGGACTCGGGGCGCTACGGGTTGGGAGCTCACAATGGGTCCCGACCCTTAACTTGACAACAATTTCACCGGATCTTGCAACAAGGCACAAATAAAGGCCAAAACCGAAATACATTTTTATGCAATGAAAAGAACAACCCGAAAGAATACAACAAAGGACTTCAGCCGAAAATACAACCCCAAAGACTAAACGCCATACAACATACAATAATTATAATACTGAAACTCAACTTCACCCAAAACCCAATCCTAAAATGTACGGAACCCCGGCTGCCCACTCTTCCAGATCTCTCGGCCGCAATCCTAACCTGCAAGGCAATCTACAACAATCGGTATAAAACCGTTAGCTCATATTCGAAGCATTAGAATCTATGGGAAAGGCACAAACACAAGTAAATCATGATAAACACACAACATTCTCAAAGCACACAATTCCGGTTTATTATCTTTTTATTATTAAGTCATATCCCGTTCTAATTCAACTTAGTTTTGTGACACGAGACCACCGTGGTCCCGCCTCGGTCCCTACTTACCGGCATGGAACGGTGCGGATGCCTCCGACCGTCTAACCAGCACGGGTTAGTCGCCAAGAACCTCCTAGACTCTCGCAAGAGCTAGGCAGATGATGTCACCACCCGTTATCATACACTTGGGCCAAAATAATATAAGGTCGGTGGTCCTATTACCGGTTTAGTTGTTATAAACAATAAAGAATAAACACACACCACCAAACACACATCAATGCTAATACAAGGAATACGAGCTAAGTAAGTCCGGAGACTTACCTCATCACCACACTCAACTCACAACACTCTCGCTTCCTTAGGGGAGGAAGCCCATAACCTGCTCACAAGAAGATAACTATATCAACAACAACCCACTCACAATAGAAGTCTTAGACTTCTATACAAATGATCTACGCAAGACCATTTGACTCTCAATTCTAGGACCGCACCCTATCATCCCTCATGCTCAGATCACACTCAACAGAAGTTAGAAGTCCTAAGACTCCTAAACCCTCGGGTCTCGCAAGACCATAACTCCCAACACCACTAGGATAGCATGCCTAGCATCCATGATCACAATGGTAACAACACTACGCTAGGATATGCATATCCTAGCCCATAAACTCAACAACTATATACTCAAATTCTCAAACCTCACAAGCCTCACAAGATAACAACTCAACTCAAGCCTTAGAACAATCATAAAACCTCAAAACTCACCTAAGGTCCAAACCACTACTTGGTATTCTCACTAGGTTATGCTAGATCCAACCTAGCATGATACTAATACAAAACATAACTAAATCGAGTAAGATCATAAGCTCGGGGAAAAGGGTACTCACATGACGTCAAAAGACGGAAGGCAAACTTAGACTCGTTAGGCCTTTATCGGGGCGCTTCCGGACCTAAAACCAAAGCTACACAAATTTAGCGTATTAGCTAAATTTGATCGTAATATATAAGATGTATTATTTTAAGGTAAACTCATTTTCAAAAGCAAATGTTAAAAACCCGCAATTAAACCCTTGAGTCATAATCTCGAAATTAATCCAACGAGGGTATAAAATATAAGAAAAGTCCCGCTTTTAAAATAAGGATAAAACTCCCAAAACGCTTTTCAGGACAAATAATATCATTCCAAAATATATGGGGTCATAATACGTAATTAAATATTGGCCCAAATTCCATAAATAACCCAACAAGGACACAATACGTAATATACATAAATATAAGATCAACTCGTATATAAAATCCAAAGTTAAAAATCGTAGAAACATTTTCTAGGCAACTCATGAAGTTCCATAAACTTTGGGAAGGTTTGAGGTTGTGGTAGCGAGCTCCGATCGAGTTGTAGGGGTTGAGCTCCCAATCCAGAAAATGAAGAGATCCGATACAAGTTGCGTGGTGGACGAGATTGAGGCGTCGAGAGGGCTCATCTCCGGTGGTTTCTGCGGCTTGCGAATAGAGTAGGAGACGGAGAGATGGTGAGAGCTGGGGGTCTCAAGCAGAGAAGGAGGAGATGGATGGGAAGGTGTGGGCAAGACTGAGGGATGAGGACATCGAAGAGGTGCCCAGAAAGGTAGGGGATTGCGTGAGGGAGTGAAACGGTTCAGTGAAGAAGATAGGAGGAGGAAATTGTCAGGGAGTCTATGTAGGAGAGGATAGGCGCAAAGTTGGCTGCATAGGCGAGGGGTCATACGGCAATGAAAGGTCGGGGAGAGAGATGGGCTAATCACAGCCGCATGAGAGGGAAAGAAAAAAATAAAAGATGTGGAAAAATAAAAATAAAAAAGAAGAAGAAATTAATAAAGAAAGGGGTATAAAGTGAATTCGATCCAAACGCGTTCGGAACGGGATTTCCAAACCATAAAAACTTCCGACATCTTCGGAAATAATAAAACGGATATACGCGAACGTATCCAAATTATAAATATAATCGAAAAAAAAAAATTCATCGTAGAACACCTTTTTTTTTAAAACAAATTAAATTACTTAAGATAGTAAAATATCGATAAAAGTAGGAGAAATAAATATCGAACACGCGCCTAAAAATTTGGGTGTTACATCTAGAAAGTGTTATACTAGAGTGTGTTACTCTGCGAAGTAACTAGGCTATTATAACTAGGTTAAGAGTTGGAGCTAGATCGTAGCATTGGCTACAAGTGAGAGAAGAAGGAGATTTCTTCTAGTTAGTATCTAGGATTCTTTGAAGTTGATAATAGATAGTTAGATCTTACGGATATACCCTGGGACGGAGAGTAGGATATTTAGAGGCAAACTTCGTAAACATATCCTCGTGTCAATCTTTTCAATTCCGCACCATATAAACTTTAGTGTGACTAACTTTATTTTGCAGGAGCAAGAAGTCAAGGCCCTTGAAATTGAGTTTCAAAGCCCTTGAAATCAAAGTTTCACTAGTAGCACAGATTGACATCAAGGTCATTGAAAGGAGTTTCAAGGCCTTGAGATTTGGTTTGCGAAAAGTTCCAATACTCTATTCAACCCCCCCTTCTAGAGTATTATCTATCTTATTCATATCACCTACCGGTTCTTCACAGCATATGTGAGGAATGATAAGTTCTGCTCAACATTACATTTATATCGAGAACTAGAAGACTCGTGTTACTAAAACAAAATAAGTGACTATTTCATTAATTTACCAAAAGAATAAGTGTTGTATTACTAAAAAAAATATGTATGACTACTTCATTAAAACAAAATTAAAGATCCTAAAAAAAACAAAATCTTAAAAAAAAATTATGAACATATCAAAGAAGTCAAGTTCCTAAAATATCTACTCAAAAGAATAAGTGACTATTTCTTTATGCTAATTATCTTTTTGTTTTTTGCTTGGATGTACATTAGTAGACTCATGTTCTATTGTAGTTTTTTCATTGAGCCAAATGCCTTCTCCTTGTACATAAATCTCCTCGTCATCTGCATCATCAATCGGTGGGAGCATAATTGTTGTGTTACTAGTCTCTTCACAAAACTCATCAATTTCTTCCCCAATAGCTCTCTTCGATGTAGACAATACCACCGACCAGCCCGGTTGAAGAAGGTCGGGTACATATAATACTTGTCTTGCTTGTGACGCCGACATGAATGGATCATCTCGATGTCCTACCTTATCAAGAGCAACTGAAGTGAATTCGACATTTGATAAGCAATCAATACAAAACTCAATAGCTTCTTCAACCATATATCGTTCAACAATGCAACCTTCAAGGTATTGTCGATTCATGACGTATCCCTTTAAAACTTTCATAATTTGCTCAAACGGAAACTGCCAATGAAGATAAACCGGCCCCAAAAGCTCTACCTCTCGTACCAAGTGAACAGACAAGTGCACCATTATGTCAAAGAAAGAAGGTGGAAAATAGGTCTCCAATTTATAAAGAATCACAACAATCTCCTTTTGTAGATCTAGTAACTCATCGCGATCAATCACCTTGCTGCATAACTTCTTAAAATCAAGCAAAGCCTGATTATGGTATATCTCACATTCTTAGGCAATATAGAACGAATGGCCACAGGTAACAGTTGTTGCATAAGTACATGACAATCATGTGATTTCAGGCCTACTAACTTCAAGTCTTTCAATGACACAAGAGTGCTAATGTTAGAAGAGTATCCCTCAGGAACTTTGACATCATGGAGAAACTTACAGACGATGACTTTCTCCTCCTTGGATAAGGTATAGCAAGCAGGTGGTAAAAATGTACGTTTTCCTCTAACTTGTGGTTGCAACTTAGATCTAATATTCATCTTAGCATAGTCTTCTCTAACTTTGAGACCATCTTTTGTTTTCCCTGGGATATTCAGTAATGTACCAATAAGGTTGTCACATATATTCTTTTCAATGTGCATCACATCCAAACAGTGTCTCACTGAGATATCTTTCCAATAAGGAAGTTCAAAAAAATCGACTTTTTCATCCACCCATCTATAATCATTTTGTTCAACGAGGATTTTCCAAATGTGACATCAATTTCTTCCACAATATTCAGCACATCTTGTCCGGTTAATGGTATGGGGCAGTTTCCGTTTGATATAACAAATTAAAAGCTTTACGATGCCTACGATCTGTATGGTCAATAGGCAAGAACCTTTGGTGCCCAACATAAACAATCTTACTACATTCTGTCAGGCGACGGGAGAAAGTATCTTTTCCACAGATAGGGCAAGCGAGATATCCTTTCACACTATATCCAGCAAGATTGCCTAATGAAGGAAAATCGTTATAAGTCCACAAAAGCATGGCCTGTAGTCGAAATTTCTCTCTACGATGCGCATCATAATCTTCAACACCTTCTCCACACATCTGTAACGCCCCAAATTTTGGCGCGTTTTCGATTTTTATTTTTCCTACTTATATCGGTATTTTATTAGATTTAATATTTTATTTAAAGTACTTTTACGACTTAAAAATAGCTTTCCGAGTATATTCATATTTTGTGGGTTACTTTCGGAATGGTTCGGAAAATATTCCCGACTCGGAAATCTCCGTTCCAAATGTTTTTAATCGAGCCCATCCTTTATTATTTCTTTTCTTCTTATTTTCTTTCCTTTTTCCTTTTCCTTCTTTTTCTTTTTCTCTCTCTCTTTCTTCTTTTCCCTGCTGTTCTTCTCGCGTGAGGCGTTGCAGCAGAGGAGGGCCAGAGGCCGACCTCTCCGCAGCCGACCCTTCGACCCCCTTGGCCCTAGCCTGCAACCCTAGCTGCGTCCGACCCCTCGCCCCTGCCTCCCTGCGATGTTACCACTGATCAGCCCACACCCTTCCCTATTCTATCATTCCCTCTCTCTCCCTACTCCCATTTCACTCTCCCCCTCTCTTCGGTTCACGAATTGAAGGCCGCCGCCGCCTCAGTGCCGCTAGGATCCCGCCGGGAAGAGCCGACACAGCCTCGCCCCGCCTCGAGCCGCCTGGGCTGCCGGAACGGTGAGTGGCCGCCTCTATCCCTCCCTCCTTTCTCTTTTCCTTTCCTCCCCTGTATGTGACAGCCCGGTGCCCTAATTGTGTGTAGCAACCGCCGGAATCGGGGCCACCGCCGACTTCTGCCGGAGCCGCCGCCTGCACACCGGCCACCTCCTTCACTCCGCCTGGGCAGCTGCGGGATTTCCACACCTTCTCCTTCTTCTGGATTGCGTTAACAGGAGGTTGAAGAAGAGATTTTGGGTTATTCCGATTTTGGCCCTCTTTTTGCTGTTATTACACTTGATGCCCTATTTTTCTGGATAATTGCAGTGGTGAACCTAGACCTTTTGGAAATGAACTATTATGCCCCTACAGAATGTTGTTAAATATTTTAGCCATAGTTTTATTGCAGTTTTGACCGAACTCTTTAGCAAATTATCGATGATGCCCTTGGTGGCTAATTTTGATTTATGGCTCGAAGTTTTAATTACGGTTTACACTCAAGTTCTTAATTCTTGTTATGTTTTTGCCCCGGAAGAAATATTGTTGGGTTTTAACGTTAGACTTTGGAAAACGAGTTTTACCTTGAGTTATATATATATACTTATTTTAAAATCAAATTTAGCATATAAGCTAAAATTCCTTAACTTTGGTTTTAGGTCCGGAAGCGGCCGTTATAGACCAACGAATCCAATCTCGACGTCCTTAGATCATATACACCCCTTGGATTGTGTGTGAGTACCTTCTTCCTCGATTTAGTTATGTTTAAGTGGTAGAATCATGCTAGGTTGGATCTAGCATAACTTAGGGCAAATGCCAAGTAGTGGCCTTGAACCGTGTATGGTTGTTGGATAGTTTATGAGATTTTGTCGAGTTATGTTTAGTACGATCTTAGGACGATCTTTGAGATTAGGGGTTGGACCTAGGATGCTAGGGTGTGACCTCATATAGGTTTTGAGAGACTATAAGCCCGATGCTTCTAGCTTATCGGTTAGTTATTGATTATCGTGCCTTGTCTTGAACAGGCTTTGGTTATTTTCCTACGGGAAGTGAGATCGGTTTTTCTTAGCTAGCTTTGAAACGAGGTAAGTCCTCGGACTTACTTAGCCGCTTCTATGCCTTATTTGGATGTATATGGTGGTGTGTGTTTACCGCTTTTAAGCATGAAAATGGATTAGGATTTACTTGACCTTATTTATTGGCCCATTGTTACTATTATTATTATTGGGCGGTGACATCACCGCTCAGTTTCCCGAGGGAGACTGGGGGGATCTCTGCGACCAGGCCATACACGGTATACGGGCGGGCTTCTTCATCACTCCCTCAGGGTATACGGGTTGGGCGCCGCCACACTCCTGTTGGTTACACGGGGACAGAGGCGAGAGTTATAACACTCTCGTGTCACACTTGAACGAATGGATTAGATCTGGAATAACCTAAAAAGATAATAAATAACGGATGTGTATGTTTATGAGCATTTTGTGTGTTTGTGTTCCTATGTGTGTTTGTGCCATATTATTCTTATAATGCCTAGAATGTGAGCTAACGGTTTTATACCGATTGTTGTAGTTGATGTGCAGGATAGGATGTGGCCGAGTGATCCGGAGGAGTGGGCAGCCGGGGTTCCGTACATTTTAGGTTGAGTTGGGTTTTGGAGGTCTTGTATTGTTGTTATTGTATATTGTGTTGATGTTGTTGTAAGGACGGCTGAAGTCTTTCCTTTCTTTTATTTTCGGGTTTCATAACATTGCATAAAAATGTATTTCGGTTTTGGCCTTTATTTGTGCCTTGTTGCAAGATCCGGTGAAATTGTTGTCAGGCTAAGGGTCGGGACCCATTGTGAGGTCCCCAACCCGTAGCGCCCCGAGTCCCGCGGATTCGGGGTGTTACAAAAGTGGTATCAGAGCCCTAGGTTGACAACAATGGCACTCGCAATCTTCTAAAGGCCGAATAAAAATAAAAAGAACCCTCAAGGGTTCTGAGTTTTAAAGAAATGAGTTTCGTTTTCAAATCATGTGCATGAGTCAGTTGGGGTAGTATGTACGGGACCACCACTTCCTCCGCGGATCTCGGCGACGTAGTTATTGATTATTATATTATGTATATATATGTGTATATATGTAGTTATGTATATGTGGACTTAGGATGTTTTGGACTATACTTGTATGTTGAATTGTAAATTGTGTATGGACTAGTTATATTATAGCAGTAGCATGGCTTTTATATCGTATTATATATATAAACATATGGTATGCTAATATCATATTAGTGATAGTGGACCTTATAGCTAAGATGATAAAAAGCTATCATCGCCCATTTGGACAACGCCTTTTGGCTTAGGATAATATATATACAAAGATGAGTATGCTCAAGTTATTGAGTTGAGCATCAAGTTTACGCAAATACCCCGGTGATTTCCCGTACTCCTTTAAGAGGACATCGAAGAAGAAGACTAGAGAGGATGTCACCAAAGGACAAACAAATATAAGAGAACCTCGTGTCGACTTAGCGAATCCAAGATGGAGACTATACCAATACAAAAGCGACATAAAGACATGAGAGTAGTATCAGGGAAACAAGGAAGGAGCATCAACGAGGCAACTAGAGACAAAGAACTTAAAGTTTTTCCATGTACGGTGCCAATGAACTGAAGGTGCAAATCAAGTAGAGAGGACTACATTC
The DNA here is from genome assembly GCA_033239125.1 of Fagopyrum homotropicum. NCBI lineage: Eukaryota > Viridiplantae > Streptophyta > Magnoliopsida > Caryophyllales > Polygonaceae > Fagopyrum > Fagopyrum homotropicum. The sequence continues at coordinate 71,302,693 of BSWB01000008.1, forward strand.
TCGCTCGAGGATAAATGTGGCGTTCTAAGTGAGACGAGTTTTCAATAGGCGCTCCTAAGCATGAGAGTCAAGATGAAAAGACCTTGGGAAAGATTATGAGAACCGTAAGTTAAGCTTACGGAGGTACTAGAGGGTGAAGTGGCAATCTTTGCGATATCCTAAGAGGGTTATTTATTCACACATGAGATTTACAAAGAGGATCACATGGTGAAAATTCAGATAGTGGAATTACCGTGGGAGTCAATCGATTTTCTTTCATTGTGATGAGACTGAGCACGCTAAGAAGGAGGAAGTGTGTGATGATGATGATCTTCAGAAAATGAAAGAGGAAACAAGAAGCTGGATCGAAGAACTTAAGTTATCAACCAAGAAGGATGCGAGTGGAGGCTAATTAATGTCAGAATGTTTGAGGAGTGCATTTGCAAAACATTATGAAGAGCGGTTAAGCCTATAAAGGTAGGACACGTGAGACGAGAGAGTTAGGTAGGTATGGTTATCTTACAGAAGCGGAAGGAAGAGAGGAGCGTAGAAAGAGCTAACGGAGTTGAAGCAGAGTAAAATGAGCTAGTGAAGTTAAGACAAAGTACCCCGGGAGGGTATCCTTTCAGGAGTATGGTAGTATGGAAGTATGGTAGGAGGGTAAGTCGTTATCTTCGAAGAAGGTCAGATACAAGTTAATCGGTGACAACTGAGAACACACAAGTGCGGGTTATCTCTGGATGTGTGTAGATGGGAAGAGTAAACAAGACTATGGGAACATATAGGATCGGGAACAAGAGCTTGGAGTATTCGCGGTGGATCAATGTCAATAGTAAGGAGCTACATCAATGGACGCGCATTTTTCTTAATCAAATAATTTTGAACAAGTTCAAGCAAGTAGTTATAACAAGACCTCCGAGCAGGAGATTGTAACGATCTTATGCGACCTACTTAGGCCATGTGATTGACATATGGAGGAACGCCACGGGTTACAACTTTTAAGGTTTGATCACGGTAAGGGGAGCTAGTGGATCAACCTTAAGATGAGGCTTCCATTGTAGTTGTACATAGAATACCGAGAAATACATAAGGTGACCACCAATAAAGGAAGACTGAAGTTTTGAAGTTTAAAGTCGATGTGAGATGTACATGAAGTACATGAAAGATTGAGTTTAGAACCTCTACGGTCGATTGGACGTTACATAAGAAAAGGGAGTAAGTTTTACACCTACTCGAAGGAATGATGCAAGCTTTGGTAGAACACGAAGAAGGTAATACTAATATATTATAAGACGTGAGTAAGTCCTGCAGTTAGGACCTTCACGGCTTCCCATAAGTGCGAAACCTTAAAAAGATTATTAGAGCAAGTCTCCCGAGTTTTGGAGATGAAGGATCTTTGTTGAGGACGGTGAACATTGCAACTAAAGAAGTATTAAACCACGTGTTCGATGGACGTTACCTCAACAGAGCGGGGTGGACCACCTGACCAATATTAAGACAAGATTGTGTCGATATCTTACGTTATGTGACAGAATAGGAAAAGACAAAATCGAGATATCATGGATTCTAATACGTCAGAATGTGGATTTCTCCACTAAGGTCAAGCTCAACTCAATTCCGATATCTAAGGCACCGTATGGAATGACACTTGTGAAGAGTCATGAGTTGGGGAAGCAAGTGAAGGAGCAATTGTAAGAACTTATTGATAAGAGTTCCTTAGAAGTAGTGAAACGTTATAGAGAACTCCGAATGTTATCTTAAACTCTTGATTTGAAGTTCAAATTGGAGTATATCTTGAACTCTTGATTTGAAGTTCATGTTGGGATATATCTTGAACCCTTGATTCGAAGTTATTATAGAGGATATTGGTCTGCGAAGAGAGAGACAGCTATCTCCGTTTGTAAATTGATTACTATAAGTTGAGTAAGAAGACAATGAAGGACAAGTATCCCTTACAACGAATGGGAGATCTACTCGAACAACTTCAAGGGTCGAAGTTCCTTATAAGATTAAGTTAAGACTTGATTGTCACCGTTTGATAATAGAGTTTTGAGAGTTAAAGAGAAGATTTATTGGTACAACTGTTTTGATTTGCCTGGAGTAATGAGGGGTTTGAAGTGTACAAATGATTCTTCAAGACAAGGCCTAGATCGAATGTTGAGGGACAATGTAAAAATAATAGCATACGTGTCTCGATAGTAGAAGTGGTGTGATGTAAAGTACTTCCTTCATCACTTAGAACTTGTAACAAGAATTTAGGAAACGTAACATCAAAGTTCGGTTTGACAAGAACCAAAGCCAACGGTGTAAACTGGAAGTTCAACCGTCTTTGTTAGAGACAAGCAAAGAAGAAACATGATGGAATTGATGTATTGAGAAAGACCCGAGAAGGAAGTTGAGTTTCCGATATATCGGACCTTTTGGAGATCTTAGCGTAGGTGGGGTTAGTGGTTTACCGGTTAGCGCGACCGCCAAGAGTAGAGAGTGTTCACCCGGTATTTCCTGTGTATCAGTCGAGGGAGTACATACATGACTCGAGAAAGATTGTCAGTTATGGTGATTTAGCTGTAGACGGAGTATAGTATCTTTGGTTTAGTTTTACGCAGAATTAGTAGCTTGATAGAATCGACGGGTTATACCCAGTCCTTCCCTTAATGTGTATAAGTGCGATGTTATATGTTGTTTGCGCCGTGAGAGAACGGGTTTTATGACCGGTTATAGTTATATTGCGATAGTGGTGGGAGCAGTTTTAGTGTATATAGATTAGAAGGTCTAAGCCTTCCTTGTTATGAGTTTATACCTCGGCCTTAGGGACCAAGAAGTTCGACGTATATCAAGTTTCGGGACGAAACTTCTTTTTAGGGGGATCTAATGTAACGCCCCAAATTTTGGCGCGTTTTCGATTTTTATTTTTCCTACTTATATCGGTATTTTATTAGATTTAATATTTTATTTAAAGTACTTTTACGACTTAAAAATAGCTTTCCGAGTATATTCATATTTTGTGGGTTACTTTCGGAATGGTTCGGAAAATATTCCCGACTCGGAAATCTCCGTTCCAAATGTTTTTAATCGAGCCCATCCTTTATTATTTCTTTTCTTCTTATTTTCTTTCCTTTTTCCTTTTCCTTCTTTTTCTTTTTCTCTCTCTCTTTCTTCTTTTCCCTGCTGTTCTTCTCGCGTGAGGCGTTGCAGCAGAGGAGGGCCAGAGGCCGACCTCTCCGCAGCCGACCCTTCGACCCCCTTGGCCCTAGCCTGCAACCCTAGCTGCGTCCGACCCCTCGCCCCTGCCTCCCTGCGATGTTACCACTGATCAGCCCACACCCTTCCCTATTCTATCATTCCCTCTCTCTCCCTACTCCCATTTCACTCTCCCCCTCTCTTCGGTTCACGAATTGAAGGCCGCCGCCGCCTCAGTGCCGCTAGGATCCTGCCGGGAAGAGCCGACACAGCCTCGCCCCGCCTCGAGCCGCCTGGGCTGCCGGAACGGTGAGTGGCCGCCTCTATCCCTCCCTCCTTTCTCTTTTCCTTTCCTCTCCTGTATGTGACAGCCCGGTGCCCTAATTGTGTGTAGCAACCGCCGGAATCGGGGCCACCGCCGACTTCTGCCGGAGCCGCCGCCTGCACACCGGCCACCTCCTTCACTCCGCCTGGGCAGCTGCGGGATTTCCACACCTTCTCCTTCTTCTGGATTGCGTTAACAGGAGGTTGAAGAAGAGATTTTGGGTTATTCCGATTTTGGCCCTCTTTTTGCTGTTATTACACTTGATGCCCTATTTTTCTGGATAATTGCAGTGGTGAACCTAGACCTTTTGGAAATGAACTATTATGCCCCTACAGAATGTTGTTAAATATTTTAGCCATAGTTTTATTGCAGTTTTGACCGAACTCTTTAGCAAATTATCGATGATGCCCTTGGTGGCTAATTTTGATTTATGGCTCGAAGTTTTAATTACGGTTTACACTCAAGTTCTTAATTCTTGTTATGTTTTTGCCCCGGAAGAAATATTGTTGGGTTTTAACGTTAGACTTTGGAAAACGAGTTTTACCTTGAGTTATATATATATACTTATTTTAAAATCAAATTTAGCATATAAGCTAAAATTCCTTAACTTTGGTTTTAGGTCCGGAAGCGGCCGTTATAGACCAACGAATCCAATCTCGACGTCCTTAGATCATATACACCCCTTGGATTGTGTGTGAGTACCTTCTTCCTCGATTTAGTTATGTTTAAGTGGTAGAATCATGCTAGGTTGGATCTAGCATAACTTAGGGCAAATGCCAAGTAGTGGCCTTGAACCGTGTATGGTTGTTGGATAGTTTATGAGATTTTGTCGAGTTATGTTTAGTACGATCTTAGGACGATCTTTGAGATTAGGGGTTGGACCTAGGATGCTAGGGTGTGACCTCATATAGGTTTTGAGAGACTATAAGCCCGATGCTTCTAGCTTATCGGTTAGTTATTGATTATCGTGCCTTGTCTTGAACAGGCTTTGGTTATTTTCCTACGGGAAGTGAGATCGGTTTTTCTTAGCTAGCTTTGAAACGAGGTAAGTCCTCGGACTTACTTAGCCGCTTCTATGCCTTATTTGGATGTATATGGTGGTGTGTGTTTACCGCTTTTAAGCATGAAAATGGATTAGGATTTACTTGACCTTATTTATTGGCCCATTGTTACTATTATTATTATCGGGCGGTGACATCACCGCTCAGTTTCCCGAGGGAGACTGGGGGGATCTCTGCGACCAGGCCATACACGGTATACGGGCGGGCTTCTTCATCACTCCCTCAGGGTATACGGGTTGGGCGCCGCCACACTCCTGTTGGTTACACGGGGACAGAGGCGAGAGTTATAACACTCTCGTGTCACACTTGAACGAATGGATTAGATCTGGAATAACCTAAAAAGATAATAAATAACGGATGTGTATGTTTATGAGCATTTTGTGTGTTTGTGTTCCTATGTGTGTTTGTGCCATATTATTCTTATAATGCCTAGAATGTGAGCTAACGGTTTTATACCGATTGTTGTAGTTGATGTGCAGGATAGGATGTGGCCGAGTGATCCGGAGGAGTGGGCAGCCGGGGTTCCGTACATTTTAGGTTGAGTTGGGTTTTGGAGGTCTTGTATTGTTGTTATTGTATATTGTGTTGATGTTGTTGTAAGGACGGCTGAAGTCTTTCCTTTCTTTTATTTTCGGGTTTCATAACATTGCATAAAAATGTATTTCGGTTTTGGCCTTTATTTGTGCCTTGTTGCAAGATCCGGTGAAATTGTTGTCAGGCTAAGGGTCGGGACCCATTGTGAGGTCCCCAACCCGTAGCGCCCCGAGTCCCGCGGATTCGGGGTGTTACAACATCAATTTCAAATCTTCAATCATGGGTGCTAAATAAACATCAATTTCGAACCTAGGTTGTTTTGGCCCAAAAATCAGCAAAGAAAGCAACATATATTTCCTCTTCATACATAACCATGGAGGAAGATTGTAAATTACTAATAGTACTAGCCATGTACTATGACTTGAACTTAGGTTACCGTGGGGGTTCATTCCGTCCGTAGAGAGTGCAAGGCGTAGGTTTCTTTCTTCATTTCCAAATTGAGGATACATCTTGTCAATTGTTTGTCATTGTGTAGCATCTGCCGGGTGTCGAATTTTACCATCTTTAACTCTTCTCCTTGCATGCCAAGTTTGATTTTCAGCCTCTACCGGATTGCCGAACAAACATCGAAACCTTGGAATGATAGGGAGATACCATAACACTTTTGTTGGACTGTTTTTCTTCTTGTATTGTGGTTCACCGCAATCAGGATTCGAACAACTCTCTAATAAAGCATATTCATTTCGGTATAAGATACAATCATTAGGGAAAACATGTATTTTATGATAACCCAAGCCCATGGGGCACAAAATTTTTTTGGCCTCATATGTGCTAATAGGAAAACTATTATCCTCGGGAATAATTTCATTGATTAGCTCAAGCAGAGCGGTAAACCTCGTATCACTCCATCCATATCTCGCGTTCATGTTATAAAACCTCAACAATGCAGACATCTTTGTAAACCTAGAACACCTGTTGTATAGTGGTGTTTGGCATCCTTTACCAAGTCCTCAAACTTTTCAGGATCATGAACAAAGTTCTCTTCTACGCCGTGTATCATATCATCTAACCTATCATCCTCTAAATCGTCAAATGTGTTTAAATGTGTATTCTCATTAGAATGCCTAGCCTTTTTCTCTCCGTGTCATATCCATCGTGTATATTCAGGAATGAAGCCGAAAAAAATAAGATGATCCCTTATCTCATCAACTTCTATCCACCTTGAGTAATAACAATCTTTACACGGACACATCATTCTAGTAGGATCAGCCCCATTCTCTAAAGAAAATCTAATAAACTCCTCTACCCCTTCCTCATATTCTTTAGAAACACGACTTTTTAACATCCAAGATCGATCTGCCATTGTATGCAACAAATAAACTGCTAAAAGGAAATTGAAAAAAGCGCACATGAACGTTCAAACATATTTAAGAAACAAAAATTGAGATACTAAATACTAAGTTAATTTTAATAAACCACATTGTACGCATCGTAGCTGTTGTATTCTCCTTTAAGTTGTGGTCCAATTAAACATGATTATAAAACATCTCTTTGCATGGTTGTATTTCATGAATTACATACTTATTTATAATTCTTCTATGCTTAATATATTACTAAATGCGGATTTATTAACCATATATTTATACAAGTCTCATATTTCACAACAAACCTTATATAAATACATTAATAATATTCTAAGCTTAATACTTGAATCATTGGCGAAAACAGTTTATTTCATTACCTCAATGAGATCTCTTTTCCTTCAACAACTAGGTAGTGTCTTTGGTAAATGCAGAATCAAACCAAACCTGTTGAGTAAAAGGGGTGAAGGTGTTTATTAATTAAAATAAACACTAGATAAGATGATTAAATATCAAAATGCTTTACCTCAATGCGAACTCTTTTCCTTCAACAGCAAAGCAGTGTCTTTGATAAATCCAGTACCCAACCAAACCTCTTGAGTAAAAGGGGTGAAGGTGGTTATTTTTAAAAACAAAAGCACTAATTAAGATGATTAACTATCAAAATGCTTCATTACATTAACTAGTACATACATCGGTACAAGTAGACCAAAAACCAATTTATTAATCAATAATTAGAGTTAATTATGTAACGGATCAGTTGCATAAGCAATTTACTGTACTTAAGAAATTTTGACCGCAGTGTTTTTGGTTATTAACAAAGGGTTATCATTGTCCTCCTCTTAATTAGATCAGTTTGTATTTCCAGTTATATATAATTTGTAGTGAGGAGAAGCAACCTCTATGAAAATACCAATCAATACCCTAAGGCTAAAACTGGCTTGACAAACACCTCTAAAAACATCAAAAGGCTAAATTGTATCTCTATCATTACTATTTGAGAAAGAAATTTAAATAGGAAGGAAGATTACTAAGCCCCTATGCTCTATGAACAGCTAGCAAACCCTAACACAAGCTTGAATTTCAATGTTCAAGAGAATGAGAAATTAAAAACCAATGAAACCTAACATAATCAGTCTTAAAAAATAATCGAATTCAAGGAGGAATATTTTCATGCTAAAATCAATCCACAATGTACTGCAATAAACAGAAAAGTCTGAAACTTCACTCCACGTTCGTATAAATCCAATACCCAGCCAAATCAACTTGTCAAATTCAAGCTAACTCAAACTGAACCTTGGAATCCCTAAATTAGAGCAATTTCATGAAAATCAATCATAGGAGGAAAAGAAATCATACTAAGAAATTGATTACAAGATGTGGATTAGAGCAAGTGCCTGAAGAGGCGGATTACTTGAACCAAGAATTAGCAGTCACTCATCAGATATGTATAAGAGGTAGAGAGAGTTGAGAGATAGATACATACCACAATAACAAAGGTAGAAGGTGGAATCGAGCTTGGAGGATCGCAGATTCTTCCTAAACCCTAGTTGGAGGCAACAGAGATTGAGAAAAGAGAAAAGTGGTCAGTCGCCGAGACTAGAGAACGATGCAAGAGAGTTGGAGAGAGCAGAGAATACCTACCCAGGTCTAGTAGCCGGAGGAAGCTCCGACAGTGGTCGGAGAAAGCAACCGCCGCAAGTGGTTTGGTCTTCGCAAGTCGCCTATCGCCAAGTAATCGAGGGAAAAGTAAAGTTGAAAAGTAAAATTTTTATACATATTTTCCGGGCGTTTAGATGAATTTACAAATCTACCTTCTATATAACCCGGATATCAAAATATTCGCGTTATTTACGTACCTCTTGCGTAATTTTTACATAACTTTATAGCCCGGGTAGTCCAAAATCCGTGGTATTATAGGTTTCCTAATTAAATTTTTTAAAAAAATCTATTTTATACCTCATGATTTTTACGCCCGGGTTATATAGTAAGGGTTATAAACACATTTTTGTAGTAGTGTCTATTGGATATTGAAGACACCTTGCTAAGTATTTCTTTCTTTTCTTTGTTCTTTTGCTAGGGTTTGCTTATATTCTTCTTTACATTTCTTGATTTGAATATGTGTGTTGTTGGCTAAACCTTTGCGGTTCTAGGGTAATTGGTTGATGTGTTGTGGTTTAGATGATGATAAAATGGGCCTTTATGTTAGAATTGGACGACTAGAGTTGGTTTAACCCTTGCTCCCTAGAACCTCGGCCTGTTCTTCAGGAACCGCGGCCGTGGTTTATCTTGGAGCCACCCAAGGTTTCTTCTGTTGATTCGTAGATGATATATATTTATGCTTGAGCATTAGACTGCTTAAATCCTAGTCTATGTTGAGTGTTTTATACCCTTAGATCCCTCTAAGGCTTACATCTAAGTTTGGGAAGAGACTTACCCGGTGATTTCCGTTCTTAGGTACCTTTGATTATGAATTCTAGGTAATAGAGGATTCAAACCCCTTTAGTGAATTGAGTGTGCCAGATTCTTGCTTGAGTAAGCTTACCCTGAGACTTACCCGGTAAAGGTGAGTTCAATTCCCTTAGGTAGAGTGGTTGGTTATTCTTAAAGCCTTCAGACTTACCCGGTAGTAGGTGATTTAGTTTGGAATAGTGGATTGAGATACCTTCCCTTTGTTCATTCCCACCATAAAAACACCATTCCTTAGCTATCCCAAACCTTGTCCTAGTTTGTACAAGTCTTGAATCTAAAATCGCAACCAAATACCTTGATCTCTAGGACCCGCATTGCCCGCTTATCATATTTCTTATCTGTATTGTGATTTGATTGACTCGTTCTTTATTTAATCTAAGTTTGTTCTATTTTTGATCATTGTATATTTTGATTTCACCTCAGTCCTTGTGTTCGACCTTGGAATATTTGCCTTTGCTACATAACGATCCATACATTGTGGGTTCGCTTAGTTGTTTAGGCTTTTAATAAGAGTATAAATTTAAAACTTTATCGTTCATCATTACCACACCCGTCTAGGTGAGAACATTGATCTTACTCGAGGATGAGCAAGGTATAAGTATGGGGTATTTGATTAGTGTCAAATGTAACATCTTATAAGCCTTAGAATCATACATTTTATACCCTTACTTGTCTCTCCTACATCACTATTTGTATAGAAAGCATCCACTTTTCGTATATCGGTATCTACCTTGGCCTTTTTGTGTTTCAGTCATTTTCAGCATCAATTGTGCCAGAAATACATCCTCTATTAAGTCAAGAGCTTAAGAGTACAACTTACATGATTGAGGAACTACAACACGAAGTCCCCTAAAGATATCATGAAGAAATGATCCAAGATATGAGCAACAACGCATGCCATACGACATGCGAGACAGTCGTTATGCCATCTCAAAGCCGTTTGGGCTACATCGCCAATATAGAAAGACTTTGTTGATGCCCAAGTCAGAGCCCAACACATAATCAACGAGACGACTTGGGGTTAATACGACCTCTATACCGTCTCTATTAGTGACCTTTTTTATGCCGTCTCATCTATGTAGAAAGGAAAATCAAATCTTCCGATTTTATCTTTGGAATTGATATATTTTGTGTAAATCCTAAACTGCGAGATTTCCCCCTATATAAACATGTATTAGCCGTATGGTTAGATATCATGGATCGCAACCCCGCACCTCAAAGTCACTCTCACATCGATTCCCCTTGTTGGAACTAGACACTAGTGAATATATGTTCTTTCTGATTTTATATATTGTCTTTGCTTTATATTCGATCATGTATGGATAATCTTCCTCCTAATCTAAGTATTGGATGATCTAATGGTTTGATTTATTGCCGCATATATCTTTGTGAATTGTGTAACAGCGGGGTTTTGGCTATCACCGCGGGGGCGGTGACAACGTCCGCTCTTGTGGCAAGCTTGTGTTTGTCACCACCCATGCGGTAATAGTATCCGTCCGTGCGGCTAGCCGCGGTCGCGGCAGGGTCATCCCGCGGGTGCGGTTGACCCCGGATCGCGAGATCTGTTTCCTTTTTCGTTTTTATCTTGTTTCATTTCTTAGAAGATTTGATCTTCTATCATTGTGTTGGCTTTCCTCAGATCTTCTAACCCTAAAACATCTTTCCTTATCTTCCAACTGTTCCCTACAAATTCCCGCTTTCTCATCCTTTTTCCATTTCTTTCTTACGTTCTTCAATCTCGAGCAAGCTGCAACCTTCTTCCTTGTGAACCCTGTTGAATGTGTAAGTTTGCTTTCCCTTCATCCTTTCTCACGTTCTTGAGCTTGTTGCATGCTTCTTCCTTCTGTTTCTCTTTCTCTTCTTCTTCTTCTTCTTCTTCTTCTTCTTCTTCTTCTTCTTCTTCTTCTTCTTCTTCTTCTTCTTCTTCGTCTTCTTCGTCTTCTTCGTCTTCTTCTTCAAGAACCAAGTTTGAGCCTTGATTCTTGTTGGCCTTTCCGTTGTTGATACTTTGGTGTTATCAGGCTCCCTTGGTTGAGAATTAATGAGTGTGGAACAAAGAATCGAGCTTTTCATCCCCTACTGTGTGTTGTTGTCAAAACGAAGCCCCGACGCCACCTTTTGTGCCGAAACCATCCCCGCGCCTACATAGAGCCGCCGATGCGGATTTGACCAGTGCCACCCTCTATCTAGCCGCCCCTACGGTTTTTCTGCAGTTTCTCCCGTCTTTGGTGAGCTGCTTCCTTCCCTCATTTCCTCGTTCCTTCCCTTATGTTGTGGTGATGTTGTTGACCCTTAGTGATCTGTAAGACTAGGGTTTGTGACCCTAGCTTGTGGAGATCTCTTAGAGATCATGGAGACTAGAAGTTATAAACTTCTAGCAATCGTTTCGTTCTTGATGCTTTATGCCTTGTTTGAGCATGGATTCTTCCGTTTCCTTTGAGAAACTGAGTTGTTCGCTGACCCTTACGTTACCTTTGAGCTTACCTTCGAGTGACGAAGTCCCCTGGACTTACTTAGCTGCGTTCCGTATATTGGTTGGACCGTATTGGTCGTGTTTGTTTATATTTATCGTTATAACGGATAACCGGACTAGGATTGACCTTTATAACCGTATTGGCCTAAGTGTATTATAACCGGGCGGTGACCACTTGTCCAATTCTACAGGGAGACTGAGAGGTGGTCTTGCGACCCAGGCCCACAGGTAACGGATAGAACTGATCTATTCATGTCGCCAGACGGAAGCGGAGGCGAGTTTTGGGAGATTCTCGCGTTACAAAAGAAGTTGAATTAGTAATGTATAACTTCACGAAAGATAATAATAGGTTGAGTGCGAGCATGCTATATATTTATTTTACTTTATGTGTGTTTGTGCCTTTACTGTCTTTCTGATATCTAGAATTTTAGCTAACGGTTTATACCGATGTTGTAGACGTTCCGCAAGAGAGATGCTATTGAGTGATCCGGATGGTATATTCAGTTGGGGTTCCCGTACATTATAGGACGAGATCGGGTTTATATTTCTGTTATCGTTTCTTTCAGTTGTTTTGAACTCGGCTGCGAGTCTTTCACGCTTCCCTGTGTTGTTCCTTCGGTTTTTATTCAAGTTTTGGGTTTCATTTATTTGTGCCTTGTTGTAAGATGCGATGTTATCGTTGCCACTCTGAGGGTCGGGACCCATTTTGAGGTCCTAACCCATAACGCTTTGAATTCTCAGAACTTGGGGTGTTACAATGTGGTATCAAAGGTCTATGTTAGCAACAAGGGGTCTACATTTTCAAAAAGGGGTTTTTGTTTTAAAATTGTTGGTTTGGGATAGATGTATTGGCGACCACCACTACCTTCGCGGATCTCAGTAGTTAGTTTTCTTTTATGTTGGCCTTTATGTGCTTTTTGTAGATTTCTGCAGTAGTTGATAGTGTGGCCTTATATATCTATATATATATATCCCTATTGCATATGATGCGTACTAGAACTACATCTGTTATGAGGCGAGAAAGGGGTCGACCACCTCTTCCACCTGTTGTCCGTGGACGAGGGCGTGCAGGAAGACCTCCACTAGCTAGAGGTCATGGACAAGCCCCAGTTGTTGATCCGCCTATCGATGAGGCGTTCGCTGAAGAAGTTGCTGAGAGCGTTATTCCCGAGGTTGGGAACGGGACCACCGCTAGATCCGGAGCAAAGAGAGCACAGTCGACCAAATCTGGTCGAGTGTCCATTGAAGCATCTACATACCGCGACTACGTGTAGAGAGTCGAGGAGGCTATTAGGACTACATGACCTGCACTAGCCCTGCTAGTACCCGCGAGATTAGTTGAGGTTTTGCAAAGAGTGATGCAGGTTGCTGCCCCATCTGCTAGAGCTGCTGAGGTTTTTAGAGTTCCAGATGGGGAGAGAGAGTCGAGGCCCGACTGGTGGTTGAATGCTTTCAACCAATTGAAGGTTCCTACTTTCAAACGGAAGACTGGATTGGAGGTAGAGTTTTGGCTAGACCAGTTGGATTCTAGTATGGAGGCGATCCATTGCCTAGAGGGTCATCGAGTCAATATAGCGCAGACGTTGCTGCAAGACCAGGCTCATCACTGGTGAAGGACCATGCGTAGTAAGGTCACGAGTTATGAGTAGATGAAGACGGTGACCAGGGATCGCTATTGCCTTGCATCTATCAGGAGAGATCAACTACAGGGTTTCCTTGATGATGGATTTGTGGATCTTCCTATTGTTGAGATTGTCAGCAAGTTTCAGGAGGAGTTATCTTTGCTAGGTCCATCTACACCACCCGAGGATCAACATGTTTATCTTTTCTCTCAGAGGTTGAGAGAGTCTACACGCTCTTATCTTGCTGCTTTCCGTTGTGACTCATTGACGGACTTTTGGATAGAGCATTTGCGTATGAGAGAGACCGACCGGGTTAAAGACGAGCTTCTCAGGCAGGAGGATCTGAGATGAGGCAAAGGACTGGACCAGCCAGTACTAGATCTAGAGCAGCTGGATTCGGGTGTAGTCAGACGCCAGGCCGCTCTGGTTTCCAATAGACGATGTAGAGTTCCGACAAAGGACGACAGTGTCATAACTACGGAGGCGTCGGACACATCCGAGTTGATTGCAAGAAGAATACATTGACTTGCTTTTCTTGTGGCAAGCCCAGACACAGAGCTGCACTTTTCCGTCAAGGTAAGGTGTTATCTCAGTAGGTATCTTCACATGCCAACATTTTAGGAGGTAGGCAGAGATCTCAACACCAGCAGCAGCAACAGCAACAGAGAGCTCTTGGTTTTACCGCTTCTCAGGGTTCCTCTTAGGAACAAGAGAGGGGTAGAGGGCGAGTTGGTGGTACGTCAGACACCAAAGATGCTTCAGCCAAAGTTTATGAGTTGAGGAGTGTAGTGGAGCCGACAGCTCCAACGATCACAGGTACCATTCATATTAATTGGTTTTTCTGTCAGAATTCTTTTCGATACCGGTGCTACGCATGCTTTTATATCTGATGCATGTGTAGATAGATTGGCCTTAGTTACCGTAGAGGGGAGACCCTTCTTTATAGGATTACCCTATAGGGGTAAGATTAGAGGTACACGAGAGGTTCGCGACTGTCCTATTAGATTGGGAGGTCACGATTAGCCGGTTGACTTCTTCGTCATGTACTTAGTATATGAAGGATTTATTATGGGCATGGATTAGATGGATCGACATCAGGTAGCTTTGGATATCGGCAAGAGGACGGTGACGGTAACTATAAAGTCATGCCATGTAGAGATTTTCTGAGGATGGGATCTCGGGAAGACCGGTACAGTCATCAGTGCAGTACCAGCTACAAGATTTATCGGTCCGGGTTGTGAGGCTTTTTGGTGCTATACATGAAGAATAGTACGAGTCCAGCATTGGAGGAGATTCCGATAGCATGCAAGTCTACCGACGTCTTTGGAGAGCCATCAGGTTTACCTTCACAGAGGAGTGTAGAGTTTGGCATTGATCTAGAGCCCGGGATGAGACCGATCTCGAAGGCTCCCTACCGCATGTCGCCTATAAATATGTTTAAGCTTAAGAAGCAGCTCAAGGAGTTAGCAGAGAAGGGCTTCATCCGCCCTAGTGTATCTCCTTGAGGCGCACCAATACTCTTCGTCAGGAAGAAAGACGGGTCGATAAGGTTATGTATTGATTACCGAGAGCCTAACAAGGTGACATTCAAGAATAAGTACCCATTGCCCCGTATCGACAATTTGTTGGACCAGGTGCATGGAGTTTCAGTGTTTTTGCGGATCGGTTTGAGATCCATTTATCACAAGCTAAGGGCGAGAGAGAAGGACATAGCCAAGACGGCATTTTGGACCAGATACGGTCACTACGAGTTTGTAGTGATGCCTTTTGGGCTTACGAATGCGCCCATTGTGTTCATGGAGTTGATGAACAACATCTTCATCGATGTAACACCCCAAATTCTGTGAACTCGGGGAGCTACTATTTAGGACCTCACAATGGGTTCCGACCTTAGTTTGACGACAATTTAACTTGGATCTTACAACAAGGCACAAAAGTATTAAAAACATTTGAAAACTTTAAACAATATATACATGAAAAATATGTCTCAGCCTTACAAATCAAAGGTACTAAAACGACGCATATGAAGTATATAAGACAACCTCGTCCCCAACTAAATGAGTACGTGGACCCGGCTGACCATTCCCTCCGGATCTCTCTACAACTGTTTTAACCTACAAGGCATCTACAAGCGGTATAAAACCGTTAGCTAACATTCTATGCATAAGTATAAAGGTAAAAGCACAATCACACATCATACACAATCAACATGCAACACTCAATCCTTTTATTATCTTTAATTAGGTGATAGGTCATTACTAATGATGCTTATTTTGTGACACGAAGGATTCCCAAACCTCGCCCCTGTCCCCGTTTACCAACGCGGAATGGTACTAATGCATCTGACCGTCTACCGGACTGGGCTGGTCGCAGGGAACCTCCTAGACTCTTGCAAGAGCTAGGTAGATGATGTCACAACCCGTTATCATACACTTGGGTCAATTACGTAAATAATAAAGTCGGCCTAATCCGGTTTCGTTGTTTATCATAACTAACAAACACCACTCATACACATTACACTCATACAAGAAGCCAGCTAAGTAAGTCCGTGGACTTACCAGAATCAAATCTCGACTCTCTCTTAACCACCACTAAATCCGTAAGTGCAGAACTCAGTTGCCTGTCAGAGGAGGCACGTGGGTCAACACATTTCCCTGGATACTTATAAGTCTAAAACTCTTAAGATATACGATTCTATGTGCAGAAGTTATTACAGTGTTTATTTAAGGTAAAATGACTATTTTACCCTTAGTCCCGGAACTTCCAAAAACTCGGAATATGTACTTAAATTATAATTTGAGGCTAACTAACCATATTCTACTCCCTAGAATGATTTTAGGTAACAACTAGAAAAATTACCCATTTTCTATTTCCCGAAAAGTCGCTAAAGTCCAACTACAGCTTCAAATATAAAATTCGAATAATCTTATAAAAATTCCGAAATAATTCCCTAGATCATCTATGATATCCCATCTATTCATAGAAGAAAGAATTTTTAAAAATTGTTAAAGCATCACTTCTACAAAAATTTCTAAAGTTGGTTACAACACTTAACAAGCAGCACACTATCTTTACTTTGAAAAATCATAACTCCTAAACTACTCGCTGGATTTATCCCAAATTTTGATATGTTATAATATAAAATCTTATCTCTATTATATCCAAAATTCAGCCACAAAGGAGATCAAAATACTATTTAAAACTATCTCACAAAACCGAATTTCAGCACAACAGAAAAACTGCTTACGGCTCAATCTTTGAAAAATCATAAATCTCAAACCACTCTCTGGATTCCTCACAAATTTTAATATGTTCTACAAAAATATGTCAATCATATCATATCCAAAATTCAAGCCCAATGGAGATCAAGAGCTTATTCAAAACCATCTCACAAAGCAGCATCACTTGTTGTTTTCCCCAACACTCAGCATATATAAAAACTGGATTAGGCGTCAACTTTGGAACACAATAACTCTCAAACCGTAACTCCGATTCTTCCCAAATTTTAGTATGTTATACTATGTACTACTTTATATGACATATCCGAAAACCAGCCAAAAAAGAGGAGTCTAACTTATCCAAATCGTGACTCCAAGTAGACTGTTCGTCACCTCCGAAAACTCAGAAAATTCCCAGCCCTTCTAGCTATCTTCCATGGCTGTTATGAAAGGTTCTAGGATTCAAGTGGCTCACATCAGCACATATATATAGAGAGTGCAATGTAGAGAAGGGAGGGAGATGTTTACCCAACAAGAGAGACTCGACAAGCACAAATATAAGAGTAGGAAGAGGAAGGACGTTGGTTGTTGTGTTATTGTGTGCAGGAACACTTGAACGGCTGCTTCAAATCAAGCTTCTGTATGTAGGGAGGTGTAAGGAAACGTGCAGGCTGAATGGATCTGTTGCGTGAATTAAGGAGTCGTTACAGCAGCTCTCCTTCAATTCAGCATCGGTTATGTTGTGAAGAAAAGGGAGAGGAAGGGCCGGCTGTTACATCCTCCTGGGCTGAGCGTGTAGTTGGGCTAGCATGAGCAAGGTTCTGGGCTGAAGCATAGGAGTGGGCTAGCGCTGCACTGGCTGAAGCATAGGAGTAGGCTGGCGCTACACTGGCTGAAGCATAGGAGAGTGGGCTGTTGTGGGCTGCGAACTGGGTTGTACGGGCTGCAAGAAGGCTGCTACTAGGCTCGTAAACAGGCTGGGCTGTTGTGCGAGGATGGCTGGGCGATAGCAGGTCCATGTGGGCTGGAGGGTTATGGGTAGCTGGGCCATCATAGCAAAGGGATGGGCTGAAACAATTGCAAGAAGGATGGCTGAAATATTTGTAAGAAAGATGGGCTGAATAGTTTGTCAAAAACTTGTCAAAACTCGTCATGGCCTTGTTAGGCCCATGAATGAGTTTGTCACAGGTTTTTCGGGCTTTGTCATGGCCTCGTCTCAGCTTAGTCATGGTCTCGTCACAGCTTGTCATGATCTCATCTAAAGTCATCGATAAGAATGAATTATAATAACTAGGGTTTGATATAAATCTATCATTTTATGTGAATTAAATTCTACATAAAATGATAAATAATTATAAGAATTAGAGCTTGATATAATTTTATCATTTTATGTGAATTAAATTCTACATAAAATGATAAAATTCGTGAAGAAAGAAATACTAGATAGAATGGAAAACCGTCAACGGCTCGAAGTCCGATTTGCTTCGGAATTAAACTGAATAAAAATTCCGGGTATTACAATCGATTTCCTAGAACAGTTTGTAGTGGTCTTCATCGATGATATTTTGGTATACTCTTGTAGCTAGACACTTAAGGATCGTACTCCAAGTCTTGCAGGATAGAGAGCTTTACGCCCTCTAATTGCGAGTTTTGGATGTATGTGGTGGCCTTCCTAGGCCACATTGTGTCCACAGAAGGGATCAAGGTAGATCTGGCGAAGATCGAGTTTGTATCATCTTGGCCACCTCTTAGGAACGTCAAGGAGGTACGCATCTTCCTAGGCTTGGCGGGCTACTACCGTCGTTTTTTGGAGGGCTTTTCAATGATCACCCGACCACTTACTTCTAAGGAAGTCTACGAGATTCGTGTGGTCTGAGCCGTGCCTGTAGGGCTTTGAGGAGCTGAATAGGAGGTTTACCTTTGCTCCTATCTTAGCTCAACCAAAGGGCATTGAGGACTTTGTGGTTTATAGCGACGCATCCAAGCTCACTTTGGGATGTAATCTGATGCAGGGGGGTAAGGTTATATCATATGCGTCGAGACAACTAAAGACGTATGAGGAGAACTACCCTACCCACGATCTCGAGTTATCTTTTATTGTTCACACTTTAAAGATTTGGAGGAATTATTTGTATGGAGCTACGTGTCAGATATTTACAGACCATAAGAGTTTGAGGTGCATATTCACTCAACGGAAGTTGAATAACTACCAGATGAAATGGTTGGAGTGGATCAAGGACTTCGATATAGAGATCTTATACCATCCGGGGAAGGCAAATGTGGTAGTTGATGCCCTCAGTAGGAAGACTCCCCGGAAGATGGTGATCGCTCGGCTTACAACTCAACCTCAGTTACAACGAGACTTGGCATGGCTAGAGATGGATATCCACTTTCTGGATTCCGACAACCATTTGTCCACCATGGAGATGTTACCTGATCTGTTGGTAGAAATCTTACATAAGCAGGAGAGTTGCCCAGCTTTGACACGGATCCGAGATAGGATGTCTCGAGGAGAGGTGCCTTAGTTTATAGTTGGTGCCGATGGAGTTTTGAGACGCCAGGAGCGAGTTTGTGTGCTGATAACACGATTTATAGCATAGTTTTAGGTGCACATTTAGGTAGAATTCTCGCTCAATCATGCATTATCTAGCACTAGTCCAATACGTTTTGCACTCAAAACATGTATTTTGTCGAGATAGACGTCTACACGGACTTGTGTGCGTTTTGTAGGTATTTCGGGAAGTTTCGAGCCAAAACGACACGTTTGAGGGTCGCTCATTTAGAGGACACGTTTCCAAACTCATTAGAACGCAAGGCAAGGGCTGAGAAAGACTCAAGGAACCTTGCCAACACAGGCCATGCACCAAACCACAGCCTAATGATCCAAGGCGAAGTTTCTGCACAGAATCACGGTTCTCTGAAGAACCACGGCCGTGGAAATGACCGTGGATTTTGCCAGATTCTCGTGACAGCTGTGCCACGACTCTCATGGCCAGCTCATGAAGAATTGGTTATAAAAGTGGTCCTTGATAGTTGTTAGAGGCAGCTGGGATTTGGGGTAGTTTGAGAGCAGCTCACATATTCTCCATTTTTCCTTGACAAAATATATTCCAAGAAGAAGAAGGACTTTTTCTAGGAAGGAAAGTGCAAGAAGAAGAAGAAAGGAGCCATTGCCATTGAAGAGGAGAGGAGAAGACACACTTAGCTCTTGTATTTTTGGATTTATTTCTAGAAGTTTTTGAACTCTTGAACCTTCCTTTGGAAGGGTTGTAAGTCGTTCTAATTTCATCTTCAGATTTAGATTGTGTTTGAAGTTCATTTGTTCATCTTCTTTCTCTCATTTTCTTGCAATGGAGGTTATGAATCTATGCTTGTTTGTTTCGATTTCTAATATGAATGTTGTAGGCTAGATTGATGTGATTCTAGGGTAAGGAAAGGATGGTTATGGCTAGATCTATGATAGGACGAACTTAGATTTACCTTTGGATGATTTTTGTTTATGAACGTAGCTACTGTTAGGAATCACGGGTAGTTCTTGAAGAACCACGGTCGTGGTTTCTGTAGAACAAACCGTGGTTCTTCCTGGTTCAAAGGATCTTATCTTAGGTTCATAAAATTGTTGAAACCCTAAGTTTTTGCTGAGTTTAACCTACCCTAGGGTGTCCTAGTGTAGCGACTAAGTGTTAGGAGAGACTTACCCGGTAATCCTTGCCCTTAGAATCTAAAATAGCAAAACCTTAGGTAATGGTGAGCCTAATAAGCCGCCATTGGATTAAATGTGCTAGGATAGTTGATTAGGACTTCCCTTTCCGAGACTTACCCGGTGAGGATAGGTTAGATCCCTAATTAAACAATCCGGTTTGTGTTAAATTCCTCCCCTTAGGTTCTTAGAGACTTAACCGGTAATGAGACCTTAGGTGTGGATTAGTTGGATCATGAGACTTACCCGGTAATTGATCCCATTTTAGGAACACTTAATCCCAACATATCTTAATCAATCCAAAGAATGAATAGATAACTTGAGTTTTATGCCATAACCGGAATTTCCAACCCCTAGAATCCGTCTTCCCTTTCTCTTGATCAATATCTCGTTTGACTCGTTTATTTGTGCTGATTTTTGGTTTGGTTTATTGCTTTGCATGAGTTATGACCCTTGCTTGATGACCATAAAAACCAACAAAAACATTGAGTTTTCCATTTTCTTTGTTCCTCATCTTGTCTTAGCCTAGATTTACACTATTTTTGATCATTGCTTGACTCGATTTCACCTTAGTCTTTGAGTTCGACCTCGGAATACTTACCTTTCTACATAACGATCCGTACACTGCGGGTTTCGCTAGGTAGTTTAGGATTTAGTTCGAGTTATAAATTTAAAGCTTTTTGTGCTACCTTTCTAGCGTAACAAGTTTTTGGCGCCGTTGCCGGGGACTAGGTCTAGATTGAGTCATTTCGTGATTGTTTATAGTGTAGATATTTCTTGTTGCTTTTGATCTCTCTTTGGTGTGTGTCTTTGCTTTTCAGGACACCTCTTACTCTTTAGGTGTATGTGAAGATCTCGTGGCAAGGATTTAGCTCCATTCGATCCCGAACCGGAGAAAACCCTTAGATCTAGATCCAAGAGCATTCGAAAAGAGAAAGAGATGGCCGGTAGAAATCTCCAAGCTGAGTTGGATGAAGCCTTAGAGCAAATTAGGCTAAGAGATGAGCTCTTGGAGGAAGAAAGGAGACTTTCCAATGAGAGGCAAGAGGCAACTAGGAGGGAGATTGAGGAGATTAGGCAAGCACTTGTGCAAAGGGAGCTTAACCGTCAACAACCTCCTCCACCTCCACCACAACCGCAGCCGGCGGTGAACGTTAGGGTTGTGCCCATTGCTATGGATGAGCCACAAACATTGGGGCAACGTATGGATCCGGCACAAAGAGCACACCGACCGGGTGTGAATCTAGGAGATCCCGCAGCCCATGATTACGAGCTCCGCCCTCAAGTTCTACAAATGATCCGGCATAACCGATTTGGAGGGATGGAAGGAGAGTCTCCTCACCAACATTTGATGAACTATGAGATTTTGATGGAGACTCTTAGACCGCCGAGATTGGAGAGCAACAACCATAAGCTAAGGGCTTTCTCCTTCTCTCTTAAGGACAAGGCCTTAGCTTGGTATCAATCTATTCCACAAGGGAGAGTTGGTACTTGGGAGGAGATGACAACCGAGTTCTTGACCAAGTTCTTCCCACCTTCCAAGACTACCGAATTAAGGGGAAAGATCAATGCCTTTGTGATGAGGGATAGAGAAAGTTTGTTCAAGTCTTGGGAGAGATTCAAAGACCTTCTCCTAGATTGCCCACACCATGGTATACCGAAGATTGAGCTATTGGAGATATACTTCAAGGGGCTTGATGAAGATAGCCAATTCAAGCTTCAATCTCTTTCCGGTGGGACATTTATGGAGAAGCATGTGGATGATGCTTGGGAGTTTGTGGAGAAGCAAGCTCTAGTGATTGAGAAGTACTCCCATAGGAAGAGTGAAGGGAGAAAGGCGGGAGCATATGAGGTGAGCGAAGTCACCATGAGCAATTTCAAGCTTGACGCCATCAACAATGAGTTGAAGTCCTTGAGAGAGTTGTGCACTACCACCTTGAAGAGCCAAGCAACTCCTCAAGCACCTCCACGAGCCAACTTGTCTTCCAAGGAGGAAGATGTGAATTATATAGGAAGGGGCAACTTCAACAATTACCAAGGCCCAAGAAATTTCAACAACAACCGGCAATTCAACAATTACCGGCCAAACCACAACCATCCCGGGTTTTCTTACTCTAATCTGGATGGAGCCTTGAACCCTCCCGCCTCCACAAGCACAACTCCACCACAAAGAGCTTCACAAGAACCTCCACCCGGTTTTACTCAACCTTCAAAGGATAGAACCGAAGTCATGTTTGAACAATTGCTAGGAAGATTGAGTGGACTTGAGAGCACCGTTACTTCGATTTCTAAGGCTCAAAAGGTCTTGGAAGCACAAGTCTTTCAAAAGGCGGGTGAGGCACATAGAGATCCGGGGAAGCTTCCCGGAAGAACCGAAGACAACCCAAGAGGCCAAGTTTTGGCTATCACAACAAGGAGTGGGTTGAGTATGAAGGATCCTTTGCCCAAGGACCAAGCTAAGGGGAGTCAAGTAGTGGTAGAAGAGGGAAGAAAGCAAGATGATGGAGGCAAGAGCAAGGATGTAGAGCCAACTTATGTAGCACCGCCTCCATACAAGCCACCACTACCGTTCCCACAATCAAGAGCAAGAGCTCGTTTGGACAATCACTTTGGTAAGTTCCTTGAACTAATGTCCAAGTTACATATTAACATTCCGTTCATGGATGCCATCTTAGGAATGCCGGCATACGGAAAATTCTTGAAAGAAATACTCTCCAACAAAAGGAAGTTGGAGGAGTATGGGGAGATTAGGATGACCAAGAGATCCTCGGAGTTAATCCAAACAATGAAGGAGGCAATGCCTCCCAAGCTAAGGGATCCGGGCTCTTTTTGTGTTCCGATTGGAGTAGGAGACGTGAAGTACGAAGCCCTTTGTGATCTTGGAGCAAGTGTAAGCATCATACCGCTTGCACTTAGTAACAAGGTCGGGCTAGGAGAGCCAAAACCGGTCAAGATGACCCTCTATATGGCGGACCGTTCTATCACTCATCCAGTTGGGATTCTTGAGGACATTCCGGTGCAATTGGGAGGATTCTATGTGCCTATTGACTTTGTAGTGTTGGACATTCCGGCGGATTACCCGGTTCCCATCATCCTAGGAAGACCTTTCTTAGCTACCTCCGGATGTTTAGTGGATTGCAAGAACGGGACTCTCTCCTTCAACATAGGAGAGGAGAACATCAAGTTCAAGCTGTCCACAATGATGAAAGGGCCAACCCTTGATGAAGATATCTTCAACATAGTCGAGCAAGAAGAATCTAGAGAAATGGTGAGCTCGATTTTTATCAAGGATCCCTTGGAGAAGGTTCTTACCTTGAGTAAGATGGAGGAAGACATTGAGGAGAATTGCAATGAAGAGATCAAAGCCTTGGAGGCATTGGAAGAGGAGCCAAGAGTTGGATTTGAGAGCCATGAAGAAATTGTGAACAGCTGCAAGTTCCACGGTCGAGATTTGGGTTCCACGGCCGTCAAACTCTCTGGACAACTCCGAGAAGCAAGCTTGGCAAGAACCACGGTCGTGGAAGTTGAACCAACCGTGATTCCAACCG
The DNA here is from genome assembly GCA_033239125.1 of Fagopyrum homotropicum. Classification (NCBI taxonomy): domain Eukaryota; kingdom Viridiplantae; phylum Streptophyta; class Magnoliopsida; order Caryophyllales; family Polygonaceae; genus Fagopyrum; species Fagopyrum homotropicum. The sequence goes on from BSWB01000008.1 coordinate 71,326,166, forward strand.
TGGTTTTCCCTGGATCAGCTCTTGATGGCGATCAAGCTTCTAGGAGCAAAGGAGAGTCTTCTTTTGCCTTGGATTCATCTCATTCAATCTTATTTGGATCGTCTTCAACCGATAAAGGTCCTCCCTCTCTTGAACTCAAACCCCTCCCCTCTCATTTAAAGTATGCATTCCTTGGTGATAATTCTACATATCCGGTGATTGTTAATGCATGCTTGAGTGATGATGAACTTGCTAAATTGCTGCATGAACTAAGATTGCATAGGAAAGCCATTGGTTATACTATTGATGATTTGGTTGGCATTAAGCCATCTTTGTGCATGCATAAGATAATGATGGAAGATAACCACAAACCCTCTATTGAACATCAAAGGAGATTGAATCCTATAATGAAAGAGGTGGTCAAGAAGGAAATCATTAAGTTGCTAGATGCGGGAATTATCTACCCTATCTCGGATAGTAAGTGGGTTAGCCCCGTTCATGTAGTACCTAAGAAGGGTGGAATGACGGTAGTAACTAATGAGAACAATGAACTAATACCAACTAGGACGGTCACGGGATGGAGAATGTGTATAGATTATAGGAAATTGAACATGGCCTCTAGGAAAGATCACTTTCCCCTCCCCTTCATTGACCAAATGCTAGAAAGATTAGCTCAACACTCTCACTTTTGCTATCTAGATGGGTATAGTGGATTCTTCCAAATCCTTATCTACCCCGATGACCAAGAGAAAACAACTTTTACATGTCCATGGGGTACATTTGCATATAGGAGAATGCCATTTGGGTTGTGTAATGCACCCGCCACCTTTCAAAGGTGTATGATGGCTATCTTTTCGGAATACATAGAAAATATCATGGAAGTGTTCATGGATGATTTCTCTGTTTACGGTTCTTCTTTTGATAATTGCTTAGCTAATTTGTCATTGGTGTTGCAAAGATGTGAGGAAACAAATCTTGTCTTAAATTGGGAAAAATGCCACTTCATGGTAAGTGAAGGGATTGTGTTAGGACACTTGGTGTCTAACCGTGGCATTGAGGTTGATAGGGCTAAGATTGAAACAATAGAGAAGTTGCCACCACCTACCTCGGTGAAGGGGGTAAGGAGTTTCTTAGGGCATGCCGGTTTTTACCGGAGGTTTATTCAAGATTTCTCTAAAATTTCTAAGCCTCTCACTAACCTACTAATGAAAGATGTTGATTTTGTGTTTTCCAAAGATTGTCTTGAAGCGTTTTGTAGGTTGAAGAACGCCTTGATCTCCGCACCTATCATGCAACCTCCGGATTGGAGTCTACCATTTGAGATTATGTGCGATGCAAGTGATGTGGCCGTTGGGGCCGTTTTGGGGCAAAGGAAAGAAGGGCGCACTCATGCTATTTACTATGCTAGCAAGACGCTAGATGATGCCCAACTCAATTATGCTACTACCGAGAAGGAGTTGTTAGCGGTAGTGTATGCATTTGAGAAATTCCGCTCGTACCTTGTTGGAGCGAAGGTCATAGTCTACACGGATCATGCGGCGATCCGTTATCTACTTACAAAGAAGGATGCCAAGCCAAGGTTGATTCGGTGGATCCTTCTTCTTCAAGAGTTTGATTTGGAGATAAGAGATAAGAAGGGATCCGAGAACTCGGTGGCGGATCACCTTAGTAGACTCCCACCATTGGAGCTTGGGAAAGACAACATTCCGATAGATGACTCGTTCCGGAATGAACAATTGCAAATGGTGGAAGAATGCTTATTCCAAGTGGCTAGGGGAAGTGAGCCATGGTATGCCGACATTGTGAATTACTTGGTGTGTGAGGAAGTGCCTTCCGGATTACCATATTCACAAAGGAAGAAGTTCTTCAACGATGTAAGGCATTACTATTGGAGCGAGCCACTTCTATTCAAGAGAGGCCCGGATGGGGTGCTTAGAAGATGCATACCGGAAGATGAAATGGAGAGTGTGATCCGGCATTGTCACTCCCTACCATGTGGAGGCCATGCTAGCTCACACAAAACGTGTGCCAAGGTATTGCAATCCGGTTTTTATTGGCCTAACTTGTTTAGAGATGTGCAAGGTTTTGTAGCGGCATGTGATGCTTGCCAAAGAACGGGGAACATCTCAAGGAGGAATGAAATGCCCTTGAACAACATCCAAGAAGTTGAGATTTTTGATGTGTGGGGTGTAGACTTCATGGGACCATTCCCTTCTTCATGTGGCAATCTATTCATCCTATTGGCGGTGGACTATGTGTCAAGATGGGTAGAGGCAATCGCCTCTCCTACGAATGATGCCAAGGTGGTGGTGCGGTTCTTCAACCGAGTGATCTTCCCTAGGTTTGGAACACCAAGGGTGATCATTAGTGATGGAGGGAAGCACTTCACAAATAGGAACTTTGGAGCACTTTTGGCCAAGTATGGGGTGACTCATAAAGTGGCCACACCCTACCACCCCCAAACTAGTGGCCAAGTGGAGATCTCCAACCGAGAAATTAAGGCCATCCTCGAGAAGACGGTGTCTAGAACAAGAAAGGATTGGGCCATGAAGCTCAATGACGCACTATGGGCATATAGAACCGCCTTCAAGACACCTATTGGCACCACTCCCTACAAATTGGTCTATGGCAAGTCTTGCCATCTTCCGGTGGAAATGGAGCATCGAGCTTATTGGGCCATTAAGTGGCTAAATTTTGACCTCAAGGAGGTGGGAGAGAAGAGATTGCTTGATATCAATGCCCTTGAGGAACTCCGGTTGGAAGCTTATGAGAATGCCCGGATTTACAAGGAGAGAACCAAAAGGTGGCATGACAAGAGGATCATTCCAAAGGAGTTGAGTGAAGGAGATCTTGTCCTTCTCTTCAACTCGAGGCTAAGGCTCTTTCCCGGAAAGCTCAAATCAAGATGGACCGGGCCATATGTGGTAAAGAAGATCTTTCCCCATGGAGCTATTGAGATAGGAGGGGAGCATTGTGGAGATTTCAAAGTGAATGGGCATCGCTTGAAGAAGTACATTCCGGGAGCCCCAATAGACATGATCGCCCTGCTTCACCTTGCATAAACGCTCCCGAGTTTGGTCAAGCTAATGACCTTAAAGAAGCGCTTGGTGGGAGGCAACCCATCGGTAACATTTTTTCTTCATTTTAGCTTAGATTTTTCTGTTTTTGTGTGCTTTGTGTGTTTTGTCTATTCTATGTGTGCTAGAACATTAGTGGCATTGGAAGCCTTTCTTGGAAATGATGATGATGAAACCCTCACCAATCATGGGTGGAGCGGACGCGGAACTTGGACGGCTAGCGGTGCCTAGCGCGGGTTTCAAAGCTTGAAGGATGCTTAGAGCTCCCTACCATGGTTGAAAGGATCATCCAACATCAATCCTCTTAGGAATTCCCAAATACCGAAGAAAACCATTTTACATTGTGAGAACCTTCTTTCACTCTCTTTACTTGAATACCACATTGGGGACAATGTGTTTCTAAGTATGGGGTGGGGTTTGCATGATCCTTTGCATGATGAGCATCTAGGATAGGTTAATATTTGCACATATCTTGCATTGTACATACTTAAATCGAAAATTCCATAAAAATCAGAAAATTTAAAAAAAAAATTTGTGCTTTCTAGGCTTGGATATGATCCTAATGATGAAACTTGTCTTGTGATTGGCTATGAATGGCCTTATGTGTTGAATTGATAAATGCATATGTGGACTTGAACTACTTCTCTTGAATTCCATGAATGACTTGAGATCATGATGATTGCCTAGAATGGATTGAGTATTGAAAATCGAAATTACATGATAGTTCTTGCATACCATCTAGGAATGAATAAGGCATTTCATTTTTCTCTACTTCTCATCTTGATCATGATTGCTTGAGCACCTCAATTGATATAAAATTTGACCTCCTTTTAAACCTATCCGGGAATAGGAGCATGCTAGTGTGTTTGAATGTGTAAAAAGCAAGTGCGGGGTGAAGATGTAATGAAAAGAATGTCGTGAATGGAATGCTGAAATTATTGTGGAAGTGTAGCCAAAATAGGTTTGGGGGCGTTGGTTTAAATGACAAGTAACTCGGTACACTTCACATAATCGGGTGTTGGTGCCTTGCCAAAGTCAAATGAGCCAATAGCCCTAACGAGCTTTGGTATGTGTGCCCGGTGTGGATGCACCTCGAAAAAGAGAAAAAGCCCGAGGATGGCTAATCACCGAGGTTTCGGCTATTGTACACCAATGCCATTGTCTCAAAAATGAGCTAAAGAAAAAGAAAAGAAAGCAAGATAGGGAAAAATATGCACTTGGGGGAAGTTGATCGAGGACAAGGAAGTGAAGTTAGTTCCGTTCCCGGATTAGCATCACATACCTAGAAAATTCCCCTCCCCAATTGAAACGTTTCTTAGCCTTTTATGTCACAAGCCCTTATGACCTACTTGCATGTTTGTAAGACTTAGTAATCTAGATTGGATAGACTCTTGATCTTCTTGACATCTCCGTCCTCCCAACTCATGCATGTTTTTGAGTTAAGTACAATTGTCTTTCCATGACTTTATTGTTTGATACATAATTGCTTATTCAATTGCCATTGATCATGACTATGAAGGTGATCCAATAGTAGAAGCACAAAACCAAAAAGATTTTTGCCATTTTTCTGCATATATAAATCATGTCATCTCTTAGTCTATAGTTGGGAATTTTCTCGGGGACGAGCAAACCTTAAGTATGGGGTATTTTGATAACACGATTTATAGCATAGTTTTAGGTGCACATTTAGGTAGAATTCTCGCTCAATCATGCATTATCTAGCACTAGTCCAATACGTTTTGCACTCAAAACATGTATTTTGTCGAGATAGACGTCTACACGGACTTGTGTGCGTTTTGTAGGTATTTCGGGAAGTTTCGAGCCAAAACGACACGTTTGAGGGTCGCTCATTTAGAGGACACGTTTCCAAACTCATTAGAACGCAAGGCAAGGGCTGAGAAAGACTCAAGGAACCTTGCCAACACAGGCCATGCACCAAACCACAGCCTAATGATCCAAGGCGAAGTTTCTGCACAGAATCACGGTTCTCTGAAGAACCACGGCCGTGGAAATGACCGTGGATTTTGCCAGATTCTCGTGACAGCTGTGCCACGACTCTCATGGCCAGCTCATGAAGAATTGGTTATAAAAGTGGTCCTTGATAGTTGTTAGAGGCAGCTGGGATTTGGGGTAGTTTGAGAGAAACTCACATATTCTCCATTTTTCTTTGACAAAATATATTCCAAGAAGAAGAAGGACTTTTTCTAGGAAGGAAAGTGCAAGAAGAAGAAGAAAGGAGCCATTGCCATTGAAAAGGAGAGGAGAAGACACACTTAGCTCTTGTATTTTCGGATTTATTTCTAGAAGTTTTTGAACTCTTGAACCTTCCTTTGGAAGGGTTGTAAGTCGTTCTAATTTCATCTTCAGATTTAGATTGTGTTTGAAGTTCATTTGTTCATCTTCTTTCTCTCATTTTCTTGCAATGGAGGTTATGAATCTATGCTTGTTTGTTTCGATTTCTAATATGAATGTTGTAGGCTAGATTGATGTGATTCTAGGGTAAGGAAAGGATGGTTATGGCTAGATCTATGATAGGACGAACTTAGATTTACCTTTGGATGATTTTTGTTTATGAACGTAGCTACTGTTAGGAATCACGGGTAGTTCTTGAAGAACCACGGTCGTGGTTTCTGTAGAACAAACCGTGGTTCTTCCTGGTTCAAAGGATCTTATCTTAGGTTCATAAAATTGTTGAAACCCTAAGTTTTTGCTGAGTTTAACCTACCCTAGGGTGTCCTAGTGTAGCGACTAAGTGTTAGGAGAGACTTACCCGGTAATCCTTGCCCTTAGAATCTAAAATAGCAAAACCTTAGGTAATGGTGAGCCTAATAAGCCGCCATTGGATTAAATGTGCTAGGATAGTTGATTAGGACTTCCCTTTCCGAGACTTACCCGGTGAGGATAGGTTAGATCCCTAATTAAACAATCCGGTTTGTGTTAAATTCCTCCCCTTAGGTTCTTAGAGACTTAACCGGTAATGAGACCTTAGGTGTGGATTAGTTGGATCATGAGACTTACCCGGTAATTGATCCCATTTTAGGAACACTTAATCCCAACATATCTTAATCAATCCAAAGAATGAATAGATAACTTGAGTTTTATGCCATAACCGGAATTTCCAACCCCTAGAATCCGTCTTCCCTTTCTCTTGATCAATATCTCGTTTGACTCGTTTATTTGTGCTGATTTTTGGTTTGGTTTATTGCTTTGCATGAGTTATGACCCTTGCTTGATGACCATAAAAACCAACAAAAACATTGAGTTTTCCATTTTCTTTGTTCCTCATCTTGTCTTAGCCTAGATTTACACTATTTTTGATCATTGCTTGACTCGATTTCACCTTAGTCTTTGAGTTCGACCTCGGAATACTTACCTTTCTACATAACGATCCGTACACTGCGGGTTTCGCTAGGTAGTTTAGGATTTAGTTCGAGTTATAAATTTAAAGCTTTTTGTGCTACCTTTCTAGCGTAACATGTGCCCTCAGATCGAGAGTTGAGACGGAGGATCTTACAAGAGGTTCACTCTACACCTTACTCAGTGTATCCCGGTATGAGTAAGATGTACCAAGATATCAGATGCTCCTTCGGGTGGGTACTGAAGCCAAATGTGACGAGATATGTAGCTCAGTATGTGACTTGTCACAAGGTCAAGATCAAGAAGCATCGACTAGGAGGAGAGCTACACCCACTTCCCGTCCCTCAGTGGAAGTGAGAGGACATCTCGATGGACTTCGTTACATGTTAGAGACCGAGTCGAGGCTTTGATGTCATCTGGGTTGTAGTGGATCGACTGACGAAGACCGCACGTTTTATCCCTATCAAGGAGACGTGGTCGGTGAGTCGATTGGAAGAGGAGTTCACGAGACAGATAGTGCGACTTCATCGAGTACTGAGGACTATAGTCTTTGATAGAGACAAACGGTTCACCTCAAGGTTGTGGCAGCAAGTGCATGATGCCCTAGGTATGAGTCTATAGTTCACGACTGCTTACCATCATCAGACCGATGGTAAGTCGTAGCGCACCATCCAAAATTTGGAGGATATGTTGAGAGTCTGTGTGTTAGACTGGGAACATGTGTGGCCATACCACCTTCCCTTATTAGAGTTTTTGTATAACAACAATTGGAATGCATCGATTAGGATGGCTCCTTACGAGATACGGACAGAGATGTCGTACCTCGCTGCGTTGAGGCGAGCCAAGTAGTGCTAGTGGAGTAGCACCTGAGCAAATATAGGATGATATGGCTCGAGTAGCGGTGATTCCAGAGCGGATGTTAGCAACACAAGTTCGCCAGAAGTCTTACGCATATAAGAGGCGCAGACCTCTAGGGTTCAAAGTTGGATCAGGTATGGCTGAGAGTATCCCCGACACAAGGTCTTAGACATTTCGGCATCAAGGGGAAGGTGAGTCTCAGATATGTCGGACCTTTTGAGATTCTTGAGCGAATTGGACAGGTAGCATACAGACTTGCTTTGCCACCGACACTAGAGGGCGTTCATCCGGTCTTCCATGTGTCTCATTTACGGGAGTATGTACCAGACTTAAGACACATCGTCATTCATGAGGATTTTGTGGTCTTGCGAGACCATACTTTCGTAGAGCATCGGTAGTTGTCTTAGAGCGTAGTACGAGACGCTTGCAATCGAAGGACATACCGATGATGAATATTCAATGCTCGATGCGAGGAGATGATGAGAAAACTTGGGAGACAGAGGATAGTGTCTAGATGAACTATCCGGAGTTTTATGCTGAGTTGGATGTGCCTATAGCGTAGATGTTGGAGTTTTAGTTTTCGTTGTTGAGTTGTGTTTACGTTGTGTGGCGTTTTGAGTTATATGCCCCGAGGGGGAATATATGAGTTGAGTTAAGTGCTTTTATTTCACCCTTGTAGTTGTGTGATCTTGTGGTTCGTTAGGGGGATCTGATGTAACAGCCAGGTTCTGGCTGGCGGCCACTCCTGCGGCAAGCTTGTGTTTGTCACCGCCCTCGCGGTGACAATAGCCACCCCTACGGCTAGCCGCGGTCATGGAAGGGCCATCCCGCGGGTGCGGTTGACCCCAGATTGCGAGATTTTTTTCCTTTCTCATTTTAATCTTGTTTCCTTTCTTAGAAGACTAGGGTGAGCTGCTTCCTTCCCTCGTTTGCTCGTTCCTTCCCTTATGTTGTGGTGATTTTGTTGACCCTTAGTGATCTGTAAGACTAGGGTTTGCGGCCCTAGCTTGTGGAGATCTCTTAGAAATCATGGAGACTAGAAGTTATAGACTTCTAGCAATCGTTTCATTCCTGATGCGTTATGCCCTGTTTGAGCAGACATTCTTCCCTTTTCTTCGGGAAACTAATTTGTTCGGTGACCCTTACGTTACCTTTGAGTTTACCTTTGAGTGAGGTAAGTCCCTTGGACTTACTTAGCTGGGTTCCGTATATTGGTTGGACCGTATTGGTCGTGTTTGTTTATCTTTATCGTTATAACGGATACCCGGACTAGGACTGGACTTTATATCCGTATTGGCCCAAGTGTATTATAACCGGGTGGTGACTACTTGTCCAGTTCTACAGGAGACTGGGAAGTGCTTCTGTGACTCAAGCCCACAAGTAACGGATAATACTGATCTATTCCTGTTGGCAGACGGAAGCGGAGGCGAGTTTCGGGAAATTCTCGTGTGACAAAAGAAGTTGAATTAATAATGGATAACTTAACGAAAGATAATAATAGTTTGAGTGTCAGCATGTTATATGTTTATTTTACCTTATGTGTGTTTAAGCCTCAACTGTCTTTATGAGATCTAGAATTTTAGCTAACGGTTTATACTGATGTTGTAGACGTTCCATGGGCTAGAGATGTTGTTGAGTGATCCGGACGGTATGGTCATTTGGGGTTCCCGTACATTATAGAACGGGATCGGGTTTATATTTCTCTTATCGTTTCTTTCAGTTGTTTTGAATTCGGCTGCGAGTCTTTGACACTTCCCTTTGTTGTTCCTTCGGTTTTTATTCAAGTTTTGGTTTTTATTTATTTGTGTCTTGTTGTAAGATCCGATGTTATCGTTGTTACTTTGAGAGTTGGGACCCATTGTGAGTTCCTAGCCCGTAACGCTTCAAGTTCCAAGAACTTGGGGTGTTACAAATTGAGATTGTGATATTGCTTCTTTTCAAAGTACTTCATTCCTACCTTTCATTTGCCTTCGAAAAAAGTGTTGTTTATAATTGGTTTAGATAAAAACCACTAAAGGGTCAAAAGCGAAGGGCGTTTTATTGGAGTTGTTGAAAAACACTTTGTTTTAAGAGAACTAGTTTATCATTACCTCAAGGATTTCTAAATATGGCATAAAGTTATGGTCTTTCTACCTTTTCTAACTGAAGGGCAGCAAGCGAAGGTTTATCTTGGTCTTTTCCGGATTTTTTGGTTCTTAAAGGGTTTTACTATACTTGTCGAACCGTCAGATTGAGGGCTACTCGAGTTGGAAAGCACGCTCTTTATTTGTCTATGCAAAGGCTATTTTAGATGGTTACGCACAATATTCATATATCATTTTTCATGAGTCTCATGTATGAAATAATATTTTAATTCGTTATAGTGGAGATTCTTGCTTCCTTATATTACCTTCATCCATTGTTGCCTACAAATAACTATTGTTTTTGTTTGCTATTGTTATTGCCTTCCTCCTTCCTTTTTACTTAGACGAATTAGTTATTAGTATCTATCAAATCAGACGTGATCCTTCTATATTTGATACTCGAATATACTACACCCGATCACGTATCCTTGCGGGGGAAGTTGTTGTTAACTATTTGGTTAAAATTTCCACAATAATCGAGCCAAAACTATATCTGCTTGGATCCGATTTCTACCCTATATAAACACATGTATCAGCCTTAGGGTTAGCATCCAACTTTCGTACTTTATTCCGCACTTAGTTAGATTTGAAACTCCCGCAACCGTCCTTTGTTTAAATGTTTGTCTCATTGTGTTGAACGAAACAATGTGAGTTTATGCAAGTTTCATAGTTTTTCAATTGTTTTTGGTTTTCTTTCTATGTCTAACTAAGTTTCTTATTCATCTCATAAGTGGTTGAATTCTATGATGATTAATTTATAATTTTTTTATATGAATTATTGAATTGAGATCATAATAGAATTTGCTTCTACTTAAGTGTGCTTCATTCTTATCCCTTTATCTACCTTCGTTGAGAATTGACATTTACTTTGGGAGTTGAGATAGAGTTAGTTTTCTACGAGAGCGTGCTGATTTTATTGGAACGATTAAGAAGAACTTAGTTTGGGAAGTAGTGCTTAACCAATACCTCGAGGAGTCATACATATCCTAGACTTGTCGATTTAATACATTTTCTAGTTTTTCTGACAGAGCGTGGTATGTTTTGGTGTCTACCTACTTTCTATGTCCTGCATGGGTTTTTCTTATGTAGTTGTTTCTGCAAGAGCGTCTTTAGGATGGGTTAAACACGTGTTGTTTGTTTGTGGCAAATACTACCTTTGATAGTTACCTACAATATTCGCTGATCAATGTTCATAATATTCATATAGATTATTATAGCTTGATTTATCATAGCGGGGATATTTGTTTCCTTAGATCGCTTCTTCTCTTATTGTTATCATCATCATTACATGCTTTTGTCCTTTTGATAACCCTAAAAACAATTTTAGAAAAAAAAAATTTTATCCCTTACTCTTTTCTTTTTTCCCTTTCACTTAGCGTAATTGTCTATTAGGCATATCGAAATCTGACGTAGTCCTCGTGAATTCGACACTCGATATACGACCGATCATGTCATACTTGCGGGTAGGTTTTAGGATCATTAGTAGTATCCATAGAGAATTGAATATCATTCGCTAGCAATCATGTAAGGTAATGTAGAAAACCGAACAAGTAACAATGGGTGATAATGAGATCAACGAAAAACTAGGAAAACAATCCAAATGTTGAAGGTAAAACAAACAAGTAATCGATAAAAGACAAGAAGGTTAGGGGGCTAAACCTCCCAAACCAGTGGTTGCAAGCAAAGTAGAATGGATGGGGGAAACCATTTTATGCAAAGCATGTTCCAACACACGATAATACTTGAAATAACGGTATTGTCATCATACAAATGATATAAAGTCTAAGCACAAATCAAGTCATACAAGCCATACAAATCATTATAAGATATTACTTAGTCTAGATGAAAACGTATGGATAAACAAACAAGGTATGCAGGAAAATTAACGTTAAGCATTGCTATTTGAGCATAACCAAATATGACCATCCTGAGAGGGAGTGTGAAGCATATCAATCATGACATGTATCTCAGGATTGTGAAGCATATCAATCATGACATGTATCATCTTAATCATACTACTTTATCATAATAAATATTATCACTATATGAATCATGTCAAGTCTAAGGCACATTTTTCGAAGCAAGTAAGGAAATACATAACATCGAAGAGGATCTCATTTATAATGTATAGCAAAACAAGCTTTCAAGGGGTGAAATACACACAACTAGATCTTCCTACTACCTTCAAAAGTACTCTAGTCAAACAACATGAGGATCTACATAATTGAATAAACCATCTACACCTAAACAAAAGGAATTCAAGGAAGATGTTTAACCATATCAATCAATACAATCACAACATGGAGACGTCTCGTTGCTTGCAAGAAAAGCCTAGATATACACATCTAAACCACTTTATAATGTAAGATATCACCAAGCATGAAGATATATCATCTAGGTCTAGGAAATACCCATATTTTTATATATCTATACTATTCTTATCATGAATCTACAATAAACAAAGGATGCAAAGCATGGTTTGGGGCTTTTACTCCTAAACCTAGAAAGATTTAGCCTAACATCACGAAAATAATAAGAGAAAATTAAATCAAACTTATCATAGATAGCTAGATTGTAACACCCCGAATTCTAAGAACTCGGGACGTTACTGGTTAGGACCTCACAATGGGTCCCGACCTCAATTTGACAACAATATTACTAGGATCTTGCAACAAGACACAAATAAGAAAAACCGAAATTTATGAAATAGTATCTTTAAAGGAATGAATGCAGCAAGGTTTAGCAGCCTATAGTTCTTAAACAAAGGAAAAGACCAATTGTCTTAACAAAAGGAAAGAACGACAAGATAACAACCCAAACCCCCACTCTAAGGAGTACGGAGACCCGGCTGACCACTACTTCCGGATCACTCAGCTGATGCTCTAACCTGCAGTGAATCTAAAAACACAACCAAAACAACCATTAGCTCGTTATCTAAACATTATAAGAATAATAACAGCACACACACACATAAGATAATAAACACTCAACATGCTTTCAAACAATCCATTTATTATCTTCATTTAAGTCATTCACTCAAATGATACTTATTTTGTGACACGAGGGATTCCCAAACCTCGCCTACGCCCCCGTGTACCCGTCAGGAGTGGATCCGATGCATCTCACCGTGTACCTGTATGGTCTGGGTATAGAGAACCTCCCAGTCTCCTGGCAGAGCTGGGCAGTGATGTCACGGCCCGTTATACATACACTTGGGCCTTAACACATAATAACCACGGTCGTCCTAACAAGTTGTTATTCTTATTATAACACACATTGCACACACACAACCATCATCACCCAACTAATATCCAGAAACCAGCTAAGTAAGTCGCAAGGACTTACCTGAATCAAACCACAACTCTTTAAATCTCAACTCGGTCCGCAACCGTAGAAACTCAGACGCCTGTCATACAAGGCACGTGGATCAACAATCTCATCCCATACTCTTAGAAGTCTATAACTTCTAAGATGCACAAACTCATCAAGAGAAAAAAGAAAACTAAAATGTCCTCCTAAGGTAAAATGACTATTTTATCCCTGGTCCCGAAACTTCAGAATTTTCTATAACCTAGTTTCAAACTCTCCTTTGGAACCTATCTCCACCATCTCATTCTCACGGAAAAGTTCGCTAAAGATTTATAAGAGTTACACACCATTCTTAATTTTCACAAAAAGTCGCTAAGGTCCGACTTTTACTTAAGATACGAGGTTCGGATAAAAATATAAAAATTCCAAAATAAATGTTTAGGTCCTCTATGATATGCATACTACTCATAGGAGGAAAGATCTCTCAAAAACACTCAACAACAACTCCTACAAAAATCTCCAAAGATGGTTCCAAAAATCCAAGAATCTATACTTAGCCAATTTTTTGAGTTCTTTCCCAAACAGCTCAACTAACCTACTTGGAGCTTCTATAGATCCAGATCCGACCATTGGATCGGTCTCAACTTTTGATATGTTAAACTAGGTACATCCTTCTATATCATGCTAAAAATTGAACGGTGAAAGATTAGTTTAAGGCATCAAAATCTATCCGTAAAGACAGCTACTCATCACAGAATTCTGGAATTGAAAACAGAAGCAAGAGGTCATAGTTGCAAGAGGTCATAAAATACAATTACTCACTCCAAGAGAACACATGAAAAGTCAAACAAACAGCATCCGAGTACTAACTCGTCGGTACAGAAGTGACATCTAACCCTGCAAAAAAAACTCAGGATAATTATGTCTAATACTCTCCTTGGTCTCCCAAGTGGCCTCATCAGCTCCCCGTCTAGACCACGGAATCCTCAACATCGGTATCTCCTTGGACTGTAGACGCCTAGTACTACGCTCTGGGCGTCTACGGGTACAGCTCTATTTATTCTTTGGAATGCGATTCGCTTATGATCTAGCTCAACTATCAGCTTCTCATAGCTGATGACATGTCCCGGATCCAGCATGTCCACCTTTGTAACACCCCTTCCAGTATGGGTAGGTGTGATGGTCGATAAATAACTTCCAAATCTTCCTTAAGATTTCAACGGTTTTCTATTCTAAACCCTCTTCCATATCTGTTGATAACACTACTGTAAAATAACTATAAAATTATTATTCTTTCCGCTGGGCCTACCTGCTTCTACCGTTCGGAAGATCCCGACTATCAACTCTGAAACAGTGATTTAGACATATCTTGGCAATTTACTGAGTGTCTAATGCTCTTTGTAAGACCATTCACCTAGTCTTGTCCCCATAATATAACTCGGTCGGTCCGTCTCTCCATTAATGAAATATCTCTCGTCCTTGGTCTAGCTTTCAACTTGCAATAACCTACAATTCACACTCCAAGTGGAGATTTCTCATATCGATCTATAGTTCTTTTACTTGAGGTCCTAGTTAACCTAATATTGATCTTCTTCATCTGTGGGTTGTGTGCCTACCACGCTTCTGTTGTAACACTCATTAGGCACAATGGCGTCTTTCTGAGGGTCTACATGATTTACCCAACTCTCGTCTATACTTCCCTTCGAATACTAGCAAGATCCTCTTCAAACAGACCCTTACTCTCTTACTCAACCGTATTTTATTCTTAACCAGCCAGCAAGCAACTTCCAACCCGATTCTCTCCATATCCTTAGACCACCCCAAAAGGTTGTCGTTGCCTATTTGGGGAATCCTCCAAGGAATCGGTAAAGTTATCTCTTAACTTCACAATCACTAATATCTCTTCTTAACGGTACCTAATCGTCAATATCAACCAACACTTACACGTCATCAATTGACGTCGATCAGTCTATAATTGACTCATCTCAATATCCCGGACTTGCTCTTCTCATACCTCTACTGGCGTTAAATTCTTGGTGAGCGTCATCTGCTCGATTAATCCTTTCATGCTTCGCTAATTCGTTTTTATCTTCCACACTCCTATTTCCTTAGGCTAACTCTACTTCTCGAGCCCAACTGGGTCATTCATCTTGACCTAAATAGTCATTCCAAGTCTTCCACGATAGCTAGTAAGTGTCTTTGTAGTTCTGATGAATTTAGTTATCATCCCCTTGCAGCTCCCCTTGCATGGACCGTCGGTGTTGACGACTTAAGTCCCGCTACAAGGCTTCGACTCTTTAATACCGGCATTGCGATTTCCTTCAAATTCCTCTACCTTTGAGGAGGTTAAAACCTCTCCACACTTGTAAAGTCTATATTTTGCTTCTACACTCCATTGTAGGTTTCCCTTCCATGCACCTTAGACCCTCATATCCGGGTTGACATTTTATCTCTTTTGGTCTCTCAAGCTTGTCTTGTGAACTCTTCTACTAGGTGACTCGTCTTATAACAATTTCTTCCCCTGAGTCGGTCTCAAATTTCAGTTGATCATTACTGCCCATTTCATGTTAGAATTTCAATTACGTTGTACTCTTGCCTAGATTCTACAAAGGCATCCTCATCTCAACACTTTATTCCAATTTAGCAAGACCCGCCTTTTGATACTCGACTTTCCTTCTTACTGGTCAAGTTATTCTTTTGGTTTACACTTTATCCATCCTAGCGTTGTCGGTCCGATATGTATGACTTTTAATAAACACCTATTGGTGCCATTTGCATACGAACCTCAGTTGTATATGATTTTCTCAAAATCAAAGTTCTTGACTCGCCCGCTTTACCTTCTTTAAATCTTTACCCCAGTAGGATAGTTACCCCTTTGAGTTTTTTTTTTTTTTTTTTGTACTCGCTTTACGAACCGCGTTGGTTGGTCTTATTACTTTCATGAACTCTTATGTTATCAGTCCAGCTTGAATTCTCATTGGAGTACCTCCATTTCTCATTAAACTTTTATATATACACTTTTTCGGTTATCATCTTATTGGTGTAATACCGGATCCATATAAAAGTCTTTAGTCATTCAACTTTACTCCTTCTCATGTCTGATCTAGCCGATCTGTAGATTCCATCTGCAATCACCTCACAAATCGACCACACATTTCACCAAGGCTTTAAATCATACTCTCTATGGTTGTGCCGCCTCTGAAATTTCAATTATTTTCTGTCACATTTTTAATCACAAGGGTTTCCCCTATCAATCTAGACAGTTTGACCCCACCTTTTCTCGGAGGAGCATCATCAGTCCTACTTGTGTGGAAGGCTAGGGCATTGGACATGTTCACAATCATCTACTTCTTTGTCTTCTAGTTCTTCTTACAGGGCCCATACTAACTTTGATATGTATTTTTCCTTAGTCAGCAGTAAGTAACTACTCCCAACAATTTCTTTTACACCATTACTATCATCAATGATCATTACCGACCGTCAAGAGCTTCTCTTTGATTTATTTATTAGAGTTATCATCTTGGACTCATTCAATGTTACCTTCAAGGTTACTTGTACTTGTATTGATTCAACTTCACCATTGTCATCGTTGGTCTCTGGAAGAAATTCACCAGATGTCGGTAAAATTTCTTTATAACCCTGTGATTATTCTTCTTATTTGTCAACTAATCATCACTAGTTAGCCAGCACGTGTAAATTCTCTATTGTTACCAATTAGTCTGTAGTTGACCTTCTATAAGATCGTAGACTTACCCTTTCTTCTATCTCCTTGGAGGGTTGATATACAAGCTGGAAATATATCTCTTCCATTTATTCTCCCTTAGCTCCTTCTACAAATTACACTCCTATAAGAATACTATATTCTTACGAGTCTAGTCGTATCTTCGTCTTCCGTCAACGGACTTATAAATTCTTCTACGATAACTTGTAGGCATTTCTCCATGATTCTTTTTACCCGAGTTATTGTCCACTTGCGGTTCTCTGTTATGACCCGCTAGTGTTATTAACTTAAATCCCTTCGTGAGTGAGAAGTTATTAGAGACCCTCTTTTTTTCCCAAGACTATTCTCCTACACCCTCCTTCTTGGGGTGTTGCTTGTACTTCCGCCTTTATAGAAATCCGGTCTTTGTTGTATCTCGATCCTTGTGTTGTAATTCTTATGTTCTCTAGGGGTCACACCACTTCCATGTTGGTAAAATCGGCCTTCCCCTTTCTAGCAACATGTAAGCTTTCGTTTTGCGGCTCTTAAATTCTTCGTATCGGGATGGGAAATGTATCCTATCTTGACTCCTACCCTTATGATTGTCTCGGTTTCCCATCTTGATTGTAGTGGAAAGTAGCTTGTCGCGAGTGATCATATTCCGCTCTGCTTCTAGCCTCAAACTTTCACCTTCTGGTCCGTCAGTAAGCTTAGATTCAATGTCTTTTGTCTGGATTGCTACTATCTTTCACCTTACCTTTATGCCTATTTGTGTTTCTGAAGGCATCCCCTTTGTTTGTAACGTTGCATTACACCATCTTGAAAGAACCTATGGGTTGTCTCTTCCAATTTGTATACTTGCCGGTCATCCAACGCGTTGTCGGGACTACCCTCATGTATATTCTTCATTTGATCCTATTGAGTTGACTCGGAATTCCCTTCTTGTCATTGTAGTTGGTGTTGTCTTTTAGTCTTCACTTTTCCGTCTCGACGTTCCTCAACAAGCTCGAAGGAGTTGTCCTCCGTTCGTCTACCCTAATGCACATAAGGTGTGCATGCTAATCTTCACGTTAACGCCCTTCAAAATCTACTTAGATGTGTCAAAGGGGTGAGAAACTCATTATGTTATCTCCTTTAAGGACATAACATAACTACAATTTCCACTAATCTTCGGCATTTATTTATTTATACTACATCTCTTTATAAACAACCTAATAAGTCCAACTAAAGTAAAACCTATAGTCCATATTAAGCATACTGAGATCCGTGGTAGTAGTGGTGGTCAGTCGTACTTTTCTATCCCCAACCAGTCTATGCATGCATTTGAAAACCAAAAGTTCTTTTTAAAACTCAGATCCCTTTTCGGGTTCTGCTTAAGTACTTATTCGGTCTTTCAGAAGATTTCAAGTGTCATTGTTGCCAACCTGCTCTGATACCATGTTGTAACACCCCGAATTCTAAGAACTCGGGACGTTACTGGTTAGGACCTCACAATGGGTCCCGACCTCAATTTGACAACAATATTACTAGGATCTTGCAACAAGACACAAATAAGAAAAACCGAAATTTATGAAATAGTATCTTTAAAGGAATGAATGCAGCAAGGTTTAGCAGCCTATAGTTCTTAAACAAAGGAAAAGACCAATTGTCTTAACAAAAGGAAAGAACGACAAGATAACAACCCAAACCCCCACTCTAAGGAGTACGGAGACCCGGCTGACCACTACTTCCGGATCACTCAGCTGATGCTCTAACCTGCAGTAAATCTAAAAACACAACCAAAACAACCATTAGCTCGTTATCTAAACATTAGAAGAATAATAACAGCACACACACACATAAGATAATAAACACTCAACATGCTTTCAAACAATCCATTTATTATCTTCATTTAAGTCATTCACTCTAATGATACTTATTTTGTGACACGAGGGATTCCCAAACCTCGCCTCCGCCCCCGTGTACCCATCAGGAGTGGATCCGATGCATCTCACCGTGTACCTGTATGGTCTGGGTATAGAGAACCTCTCAGTCTCCTGGCAGAGCTGGGCAGTGATGTCACGGCCCGTTATACATACACTTGGGCCTTAACACATAATAACCACGGTCGTCCTAACAAGTTGTTATTCTTATTATAACACACATTGCACACACACAACCATCATCACCCAACTAATATCCAGAAACCAGCTAAGTAAGTCGCAAGGACTTACCTGAATCAAACCACAACTCTTTAAATCTCAACTCGGTCCGCAACCGTAGAAACTCAAACGCCTGTCATACAAGGCACGTGGATCAACAATCTCATCCCATACTCTTAGAAGTCTATAACTTCTAAGATGCACAAACTCATCAAGAGAAAAAAGAAAACTAAAATGCCCTCCTAAGGTAAAATGACTATTTTACCCCTGGTCCCGAAACTTCAGAATTTTCTATAACCTAGTTTCAAACTCTCCTTTGGAACCTATCTCCACCATCTCATTCTCACGGAAAAGTTCGCTAAAGATTTATAAGAGTTACACATCATTCTTAATTTTCACAAAAAGTCGCTAAGGTCCGACTTTTACTTAAGATACGAGGTTCGGATAAAAATATAAAAATTCCAAAATAAATGTTTAGGTCCTCTATGATATGCATACTACTCATAGGAGGAAAGATCTCTCAAAAACACTCAACAACAACTCCTACAAAAATCTCCAAAGATGGTTCCAAAAATCCAAGAATCTATACTTAGCCAATTTTTTGAGTTCTTTCCCAAACAGCTCAACTAACCTACTTGGAGCTTCTATAGATCCAGATCCGACCATTGGATCGGTCTCAACTTTTGATATGTTAAACTAGGTACATCCTTCTATATCATGCTAAAAATTGAACGGTGAAAGATTAGTTTAAGGCATCAAAATCTATCCGTAAAGACAGCTACTCATCACAGAATTCTGGAATTGAAAACAGAAGCAAGAGGTCATAGTTGCAAGGCTCACCTGCAGTGGTTCATTTCAAGGTTGGGGAGTAACTAGTCATGTGTTCGATGTCAGCAGAAGGTTGAGGTAAGGTCCCGGTGGTCGAGGTTTGCAGAAGGCTAGGCGAGGCGTCGGTCCAGAAGGGTCTGCAGAGAAGCATCCTCATTCAGCAATAAGGAAGTGCAGAAGAGAGGAAGAGGGAGAATATATAGGAGAAGGAAGAAATGGACCTACCTATACAGAGGGCTGAAACTGGTCCGATTTTTACAGGGTGGCCATAATAGATGGGTTCTAGTCCGGCTCGTACCTAACTCGCACCCCCCAGTTGTGCCACTCTTCCTAGCTGCAGAAGGTTCCCGACGGTTATCACGTGCAACAGGAGGAAACAAATACGAGAAGGAGAGGGAAAAGGAGGCAGCAACCTCACCTGCTGCAGCGGCGACGTCGGCTGTGACGTCGGCGGCGGCGACCTGGCTAGCGGAAGGAACCCGAAGCGGCTCCGGCGTAGGGACGAAGCGGACGAAGCGGACGAAGCATCGGTACTCACTGGTGAAGCGGACGAAGCGTCGGTACTCACTAGTGAAGCGGACGAAGCGGCTCCGGCGTAGGGACGGCCGTCAGGGACTCGGTGGCAGTCGCCTGGGACGCCGGTGGTCGAAGCTGGGCACACATCGTTCCTGTTATTGGTGCAGAAGGGAGAGGAAGGAAGACGGTAGGCAAGTGCCGCTACATAGGTTAGGCTAATCGTGATTAAGGGAAGGATTAGGGTTAAAGTTGATTAGGTTTAAGCTTAATCATGGGCTGGGCTGAAAGGTCACTGGGCCGGATCTATTGGGCCCGTTCATCTAGTTAAAATATTAGTTGAATGAATAAATCATTTCGCACGGAAGCGCTCTTCGGTTTTTTTTTTTTTTTAAATACGGAATTATTTCCGGTTACATAAATTATCATTTTATGTGAATTAAGGTCACATAAAATGATAGAATTTAAATATCCTTTTATTTTATTTAAAAGAATAAAAAATCGGCGGATCGGAATCTGGTTTGATCGGGTATTAAACGGAAATTAAAATTTTCCGGACATTACATAGATCTCAACAAAATAATTAATATTGAAATAATAAGAGAGTGATTTAGAGTTACCCACTAAAAGATATTGCAACTTGAAGATGAAGAATACAAACTTTGTTCTTGAAGGCCAAACACAAAACACTCTCTTTTTTATTCAAAATTCTAACCTTAGATCTGAAAATAAAATGTTTCTACCTCCAATTTTCCTTCAATATATAGTTAATGCTCTTATTTACAGAGTTTTGTTGGTGTTTCAAACCCTAAAGACTCCCATTGGCCGGAATTGAAAGAGGTGTACTATCTAGATCATGGGCTAACTCGGCTGAATCAGGGAAAAAGCTAGACCGAGGTAGGGAAAACTCGGGCTGGGTTTTGATACTGAGCACAAACCTTCGTCTATTGAACCAAAACTCGGTCCATTAACGAGCAAAACTCGGGTTGAGGTCCTTGACTAGGTGTTGATTCTTGAAGTTTAGTCAAATTTTGAAGGTCTTTCTTGAGAATTCAGCTCTCGATGTAAACTAAAAAGTTGTAGCCCTTTGAAATACCTTTACAACGAGTAGTTGTGGATCTTTTAGTTCATTCCGAGACCTTATATAGTTTCGTTTTACTAACATTGTGCAAAAGTGTCCTCTAAGCTATCTTGTTTTCACAAGTTCTCATTGTTGGGTTTATGTTTCTTCTTGAGAACGTCCAAATGTTCATGGGTTAGAGGTGGAGTTATGATGCTTTTCAATGCTTGACATGAATGTTTGACTTTAATGATCGTTTTTGCTCGTTTTTTGGGTCACATCGCCTATAAACACACAAAGCATTAGGTAGGCGTCTATTTGGCAATTTAAGAACAAAACTAAGAATAAACGTCTATTTCAATGCAAAACAACATAAAATAATGTCACAAAAACGTGTTATCAAAATACTGTACACTTAGCTCTTGTTTGTCCACAAACAAGAACAAACACAAAGCATTAAGAAAACGCTAAAAAGCAAAGAAAATCTTTTTGGTAAAATGCTTGAAATGATTAATTATTTTTAAAATGTTATTATCATGACAAGGTTAGAGACAATGTCAAAAGTAAAAATTAAACCAAAACTCGTGAAGTAAAAATAAAATCGAAACTCAAACTCGAGAAAAGAAAATCACAAAGTTCGAAACTCGTAAACTAGAAAACTAAAAATCGTGTAATTTACTAAAAAAAAAGACTAACCTAAATTGTTTTTTAAAAAAGAACTAATCACATCATGAGTGCGTAAACCCACCTAAAAATCCGTCCTATGTGAGACGTCCGATTTCCTCTTCATGTAATTACAGGGTCGAATTAACCGTTGGCAATGAAATATGCACGGTTTGTAGTATGTAATGCACATACTACACCATGTTTTGGCGTATAGGGCTGCATGAGACTTGTGTAACGGCTACATAAGAGACAAGAAGCATAGTGCTATCTTAAGTCTCAACCTTTTATGGGCAATTTTGGTAACTAGGCCTTTTTAAAAAACTATATTAGTAACTAGACTTTTTAATGTTTCAATTAAGTAAATATACCTCAACCTTTTGTATTTATTCTCAAATTCTACACACTCTTCTCTCAAGGGTACATTTACTAAACACAAAATTAAAAAAAAAAAAAAAAAAAAAAAAAAAAAAAAAAAGTCAAGTGAACCAAATTATTTCACCTTTTATTTGGAACAAATGAAATGATGCCTTCTCGCTGGGTCCTTCTTGTGCAAAAAGCCCATTAGTATTATTTAAGTTTGAAGTCCAAAACGAAGAGCAAATTCAATTTTGAAAGCCCAATTATTTCTATTCTTAGTTTCTTTCAATCTTACAGCTTCTGAATTTGGTGTACTTTCGCAACAACCCGCACGTTTTCCCTTGGGCTTGGACAAATTCCGAACCGCCATGGAAGCGAGTCGGTCGACGCCGGATACCGACCCCGCCGTAACATCCGCCGCTTCCAGCTTTGCAAATCTAGAGATCACCGATCCACTGACAAGCCATCGCTACACGAACCTGAACGATCTAGGCCACGAGGTTTCCTCCCTCCAAGACCTTGCCTTCCGAGGCTCATGGCGATCCATCCTCGACAAGGTCTCTCGAGCCCGATCCCTCTCTCTCCTCCGCTACCCGCACGATCACCTTCTCTACCTCTCTTTCAACGTCCTCGCCCTCTCCAAGCTCCGTCGCTTCTCCGATGCAGTTTCCGACATCGATTCTCTTGAGGACTTGGACAGCACATCCTACCGCTATGAGTCATACCCTAATCTCTATCCGAATCGAGTCGGTTCCATGGTCCCCTTCTCTCTTCGGTGGCTCCACTCACAGCTCCCTTCAAAGCTCGGTAAGCGTAATGAAACCCTAGACCGCTTGTATAAGCTTCTCGATTTCATTAGATCTCAAATTAGCGCAAAAGAAAGTTCAGGTAATTTGGAGGTTTCGCTGAGTGTGTGGAGGAGGAGGGAGGAGTTTGTGATGAGCACAATAATTGGACACCATTTGAATCAGAAAGAGTTCTCATTGTGCTTAGATCTGATGAGGGACATGCTTGCAAAGGATCCGAATGATCCTGTCCTTTTGACAAAATTAGGTTATGTGCAAATGCAATTCGGGGATGTAGGTGGGGCAAGGGTTTCCTTTAATAAAGTAGAAGGTCTAATGAAGGAAGGGAAGTTTGGTGGGGATGGAGATGCTTTGACGGAGGTTGAGATGAGTAATTTGGTAGGAAGGAATAAGGCTTTGATTTATCTCGTCGAGAAGGATTACGTCTCTGCAGTGAGAGAGTATGATGTGTGTATCGATAGAGATGGATTAGATGTGGTTTCCATTAATAACAAGGCCATCTGCTTGATGTATTTGAGAGATCTATCGGATTCAATCAAGGTGTTGGAGAATTCTTTGGAGAGGGTCCCTACTGTGGCTTTGGATGAGACGCTTGTGGTGAATTTGTGTAGCATGTATGAGTTGGCATATGTAAACCATTCCGATATTAAGAAGACGTTGAGTAATTGGATATCTCGTGTGGCTCCTGATGATTTTGATTCTTCCTGTACCCGAGTTTGAGGTATCACCCTCTTCTTGCTTGCATTGTACTCTGATTGATCATCATCTATAATATTTGCATTGGTTGGAGGTTTTGTGTTTTCGATAGCAAAGTGAAGGGTAATATAATTGTTATCAGCATGTCAAGCGGGGGGGAAGTCATTTCAATTAATAACTACTGGGACATCATTCAAACTCCCTAACTGAAATGTGGTTTTTTACTCTTATTGATCAATGTCTATCTTATTTGCATTTGTTGGAGTTTTCGTGCGGATGCAGCTCTGGACACTTCCTATCTTATTGGATTCTAATGTGAACAAATTAGCATGCGTAACATGATACTTTCCTCTCATGTTTTTTTTAAGAAAGAATTTTTACACTCTAATTGACTACCACTATTACTCTATTAGGGGTGCATTTACTAAATGCGTTTTGGGACTTAATTTTTACACTCTAATTGTCTACTTAATAGATCAATATTTGTAGCCTAGTTAGTGAATTTGACCTTTTTCTAATGGTGGTCTTTCTTCTGTTTTGGGTACCAGAAAACTCTTGCTATTGTTGTTGAGTAGCCCCTGCTTGTAGTAGAGCTTCAACATTTTCGTAACCTAGTTCCGTGACCTATGAAACTGTGAACAGGATAAGGTGGTGGAATTGGCCTAGCTTGATAATATTGAGGCGTTGGCATGGCTCTTTCCAACAATTAGCATGATTCTTGCATGTGTTTCTTGGTTATTCTTGATTTGTTTTGACACAATTTTCATTTGCAGAAGGCATCACATCTGATGGGTTTAGCTGAAATGGAAGGCTTCTGGGTGGACATCGAACATAGCTACAGTTTACAAATGAAATGAAGGCGGAGGCCATCCGTGCTTGGCTCTGCACTGCTGTCTGTCATCCATCACCTTCTCAACGTTGGCTTCAGGATTGTTACAGACCTGTAACGACATTGTAGAAACATACTGTTCTAACAGGAGATTTCTTGTTTTTGTGTTTCACAAATGGATTGGATTCTTTGTATTTAGGTGTCGGCATCATAAAATCTAAAAATTAATAACTTCACAACTGGATTGAAGTAAATAATAATTTAGCATCACCAAATAATTAAGCCCCTTTTGGTTGTAACTCTAAAAACGAAAACAGAATTTTTGGAAAACGGAACGAAAATAAATCGAAACAATTTGGCTAGTAGGCTTTTTTTTGTTTTTGTTAAAAAAAATATACCCATATTTTTTACCACTTTCATTTAATGGTAATTAAAACTAATTAACCTTTCTATTTAAAATAAAAATAAGGGAAATTCCGGTTGGTACCCTTATGGTACGGGTATTCCGGATTTTGCCCATGACTTTTTTCAAGTTCGGTTGGTACCCCATAGTTTTCACATATTCCGGAATTTGCCCAATCGTTAAAAAAAATCGTTAATATTAACATTTTTATTACAAAATTAAGGGAAATAAAATTGAAAAGAAATAAAAAACAAAAGGAAATTGAAAAGAAATAAATAAAAAATGAAACCTACCAAATATATTTATAACTTCTAAAATTGTAATTTTTTGATACAAAAATAAAAATAAATAAACATTAAAAAAACTCATTAACATTAACATTTTCTATTGAAAAAAAATAAAGAAAAATAAAATTAAAAAAATATGAACAAAAAGAAATTCCAGAATTATAAGAAATCCTAAATTGTATCAAAAATTTACAATTTCATATATAAGAAATATATTTAATTCATTTCATTTTTTATGTTTCTTTTCAATTCTTTTTATTTTTTATTTTATTTCTTTTCAATTTCCTTTTTCTTTTAATATCTTTTCAATTTCCTTTCACTTAAATTTTTAATAGAAAACATTAATGTTAACGAGTTTATTAACCTTTGGGCAAATTTCGAAATTATGTGAAAACTCAGGGGTACCAACCGAACTTAAAAAAAGTCATGGGCATAATCCGAAATACCCCATACCATAGGGGTACCAACTGGAATTTCCCTAAAAATAAATTGTTTGTTATTTATTATTTGTTATTTAAGTGTAAGTTTTAATTTTTAAAACTGAATTTCTTTTTTATTTTCTTTTCTTTTTTTTATTTTCTTTATTTTTTATTTTATATTCTAGAATGAAGAATTTTTTACATACCGGAATTTTCACCTACCGTAATTTCACATACCGGAAGTTATCATATCATACCAGAAGTTATCATACCGATGCCGGAAGTTATCATACCAAAAATTATCATATTATACCGAAAGTTATCATATCATACCAAAAACTATCATATCATAAACATCAAAATTTTACATATATTACTCCATAAGTTCATATTTTCAATCTGTGTATGTTGTGCGACTCTCTAACTATAAAATATGTCGTTACAGTATTTTTCATCACTTTTTAGATGCTTTATTATCGCTAAACTCTATATTTTCTTCAAATATTAACTAATTTAATTTTAATATTTCTAAACTTTTTGAAGAACACATATGAACTATTAAAAATTGAACAAGTCTTTAGTATTTTCATGGATTCATCAATCTTTTTAAAAAAAAAAAGTAATTCAATAATCCAGATTCTAGACTTGCAAACTTGAGTGTTGTTTTATAATATTTTTAAATTAATTGAGGACATGGTTCATAAACGTCGGTTTACGATGAACAATGATATAATATAGCTCCACCATGAATATGATATTGTGAACATTTCATTTTTTGATACAAAAAGCAGTTAACAAGTAACAAGTGGAGATGTCGACCCTATAAAACTAACAAGTTGTTTAGCGATAACTAAAACATTCACTAATTAAAATTAAAATTTACGTAACAAACATTAAATATTTTTTTTTAATAAAAGAGTTAATTAAGTTTACCAACCATTAAATGATAGTGGTAAAAAATTATGGGGTATATTTATTAAATAGAAAACTAAAAAAAGGTCTAGTATACAATAAAATAAAATAAAACCTACATACTAATTAGCCCCAAAATATATTAAAGATGTTGGATAAGATTATAACTAGTGTATTACCCGTACAGGTTTTTTTTTTAGTATTTGTTATATAAGATAGTGTATTTATTTTTAAGTTTGTTAACTAACAATAATAACAATTATTAGAAAAATATGTGATATATTATGATGATCAAAATTTTTTATTTTGTAAGTTCTATTATAGATAGTGTGAATTTTTCTTTATAACATTAATATATATTATGATAATTAAATTTTGTGTATAATAAGAATGAGTATAAGGATGAAAAAAAAATAATTCATAAGGATATTATGAGGAAACTTAAAACTTCGTGTATACAATGAGGAGAAGTCCAAACTTGATGGGTACCAAGAGGGAAAAAATTTTAAAACAGTATGCTGCTTATGTGATAGTGTTTAGTCGGATCGAAATACGATCAATTTTATTAAAAAAAATCAACGTTTTAAAAAAATCAAATCTGATCAAAATTTTGTTGAAAAAAATTCGGTAGAAAAAACATATATTAAAGATGGTAACGAATCTCTTTTATGAAAAAAACGATTTACAAATCTTTTCATTTATTACTAATGAAATTTTTGTGAAGAAAATGAAAAAAGAGAATTTAATTTTTGTGAAAATAAAAACTGAAATAATATATAGATATTTTTAAAAAATGAACTTGAACAAAAATTTAAAAAATTATCTTTGTCTTATTAGATGATGTTGGGCATTTAAAAATACGAATCTAATCAAAATATTAAAAAACAATATGTTGCTTATGAGATGGTGTTCGATAAGTATAATATCCTTGAAATATATATCATTGGCCTTCTTGAACGGATGACTAAACCAAAAGTTAATGACAACAACTTCGGTTTCTCATTTCATACGATAATTGATATTTAGCTCATCAAGAGATTGAAAAACGTTCCTCGTCGTCATCACTAACACAAATACGACGAAATTAATTGATGAATCGTAATCGATTTTTTGTAGTAACGGTAACCGAATTTATTTATTTTTTTAAAAGAAATCAAAATTTCTAACAATAGAATCTTTTTTTAAAAAAAAGAATCGTAATCGGTTTTTTGTTTTTCAAAAATCCGAAAATAAAATAACGGATTTAGGGCCCGTTTGGTTACGGAAGGAGAAACGGAAACGGAAACGGAATGAAGAAATGAAGGAAAGGAAACGGAAATGGTTACTTTTATTTTATGTTTGGTTATATTTAGGAATGGATTCATTGAGGTCAATGATACTTTTTCTTGTTTGGTTTGAACGGAATCATTGCATGGAATCACTAATCTCATTCAATAAAAATAAATATTATTATTATTATTATTATTATTATTATTATTAAAGTGAAGGTGTAGTCTGAAATGGAACACAGACAATTGTCATGTTCTAGTGAAAAAAACAAAATCAGAACACATAATTTATCACTAGTTCCATTGAAAAAATCAAAATGAAGGCATGGCTTGGAACAACATCCCTACTATTTCCAAAATTTCATGTCTTACACTATCACATGCTGATCTTCTAACAATTCAGTCATAGCAACATATTGTTAATTTCAAGGCTTCAACTGACAATTCTACTAACAATTCAAACAACATCCCTATTATTTTCAAGGCCTACGTAAACTGTAGCCTATAGCCACATAATCAAGCAAGCATTGCTCAGTCAAAATTCCAGGTCTTCTAACTGGTTCATGTATCCACCCTTGAACCCATTCTCACATTTTCAGCTGGGGGTTACGTGTCTCATCTTTTTGTGTTGCCCAAAATCTCTTATTTTTACCTCTTCCTCGTATAGGACGTCCTTCCATCTAGAAACAATTCACAACAGATAGTTCAGCAAGTCAGCAATCAACATAGAAGGATGGAAATCTGAATGCAAGAATCTCGTAATTTAGCCAATTTGAGGAAGCATCATTGTTGTAATTTCATTTAAAAATTGAAGTCTCAAGAATTGCAGCCTGCATCCCCTCCTTTTATTATCAGAGTTTATCTCTCAAAGACAAATTTAATGAAAAACATCAGAGTTCAACAAGCCAGACAAAGTTCAACAAGCATACCCTAAGTATTTTTATGTGGGTGACTAAAGTATATTACAGCTCTCAAACTGTTACCTTTTAATCAGGAAACTAGTAACTAGTGTGTAGTTAAAAAAGGGTAAAAAAACTAGCAACTATACAAAAAGGATGGAACGTTTTCTTTGTTTTTTAAGAAACAAAGGTCATGCTAAGATCTCAACAATTACAACAAACGTATTAAGAGAGAGAGATCATATTCTATTCCAATGGTGGAATAACATAGACACATAGGAGTATTGACTTCAAAATCGAAACAATTGCCTCCGATCATCTAATAAAAGGGCTAATCCAGAATGGAATTTCTCAATCAAACAATGATAAGTCCACTCTATTCTACATCACATTTTATGACAACAAACCAAGGTTCTTATGACTAGTGTCACAGAGGAACTCCTCAAACACAGAAGAGGAATATATAGGAATCTGGTAGATCTCAGCACTATGGTATTATATTGCCCATGAAAAAAAATAACAAACAAGCACAAATCTTGTTCAACAAATTCCTTTGTGCAATCCATCTATTATCTTTTCAAATGTCACTAACAGTTGTTGCTAATGCAAAAATCAGAGATTGGATTAATTTTATCACGTAACTAGCAGAATATATGAGAAGGGTAACAAAACTATAGTTAATCATGTGCAAAAGACAACCTTTAGCACATAATCCACTAGTGAGTAGTTAAAAAAATACAGAATAAGACAATTATTTCAAAATCTTTCAACAACTAGCTAAATGTTATCAAGTCAAGAGTGTTTCTTATGCCAACATATGCCGTTTTAAGGGTAGTTTTGATCAATTTCTTGTTGAATGAATTATTGATTTTAATTTAAAATTTATCCAAAAAGAATGCTTAGTTTGGGTTAGCAATATCATGCTTGAAATTTGAAATCATCTACATTGTTAGTAATAAATCATCTAAGAGAAGCCCAACTTTGAATAAGCCCAAATTATTGTGAAATTTAAAAATTATCCAAAATGTGTGATGTGCCATGGGATCCTTATGATTCTAGTTTATGGAAGCATGTGTAAAGTGAGTATCGTTCTTGTAATTTGTAAAGCTGGTGCAGGATAAGCCCAACTTTTGTCAGCTACTATTTTCAAAATGTGTGATATCAGCCTTCTTGTAATTCATAAACTTGTGTCTAAACCCAACTTTTGTCTTCAACGGCTTTGTACACAAAACCTAGCTGCTCAATCAAGTGAGAAATTAGAGCACAGTAGAGCTAACAACTACAAAGCTAATGACAGGTTCAGGCAAACTCCTCTAACTATAGTTTTCAGTTCCTAAAATCGAACTAGTAAGCTACTCTAATTATAGACAGATGAATATATATATATATATATATATATATATATATATATATATATATATATATATATATATATATATATATATATATATTCAAAACTGATCATAACTGCTCTAATTGTAGTCATATTTTACTGAATTTATACACAGATTCAGCAAACTGTCACAAATTCAGAACAACAAAAAGTCACAACAGATACACAAACACTCTACAAGCTAATGACAGGTTCAAGCAAACTCCTCCTCTGAAGTGTATAAGCATGATGTACTCATATAGGACAAAACAAACAAGTTCAACAAATAACAATAACTGAAAATTCAAATCAGCAAATTCAGATTGAGGGTGACAAGTTGCTGAAAATTCAGATTGGTTTACTTGCATCATCTATTGAGGGTGACAAGTTGCAGAAATGGCAATCATACAGTGCTTTGTGAATGAATGTCTCGGGTATGAATTCAAATGAATATATGACTAATATCCGATTAGAAAACGAAGCTTATGAAGAATCAACAATTATACAAGTTGTAGATTCGAAAATTATACAATGCTTGTAAGGGATTGGTGGTTCTACCTTCTCAGAATCCGCAAGCTGCAAAATCAGCACACAAGTCACCAATCTCCACCTAGACACGAAAGATTAGAAAACGAAGCAGAACGACATTGTAGAAGATAAAGGTGCGAAGGAAATGCGTATAGTTACATGTATTAATGTTTCATATGCAGGATTTCCAATTGAAGGGAACAAAGTCGGAGCAAAACGGAGATGGGAAGAGTGGAGGAAGAACAAAGATGAACAGATTAGGGCTTAGAGTTGTCGGGGAGAGAGAAATCAGAAGCGTTGTTTATTTTTGTTCTGAAAATGGGCTTTTTTTAGCCCGGAAACAACAAACGGAAACAGATTAGGCCTAGTAATAGATTGATTCATTTAACATACTCAAACAAACAACCTTTATCAATTTGGGCCGGAATCAATCCATTCCAAGCCCATTTTCATACTAAACAAACAAGCCCTTAATATTTTTTAAAGAAACTTTTTTTAAAAAAACATTTTCTTGTCAAAGTAACCTAAAAATCCGAAAATTTTGATTTCTTTTAACAAAATTTTAAAAAATCAGTTTTTAGAAAATAGAATTCGTATTCGAATTATTCTTTTTTTAAGCAAAAAGAAACCATACTTTGTTAAAATCGAATCTTATTTGTTAGAAAAAGAATTGTAACCAAATTTTATTTTTTTTAAAAATCAGAAAGTAAAAATAACAATACAGATTTAAAAAAGCAATTTGTTAAATAGGATGATCAAAACCGAAAACAGTTATTTAGTAAAAGAAACACTTTTTTTTTTACATTTTCTTATTACGATTAAAAAATTAAATATTTTTTAAAACGTTTTAGTAACAGTATTGCTATTGGCATAAGATATTTGAAACCATCCTTATTTGTTAGAAAAAGAATTGTAATCGAATTTTATTTTTAAAAAAATTAAAAAATAAAAAAATAAAAAATAATACTACCGATTTAAATATGGTATTTTTTTTTTTTATATATGAGGATCAAAACCTAAATCGTTCTTTAGTAAAAGGAACACTTTCTTTTAACATTTTTATGGTTACATTTCAAAAATTATTTTTTTTAAAAATATTTTTAGTAATAGTATTGCTATTGGAAAAAGACATTTGAAAAACCTATCCTTAAATAAATTTTGAAAAAAACAAATCAATTTTTTAAAGCTCATTTTAGTAAAAGAGCTTATGCAAAAAAAAAAAAATCCAATTTTTTGTTTTAAAAAATTGAATAAGTTTTTTTTTTAAAAAAATAAAACATATTTGATAATAAAAACGAAAAATTTTGATTTCTTTTTACAAATTTAAAAAGTTGATTTTTGGAAAAATATAATTCATATTAGAACCATTCTTGTTTTTTAAAAGCAAAACAAAATCAATTTTTGTAACAACCGAATCTTATTTGTTAGAAAAATAATCATAATCAAATTTTGTTTTTAAAAAAATCAATAAATAAAACTAACAATACGGATTTAAAAAAGATAAAATTGGTGTAGAGAAATCTAGGCCTCTTTAATTTTCTCCCTAAAAATAAAACTAAATTAAATTATAAAGAGATTATTAATTGTTGGGGACCACTCTTATTAAAAAGATTTTCTCCCTGAATTAATAACTATTATAAATTAAAAAGATAAACTAAATTATAAAGATAAGTGAATATTAATTGTGGGAACCACTTTCATTAAAAAGATTCTCTCCCTTAATTAATATGGCTATTTTTTAATTAAATAAGGAAAATGTAGTGGTCCCCACAAATTTTGTACATAATTTTATGTACATAATTTCGCACGCAAATTATGTACATAATTTCGCACATAATTTACACATAAAATTATGTAATTAATTTTAATGCCAACAAATAAGCGACTCTTTGAAAAAAATGAGGTTAAGGGAGAGAATCTTTTTAATGTTAAAACTAATTCATTAATTGTAGGGGATCACTCTCATTTTCCTTTTTTATTTTAAAAAATTAAGGGAGAGAAGTTTTTTAATTATTTTTTTTTTTTGATAACGGGAAGCGGTTCAATACAATAGACGACATGCCGACTATTGGATCGAAAGGCCAAAAAGGATCGGCAGACGCACTAACCGTCATGAGAAACCACAACAAAGGAGAAAAAGAAAACACAAAAATACATCATAAAAATCCGTAAGCAGGGAAGTCTTCGAGGGAAAGCAGAATGATCAGTCAGTAGGAAGCGACGAGTATGAACGTTCATCTTCGAAGGGAGTACACAATAGAGCCGTCAGGAGTCGATCACACATTCACGCTCTCTTCTTGACAAACTCTCGAGAACGCCACCCATGACAAAACCAAAATAGAGAAGACGAAGCTGTAGAACACGGATTTCGTGATATAAGATTGTGTGAACTTTGATGGTTTAGAGGAAAATGATTTATGAAGAGAACATTGTTCAAAAAGAGTTTGTTAAAATAAAACTTGCAAAGGTACTTTGGAACATAGAAGAGCTCTTGTTTTTAATGATCAAAATAAGAACTATTTTGATTAAATCACCTTTATTGGCATGGGCAATGAAACAAAACCCAATCAAATTTAGTTATTATTTTTGTTTATCAAATTTGATATTAAAGGTGTTGTTAGGTCGGAATCGGTGCCGTTGAGCCGCTAAATTAGTATTCTAAGGAAGAGATTAACCTCCACATTCTATGCGTAGACTCTTCATTGCCAAAGTCAAACCTTTTTTTAAAACAAGAAAATTTTTATAAAAGTAAAACCAAATTTCAACAAAAATTCCCATTACAAGAAAATAATTGATCTTTTAAAAATTTTAAGCGTCAATTTTTTTTAAAAGTCCAGATTAGTGAAAGTTCGGAAGCCTTTACGCAGAGCCACCATTGATCATTAAAGGATTTCAAGCGTGATTTTTTTTTAAAGTTCATTTTAGTGAAAGTTCGGAAGCGTTTATAATGAGACGGTGGCTGGCGGGATTTTCCCGAAGTTGGAGACGGTTTGTGCCGTCAAAAACAATGTCTATTTGTTTAATTGTTTTTATTGTTTTTTTTTTCAATTAGAGAATCAACCCTAATTTGTAACCGACGACCAAGAAAGAGACGAGGGAGGGGAAGAAGCACGAAGGAGCCCTCTAAATCACCGGCTAAACAAGGACCAAGAAAGAGACAGCGAAATAGATCTGAGCAAGAAACGAAAGTCACATCTAGAGATGAGGAGGGTGAGGGGTAAAGAGGCGTTGTGGGTTTGTCGGTGGAAGATGGAGGGGTGTAGTCCAGTGGTAAAGAAGGAGGAGGAAAAGACGGATCGAGAGGTTTCAGTTGTGGAAGAATGGTAGAATCCATAGACAAGGACTCAAAAGCAACACGGACTTTCCCTCTCAGCAAGAGGCAGAGTAGAAAGAGAATGAGTGAGGGATCAACAAGATGACAACGGTTCACCAAAGGGTGCGGTTACTAGGCCTTGTCGGAGGCACGCCAGTAGGGGTGGACGGTTTCACGGACCTCCGCAAGAAAAAGGTCGGCAAAAAAGCACATTCCTAAGGCCTACTCAACCATAAATCATTTTCAACGAGAAGAAAGGAAGGTTCACAAAGGACTGAGAGATTTGGTAGTTAAGCTTGTTCAAAGCAGTGGAGATTTGTGAATTTGGGTGGTAATGGATTAACGAAATATGAGGGAGGGGAGAAGCTCCAAATGGCGGTTAGCCCATTAGTGTCCAGCCTTCGGCGGTATTCCAGACGGTGTTTATCCCTCTGTGGTCTTCTAGCAGCGATTAGCCGTAATGGATGGAAATGAGAGTTTTCCTCATACGCTCTACAGTAGAGAGCTTTTTTGTTGGGCTTTTTTCACGGCTTCTTGCAAGTGGGAATTTTTTTAATTTTGAATAATTGTAGGGGACCACTCTCATTTTCCTTTTTAATTTTAAAATATCTTAAATTATTTTAGATTTTATCTTTTTCTCAAAATTACAAGGGGCCTAGTTAATACAAATTGAAAAATAAAAGTCTACTTAATCTACATTTATACAATAAAAGCCTACTTACCCCTTTTACTCATTTAAAAAAATAGTTTTTTAAATACGATGATCAAGACCGAAATAGTTCTCTTATTAAAAACTGATTTATAACAACCGGATCTCATTTGAGAACATTTTTAATTAAAAAAAAAGTTTTTTTAAATACGATTTTTTGAAAAAAATAGTTTCTTAAAATACGATGATCAAAAGCAAAAAAGATATCAAATTTTGTGACAACCGAATCTCATGTTCAATAAACAAAGTCATGGTGAAATAAATTTTTCTGTAAATACGATGCGCAAAAAGAAACAATTTTTAGTAATATTAAACGAATTTATTCGAAAACTTATTTTTAAAAGAAACACTTATTTTTTGAATAAAAGATTTCCATTAAAATAAAATTTTCAGCTTTGTATTCGATATTTTGAAAACAAAAACAAATCTCGAATATAAAAAATTGAGTAAATGTGCAAAACCGATTGGACTAACAACCTCATTCAAGTATGCAGATAATCATTTTCTCGGAGCCTCATTCCAGTATGAAAATAATCGAATATGAAAATTGAATCAATTAACAAAATGTTGAGTAAGAAATAACATACCCCGCGCAGTATTTTGTGCAGATGAGCAACAATCAACAACCTCACGATCGAAGGTGGATTCTGAGCCGATGGCTAAAAACATGTAACACCCGGTGCTTAAGAGGATCTTTAGGATATCCTTGAGAGGGTTACCGTAGTGGCGGCACAGGTGCCGCAGATGCGGCTACTCGCGGGGCGGCCACTGTTTTCCGCGGGGCGGGTAAGTAGTGGGTCGCGTCGTTTTTTTCCATAACCCTACCCCCTTATTCCTTTTCTGAGTACTGTCAGTTGTTGGAGCTTCACCTTGGGAGATTTACGTAAGTGAAGCTTTCCCTTTTTCCCTTTTTCTCCTTTTCCTTCACAATTGCTTCTCCTCCCATCTTCATCATTTCCCTTCTCTTTTGGATTTCCGTCACAGTAGTGCGTACTGCTCACCTTCACCAGACTGCAACGATTTGCCCTTGTGGAGGCCGTCCGTGTGGATTGCCGGAAGAACCGGTCATCCCCTTCGAGTGTGTTGTTTAGTAAGGGTAAGTTGGTTTCCTTCTTTCCTTTGATTACCATAACGCTACACTAAGACCGGACTAAATCTACCTAGGGTTGCAGAAAGTTTGGTGAAGAACGAAGGTAGGCCTCGAAGAAGAGAAGACGGAGTTCGCAGTTGCCAGTGTCGCAACCGCGCCTACACAGTCCCATGACCGCTCCTCACCGCCCTCGCACCTTGCTCCTGCCGCAGGTACGACCTTTGTGTCCTTGTCGCCCCTGCGCCCTTCACCACCGCGGCTGCGATTTTCCTCTAGTGAGACACTTAAGTCGTTCTTTTGACTAGTGTGGGATTTTGGTATGTCTTCCCTCCTTTCTTGTACCCTAGCATGATGTAGTATCATGATAGGTGGCCTAGCAGATCTTGAGCAAATCCCATGTAGTGCGTTAGTTTTAGGATAGTTTCCGAGTAGCGTTGAGGTTTGCTTTAAATAGGGAACTGCTAGGATGCAGTTTCATATGGATGTGTTGCGGTTGTAACACATTGCCTTGACCTATATCAGGCTTTGAGGAGTGAGTTCAAATCGAGTTATGCAGATAGCCGAGAGTAGTCGATTTCTAGTAAGTCCGTAGGACTTAGCTTTCTATGAGATATTGGTTCATGTTTGAGTGGTGTATGTTGTTGTGTTGTGACCTTTTGTATCATACATATATCGACCTATATATTGGCCCACGGTAACGGGCGGTGATCACTTGTCTAGTTCTCCCGAGGGAGTTTGGGAGGTGCTTCGTGACTAGGCCAGATTTGGATATAAGGGGATGGTACCGATCCACTCCTTATGGTATACGGATCGGTGCACCGAACCACGCCGGCTGGATAAAAGACCGAGGGCGAGAGTTTGAGACTTCTCGTGTCACACTTATAATTGAATAAGGTGAATGACTTTAACGAAGATAATAATATCAGAGTTTTTGTGATAACATGATCCGTGTTTACAGTTTTCCTTGTTTGTGTTTGTGCTTCGGCATTTCCCTTTATGTTATAGTTAGCTAACGGTTTATCCGTTTTGCTAGATGCAATGCAGGATAGGAAAGTTGCCGAGTGATTGGAGGCAGTGGTCAGTAGGGGTTCCCGTACGTGATAGGACGGGTGTGGGTTTACTTGTTATGTTTTGTTACGCTAGAAATGTACCACGCAAAAGCCTTACAATTTATAACTTGATATTCTCCTAACTCCTAGCAAACATACATTGTATGGGTCGGTTTGTAGCAAGGATAGTGCTCCAAGGTCGAACACGAAGACTAAGGTGAAATCAAATCAAACAAGTGATCATGGATAGTGCAAATCTAGTCTAAGAAAAGAGATATAAATAAATAAATGAAAATCATGATATTTTTGGTTGAGTTGTTTATGGTGATCAATCAAGATCAAAGTCATGCAAGATTTATCAATCAATCAAACAACACAAACAAGTAACACAAACACAAGATGTGAGATCAAAGTAAGAAAAGCGGATTCTAGGGATTCGGACTTCCTGTTACGGCATTGAACTCAAGCTTCTAATCAACCTTGGACAAGCTGCGGTACGTTGGGAAAGGGTGTTTCACTAATGGGATCAATCACCGGGTAGGGTCTCATGGTCCACTAATCCCGTGCCTAAGGTCCTATTACCGGGTAAGTCTCTAGGAACCTAAGGTTGGAAATTCTACACAAACCGGATTGCTACCTAGGGGTCAAACCTCTCCTTACCGGGTAAGTCTCGGGAAGGCAAGTCCTAAGCAACATTCCTAGCACACTCAGTCTAATAGCGGCTTGTGAGGCTCACTACTACCTAGAGTCAATCATCTTTGGTATCTAAGGTTGGAAATTACTGGGTAAGTCTCTTCCCTCACTTAGTTTGCTAGCATTAGGTCACCCTAAGCTAGATAAGGATTAACAAACACTAGGATTTCAACAATCTAACATCCTAACATACGGATTTATCAATATAAGCACAATAGAGCAAAACCACAAGCTGATCATAAGAAACCACGGTCGTGGTTTAGGAGGAACAGACCGTGATTATGGTCGGGGGTTAGGATTCGAGCATGCAAGTCATCCAAAGGTACATTCAAGTCTATTCTATCATTATCCAATCCATAAACTTATGTCCATTACCCTAGAATCACAACTAATAAACCAATAACATGCATTTTAAGATCTAAACTCATCATGCAAGCATACATGGTTTTCATAGCTTATGGTGAATGAAAGCAAGTAAAAACAAGAAATCTTGGCTGAATATGAGTTTAAACAAGACTTACAACCATTCAAATGCAGCTTCAAATCGTTCCTTACAACACTTCCAAAAGCTTCTCAACAAAAGTCACTAAAAATCCTTCAAAGTCTCACTCAAGATCTAAGTGTTGATGACGTTATTCTTCTCTTAAATGAGAGTGTTTTTGTTGTTCTTCCAAGTCTCTCCATAATGGATGATGAGAGAGAGTCCAAAAGCTAGCCTGGAGGCTTTTCGAAGTCCACATTCAACCAAGGAAAGCAAAGGTCGGACAAAAAAATCGCGTGACAAGTGTCAAAGCTATCCTGACAAAAACCACGGGTCAAAACCACGGGCGTGGTTTCAGCAACTAGGCCGTGGTTTTTCCAGTTCATCCCTCCTTGGATCACCAAGTCATGAGTTGGCACAAGACATGCACCAACAAGGTCTTTTGTGTTCTTCTTTGCTTCTAGCTTGCTCCTTAGGGAGTCTGGATGCGTGCCACCACGAGGAATGATCCTCGAATGTAGCGATTAAGTCCAAAAGCTCTCCAAAATACCTACAAAACCGACCAAAGCTCGTGTAGACGTCTTTTCTAGAAATAAGACTTGATTAAGAATAAATGCCACAAACTAATGTCAAACCATGCATGAATAAGGAGAAAAAACTATCTAAATGAATGCCTAAACTAGTGTCATAAATCATGTCATCAAAATACCTCATACTTGCCACTTGCTTGTCCCCAAGCAAGGTTCAAACCTAAGCTACAAGATGACATGAGTTATGAATGCGGAAAAACAGAAAATATTTTACAATTGTGCTTCTAATCATAGATCACCTTCATAGTGATGTTTCATGGCAAAGGATGAGCAAATGTGTATCAAAAGAACAAATGCACGGAAAGACAATCATACTTAACTCGAAATCATATACGCAAAGTAAATCGAGAATGTCTAGATGATCATGAAGTTATCAAATCTAAATCACTTAAGTCAAAACACATGTGCATAGAGGTCTTAAGGACTTCAGAAAGAAGAGGCCAAGAAAAGTTGTCAAAGGTGGAAATTTTTAAGTCATGTGATGCTAATCCGGGAAAGGAACTAACTCCACAATATTTTTGTTCAACTCCACCATAAGTGTACATTTTCTCCATCTTTTTCTTTTCTTTTCTTTATTTTCTTTTTCTTTTTTATTTTTGAGACAATGACATTGGTGTACAAAAGCCTAAACCTTGGTGATTAGCGGTCCTCGGGATTTTTCCGAGGTGCCTCACACCGGGCACACATACCAAGGCTCGTTAGGACTATCGGTTAATCCGACTTTGGCAAGACACAAACACCCGATTATGTGAATGGTGCCGAGTTACTCATCATCAAAACCAACGTCCTCAAACCTATATTTTTTCTACACTTTCACAACACATTCAACACTTCATTCATAACATTCATACACTGCCTTCAATACCCCACACTTGCTTTTCACACACATCACACTAGCATGCTTCTATTCCCGGATGAGTCAAAGAAGGTCAAATTTTATCAAGTGAGGTGCTTCAAACAACATGATCAAGATGAGAAGAATAGAGAAATGAATGCCTTAATCATTCCTAGATGATGTGTAAGAACTAGCATGCGATTTTGATAATCAATTTTCAATCCAACCTAGACAATAATCTTCATCACAAATCATACATGGAATTCAAGAGAAGTATTCAAGTCCACATATGCATAAATTCATTCAACACACAAAGGCCATCCATAGCCAATTCACAAAACAAACTCATCATAAGGTTCATATCCAAACTAAGAAGCATAAATTTTTTTAAAATTTTCTGATTTTTTGGAATTTTTAAGATAAATATGTACAATGCAAGACATAATGAAACATGTGACAATAATAGGAAACTATCCTAGATGCGATCATGCAAATGATTATGAAAACCACACCCCATACTTAAAACCACATTGTCCTCAATGTACAAATTAAATAAGAAAATGAAAGAGAGTCCTCACAATGTAAAAATGGTAGTGTTTTCGGTATTCCGGTTCACTCAAGAGGACTGGTGGTGGGTGATCAATCAAAGATTGTATAGAGCTCTTGATGTTCATTATGCCGTCGGGACCCGCGCTAAGCACCACAAGCCGTCCAAGTCCCACTTTCGCTCCACCCACGTTCGATTTGGGATCATCACCATCATCTTCATGCCTTGCAAGACACATTATATTCCCCTACACATTCCAAAATTACAAAATTGTCACCGCACCTCTTATAAATCATTAAATGACATGAACAAATCTACACCATCGGATCAAGTTCATCAATTGTTAAAATTACCCCGTAACTTATCACAAAAATACTCCTTACTTGAAACATTAAGTCAAAGATACATTATATTTATATCATATCATCATTTAAATAGATGATTAACATATCTACACCATCGGATCAAGTTCATTAATTGTTAAAATTACCCCGTAACTTATCACAAAAATACTCCTTACTTGAAACATTAAGTCAAAGATACATTATATTTATATCATATCATCATTTAAATAGATGATTAACATATTTTAAATAGGGTAAAATGGCTAACTAAGCCTTTCTTACCAATATTACTATATTAAGAGTAACCATAACATAAACTTATTAAGTAAATATACTCTTAGTAGAGTATTAGTGGTAAGTCAGTTAGAGTAGTAAAAAATAGAGTGGTCTACAAAACAAAAGCTTATAAAAAAAAAGCCTACTTTACCCAATTTCTTTTTATTTTAAAATATAGGTTATAGCATATGATCGTTTGAATAAGAGATTACCAAACTTTAAATATAAAATTAGTATTTCTTTATTTCTTTACTATATGATAAACTACACTTTCTCGATAAATAGTATATTTTTTGTTTTTGCCTCCAACCCTTGAATAGTGTAGTCCCGGAAATGTTCTCACACCTTTGTTAAACATATGTTAATGTTCTCTCCTTGTGTGCTTAGGGTCTGTTTACTTGTTGTTTATTTGTGCTTCATTTAGTTTATTAACTCTGAATTTAATTTTTGTAGGTGTTTACTTGGGGATTGATTTATTTCTCTACGGGTTTATTTGGGTTTATAAACCACTCAAAAATAGATTTCCCATACCAAGATTATTTTTGCTTGGATGAGTTTTTTTTTGTTTAAAACCCAGTTTCAGCCTTGTGTCTTTTCCATTCCGATATCATTTGTTCATCTCTCGGTATTCAAGATTATTGTTCAATTTTTATAAGTGAATAAGTGTTTTTTGAAGTAAAATAAACCCAATAAAAAACTCTTAGTAAACATCCTTATCTGGTTTATTTATAAACCCGTTGAGAAATAAATTTGAAAACAAACTATAAACTCATTTAATCAGCTAAAGTCTAGACCGCCTCTTCCTCCATGAATATGGCAAGCACCATTTCTAAGTCTTCTATGTCTTCCTCCTTGATTGATTAAAAACACCTATAAGCACCTCAAGCTCCTAAGTTTAGGAAAACGAACATCTATAAACACTTTCTCATGGCAAAAACTGTAACATTCCGAATCCGCGGGACTCGGAGTGCCACATTGGGCTCGGATCTCACAATGGATTCTAACCATAGCTTGACAACAAGTTCACTGAACCTTACAACATGACAATGACAGATATAAAATCAAATGCATAAAATTATATAAACTGTAAAACCAAAAGGTAAAACAACATATCCGAGTATAAACAACAACATCCTCACACAGGAGAGAACAAAAGATCATCCTCACACAGAAGGGAAAAGTAAACAACCCCAAAAGACCACAACATCCTATGTACGAGAGGTCCTCGGCCTGCCACTCTGCTAGATCACCCAACAGCACGCCTATCTTGTGGGGCATCTATAACATGGTAATAAACCATTAGCTAATCATACATATATAGAGTAATGCATAAGCACAAACACAATCAATGTAAAGATAAATACATCGTCATGATATCATACATTTACCCATTTTATCATCTTAATATAATAGTCATTCACTCAAATCGCGTATATATATATATATATATATATATATATATATATATATATATATAGATGAAAGTATGTGACACGAGGACCGATACATCCTCGCCTCTGAGCCTGATAGCCAGCTGTACGAGTATCGGTCACACAATCCGTGTACCCTATGAGAGTGGATTGCGCCCTTCCTGTAAACCAGTCTGGCCTGACATCAGAGAACCTCCCAGACTCCACGGCGGGATGAAAGGGAAAGGTTATCACAGCCACGCAACGAGGCAATCAATAATTCATAGGTCGGTATAAACGACATCTCATGCTATTATAGCAAACATATAACGCACACACCACTCATGCAAACACCCAATATAGGGATGTTAGCTAAGTAAGTTCTACGGACTTACCTCAACCTCGTACACAACTCAACCACAAACACCCTCCAATCCTGAGAGAGGGGCACTGCCTAATAATAAGGCATAGAAAGATATCAACCTCTATTCATCAAAGGGGTCACACCTAGACCCAAAGGGTTCCATAGGGATCATACTCAACCTCAAAGCCTTAACCAACATCAACCTAAGTCCTCAAAGCCGTACAAGGTATAACTCAATCATAACCTCATCAAAACACGTCCTCACACATCTAGCATGATCCTATACACTCACACTAGGAAGGGAGGGAACAAAGGCATCCTAAAGCAAGCCTAAGAGTAACACACACATGCAGAACCAAGTGTAGGGCCTTGCTGATGCAGGTGGCCACAGGGGATGATCCCAGGTGGCGCAGGGGCGGCTCAGACTGGTGCTGGGGAGGCTGCAAGGTGCCACAGGGGCGGCTGGACAATAGACGATGCCTCTTCAGCCCTTTCTTCACTTCTTCCTTCGACTCTTTCACTCTTTCTTCACTCCAACATCAACATACATACAGAACATACATACATACATATAT
Organism: Fagopyrum homotropicum; assembly: GCA_033239125.1. Classification (NCBI taxonomy): domain Eukaryota; kingdom Viridiplantae; phylum Streptophyta; class Magnoliopsida; order Caryophyllales; family Polygonaceae; genus Fagopyrum; species Fagopyrum homotropicum. Next base: position 71,368,828 of record BSWB01000008.1, read on the forward strand.
ATATATATATATATATATATATATATATATATATATATATATATATATATATATACATCAACACAAGCCAAATATGGCTGAAGCATGATCCAAGCCTAAGGAACCTAAGCTAAACTAAAGAAAGGTAGGAAAAGAGATAAGAAGATGAAAGAATGAAGAAAGGAAGAATGGAAGGCATGAAAGCTTACCAAGATGAAAATCCAGAAGCTCAACACATCACCAAAACATCCTCAAGCTGGCAAACAAGGCTCAGCAACCATAACCATCATCAAAGCCAAGTACAACTCTCACAAACTCAACCAAAACTCAAGAGAAGATCAAGAAAAGATCCAAAGGAGAAGAGAGGAGAAGAAGATGTACGTAGGAGAGAGATGAAGCTGAAAATGATAGACCCTCATCAGAAGGAAAGAGATGAAGGTTATAAAGGGTGAAAAGAGTAAAGCACGGGTCAAAGGGTCAAAGAAGACGGCTGCAGCACAGAGAGCCGCAGAGGCGGACTCTGTGAACCGCAGGTGCGGGCCAGGCAAACCGCAGGGGCGCCTACTTGGTCACGCAGGGGCGGTCTAGGCCTAATCTGGATCCTCAGCTCACTCTCTTAGCAACTCAACAACTAGGCTCTTACAAAAACGAAAAATCCTATTCAACTTTCAAGATGGAGATGCTAGACTTAAAATATAACAACAGCTTGAGTGTTCGGTGGTTTGTTGGACTGTTTTTAGACGTGGTATGATTTACTAGTAGGCTCATTTTTTATTTTTCCTCTTACGGAGCCAATACTCTCCCCAATTTCATCCCAGCCTACCACCTTAACAAAGGCCACAAACTTTTATAGATGAATACCATGCAATTGTATGACTTGAGCCCGCTCGGTAGGCCAATTGAAGGGGATGAAGAGGAGATAAAGTAAATCTTTCAATTCGTTTGGTGTTCGGTAGACTATTTGAAGGGTGTGAAGATGAGGATGAATCGATTGAAGGGAGTGAAGATTATTGAATTTTCTTCAATTAGCGAGCACTAGATTACGGGTATGAACGTATTTTCTTCACATGTCTACCCTTTCAAAACACCTCCTTTATCTGAAGCCCTGGGTAGTAGTCGATTCTTCCATTCTAGTCTTCTCTTTGTCTCCCCTTCGATGCTCAACCAAAATTTCTATCTTTAATTTCAGGTTAGACTCGAGTGATTCACTCAATCACAAATGTAGATAATTATCTATACTACATACTTCTTTCAGAATCAAAACGTGGAATTTTTTAGATGATTTCTAGTTCACTTTGTTTGGTTAGAGATTAGGGTTCCGATTTGTGTGTTATACAGTTTGAAGATCTTAGATAACCACAATTGTAGATAATCACAACCGACTTCACTTGATTGCTTAAGAAAACAAGTCGAATTGAATGATAACCATAGATGTCAAGGTTGATTTTTTTTAGATTGGTTTTAGTTATTTTGTTATATGTGCATATTTGAGCTGAAGTTTTGGTTCTACTGATTGATTTGAACTGAAGTTTTGGTTCTTTGGCTTATGAATTGCAAATTTGATTTTGGTTCATAAGTGAAAACTTGAAGGATATTAAATTGTTTGCTCCAACTAATAGTGATCAAGATGATTTGTTGAATAGCCTGTTTTGCTGATGTGAAGGTTTGGAATATGAATGAGCAACATCAGTATGCAAGAGCACGACTAATATTTTTTTTTGGTGTGAAGAGCACGACTAATATGCCTAAAGGGATATATGAAATCTTTGATTTTGGTTCATCCAAACCTATTGTAACATGATCAGACGACTAATTTTCCTCTAATCCCTTTACCTAATTAGTGATGGTATATAATATCTTTACTACATATTAGAATTATCTGTGTCTTTTATTTTCATTATACTAGAATTAGAATGTAAAGATTGTCCCCTTATTATGTTATAAGATATATGGTCATTTTTATTACACTTGTTATGTTAGTATATTTGTTATTCAATTTGGTTATGGAATTTAACTTTGCATGTACTTACAGTTAATTAAATATGAAATTTGTATTTCATCTCTATTTTTAGTTTATTTATACGTTCAATGGGTTTTACTTTTGAACAATTAATAATAATAATAATTACAATTAACAATATATATTGCAATTAACAATTTTATTTCATTAACTGGATAGTAATTTTCATATAATTACCTTTCATAAATATCAATTTTTTGTTTTAATTTATTACGTAGCCTTTTTCGTAATTTCACCTAAAATAATTCTCTTTCTACCAAACACCTAACCAAATATTTGTTTCTATCACATTCATCTTCACTCTCACTTTCAACTTCAATCTCTTGTTACCAAACGAACCAATATATATATACTCTTGCTTCAGTCAAATGCATCATGCATGTATTATTTAAAGTTTAAAAATGCATTGTTTCTCATGTTGTGTAATGTGTACTTAAACATGGTTAGGCCAAACTTCAAAGGTGATGTAGAACATCTAAAAAAGATCATTTGTAACTTCCAATTTGTTGGCGCAACCACAATAGGAAGCCTTAGTCAAAATTTGACAATGTAGAAATTCAGCATCTATTTTCTCCCAAGGTTATTAATATTCCGTGTATTGAATATCAAATAGCGGGGGTCGATGATGTTTATAGGTAAATGTTCAGGTACGGTCCATATATTGCGGTACGGTCATACGGCCGACCGTACGGGCGACACGTGTCCCGGAAAATTTTTCTTTTTAATTTTTTATTTCCTCGAAACGAATGAAAATTTGTTTGAACTACCATGTTATAATTTATGCACTATTCTCCTATAAACTTTGAACTATTCCCATATAATCCATGAACTATTACTTTTTAATATAATCCATGAACTATTCTATTATAATTCATGAACTATCCCATAATAAGTTTTGAACAATTACTTTCACTCCTTTATAAAGTTTGCACTATGAACTATTCTATTATAATTCATGAACTATCCTTTTAGAAGTTATGAACTATTCCTTAATAAGTTTTGAACTATTACTTTCATTCCTTTATAAATTTTGCACTATGAACTATCCTATTATAGTTCATGAACTATCCTTTTATAAGTTATGAACTATTCCATAATAAATTTTGAACTATTACTTTTACTCGTTCTTAAAAAAAAAAAAAAAATAATTTTTTTTTCCGGGACACGTGTCGGCTGTACCGGAATAATGTGCCTTACTTGAACAACACCCATATATTTACATTAAAAGAATTGAGTTAAATAAATTATTTATTATACGGTTTTGTTTTGTACACCACTCTAATTTTACTCTATACTAGATAAATCGGCGCGTGCTCCGCACGCGCGTGGCTTACTCGTGTACAATAATTTATAATTTTTTTATAGTCGGAGTATCGTTAAATATTTTTTTGGCAGTGTCTTAATCGAATTATAAATGGTGCTAACATCACAATGTAGAAATATGCCCAAGAAAAAAGGTCATTCATATTAATCATTCATAGTGTATTACATGTTCGTATCTTGCATCTACAAAATATGCTATTTGATATATGGTTAGAGGCATTAGGCTAATCACCGGCAAAATTAATTTTATATATTTAACAAGGGGTAAAGTTCTTTATATCATCATCATCATTGATCAATCGAAGATTCTAAAGCTGCCTAATTGAGAAGCTCTGATTATGCTCTCTCAACAATAGTTTTAAACAAGAGAATATGCAGCTTTTGGTCCATTGAAAATTACAAGAACCCATCAACCGAGTGTCACAAATGACCTGAAGCTTGTCCCTACTATGCAGTGGCATGCTGGTCCATATGTCCCATCAAACTCCTACACAGATTTACAATGTTTAATCCCAAAGTAATCAAAAACACAAAACCCTAAGAAACCCTAATTAAAAAAATGAATTAGTACCTTTTTCAGGGATAGAGCAAGGGCTTTAGAGCTGAATTTTTCCAAGCTATCATACGTCTTTCTAGCACAACTAACAACATGGAGCTGCATAACTTATAGATTTACTTTTTACCACATCCATCTAAAAATTAGTTTGATAGATATGATACAGTACTTCATTAAAGTAATCGTTCATGTCATTTTGTCAACATCAGTTGGAGCATAAATATTGATAACAATTATGTAAAGCAAAATCTGCTAAAGGCAAGTTACTATAAAGGGGGGAAATTTTGCAACTTAAACATCCCTAAAGTATTGCTTTTCTGCAAATTTTCTTCCGGTAATCAAGGATTGAATTATACTGAAACACAATTCACCAAATTCAGTATCAATTCAACAAAAATTTCCAAATGATTTTTGAAGTCGATGTTCTTAAATATATCTACACATAGATAGTGTGAAACTGCATTGTCTTAAAAAACAATCAACTAAGACCACAATATTATCTTGCCAATAAGCCATAGTTCTACATGAACTGGGCCACTGAGCTAATTTATAGAAAGAAAATGGAAACTTTTCAAACGTCAATTTTATTGACTTGGCAAAGCCTCATAAATTTGTCTATAAAGTTCATCCTGAAGTGCCTGTAAGGCTACAAGGACGATTATTCTGGAAATGATGTCGTTATACCTCCAACATAATCAATATGATTAGGATCTTTCTCGTGTAGTACTTTATAGCAACCAATTTCATGCAAGACCATTTCTCATAAGACTTTCTTATGCAAGACCCACTACGCAACTATCCTTCCACTTTGTAAGAGTTGAACCTTAATTTGAAAAACCGTATTAAGGATCTGTTTAGCACACAATTTTTGGGTCATAGAAGCATATTTCTTATACATAAGCTTTCTACATTGATTTATGAAGCTAAATTAGAACACAATAGACCTAGATCCATAAGTCTTAAATCGACACCCTACAAAGAAAATGATCAGCGAGAACACAAAAAAAGAGTTCACCTAAAATAGAAAGATTATTATGAATCAATTAATCCTGAAGAAATTGACATACCAAAGCGAACAACAGATTTCAAACAGTCGATTGACCTCCAGATTTACACCTTTAAGCCTGTAGTTCCTACATTCCGCAACCCAAACCAAACTATTATAACCAAATTTATTGAAATAAAAAACTATGAAAAGATTCAATAAAATCAAACACGTGCAAAATTGAAAGGAGATTAAAATAGAACATACCTTTGGGAGGAGTGCTAGTGCTTGATAGGGGTAGATGCAACGTTTGAAGGAGGATCATATTGAGATGGAAAATTACCCCCTCTTTAAATTGTTGTTGTCACCACAACTGAATGCAAAACATGAGAGTTTGATGAAAGAAAGATATTTATGTGCCCAGAAAACTCGTTTTTTCACCTAATCTATGTCAATGAAAATAAACTATATCAAGAATCAAGTCAAGATCAGAATAATTGCAGAGTGCTGGGACCTAAAAAAAAGAAACTCACCTATGCTTCATTAGAGGTAACAATAGTAATTTGGTGCTTAGAAGCAAGCCTGTATCCAATTTTAATGATTCCAAAAGCCAAAAGTGTTGAATTCGAATAGAAAATATATAGACATAAACACACACATATAGAAAAGTAGGATGAAAGAGAAGCAAGATTTGGAAGGAGGATCCTTCCATATTGAAAGGTGACTACATAAATTTCAGAAGCAAACAAAGAAGGATACGAAACTAACCTTGATGCTGACAAATAAATCATTCAATAACTTTGCAACCTCTTCACTCTCAACATACTACACCTCCATTATATTACATGACACCTAATGTGTAGGATCAAATTATAAGTCAAATCACAAATAGGAAACAAATCATATAACCAAGAAATTCAGGAAAACCAAATAAACACCAAACAAAGAGCGAGCAAATAGAGAGAAATTGAAGAAATTAACTCCTATACCTTCGATTTTGATTCTGACATACCATAAATAAGAAACTGAGTAGCGAAAACCAAGGAGGCTGCTCAATTGCCAATCTCGAGTTTAAGAGAAATAAAAATGGGAAAAGAGTGTAAAGCCTAAATAAACATACAAACATGGAAATGAGAAGAGAAAAATACCTAATTTCAGTAGTTGTGTGGGATGGGGCTTCTGTTGTAGACTGATGCCGTCTTAAAGAGATGAAGCTGGAACTCAAATACAAGTGCGATGAATGACTCGTAGGTGACATCTCCAGAAGGCAACACGCTAACAACACGTGGCGAGGCCACACACCAGTTGCAGTCAATGTCGCTGATGGGAAGACACATGGAAGATGAGAAAATCAGGTGGCCGCGACCTAAGGATACGAGAGGCTGAAAAGAACCAAAACAGAGAGCAAAGCGATAGTTCCAAACGGGTATTTGCAGGCCTTGAGGGATGGGCGCCCAATTAATAATATATAGTAGGTTAGGCGTTGTCACGGGTGCATTTCAAGCAGCTCAAACGAATTTTCTTTTTGTATCCACAATGTTTTAAGTTTCCTCTTGATACCCTCATTGTATAATTTATTTTCTCTTTATACCCTTTGTTAATAATTTTTTTTAAATGAGAAAAGCTTCTTCTTTTAAAAAAACAATAAATGAGGCTAAATATTTTATGCATAGGTCTTTTTTTAAAAAATATTTCAACTTGACACCCCCTTACAGTTTAAACGAAATTGAGCATTTTTCGGAAAACACTAAAACACAAGGGCACCATCTGAACTAACAAAACATGAAACAATTTGGCCTACTAGGCCTTTTTGAATTTTTGTTTAAGAAAATGTACCCCATATTTTTTACTATTCAAATTAACCTTAATAGGTAAAATAACAAAGCCTCAACCGTCATCCCGCTCATTCACGAACAAATGCTTCGTTTTCCTTCATACAAGAGAAGCGGTTCTCAAACAAAAACTCCCAAACATCTCCCTCAATCTCTCTCGTAATCTCCATTTTCTTCAACTTTGATTTCTTCTTCGTCTATCTTTGGCCATCTCCTTCACTTGAACTCTCATTTTCGTCTTCGTTTATACCCAGAATACACCAGAAATTGATTCGATTTTCGTAAACCCTAAGAAACTGAAAATGTCGACTCGATCAAAAGTCCCTGCTAACCAATCTTCTTGTGATGCTCCTACCTTCAACCTTCTAACTCCTACGCCTCCTTTACTTGTTGAAGAGGTCACAACAAACAAGGGCCAAGCTTCTACTGTGTCTGAGGATGAAGCAAGTCTTAAAATTGTATTATTTGGTGCTCGAATAGTCGATATACATGTGGTTAGTATTGTGTTGATACTCTTTCATAATTTATGGTATTATAGTTTCTGGTATTTGTTCATATTAGGGTTTGTAAGTTTATTCATCATTTCTGGTATATGTTTTGATATGGTTTGTTCTATGTTTTGTTTCATCTTTATATTTACATGAGTTTTCTGGTATGTTTGTATGTTATTAGATGTTCTGGTATGTTATTGGTTTCAAGTTTTCTAGTATTTGCTTTAGTTTAAGATTCTGGTATGTGTTTATTGTTAGGGTTTCTGGTATTGCAGGTTGATGTATTACTTTCTGATATGTTTTTTGGTATGTGTTCATATGAGGTTTTTGGTTTAATGTTTTCTAGTATTTGCTTTAGTTTAAAATTCTGGTATGTGTTTATGATTAGGGTTTCTGGTATTGCATGTTGATGTATTACTTTATGGTGTCTTTTCTGGTATTTGTTCATATGAGGTTTAATGTTTTCTGGTATTAGATGTTTTGGTATGTTATTTGTTTAATATTGTGTCTGAGCATGAAACAAGTTTTTAAGTTTATCTATTAATGTTTTCTAGTATTTTTTCATATGAGGTTTTTATATTACTTTCTGGTATTTCATGTTGATGTATATATTGATATTATTTTTTGGTATGTTTACACAGGCTGTTGAAGAAAACGTTATTGATGGACATGAAGAGTCCTTTGTAAGTTGAATGCTTAATATGAGTTTCTGGTTTGTTGTTGTAATGTTTTTCTTGTATTAACAATCTTGTTTCCTTTACAAGTTCATGTACAGATTTGATGATAACCCAAAATACGAGGCAACACGGATAACTGTTTTATCTCGTGTAAATATGGTCAATTTTTTACTTGAAGGGTTGGATGTCAATGGTCAACTATTGTTCAAGAACTCTATATTTTCAGACTTAATCTCCCTTTGCACAAATCTTAAAATTTCCAACTAATTAATACACTTCATGCTTCTGCATGAGGTGAAAACTGACCGCAAACACTCTATGTGGTTTGCAATTGATAACATGTATTATAGTCTATATTTTGGGTTTGGTTTAGACATTTTATCTTCATAAATCTGCATGTATGGATGTATATTCTTTGATTATATTGTTGTTTTGTCTACCTTTGTGGGAATCGAGGTATACACCGAGTTTCGTTGTATTTGTAGGGAAAATGACACGTTTTGCATCGAAATGGAGCTAAGGAAGCTAAGGAGTCATTGGAGTTATATTCTGGAGCTTTGAGAAGATCTCAGGAAGTATGGAAATGATTTAAAAGATTGATTTTGGACCAGATTCGAGATGATTTATATTCAGTTGAGATTCACTTGACCGAGGTGATCTTGAGGAGCGTCTCGACCGAGGCGAACACCTTTTCGCCGAAGAGATCTTTATTTTTGGCTGAGATCTTCTATTATTGGAAGGAGGATATCTTATATTTTTGGCTGGATTTCTGGAAGAAAGATATTATATTTGGCTGATTTATTTTAAGAGATATGAATATATTTTCTAGGAAATTATCTTTTTAAGATATTATTATCTTTGGAAGATAATTCTCCTATATAAAGGGTTGGATTTTCCATAAGTTCAACCATGCTTAGAGCATCCAGCAATTGAAGAATTTTCTAGAGTTTTGAAGGAAGAGTTGAAGGAAGTTTTGAAGGTTGAAGTTCAAGGAAGGAAGGAATCATAGTTGGAGTTGACTTTTGAAGGAGTTTGTAAGATCTTCTTAGATTGCTTTTGGTTTGTTATCTTTTCTGATTTGTGACTTGAGGAACGCTGATTTGTTACTTGATTCATTCAGTTATCGAGACCTTTGTGTTAAGGTTTTTTTGTTTGAATATTGATTCCCTTCCTATTAATTTGATTATTGTTATCATGATCATTGTTGGCTAAGTTTTTTATGCGATTCTAGGGTGATTGGCTGAAAGTTATGGGAAAGACGATGATAAAATGATCTTAATCCCAACAGGACCCTGAAAGCTCGAGTCTTTACCTTAACCGTAGAACACATCGGTCAGTCATTGAACATCTCGGCCGGGATGGAATATAACTGAACGAGGTGAACCTTTCCTGAACCTTATCTGAGTTAAGAGTTTAAGTTTGCCAAATCCTATCCTTGTTACACCTTTGCTGGTTCAATGCAAGCCTAGGATGAGACTTACTCGGTGATTCCTTTGTTTGTTTACCCAAGATCATGAGTATAGGTAATAAAGGTTTATCCTTTATTGGGGTTCGAGTGTACCTTTATCCCATCTTTGTCAGTTAGCCTGAGACTTACCCGGTAAAGGTTGATATCATTCCCTTGGGTGGTGTGTTGGTTTGAGACTATAGTTCCTTTCCTTAGTACCTTGAGACTTAACCGGTAATAGGAGCTTTGGTTTGGGATAGTGAGTAGTGAGACTTACCCGGTGATCTATTCCTACCTTAGAAACACCTTCCCTTTGCAAACCTCAACTTTGTCCGCGTTATCCTTTGAGATCTTTAGTCGGAACCACAACTAGATGCTTAAATCCCTAGAATCCACATTCCCTTTATCTGACTTTATATCATCTTTGATTGCTTTAATTCGTAGTTATTAGCATATTTGACAACCTGATTCCGTGCTTTGTTTCACCATAGTTCCTGTGTTCGACCCCTGAAATTCTTGCTTTTATTACAATTGATCCGTACACTGCGGGTTTGCATATTGTTCAAGCATACTTCTTGGGTTATAAATTTTAAAACTTGCACACACCTTTTGGAGTGAACAAGTTTTTGGCGCCGTTGCCGGGGACTTGGTCTAGACCAAGCCGGTTTCGGTAGTCTTTTGGGGCTATTGCCCTTGTTGCTTTTGACTACTTTACTTGAGTGTTTTTACAATATCTTTCCTTAGGTTTATGCGAAGAACTCGTGTTGGAAAGGTAATCGTTCCCTACGATCCCGAACCAGAAAAGACCTATAAGAGAAGATTGAAAGAAGCTAAAATGGCTAATCAAGAAGCCGAATTGAAGGAGGCATGGAACATCTACGCCTCAGTAAGGAAGAACTGCATCGCGAGAGAGAAGAGACTCGCGCAAGAACAGAAGGAATTGAAGTAGATATGGCCGCTCTAAGGGCCCAGTTTCTGCCTTGACCGATGCAAGATCCAATTCATGTTGCCCCGGCCAAGGTACACTTACCACCTCGGATGCCTATCCGAGATGTTCTTTTTGCTAGAGTTCCACAAACCCTAGGACAGAGGATGGACCCCAACCAGTAAGTCAGGCGTCCTGGAGTCAACCTAGGTGATCCAGCTAAGCATGATTATGAACTTCGATTGCAAGTTCTAACCATGATTCGACAATGTCAATTTGGAGGTTTGGAGAGAGAGTCTTTGCATCAGCACTTGCAAAATTATGAGATTTTGATGGAGACCTTGAGACCTTCAAGAGTGGAGAACAACAACTACAAGTTGAGGCCTTTCTATTTCTCTTTGAAAGACAAGGCGCTTGCCTGGTATCAATCTCTTCCGGCCGGAAAAATCAACACTTTGGAAGATATGACGACGGAGTTTCTAACTAAGTTTTTTCCTCCCTCTAAGACCGCTGAATTGAGGGGAAAGATCAATGCTTTTATTATGAAGGACAAAGAGAATTTGTCCAAGTCATGGGAGAGATTCAAGGATCTTCTATTGGATTGCCCACATCATGGGATTCCAAAGATTGAGTTGCTGGAAACTTATTTCAAAGGTTTAGATGGAGCGACTCAATTCAATCTCCAACTACTTTCAGCCGGCACATTCATGGACATGCAAATAGATGAAGCTTGGGATATCATTGAAAAGCAAGCTTTACATATGGAGAAGTACTCCCATCAAGGAACTGAAAATGGAGCAATGAGATTTAGCTTCCAAGACACATCATCAAATGGAGCTCAACTCACCTTGCTTAGCAATGAGGTAAAAGCATTGAAGGAGATTTTAGTAGCTCAAATGAAGAAGGATCAAGATGGAGGATATTAAGGAAGAAACAACTATCAAGGACAACAGAACAACAATCAACAAAACTGTTAGGTATTTATAACTATACACCCAACCTTTTCAGTTCAGTTTGGTACCTCCATTCCACTTTCTATTGTTAATGTGTTTCTTTCTTGTTTTTGTTGTATATTTTTGTTCATAAGGTTTGGCTTAAGCGAGTTTTCTGAAATTACCGGCCTTGAGTGTCGGTTCCATGTATACAATGAAGAAGAAAATGTCGACATGAAGGAGTTGTATGGCATCCCCAGGTGTAAATTGGAGCATTTGGAGGAGAAATATTCAAAACTTCCAAAGAATAACGAAAAGAAATTTAAGATGGCTCTGCTGCTCTTTGTTGAATTTGTTTTGCTTGGGAATGACAAGAAGAAGTCTGTCTCCAATCTTCCTCTTTCCCTTCTGAAGGACATGAATGCCTTTAATTCTTATCCATGGGGCGCCTTGTCTTCATAAGACACTTGACAACCTTAGGGAGTGCGAGCCAATAAAGTTTCGGAGATCAAGAAAGTACCGCCTTTCAGGTTTTCCTTTGGCATTCCAGGTATGCTTCTGGTTTTCCATTTATGTGCCTCTAGTATGGTTATATTTGGTATTTTTGTTATGGTTTACATTTCTGGTATGATTGGTTTTCATTTGTGTTCCTCTGGTATGAGTAATTAGTTACCAAAAATGTTAATTTTGTGATTTTATGGTATGCTTTATTGCATTAGCATTTCTGGTATGTGTTTCTGGTTTGTGTTTCTTGTATTTTATTTTCATGTATTTAATTCTGGTATGATTGTTTATGTTGTATAATTGAGTTATGTGATGTATTGTGTTGTTTCTGGTATGTTCTAAATTATATACTTTCTGGTATGAGTTTACTTGCTTTTTGGTTTTATGATATGCACTTCTGGTTTCATTGTCTGGTGTGATATTATGCTTTTTGTTTCATATTATTTATTGATTTCAGTTTCTTGTATGGTCTATTCATGTGTTTCCTGTCTATAATTTGCAGGTTTTCATCCTTGACTCTATCCCCAAATTGACATCATTGTTTGCTACATGTGTTGATGAAGAAACAACCCCACTTTGTCTTAAGTGGGTTTCATCAATCAAGGGGAAGATGAAATGCAGCTTCAAAACAATCAAAGATACATCGTCATCGGTGACCCAAGATGACATCAAAACTATCCCACTCTCCCGAGAAGAACTAGAAACTGAGGATGACTACAAGTGGTGGGGGGATGAAGTTTTGGACCCAACTAGCTATCTATGTCATTTTTTTAAAGTTGGGTTCCATAATGTACGTGTATGCAGGCCCGGAGGGCCTGGTGTCAAGGTTATCAAAGATGCCCCAAAGAAGGAGGAATCCGACAGTGATGACTTTGTTGCTGCTCCTCCTCCTCCTCGTCATATTTTGAGGTTGCCAAGACCACAAAAAGTTGAAAAGAAAGAAGATGGCTCAAATAAGAGGATAAATAAAGAGGGAAGGAAAAGGTATTTCAATATATTTCATACTCAATCTATCTTTTAATTATGTGGCATTAGTTTCTGTTATGCTAGTGTCTTTAGTTTTATTGTATCTGATGACATGAATTATGACCTATTTTTAGGCATGTATTTATATAGATTTTCCCTTTATTTTGCATGCATAGACATACATTCATGGCATTTATGGTTATATTCACCTACTTTGCAAGAATAGAGGTCTACACAGAGTTTTATTGCATTTGTAGGTAATTTGGCGAATTATGGAGCGAAATAGCATATTTAAGGATTAAGCCTTGAAGCGGGGCAAAAAGGAGCAATATAAGGAAGTTCGGACGCGGCCCAAAGTATTTTCTGATACCTTCGGACGCGGCCCAAAGTATTCTCTGAAACCGTCTGACGCGCCAAAGTATTCTCTGATACCTTATGACGCGGCCCAGAGTATCTTCTGATACCAGCGGATTCGACTTCTTTTCAGCCCAAATATTTAGGGTTTTATCTTTAAACCCTAGAGAGATCCCTACATATATTCGATAGCCTTCAACATTGAAGGGAGAACGGTGACAGCCTTAGGATTTGGATCCCCAAAGCGAGGGAGGCTTGAAGATTTTATTGCGTACAGGGAAGATTCGGAGAAGAAGGCATTTTGGAGATTGTGTACTTCGAGATTATCTTAGGGTTTATCTTTGGAGACGGATTGACACCCCGTTCTTCATTGTTCCTTAAGATTGTTGTGAGGATTTCTATTCCTTTTTTCTGCATTCATTCAATACAAACATTTGTTATTGGATTTGAGATTGGTTATTTGATAGTCATTGAGTTTTTGAGGTTTTCATCCATTTTCTCTTTAAACTTGATTATTGAATTGATGATGATGGTTATTGGCTAAAACCCTTTAGCAATTCTAAGGTGAAGGGTTAATAATTGTGGTTTAGATAATGATAGATCGATCGTAATTTGATTGGACCCTGAGAGTGTGAGAAATATCGTTGACACCCTAAATCACGGCCTGTTCTTAGGTTTCCACGGCCGTGATTCTTAAGATCTAGGCGTGATTTACCCCAGTTTATGAATTTTGCTTTTACTTTGATCCAAGGTTAAAGATTAGCTTTAATCTAGTCTAGGTTTGCCTTTTCTAGGTAGTAGTGAAGCCTCAACAACCTCTACTTCGATTTCGAGTGTCGCAACCTTAATCGGTTTAGTTAGTTTTGATCTTTGGGTTACAAGTTTGGGTATTTGAGATCAATTCTTGTCCTTAGATCGTTTCTATATTGCAGCCTCAACAATCTTTATAGAGAGAGTCTTTGGGTTAGACATATAGGGTTTTGGAACTTCGCCGTACATTACCTTACCTTAGTATACCTTTGCAAACCTCAACTCTGTCCTTATATCTATAGTATATCTTGAATCGATTGCCACAATTTGACATCCGGATCTTTAGGGTTGCTGTTTTCCCCAATATTTGCAAAAGCTTCTATTTTCATTGCTCGATAATTTGTGAACTGAATTTGATCCCCAAATCCCTGAGTTCGATACTCTGGAATACTTGCTTAACTACGCCGATCCGTACACTGCGGGTTCGCTTGCTTTTATTCTAGTTTTATAAATTTAAAACTTATTTGCACACCTTTTCGGGCGAACAAGTTTTTGGCGCCGTTGCCGGGGATTTGGTCTAGACCAATTTCGGTTTTCGGTTGTCTGGCTTGGGAGCTTTTGTTTTTGCTTTTAATCTTTTCGGTATGAGTTTTTGAGTTTTTAGGTTCACCAATGGCTGCATGGAGCAATGAACCTGCATTTGATCCAGCCTAGTTTGCATGGCAAGGTGCTAGGGCGGATCATTATGAATATTTGGAAGAGAAATATGCCTTCTATTGGTTTGACAGCGAGAGAGAACGTGAACAAACCATTGAATCTGAATTTGCAAAATGGGAAAAGCTGCACTACCCAAAGAAGGTTAAGAAGAAACCTCCCAAAGATGCGGAGGACTCGAAATTTGAAGAATTGATGAAGAAATTTGAGATGCTCGAAGAAAGATTCAAAGCCTATGATGAATATAATCTAAAAGTGATAGAAGACGCAACAAAGAATATTTCTAAGGTTGAAAAAGCCTTGGAAAATCATTCATCTAGCAAGGAAGAATTACAAGTTTCGAGCGTTCCTCCGCTCGAATCTGAAGCTTCTCTAGAAGCTCTCATTGAAGAAGAGGAAGAAGTGGAGAACCGTGACCAAATTACTGAAACTGTGGCCAAGGTTGAAGAGGATCCAGCTGAGTTGGGAGATATTTCATGTGTGGATCATCATCCCAACATGAAACTTGTCCCAAGTTTTGAAATGCTTTGCAAGGTACTTTCTCTTACTCCCTTTGAAATTCCTATTAAAATTTCTAATTTTTTCAGGAATGCACCGGAGAGTTGGAGGTCTCTTCCAAAAGAACCTCCTAAGGTGAAGATGAAACCTCCATTGACTTTGCTAGAGGTAGATGCTCCTTGGACTACAAGGAGTAAATTTGGCAACCACTTCAACGCTTATGCCAATAAGTATTTCTTATTCAAGTATGGGGTCATTGACATGACGAACACCATACATCATCCCCAATCTGGAGATGGGGAAGCTAGGAGGATTCTCGAGAAATTGATTTCTCGATCCAGGAAAGGATGGGACGCAAGGCTGAATTATGTCCCATTAGAGCATAGGAATGCTAGGAGAATCCCGGTGAGAATCAAATCGTACAAGCTTGTACGTGGGAGATCTTACCATTTGCCGGTGAAATTAGGAACCGGAATCTTTTTTGAGGAATTTTATGATGAGTTTGATCAGCAATCCAAGATGTTCAAGGTGCATTGAATCATCTATGGAGATAGGTCCAGCTAACGACCTTAAACAAAGCGCTTCTTGGGAGGCAACCCAAGGTAATGCATTCATGTTTTTCTTTCTTTTTCTTAGGATAGTTTAGTGTAGTTTGCTTTGCTTTTGTTTTTCTCGATGCGCTCTCGGTTTGTTTGTGTCATGGATCGCAGGAACTAGGTATAATCTTGAGGAATTGATGGAAAAAGGCAATACAAATGTGCCTAAGGACGTTTTCAAGGAACAAAAGGCAAGAAATCGACTTACCCAAAGAAGATCGGTCGATTTAGGCTTCAGAGCAGGTCGATTTTTGACAACAGAAAGAAAAATCGACCCAGAGATCGACCCCCTCAGAAAAAATCGGGCAGAAAAATCGGCCGATTTTTTGAAAAATCGGTCGATTTTTTTCAAAAAAATAAAAAAAAAAAAAAAAAAATTTTTTTTTTTTTTTTTTTCGGAAAATTTTTGTTCGGCCAAAAGACGTTCCCCTTCTTCATTCTTCGACACCGATTGGAATATCCGGATTTCCCTATTGCGCTTATATAGAATCTCACCATCACCACTCAATGAATGATTCGTCATGCCTGATTCGTCATCTTACATTGTGAGTATGCTTTTCTTCCTTTTTTTTTCTTCACATTGGGGACAATGTGAGTTTTAAGTATGGGGTGGAGGTATTTGCAATACCATTTGCATGTTTTATGTCTTGCATCATATGATTATGAAAATTTTGAAAAATTTTAAAATTTTTGTGCTTCTAGAATGGATATGATCTCTATGATGAACATTGTTTTGTGGAATAGCTATGATGATTTTGATATGCTTGAATTGATTTATGACATATGTGGGATTTGAATACTTTGATAGAACTTCATGCATGTTTGATAATTCGCTTTCATTCTAAATCATGTTGAGTGTTGAAGGTTGAAACCGCATGATAAGTTCTTACACTTCTTATTGATATGATTAAGGCACCTCGATTTTTCTTGCTTCTTTCCTTATTCATTTAACCCCTCAATAAAATAATTGCCTCCCTTACCTATCCGGGAATTTGGAGGAGTTGATATTTGGCATGTTTGATGTGGGAGGGCCATGAAAGCAAAAATTTTGCATTCAAAGAATAGAAAGAACTTGTAGGTTTGGGGAAGTCAATCATGACGATGAGTAACTCGGCACCATTCACATAGCCGGGTGTTTGTGTCTTGCCAAAGTCGGATTGAGCGATATTCCTAGCGGATTATGGTATGTGCGCTAAGGGTTTGAGGCATCTCATAAAAATTGAGAAACGCCAATCTCCTAGGCTTCGGTTTTTGTGCACCTCTATCCATAACTCCAAAAGTAAAGTCGAAAAATGAAAAGAAGAGAGCGAAGCTCTAAGTTGAAAGTGCTGCGGAAACCGCAAGAGAAGAAGAAAAGAGTAGTTATCCACTTTCCCGGATTCATGCACCACATCCCTTATAAGTTTCCCTCCTTTCCGCATTCTTGACCTTACTTGAAAGTCCTCAAGATCATTGGAATGTGTTTGGCTTTGTGGTCTAAATTGGATTCCTCATGATTGATTTTGATATATTGCAAGTTATGATGCATGTTATGATTTCTTTTTCAAAGTGTGATTATCCTTTTCATGATATAATTCCTTTTGATCATATGATGATTTTCATTAGCTATAAAGCAACCATTTGAGAGTCATCTATGAATAGAAGCACAACCAAAATATTGTGGTTTTTCTTTATTTTTGCATATTCATAATCCATATCATCTTTTATTTTAAGTTTGAATCTTGCTTGGGGACAAGCAAGAGGCAAGTATGGGGTATTTTGATGACATGAATTATGACCTATTTTTAGGCATGTATTTATATAGATTTTCCCTTTATTTTGCATGCATAGACATACATTCATGGCATTTATGGTTATATTCACCTACTTTGCAAGAATAGAGGTCTACACAGAGTTTTATTGCATTTGTAGGTAATTTGGCGAATTATGGAGCGAAATAGCATATTTAAGGATTAAGTCTTGAAGCGGGACAAAAAGGAGCAATATAAGGAAGTTCGGACGCGGCCCAAAGTATTTTCTGATACCTTCGGACGCGGCCCAAAGTATTCTCTGATACCGTCTGACGCGCCAAAGTATTCTCTGATACCTTATGACGCGGCCCAGAGTATCTTCTGATACCAGCGGATTCGACTTCTTTTCAGCCCAAATATTTAGGGTTTTATCTTTAAACCCTAGAGAGATCCCTACATATATTCGATAGCCTTCAACATTGAAGG
This sequence comes from Fagopyrum homotropicum, assembly GCA_033239125.1. Classification (NCBI taxonomy): domain Eukaryota; kingdom Viridiplantae; phylum Streptophyta; class Magnoliopsida; order Caryophyllales; family Polygonaceae; genus Fagopyrum; species Fagopyrum homotropicum. Next base: position 71,386,593 of record BSWB01000008.1, read on the forward strand.
GAGAACGGTGACAGCCTTAGGATTTGGATCCCCAAAGCGAGGGAGGCTTGAAGATTTTATTGCGTACAGGGAAGATTCGGAGAAGAAGGCATTTTGGAGATTGTGTACTTCGAGATTATCTTAGGGTTTATCTTTGGAGACGGATTGACACCCCGTTCTTCATTGTTCCTTAAGATTGTTGTGAGGATTTCTATTCCTTTTTTTTGCATTCATTCAATACAAACATTTGTTATTGGATTTGAGATTGGTTATTTGATAGTCATTGAGTTTTTGAGGTTTTCATCCATTTTCTCTTTAAACTTGATTATTGAATTGATGATGATGGTTATTGGCTAAAACCCTTTAGCAATTCTAAGGTGAAGGGTTAATAATTGTGGTTTAGATAATGATAGATCGATCGTAATTTGATTGGACCCTGAGAGTGTGAGAAATATCGTTGATACCCTAAATCACGGCCTGTTCTTAGGTTTCCACGACCGTGATTCTTAAGATCTAGGCGTGATTTACCCCAGTTTACGAATTTTGCTTTTACTTTGATCCAAGGTTAAAGATTAGCTTTAATCTAGTCTAGGTTTGCCTTTTCTAGGTAGTAGTGAAGCCTCAACAACCTCTACTTCGATTTCGAGTGTCGCAACCTTAATCGGTTTAGTTAGTTTTGATCCTTGGGTTACAAGTTTGGGTATTTGAGATCAATTCTTGTCCTTAGATCGTTTCTATATTGCAGCCTCAACAACCTTTATAGAGAGAGTCTTTGGGTTAGACATATAGGGTTTTGGAACTTCGCCGTACATTACCTTACCTTAGTATACCTTTGCAAACCTCAACTCTGTCCTTATATCTATAGTATATCTTGAATCGATTGCCACAATTTGACATCCGGATCTTTAGGGTTGTTGTTTTCCCCAATATTTGCAAAAGCTTCTATTTTCATTGCTCGATAATTTGTGAACTGAATTTGATCCCCCAAATCCCTGAGTTCGATACTCTGGAATACTTGCTTAACTACGCCGATCCGTACACTGCGGGTTCGCTTGCTTTTATTCTAGTTTTATAAATTTAAAACTTATTTGCACACCTTTTCGGGCGAACAGTATGAATGCCTTTTTGTTTTCTGGTATGTGTCTGTTAGTTTCTGGTATGCATTTTATATAACTTCTGGTATGAGTTTCTGTTTTAGTTTTTTGGTGTGAATGCTTTCTTACTTCCTAGTACGTGTCAATTAGTTTCTGGTTTGTGTTTTATCTTCGTTCTGGTATAAGTTTTGTCTTACAGTCTTGTATGATATGTTTTCTGGTATGATCTTTTGAAGCTTGTTTCCTGTGTATATTATTATGTTTTGTTTGGTTTCAGTTTCTGGTATGTTTTTCATTTACTTAATAATGTTTTTTTTAATGTAGGGATGCATCTAAGAAACCTAAGACAGAAAAGATTGTTGAGGAAGCTGAATGGTAAACTGAAGTTGAATACATATTGATATTATCATACCAGAATTATTAATTTTTAAAATATTTGTTCTATTGTTTTAGCCTCGAAGAAGAAATGATGGCATTGGCTACTTCCCCTAAGGTTGATGTTGCACCATCTAGCTCTGTTCGGATTGTTGATGCTCCAGAAATGGATACCAATGTCCCTACAGAAGCTGTGGTTGCACCACCTCTCCCTGATCCCACTACCTCCACTATTCCTACCACAAACAGATCATTGATATTTTACATACAAAAATTTATTAGTTTCAAATGCTTATTTAATATCGCATTTGTAAACTTGTACTATGTTAATGTATAGGGTGCCTGATTGGGTTGATGATTTAATGAAATAAATACAAACCCAAAATCAACTGATTTCTGAGTTGGTCAAGAAGGTTGAGCAACAAGATGCCACTATCAACGAAGTTGTTATGAGGCAGAAGGGACAAACTATGACCCAACACAAAATAGAAGGACAATGTTTCAAGATCCTCACCAATGTTCAAAGGATGACCGGTTCTTCTAAAGGCACCAAACCCTCTAAAAAGTCGGGCCTCCACCTCCAACTGATGCTCATAAGGTACAAATTCTTGGGGTTTCTTCAAGTTCTGAAGAGACGCCATCTCCAAAAAAGCCAAAGCCCCAACCCCAGCCCCAGCCCAAGGAGGATGCTGAAGTTGATAAGCCAAAGCAAAAAGCAGTGGAAGAGGTATAATACAATACTATTCTTTATGTGTTTTGTTTCCGTGCATATTTGTTAATGTTTGTGTTATGTTTTCATTCTGGTACAAAAACCAATACCAGATGTAGACGTGAAAGGGAAAGCTAAAACCAAAGGACTGAGGAGAATGGGTTTACGTCAAAAGAAACCCAGTGAATGTGTCTTATCTCCCTATGTCGTCCCATTAAAAATTCCCGAGGCACCCAAGCATAATTTCTTGAGCAAGAAAGATAGAGATGCTTTTTATACTTGGTACCTTGACCCGAAGACTTTAGAAGATATTATAAATGGATTTTACCATTCAGCAAATAAGAAAAACTTCAAGCTCTTACTCAAAAAAAACTGGCTGGTTGTGGGATCATGTAAGTTAACACTAACCTTACTTTTATTCAAGTTAATAATTTCTGGCATGATGTTTTTCTGGTATGACTTTCTATTACCAGTTACTGATGTGTTTCTGATATGAGGTTGGTTTATATTTTGTATTTAAAATTTCTGGTATGATGTGTTGAACTGCTTTCTAGTATGAGCTAGTTGTATAAGAGTCTGATATGACTTTGATTTGTGCTTTTTTTTTTTTTGGTTTTTTGGTATTATGTTTTTCATTAGTTTTATGGTATGTGATTCTTTCATTTTGCCATAAATTATCAGTTGACTTCCTGAGATGATTTATTGCTTGAGCTTTCTGGTATTTGTTTATGTTTTGTGATTCTGATATGATGTGTTTTCATGTATGTGTATCTTGCCTGATGGTTTTCATGTCTTGAATTCTGGTATGAAATTTTTATGTGTTTTTGGTATGATTCTCATATGAGCTTCTGGTATTGAATTATTAGTTTTTTTTTCCTACTTTACGGCAACTGGATGAAATGATTACTTACCTCCGAAAAGCTATAGTTGAACATCCCGAGGTTTATGGTCGTGTTTCCATTCTTCCCATACCATTCATCAACTACTTCAACGATTTGCGCTATAAAGAATTCTTAGAGGCGAAAAATACAAGGAAGTTTAATTACGGTGAAGAAACTGTAAATTTTATATTTGGACTTGAACCCCCCATCTTCGCCAAGAGCTTATGAAGCCGATACAATATACACTGCCATCAACACCTGTGGTAAATACTAGATAGCGCTACAGATTGATTTAATTAAATGGTGTGTTGTTGTATATGAATCAATTGTGGACTGTATGTTCGATGGGGACTTGAAAGATTTGCTTACCCCATTCCTTATTATGTATCCTCACATTCTAAAACTTCATGGATAATTCGAGAGGTTTGAGGACAAGCTTGATAAGCCATTGGAGTATGTTCGAAAGACAGCCAAAGAAGTTTCACAGAACAACCCAAGATAATTTCTACAATACTACTCATATGTTTCTAGTATGTTCATTAGTATGATGTTTTGGAAAAACACTTATATAATTTGTTGTCTACAATTGCAGTGGAAGTTGTGGTGTATTCACAATCAAGCACATTCAGTATTTGTCATCTGGACGAACTGATTTGTCAAACATATGTCAAGAATGCGTCCTAGCTTTCAAGGAACAATTTTGTGTTATTTTGTACCATAGGGAGTGGGTGAAACCTCACGAGTCCCTTTGAAACTGAAACTGTCCTATATGATGTTGTCTACAATTGATAAACTGATATTTTGGTATTGACTCACTGTGTTGTAACAGTCATTCAGGTTGTATATATTAACTCTTTTGTAATATAATCTTGTTGATGACTCAATAACAAGTATTCTATTAATATAGTTTCTTTACCAGAATTGTTTATGTTGCGATTTAGGATTCTAATATTTCATTTATGTGCCTCTGGTATGAGTATATTTGGTATTTTTTGTTATTTGTTATTGTTCGCTCAAAAGTGTGTGCGTCAAAGTCTTAAATTTATATCTTGAACTTATGCAAAAGCGAACCCGCAGTGTACGGGTCAGTTGTAGTAAGGCAAGAAATTTCAGAGTCGAACTCAGGGATTTGGTGAGAATAAAATCGATTTCAATTATCTAATAAAGTGCAAAAGCTTTTGTGATTAATAAAGGGGGCAAATGATTCCAAGAAATCAAGTATGCGAATGCGGCTTTCGATTCAAGACACTTCTAAAGATCAAAGGACAAAGTTGATATTGCCAAGGTTATGCGTTTGGATAAACAGGTACAACATACGAGATAACTGACATTCCTTCCTACCACAAAAATAAGTGGGAGAAAATCAACAATTTAACCTCTCAATTGTACTAAATAATTGTCCTAAAACTTATCAAAGAATTTTGGTGAAGGGAAGCGTGAAGACAAAAGCAGCGCTTAATATTTTTGCAAAATTCAAAAGTTGCGCAGAAGCGAGAAAAGTTGAGGTTACGTAGACGCAGACGTACGGCAATGGAAAGAAATTGATGAGTTTGGGTGACGTCTTCTGTTGGGTTTATGGCTAGGCTTTGTAGGCGGGTTAGATGCTGCCTAACTTCATTTCTACATTTACATTACACAGAAGCCAAAGACATCCAAAACCTCAAACCCTAATTTAACTTCAATTCCAAGACACATTATTCCCTTTTCTTATATAACCTAACAACCAGAGGTTGACCCAAACCAACACAAAACCCAGAAAACAAAATGGCACCAGAGATTGTATTCTTTGACTTGGAAACCACGGTACCCAACAGAGCTGGACATCAGAGGTTCTGGGTGTTGGAGTTCGGCGCCATGGTACTCTGTCCTCGCAAACTCGCCGAGACACAAAGCTTCTGCACCCTTATCAGGCCGGGAGACCTGTCAGCTGTGCCCTTGAGGTCGACCAGACCACAAGGGATCACAAGGCAGGCTGTTGAGGAGGCTCCGTCCTTTGAGGATGTTGCGGATCGAATATACGACATTCTTAATGGGAGGATATGGGCAGGCCACAACATTCAGAGGTTTGATTGTGTTCGCATTAAGGAGGCCTTTGCTGATATAAGCCGACCTCCTCCCCAACCGGCCGGCATCATCGATTCTTTGGGGGTCTTGACGGACAAGTTTGGCAGACGAGCTGGCAACATGAAGGTAACCTCATTCCATTATACAACTTCCCCACGTCCCATGCATATATATATATATATATATACATATCGGCATATTACTAATGTTTCAAACTATTTTTTGCTGTTTCTCCAGATGGCAACATTGGCCGATTACTTTGGTCTTGGAGTGCAGAAACACAGGTACAAACATACCCAACTAAAGGGTCGTTTAGTATTTATACTTTAGTTATATATATGGGTATCAATTTAATACCCCGATATCAATCATATTCATATCCTACGTTTAAGGATATCAGTATCAATTTCGTGTCGTTATATTTTTGGAGGTATCGACATTTATGTTTTGTTCTCTCTCGACATTTTTTTTTCTTGAGCGGCTCTCCTTTCCTTCTCCCGTTTCGTCCCGGTGATAGCCACCTCCGAGTCTACTGCTACCGTCATCGACCGGAGCAAGGAACCCCTTTTCTTTTCTAGGGCTCGTTCTTTCTACGGTGAAATCTGAATCTCATTGTCAGGGTTTACCAATTGTATTACGAGGATTTTAATTTTACTTTTTGCTTATCTAACGAATTTGATTTGGGGCTAAACTGAAATTTTGAGGATTTTGCTTTTTTACTTCTTTGTCTCGCTTTTGTTCTTTGTCTCGCTTTTGTTGACAAATTTTTAAAATAGTGATATTAGATATGAGATTGATACTCGTACCTTCATATATATATATATATATATATATATATATATAGGGCGTGGTTTCCATGAAAATACCCCTAACGTGTATACATGAGAACAATCGTATACCATTAGATGGTGAGTATTAAGGTTGAGATTTAGAGTAGATATCGTAATTAATAAATAACTACGAATAATAATAATTAGGAATCCAACAATAACTACGAATAATCCACTCAACCAACAATAACTACGCATAATACATTAAACGATATGACACCTTCGTAACAAAACTATAAGTCTGTTCTCATATGATCTATATATATATATATCCTTCCGTATATATAACATATGAAAGTCCAATGTTGTAATGAAACAGAAGCCTTGATGATGTCCGGATGAACTTGGAGGTGCTCAAGAATTGCGCAACCGTCTTGTTCTTGGTACGTCAGCAGATGGATCGATCGGCTCTAGCTGTTTAAATATTATCATCAGTCTGAGTCTGTGGTACAGTACTTGATTAACGAAATGCGTTGTTGGTGAGCAGGAATCGAGCCTACCCAACTTGTTGAACGTGAATCCGCAACCCAATACATCAGCAGTGACAACCAGAAGCCAAGCCAAAGCTACGAGAACAACAGCGATCAGCAGTAGCCCGAGATCTCCTCCTTACCGTATACGTAGAGCTTCACCATATCCAACCACAAGTTTCAGAAAGGTACAAATTTTCCATAAGGTAGCGGAGACCGTCCTCTCGAAAACTCGAAGAAGCCAGCCGCTAATGTGCAACTTTCTAAAACATTCCACCTCCATTCTCCGATAGTTACACAAGATGTACGATTCCAACTGTTCGTTGCCGTATAAACAAGGACGACGCATACAAATTTGTCTTGGAGCATATTTCATTTTTTTCAGAGTTAGAATTATTATTTGAAGCTATTGGATTGATGATGAATCTCCATACATACAATCAGGCAAAATTAAATTGTCAAGCTACCCATTACATTCAAATCGAATATGTATTCATTTAAGAATCTAAGTTTGTATTTATTCATGGATATATGCAATTTCAATTGAGTTTTCTCAGATACGTACTGTATATAAGGACATTAACACCAAAAATAAAAGAGTATATAAGGACATAAGGTAAATATATAGAATAAGAGGGCTATTGTGTAATAAAGAGAATATATGCAGCATAATCTGTTATGAGCTGTTGTTAGAGGTATCAAACGGGCTGACCGGGCGGGTTCGGGTCGAATCACAACAGACTCTGGTTAGAATTGGGTCGGGTAAAAAATAGGCTTGGTTTTGAAACTATTTGTTTCGGATCGGGTCAATTTGGGTTGGGTACCAACTGTTTGGGTTAAAACGGGTTAGCAGGTAGCATCAGTTCTTTTCGGGCTGTCAAATGGGGTTGGCGGGTCGAGTTTGGGTCGGGTCACAATAGTCTCGGGTTGGAATCGGGTCGGTTAAAAATATGTTTGGTTTTTAAGCGGGTTGTTTTGGATCGGGTCACTTTGGGTCGGGATATACTAGTTGTTCAAGTTGGAACGGATTATCGGGTAGCCTCGGTTCTTGGGCCATAACAATTAGTATGTGTTGTTCAAGTAGCCTAGTTGGTTTTCGTGGGCATTGAGAACTAAGGAGGTTTTAGGTTCAAGTTTCGTGAGTAACACCCTCTTTTTTTCATCAAGCAAATAAAGTAAATATATTTGTTGGTTTGTTAAAATGGGAGAAGGAATCGAGAACATTAATTAGGTTTTTACTACTCTAATTAATTTAATATTTTTAATGATGCGGGGTTGATGCCGCAATTCCTGATCTATATTGAAAGTCCACGAACAGTCTCAGAGAACAAATATCGGTCTAGAATTTCGGGCGAGATTCTGGTTACGCGGCCGAGATTTATGAAAATTTCGAACAAAAGAACGTGATTTTGATGGATTGATAATGGATAGATTAGAAGATGATAATATGAAATGAAATTGATAGAATTATAGAAAAATATGAACTAAGGTATTCTTGTAAAGAACCTCGACCAATTGGATCAAAACAACTTAACAAAGAGCTTACGTTAACCCTCCCTTCTTTAACCTTACACAAGCCTTCTAAATATGATAAGCACAAGAAGGGCTAGAATTGACTAGTAGCACCAATGTAACACACACAAGAACAACCTAACAAGGACTCACAACGATTCAATCAAAGACTCTCATTTTGATTGAATGAAATGAATAAAATACAAACTTCGTAAGCGAAACAGCGAGTATCTCACAATATTGTGGAAATAAAATAAATTAAATTTACCTATTAAGGCTATTTATAAAAAAGATTTCTTTAAAAGATAAAAACTAAAATAATCCTAAAAGATAGGATCAAAATCAAAAGATACCTTCAAAAAGTTTTGAGAGCTTTAAAGGTATTATAAATGACTAAAAGATAATTTTATTGAATAAGATCTTAACGGATCTTATTGATCTTGATAGAAACAAAATCTAGGGATAAATCTCGGGCGAGATTTTGGTCTCACGGCCGAAATTTATTGATTGTATCTTTTCAATCTCGTTCTAGCCACTTTTCTTGTTCCCTTGGTCATAATTACTCTTGAAAGGTCCTTCTACAATAAACAACAATGTCTCTAAAGAAGACTTAGTCATGAATGAAACCCTTTTAGGTGTACATGTTGCCAAGATGAGATTATAGAATAGAAAATGTACAAGATGAGATTACAAGATGAGGAGATCAAGTTACAAGAGCAAGAAGGGGAGACAAACAGAAGAGGAGATTATGGAGAGCAAGGAGAGAGTTTAGTCAAGGTTGATCTCAAGCATCTTGGCCCGAAATTAGGTGTCGGAGGAGCGTTCCTTCTAGTGGTGGGAGGAGTGATTCATGATGGCGAGGATGGTGTTGTTGGGACACTTTGTAGCGGAGATGAAGCTGACATCTCCTTGGATTGACTTTGAAGATTACATCTCCTTCTCTTTCAATATCTTTGCTATAGCTCTAGTGATAGGTCCTTTAGGAGGTATTGGGGATGGTCACACATAGTAGGGGACTTTAGAGATCAAGCTTAACATCTCTATTACTCATAGTAGGGGACTTTAGAGATCAAGCTTCATTAATTATTGGTTAGTAGTTCAGTAAATTATTGGTTTCATTAATTTTCTGCAAAATTAAATCATGAAAATCTAAGTTGGAATTAGATGATGTATCATCATTGGATATCTAAGTTGCAACTAAACTCTTGCCTTTACAGAAGAACATAAATTATTTCACTTATCGGTTATGTTCATTTACTAGTTCGTGTTTATTTTTGTTTTAGTGTAGTTTTAAATCAATACTTGCAATGGAAACTATGGATTCTCAAGAAAATATAAGGGGATTGATATAGTTGAATCAAACTCTTCATCTAAAGGCAAATACTTTCTCAAACTTTTAAAGTTTGATTCATTAATTTGTGTACTTAATATTATCACACATTATGCTTGTAGATCATTCAACTACAATGCAATGTAACTAACAAGAGGAAGTAACAGTAGAATTTCATAGTGCATCAATAGAATGTAACAAATGTTGTAAATGATGGGGTAGAAATTACACAAACAAAGAGTGGCGTAAAATGAAGCAGAACAAGTGAGGTATGGAACCACTTCAAGCTCGTTGATGACGAGGAATCAGGATTTTCATGGAGAGTTTGTATCTATTGTGAGAAAAAGTACAAGGTAGATTCACATGCTAGTACTTCTACTCTTCTCAAGCATTTGAAAAATAGTTGCAAAGAGTATAAGAAGTTAAAACCAACTGATACTTCATTGGGCAAAGAAGTCGATCAGAAAGTATTTTGAAGATTATTAGTAGTGGTTTTAGTTAGACATGGATATAGTTTTTCATGGGTTCAGCATGAAGCCACTAGGAATGTCTTTAAGTATTTCAATAACAATGTTCAACCAATATCAAGAAATACAGTGAAGGAGTGTGTAGATATGCATGGTGAATTGAATAAAAAAACAAATTTTGCATGTATTTAAATTATCTTTCCGGAAGTGTTTTCTTGACATGTGATTTGTGGAGTGCATGCACACATCGAGGCTAATTTTGTGTTACAGCCCACTACATTGATAAAAATAGGACTTTGTGTAACACCTCAAATTCTCAAAACTCGGGAGCTACTGGTTAGGACCTCACAATGGGTCCCGACCTTAGTTTGACAACAACTGTACTATGATCTTCCAACAAGGCACAAACGTATTTAAAACCTTTTTGAAAACCTCAAATAGTGTAACACCCTAAATCCACAAGACTTGGAATGCAACATTGAGCTAGGATCTCACAATGGATCCTGACCCTAGCCTGACAACAAGTTCACTAGATCTTACAACAAGACACAAGTAGAGGGAAAACCAAATACATAAAAGCTGTATATGATACATCAAAAGTGTTATAACCACAAAGCCGAGTACAAAACATCAAACACAAACATCTGATACAAAAGATCCCATCCCACGCATCCTAATGTACAGAAGTCCTCGACTGGTCACACCACCTGACTCACTCTGCAGTCTTCCTAACTTGCAGATCATCTACAACACAGTATACACCGTTAGCTACAACAATGAATAAGTATGAAGGTAATAGCACAAACACATATCAACATCTCATACATGCAATGTCACACACATTCATTTATTATCTTTCATTACGTTATTCCATTACTAATTCAACTTCTTTTGTAACACGAGGAGCCTCAAGAGCTCCGTCCCGTCCAACGTAACACATGAGTTTTGCATGGGGGTGATCGTCACTCGTCCCCTCATGTGAGATCATCTTCTGGGCACCTCCTCCTACCAGCAGGCGGAGGCAAGTGGTCACGACTCGTTATAATACACTTGGACCATTTAAATGTAATAAATGGTCATCCTAGTCCGGTTTAGGATATAAATGCACAATCATATGAACACACACAACCATCACAATCACACAAACTCATAACTGAACGCTAAGTAAGTCCTATGGACTTACCTCATATACTCGTATCCAATACCACGTCACAGCTTCCCCTTGGGAAAGAAACCAACGCCTGCAATAGCAAGGCACACAACATCATACACTACAAGGGTTAGGAGACTCGTCTCCATAACCAAAACCAACCTACAACCTCAATCTAACCCACAAGACCATAACAAGCTCATAGATGCCTACAACATAACCTCAACATCAACACGAGTGCCTAAGGAACATAACTAACATACAACTCATCCTAACCACACTATCCTAGCTATCAACTAAGCCAAGGCCAAAGGAAAGGAAGGAAGGAAGACATACCAACAAGGTATGCACCAACAGAAGCAAGGAACACAAGGCTGACCCAGTGAGGCACAGGGACGGCTCACACCAGGTGCAGGGGCGGCTCACACACCAGGCGCAGGGGCGGCTGGGTTCAGGCGCAGGGGCGGCCAATTGTGCAGAGAGTTGGCCCCGACTTCTCTTCAATCCCTTTCTCGAGTCTCTTCACTTCTTCAACACACCACAACAACATATACACATATATACACATATATGATCATCAAACATCCAGGAAAGGATCCACACAAGCTTAGCTTGTGATCCTAAGCTAGAAGAAGAAGAAAGAAGCAAAGAAGAAGAAGGAAAGAAGATGGAGAAGAAAGGTCTCACCTCAACAAACCCTAGGCAGCAACCAAGAGCAAACAATACCTTCACAACCTCAACACATCAGCAAAGACTCTCAGTATCATCCTCATGATCATCCAAGCTTAAAACCTCAAACAAACTCTCAAAAACTCACACAAACTCAAAGGAAGATCAAGAAGAGAAGATGAAGAAGAAGAACGTAAAGATGGAAATGGAGCTGAAGAGGATGAAGAAACCCTCTCTGAGAAGCTAAGGGAGGCTTATAAAGGAAGCCAGCCGCAAAGCACGAGTCAAAAGGTCAACAAAAGCGGTTGCACCAACACAAAGCCACAAGGGCGGCACACCCAAGGCGCAGGGGTGCCTAGCCGCAAGGGCGGTCCATGTGGTACGCAGGTGTGGCTGCCAGGATCAGCCTAAGGCTCAGCAAGGACTCCTAGGCTCCAAGGACTAAGGATCTTACATCACACCCCCGCAAAACAAGTTTCGTCCCGAAACTTGCAAGATCCCAAAACCTCTCGGACCCATAAGCCGAGGTATAACTCTAAACACTATCATCGACTCTCCACAAGGCCTAGAGGAAGATCATCTCTAGCCAAACACTAACCACATCACACTGGTGTGGAAGAAAGCCGTCTCCAGCCAAAACGTACACATAACACTACTATGTGGAGGAAAGCCATCTCCACTCACACTATGTCCATTAAAGGTAGCGTGGAGGAAAGAACCGTCTCCAGCTAATCCTAACACACACACCATAACATGGAGGAAAGAACCATCTCCAGCTATACCTATCTCGTACTAGCAAACGAGATCTAACAGATCATATGCACATATCACAACTAGAACGAAAACACAACATATCACATAAGCACATAACATGCACTCACCAAGAAGGCACTAAGATCTACTCGTAGATCCTACTGGTGCATCTATCTCGGCGTAAAACTCAGGATAGTTCCTCTGGATACTATCCTCTGTCTCCCATGTAGCCTCATCAGGTCCTCGTCTAGACCACTGTATCCTCAGCATAGGAATGTCCTTCGAACGCAGGCGTCTCACACCTCGCTCTAGGACTTCAATAGGGTGCTCTACAAAGGTGTGGTCCGACTCAACCACCAGATCATCATAACTCACGATGTGTCTCGGATCTAGTATGTACCCCCTCAGCTGAGATACGTGAAACACAGGATGAACACCCTCTAACCTCGGAGGCAATGCTAATTTGTAGGCTGCCCTCCCGACTCTATCTAGTATCTCAAAAGGACCGACATATCGGGGACTCAACTTCCCCTTTATGCCAAAACGTCTAACGCCTCACGTCGGATATACTCTCAACCAGACATGAGCTCCTACCCTGAACTCTAGAGGTCGACGCCTCCTATCTGCATACGACTTCTGGCGACTCTGTGCAACCAACATCCTCTCTCTAATCAGCGCTACTCGAGCCATATCATCTTGAATCTGCTCTAGCGCTATCCCACTGATACTGCTAGGCTCATCCCAGCATAAAGGTGTACGGCACCTACGTCCATGCAGTGCCTCATAAGGAGTCATCCCTATAGATGCATGCCAACTATTGTTGTATGAGAACTCAACGAATGGGAGGTAATCAGATCATCCCTGTCCCCAATCCAACACACAGGCTCGCAGTATATCCTCTAAGGTCTGGATGGTCCTCTCTGACTGACCATCTGTTTGGGGGTGAAACGCAGTCGTGAAGTGTAGAATCGTCCCCAAAGCAATCTGAATCTGCTTCTAGAATCTCGATGTAAATCGTCCATCACGATCAGAAACGATCGTCCTCGGTACCCCATGGAGTCTCACTATCTGCCTCGTGTACTCCTCAACTAATCTGCTCACTGGCCACGTCTCTCTAATAGGAATGAAATGTGCCGTCTTCTTCAGTCTGTCAATGATCACCCAAATGACATCAAAGCTCCTACTGGTGCTCAACCCGGTCACAAAATCCATGGAGACGTCCTCCCACTTCCACTGCGGCACTGATAGTGGATGAAGCTCACCTCTAGGTCTGAAATGCTCTATCTTGACCTGCTAACAGGTCGCACACTGAGCCACAAATCTGGCTACGTCGGGCTTCAGCCCTCCCCACCAATATGAACGTCTCACATCATGATACATCTTACTCGCACTTGGATGTACAAAGTAAGGTGTACAGTGAGCCTCCTATAAAATACTCTGTCTCAACTCCGCATCAGCAAGAACACATATACAGTCATGTCGCCTCATAACTCCATCTACTCCAATGGAGAACTATGGTGCCTCACCACGAGACATCCTATCTCTGATCCTCGTCAAGGTCGGGCAGGTCCCCTGCTTCTGTTGGATCTCATCCAACAGACCAGGTAGAACCTCTAACGCAAACAACTGGGTATCCTCATCAGGAAATTGGATGTTGTTAGCATGAAATATTATGATATTTTAGGCACGTTTTCTAAGTGTATTTGATCCATATTGATTGTCATTGATTGAGCATTGATGCATTTGTGAGCTAGTTTGTCTATAATGTCGATATAGAGATCTACACAAGCTTTATGTTGATTATAGGTAATTAAGAGCTATTTCTGAACGGAATAGAGCAAGGATGGATTTGATTGAGCATGTCCATGAATTGAGGGCATTCCTAGGAGCTAAGGGAGTGTCAACTTGAAGAATGCACGAGACTAAGGAAGAATCACGTTCTAGCCCTAAACCACGCTCTAAAATACGGCCGTACTACTTTCCACGTTCAAGTCCACGGCCGTGGAACCATGGCAAGGGAAGCGTGGTTCATTCCAGCAACTTCTACAACCGTGGAGGAGTTGTGTCAAACCGTGTTGATTTCCACGCTCTAAATTACGGCCGTGGAACCCTTCCACGACCGTGACCTTGGCGATCTTTTTCTCCATACTTTAAGCCACGATCTCCTACGCAATTGGGCCGGGCCGATATTTTATCTTACACTATAAAAGGACGGACGAAGAGAGATTCCGACACCTTCGCTTACGCATAGACGCATCTTACGCTTGCGCTTGGATTTGCCCTAATTTCGCATTTGGCGGAGATTGTGTTTGAGAGATTTGCGCTTTGTCATTGGGATTTCCGGATTGACGGAAGATCGAAGATTCGGAAGATTGTTCGCAAGAAGATTACGCTTCTTGCTTAGGCTTGATTTAGAAGACGGATTGACATCCCGTTCTTCCTTCTTATCTAAGATTGTGATTGTTTGTGTTGTTCCGAATCTATTGACGATATTGTTCTTAATCTGTGGATTTGAGATTAGTTTGAAAGTTATTGAAGGTTTTCGGAAGTTTTCATCTTTCATTCTTTTAAACCTTGAATTTGATATCAATATGACCGTTATTGGCTAAAAACCCTTAACAATTCTAAGGTGAAGGGTTGATAGTTGTGGCTTAGATGATGATAGATCGATCGTAAACAGATTGGACCCTGAGAGTTAGAGAGAATCGACGAAAACCCCAATCCACGGTCTGTTCTTGAGCTTCCACGGCCGTGGAACTCAAGAACTACCCGTAATTCTGTGTTAAGTTACGAACTTGCTTTTACTTTAATCCAAAGTTAAAGATTTGCTTTAACTTAGTCTTGGCTTGCCTTTTCTAGGTGGTAGTGAAGCCTCAACAACCTCTACCTCGATTGTGAGTGTCACAACCTTAATCGGTTTAGTTAGTCTTGATCCTTGGATTACAAGTTTGGGTATTTGACGTTAATTCTTACCTTTAGAACCTTTCTATACTGAAGCCTCAACAACCTTTATAGAGAGTGTCTTGTAGGTGAGTTATATAAGGTTTTTGGAACTTCACCGTACGATTACCTTACATTAGCATACCTTTGCATATCTCAACTCTGTCCTTATACCTTTAGTATATCTTGAATCGATTACCACAGCTGGATATCTGGATCTTTAGGATTGTTGTTTTCCCAATACTTGAAAAGCTTCTTACATTTATTCACTTGATAACCTATAATTGAATTTGTTCCCCCCAAATCCCTGTGTTCGATACTTTGGAATTCTTGCTTAACTATATCGATCCATACACTGCGGGTTCGCTTGCTTGATTTCTAGTTTTATAATTAAAGCTTATTTGCATGCACGCTAAGTGGCGAACAAGTTTTTGGCGCCGTTGCCGGGGATTTGGTCTAGGCCGAATTCGGTTTTCGGTTGTCAAGCTTGGGAGCTTCTCCCTTGTTATTTGATATCTCTTTAAGTGCATGCGCAGGTCTAGGAACACTAATGGGATCGAACTCGATTCGAACACTAGGATCCACCGGCACAAGTTCACAATCGGATTGGAATCGATGAAATGGAACTCTCTCTTTTTTTTTTGGATTTTGTGTTTTTGGATATGAAGAGCAAATTCCCTCGGCCTCTCACTTTGGGAATCCCTCAACTCGAACGAACTACCCTCGGAATCTCACTTTGGGGTTCGAACCTTTGTCCCTCGGCCTCTCACCTTAGAACCACCTAAGCATCTCACCTAGATGTTTGAAAACTAAGCATCTCACCTAGAATTCGGGTTTTGTTTTAAAGCAAACAACAACTTTGAAAGCACAAAGGCTAACTTACTTCATTTAACTTCACTTCTCTTACAATGGGAGGATACAAGGCTTTATATAGCCACAAAACTCAGCCTAGAAACTCCCTAATTAAGTGCTAGAAATATCAAAGGTTTATCAAAAGGAAATGCAAGAAATTCAAGAGTTTTTCTAGGAAATTCAAACACATAAATGGCCACATTTGGCCTTTAATCAAAGATGACTCTTGGATCCTATTCTCTTCACTTGGACAACACATCAATGATGGTCTAATCAAGTCTTGGACGTCCATATTGAAGGAGAAGAAGACCATTGAACTACCTTGGCATCCATTCAATGTATGTGTGTGAAGATGCCTTCAATGTTTGATTGAATGTTGACATGTTGACCTTCACATGATCAATACATAAATTCATGCATAATATATGAATAATATGAGCATGGTATGCTGCATGAAATATGTATGGTAGGACGTGCATATGTTTTGTATAACCATCTTTCATGCCTCCATGCATGATCTTGTCCAACAATCCATACAAGTACCGTACTTGCTGCAATGTAGGGTCATTTTCACCCTCTTCCTCTTGCAATATCGACTTTGAGTAAACTAGAAAGTTGTAGATATTGAAAATATCTTTCAAAGTAGTACTCATGGGTATTTTAATTCCAAGTATTGCCTCAGTTATAGTCGTTTTACTGAGAGTGCGCAAACCTGACAGCTTAGCCGGAGAGAGTGAAAATTGGCTTGCATTGGGCATGCTCGGAGCAAGCTTTTTCAGTTTGATTTCAATAGGTTTTGGCTCAGTTTTAGGCATGACCTCCAACACATAACTATTGATTTTGATAAGTTCCGGCTGACTTTTGACTTGGACGGTTGGTGGCAAAACGATTGGTTCCGGCTTGATGACGATGATTTCTTCCCCGGTGGGGATCACATCATCCCCTTTCCCTTGAAAAGGATTCGTCCTCGAATCCGTCATGCCATCATTGGGAAAGTGATTGTGGGATGTATTACCATGGTAACTACTTTTTTCGACTTCGTCGCCATCATGTCGAGATGCTTGAATACAATCCGGGTTCCCATGGGCACGACTATCAACATTTCGTTCTCGATGGTGGTTGATTTGTCCATTCTGGTTGGCATGATTGCTACCTCCTTGGATTTTGTCATGAGGGTTCAAGGTAAGGAGAGGAAACCTTCTCAATATCTCAGCTAGTTGGGCTTCAAGCCTATCCAAACGTTGGTTGTTTCGATTACCACCGTTTGCATTGTCGTTGATGATCGTCATCCCCGAAAGCTTGAGGAACTCGCACCGTTGGGCTCTGATACCACTTGATGGGATCGAACTCGATTCGAACACTAGGATCCACCGGCACAAGTTCACAATCGGATTGGAATCGATGAAATGGAACTCTCTCTTTTTTTTTGGATTTTGTGTTTTTGGATATGAAGAGCAAATTCCCTCGGCCTCTCACTTTGGGAATCCCTCAACTCGAACGAACTACCCTCGGAATCTCACTTTGGGGTTCGAACCTTTGTCCCTCGGCCTCTCACCTTAGAACCACCTAAGCATCTCACCTAGATGTTTGAAAACTAAGCATCTCACCTAGAATTCGGGTTTTGTTTTAAAGCAAACAACAACTTTGAAAGCACAAAGGCTAACTTACTTCATTTAACTTCACTTCTCTTACAATGGGAGGATACAAGGCTTTATATAGCCACAAAACTCAGCCTAGAAACTCCCTAATTAAGTGCTAGAAATATCAAAGGTTTATCAAAAGGAAATGCAAGAAATTCAAGAGTTTTTCTAGGAAATTCAAACACATAAATGGCCACATTTGGCCTTTAATCAAAGATGACTCTTGGATCCTATTCTCTTCACTTGGACAACACATCAATGATGGTCTAATCAAGTCTTGGACGTCCATATTGAAGGAGAAGAAGACCATTGAACTACCTTGGCATCCATTCAATGTATGTGTGTGAAGATGCCTTCAATGTTTGATTGAATGTTGACATGTTGACCTTCACATGATCAATACATAAATTCATGCATAATATATGAATAATATGAGCATGGTATGCTGCATGAAATATGTATGGTAGGACGTGCATATGTTTTGTATAACCATCTTTCATGCCTCCATGCATGATCTTGTCCAACAATCCATACAAGTACCGTACTTGCTGCAATGTAGGGTCATTTTCACCCTCTGCCTCTTGCAATATCGACTTTGAGTAAACTAGAAAGTTGTAGATATTGAAAATATCTTTCAAAGTAGTACTCATGGGTATTTTAATTCCAAGTATTGCCTCAGTTATAGTCGTTTTACTGAGAGTGCGCAAACCTGACAGCTTAGCCGGAGAGAGTGAAAATTGGCTTGCATTGGGCATGCTCGGAGCAAGCTTTTTCAGTTTGATTTCAATAGGTTTTGGCTCAGTTTTAGGCATGACCTCCAACACATAACTATTGATTTTGATAAGTTCCGGCTGACTTTTGACTTGGACGGTTGGTGGCAAAACGATTGGTTCCGGCTTGATGACGATGATTTCTTCCCCGGTGGGGATCACATCATCCCCTTTCCCTTGAAAAGGATTCGTCCTCGAATCCGTCATGCCATCATTGGGAAAGTGATTGTGGGATGTATTACCATGGTAACTACTTTTTTCGACTTCGTCGCCATCATGTCGAGATGCTTGAATACAATCCGGGTTCCCATGGGCACGACTATCAACATTTCGTTCTCGATGGTGGTTGATTTGTCCATTCTGGTTGGCATGATTGCTACCTCCTTGGATTTTGTCATGAGGGTTCAAGGTAAGGAGAGGAAACCTTCTCAATATCTCAGCTAGTTGGGCTTCAAGCCTATCCAAACGTTGGTTGTTTCGATTACCACCGTTTGCATTGTCGTTGATGATCGTCATCCCCGAAAGCTTGAGGAACTCGCACCGTTGGGCTCTGATACCACTTGATGGGATCGAACTCGATTCGAACACTAGGATCCACCGGCACAAGTTCACAATCGGATTGGAATCGATGAAATGGAACTCTCTCTTTTTTTTTTGGATTTTGTGTTTTTGGATATGAAGAGCAAATTCCCTCGGCCTCTCACTTTGGGAATCCCTCAACTCGAACGAACTACCCTCGGAATCTCACTTTGGGGTTCGAACCTTTGTCCCTCGGCCTCTCACCTTAGAACCACCTAAGCATCTCACCTAGATGTTTGAAAACTAAGCATCTCACCTAGAATTCGGGTTTTGTTTTAAAGCAAACAACAAGTTTGAAAGCACAAAGGCTAACTTACTTCATTTAACTTCACTTCTCTTACAATGGGAGGATACAAGGCTTTATATAGCCACAAAACTCAGCCTAGAAACTCCCTAATTAAGTGCTAGAAATATCAAAGGTTTATCAAAAGGAAATGCAAGAAATTCAAGAGTTTTTCTAGGAAATTCAAACACATAAATGGCCACATTTGGCCTTTAATCAAAGATGACTCTTGGATCCTATTCTCTTCACTTGGACAACACATCAATGATGGTCTAATCAAGTCTTGGACGTCCATATTGAAGAAGAAGAAGACCATTGAACTACCTTGGCCTCCATTCAATGTATGTGTGTGAAGATGCCTTCAATGTTTGATTGAATGTTGACATGTTGACCTTCACATGATCAATACATAAATTCATGCATAATATATGAATAATATGAGCATGGTATGCTGCATGAAATATGTATGGTAGGACGTGCATATGTTTTGTATAACCATCTTTCATGCCTCCATGCATGATCTTGTCCAACAATCCATACAAGTACCGTACTTGCTGCAATGTAGGGTCATTTTCACCCTCTTCCTCTTGCAATATCGACTTTGAGTAAACTAGAAAGTTGTAGATATTGAAAATATCTTTCAAAGTAGTACTCATGGGTATTTTAATTCCAAGTATTGCCTCAGTTATAGTCGTTTTACTGAGAGTGCGCAAACCTGACAGCTTAGCCGGAGAGAGTGAAAATTGGCTTGCATTGGGCATGCTCGGAGCAAGCTTTTTCAGTTTGATTTCAATAGGTTTTGGCTCAGTTTTAGGCATGACCTCCAACACATAACTATTGATTTTGATAAGTTCCGGCTGACTTTTGACTTGGACGGTTGGTGGCAAAACGATTGGTTCCGGCTTGATGACGATGATTTCTTCCCCGGTGGGGATCACATCAAACACCGAGGATCTCTTACCTCTTGATCAAGAGTTTGAGAGAACTTTAAGGCAAAAGCGAAAGGAAAAGAAAATGGCTGAAGAACACGAACGTGATCTTCAATCGGAGCTAGCGGAGAAAGAAGCTCAACTCCTATGGAGTGAGAAGACACGTAGAGAAGAAACGGATCGTCATCAAATGAAGGTTGATGATCTAACTGATATGATGTTCCAAATGAGGATTGAGATAAACAACCTCAAGGAGAAAAAGAAAAGGAGGAGACCGGGAAGATCGGTTAGAGCCAACTCATCTAATGATGATAGCGACTCCTCCATGCCACCGCTAGAGGAAATTGATCCCACGATCAATGTAAATCCATTCCATCCACGGGCAGCTGCTAATCGCCGTGTTCCACCCAAGAATGCTAGGATCGAACGTGTGGATGAGGAGCCAAGAACTCTTGGCCAAAGAATGGATCCAACGCAGCAACCACGCCGTCTTGGTGTGAACTTTGATGCTGATGATGTACAAGGGTTTAGCTTCAACCCTCAAGTCATTACTCTTGTTCGCCAAAACCAATTTGGCGGGACAAGCGCTGAATCTCCACACCAACACTTGCAAAACTTTGAGTGTATGATGGAGACAATGAGACCGAAGAATGCGACTACCAACAACTATAAGCTCAAGCCTTTCTTCTTCTCCTTGAAGGGGAAATCATTGTCTTGGTATCAAGCTCTTCCTAGTGGGAAGCTAGACACGTGGGAAGACCTTTCCGCGGAGTTCCTCACTAAGTTCTTTCCGCCATCCAAAACGGCGGAACTTAGAGGTAAGATTAATGCATTTTCCATGAGATCTAACAAAAGTTTGTTTCAATCTTGGGAAAGGTTTAAGGATTTGCTCTTGGATTGTCCTTATCATGGCATATCCAAGCTTGCATTGCTAGAGATATACTATAAAGGGCTGGATGTGGAGACACAATTCAAGCTCCAATCCCTCTCATGTGGTACATTCATGGACATGAGGGAAGATGACGCTTGGGACTTCATTGAGAAGCAAGCAAGAGTCATAGAGAAGTATTCCCACCGGAAAGTTGAAGGAAATCGTGTGGAGCAAGGAGCAAAGCTCACACATGAAGCTCAAAATCAAATTTTCTCCCTCAACAATGAGATCAAAGAGTTGAAGGAGGCTATCAAGACCAACTTCCCAAAGCAACAAAGGAAAGATGTTGGCTACTTGGGCAACAACAACAACGGTGGTGAAAATACCAATCGCAACAACAACAATAACCGGAACAACAACCGGAATAATTGGAATGGCAACAACAATAACCGGAACAATAATTGGAACAATAATAGGGGTTCAAACAACAACAATTGACGCTCCAATCAACAAAACTCCGGTAACTCTTATCCTTCCAATTCGAATTCACTAACTCCACCTTCCTCTTCCTCTATTCCTTTGAAAATCCAGGGGCAAACATCTAATGGAGGAAACACTTCGGGGAAGGAGAAGCCCGATCCCATGTTGGAAACGATTTTGGGAAAGCTTCAAGGGTTGGAGAACCGCATCATTAAGGTTGATGATCAAATTTCTAAGGTTGATAAAGCCCAAAAGGTTTTAGAAAACCAAATGTTCAGCCATGCGGAGGAAGTTCCTAGGAATCAAGGGAAACTTCCAGGAAAGACGGAGGACAACCCTAAGGAAAGGGTGATGGCAATCACAACTAGGAGCGGAGTGACTACCACCGATCCGTAACCTAAGTTTGTTGAAGTCCCCGTTGAGAAAGACAAGGAGAAGGGGAAAGAGAAGGAAGATGTCTACGTTCCTCCTCCGGCTTACAAACCTCCCCTACCATTCCCTCAATCTAGAGCGAGAGCACGCCTAGATAAACAATTTGGTAAGTTTATAGAACTCATGAGCAAGCTGCATATTAATATAACTTTTAATTGATGCTATTGTAGGTATGCCGGCTTATGGCAAGTTCTTAAAGGAGCTCCTCTCCAACAAGAGGAAGCTAGAGGATTTTGGAGAGGTTAAGATGAGTTCGGATTCTTCGGATCTCATCAAGACCATGAAGGAGAAAATGCCCCCAAAGCTAAAGGATCCGGGGTCATTTTGCATTCCCATAGGAGTGGGAGATGTCACATATGATGCATTATGTGACTTGGGAGCAAGTGTGAGCATCATACCACTTGTATTATGTAGGAAGATCGGTTTAGGCGACCCTAAACCGGTGAAGATGATGTTGTACATGGCGGATCGATCCATCACTCGCCCCGTCGGTATTGTAGAAGACGTCCCAGTCAAGCTAGGTAAATTCTTTGTTCCCATTGATTTTATTGTGCTTGACATTCCTGCAGATATTCCGGTCCCGATCATACTCGGAAGACCGTTTCTTGCAACTTCCGGCTGCATAGTCGATTGCAAGAATGCTAGACTCGCCTTTGACATAGGAGAGGAGAAGGTAGAGTTCGTTCTTTCCACTCTAGTGAAGGAACCAATCTTTAATGAGGATATATTCAATATCTAAGATGAAGAGGGGTTGTCTAGAGAGGAGGTAAGTGCGATTCTCTTCAAAGATCCTTTGCAAAAGGTTATTGCTATGAGTCTAACGAATGTAGGGGAAGAAGAGGAGTGCAATGAGGCAATTGAAGCCTTAGAAGCACAAGAGGAAGTGTGTGAAGAGGAGTTTGAGAAACTCCACGACGAGGCAGAAAACGTGAGAATCCACGGCCATACACTATATTCCACGGCCGTGGACTTCACAACCCAAAGCGTGGCTTACTCCAGAGGGTTACACGATCGTGGAGGAAACAGAGCAACCGTACTTCCTTTCCACGCCCTAAACCACGGCCGTGGAGGATGCAGGGAAACCGTGATTCTGGCCGTGGAAGAGGGTGATCGAGCCACTTCTTCAACTTCTTTTGATTCTTCTCCTACACCTTCTACTTCCTTAGACACTTCTAAGGAGACATCGGATGCTCCTCAAGAGCCATTGGAAGCTCCGAAAGCAATGGAACTAAAGCCACTTCCTACTCATCTAAGGTACGCTTTTCTAGGACCTAACTCTACTTATCCGGTTATTGTTAGTTCCGATCTAACCATAGATGAACATAGTAAGCTTATGGTTGTCCTTAGGAAACATAGGAAAGCTTTAGGCTATACTATAGAAGACTTAGTAGGAATCAAACCCTCCCTATGCATGCATAAAATATTAATGGAGGAAGACTTTAGGACTTCAAGACAACCTTAAAGGCGGTTGAATCCGACCATGAAGGAGGTTGTCAAGAAGGAAATTCTTAAACTTCTTGATGCAGGTATCATCTATCCTATCTCCGATAGTAAGTGGGTGAGTCCGGTTCAAGTAGTTCCAAAGAAGGGAGGAATGACGGTCATCACCAACAAGAATAACGAACTCATTCCTACCCGAACCGTAACGGGATGGCGGATGTGCATAGACTACCGCAAGCTTAACAACGCGACGAGGAAGGATCACTTCCCACTACCCTTCATCGATCAAATGCTTGAAAGGTTAGCCCAACATTCTCACTTTTTCTATCTTGACGGTTATAGTGGTTTCTTTCAGATTCCGATACACCCGGATGATCAGGAGAAGACCACATTCACGTGCCCATGGGGTACGTTCGCTTATAGGAGAATGCCGTTCGGGCTTTGCAACGCCCCAACCACCTTTCAAAGGTGCATGATGGCCATCTTCTCCGAATACATTGAGGAAATCATGGAGGTCTTCATGGATGACTTTTCCGTATACGGTTCCTCTTTTGACAATTGCCTTTCTAACCTTGCTCTTGTTTTACAAAGGTGTGAAGACACTAACCTAGTTCTTAATTGGGAGAAGTGTCAATTTATGGTAAAGGAAGGAATTGTATTAGGACACCTAATCTTCAGTAGAGGGATAGAGGTGGATAAGGCAAAAATAGAGACTATAGAGAAGCTTCCTCCCCCAACTTCGGTGAAAGGGATAAGAAGTTTTCTAGGACATGCCGGATTTTATAGACGCTTCATAAAAGACTTTTCTAAAATATCAAAACCGCTAACTAATCTATTGATGAAGGATGCAGTTTTTGAATTTTCGCAGGAATGCTTAGATGCGTTTAACATGATCCGGGAAGCTCTAATTTCAGCACCTATTATCCAACCTCCGGATTGGACTCTTCCCTTTGAGGTTATGTGCGATGCTAGTGACGTAGCTATAGGAGCTGTTCTTGGACAACGAAAGGAAGGGCGAACCCATGCCATATACTATGCTAACAAGACGATAGATGAAGCGCAGCTCAACTACGCCACTACGAAAAAGGAATTTTTAGCCATTGTTTATGCTATTGACAAGTTTCGCTCTTATCTTGTAGGTGCAAAGGTGATTGTCTACACGGATCATGCTGCGATCCGGTACCTCCTTGCAAAGAAGGATGCGAAGCCAAGGCTAATTAGATGGATTCTTCTCCTACAAGAATTCAATCTAGAGATCCGCGACAAGAAGGGTTCGGAAAATTCTGTTGCGGATCATTTGAGTCGCCTAACACATCTAGAGGACGACCACTTACCTATAGATGACTCCTTCCCGGACGAACACCTACACATTATCGAGGAGTGCATCGACGTGATCTCCAAAGGTAACGAACCATGGTTTGCTGATTTTGTTAACTATTTGGTTTGTCAGGAGATACCACCCGGATTATCTTATGCACAAAGAAAGAAGTTCTTTAAGGATGTCCGGGAATACTTTTGGAATGAACCTCTCCTCTTCAAGAGAGGTCCGGATGGCATCATTCGGCGATGTGTGCCGGAAGATGAGATGCAAAGTGTCATCCGCCATTGTCATTCACTACCATGTGGAGGACACGCTAGTTCGAACAAGACTAGCGCTAAGGTATTGCAATCTGGATTTTTTTGGCCTACTTTATTTAGAGATGTGCAATCCTTTGTTTCCTACTGCGATGCTTGTCAAAGAATGGGAAATATCTCTAGGAGGAATGAGATGCCTCTCAATAACATCCAAGAGGTGGAGATTTTCGACGTTTGGGGAGTTGATTTTATGGGACCGTTCCCATCATCTTGTGGAAACCAATACATACTCTTGGCGGTGGATTAAGTTTCTAGATGGGTGGAAGCAATTGCCTCTCCCACCAATGATGCCATGGTGGTGGTTAAGTTCTTCAACAAGACCATCTTTCCACGATTCGGGACACCAAGGACTATCATTAGTGATGGAGGTTCTCACTTCATTGCCCGGCGCTTTGAAGCTCTTCTAGCTAAGTATGGGGTTACTCACAAGATCGCCACCCCTTATCATCCACAAACTAGTGGACAAGTTGAGATCTCAAATCGGGAGATCAAAGGAATCCTAGAGAAGACGGTTTCAAGGATTAGGAAGGATTGGTCCTTGAAGCTTGATGATGCATTATGGGCGTACCGGACTGCGTACAAGACTCCCATAGGAACCACACCATACAACCTTGTGTATGGGAAGTCTTGTCACTTACCGGTAGAGTTAGAGCACAAGGCGTTTTGGGCTATCAAATGGTTGAATTTCAGCATGAAGGAAGCAGGAGAGAAGCGTCTCTTGAACCTTAATGAGCTTGAAGAACTCCGCTTGAACGCCTATGAGAACACCAAGATTTATAAGGAGAGAGCAAAGCGTTGGCATGATAAGCATATCATTCCAAAGGACTTCAAAGAAGGAGATCAAGTTCTCCTCTTCAATTCAAGGCTTCGTCTCTTTCCAGGTAAGCTTAAATCTCGTTGGACCGGACCTTTTCTAATCAAACGTATTTTCCCCCATGGTGCAGTTGAAGTATGGGGTGAAGCGGGCGGAAGCTTTAAGGTGAACGGTCAACGACTCAAGAAGTATACGCCGGAACTTCAAGCTGAAGAGTTCGCGCCCACCGCACTCGAATAAGTGCGAGTTTGGTCTAGCTACGGACCTTAAACAAAGCGCTTCTTGGGAGGCAACCCAAGGTATTGCATTTACGTTTTTGTTTTCGATTCATAGTTTAGCTTAGAATAGACGTTTTTGCTTTGTTTTGCCTTCGATTTCTTCCGGTATGTTCGTGTTTTTGGATGTAGGAACAGTGGAAAAGGAAAGGGGAAGAATAATTTTGAAGAAAAGTGACGAAACTTGGACTTTGGAGCATTACAGAGAGTTCCACGGTCTAAACCACGGTCGTGACAGCTACAGTGACCGTAATTTCCAAAAGCCTTTGAAAAATCACAAAAACCACGGTTCCATACATTTCCACGGCCGTGGAACCCCCCGACAGACCGTGATTTTCAAAAATTTTGCCGGCCACTATATAAACCACGTTCTTCACAAAAACACACCACAAACTCATTTTCCACGCCCTCTTTCACTGATTCCACGCCTCTCACCTCGATTCTCCGTTCGTTAATCGTTTTCAACGATTCTTCGTCCTAAACTGAAGCAAATTTGATCACCAACGAGATCCAAGCAACAAATCGATCGGCAAATCACCAAGGAACGCAGAATTCGGATTTTAAAATCCGAAACCTAGGTTTTCTTTCGCTCTTCTCTATCTTTGTCAATTTGGGTTCGTTTTTGCTAGAAATTATAGGAGAACTGATTGAAATTGGAAGGAATTAGACTAGGACTGCTTGATTGCTGAGATTGGCTGTTGTTTGCTGAATTTTGAGAAAAAGCGAGACGAATCACGGTCTCTGTCAATTCCACGGCCGTGGAACACCAAGAACAGACCGTGGTTTTGAACAGTAATGGATTTTGTGAGGAGAGTTTCTGGGAGGATTAAGGAGAAGAAAAATGAGAAGGATAAGAACAAAAAGAGGAAGGGTAACCCCTCTTCCTCTTCATCCTCTAGAGCACCACCACCTTCCTCCCCTTCACCTCCATTATCACCTTCATCACCCGCACCTTCTAGCCCTAGGGTACCTACCATTCACGAGGATCATCTCGATGCATTAGAGAGGATCCACAAGAGGGCTGTTATCGGACCTAGGTACCTATTGTTAGAGGATTTAGCTCCTCTACACATAGTAGATGACCTTACTTGGCTCTTGGATAGAGCCGGTCTTATCGTCTTCTCGGCTATCCGAGAGGACGCTTATGAGGAGATCACGAGAGAGGTTGTGACGTCGTTTGAGCACAACCATGTGGATAGGACAGTTTCTTTCCGTCTGATAGAAAGGAACTATGATTTCTCCATCCGGGAGTTCGGGACCTTCTTTGGGTTCCAAGAGACCTTCAATGGTCGTTTTCCTAGCGGCGTTTACGCCAAAGATTTTTGGGAGGAGGTTGCTATGATTTACGCCAGTGAGGACCGCTGGCAACCAGCTGATACCAAGGCTAAGTTGATGTATCACTTAGCCTCTAAGATTGCTCACCGTGTTCTTTCTGAGTGTCTCTGCCCTAGGACGGAGACACCTCAGAAGATCAAGACGGATGAGCTCTTTCTTCTGTACTCTATGCTCTATGGGCGCCCTGCTGATTGCGCCACCCTCTTAGCTGCTACCATGAGCAAGCTAAAGAACAAGAGGGCGGGCAACATTGGATATGGTGGGATAGTCACCCACCATGCTAGGATGTTAGGGGTTGATTTTTCTGCATGTACACGCATTCCCGCCGTACCCCTAGGACCCTAGGCCTTCATGACTAGAGGTCTTATCTTCCCTACCCATAGAGGTCCACCTTATGCAGCTATGCCTTGGGAGAGCAGGACGGGGAGGGGCATTGAGTGGCTCCCGGAGTACTCCATTATGGCTGGACGCCATAATTGGAAGGCTACGTTCGCAGCTATGCATGCGAACAGGATTGCAGCTCCTCCATATGTCCCACCACCGCCCGTAGTTGAGGAGGAGGAGATGAGAGATCAGTATGAGGGAGGAGGAGGAGTAGAGCAGGAGTTTAGCACGTTTCCGGATCAGCCGGACATTACTTCTGATGTGCCCAGACGTTCTCCACGTCCAGCCAGAGCTTCAGGTTCATCTTCTCGCCGCCCAGCGTGAGTGAGAGACCCACTTGGATGGAGACACCTCCTGCATGGTACGGAGCTCCACCTCCATGGTTCGCACAACAGCCACCGCCACCAGCACCAGCACCGTCAGATGCACCAGGGTGGTACAGTCAGGCTCCGGGATGGTATGAGCAGATGCCGGAGTGGGCTACTAGCCTTTCTGATAGAGTGGGAGCATTGGAGATTCGAGCAGATGCTAGAGATGGACGCATGGACGACCTCGACCATATTATGAGAGACGTCTACCGCCAGCAGTTCGGGCGGCACTACGATCCTAGCTTCTCTCCATTCACACCTCCGCCTCCACCGCACTGAGGATTTGCATGACCGACAGTTTTAGCCGCTCCACCGCCATTTTGTGAGTTTCTTTTTCTTTTCTTTCTTTTTCTTTCTTTCTTTCTTTTCTTCTTTTCTTTCTTCTATTTGAACATTAGGGACAATGTTTGTTCCAAGTATAGGGTGGGGTGTGACTAAAAGTTTGTAATAACTCTTACTCACTATGATTGCTTCTATTTGAGACTATCTTGCATGTTTACTATATTGTTACACGTTTCATTATTGCACTGCATGAAAAAGAGTTTGAAAAACCCATAAAAATTGAAAAATTTTGAAAATTTTGTGCTTCTAAAGATAAAGAGGATTTCTATGATAATCGCTACTTGTGAATTGAGTTTGATGACAATTGCATGCTTAAACGAATAGTGAATTGAAAAGAAATTGAATGAGTTGATTATACCTCTTTTACAAGTTTCATAATGTGATAAATGTTACTTAAATCATGTTGAGGAATTGAAGTTGAAATCACACTATAAGTTCTTATGCTTCTTGTTGAGATGATTAAGGCAATTCGATTTTTCTTTCTTCTTTCTTTGATCATTTAGCCCCTCATTGAAATATTTACCTCCTTTACCTATCCGGGAATTTGGAGGAGTTAAATGAAAAAGGCATGTATGATGTGGGAGGGCCATGAAAGCAATACTTTGCATTCAAAGGAATAGAAAGAAATTATAAGTTTGGGGAAGTCAATCATGACGATGAGTAACTCGGCACCATTCACATAGCCGGGTGTTTGTGTCTTGCCAAAGTCGGATTGAGCGATATTCCTAGCGGATTATGGTATGTGCGCTAAGGGTTTGAGGCATCTCATAAAAATTGAGAAACGCCAATCTCCTAGGCTTCGGTTTTTGTGCACCTCTATCCATAACTCCAAAAGTAAAGTCGAAAAATAAAAAGAAGAGAGCGAAGCTCTAAGTTGAAGGTGTTGTGGAAACCGCAAGAAAAGAAGAAGAGAGTAGTTATCCACTTTCCCGGATTCATGCACCACATTCCTTAAAGTTTTCCTTCCCTTTCCACATTCTAGACCTTTTTCTTGAAAGTCCTTAAGATCAAAAGAATGTTATATGACTTGGTGATCTAAATTGAAGTTTCTTATGATTGATTTTTGTAATGTTTGAAGGTTATGATGTTTGTATGGAAGTTTGATTGATTCATGAGCTTTCTTTACTCTTTACTCTTTGATTAAGTGTATGAAAGTCTTATAAACGATTGAAGCAAGATTTGAGGATGAT
Source organism: Fagopyrum homotropicum (assembly GCA_033239125.1). Taxonomy (NCBI): domain Eukaryota; kingdom Viridiplantae; phylum Streptophyta; class Magnoliopsida; order Caryophyllales; family Polygonaceae; genus Fagopyrum; species Fagopyrum homotropicum. The sequence continues at coordinate 71,416,435 of BSWB01000008.1, forward strand.
CTATTGATTAGAAGGTACATTCATCAAAAAAAAGTTTCGCTTTGAGAAGGTACACATATTTCATCCTAACTTTTGTTTTAAAGCTTTTGAAAGACCTTGCTTAGGGACAAGCAAGTGGCAAGTATGGGGTTATTTGTTAGCATAAAATATTGTGATATTTTAGGCACGTTTTCTAAGTGTATTTGATCCACATTGATAGTCATTGATTGAGCATTGATGCATTTGTGAGCTAGTTTGTCTATAATGTCGATATAGAGATCTACACAAGCTTTATGTTGATTATAGGTAATTAAGAGCTATTTCCGAACGGAATAGAGCAAGGATGGATTTGATTGAGCATGTCCATGAATTGAGGGCATTCCTAGGAGCTAAGGGAGTGTCAACTTGAAGAATGCACGAGACTAAGGAAGAATCACGTTCTAGCCCTAAACCACGCTCTAAAATACGGCCGTACTACTTTCCACGTTCAAGTCCACGGCTGTGGAACCATGGCAAGGGAAGCGTGGTTCATTCCAGCAACTTCTACGGCCGTGGAGGAGTTGTGTCAAACCGTGTTGATTTCCACGCTCTAAATTACGGCCGTGGAACCCTTCCACGACCGTGATCTTGACGATCTTTTTCGCCACACTTTAAGCCACGATCTCCTACGCAATTGGGCCGGGCCGATATTTTATCTTACACTATAAAAGGACGGACGAAGAGAGATTCCGACACCTTCGCTTACGCATAGACGCATCTTACGCTTGCGCTTGGATTTGCCCTAATTTCGCATTTGGCGGAGATTGTGTTTGAGAGATTTGTGCTTTGCCATTGGGATTTCCGGATTGACGGAAGATCGAAGATTCGGAAGATTGTTCGCAAGAAGATTACACTTCTTGCTTAGGCTTGATTTAGAAGACGGATTGACATCCCGTTCTTCCTTCTTATCTAAGATTGTGATTGTTTGTGTTGTTCCGAATCTATTGACGATATTGTTCTTAATCTGTGGATTTGAGATTAGTTTGAAAGTTATTGAAGGTTTTCGGAAGTTTTCATCTTTCATTCTTTTAAACCTTGAATTTGATATCAATATGACCGTTATTGGCTAAAAACCCTTAACAATTCTAAGGTGAAGGGTTGATAGTTGTGGCTTAGATGATGATAGATCGATCGTAAACAGATTGGATCTTGAGAGTTAGAGAGAATCGACGAAAATCCCAATCCACGGTCTGTTCTTGAGCTTCCACGGCCGTGGAACTCAAGAACTACCCGTAATTCTGTGTTAAGTTACGAACTTGCTTTTACTTTAATCCAAAGTTAAAGATTTGCTTTAACTTAGTCTTGGCTTGCCTTTTCTAGGTGGTAGTGAAGCCTCAACAACCTCTACCTCGATTGTGAGTGTCACAACCTTAATCGGTTTAGTTAGTCTTGATCCTTGGATTACAAGTTTGGGTATTTGACGTTAATTCTTACCTTTAGAACCTTTCTATACTGAAGCCTCAACAACCTTTATAGAGAGTGTCTTGTAGGTGAGTTATATAAGGTTTTTGGAACTTCACCGTACGATTACCTTACATTAGCATACCTTTGCATATCTCAACTCTGTCCTTATACCTTTAGTATATCTTGAATCGATTGCCACAACTGGATATCTGGATCTTTAGGATTGTTGTTTTCCCAATACTTGAAAAGCTTCTTACATTTATTCGCTTGATAACCTATAATTGAATTTGTTCCCCCCAAATCCCTGTGTTCGATACTCTGGAATTCTTGCTTAACTATATCGATCCGTACACTGCGGGTTCGCTTGCTTGATTTCTAGTTTTATAATTAAAGCTTATTTGCACGCACGCTAAGTGGCGAATAGATGTCCATCTCTAGCCAAGCTAGATCTCTCTGAAGCTAAGGTTGTATAGTAAGTCTGGCAATCACCTTCTCTCGAGGCGTCTTCTTGCTCAAGGCGTCAGCTACTACATTCGCCTTGCCAAGATGATACAAAATCTCAAGGTCAAAGTCCTTGATCAACTCAAGCCATCGACGTTGACGGTTATTCAATTCCCGCTGCCTGAAAATGTACTTCAGACTCTTATGGTCTGTGAAGATCTGACATGTGGCACCATACAGGTAATGTCTCCAGATCTTCAAGGCATGAACTACCGCTGCCAACTCCAGATCATGAGTCGGGTAGTTCTCCTCATACGTCTTCAGCTGTCGAGACGTATATGCAATCACTCTGCCTCGCTGCATCAGTACACATCCCAAGCCCAGCTTGGATGCATCACTCTAAACTACAAAATAATCAGAACCCTCCGGCTGTGTCAAGACAGGAGCAGAAGTCAGACGCCTCTTCAACTCCTCAAAACTCTGAGCACACTGGTCGGTCCATACGAATCTAGTAGTCTTCCTCAGAAGACTCGTCAGTGGACGGGAAATCACAGAAAACCCCTTCACAAAGCGCCTGTAGTAACCGGCTAGGCCAAGAAAGCTACGTACTTCCTTGACGTTCGTCGGTGTCGTCCATGCAGTAACAAACCCGATCTTTGCTGGATCTACCATAATCCCGTTGGCGGAGACAATATGCCCAAGAAACGCAACCTCAAACATCCAAAACTCACACTTAGAGAGCTTGGTGTACAATTCTCTATCTCTCAAGATCTGCAAAACTGTCCTTTGATGACCGGCATGCTCCTCTCTACTACGAGAGTTTACCAAAAGGTCATCAATAAAGAGTACCACAAACTGATCCAGGAAGTCGATGAAGATGCTGTTCATCAACTCCATGAAAACTGTTGGGGCATTCGTCAACCCAAATGGCATCACTACAAACTCGTAGTGTCCATAACGGGTACGAAATGTCGTCCTGTGCACGTCCTACTCTCTCACTCTCAGCTGGTAATAACCTGAGCGCAAGTCGATCCGGGAGAAGATTGTCGCTCCCTGAAAATGATCAAGTAGATCATCAATACGAGGTAGTGGATACCTGTTCTTGATGTTCACCTTGTTCAGTTCTCTGTAATCTATACACAGTCTTAACGATCCGTCCTTCTTTCGCACGAAGAGGACAGGTGCACCACATGGTGAAACGCTAGGGCGTATGAAGCCCTTCTCAGCCAACTCCTCAAGTTGTTTCTTCAGCTCCAACATCTCGACAGGTGCCATACGGTATGGGGCCTTCGAGATTGATCTCGTACCAGGCTCTAAGCCAATGCAAAAATCTACGCTCCTTTGAGGTGGCAAGCTAGATGGCTTTGCAAATACGTCTGTAAACTCACAGACCACTAGTATGTCCTCAAAAGCCGGACTTTCTCCATCCTTCATGGCGTAGCACCAGAAAGCATCACATCCATGTGCAATCAGTCTAGCTGCTTGTACTGCTTGATGACAAATCCTGTCTTCCCAAGGTCCCAACCCCGAAAGACCTCTATCGGACCTAAGTCGGTAGAGACTGTAACATTCTCTTACCCACATCTAACACCGCACGGTGTCTACTGATAGCATGAATTATTGACTATATTTTGGGGCCTGTTTTAGACGTTTTATCTTCAATAATCTGCATGTTTGTATATATATTATGTGATTATATTGTCGTTTCATCTACCTTTGCGGGAATCGAGGTCTACACCTAGTTTTGTTGTAATCGTAGGTAAAATGGCACGTTTTGCATCAAAAAGGAGCTAAGGAGTCAATGGAGCTACATTCAGGAGCTTAAGGAAGAATCCAGGAATTATGGAATTGGATTAAAGATTCACTTTGGACCAAATTTGAGAGATTTCACATTCAGTTGTGATTCACCTCGGTTGACTACAGAGTCACCTCGACCGAGGTGATCCAAAGGAGCCGACTTGACCGAGGCGAACAGACGCGGAAAGGATATTTTATTCTTGGATGAGATCTTTTATCTTTGGAAAGAGGATCTTATATTTTTGGGCTGGATTCCTGGAAGGAAGAAGATAATTTAGCCCATATATTTTACCTATTTTTATGGGAAGAGATCTTTCTAAGATATCTTATCTTTGGAGGGTAATTTTCCTATAAAAATGGTTGGATTTTCCACAACTCGAGATCATGCTATACCACCGATTGTGCTTAGACATCCCCTGCAGCCATACTCCAGTTGGGAGATTTGAAGAACCTTTTTGAAGGTTGAAGGAAGAAAGTCTATAGCTTTTATAGCTTTTTGAAGGGTTTTTGTAAGATCATCTTCGATTCCCTTCTTTGTTGATTGTCTTGTTGGATTTTTATCCAAGGAACGCTTGTTGTTTTGATAATTGATTCAGTTATTGAAGCCTTTCTCTTAAGTTTTTCTTGTTCAATTATTCTCTTTCTTCCCATATATTTGATTAATACTTTCATGATGATGAGTGACTAATCTCTTTATGTGATTCTAGGGTGATTGTCTGAAGGTTGTGGGAAAAACAATGATAGAATAATCTTAATCACAGTAGGACCTTGAAAGCTCAAGTCTTTATCCTTAACCCTAAGCATCTCACTCAGTCGATGAACATGTCGGCCGGGGTGGAATTTGGCTGACCGAGGTGACTTATCTGATCCGAAATTGAGAGTTAAGTGTTAGAGTTTGCCAAATCCTATTCTTATTACACCTTTCCTGGTTCAATGCAAACTTAGGATGAGACTTGTTACGCTAAAAAGTGTGCACGTAATAAGCCTTAAATTTATACTCGTTATATTTATCCTAACTTCTAGCGCACCCGCAGTGTACGGGACGTTTGTAGTATGGATAGTATTCCGAGGTCGAACACAAAGACTAAGGTGAAATTGATTCGGTTTTGTGATTAAGTTTAGTGAAGGTCTAAGGTTAGAAAAGGAGGAAACAAAGAAATGAAAATCTCAATTGTTTTTGGTCGATTTTTGGTGATCAATCAAAGATCACAATTCATGCAAAGTAAACAATCAAACTAAACTAAAAATCAGCACAAATGAACAAACCAAACGAGATAATGGTCAAGTAAAGAAAAGACGGATTCTAGGGGTCGGAAGTTCCGGTTATGGCATAGAACTCAAGTTATCTATTCATTCTTTGGATTAACTATGATATGTTGGGACTAAGTGTATCTAATTTGGGATCAATTACCGGGTAGGGCTCATGGTCCAACTAGTCCACACCTAAGGTCTCATTACCGGGTAAGTCTCTAAGAACCTAAGGATAGGAATTCTACACAAACCGGATTGTTAATTAGGGATCTAACCTATCCTTACCGGGTAAGTCTTGGAAAGGGAAGTCCTAAGCAACTATCCTAGCACATCTAATCCAATGGCGGCTTATTAGGCTCACCACTACCTAAGGTTTGCTATTTTAGATTCTAAGGGCAAGGATTACCGGGTAAGTCTCTCCTAACACTTAGTCACTACACTAGGTCACCCTAGGGTAGGTTAAACTCAACAAACACTTAGGGTTTCAACATTTTATGGGTCTAAGGCAAGGTCCTTCGAACCAGGGAGAATCACGGTTTGTTCTACCGAAACCACGGCCGTGGTTCTTCAAGAACTACCCGTGATTTCTAACAGGAACTCCGTCCTATCATAGCTTTAGCCATAACCATCCTTTCCTTACCCTAGAACCACATCAATTTAGCCTACAACATTCATAATGGAAATCGAGACAAACAAACATAAAATCAAAACATCCATTGCAAGATAATGAAAGAAGAGAGATGAACAAGTGAACTTAATTCAAAACTAAGCTGAAGATTAGAATAGAGCCACTTACAACCCTTCCAAAAGAAGGTTCAAAGATTCATACAATCTCTAGAAAACGAAATCCGAAATACAAGAAAGCTATGGTGTGTGTTCTTCTCCTCCTCTTCAATGGAGCTCTTCTTCTTCTTATTGACACTTTCTTTCCTCGAAAAACTTCTTGTTTTTGAGAATATATTTGTTAGAGAGAAATGGATAATGGATGAGCTGCTCCCAAAACTACCCAGCTGCCTCAAACAACCCATGAAGGACCACCTTTATAACAAATCTTGCATGAGCTGGCCATGAGAGTCGTGGCACAGCTGTCACGAGAATCTGGCAAAATCCACGGTCATTTCCACGGCCGTGGTTCGTCATAGAACCGTGATTTTATACAGAAACTTCGCCTTGGATCATTAAGCTGTGATTTGGTGCATGGCTAGTGTTGGTAAGGCTCCATGAGTCCTCCTCAGCCCTTGGCTTGTGTCCTAATGTGTCCGAGGGTCTGTCATCTAGATGGACGATCCTCAAACGCACCGTTTAAGCTCCTAAACTTCCCGAAATACCTACAAAACGCGCACAAGTCCGTGTAGACGTCTATCTTGACAAAATACGTGAATTGGGTGCAAAACGTCTTGAACCAATGCTAGATCATGCATGAATGAGCGAGAATTCTATCTAAATGAACACCTAAAACTACGTTATAAATCGTGTTATCAAAATACCCCATACTTAAGGTTTGCTCGTCCCGAGCAAATTCCCAACTATAGACTAAGAGATGACATGATTTATGTATGCAGAAAAATGGAAAAATCTTTTTGGGTTTTGTGCTTCTACTATTGGATCACCTTCATAGTCATGATCAATGGCAATTGGATAAGCAATTATGTATCAAACAATAAGGGCATGGAAAGACAATTGTACTTAACTCAAAAGCATGCATGAGATGTGAGGATGAAGAGGTCAAGAAGATCAAGAGTCTATACAATCTAGATTACTAGGTCTTACAAACATGCAAGTAGGTCATAAGGGCTTGTGACATAAAAGGCCAAGAAACGTTGCAATTGGGCGGGGAATTCTTTAGGTTATGTGATGCTAATCCGGGAATGGAACTAACTCCATATCCTTGTCCTCGATCAACTTCCCCCAAGTGTATATTTTTCCCTATCTTGCTTTCTTTTCTTTTTCTTTAACTCATTTTTGAGACAATGGCATTGGTGTACAATAGCCGAAACCTCGGTGATTAGCCATCCTCGGGCTTTTTCTCTTTTTCGAGGTGCATCCACACCGGGCACACATACCAAAGCTCGTTAGGGCTATTGGTTCATTTGACTTTGGCAAGGCACCAACACCCGATTATGTGAAGTGTACCGAGTTACTTGTCAGTTAAACCAACGCCCCCAAACCTATACTTTGGCTACACTTCCACAATAATTTCAGCATTTTATTCCCGACATTCTTTTTATTACATCTTCACCCCGCACTTGCTTTTCACACATTTCAACACACTAGCATGCTCCTATTCCCGGATGGGTTTAAAGGAGGTCGATTTTATATCAATTTAGGTGCTCAAGCAATCATGATCAAGATGAGAAGTAGAGAAAGATGAAATGCCTCATTCATTCCTAGATGGTATGCAAGAACTATCATGTAATTTCGACTTTCAATACTCAATCCATTCTAGGCAATCATCATGATCACAAGTCATTTATAGAATTTAAGAGAAGTAGTTCAAGTCCACATATGCATTTATCAATTCAACACATAAGGCCATCCATAGCCAATCACAAGACAAGTTTCATCATTAGGATCACATCCAAGCCTAGAAAGCACAAAAATTTTTAAATTTTCTGATTTTTATGGGATTTTCGTTTTAAGTATGTACAATGCAAGACGTGTGCAAATATTAACCTATCCTAGATGCTCATCATGCAAGGGGTCATGCGAACCCCACCCCATACTTAGAAATACATTGTCCCCAATGTGTAAATGAAGTAGAGAGAGTGAAAGAAGGTTCTCACAATGTAAAATTGTTTGCTATGGTATTTGGGAATTCTCAAGTGAATTGATGTTGGATGATCCTTTCAACCATGGTAGAGAGCTCTAAGCATCCTTCAAAGCTTCGGAACCCGCGCTAGGCACCGCTAGCCGTCCAAGTTCCGCGTCCGCTCCACCCATAATTGGTGAGGGTTTCATCATCATTATTTTCATTGCCAAGAAAGGCTTCCAATGCTACTAATGCTCTAGCACACACACGAAAGTAGACAAAACACACACAAAGCACACAAAAACAGAAAAATCTAAGCAAAAATAAAAAATGAAAAGGGAAAAATGTTACCAATGGGTTGCCTCCCACCAAGCGCTTCTTTAAGGTCATTAGCTTGACCAAACTCGGGAGCGTCTATTCGAGGTGAAGCGGGGCAATCATGTCTACCGGGGCTCCCGGAATATACTTCTTCAAGCGATGCCCATTCACTTTGAAATTTCCACAATGCTCCCCTCCTCCCCTCCTATTTCAATAGTTCCATGGGGAAAGATCTTCTTCACCACATATGGCCCGGTCCATCTTGATTTGAGCTTTCCGGGAAAGAGCCTTAGCCTTGAGTTGAAGAGAAGGACAAGATCTCCTTCACTCAACTCCTTTGGAATGATCCTCTTGTCATGCCACCTTTTGGTTCTCTCCTTGTAGATCCGGGCATTCTCATAAGCTTCCAACCGGAGCTCCTCAAGGGCGTTTATATCAAGCAACCTCTTTTCTCCCGCTTCCTTGAGGTCAAAATTTAGCCACTTAATGGCCCAATAAGCTCTATGCTCCATTTCCACCGGAAGATGGCAAGACTTGCCATAGACCAACTTGTAGGGAGTGGTTCCAATTGGTGTCTTGAAGGCGGTTCTATATGCCCATAGTGCGTCATTGAGCTTCATAGCCCAATTCTTCCTTGTCCTAGACACCGTCTTCTCGAGGATGGCCTTGATCTCTCGGTTGGAGATCTCCACTTGACCACTAGTTTGGGGATGGTAAGGTGTTGCCACCTTATGAGTCACCCCATACTTGGCCAAAAGTGCTCCAAAGTTCCTATTTGTGAAGTGCTTCCCTCCATCACTAATGATTACCCTTGGTGTTCCAAACCTAGGGAAGATCACCCGGTTGAAGAATCGCACTACCACCTTGGCATCATTCGTAGGAGAGGCGATCGCCTCTACCCATCTTGACACATAGTCCACCGCCAATAGGATGTAGAGATTGCCACATGAAGAAGGGAATGGTCCCATGAAGTTTACACCCCACACATCAAAAATCTCAACTTCTTGGATGTTATTCAAAGGCATTTCGTTCCTCTTTGAGATGTTGCCCGTCCTTTGGCAAGCATCACATGCCGCTACAAAACCTTGCACATCTCTAAACAAGTTAGGCCAATAAAAACCGGATTGCAATACCTTTGCACACGTCTTGTGTGAGCTAGCATGGCCTCCGCATGGTAAGGAGTGGCAATGCCGGATCACACTCTCCACTTCATCCTCCGGTATGCATCTTCTAAGCACCCCATCCGGGCCTCTCTTGAATAGAAGTGGCTCACTCCAATAGTAATGCCTTACATCGTTGAAGAACTTCTTCCTTTGTGCATATGTAAATCCGGGAGGCACTTCCTCACACACTAAGTAGTTCACGATGTCGGCGTACCACGACTCACTTCCTCTAGCCACTTGTAAAAAGTATTCCTCCACCATTTGCAATTGTTCATCCCGGAATGAATCATCTATCGGGATGTTGTCTTTCCCAAGCTCCAATGGTGGGAGTCTACTAAGGTGATCCGCCACGGAGTTCTCGGATCCCTTCTTATCTCGTATCTCCAAATCAAACTGTTGAAGAAGAAGGATCCACCGAATCAACCTTGGTTTGGCATCCTTCTTTGTAAGTAGATAACGGATCGCCGCATGATCCGTATAAACTATGACCTTTGCCCCAACAAGGTATGAGCGGAACTTCTCAAATGCATACACCACCGCCAACAACTCCTTCTCGGTGGTAGCATAGTTGAGTTGGGCATCATCTAGCGTCTTGCTAGCATAGTAAATAGCATGAGTGCGCCCTTCTTTCCTTTGCCCTAAAACGGCCCCAACGGCCACATCGCTTGCATCGCACATGATCTCAAATGGTAGACTCCAATCCGGAGGTTGCATGATAGGTGCGGAGATCAAGGCGTTCTTCAATCTACAAAAAGCTTCAAGACAATCCTTGGAAAAGACAAAATCAACATCTTTCATTAGTAGGTTAGTAAGAGGCTTAGAAATTTTAGAGAAGTCTTGAATAAACCTCCGATAAAAACCGGCATGCCCTAAGAAACTCCTTACCCCCTTCACCGAGGTAGGTGGTGGCAACTTTTCTATCGTTTCAATCTTAGCCCTATCAACCTCAATGCCACGGTTAGACACCAAGTGTCCTAACACAATCCCTTCACTTACCATGAAGTGGCATTTTTCCCAATTTAAGACAAGATTTGTCTCCTCACATTTTTGCAACACTAATGACAAGTTAGCCAAGCAATCATCGAAAGAAGAACCATAAACAGAGAAATCATCCATGAACACTTCCATGATGTTTTCTATGTATTCCGAAAAGATGGCCATCATACACCTTTGGAAGGTGGCGGGTGCATTACACAACCCAAATGGCATTCTCCTATATGCAAAGGTACCCCATGGACATGTAAAAGTCGTTTTCTCTTGGTCATCGGGGTGGATAGGGATTTGGAAGAATCCACTATATCCATCTAGATAGCAAAAATGAGAGTGTTGAGCTAACCTTTCTAGCATTTGGTCAATGAAGGGGAGGGGGAAGTGATCTTTCCTAGAGGCCATGTTCAATTTCCTATAATCAATGCACATCCTCCACCCCATAACCGTCCTAGTCGGTATTAGTTCATTGTTCTCATTAGTTACTACCGTCATTCCACCCTTCTTAGGCACTACATGAACGGGGCTAACCCACTTACTATCCGAGATAGGGTAGATAATTCCCGCATCTAGCAACTTAATGATTTCCTTTTTGACCACCTCTTTCATTATAGGATTCAATCTCCTTTGATGTTCAATAGAGGGTTTGTGGTTATCTTCCATCATTATCTTTTGCATGCACAAAGATGGCTTAATGCCAACTAAATCATCAATAGTATAACCAATGGCTTTCCTATGTAATCTTAGTTCATGCAGCAATTTAGCAAGTTCATCATCACTCAAGCATGCATTAACAATCACAGGATATGTAGAATTATCACCAAGAAATGCATACTTTAAATGAGAGGGAAGGGGTTTAAGTTCAAGTGAGGGAGGACCTCTATCGGTTGAAGTTGATCCATATAAGGTTGGATGAGATGATTCCAAGGCAAATGAAGATCCTACAAGGCTCCTAGAAGCTTGATCATCATCAAGAGCTGATTCAGGGAAAACCACGGTTGGAAACACGGGTTGCTCATCTTCCACGGCCATGGTTCTTGCCAAGCTTGCTTCTCGGAGTTGTCCAGAAAGTTTGACGGCCGTGGAACATAAATCTCGACCGTGGAACTTGCAGCTGTTCACCACCTCTTCGTGGCTTTCAAATTCAACTCTTGGCTCCTCTTCCAAGGCTTCCAAGGCCTTGATCTCTTCATTGTAGGCCTCTTCAACACCTTCCTCCATCATGCTTAAGGTAAGAACCTTCTCCAAGGGGTCCTTGATCAAGATCGAGCTCACAACTTCCCTAGATTCTTCATGCTCGACTATGTTGAAGATATCTTCATCAAGGGTTGGCCCTTTCATCATTGTGGACAGCTTGAACTTGATGTTCTCTTCCCCGATGTTGAAGGAGAGAGTCCCGTTCTTGCAATCCACTAAACATCCGGAAGTGGCTAGGAAAGGTCTTCCTAAGATGATAGGAACCGGATAATCCGCCGGAATGTCCAACACTACAAAATCAATAGGCACGTAGAATCCTCCTAGCTGCACCGGAATGTCCTCTAGAATCCCAACCGGATGAGTGATAGAACGGTCCGCCATATAGAGGGTCATCTTGACCGGCTTTGGCTCTCCTAGCCCGACCTTGTTGCTAAGTGCAAGCGGTATGATGCTTACACTCGCCCCAAGATCACAAAGGGCCTCGTACTTCACATCTCCCACTCCTATTGGGACGCAAAAAGAGCCCGGATCCCTTAACTTGGGAGGCATCTCTTCCTTCATGGTTTGGATCAATTCCGACGATCTCTTGGTCATCCTTATCTCCCCATACTCCTCCAACTTCCTTTTGTTGGAGAGTATTTCCTTCAAAAACTTGCCATATGCCGGCATTCCTAAAATGGCATCCATGAACGGAATGTTAATATGTAACTTGGACATTAGTTCAAGGAACTTACCAAAGTGATTGTCTAAACGAGCTCTTGCTCTTGATTGTGGGAATGGTAGTGGTGGCTTGTATGGAGGCGGTGCCACATAGGTTGGCTCTACATCTTTGCTCTTGCCTCCATCTTCTTGCTTTCTTCCCTCTTCTACCACTACTTGCTTTCCCTTAGCTTGGTCCTTGGGCAAAGGATCCTTCATATTCAACCCACTCCTTGTTGTGATAGCCAACACTTGGCCTCTTGGGTTGTCTTCGGTTCTTCCGGGAAGCTTTCCCGGATCTCTATGTGCTTCACCCGCCTTTTGAAAGACTTGTGCTTCCAAGACCTTTTGAGCTTTAGAAATTGAAGTCACGGTGCTCTCAAGTCCACTCAATCTTCCTAGCAATTGTTCAAACATGACTTCGGTCCTATCCTTTGAAGGTTGAGAAAAACCGGGTGGAGGTTCTTGTGAAGCTCTTTGTGGTGGAGTTGTGCTTGTGGAGGCGGTAGGGTTCAAGGCTCCATCCGGGTTAGAGTAAGAAAATCCGGGATGGTTGTGGTTGGGCCGGTAATTGTTGAATTGCCGGTTGTTGTTGAAATTTCTCGGGCCTTGGTAATTGTTGAAGTTGCCCCTTCCCATATAATTCACATCTTCCTCCTTGGAAGACAAGTTAGCTTGTGGAAGTACTTGAGGAGTTGCTTGGCTCTTCAAGGTTGTAGCACACAACTCTCTTAAGGATTTCAACTCGTTGTTGATGGCGTCAAGCTTGAAATTGCTCATGGTGACCTCGCTCACCTCATATGCTCCCGCCTTTCTTCCTTCACTCTTCCTATGAGAGTACTTCTCAATCACTAGAGCTTGCTTCTCCACAAACTCCCAAGCATCATCTACATGTTTCTCCATAAATGTCCCACCGGAAAGAGATTGAAGCTTGAATTGGCTATCTTCATCAAGTCCCTTGAAATAGATCTCCAATAGCTCAATTTTCGGTATGCCATGGTGTGGACAATCTAGGAGAAGGTCTTTGAATCTCTCCCAAGACTTGAACAAACTTTCTCTATCCCTCATCACGAAGGCATTGATCTTCCCTCTTAATTCGGTGGTCTTGGAAGGTGGGAAGAACTTGGTCAAGAACTCGGTTGTCATCTCCTCCCAAGTACCAACTCGCCCTTGTGGAATAGATTGATACCAAGCCAAGGCTTTATCCTTAAAAGAGAAGGAAAAAGCCCTATGCTTATGGTTGTTGCTCTCCAATCTTGGCGGCCTAAGAGTCTCCATCAAAATCTCGTAGTTCATCAAATGTTGGTGAGGAGACTCTCCTTCCATCCCTCCAAATTGATTGTGCCGGATCATTTGTAGAACTTGAGGGCGGAGCTCATAGTTGTGGGTTGCGGGATCTCCTAGATTCACACCCGGTCGGTGTGCTCTTTGTGCCGGATCCATACGTCTCCCTAGGGTTTGTGGCTCCTCGATAGCAATGGGAACAACCCTAACATTGGCCGCCGGCTGCGGTTGTGGTGGAGGAGGTGGAGGTTGTCGGCGATTAAGCTCTCCTTGAACTAGGGCTTGCCTAATCTCTTCAATCTCCCTCCTAGTTTCCTCTTGCCTCTCATTGGCAAGTCTCCTTTCTTCCTCCAAGAGCTCATCTCTTAGCCTTATTTGCTCTAAGGCTTCATCCAACTCAGCTTGAAGATTTCTACCGGCCATCTCTTTCTCTTTTCGGATGTTCTTGGATCTAGATCGAAGGGTTTTCTCCGGTTCAGGATCGAATGGAGCTAAATCCTTACCACGAGATCTTCGCATACACTTAAAGAGTAATAGATGTCCTGAAAAGCAAAGACACAAACCAAAGAGAGATCAAAAGCAACAAGAAAGATCTACACTAGAAACAATCTCAAAATAGACTCAATCTAGACCTAGTCCCCGGCAACGGCGCCAAAAACTTGTTACGCTAAAAAGTGTGCATGCAATAAGCCTTAAATTTATACTCGTTATATTTATCCTAACTTCTAGCGCACCCGCAGTGTACGGGACGTTTGTAGTATGGATAGTATTCCGAGGTCGAACACAAAGACTAAGGTGAAATTGATTCGGTTTTGTGATTAAGTTTAGTGAAGGTCTAAGGTTAGAAAAGGAGGAAACAAAGAAATGAAAATCTCAATTGTTTTTGGTCGGTTTTTGGTGATCAATCAAAGATCACAATTCATGCAAAGTAAACAATCAAACTAAACTAAAAATCAGCACAAATGAACAAACCAAACGAGATAATGGTCAAGTAAAGAAAAGACGGATTCTAGGGGTCGGAAGTTCCGGTTATGGCATAGAACTCAAGTTATCTATTCATTCTTTGGATTAACTATGATATGTTGGGACTAAGTGTATCTAATTTGGGATCAATTACCGGGTAGGGCTCATGGTCCAACTAGTCCACACCTAAGGTCTCATTACCGGGTAAGTCTCTAAGAACCTAAGGATAGGAATTCTACACAAACCGGATTGCTAATTAGGGATCTAACCTATCCTTACCGGGTAAGTCTTGGAAAGGGAAGTCCTAAGCAACTATCCTAGCACATCTAATCCAATGGCGGCTTATTAGGCTCACCACTACCTAAGGTTTGCTATTTTAGATTCTAAGGGCAAGGATTACCGGGTAAGTCTCTCCTAACACTTAGTCACTACACTAGGTCACCCTAGGGTAGGTTAAACTCAACAAACACTTAGGGTTTCAACATTTTATGGGTCTAAGGCAAGGTCCTTCGAACCAGGGAGAATCACGGTTTGTTCTACCGAAACCACGGCCGTGGTTCTTCAAGAACTACCCGTGATTTCTAACAGGAACTACGTTCATAAGCAAAAGTCATCCAAAGGTAAATCTAAGTCCGTCCTATCATAGCTTTAGCCATACCAATCCTTTCCTTACCCTAGAACCACATCAATTTAGCCTACAACATTCATAATGGAAATCGAGACAAACAAACATAAAATCAAAACATCCATTGCAAGATAATGAAAGAAGAGAGATGAACAAGTGAACTTAATTCAAAACTAAGCTGAAGATTAGAATAGAGCCACTTACAACCCTTCCAAAAGAAGGTTCAAAGATTCATACAATCTCTAGAAAACGAAATCCGAAATACAAGAAAGCTATGGTGTGTGTTCTTCTCCTCCTCTTCAATGGAGCTCTTCTTCTTCTCTTTGACACTTTCCTTCCTCGAAAAACTTCTTGTTTTTGAGAATATATTTGTTAGAGAGAAATGGATAATGGATGAGCTGCTCCCAAAACTACCCAGCTGCCTCAAACAACCCATGAAGGACCACCTTTATAACAAATCTTGCATGAGCTGGCCATGAGAGTCGTGGCACAGCTGTCACGAGAATCTGGCAAAATCCACGGTCATTTCCACGGCTGTGGTTCGTCAGAGAACCGTGATTTTATACAGAAACTTCGCCTTGGATCATTAAGCTGTGATTTGGTGCATGGCTAGTGTTGGTAAGGCTCCATGAGTCCTCCTCAGCCCTTGGCTTGTGTCCTAATGTGTCCGAGGGTCTGTCATCTAGATGGAAGATCCTCAAACGCACCGTTTAAGCTCCTAAACTTTCCGAAATACCTACAAAACGCGCACAAGTCCGTGTAGACGTCTATCTTGACAAAATACGTGAATTGGGTGCAAAACGTCTTGAACCAATGCTAGATCATGCATGAATGAGCGAGAATTCTATCTAAATGAACACCTAAAACTACGTTATAAATCGTGTTATCAAGACTTACCCGGTAATTCCTTTGTTTGTTTACCTAAGATCATAAGTGTAGGTAATAAAGGTTTATCCTTTATTGGGGTTTGAGTTTGCTTTCATCTCATCTTTGTGAGTTAGCCTGAGACTTACCCGGTAAAGGTTGATTCTATTCCCTTAGGTGGTGTGTTAGTTTGAGGTTATAGTTCTTTATCTTGATTCCTTGAGACTTACCCGGTAATAGGAGTTATGGTTTGGGATTAGTGAGTATTGAGACTTACCCTGTGATCTATTCCACTTTAGTAACACCTTCCCTTTGCAAAAACCTCAGCTTTGTCCGCTTATCTTTAGATCTTGAGTTGGAACCACAACTAGATGCTTTTATCCCGAGAATTGCATATTTCCTTTATTGACTTTTTATCATCTTTGATTGTTTTAATTGCTTTTATGGTTAGTAATTGCTTAAGCTTACCTATTCCGACTTTGTTTCACTAAGTCCCTGTGATCGACCCCTGAAATTCCTTGCTTTTTACTACGATTGACCCGTACACTGTGGGTTCGCATCCTTGCACACACCGTTTGGAGCGAACAAGTTTTTGGCGCCGTTGCCGGGGACTCTGTCTAGACCGAGCCGGTTGCGGTACGCTTTTGGGGCACTTGCCCTCGTGTCTACTAACCACTCTACTTGAGTGACTTTCGCAGGTTCTTTTCTTAGGTTTATGTGAAGAACCCGCGTTGGGAAGGAAATCTTTCCTTACGATCCCGAACCAGAAAAGACATATAAACGACGCTTAAAAGAAGCGAAGATGGCCAACCAAGACGATCGCGATCTTGAGGCCGAATTGAAGGAGGCGTTAGAACAGCTACGCCTCAGCAGGGAAGAACTGAGGCAGGAGAAAGAAGAAACTCGCACCAGGACTGAAGCGATCGAAGCAGATATAGCAGCCTTATGAGACCAGTATCTACTTCGACCGAGGGAAGACCCTGTTCCTGATCCTCGACCGATGCAGGATCCAGTTCCAGACCCTCGACCGAGGCAGATCCCAGCACCTGTTGCCCCGGCCGATGTACTTCCACCTTGGATACCAGTCCGAGGCGCTCTTTTTGTAGGAATCCCGCAAACCCTAGGGCAAAGGATGGACCCCAATCAACAACTGAGGTGTCGTGGAGTTAACCTAGGAGATCCGGCGGACCATGACTACGAACTTCGACCGCAAGTTCTTTCCATGATTCGCCAATGCCAGTTTGGAGGGTTAGAGAAGGAATCTCCGCATCAACATCTGCAAAACTATGAGATCTTGATGGAGACCTTGAGACCCTCAAGAATAGAAAACAACAACTACAAGCTAAGACCTTTTTACTTTTCTTTAAAAGATAGAGCTCTTACTTGGTATCAATCTCTTCCTCCAGGAAAAATCTGTACTTGGGAGGAGATGACTACGGAATTCTTGACTAAATTCTTTCCCCCTCTAAGACCGCTGAAATGAGAGGGAAGATTAATGCATTCATTATAAAGGACAAGGAGAGCTTGTCCAAGTCATGGGAGAGGTTTAAAGACATTCTTTTGGATTGCCCACATCATGGGATTCCAAAGATAGAGTTGTTGGAGATATACTTCAAGGGACTGGACGGAAGCACCCAGTTCAACCTCCAACTACTATCCGCCGGTACATTTATGGACATGGCGATTGACGAAGCTTGGGACTTTATAGAGAAGCAAGCTTTGCATATGGAGAAATATTCCCACCAAGGAGCTGAAGGTGGAGTTAAAAGAGTTAACTTTCAAGATGCTCCGCCTAACAACAATCAACTCACGTCTTTGAAGAATGACGTGAAGCCATTGAAGGAACTCTTGGTTGCTCAAACCAAGAAGGAAGATCAAGGATCAAGGAACAACAACAATGGATACCGTAACAACAACAACGGTTCCCGGAACAACAACTACAACAACAATAGAGGATCCAACAACAATAATTGGAGGGCGAACAACCAAAATTCGGGTAACAATCATTCTAACTCCAATTCTAACGATTCCTCTAATCCTTTCCTCTCTTCCCCTTCCTCTTCTTCTACTCCATTAAAGAGCCAGGGGCAAGGGTCAAGTTCGTCCCAGCCGGAAAAGAAAGACGCAGTGTTGGAGGCCATCTTGATCAAGCTTAGCGCTATGGAGACATCAATGACTTCATTTTCGAAGGCCCAAAAAGCCTTTGAACAACAACTTGCTAGTAGGGCGAATGAAACGCCAAGAGATCCAGGGAAGCTTCCAGCAAGAACGGAAAGCAACCCTAAGGGCCAAATTATGGCCATAACGACGAGGAGTGGACTGAAGACTGCAGATCCAGTGCCTCGGTCGGTGCCAATACCGACGAAGACCACCTCGGTCCAGGTGCAGTCGAAGAACACTTTGGCCGAGATGCCAACCGAGGTGGAGCCACAGAAAGCGGAGGGGAAAACTGAAGTTTATATTCCACCTCTTGCATATAAACCACCACTTCCATTCCCCCAGTCAAGGGCCAGAGCACATCTAGACAAGCACTTTGGTAAGTTTCTTGACTTGATGAATAAACTACACATTAACATTCATTTCCTTGATGCTATTCTAAGGATGCCCGCCTATGGGAAGTTCTTAAAAGAGATCCTATCAAGGAAGAGGAAGCTGGAAGACTTTGGTGAAGTAAGGATGACATCTAAATCCTCGGAGCTTATTCAAATCATGAAGGAGAAGATGCCACCCATGTTGAGAGATCCCGGCTCATTTTGCATTCCCATTCAAGTTGGGGATGTCACTTGTGAAGCCTTATGTGATCTAGGAGCTAGCGTGAGCATCATTCCGCTGGAGCTATGTGTTAAGATCGGACTTGGAGAGCCCAAGCCGGTGAAGATTCGATTATACATGGCGGACCGCTCCATTACCCATCCCGTGGGCATTTTAGAAGACGTTCCGGTTAAGTTAGGTAACTTCTATTTACCTATAGACTTTGTTGTACTTGATATTCCCGTAGATTATCCTGTTCCTATCATTCTCGGAAGGCCATTTCTAGCAACTTCGGGTTGCAATGTGGATTGTAAGACGTTCCGGTTAAGTTAGGTAACTTCTATTTACCTCTGCCTCGAGCTCCTCGGGCATCACTAGTACCAGCCTCTCTACCTCTACCTATACTCGGTCCTGAAGCTGACCCCTAAGTAGCAGGTGTGTCTGGGACTCTCTATTGTCCTAGTGTCTGATGTTGAGGCGGTCTCTGCTCACCTCCTGCTGCACCTGCAGGGGAAGAACCCTGCTGTGATGACGCCTTGCCTTGACAGAAAAATGTAGCTTTGTATCCTGGCTTCTCATACGAGAAGCAAGTTAGTGGTGCTCTAGGGCAATCAGCCCTCATATGCCCATAGGCCCCACAGTTGTAACACTGCCGGCCTCTATCAGTAGTTTGTGCAGACATTGGAATACTCGAGCGGCCCTGAGTCTGACCTCACCCGTATCCAGATGCTCCTGCACCAGTCGGTGCTGTACATTGTCTCTTCTCAAACCGTTGGTGTGAGAAGTCCTCCTCTAGCTAGCTCTCTCTCTCTCTCTCTCATAGGCGAAGGCCGATCTTGGTAATCTGCCAATGAGTCACAATGAAATCCTGCCATGTATGAGCATGTGCTCTCCCTCAAACAACGGGCGAAAAGGTACACATGCTGGTCCTCAGATGGTGCAGCTGGACCCAACAATGCTAGCTTAGTCTGGAAGTGGCGAATAATGTCTTTAATGGGTACGTCCTCAAAACCCGCGTCCACAAAGTCCTGCAGTTTCTCCCTCCTCAATGAGGCAGGGCAGCACTGCGCTCTCAGCATAGTCCTCATCTGCTCGTAGCTCGTAACTCGTGCTCTAACTGTCCTCAACCACTGGTGTGCCAGGTCACGGAATAGAGACTGTACTAGCTCTACCCGTCTGTCCTCAGGGCATCGAATAAACTCTAAAGCTGAGTCTACATGCCCAATCCACACCTCAGTCTCTAAGCCAATCTCCATGAGAAGTGTGGAACTCCCTACTGATGAAATGCCTTCAAACAAGTATCTGGTCGAGGCCCTCTGGTCTCCTCCAAAACTCGAGCTGGCTCAACAACACGAACCGGTGCAGGTGACACCTGAGTAGCTCCATGAGATCTCTCAGATGATCCCTCATGCCCTGATAGATCTGGGGCTCGTCTGCCCGCTCAAATGGCCTCCTCAAAATGCCTGAGGTACTCTCTAAACTCTAGTCCACCAATGGAGACACGGTCTAAGCCATCAGACTGGCCTGGATGAGCCTGTTGTCTCCTGGACCCACCACTCCTCGTAGCTGGAACTACACTCTCAACAACCTCCCCAGAAGCCTCCTCCACCACTGGTGGATCTGCAGCGGGAGCTGGTCCCTGTCCTATCCCTCCGGGGGGAAGAGGTGGTCTGGCTCTACCTCGGCCTGCAGTAGTAGCTCAGTCCGAGCCATCTGCGGGATATGCACACCTGACATATAAGGCTCTCTCTCTCTCTCTCTCTATATATATATATATATATATATATATATATATATATATATATATATATATATATATATATATATACTGTCGAGACCCCAGAACCTTTGAAAAGTAAGACCCCAGATAGCAAGTGCCATTTTTGTCAACCTAAGACTCTAATACCAACTATGTAACACCCCAAATCCACATGACTTGGAATGCTACATTGGGCTAGGATCTTACAATGGATCCTGACCCTAGCCTGACAACAAGTTCACTAGATCTTTCAACAAGACACAAGTAGAGGGAAAACCAAATACATAAAAGCTGTATATGATACATCAAAAGTGTTTACAACCATAAAGCCGAGTACAAAACATCAAACATAAACATGTGATACAAAAGATCCCATCCCACGCATCCTAATGTACAGAAGTCCTCGGCTGGTCACACCAACTGGCTCACTCTGCAGTCTTCCTAACCTGCAGATCATCTACAACACGATATACACCGTTAGCTACAACAATGAATAAGTATGAAGGTAATAGCACAAACACATATCAACATCTCATCCATGCAATGTCACACACATTCATTTATTATCTTTCATTACGTTATTCCGTTACTAATTCAACTTCTTTTGTAACACGAGGAGCCTAAAGAACCCCGTCCCATCCAACGTAACATAGGATTTTGCATGGGGGTGATCATCACTCGTCCCCTCCTGTGAGATCATCTTCAGGCATCTCCTCCTCCTAGCAGGTGGAGGCAAGTGGTCACGACTTGTTATAATACACTTGGGCCATTAAATGTAATAAATGGCCATCCTAGTCCGGTTTAGGTTATAAATGCACAATCATATGAGCATATACAACCATCACAATCACACAAACTCATAACTGAACGTTACGTAAGTCCTATGGACTTACCTCATATACTCGTATCCAATACCACGTCATAGCTTCCCCTTGGGGAATAAACCAACGCCTGCAATTGCAAGGCATACAACATCATACACTGCAAGGGTTTGGAGACTCGTCTCCATAACCAAAACCAACCTACAACCTCAATCTAACCCTCAAGACCATAACAAGCTCACAGATGCCTACAACATAACCTCAACATCAACACGAGTGCCTAAGGCACATAACTAACATACAATTCATCCTAACCACACTAGCCTAGCTATCAACTAAGCCAAGGCCAAAGGAAAGGAAGGAAGGAAGACATACCAACAAGGTATGCACCAACAGAAGCAAGGAACACAAGGCTGACCCAGTGAGGCGCAGGAATGGCTCACACCAGGCGCAAGGACGGCTCACACACCAGGCGCAGGGGCGGCCAACTGTGCAGAGAGTTGGTCCCGACTTCTCTTCGATCCCTTTCTCGACTCTCTTTATTTCTTCAACACACCACAACAACATATACACATATATACACATATATGATCATCAAATATCCAGGAAAGCACCCACACAAGCTTAACTTATGATCCTAAGCTAGAAGAAGAAGAAAGAAGCAAAGAAGAAGAAGGAAAGAAGATGGAGAAGAAAGGTCTCACCTCAGCAAACCCTAGGCAGCAACCAAGAGCAAACAACACCTTCACAACCTCAACACATTAGCAAAGACTCTCAATATCATCCTCATGATAATCCAAGCTCAAAACCTCAAACAAACTCTCAAAAACTCACACAAACTCAAAGGAAGATCAAGAAGAGAAGATGAAGAAGAAGAAGAAGAACGTAAATATGGAAATGGAGATGAAAAGGATGAAGAAACCCTCTCTGAGAAGCAAAGGGAGGCTTATAAATGAAGCCAACCGCAAAGCACGAGTCAAAAGGTCAACAAAAGCGGGTGCACCAACACAGAACCGCAGGGGTGCCTAGCCATAGGCGCGGTCCATGTGGTGCGCAGGTGCGGCTGCTAGGATCAGCCTAAGGCTCAGCAAGGACTCCTAGGCTCCAAGGACTAAGGCTCTTACATCACACCCCCCTAAAAACAAGTTTCGTCCTGAAATTGAGCAGAATGCCACCGCCCGTTACTCTCAACCCGGTCAGCAACCATAGATTACTCAATTCCTGTCACAAGAGGCAAGTGCATCAAAACATTTCCCATACACTTAGAATTCTATCACTTCTAAGATGTAAGATTCTAACAGAAGACAAATTACCAAAATACCCTCCTAGAGCAGAATGACCATTTTACCCTTGGTTCGTGATGACACGATTTATGACACTAGTTTAGGCACTCTTTTAGATAGTTTTCCTTTTCATTCATGCGTGGTTTGACATTAGTTCATGACGTTTACGCTTAATTCATGCATATTGTCGATATAGACGTCTACACGGACTTTTGTCGGTTTTGTAGGTATTTTGGGAGCTTTTGGATCTTAATCGATACATCCGAGGATCATGCCTCGTGATGGCACACTTCTGGACTCGTTAAGGAGCAATCTAGGAGCAAAGGAGAACACATAGGACCTTGTTGGTGCATGCCTTGCACCAACTCGTGACTTAATGATTCAAAGAGGTTGAGGCACCAAAACCACGGTCCTTGAGAACTTTCACGCCCGTGGAAATAGGCCGTGGTTTCTGTCTAAACCACCTTAACACGTGTCCCACGATCTCTTTGGCCGACTCTTGCTCTTGGTGGGGTATTTAAGTGATCTTTGCAGGCTGTAATAGAGGATCCTCTTCCTTCTTTTTGACCTAGCTTCTTCCCCAAAACACTTCTCCATTTTAGCCTCTCTTCCAAACATCCATTGTGGGTGTTCTTGGAAGAGATTAGTGTAGATTTTCGTTTTAAAGTGAGATTAGAGTGGTTTTGAGTGAGGTTTCCATTGTTGACAACTTGGAACAGCTCTTGGAGCCTTTGTAAGATTTAATAACTTCTATTCTATGCTTTTAATGTCTTTTCTTTGTATTGTTCTTCATCATCTAACCATGACTTGCAAGAATGATTTATTTGTGAAGTTTGATCTTGAAATGTATGTTGTTGGCTGAATAGATGTGATCATAGGGTGAAGGAATGATGTTTATGCTTTGGACTATGATTGTATGGACTTCCATGTTAACTTAGGATCGATTTGTATTCGAAATCCCAACTCAGAAGCAAACCATGGCCTGTTCTTCATGCTTCCACGGCCGTGGTCTTGCATGATCCACCCCTGTTTTACTCTGTTGTTCTTTAATTAATGAATTTGGGTATTTGGATGCAGATGTGTTGAAATCCTAGTGTTTGTTGAGCCTAACCTAACTTAGGGTGACCTATTGTTAGCAACCTAATTGAGGAATGAGACTTACCCGGTAATTTCCCCTCTTAGATACCTAAGATGATGAACTCTAGGTAGTAGTGAGCCAAAAAAGCCGCTATTGGATTGAGTGTGCTAGGATCGTTGCCTAAGACTTACATTTTCCGAGACTTACCCGATAAGGAGGGGTTTGACCCTTAGGTAGTGGCCGGTTTGTGTGGAATTCCCGTCCTTAGGTTCCTTGAGACTTACCCTGTAATAGGACCTTAGGTTCGAGACTAGTGGAGTATGAGACTTACCCGGTAATTGCTCCCATTAGAGAAACACCCAACTCCGAACAACCACAACCTTCCTTTGATCTTTAGAAGCATGAGTCCATTGTCATAATCGGAATTCCGAATCTCTAGAATCCGCCTTCTTACCTCTTATCTCTTATACTTGCGATTGTGTGTTTGTTTGCATTATTTGTGTTGATATATTTGTGATCCTTGTTGATCACCAAAAATCAACAAAAAATATTGTGTTTTGCACTTTCTTTATTCCTCATCTCATCTTAGTTTAGATTTACACTATCTTTGATCATTTAATGACTTGATTTCACCTCAGTCCTTGTGTTCGACCTCGAAATACTTTCCTTTCTACAAAACGATCCGTACACTGCGGGTTTTGCTAGGTAGTTTAGGATTTTAGTTCGAGTTTATAAATGTAAAGCTTTTTGTGCTACCTAATTAGCGTAACAGTTCCGAAACTTCCAAAAAATCCCCTAAAATATGTATATCCTCTTCTTTGGGACATAATTTCATATTCTAACTTTTAAGAATGACTTTGAGTAGAAACTAGAAGAAACACACATTCTCCTCACTTCACACAAAGGTCACTAGGATCCAACTTTAGCCTATGATACGAGCCCCGAATAAAACTATAAAAATTCTAACAAAAATTCAGACTTAGCCAAAAATTGAGTATTTCTTAACTACTTAACCAGTCAGCTTTTGATCTTCATAAATCTATATCTAACTGTTGTATCAACCTCAAGTTTTGATACATCATCCTATGTAGGGCACTCTATAACATACTAAAAACTAAATGGTGGATTATATTTCTAAGGTACCTAAACTTAAGTGCAAACATGACTGCACAACCCAAAATATTTTCAGCACTTATAAAATTTCAGCAACATCCAGAAAACTGCTTACAACCTCGACTTTGAAAATTCATAACTCCTAAACATCTTGATGAAATTCTCTCAAATTGTGATATATTATACTATGTAATCGTAACTATGACATATCCGAAATCCAAGTCCAAAAAAGATCAAAAACCTATTCAAAACTATCTCACAAAACTGCATCACACGCAATTTTTCTCAACACTCAGCACACTTATCAAAACTACATGGGGAGCCAACTTTGGGACACCATAACTCTCAATATGTAACTCCGATTCTTCTGAAATTTTAGTATAATATACTATGCATTACCGACTAAGACATATCCAAAAACCAACCAAAAAGGAAGAGTCTAGCTTACCCAAAATAAGACCCGAAGTTCACTATTCGTCTTTCTGAAAACTCAGAAACGTAACAACTCCTCTAGTCATCTTCCATGGCTCCTATGGAGGGTTTAAATACATGAAAAAGTGCTCCCATCAGAATAAATACAAAGTGGGTAATGTAGTAACGGAGGCTACAGTCTTTACATGACAATCGGGGCTTGTTGTGCTCACGTGTACGTTGGCGAAGGGAGGACGTGACCTCTTGTAATGGCCGCCTTGCGGATCTAGACCTCCACCCCTGTGGCCTGGACTGTTGTCGTAGCTACTGCGCTCCTGCGCTCCTAGAGAGGAGGGCTCGTCGGTAACGTGCTGGAGTCAGCAGAGAGGAGGGCGAGCCACCGTGTGCTACGTCTCTGTGCAGAAGGCGAGACCATTTAGAAGGCGCCGGTCTTGACGTGCAGAAGGCGACAGGGAGGCCCCCGACGGCTAGGTCCACAACCCCAACTGCTAGCTCGCCACGAATAGGAGAGGGAGGTCCGGGCTTGCCGCTGCAGCGTCGGTCTGGACGTGCAAAAGGTGAGACAAACCAACCCATGTGATGACTGCGGTTGTACAACTCCGGGACGATGCCATTGCTGATGTCTTCAGGAGGAGAGACGGTGTTGTGGCGTTGCGTGTAGAATGGCCTGTTGTGGCCGCCAACGTGCCTGAGGAAGAGAGGCGAATGAGGAGTGGAAGGACGAAGGTGTTGGAGGCGGTTGGGGTAAGTTTTTCACGTATGAGGTAAGGAGACGGAAGAAGCTGGAGGTGATGGCTGAAGATGCGGCCTTATCTATTATTGGGCCCAGATGGCATACACTGATGATGGGCTCATATGACTTGGACCTGATGGGCCCGGAAGGTTATCAAAAGAATTAAACCCTTTTTTACGGAATAGAAATATGTGGCTCGATATTGCGTTATTTGATGTGAGTAAAGTTATCACATAAAATGATAATAAGGTCGTAAAAAGTTAAACTCAGCGTCACCTATAGTTATAAGACGTTGAAAAAAGTCTAAACCGGTCGAGTTCCGGTTTTACTCGGAAATAATCTGGAATAAAAATATCCGGTTATTACATCAGCACCCCCTTAAAAATAAGTTTGGTCTTGAAACTTAAGAGAAGACAACATGAAGTCGGAGTCTATACAAAAGAAATAAAGCATCGGAAAAAGTCACAATGGTCAAGTTCTAATTTGTTTGTGGAATAGCCGAAAGTACAATTTATGGGTATTACATCAATTCTCCTTAACAATAATTTTATCCCAAAACTTAGGAGTAGACAGTCATAAGATCGGCCCTTAAGGCACTAGTTGGGTGTATCTAATTACTACAAAAAAATCTCGTCGTTTCTACAACTAAATACCCCGCACATCAAAGGTCAACAATAAAACACACGTCACATGACTAGGCACTCCAGCATGAAATAATCAAGTAATCAAACAATATCACACAGGTACAGGGCCAAGCCCTAACTCGTCGCTCACGAGGTTACAACTATCTCTCTAAAATCTCTATATGCACATACTATCTTGTCAACCTTGTGGAGTGATACAGTTCCCATACAAAAAGCATTTCTTCAACTACCATAGCCTTAAACTCGACACGTTATCCTATTGTACCATTGAGCTTCTCGCTCTGTGGGTTAGGACCCACCACGCTTCCACTACACTACTATGTTGTCACCCAATAGTCATAACAACATTTTGTGTGAGTCCAAAATGATTGACCGCACAAATTTTTTTTTCCAATTACAACATAAGTCCTATCCGGATGAAGTACCATGTACCTTCCTTAGTTGCCTTAATAAAGTAAGATAACGATTGGAAACAACTTCTTCCGTTTACTATCTTAATTCTTCTAACACAGATCCCTACTCTTTTACTCCACCATAGTCTGCTCTTATCCAACCAGTAAGTAACCCCTAACACGATTCTCTCAATAACCTTAGATCATCCCAGAAGGTTGTCGTTGCCTACTTGAGGGAATCCTCCAAGAGAACGGTAAAACTACCTCATAAATCCGCAGTCACTAATATATCCTCTTAATGGTACCTACTTGTCAATACCAACCAACACTTACACGTCCTCAGTTGACGTTGGTCAATCTATAGTTGACTTATCTCAATATCCCGGACTTACTCTTCTCATACCTATACTGGCATTAAATTCTTGGTGTGCCTCATCTGCTCGGTTCATCCTTTTATACTTCGTTAGCTCGTTCTATCTTCCACACTTTTGTTTCTTTAGGCTAACTCTACTTCTCGAGTCCAACTGGGTCATTCATCTTGACGCAAATAGTCTTCCAAGTCTTCAATGATAGCTGGTAAGTGTCTTTTGTAGTTCCGGTGACCTTAATTATCATCCCCTTGCAGTTCCCCTTGTATGGACCGTCGGTGTTGATGATGTCCCGTGATAATTGGGGTTACCTTGGACTTTCGAGTCCACCAAGGCCGTTCTCACATACACATTCCTTCGCTAGTGTTCCTGGCAATATTGCCTTCATGAAACCCCGTTGTTTCCGCTACATGGCTTCAACTCTTTGATACCGGCATTGCGATTTCTTTCAAACTTGTATATCTCTGAGGAGGTCAAAACCTCTCCACACTTGTAAAGTCTACATTTTTGCTTCTACACTCCATTGTAGGTATTCATTCCATGCACCTTAGATCCTCATATTCGGGTCGACATTTTATCTCTTTTGGTCTCTCATGCTTGTCTTGTGAACTCTTCTACAACGGTGACTCATCTTATACATTTTCTTCTCTGAATCGTGTTCGCCACTTAGCGTGCGTGCAAATAAGCTTTAAATTTATAAAACTAGAATCAAGCAAGCGAATCCGCAGTGTACGGATCGACGTAGTTAAGCAAGAATTCCAGAGTATCGAACACAGGGATTTGGGGGGTTAAATCCAGTTATAGATTATCAAGCGAGTAGATGTAGAGCTTTTCGAATTATTGGGAAAACAAAAATCCTAAAGATCCAAGTATCCAGCTGTGGCAATCGATTCAAGATATACTAATGACATAAGGACAGAGTTAAGATATGCAAAGGTATGCTAATGTAAGGTAATCGTACGGTGAAGTTCCACAAACCTTATATGACTCACCTACAAGACACTCTCTATAAAGGTTGTTGAGGCTTCAGTATAGAAAGGTTCTAAAGATAAGAATGAATGTCAAATACCCAAACTTGTAATCCAAGGATCAAGACTAACTAAACCGATTACGGTTGTGACACTCACAATCGGGGTAGAGGTTGTTGAGGCTTCACTACCACCTAGAAAAGGCAAGCCTAAACTAAGTTAAAGCAAATCTTTAACTTTGCATTAAAGTAAAAGCAAGTTCGTAAACTTAAGGGAAATCACGGTTGGATCTTGAGGTTCCACTGTCGTGGACTCAAGAACAGCCCGTAATTTAGGGTTCGTCGGCGATTCTCTCTAACTCTCAGGGTCCAATCTGTTTACGATCGATCTATCATTATCTAAGCCACAACTATCAACCCTTCACCTTAGAATTGTTAAGGGTTTTTAGCCAACAATTGTCATATTGATATCAAATTCAAGGATTAAAAGATTGAAAGATGGAAACTTCCGAAAACCTTCAATAAACTTCAAGCCAATCTCAAAGTCACAATCAAGAACAAATATCGTCACTAGATTCGGAATAGAACAAACAAACACAATCTTAGATAAGAAGGAAGAACGGGATGTCAATCCGTCTCCTAAATCAAACCTAATCAAGAAGAGGAATCTTCTTGCAAACAATCTTCCGAATCTTCGATCTTCCGTCAATCCGGAAATCGCCAATAGCAATGCGCAAAACTCTCCTAAACACAATCTTCGCCCAATGCGAGATTAGGGCAAATCCAAGCGTAAGTGTAGGCAAAAGTGCGTCTAAGCAGAGGTGACGGAATCTCTCTTCGTCCGTCCTTTTATAGTGTATGATGAAGTAGCGGCCCGGCCCAATCTTTGAAAAGATCGTGGCTTAAAGTGTGGCGAAAAAGATCGCCAAGATCACGGTCGTGGAAGGTTCCACGGCCGTAATTTAGAGCGTGGAATTCAACACGGTTTGAACCATCTTCTCCACGGCCGTAGAAGTTGCTGGAATGAACCATGCTTCTCTAGCCATGGTTCCACGGCCGTGGAACTGAACGTGGAAAGTGGTACGGCCGTATTTTAGAGCGTGGTTTAGGGCAAGAACGTGATTCTTCCCTAGACTCGTGCATTCCTCAAGTTGGCATTCCCTTAGCTCCTAGAAATGCCCTCAATCCATGGACATTGCTCAACAATTCCATCCTTGCTCGATTCCGTTCGAAAATAGCTCTCAATCACCTATAATCAACATAAAGCTTGTGTAGATCTCTATATCGACATTATAGACAAACTAGCTCACAATTGCATCTATGCTCAATCAATGACTATCAATATGAATCAAATACACTTAGAAAACGTGCCTAAAATATCACAATATTTCATGCTAACAAATAACCCCATACTTGCAACTTGCTTGTCCCTAAGCAAGGTCTTTCAAAAGCTTTAAAACAAGAGTTAGGATGAAATATGTGTACCTTCTCAAAGCAATACTTTTTTTTGGATGAATGTGCTTTCTAAACAATAGATCATTCTCAAATCTTGCTTCAATCGTTTATAGGACTTTCATACACTTAATCAAAGAGTAAAGAGTAAAGAAAGTTCATGAATCAATCAAACTTCCATACAAACATCATAACCCTTAAACATTATCAAAATCAATCATAAGAAACTTCAATTTAGATCACCAAGTCATATAACATTCTTTTGATCTTAAGGACTTTCAAAGAAAAAGGTCTAGAATGTGGAAAGGGAAGGAAACTTTAAGGAATGTGGTGCATGAATCCGGGAAAGTGGACAACTACTCCTTTCTTCCTCTCTTGCGGTTTCCGCAACAATTCAACTTAGAGCTTCGCTCTCTTCTTTTCATTTTTCGACTTTACTTTTGGAGTTATGGATAGAGGTGCACAAAAACCAAAGCCTAGGAGATTGGCGTTTCTCAATTTTTATGAGATGCCTCAAACCCTTAGCGCACATAACATAATCCGCTAGGAATATCGCTCAATCCGACTTTGGCAAGACACAAACACCCGGCTATGTGAATGGTGCCGAGTTACTCATCGTCATGATTGACTTCCCCAAACCTACAATTTCTTTCTATTCTTTTGATTGCAAATAATTGCTCTCATGGCCCTCCCACATCAAACATGCCTTTTTCATTCACTTCTCCAAATTCCCGGATAGGTAAAGGAGGTCAATATTTCAATGAGGAGCTAAATGATCAAAGAAAGAAGAAAGAAAAATCGAATTGTCTTAATCATCTCAACAAGAAGCATAAGAAATTATAGTGTGATTTCAACTTCAATTCCTCAACATGATTTAAGTAACATTTATCACATTATGAAACTTGCAAAAGAGGCATAATCAACTCATTCAATTTCTTTTCAATTCACTATTCGTTTAAGCATGCAATTGTCATCAAACTCAATTCACAAGTAGCGATTATTATAGAAATCATCTCAATTCTTTAGAAGCATAAAATTTTTCAAATTTTTTCAATTTTTATGGGTTTTTCAAACTTCTTTTTCATGCAATGCAATAATGAAACGTGCAACAATATAATGAACATGCAATGATAGTCTCGATAGAAGCAAACATAGTGAGTAAGAGTTATTACAACTTTTAGTCACACCCCACCCCATACTTGGGACGAACATTGTCCCTAATGTTCAAATAAAATAAAGAAAAGAAAGAAAAGAAAAAGAAACTCACAAAATGGCGGTGGAGCGGCTAAAGCTATCGGTCATGCAAATCATCGTCACTACGGCGCTGGTGGAGGCGGGAATGGAGAAAAGCTAGGATCATAAAACCGCCCAAACTACTGGCGGTAGACATCTCTCATCACGTGATCGAGGTCGTCCAAGCGTCCATCTCTAGCATCGGCCTGAATCTCCAATGCTCCTACTCTCTCCGAAAGACCAGTAGCCCAATCCGGCATCTGCTCATACCATCCCGGAGCATGACTGTACCACTCTGGAGCGTCGGACGGTGCTGGTGCTGGTGCAGATGGTGTCTGTGTAGCCCATGGAGGTGGAACTCCATACCATGTAGGAGGTGTCTCTGCCCAAGTGGGTCTCTCACTCACGCTGGCGCGGCGAGAAGACGAGCCTGAAGCTCTAGCGGGACGTGGAGAACGTCTAGGCACATCGGGGGCCGCATCCGGCTGATCCGGAAACGTGCCAAACTCCTGCTCGGCTCCTCCTCCACCCTCAAGCTGATCCCTCATCTCCTTCTCCTCAACTACGGACGGTGGTGGGACATACGGAGGAGCTGCAATCCTGTTCGCATGCATAGCAGCGAACGTCTCCTTCCAATTATGGCGTCCAGCCATAATGGAGTACTCCTGTAGCCACTCAATACCCCTACCCGTCCTGCTCTCCCAAGGCATGGCCGCATAAGGCGGACCTCTATGTGTGGGGAAGATGAGACCTCTATTCATGAAGGAATGAAGTCCTAAGGGTACGGCTGGTATGCGGGTACATGCAGAAAAATCAACTCCCAATGCTCTAGCAAGATGGGTAACTATCCCACCATATCCAATGTTGTCCTTCCTCTTGTTCTTAAGCTTGCTCATAGTAGCATCTAAGAGGGTGGCACAGTCAGCTCGGCGCCCATACAACATAGAATACAACAGAAATAGCTCATCCGTCTTGATCTTTTGGGGCGTCTCCGTCCTAGGGAAGAGACACTCCGAAAGAACACGGTGAGCAATCTTCAAGGCTAAGTGGTACATCAACTTAGCCTTATTATCAGCAGGTTGCCAGCGGTCCTCGCTGGCGTAAATCATAGCAACCTCCTCCCAAAAGTCTTTGGCGTAAACGCCACTAGGAAAGTGACCATTGAAGGTCTCATGGAACACAAAGAAGGTCCCGAACTCACGGATGGAAAAATCATAGTTTCTTTCCATAAGACGGAAAGAAACGGTCCTATCCACATGGTTGTGCTCGAAAGATGATAACACAATTTATGACTTAGGTTTAGGTAATCATTTAGATAGATTTCTCACTCATTCATGCACGTTTTGGCATTGGTTCATGACCTCTTCGCTCAATTCATGCATATTTCTAGAAAAGACGTCTACACGACCTTTTATCGGTTTTGTAGGTAATTCGGGGATCTATTGGACGTTAATCGATACATTTGAGGGTCAAGCCTCATAGTGGTACACATCCAAAGCTTTGAAGGAGCATAATTGGAGCAACAAAAGACACAAAGACCACTATTGGTGCAAGCAATGGAGCAACTCATGGCTAGACGATCATAGCATATTTCTGCTGAAGAAAATCGGACCAACTGCCAGGAAAATCGGCCGATTTATTCCTCTGGGTCGATTTTCCTGCCTTTGACAGCTTAAGCCACGTGTCCCACGATCTCTTGATCCGGCCTTGCTCTTGGTGGAGAATATAAGTGGTCCTGCAAGCTGTTGCTGGGGATCCCTCCTCTCTCACATTCTCATTCACAGCTCATCCATTGGAGGTGAAGATTGGAGGAGAAGAAAAACTCTCAAGGATTGAAGGAAGAAGAAGAACACCATTCCAAGAGTGATAGTGAGGTTTTGAGTGATTTTGAGGAATTTTTGGAGTCTTGGATCGAAGAACTATTGCAAGGATTGTTAGGAACGTTTTGGATCTTCATTTAAGAGTTTGTAAGTCTTGTTACAACTTGGATTTAGCTGAGATTTATTGATTTTACTTGTTTACCTTTCATTATTCATCTATGAGAACCATGTATGCTTGTATGATGATTTCGGATCTTGATATGCATATTATTGGCTAGTTTATTGTGATTCTGGAGTGATGGATTGATGGTTATGGCTAGGGTGATGATAGGATGAGCTTATATGTTAGTTTAGGATGATTTGTATGCACGAAACTCACAACAGAAGGAAAAATCGGTCTGTTCATCAGGTAAATCGGCCGATTTTCCCATGATCCATCCGATTTTCTTCTCTGTTGGTCTTTAATTGATGAATCTGTATGTTAGGGTGCTAGGTTGTTTAAATCCTAGTGTTTATTAAGCTTAATTTAGCTTAGGATCACCTAATGCTATCAATCTAAGTGAGGGAAGAGATCTACCCGATGATTTCCGACCTTAGATACCTAA
The DNA here is from genome assembly GCA_033239125.1 of Fagopyrum homotropicum. NCBI lineage: Eukaryota > Viridiplantae > Streptophyta > Magnoliopsida > Caryophyllales > Polygonaceae > Fagopyrum > Fagopyrum homotropicum. The sequence goes on from BSWB01000008.1 coordinate 71,449,646, forward strand.
GATGATGGATACTAGGTAGTAGTGAGCCTCATAAGCCGCTATTGGATCGAGTGTGCTAGGAATATTGCTTGAGATTCCCCTATTCAGAGACTTACCCGGTAAGGAGAGGGTTACCCCTTAAGTAGTATCCGGTTTGTGTAGAATTCCCTACTTTAACCCCTTGAGACTTATCCGGTAATAGGAGTTTGATGCGGGACTAGTGAAGTGAGAGACTTACCCGGTAATTACTTCCATTAGTAAACACTCTTCCCCAACACCGCAGTTTGTCCTTAGAATCCTTAGAACCTTGAATCCAATGCTATAACCGGAAATCTTGACCTCTAGAATCCACTTTTCTCTCTCGATCATATACTTGTGTTTTGAGTTACTTGTTTACCTTGCTAGTTTGAGTTGTTAGATTGTTTTATTATCTTGCTTGATTTATGATCTTTGCTTGATCACCACAAAAACCAACCAAAAAACATCATGATTTTCATTTCTTTATTTCTTTCTCTTCTCTTAGACTAGATCCATACTATCTATGACCATTGTTGACTCGATTTCACCTTAGTCTTTGTGTTCGACCTCGGAATACTATCCCTACTACAAACATCCCGTACACTGCGGGTTCGCTAGGAGTTAGGATAAATATAACGAGTATAAATTTAAAGCTTATTGCGATTCACACACACATCCTGAGCGTAACAAGTTTTTGGCGCCGTTGCCGGGGACTAGGTCTAGATTGAGTCTATTCGTGATTGTTTATAGTGTAGATCTTTCTTGTTGCTTTTGATCTCTCTTTGGTGCGTGTCTTTGCTTTTCAGGACATCTCTTACTCTTTAGGTGTATGCGAAGATCTCATGGCAAGGATTTAGCTCCATTCGATCCCGAACCGGAGAAAACCCTTAGATCTAGATCCAAGAGTATTAAGAAGGGGAAAGAGATGGCCGGAAGAGACCTCCAAGCTGAATTGGATGAAGCCTTAGAGCAAATAAGGCTAAGAGATGAACTCTTGGAGGAAGAAAGGAGACTTGTCAATGAGAGGCAAGAAGCAACTAGGAGGGAGATTGATGAGATTAGGCAAGCCCTTGTGCAAGGGGAGCTTAATCGTCAACAACCTCCACCTCCTCCACCACCACAACCGCAGCCGGCGGCGAATGTTAGCGTTGTGCCTATTGCTATTAAAGAGCCACAAACATTAGGGAGACGTATGGATCCGGAACAAAGAGCACTGATAACGTGATTTATGACGTTAGTATAGGCATACATTTAGATAGTTTTTCCCGTTATTCATGCACGGTTTGACATTAGTTCACGACATTTACACTCATTTCGTGCATATTTCTAGAAAAGACGTCTACACGAGCTTTTGTCGGTTTTGTAGGTATTTCGGGGATCTTTTGGGTATTAATTGATACATTCGAGAGTCAAGCCTCATGGTGGTACATATCCGAGACCTTGAAGGAACATAATTGGAGCAATGAAGGACACAAGGACCCTTGTTGGTGCAAGCAATGGAGCAACTCATGGCTAGATGATCATAACAAGTCTCTGTTGAAGAAAATCGACCTACACCCAGGAAAATCGGCCGATTTTTCCTACTGGGTCGATTTTTGGGCCTTTGACAGCTTAAGCCACGTGTCCCACGATCTCTTGTCCGGCCTTGCTCTTGGTGGAGAATATAAGTGGTCTTGTAGGCTGATTTGTGGATCTCTCTCTTTCCTTTGGACCCTTCTAGCATCTTCCCAAAGACTCTTCCAATTGGGAGCTCTCTTCAAGACACCCTTGTGGGTGTTCTTGAGGGAGATTAGTGTAGATTTCAATTTCGTAGTGAGATTTGAGTGATTTTTGTGAAGAAGCTTGTTGAAGGTTGTAAGATCTGACTTGGAGCTACATTCGGTGTGTTGAAAGACTTGTTTTGAGCTCAAATCCAACTAAGTTTCATTGCTTTCATTTCCTTACTTCATCTTCTTGCTATGGATTCCATGTATGCTTGTATGATGATTTTGGATCTTAAAATGCATGTTATTGGCTAGTTTGTTATGATTTTGGAGTGATGGATTGATGGTTATAGCTTGGGTGATGATAGAATTGACTTATATGTTAGTTTAGGATGATTTGTATGCACGAAACATAACTCAAACAGAAAAATCGGCCTGTTCTTCAGGTAAATCGGCCGATTTTTACTATGATCCACCCGATTTTTCCTTCTGTTGCTCTTTAATTGATGAATCTGTATGTTAGGATGTTAGATTGTTGAAATCCTAGTATTTGTTGAGCATGATATAGCTTAGAGTGACCTAATGCTAGCAAACTAAGTGAGGAAAGAGTCCTACCCGGTGATTTCCGATCTTAGATACCTAAGATGATGAATTCTAGGTAGTAGTGAGCCTCACAAGCCGCTATTGGATTGAGTGTGCTAGGATTATTGCTTGAGACTTACCTTTTCCGAGACTTACCCGGTAAGGAGAGGTTTGCCCCTTAAGTAGTGTCCGGTTTGTGTAGAATTCCCAACTTTACCTCCTTGAGACTTGCCCGGTAATAGGAGTTTGGTGCGGGATTAGTGAAGCATGAGACTTACCCGGTAATTGCTTCCATTAGAGAAACACCCTTTCCCAACACCGCAGCTTTATCCTTAGAATCTTTAGAAGCTTGAGTCCAATGCCATAACCGGAAATCTTGACCTCTAGAATCCACTTTTTCTCTCTTTGATCTCATATCTTGTGTTTGTGTCACTTGTTTGTTTGCTAGCTTGAGTTGTTAGTTTGTTTTATTACCTTGCTTGATTTGTGATCTTTGTTTGATCACCACAAAAACCAACAAAAACATTGTGTTTTTCCATTTTCTTTGTTTCTCATCTTATCTTAGTCTAGATTCACACTATCTTTGATCATGCTTGACTCGATTTCACCTCAGTCCTTGTGTTCGACCTCGGAATACTTTCCTTCCTACATAACGATCCGTACACTGCGGGTTTCGCTAGGTAGTTTAGGATTTTAGTTCGAGTTTATAAATGTAAAGCTTTTTGTGCTATTTCCTAGCGTAACAAGTTTTTGGCGCCGTTGCCGGGGACTAGGTCTAGATTGAGTCATTTGCTTTTGATCGTTTTTAGTGTTTATCTTTCTTGTTACTTTTGATCTTGTGTTGTTTTTGTCTTTGCCTTTTCATGTTTGCCATGGACGGATTGTACTTCCAAGACGACCTTGACAACATGGAGTATGAGGAGTGGATGGAAAACCAAGATCTAGGATCTCTCCATGATGAGTTTGAGTATTGGGAGGAGTTTAATGCCTATCATGAGTCCCATGATCAAGCTCACATGACTACATTGCCTTATGTGGAACCTCACCATCAACCTCACAATGACCGAGTGGAATCAATGCTAGAAGAAATGTTGAGGAAGATGGATGATCTAGAGAGCAATCTTGCTTCCATTTCGAGTTCCCACATGGTGCTTGAAGAGGAAGTATTTCAACAAGAGGAGGTTCACCATGAGGAGATCCAAGAATTACCCGGTTCAACCATAGCCAATAGAGACCTTGAGGAAGAGTTGAATGAAGCTCGGGAGCAATTGTGGCTAAGGAATTTGGCCCTGGAGGATGCAAGAAGATTGAATGTTGAGAGAGAAGAACAAATGAGGAGGGAGATTGAGGAGATTAGGCATGCTCTTATGCTAGGAGATCCTACCATCCTTCAAGGCTTACCTCCACCTCCTTCACCTTTGGAGGAGTGCAATGAAGTATTCTCACCCCCGGACATCCTTGCCATCAACCCCGGAACCACACTTGAAGAGCTCACGAAGGAGAACCCTAAGTTAACTTCAACTCCTTCCAATCCTTTCTTGCTTGCCCGGAGTACACACGAAGATTGAAGTCCCTTTCCTAAGGAGTCTCCAATGTTGAATGATGGAGGCAAGCATGATGGATCCATGATGGTTATGGAGCACTTCAATGAAGAATTCTTTCCAAGAACCGGCCTTCTTCAGATTATAGAGGATGAGGATGGCAAGTATCTCACCGGTGTGACCGCGGAGTACCAATTGTCTATGTATGGGGTGGCACCTATGGTTGCAATACCATACCATCATCAAGGGAGCGGTGATGAAGGAGTCTATTACTCACCGGTGAAGAGAGAACTTAAAGCTTATTTGGGCATCAAGTGGCCCTTGCTTGTCATCATGGATGCCGGAAAGCGATGGTTGCTTGGACTCCTCAAGCAAACCATGGTATTCGAGGTGGATTGACACATCCTCGGAGTTTGATCAAGCTAATGACCTAAAAGAAGCGCTTCTTGGGAGGCAACCCAAGGGTAACAACTCTTTCCCTTTTCTCTTTCGTTTTCGTTTTTGCTTTTGTTTTTGGTGTGCTTTGTTTTTCTTTTGTGTTTTTGGGTGCTAGATCTTGTTGTTGTCATGTGTGATGAGATGCTGGAGGTCATGTGAAAGCCTCATGGAACTGTTGAGAAGAAGGTGCAAGATCCGAGCACATGGACAAGGAAGAAAGCACCCAGGAAAATCGGACTGTTCTTCACAGAAATCGGCCGATTTTCCTGTGATATGGTCCGATTTTTCCTCTGTCAAGGAAAGTGATGATCTCCAATCAAGCATGGGTGGAGCGGACGTGGAACTTGGACGGCTTGCGGTGCCAAGCCCGGGTTCCGACACCACAATGAACATTAAGAGCTCTCTACCATCCTTGATCGATCATCCACCATCATCATTCGATGTGAACCGAAATACCAAAGCATCACCAATTTTACATTGTGAGGACTCTCTTTCACTTCTTTATTTAGTTTCCACATTGGGGACAATGTGTTTCTAAGTATGGGGTGGGGTTTTCATGATCACTTACATGATTAGCATCTAGGATAGTTTAATATTATCACATGTTTCATTATGTCTTGCATTGTACATACATATTTCGAAAAATCCAAAAAAATCAGAAAATTTTAAAAAAAATTTTAGTGCTTCTAAGCTTGGGAATGACCCTTATGATGAGATTGTCTTGTGAATTGGCTATGGATGGCCTTATGTGTTGAATAGATGAATGCATATGTGGACATGAAGTACTTATCTTGAATCCCATGAATGATTTGTGATCATGAATGTTTGCCTTGATTGAATTGAGGATTGAAAGTCGAAATTACATGCTAGTTCTTGCACATCATTTAGGAGTGATTAAGGCAATTCATCTTTCTCTACTTCTCATCTTGATCATGATGTTTGAGCACCTCAATTGATATAAATTTGACCTCTTTTGACCCATCCGGGAATAGGAGCATGCTAGTGTGTTGATGTGTGTGAAAAGCAAGTGTGGGGTGAAGTGTTGATGAATGAATGACGTGAATGAAGTGCTGAAATTGTTGTGAAAAGTGTAGAACAAAAATATAGGTTTGGGGACATTGGTTTAAATGACAAGTAACTCGGCACACTTCACATAATCGGGTGTTGGTGCCTTGCCAAAGTCAAATAAACCGATAGTCCTAACGAGATTTGGTATGTCTGCCCGGTGTGGATGCACCTCGAAAAATAGAAAAAGCCCGAGGACGGCTAATCACCAAGGTTTTGGCTTTTGTACACCAATGCCATTGTCTCAAAAATAAGTGAAAAAGAAAAGAAAACAAAGAAAAGTTGGAGAAAATTATACACTTGTTGGGAAGTTGAGCAAAAACGAAATTATGAAGTTAGTTCCTTTCCCGGATTAGCATCACATGACCTAAAAATTCCCACCTAATCACAACGTTTCTTAGCCTCTTCTTTCCTAAGTCCTTGTGACCTAATTGCATGTGTGTAAGACTTAGTGATCTAGATTGGATATACTCATGATCATCTTGACTTCTTCATTTTCACCTCTCATGCATGCTTTTGTTCGCTTCAAACGGTGTGTGCAAGCTTTAAATTTATAACCCAAGACTTAAGCTTAAAACAAGGATGCGAACCCGCAGTGTACGGGTCAATCGTAGTAAAAAGCAAGAAAATTCCAGGGGTCGATCACAGGGACTCGGTGAAACAAAGTCAATAACGGTAAGCTTCGTGAATACTAACCACAAGAGCAATTAACACAATCAAAGATGAATAAGAAGTCAATAAAGCAAACATGCAATTCTAGGGATTAAAGCATCTAGTTGTGGTTCCAACTCAAGATCTATAGATAAGCGGACAAAGCTGAGATTTTTGCGTGGGGAAGGTGTTACTAAAGTGGAATAGATCACCGGGGAAGTCTCACAACTCACTAATCCCAAACCATAACTCCTATTATCGGGTAAGTCTCTAGGAATCAAGATAAAGAACTATTACCTCAAACTAACACACCATCTAAGGGAATAGAATCAACCTTTACCGTGTAAGTCTCAGGCTAACTCACAAAGATGGGATGGAAGCACACTCAAACCCCAACAAAGGATAAACCTTTATTACCTACACTTATGATCGTTGGTACACAAACTAAGGAATTACCGGGTAAGTCTCATCCTAAGCTTGCTTTGAACTAGAAAGGTGTAATAAGAATAGGATTTGGCAAACTCTAACACTTAACTCTCAGTTATGGATCAGATAAGTCACCTCGGTCAGCCAGTTTCCACCCCGGCCGAGATGTTCATCGACTGAGCAAGATGCTTAGGGTTAAGGGTAAAGACTCGAACTTTCAAGGTCCTACTGGAATCTAAGATTATTCTATCATTGTTTTTCCCACAACCTTCAGCCAGTCACCCTAGAATCACACAAGGAAATTAGCCACTCGTCATCATTATGAAATTATTAAAATATATGGGAAGAAGGTGAGTATTTGAACAAGAAGAATTTAATGAAAAAGACTTCAATAACTGAATCAAATATCACAACAAAGCGTTCCTTGGATAGCAATCCAACAAGACAAGACAACAAGTGAGGGAATTGAAGACAATCTTACAAAAACCCTCCAAAAAGCTATAAAAGCTATAGACTTCAATCTTCCTTCAACCTTCAAAAAGGTTCTTCGAATCTCTCCAATGAGAGTATGATGCGGCTGCTGCGTGCTATAAACCCTGATCGACGGTATAGCGTGATGTATGCGGTCTTTTGATTTGTGAAAATCCAACCCTTTTTATAGGAAAATAACCCTCCAAAGATAAAATATCTTAGAAAGATATTTTCCCATAAAAATAGGTAAAATATATGATTCTACATATCTCCTTCCTTCCAGGAGCCAAGCCCAAAAATATAAGATCACTTTCCAATTTAAAAAGATTTCAGCCAAGAATAAAATATTCTCGCCGCGTCCTAGGTGTTCGCCTCGGTCGAGTCGGCGTCTCTGGATCACCTCGGTCGAGATGAATCTCTGGTCAACCGAGGTGAGTCACAACTGAATGTGAAATCTCTCAAAACTGGTCCAAAGTAAATCTTTAATCCATGGCTATGCTTCCTGGATGTAGCTCCAAATGACTCATGACTCCTTTTGCTCCTTTTTGATGCGAAACGTGCCATTTTACCTACGATTACAACAAAACTAGGTGTAGACCTCGATTCTCGCAAAGGTAGATGAAATGGTAGTAAAATCACATAATATACATACAAACATGCAGATTATGAAAGATAAAACGTCCAAACAAACCCCAAAATATAGACTATAATTCATGCTATCAAAATACCCCATACTTAGCCCTTGCTTGTCCCCAAGCAAGTTCTGCATATAGAAGACAAGATAGAATGAATTATAAGTCATGAAAATCAATGAAAAAGTCTTTCAAAAAATATTTTATGGTGTGCAACTATCATAGATCACTCTAAGAGAATACTTCATGGAATTTAAAAACTCAATATGCTCAAAACATTTTATAAATATAGGAAAGTTGTTCATCTTTGCATAAAATCATAGAATGCATAATAAATCATAATTATCAAAATTAATCATGTATAATCCAGTTTAAACCACTAAGTCAATCAACAAGCTCAAGGTCTCAAGGGCTTTCCAAAAGAATGGTCAAGAAACGTGTGGGGTAGGGATGTATGTAAGGTAATGTGGTGCTAGAATCCGGGAAAAGGATAAACTTCACTTTTACTTTGACTTGCAACATCTTCCACCAATAAGCTTTGCTTATTTCACACTTTTTCTTTTTTACTTTACTTTTTTTGGGATGCATGGACAGAGGTGCACAATAACCGAAGCCTAGGAAATCCGCAATCATCAATTTCTCGAGATGCATCAAACCCTTGATGCACATACCATGACCCGCTAGCAATATCGCTCAATCCGACTTTGGCAAGACACAAACCCCCGGCTATGTGAATGGTGCCGAGTTACTCATCTTCATGATTGACTTCCCCAAACCTATTATTGCTTTCTAACACTTTCACTTCCAGCCATTTCTCAACTTCAACTCCACTTGCTTTCACCACTTTGCTTGCTTCCAAATTCCCGGATAGGTAAAGGGAGGCAAAATGTATATGAGGGGCTAAGCATGATCAAGAAGGAGAAGAAGAAGAGAATGAATTGCCTTGGTCTTTCCATGAAGAAAGTGAGAGAACTTAACCTGCGGTGTCAACCTTCAAATCCAACATAATTTGGATAAAAACAAAGTATTAATCATGCTAATAATTTCAAACAAAGCATTTAGCAACTTAAACATATTATAAAACCTTTCAAACACATAAAGAATTTAAAACCAGTCAGTAAACAAGATCTTCACTGAGATCATATCCAGATAAGTAACACAAAAATCGTTTTCGAAAACTCTCAGTTAACACACCTCGGTCGAGATGTTCTTGGTTCAACCGAGGTGAAACGCCTCGTTTGGCCAGAACTGACTCGGTCGAGGTCAAAAATTTTTTTTTTTTAAAAACCATTTTTTTCTATTTCAGTTTCGACGTTTTTCTCAATCAGATAACCTGTAGATATGCATGTAATATCAGATAATCATATAAATGCAGAAGTGAAGCATAAATAAAATATCCGATGAAATGTAATACATCAAAAGTAGTCAAATACATCAAGTAGTCATATAAGTACAAACACCCCATACTTGGGACACACTGTCCCAGTGGGTCAAATAAAAGTCTGAAAATGAGAGTACTCACCGGATAAATAGCTGAACTGCATAAAAAATATAATAAGAAAAATCCTGCAGCTCCTCAGTAATCCTGATCCGGCGGTGGTGGTGGTGGTACGTACGGGTACTGAGTCGGATCGTACGGATAGCCCATGGCACGCTCGAACTGAAGCTGGGCCATGATGTGCTGATGGTGCTGCCGCTCCTGCATCTCGCGGATATCCAGCGATAATGCAGCATACGTGTCAATAACCTGATCCGTCAGGTCATCGATCCGTCTGTGAGCAGCTCGATCTCTCACTCCATGCCTCCTGCGTCTAGCAGGTCTGACTGGAGAAGTCTCAGCTGGTGCAGGCTCTGTCTCCTCCTCATCATCCAAGTCGATGATCGGTGGCGCGCTCGTACCTGCAGTATCCGTCCCTGTATCCATCGGGACTCCACCATCTCTCTCGTCCACTGTCTCCTCCTCGTCGTCATCCTCCTCCTCCTCAGCCGGGGCAGCTGCTGCCTCTCTATGATCCTCCATCAGTTGAGCCCAAGCTGTCTGCCAGTAATGCGGATCGAAAACTGTGAACTGTGCAGACCAGCGGATCCCCTGTGGTGCAGTCCGCTCCCAAGGCATAGCAACAAACGGAGTGGTCAAACCACGGGGAACCAAAATCCTCCGTGTGATCATCTCCTGTAATCCAAGCGGCTTCGGAGCCGCCACCATCGTGCAAACACTAAGGTCCATCCCGTGATAGGTAGCAATATGGGTGACTAGACCTCCGTAGAAAATGTCTCCCTTCGCCTTGGCCTTGATCCTGTTCAGGTCCTCTGCCAAGATCAAGCCAAAGTCTGGGAAACCCCCCGTGACCATACAGTAAAGGCTGAAGAGCTCGCCCTGTCGGATCTTCTGGGGCGTCTCAGTACGCGCCAGAAGTGTCTTGCTGAATATCCTATGGGCTAATCTGAAGGCCGGGTGGAAGATGACCTTCTCCCTGGAATCTCCAGGGCGCCATCTGTCTGCATGCTCGGTAATATGGGCAATCTTCCCCCAGAACTCCCTAGCTACGGATCGGGAGGGGAAGTCGGTGGCGGTAGGCTCAGAAAAGCCGAAAATCTCTCTCCAAACCTCTAAAGGAACTATGAAGTTCCGGTTCATCAACCGGTACTTCACAGACCGGTCTGTGGGGAGGTAGGAGAAGAAGCTAACGAACTCTAAGGTCGGCTCCAAATAAGCTGGGGCTCGGATCTCAGTAAACTGATCCAGCCCTACAGTGGCAATCATCCTCCTAAGGTCAGCATCTAACCCTAGGCAATCGAAAGCTGACACGTCCAGAAATCGCGGTGCGATAACTGGACGGCTAGCTATGCACTCATATTCTACCCGGCATCTCTCGTGGATAACCGGGCGGTAAGGATGGGAAGAAGAGGAAGAAGGGGAGGGTGAGGATCTGTCTCTAAGGGCTAGGCGACGATCGGAACTCATTTTCACTCAACACTGTCAGACCACCTCGGTCACTGACAAGACTCAGAAATCACCTCGGTCGAGATGCTGTTCGACCGGACCGAGGCGCAGCAGTTACGATTCCAATTCTCAGAAATTCAGTTCTTTTCCCCCAAAAATCACTACAATTGCTTCCTAAGCGGTACTTAAGCCATTTCTCAGCAGAATCAGGGGCAACCAAAGCCCAAATCGAAGCGAATGAACGAGTTAGGGTTTCGACTGTTTTTACCTCGTTTCGGTCGATTCGCTTGATTTCTTTGCAGATCTGTTGTTGCAATCGGTTCCTCTACTCTTCAATCTCAGTTTAGAAGCGGAAATCTTCAAAAACGAGCAAGAAATGAGAGAGGGCGAAGTGGACTGTCGCCGCGGTCGAGGTGAATAAGGTAAAAAAGTGAAAAATAAAATTTTCCCCTTTTTATACTGTTCCTGGATCTGCTGTCACCTCGGTCGAGATGGTCTCGACTGGACCGAGGTGGTACGGACCGAGGTGGTTCTGCAGAAAACCCTAGTCGCCTCGGTTGCTCAAGAATCAACTCGGTCGAGGTGCTCTGACAGTAACCGAGATGCTTCTGTCTTCTCAAAATCTCGAACTTCTGTCCTCCTAGTTATACTCCTTCCTTAGATATTCCTTGTTGTCTGTCCAGAACGCCAAAAACAAAGCAAAGCAAAGCAAAAACAAAAACTATCTAAGCTATACTAGAAAACAGGAAAAGAAAGCAATACCTTGGGTTGCCTCCCAAGAAGCGCTTGGTTTAAGGTCGCTAGCTGGACCATAATGCGTCTCAAACGAGGTGGGAGGCGCCCTCACCCCATACTTCACCTCCATCGTGGGGTGAAGTAAGTAAATCCATCAAACGCTCCAACAAGTGTAAGTGCTCATCGGGGAATGAATCGTCTATGGGTGGGTTATCTGTCTCGCGGGAAGATTCTGGTAGCCGGCTGAGGTGGTCCGCAACTGAGTTCTCGGATCCCTTCTTATCGCGGATCTCCAGGTCAAACTCTTGAAGCAAGAGAATCCATCGAATAAGGCGCGGCTTGGCATCTTTCTTAGCCAACAAGTAACGAATGGATGCGTGGTCGGTGTAGACAATGACTTTCGCCCCTACTAGATAGGAACGAAACTTCTCGAAAGCATATACAACCGCCAATAACTCCTTCTCGGTAGTAGCGTAGTTGCGTTGTGCTTCATCTAGCGTCTTGCTAGCATAATAAATGGCGGTGGTCCGTCCATCCTTCTTCTGTCCAAGCACCGCTCCTACGGCTACATCACTAGCGTCACACATGACCTCAAAGGGCAAGGTCCAATCAGGAGGTTAGATAATGGGAGCGGAGATCAACGCTTCCTTAATCCTGTAAAATGCATCAAGACATTCCTGCGAAAACTCAAAAACAACATCCTTATTCAAGAGGTTAGTTAGAGGTTTAGAAATCTTAGAGAAGTCCTTGATGAATCTCCTGTAGAAACCTGCATGCCCGAGAAAACTTCTCACACCTTTAACAGAACAAGGAGGAGGGAGCTTCTCAATAGTCTCGATCTTAGCTCGATCGACCTCAATACCTCGATTAGAAACGAGGTGTCCTAGTACAATGCCTTCATTAACCATAAAGTGACACTTTTCCCAATTCAGAACAAGGTTAGTGTCTTCACATCTCTTAAGCACTAGAGAAAGGTTAGATAGGCAATCATCAAAAGAGGAACCATATACAGAAAAATCATCCATGAATACCTCCATGATCTCCTCTATGTACTCGGAAAAGATAGCCATCATGCATCGTTGGAAGGTGGCGGGTGCATTGCACAACCCGAATGGCATCCTCCGATAAGCAAATGTCCCCCATGGACAAGTGAAAGTGGTCTTCTCCTGATCATCCGGATGGATAGGAATCTGGAAGAATCCACTATAGCCGTCCAAGTAACAAAAGTGCGAATGCTGGGCCAACCGCTCGAGCATCTGATCGATGAAGGGAAGTGGAAAATGGTCCTTCCGTGTGGCCGTGTTCAGCTTCCTGTAATCGATGCAAACCCTCCAGCCCGAACGGTCCTAGTTGGGATCAACTCGTTGTTCTTATTCGTCACAACGGTCATCCCTCCTTTCTTCGGAACGACATGCACCGGGCTAACCCACTTGCTGTCCGAGATAGGATAAATAATACCTGCATCCAACAACTTAAGAACTTCCTTCTTCACAACCTCTTTCATGATCGGATTTAACCGTCTTTGAGGTTCCCGTGACGTCTTATGATTATCTTCCATTAGAATTCTATGCATGCAGAAAGAAGGTTTAATGCCAATAAGATCATCCGTGGTATAACCTATAGCCTTTCGATGCTTTCTCAGGACATGCATTAATTTAGACAATTCAGATTCGGTAAGGGAAGCACTAACAATAACGGGATAAGTAGAATCCGGTCCAAGAAAGATATACCTCAAGTGACTAGGGAGTTGCTTAAGCTCCACAACTGGGGGTGCTTTCTGAGGGGGATCCTTGCTTCCTCTTTCCAGTGGAGTGGTGTCAGAAACTGGACTCGATGAAGTCTCAGTTAGAATCGTCTCGCCATCGACCTCGGTCGAGGCGCAGAGGCGTTGACCGAGATGTTCTTCAGTCGCCTCGCTCAGTCCAGAAAGTGCCTCGGTCGAGGTGCTGCTGCTGGAACCGAGACTGGAGATCTTCGTCTCCTGGATTAGCTTCTCAGTTTTAGCTCCTGGATCCTCTTCCAGTGCCTTCAAGCTCCGTATATCTGCATCACAAGAAGCATCTATACCTTCCTCCATTAAACTGAAGCTGATAACTCTTTTGAGTGGATCGTTAATAAGGATAGAGCTCACCAATTCTCTTGATTCTTCTTCATCGTAGATGTTGAAGATATCATCAGTTAGCTGCTCCCTTTTCATGGCTGCAAGTAGTGCGAACTCCACCTCATCGCCACCAACGTTGAATTTCAACTTGGCGTTCTTGCAATCCACGTTGCAACCCGAAGTTGCTAGAAATGGCCTCCCGAGAATAATAGGAACAAGATAATCTGCGGGAATGTCAAGTACGACAAAATCTATAGGTAGATAGAAGTTACCTAACTTGACCGGAACGTCCTCCAAGATGCCCACGGGATGGGTAATGGAGCGATCCGCCATATAAAGTCGAATCTTGACCGGCTTGGGCTCGCCAAGACCGATCTTCGTGTATAGCTCCAGCGGGATGATGCTCACGCTGGCTCCTAGATCACAAAGGGCTTCGCAAGTGACATCCCCAACTTGAATGGGAATGCAAAACGAACCGGGATCTCTCAACTTAGGTGGCATCTTTTTCTTCATGATCTTGATAAGCTCCGAAGATTTAGATGTCATCCTAACTTCACCAACATCCTCCAGCTTCCTCTTCCTTGATAAGATCTCTTTTAAGAACTTCCCATAGGCGGGCATACCTAAAATAGCATCAAGGAAAGGGATATTAATATGTAGCTTATTCATCAAGTCAAGAAACTTACCAAAGTGCTTGTCTAGATGTGCTCTGGCTCTGGACTGAGGGAATGGAAGTGGTGGTTTGTATGCAGGAGGTGGAATATAAGTTTCAGTCGTCCCTCCTGCTTTCTGTTGCTCCACCTCGGTTGGCATCTCGGTCGAGGTGTTCTTCGACTGGATCTGGACCGAGGTGGTCTGCGTCGATCGAGGTACTGGATCTGCAGTTTTAAGTCCACTCCTCGTCGTTATGGCCATGCACTGGCCCTTAGGGTTAGTTTCCGTCTTTGCTGGAAGCTTCCCTGGATCTCTTGGCGCTTCATTCGCCCTACTAGCAAGTTGTTGTTCGAAGGACTTTTGGGCCCTCGAAAATGAAGTCATAGAATTCTCCATAGCGCTAAGCTTGATCAAGATAGCCTCCAGAACTGCGTCTTTCTTTTCTGGTTGAGACGAACTTGACCCTTGCCCTTGGCTCTTTAATGGAGTAGAAGAAGAAGAAGGGGAAGAGAGGAAAGGGTTAGAGGAATCGTTAGAGTTGGAGTTTGAATGATTGTTACCGTGATTTTGGTTATTCGCCCTCTAGTTGTTGCTATTGGATCCTCTATTGTTGTTGTTGTAGTTGTTGTTCCGGGGACCGTTGTTGTTGTTACGGTACCCGTTGTTGTTGTTGTTCCTTTGCCCTTGCTCTTCCTTCTTAGTTTGAGCCATCAAGAGTTCCTTCAATTGCTTCACGTCATTCTTCAAAGACGTGAGTTGATTGTTGTTGGATTGAGTCTCTTGAAAGTTGACTCTTTTAACTCCACCTTCAGCTCCTTGGTGGGTATATTTCTCCATGTGCAAGGCTTGCTTCTCAATGAAGTCCCAAGCCTCATCAACCGCCATGTCCATGAAGGTGCCGGCGGAGAGTAGTTGGAGATTGAACTGGGTGCTTCCATCCAGTCCTTTGAAGTAGATCTCCAACAACTCGATCTTTGGAATCCCATGGTGTGGGAAATCCAAAAGGATATCCTTGAACCGCTCCCAAGATTTGGACAAGCTCTCCTTGTCCTTCATAATGAAAGCATTGATCTTCCCTCTCATTTCAGCGGTCTTTGAGGGGGGAAAGAATTTGGTCAAGAATTCCATAGTCATCTCCTCCCATGTGCTAATTTTTCCTGGAGGAAGAGATTGATACCAAGTAAGAGCTCTATCTTTTAAGGAAAAGTAAAAAGGTCTTAGCTTGTAGTTGTTATTTTCAATTCTGGAAGGTCGCAAGGTTTCCATCAAGATTTCGTAGTTTTGAAGATGTTGATGTGGCGACTCCTTCTCTAGCCCTCCGAATTGGCATTGGCGAATCATGGCCAGAACTTGCGGTCGAAGTTCGTAGTCATGATCCACTGGATCTCCTAGGTTCACTCCTGGACGCCTCAGTTGTTGATTAGGGTCCATCCTTTGACCTAGGGTTTGTGGGATTCCTGCAAGAAGAACATCTCGGACTGGCCTCCGAGGTGGAGGTACATCGGCCGGGGCGTCAGGTATTGGAGCCTGCCTCGGTCGAGGATCAGCTACTGGATCCTGCATCGGTCGAGGATCAACAGGAGGATCTTCCCTCGGTCGAAGTAGAATCTGGTCTCGTATGACTGCTATCTCAGCTTCGATTGCTGCAGTCTTGGTGCGATTCTCTTCTTTCTCTTGCCTTAGTTCTTCCTTGCTGAGGCGTAGCAGCTCTAGCGCCTCTTTCAATTCGGCCGCAAGATCGCGATCGTCTTGTTGGGCCATCTTCGCTTCTCTTAAGCATCGCTTGTATGTCTTTTCGGGTTCGGGATCGTAGGGAACGATTTCCTTCCCAGTGCGGGTTCTTCGCATATACCTAAGAAAGAACCTGCAAAAGTCACTCAAGTAGAGTGGTTAGATGACACGGGGGCAAGCGCCCCAAGAGCAAACCGTACCGGCTCAGTCTAGACCAAGTCCCCGGCAACGGCGCCAAAAACTTGTTCGCTCCAAACGGTGTGTGCAAGCTTTAAATTTATAACCCTAGACTTAAGCTTAAAACAAGGATGCGAACCCGCAATGTACGGGTCAATCGTAGTAAAAAGCAAGAAAATTCCAGGGGTCGATCACAGGGACTCGGTGAAACAAAGTCAATAACGGTAAGCTTCGTGAATACTAACCACAAGAGCAATTAACACAATCAAAGATGAATAAGAAGTCAATAAAGCAAACATGCAATTCTAGGGATTAAAGCATCTAGTTGTGGTTCCAACTCAAGATCTATAGATAAGCGGACAAAGCTGAGATTTTTGCGTGGGGAAGGTGTTACTAAAGTGGAATAGATCACCGGGGAAGTCTCACTACTCACTAATCCCAAACCGTAACTCCTATTACCGGGTAAGTCTCTAGGAATCAAGATAAAGAACTATTACCTCAAACTAACACACCGGCTAAGGGAATAGAATCAACCTTTACCGGGTAAGTCTCAGGCTAACTCACAAAGATGGGATGGAAGCACACTCAAACCCCAACAAAGGATAAACCTTTATTACCTACACTTATGATCGTTGGTACACAAACTAAGGAATTACCAGGTAAGTCTCATCCTAAGCTTGCTTTGAACCAGAAAGGTGTAATAAGAATAGGATTTGGCAAACTCTAACACTTAACTCTCAGTTATGGATCAGATAAGTCACCTCGGTCAGCCAGTTTCCACCCCGGCCGAGATGTTCATCGACTGAGCGAGATGCTTAGGGTTAAGGGTAAAGACTCGAACTTTCAGGGTCCTACTGGAATCTAAGATTATTCTATCATTGTTTTTCCCACAACCTTCAGCCAGTCACCCTAGAATCACACAAGGAAATTAGCCACTCATCATCATTATGAAAGTATTAAAATATATGGGAAGAAGGTGAGTATTTGAACAAGAAGAATTTAATGAAAAAGACTTCAATAACTGAATCAAATATCACAACAAAGCGTTCCTTGGATAGCAATCTAACAAGACAAGACAACAAGTGAGGGAATTGAAGACAATCTTACAAAAACCCTCCAAAAAGCTATAAAAGCTATAGACTTCAATCTTCCTTCAACCTTCAAAAAGGTTCTTCGAATCTCTCCAATGAGAGTATGCTGCGGCTGCTGCGTGCTATAAACCCTGATCGACGGTATAGCGTGATGTATGCGGTCTTTTGATTTGTGAAAATCCAACCCTTTTTATAGGAAAATAACCCTCCAAAGATAAAATATCTTAGAAAGATATTTTCCCATAAAAATAGGTAAAATATATGATTCTGCATATCTCCTTCCTTCCAGGAGCCAAGCCCAAAAATATAAGATCACTTTCCAATTTAAAAAGATCTCAGCCAAGAATAAAATATTCTCGCCGCGTCCTAGGTGTTCGCCTCGGTCGAGTCGGCGTCTCTGGATCACCTCGGTCGAGATGAATCTCTGGTCAACCGAGGTGAGTCACAACTGAATGTGAAATCTCTCAAAACTGGTCCAAAGTAAATCTTTAATCCATGGCTATGCTTCCTGGATGTAGCTCCAAATGACTCCTGACTCCTTTTGCTCCTTTTTGATGCGAAACGTGCCATTTTACCTACGATTACAACAAAACTAGTTGTAGACCTCGATTCTCGCAAAGGTAGATGAAATGGTAGTAAAATCACATAATATACATACAAACATGCAGATTATGAAAGATAAAACGTCCAAACAAACCCCAAAATATAGACTATAATTCATGCTATCAGCTTTCTAATTAAGTATAATTGTCTTTCCATGCCTTCACTCATTTGATGCATGATTGCTATCCATTGCTATGAAACATGACTATGAAGGTGATCCAATGTTAGAAGCACGATTCCAAAAATATTTTGTTGTTTTTCTGCATGCATAAATCACGTCATCTCTTAGTCTATAGTTGGATCTTGCTCGGGGACGAGCAAATCTTAAGTATGGGGTATTTTGATAACGTGATTTATGACGTTAGTATAGGCATACATTTAGATAGTTTTTCCCATTATTCATGCACGGTTTGACATTAGTTCACGACGTTTACACTCATTTCGTGCATATTTCTAGAAAAGACGTCTACACGAGCTTTTGTCGGTTTTATAGGTATTTCGGGGATCTTTTGGGTATTAATCGATACATTCGAGAGTCAAGCCTCATGGTGGTACATATCCGAGACCTTGAAGGAACATAATTGGAGCAATGAAGGACACAAGGACCCTTGTTGGTGCAAGCAATGGAGCAACTCATGGCTAGATGATCATAACAAGTCTCTGTTGAAGAAAATCGACCTACGCCCAGGAAAATCGGCCGATTTTTTCTACTGGGTCGATTTTTGGGCCTTTGACAGCTTAAGCCACGTGTCTCACGATCTCTTGTCCGGCCTTGCTCTTGGTGGAGAATATAAGTGGTCTTCCAGGCTGATTTGTGGATCTCTCTCTTTCCTTTGGACCCTTCTAGCATCTTCCCAAAGACTCTTCCAACTGGGAGCTCTCTTCAAGACACCCTTGTGGGTGTTCTTGAGGGAGATTAGTGTAGATTTCAATTTCGTAGTGAGATTTGAGTGATTTTTGTGAAGAAGCTTGTTGAAGGTTGTAAGATCTGACTTGGAGCTACATTCGGTGTGTTGAAAGACTTGTTTTGAGCTCAAATCCAGCTAAGTTTCATTGCTTTCATTTCCTTACTTCATCTTCTTGCTATGGATTTCATGTATGCTTGTATGATGATTTTGGATCTTGAAATGCATGTTATTGGCTAGTTTGTTGTGATTTTGGAGTGATGGATTGATGGTTATAGCTTGGGTGATGATAGAATGGACTTATATGTTAGTTTAGGATGATTTGTATGCCCAAACCCTAACTCAGACAGAAAAATCGGCCTGTTCTTCAGGTAAATCGGCCGATTTTTACTATGATCCACCCGATTTTTCCTTCTGTTGCTCTTTAATTGATGAATCTGTATGTTAGGATGTTAGATTGTTGAAATCCTAGTATTTGTTGAGCATGATATAGCTTAGGGTGACCTAATGCTAGCAAACTAAGTGAGGAAAGAGACCTACCCGGTGATTTCCGATCTTAGATACCTAAGATGATGAATTCTAGGTAGTAGTGAGCCTCACAAGCCGCTATTTGATTGAGTGTGCTAGGATTATTGCTTGAGACTTACCTTTTCCGAGACTTACCCGGTAAGGAGAGGTTTGACCCTTAAGTAGTGTCCGGTTTGTGTAGAATTCCCAACTTTACCTCCTTGAGACTTACCCGGTAATAGGAGTTTGGTGCGGGATTAGTGAAGCATGAGACTTACCCGGTAGTTGCTTCCATTAGAGAAACACCCTTTCCCAACACCGCAGCTTTATCCTTAGAATCTTTAGAAGCTTGAGTCCAATGCCATAACCGGAAATCTTGACCTCTAGAATCCACTTTTTCTCTCTTTGATCTCATATCTTGTGTTTGTGTCACTTGTTTGTTTGCTAGCTTGAGTTGTTAGTTTGTTTTATTACCTTGCTTGATTTGTGATCTTTGTTTGATCACCACAAAAACCAACAAAAACATTGTGTTTTTCCATTTTCTTTGTTTCTCATCTTATCTTAGTCTAGATTCACACTATATTTGTTCATGCTTGACTCGATTTCACCTCAGTCCTTGTGTTCGACCTCGGAATACTTTCCTTCCTACATAACGATCCGTACACTGCGGGTTTCGCTAGGTAGTTTAGTATTTTAGTTCGAGTTTATAAATGTAAAGCTTTTTGTGCTATTTCCTAGCGTAACAAGCACACCGTCCGGGTGTGAACTTAGGAGATCCCGCAGCCCACAACTACGAACTCCGCCCTCAAGTTCTACAAATGATCCGGCATAATCAATTCGGAGGGATGGAAGGAGAGTCCCCTCATCAACACTTGATGAATTATGAGATTTTGATGGAGACACTTAGACCGCCAAGATTGGAGAGCAACAACCATAAGCTTAGGGCTTTCTCCTTCTCTCTTAAGGACAAAGCCTTAGCTTGGTATCAATCTATTCCACAAGGGCGAGTTGGTACTTGGGAGGAGATGACAACCGAGTTTTTGACTAAGTTCTTCCCACCTTCCAAGACTACCGAATTAAGAGGGAAGATCAATGCCTTCGTGATGAAGGATAGAGAGAGTTTGTTCAAGTCTTGGAAGAGATTCAAAGACCTTCTCCTAGATTGTCCGCACCATGGCATACCGAAAATTGAGCTATTGGAGATCTACTTCAAGGGACTTGATGAAGATAGCCAATTCAAGCTTCAATCTCTTTCCGGTGGGACTTTCATGGAGAAACATGTGGATGATGCTTGGGAGTTTGTAGAGAAACAAGCTCTAGTGATTGAGAAATACTCCCATAGGAAGAGTGAAGGGAGAAAGGCGGGAGCATATGAGGTGAGTGAAGTCGCCATGAGCAATTTCAAGCTTGACACCATCAACAATGAATTGAAGTCCTTGAGGGAGTTGTGTGCTACAACTTTGAAGAGTCAAGCAACTCCTCAAGTGCTTCCACTAGCTAACTTATCTTCCAAGGAGGAGGATGTGAATTACATGGGAAGGGGCAATTACAACAACTATCAAGGCCCAAGGAACTTCAACAACAACCGGCAATTCAACAATTACCGGCCCAACCATAACCATCCCGGGTTTTCTTACTCTAACCCGGATGGAGCCTTGAACCCTCCCGCTTCCACAAGCACAACTCCACCACCAAAGGCTTCACAAGAACCTCCACCCGGATTTACTCAACCTCCAAAGGATAGAACCGAAATGATGTTTGAGCAATTGCTTGGAAGGTTGAGTGGTCTAGAGAGCACCGTGACTTCAATCTCTAAAGCTCAAAAGGTTTTGGAAGCACAAGTGTTCCAAAAGGCGGGTGAAGCCCATAGAGATCCGGGAAAGCTTCCCGGGAGAACCGAAGACAACCCAAGAGGCCAAGTGTTGGCCATCACAACAAGGAGCGGGTTGAGCATGAAAGATCCTTTGCCCAAGGAGAATGCTAAAGGGAAACAAGTGGTGATAGAGGAAGAGACTCTGCAAAGAGATGGAGGCAAGAGCAAGGATGTAGAGCCAACTTATGTGGCACCGCCTCCATACAAGCCACCACTACCGTTCCCTCAATCACGAGCAAGAGCTCGCTTGGACAATCACTTTGGTAAGTTACTTGAACTAATGTCTAAATTGCATATTAATATTCCGTTCGTGGATGCTATCTTAGGTATGCCGGCATATGGCAAGTTTTTGAAGGAAATACTCTCCAACAAAAGGAAGTTGGAGGAGTATGGGGAGATAAGAATGACAAAGAGATCCTCGGAGTTGATTCAAACAATGAAGGAGGAGATGCCTCCTAATCTAAGGGATCCGGGATCCTTTTGTGTGCCAATCGGAGTAGGGGAAGTGAAGTATGATGCCCTATGTGATCTTGGGGCAAGTGTAAGCATAATCCCGCTTGCACTTTGCACCAAGGTTGGGCTAGGAGAGCCAAAACCGGTCAAGATGACCCTTTACATGGCGGACCGCTCAATCACTCACCCGGTTGGAATCTTGGAAGACATTCCGGTGCAACTAGGGAAGTTCTATGTGCCCATAGACTTCGTTGTTTTGGACATCCCGGCGGACTATCCGGTTTCTATCATCTTGGGGAGACCTTTCCTAGCTACTTCCGGATGTCTAGTAGATTGCAAGAATGGGACTCTCTCCTTCAACATTGGAGAAGAAAACATCAAGTTCAAGCTATCCACAATGATGAAAGGGCCAACCCTTGATGAAGATGTATTCAACTTAGTTGAAGAAGAGGAGTCTAGAGAGGTTGTGAGCTCAATCTTGCTCAAGGATCCACTTGAGAGGGTTCTTAGCTCAAGCTTGATGGAAGAAGGAGTTGAGGAGAGTAGCAATGAAGTAATCAAGGCCATGAATGCGTTAGACGAGCTACCAAGTGTTGGATTTGAAGTGCTAGAAGAAGAGAGAAACAGGCAGAAAAATCGGCCTGACTGGACAAAATCGGCCGATTTTTGGCCTTGTGCTGAATTTCATCCAGTTTTGCAAAAACAGAAACTCAGATCGACCCACCCTCAGGAAGATCGGCCGATTTTTCCTCCTGGGTCGATTTTCTTGAGTCTTTTCAGCACCAACCACTTGAATGTGAGCAATCATCAAGGGACTTCAAGGAGGCTTCCATGGCTTTGCAATCATCTCAACCTACATTGTATGGATCGTCTCCAACCGAAAAAGGTGCTAGATCTTGTTGATTGTCGTGTGTGACGAGATGTTGGAGGTCATGTGAAAGCCTCATGGAACTGTTGAAGGTACAAGATCCAAGCACATGGACGAGGGGGAAATCACCCAGAAAAATCGGCCTGTTCTTCAACAGATCGGCCAATTTTCCTGGGCAGTTGGGGCGATTTTTCCTTCTGTAAAGGAAAGTGGTGATCTCCAATCGAGCATGGGTGGAGCAGACGTGGAACTTGGACGGATTGCGGTGCCAAGCGCGGGTTCCGACACCTTAATGAACATGAAGAGCTCTCTACCATCCTTGATCGATCATCCACCATCATCATCCAATGTGAACCGAAATACCAAAGCATCACCAATTTTACATTGTGAGGACTCTCTTTCACTTCTTTATTTAGTTTGCACATTGGGGACAATGTGTTTCTAAGTATGGGGTGGGGTTTTCATGATCACTTGCATGATTAGCATCTAGGATAGTTTAATTTTGTCACATGTTTCATTATGTCTTGCATTGTACATAAATATTTCGAAAAAAAAAATATCAGAAAATTTTAAAAATTTTGTGCTTTCTAGGCTTGGATATGACCCTAATGATGAACCTTGTCTTGTGGATTGGCTATGGATGGCCTTATGTGTTAAATTAATGAATGCATATGTGGACTTGAAGTACTTCTCTTGAATCCCATGAATGATTTGTGATCATGATGTTTGCCTAGAATGGATTGAGTATTGAAGGTCGAAATTGCATGCTAGTTCTTGCACACCATCTAGGAATGAATGAGGCAATTCATCTTTCTCTAATTTCCATCTTGATCATGTTGTTTGAGCACCTCAATTAATATAAATTGACCTCTTTTGACCCATCCGGGAATAGGAGCATGTTAGTGTGTTGATGTGTGTGAAAAGCAAGTGTGGGGTGAAGATGTTGATGAAAGAATATCATGCATAAAATGCTGAATTTGTTGTGAAAGTGTAGACAAAAACATATGTTTGGGGACGTTGGCTTTGATGACAAGTAACTCGGTACACTTCACATAATCGGGTGTTGGTGCCTTGCCAAAGTCAAATAAACCAATAGTCCTAACGAGCTTTGGTATGTGTGCCCGGTGTGGATGCACCTCGAAAAAAATAGAAAAAGCCCGAGGACGGCTAATCACCAAGGTTTCGGCTTTTGTACACCAATGCCATTGTCTCAAAAATAAGTCAAAGAAAAAGAAAAGATAGAGAAAAATATACACTTGAGGGAAGTTGATCGAGGACAAGATTGTGGAGTTAGTTCCATTCCCGGATTAGCACCACATAGCCTAGAAGAAAATCCCCACCTAATCACAACGTTTCTTGGCCTTTTAGTTCATAAGACCTTATGACCTATTTGCATGTTTGTAAGACTTAGTAATCTAGATTGAATATACTCTTGATCTTCTTGGTTTATTCATTTTTACATTTCATGCATGCTTTTGAGTTAAGTACAATTGTCCTTCCATATCTTCATTTATTTGATGCACAATTGCTTGTCCGTTGCCATAAAACATGACTATGAAGGTGATCCAATAGTAGAAGCACAAACCCAAAAAGATTTTACCATTTTTCTGCATACATAAATCATGTCATCTCTTAGTCTATAGTTGGGAATTTGCTCGGGGACGAGCAAACCTTAAGTATGGGGTATTTTTGATAACACGATTTATGACTTAGGTTTAGGTAATCATTTAGATAGATTTCTCACTCATTCATGCACGTTTTGGCATTGGTTCATGACGTCTTCGCTCAATTCATGCATATTTCTAGAAAAGGCGTCTACACGACCTTTTATCGGTTTTGTAGGTAATTCGGGGATCTATTGGACGTTAATCGATACATTTGAGGGTCAAGCCTCATAGTGGTACACATCCAAAGCTTTGAAGGAGCATAATTGGAGCAACAAAAGACACAAAGACCACTATTGGTGCAAGCAATGGAGCAACTCATGGCTAGACGATCATAGCATGTTTCTACTAAAGAAAATCGGACCAACTGCCAGGAAAATCGGCCGATTTATTCCTCTGGGTCGATTTTCCTGCCTTTGACAGCTTAAGCCACATGTCCCACGATCTCTTGATCCGGCCTTGCTCTTGGTGGAGAATATAAGTGGTCCTGCAAGCTGTTGCTGGGGATCCCTCCTCTCTCACATTCTCATTCACAGCTCATCCATTGGAGGTGAAGATTGGAGGAGAAGAAAAACTCTCAAGGATTGAAGGAAGAAGAAGAACACCATTCCAAGAGTGATAGTGAGGTTTTGAGTGATTTTGAGGAATTTTTGGAGTCTTGGATCGAAGAACTATTGCAAGGATTATTAGGAACGTTTTGGATCTTCATTTAAGAGTTTGTAAATCTTGCTACAACTTGGATTTAGCTGAGATTTATTGATTTTACTTGTTTACCTTTCATTATTCATCTATGAGAACCATGTATGCTTGTATGATGATTTCGGATCTTGATATGCATATTATTGGCTAGTTTATTGTGATTCTGGAGTGATGGATTGATGGTTATGGCTAGGGTGATGATAGGATGAGCTTATATGTTAGTTTAGGATGATTTGTATGCACGAAAATCACAACAGAAGGAAAAATCGGTCTGTTCATCAGGTAAATCGGCCGATTTTCCCATGATCCATCCGATTTTCTTCTCTGTTGGTCTTTAATTGATGAATCTGTATGTTAGGGTGCTAGGTTGTTTAAATCCTAGTGTTTATTAAGCTTAATTTAGCTTAGGATCACCTAATGCTATCAATCTAAGTGAGGGAAGAGATCTACCCGATGATTTCCGACCTTAGATACCTAAGATGATGGATACTAGGTAGTAGTGAGCCTCATAAGCCGCTATTGGATCGAGTGTGCTAGGAATATTGCTTGAGATTCCCCTATTTCGAGACTTACCCGGTAAGGAGAGGGTTACCCCTTAAGTAGTATCCGGTTTGTGTAGAATTCCCTACTTTAACCCCTTGAGACTTATCCGGTAATAGGAGTTTGATGCGGGACTAGTGAAGTGAGAGACTTACCCGGTAATTACTTCCATTAGTGAACACTCTTCCCCAACACCGCAGCTTGTCCTTAGAATCCTTAGAACCTTGAATCCAATGCTATAACCGGAAATCTTGACCTCTAGAATCCACTTTTCTCTCTCGATCATATACTTGTGTTTTGAGTTACTTGTTTACCTTGCTAGTTTGAGTTGTTAGATTGTTTTATTATCTTGCTTGATTTATGATCTTTGCTTGATCACCACAAAAACCAACCAAAAAACATCATGATTTTCATTTCTTTATTTCTTTCTCTTCTCTTAGACTAGATCCACACTATCTATGACCATTGTTGACTCGATTTCACCTTAGTCTTTGTGTTCGACCTCGGAATACTATCCCTACTACAAACATCCCGTACACTGCGGGTTCGCTAGGAGTTAGGATAAATATAACGAGTATAAATTTAAAGCTTATTGCGATTCACACACACATCCTGAGCGTAACAAAAGACGTCACAACCTCCCTCGTAATCTCCTCGTAGGCGTCTTCTCGGATAGCCGAGAAGACAACTAGTCCGGCTCTATCCAAGAGCCAAGTAAGGTCATCTATAATGTTAAGAGGAGCTAGATCCTCTAACAATAGGTACCTAGGTCCAATCACAGCCCTCTCATGGATCCTCTCGAATGCATCAAGGTGATCCTCATGAATGGTCGGTACTTTAGGGCTAGGAGGTGAGGGTGATGAAGGTGATGATGGAGGTGAAGGGGAAGAGGGTGCTGGTGCTCTAGAGGATGAAGAAGAAGAGGGATTACCCTTCCTCTTCTTGTTTTGGTCATTCTTCTTCTCCTTGATTCTCCCAGAAACTCTCCTTACAAAGTCCATCACTGTTCAAAATTACGGCCTGTTCTTGATGATTCCACGGCCGTGGAACTACCAAGGACCGTGATTCGTCTCAGATTTTCTTAAAACTCAACAATCAGCACTCAAATTCAGCAATCAGGCAGCCCTAGTCTAATTCCTTCCAGTTTCAAGCAGTTCTCCTATAATTTCTAGCAAAAACAAACCAAATTGACAAAGATCAAGAAGAGTGGAAAAAACCTAGGTTTCGGATTTTAAAATCCGAATTGTGCGTTCCTTGGTGATTTGCCGCTTGATTCGTTGCTTGGATCTTGTTGGTAGTCGAATTTGCTTCAATTTGGAAAGAAGAATCGTCGAAAACGGTTAACGAACGGAGATTTGGAAGGAAGGGCGTGGAATCGGCGTTTTTGGGTCGTGGAAGTGGTTTGGTGAAGTGATTTTTGTGAAGAACGTGGTTTATATAGTGACAGGCAAAATTTTGAAAATCACGGTCTGTCGGGGGGTTCCACGGCCGTGGAAATGTACGGAACCGTGGTTTTGGTGATTTTTCAAAGGCTTTTGGAAATTACGCTCACTGTAGCTGTCACGACCATGGTTTAGGCCGTGGAACTCTCTCTAAAGCTCCAAAGTCCAAGTTTCGTCACTTTTCTTCAACATTATCCTTCCCTTTTCCTTTTCCATCGTTCCTACATCCAATAACACGAACATACCGGAAGGAACCGAAGGTAAAATAAAGCAAAAACGTCTAAACTAAGCTAAAGTATGAATCAAAAACAAAAACAAAAATGCAATACCTTGGGTTGCCTCCCAAGAAGCGCTTTGTTTAAGGTCCGTAGCTAGACCATTCTCGCACTTATTTGAGTGCGGTAGGCGGGAACTCTTCAGCTTGGAGTTCCGGCGTATACTTCTTGAGTCGTTGGCCGTTCACCTTAAAACTTCCGCCCGCTTCACCCCATACTTCAACTGCACCATGGGGGAAAATACGCTTAATTAGAAAAGGTCCGGTCCAACGAGATTTAAGCTTACCTGGAAAGAGGCGAAGCCTTGAATTGAAGAGGAAAACTTGATCTCCTTCTTTGAAGTCCTTTGGAATGATATGCTTATCATGCCAACACTTTGCTCTCTCCTTATAAATCTTGGCGTTTTCGTAGGCATTCAAGCGGAGTTCTTCCAGCTCATTAAGGTCTAAGAGACGCTTCTCTCCCGCTTCCTTCATGCCAAAATTCAACCACTTGATAGCCCAAAACGCCTTATGCTCTAACTCTACCGGTAAGTGGCAAGACTTCCCATACACAAGGTTGTATGGTGTGGTTCCTATGGAAGTCTTGTACGCAGTCCGGTATGCCCACAATGCGTCATCAAGCTTCAAGGACCAATCCTTCCTAGTCCTTGAAACCGTCTTCTCTAAGATTCCTTTGATCTCCCTATTTGAGATCTCAACTTGTCCACTTGTTTGTGGATGATAAGGGGTGGCGATCTTGTGAGTAACCCCATACTTAGCTAGAAGAGCTTCAAAGCGCCGGGCAATGAAGTGAGAACCTCCATCACTAATGATAGTCCTTGGCGTCCCAAATCGCGGGAAGATGGTCTTGTTAAAGAACTTGACCACCACCATGGCATCATTTGTGGGAGAGGCAATTGCTTCCACCGATCTAGAAACGTAATCTACCGCCAATAGTATGTATTGGTTTCCACAAGAGGATGGGAATGGTCCCATAAAATCTACTCCCCAAACATCGAAAATCTCTACCTCTTGGATGTTGTTGAGGGGCATCTCATTCCTCCTAGAGATATTACCTGTTCTTTGACAAGCATCGCAGCAAGAAACAAAGGATTGCACATCTCTAAACAAAGTAGGCCAAAAGAATCCAGATTGCAATACCTTTGCGCTAGTCTTGTTCGAACTAGCGTGTCCTCCACAAGGTAGTGAATGACAATGGCGGATGACACTTTGCATCTCATCTTCCGGCACACATCGCCGAATGATGCCATCCGGACCTCTCTTGAAGAGAAGAGGTTCATTCCAAAAATATTCCCGAACATCCTTAAAGAACTTCTTTCTTTGTGCGTAGGATAATCCGGGCGGTATCTCCTGGCAAACCAAATAGTTAACAAAATCAGCAAACCATGGTTCGTTACCTTTGGAGATCACATCGATGCACTCCTCAATAATGTGTAGGTGTTCGTCCGGGAAGGAGTCATCTATAGGTAGTTGGTCGTCCTCTAGATGTGTTAGGCGACTCAAATGATCCGCAACAGAATTTTCTGAACCTTTCTTGTCGCGGATCTCTAGATCGAATTCTTGTAGGAGAAGAATCCATCTAATTAGCCTTGGCTTCGCATCCTTCTTTGCAAGGAGGTACCGGATCGCAGCATGATCCGTGTAGACAATCACCTTTGCACCTACAAGATAAGAGCGAAACTTGTCAATAGCATAGACAATGGCTAAAAACTCTTTTTCGGTAGTGGCGTAATTGAGCTGCGCTTCATCTAGCATCTTGCTAGCATAGTATATGGCATGGGTTCGCCCTTCCTTCCGTTGTCCAAGAACAGCTCCTATAGCTACGTCACTAGCATCGCACATAACCTCAAAGGGAAGAGTCCAATCCGGAGGTTGGATAATAGGTGCTGAAATTAGAGCTTGCCGAATGGTGCTAAACGCATCCAAACATTCCTGCGAAAACTCAAAAACCGCATCCTTCATCAATAGATTAGTGAGAGGTTTTGATATTTTAGAGAAGTCTTTAATGAAACGTCTATAAAATCCAGCGTGTCCTAGGAAACTTCTTATCCCTTTCACCAAAGTTGGGGGAGGAAGCTTCTCTATAGTCTCTATTTTCGCCTTATCCACCTCTATCCCTCTACTAGAGATTAGGTGTCCTAAAACAATTCCTTCCTTTACCATAAATTGACACTTCTCCCAATTAAGAACTAGGTTAGTGTCCTCACACCTTTGTAAAACAAGAGAAAGGTTAGAAAGGCAATCGTTAAAAGAGGAACCGTATACGGAGAAATCGTCCATGAAGACCTCCATGATTTCCTCAATGTATTCGGAGAAGATGGCCATCATGCACTGTTGAAAGGTGGCTGGGGCGTTGCAAAGCCCGAACGGCATTCTCCTATAAGCGAACGTACCCCATGGGCACGTGAATGTGGTCTTCTCTTGATCATCCGGGTGTATCGGAATCTGAAAGAAACCACTATAACCGTCAAGGTAGCAAAAATGTGAATGTTGTGCTAACCTTTCAAGCATTTGATCAATGAATGGCAATGGAAAGTGATCCTTCCTCGTTGCATTGTTAGGCTTGCGGTAGTCAATGCACATCCGCCATCCCGTTACGGTTCGGGTAGGAATGAGTTCGTTATTCTTGTTGGTGATGACCGTCATTCCTCCCTTCTTTGGAATTACTTGAACCGGACTCACCCACTTACTATCGGAGATAGGATAGATGATACCTGCATCAAGAAGTTTAAGAATTTCCTTCTTGACAACCTCCTTCATGGTCGGGTTTAACCGCCTTTGAGGTTGTCTTGAAGTCCTTAGATGAGTAGGAAGTGGTTTTAGTTCCATTGCTTTCGGAGCTTCCAATGGCTCTTGAGGAGCATCCGATGTCTCCTTAGAAGTTTCTAAGGGTGTTGAAGGTGTAGAAGAAGAATCGAAGGAAGTCGAAGAAGTGGCACGATCATCCCCTTCCACGGCCAGAATCACGGTTTCCCTATGTCCTCCACGGCCATGGTTAGGGCGTGGAAAGTGGTTACGGTTGCTCTGCCTCCTCCACGACCGTGTAACCCCCTGGAGTGAGCCACGTTTTGGGTTGTGAGATCCACGGCCGTGGAATATAGTGTATGGCCGTGGATTCTCACGTTTTCTGCCTCGTCGTGGAGCTCCTCGAATTCCACTTCACCCATTTCTTCTTGTGCTTCTAAGGCTTCAATTGCCTCATTGCACTCCTCTTCTTCCCCTACATTCGTTAGACTCAAAGTAATGACCTTTTGCAAAGGATCTTTGAAGAGAATAGCACTTACCTCCTCTCTAGACAACCCTTCTTCATCTTGGATATTGAATATATCCTCATCAAAGATTGGCTCCTTCACTAGAGTGGAAAGAACGAACTCTACCTTCTCTTCTCCTATGTCAAAGGCGAGTCTAGCATTCTTGCAATCGACTATGCACCCGGAAGTTGCAAGAAACGGTCTTCCGAGTATGATCGGGACTGGAATATCTGGAGGAATGTCAAGCACGATAAAGTCAATGGGAACAAAGAATTTACCTAGCTTGACTGGGACGTCTTCTACAATACCGACGGGGCGAGTGATGGATCGATCCGCCATGTATAACGTCATCTTCACCGGTTTAGGGTCGCCTAAACCGATCTTCCTACACAATGCAAGTGGTATGATGCTCACACTTGCTCCCAAGTCACATAGCGCATCGTATGTGACATCTTCCACTCCTATGGGAATGCAAAACGACCCCGGATCCTTTAGCTTGGGGGGCATTTTCGCCATCATGGTCTTGATGAGATCCGAAGAATCCGAACTCATCTTAACCTCACCGAAATCTTCTAGCTTCCTCTTGTTGGAGAGGAGCTCCTTCAAGAACTTGCCATAAGCCGGCATACCTACAATAGCATCAATAAAGGGTATATTAATATGCATCTTGCTCATGAGTTCTATAAACTTACCAAACTGTTTATCTAGGCGCGCTCTCGCTCTAGATTGAGGGAATGGTAGGGGAAGTTTATAAGCTGGAGGAGGAACGTAGACATCTTCCTTCTCCTTCCCCTTATCTTTGTCTTTCTCTACGGGGACTTCAACAAACTTAGGCTGCGGATCGGTGGTAGTCACTCCGCTCCTTCCCTTGGGGTTGTCCTCCGTCTTTCCTGGAAGTTTCCCTTGATTCCTAGGAACTTCCTCCGCATGGCTGAACATTTGGTTTTCCAAAACCTTTTGGGCTTTATCAACCTTAGAAATTTGATCATCAACCTTAATGATGCGGTTCTCCAAACCTTGAAGCTTTCCCAAAATCGTTTCCAACATGGGATCGGGCTTCTCCTTCCCCGAAGTGTTTCCTCCATTAGATGTTTGCCCCTGGCTTTTCAAAGGAGTAGAGGAAGAGGAAGGTGGAGTTAGTGAATTCGAGTTGGAAGGATAAGAGTTACCGAAATTTTATTGATTGGAGCACCAATTGTTGTTGTTTGAACCCCTATTGTCGTTCCAATTGTTGTTCCGGTTGTTGTTGTTGCCATTCCAATTGTTCCGGTTATTATTCCGGTTATTGTTGTTGTTGTTGCGGTTTGTGTTCTCACCGCCATTGTTGTTGTTGCCCAAATAGCCAACATCCTTGCCTTGTTGCTTTGGAAAGTTGGTCTTGATTGCCTCCTTCAACTCTTTGATCTCATTGTTGAGGGAGAAAATCTGATTTTGAGCTTCATGTGTGAGCTTTGCTCCTTGCTCCACACGATTTCCCTCTACCTTTCGGTGGGAATACTTCTCTATGACTCTTGCTTGCTTCTCAATGAAGTCCCAAGCGTCATCTTCTCTCATGTCCATGAATGTTCCACATGAGAGGGATTGGAGGTTGACTTGTGTCCCCGCATCCAGCCCCTTATAGTAGATCTCCAGCAATGCAAGCTTGGATATGCCATGATGAGGGCAATCCAATAACAAGTCCTGAAACATTTCCCATTTCCCATGATTGAAACAAACTTTCGTTAGACTTCATGGAAAATGCATTGATCTTACCTCTAAGTTCCGCCGTTTTGGATGGCGGAAAGAATTTGGTGAGGAACTCTGCGGAGAGGTCTTCCCACGTTTCTAGTTTCCCACTAGGAAGAGCTTGGTACCAAGACAACGCTTTCCCCTTCAAGGAGAAGAAGAAAGGCTTGAGCTTATAGTTGTTGGTAGTCGCGTTCTTCGGCCTCATTGTCTCCATCATACACTCAAAGTTTTGCAAGTGTTGGTGTGGAGATTCAGCGCTTGTTCCGCCAAATTGGTTTTGACGAACAAGAGTAATAACTTGAGGGTTGAAGCTAAACCCTTGCACATCATCAGCATGAAAGTTCACACCCAAACGGCGCGGTTGTTGTGTTGGATCCATCCTTTGGCCAAGAGTTCTTGGCTCATCATCTACACGTTCGATCCTCGCATTCCTAGGTGGAAGACGACGATTAGCAGTTCCCCGTGGATGGAAAGGATTCACATTGATCGTGGGATCAATTTCCTCTAGTGGTGGCATGGAAGAATCACTATCATCAGCAGATGAATGACTTCTTCTTCTTGATCTTGATGCCCTTCTTGAGGATTTCTGGCTCCCCTTATTCTTAAGGTTGCTTATTTCTATCCTCATCTGGAACATCATATCTTTTAGATCGTTAACTTCAGATTGATGACGATCCATTTCATCCCGGCGAATATTCTCATTCCATTGGAGTTGAGCTTCTTTCTCCGCTAACTCCGCTTGAAGATCACGTTCGTGTTCTTCAGCCATCTTCTTTTCCTTGCGCTTTTGCCTTAAAGTTCTCTCAAGCTCTTGATCAAGAGGTAAGAGGTCCTCGGTGTTCCTAAACCTGCGCATGCACTCAAAGAGATATCAAATAACAAGGGAGAAGCTCCCAAGCTTGACAACCGAAAACCGAATTCGGCCTAGACCAAATCCCCGGCAACGGCGCCAAAAACTTGTTCGCCACTTAGCGTGCGTGCAAATAAGCTTTAAGTTTATAAAACTAGAATCAAGCAAGCGAACCCGCAGTGTACGGATCGACGTAGTTAAGCAAGAATTCCAGAGTTTCGAACACAGGGATTTGGGGGGTTAAATCCAGTTATAGATTATCAAGCGAGTAAATGTAGAGCTTTTCGAATTATTGGGAAAACAAAAATCCTAAAGATCCAAGTATCCAGCTGTGGCAATCGATTCAAGATATACTAATGATATAAGGACAGAGTTAAGATATGCAAAGGTATGCTAATGTAAGGTAATCGTACGGTGAAGTTCCAAAAACCTTATATGACTCACCTACAAGACACTCTCTATAAAGGTTGTTGAGGCTTCAGTATAGAAAGGTTCTAAAGATAAGAATTAATGTCAAATACCCAAACTTGTAATCCAAGGATCAAGACTAACTAAACCGATTACGGTTGTGACACTCACAATCAAGGTAGAGGTTGTTGAGGCTTCACTACCACCTAGAAAAGGCAAGCCTAAACTAAGTTAAAGCAAATCTTTAACTTTGGATTAAAGTAAAAGCAAGTTCGTAAACTTAAGGGAAATCACGGTTGGATCTTGAGGTTCCACGGTCGTGGACTCAAGAACAGCCCGTAATTTAGGGTTCGTCGGCGATTCTCTCTTACTCTCAAGGTCCAATCCGTTTACGATCGATCTATCATCATCTAAGCCACAACTATCAACCCTTCACCTTAGAATTGTTAAGGGTTTTTAGCCAACAATTGTCATATTGATATCAAATTCAAGAATTAAAAGATTGAAAGATGGAAACTTTCGAAAACCTTCAATAAACTTCAAGCCAATCTCAAAGTCACAATCAAGAACAAATATCGTCACTAGATTCGGAATAGAACAAACAAACACAATCTTAGATAAGAAGGAAGAACGGGATGTCAATCCGTCTCCTAAACCAAACCTAATCAAGAAGAGGAATCTTCTTGCGAACAATCTTCCGAATCTTCGATCTTCCGTCAATCCGGAAATCGCCAATAGCAATGCGCAAAACTCTCCTAAACACAATCTTCGCCCAATGCGAGATTAGGGCAAATCCAAGCGTAAGTGTAGGCAAAAGTGCGTCTAAGCAGAGGTGACGGGATCTCTCTTCGTCCGTCCTTTAATAGTGTATGATGAAGTAGCGGCCCGGCCCAATCTTTTAAAAGATCGTGGCTTAAAGTGTTGCGAAAAAGATCGCCAAGATCACGGTCGTGGAAGGTTCCACGGCCGTAATTTAGAGCGTGGAATTCAACACGGTTTGAACCATCTTCTCCACAGCCGTAGAAGTTGCTGGAATGAACCACGCTTCCCTAGCCATGGTTCCACGGCCGTGGAACTGAACGTGGAAAGTGGTACGGCCGTATTTTAGAGCGTGGTTTAGGGCAAGAACGTGATTCTTCCCTAGACTCGTGCATTCCTCTAGTTGGCATTCCCTTAGCTCCTAGAAATGCCCTCAATCCATGGACATTTCTCAACAATTCCATCCTTGCTCGATTCCGTTCGGAAATAGCTCTCAATCACCTATAATCAACATAAAGCTTGTGTAGATCTCTATATCGACATTATAGACAAACTAGCTCACAATTGCATCTATGCTCAATCAATGACTATCAATATGAATCAAATACACTTAGAAAACGTGCCTAAAATATCACAATATTTCATGCTAACAAATAGGTCTCTAACTGTTTGTTGATCATTACAACCCATTCTGTGTTGGAACTTCAGTTACTTTGTAATCTTGCATAGATTTCATAAAGACATCCTCATCTCAAAAGTTTATTTGAATTTAGCATGACCCACCTTTTGATACATGACTTTCCTTCTCACTAGTTAAGTTATAAGCTTGGTTTACACTTTATTCATCATAGTGCCATCGGTCCGATAGTATGACTTTTATTAAACGTCTACTGGTATCATTTGTATACGACACATCAAATGTATATGATTTTCTCACAAATCAAATTTATTGCATCGCATTTATTGTGTTTTCCTTATACTCATGTTGCTTTACCTTCTTTAAATCTTTACACCTAGTAGGATAGTTAAATCTCTTTGAGTTTTTTCGTATACGCCTACGGACCACGTTGATTGGTCTTATTACTTTCATCAACTCTTATGTCATCAGTCAAGCATGTACTTCTAACACTCTATTTGTACGTAATCTCACTACTACTACTCCCTCTACGTATTATTGGTTATCAGGATTAACTTGAATTTTCATCGGAGTACCACTATTCCTCATTAGACTCCTATATAACCACTTTTCAGTAATCATCTTATTAGGGTGATGCAAGATCCGTATAATAACTTTCAGTCATGCAACCTTACTCTTTCTCATGTTTGTTCCTACCAAGATGTAGGTTCCTTGATCTTAGCACTAGAAACAAGGTCCAGCTCACCCGACTTATTTTTGACATTGACCGAAAGAAAGATAACATTTGGTGCAACTGGATCAACCGGCACGTTCACAAGGGCCACTCTTTCTGGGATTGCCAGGCCAAAGCTCACCACAACCCTCTCTGGAAGAGCCTCCTCCTTCTCAGAGATGAGTTTCCAAACCCCACAGGTGCCGGCACTACAACTACCTTCACCAACCGCAACGGCTCTTTTTCCCCCAAGAAGACCTACGCCCTGTTCAGACCCAACCCCCAACTGCACTCCCACCCACCAAGTAGTTCGATCTGGCTCAAAACTAACATCCCGAAGTGCTGCCACATTGTCTGGCTCGCCAGTCTTCGACGGCTTCCTACACTCTCCAAAATCAAAAGATGGAATATTACGGACAGTGAGACCTGCAAGCTCTACACCACCTTGCCGGAAGATGATGACCACCTCTGGGGGGCCTGTAGCTACTCTTCGCTCGTCCTTGACATTATCTCGCGCTGGACCAGAGTCCCTTACCCCGCCCCCTACATACGCAACCTTTGGACTTGGCTCAATTCCAGGCCTACCAACAAGCTTAACCTCATGGACAGCTTACGTATCTCCTCGATCATCTCCTTCATATACTTCATCTGGAAGGCCCGAAACACCTGGATCTTTAACAACAAGTTCACCAGGGCGATTGACTGTGCGAATAATATCATCCGAGCCATCAAGTCGCACTACGCAATCCACTGGAAAGATCGCTCGATCGAGTCCAATGTCACTGCCAGGCTCCTTGGCATTCATCTGGCTTAGTTTCCCCTTGTTCTCCACTGTGTTTTTTGTTTTCCTTTGATCTTGTGGTCTCTCCCTTGTATATTCTGCTTCTATCAATACAATTACATTTTGAAAAAAAAAAAAAGATGTAGGTTCCATCTATAATCATCTTACAACTCAATGAGATATTTTATCAAGGCATTAATCATACTCTCTATGTTTTTCCAGCCTCTATAGTTCCAATTATCATGTGTCACATCGTTAGTCACTTTCTTGGTCAATCTAGGACATTAACCCCAACTTTTGCTCGGAAGAGCACCATCAGTTTCACTTGTGTGCACTGTTAAGCACCATCCGTCTTGATTAACGTAGCACCTAATCAAAATTATCCCCTTCTTCTTACTCATCTACTTATTTTATACAATCTATTCGTACCACTATGATGTGTACCCTTTTTTTTTGTAGGTAAGCAACTACTCACACAATTTCCTGGACATCTTTAATGGCATAAAGGGGCCATCTCTGGCCATCAACATCCCCTTTTTAAATTCTCCATTAGAGTATTTGGCCCTCATTCCATGTTACTGTCAAGGGTTCTAGTACTCGTGTCGATTTAACTTCACCATTGTCGTCGTTGATCTCTTGAAGGATTTCTCCAGATGTCGATAAAATTCTTCTATAGATTCGTTGTTATTCTTCTTATGTACCAACTATCATCACTAGTCGGTACATACGTGTAAATTCTCAATTGTTACTATTTCATCTATAGTCGATCTTCTACAAGACCCTAGACTTACCTTTCTTAGGTCTCCTTCAATGTGGATGTACTTGGTAAAAAGCTATCCCTTCTATGTTATCGGTTTATACTCCTTTGGCATCTCCTACAGTCTTCATTGTAAGCTCACTTATTGTTACGCTAAAAATGTGTAGCATAAAAGTCTTAAATTTATAACTCGATATATTTTTCCTAACTCCTAGCGAACCCACAGTGTATGGGTCGTTTTATAGCAAGGATAGTATTCCGAGGTCGAACACAAAGGTTAAGGTGAAATTGAATCAAATAGTGACTAAGGATAGTGTAAATCTAGTTTGAGAAAAGAAAAAGAAATAAAGAAATGAAAATCTCAATGTTTTTGGATTGGTTTTGTGGTGATCAATCAAGGATCACAAATCATGCAAGATTAACAAACAACTAAGCTAGCAACACAAATAAGCAAACACAAACACGAGATAGGTAATCAAAGAGAGAAAAGCGGATTCTAGGGGTTAGAAATTCCGGTTATGGCATTGGACTCAAGCTTCTATTCAACCTTGGATTAGCTAAGGTATGTTGGGAAACGGTGTTTCTCAAGTGAGATCAATTACCGGGTAGGTCTCATAGCCCACTAATCCCGCACCTAAGGTCCTATCACCGGGTAAGTCTCTAGGAGCCTAAGAATAGGAAATCTACACAAACCGGATTGCCATCTTGGGATCTAACCTCTCCTTACCGGGTAAGTCTCGGGAAGGCAAGTCCTAAACATCTATCCTAGCACACTCAGTCCAATAGCGGCTTGTAAGGCTCACTACTACCTAGAGTTCATCATCTTCGGTACCTAAGAGCAAGAATCACCGGGTAGGTATCTTCTCACACTTAGTTGCTAACACTAGGTCACCCTAGGATAGATCTATCTCAACAAACACTAGGATTTCAACAATCTAACATCCTAGCATTCAGATTTATCGATACAAGCAGGTCAGACAAAATCACGGGCAGTTCATCTCATTCCACGGCCGTGGTCTGGCTAGAACGAATCGTGGTTTTCAACAGCAGCTAGGCTCGAGCAAGCAATTTATCCAAAGCTACGTTTAAGTCTATTCTATCATAGTCCAAGCCATAACCATCCTTTCCTTACCCTAGAATCTCAACTATTTAGCCAACAACATGCATCTCAACAATCAAACTCATCAAGCAAACATTCATGGCTTCCATAGCAAGAAAATGAAATGAAAGAGTAGTGAAACAAGTAGAACAAGAAAAACAAGCTGAATAAATGTTGAGAAAGACTTACAACCCTTCAAAAGAAGGTTCAAATCGTTCCTTACAAACCCTTGCAAACGTTTCCAACAAGATCACTCAAAAATCACTCTAAAAACTATGAAACTCTAAGATGGTGTGTTCTTCTTTTCTTCCCCAAAATGAGAGTGTTTCTTCTCCTCCCAAGAGTAGCTCCAATCCAATGGTGTGTTGTTGTGAGAGTGTAGGAGAGAATGGAATTCAGAATCCCCTCTCTATAGCCTGCAGGACCACCTTTTATTCTCCATCAAGGGCAAGAGTCGGTTATGGAGGTCGTGGGACAGTTGTACAGAGAGAACCACGGCCTAGTTCCACGCCCGTGGAAGTCCCATTGACCGTGGTTTCCCTTGTTCAGCCTTCATTGGATCATTTAACCACGAGTTGGTGCAAGGCATGCACCAACAAGGTCCTATATGTTCTCCTTTGCTCCTACCTTGCTCCCTAATGAGTCCGGAAGTATGTCATTACGAGGACTATCCTCGAATGTATTGATTAAGCTCCAAAAGCTCCCAAAATACCTACAAAACATGAAAAGGTCCATGTAGACGTCTATCTCGACAAATATACATGAATTAAACGTAAACGTCATGAACTAATGCCAAACTATTCATGAATAGCGGGAAAAACTATCTACATGGATGCCTAGACTAACGTCATAAATCGTGTTATCACTTATACTCTTCCAAGTCCGGTTGTATGATTCCTTTGTCGTCAATGAACTTATCAATTCTTCCACAATAGCTTGTAAGCGCGTCTTCGCGATTCCTCTTACATTAGTCATCATTTGTTTGCGGTTCTTTGGTATGAACCGTTAATGTTGATAACTTAAACCTCTATGTGAATGAGAAATTATTGCGGACCCTCGAGTCCGCCAATATCATTCTCTCACATTCTTCCTCCTTGGTTGGTG
This sequence comes from Fagopyrum homotropicum, assembly GCA_033239125.1. Classification (NCBI taxonomy): domain Eukaryota; kingdom Viridiplantae; phylum Streptophyta; class Magnoliopsida; order Caryophyllales; family Polygonaceae; genus Fagopyrum; species Fagopyrum homotropicum. The sequence goes on from BSWB01000008.1 coordinate 71,488,502, forward strand.
TAGTTCTGTAATTCCACCTTTATAGAAATATGTTGTCTTAATTTCAGACTTCTACTGTATTTGATACTTGCTTCATGCTTTCTTTCAAAATTCTTGAATCTCTGAGGAAGTCAATCCGTCTCTATGATGATGAAATTTATTTCTCGTCTTTAAACTCATTTGTCAATTTTTGTCTTTGCACTCCTTTAATTCTTCACGTCGGGGTCAATACCATCTCGTCTTTGTACTCTCAGGCCCATAGTTGCCTATGGCGTCATCCACCGTGGTTGCACTGTCATTTAACCCGCCAAGTGTAGTTGTACTCTAACCCGCTTGAATTGTATTCTGATATTGTCCAATTCAATATGCGCTTCTAATCAGTCCTTACATGCATCCTTGAGTTTCATCTCTCGTATTCACACCGCCTAATTCCTTGTGCGGACTTCTATCATTTCTATTTGAGTTTATTTGATATTCTTTCCTATATGATTGTTCTTGTGGTTAAGAATCATCTTGTAATATTTACCTTATGTCCACTCGTTCTTCAAAAGATTATAGGAATCGCCAGAGTGTCTGTCAGAACATATTACTCTACTCCGAGGTCGGAATACATTGTCTTCCTATAGTTTAAGATCTACTAACCTTTTATCATGAGGCGATGATCGCATCATGATAACTTAACTAAAGGATAATTCCTATCCTTTAGGGTACTAAAATGTTACATGTATATAGATATACATATAACCTACATAAACGTACAATACTATAAGTCCACATACTATTTCCAATCTACTAAGCTGCAAAGATCCACGAAGAGCGATGGTGGTCCGACGTACTACTATCCCAATAACCCGACTATGCGCGTGTGTAAAACAAAAATCCGTTTTGAAATTTTTAGACCCCTTTCGGGTTCTAGATATTTTCTACATTCGGTCTTTCAGAAGATTTCAATTGCCATTGTTTCCAACCCAGAGCTCTGATACCATGTTGTAACACCCCAAATTCTCAAAACTCGGGAGCTACTGGTTAGGACCTCACAATGGGTCCCGACCTTAGTTTGACAACAACTTTACTAGGATCTTGCAACAAGGCACAAACGTATTTAAAACCTTTTTGAAAACCTCAAATAGTATTTACAGGAATGATCAACACATGACAACCTTACAAAACATAAATATATTAATAACATGCATGCTGAACGGAAGACTTTCCGTCCCCATCTAATGAGTACGTGGATCCGGCTGACCATCCATCCCGGATCTCTATACAACTGTCTATCTCTACAAAATCTTTGACATGGATAAACCGTTAGCAAACAATCCAAATAAAGGTAGAATAAAAATAGCACAAACACAACTCACGCAAAATAAAACAATCATCATGCTGGCACACAACCCGGTTATTATCTGATAACTTAGGTGATTCACTTTATTCCGTTTTTAAAGTTGTGGCACGAGAAATCTTAAGACTTCTCGCCTCCACTCCTTATCCCATTGGTGATGGTTTGGCACACCTCCGCTAGTGGTGTCCTCGCAAACCAAGTATGGACTAATTCCTAAAGAAACCCCAATGCCCTCGGGCTAACTGAGTAGAATGCCACCACCCGTTACTCTTAGGTGAAATATGTAGGTTGGTAGATAATTAATAATAAATAAACTTATAAACACATCATTCAAACATCACTATCATTATTCCCACTCATATCCAAAAGCTAGCTAAGTAAGCCCAAAGGACATACCTAATCAATCTCGACTCTCAAATCTCAACCCGGTCAACAACCGTAGATTACTCAATTGTCTGTCACAAGAGGCAAGTGGATCAAAACATTTCCCATACACTTAGAAGTCTATGACTTCTAAGATGTAAGATTTAACAGAAGATAAATTACTAAAATACCCTCCTAGGGTAGAATGACTAGTTTACCCTTGGTTCTGAAACATCCAAAAAATCCCCTAAAATATGTCTATCCTCTTCTTTGGGACATAATTTCATATTCTAACTTTTAAGAATTACATTCGGTAGAAACTAAAAGAAACACACATTCTCCTCACTTCACACAAAGGTCACTAGGATCCAACTTTAGCCTATGATACGAGCCCCGAATAAAATTATAAAAATTCTAACAAAAATCTCTAAGTCTTCTATGCAATGCACTCCATCCATAGAAGCAAGAATTTCCCCAAACATACATAATAACCACTTCTACACAAATTCCAAAAGTCGGTTCCAAAACTAGAAATTCAAAATTAGCCAAAAACTGAGTATTTCTTAACTGCTCAACCATTCAACTTTGAATTTTTATAAATCTATATCTAACCGTTGGATCAACCTCAAGTTTTGATACATCATCCGATGCATGACACTCTATAACATACAAAACACTGAACGGTGGATTATTTTCTAAGGTATCTAAACTTAAGTTCAAACATGACTGCACAACCCACAATATTTCCAGCACTTAGAAAATTTCAGCAACATCTAGAAAACTACTTGCAACCTCGACTTTAAAAATCATAACTCCTAAACCTCTTGATAGAATCCTCTCAAATTTTGATATATTATACTATGTAATCCTAACTATGACATATCCGAAATCCAAGTCCAACATAGATAAAAAAACCTATTCAAAACTATCTCATAAAACTACATCACACGCAATTATTCTCAACACTCACCACACTTATCAAAACTGCATGGGAGCCAAATTTGGGACACCATAACTCTCAAAATGTAACTCCGATTCATCTCAAATTTTAGTATAATATACTATGAAATACCGACTAAGACATATCCGAAAATCAACCAAAAAGGAAGAGCCTAGATTACCCAAAATAAGACCCGAAGTTGACTATTCGTCCCTTCCGAACACTCAAAAACGTAACAACTCCTCTAGTCATCTTCCATGGCTGCTATGGAGGGTTTAAAGATATGAAAAAGTTCTCCCATCAGAATAAATACAAATTGGGTAATACAGTGACGGAGGCTACAGTCTTTACTGGAAAATCGGGGCTTGTTGTGCTCACGTGTACGTTGGCGAAGGGAGGACGTGAGCTCTTATAGTGGCCGCCTTGCGGATCTAGACCTCCGCCCCTACGGCCTGGACTATTATCGTAGCTGCTACACTCCTGGAGAAGAGGGCTCGTTGGTAACGTGTTGGAGTCGGCAAAGAGGAGGGCGAGCCACTATGTGCTACGTCTCTGTGCAGAAGGCGAGACCATTTAGAAGGCGCTGCTCTGGACGTGCAGAAGGCAACAGGGAGGCCCCCGACGGCTAGGTCCGTCACCCCAACTGCTAGCTCGCCACGAATTGGAGAGGGAGGTCCGGACTTCCCGCTGTGACGTCGGTTTGGACGTGCAAAAGGTGAGACTAACCAACCCATGTGATGACTACTGTTGTACAACTCCGGGACGATGCCACTACTGTTGTCTTCAGGAGGAGAGGCGGTGGTGTGGAGTTGCATGTATAAGGGCCTATTGTTGCCGCTGACGTGCCGGAGGAAGAGAGGCAAAGGAGGAGTGGAAGGACGAAGGTGTTGGAGGCGGTTAGGGTAAGTTTTTCACGTATGAGGTAAGGAGATGGAAGAAGCAGGAGGTGATGGCTGAAGATGTGGCCTTATCTCTTATTGGGCCGGGATGACATACCGTGATGGGCTCATATGACTTGACCTGATGGGCACGGAAGGTTATCAAAAGGATTAAACCTTTTTTACGGAATAGAAATATGTGGCTCGATATTGCTTTATTTTATGTGAGTAAAGTTTTCACATAAAATGATAGAAAGGTCGTAAAAACTTAAACTCAACGTCACCTAAAGTGATAAGACGTAGGAAAAAGTCTAAACCGGTCGAGTTCCGGTTTTACTCGGAAATAATCGGGAATAAAAATATCCGGTTATTACACTTTGCATAGTAAAGTCATTTATTTTAAGCATGTTAGTCTTCCTTATTGTGGGTATGAAAGGCTTGTTGAACTTGGAACTATCATTTTTATTGGGAAATTAGTAATAAGATGTTCTCTTTGACCGTTGACAATGCAAGTAACATGGACAAAATGGTTGAATACTTGAAGGACGAACCCTCGAGAGAATTTTTAATGCAAGGGAAAATATTTCCATGTTTGGATTTCTACACATATATTGAATTTAATGGTTCATAGTGGTTTGAACGTAACTGAAAGTTCACTTTCAAGGCTTAGAGAGAGAGAGTATCAAATACGTTGATGGTTCCGAAGGAAAAAGATAAGTTTCTTGAGTTGTGTAAGCAAGTTCTTATTACATATTCTGGTGGTGCATCCAACCATACCCTACTTCTAATTTGTTTTTCATACAAGTTTTGCTGGAGCCCTTCTATTAATTTCCTAACAACTATCCTAGAAGAACTTTAGATTGAGAAGAGTCAAGAAACCTACTTTTTGTGGTATGTTAGATAGATACATGCAACTAGCATAAGAAAGACTAGCAACACTAAGATCTCTAAGCTCAAAGTTTAGATCTTGTGAGTATGAACAAGTATACTAAAGATAATAATCGACAAAAATCTAGATCTAGGTTTCCGATCACTAAAGAGTCACAAGAGATCCCTTTTTTTAAAATAAAAGATAGATTTTCTGTAATAAACCGTATCAAAAGAATCTAAAAACAAGAATAAGGCAGCGGAAGCAAGAACTTTAAATAAGTATAACGTAAAATAATGGATTGAAAGAAAACAGTTTAAGAAACCCTCATATTTGTGTTACTCTTGCCTTGAAACTTAGAAAATCGCAAACATTTTGAACCTCTGTTCAATGGGCACACGGTTAATGCCAATTTATGTTCAAGAAGACAAGATCCCCACAAATTTTAGAGAGTTATCTTAGGAAAAATAAGCTTTTATACCAATTTTTAACAAAATATGAACGAATTTAAAGGATGAACTCATACTAAGAACAATCTAGAGTGATTGTCTATAAGAGTAAGAATGAACAAATTAGTTTGTTGACAAGGTTAGAAACAAATTCCTACATCCTCGAGATCTCAATATCGATCCAATCCACTATATTTTTCAAAAGACAAACCCAAAACAACAGTCACAGTGGAGAAATTGCAATGTAAAACAAAGAACAAAGATAAGAAAGAGTAGAAAACAAAACATAAAAGAACAAGAACAACACATGAGTCTTGAGATCCCAAGATCTCTCTCTTGCTCCACACTAAGGTGGTTCAAAGTTTCCTTTTAAGGTAGAAGCCGTCAAAGGCTCAAGTACTCGACTTTACTTTTTGTTGTGGAGAGGAACACATAAAACAAGCTAAACCTCGAGAGGAGAAGATCCTCTTCGCTCAAGAACACCAGTAGCATAGTTGGAGAAGAGGAGAAGCGAGAGTTGAAGTGAGGTGAGTAATGAGAGATTAGGTTTTTAGATGAGTTAACAACTAACCAGTTATATCTCTTATCTAAACCACAACGACGCCGTCTTGCTTAATGAACCACACACCTAGACACCGAACATAGTTCACAAGTAACACATCTTAACTTTGGAATATAAACTCGGCTCTTCACTTGAAACACCCACATCCAGTTTCTTTCACTTGGTCATAAGTTCGAATCTTCTCAACTAATCTTTTGAACGGATTATTTTCCTTATAAAAACTTAAATAATCAGATTGAGGAGTTTTGTGATAGCATATCATTTGATAGGTTTTCATATTGTTTTGATACCGGAAAGTAGTTCGAAACACTAGACGACATGACTTTTAGTGGATCGAAAGGCCAAAAAACTCGGCAGATGGACAAACCGTCATGAAGGACCACAACAAAAGAAAACGAAACACACAAAGACATAATGAAAATCTAAAAGTAAGGAGGTCTTCACGGGAAATTAGGATGGTCCAGTCAACAAAAAGCGACGAGCACACGTTCATCTTCGAAGGAAGTACACAGGTAGGAGGTTTGAGGAACAACTGTGGACATCTCAGATTGTGACTAACATTAGAGCCGTCAAGAATCGATCACAAATTCACGCCCCCTTCGTAGACAAAATACTCGAAATGCCACTAAAAAACAACATCAAGCCTAAGAAGACGATTATGGAGAACATGGGTATTATGACAAATGTAAGTGTATAATTTTGATGGTTTACAGAATAAATATTTATAAGGAGAAATGATCATTTTTATTTTTTTATTATTATTGTTTAGATATATATATATATATATATATATATATATATATAATAAAATATTTTTTCCGTTGCCGACATGATTCCAAGAATAAACGATATGAGTTAGGAGCCTTGACTCATTCAAAATTATAAATCATTTTAGTTATATTTTTGTGTGTTTTTGGAGCCGTTAGGCAGAGACGTTGTCGTAATGACGTGAGAATGATGCCATTAGGATGAGATTTTTTTTAACTCTCGTTGTGGGAGAGAGTTTATTCTCATGAGATGTTGTTTTTTTTTTTTGGCCTAAGATCGAGTTGAGTGGTGATAGTAACCAACGGAGTTTGGCCATAGTTAAAGAAAGAGGATTATCTTTGAGAACAAAACACGGCTTTTTCCCAACAACCAACGGTATATACAGTTTTTCAAACATCAAAACACAGGAGAACATAGGTGTGAAAATAGTAAACAAATGAAGTTTTATGAGCAGTAAGCGGTACTTGAATTGTTCAAACAAAAGGTTTTGATGTTACATTAGAACGGAATTCATAAAAATTCACAATGTTCTTTAAAGAAAAAAAAATCTGGATATAGATCTAGAGTTATTCAAGTTGAAGTGGAGTGACGGAGTCAGAGTTATTGTTCGAAAGGAGAACAAATTCCGTAGCTTCGTCTTACAAGGTGTAGAAGAGAACTATGCTAGAGTTGTTACCATCAAATGAAGCCAAACCGCGAGTCCCAAGATCTAGAGTAAGTATGAAATCAATTCTTCTTCTATTTTCCATTTTCTCTTAAAATAGAAGAACTCGGTAAGAGTTTCAGGAAGATGAGGATAGTCCCGGTGAGATTTGGATTTTCAAGAGAAGGAAATTTTAAGTAGATTGGAGAAGGCTTATTGCGAGACGCAAAAGACATATAAGGGGTTGTTGGATATGGGATTTGGGGAAAAGGGGCGGAGAGGGCTAGAGTGGCTTCTTTGGGAAAGAAAAACGAAGTTTTCCATAGTGTTGTCTAGAGGGAGGAGGCGGATTACACCCAACCCAAATAGAGGTTGAAGCCATTGAAATCTTTGATTGGAGGAGGTGTTGGAAGTTATGATTTGGGAAGGGTTTTCTTCTGCTATAGTAGATAGGTTTTAAGCTCATTACTAGACCTACATTCCGTCTCCTATTCTTTTCGGGTTTCGCCATGTCAGGTGTCCTGTGATTGAATTTACTGTAATGATTTCCTCGTGGTTTTCTAATTTAATTTTATGCCTTTTCCTTTCATTTGTTTCATCATCTTTGTTCGGTAGTTCATGATCCCTGAGATCTGGTTCCGTAGAGTCACCATGGCAACCTGACCTGATTTCATGTCTCGTCTCTGACAGTGTACTCGGATTTATTTGATTATACTCATTAACCCGTATCAAAACTAATAATACCTTAATATACTAAAGCAGTAGAGCTTGACTCGGTACTTGTGGTGGGGCTCATTGAGAAAGGAGTCAGCCAGTCACATCCCCTCTCTAGCCTGGTAATGCGTTGTCATGACTTCTTTACTAGAGACTGGAATATTAGTTTCTCGCACATTTTTAGGGAAGGTAACAAGGTCGCGGATGCTATTGTGAACCATGCCTTCTCCCTGGGTTTTGGTTCTCATTTGTTAGTTGATCCCCCTCTTTCTGTTAGAGCTATTGTTATGGATGGTTTGAGGGGTGTTGCCTTACCCCGGTTTTCTCGCAGTTTTATTAATAAAGCGTTAGCGCGGGTGCCTTTGACCCCTTTCCACCAAAAAATTAAAAAAAAAAACTAAAGTAGTAGAGCACACAAAACTTTTAAACAATTGATCAAGATGGAGACGGGCTAAGTAAAGATTTATTCATGAAATCGCAAACATTAAAAACTTATAATACCTTAGCCCCTCAACGAGATCAGCCGGAATGTCGTCTCCTTCGGCAGAGGAAGCTTTCTGGAGAGACAAGGGAGGGAACTCATTAACGTGTTTCAAAAAGAAAAACTAAAATCAAGAGAGTTTATATTTTAGATTTATTTTTAACTTAAATAATTTAATTAATGAGAAATGACAGATGGAGTGATAAGAAGAATGTCAGAGATAGAGAGGTTTACGGAGGATCCCAAGTACAGTTATCTATTAGTAGTAATCCTTATTGTTTTGCCATAAATGTAAATAGTTTCTATGATGCTTACACTTGCAAACATGACCATCATATTCTCTACTTGTCATCTACCGGTCATGTAATTCTCCGAGAGACACGAATCAACTTATACAAAAGTAGGGAATCATTGCAGTCTACAACTCTTGTAAATTTTTTTGTTTTCTAAGTGATTATATAGATAGATAATAGTGGAGCATCGATCCAAGGAATCAATTCATAGTTAAGGGCATGGGTGGACGGGTAAGAGGAGTATGTGCGCTTTTGATGATCATATGGCTAGGCGCGGCGACCACGGAAGGCGCCAAAACGGTGAACTTGAAATGGGTGGTCAAGTATGAATTCAAATCGCCAGATTGTTTCAGGAAACTGTTGATGACTGTCGACGGGTTGTCGCCCGGACCGACTATCCAGGCTCAGCAGGGCGACACCGTTGTTGTCGAGGTTAAGAATGGCATGCTCACTGAGAATCTTGCTATTCACTGGCACGGTATCAGACAGATTGGGACGCCCTGGTCGGATGGAACAGAAGGGGTCACCCAATGCCCTATCATCCCCGGTGACACCTTTGTCTATAAGTTCGTTGTTGACAGGGTAAGCCCCCGATTTCACTGCATACTAAAGTTAATTGACAATAGGAGTAATCCTAATACCGGTATGTTATGTGACGCCTTGAATGGTGATGCAGGCGGGGACGTACTTGTACCATGCACACTATGGGATGCAACTCACATCCGGGTTATACGGGATGATCCAAGTGGCCCTGCCGGACGGACAAGTCGAGCCATTCTCCTACGACTTCGACCAGAGTATCCTCTTAAACGATTGGTTCCACAAGAGCACCTACGAGCAAGCAACCGGCCTCACCTCCATTCCCTTTGTGTGGGTCGGAGAGCCACAGGTTGTACATAACTTTCATTCAATCCCTTACCTCGATCAATAGAAACTTTGATTCTTTAGTTTTGTTACAGTCACTACTCATACAAGGACGAGGGCGATACAACTGCACCCTTGTGAACGCTCCGGCATCCGACACGGGTGTTTGCAATGATACAAGCCCAGACTGCGCACCTTATTTGCTCAATGTCATTCCTGGCAAAACCTATCGCCTACGAATTGCGAGTTTGACATCCCTATCCGCCCTCAGCTTTGAGATAGAGGGACACACTATGACCGTCGTCGAAGCAGACGGTCATTATGTCGAACCATTTGACGTCAAGAACCTACTCATTTACTCGGGCGAGACGTACTCTGTTTTACTCAAGGCTAACCAGGACCCATCCAAAAACTACTGGATATCCACCAACATAGTGACAAGGAAACCTCTAACCCCACCAGGGCTCGGAATCCTGAACTACTCGCCAAACCCGCCCACCTCCCCTCGGGTCATGCCCCCCACCGGTCCAATCTGGAACGACGTTGCCCCTAGACTGGCCCAAAGTAGGGCTATCCGAGCCCACAAGGGATTCATCACTCCTCCACCTCCCAAATCGGACCGTCAGATCGTCCTACTCAACACCCAGAATACGATCGACGGCTACTATCACTGGGCCATCAATAACATCTCACTCACTCTCCCAGCCACCCCATATCTCGTGGCGATGAAGCAGAACCTAACGCAGGTGTTCGATCAAAGGCCTCCCCCCGACGCCTACGATTTCAACGCATACGACATCTTTACGGTGGCCCCTAACAAAAATGCCACTTCGAGCAGCAGCCTATACAGGCTAGCGTTCAATTCTACAGTCGATGTCGTTTTGCAAAATGCCAACACCATGCAACCGAATAACAGCGAGACTCACCCCTGGCATCTGCATGGCCATGATTTTTGGGTCATGGGTTTTGGGGAGGGCAAGTTCAACCCGGCTACTGACCCGAAGAGTTTCAACCTGGTGGATCCTATTATGAAGAACACGGTGCCGTTGCATACCAACGGTTGGACAGCGATCAGGTTTGTTGCGGATAATCCCGGGGTTTGGCTCTGCCATTGCCACGTGGAATCACATTTCCTCATGGGGATGGGGGTCGTCTTTGAAGAAGGGGTTGATCGCCTTGGACCTTTGCCCACCACCATCATGGGTTGTGGAGATTCCCACCGCCCCGAATGATACGGATGCTTAGAATGCAAAATTAATGGTTAATATATGTTAATGACTTTTGCTGCTATGTAACACATTGTAGATTTTTTGGACCGAACGATACAGATATATCAGCAACTATTGTTTTGAATTTATTTGACATCTGATACCATTATGATGATGTGTGACATCTTTTTTCTATTGTTTGAATCGAACAAACAACAAAGAAAGCGATGACACCAAATTTGTTTAGGCATTTCGATTCCTCTACTCATCTGAATCTCCCACAATTCACTTTAATCACACACATTATTAGAAGCATTGACTTGCATACAACAATAAGTAGTTCTAAAAGCATATAAGAAAACTAGATTGTTAGGTCATATGTAAAAAATAGGACTTATGTACAAGGTTGTGTAATAACTTGTATATTATGATTGATTAAACCCTATCAATGCATACACATACTTATGAATGCTCACACGTTAGTAGGTGACTTCGGATTTGTTGGATAACATATAAGGACACTTAAATTGTTATATGTAATCCTAGTGTGACTTCAACATAAGATGTCCTAACTTAGTGTTGTGATCATTGGTATTGTGAAAACTATGGGTATATGTATGTAAATAACATAGAAACTTTATAAGTTGGCTTATATGTATGTAAATACATGTTGGGCCTATTATTTCTCTCTGGACCTTGATTGGGCCTCGTCGATGATTTGTATGGTTGGATAAAAGAAGGCACACGTTGATCAATTGTTCTGGAGCCGGCACCACTTAACCCTAGGTACTTAAGCTCCTCGAAGATTCTAGAAGCTAACAAGGTCGCTAGCGGCGTTCACGTAAACCCTCATTCAAAGAGAGAGTTTGGAGACAGATTACAAACATACTTTCGTTGAAAGCTTTGCTTTGGTTGCTTTGCATCATGTTCCTTTCGTTTCTATACTTCTTTTGTAGTTTCTTTCTATTTCTATGTTCTTGAGGTATTGATCTTGTTTTGACGAGTTTGTTGTAACTTGACAACTACGATATGTCCACCTAGTGAATTGGGACGTATTTCCCTTTCCTGAAATCCTGCATAGTAGGGTTCTCCGAACTGCGTCACCAAATAATTTGTGTTCTATCTTTTAAATCGATGTTTGAGCAAGATCACTCTAGATCTGACAAAGTGTTTTACGAAAACCTTTAGATTTAGTTTTATCAATTTGGTATAAGAGTTATGTAACTTTTGAGTTCTTCACTTGTTTTAGGGTTTCTTTGAAAATAAGGTGGCGTTACTCGTGTGCCCATTGACTAGAGATTTGAAACGCTTGCGTCTTTTTAAGCTATAAAACCCTAGATCTTGAGGAGTTGTTAGCAAAGATCCTTTGTCCTTTGATTCTTGCTTCTGACTCTTTCGAAAAGATTTTAAAATAATCGAAGCATCTTGCTTGAAAAACCTTTCTTCTTCGTACCTGAGGTTGAGAAACTTGAGTGTTCTCAACTTCTGTCAGATACTAAAGAAAGTATTTGACATCTGGGATCTTGTTTTTCATAAACAAGGGACTATGTTAGAGAACAAAGTCTGGATAAAACCTTTGATGGAACTTCAAAATTTACTATCTCGCAATTGAAGTTAAAAGAGAATCTAATAAGGAAAATATGTTGAAACACGCTGCAAGGAAAGTAAAGTTCCATATTGATACCTCACTTGGCAAAAGGTTGGAGCTAGAGGACCAAGCTTGACAGGTTGTAAGTATCACTAATCTTGGATTATTGTGGAAAAAATTAGAAGATTAATACCTTAGGAAATCTTTGCCTGGTTGTATCTTTTTGTTGTGTAGATTGTTTAATTTCAGAATGGATGTTCATGTTACCCTGCAAAAATAATTTGGATGTTTTATTGCTGAGTGTATTGCCTACCTCCACCTCCAGTGTGGCCCTCCGGCCCCGCACCACCCTCCCTGCTACCCCAAGATGGGTGGATCGAAACGTTCCAAGAAACAGTCAGTGAAGCTCTCTCAGATCCACCTAAGTCCAACAAAACAAGGATCCCCATCGGATCCACCGAGCCCTTACGAAGCAATTCCTGAAGAACTTATCCGCTCTAATAACATCAGGATCTCTAAAGATATGGCAAAACACGACCTGGAGATCTCCTCGAAGATCTCTTTCCCACCCTTCCTAAGCTCCCCCGGACCGCCTGCACGTCCCTCAAACCCCACGGATTTTGTCAAGGTTGTTCCTATCCTCAACACCACTCCAAAGGCTTTATTTGATCCTTCTGACCTGCATGCTACTGTACACAACCCTCAAAAAATTCCTCTGGATTCACCGCTGATTCACAACTCAGTTCTTCAGCATCAAGAGGGCCCCTCTTCAAATCCCCAAGTAACTGCATCTACCTCTAATGAGTTGCATGCTACTGTGCCCCAGAACCCCCCTGTCATGCCACCACTAGTCGATCCCTCAGCTCCCCCCCCCTCTCAAACCCGGAAGTGCAAACCCATCTTTTGACCCTTCACCTCCCTGCCCACCAAACTCCGAAAACCCAACAAACACTTTCAGAGACATTCTCATTAAAGGCAAATCTTGTAACCATGTTCCCCTTCCCTTTTACCCCACGCATTGATGACGACATCATACACTTCTCTAATGATGATGTTTCTGACACTGTTTTCAAATGGCACACGTCACTAGTTGGGTTTCCTCTAGGCAGCCCTTTGGCATTCCAACGCATGTGAAACTATGCCAACATCTCCTGGAACCTTGTCTCCACTCCAAAAATTCTTCGAAACGAGAAAGGCGTCTTTGTCTTCCACTTCGCCTCAGAGGACGATCTAAACACCGTGCTTCTTGGCAGCCCTTGGATCATAAACGGCTCCACCTCTTTCCTCCTAGAGCGTTGGAGCAACGGTATGGCCCTTGACTACTCAAGTCTCTCCTCTGTCCCGGTTTGGGCATCCCTTCACGACCTGGACTACCATTTCTTGTCCCCTACCATGCTAGCTAAGATCGGATCAACACTGGGCATTCCCCTTCTCACTAACTCCAGCTCCGCCAACTAGGATAGACTCGGCTATACCAAAGTTCTTGTTAATATTCTTGCATCCAAGCCTCTCCTCCGGGAGCTCACCTTCATTGGTCCGGAAAGGGAAAAGATCTCACAAAAAGTATCTTACGATTGGCTTCCTGAACATTGTCCAAAATGCCTTCTGTTTGGACACCGTTGTCGTTCAACCAAAACACCACTGGACCTCCCTCGAACCAGGCCTCTCCGACCTCGCACCCCACCTCCTTCAAACCTTGGCCCGTTACTCCCCACCCCTGATGACTCCCTACTTATTCAGAAACCACACCAGCCCCCCCCCCTCAATTCGACTCAACCCCTCCTGCTCTAAACAATGGGCATGCTCACTCTACCATCACAACTGCTATTACCCACAACCCAAATGATGCTCCTGCTGCCATCGCCATGAAGCAAAACAGCCACACCACTACCTCCCCTCTATCCCCCCTTCTCTCCTTCAAACCCTACTTTGCCGTTACCATCTCTTCCCTCAAACACTGAAGACTCCATAAAACCATCTTCATCCTCAACCCAAGAAAGCATCAAGGATGCAATCTCCAAACAAGATAGCCTACGATGAATCTCAATATATGCGCTTGGAACATAAGAGGGCTCAATTACCCGAACAAGCAAAAAGCAATCCGTGACATAGTACGTCGCCACAATCTTGACGCCTTTGCAATCCTTAAAACAAAGGTATTGGCTAGCAAAATGGATAAAATATAATATCTTATTCCTAGTTGGAATCATACCTCAAACATCCTCCCTGATCAAACTTGTCGCATCTGGGTTTGGTGGAACCCGGCCACCCTTCACCTTACCCCTATATTCTCAAACGATAAACTAATCCATTACAAAATCTCACTCCCTCGCCTCTATCAAACTCAACCTCCTCTGAAAGTCTCGGATGTACCTTCATCTACGCCCTAAACTTCCCTGATCTTTGCAAGCCCCTTTGGGATTGCCTCACCACCATCAAGCTCCTCACCACAAACTACCCTTGGGTTCTTTTTGGGGACTTCAACACCACCCTGAACCCCACCGAAAAACTATCTGCTTGCCTCACCCCTCCCTCCCAACCCTCTACCGAGTTAGTTGATTGCTTTGCCTCTAACTCTCTCTCAGACCACCCTTTTTCTGGATGCCATTTCACATGGAATAACAAGCAGCTTACATCCTACAATTGGTGTAAACTGGATCTCGTTGTTACAAATCATCATTAGGCCAACAAATTTCCTAACTCTTCGGTCTTTTTCGACAATTCCCTCATCTCAGACCACTCACCTGGGCTTCTCTTCCTCAATGCTAAACCCACACCATCAAAGCGCAAATTCCTATTTAATAACACCTGGGCGGCCCATGAACACTTCGCCCAGTCGGTCTCCCTCGCCTGGAAAACCAAAAACCGAAACCACAATGGGTTCAAAATGCAAGATCTTATTCAAAAGCTCAAGAAACTCAAGCTTGTCCTGAAGAAATTCCCGAGTGAAAAGGTGGAGACTCTTCATTCTTCCATTGATAATTTGAAGGCCACACTCAACTCCATTCAAACAAGCCTTCAAGCTACCCCTCTCGACCCTCGCCACCTTCTTCAAGAAAGGAACGTTTCTATCCAACTCAATTCGTGTATGAGTACGTTGCGCACTACTCTCGCTCAGCAATAGAAAGCCTCTTGGATTAAATATGGGGACCAGTTTAATGGTTTTTTCTTCAAGAGCATTGTCACTAGGATAGCGTCTAATACCATAAAGATCCTAAAATATCCCTCAAATCTTGATAGCGGTTACATCCATGATCTTATCAAAATCTCAACCACCCTTGTTGACCACTTCTCAACTATCCTTAACCCATCAACCTTTCACAATCCGCTTAACTTCTTTCCTGACTGCCCTCTTCCAAACCTTCCCCATGACCTCATTCCGTCTCTCTGCACTAGAGTTACCCTATACGAAATAAAAACCGCACTCTTCAACATTGGGGACTATAAGGCCCCGGGTCCGGACGGGTTCAATGCCTACTTGTTCAAAGTAACTTGGCACATTACTGAGGCCGATTTCACTAATGCCATTACCGACTTCTTTGATAAGGGAACCTTCCCTAACCAAGTTAATCACAATTATCTCTGATCGCCAAGAAAGAAGGCCCTACTCACCCATCCGACTATAGGCCAATTGTCTGTTGCAATACATCATACAAAGTGATTGTGAAGATACTTGCTTCTCACCTAAATGCTACCCTTCCTACAATCATAGGAAGATACCAAGGAGCTTTCATCAAGGGTAGATCAATTAATCACAATATCCTTATCTGTAATGAGATTCTCAAGAGCTATTCCAGACATCACATCTCACCTACATGTGCCATAAAGATTGACATTGCAAAGGCTTTTGACATGATCGACCACCGCTTCATCCTAAACTGTCTTGGCCAGATGGGTTTCCCTGACAGCTTCATTCACCTCATTAGAACGTGTATTACCTCCCCAACATACTCCATCAACATAAATGGATCTCTGAATGGGGTTTTCAAGGGATCTAGAGGGCTTAGACAAGGTTGTCCTCTTTCTCCTCCTCTCTTTGTCATCGTTATGGAAGTCCTCTTATAGATGTTGCACATCAACACTGCAAATCTTGATTTCAACCTTCATCCAAAGTGCAGCTCTCCCCGGATTACTCACTTATGTTTTGCCAACGACCTCATGCTGTTTTGCCGTGGCGATATTACCTCTATTGTGCTTCTTACTAACACTTTGCACTCATTTGGTAATTACTATGGCCTCTATCTTAACTCTGCAAAGTCTATCCTCTTCACATGCGGATTATCCCCTCAGGACAGTGATACCCTCTCTAGCTCAACCGGTCTATCGCAAGACACTCTCCCTTCATCTACCTAGGCATCCCTATCGGCAGTAAACGTCTCAATGCAACTTATTATAAGTCTCTCATAAGCAAAATCACCAGCAGAATAAACACTTGGAGCGCTAGAAACCTCTCCTATGCGGGTAGAGCTTAGATCACATCTTCCATCCTCATGGCCATCAACTACTTTTGGAGCGTTGTCCTTCTGATCCATCACGGTGACATCTCCAACATTAAAGGCCTGCTCCGCTCTTTTCTCTAGTCCGGTACTAACTACAGCTCTCGCGCCCTTATTGCTGGGACGACGGTTTGCACTTCCAAAGATGAAGGCAGGCTCGGTTTTAAAGAGATATTATCATGGAACAAAGCCTGTATAGCAAAGCTTATCTTCTAGTTGGACTATTCTTCCAGATTCCCTAGCATGTGGTCCGATTGGGTTCACCTCAACATCCTCAAGGGCACCTCCATCTGGGATCACGCTTCAAGTTACAAGTAAATTCATACCTGGTGCGCTATCCTCAAGGTCTGTGACGAGATCATTGATTCTGGTAATGCTGCCACGTTCTCTACCTCCATAGAGAGACGAAATTGAACCTTCTCTACGACAGTTGCGTACAACCTCACCTGGAAAACCTCATCCATCCAATCAACCTTTCCTCCATAGCTCCATTTGGAATAATACCAACGTACCAAAATGCAGGTTCATCTCGTGGCTGGCCTGTCACAAACGCCTCCCTATGCTTACTAAATTGCTCTCCTGGGACATTGTCCTTTCAGACTCATGTAAGCTATGTGGTCTGCACCTTGAGACTGAAGACCATCTCTTCCAACACTGCAACTACTCTATTGTGATTCTTGACCAGCTCTTCTCTTGGCTTCGGGATCCGGCTCCTCATCACTCCTGGCTTGACTTCTGGGCCTGGTTTAGTTCTCTTACCTGTCAAAAGAACGATTTGTGCTCTCGCATTCGTATCTCAACCATCACCAACTACATTTACTTCGTTGGGAAAGCCATAAACGACCTCATCTTCAACCAAAAGTTTAATCATCCCACCTCAACATCTCACATCATCATCTCCACTACTAAGAATTATGTCTCAAGCAACTGGAACAATAGATCTTCTAACTCCGTCTCCTGGGCCAAGATCTTAGGCATTTAGCTCCCGTAATTCGCTTCTTTTTATTGTTCTTTTGTTTCCCTCTTTCTAGTATGAACCCTCTATAAATTCTTTTCTGATATAAATAACCTTTCAAAAAAAGTCTTATTAGAGCAAAACCTACAGCCATAGAGTCCTGTGAAACCTATGTCATGGGTAAGAAATCCATACACAACATCTCTACCTCTAGTTATAATGTCAGTCAACCCTTAGAGTACATCCACTCCGACCTATATGGTCCTGCAGAGGTTGATACTATAGGAGGGAAGAGATACTTTATCTCTTTCATAAATCACTGCTCCGGAAAAGTTTGGAAATACCTTTTGAAAATAAAGGATGAGTCCTTTGACACTTTCAAAAATTGGAAATCCTAAGTTGCAAATCAAAATACTCACAAAATCAAATGTCTTAGAACAAAAAAAGGGCCTTGAACTTAGTAGTAAAGATTTCAATGAATTTTTTTAAGTGGTTGGCATCAAGAGACACCTCATTCTCCTTGGTACCCCAGAACAAATGGTCATGCAAAAAGGATGAACAGAACCATGCTAGAAAAAGCTTGATGTATGTTAGTCAATGTTGAAATGAAACCATCCATGTGGGGTGAAGCAGTGGC
Source organism: Fagopyrum homotropicum (assembly GCA_033239125.1). Classification (NCBI taxonomy): domain Eukaryota; kingdom Viridiplantae; phylum Streptophyta; class Magnoliopsida; order Caryophyllales; family Polygonaceae; genus Fagopyrum; species Fagopyrum homotropicum. Next base: position 71,506,530 of record BSWB01000008.1, read on the forward strand.
CATATTGCTTACCTCACTAATAGGTCCCCTTGTTTTGTCATTGACCTCAAAACACCACAGTAGATGAGGACTTCTAGGAAGCCTAATGTAACATACATTAGGCCCTTTGGATGCACCGCTTATGCGCACGTGGTGCAAGGTAAGCGGTAATCAAGAGCACTAAAAGGTGTCATGCTTGGCTATATTGAGAATGTTAAAGAATATAAAATCCTTCTCATACAAGTTGGTGGGTATAAGGTGGTTACTTCGAGCCATGTTAGTTTTAATGAAAATGATTCCCATTTTAAGAATAAATTGACCTTTACCCCTGAGCAAGTAGGTACCACGAGTGAAGTGCCTGCTCACTACTATACTCCGAGTACTACACATGACATTGAAGTCGAGTTTAGCATTGGGTATTATGTAGCTGAAGGTTCTTCTAGACCTAATGATAGCAATAATGTCACAATTGGCTTACATGAAGCCAATAGAACACACATCATTCTAGAATGAATGAAAATACAACCTCTAAGCATACACTACAACCAAGGGACGTTAACTCCCGTAGGGAAGATGTTTCTAATCCTTTCTCTAATAATAATTTTGATTTGCATGCCTCTGATACATATGAAATTTTCTGATAATATGCATGCTTCTACCTTTGATAAAAAAATGTTAATGATACTTCTAATGTTGTTTTAGACTATCAGTTAACTAGAGATAAATTTCCTAGAACTACTATACCTAATAGAAAGTTTCAATCTTCTAATGTTGTTGAATATGCTCTTATGATTGTTGATACTGTGTCTAATCTCTACACTCATGAGTCTTATGAACAAGCCATAAATTACTTTGATGCTAAGAAATAGTTGATTGTTATGCATGATGAAATTGCTTCTATGAATGCTAACAATACTTGGATTTTTTGTGATAAAATTGAGAAAGCTAAGATCATATAATATAGACGGATTTACAAAATAAAAGAAGGAACTAATGCCACTGAACTTACCAGATATAAAGCAAGATGAGTTGCTAAAGTCTTCACACAGAGAAGGACTGGATTATAATGATATTTTTGCTCTTCTTGTGAAATATGAAACTCTTATATTGTGGCTTGCTATGGTTGTTGTTTATGATTGGAAACTTGAACGTATGGATCTTAAGACTGCTTCCATACATGGTGACTTTGTTGAAACTATATCCATGTCTCAACCTAAAGGCTTTATTGACAAAAACAAACCACATGTTGCATGTCTCCTTAAGAAATCTATCTATAATATGAAACATACTCCACATAAGTGGAATCTTAAATTTGATGGTGGTATGATCAAACTGGGATGTATAATTAGTCAATATGATACCTGACTTTATTTTAAAAACATTAAAAAGCATGCTTCTTTTTTTGTTTTATTGTATGTTGATGAAAGCAGCGTTGTTCTTGTTTTACTAGCCTTTTCTCTTCAGAAATTGCTAGTTTATGCATTGCCACCTTCGAGTCTAAACCAGGCATATGCTGATAACCCCAAGCAAACACATCTTGTACTCCTTGAGAATTTCTTCATAGATTGTTTTTTCTTCATTAGTCAACAATGCACTAACAAGGACGGGTCTAGGACACTCAAGAGTTCCTAAGTTGATTTCTTGAAGATCATCAACCGTAGCTTGTCCACCGTCTTCCATTTTTGTCGGTGTTGGTTGAACTGTATTGATGAACTCTTGTGAATCCTCCTATATATCAAAAAACACCATCTTCACCTCTTCTACTTCGGCATTCATGAAATCTTCATATGGCTTTTGCATGAGCAACCTTGCTTTCTTCTTTTTCTTATTGATCCTCTATTTTTTTACTTGCTTTGCTTTGTTTTTAGGTTTATCAACATATTCAAGCCTTTGAAAAACATAAGCTCTTGTTGCTCCACTTGTTGAACCGGTTTCGAGCCTATCAAAAACTTAAATCTGAGATGTTGATGCTTTATCTTCGAGAAACTAGATTTGCTCCTCCGGAGTAAATGTCATAGGCTCTTCAAAACTTGTTGTAAAGTATTCAATACCATCTTCATTATAGGGGATATATGAAGCTTTGATTTTTGATAAGAACTTCGAATTTTTTACTTTAACTTTGAACTTCTTGTTCAACTTCTTTGAAAGGGATTCGGAAGGAGGATTATTGGCTTCAACTCTTGACACTACCCTTTTGTTATCACTTGTTTTAAACCCGAAGGACCTTTGAAAGACCAAAGTCATTTTTGGAATAGACTGGTCAATTTTACGTAGTGGAAAGGTGTAACTTGCCATGAGAGAGTTCATAACCTTCTCTACCAAGTTCAAGGGTTTTTGGTCGGCTTGTCGTTTATCTTTTGGTGTGTACTTAAACAACACCTTAAAACATGAATTGCCTTTCTCATTCTTCCTGTTCAGAGAAACCTTAGGTGTTTGGTGAACATTATTGGTATTTTTATCATTGACAACCTTCATGGGCATGTTTGAGTTGAACCTAACCGCCTTATAAAACTTTGCATCGGCATAATTAACACTTTTTCCATGAAAAGGGTTTGGCTTGCCCCGATCGAGTAATCTTTTCATTTTCATTATCATCAGTGTATTTCAAACATTGATGAAGAGTAGAAACAATGGATTTACTAGCATGAAGCCATGGTCGAACAAGTAAGACATTATCAAAGGTGTCCGCATCTATGACATGGAACAAAACATCTTTATGCAAATCATCAAGAGCCATCTGTAATGTAATGGTACCCATGGCTTTTTGTCCTACTTGATTGAAACCTTGAATGGTTAGCAAAGTAGGAGATAAATGTGCGGTAGTCAACCCCATTGTCCAAAGTACCTGATAGCATGAAATATGACTATATTTTTAGGCACTTGTTTTGATTGTTTTTCCCTTCTAGATGTGTATATGGATATGAGTTTAAAGCATTTATGAGCACGTTCACCTATTTTGTTGATATAGAGATCTACACAAGCTTTGTTATGTTTATAGATGAATAAAGGCTAGAATTGGAGCATATATGAAGGGAATGGAGTATTAGATCATGCTAGATGTAAAGGAGATGCTTTGGAGAAGCTAAGGAAGGAGCATGATTTGAGAACTTTATGAAACAAAGGCTTTCACAAAGGCTTTTGAGTTCCACGACCTAAACCACGACCGTGGTTATGCATTGAGTTCGTAGAAGGTGATTTTGAAGAGCAACAGAAAGTTACACGCCCTGAACCACGACCGTGGTTTATTACACTAGACCGTGATTTCCATGACGTTATGACGTGTCATATTTGCCACGTCATCAATAGTTATTGGGCTTTCTCGTAACCCTATTTTTCCCTATAAGAAGGTTGAAGGCGGGAGAAATGGAGGTTGGCATACGCTTGCATTTACGGCGGTTTATACCCGAAGAGAGAGATTTTGGATCATTGCTTCGGAAGATTCTGAGAAAGACGCGATTTGAAGATTGTGTATTTTGAGATTATCTTAGGGTTTACATTTGGAGACGGATTGACATCCCGTTCTTCGTTGTTCCTTAAGATTGTTGTGGGGACTTCTATTCCCTATTCCGCATTCCATAAACACATACTTTGGTTGTTTATATTTGAGATTGATTTTGATATTTATTGAGTTTTCGAGGGTTTTACCTTTTTCTCTCTTTTATATTTGATTTTTGATTCAATGATGATGGTTATTGGCCAAAACCCTTTAGCAATTCTAAGGTGAAGGGTTGATAGTTGTGGCATAGATGATGATAGATTGAGCGTGAACAGATTGGACCCTGAGAGTTGTGAGAAACTTCGTCGACAGCCATTTCCACAGTCTGTTCTTGAAAACCACGGCCGTGGTTCTTCAAGATCTAGCCGTGATTTCCTCTGTTGTACGACCTTTGCTTTTTCTTTGAATCCGAACTTAAATATTTGCCTTAACCTAGCCTGGTTTGCCTATCCTAGGTAGTAGTGAGACTCAACATCCTCTATTTCGGTTTCGAGTGTCACAACCTTAACCGTTTTGGCTTGTCTTTAATTCCTTGGGTTTGGGCATGGGTATTTGAGAGTTATTCTTATCCTTTGATCCTTTCTATACTGCAGCCTCAACAACCTTTATAGAGAGTGTCATTGGGTGAGACATATAGGGTTTTGGAACTTCGCCGTACATAACCTTACATTAGATATACCTTTGCAATCCCGACTGTGTCCTTATATCTATAGAAGTCTTGAATCGATTGCCATAATTGGATACTTGGATCTTTAGGATTGCTGTTTTCCCAATATTTGCAAAGCTTCTATACTTTACTTGCTCGATAATTTGTGAACTGAATTTTCTCCCTAAATCCCTGAGTTCAATACTTTGGAATTCTTGCTTTGCTACGCCGATCCGTACACTGCGGGTTCACTTTTGGTTTCAGTTTTATAAATTTAAAGCTTTTTTGCACGCACACTTTGAGGCGAACAAGTTTTTGGCGCTGTTGCCGGGGATTTGGTTTAGGCCAAATTCGGCTCTTGGTTGTCGAGCTTGGGAGCTTTTGCTCTTGTGATTTGATTAGTCTTTTTGAGTGATTTTTTCAGATTCTTTAGGTATATGAGAAAGACTAGATCTACCAAAGAACTAATTCCTTTTGATCCCGAACTTGAGAAAACTTTGAGAAGAAATTTGAAAGAGAAAAAGATGGCTGAAAATAATGAGAGGAACATCCAAGAGGAGTTGGATGAAGCTCGAACTCAACTCCTTTTAAGCGAGAAAGCTCGCTTGGAGGAAAAGGAACGCAATCAGTTTCAAATAGATGAGCTTCGAGCAATGATTCTAGACATGAAACTAGAGAGGAATGATGTTAAGAAGAAGAAGAAAGCTAAGGAATCTATTGCTGATTATCCGACGATGATGACATGCCGGACCTAGAGGATATTGCACCAATAGTCCATCCAGTTCGTGACAATCTTCGACCACATGTTGATCCTCGCATTCCCGTTGGAGATGTGAGAGCCGTTGATGAAGGAGATGAACCACAAACCCTTGGACAACGGATGGATCCAATTCAGCAACCACGCCGTTTTGGTGTGAATTTCGGAGGTGAAGACGTCCATGATTTCGGGTTTAGCCCGCAAGTTATTACCATGGTTCGCCAAAGCCAATTTGGTGGAACGAGTGCTGAATCTCCACACTAACACTTACAGAATTTCAAGATTCTTATGGAGACATTGAAGCCGAAGAGGGCTGTCAACAACAACTACAAGATAAAACCGTTCTTCTTCTCTTTGAAGGACAAGGCTTTGTCTTGGTATCAAGCTCTTCTGGCTAGAAGACTTACCACATGGGAAGATTTATCTTCGGAGTTCCTCACCAAGTTCTTTCCACCATCCAAGACGGCGGAGTTGATAGGTAAGATTAATGTTTTTTCTATGAAACCTGACGAAAGTTTGTTTCAATCTTGGGAAAGGTTTCAGGATTTTCTATTGGATTTCCCACACCATGGCATTTCAAAGCTTGAGTTGTTAGAGATCTACTACAAAGGATTGGATATAGAGACACAATTCAAAATCCAATCTCTATCTTGTGGTACATTCATGGACATGAGAGAAGATGACGCTTGGGAGTTCATTGAGAAGCAAGCCCAAGTGATTGAGAAGTATTCCCATTGAAAGGTTAATCCTAGCAATCGGAACCAAGGAGATCCGGGAGCTAAGTTGACTCAAGCTGCACAAGCTCAAATATTTTCCCTCGACAATGAAATCAAGGAGTTAAAGGAAGTCATAAGAGATGGCATTCAAAAGACGAAGGAGCAAGAAGTTGTCTACCTAGGGAGAGATAACAACCATGGCAATAGGAACAACTACCGGAACAAGAACTGGAACAACAACAATAGGAACTCCAACAACAACAATTGGAGATCCAACCAATAAAACTCCGGTAATTCCTATTTGCAAAATGACAATTCACTAACACCTCCATCTTCTTCTACTCCTTTGAAAAGTCAGGGTCAAACATCGAATGGCTCGGTCAAGACGAAGAAGGATAAGCATGATGCTATGATGGAGACAATCTTAGGAAAGCTCCAAGGACTAGAGAATCACAACACTTTGGTTGATAAGGCACAAAAAGCCTTAGAAAATCAAGTGTTCAACAAGGCCGGAGAAGTTCCTAGAGATCAAGGGAAGCTTCCCGGAAAGACGGAGGACAACCCGAAAGGAAGTGTGAGGGCGACTACTACTAGGAGTGGTGTAACAACCACCGATCTGCCGCCCAAGTTTGTAGAAGTCCCTGTTGAGAAAGGAAAAGATAAGGAGATGGAGAAGGAAGATGTCTATGTTCCTCCTGCAACTTACAAACCTCCTCTACTGTTCTTGCAATATAGAGCAAGAGTGCGTCTAGACAAGTGATTCGGTAAGTTCATTGATCTAATGAGCAAACTGCATGTTAACATACCTTTTATTGATGCAATTGTAGGTATGCCCGCTTACGGGAAGTTCTTAAAAGAGATCCTCTCTAACAAGAGGAAGCTGGAAGACTTTGGAGAAGTCAAGATGATTTCGGAATCTTCGGAGCTCATCAAAATAATGACGGAGAAGATGCCCCCAAAATTGAGAGATCCGGGGTCATTTTGTATTCCAATAGGAGTTGGTGAAGTCACATATGATGTTGTTTTTGATTTTTCGCATGAATGTTTAGATGCCTTTTATAAGATAAGAGAAACTCTTATCTCAGCCCCGATAATCCAACCTCCAGATTGGAATATTCCATTCGAGGTTATGTGTGATGCAAGTGACGTAGCTGTTGGAGCGGTGCTTGGACAAAAGAAGGAAGGCCGCACTCATGCCATCTACTATGCTAGCAAGACACTAGACGAAGCGCAGCTCAACTACGCCACAACTGAAAAAGAATTTTTAGCCGTTGTATATGCTTTTGAAAAGTTTTGTTCTTATCTTGTAGGAGCGAAGGTGATTGTATACACAGACCACTCAGCAATACGGTATTTGCTCGCCAAGAAGGATGCAAAGCCAAGGCTGATTAGATGGATTCTTCTTCTTTAAGAATTCGATATAGAGATTCGGGACAAGAAAGGTTCCAAAAATTCTATTGCGGATCATCTAAGTCGTCTACCACACATCGACGGAGACGACCTACCCATCGATGACTCCTTCCCGGATGAGCACTTACACATCATGGAAGAATGCATCGATAAGATTACTAGAGGTAACGAACCATGGTTTGCCGATTTTGTAAATTACTTGGTTTGTCAGGAAATACCTCCTAGACTACCCTATTGACAAGGAAAGAAGTTCTTTAGGGGTACCAATACCATTGGAATGACCCTCTACTCTTCAAGAGAGATCCTGACGGCATCATTAGAAGATGTGTGCCGGAAGACGAAATACAAAGTGTCATTCGTCATTGTTATTCACTTCCTTGTGGAGGACACGCTAGTTCCCATAAAACTAGCGCTAAGGTATTGCAATCCTGATTCTTTTGACCTACTTTATTTAAGGATGTGCAAACTTTTGTTTCTTGTTGCGATGCTTGTCAAAGAACAGGAAATATCTCTAGGAGAAACGAGATGCCTCTCAACAACATTCAAGAGGTGGAAATCTTTGATATTTGGGGAGTTGATTTCATGGGACCATTCCCATCATCTTGCGAAAACCAATACATACTTCTCGTTGTAGATTATGTTTCGAGATGGGTTAAAGCTATTGCCTCTCCAACTAACGATGCTATGGTGGTTCTCAAGTTCTTTAATAGAACTATTTTCCTAAGGTTTGGGACACCATGAACTATTATTAGTGACGGAGGTTCACACTTCATAGCCCGACGATTCAAAGCTCTACCAGCTAAGTATGGGGTGACTCACAAGATCGCCACTCCCTACCATCTGTTCGCTCCAAACGGTGTGTGCAAGCTTTAAATATATAACCCCTAGATGTAAGCTTAAAACAAGGATGCGAACCCGCAGTGTACGGGTCAATCGTAGTAAAAAGCAAGGAATTCCAGTGGTCGATCACAGGGACTTAGTGAAACAAAGTCCAATCACGGTATGCTTAAGTAAATACTACCCACAAGAGTAATTAAAACAATCAAAGATGAATAAGAAGTCAATAAAGCAAACATGCAATTCTAGGGATTAAAGCATCTAGTTGTGGTTCCAACTCAAGATCTAAAGATAAGCGGACAAAGCTGAGGTTTTTGCATGGGGAAGGTGTTACTAAAGTGGAATAGATCACCGGGTAAGTCTCACTACTCACTAATCCTAAACCGTAACTCCTATTACCGGGTAAGTCTCCAGGAATTAAGATAAAGAACTATAACATCAAACTAACACATCATCTAAGGGAATAGAATCAACCTTTACCGGGTAAGTCTCAGGCTAACTCACAAAGATGGGATGGAAGAACACTCAAACCCCAAATAAGGATAGACCTTTATTACCTACACTTATGATCTTTGGTACACAAACAAAGGAATTACCGGGTAGGTCTCATCCTAAGCTTGTATTGAACCAGGAAAGGTGTAATAAGGATAGGATTTGGCAAACTTTAACACTTAACTCTCAGTTTCGGATCAGATAAGTCACCTCGGTCAGCCAAATTCCACCCCGGCCGAGATGTTCATCGACTGAGCGAGATGCTTAGGGTTAAGGTAAAAACTCGAACTTTCAGGGTCCTACTGTGATTAAGATTATTCTATCATTGTTTTTCCCACAACCTTCAGCCAATCACCCTAGAATCACACAAAGAAATTAGCCACTCATCATCATGAAAGCAATAATCAAATATATGGGAAGAAGGTGAATATTTGAATAAGAAGAATTTAATGAAAAGACTTCAATAACTGAATCAAATATCACAACAAAGCGTTCCTTGGATATAAATCCAACAATCAAGACAACAAGGAAGGGAATCTAAGGTAATCTTACTAGAAAACCTCCAAAAGCTATAAAAGCTACAATCTTCAATCTTTCTTCAACCTTCAAAAAAGGTTCTTCAAATCTCCCAACTGGAGTATGGCTGTTGCGGTGTATAAACCCTGATCAGTGGTATAGTGTGATGTTGGATTTGTGGAAATCCAACCCTTTTTATAGGAAAATAACCCTCCAAAGATACGATATCTTAGAAAAGATTTCTTCCCATAAAAATAGGTAAAATATAAGATCTAATATATTTTCTTCCTTCCAGGAGCCAAGCCTAAAAATATAAGATCTCTTTCCAAAGATAAAAGATCTCAGCCAAGAATAAAATATTCTCGCCGCGTCCTAGGTATTTGCCTCGGTCGAGTCAACTTCCCTGGATCACCTCGGTCGAGATGAATCTGTGGTCAACCGAGGTGAGTAAAAACTGAATGTGAAATCTCTCAAAACTGGTCCAAAGTGAATCTCGAATCCATGGCTATACTTCCTGGATGGTTCCTTATGTTCCTCAATGTAGCTCCAATGACTCCATAGCTCCTTTTGCTCCTTTTCGATGCAAATCGTGCCATTTTACCTACGATTACAACAAAACTAGGTGTAGACCTCGATTCCCGCAAAGGTAGATGAAATGGTAATATAATCACATAATATACATACAAACATGCAGATTATGAAAGATAAAACGTCCAAACAAACCCCAAAATATAGACTATATTTCATGCTATCAAAATACCCCATACTTAGCCCTTGCTTGTCCCCAAGCAAGTTCCGCATATAAAAGACAAGATAGAATGGATTAGTAGTCAAGAAAATCAATGAAAAGTCTTTCAAAAACATTTTATGGTGTGCAACTATCATAGATCACTCTAAGCGAATACTTCATGGAAATTAAAATCAAAACATGTTCAAAACATTTTATAAATATAAGAAAGTTGTTCATCTTTGCATAAAATCATAGAATGCATAATAAGTCATAATTATCAAAATTAATCATGTATAATCCAGTTTAAACCGCTAAGTCAATCAACAAGCTCGATGTCTCAAGGGCTTCCCAAAAGAAAGGTCAAGAAACGTGTAGGGTAGGGATGTATGTAAGGTAATGTGGTGCTAGAATCCGGGAAAAGGATGAACTTCACTTTCACTTTGACTTGCAACATCTTCCACCAATAAGTTTTGCTTATTTCACACTTTTTCTTTTACTTTACTTTTTGGGATGCATGGACAGAGGTGCACAATAACCGAAGCCTAGGAAATCAGCAATCATCAATTTCTTGAGATGCATCAAACCCTTGATGCACATATCATGACCCGTTAGGAATATCGCTCAATCCGACTTGGACAAGACACAAACACCCGGCTAAGTGAATGGTTCTGAGTTACTCATCTTCATGATTGACTTCCCCAAACCTATTATTACTTTCTAACACTTTCGCTTCCAGCCAACTTCTCAACTTTAACTTCACTTGCTTTCACCACTTCGCTTGCTTCCAAATTCCCGGATAGGTAAAGGGAGGCAAAATGTATATGAGGGGCTAAGCATGATCAAGAAGAAGAAGAGAGAGAGAAGAATGAATTGCCTTGGTCTTTCCAGGAAGAAAGTGAGAGAACTTATAATGTGGTGTCAACCTTCAAATTCAACATAATTTAGATAAAAACAAGGTATTAAACATGCCAATAATTTCAAACAAAACATTTAGCAACTTAAACATATTATAAAACCTTTCAAACACATAAAGAATTTAAAATCAGTTAGTAAACGAGATCTTCACTGAGATCATATCCAGATAAGTAACACAGAAATCGTTTTCGAAAACTCTCAGTTAACCCACCTCGGTCGAGGTGTTCGTAGGTCAACCGAGGTGAAATGCCTCGATCGGCCAGAATTGCCCCGGTCGAGGTCCAAAATTTTTTTTTAAATCAGTTTTGTTTCAGTTTCGACGTTTTTCTCAATCAAATAACCTGTAAATATGCATGCAATCTCAGATAAACATATAGAAGCAACTGAAGCATAAAATATCACATATCTAATCAAGTAGAGTCATACATAAGTGTCAAATATCACATAAACACCCCATACTTGGGACACACTGTCCCAGTGGGTCAAAATAAGTCTAAAGGATAAAAATACTCACCGGATAAATAGCTGAACTGCATAAAAATAATAAAGAAAATCCTGCAGCTCTCAGTAGTCACGATCCGGTGGTGGTGGTGGTGGCACGTACGGATACTAGGTCGGGTCGAACGGATAGCCCATGACGTGCTCAAACTGGATCTGGGCCATCATGTGCTGGTAGTGCTGTCGCTCCTGCATCTCGCGGATATCCAGTGACAAAGCAGCATATGAGTCAATAACCTAATCCGTCAGGTCATCGATCCGTCTGTGAGCATTTGGATCCCTGCGTCGGTGTGTCCTACGCCTAGCAGGTCTCACTGGAGAAGTAGCAGGTGCAGGCTCACTGTCCTCCTCATCCAGATCTATAACTGGTGGTGCGCTCGGCCTTGCAGTATCTGTCCCTGTATCCATCGGGACTCCACCCTCTCTCTCATCAGCTGTCTCCTCATCATCAGCCTCCTCCTCCTCAGCTGGGGCAGCTGCTGCCTCTCTGTAATCCTCCATCAGTGGAGCCCAAGCGGTCTGCCAATAATGTGGGTCATAAACAGTGAGCTGGGCAGACCACCTGATCCCCTGTGGTGCAGTCAGCTCCCATGGCATAGCTACATACGGTGTCGTCAGACCTCGGGGAACTAGAATCCTCCGAGTGATCATCTCCTGCAATCCAAGCGGCTTGGCAGCCGCCACCATCGTACAAGCACTGAGATCCATGTCCTGATAGCTAGTTATATGGGTGACAAGCCCTCCGCAGCAGATGTCTCCCTTCGCCTTGGCCTTGATCCTATGCAGATCCTCTGCCAGCATCAAGCCAAAGTTCGGGATACCCCCAGTAACCATGCAATATAAACTGAAAAGCTCTCCCTGTCGGATCTTCTGGGGCGTCTCAGTACGCGCCAGAAGCATCTCACTGAAGATCCGGTGGGCTAACCTAAAGGCTAGGTGGAAGATGACCTTCTCCTTGGAATCTCCAGGGCGCCATCTGTCTGCGTGCTCAGTAATGTGGGCAATCTGTCCCCAAAACTCCCTAGCTATAGATCGGGAAGGGAAGTCAACAGCGGTGGGCTCAGGAAAGCCAAAAATCTCTCGCCAGTACTCTAGTGGAACTATGAAGTTCCGGTTCATCAACCGGTAGTTCACAAAACGCTCTGTGGGGAGGTAGGTAAAGGAGCTAACGAAATCTAAGGTCGGCTCCTAATAGGCTGGGGCTCGGATCTCAGTAAACTGATCCAGCCCAACTGTAGAAATCATCCTCCTAAGGTCTCCGTCTACCTGGAGGCAATCAAAAGCAGACACGTCCAGGAAGCGTGGTGCAATCACTGGACGGCCGGAAATACGCTCATAATCCACCTGGTGTCGCTCATGGATCACCGGGCGGTAAGGTCGGGAAAAAGAGGAAGAAGGGGAAGGTAAGGATCTATCCCTGAGGGTAAGGCGGCGGTCAGAACTCATTTTTAGAAAATTCAAACTGTCAGGTCACCTTGGTCAACTGACGTCACTCAAAAATCACCTCGGCCGAGGCACAGCTCGACTGGACCGAGGCGGTGAACTGGATCTAATTTCTTCAAAAAATTCAGTTCTTTTCCCCCAAAAATCACTACAACTGCTTCCTATGGGGTACTTAAGCCTTTCCTTAACAAATGCAAGGGCAACCAAAGCCCAAATCGAAGCGAAACGGAGAGGTTAGGGTTTCGATTCGTTTTACCTCGTTTCGGCCGAATCGGTTCGATTTTCTGCAGATCTGTACTTGCAACACGATCCTCTATCCTTCAATCGTAGTTTGGAGACAGAAATCGTCGAAAATGAGTAAGTATCGAAGGGAGCGATGTGAACTGTCGCCGCGGTCGAGGAAGGGTGAAAGTGAAGAGAGAGAAAATAAATTCCCCTTTTATACCCTTTTCTGGAACTGCTGTCACCTCGGTCGAGATGGTCTCGACTGGACCGAGGTGGTACGGACCGAGGTGGTTCTTCAGAAAACCCTAGTCGCCTCGGTTGCTCAAGAATCATCTCGGTCGAGGTGCTCTGATAGCAACCAAGATGCCTCAGTCAAACTCCGTCTTCTCAAATTCTCGAACTTCTGTCCTCCCAGTTATGCTCCTTCCTTAGATGTCTCCTGTTATCTGTCTAGAACGCCAAAACAAAACAAAGCAAAGCAAAAGCAAAAACTATCTAAGCTAGACTAGAAAACGGGAAAAGAAAGCAATACCTTGGGTTGCCTCCCAAGAAGCGCTTGGTTTAAGTTCGCTAGCTGGACTATAATGCGTCTCTCAAATGAGGTATATTGGTGCAACCTCCTCAACCGGAGTTTCCGGTTGGTACTTCTTAAGTCTATGACCGTTGACCTTGAAGCTTCCGCTAGTCTCGCCCCATATTTCAACTGCACCATGAGGAAAAATATGTTTCACAACATAAGGTCCGGTCCATCTTGATTTTAACTTACCTGGGAAAAGGCGGAGGCGGGAGTTGAAGAGTAGAACTAGGTCTCCTTCGTTAAGCTCCTTTGGGACGATACGCTTGTCATGCCATCTCTTCGTCCTTTCCTTATAGATTTTGGCATTCTCATAAGCGTTCAAACGCAGCTCCTCTAACTCGTTGAGTTCCAATAGTCGCTTCTCGCCGGCCTCCTTAATGTCGAAATTTAACCATTTGATCGCCCAATATGCTTTGTGTTCCAATTCAACGGGCAAATGGCAAGACTTCCCATATACCAAATTATAGGGGGTGGTACCTATGGAAGTCTTAAATGCGGTCCTATACGCCCAAAGAGCATCGTCCAATTTCATGGACCAATCCTTCCTCGTCCTAGAGACGGTCTTCTCCAAAATTGCTTTGATTTCTCTATTCGAGATCTCGACCTGTCCACTAGTTTGAGGGTGATAAGGGGTTGATACCTTGTGGGTTACCCCATACTTCGATAGAAGTGCCTTGAACTTCCGGTTGATGAAATGCGTTCCTCCATCGCTGATGATGATGCGTGGAGTTCCAAACCGTGGGAAGATGGTTCTATTCAAGAACTTCACAACCACCTTGGTGTCGTTAGTGGGAGAAGCAATGGCTTCAACCCATCTAGAGACGTAATCAACCGCGAGAAGAATATAGAGGTTTCCTCCGGAGGATGGGAAAGGTCCCATGAAGTCGATCCCCCATACATCAAAGATTTCTACCTCTTGGATGTTGTTAAGTGGCATCTCGTTCCTCCTTGATAAATTTCCTGTTCTTTGGCATGCATCACAAGAGACAACAAAAGATTGTACATCCTTAAATAATGTAGGCCAAAAGAAACCGGAACGCAATACCTTAGCGCATGTTTTATCAGTGCTAGCATGTCCTCCACAAGGAAGTGAGTGGCAATGCCGTATAACGCTATTAACTTCATCTTCCGGAATGCATCTTCGAAGCATCCTATCCGGCCCGCGCTTGAATAGCAGCGGCTCGTCCCAGTAATAGTGGCGTACCTCCTTGAAAAATATTTTCTTTTGAGAGTACGTCAATCCGGGCGGGACTTCCTGGCAAACAAGATAATTCACAATATCAACGTACCAAGGTCCGTTATTATCAAAAAGCTGGTGGATAGAATGTTCCACCAAGTGAGGATGAATGTCAGAGAAGGGAGTAAGAAGTTTATTATTCTCAGTAGTCTCAGTTGACATCATCTCGCCATCAACCTCGGTCGAGGCGTAGAGGTGTTGACCGAGATGTCCTTCGGCCACCTCGCTCAGTCCAGGGAGTGTCTCGGTCGAGGTACTGCAACTGGAACCGAAACTGGAGATCTTCGTCTCCTAGATTAGCTTTTCAGTTTTAGCCCCCGGATCCTCTTCCAGTGCCTTTAAGCTCCGTATATCTGCATCACAAGAAGCATCTATACCTTCCTCCATTAAACTGAAGTTAATAACTCTTTCGAGTGGATCGTTAATAAGGATAGAGCTCACCAATTCTCTTGACTCTTCTTCATCGTAGATGTTGAAGATATCATCAGTTAGCTGCTCCCCTTTCATGGCTGCAAGTAATGCGAACTCCACCTCATTGCTGCCAATGTTGAATTTCAACTTGGCGTTCTTGCAATCCACGTTGTAACCCGAAGTTGCTAGAAATGGCCTCCCGAGAATAATAAGAATAGGACAATCTGCGGGAATGTCAAGTACAACAAAATCTATAGGTAGATAGAAGTTACCTAACTTGACCGGAACGTCCTCCAAGATGCCCACGGGATGGGTAATGGAGCGATCCGCCATATAAAGTCGAATCTTGACCGGCTTGGGCTCTCCAAGTCCGATCTTCACACATAGCTCCAGCGGGATGATGCTCACGATGGCTCCTAGATCACAAAGGGCTTCACAAGTGACATCCCCAACTTGAATGGGAATGCAAAATGAGCCGGGATCTCTCAACTTAGGTGGCATCTTCTCCTTCATGATTTGTATGAGCTCCGAGGATTTAGATGTCATCCTAACTTCACCAAAATCTTCCAGTTTCCTCTTCCTTGATAGGATCTCCTTTAAGAACTTCCCATAGGCGGGCATTCCTAGAATAGCATCAAGGAAAGGAATGTTAATATGCAGCTTATCCATCAAGTCAAAGAACTTACCAAAGTGCTTGTCTAGATGTGCTCTGGCCCTTGATTGGGGGAATAGAAGTGGTGGTTTGTATGCAGGAGGTGGAACATAAACTTCAGTTTTCCCCTTCGCTCTCTGTGGCTCCACCTCGGTTGGTATCTCGGCCGAAGTGTTCTTCGACTGTATCTGGACCGAGGTGGTCTTCGTCGGTACTGGCTCCACCTCGGTTATGGCCATGATCTGGCCCTTAGGGTTGCTTTCCGTCCTTGCTGGAAGTTTCCCTGGATCTCTTGGCGCTTCATTCGCCCTACTTGCAAGTTGTTGTTCAAAGGCTTTTTGGGCCTTCGAAAATGAAGTCATAGAAGTCTCCACAACGTTGAGCTTGATCAAGATAGCCTCCAGAACTGCGTCTTTCTTTTCTGGCTGAGACGAACTTGATCCTTGCCCCTGGCTTTTTAATGGAGTAGAAGAAGAAGAAGAAGGGGGAGAGATGAAAGGGTTAGAGGAATCGTTAGAGTTGGAGTTTGAATGATTGTTACCATTATTTTGGTTGTTCGCCCTCCAATTATTGCTATTGGACCCTCTATTGTTGTTGTTGTTGTAATTGTTGTTCCGGGAACCGTTGTTGTTGTTACGGTATCCGTTGTTGTTGTTCCTTTGCCCTTGCTCTTCCTTCTTGGTTTGAGCGACCAAGAGTTCCTTCAATTGCTTCACTTCATTCTTCAAAGACGTGAGTTGATTGTTGTTGGGCTGAGTTTCTTGGAAATTAACTCTTTTAACTCCACCTTCAGCTCCTTGGTGGGTGTATTTCTCCATGTGCAAGGCTTGCTTCTCGATGAAGTTCCAAGCCTCGTCAATCGCCATGTCCATGAAGGTACCGGCGGAGAGTAGTTGGAGATTGAACTGGGTGCTTCCGTCCAGTCCTTTGAAGTATATCTCCAATAACTCTAACTTTGGAATCCCATGATGTGGGCAATCCAAAATAATGTCCTTGAACCGCTCCCATGACTTGGACAAGCTCTCCTTGTCTTTCATAATGAAAGCATTGATCTTCCCTCTCATTTCAGCGGTCTTCGAGGGGGGAAAGAATTTCGTCAAGAATTCCGTAGTCATCTCCTCCCATGTGCTAATTTTTCCCGGAGGAAGAGATTGATACCAAGTAAGAGCTCTATCTTTTAAAGAAAAGTAAAAAGGTCTTAGCTTGTAGTTGTTATTTTCAATCCTCGGAGGTCTCAAGGTCTCCATCAAGATCTCATAGTTTTGAAGATGTTGATGTGGTGATTCCTTCTCTAGCCCTCCGAACTGGCATTGGCGAATCATGGATAGAACTTGTGGTCGAAGTTCATAGTCATGGTCCGCTAGATCTCCTAGATTAACCCCTGGACGCCTTAGTTGTTGATTAGGGTCCATCCTTTGACCTAGGGTTTGTGGGATTCCTGCAAGAAGAACACCTCGGACTGGCATCCGAGGTGGAAGTATCTCGGCCGGGGCGTCAGGTACTGGAACCTGCCTCGGTCGAGGGTCAGCGACTGGATCCTGCATCGGTCGAGGATCAGCAATTGGATCTTCCCTCGATCGAAGTAGAATCTGGTCTCGTATGACGGTCATCTCTGCTTCGATGGCTTCAGTCTTGGTGCGAGTTTCTTCTTTCTCCCGCCTTAGTTCTTCCCTGCTGAGGTGTAGCAGCTCTAACGCCTCTTTCAACTCGGCCTCAAGATCGCGGTTGTCTTGTTGGGCCATCTTTGCTTCTCTTAAGCGTCGCTTGTATGTCTTTTCTGGTTCGGGATCGTAAGGAACAATTTCCTTCCCAGTACGGGTTCTTCGCATATACCTAAGAAAGAACCTGCAAAAGTCACTCAAGAAGAGTGGTTAGAAGACACGGGGGCGAGTGCCCCAAAAGCAAACCGTAACCAGCTCGGTCTAGACCAAGTCCCCGGCAACGGCGCCAAAAACTTGTTCGCTCCAAACGGTGTGTGCAAGCTTTAAATTTATAACCCTAGATGTAAGCTTAAAACAAGGATGCGAACCCGCAATGTACGGGTCAATCGTAGTAAAAAGCAAGGAATTCCAGGGGTCGATCATAGGGACTTAGTGAAACAAAGTCCAATTACGGTATGCTTAAGTAAATACTAACCACAAGAGTAATTAAAACAATCAAAGATGAATAAGAAGTCAATAAAGCAAACATGCAATTCTAGGGATTAAAGCGTCTAGTTGTGGTTCCAACTCAAGATCTAAAGATAAGCTGACAAAGCTGAGGTTTTTGCATGGGGAAGGTGTTACTAAAGTGGAATAGATCACCGGGTAAGTCTCACTACTCACTAATCCTAAACTGTAACTCCTATTATCGGGTAAGTCTCCAGGAATTAAGATAAAGAACTATAACATCAAACTAACACACCATCTAAGGGAATAGAATCAACCTTTACCGGGTAAGTCTCAGGCTAACTCACAAAGATGGGATGGAAGCACACTCAAACCCCAAATAAGGATAGACCTTTATTACCTACACTTATGATCTTTGTTACACAAACAAAGGAATTACCGGGTAGGTCTCATCCTAAGCTTGTATTGAACCAGGAAAGGTGTAATAAAGATAGGATTTGGCAAACTCTAACACTTAACTCTCAGTTTCGGATCAGATAAGTCACCTCGGTCAGCCAAATTCCATTCCGGCCGAGATGTTCATCGACTGAGCGAGATGCTTAGGGTTAAGGTAAAGACTCGAACTTTCAGGGTCCTACTGTGATTAAGATCATTCTATCATTGTTTTTCCCACAACCTTCAGCCAATCACCCTAGAATCACACAAAGAAATTAGCCACTCATCATCATGAAAGCAATAATCAAATATATGGGAAGAATGTGAATATTTGAATAAGAAGAATTTAATGAAAAGACTTTAATAACTGAATCAAATATCACAACAAAGCGTTCCTTGGATATAAATCCAACAATCAAGACAACAAGGAAGAGAATCTAAGGTAATCTTACAAGAAAACCTCCAAAAGCTATAAAAGCTACAATCTTCAATCTTCCTTCAACCTTCAAAAAAGGTTCTTCAAATCTCCCAACTGGAGTATAGCTGCTGCGGTGTATAAACCCTGATCGGTGGTATAGCATGATGTTGGATTTGTGGAAATCTAACCCTTTTTATAGGAAAATAACCCTTTAAAGATAAGATATCTTAGAAAAGATTTCTTCCCATAAAAATAGGTAAAATATAAGATCTAATATATTTTCTTCCTTCCAGGAGCCAAGCCCAAAAATATAAGATCTCTTTCCAAAGATAAAAGATCTTAGCCAAGAATAAAATATTCTCGCCGCGTCCTAGGTATTCGCCTCGGTCGAGTCGACTTCCCTGGATCACCTCGGTCGAGATGAATCTGTGGTCAACCGAGGTGAGTCATAACTGAATGTGAAATCTCTCAAAACTGGTCCAAAGTGAATCTCGAATCCATGGCTATGCTTCCTGGATGGTTCCTTATGTTCCTCAATGTAGCTCCAATGACTCCATAGCTCCTTTTGCTCCTTTTCGATGCAAATCGTGCCATTTTACCTACGATTACAACAAAACTAGGTGTAGACCTCGATTCCCGCAAAGGTAAATGAAATGGTAATATAATCACATAATATACATACAAACATGCAGATTATGAAAGATAAAACTTCCAAACAAACCCCAAAATATAGACTATAATTCATGCTATCACCATCCGCAAACAAGTGGACAAGTGGAGATTTCAAATAGAGAGATCAAGGGTATCCTTGAGAAGACGGTATCAAAAACAAGGAAAGTTTGGTCTTTAAAGCTAGATGACGCATTATGAGCGTATAGGACAGCATACAAGACTCCCATCGGCACAACATCATACAACCTTGTGTATGGGAAGTCTTGTCATCTCCCGGTAGAGTTAGAACACAAGACGTATTGGGATGTGAAGTGGTTAAACTTCAGCATGAAAGAAGCAGGCGAGAAGCGCCTCTTAGACCTTAACGAGCTAGAAGAACTCCGCTTGAACGCCTATGAGAACGCCAAGATTTACAAGGAAAGGGCGAAACGTTGGCATGATAAGCATATCATTCCAAAAGACCTCAAAGAAGGAGAACAAGTTCTCCTCTTCAATTCTCGACTTTGACTCTTTCCAAGTAAGCTTAAATCTCGTTGGACTGGACCTTATGTGAATAAACGTGTTTTTCCCCATGGGACAGTTGAAGTATGGGGTGAGAAGTGCGGAAGTTTCAAGGTGAATGGTCAACAACTTAAGAAGCACTCACCGGAGCTCCAAGCTGAGGAAATCGCTCCGATTGTCCTTATTTGAACATAGGAACGGTCTAGCTATGGACCCAAAACAAAGCGCTTCTTGGGAGGCAACCCAAGGTATTGCATTATCGTTTTCGTTTTTCTTTCTTTTTAGATTAGTTTAGTTTAGTTGTTTTTTGTTCGTTTCCCCTCGATACCTTCCGGTATGTTGTGTTTTTGGATGTCAGGAATAAGGAACAAGCAAGAGAAGAGAAGAAAAGCCAAAAAGTGTGAGGAAACTTGGAATTTTAGCACAGATCAGAGAGTTCCTCAGTCATCCGTACAAAACCACGGCCGTGGAATGCCCCGACTGGCCGTGGTTTTCCAAACATTTACGGCCATTATATATTTCCCTCTCCTTCACAAAAACACACTCTTCTTCCCCAAACCACGCCCCAAACCACGTTCAAAGAGCCGGAAATTGCCCCTTCTCATGATTCCTCATCCGGAGACCGATTCGAACGATTCTTCAACCAAAAGTGGAGCAAATTGAATCCTCTACAAGATCCCATCAACAAACTCAGCAAACAATCCACATTTGGGAAGGATTTTGGATTTTTTTCAAATCCAAACCCTAGGTTTTCTCTCTTTCTCTTCTTGGTTGATTTGGCTCATTTTTCTTGAAAATTTCTAGGAGAACTGAACGAAATTGGAATTAGAAGTAGTTTAGGGCTGTGATTGCTGAGTTTGTTGTGCATTTGCTGAGTTTTTGAGGAATTTCAAAGAATTCCACGGGTCCGTACAATTCCACGGCCGTGGTTTTGTCAAGAACAGACCGGGGTTTTTTCTGTTTTGAGTGAAAATGTTTAGGAGGAAGTCTAGTAGAAACAAGTAGCAAAAGTATGATGGGTCTTCTTATTCTTCCCAACCCCCTCCCAATGAACCACCATCACCACCATCCCCTAGGATTCACACATTCTATGAAGATTACGAATGGGCCATGGATAAGATTTCTAAGAGAGTTGTGATAGGACCTAAGTACATTGCTTTAGAGGAGCTTGAAGAGTTGAATATTGTTAATGACTTGACTTGGCAATTAGATAGAGCTGGCTTGATCATATTTTCCATCATTAGGGAGGATGCTTATGAAGAGATTACAAGGGACTTCATAACTTCCTTCGAGCATAGTGTCGTTAGCCGAACGGTGTCATTTAGGTTGATGGAGCGTAACTACGAGTTCTCCATAGTGCAGTTTGGAACCATGTTTGGGTTTCAAGAGACCTTCAATGGAAGGTTTCCTAGGGGAGTGAACGCTAAAGACTTTTGGAGAGAGATAGCCATGATTTATGCTTCCGAGGACCGTTGGTAACCGGCCGATTCTAAGGCCAAGCTTATCTACCACTTAGCCATCAAGATAGCTTTATAGGATCCTATCGGAATGCCTCTTCCCTATAACCGAAACACCCCAAAAGATCAAAGCCGATGAGCTCTTCATTCTCTATAGCATGCTTACCGGTCGTCCCGCGGATTGGGCCACTTTGCTTGCCTCTACCCTTAGTAAGGTGAAGAACAAATCGGCCGGGAACATAGGATATGGGGGTATGGTACACATATTGCCAACCAGCTGGACATTGATTACTCCGCTTGCACTAGGATAGCTGCGAGACCTTTGGGTCTCAATGGCCTTATGACTAGAGGACTTATCTTCCCTCGCCACCGTGGTCTACCTACCGCAGCCATGCCTTGGGAGGAAAGAGGTGGTAGAGGCATTACATGGCTTCCGGAGTACTCCCTCATGCTTGGCCGATATAACTGGAAGGAGACTTTTGTTCCGATGCATGCCAATAGGTTAGTAGCTCCTCCATATCTGCCCGATGAGGTTCCAGTTGAGACTGCAACTGAGGATGATGAGGAGATGGGAAGAGGAGATTATCCGGATGCAGGAGGAAATGAGCAGGACTTTGGCTCATTTCCGGAGCAGCCAGTTGACTTCCTAGAACCACCTAGGAGATCCCCCCACCAGTCAAGGCCTTCTGGTTCTTCTTCCTCCCGCCGGGCTAGTGTTAGTGAGCGCTCGAAATGGATGGATGCCCCGCCTTCTTGGTATGGACAACAACCATCTTGGATTGGAGATCCGCCTCCTCGGTATGATCAGCCACTAGTTGCACCGACGCCTATTCAGCAACAGCAGCCGGAGTGGTTACAGCAGCCTCCCGCATGGTATGAGCAGCAGCCAGCATGGGCGACTGAACTTTCCAAGAGGGTGGGAGACTTAGAGATCCACCAGCAGGCGCATGATGTGGAGCGACAGGAGAACGCTAGGATCTTATGTGATGTATATCGCCAACAGTTTGGGCGACCCTTCAGTTCGGACTTCTTTCCATATCCGCCACCTCCTTCACTGTAACGACCGGATTTTTCGTTACGCTTGGATAGAGTTAGATGAAGGTAGAAGTCGGGGGCAAGGGCTCACGCCCTTGCAGCTTAGACGACGCAGTCGAGTAAGCCGCATGTGCGGCTAGGATTCCCGCTGGGGCGGTGACACGCGTGGGCGGGGTAGTAGCGTTTTGGGCAACCGTTCACATTCCAATCCTTTTTAACTCCCCTCTTAAATTCCATGAGGAGTTATGGGCTGGAGACCTTTGGTATCCTCCCTCTTTTATGCAGCCAACTCTTCTCCTCCTCTCATTTTCTACTCACATTACTTTCTTCCTCCTAACCACTTACTCCTCTTGCACTTTCTCTTACATCTTTCTCCTCCATTCTTCCCTTGGAGTGCTCCAGCTTGGATCCACCATTCGTGAGGCTGGGACTGCAGTGACGGAACGTGGGTAAGGTTCCTTCCATTCTTCTTCTTTCTTTCTTTTCCTTCTTCTTTCTTCCTTTCCCTTCCATGGCTTGAATGGAAGACACTCTTGAATCCTTGCTCAACGATCTATCGTTGTTTTTTTTGGTTCGATGATGAAGCTAGACCTTGGAGGGAGGCTAAGACCAAGTGAGAGAAGTAGAAGACGTTCATAGCACCAAAGGAGACCCTAAAGGACCGGTTGTACAATCGAAGAACTCAGCCGACGGACTTTCTGCACAGACAGGCGCATGGGCAGATTCACCAAGGCATAGGGGTGGCTTCTGTCAGGCGCAGGGGCAGACCTAGATCGACGCAGGGGCGGACCCAGTTAGGCGCAGGGGCGGCTCAGACAGGCGTACGGGCGGTTTTGCTCTAGTGAGTCCCGGATCTCGTTCTTGCTTTTCCTTCTTTCTTCCTTAGACTCGTTATACCCTAGAAGCATGTTAGGTTGGCCTAGGGTAGTTGAACTTGAATTCTTTAGAGAGGTTGGACCTTAGAAGTCTAGTGTGAGTTACGTGAGGCTTGTGGTGATATGTTGTTGAGGGTTAGTTTCGAGCTTTGTGGAAGTAAACTTTGTGTATATTGTTATGATGAGAGTGGGATAGGTCATGGATTGAGAGTGTAGTCTTCTTGGACTACGTGGTTGAGGAGTTGAGCCTAGAAGTCTAAAGACCTCTAGTGGACTAGAGTGTGGTTAGATTGTGTGCCTTGTCTTGAACAAGCGTTGTACGTTTTCCCGAGGAAACTTTCGAGTGAGGTGATCTTGTGCGCTTCGAAGACTGGTAAGTCTACGGACTTACTTAGCTGGCTTCTTGTATGAGTGTATTGTGTATGAGTGGTGTTTACTAGTTAGGATAATAACGAAACCGGATTAGGCCGACCTTATTATATTACGTAATGGACCCAAGTGTATGATAACGGGTCGTGACATCATCTGCCTAGCTCTTGTGAGAGTATAGGAGGTTCCCTGTACCAGCCCAGGTAGGTAGACGGTCAGTTGCATTAGCATCATTCCTTGTTGGTAAACGGGATCAGGGGCGAGGTTTGGGAATCCCTCGTATCACAAGATAAGTATCATTAGTAATGACATATCACCTAATTAAAGATAACAAAAGGATTGAGTGTTGCATGCTGATTGTGTATGTTGTGTGTTTGTGCTTTTACCTTTATACTTATGCATAGATTGTCAGCTAACGGTATTATACCGCTTGTAGATGCATTGCAGGTTAGAGAGGTGATCGAGTGATCCGGCGGTAGTGGGCAGCCGGGGTTCCGTGCATTATAGGACGGGGCTGTTATCTTTATATTTCATGAATGTTGAGACTTATGTTGTTCTTTGGTTTTGAGACTTGGTTGGATTGTTTTCACATTTGTACCTTTTCCTTCCGCTCATGTTATAAACATATGTATTTTGCCTTTTTATTTGTGCCGTGATGTAAGGTCCGATGAAGTTGTTGCCAGGCTAAGGGCCGGGACCCGTTGTGAGGACCCAACTCGTAGCATTCCGAGTCCTCTAGGAATCGGGGTGTTACAATATGGTATCAGAGCCCTAGGTTGGCAACAACGGCACTCGCTATCTTCAAAAGGCCGAATAAACAAATAAACGGAAACCACAAGGGTTCCGAACTTTTTAAAATGAATTTTTGTTTTCAAAACCATGAGCATTAATGGGTTGGGATAGAATGAACGGGCCGCCACTACCTCCGTTGAACTCGATGGCATAGTTTATTAGACTTTTGATATAGATTGTGTTTAATAGTTACGTTGTGACCTTTAGAAGCGACCTAGAGTAGTAAGATAGTTATGTCCTTACGTTGGACGAGGAGGGGGCCGACCTCCCCTTCCTCTTGGAGCTCCGGGACCGGGACATGTGGGCAGGCCTCAAAGGGGCTGAGGTCGGGGACGTGCTCCCGTTGTAGATCCGCCAGCTGCGGACGTTCTTGCTGAGGAGGTAGCTGAGAGCATTGTTCCCGAGGTTAGGGATGGGACCGCTGCTAGGTCCGGAGTACGGAGTGTGGGGCCTGCTGATTCTGGCCGTGTGTCGATTGGAGCATCGGAGTATCGAGCGTATGTCCAGCAGGTGCAAGAGGCATACAGGGCTGGAGCACCACCTCCATCACCGCTGGTCCCAGCTAGGTCGGCTGAGGTCTCTCAGATGGTGACTCAGGTGATAGTTCCACCGGTGGTAGCTGCACCAGTAAGGGTTGTTGAGGATGACCGAGTGAGAGAGGTGCTGAGGGTACCGAGGCCGGACGAATGGTTGAAGACTTTCAACCATCAACGAGTTCCTACATTCGATGGGAATGTTGGACTTGAGGTAGAGCATTGGATTAGCCATGTGGAGTCCGCACTGGAGGCTATCCGCTGTCCTGAGAGTCGAAAGGTGGAGCTGGTTCAGACCTTGTTTAGAGACCAGGCACAATTCTGGTGGAGGACCGTGCGGGGCGGAGTGTCCCGATTTGAGCAGTTGTTGAGTCTTGTGAGAGAAACTTTTTGTCCTACCTCATTGAGAAGAGACCGAGTGCAGGACTTCTTGGAGGCAGGATTCGAGGATGTTCCGATAGCTGAGACGATCAGGAGGTTCCGGGAGGAGTTGTCACTGTTGGGTCCTGCTTCACCACTTGTGGACCAGCACGTGTACCTATTCTCTCGGAGACTGAGGGAGACTACACGCTCCTATCTGGCAGGGTTTCGCTATGACTCCTTAGCCGATTACCAGGATCGGGCTTCAGCGTTTGAGAGAGACCAACTAGGTCCTAAGAGAGCTATGCAGTCTAGATGGTCAGACAAGAGACAGAGGACCGGACCGGCCAGCACAGGAGCTGGAGGTTTAGGTCATGGGCGTGGTCAACCTCAGGGCCGCTCTAGCTACCAGGTTGTATCACCGACGGTTTCTAGAGGACGTTAGTGCTACAATTGTTGAGAGTATGGACACATTAAGCCGGAGTGTAGCAGACCATCAGTTACATATTTCACTTGCGGCCAGCTGAGCCATAGAGCTACCTTCTGTCGACAGGGCAAGGTGACATCACAGCAGGGGTCTTCGCCTGCTGGTACCTCAGGAGGAGGACAGAGGCAACAACAGCGAGCTCCTGGTCAGGCATACTCACAGGGTTCGGCTCAAATTCCCCACAGAGGTAGAGGGCGTGGCGGAGGCACTTCAGAGACCAGAGGTACTCAGGCTCGAGTCTTTGAGTTGAGGAGCGCAATAGAGCCAACAGCGCCCGCAACCACAACTACTATTACGATTCATGGCTTTCCAGTCCGAGTACTTTTTGATACGGGTGCGACACACTCTTTCATATCTGATGATTGCATAGATAGGTTGACCTTAGATACAGTAGAGGGGAACCTTTCCTTATAAGGTTACCCGATGGGAGTAAAGTTCGCGGTACTCGAGAGATTCACGGTTGTCCCATCCGCTTGGGAGATCGTGACTTGTTAGTCGACTTCCATGTTATGCGCTTAGTGCATGAAGAAGTCATACTTGGGATGGACCGCCATAGAGCTATTATGGACGTTAGTAAGAGGATAGTAACGATCACTACGGAGTCTGGGCAGGAGGAGGTCTTTCGAGGGTGGGACCTCGGAAAGATCGGGACAGTCATTAGTGCAGTCCGAGCCGCAAAGCTCATAGGTCAGGGGTGCGAGGCCTTAGGGTGTTACGCCATTAAGGAGGAGACGAGATCATCTTTAGCAAAGACCCCGGTAGCTTGTGAGTTCGAGGATATCTTTGGCGAGCCGCCTGGCTTACCACCGCAGAGGAGCATAGATTTTGGGATTGAGTTGGAGCCCGGCACGAGACCGATCTCCAAGGCTCCATACCGCATGGCACCAGTCGAAATGCTTGAGCTCAAGAAGCAACTTGAGGATTTGGTAGAGAGAGGATTCATCCGACCCATTGTATCTCCCTGGGGTGCACCTGTCCTCTTTGTCAAGAAGAAGGACGGATCTATGAGGCTTTGTATCGACTATCGAGAGTTGAACAAAGTCACCGTCAAGAACAAGTACCCGTTACCGCGTATTGATGATTTGCTGGATCAGTTACAGGGAGCTACGGTGTTTTCCCGCATTGACTTAAGGTCAGGATACCATCAGCTGAGAGTACGGGAGGAGGACGTACCGAAGACGGCGTTTCGGACTAGATACGGTCATTATGAGTTCGTGGTGATGCCTTTCGGGCTCACCAATGCTCCTGCTGTCTTCATGGAGTTGATGAATAGCATCTTCATCGACTTCTTAGACCAGTTTGTGGTAGTTTTCATCGACGGCATCTTAGTATACTCCCGGAGTAGGGAGGAGCACGCCGGACACCTGAGGATGGTGTTGCGGGTTTTACAGGATAGGGAGCTTTATTCTAAACTCTCTAAGTGTGAGTTTTGTATGCCAGAGGTTGCCTTCCTTGGCCAAATTGTCTCCGCCGAGGGTGTCAAGGTAGACCCGGCGAAGATAGAATCAATTGCATCATGGCCACTTCCTAAGACGGTCAAGGAGGTACGCAGTTTTCTAGGTCTGGCCGGATACTACCGCAGGTTCGTGAAGGGTTTTTCTGTGATTTTCAGGCCACTCACTTCTTTGTTAAGGAAGTCCATCAGATTTACGTGGTCTGAGCCCTATCAGCGGAGTTTTGAAGAGCTGAAGGGGAGATTGACTTCCGCTCCCGTGTTAGCACAACCTGAGGGCGTTGAGGACTTCGTCGTTTACAGTGATGCATCTAAGCTAGGTTTGGGATGTGTCCTGATGCAGAGGGGTAGGGTCATGGCTTACGCATCTCGACAACTGAAGACGTATGAGGAGAATTACCCTACTCACGACCTTGAGCTAGCTGCAATCAATCATGCATTGAAGATCTGGCGTCATTACCTCTACGGGGCCACCTGTCAGATCTTCACAGACCACAAGAGTTTGAAGTACATATTCACTTAGCGGGAGTTGAATAACCACCAGAGGAGATGGTTATAGCTGATTAAGGATTTTGACTTAGAGATCCTTTATCATCCGGGGAAGGAGAATGTGGTCGCCGATGCCTTGAGTAGGAGGACACACCGCGAGGCTGCGATAACTATATTGACCGTTTAGACCCAGTTGCAGAGAGATTTGATTTGGTTGGAGGTAGACATCCGGTTTCCGCATAATGACGGTCATTTGTCAGCATTAGAGGTTTCACCGGATCTGACGGAAGAGATCCGGCAGAAACAGGAAGGTTATCCCGCACTGGCGAGGATCAAGGATAGGATGTCCAGAGGGGAGGCACCACAGTTTATGGTGGGTGCAGACGGGATTTTGAGGCGCCAGGAGCACATATGTGTACCCACCGACAAAGAGTTGAGGGAACGTATACAGCAGGAGGCCCATTCTACACCTTATTCCGTCCACCCGGGCGCGAGTAAGATGTATCAGGATATACGACGATCTTATTGGTGGGGCAGGCTCAAGCCCGACGTGGCTAGATATTTAGCCCAGTATGCGACCTGTCAACAGGTCAAGATCGAGCACCACAGGCCCGGAGGAGAGCTCCAACCACTTCCGATTCCACAGTGGAAGTGGGAGGACTTTTCTATGGACTTCGTTACCGGCTTGAGGTTGAGTAGAGGCTTTGATGCGATATGGGTTGTGGTGGATTGGTTGACGAAGACGGCACGATTTATTCCTATTAAGGAAACGTGGTCGGTGTCTCGTTTAGCCGAGGACTTTACCTGACAGATTGTGAGGTTCCATGGGGTGCCGAGGACGATCATTTCGGATAGAGATGGGCGTTTTACCTCGAGATTTTGGCAGTAGGTACACGCCGCCTTAGGTATGAGCTTACAGTTCACCACGGCATACCATCCTCAGACGGATGGACAGTCTGAGAGGACGATTCAGACTCTCGAGGACATGTTGAGGGCATGTGTGCTTGATTGGGGCCAGGTATGGCCCAACCACCTCCCTTTGGTGGAGTTTTCTTATAACAATAGTTGGCATGCGACTATTGGGATGGCTCCTTATGAGGCACTATATGGACGGAAGTGCCGTACACCCTTGTGTTGGGATGAGCCGAGGATGAGTGGTGTGGCACCCGAACAGGTGCAGGATGATATGGCTCGGGGCATTGATCCGAGAGCAGATGTTGCCCGCACAGAGCCGTCAGAGATCTTATGCTGATAAGAGATGCAGGCCTCTAGAGTTCAGGGTTGGAGCCCAGGTATGGTTGAGAGTGTCGCCGACGAGGGGTGTTAGACGTTTCGGCATTAAGGGAAAGTTGATCCCCCGATATGTCGGGCCCTTTGAGATCCTTGAGCGGATAGGAGAGGTTGCGTACAGATTGGCATTGCCACCCCGATTGGAGGGAGTTCATCCGGTATTTCACGTGTCGCACCTGCGAGAGTATGTGCATGACCCGAGACACAGAGTGAGTCATGACGACCTGATGGTCGAGCCGGATCACACATTTCCAAAGCACCCGAAAGCAGTTTTGGAGAGAGGTGCGAGACGCCTTCGATCGAAGGTAATACCCATTATGAGAGTGCAGTGGTCGAGACGGGGGATTGACGAGGCCGCTTGGGAGACGGAGGATAGTATCCAGCGGAACTACCCGGAGTTTTATGCGGGTCTAGAGACGTCTATAGGACTGTCAGGTAGTCTACCCTCTTGTTTTGGTTGCTTGCAGTATTGTATATGTGATATATCTAGTGTGCTTGTGTGTGACCCATAGGTGGTCTTGATGTGGTAGTTTGTTAGTCATAGGGCTTGCTTATATCTTATGACCGCGGTTAGTACCCCTAAGTTTCGGGACGAAACTTATTTTTGAGGGGAATCTGATGTAACGACCGGATTTTTCGTTACGCTTGGATAGAGTTAGATAATGGTAGAAGCCAGGCGCAAGGGCTCACGCTCTTGCGGCTTTGGCGACGCAATCAAGTAAGCCACAAGTGCGGCAAGGATTCTCGCTGGGGCGGTGACACGTGTGGGCGGGGTAGCAGCGTTTTGGGCAACAGTTCACATTCCGATCCTTTTTAACTCTCCTCTTAAATTCCATGAGGAGTTATGGGCTGGAGACCTTTGGTATCCTCCCTCTTTTATGCAGCCAACTCTTCTCCTCCTCTCATTTTCTACTCATGTTACTTTCTTTCTCCTACCCACTTACTCCTCTTGCACTTTCTCTTACATCTTTCTTCTCCATTCTTCCCTTGGAGTGCTCCAGCTTGGATCCACCATTCGTGAGGCCGGGATTGCAGTGACGGGACGTGGGTAAGGTTCCTTCCATTCTTCTTCTTTCTTTCTTTTCCTTCTTCTTTCTTCCTTTCCCTTCCATGGCTTGAATGGAAGACACTCTTGAATCCTTGCTCAACGATCTATCGTTGTTTTGTTGGTTCGATGATGAAGCTAGACCTTGGAGGGAGGCTAAGACCAAGTGAGAGAAGTAGAAGACGTTCATAGCACCAAAGGAGACCCTAAAGGACCGGCTGCACAATCAAAGAACTCAGCCGACGGACTTTCTGCACAGACAAGCGTTGGGGCGGATTCACCAAGGCGCATGGGCGGCTTCTGGCAGGCGCAGGGGCAGACCCTGATCGACGCAGGGGCGGACCCAGATAGGCGCAGGGGCGGATCAGACAGGCGCAGGGGAGGTTTTTCTCCAGTGAGTCCCGAATCTCGTTCTTGCTTTTCCTTCTTTCTTCCTTAGACTCGTTATACCCTAGAAGCATGTTAGGCTGGCCTAGGGTAGTTGAACTACAATGCTTTAGAGTGGTTGGACCTTAGAAGTCTAGTGTGAGTTACGTGAGGATTGTGGTGATATGTTGTTGAGGGTTAGTTTTGAGCTTTGTGCAAGTAACCTTTGTGTATATTGTTATGATGAGAGTGGGATAGGTCATGGACTAAGAGTGTAGTCTTCTTGGACTAGGTGGTTGAGGAGTTGAAGAAGTCTAGAGACTTCTAGTGGACTAGAGTGTGGTTTGATTGTGTGCCTTGTCTTGAACAGGCGTTGTACGTTTTCCCGAGGGAACTTTCGAGTGAGGTGATCTTGTGCGCTTCGGAGACTGGTAAGTCTACGGACTAACTTAGCTCGCTTCTTGTATGAGCGTATTGTGTATGAGTGGTGTTTGCTAGTTAGGATAATAACGAAACCGGATTAGGCCGACTTTATTATATTACGTAATGGACCCAAGTGTATGATAACGGGTCGTGACATCATCTGCCTAGCTCTTGCGAGAGTCTAGGAGGTTCCTTGTACCAGCCCAAACAGGTAGACGGTCAGATGCATTAGCACCATTCCTTGTTGGTAAACGGGATCAGGGGCGAGGTTTGGGAATCCCTCGTGTCACAAAAGGATTGGGTGTTGCATGCTGATTGTGTATGTTGAGTGTTTGTGCTTTTACCTTTATACTTATGCATAGATTGTCAGCTAACGGTATTATACCGCTTGTAGATGCATTGCAGGTTAGAGAGGCGATCGAGTGATCCGGCGGTAGTGGGCAGCCGGGGTTCCGTGTATTATAGGACGGGGTTGTTATCTTTATATTTCATGAATGTTGAGACTTATGTTGTTCTTTGGTTTTGAGACTTGGCTGAATTGTTTTCAGATTTGTACCTTTTCCTTCCTCTCATGTTATAAAACTATGTATTTTGCCTTTTTATTTGTGCCGTGTTATAAGGTTGGATGAAGTTGTTGTCAGGCTAAGGGCCGGGACTCATTGTGAGGTCCCAGCTCGTAGCATTCCGAGTCCTCTAGGAATCGGGGTGTTACATTCACAGTGATCGTTGATGGATACTTTGAGCCACTCTACCACCATTAATGAGTTTTCTTTGTTTCTTTTCTTTTCTTTATTTTTCTTAAACATTGAGGACAATGTGTATGTTAAGTATGGGGTGGGGTGTGACTCTCGTTTATAATAACTCGATACACTTGCTTGCTTTAATTCCATGAACACTTGCATTTTTCTTTCATTGTCACACGTTTCATTATTGCATTTTATTGAAAAACTTTAAAAAACCCATAAAAATTTTGAAAATTTTGAAAATTATTGTGCTTCTAAGATTAGAGATGATTTCTATGATGAATCTACTTATGGAATGAGTCTTTGATGACTTTTGTATGCTTGAATTGAATTATGAATTGTGAAGAAATTGAGTATGTTGTTTAACCTTTCTTGCAAGTTGCATAATGTGAAAGTTTTATCTAAATAATATTGAGGAATGAAGGTTGAAATCACAATATAAGTTCTTACACTTCTTTATGAAATGATTGAGGCACCTCGATTTTCTTGCTTCTTTCTTTAATCATTTAGCCCCTCAATGAAAATACTTGCCTCCTTTACCTATCTGGGATTTAGGAAGAGTTAATTTTTGTATATTTGATGTGGGAGGGCCATGAAAGCAATTGTTTGAATTCAAAGTGTAGAAAAAATAGGTTTGGGGAAGTCAATCATGATGATGAGTAACTCGGCACCATTCACATAGTCGGGTGTTTGTGTCTTGCCAAAGTCGGATTGAGCGAATTTCCTAACGGATTATGGTATGTGCATCAAGGGTTTGAGGCATCTCGAAATTGAGAAATGCCAATCTCCTAGGCTTCGGTTTTTATGCACCGCTGTCCATATTTCCAAAAGTTAAGTCGAAAAATTATGTGCAAAAAGTAAAGAGCAAAGCTCTAAGTTGGTGGGTAGTTCAATTGGTGAAAAGAAAAGAATTTGTGTTCCTTTTTTCCGGATTCATACACCACATTCCTTTACAAGTTTCCCAC
This sequence comes from Fagopyrum homotropicum, assembly GCA_033239125.1. Classification (NCBI taxonomy): domain Eukaryota; kingdom Viridiplantae; phylum Streptophyta; class Magnoliopsida; order Caryophyllales; family Polygonaceae; genus Fagopyrum; species Fagopyrum homotropicum. The sequence continues at coordinate 71,538,883 of BSWB01000008.1, forward strand.
CCTTTTCATATTCTTGACCTTACTTGAAAGTCCTTGAAATCATAAGAATGTTGTTTGGCTTGGTGATCTAAATTGAAGTTCCACATGTTTGATTTTGACAATACTTGAAGGTTATGATGTTTGTCTTGAAGTTTATGCAATTTATGATGTTTCCTTTGCCTTACATATTTTGATTTATGTATGTGAACGTTTTCAAGGAGGCATGAAGCAAGATTTGAGGATGATCTATTGATTAGAAGCACATTACCAAATATATTTTTTTTATTTTGTTTTGCATTCATATTTCATTCTACCTTATGTTCTAAGCTTTTGAAAACCTTGCTTGGGGACAAACAAGCGACAAGTATGGGGTATTTTGATAGCATGAAATATGACTATATTTTAGGCACTTGTTTTGATTGTTTTTCCCTTCTAGATGTGTACATGGATATGAGTTTGAAGCATTTTAGAGATATGCACAAGCTTTGTTATGTTTATAGGTGAATAAAGGCTAGAATTGGAGCATATATGAAGGGAATGGAGTATTAGATCATGCTAGATGTCAAGGAGATGCTTTGGAGAAGCTAAGGAAGGAGCATGATTTGAGAACTTTACGAAACAAAGGCTTTCACAAAGGCTTGTGAGTTCCACGACCTAAACCATGACCGTGGTTATGCATTGAGTTCGTGGAAGGTGATTTTGAAGAGCAACAAAAAGTTCCACGCCCTAAACCACGACCGTGGTTTATTATACTAGACCGTGATTTCCATGACGTTGTGACGTGTCATATTCGCCACGTCAACAATAGTTATTGGGCTTTCTCGTAACCCTATTTTTCCCTATAAGAAGGCTGAAGGCGGGAGAAAATGGAGGTTGGCATACGCTTGCATTTACGGCGGTTTATACCCGAAGAGAGAGATTTTGGATCATTGCTTCGGAAGATTCTGAGAAAGACGCGATTTAAAGATTGTGTATTTTGAGATTATCTTAGGGTTTACATTTGGAGACGGATTGACATCCCGTTCTTCGTTGTTCCTTAAGATTTTTGTGAGGATTTCTATTTTACTGTTCCGCATTCATTAAACACATACTTTGGTTGTTCGGATTTGAGATTGATTTCGATTGTTATTGAGTTTTCGAGGGTTTTACCTTTTTCTCTCTTTTATATTTGATTTTTGATTCAATGATGATGGTTATTGGCTAAAACCCTTTAGCAATTCTAAGGTGAAGGGTTGATAGTTGTTGCATAGATGATGATAGATTGAGCGTGGATAGATTGGACCCTGAGAGTTGTGAGAAACTTCGTCGACAGCCATTTCCACGGTCTGTTCTTGAAAACCACGGCAGTGGTTCTTCAAGATCTAGCCGTGATTTCCTCTGTTGTACGATCTTTGCTTTTGCTTTTAATCCAAACTTAAAGATTTGCCTTAACCTAGCCTGGTTTGCATATCCTAGATAGTAGTGAGACTCAACATCCTCTATTTCGGTTTCGAGTGTCACAACCTTCACCGTTTTGGCTTGTCTTTGATTCCTTGGGTTTGGGCATGGGTATTTGAGAGTAATTCTTATCCTTTGATCCTTTATATACTACAGCCTCAACAACCTTTATAGAGAGTGTCATTGGGTGAGACATATTGGGTTTTGGAACTTCCCCGTACATAACCTTACATTAGACATACCTTTGCAATCCCGATTCTATCCTTATATCTATAGAAGTCTTGAATCGATTGCCACAATTGGATACTTGGATCTTTAGGATTGTTGTTTTCCTAATATTTGCAAAGCTTCTATAATTTACTTGCTCGATAATTTGTTACTGAATTTGATCCCCCAAATCCCTGAGTTTGATACTTTGGAATTCTTGCTTTACTACACCGATCCGTACACTGCGGGTTCGCTGTTTTATAAATTTAAAGCTTATTTGCACGCACACTTTGAGGCGAAAATTACCCTTAATGGAATAAGATTTACTGTAGATCCACGATCCAAAAGGATTTGAACGACCTTTGTACCCCCAATGATGCCTGTAACATATAAGGGTCGATTAGGATATTCATTCCCCAATTGAAGATCTTCATCCGAGAATGTTATACAAGTCATGCATGAGGCGCATTGAGTTGATGGGGATACTGAAACATCATTAACTTATACTAGTTCAACTTGATCTTTATAACCATCGGGATTCATAAGAGCTTGAATTAGAGCTTTTCTAAATTTATTTAACATTTGTAGAGCATCATAAACACTCAAGCGTGAAGGAATGCGCTTCAAGTGACTAATGACGTCATATTTAACTTTTTCTTTATACGGAGCTTTATGAAGCGAAACCGGTACGCGAGAAGTGGATTCTTTTTGTAACGCCTCAATGTCCTCCACATTTTTCTGAGGTAATTGAGAAGTTTCTTTATCAAGACGTTCATCAAAATTTGTCACTTTTGAATGTTCATTGGAAATTAATTCTTTCTCCTTTCGTTTTTCATTGGGATTCGGAGATAGAAGTTGATGTCATGAACGAAGAGAAACCGTATCAACTTCTGATCTCTTCTTCCTCACATATGTCAACCCATGTGGCCATGCAACATTGAGCAACTTCTTTAGGACAAAACCTTTTAGGGTAACCGGTACCCTCTCAAGTTGAATGTATTCTTCCTCAGAATCAGAATTTGGCTTCTTTTATTCCTTCTTGTTTTTCTTCTTTTTTTTCTTTTTGTTTTTATTTTTCTTGGGCTTTATTCTGGTCATTCTAAACCCAGGAGAACTCGAGTTTCGAGTGACTTCTGGCCGAAACTTACGAGTTACACAAGTTTTCCATTCAAAATCATTATTAAGGTCAACATCATCATTTGAAAACAGATCTTCGATATCTGAACATGTCATGATCTCATATAGAGTTGGGACTTTGGGACCATCTCTTGGAATATTAGGGTATGGCCAAACAATGCGGATATCATTGTCATCATTTACTGAAATTGTGCGGGTATCGTCATCAGAGGTAAGGAAATTGTGGGAATATCATCATCTTCATTTGACCCTGATGGTTCTTCGAGTGTATTGTAAATCACCAAATTAGCCGCATCCACTAAGGATGTAGTATTTGATGAAGCCTTTGGAGCTACCGAGTCGTCACCTTCAATCTCGATCACTTCTTTGTTAATCTTCCTCTCAACTATATCTTTGAAGACATAACAATCTTTGATAGGGTGACTAACAATTTGATGATAAGGACAATACTTTGGATCATTTGTCCTTCCAACTTCATTTCGCCTTTTTAACTTTGGAAGTGTAAGAAGATTAGATGAAATCAACTCATCGAAAATCCCTTGGACATCATCATCGTCAAAAGTATAATTTTGTTGCTTCCTTTCTTAAAGTGTGAGTCTTTTAATGGCGTCATTACCTCTTCCTTTATCTTGATTTTGAGAATTATTTTCCTTGAAGACTTTATTTCCGGGTTTAATAAAGGTTGTCAGTGACTATCCCTTTTTAGATGGTCTTTTTTCATCATCTCTTTTGAGTTTATTTGCTTGAGGACGATAGGTTTTTGCATCACGCTGAGCCAATTGTCGTTCAATATTGCAAGCCTTTGAAACTAAGGCATCAAAAGAACGAGGCTTGACACTACCAACATGCACTGCTAACTCAGGATTTAAGTTATTAGTACACATTTGGACACATTCCTCTTCACTTAATTTGTGTGGGCATTGGAGCCTCAAGCTTCCCCATCTGGAGAAAAAATCATTTTCAAGCTCATTTGACCTTTGAATGGTATTAGAAAGATCCATAATAGAGACATTTGCCTTAGAGCGTACAAATTGAGCTAGGAATGCTCTTTTTATATCATCCCATGTGTGGATTGATCCCGGTTGAAGTTGAGTGTACCAAGTGAATGTCGATCTTTTTAAAGATTGGACAAATTGTCGGATCAATAAAGCATCACTCAATGCGGTCTCACCACATGCTGAGTAGAAATGAGCCAAATGCTCGTGTGATGATCCATGCATTCCATCAAACTTGTCAAAAGTTGTTCTTTGATAACCGGGAGGGAATGATACTGAATCATATTGGATCGGATATGGTTTTCTATACCCGAGTACTGGAGGTTTTGCGACACTTGGAATTCTCGGATTCCTTGAGCAATCATCTTTTTAATCTCTTGTGGAAAATAGACCAGCTACCACAAGGACTTTCATCATTTGTCCTTACTTGCTCATGTCGACTAACATTAGCTTGGTTCTCAATTTGAGCCATAAGTGTAGCTATTTGAGCTTCCCTTGCACCTAATGACCTTTGCAAGTCTTGAAGTTGTTCCTCAACACTTGTTGTTCCGGTCATGAACACTTGCATGTTCTCAAATTCATCTTGGGTTACAACTTTCGTTGCTCTTTCCTTTGTAATAACATATGGAAATTTCTCCTCTTGGAATAGAGAAGATAAATCTTCATACAAAGGATTACTTGAGCTTTCTTCAAATCATTGTGGACTAGGTGGTTGTGAAGTTATTTGAGCATAAATCATTGACATAGCTTTTGATCTTGTAAATGGACCATCATAAGACACAACTTGAGCCTCTTGCAAGACTGAGCTTTTTGAAATATGAAGACTTCTTTCTTTCTTTTGAGTTTGAGAAGTTTCTTCAATCACTTCTTTCTCATTTGGATTTTTCTTGGCATGTGAGGGTTTGGAGATTTAAATCTTTGGAGTTTTTGGTCGTGTACCCTCCTCATAATAAGAAGTCATGTAGACTTGCTCAAATTTGTCCAAGGTGATAGGATTTGATCCAAGAAGAATTTGCCTTGGGGTAGTCATTGGAGAACTATCCATTAATGTGTGCTTTGAGTTCAAAAGCTCTTTTGCAATTTCACAAAGGATTGCATTGGCTTGCTTAAAGTTGGTGAGAAAGCTAGTTTACGAAGCGGTCCGGTATTACGACGGGAACCATTCTTGCGTCCCCTCCTTTTCCGAGACTTGTTCACCTTCTTAAGAGTGCTTTTAGCAGGAATACCAACATCCGCACCATTTTTCTTGATGATACGAATGATTGGCCTTAAGACAACCCTAGTAGATGGCTTTGTGCCATTAAAGCTAGGAGAATTGTCATTTTCAACTTGGACATAAGCAAGTTTCTTGTTGTTGAACTTGTTGTCGGGTTTTATGCCCCCCATGCCCCAAAAGAGTCATGGACGGCTTCGGAGTTGCATGTTCCTCCAAACCTTGAAGACTTTGAAAAAGTTCTTCAAAGGGATTTCAGCATAGATTGCATTAGGAGCAATGTCAAAGACAACCTCAAATGACTTGCGGTGGAGCCATCGCCCCACCTTCTAGGAAGGGTTGCTTAATTCATCCCGCTATCACGCGCATGATCAAGGAAGGTGTTAGGTTATTTATTTTATTTTATTTATAATAAAAGTGACTGAATTCGGTTCTTAATTTACTAAATTTCCTACGTATCCTTTATTAGGAATCAAGTCGTTCGTAGTTCTTAAAATTTAGTTTATTTTCTATGCAACTTTATATATATTTTTAAAGTCAATTTAATATGTGCGATTGGACTTGATAATTTATAAGTCGAGTTTCCTACGTAGTTTTTTTATTTTTAAGACATCAAATTACTCGTAGTTCATTTGGTACATTAAACAGAACGTGATACATTGGTTTACTTTATATAAGAGTAAACTCAAGTATGCTTAGTAGTAGACTACTTTATGTTATGCCAAACAAATTTGTACTTGTCTTGGACACTTGTAGTACATGTCTGCTACATGTATTATGGACATGTATTGTGTACAATTGTGCATGGCATGCATATGCATATACCTTTGGATTGGTGGTTGTAAGACTTGACAAAATTTTAAATTATATTTTCAAGCCCTTCTCACTTTTTAATATTCTTAATTAGTTTACAATGAATGAAATAGGATGAAGAACTGTTAGGTGAATATAAAGGATAAAAGGTACTCTAGAAGGGGGTTGAATAGAGTATGAGAACTTTTCGCAAAAACCTATCTCAAGGCTTTGAATCTGATTTCAAATGCCTTGATGTCGATCTGAGCTCTTTGTGACACACTTTGATTTCAAGGGCTTTGAAACTGATTTCAAGGGCCTTGACCTTGTTCACCTGCAAGACAAAGTTAGTCACGATAAAATAGATAAAGTGCGGAATGTAAAAGATCGACACAAGGATATGTTTACGAAGTTCGGCTTGAAATAGCCTACTCTCCATCCTAGGGTATAACCGTAGGATCTAACTATCTATTATCAGCTTCAAAGAGTCCTAGATACAAACTAAAAGAAATCCCCTTCTTCTCTCACTGTAGTCAACGCTACGATCTAGCTCCAACTCTTCACCTTGCTATAATAGCCTAGTTACTTCGCATAGTAACACACACTCTAGTATAACACTCTTTAGATATTCCAATGGAGCTCTCGAGTTTTTTCTCTCTCTTGGGGATAAAGCTTTTTCTAAAAGAGAAAAAAAACTTGTTTGATCGAATGAAGATGCTTTGGATCACTTGAAGACTTTGAATGTTTCCGTGTAAGCTTGTGTATCTTCTTCTTCAATCGAAATCTTTATTTATAGTCTTTGATGGAGAGGTCTTCTAGCCGTTGGGAAGATGACCGTTGAAGATGATTCTTCTTCTCTATGAAAGCCGCTTTTTGGTTAAGATGAGGTAGACATTGTAGATCTTCTATCGTCTTCATCTCCTTAAAGCACGTTGATCTTTCTTGTCCGTAATCTTCTCAAACTTGTTGTAAAGATATTCGAAATCCATTGAGAGAGTATCTTTGCGCTTTTGGTTGAGGATCTTTGTAAGATCCTGTTTGAATTCAATCTACTTGGTCGGTTGAGATCTTCGTTGAGTAAGGCCGCTTAAGATCTCCTCTTGAGCGTATCTTCTTGCTTGTTGGGCATATCTCCTTAGAAGATCTTCTTTGATGCTTGGTAGATTTGGTTGTTAGAGTTTCGAAATCCTTCCAGCCGTTTTGTTTCTACTTCAAGGCTTTGGCTTTTGATTCCTTGAAATGGCTTTCAAGGCCTCCGTGTTGAATCTCTCTAAACTCTTCGTCAATCCCTTTGTATTCGATTTCAAGGCCTCTGGAAATCCTTTGAAAGGTGTTTCAAGGCCTACATACATTCTAGACAAAAAACCAAAACAAACCAAGCAACTATACATACAATCGATAATTTGTTAGTATTAAAAACCACTTTATTTGTGTTTAATTCTTCCATCATTACATGTACAAATATATAATCAAGGTGGAGTTTTCATAGGTTAGTATTCAAATTACCATATATATTAAAAATAAACCAATTTGTTTACACAGAATAACCATTTTGGTTTAATCAACCCCATTTTGACATAAAAGTTACTTTATTTAATTTAATTTATTTTTGTTTGATTTTTATCAAACTTTTCACAAACTTTTGGTATCATGTTTCTTTTAATTACCTTTTCCTTAGTTTCATAACTATTTCGAGTTGGATGAAATTAAATCAACTTTTACAAATATGATGGGCCTTTGACCTCAACCAAATTAATTTAGCTCACTAATGATAATTTAATTATGATTAGGGTCACATTGTTGTTTTCATCATGATTTTGGACTAAGATAGGCCAACACCCATACATTTTTGAATTTAGAGCACCAACCCACGTCATATACCCATAGAAAATACATTTTGATCCAAGTTTAGTGTAGTGGTCAAAAGTAAATTACTTTCGAATCATCTACGAGTTTGATGTAGCGGTCGAAAGTAATTACTTTCGTACCCGCTACGAGTTTGATGTAGCGGTCGAAAGTAATTACTTTCGGACCCGCTACGTGTTTGATGTAGCGGTCGAAAGTAATTACTTTCGGACCCGCTACGTGTTTGATGTAGCGGTCGAAAGTAATTACTTTCGGACCCGCTACGGGTTTATTGTAGCGGTCGAAAGTAATAACTTTCGTACCCACTACGGGTTTATTGTAGCGGTCGAAAGTAATAACTTTCGGACCCACTACGGGTTTATTGTAGCGGACGAAAGTAATTACTTTCGGACCCACTACGGGTTTATTGTAGTGTTCGAAAATATATACTTTCGATCCAACTACGATGATCAACAATTCTGGATAGGACTTCATTTCGATACTTTCACGTGAAAGTAAGAGTATCGGTCCAACGTGTGACGCTTTAGAACGATGAAGCCCAGTAATACATTCATTTTCGTAGTTCCTTAAACAGCATACTTTCATTATAAACATATTAGCTTTATAATAAACAATAAAATTGTTTTTTTTGTTGTATCACTTTCTCAAACAAACCTTTTGACTTTGGGATTATTCAATATTTACGAGAATAATGCTCTTAATGGTTTCTTAGGATGACCTGGTACAATTACTTATGCATTTGAAAAGGCTAATTATAGGATACAGAGACCCAAAAACCAATTTGAAAAGTATATACAACATTCCCTTTGATTTTAAAAGAAAAGATAATTTCAAGCTTTGTTTAAAAAAAACAAAATGGGTACAGGTTGAGTTTGAATCACTTTAGTAGTTGAGATAAGAAAATACTGCAAATCAAAAGAAGTAGAAGAAAACAAATACTCAAGCACACCATGAAATCAAGTCCTACCACAAGGTTGGATCGAATATAGAAGATGATGTTTGATCTTCTATCTTGTGCTTCCGTATGTAGATTGCAGTCCCCTTCTTTTGTTTCTCTCTTTGTGAAACTATCGCTTATGTTTTGAAGATTAGTTTTGCAGTATAAGTTTCCTCCTTTTTCTTAAAGGCTATTTCTATGTCTTCTATTTATAACCAGAGAAGGTGAATTTAAGAAAGTAACCACTCACTACATGCACTTCTTTGGACTAATTTAATTTTTTTTTCTTTTGGAAATAATTATTCCAAGCTTGCAGCAATTGGCATTTTGGGCTTCTCCATTTTATGGTTCCATGTAACATGATGCCAAATTGAATTTGTCTAATATTTATTAGACTTTGACCTAATTAAATATATAAAATCATGTCAACAAACATGATGCTTACAGTTTAGAGATCCTAATTTTTTCTAAAAAGGAACAAAAATTGTGTCAAGTTTAGAGAAATTAATCACATATATAAAATGTAATTAAATTTTGAGTGGTTTACATTAAATAATGAATCATGAAATTTGACCTCCAAACAAAAATTTAGATTTAGTTTTATCAATTTGGTGTCAGAGGTTCTATAACTTTTAGATTTTCAACTGTTTTAGGGATTCTATGAAGATAAGGCCGTGTTAATCGCGTGTTTATTCTAGAGATTCGAAACACTTTCGTTTATCTAAGCTCTGAAACCATAGATCTTGCTTTTCTCTAAGTTGTTAGCAAGGAACCTGTTTTTATGCTACCGCCCTTCTATTCTTGCTTTTGACTTTTTTTGAAAATATTTTATTTGAATTTAAGCATCTTGATTGAAAAATCTTTCTTCTTCGTAACTAATGTTGAGAAACTTGATGATCTCAACTTTACTGAGATACTAAAGAAAGTATTTGACATCTGGGATCTTGTTTTTTCATAAACAAGGGACTATGTCATAGAACACAACCTGGATAAAAATCTTTTGATGTCACTTCTGATTTTGCTATGTGGCAATTAAAGTTAAAAGCAATTTTAATAAGGAAAAAATACTCTAACATAGTACAAGGAAAGCTCCCTATTAATACCTCACTTGATAGAAGGTTGGAGCTAGAGAAGCAAGCTCACTCTGAGATCTTCATAAGGTTATCTAAATGATGTAGCTCAACATGTTGTAAGTATCCCTAGTCTTGAAATCGTTGAGAAAAATATTAAAAGAATTATACCTTAGAAGCTCTGCCTAGTCATATCTCTTTGTTGTGTAGACTGTTTAATTTCAAAATGGATGTCCATGCTACCCTGCACGGTAATTTGGATGTTTTCTTGAAATTAAATCAAGATTTAGAGATACAATGATAAGATTTCTAATGATCTGCTATTCTTTTGTTGAATTTTTTACCTAGCCAGTTTGATAATTTTAAATATGTGATTCAATATAGTTAAGATGAGATATCTAAAGATAAAATTCTTGAATCCATTGTTTAGAAAAATGAAAGCATGAAAGTGTTTAAATGTAAAACTCACAATAAAACTTGTAACCTATTTAAGGCTCTCATGTTTAAAGGTAAAAAAGAATTATAAAATGAATAAAGACAAAGAATTATGATAATAAGGATAATTTTGATAAACAGGATAACAAGGATAAATCAAACGAGAAGTCAGCAAGTCAGACTGTTCAGAACCTCAAATAACAAAGAATTCAGCAAGAGGTACTACAAAACCTCTTCCTTTATTGAATATGTAGAATACAAGACAATTTGGAAACGACCATAGACAAATTGGCCAACTTGGTTAGACCAATCATCTGACTCTTGGTGGAGTTCGATTTGATCGGTTAGTTTATATCCTATTCTAACTATAATGTCTTTGGAATTAAACATAAAAATTAGATAAGGAAAGTAATGAATAAATTATCTTAATTATAAGGAGGATATAACTTAATAATCCTAGGATTAGAGTAATTCTACTAAATCCTATCTCTAAGGATAAAAGATAAAAATATCACAATGGATAGATTGAAAGATAACCCAAAATAAAAAGGGCAAATAGGAAAATAAAATATTGATTGTCCAATCCGATGCGGTAGGTGGACTAGTCAGTCGAATTGTAGGGATGATGGATAGGCCGATATACTACAATGACTAGTTTGACTTATAGCAGAACACATCGTCTTGGAGAATAGGTAGATAGCTTTGAACATGCGGAGATATTGGCCGACTAGCACAGGTAAGTCAGCCAACTGACATCTTTCTTTGAGTGGTCTTCATTTTTTCACTTTTAGAGAGTAGAAGTTGGTGGACATGAAAGAAAATTTTGGTTCTTGTAATCACAATAAGAGACGGAAAGTAAATGGTGAAGATATTTGACGGGATGGATTTCGTGTTTTAGAAGTTGCAAACTGAGATTTACCTATACGATAAAGATATGTACCTACCTTTGAGGGAAAAAAATCAGAGAGCATGAAGGACAAATAATGGAAGTTGGTGGATAGGAAAGCAATGAGTTTGATATGTTTGTCGTTGTCAAAAAATAAAGTGCACCACATGTCAATTTAAAAACGAAAAAGGAGATACTAGAAACCCTATCAACCATGTATGAGAAATATTATGCGCTAAAAACATTCACTAATTCTTGAGACTATTTAACCTACGGATGGCAAAGAATGTAGTGGTGCCCAATCACCTAAATGAATTCAATATGATAATCAAACAATTAAACTTTATGTTGATAAATCTTGACGGCAAAATTAAATCCCTGATCTTGGTGTCCTCTCTTCCAAAAATTTGGAGCGGATCAGTTATGGGTGTTAGTGCTTCGGCAAGGAAGAAAACTCTCAAGCTTGATGAAGTCACGAACCTGATAGTCAACAATGATGTTCGGACAAAGGAGTTAAACACATGAAATAAGGGTAGGTCAGAATCAAGAACAAATGAATCTAACAAACCAAATGACTAATATCAAGATCAAGCGTTGGAATTATGATCACAACAGTTACTAAAAAAAATAAATGTACTGCAACGTTGAAAAATAAGTTAGAAAATACGGCCACATAGGAGATTGCAAACACATTAATAATGAGAATGAGTAGCCCTCTAAAAGTATGGGGTTGGATTATATATGGAGCTTCATTCACGCATGCAACAACCCTGATATAATGGAAACATATGATCCAAGAGATTTTGGAAAGGTCTATCTAGATAATCATTATGATCCCTTAGAATTGTCGGGTGGGGGGGATATGTTCGGATCCACACTCCAAGTGGATCTATTTTGCATCTACATGAAGTAAGACAAATTCTAAATCTGAAAAAAAAGGAACTTGCTTTCGGTCAAGCAATTATTTGACAAAGGTTATGTTGTAACATGCATTTATCTAGGGGAACTAGAAAGAGGAATGTTATAAAGAGGGAATGTTATACATCACCAATAAACTCTAAAGACAATAATTTTATTACAAGAGCAAGTGACAATACATATTTGCATCATTGTCTGTTGGATTATATGAGTGAGAAAGGGATAAAGGTATTGTGTTTGAAAGGTTTGTTAATAGACTTCAAGTCTCTTGAAATTGGAATATGTGAGGTTTTTGTTTTCTCGAAACAAAATGATTGTGATTTTTACAAAGGAAAAAAAATCTGAAGAAGCGGAAATTATAGTTGATCCACAACGATCTATGGTGTCTAACACTTATGACATATCTTGGTGGAGCATAATACTACATGACGCTCATTGATGAGTATAGAAGAAAGCTATGAGTTTATTTTCTAAAATATATATCCGAAGCCTTCAACATTTTTTAGAAAAAGGTTCAGTTGAAATAAAAACATGTCTTAAGTGAAGTATTTAAGATTTGATAATGCAGAGGATTATGAGATTCACAAATTCAAGGAGTTTTGTGTTGAAAATGATATTTTTATGTAAAAAAACTTGAATAAACGTGTAAGAAATATAGGCCGAACTGTGAACTTGTAAAGACGGTTTGGGCATTACTTACAAAACATCAACTCGCTTACATATGTATGTTTACTTGGTTTTACATGATTAAGTAGACTCGCAACAACGCCTGCAGCCATGGCATGGGTAGCTAAACCGCACAACGTTTTATTTTGACATGAATTCAAGGATACATATGTATATCTATATATACCTTTACTTGGTTACTTGTAGTGCTAGCGGCGGAAGCTCCGAACCTGTCGGGCAGGAGTGTCAGCATCTCCTTCCCGGAGCTGGACGAGCTTGTAGACGGCAGCTCCGGCCAGGGCTCCAATGGTGGGTGCGACAAGGTAGAGCCATATGTGGTTGTAGTTTCCTGATGCTACTGCGGGACCCAGCGTCCTGACTGGATTCATGGACCCACCGCTCGTTGGCCTGCTCCATCCATGTTACGTACACATGTAATTATATATTAATCTTAGATCTAACACAAAATTATTAATTAAATCATTTGATGCTCATATTTTAGCAATGGACCCCACAAATCAAAAACAGTTGACTTTGCCATAGCAAAATTATTGCATTAATCGAAGAAGACAGATGAATGGGTATGGGTAGACTTCCCAATTGGACATCTTGGAAGATGATATCGACAAATATAAGTTTTATGGATATTTTTATTGTCAATAACTTTTAGGATGTAATCCGAAATACTTATTTAGATTCGTTTAACATGTAAATTCTCTACGTATTATAATTGTCGTATATAAAAGAAAATTAAGAATTACCCACCCGGCTATGAGGATGTTGAGCATAACTGTGGCTCCAACTGCAATCCCAGCTAGCTCTCCAACCTGTTAATATACTAAGTTAAGTTATTGTGAATGATAATCATGAATCCCCATTGAAACTAGCTATTCACCCACCGCTCTGGTATCTGTGGCTACCGCGGTCACCACAAACATGAGGTTGAAGGTGATGATGAACTCGAGCGCAAAGGCCTGCCCGGGGTGGGACGCCGGGACCGTCACGCCACCTGACATGAACGGGTGGAAGACGCCCTTAAGCGCGAACGACGCGCAGATCGACGCCGACACCTGTGCCAGGATGTACGCCGGCACTTGCACCCACGGGAAGTGCCGCAGCGCTGCGAACGCGATAGTCAGAGACGGGTTGAGGTGGGCCCCCGAGATGTGCCCCGTCGACAAGATCACTATCATCACCGCCAGCCCTGCGGAGGCCGCGTTTCCGATCAGCGTCTCAGCCCCATTGTACTTTTGGTTCACAATCGGTGCTGCCGTCGCCCCGAATATCAGTATGAATGTCCCGACGAACTCCGCTATTAGCTGCGATCAAATCACCACATTCATAACGACATTTACATTTTTAATTTCAACTCACTTACTTTCTTCCACAAACAAAATCATCGGATCTCATTCATTCACTAATCTCTTCTACTCTACTGGATATATTTCTTTTATTATTTTTTGGTAAAAAGAAATTGCTGTACCAAACCAAAAAAGTCAAACAAACAAGAAGAGCAGTATACCTTGCGGGTGAGAGAGACGTCGGCGGGGGAGAAGTCGGTAAAGCAGGAGTGAGACTCACCCCAGCCGCCGCCGCCGCCGATTCCAACCGGCAGGCACTTGCAATGGGGCATCGACTTCCGGTCATACGACAGTGAGTCCACTCTACGCCCCAGTGAATCCACTCTATTCCCCGACACCAACGGGGCTCCTGGCGTCCCCGGCGTTCCGGGCGTCGGTGGTGCGAACATCTCCGGCATTCCTATCTCCGCCTCCGGCATTATGGGTTTCTTTTACCAAATCTAGATTTGAAATGAGCAAGGAGAAAAATGAAAAACAAGATCTTTTTTTCTGGGTATGAGCTGACAGATCAAGTTACATGCTGGATGTGCTTTTTCAGATGTTTGTTTACGTAATCGGGATTCTGAGGCGACCCAGATGGGAAACTGAATCGATCTCTCCTTGTTTGGTTTCTCAAAGCATAGAGAGTTGCAATTGCGTTGACTGCAAGTGGTAAATGAGAGTAGATGGGGGTGGACTTGTTTTTATTGTTTTGTGTGCTATGAGTTTCTGGGATATGACGTCTTGGCTTTATATAAACTCCAGCCTCGGACAATAAGAACAAGGAAGCTCACCACCACCCACCCCACTCCATCCATCCCCTATCATTCGTAAAAATACAGCATTAAATATTACTTTTTCCACTTGCTCTTTTTTTAGCAACTAAGACAAAAAAAAAAAACTATTCTAAAATTATACATGTTTAAGGCTTCCGACTTGCCTACTTCCACTTCTGCTCAATTTTTGAATTGTTTATGTACCGTTACTAGAGGTGGGAAAACTTGATCCATCGTGACAAACCCGAATCAATCCGAGATCCAAAAAGTTTGAAAAAAGGGCGTATTTATTTAGAACCGGTTTGTTTCAAATCGATTTAGCCATAATAAATTGAATCTGAAAATAATCTGATTATACCCGAATTGAATAGTCCAATAATAGAGACATGAGAACCGAAATAACCCATCCCGATCGAGATAAGTAGGTCGAAAAGTAAATAGGCAAGCAATGATAGTCTCAATTGACTATAATTCGTTCTCATATATGTTTAGTAAACTTCAAATCGAATGCTAATATACAAGAAAAATTAAATAAACAGCTAACCGGTCTTATTTTCAACCACCAAAAATACGGTCACTTTCATTATGCAAAATGTCGTTATGAATTATCCAGAATAGAAACGGGTACCGGGTTTGGTTGAAAACGGCTCCCGGGTTTTTTTTGTTTCTAACCCATGTTTTTTTGATGTGGGACCATCCCCAACAACTCCTATATATGGACCAATCACTAGAGCGAGAACAAAAGCATTGGAGGAGAAGGAGAAGGAGAAGGATTCGTCATCTTCAAAAAACTTATTAGCATCGTGTACATCTAAGGAGACCTTACTCATGTCTAAGTCTTCCTTAGTGACATTGATATCTACTGTTGAGGAGCCATACATGTGTGAAGATTATCAAGGAAGCAAGAAATGTAGCTAACACAAGATTTAAGCAATCCATTGAGGAATCTCGACCCTGAGGACCAGATCTCGTCCGAGATTCTAGAGGAGATTTTCGTCTATCAAGATCCATAAGATCTAGTTGATATCTTAGTTGTTAGATATTTTATTTTTTTTAATACCTTTAAAGCTCCAAACATTCTAAAGATGTCTTACGGTTTTGATTATATCTTTTGGGATCATCTTTATTTTATCTTTTAAATGAATCTCTCCTATAAATAGCTTTAGAGGAAGATATTCATAGGTATATTTATTGATTATTATTTCTACAATGTTGTGAGATACTCACTGCTTCGTTTATGAAGCTTGTATTTTATTCATTTCAATCAAAAAGAGAGCATTTGATTGAATAGTTGTAAGTCATTGCTAGGTTGTTCTTGTGCGTGCTAATCTTATTTAAATTTGGTGCTACTAGTCAAACTAGTCTCTCCTTGTGCTTGTCTTATTTAGAAGGCTAGTGTAAGGGTTTTGATCCTTTGGTCAAAGTTCTTTGCAAGTCTAACATTAAGTCCTATCTTACTATACTGTCCATATTTTCGTCCATTATCCATCTTCTTTATCTACCATTAACATTCCATCAACTCAAGTTCTTTTTGTTTGAGATTCACATATATTAGCATTACCATACAAATCGCGCTCGAGATTTGCACCGAGATTTGCTTATGTCATTGATTTCGTGAACTTCAGTGTAGATCGGGAAACTGCAACATCGACCTCGCATCAAAGTGGTATCAAACCTAATCGATTGAAGTTTAATTCAACCATACAACAAAGGTTTGAGTATTTATTTTTGAGTTTTCTTTGAGTCGTATAAAAATCGAGTCTTTTCTTTGTTACCATTCTTCATGAGATTATTTGAGCTTAACGTGTGATGACTTGTTTGTATTGGAGAAGAGAGAGACGCCATAATCAAACACAAGCCAACGAAACCCTAAATTGAAACCTCGTCTGAGCTCCAGGAAAATCTCAACCGAGATTAGGTGCAACATCCGAGATTTTGTTACTTGGGTAGAAAGTCACGTGTTTCTTCAAGCCGGTCGAAGATCAATATTAGATTTGAGTCAATTCTAATTATATTCAAGGAGGAAAGAGATTTACAAGTGATTTTATTGTTGAGATCTTATTTAATAGGTAAGATCGTATTATATTTTTTTAATCCTAACCAAATATCTATCCAAAAAATCTCTTCCTACTTTTCCTACAACAGCCGCCCCATCCCTATATGCATATTATCCCATAAGCTCCACGAGAAGGCCCGAAATAGTTCCCTACCCTATTTTCATAGCAACAATTATCTGTTCGCTCCAAATGGTGTGTGCAAACTTTAAATTTATATCCCAAGAAATATGATTAAAACAAGGATGCGAACCCGCGGTGTACGGATCAATTATAGTAAAAAGTAAGAATTCCGGGGTGTCGAACTCAAGGACTTAGGTGAAACTAAGTAAGTATAGGTTGTCAATGCAACTAATAACCACAAAAGCGATTAAAGCAATCAAAGATGATAATAAGGTCAAATAAGGGGAAAATGCAAATTCTAGGGATTAAAGCATCTAGTTGTAGTTCCAACTCAAGATCTAAAGATAAGCGGACAAAGCTGAGGTTTTGCAAAGGGAAGGTGTTTCTAAAGTGGAATAGATTACCGGGTAAGTCTCACTACTCACTATCCCAAACCAAAGTTTCTATCACCGGGTAAGTCTCAAGATACTAAGGAAAGGAACTATAATCTCAAACCAACACACCACCCAAGGGAATAGAATCAACCTTTACTGGGTAAGTCTCAGGCTAACTCACAAAGATGGAATGAAGGCACACTCAAACCCCAATAAAGGATAAACCTTTATTACCTACACTAATGATCTTGGGTAAACAAACAAAGGAATCACCGGGTAAGTCTCATCCTAGACTTGCATTGAACCAGGAAAGGTGTAATAAGAATAGGATTTGACAAACTATAACACTTAACTCTCAGTTTCGGATCAGAAAAGGTCACCTCGATTAGTCAAGTTCCACCCCGGCTGAGATGTTCATCGACTGAGCGAGGTACTCTAGGGTTAAGGTTAAAGACTCGAACTTTCAGGGTCCTACTGGGATTAAGATCATTCTATCATTGTCTTTCCCACAACTTTCAGCCAATCACCCTATGATCGCACAAGGGATTTAGCCACTCATCATCATGAAAACAATAATCGAATAAAAGGGAAAGGAATTAATATTTGAACATAAAAACCTTAAGAACAAGGCTTCAATAACTGAATCAAATAATCACAAATCAGCGTTCCTTGAATCACAAATCAAACAAGACAATAAACCAAAGGGAATATAAGAAAATCTTACAAACTCCCTCAAAAGGTATCACAAACTATAAATCTTCCTTCCTTCAATCTTCAAAGCTTCCTTCCAACTTCCAGAAAATCTCCTAAATGCAGCTTCTTCAATGATCCATAGATGGATTAAATTGTGGAAAATCTAACCCTTTATATAGGAGAATTATCTTCCAAAGATAATAATATCTTAAAAAGATAATTTCCTATAAAATATATCCATATCTCTAAAATAGATCTCCCAAATATATGATCTTCCTTCCAGAAATCCAGCCCAAAAATATAAGATATCTTCCTTCCAAAAATAAAATATCTCAGCCAAAAGATATGATCTCGTCGGCGCCAGGGTGTTCGCCTCGGTCGGGGCGCTCCTCAAGATCACCTCGGTCGAGGTGATATTGTAGCTGACCGAGGTGAATCTCAACTGAATGTGAAATCTCTCAAATATGGTCCAAAGTAAATCTTCTTCATTAATTCCTTGCTTCCTGAGTTCTCTTTAAGCTCCAAAATGTAGCTCCTATGACTCATTTGCTCCTTAGCTCCATTTTGATCCAAAACGTGCCATTTTACCTACGATTACAACGAAACTTGGTGTAGACCTCGATTCCCATAAAGGTAGATGAAAGAACAATATAGTCACATAATATACATCCATACATGCATTTTATTGAAGATATAACATCTAAACAAGTCTTAAAATATAGACTATGATACATGCTATCAAAATACCCCATACTTGTCCCTTGCTTGTCCCCAAGTAAGTTCCAAATCTTAAGTACAAGATAGAATGGATTATAGGTCATAAAGATCAATGAAAAGTATTTCAAAACATTTTTGGTCGTGTGCTCCACTCATAGATCACTCTAAGAGAATGCTTCATGGCAATTAAAATCAAAACATGATCAAAACATTTTATAAATATAAGAAAGTTGTTCATCTTTGCAAAAAAATCATAGAATATATAATAAATCATAATTATCGAAATTAATCATGTATAATCCAGTTTAAACCACCAAGTCAATCAACAAGCTCGAGGTCTCAAGGGCTTTTCAAAAGAAGGTCAAGAAACGTGTGAGGGTGGGATGTATATAGGGAATGTGGTGCTAGAATCGGGGAAAAGGATCTTCACTTTACTTGCTTTGAACTTCAACATCTTCCACCAATAAGCTTTGCTTATTTACTTTACTTTTTGGGATGCATGGACAGAGGTGCACAATAATCGAAGTCTAGGAGATTAGCAATCATCAATTTCTCGAGATGCCTCAAACCCTTGGTGCACATACTATGACCCGTTAGGAATATCGCTCAATCCGACTTTGGCAAGACACAAACACCCGGCTATGTGAATGGTGCCGAGTTACTCATCATCATGATTGACTTCCCAAACCTATTTTGTTTCTTTCTAACTTCCAAACAACATCTCAATTTTTCTTTCACTTGCTTTTCTTTACTTGCTTCCAAATTCCCGGATAGGTAAAGGAAGACAAATATGTATATGAGGGGTGAAAGCATGATCAAGAAGAAGAAGAGAAGAGAATGAATTGCCTTAATCATCCCAGGAAAAAAGTGAGAGAACTCATCATGTGATTCAACCTTCAAATTCAACATAATTTGGATAAAAACAAAGTATTAAACATGCCAAAACTTTCAACAAAGCATTTTGCAACTTAAACATATCATAAAACCTTTCAAACATATAAAGATTTCAAAACCAATCCGCGAACAAAATCATCACTGAGGTCATATCCAGACAAGAAGCACAAAAATCGTTTCGAAAACTCTCTCAATTAAACCGCCTCGGTCGAGGTGTTCTAAGTCAACCGAGGTACTTGACCTCGTTTGGCCAGAATCATCCCGGTCGAGGTCATAAAAATTTTTTTTAACCAGTTTTTGACGTTTTTCTCAATCAAATAACCTGTATGCATCCATGTAATTTCAGATAAGCACATAGAGCATAAAGAAAGATCATAAATAACAAGTCGAGTCATACAAGCATACATAATGTCGAATAATACACATATATACCCCATACTTGGGACACATTGTCCTAATGGGTCAAAGTAAGTCTAAGAACAGGAAAACTCACCGGACATGCTAAGTTACGTAATACATAAAAAAAAGAAAATCCATGGAAGCTCTAGTCCTGATTCGCTGGTGGTGGTGATGGATGCGGGATGAAGGGATATTGAGATGGGTCAAATGGATAACACATGGTATGCTGGAACTAGATCTCCATCATCTGCTGCTGGTAGTGATGGATCTCCCTCAACTCCATCATCTCTACTGACAAGGCGTTGTAAGAGTCGATTATCTGGTCCGTCAGCTCGTCAATCCGTCGGTGAGCTACGGGATCCCTCTGTCTGCGGACTCTACGCCTGGCAGGACGTGATGGTGCTGCAGCAACCTCCTCCTTTATCGCCTCGTCGTCTAAATTGACAACTAGCACACTAGGACCGGCTGTATCTGTACCTGTCTCCTTGGCAGCACCTCCGTCATCGTCCTCTCCCTCCTCAGCAGCAACGTCAGCGTCTCGAGCATCTTGGATGTATGAAAACCAGGCAGAAGACCAGTACTATGGATCAAAAACTGTAAACTGATCTGACCATGGGATACCCTGAGGGGCAGTCTACTCCCAAGGCATCGCCACGTACGGTGTAGTAAGGCCACGAGGAACCAGTATCCTCCTCGTGATCATCTCCTGAAGTCCAAGCGGCTTTTCAGCCGCCCCTAATGTACATGCAGTCAAATCTAGACCCATAACTGTAGCGATATGAGTCACCAGTCCTCCACAACAGATATCTCCATTCGCCTTGGCCTTGATCCGATGCAGATCCTCAGCTAACATGGCCCCAAAATCAGGCACTCCTCCAGTCACCATGCATAAGAGACTCAGCAACTCTCCCTGTCTAATCTTCTGGGGCGTCTCAATACGCGCTAGAAGGGTCTCACTAAAGATGCGGTGGCCTAGATGGAAAGCTAGGTGGAATATAATGCGCTCCCTGGAGTCTCCAGGTCTCCATCTATCAGCATGCTCCACTACATGGGCAATTTGCCCCCACAATTGTCGAGCTACGGCTCAATATGGAAAGTCGGGAACTGTAGGAGTCGGGAATCCAAAGATGTCTCTGAAGTAATTCATAGGAACCAGGTAGTTCCGGTTCATCAACCGGTACTTGATTTTGTTCCTCTCAGGCATGTGAGTAACAAAACTCACAAACTCTAGGGTCGGCTCAAGATAAGATGGAGCTCTGATCTCTATAAACTGCTTCAGCCCAACCATAGAAATCATCTTCTTCAAGTCCTCCACCACGTGGAGGCACTCGAAGGCCGGAACATCTAGGAAGCGCGGGGCAATGACAGGGCATGCGCAAATGCGGTCAAAATCAACCTGGTGACGCTCATGGATCACCGGGATAGAAGGTCTAGAGGAAGGGGAAGGGGAAGAACCACTAGGGGTATCTCTTAGGACAAGATGAAGATCGGAACGAGAAGTCATAGTTTCTGCTGACAAGGTACCTCGGTCGGTCTGACAACCTGAAGAACACCTCGGCCGAGACACAACTCGACTGGACCGAGTCGAAGCGCTGTTTGATTTCTACTCTCTAATTTTCAGTTCTTTTCCCCCAAAATCACTACCAATTGCTTCCTATGGGGTACTTATATTCTTTTCAGCACAAAAACGTGGCAACCAAAGCCACAAATCCCTAAAATCAGTAAAGGGAAGAGAGTTAGGGTTTCCGATAATTTACGCCAGATTAGGTCGATTCGAGGCGTTTTTCTTGTAGTTTCTCGCTTGCAATCTGTTCCTCTTGCTTTTCCTTGCGAGATCGGAGAAATAATCGTGGAAAAGGAGTGAAAAACGAGAGATCGAGGTGAGGAAAGCGCCGCGTTCAAGAAGGAGGTTTGGGAGGGAAGAGAGAGAAATCATTCTCCTTTTATACCTCTCGCCGATTCTATTGTTACCTCGGTCGAGGTGGTCCCTGTGAGAATGAATATGAATTCCCCTTAGGGTTTCCGTTCAGCAGACGGCTCATATTAATAATAACTTGAGTTTACATATTTACAATTAGGGCACCCTATATTTACATATATTTACATAAACTATCATACCCCCGCAGTCGAAACTGGAGGAGGTTGAACAGTGAGACTGGATCTAAAGTCTAAGAATAATTGTCGGGGAAGTCCCTTTGTAAAAATGTCTGCGTACTAAAAAGCTGAAGGGACGTGAAGAACTCTAACGTGACCACGGGCAACCTTGTCACGGACGAAATGAATGTCTATCTCAATGTGCTTGGACCATTGATGCTGAACCGGGTTGCTGGCGAGGTAAGTAGTAGAAATGTTATTTGTATAGACAATAGATGCCTTGGAAAGCGGACAATGTAACTCAAGCAAGAGGTTCCGCAACCAAGAACATTCTGACACAACATTGGCAACTCCTCTATATTCTGCCTCGGCACTGGATCTAGAGACGACAGATTGCCTTTTGGCAGACCACGAGATTAGAGTGTCATTGAAGAAAACACAATAACTTGAGGTAGAGCGGCGTGTATCAGGGCAGCCAGCCCAATCAGCATCTGTATAGGCAATAAGATCAGACTTCGGAGAAGAGGAGATTGTAATACCTAAGGAAGACGTCCCAGAAACGTATCGAATAATGCGCTTGAGAGCTGCAAAATGAGTTTCCCTGGGGTCGTGCATAAAAAGGCACACCTGTTGTACTGCAAAACTAATGTCTGGTCGTGTGAAGGTGAGGTACTGCAGTGATCCAGCTAGACTACGATAAAGCGTCGGATCACTAATAGCAGGACTGGATGAGGCACTTAACTTGACAGACGTTTCAGCCGGGGTAGCTGATGGTTTGCAGTTAGACATCTTAGCTCTTTCAACAATTTCACGAGCATATTTATCCTGGGAAAGGAATAAGCCAGAAGATGTCCGACGAACAGAAATGGCCAAGAAATAGGATAGGGGGCCTAAGTCTTTCAAGGCAAATTCCTTACTCAGAAGTTTGATCAGATGCTTGCGCAGGGCGTCAGAAGAAGCCGTAAGGACAATGTCATCGACATATAGGAGCAGATAGGTAGTGTTAGAACCTTGATTATAAATAAAAAGGGAGGAGTCACTCTTACTGCTAATAAAGCCAATGCGATGTAAAAAGCCTGCAAAGCGTTGAAACCATGCCCGGGGAGCTTGCTTGAGGCCATATAGTGACTTCTGCAAAAGACAAACATGATTGGGCTTGGATGGGTGGCGAAAGCCTAGTGGTTGAAACATATACACCGTCTCGTTTAGATGGCCATGTAGGAAAGCATTCTGAACATCCAGCTGATAAATGGGCCAAGAACGGGAAACTGCAATACTGAGAACCATACGGATGGTTGCTGGTTTAACAACAGGACTAAATGTTTCATCGCAGTCAACTCCAACCTGCTGAGAATAACCGTTAGCAACTAATCGAGCCTTGTACCGCTCCAGGGAACCGTCAGACCTGAATTTATGCTTAAAAATCCACATGCATCGCACAATATTAGCATCTGCAGGACGAGGTATCAGGAACCACGTCTTATTCCGCATAAGGGCTCGATATTCATCAAGCATGGCGGCGGTCCAAAACGGGTCTTGGAGAGCTACATTGTGGGATTTGGGAATGGGAGATAATGAGGTGGTCGAAACGGATAAGTCAAAAATTGGTTTGGGTTTAACAATTCCGGATTGACTACGGGTTTGGGGACGGTTCCGAGGTGGAGGGGTCGAGTCATTTATAAGATGACCGGTTGTGCTGGGTAAGTGGCGTGGGAAATGTGGGACATCATGGGCAGCAGGAGGTGAGCTGGGCCGGAGAGGAGCTGGGCCGGAGCTGGGTAGGTGGATGGGAGAAGGAGGATGCTGTGGTGGGCCGCTGAAAGATGAGGGAGGGGAAGCGGGCCCAATCGCATGGGGGGGAGGGCTGTGACAGCCAGGTGGGCCGGAGGAGGAAGAGGGCTGGTCCCGATTTGGGCCAGGCGCAGGGGGTAGGGAATGGGCCTGTGGTAACAGATCATTAGCAGCAATTAAATGATTTAATTGTTGCAAATGGTATTGTGAAGTATCAACATCATTGGACTGAGACGTGCTAAATTCCGGGGAAACACGGGACGAAGTAGAAAAGGGAAAAATGGACTCATCAAAGGTCACATGACGGGAGATTATGATTTTGTGAGTTGCCAAGTCTAAACATTTGAAACCCCAATGATGTTTAGGATACCCGAGAAAGACGCATGGGCGAGAGCGATGTTGAAGCTTGTGGGAGATGATGGCACTTTGATTGGGATAACAAAGGCAACCGAAAACCCGGAGGTGAGCTAAGGAAGGTGTAGTGAGATACAACACTTGAGTAGGAGATTTATTATGAATGGAAGAGGATGGGAGAATGTTAAGAAGATAACAAGAAATTTTGATGGCATGGGGCCAAAAGGAAATTGGAATGGAAGCATGAAACAAAAGTGAACGCATCATGTTATTGATTGTTTGAATTATTCGTTCGGCTTTACCATTTGTGGGGATGTGTGGGGACAAGAGAAGCGAAAAACGATGCCATTATTAGCAAAAAAACTTGTGAAAGAGGGTGTTATTGAACTCTCCTCCCATGTCACATTGAAAACTTTTGATGGGTAGTTGAAAATGTGTGGTGACAAATTTGTGAAATTGGACAAAAAGATCAAACACTTGAGACTTAAACTTGAGCGGAAAAAGCCATAGAAAATGAGAATAATCGTCAAGAAAAAGCAAATAGTATTTATAACCTTCCCTGCTAGGAATAGGAGATGTCGAAAGATCACTATGAATAATGTCAAAAGGAGCAACAGAACGAGTTGTAGAACGATCAAAAGGTAATCTATGATGTTTTCCTAATTGACAAGCATGACAAAGAGGAGTCATCTTTGATTTATTACATTTAATGAAAGAGGAAAGTCTAAGATAATCCAAAACAGGAGCGCCGGGATGACCAAGACGGGCATGCCAAAGGCTTGACGACTCGACGGAAAAGGCTTGATGAACTCGAGTGGGAGGACGGGTGACAGGATAGAGTTCCCCGGAACTATTACATCTCAGACGTGTGATCCCCGTTTGTAGATCCTTCACAGAAAAACCAAAAGGGTCAAATTCTACCGAGGCATTGTTATCCGTTGTAAAACGTCTAACAGACACTAAATTTTTGACTATTTGTGGGGCAATAAGTACGTTGGATAGGTGTAGTGGTGAGTTTGTGGTGGGGATAGTAGTATCTCCAATACCTGTAGATGGAACACGCATACCATTCCCAATAATTATCGAATTTAATGAACCATTATGCGAAAAAGACGAGAGAGAACCTGAATTATTCGTCATGTGAGATGTTGCGCCCGTGACCATGTACCAATAGTTGTCCGTCAGATTAACGTCATAGATGCAAAGGCGTTATCCACTGCAGTAGGCTAAGGAAACTTAGCGAAATGGGCCTGCTGGGTCGGTCCTGGCCCAAGTAAACTGGGCTGAGGTTGCTGATATCCAGCAAATTGAGGAAATGGGCAGGGCGGACGGATTGGGCCCATCTAGAACTGGGCTGGTGGGCCGCCAAGAGTGGGCTGGGGAAAGGGATACCAGCCCTGAGGTCTCCAACTATAGCGGACGGACTGCCCTACGCCGCCTCCAGCCTATGATGTGCTGCCGCCAGGCGTTCCACTGTTGCCGGCCCCAGCCTGACGCTGTCGACCTTTCCGGCCACGACCACGCCGGTTGGATGAGGAATCCGGTGAGGCAGTGGAGGTGCCGGAATTTTGCTGCGATGAAGAGCCTGACGCTGTCGACCTGGCATCGCTGTGCAACGCAGTTTGCGAAGAACCAGAAGCAGATTGTGAAGCCATTCGAGTTTCTTCTAGTTGTAATTGAGACCGAGCTTTTGTAAAACTCGGAAGCGGGTCGGATTGTTGAATAAAGCTTTCCACAGCATTGTACTCAAAAGGTAAACCCGAAATAAGTTGAAGAACAAGTCGGGTTTCAGGAACCGGTGAGCCGACCCCTTTGAGTTCATCGGCAAGAGACTTGAGTTGAAGACAATAAGCATTAATTGAAGCAAAACCGGACAGCTTACAATTCGAGAACTTATGTTCAAGATAGACTGCACGAGTATTTTTGTTATCTTGAAAGATATCTTTAACTCGATTCCATGCCTGAAGAGCGGTGTCGTCATAATCAAGATTTTGCAACAGAATATCCCTTGAGACCGTACTGTAGATCCATTGAAGAACAGTAGCGTCAACTTGTAGCCATAACGAATCGCCAATATCCGTCGGTTTAGGAACCTTGGCGTCAATATGATCAAGAACGTTATGAGCCTTCGCGGTGACGCGAAAAAGAGCAACCCATGAAGCATATGGGGTGTCATGGTCAAGGACGAGGGCAATGTTATTCTTGATGTTGGAGATTCCGAGGGCGGAATGGAAGGAAGGTTTCCGTTCTGCAGCCATCCAGGAACGTCGAGAAGGGGAAAGCAAGATAGATCGGCGGTGGTGAAAACGGCCTTAGGGTTTAGCGGAAGAGAAAAAGAGGAGCGACGGCTCTGATACCATGTGAGAATGAATATGAATTCCCCTTAGGGTTTCCGTTCAGCAGACGGCTCATATTAATAATAACTTGAGTTTACATATTTACAATTAGGGCACCCTATATTTACATATATTTACATAAACTATCAGTCCCGACTGGATCGAGGTGGCTGACTGGATTGTCAGACCTAGTCGCCTCGGTTGCTCAAGAATCATCTCGGTCGAGGTACTGTGACCGCAACCGAGATGTGTCTCAGTAAAACTCCGTCTTCTCAATTTCTTGAGCTTTTGTCCTTCCAGTGTTGATCCTGAGTTGTAATCCTTCCTTAGCAAGTACCTGGTTTCTGTGTAGGACGCCAAAAGCAAAACAAAGCAAAGCAAAGCAAAAGCAAACTACCTAAAACTAATCTAGAAAAAGGGAAAAGAAATCAATACCTTGGGTTGCCTCCCAAGAAGCGCTTGATTTAAGGTCGCTAGCTGGACTGTACAACATCCCTAAACATGCTGAAAGGTATCCTCACTCCATACTTCACCTTCATCATGGGGTGAGATAAAGAAGTCTATCAAACGTTCCAGCAAATGCAAGTGCTCAACGGGGAATGAATCGTCTATGGGTGGGTCGTCCTTGTCGCATGAAGAGGGAGGCAGCCGACTGAGGTGATCCACAACAGAATTTTCGGATCCCTTCTTATCACGGATCTCTAGGTCAAACTCTTGAAGCAAGAGAATCCATCGAATAAGACGCGGCTTTGCATCCTTCTTAGCAAGCAAGTAACGAATAGCTGCATGGTGAGTGTAAACAATAACTTTCCCTCCTACTAAGTAAGAGCGAAATTTCTCAAAAACATATACAACCGCCAAAAGCTCCTTTTCGGTGGTGGCGTAGTTTAGTTGAGCTTCATCTAGCGTCTTGCTAGCATAGTAAATGGCGTTGGTCCGGCCATCCTTCTTTTGCCCAAGAACCGCTCCTACCGCCACATCACTCGCGTCGCACATGATCTCAAAGGGGAAGGTCCAATCTGGAGGTTGAATAATGGGAGCGGAGATCAATGCTTCCTTTATCCTGTAAAATGCATCAAGACGTTCCTACAAAAACTCAAAAACAACATCCTTATTCAAGAGTTTAGTGAGTGGTTTAGAAATCTTCGAGAAATTCTTGATGAACCTCCTGTAGAAACCTGCATGCCCGAGAAAACTCCTCACACCCTTAAAAGAACAAGGGGGAGGGAGTTTCTCAATAGTCTCGATCTTAGCTCGATCTACCTCAATACCTCGGTTAGAAACGAAGTGTCCTAGCACAATTCCTTCATTAACCATAAAATGACACTTCTCCCATTTCAAAACGAGATTAGCGTCTTCACATCATTGTAGCACTAGAGATAGGTTAGATAAACAATCATCAAAAGAGGAACCATATACTGAAAAATCATCCATAAATACCTCCATGATCTCCTCTATATACTCGGAAAAGATAGCCATCATGCAACGCTGGAAGGTAGCGGGTGCATTACATAATCCAAATGGCATCCTCCTATAAGCGAATGTCCCCCATGGACAAGTGAAAGTGGTCTTCTCTTGATCATCTGGATGAATAGGAATCTGAAAGAAGCCACTATAACCATCTAAATAGCAAAAATATGAATGTTGGGCTAACCGTTCGAGCATTTGGTCGATGAAGGAAAGTGGAAAATGGTCCCTCCGAGTGGCCACGTTCAGCTTCCTATAATCGATGCACACCCTCCAGCACGTAACGGTCCTAGTTGGAATCAACTCGTTGTTCTTATTCGTCACAACGGTCATCCCTCCTTTCTTCGGAACTACATGCACCGGGCTCACCCACTTGATGTCCAAGATAGGAAATATGATACGTGCATCCAACAATTTAAGAATCTCCTTCTTCACAACCTCTTTAATGATCAGATTTAACCGTCGTTGAGGTTCCCGTGAAGTCTTATGATTGTCTTCCATTAGTATTCTAGAAAGAAGACTTAATACCAATAAGATCATCAATAGTATCACCCAAAGCCTTTTGATGTTTTCTCAGGACATGCATCAGTTTAGATAATTCAGTTTCGGAAAGGGAAGCGCTTATAATAACGGGATATGTAGAATCCGGTCCAAGGAAAACATACCTCAAGTGACTTGGAAGCGGTTTAAGCTCCACAACTAGGGGTGCTTTCTGAGGAGGATCCTTGCTTCCTCCTTCTAGTGGAGTGGACTTGGATCAAAGAACTGGACTTTCAGAAGTCTCAGTTGACATCATCTTGCTTGCGACCTCGGTCGAGGTCAAAGGTGGGTGACCTCGGTCGAGGTACTGGAACTGGGACCGAGAGTGGAATTTCTCCTCTCCTGGATCAGTTTGTAAATTTTAGCTCCTGGATCTTCTTCCAGTGCCTTTAAGATCCGTATATCTGCATCACAAGAAGCATCTATAACTTCCTCCATTAAGCTAAAACTAATAACTCTTTCAAGAGGGTCATTAATAAGGATAGAGCTCACCAATTCTCTTGATTCTTCTTCATCATAGATGTTGAAGATATCATCTTCCAGCGGCTCTCCTTTCATTGCAGCAAGCAATGCAAACTCCACTTGATCACCGCCAATGTTGACTTTCAACTTGGCGTTCTTACAATCCACATTGCAACCCGAAGTTGCTAGAAATGGTCTCCCGAGTATGATAGGAATGGGATAATCTACGGGTATATCAAGTACAACAAAGTCTATAGGTAAATAGAAGTTACCTAACTTAACCGGAACGTCTTCCAAAATGCTCACGGGATGGGTAATGGAGCGGTCCGCCATGTATAACCTTGTCTTTACCGGCTTGGGCTCTCCAAGTCTGATCTTCACACATAGCTCCAACGGGATGATGCTCACGCTGGCTCCTAGATCACACAATGCTTCACAAGTTACATCCCCAACTTGAATGGGAATGCAAAATGAGCCGGGATCTCTTAACTTGAATGGCATCTTCTCCTTTATGATTTGAATGAGCTCCGAGGATTTAGATGTCATCCGTACTTCACCAAAATATTTCAGTTTTCTCTTCCTTGATAGAATCTCTTTTAAGAACATCCCATAGGCGGACATCCCTAGAATAGCATCAAGGAACGGGATGTTAATATGTAGTTTATTCATCAAGTCAAGGAACTTACCAAAGTGCTTGTCTAGATGTGCTCTAGCCCTTGACTGAGGGAATGGAAGTGGTGGCTTATATGCAGGAGGTGGGACATAAACTTCAGATTTGTCCGTCGCTTTCTAGGACTCCACTTCGGGTGGCACCTCGACCGAAGTGTTCCTCGTCTGTACCTGGACCGAGGTGTTCTTCGTCTACATAGGCATCGACCGAGGCACTGGATCTGTAGTTTTCAGTCCACTTCTCGTCGTTATTGTCATGATCTGTCCTTTAGGGTTACTCTCTGTCCTTGCTGGGAGCTTCCTTGGATCTCTTGGCGCTTCATTCGCCTTGCTAAAGAATTGTTGCTCTAAGGCTTTTTGTGCCTTCGAAAATGAAGTCATGGACGTCTCCATAGCGTTGAGCTTGATCAAGATGGCCTCCAGCACTACATCTTTCTTTTCTGGCTGGGACGAACTTGATCCAGGATCCTGCCTCTTCAATGGAGTAGAAGAAGAAGAAGAGGGGTTACAAGAATTATTAGAATTGGAATTAGAATAAGGGTTACCCAAATTTTGATTATTAGATCTCCAATTATTGCTGTTGGAGCCTCTATTATTGTTGTAATTGTTGTTCCGGGAACCTTGGTTATTGTTCCTTAAGCCTTGATATCCTCCTTCTTCCTTCTTTGTGTGAGCAACCGAAAGGTCCTTCAATTGCTTCACATCGTTCTTGAGGGAGATGAGTTGATTGTCATTTGATGGAGCTTCTTGAAAATTAACTCTCTTAACTCCATTTTCGGCTCCTTGTTGAGAATATTTCTCCATGTGCAAAGCCTGTTTCTCAATGAACTCCCAATCTTCGTCTATCGGCATGTCCATGAACGTGCCGGCGGAGAGTAGTTGAAGATTGAATTGAGTAGCTTCATCCAATCCCTTGAAGTATATCTCCAACAACTCTATCTTTGGAATCCCATGATGTGGGCAATCCAATAGAACATCTTTGAATCTTTCCCATGATTTGGACAAACTCTCCTTGTCCTTCATGATGAACATATTAATCTTCCCTTTCATTTCAGCGGTTTTGGAGGGGGGGAAAGAATTTAGTTAAAAACTCCGTGGTCATCTCTTCCCAAGTGTTGATCTTTTCGGGGGGAAGAGATTGATACCAAGCAAGTGCCCTGTCCTTCAAAGAAAAGTAAAAAGGCCTTAGCTTGTAGTTGTTGTTTTCCAGCCTTGAAGGTCTCAAGGTCTCCATCAGGATCTCATAGTATTGCAAATGCTGATGCGGAAACTCTCTCTCTAAACCTCCAAACTGGCATTGGCGGATCATAGATAGAACTTGCGGTTGAAGTTCGTAATCATGCTCCGCTGGATCATCTAGGTTGACTCCTGGACGCCTCACTTGCTGGTTAGGGTCCATCCTCTGTCCTAGGGTTTGTGGAATTCCTGCAAAAAGAACATCTCAGACAAGCATCCGAGGTGGATGTATCTTGGCCGCGGCTACTGGGACTAGGTCCTGCCTCGGTCGAGGGTTTGGTCGATGCATAATCTGGGCTCGTAGATCGGCCATATCTGCTTCAATATCTGCAGTTCTGGTTCAAGTTTGCTCTCTTTCGCGCTGTAGTTCTTCCTTATTGAGGCACAGCTGCTCCAGCGCCTCCTTCAATTCGGCCTCAAGATCTCGATAATCTTGGTTGGCCATTTTTGCTTCTTTCAAGCGTCGTTTGTATGTCTTTTCTGGTTCGGGATCGTAAGGAACGATTTCCTTCCCAGCACGGGTTCTTCGCATAAACCTAAGAAAAAGAACTTGTGAAAGCACTCAAGTAGAGTGGTTAGTAGCAACAAGGGCAATTGCCCTGAAAGACAACCGCAACCGGCTTGGTCTAGACCAAGTCCCCGGCAACGGCGCCAAAAACTTGTTCGCTCCAAATGGTGTGTGCAAGCTTTAAATTTATATCCCAAGAAATATGTTTAAAACAAGGATGTGAACCCGCAGTGTACGGAGCAATTATAGTAAAAAGAAAGAATTCCGGGGTGTCGATCTCAGAGACTTAGGTGAAACTAAGCAAGTATAGGTTGTCAATGCAACTAATAACCACAAAAGCGATTAAAGCAATCAAAGATGATAACAAGGTCAAATAAGGGGAAAATGCAAATTCTAGGGATTAAAGCATCTAGTTGTGGTTCCAACTCAAGATTTAAAGATAAGCGGACAAAGTTGAGGTTTTGCAAAGGGAAGGTGTTTTAAAGTGGAATAGATTACCGGGTAAGTCTCACTACTCACTATCCCAAACCAAAGTTCCTATCAACGGGTAAGTCTCAAGGTACTAAGGAAAGGAACTATAATCTCAAACCAACACACCACCCAAGGGAATAGAATCAACCTTTACCGGGTAAGTCTCAGGCTAACTCACAAAGATGGAATGAAGGCACACTCAAACCCCAATAAAGGATAAACCTTTATTACCTACACTTATGATCTTGGGTAAACAAACAAAGGAATCACCGGGTAAGTCTCATCCTAGACTTGCATTGAACCAGGAAAGGTGTAATAAGAATAGGATTTGACAAACTATAACACTTAACTCTCAGTTTCGGATCAAAAAAGGTCACCTCGGTCAGTCAAGTTCCAACCCGGCCGAGATGTTCATCGACTGAGCGAGGTACTCTAGGGTTAAGGTTAACGACTCGAACTTTCAGGATCCTACTGGGATTAAGATCATTCTATCATTGTCTTTCCCACAACTTTCAGCCAATCACCCTAGAATCGCACAAGGAATTTAGCCCCTCATCATCATGAAAAAAATAATCGAATAAAAGGGAAAGGAATGAATATTTGAACATAAAAACCTTAAGAACAAGGCTTCAATAACTGAATCAAATAATCACAAATCAGCGTTCCTTGAATCACAATTCAAACAAGACAATAAACCAAAAGGAATATAAGAAAATCTTACAAACTCGCTCAAAAGGTATCACAAACTATAAATCTTCCTTCCTTCAATCTTCAAAGCTTCCTTCCAACTTCCAGAAAATCTCCTAAATGCAGCTTCTTCAATGATCCAAAGATGGATTAAATTGTGGAAAATTCAACCCTTTATATAGGAGAATTATCTTCCAAATATAATAATATCTTAAAAAGATAATTTCTTATAAAATATATCTATATCTCTAAAACAGATCTCCCAAATATATGATCTTCCTTCCTGAAATCCAGCCCAAAAATATAAGATATCTTCCTTCCACAAATAAAAGATCTCATCCAAAAGATATGATCTCGCCGGCGCCAGGGTGTTCGCCTCAGTCGGGACGCTCCTCAAGATCACCTCGGTTTAGGTGATAATGTAGCTGACCGAGGTGAATCTCAGCTGAATGTGAAATTTCTCAAATCTGGTCCAAAGTAAATCTTCATTAATTCCTCGCTTCCTGAGTTCTCTTTAAGCTCCAAAATGTAGCTCCTATGACTCCTTTGCTCCTTAGCTCCATTTCGATCCAAAACGTGTCATTTTACCTACGATTACAACGAAACTTGGTGTAGACCTCGATTCCCGTAAAGGTAGATGAAACAAGAATATAATCACATAATATACATCCATACATGCAGTTTATTGAAGATAAAACGTCTAAACATGTCCCAAAATATAGACTATAATACATGCTATCATTATCCTCCAATATACCTTAAATATTTGAGAAAGAGCCTTTTGAGTACGAGTTGTTGCAATTCAGTTAAGAAGGGATCTTCAAGGACCCAAGGGAGGAGTATATCCCAAAGCATATTCAGTGATTATTGGCGACACTTGACGATTCAACAATCTCGACCCCTTGTCACAAGATCTTGCCCAAGATTTAGGTCGAGATTCAATATTGTTGCGATTTTATCAAAAAAAATTGAGGTAGAAGTTGAAATTTTCAAGTGTGCTAAGTTTAAAAGGACGTCCAAAGAAGAAGTTTCATACCATCCTTGATCCAGTCATAGCTAAAACACCTCACTTTTAAACTCGACCCTAAGATAGAAATCTCGCCCGAGATACTACTCGAGATTCAATTATGTTGAGATTAACCTTATCCGGCTATCTCTCTCTTCAAGGTTTGTAATACTCTCTTCGATCTTAATCTCTTGTGTGCCTATTTTTTTCGGCTCTTTTTACTCTAAACACATTGAGTCTATTTCTTTGGGTGTGTTAGTTAGTATCCAAACTTTCTATCACATTAGTTGTGTCTACTTCCAATATTCTTTCCACCTTGTGTCAATTAGGTGAAGAGACTTCCAACAGGTTTACCTTGACTATCTTCCAACAAAAGAACCTTCTTCCAAGCCAAGTCGACTATTTACGTCATCCAAGAAACTCTAGTTGAAGCTAGTCACCGATTTGTAAAGAAGCATTAATCTATCTAAGACAATTATGTAACGCCCGGAATTTTAATTCCGATTAGTGAGCGGTTTAGCGACCTTTCCGCAGGCGCGGCTCAATTATTTCCGCAAGCAAGATGTGCTGAGTGACGGGATTTTATCCCAAATCCCATTCCGACCATTGGATTACCGCGCTTTTCTTTTGACCCCTCGTTGTTGTAGTGAGGTGGTTGCCTTGACCCTTGACTTCCCCTTTTGTACAACCCTCTCTCTCCTCCCATTTCACTTTCACGTGACTTTGATTCATCCTTCTCCTTTGCTCATTCTCCCTCCTTTAGCTTTGAGCTTGGTATCTTCTTCCATGATGCTCTCCCTCCTCTTCTTCTTGTGTAAGTTGTCCAGCAAGAGAGTATTGTGCAATACCGAGTTAAGTAGTAAGTTCCTTCTTCTCCCTCCTTCATCTTCATCATCATCTTCTTCTTCTTCTTCCTTGAGTTGCGCTCCAATTGTGTAAGCCATGAATTCACTCAAATTCTTTCCCCTGTTTACTTGCATGTGAGTGAATCGTGTTTAGAATGATTGTGTGTGTGTGGACCCAAGTGATGGATTCTTTGGAGCCAAGCAAGGAAGCTAGGAGACCCTTTTCTCATCACGGAACCATCAAAGACTGCTCAAAGATTGCCCTCTGGAGCTCAACCGCACCCACGGCTGGGCAGCGCCGCAGGGTGGCCACTACACTAAGCCATAGGGGCGGCCCACCAGTGCCGTAGGGGCGTCTCCCCAGGGCCGCAGGGGCGGCCACTGGCTCATCCAGCCAGCCCGTGCGATCTTCTTCCTCTTTCCGCAGCTGCGTCCCTCCTTCCGGGCCCGCGTCTTTGCCCTAGTATGTGTCATCCTCCTTGATATTATGAGCCATCTCCTATCATAGTTGTGCTTAGATGTAGCATCATGATAGGATGGTTTAAGATGATCTTGTGGAATGTCAAGTAGTGGCTTTTGACCTTGGGCGAGTGTGTGAGGTTTTGGAATGTTCTAAGGTTGATGTATGTATGATCTTGACCTGGTTGTGGTGAGTGTCGAGTTGTCCTTGTGAGGCTTGTAAGGATTGAGATTGTGAGTATATGGTTGTTAAGATTATGGGCTAGGATGTGCGTATCCTAGCATAGTGTTTTCACCGTTGAGATTGTCGAGACTAGGCATTATATCCTAGTATGTTGTTATGGGTTATGATCTTGCGAGATCATCAGGTCTAGAAGTCTAAGGACTTCTAGCTTATGAGACTATTGCTGATTTGTGTCTTGTTATGATCGGGTCTTGAGTACCTTCTTACGGAAAGTGAGAGTGGTATTGGTCGGTTTAGCTTTGGTACAAGGTAAGTCTCCGGACTTACTTAGCTAGTATTCTTTGTATTAGAATCGATGTGAGATTGGTTGTGTGTGTGTTGAGTTATGTTTTATAATAATGAAACCGGAAATAGGTAGAATTTTATATATTGATATTTGGCTCAGTGTATAATAATGGGCGGTGACAACACTGCCTAACTCTTACGAGAGCTAGGATGAAACACCCCAAATCCACGGGACTTGGAGTGTCACATTAGGCTAGGATCTCACAATGGATCCTGACCCTAGCCTGACAACAAGTTCACTGGATCTTACTACAAGGCACAGATAGATTAAAACCAAATACATAAAAGTTGTATATGATACATCAAAAGAGTTTACAAACTCAGAGCCGAGTACAAAACATCAAACCACAACATTTGATACAAAAGATCCCATATCCTGCGCATCCTAATGTACAGAAGTCCTCGGCTAACCACACCATCTGTCTCACCCTGCAGTCTTCCTAACCTGCAGATCATCTACAATACGGTATGAAACCGTTAGCTACAACAATGAAAAGCATGAAGGTAATAGCACAACCACAAATCAACATCGCATACATGCAATGCCACAGACATTCATTTATTGTCTTTCATTATGTTATTTCATTACTAATTCAACTTCTTTTGTAACACGAGGAACCTAAAGAACCTTGTCCCTTTCCCCGTTAACACAAGGGTTTGCATTGGGGGTGATCGTCACTCGTCCCCCCCTGTGTTACTGGCTTCCAGGCACCTCCTCCTAACCAGCAGGCGAAGACCGGTGGTTACCGCCCATTATAGTACACTTGGGCCAAATAAATGTAATAAATGGTCATCCTAGTCCGGTTTAGGTTATAAATGCACAATCATATGAACACACATAACCATCACTATCATACAATCTACAACTGCACGCTAAGTAAGTCCTATGGACTTACCTGATATACTCGTAACCTGTACCACGTCACAGCTTCCCCTTGGGGAAGTAATCAATGCCTACAATAGCAAGGCACACACAATCACATACTGCAAAGGTTAGGAGACTCGTCTCACTAACCACAACCAACCTATATCTCAAATCTAAACCTCAGATCCTCAGCACATTCATAAATGCCTAAGGCATATCCTCAAGATAACATCTCATCATACTCATACACATACTAAACCTTAAAGGATTAACCGATATCCATAACATCATCATGATCCTCAACTCATTCTGACACCTAGCATGCATCTAATCAGTATTCCTCAATCTCAAATTTAATACTAATTTAATTAATTAACCTTTAATTAATTAATTAAATTTTACCAGAATAACGTTTTGCCCGCAGGCCATTTCTAAACTCACCTGTCATCAGATTTCATCAAACAAACAACCCATAAACACCAGAATAATATAATGATCATAATGGAATCTCCAATTATCCATTTTGAAAAGCCTAAGGTCAATTTAGGCCAAATCGCAGTACGGAAAACGAATAAATTTATAACTTATTCGTTACTAACCCGATTGACGATCTGAAAGAAGATTCGGAATCACAACGACGCAGGCTACGCATGTACAACATCAAATTCACCGGAATCTGAGAGACGGAACTGTCCTGGTGACATATATGCTCGATCAGGTCTTCATCTGCTCGGAAATGTAGAAACTTGGTACTGATATGAACAGAATGATGAGAGGAATCTAGAAATTCAAACGGAATTGAAATCGGATTAGAAACGAAGAGTAGATCTGAGTTTGAAGTTTGAGAGAAATCAGAGCTTTTACGAGGAAACGTGAAAGGAAATGAATTAATAAACGATTTTCCGCTATTTATAGTGAAGTCGATAATTATCCTTTAACCGATCCAATGGCGGGTTGAACCCCCTTCTCCAAACTTCTCGAAATTGGAACAATAAATCTTGAATATTGTAGGGATAATTATTCCACAATTGCCTCGGAAAACGTGTATTCCTAAGCCGTCTTTCTTAGCCGTTAAGAAACGAAATAGCGGCTCTTTTGGCCGTTTTGTCTTTCCATGTTATTTCATATCTAGGACATGTCCGATGTCCTGATCATTTCTCTCAACTGCATTTTTTATTAATTGGAGCTCCCAAATGCTCCAAATAATACCGGAGGGTAAAAATAATTACCCGGGGGAAAATGTGAAAATTTCACCATAAGCCCAAAATTGCGCCAGAAACATAATGGTGGGACTTATACTCAACACTTACGCAATCTTCGCGAGTTATATGTCAATTACTATCACTGATTAAGTTAATCAACATTAATTAGAATTCGAAAATCCTAGCAATTACATAGGAGGTTCTTTGGGACTAGCCCGGGCACATAAACGGTCGGATGCATCAGTATCATTCTTTTCCGGTAAGTAGGGAAAAAGGCGAGTTTTGAGGATTCTCGTGTCACAAACCTAAGTTGAATTAGTAATTGAATGACATAAATGAAGAGATAATAAACCGGCTTGCGTGCGTTGGAGCATGATGTGTGTTTAATTTGACTTTTATGTGATTCTAATGCGTTGAACGTAGCTAACGGTTTTACACCGTTGTTGTTGTAGTTGCCCTCCAGGTTTGGGATGCGGCCGAGAGATCCAGAAAAGTGGGCAGCCGGGGTTCCGTACATTTTAGGATGGGTTTGGGTTGGATTCGTGTTGATTGTATATTGTATATCGTTATGTATTTGACGTTTGGGTCTTTGGAGTTGAGAACTCGGCTAGAGTTTGTCGTTTGTTTGTTTACGGGGATCATACAATTGCATTAAAATGTATTTTGTTTTTGCCTTTATTTGTGTATTGTCGTAAGATCCGGTCAAATTGTTGTCAGACTAAGGGTCGGGAGTTATTGTGAGGTATCCACCCGTATCATCCCGAGTCCCGCGGATTTGGGGTGTTACAATATGGTATCAAAGCTCTAGGTTGACAACAATGACACTCGCAATCTTCTAAAGGCCGAATAGAAGGAAACAGAACCCTCAAGGGTTTTGAGTTTTAAAATGAATTTCGTTTTCAAAATCACGAGCGTAGTTAGTCGGGGATAGAACGTACGGACCACCACTCCTTCAGCGGATCTCGGCAGCTTAGGTTATTGGATTTTGATATATATGTATATATATAGATATGTATATGTGGATTGTAATTCCATGATGGACTTAAATGTTATAGTAGAATTATTTTGATAACCTAATGTATAGTTATATATGTGGACTATAGTACGTTTTGGACCTTGTGTTGTGAAGTAGAATTCCTGCATTTGGTATGTTGGTAGTGATGTGGGCATAGGGCTTATATAGTCATGTATACGTATGCCTATGATATGTAGTAGCATATAGATATATGGGACTTTATAGTTAAGACGATAGTATGATATCATTGCCCGTGGACGACGTTGTTGGCTTGAAATAGTGTTCATACGTGGATGAGTACGCTCAACTATCGAGTTGAGCATTACGTTCTAGCGAATTTCATGGCGTTTCTCGGATTCCCTTAAAAGGATGTCAAAGAGGAGGATTAAAGATGACATAGACGAAGGACTAAAAAGTAGAAGGAAAAACCCGAGACAACTTAAAGAGAAATCGAGATGGATGCAATACAAGTAAAGGGAGTAACATGAAGGTGTGAAAGTGGTTCCAAAGAAGCCATGATTGAATGACAACGAGACCAATAAAGATAATGAACTTAAGTTCTTCAAGAAGACACGTTGACAACTAAAGATGCGAATTGAGGAGGAGATGGGTACATTCTACCAAGGTTAAAGGTGGTATTTCATTAAGATGTGAAGTTTTCTTCAAGCGCTCCTAAGCATTGGAGTGAAGATGAGAAGAGTGATCGAACCTTTTGCGAAAGATTTAAGATACCATAAGTTAAGCTTACAAGGTACCAATAAGTGAAGTGTCAACATTACGAGAGTTATGAGAAGAAGGGCACGGTGGGGATTTCCTTAGTAGAGTTGACCGGTTTCCGTTTTGATGTTGAGGCTAAGAAATGCCAAGAGGAAAGAAGTGTGAGTAAATGTGATCCCGAGAAAACGAAAGACGCCACAATAAGTTTTTGATTATGGAAAGACTTAAAAGATACTAACCAAGGGAACGCGAGCGGTTACTGAGTAACGTTAGAGATTTTGAGAAGACACGCTTACAAGATATCATGAGGTGTGTTTAAGCCTATAAAGGTGAGTTATACGGTCTGCAAAGCCGACAAGAGTATGGTCACCTTATGGAAGAGGAAGAAAGCATGGAACGTGGAAAGAGTTAACGGAGTTGAGGTAGAGTACCCCGACGAGGGTATCATTCATGAGTATGGTAACATGGAAAGTATAGTAGAATGATAAGTTGTTGACCTTGGAGAAGGTCAACTATAAGCTGACCGGTGACAACCAATAACACACATGTGTGAGTTATATATTGATGAGCGTAGAGAGGAAATGTAGACAAGACTATGGCATGAGGGATCGATAACAAGAGCTTGGAGGATTTCTTGTGGTACGGTGTAAGTAGTGAGGAAGTATGTCAACTTAAGCACAACTGTCTTAATCAACTAATATTGCAAGAGATCAAAGCAAGTGGCTGTAATAGACCTCCCGGGGAGGGATTTCCATGACCCTTTTTGCGACCTTCTTAGGTCTTGAGATTGGCTTATGGAGGGACGGCACAGATTGGAACCTTTAAGGTTTGAACATGATAAAGGGACAAATGGATCGAAAGGAAGATGAGGCTTCCCTAGTTCCTTTACGCAAATGGGAAAATACGTAAAGAGGATGCATGGTATTTTTGTTCTTATGAAACAAATGTTATGTTGTCGGAAACAAGAGATGAGTCAGAGTTTCTAGACTCACCCAAAAGAGCCATGGAGTTTATGGTGTGAAACGGGGGACCGAGATTATAGTAACGTTGTAAGCTTTAAGCTTAAGGTGGTGGTACTTGAGAATTCATGAGTTAGAAGTTTTAGTGGTTTTGAATGGGGATTTCTTCCGGTCTTTCCCTCAGGGCATTCTGATACTGGTTTTGAGGAAAGGTACGAGTCAAGAAGTTGTACTTGGGCTATCAAGAAATGCGTAAGGCCACCAATGAGGATAAGTACTTTCACCTCATAGTGGACGACTCGTTAGACCTGTTGTATATGATTACGATGTGTTAGAAGATCGACTTGAAAATTGAGATGTCACTGGAGTTTAGTAGAGGAAAGAAAGGACCTAATTAAGATGGAATTCCGGGCCGGTATGGTCACTACAAGTTGTAGTGAAGTTTTTTGGACTCACGAGTGCGATTGGTGAGTTGGAGTTATATAGATGTGCATTCATCGGGTTTCTGAATCGGATTGCGGTAGTGACACTCGAATTTGTTTTCGGGTGGTTCCAATGTTGACTCTAAGCTTATGTTAGTATTGCATACTGGTAAGCGTTGTTGTATGAGCTGGACCGTAACCTAACATTTCATGACAACTATTGATGTGCGAGAGGTATTAAGGGTTCTTTGAGTTCTCATTTGTCGACAACGGTTTGTGGTACTCTCAGAACTGAGAGGAACAAGCTTGACATGGGACGACAGTAACACAGGTTATGTAGGATAAGCATAGTTATCTAAGCGAGTTGGGACGTCCGAGGTGACTTCCAAGAGACGTAGCGATATTGAGAGTATCAAGTTTACCCAATGAGAATGAAGTGCTAGTTTTGGTAATACCTCCAAGGTATGTGGAGCAGATATGCAACCTATAAGTTAGTGGGACATAACCGCCGAGTTGCGGGATGGTTTTGACGCTTTCTTCCTTTCTGAGGAAGTCGATCAGATCATGGGGACCGAGACGTGTCCGTTGAGCTTTAATTGAAGCAGAAGAGGTGAGTGACCTCCCTTCCATTTTCTTTGGAATAGACGTTGAGTCATGGGGACTGTATGATATTATGGATACATCCAAGCGGGGCTTGAGATACTTATGAAGTAACGAGAGAGTTTTCGTAGGTGTGTTGGACAATTGTGGGCAT
The DNA here is from genome assembly GCA_033239125.1 of Fagopyrum homotropicum. Classification (NCBI taxonomy): domain Eukaryota; kingdom Viridiplantae; phylum Streptophyta; class Magnoliopsida; order Caryophyllales; family Polygonaceae; genus Fagopyrum; species Fagopyrum homotropicum. The sequence continues at coordinate 71,580,179 of BSWB01000008.1, forward strand.
TTAAGAAGAATGACCGATGAAGGGTCGAGAGTTAGCCGCTTTAGGGCACGTGCTTATGGTGATGTCGGTTTGCCTATGGAGCGACATGCCAGTCATGTATGAACGATAAGAGTATGACATGTGTATGTATATTCACTCAGCAAGAGTTGAATACCTACGAGAGGTGATGGTTAGAGATGGTTAAGGACTTCGGTCTTATGACTTTGGTATCATCCAGGGTAGGTGAATGTGATCACCAACACCCTTAGTAAGTGGACACTCTGAGAGGAAGCAACAACTTAACTGACGGTTCGGCCTCAGTTTATTACCGTAGATGGTCTATGAAGAGACCCAATAGAATCGCGGAATTTGAATGGCTTTGAGAAAGATCTGGGATAGAAGATCTCCACATAGTTACCTTTATGGGTTGACAGTTTGTTGAGACGCAGGAGTGTCCATGTGTGTTTATGATGGAGAGTTGAGAGAGAGCCTTTGGGAGGCTCACACTACCCTTACAAGTTCACCATGGTGCTGGTAAGAGGTATCTGGTTTGGGATGTTCACAGTAGTGAGGCGGGCTTAAGGCCGATATGGCTAAGTGCATAGCCAGTATGTGACCCGTCGTTAGGTCAAGCTTGAGCACCATAAGACGGGAAGAGGACTTCATCCACCGCAAGTCACGCAGTGGGAGTGGGAGGATACCGCCATAGAGGTTACAACCGGTTTGAGACCGTGTAATAGTTGTGACGTGTTGGGTCATTATGGACCGACCGACGGAGACAACGCGTTTTATGCCCTTTTTGGGAAACAAGGCCGATGAGTCGGCTAATCGTGGAGTCCACTAAGTAATAGTGAGAGTACATGGGATACCGAGTATCGTTATCTCGGATCGAGATGGACGATTCATCTCGGGATGGTTGGGCAGCCGGATCGTGCCACGTAGGAGACTAGTTGTCTTTCATGACAGTTCCATCCTCGAATAGTTGGTCAAATAGAGAGGACTTTGGTGACCATTGGATGCCGTGTAGAGAGCATTTGTGCGAGGTAGGGGGTAAGGGTGGACATGATACCTCCCCTTTGATCGAGCTTTCATATTATGATAGTCGAGATGTGTCGTTTGGGATGGCCCTTGGTGAGGCCTTTTATGGACGGAAGTGTGGTACCCCGTAGTGTTGGAATTTGGGTAGTATATGTGGGGATAGCCCCGAGCAGATACGGGGCGACCTCGCTCGAGTAGTGGTGGTCCAAGGGCGGATGCTAGCCGAGCTAAGTTGCCAGAAGGGGTGTATACATAAGAGATACGGACCTCTTGGGTTCAGATATGAGATGAGTTTAGTTAAGGGTATCACGGATGCGAAGCATCATACGTGTTGGTCATTTAAAAAGGAAAGTGAGTTCCAATATATCGGGCCTTTTTAAGATCTTGGCGCGAGTTGGGAAGTAGTTTACCGGTTGGCTTGACCACTGAGAACAAAGGATGTTCACCAGGTTTCATGTGTGATAGTCGAGGGAGTATATATATGACTCGGGTCATGATGATAGTCATGTTGATCTAGTGGTAGACGAGGAGATGATGAGGCTACCGGGAGGATGTGGGATAATATCTTTGGTTGAGTGTTTACGATGGGATAGTTGCATCGATATGGCCGATGGGTTAGATTTTATATGCATGCGCGAGCTATGTGTTTTGTGCCCCGAGAGGGAATGTGTTGTATGATCGGTTAGATCTTGACTTGGTACGCAATATGTGGTTCATGTGAGTATGTGTGTAGGCCTTGCGAGGTCTTGACGCGGTTATACGAGTGTGTTGTAGTTATCAATTAGAGAGTTGGCACGTTTACGGTTTAGGGTGGTTACCGAGGTAGTTATGCCGAAAGTTCTACGTTATCAAGTTTCGGGACGAAACTTGTTTTTAGGGGGATGAGATGTAACGCCCGGAATTTTAATTCCGGTTAGGGAGCGGTTTAGTGACCTTCCCGCAAGCGCGACTCAGTCATTTCCGCAAGAAAGATGTGTTGAGTGACAGGATTTTATCCCAAATCCTGTTCCGACCATTAGATTACCAGGTTTTGCTTTCGACCCCTCGTTGTTGTAGGGAGGTGGCTGCCTTGACCCTTTACTTCCCCTTTTGTGCAGCCCTCCCTCTCTCCTCCCATTTCACTTTCATGTGACTGTGATTCTTCCTTCTCCTTTGCTCCTTCTCCCTCCTTTGGCTTTGAGCTTGGTAGCTTCTTCCAAGATGCTCTCCCTCCTCTTCTTCTTGTGTAAGTTGTCTAGCAAGGGAGTGTTGTGCAGTTCCGAGTTAAGTAGTAAGTTCCTTCTTCTCTCTCCTTCATCTTCTTCTTCTTCCTTGAGCTCCAATGGTGGAAGTGATGGATTCACTCAAATTCTTTTCCCTTTTGGCTTGCATGTGAGTGGATTGTGTTTAGAATGATTTTGTGTGTGTGGACCCAAGTGGTGGATGTTTTGGGGCCAAGCAAGGAAGCTAGGAGATGCTCATCACGGAACCATCGAAGACTGCTCGAAGATCGCCCTCTGGAGCTCGACCGCGCCCGCGGCCGGAAATCTCCGCGGAGGCGGCTACTGCACTGAGTCGTAGGGGCGGCAAGCCAGTTCCGCAGGGGCGGCTCCCCAGGGCCGTAGGGGCGGCCACTGGCTCAGCCAGCCAACCCTTGTAGTCTTTCTCTCCTTTCCGCAATTGCGTCCCCTCCTTCCACGCCCGCGTCTTTTCCCTAGTGAGTGCCCTCCTCCTTGATCTTATGAGCCTTCTCTATCATAGTTGTGCTTAGATGTAGCATCATGCTAGGATGGTTTAAGATGATCTTGTTGAATGCCGAGTAGTGGCTTTTGACCTTAGGCGAGTGTGTGAGGTTTTTGAATGTTCTAAGGTTGATGTATATATGATCTTGAGTCGGTTGTGGTGAGTGTTAGGTTGTCCTTGTAAGGCTTGTGAGGATTGAGATTGTAAGTATATGGTTGTTAAGATTGTGGGCTAGGATGTGCGTATCCTAGCATAGTGTTGCCGCCATTGAGATTGTCGAGACTAGGCATGCTTATCCTAGTATGTTGTTATGGGTTATGATCTTGTGAGATCATCGGGTCTAGAAGTCGAAGGACTTCTAGCTTATGAGAGTATTGCTGATTTGTAACTTGTTATGATCAGGCGTTGAGTACCTTCCTACGAGAAGCGAGAGTGGTATACGTCGGTTTAGCTTTGGGACGAGGTAAGTCTTCGGACTTACTTAGCTAGTATTCTTTGTATTAGCATCGAAGTGTGATTGGTTCTTTGTGTGTTGAGTTATGCTTTATAATAATAAAACCGGAAATAGGATGACCTTTATACATTGATATTTGGCCCAAGTGTATGATAACGGGTGGTGGCAACACTGCCTAGCTCTTGCGATATCTAGGAGGTTCTCTGCGACTAGCCCGGGCAGGTAGACGGTCGGATGCATCAATACCATTCCTTGCCGGTAAGTAGGGACAGAGGCGTTGGGGATTTTCGTGTCACAAACCTAAGTTGCATTAGTAATGGAATGACGTAGATGAAAAGATAATAAACCGGTTTGTGTGTGTTGGAGCATGATGTGTGTTTTATTTGACTTACGTGTGTGTGTGCCAATACCATGATTCTAATGTGTTGAATGTAGCTAACGGTTTTATACCGATGTTGTTGTAGTTGCCCTACAAGTTAGGGATGCGGCCGAGAGATCCAGAAGAGTGGGTAGCCGGGATTCCGTACATTTTAGGATGGGTTTGGGTTGGAGTCGTGTTGATTGTATATTGTATATCGTTATGTATTTGACGTTTGGGCCTTTGGAGTTGAGAACTCGGCTGGAGTGCGTCGTTTGTTTGTTGTCGGGGATCATACCATTGCATTAAAAATGTATTTCGGTTTTGCCTTTATTTGTGGCTTGTTGTAAGATTTGGTGAAATTGTTGTCAAGCTAAGGGTCGGGACCCATTGTGAGGTCTTCACCCATAGCATCCCGAGTCTTGCGGATTCGGAGTGTTACAAATTACATCAAATTAGCATGAGGTTCACAACAAAGTGTGAGTGTGAGAGAAAACAAGTAAGGAACCTTTGTTTTCACTAATGTCACAAGCTTGTTGTTACTTTGTGTTTTTGTTTAGATGTCTAAGCAATGTAGCCCTCAACGTTCACATAAAAGTGAATCCTCAGGTCCAGAGGCCATAGATATGCTGAAACAACTAATGACCACAGTCTCAATGTTGACTGAACGAATGGAAAGATTCGCACCAGAGAACAAATCTGGCTCCAAAATCTTGCCCCTATTCAACCGATATTTCAGCCGAGCTTTGCTATTGATGTGGGTGAAAGCTCATGTAATCAACCTATTCCACCACCCCCTGATCCACTTCTAAGACCCCCTCAAGGGCCATGTATGAGATATTCAAATCCTAATTTCAATAAACCTAACGTTCCGGATTTTGTTGATGAATTTCAAGAATTGGAGGAAGTGGATGACAAATGAATGTGGAAAGACTATCCTAAACGTAACCATCATCCTAGCAGAGGTCGAGACTGGAACCTTATAGGCTTCACCAAGATCATGATAGAATTGGCAAAGTGAAGGTCAAAATTTCAAGCTTTAAGGCAAATGCGATTCGGACGCCTTTATGGAGTGGGAGACTAAAATTGAACAAATTTAGTCTTGCCATAATTTTAGTGAGCAAAAGAAGATCCTAATTTATGCGTTGAATTTCCAAGGATATGCCTTAGTGTGGTGGGATCATCTTGTCAAACAAAGGAGAAAGACGCTAGATCCGGACATCAACACTTGGATGCAAATAAAAGCCTTGATGAGAGCAAGATTTGTGCCTCCACATTACGCTAGAGAAGTGAGGCAACGATTGGAGAACCTCAAGCAAGATTCCATGAGTTTAGAAGAAGTCTACACATCCATGCAAATGGCGGTGGTAAAAGTCAATGTTATAGAGGATGAGGAGTCCATTATGGCTAATTTTGAAGTCCATCCTTAACTAATGAGATTGAATTGTATCTTTCTAATAATATAATTGATTTGTTATATTTGGCCGTCAAGGTTGAAAAGAAATTCAAATTACATTGGATGAATGATTGTGGTGAATTAAAGGTTAATAGGCAAGCTCATGGTACCACCACTTTAGGTAGTTATGAGGATATCATTACTTGTGATGTTGTGCCCATGCAAGCATGTCATATTCTATTAGGATGTCCATGTCAATTTGATAGAAGATTCAAGCATGATGGATATACTAATAGACATTATTTTGAGTATAAGGGTCAAAAGCTAACTTTGAAACGTATGACGCCTTTATAGATTGCGGAAAGCTATGAGAAGAAAAAGGATAAACGCAAGGACCAAGATTTCAACAAATAAAAGGAACGAGAAACACACTCTAGTTAAGAATCTCAGCCCAGTAGATCAGAATCTCGCTTGAGGAATACCAATTCTTGGCCCAATGCAAAAGATTCTCATTCCAGTGCAAGACCTTGTCCCAATTCATTAGAATCTCGGCCTAGCGTTGAAATCTCGCCCGAGATTACCTCCGAGATTCCTTCAACTAAGAAATAATCGAGTTTGTTTAGCATCCAAAAGGGAGTTTATTAATAATTATATTTCAATGGATAATGTTCTTAGGAGCATATGTAAAAGCCTTCTGACTTCAAATGATGAAGTCAAGGCTACCTTACCCAAAGCCATTTTAAGTCTTTTGGATTAGTTTTGTGATGTTTTTCTGGATAAGATTCTTGTAGGAGTTTCAACTTTTTTGTAAGACCCGAGGTCTTAGCAACGTTGTTACTATGCCAACCATGCATGCGCATCAACTTCACCGGAGGTCACCCATCCTGAAATTGCTCCCTCACGACCACGTTTAACTCCAGAGTTCTTTGTCCTCACTCGATCATTGGAAAAGAAGAATTCTTTTTGACATGGGTAGCAACCCATCCATATAAGTTAACCATAAATCCCCATTCAAATAACGCGGGATGATTATTTACGGGGTGTTACAATCTCCCCCACTTAAACTCCTAACGTCCACATCAAGTCGAAGGACCGTCCACCGAGCCGAGTGACAGCCTACTAGGGCGAGCACACTCGTAGCTCAGGGTTACCTCTAATACCATTTGTAAGACCCGAGGTCTTAGCGATATTGTCCCCATGCCAACCATGCACACTCATAAACTTCCCAAGAGGTCACCCATCCTAAAATTGCTCCCGCATTAGCAGGCATAACTCTAGAGTTCTTTGTTTTCACTCGATCACTGGAAAAGAAGAATTATTGTTTACATGGGTAGCAACCCATCCATATAAGTTAACCATAAATCCCCATTCAAATGATACGGGATGATAATTTATGAGGTGTTATATTTTTTAGGCATTTTGCATCAAATTGATTTAATTCCATGAGCTTCACTTCCTAATTATCCCGTTTATAGGATGAGTCCTCAAGAGAGTCAAGAGATTCAGTATCAAGTTCAAGAGCTTTAGGATAAACGCTATGTACGAGAGAGTTTAAGTCCATATGTAACTCCCGTCCTTTTGGTTCCCAAAAATGACAACAATTGGAGGATGTGTGTTCATTGTCGAGCAATTAACAATATTATCATCAAGTATCGACATCTCGTTCCCCATTTGGATGATATGTTAGATGAGCTTAGTGGATCTACTTTGTTTCAAAGATTGATCTTAAAAGTGGATACCATAATATTCGAATGAGAGAAGGAGATGAATGGAAGATAACATTTAAGACTAAGTTTAGTCTATATGAGTGGTTGGTTATGCATTTTGGTTCAACTAATGCTCCTAGAACTTTCACGAGATTGATGAATCATGTCTTACGTCACTTGATTGAAAGTTTGTGGGTGTATACTTTGATGACATTCTCATGTACAACAAATCACTTGAGGAGCATGAAGAGCACTTGAGGGAAGTACTAGGAACTCTTAAAAATAAATCTGTATATGTTAATATTTAGAAATATGAGTTTAGTACCAATCAAGTTATCTTCCTTGGATTTGTAGTGAGTACAAGAGGTCTAGAACTGGATGAAGAGAATATCAAAGTAATCCAAGAATGGCCCACACCCACAAGAATCGGCCATGTTCGATCATTCCATGGAGTAGCTACCTTCTATAGACATTTTGTACGAGATTTTAGTACTATTGCAGCCCCCCTCACGTCTCTCACGAAGAAGCAAGTACAGTTCAAGTGGGGAGATGAACGAGAGAAAGCATTTAAGGAGTTGAAGTGGCAACCATCACATGCACCCTTCTAGCACTTCTGGATTTCACTAAACCAATTGAGGTTGAGTGTGATGCATCGGGAATTGGCATTGGAGGAGTTACTCATGCAAGAAGGTAAGCCACTTGCATTCTTTAATGAGAAATTGAAAGGAGCATGCTTGTATTATTCGACATATGATAAGAAATTGTATGCATTATTTACAGTTTTCAAGACATGGCAACATTATATTAGGCCTAATGAATATATCCTTCGAACTAATCATGAGTCTGTAAAGTATTTTAGGAGTCAAGATAAGTTGGATAGGAGACATGGTAGATGGATGGAGTTTATAGAAACTTTTTCATATATCAATAAGTATAAGAAAGGAAAAGATAATATTTTTGATGTCCTTTCTAGGAGACATTCTTTGATCACTACCATGGATTCTAAGGTTTTAGTTTTCTATTACATTAAGGATATATATGTGTATGATATTGATTTTGGTGACATCTATAAGACATGTGTAAGACAAAATTCTCGAGACAAATTCTTTCAATTAGAAGGTATTCTATTTCGTGAAGATAAAATGTGCATTCCTAGATGTTCTCTTAGACTTTTACTTGTTGAGGAAGCTCATATGGGTGGTTTAATGGGACATTTTAGTTGAGATAAGACATTTCATATGTTGAATTCACACTTTTATTGGCCCTATATGCTTAAAGATGTTGAGAATATGATTAAGAGATGTCTTGTGTGCTTGAAAGCTAAGGCTATATTGAAACCACATGGTTTGTACACTCCCTTACCTACACTACCTCTCCATGGCCAGACATTAGTATGAACTTTGTTGTAGGATTATCTAGGACTAAGAAGGGGAGAGATTCTATTTTTATAGTTGTTGATTGTTTTTCTATAATGGCTCATTTTATTGCTTGTCATAAGACCGATGATGCTTATAATGTTGATAACTTGTTCTTTAGGGAAGTTGTTCGATTGCATGGAGTACAGGACTATTGTGAGTGATAGAGATGTTAAGTTTCTTAGTTTCTTTTAGAAGACTCTTTAGGGAAGGCTAGGTACTAGGTTGTTATTTTCAACCTCTAGTTATCCTCAAACGATAGTCAAACGGAGGTTATTAATAGGACTTTAACTACTATTTTTCGGGTTGTTTTTAAAGATAATTTGAGTTCATAGAAAGAAATGAAACCTCATGTTGAGTTTGAATATAATTGAACCATTCATTCATCTACTAACCTAACGCCTTTTGAGTGTGTCTATGAGTTGAATCATTTGACCCCTTTTGATCTTATATTGTTTCCTATGGAGGAACGAGTAGATTTTAATGCGGAGAAATAGGTGAAAATCATCAAGAATATGTATGAGAGGACACGCATAAGGCTGGAGGAAAAGGGTAAAGCCGTGGCTACAAAGGTAAATCGGAATCGCAAGGAAATGTTATTCAAGCTAGGAGATCTAGTTTGGTTGCATCTAAGGAAAAAATGATTTTCGGAGAAGAGGAAGTCAAAGTTGGCTCCAAGAGGAGATGTACCATTTAAAGTGTTACACAAGGTTGGCAACAATGCTTATGCTTGGAGCTTCCGGAGGAATATGGAGTAAGTCCTAACTTCAATGTAGGAGATTTGAGTCCTACCAAGACTAGGAATAAACATGCTTATGATTTGAGGACGAATCCTTTTCAAGAAGGAGAGTATGATGTGGGATCATCCCAAACAACTCCTACACATAGACCAATCACTAGAGCGAGGGCAAGAGCATTGAAGGAGAAGGAGGAGTTGTCATCTTCAAAAGTCATCCAAGAACAGGTTGCTAACTTATTGGCATGTTTAAGTCTTCCTTAGTGACATTGATATCTACTGTGGAGGAGTCATACATGTGCGAAGATGATCAAGGAAGCAAGAAATGTGCCTAACACGCGATTTAAGCAATCCAGTGAGGAATCTCGGCCCTAAGGACCAGATCTCGCTCGAGATTCTAAACGAGATTTGCTTATGTCGAGATTAATATGATCTAGTCGAGATCAATATGATCCAGTCGAGATCTTATTAGTTGTTAGATATTTTATTTTTTAATACCTTTAAAGTTCTAAACATCCTAAATGTATCTTTTTGTTTTGATCCTATCTTTTAGGATTATATTTAATTTATCTTTTAGAGGAATATTTCTTATAAATAGTCTTAGAGGACGAGATGCATAGATAGATTTGATTGATTATTATTTACACAATATTGTGAGATACTGGCTGCTTAGTTTATCAAGCTTGCGTTTTATTCATTTCAATTCAATCAAAAAGAAAGCATTTGATTGAATAGTTGTAAGTACTTGCTCTATTGTTCTTGTGTGTATTAATCTTATTGAAGATTGATGCTAGTAGTCAAACTAGTCCCTCCTTGTGCTTGTCTTATTTAAAACGCTTGTGTAAGTTTAAAACAGAAGGGTTAAGGTAATTATTTGTTAAGAGTTTTGATCCATTGGTCAAAGTTTTTTTTTCAAGTCTAGCATTAAGTCCTATCTTCCTATATTGTCCATATTTTCAGTCCATTATCCATCTTCTTTATCTACCATTACCATTCCATCAACGCACGTTCTTTGTGTTCAAGATTTACAAATCTCGGCCTTACATACGAATCGCGCCCGAGTTTGCTTTTTGTCATTCTATAAGGTATCGTTACAAAAATTATACTTTCATGTTCAATTAAATTTGTATATTTATTCACAAAATTCACGTCTTTACTTTTCATAGTGTAGAACGAGGCTTTCAAAATCTAATATTATAATATTAAAGTGGTTATCGTCATCTCCGTCTTTTTGATGACCTGCTTCCAATCCTAACTTTTTTGTTATTAGTTTACCACATTAAATTCGCCACATATTTTAAACCACATTATTTTTTTACGCATCGACCTCTTTAATTTTAGTTTTATTTTAATATTTTAAAAATTTATGTATATTAACAAAGATTTTGATATGTCCAATGGCCTAATTTGAGATATTGAGATATTATATATTTAAAAAGACAATATTATAAAAATTAAATAATACAATAGACAAAAAGTGTTTTATACAAGAAAAAATCATATATATGGATATCATGTTTATACCATATTTGTCTCTTATGATATTTATAAAAAAAATTAAAAATGTTTTTGATATAACTTTTTTAATAAACACTTACTTTTTTTTTTGGTTGGGAAGGAGTACACTACTCCGCGCAAAAGCGCTTTATTAAAAAAACAAACTACAATCGGGAAAACCGGGGGAAACTAGCTCCCCTAACGTCATCAAGAAGAAAAGACAAAACACAAAGGGGGGGAGACCCCAGAAGATGTAGACCTACGTCACAGGAAAGAGCATAATTCGCTATGGAATCCGCTACTCTATTTCCTTCACGAAAAACATGGCCGAGAGTGATAGTCCAATCTCGGTTAAAGAAGCCTTGACATCGCGACACCAGGCTAAATAGGGGGTGGCATGTGGAGACCCCATTATTAATGAGTTCAACCACCAACATCGAGTCAATCTCCACGCAGACTCTGCGAAACCCGCTTTCCCAAGCAAGCTGAAGACCATAATAAACTCCCCAAAGTTCCGCCGCCGGGACCGTCACACACCCAAGGTTTGCAGCAGCCCCCTGGATCCACTCCCCGTTAGCATTTCTAATAACAACACCTGCAGAAGCTAAGCCATCTTGTCCCCTAACAGCTCCATCCGAATTCACTTTGACCCAGCCATAATTTGGTTTCAACCAACCACTACAACATTTAGAAGCATTGATAGCGTTTGAAAAACGCTATGATATACATTAATAGCGTTTTTATAAACGCTATGACAGAGCCCGCTATAATAGAGTCACGGCTTTTCATAGCGTTTGTACAAACGCTATGAAAAAGTGGACCTATTATAGCGTTTGCAGAAACGCTATGGAAAAGTTGACATTAATAGCATTTGTATAAACGCTGTGAAAAAGTAGACCTATTATAGCGTTTATCAAACGCTAGGAAAAACATGGACCTATTATAGCATTTATCAAACGCTATGAAAACATCGACCTATTGTAGCATATGATAAAACGCTATGGAAAAGTGGACATATTAATAGCGTTTGTGCAAATGTTATGAAAAAACGAAAGGGTTAAAAGCATTTTTATAAACGCTATGAAAAATGGACCTATTATATAAGTGAACAATAATAGCGTTTCCTCAAATGCTATGGAAATAATGTCATTTATAGTGTTTTATAAACAATATGAAAACGCTATAGAACCCAATTTATAGAATTTTTTATAAACGCTATAAAATCTAACAATAGCGTTTTCTATAAATGGTATAGAAACTCAATAACGACATCACACAAAAGCCACATTGTTTCATTTTAAAGATTCAATAGAATACAAAACACGAGTTGTTTACCAATAGAACATAGTTTGACAATACTTATCTAAAATGAATAACCATCTAATTTCATTTCATATTATAACAACTTTGTCTAATGGCCATGCAATTGTTGTACAATCTGCATCTTTAATGCAATCTAACTCAGATGTTGCCCTCCAAAGTGTTGCATAAGGAATCTTAGATATGTTAACCCAAACTCGTACAACATTAGGACCTAAGGGCCGGAGTTTTATTTCTTGGATCTTCTGCAGTGGGATCAGCAAAGTTTCTAACTGAAGCACCAGAAGCTATAAGGGCCGCAACCATCTTCTCCTTGCAAGTGTCCACACCAGCTAAGATGGGATTAAAAAGCTTTATGTAGAAACTATGCAACCTAAAAACATAGTATAATGGAGGATGGGCAACAAGAATAAAGATATACTAAAAGAGCAACGAGAATAAATATATACTAAAAGAGTCAGTGTTGTAACTTGTCTTTCAAAAGTTCCGGCAATACCCAGTCAATGGAGGCAGATGAAGTTTATGAGCCCGAAGAGCTTCAATATGGAAGTTATAGTCCTCTCCCTTCTGCTGAGAAGATTCAGACAGTAGAACCTATACAAATTTAAGAAGCAATTCAACTTCTTCGAAAAGACCAAAGTAGTTCATTACACATTTCTAAATCAGCATGTAACAGGTAGAAAATGCAAAAAAAAAAAATAATAACATAAATAGTTGAGTGCATTCATGGCCTTAAATCTAGCCCGCATAAGTATTTTTTTCCAGTAAGAAGGTGATATAACCACAAGCATTCTCAAAACAATTTTGCTTCAACCACTTATTTTATTTCCCACTATCGAAAATAGCAAAGCATTTTGTTCTACATATACAATTCAGCTTGTAATCGGAATAAAATGCATCAACCGTACTAGTTGCGTGCCTTATTGGCCAAACGAATTTTTGCATCAAACTTTGATATTGAAAAGAGATGAGCATTCGATTCTCCATTCTAAATCAGCTTTTAACAGGAAAATAAATGGAGATGCATTTCTTGTGCTTACCACTAGGATGCATAGATTTTTTTAAAAAAAAACAAAAAAACAAAAAAACAAAAGGGATTTCACTTACTAATGTAGCATCAGATCACGACAATATCGAATTTCAGATATGAAGATGCCTTTATTACCTCTCTGGTTTAAGATGGCACAACTCATTCTGCCATCTTTTTGATGAATTCACAAACAAATATTCCTTGATGAACGTTAACTTATGTTTAATCATCCATGCTCTCTTGTGTTCGATGAGCTCAGTATGTATATCCTTCATACAGAAACTATACTTAATAAACAAGTTACCAAATTCATAATAATGTAACTAAAAATTCAAAACATTTACAATCAAATATTTTACATAGTCACCTCGAACAACTCTGCACAACCATGAAAAGCTAAGGTCACTTTGACCTATTTCAGTTAGGGAAACAAGCAAAGCTGATTGGTTTAGGTACTCATGACTGATAAAATTTGGAGAATAAGTAGAGTAATGTTAAGCAATGGTACATCCACAACAACATCACAAATATGTGGTATGCTTATTAAACATAAATCAAATTTTTAAGAAGATAATTTCCATCCTCACAAGTAAATAGGGCATCAGCAGATCGAAGCAATTCTTCCCATTTCATCTGCAATAATTCGTGAGAGTAATCTCAAAATACTGACATTCCGAACCTTGGCACTGACATTATTAGGCTTTGAAGAAGACTCTTGACAATAGACAAGTAAATAGGGCATCAACAGATCAAAGCAAAAAGCTTAGCGGTACCGCCTTGCTAGTTGACCCTCCTTCATAATGTAATGTTGTGGAGGGAAATCTTCTCCTTTGAAGTACCTGTCCAGGATGTCCTTAACCCCTGCAGCATAGCGCAACTACACCATTTTCGGACTCCACTTAGTTTATATTCTTGGAAAACTACTTAAAACATAATAATCAAATGCTGGAAAATGAAAAGACAGTGTGGTGCCTGAAATGTGTGGGGTCATGGCATGGTTTGGCATGGATCGCCATGGGTGATCCTTTTGAGCTGGTTGAGTGTACCAGACATCACCACTATAGCTTGAAATTTGATAGATTTATTATAAGCCAACTACTCATTTAAAAAATATAAATAAGATAGAAAAGGTATATATTACCTCCTATTTGCCCACTTGAAATAGCATCAGCAACAACTTGGGCATCCATAATTGCACCACGGGCGTTGCAATTGTTTCCTTGTAAGATTTTGATGCATAACACTTGCGAAATGATGAAGGGGGTATTTTATTTCATACTAATAATTACAATGTAAGGATTACCTTTAAAAACTGTGAGATCTTAAAGCATGACACTTAATAAAGGACAAAGGGGAGTAGTTCATAAATCATATCAAATACTTGAATTTAGCCTCTGCATTTGGAATCACATATATATAAGAAGAAGAAAAAGAGCTTACTCAAAAATATCAAGGATCAGTTCAACCTCTGCAGCAGTTGGCGCTTCACGAATCTGATTCAGACAAAAGAGATAACCTGCGTTAACTTCCATGGATCAGAAAGTTCAAAAAAACATCCAAATAAGGCTTTTAATCATGCGCAGTTAACACCATTATTTCTAGCATAGCAGAAATACAGATTCAACTACATTATCAAGATCATGATGTAGTTGTTTAACTTCTGTTAGAAAAATCCATTCAAGTTTACAGAAACTTAGGACTAGATTGTTTTGAATTTGTTTCTGAGTTTGTTAGAGCCTTATAATAGCATCAATTATTCATTGAATAAGCAAGTAGATTTTCACCGTTCAAACTATAAATCTTTCGATTTTTATCCGATTGTTCAATGGGGCATTTTAACAAACAGGTGGTGTGCGACCTTCAGAGATTTGAGAGTCGGTACACAGATGTCGCCATTAGACCCACGATTTCTAGAACAGGGAAGACATAATGACTTATATATGTCAAATATGGAGCTCTAAATTCACCAAAAATGGAGGATTCAAAAAATAATTGAAAAATACCTCTTGAAGTGGTGGGTCTTGATGGATCTCTCGCAAAGGGAGGACTGAGCCAAGTGACGACTCAACTCAACAATGAAACTCGTTAATTCAAGGTTGTCGCTACTCTCCGTTTCAGTGGAGCAAACAAAAAACTATCCATGAGAGTTCAGAGGAAGGGAGGAGTGACGAAGTAAAGAAAATCCGTTGGGTTGTTGTAAGAGAAAAACGGTAGTTGGAGGCTTGTGAGAGGGAAGAGATCACTAGGAAGACGAGAAAGAGGAAGCAGGATGAGGATTTGGTAACCCTAGAGAGGTGGATGAGAAAAAATAGCGCGAGTTCAAATGGGAGGGGGAACGTTCTTTCCTTGATTCTTTTCAGCTTGACGCGCTTAATGTTCGAAACTTTTTAATAGCGTTTGTTTTATGGGACTTTTTTTTTTAAGCGTTTATATAAATGTAAAACGCTATTAAACAATAAGCCTTTGTAATTTATAGCACTTGGAGCATAACCACTATCAATTAATGCTATAAAAAGTCAATTTTGTTGTAGTGAACTCACCTGTCTTACAGTCTTTGGATTAAGATTCCGTTGCAAAGATCTACTCCGTATCAACTTCAGTTCTGCAAACCTATCCTCCAAGAAACTCATCTTATTCAACACCATTTCCGTACCCGTAAATATCCTCATATTCCTCCATCTCCACAACCACCATAATGAACAAGCAAAGATTGCACTCCATTTCCTTCCCAATGAATCACATCTATTCATATTAATATTCTCAAACAACCATTCGTCCCAGTGGAGTCTAAAGAATATAGTTTTATGCTGATTAGGCACTAGATTCAACCATACATTCGTCGCCCAGGGACAATCCCGAAAGAGGTGTAGTAATGTTTCTTCAGAATTTTCACAACAATGACAGTGAGGGTCAATCGTCAAATGCCGTCTGAATCTCTCCTTATTTGTAAGTAGTACACCCCATGTTAAGATCCAAATAAAATAACGGATTCTCTCTGTTGCTTTAATCTTCCATATTCGTTCAAACAGCACATTATCAACACTTTGCCCCTCCCGACTTTGACAAATGAGGTTGTATACCGACTGGACAGTGAAACAACCATTTCTTGACCCAACCCATCGAACGGTATCGCCCGCCCCGGACACGTCATCCAGAAAAAAAGACGCAATTCGGAGGAAGCCGGAATTACTCATCCGAGTGGAAAGATAATCCCAGTTCCAAGATCCCGAAGAGAGCCATACGTCCCTCACTCTGAGTTCATGCTCACTTTGCTCCAAAGGTACCTGACAGAGAGAAGACAACGGTTCATCTCCAGCCCATCTATCAGTCCAGAAATGAGCACTTCGCCCGTCGGCAATACTCCAACCGCGGTTTGGAGCTATGATCGTATTGAACACTTGTACAAGTCCCTTCCAGATAAAAGAGCTACCACTTCTCAGTATCAATCTATCTGGCCATTCACTACCACGGATTGAGTATTTTCCAAGTAAGGACTTTGCCTATAACTGGTCTCAATTATTAAAAAGCCTTCACCCCAACTTGCCCAGCATAGCAAGGTTAGAGTCGACTGCTCTTCTGATACCTAAACCACCCTCCTTCTTGTGATGACATACTTTTCCCCAACTAATCAGGTGGATTTTTCTGTTTCCTGTATGGCTTCCCCACAGAAAGTTCCTGCATAACCCATCAATGGCTTTTAAGACACCCGGAGGGAGAAGCACCATATTCATATGATACATGGGGATAGTGGATAGCACAGACTTCACCAGCGTAGCTCTTCTTGCGATATTCAACGTGCGAGCCTTCCAGCCAGCCAGCTTGCTCGTCATTCTCTCCAATAACGAATTAAAAGTTGAATTATTCACCTTGTCATGTAACAGTGGGATACCAAGGTACTTTCCAAGATGCCTAGTATGTGGAATTCCACAAAGATCGCTCAATGTATCCTCCAGATTTCCTTGAACATTCTTTGAGATAAATAGACGAGATTTTGATAGGCTAACACGTTGTCCAGAAGCATCACAAAAATCAGTAATGATCTTCTTTATAACATTCACTTGATTCACCGACTCCTCAGCAAACAGCAGGATATCATCCGCAAATAAAAGGTGGGATATACTAGGACCATTTCTGGACATTTTCATCGGTTTCCAACAACCCTCTCCCACTGCACAGTTAATCAGATGGCTTAGTCTTTCGATGCAGAGGACGAAAAGATACGGTGATAAAGGGTCTCCCTGTCTTAAACCCTGCGTCATTTGAAAACTTTCCGTCATCTCCCCATTCCAGAGAACTCGCATTGAGGCCGAAGAGATACATGTCGAGATCCACTGTATCCAGCGAGAAGGCAGTCCCACATCCTGAAGAGTTTTTATGACGAATTCCCATCGAAGCATATCATAGGCCTTCTCTAGATCTAATTTTAAAATCATCCATCCTTTACGACCTTTCTTTCTCTTCATAGAATGTATAGCTTCCTGAGCTATAATAACGTTGTCTGAAATCATTCTCCCCGGAATAAAACTGGCTTGCATTGGAGAAACAATCTTATCAATTACTCCCTTTAATCTAGTAGCCAAGATCTTAGTAATGATTTTATAACTTACGTTACATAGACTTATAGGACAAAATTGGCATATAGTCTCAGGCTTCGACACTTTACCAATTAAAGTAATCAGTGTCTCATTTACGCTAGCAGGTAGGACACCACTGCGGAAGAAACCCTTAACAAAGTCCACCAGAGAGTCGCCAACCGTTCCCCATAGATTCTTGTAGAAGATAGGTTGAAAGCCGTCCGGCCCCGGAGCCTTCAAAGAACCCATCCCCTTGACAGCCATGAGAACCTCATGCGTCTCACATTCCTTATCCATCCCCTCCCATAACTCAGGCTCCAGCATGGGAAAGCCGCCAATTGGAATAGGCCACAAATCAGTAAGGCAACTAGGGCCATAAAGATTGCGAAAATACATAGAGGCATGGCTTTCCAGTTTGCTCTTATCCAGTACCCAGCCACCATCATCAATCTTAAGAGCTTCAACCCGGTTACTCATTCTACGAACAATCGTCGAGAGGTGGAAAAATGCCGTATTCCTATCACCATATGCAAGCCAGTCTTGTCTCGATTTTTGACACCATAGAACTTCTTCTTGTTCAAGCACAACCTCGAGCTTCTGTTTTTTATCAGCTTCTTCCTGCAGTAACGAATCCGTTACACACTGAGCAAGACACTGATCAATCTCCTCCAACTGCTTAATAAGGGCCTCTTTTCTCAACTGAATGTTCCCGAAGACCTCCTTATTCCATTTCCGTAAAACGACCTGTAATTTTTTTAGAGCACCAGGAAGGAGAGAGACTTTATCCCAAGTGCTATCGATAAGGGAAGCAAATTCCGGATGGTAAATCCATGCAGCCTGGAATCTAAAGGGTCGTCGTCTATGATCGAACACCGAAAAACCTTCAAAGGATAAAAGTAGCGGATTATGGTCCGAAGATAACCGCGGGAGATGTCGCACCATAGCTTCCGTCCACTTTAACCTGCCAGTAGAGGAGATCAACACCCTGTCCAATCTCTTTGAAATTCTGGTTTGCACATTACCACCTCGAACCCACGTAAAAGGGGAGCCCTGATATCCCATATCCACCAGCTGGTTGTTATTTATCCATTCCCCAAAATCAACAGATGCTTTTGAGAGCCGACCCGATCCCCCTTGCCTTTCTTCCAGACATTTAATTACGTTAAAATCACCTCCCATCACACATGGAACCGTAGATGATTGGACAATGTGTGATAACGATTCCCACACATTCTCCCGGCGTCGTGGGTTCGGGTTTATATAAACCGCAATAATCTGACAAGCATCAGTCCCAACTTCAATGGATGCATGAATAAATTGTGGGTCCTTGCCCCTTACTTTCAACGAGCAACTATTACTGTTCCACAATAGCCATATCCCCCCACTTTGGCCCATCGCTTCAACTCTCTCGTTAGAATCAAAACCCATCTTCCTACATATCTCCTCAGCAGTAGAACCCGAGCAGTGTGTCTCAAACAGCGCGACAAAATTTGGCTTATATCTCCGTATCATGTATCTCATAGAGCGGCGAAAACTCGGTTTTACTGTCCCGCGACAATTCCAAAAGAGACCAAACATTTAAAACTTTAAGGAAAATTGAAAACCCCAATCCATTTAGGATTGAGAGTTTGGAACTCTAGAGACTTGGGAGTCACTCCCTTCATTATTCGTTTCAACTTCCATGCATACATTATCATCATTTCCACGTTCTAGTTTGGCAGGGTTAGCACGTACATCATTCTTTATTCCAAACTCCAAAACTTTTGAAGATGGTCCACTTAATATTTGTACCTGTTCCACTATCCGATATTCATCTGGGAGACATTGGGTTTGAATTCCAGGAAGCTCCTTGCTAGACAAACCCCCTCGTTCCTGCAATTTCCCCATCACAGGCGCAGCCTGATTACCCTGACGCGCACGTTTCTTAAAGTTATTCTTTGAGACATACACAGCACCCGGAACAACCCTGGTCTGGACCACTTGTTTCCCATTCTCCGGCTGATTGTTTCCCCCCTTAGAAGTTTGTACTTTACTAGGGATAGGATCAACGTTATTGACGCCTTGTAGACCCCCTCCACTACTTTTTGCCATATCCTTCTTTTTATTGAAGGGTTTCCTTGTCGGAACTATCATCCAGGGACCAAGTCTGTCCTCCTCTAGATCCGTAGGGTTCTCTTCCTGTATCATAGGACCTTTACCCTTATCTATTGGAGGGATAGACTCATGTTGTGCTGTAGATTTCTCCCCTTCTTTTCCTTTAGCCTTCGTAGCATCAACAGTTTTAGGTACTCCATTAGACTGGCAGGATTTCTTTGTATGACCATAGCAACCACATAGGAAGCAAATATCGTGGAGATTTTCGTACTCCAAAAATAGCCTCTTACCATTTAGTAGCACGTCCCCTTTAAGTGGTCTACTCAGATCAATACTAACGCAAATCCGAGCAAACCTTCCCCGGTCCAGGCGCAGTGTTCTGTCATCTATACGAAGGGGAACTCCAATGGCAGAAGCAATGGCCTTCAACACTTCCGTGTTATACATAGAAAAAGGTAATCCTGAAATCCTCACCCAAACTCCCGTCGTGGTAATTGAGGACGTCAAAGGATCAAACTTTGGCTGCCATTGTTGCATAAGTAAGTAGTGCCCAAACATTTTCCATGAGCCACTGGATAGTGCATCCAACATATCAGTTTTGAGTTCAAACCTGACAAGAAAAAAGTCGTTTGGTAGATCAATAATAGACCATCCCCCCTTTGGTTTCCACAGTAGGCGGAGCGTCTTCTCAAAAGCAGTGTATGAGATCATTCTGCCCAATAACTTCAGAACTACTGAGTTCTTCCATGGAGCGTTCAAAACTTGGACCACATTCGGTGCAATAGTAATAGATGGAGTGGCGTCATCTCCATTAGGAAAGGCAGTTTGAATTTGCCCAGATTCAATTAAATTGGTTGGCAGAATAGGAAGTTGCCTCCAAGCGTTTTCCCCAAAGAGCAGTTTTTTCCATGAATCTTGGGTTGAAATAGGCGCATTCACCGCCTGAGTTGTCGAACAGGTAGTCACAGGGCCCTCTGGTGTAGGACATCCAATGATTGGTAGTACAGGATTGGCGGCTGCTGGCGGCAGAAAACTAGGATTAGATGTCTTGGGAATCGCCTTCTCTGTCGCTCCTAACATTCTCTCTCCTATCCAACTTTTTGCTTTTTCTCAAGAAATTGAGATATTTGTGTATTTTAATAAACACTTACTTAATATTGGATGTAAAATCATATTACCCATTTCACTCTAGTTTAATATTTTTTATAATTATAATTAAATTTGTTTACCTTACTATCGTAATAGATTGATATAATATATTAAGTTAAATTAAATATGTGCATGGCACGGGAACCAAGTGACTATGCAAAATTTATCAATTTACCTATAATTAAGATATTCAATAGTTACACTTGTATAATCAATATATACTATTAAACTAGACTACAATGATCCTGACGTGTCATTCTCATAAATTTTGTAGGGTTAAATTTTTTTTTAAATAACTTATTAAATCATAAAATCTTTTTTATTAATCCAAAAATAAAACAAAATTTTGTAAAATTAACTAACAAGATCTCCTAAATATTTTAAAAATAATTTGTTTTAAGTAGTTCTTTTATTTTTAAGCCGTTGAATTTAAGTAATTTATTTATTGGAAAGATTTTTATTTTTTTCTTAAATATATGATATATTTTTTTGGCCTTTTAGCTAAGTTAAGCTATAATTTTTATTCATAACGGATTAATTTATGTTTTATGGGTCTTTGACCTACTTTTTTATGGGTGTTTATTTATTGTTTTCAGCGAATTTGTCATCTCACGTCGATTATCAAGTAAGGCTGATACTTTGAGAACTTGAAAAGAGTTTATAATTGTCTAAATTAATACTAATTTATCCGTTATTGTATGAGATTTTGTTTAATTTTATATTATAGAATTATTTATCGTCATCTATAAATTGTTTTTTAATTTACAAATTTTTAGATTCTGATTTTTTTAAATAAAAATGTTTTATTGAAAATGTATGTTTTTTAAATAAAAATATTACTCTACGGGTATTCTTTTTAATCCAAGTATTTTGTTGTCCTATTATGTTTTTTAATCATAAAATACGGGTATTCTTTTTATATTACGTCTGTCGTTACAAGAATAAAGTTCTAGATTTTAAATTTCGTTCATCCAATAATTTGTTTTTGCTTCTGTTTGTATTGTTAACCTTTATTTTAACTTTTTGTGTATTTATTTAAAAAAAAAACTTTCAATTTTTATTTTATTATTTGTCACACATTTCATTTCAAATTCTATTTTTTTACAAAATTATATTTCGGGTTCTATTTAGATGATTACTATAGATTAAAGTAATTTAGTTATAAGTCTATAACGGAGTTGCGCATTGTAATTTTTTTTAAAAAAATGCATTGTATAAGGATTAAATTTATGAAGTGTGGAATAATAAGTTCTTTATTTGTGACTATTTTTTCGTTTTGAGAATAATCAATTATTATTATAGAAATTCATAAATATAAGTTCGTATAACTAATATTATAAAGATACCCGCACAAGGTTTCGGGTTTTCGAGTTTTCGGGTTCGGGGTTCGGGTTTCGGCTATACACTAGTTAAAATTTGAAAGTATTTGTAAAGTGTGATCAAAACTCTTTGGTTGTTCATATTTTATGTGGTATGTATAATCTGATGTGGGAGACACAATAATATGAGCATAATTTATGAGAGTTTAGCTATCAAAACGCGTTTACCACTCTAACATAATTCATACATATTAATTTGCTTCTTCATTTCCAAATATTTTATGCACTGAACGATGCATTAGGCAATATTGTTTAATTTATAATTTTAGTTCAAGTCAGGGACGGATAAAGAAGGAGTTAATGCGTAATGCATTATTAAAGTGTCTTAATTGATTCCTTGGAAATGAAATCTATCTCGACTGATTACAGTACGTGTTTTACTTACTGTATGCACCACCAAATCAAATAACAATGCAAAGCAGATCGCCTCCGTTCAGATTTTTCAACTTTTACCATGGCCAACTGCATTCAAGTAAGACTGTTCATACGATCCGGACCGGACCATTTCACTACTTTTCCGGTCCGATCCGGTCCATTTATGTGCAGTCCTACGCTGACGTACAAAATATAGCCGTTGGATTCAAAAGTTTTCCAACGGCTATAATTATATCAGTTGAATTATATATGTTGAATAATATATGTTGGGATATTCACTGATTATAAATACAATCAAAAGTTCAAAACACCAACAATACATATCCCATTTGTTTCGTATCTTACCCAATGTTCCGATTAATACTTAGTGTAGATGGCAGAAAGTGAAGAGGAAATCACGTTTCCATTCAACAATTGCAGATATAGAAATCCTGATGACTTTGTTTCTCACATCCAAATAAGTTTAGATTCAATATTTTTTTATTCTGAATTTGTTATGAATTGTTATTCAAGTATTATTCAGATCGAGTCAATTTAGTATTATTATTTTATGTACAAAATATTAGTTGTTAGTATCCCAGAAATATTAGTTCTCTTTGGTACACATTAATAGTAGGTAATTTGTTTGAAATAGGGACTCCCAAACTATTCACATGATGTATGTACATTTTATTCAACTATTTTTGAGCTTCACGGGTTTTTCCATGATAAATAGAATCTAGTCAATTGGGCTCGGTTCATGGCAAGGTCAAAGAATATGGTGTTAGTAACGAAACCATCATGGAAAAATAGTCAAGGTATGTGCACGTTTCGCTTGACATGCGAACGTTATGGGTAGCATATGAGAAATAAAGACGTTGACCCAAAGGATGAGACATCTAGTAGTCGAGAAACTAGGTCAAGGAAGATCGGGTGTCCGTTTGAGTTAGAGGGTTGTCAAAGTGATCATGATAAATGGACTTTCATGGTAATTTGTGTAGTCCACATACACGACCTCTCTGAGCTATTGAAGGTCATTCTTTCACCGGTCGGTTGACACCTACACAATATTGAAAGGTGTGTCGTGAACTTGGGTTGGTTTAAAACCGAAAGATGTATTGGAAACCTTAAAGTTGAATGACCACACAACGTCACATCTATCCGAGACATATACAATACCGGAGTAAAGATGAGGAAGGAGATTGCCAAAGGTTGGGGTTCAATCCCACAACCGCTCTATTTGCTTGACCAACGATATTACTATGTCACTAGTATAATTACCATAATCAATGGCATTTGTAAGACGACGTTTAATAAAAAATGTCATTAAATATATCTTTATTACGTTTATTAAATCTGAAGTTTTTATGGCGTTTATGAAACACCATAAAATCTATGATATTTAAAAACGCCATACACTTTCGCAGAATGTTTTCCACAAATTATCCATGCGTCTTATTAACGCCATAAAATCTATGTCGTTTACAAAACATCATAGATATTTGACGGTTTTTTATTCTACAAATTACCTATGACATTTTGTAAACGACATAGATGCACAACATTTTACAAACCCCATAAGTTTTATGGCGTTTATAAAACACCGTGAATAAGTGACAAAATCCGGTCCAATACAAATATGCTTGGCGTTTCTCAAACCCATTAAATCCATGACATTTGCATGTTTAGTGTTTTTTTTACCATCAATTATTTATACCGTTTAGGAAACGTCATCCATTTAATGGGTTTTAGAAAACTCCATCGAATTAACACCGAAAGAATAAAAAACCCGGCTCCTCAAAGTTAACCTAGCCAAGAAAATTAGCGGCTAGGTACCTTCCTTCTCTTCTAAGTCCGCTCAATATCTTTCTTCTTTCTCGCTTCCTGAAATTCTATTTTCAAGTACCTTTGTTCATCTCGATCAGTCACTCCTTCATCCATCGGCGATTGTTCTTCGAGCAAGGTGAGCAAACTTTGACATCTAATTTATGGTAATTTTATTCTTCTTCTTGGCCTATTTCTCCAATTTTATGGGAGTTTCTAGCTTGTTTTTAGGTTTCGGATGGTGGTTCATGTTGCTTTTGATTGTTTGTTTGTTGGATACGTTAATTCTTTCACTCTTCTTCGTTTGTTGCGTTTCAATACTTTTTTTTTTTTATCTTTCTTCCTTTTTTGTGCGATTTTGTGTTTGCGTACAATGTATTTCTGTAAATGTCTATGTGGCAGATTTCTTCAACATATTTAACTATTCTAGGTCTGTAGTTCTAGATTGTTTATTTGTTAACCCTAAATGCGTAAAGAGGTAAAACTTATGTCTACTTTCTATATCGTAACCTTATTTTGTGACTCCATTTGATATTGTTTAACACTTAAAATGTGTTGTTTCTTTTTCCTCTACAAGATACTAACTAACCGGAAATTTTCTATAAGACCCTAGTTTTGCCTTCACCGCCCCCGCGGTGAAGAAGGCCGCCTCAGCGGCAAGCCTTTGCTGTCACCGCCTCCGCGGTGACAGTGAGATGCCCCAACGGATTCGCCACGGATCACACCCGATCTGTTTTCGTTCGTTTTATTTTCCTCCTATAGATAGAAGATCCGATCTTCTATCTTATGGGCCGACTTTCCCATCTTCTTCCTGACCCTAAAACGTCTTTCCTTCTATCTTTCTACCCCTTTTCTATAAAATCTCGCCTTCTCTTCTTTTTCCCATTTCTTGCTTACGTTTTCTTCAACCCTGAGAGCTGCAACCATTTTCCCTTGCTTCAAGCGATCTTGATGAACGTGTAAGTCCATCTTCCTTTGTTTCTTCCTCACGTTCATGTGTTGTTGCATGCAGTCTCCTTCTATTCCGTCTTCTCCCTTTGTTTTCTCTTTTCTTCTTCTCCAAGAGTCAAGTTTGATTCTTGATTCTTGTGGAGCGTTCTGTTGTTGATTCTTTGATGTTCACAAGATCCCTTGGTTGAGTTGTGATGTGTGTGAAGTGTTGAGAGAAGCAAGCCTTAGTCTTGTTATGTTCCCTACTGTCAAAGGAGTCGACAACGCCTCTACACCATAACTTGCCCCCGCGCCTGCACAGAGCCGCCCCTGAGGTCACTTGTTCTATCGCCCTGCGCCTTGTCCAGCCGTCCCTGCGGTTTATCTACAGTAGCTCCCATCTTTGGTGAGCTGCTTCCTTCCTTACTTTCATTGTTCCTTTCCTTGGGCTCTTGATGTTGTTGTTGACCCTTAGTGTTCTGTAAGACTAAGGTTGGGACCTTAGCTTGTGGATATCTCTTAGAGATCATCGAGACTAGAAGTTATAGACTTCTAGCAATCGTATCGTTCTTGATTCATGATGCCTTGTTAAGTAGGCTTTCCGTTCTTCTTTTCTGAGGGAATTTGAGTGTTTGCTGAACGTCGAGTTACCTTCGAGTGAGGTAAGTCCCTTGTACGTAATTATCTTCATTCCGCGTATTGGTTTGATTGTGTTGGCTTGTTTGTGTTGTTTATTGTTGTTATAACTGATAACCGGAATATGATTGACCTTTATAACCGTAATTAGCCCAGTGTGTATTATAATTGGGAGGTTACCGCTTGTCCATTTCAGAATGGAAAATTTGGGAGGTGCTCTTGCGACCAATCCAGCAGGCGGCGGAAGGATGCATACGTTCTATTCCTGTTGGTGAAAGGGGACAAAGGCCAGATCGCAGCGAATATCGTGTAACAACCTTAAGTTGAACTAGTAATTGGATAACGTAATGAAAGATAATAATCGGCTGTTTGTGGGCGTGTTGATGTGTTTATATTACCTTATTGTGTTTGTATCTTTACAGTCTTTCTGATATCTGGAATGTTAACTAACGGTTTGTACCGATGTTGTATATGTCTTGTACGATATAGGTGCTGCTGAGTGATCTGGATGGTATAGTTAGCCGGGGTTCCCGTACATTATAGGACGGGATAGGGTTTATGTTTTCAATTGTTGTTTCCTTTGTTTTGACCTCAGTTGGGAGTCTTTTACGCTTCCTTTTGTTTAAACCTTTGGTTTTATATTTAGTTTTGGTTTTCATTTGTCTGTGCCTTGTTGTAAGATCTGTTGTGTTGTTGCTACTCTAAGGGTCGGGACCCATTGTGAGGTCCTAGCCCGTAATGCTTCGAGTTCCCAAAACTTAGGGGTGTTACAATATGGTACCAGAGCCTTAGGTTAGCAACAATGGCACTCGAAATCTTCTATAGGTCGGATAGATAAATAAACAGAACCTGCAAGGGGTCTACGTTTTAAAAAAGGGGTTTTTTTATTTTTAACTTGTCGGTATGGGATAGATATATGGACAACCACCACCACCTCCGCGGATCTCAACAGTGTAGTTTCTTTTATGTTGGCCTTTATGTGCTTTTCCTAGATTTCTGCTTTAGCTGTAGCGTGGCCTTATATATATACATAGTCTTATATATCTATGCTTATAGCAGATGGCGCGTACTAGAGCTACATCTGCTATTGGACGATGAAGGGGTCGACCACCTCTTCCGCCTGCAGTCCGTGGACGAGGACGTGTAGAAAGACCTCCACTAGCTAGAGGCCGGGGCCAAACCCCAATCGATGATCCGCCTATCGTTGAGGCGTTCGTTGAAAAAGTTATTCTACATATGGATTGGATGGATTGACATCAAGTAGTTATGGACATCGTCAAGAGGACAGTGACGGTAACTACAAAGTCTGGCCATGTGGAGATTTTCCGAGGATGGGATATAGGAAAGACCGGTACAGTCATCAGTACAACCCGAGCTGCGAGACTTATCGGTCAGGGTTGCGAGGCTTTCTGGTGCTATGTCATGAAGGATAGTACGCGTCCCACATTGGAGGAAATTCCGATAGCGTGCGAGTTTACCGATGTTTTTGGAGATCCATCAAGTTTACCTCCACAAAAGAGTGTAGACTTTGGCATTGATTTTGAGCCCAGTATGAGACCGATCTCTAAGGCTCCTTACCGTATGGCGTCTATTGAGATGCTTGAGCTTAAGAAGCAACTCGAGGAGTTAGCAGAGAAGGGCTTCTTCCGGACTAGTGTATCTCCTTGGGACGCACCAGTACTCTTCGTCAGGAAGAAAGACGGGTCGATGAGGTTATGTATCGACTACTGAGAGCTTAAGATGGTGATGATCAAGAATAAGTACCCACTTCCCTGTATCGAAGATCTTTTGGATCAGCTGCACGGAGTTTTACTGTTTTCAAGGATTGATCTGAGATCCGGATAATACCAGCTGAGGGTGAGAGAGCAGGACATAGCCAAGACGACATTTTGGACCAGATATGGCCACTACGAATTTGTAGTGATGCCATTCGGGCTCACGAATGTGCCCACAATTTTCATGGAATTGATGAAGAACAACATCATCGATTTCCTAGACTAGTTTGTAGTTGTCTTCATAGATGACATTCGGGTATACTATCGCAGCAGAGACGAGCATGCACACTTGAGGATCGTACTCCAAGTCCTGCAAGATAGGGAGTTTTACGTCAAGATCTCTAAGTGTGAGTTTTGGATGTCCAAGGTAGCATTCCTTGGTCACATTGTTTTAGCGGAAGGGATCAAGGTAGATCCGGTGAAGATCAAGCCAGTAGCATCTTGGCCGTCTCCTAAGAACGTCAAAGAGGTACACAACTTCTTAGGATTGGCGGGCTACTATAGGTGTTTTGTGGAGGGCTTTTGAGTTATCACCCGACCACTCACTTCCTTGCGGAGGAAGTCTACGAGATTTGTATGGTCCGAGCCATGCCTGTAGAGCTTCGAGGAGCAGAAGAAGAGGTTGACCTCTACTCCTTTCCTAGCTCAGCCAGAGGGCATTGAGGACTTTGTGATTTACAACGATACATTCAAGCTTGGATTGGGATGTGTTCTCATGTAGAGGGGTAAGGTGATTGCTTATGCGTCGAGACAATTGAAGATGTACGAGGAGAATTACCCTACTGCTGGTTTGGAGTTGGCTGTTGTTGTTCAAGCTTTTAAGATTTGGAGGCATTATTTGTACGGAGCTACGTGTCATATTTTCACAAACAATAAGAGTCTGAAATACATCATCGGGAGTTGAATAACTGCTAGAGGAGATGGTTGGAGTTGATCAAGGACTTTATCTTGAGATCTTATACCACCTGAAGAAGGCGAATTTGGTAGCTAATGCCCTTAGTAGGAAGACTCCCCAGGAGATGGCGATCGCTAGGCTGACAACTCAGCCACAATTACAGCGAGACCTTGCATGGCTAGAGATAAATATCCACTTTCCGGATTCCGACAGCCACCTATCCACCTTGGAGATAGTACCTGATCTGTTGGTTGAGATCCGACGGATGCAGGAGAGTTGTCCGGCTATGAAACAGATCCGAGACCGGATGTCTTGAGGAGAGGTTATGACATGAAATATGACGTAGTTTAGATGTGCATATAGGTAGTTTTCCCCTTTCTTTTGAGTACATGAACATACATTTACAACATTTATCGAGTATATTCACCTATTATCTTAGAATCGAGATCTACACAAGCTTTGTTGTGATTTTAAGTGAATTGGAGCTGAAATAGAGTGGAAAGGGAACATTCATTGAGTATTGGTCGATGGAGATTTTATCGGGAAGCATCGGAACATCATTGAAAGAAGTATGAAGTGAAGCAAGGGTGAAAAGCATCGAAAAGGAAGAACCACGGCCAAGAATAGAGTTCCACGGCCGGGGTTTTGATAATTCTTTAATTTACATACGTGGAAACAAAGGTCGAAAGTCGCCACGGGAGGAACCACGGCCGTGGTTTTGTGACGCACCCGTGGTTTTCTTCGGAAAAGTCCGTTATGTTAATTGTCACGTCAGCATGAAAGGAAGGAGCCTTTTAACCTAATTTTATTTTATAAAAGGAGGTTGACGGCTGCATTTCGAAGATCTCGCTTTGGACGAAGATCACGCTTTGGGCCGGAAGGACGGCGCTCTTGGATTCCATTATTTTTCCGTACATCAGAAAAGATTGCTTCACCGTTCGTGGGGATTGAAGAAGTTCTTGGTTCTACCTTAGAGATTTGTGAGATTGTTCTAGTCTTTGATTCTTGTCTTTGAGAACACATTCTAGGATTACATTGTTTGATTGTTTGCCAATAGGGCCGTGGTTTTCCATATTTCCACAAAAGGTATAAAAGGCCACACTTCACTCCAAAGCTGAAACATAAACCCCCCAAACCACGCTCAGCTCGTGAAAACGCCGACCCCGAACCCCGGCACCGATATTCACATCTGGCAACCGTTTGAAGCGATTCTTCTTCCCAAATCAAAGCTCTTAACGCTCCATTGAAGATTCTGACTTTAAACTGGACGAACAAACAAGAAATCAACAAGCATTTGGATTTTTCAATCCAAAATCCTAGGTTCTTCTCTTAAACTCGATCTTGGTTCGATTTTGTTGAGGATTTGATAGAGAACTGGACGGAATTGGAATTAGAAACAGCCTAGGTCTGTTGCTTGTGAGTTTGTTGTTTGTCGTTGTCGATTGCTGAAAAATCGATAGAAATCACGGGGTGATAGAGGTTTCCACGGCCGTGGTTTGTCAAGATCCGCCCGTGGTTTTGCTGAAAATGGATAGTTTGAGATGTAGTGGCCGAAATTTGTTCGGGAAAGGCAAAATCAAGGCCTCTTCCTCTTCCTAACCACCACCACAACCCCCACAACAACAACCTCCCCCTCCTAGACTCCCCCGCATTCTAGAAGAACACAAGAAAGCTTACAAAACCATCCAACCGCGCATCATTGTAGCCCCTAGGTACCTTGTACTTGAGGAGCTTGCAGTGTTTGAATGTTTTGGATGATCTGAATATGATGATTGATAATGCCGGGATTAAAGAGTTCACCGGTATTAGGGAGCATGCTTATGAGGAGCTCACCATGGAGTTTCTTAGTTCCTTTGATCACGATGCTAGGGAGAGGAAGGTTAAGTTTAGAATGATGAATCAACATGCCAATTGAGAGGTTTTCTTAGATATTCGGTTTTAGTGAGACTACTAACGCGACCTTCCCTAGGAACACTAAACCACATGCTTTTCTGGGAGTCTATCGCTATGGTAGTGAGTTCTACTGATAGGTGGCATCCGGCCGACTCAAAGGAGAGCTTGATATACAATTTGTCTTTCAAGCTAGCACACCGTATCATGTTCGAGTGCCTCTATCCTAAGACCGAGACACCGTAGCGGCTTAAGGCCGATGAGTTGTTCATCTTGTTTTGCATGGCTACCGGTATTGCTGCCAACTACGCCACACTTCTAGCTAATAATCTAGGGAAGATCAAGAATAAGGCAAAAGGGGATATTTGTGTGGGAGGCATTGTGACCTACATCGCTCGCTTGTGAGCTTGCTGAAGAGGCTAGACCTCTTAGTCTTGAGCGTTTTATTCATAGGGGTATTCTGATTTCTCGACACAAAAGGATGCCACATGTAGCTATGCCCTAGGAGGGCAATGGAGCGAGAACGATTTCATGGAAGGCGGAGTACACCAATAGGAACAACGTCAATTGGAAGTTAACGTTTGAGGAGATGTATGCTGGTATGGTAGGTCCAGACTATGAGGAAGATGATGCCGCAGCTGAGACGGCAGGAGCACAAAGCCAGGATTACATGGACACGGGGACGGACTCCGGCCCTAGCGACTACAGGGCTGACGGAGAGCTTGGTAGTTCTCATGAGCCTCCATCTTCTTTTCCTTCCATGGGGGAGCAACATGAGCCTCCTAAGAGTTCCACTGCCTGCCGTCCTTGAGCCAGTCCTTCCCAGCACCGTGCCAGTACTTCAGAGCGTCCATCATGGTACGATGAGCAGCCTCCATGGTTTCCCGCATTACAGCAGAGGATGGATAGCATGGACGACCGCCTGGGCACCATCGAGCAGGGGCAACAGATGATCCGAGACCTTTACCACGCCTAGTTCAGCCGTCCCTATGACCCGGCATGTCATCCATTCCCG
The DNA here is from genome assembly GCA_033239125.1 of Fagopyrum homotropicum. NCBI lineage: Eukaryota > Viridiplantae > Streptophyta > Magnoliopsida > Caryophyllales > Polygonaceae > Fagopyrum > Fagopyrum homotropicum. The sequence continues at coordinate 71,611,345 of BSWB01000008.1, forward strand.
CCTCCACTTTGATGATGACATTTGCTTTTTAGCTTCTCCACCGAACTTGTGAGTTTCTTTTACTTTTACCTCTACTTCTATTACACGTTGGAGACAACGTGTGGTTCAAGTATGGGGTGATTGAATACCCTTGGTTTGTAATAACTTTGAGATACTTGCTTGCTTGTATGATCATCGTACTTTGCATCTTTCATTACCCTTGTCACACGTTTCATTATTGCATTCGATAGTTTTGAAAAAACCAAAAAAAATTGAAAACTTTTGTTCTTCTAGGATTGGAGATGACCTTGATGAAGAAAACTACTTGTGAATTGGATTTTTGATGATTTTTATGTGTTTGAAATGAATTGTGATTTGTAAAGAATTTGAATGTTTTGTTGAGCTTTCTTGCAAGTTTTATAATTTGGAAATTGATCTAAATCATGTTGAGAATTTGAAGGTTGAAACCGCTTTATAAGTTCTTATGCTTCTTATTGATATGATTAAGGCGTTTCATTTTTGTTCCGTTCTTCTTCTTGATCACCTTTTAGCTCCTCATGTATATCTATATTTTCCCCTTCTTACCTATCCGGGAATTAGGATGCAATTTGCGTGAAAGTGTGAAGGGTGAAGTTGAAAGTGATGAAGTGTTGTTAGAAAATAGGTTTGGGGAAGTCAATCATGATGATCAGTAACTCGACACCATTCACATAGCCGGGTGTTTGTGTCTTGCCAAAGTCGGTTTGAGCGATATTCTAAACGAGTCATTGTATGTGTATTACGGTTTGAGGCAACTCGAGAAATTGAGTAAATGCTGATTTCCTAGGTTTCGGTTATTGTGCACCTTTGTCTTTGATCTCAAAAGTAAAGTCGAAAAATTATACCGAAAAAAAGAGAAGAGCAAAGCTCTTATTGATGGAAGTTGAAGTATACTTGAAATGTTTGTGATGTTACTGTCCTCCTTCCCGGATTTTTCACCACATACCCTTATACATATCCCACCCTAACACGTTTCTTTGACCTTTTCTTGAAAGACCTTAAGATCTTTAAGATTGATATTTGGTTTGTGGTCCAAATTGGATTTTTCTCATGAGTGATTTTGATTTTGCTTCATGTTATAATACTTGTTTTGAAACTTTTGCAAGATGTGATTGTTCTTTTCAAGGCATGATTCCTTTTGTTCGCAAAGCGATTTTCGAATACCATAAAACAAGTGTAGAGAGCGATCTTTGAGTAGAAGCACTAATCCAAAAATATTGTGTTTTTCCTTGTCTTTGCATTCATATTTCATACATCTTTATATTCCAGATTGAACCTTGCTTGGGGACAAGCAAAAGGCAAGTATGAGATATTTTGATGACATGAAATATGACGCAGTTTAGATGTGCATATAGGTAGTTTGATTTTATTGTTCTTTTTGTTCTTGATTGCATATCCTTCTTTCTTTCTATTCTTAATCATGATTTGATTTCGACGATGATTGTTGGCTAAATCCCCCTACGATTCTAGGGTGAAGGGTTGATGGTTGTGGTACAAATGATGATAGATTGAGCCTTAACATATTGGAACCTTAGAGTGGTGAGACGAAACCCTCGAATGAGGACTTCCACGACCTGTTCTTAAGGAACCACGACCGTGGTTTCCCAAGATCTGACTATGGTTTCCTTTTTTGATAGCATGAATTATAGTCTATATTTTGGGACTTGTTTAGACGTTTTATCTTCAATAATCTGCATGTTGGAATGTATAATATCTGATTACATTGTCATTTCATCCACCTTTACGGGAATCGAGGTCTACACCAAGTTTCAATGTAATCGTAGGTAAAATGGCACATTTTGCATCGAAATGGAGCTAAGGAGCAAATGAGTCATTGAGCTACATTCAGGAGCTTAAAAGAGAACTCAAGAAGCATGAAATTTACAAAAAAATTTTACTTTGGACCAGATTTAAGAGATTTCACATTCAGCTGAGATTCACCTCGGTCAGCTACAGTGTCACCTCGACCGAGGTGATCTAGAGGAGCTCCCCGACCGAGGCGAATACCCTAACGCGGCGAAATATATTTTATTTGGTTGAGATCTTTTATTTTTGGAAGGAGAGATCTTATATTTTTGGGCTGGATTTCTGGAAGGAAGATCATATATTTAGGAGATCTATTTTGGAGATAAGATATATTTTATTAGGAAATTATCTTTTTAAGATATTATTATCTTTGGAAGATAATTCTCTTATATAAAGGGTTGAATTTTCCACAAATTCAGAACCTGCATCCGATATACCATACAATATTCTCCCAGATGCAGTAAGGAAGGATTTGTGGAAGTTTGAAGGAAGTTTTGAAGATTTGAAGGAAGGAAGTTCATAGCTTTGTGATAGCTTTTGAGGGGATTTGTAAGACTTTATTAGATTCCCTTTTGTTTGATTGTCTGGTTGGATTTGTGATCCAAGGAACACTGATTTGTTTGATATTTGATTCAGTTATTGAAGCCTTGTTCTTAAGGCTTTTGTGTTCAAATATTCATTCTCTTCCCATATATTTGATTATTGCTTTCATGATGATGAGTGACTAATTTCTTTGTGCGATTCTAGGGTGATTGGCTGAAAGTTGTGGGAAAAACAATGATAGAATAATATTAATCCCATTAGGACCCTGAAAGTTCGAGTCTTTATCCTTAACCCTAAAACATCTCGTTCAGTCGATGAACATCTCGGCCGGGGTGGAACTTGACTGACCGAGGTGACATTTTCTGATCCGTAACTGAGAGTTAAGTGTTAGAGTTTGCCAAATCCTATTCTTATTACACCTTTCCTGGTTCAATGCAAGCCTAGGATGAGTTTTACCCGGTAATTCCTTTGTTTGTTTACCCAAGATCATAAGTGTAGGTAATAAAGGTTTATCCTTTATTGGGGTTTGAGTGTGCCTTCATCCCATCTTTGTGAGTTAGCCTGAGACTTACCCGATAAAGGTTGATTTTATCCCCTTAGTTGGTGTGTTGTTTGAGATTATAATTCCTTTCCTTAGTACCTTGAGACTTACCCGGTAATAGGAGATTTTGGTTTGGAGTTAGTGAGTAGTGAGACTTACCCGGTGATCTATTCCACTTTAGAAACACCTTCCCCTTGCAAAATCTCAGCTTTGTCCGCTTATCTTGAGATCTTGAGTTAGAACCACAACTAGATGCTTTAATCCTTAGAATTTGCATATTTCCCTTAATTGATCTTATTATCATCTCTTTGAATGCTTTCATCGCTTTTGTGGTTATTAGTTTCATAGACGACCTATACTTGCTTAGTTTCAACTAAGTCCCTGAGATCGACATCCCGGAATTCTTGCTTTTACTATAATTGATCTGTACACTGCGGGTTCGCATCCTTATTTAAGCATATTTCTTTGTTATAAATTTAAAGCTTGCACGCACCGTTTGGAGCGAACAAGTTTTTGGCGCCGTTGCCGGGGACTTGGTCTAGACCAAGCCGGTTGCGGTAATCTTTCGGGGCATTTGCCCCTGTTGCTCTAACCACTCTACTTGAGTGACTTTCGCAGGTTCTTCTTCTTAGGTTTATGCGAAGAACCCGTGCGGGAAAGGAAATCGTTCCTTACGATCCTGAACCAGAAAAGACATACAAAAGACGCTTGAAAGAAGCAAAAATGGCCAATCGAGACGATCGCGATCTTGAGGCCGAATTCAAGGAGGCGATGGAACAGTTGCGCCTCAATAGGGAAGAACTGCAGCGCGAGAGGGAGCAAAATCACACCAGAGCTGCAGAGATCGAAGCAGATATGACTGAGTTACGAGCTCAGATTCTGCATCGACCAGACCCTCAACCGAGGCAGGATCACGCTCAGCTGCCCCGGCCGAGATACTTTAACCTCGTATGCCTGTCCAAGATGTTCTTTTTGCAGGTATTCTACAGACCCTAGGACAGAGGATGGACCCAAACCAGCAAGTGAGGCGTCCAGGAGTCAACCTAGGTGATCCAGCGGAGCATGATTATGAACTTTGATCGCAAGTTCTTTCCATGATCCGCCAATGCCAGTTTGGAGGTTTAGAGAGGGAGTCTCCACATCAACATTTGCAAAACTATGAGATTTTGATGGAGACCTTGAGACCTTCAAGGCTGGAAAATAATAATTACAAGCTAAGGCCTTTTTACTTTTCTTTGAAAGACAGGGCGCTTACTTGGTATCAGTCTCTTCATCCCGGAAAGATCAACACTTGGGAGGAGATGACGACGTATTCTTAACAAAATTCTTTCCCCCCTCCAAAACCGCTGCAATGAGAGCGAAGATCAATGCATTTATCATGAAGGATAAGGAGAGTTTGTCCAAGTCATGGAAAAGATTTAAAGATGTTCTTTTGGATTGCCCACATCATGGGATTCCAAAGATAGAGTTGATGGAGATTTACTTCAAGGGATTGGATGGAGCTACCCAATTCAACCTTCAACTACTATCCGCCGGCACATTCATGGACATGCCGATTGATGAAGCTTGGGAGTTCATTGAGAAACAAGCTTTGCACATGGAGAAATACTCCCACCAAGGAGCTGAAAATGGAGTTAAGAGAGTTAATTTCCAAGAAGCTCCATCAAATGATAATCAACTCATCTCCCTCAAGAATGATGTGAAGCAATTGAAAGACCTTTTGGTTGCTCACACCAAAAACGAGGAGGGAGGATATCAAGTGTCAAGGAACAACAATCAAGGTTCCCGGAACAACAACTACAACAATAGAGGCTCCAACAGCAACACTTGGAAATCCAACAATCAAAATTCAGGTAACCCTTACTCTAATTCCAATTCTAATAATTCTTTTAACCCATCTTCTTCTCCTTCTACTCCATTGAAGAGCCAGGAACCTGGATCAAGTTCGTCCCAGCCAGAAAAGAAAGATGTTGTGCTGGAGGCCATCTTGATCAAGCTCAACGCTATGGAGACATCCATGACTTCATTTTCGAAGGCACAAAAAGTCTTAGAGCAACAATTCTTTAATAAGGCGAATGAAGCGCCAAGAGATCCAGGGAAGCTCCCAGCAAGGACAGAGAGCAACCCAAAAGAACAGATCATGGCAATAACGACGAGAAGTGGATTAAAAACTGCAAATCCAGTGCCCCGGTCGATGCCAGTGCAGACGAAGCACACCTCGGTCCAGGTAAAGACGAAGAACACTTCGGTCGAGGTACCATTCGAGGTGGAGTCGATTAGAAAGCTTCGGACAACACTGAAGTTTATGTCCCACCTCCTGCATATAGACTACCACTTCCATTCCCCCAGTCAAGGGCCAGAGCACATCTAGACAAGCACTTTGGTAAGTTCTTTGACTTGATGAATAAATTACATATTAACATCCCTTTCCTTGATGCTATTTTAGGGATGCCCGCCTATGGGAAGTTTTTAAAAGAGATTCTATCAAGGAAGAGGAAGTTGGGAGACTTTGGTGAAGTAAGGATGACATCTAAATCTTCAAAACTCATTCAAATCATGAAGGAGAAGATGCCACCTAAGTTGAGAGATCCCGGCTTATTTTGCATTCCCATTCAAGTTTGGGATGTTACTTGTGAGGCGTTGTGTGATCTAGGAGCCAGCGTGAGCATCATCCTGCTGGAGCTATGTGTGAAGATCGGACTTGGAGAGCCCAAGCCGGTGAAGATAAGGCTATACATGACGAACCGCTCCATTACCCATCCCGTGGGCATTTTGGAAGATGTTCCAGTTAAGTTAGGTAACTTCTATTTACATATAGACTTTGTTGTACTTGATATTCCCGCAGATTATCCCGTCCCCATCATTCTCGGGAGACCATTTCTACCAACTTCAGGTTGCAATGTGGATTGTAAGAACGTCAAGTTGCAATTCAACATTGGTGGAGATCAAGTGGAGTTTGCATTGCTTGCTGCAATGAAAGGGGAGCCACTGGAGGATGATATCTTCAACATCTATGATGAAGAAGAATCAAGAGAATTGGTGAGCTCTATCCTTATTAATGATCCACTTGAAAGAGTTATTAGTTTTAGCTTAATGGAGGAAGGTATAGATGCTTCTTGTGATGCAGATATACGGAGCTTAAAGGCACTGAAAGAAGATCTAGGAGCTAACATTGAGAAGCTAATCCAGGAGAAGAAAATCTCCAGTTTCGGTCCCAGTTGCAGTACCTCGACCGAGGCACTCTCTGGACCAAGCGAGGTGTTCTTGGCTGAAGAACATCTCGGTCACCTACTCTGGACCTCGACCGAGGTCGAAAGCGAGATACCGTCAACTGAGAATAACAAACTTTCTACTCCCTTTTCTGAAACTCATTCACAGTTGGTGGAGCACTTTCTCCACCAAACTTCTGATAATAAAGAACCTTGGTATGCTGACATTGTTAATTATCTTGTTTGCGAGGAAATACCACCCGGATTGGCGTACGCTCAAAGGAAAAAATTCTTTAAAGATGTACGCCACTACTATTGGGATGAACCTCTACTGTTTAAGAGAGGTCCGGATGGGATGCTTCGAAGATGCATTCCAGAAGATGAAGTTACTAGTGTCATACGGCATTGCCACTCACTTCCTTGTCGAGGACATGCTAGCGCTCACAAAACCTGCACTAAGGTATTACGTTCCGGTTTCTTTTGGCCTACATTATTTAAGGATGTGCAAACGTTTGTTTTTTCTTGTGATGCATGCCAATGAGCAGGGAACTTATCTCGGAGGAATGAGATGCCACTCAACAACATCCAGGAAGTCGAGATTTTTGATGTATGGGGAGTTGACTTCATGGGACCTTTCCCATCATCCGGAGGAAACCTCTACATCCTCCTAGCTGTCGATTACGTCTCTAGATGGGTGGAAGCCAATGCTTCCCCCACTAATGACGCCATGGTGGTTGTGGAGTTCTTCAATCGGACTATCTTTCCACATTTTGGGACTCCACACATCATTATCAGCGACGGAGGGACACATTTCATCAATCGGAAGTTTAAATCACTTCTATCGAAGTATGGGGTAACCCACAAGGTAGCAACCCCTTATCACCCTCAAACTAGTGGACATGTTGAGATCTCTAATAGAGAAATCAAAGCAATCTTGCCGAAGACCGTCTCTAGGACGAAGAAAGATTGGTCCATGAAGTTGGACCACGCTCTTTGGGCTTACAAGACCGCATTCAAGACTCCCATTGGTACACCCCTTATAATTTGGTATATGGGAAGTCTTTTCATTTGCCTGTTGAGCTAGAACACAAGGCGTATTGGGCAATCAAATGGTTGAATTTCGACATCAAGGAAGCCGGTGAGAAGCGGCTATTGGAAATCAATGAGCTGGAAGAGCTGCATTTGAACGCTTATGAGAATGCCAAAATCTACAAAGAAAGGACAAAGAAATGGCATGACAAGCGTATCATTCTTAAGGAGTTCAAAGAAGGAGATTTAGTTCTACTCTTCAACTCCCGCCTTCGCCTCTTTCCACGTAAGTTGAAATCTTGATGGGCATGACCTTAAGTTGTGAAACATGTTTTTCCTTATGGTGGAGTTGAGATTTGGGGAGAAACAAGTGGAAGCTTCAAGGTCAATGGTCATAGAATTAAGAAATACTAACCGGAAGTCGAAGTTGAGGAGATTGCACCACTATATCTTATTTAGGGATGCCGTACGGTCCAGCTAGCGACCTTAAATCAAGCGCTTCTTGGGAGGCAACCCAAGGTATTGCTTTCTTTCCCCTTTTCTAGTCTAGTTTTAGATAGTTTGCTTTTTCTTTGCTTTGCTTTGTTTTTGGCGTCCTAGACAGAAACCAGGTACTTTTAAGGAAGGAATATAACCCAAGAGCAACATTGGAAGGACAGAAGTTCGATAAATTGAGAAGACGGAGTTTGAATGAGACACATCTCGGTTTCTATCACAGCACCTTGACCGAGATGATTCTTGAGCAACCGAGGCGACTAGGGCTGACAACAATCCACCTCGGTCCAGTCGGGATCACCTCGACCGAGGTGACAGCAGAATCGGCGAGGGGTATAGAAGGGGAACAATTTCTCTCTCTTTCCCTCCCAACTCTCCCACGACCGCGGCGCATCCCAACATCGTTTTCTTTATTTCTCAATTGTTTTCTACGATTCTTGCTCCAATCTCGCAAGGAAGGGCTAGAGGATCAGTTTGCAAGCGAGAATCTGCAACAAAAACGCCTCAAATCGACTGAATATGGGGTAAACGTTCGAAAACCCTAACTTTTCTCTTCTCGTTGATTTCAGTCAAATTTGGCTTTGGTTGCCATTGATTTCTGTTGAAAAAGGCTTAAGTACCCCTTAGGAACAATCTGTAGTGATATTGGGGGAAAAGAACTGGAATTGAGAGAGTTGAAATCAAACAGCGATATACCTCTGTCCAGTCGACCTGTGCCTCGGCCGAGGTGTTCTTGAGATCTGTCAGAGCAACCGAGGTGATCTGTCAGAAAGAGAACATGAGTTCCAGTTCCGATCGCTAGTTAGTTATGAGGGATAGATCCTCACCTTCTTCTTCTTTTTCCCGACCTTCTATACGGGTGATCCATGAGCACCACGAGGCTGACTATGACCGCATCTACACGTGCCCTGTGATTGCGCCGCGGTTTTTAGATATTGTTTCTTTTGATTGCCTTTATGTTGCTGAGGATCTGAGGAGGATGGTCTCGATGGTGGGGCTGGAGCAGTTCATGGAGATTAGAGCTCCAGCCTACCTCGAGCCCACATTGGAGTTTGTGAGTTATGTGACTCACTTGCGTGAGGAGAGAGCCATCAAGTACCGGTTGCTAAACTGAAACTACTTAGTTCCCATGGATCAGTGGAGAGACATCTTCGGCTTCCCGACCCCCACAGTTCCCGATTTCCCTTCTCGAGCCGTAGCTCGAGAAGGGAAATCGGGAAGATAGCTCATGTTGTAGAGCATGTTGACAGGTGGAGACCTGGAGACTCCAGGGAGAGGATTATCTTCCACCTTGCTTTCAGATTAGCCCACCGGATTTTCAGCGAGACACTTCTAGCGCGTACTGAGACGCCCCAGAAGATTAGATAGGGGGAGCTTTTGAGCCTATTCTGTATGGTGATTGGGGGAGTTCCTGATTTCGGAGCGATGCTAGCTGAGGATCTGCACCGGATCAAGGCTAAGGGGAAGGGAGAATCTGTTGTGGTGGCTTAGTGACTCATATAGCGACAATGATGGGGTTGGATCTGAGAGCTTGCACATTGGTGGCGGCTGCCAAGCCACTAGGTCTGCAGGAGATGATCACTAGGAGGATTCTAGTTCCTCGGGGACTCACTACGCCGTATGTGGTGATGCCTTGGGAGCAGACTGCCCCTCAGGGTATTAGGTGGTCATCTCAGTTCTCAGTCTACGACCCTCAATACTGGTCCACTGCGTGGATACCCTACATTGAGGATGCTAGAGACGCGGCAGCATCTCAGGTGTAGATGAGGATGAGGATGATGATGGCGGTGCTGCCATGGAGACAGGGATAGATACAGCCGGTCCCAGTGAGCCAGTTGTCGACTTAGACGACGAGGCTATAGAGGAGGAGGCAGCTGCAACACCATCATGTCCTTCTAGGCACAGAGTCCGTAGACAGACGGATCCCGTAGCTCACCGACAGATTGACGAGCTGATGGAACAGATGATCGACTCTTACGCTGCCCTATCCTTGGACATGTTGGAGATAAGGGAGAGCCAGCACTACCAGCGCCAGATGTTAGAGATACAGTTCCAGCATACTATGGGCTACCCTTTTGATCCATCCCAGCATCCCTTCTTCCCGTATCCACCACCACCACCAGCAGATCAAGATTAGAGCTTGCAGGGATTTCTTTTATTTATTTATTATGCAGCTCAGCTTATGTCCGGTGAGTACTCTATTTTCAGACTTTTTTTGACCCATTGGGACAATGTGTCCCAAGTATGGGGTATTGATGTACTTTATTTGACCTTATGTGTATGACTCTTGGAAATTTATGATCTTGTTATGCTTTACTTGACTCTATATGCTTATCTGAGATTACATGCATGCATACAGGTTATTTGATTGAGAAAAACGTCAAAAACTGGTTAAGAAAAAAAATTTTATGATCTCGACCGAAGTGATTCTGACCAATCGAGGTGCATTACCTCGGTTGACTTAGACACTAGTACAAAGATCCCATGTAGACCTTGCTTATGTTGGAGCGGTTTGAAAGAACCGAGATCAAGCATATTTTTGGACCACGGTTATATGTATAACTGTAGACTATCAATTTTAACTTAAAAAAAATTTCGGACCCCGGTTATTTAATTAACCGTGGTCATTATTAAAAAAGTTCTCCATCAAAACTACGTCATTTTGAATTATAAAAAAAAACTAACGACCTACCCTATTAGCCCTAATCGATTTATCCCTATCTCCCGACTCTCCCATACGTTTGTGTTGCCGGCCAAATACCAACTCTGAGTCTAGACTCTACCAGCGGACGACGACGGCGAGTGGAAAATAGGAGTGGCGACTGCGAGCGGCGACTACGAGGGGCGACTGCGAGCGGCAACTGCGAGAGGCAACTGCGAGCGGCAATTGGCGAACGATCCTCCACCTCGTGGAGGATCTTTGGAAGTTAACCTGCTTGCGGTTCACATGCACTAATATTATTATCTATTGTTATCTTTGGAAGTTAACCTGCTCGTGGTTCCCATGCATACAGATGAATTTGGAGTATTTTGCTTTGGATAGCCAGGTATGTAGTTTTTTAAACAGTTTTTCTTCTTCCTTATAAAGGATAAATGAGCTTTGGTTTTGTTCTCTCTGTTGTTATCTGTGATATGTTGGAAGTTTAATCTTCCACTCTTCCCTCAGGGCACAACATTACTTCTTATTTTATTTTGAGCTTGATAAAGATGATAATTTCTGATAGAAAATAAAAAAACAATATTTCTTATTGTAGTTTCTATAAATTTCTATCTCAAGTGAGATTGATTAATCGCAACAAGATTTGTTAGCTTTAGAAAACATTACATAGCCAATATCTTACTCAATTTAGCATAATCGAACACAGTAACTGGGAGTTTTTTTAGTTATGGTATTTTTTATATTATCGCAATATCATGCATGTTTCACTTGAATTTTTTGGTAGGGTTTTCTCACTTATAACGAGACGGTTTTAGAGGAACTTTTCATTGACGAGGGAAATCATCAGAATAGTGATGTGTGCTTAAATGTTATGGGCAACAAAATAGCTACAGTTTTTGCCTCATTACGGGTATTGTAAAGTTTCTACAGTTGTCCTAAATGTATAAGAGCTTTTATTGGGATTCCTAAAGTTTACCTAAATGTATACGAGCTTCCTTTTGTTCGTTATCGTATTGCTAAGTCGCTTGATTCATGTACTATGACCACATATCGTGACCTTATTCCTAGAAAACTAGCTGCTGGAGTGTAGAACTGTTTAACAAAATATAAGATAATCATCCCTAACTTCCCACAGACTGAAACATGTGAACTGCTCATTCTGGATTATTTTGTTGATTAGGTGTGAGATGCACCCTGCTAATTATTTGTGGTAGAATGGCATTCTCATTTTCCATTCTCTGTAATATTTATCTATTTCTAGACTGCTCATTCTGTAAGAAAGCTCTCACTTATTAATTAGATTTAAGTTCTAGGATAACTAAACACTCTATTCTTGTCCTGCTAATCAAATTTGTGTTGGCTCACGACATTTGTATTAGAAAAGTTGTTTTATGATAGTTGCATGGAAAAAGAACTTTCTAAGACTCAACATTGGAATTGTGGGTGATTGAATTGATATACTCTTATATAATCATGAATGTTGCGTAATGAAATTTACTTGTAGATTGCAGCTATTGAATTATGTTCATAAACTACAATATGAAGAATATAGGCAGCTTGTCTCATACAACCGTAGAAGAGGCGTTACTTTCATCATTATTAACCAATCTAGGAAGCAAGTTTGAGAAATACATGTCCCAAACTTTCATGTTTGGGATATAGAATCTAAAACAGTGCTTGTTAAGCTCCATGGTTGCCACTCTTTTGTTCTCCTACGTGCAACTAGATTCATAGCTTTATTTTGGGACTTGCCTTGCCTTGTGGAATTGGAGCAAGCAATACCACTAACTTACTAAAAATCCTTACTCTTTTTTTGTCTTTTATTTGATATGCTTAACAATGGTTTGAATATTTATGTTTATTATATCATCAGCAACTGATAATAATGAGTTATCTTAGGTGGGTTTGGAGATATGGCTGGATCAATAACTGGGACTAATGTTGAGTTGCAGGAAGGGAAACTGATCGTGCAAAAATGGAGGTTTGGTAGCTGACCAGATGGTGTTTATTCCATGGTAATCTTCTTTCCCAAATCCCAATCAAGAAAGATGTTGAAGTTTGTACAATATGATGAATGTTGTTGAAGTAGTGAAACGTTGTGAATAGTTGGTTTGTCAGGTAAGGCTTACATTCGACGAGCCAGAACCAGGAGTGGCAGTTATTAAGATGTTCCAAACTGATGTGCCAGAGGAAGACAAGTTAGTTAAGCCGAAGACCTGACTATAGCTGATTACATGTATTGGAGTTTAATGTTATGGTTTTTGTGAATATATGACTACAACAGATATGGGAATGAGACGGTAGTAGAGAACACAGAGAGAGGGTGGAGGGATCTTATATTCCATAAGATTCGTGCAATATTTGGATTTGGACTCTAAACTTTGAAGATTGAAGGAAGATTAGAATGGATGAACTAGGAATGACAGTTTTGGCTTAGAAGAGGCAATTGATGTAGAACGGGTGTGTATATGTGGGATAAATTTGATGGATATCTGCTTGTGATGTTGGGATTCACACCTAAAGCAAAAAGAGTGAAATGTGATGTATTTTATTGTATTCAAATCTTGCAGCCATGGTTCTTTACAGAACCGTGGTGTTTTTTTTTAAAAAAAAAAATTGAACTGGGACCCCGGTTATATGAAATAACCGTGGTCCGAAAATTACCCCGGTTAACCGGGGTCCGAAAAAAATACCCCGGTTTTTTTATAATAACCGGGGTCCAAAAATTATCCCGGTTATTAAAAAACCGGGGTCTGAAAAAATTAACCCGGTGATATTTACCGTGGTGCGAATGCCCGGACCTCGCTCCCGTTAACCACACTTCCTTAACCGGGTTCCCATGTACAAAATAACCGTGGTCTAGGTGGGGTATTTGTACTAGTGAGAACATCTCGACCAAGGAGGTTTAACTGAAAGAGTTTTCGAAACGATTTTGTGCTTCTTATCTGGATATGACCTCAGTGATGATTTTGTTTGCAGACTGGTTTTGAAATCTTTATATGTTTGAAAGGTTTTATGATATGTTTAAGTTGCTAAATGCTTTGTTTGAAATTTTGGCATGTTTAATACTTTGTTTTTATCAAATTATGATGAATTTGAATGTTGACACCACATGATGAGTTCTATCACTTTCTTCCTGGGATGATTAAGGCATTTCACTCTCTTCTCTTCTTCTTCTTGATCATGCTTAGCCCCTCATATACATATTTGCCTCCCTTTACCTATCCCGGAATTTAGAAGCAAGAAAGTGAAAAGCAAGTGAAAGAAAAGTTGAGATGTTGGCTAGAAGTTAGAAAGAAACAAATAGGTTTGGGGAAGTCAATCATGATGATGAGTAATTCGGCACCATTCACATAGCCGGGTGTTTGTGTCTTGCCAAAGTTGGATTGAACGATATTCCTAACGGGTCATGGTATGTGCATCAAGGATTTGAGGCATCTCGAGAAATTGATGATTGCTAATCTGCTAGGCTTCGGTTATTGTGCACCTCTGTCCATGCATCCCAAAAAGTAAAAAAGGTAAATAAGCAAAACTTATTGGTGGAAGATGTTGAAGTTCAAAGAAAGTAAAGTGAAGATCCTTTTCCCGGATTCTAGCACCACATTCCCTATACGCATCCCACCCTCAAACGTTTCTTGACCTTCTCTTGAAAAGCCCTTGAGACCTCAAGCTTGTTGATTGACTTGGTGGTTTAAACTGGATTATACATGATTAATTTCGATAATTGTGATTTATTATGCATTCTATGATTTTATGCAAAGATGAACAACTTTCTTATATTTATAAAATTTTTTGATCATATTTTAATTTTAAACGCCATGATGCATTCTTAGAGTGATCTATGAGTAGAGCACACCATCAAAAATGTTTTGAAAATACTTTTCATTGATCTTTATGACTTATAATCCATTCTATCTTGTACTTAAGATTTGGAACTTGCTTGGGGACAAGCAAGGGACAAGTATGGGGTATTTTGATAGCATGAATTATAGTCTATATTTTAGGACTTGTTTAGACGTTTTATCTTCAATAATCTGCATGTTTGGATGTATATTATGTGATTACACTGTCATTTCATCCACCTTTACGGGAATCGAGGTCTACACCAAGTTTCAATGTAATCGTAGGTAAAATGACACATTTTGCATCGAAATGGAGCTAAGGAGCAAAGGAGTCATTGAGCTACATTCAGGAGCTTAAAAGATAACTCAAGAAGCATGGAATATACAAAAAAGATTTACTTTGGACCAGATTTAAGAGATTTCACATTCAGCTGAGATTCACCTCGGTCAGCTACAGTGTCACCTCGACCGAGGTGATCTAGAGGAGCGCCCCGACCGAGGCGAATACCCTGACGTGGCGAGATATATTTTATTTGGCTGAGATCTTTTATTTTTGGAAGGAGAGATCTTATATTTTTGGGCTGGATTTCTGGAAGGAAGATCATATATTTAGGAGATCTATTTTGGAGATAAGATATATTTTATTAGGAAATTGTCTTTTTAAGATACTATTATCTTTGGAAGATAATTATCCTATATAAAGGGTTGGATTTTCAACAAATTCAGAACCCGCATCCGATATACCATACAATATTCTCCCAGTTGTTGTAAGGAAGGATTTCTAGAAGTTTGAAGGAAGTTTTGAAGATTTGAAGGAAGGAAGTTCATAGCTTTGTGATAGCTTTTGAGGGGATTTGTAAGACTTTCTTAGATTCCCTTTTGTTTGATTGTCTTGTTGGATTTGTGATCCAAGGAACGCTGATTTGTTTGATATTTGATTCAGTTATTGAAGCCTTGTTCTTAAGGTTTTTGTGTTCAAATATTCATTCTCTTCCCATATATTTGATTATTGCTTTCATGATGATGAGTGGCTAATTTCCTTGTGCGATTCTAGGGTGATTGGCTGAAAGTTGTGGGAAAAACAATGATAGAATAATCTTAATCCCATTAGGACCCTGAAAGTTCGAGTCTTTATCCTTAACCCTAGAACATCTCGTTCAGTCAATGAACATCTCGGCCGGGGTGGAACTTGACTAACCGAGGTGACCTTTTTTGATCCGTAACTGAGAGTTAAGTGTTAGAGTTTGCCAAATCCTATTCTTATTACACCATTCCTGATTCAATGCAAGCCTAGGATGAGACTTACATGGTAATTCCTTTGTTTGTTTACCCAAGATCATAAGTGTAGGTAATAAAGGTTTATCCTTTATTGGGGTTTGAGTGTGCCTTCATCCCATCTTTGTGAGTTAGCCTGAGACTTACCCGGTAAAGGTTGATTTTATCCCCTTAGTTGGTGTGTTGGTTTGAGATTATAATTCCTTTCATTAGTACCTTGAGACTTACCCGGTAATAGGAGCTTTTGGTTTGGAGTTAGTGAGTAGTGAGACTTACCCAGTGATCTATTCAACTTTAGAAACACCTTCCCTTTGCAAAATCTCAGCTTTGTCCGCTTATCTTGAGATCTTGAGTTGGAACCACAACTAGATGCTTTAATCCCTATAATTTGCATATTTCCCTTAATTGATCTTATTATCATCTCTTTGATTGCTTTAATTGCTTTTGTGGTTATTAGTTGCATAGACGACCTATACTTGCTTAGTTTCACATAAGTCCCTAAGATCGACACCCCAGAATTCTTGCTTTTACTATAATTGATCCGTACACTGCGGGTCCACATCCTTGTTTAAGCATATTTCCTCGGTTATAAATTTAAAGCTTGCACACACCGTTTGGAGCGAACATTTATCTTCCACGTTTCGCTTTTGTCTTTATCCAAAGTTCAAGATTGCATAAATCCTACCTTTGTTAACCTTTTCTGGCCTTTTCTTTGCTGATTGTGAGTGTTTAAAAGTTCTAGGTGATAGAGGATTCAAACCCCTCTATTAGGTGAAGAACAGTGTCATGCCCTTTATCCTTTATCTTTCTTTTTCTTGGGTTTTGGTTGGTATGAGAGCTTAACCCTATCCGTGTGACATCTTCTTGACGAGACTCAACATCCGTTAAGTAGAATCCTTTGGTTGGGATAAAGGGAAGTCGGATCTTAAATCGGACGACATTTCTATCGAAGATATACATACCTTGCTATCCAGATCTGTCCGAACACATCCTTAGACATCTTCAATCGAATACCACAACCGGATACTTGGATCTTTACAATCTGCATTCCCATTATTCTTGCTTCTATTTTCTTTATTGTGATCATTGCATTGCTTGCTACCCAAGTTTGATTACCTTTGCTCCTTTGTTCTCACCGATTCCTTGAGATCGACTCCGAAATATCAGCCCATACTACGATTGATCCGTACACTGCGGGTTCTCTATCGTTAGGCTTATTTCTTGGATATAAATTTAAAGCTTATTTGCGCACACACCTTTTGGAGCGAACAAGAGGCACCATAGTTTGGAGTCGGTGCTGATGGGATATTGAGACGCCAGGAGCATGTTTATGTGCCATCGGATTGAGAGTTGAGACAAAGGATCCTACAAGAAGCTCATTCTTCACCTTACTTGGTGCATCCCGACGTGAGTAAGATGTATCATGATATTAGACGCTCTTTCTGGTAGGGGGGTCTGAAGCCAGATGTGACGAGATACTTCCACTGGGTTATAGTAGATCGACTGACGAAGACTGTATATTCCATTCCGAACAAGGAAACGTGACCGGTAATTCGATTGGTAGAGGAGTTCACTAGACAGATAGTGAGACTACATGGAGTACCTACTATAGTCTTTGACAGAGACGGACGGTTCACCTCAAGGTTCTAGTAGCAAGTACATGTCGCCCTAGGTACGAGTCTGCAGTTCTTGACTGCTTATCATCCTCAGACCGATGGTCAGTCCGAGTAGACCATCCAAACTCTGGAGGATATGTTGCGAGCCTACGTGTTAGACTAGGGACAGGTTTGGCCAGATCGCCTTCCCTTAGTGAAGTTTTCGTATGACAACAGTTGGCACGCATCGATCAGGATGGCTCCGTATGAGGCCCTATATGGACAGAGATGCCGTACCCCGCCGTGTTGGGAAGAGCCTAGTAGTGTTAGCGGTGTAACACCTGAGTAGATATAAGATGATATGACTCAAGTAGCGGTGATCCGAGAGCGGATGCTAGCAACACTGAGTCGTCAGAAGTCTTATGCGGATAAGAGGTGCAAACCTCTAGCGTTCAGAGTTGGAGCTTAGGTTTGGGTGAGAGTATCCCCGACACGAGGCGTCAGACGTTTAGGTGTCAAGGGAAAGCTAATTGCCATATACGTCGGACCTTTCGAGATTGTGGAGCGAGTTGGAGACGCAACATACAAACTTGCTTTGCCACCGAAGCTTGAGGGTCTTCACCCTGTCTTCTATGTATCTCATTTACGGGAGTACATACCGGACCCGAGACACATCGTCAGTCATGAGGATCTAGTGGTCGATCCAGACCATACGTTCGTAGAGCATCCGGTAGTTGTCTTAGAGCGTAGTACGAGACACTTGCGTTCGAAGGACATACCAATGATGAAGATTTAGTGGTTGATGCGAGGAGCTGATGAGGCGACTTGAGAGACAAGGATAGTATCTGATGGAACTATCCGGAGTTCTATGCTGAGGTTGATGCGCCTTTAGCATAGTTGTTATGTTTCGGTTTTTCTTTTATTAAGATGCATAAGTTTTTGTGAAGTTTTGAGTTACGTGCCTCAAGAGGAAATATATGAGTCATGTTCAACATTTCTGTGATGTTGTCGTGTGATCTTCCAGGCTATTGCAAGTTTCGGGACGAAACTTCTTTTTAGGGGGGTCTGATGTAAGACACCAGTTTTGCCTTCACCACCCAGCGGTGAAGAAGGCCGCCCCAACGGAAAGCCTTGGTTGTCAACGTCCCCACGGTGATAGTGAGCCGCCCCAACGGATGGCCGCCCCTACGGCAGGGCGATCCGCCCTTGCGGATTTGCGAAGGATCATGCTCGATCTGTTTTCGTTCGTTTTATCTTCCTCCCATAGATAGAAGGTCTGATCTTCTATCTTATGGTCAATTTTCCCATCTTCTTCTTAACCCTAAAATATCTTTTGTTCTATCTTTCCACCCCGTTTCTATAAAATCCCGCCTTCTCTTCTTTTCCCGTTTTTTGCTTACGTTTTCTTCAACCCTGAGAGCTGCAACCGTTTGCCCATGCTTCCGGCAATCTTACTGAACGTTTAAGTTCATCTTTTTTTGTTTCTTCCTCACGTTCATGCGTTGCTGCATTCAGTCTCCTTCTATTCCGTCTTCTCCCTTCATATTCTATTTTCTTCTTCTCCAAGAATCAAGTTTGATTCTTAATTCTTGTGGAGCGTTCCGTTGTTGATTATTTGATTTTCACAAACTCCCTTGGTTGAGTGGTGACGTGTATGAAGTGTTGAGAGAAGCAAGCCTTAGCCTTGTTGTATTCCTTGTTGTCGAAGGAGTCGACAGCGCCTCTGCACCGTAACCCGCCCCCGCGCCTGCACAGAGCCACCCCTGTGGTCACCTATTCTGCCGCCTCTGCGCCTTGTCCAGTCGCCCCTGCGGTTTATCTGCAGTAGCTCCCGTCTTTGGTGAGCTGGTTCTTTCCTTGCTTTCGTCGTTCCTTTCCTTGCCTCTTGATGTTGTTGTTGACCCTTAGTGTTTTGTAAGACTAAGGTTGGAAACTTAGCTTGTGGAGATCTCTTAAAGATCATCGAGACTAGAAGATATAGACTTCTAGCAATCGTACCGTTCCTTATTCATGATGCCTTGTTGAGCAGGCCTTCCATTCTTCTTTCTTGAGGGAATCTGAGTGTTTGCTGAGCGTCGAGTTACCTTCGAGTGAGGTAAGTCCCTTGGACTTACTTACCTTCATTCTGCGTATTGGTTTGATTGTGTTGGCTTGTTTGTGTTGTTTATTGTTGTTATTACTGATAACTGGGATATGATTGACGTTTATAACCGTAATTGTCCCAAGTGTATTATAGCCGGGCGGCTACTGCTTGCCCAGTTCAGAATGGGGAAACTGGGAGGTACTCTTGCGACCAGTCCAGCAGGTGATGGAAGGATGCATACATTGTATTCCTATTGGTGAAAGGGGACAAAGGTGAGATCGTAGCGACTCTCGTGTAACAACCTTAAGTTGAATTAGTAATTGGATAATGTAATGAAAGATAATAACCGGTTGTTTGTGAGCGTGTTGATGTGTTTATATTACCTTATGTGTGTTTGTGCCTTTACATTCTTCTGATATCTTGAATGTTAGCTAACGGTTTATAGGGCGACCAAGTTTTGCTTCTTGGAGTGTCAATTGATTAGGGATGACCGTAAGAATTGGAAACATCTAGAAGTAATCTTTCGATTGACCTTATAACCTGCTAAGTCAGCATCTGAATAGCCAACAAGGTGAAACGAGCTTTGACGTGGGTACCACAACCCTAAATCCTTAGTGCCTTTGAGATACCGAAATATCCTTTTCACAGCTATCAAGTGTGACTCTTTAGGATCAGCTTGAAATCTTGGACACATGCATAAACTAAACATAATGCCAGGTTGACTAGCGGTTAGATATAACAACAAACCGATCATACCTCGATACTCTCTCTGGACAACACTTTTACCTTCCTTGTCGGGATCAAGTGAAAGTGTAGAACTCATAGGAGTTTTTGCTACCTTGGATTGATCCATTTTGTACGTCTTAAGCAAGTCCTTGGTATACTTGCTTTGATTGAGAAATATTCCTTTCTTTGCTTGTGTAACTTGAAGTCCAAAAAAGAAATTTAGCTCTCCCATTAAGCTCATTTCAAATTTCCTGCACATAATATTTGAAAATTCCTTGTCAATCAAACCTCTTTTGAAATTATTTTCAAGGAGATACATGGACAATCTTTCATACCAAGCTCAAGGAGCTTGCTTAGTACCATAAAGAGCTTTGTCCAATTTAAAAACATGATTTGGAAATTCATCATTCTTAAAACCAGGAGGTTGAACAACATAGACTTCTTCTTCTTCTAAGAAGCCATTTAGAAAAGCGCATTTTACATCCATTTGAAATACCTGTAGGTTCATGAAGGATACAAAAGCAAGTAGCATATTTATGGCTTCTAACTTGGCAACCGGAGCAAAAGTCTCATCATAATCAATACCTTCTTTTTGGTTATAGCCTTGAGCAACAAACCGTTATTTGTTTCGAATGACCTTTCCACTTTCATCCAACTTGTTTCGAAATACCCATTTTGTGCAAATGACAAATTGATGCTTCGGTCTAGACGTGAGGGTCCAAACTTTGTTTCTCTCAAACTCATTAAGTTCATTTTGCATGGCCATGATCTAATCAAGTTCTTGAAGAGCTTGAACGTAGTTCTTGAGCTCAATAAGAGACAAGAATGTGGAGAATGCACATAGGCTGTCAACCCTAGATCAAGTCTGAACTCCTGTGTTTGGGTCTGAGATCACATTTTCTGATGGATGGTATGAAGAATGTTGAAACTTTCTCCTTTTATAAGATAGAACAGATCGTGAAGATTGAGGCTCATTTGCTCGACTAGATTCAGGTACCGATGGGGTATTGCCCTTGGATCCTATATCAAGGCCTTGAAGTTGAGTTTCAAGGCCTTGAAACTGAGTTTTGACGTTGCAATTTTCTGTTTCAAGGTCTTGAAGATGCGTTTCAAGGTCTTGAGATTGTTCTCCGGTATCTTGAATATTTTCTTGCATATTCTTTTTCCGAGCTTTAGGATCTTTTTCTCTATCAGAATTATGATCTCTCCATGTTGATTCAGATTAAGATCTGCAAAACTTTCACTCAAAGTAGCATCATTGCTTTCATCAAATATAACATAAATACTTTCCTTAATGATTTTGGTACGTCTATTATAAACACGTTAAGCTTTGATATTTGAAGCATATCCAATGAATATTGATTCTTCACTACGTGCATCAAATTTGCCAAGGTTGTCTTTGTCACTGTTATGGACAAAGCACGTACATCCAAAGGATTTAAAATAAGGAGTCTTTTTCCAAATAGGGCGAATTGAATATCTATTCAAGATGTAGTTAGCAGTATTTACTGCTTCAGCCCAAAAACCTTTTGGCAAACTATTTTCTAAAAGCATGGTCCTAGACATGTCCTCTAGGTTGGGGTTCTTACGTTCCACAACCCCGTTTTGTTGAGGAATTCTAGGAGCTAAAATGTTGTGTGAAATACCATATTTTGCACAAAACAAATCAAACTTTAGTTGATCAAATACTCTACCATAATCTCTTCTTATCGAAACAATAGGTAGGTTTTTCAAAGTTCGCAACTCCTTACACAATTTTGAAAACTCAAACAAGGCTTCAGATTTTTCCCGTAAAAATGAGATCCATGTAAAACGAGAAAAATCATCCATAATGACAAGGATCTACTATTTACCTTTGGGAGATTTGACATGCATAGAACCACATAGATTCATATGTAAAAGTTTAATGGGTCGAGAAGAACTTACAACCTTCTTTGATTTGAATGAACCTCTTGTTTGTTTTTTTTCCTTGTGTACAAGCCTTACATAGTTCATCTACCTTGAAGTTTAGATTTGGCAAACCACGTACCAAATCCTTTGAAAGTAACTTCTTCATTATATGCATGCTTACATGACCAAGTCTTCTATGCCAAAGCCTTGGATCATTAGTCAAGGCCTTGAGACACTTTACCTTAGTTCCTGAAAATTGGTTAGTATTCATAGAAGAAACATTGTTGCATCTAGGAGCTATAAGCACAACATCACCCGATATCTTGTCTTGAACTTTACATTTTTCTGAATCAAAAAACACCTTGTTGCCTTTATCACATATTTGAGAGATACTAAGCAAGTTGTAGTTCAAACCGTCAACAAGATAGAGATCATCAATGAAGTTAGATGAATTATATCCAATTTTACCAATGCCAATAATATTACACTTTCCTTTATTACCAAGTGTAATGGTTCAAGATGATTGCTTCTTCAGATCCGAGAAGAATGGGTTTTTTTACTCATATGTCTTAATCAACCACTATCTAATATCCATTTATGCTCCTTTACCTTGGTGATATCCTGCAAAATAGTAAACATCAACCTTTCGGGGTCGACCAAATGACATATTTTGGTCCATATTTAGGCTCAATCATGTTTGGCGGTCTAGTACCTTTAGGAACCCATATTTTCTTAACTTGTTTCCTTAGACATAGAGGATAAGTGTTTCTAATGATGTAAGGATCATTTCTTCTATATAGACATGTTGATTTTACATGACCCTTTTTACAACAATAGAAATATATGGGCATATGAATACCTCCTTTAGCTTTGACAAAAGAGGTAGTCGTTATTTTAGGACAACTTACGTGATAGCCTATACCATTTTTGTTAAGAGAAGATTGTTGCTCACCCATCATCCTTTCGAAATTGGCTTTCGAACGAGTGAATTGAATAAGTGCAGCCTTCTGGTCTTGACACGTCACAGTTATATCAACCTTTTCTTTCTCTAGATCGATATATTTGATGGAGAGAAGAGAGGTTACCCTTGAAAATCGCATTTTCTAATTTTAAGGCCTTGTTATTGATATCAAGGTCTAACTTTTCAGTGTTAAGATTTTCAATCTCCGGAGACATATCACTTACTCGTTTCTCTTGTTTGAGAAGTTTTTCTCTCAAGGAACTTATCCTTACCTTACGTTCTTTATAACATATGATTGTTTATTTAAGGAATTGTGTGAGTTCTGATTCAGGTTGAGACATAATAGTAGTTACGACATTGTCAACATAGTGATTTGGATCTTCTTCATGATCGGCCATTAGATAAAGGTATGCTTTTTCTTTTTCGTCTTATAATTCATTGGTAGAATCTAAATCACTCCATAAAGCCACCATAACTTTCTTCTTTCGATCATTCTTCCTAAAGTTGTTCCTCTTCTTTTGTGGACATTCCTTTACGAGATGATGATAGATTCACCACATTCAAAGCAAGTCAAAACTTTAGTTTTCTTGTTATGGTTAGAAAACTTACCTCGAGGTCTTGATGTTCGTGGATATTCTTTATTGTATGCAAACTGCTTCTTCATTTAAAGAATTTTCGCAAGACCCCTAGAGATCAAGGCAAATGGATCTTCCTCATCTTCATCATCACTATCTTCCTTATCTGATGGTATCTCATCCTTCTTAGATCTCAAAGCCAAGTTCTTTGTGTTGGATGGGAGCTCTCCATCTTCTTCACCAAGAACCATTTCGTGGGTGATGAGCTTTCCAAGAAGGTCTTCAAAAGGAAGTGTAGTGAGATTTTGAGCTTCTTCGACTGCAGTCACCTTTGGTCCCCACTTGGCTTTAGGTAAGCTCCTTAGAACCTTCCTAACTTTCTCTTCGTTTGTGAAGACTTTTCCAAGTGAGTCTAGGTTGTTCACGTTCTCGGTGAATTGTGTGAACATTTCTTTGACCGATTCATTTGAGTTCATCTTGAATAGCTCATATTGTGTGAGAAAGATGCTTATCTTTGTTACCTTGACTTGACTTGTTCCTTCGTATGTGACAACAAGTTTGTCCCACATTTCTTTTGCACTCTTGCATGATGAGACACGGTTGAATTCATTTGTGTCCGATCCATAGAAGAGCAAGTTCATGGCCTTGTAGTTCTTTGAAACACTATCCAAGTCGGTTTGTGTGAAGTCAGCTTCGTTTTTTGCGACTTGGACTCCTTCAATCGTGGTGGTTGGGATTTTAGGGCCATTTTGAATAATGCTCCAAAGTTCCATGTCTTGATCAATAACAAATATTTATATTAGTGCTATCCAATGAGCAAAGTTGTTACCACAAAAGAGTGGTGGTCGAGATGTGGATCTTCCTTGAGCGACTCCTCCATCACCTACAGAGTTCATGATTAGTCTCACTGATGGTTAAATCAATATACATGAGTCCAACTCTGATACCAATTGAAGAACCTTAAGGTGAATATAAAGAATATTAATATTTTATAAGGGGGGTTGAATAGAGTATGAGAACTTTTCGCAAAACCCTATCTCAAGGCTTTGAAACTGATTTCAAGGCCTTGATGTCGATTTGAGCTCTTTGTGACACAACTGGTTTTCAAGGGCTTTGAAAGTGATTTCAAGGGCCTTGACTTTATAAACCTACAAAACAACGTTAGTCACAATAAAGCAAGATATGGTGCGGAAATGAAAAGATCGACACGGTGATATGTTCACAAAGTTCAGCTCTAACATCCTACGTCTCCATCCTAGGGTTTCTTTGCCCGTAGGATCTAACTATCTATTATCAGCATCAAAGAGTCCTATATACAACCTAGAAGAAATCTCCTTCTCTCACAGTAGCTGATGCTACGATCTAGTTCCAACTCTAAATCTAGCTATAATAGCCTAGTTACTTCGCAGAGTAACACACACTCGAGTATAACACTCACTAGATATACCACTGAAGCTCTCTTGTTTTCCTCTCTTAAATGAAGTAAGCTTTTGTAATCTAAGAGAAAGAAAAACTCTAGGAACGAATGAAGATACTTTGGATCGCTTGAAGACTTAGATGTTTCCATGTAAGCTTGTTGTTCTTCTCTTCAATCGTGATCTTCATTTATTGTCTTCGATGGAGAAGTCTTCTAGCCGTTGTGAAGATGACCGTTGTTGATGTTACTTCTTCTCCATAGAAAATGGTGTATGTTGAGATGAAATAGCCGTTGTAGATTTTCTAATCTTCTTCATCTTCTTTACGCACGTTGTGATTTCTTTCTCCGAGATCTTCTCTTGAACAGGATTGTTGAAGATCTTGCCGTTTCAAGTTCCGAGAGCTTCAAGTTTGTTGAGAAACTTTGATAGAATATCATCGAGATCTTTGTGATATCCGTTTGAAAGAGATCTCTAATCTTGCATAATTTGTTTATTGGGCCGAATCTTCTTGTTGGTAGAGATCTTCTTGTTGGCTGAATCTTCTTAATATCTTTTTGGAAGATCTTCTCTTGATCCTTGGTAGATTTGGTTGTTGAGATTGAATCTTGAATTTTGAATTCCTTCCAGCCGGTATGTCCTTTGTATCATGTTTCAAGGCTTCAGCTTTGATCCCTTGAAATGGTTTTCAAGGCCTCCGTGTTGATCCTTTGAAATGCTTTCCAATCTTTGCACTTGTCCCTTGTATCGGTTTTCAAGGCTTCCTTTCATCCTTTGAAATGTTTTTCAAGGCCTGCACACATTTAACAAACACAAAACCAAACCATGCAATCTAGAAATATAATCGTTATTTGTTAGTATAAAAACCGCTCATTTGTGTTAAGTCTTCCATCATCACATATGCAAACATATAACCAAGGTCGAGTTATAAACCCGTCCCTTGCCCACAAAGTTGTTGGATGCCGATCCTTATCATGGGTTTGGCCGATGCAACATGTTACCATATTGTTCTTGTCATTCTTCAAAACAATCCGCAAACATGGTTACCAATAATGAAGACCGATCCCAATCAAGGCCCGTCTATAAAGATACGTACTATTGTATCAATTGGAGGCGGAACATATTATGTAGCGGTTAGTAAGCACTATAGCATTTACTTGAAACTTATTATGTTTTTTTTAATCCAACTAACCATTTTATATCAACATTAGCAAGTTTGAATAAAATCGGATGCACCCGTACCTCTTATTACATCTATATGAAGGTATTAACGAGACTCAAGTTTCGATGATTGAATTGAGCCTTTTTGTGCGAGGATGAAAGCTTTTGACGATGCACGCAAGATAGAATGTCCTCACGTGCGTGGACCAACAATAGTTATCAATTAGTACCGTACTCTACTTTAGTGTGTGTTTTACTTTGGTAATTCAGTACTTTGAAAGCAAGTGTGATGTATTTTGATAATTTAGTACTTTTGTTGCATTTTAATAGTTGTTGGTCCGAAAAATCAACATAATTTTGTTTCTACCCTATTGCGTTTCTAAGACAAACTAAGTTCTTGATTCCGATTCCGTTTTTAAACTAAACCTAACAAATTTTGAATAAAAACGTTGAAAACAAAATATAAAAAAAAACGCAAAAAGAAACACGAGAAATACACCAAAACTAAAAGAAAATGTACTATGGGTGCACTAAAAGGGCTTTTTTTTCGTAAGGACCTCTAGGAGGATCCATGGTATTTTTTTTTTCGGGTTTAAAATGAGAGGCTTACGGTTTGTTTGCTTTCAAGTAGAGTTTGAGCGTAGTCGGCTTGCGTTAAAGTTGAAGATATTTCAACACATGCAATCCTCATGCGTTGAATGTGAAAATGTCTACTACGCAATCGGAATTGCACCGTACATTTTGTAAATTTATAACCGTGTCTTTAGTAGTCCGATAATATATTAAATATGTCCTTTTAAATAAAAGTTAGTGGCGGAACGATATGTATTATCTATATAATAGGTCATGTATTTAACGTATATTTAATTAGTGATGTAGTAGTTGTACAAATGTATAAAAATAGTAAATACATATTTTACTATAGTTGTGGTTTCCTAGCCTATATAAGTTTGACTTGCATGAAAATATAATTATATAATTGGATAGGGTTGCAAATTGCAGTGGGAAGAGCAAATGCCGGCCGTAATCCACATGATATGTATCAGAATGGCGGTCATTGTATACACTTGAGATACGTGCACACTATTAAGAAAGCAAAAATAGTACATCAAGAGGCCTCTTGCTGTACTTGACTAGCGTGTCATCAACCAAAAGTCCAATAAATCAATTTCGATTGGTATACTTGACACCTCTGTAACGCGAATTGGCCTTAACGAGATAACCCGAACCATTTATACAATGATATAGCCCATAACCGGCTCCAATCCGACGCCATCCTACTCAAAATCCATCCAAAACTTAATTTTGATAACCAATTAAAACGACCCAAAACATACCGAATACCTCAATTCAACCATGCAAGTGTACTTAGCTGGACCCGTCCCGATCCAAGTAAACCCGACATGACATTGGCACAATGTGAGGTAAGATTTGACCCGAATTGAAACCGTCTGACCCGCTTGACTAACACCTACAGTTGGAAGTAGATGTTAGATGAATTCTGCACAAGTCCAAGAGTTTTGATCTTAAAATCATTACATAATAGGAGAATTATCACGAAACTAAGCTCACATATTTCATATATTAAATTTCGTATGCCATGCATCTCAAAAACTACCTTAACATAGATACGTGCACCTTCATGCAATCATGCCTCCATTTCACCCAAGGAATGATCGAAAGAAAAATAGGCCGAGAGAACATAAAACTAAAGCGGTTACTAAAGCCAAGAACTTAAGGTGGTACATTAAAGTTTTTTTTGTTAGATTATTGGAGAATTTTGAAATTTTTAAAAACCAATAAGTGTTTGGGGTGGGAGATTTTTTGTAGAGATTAGAGTTTTAGTAGAGTTTTAGGTAATTTTTCCATAGATTTTTAAAAGCTTTTTTTTTTAGATTTTCATTAGCTTTCAATAATTTTGGTAAAAAATAACCTTCTACCCTATTTCTATTTTTTTTAATTTATTTATTATAATTATTATTTTTAAATTCACCATAAAAATCTATCTATGTATAAACCTAACACTATCAAACAATTATTATTTTTTATTAGATTTTCATAATTTATAAAACTTTTAAAACTCTACTAAAAAAAGCTACCAAAAAAACTAAAAACTACTCAAACACCTTAAACTATTTAAAAATCGCGTTCCATTGAAGATGCCCTAAGATGGATGCAAAATTAGCTAACGCCTTCTTGTTTGTGTTATTTTAACAAACATCTTCTTTGCAGCCTATAAATAGGTTATCTTTTTTTTTTTATAAGAATGAATTTTTTTTTGTGTTTGTTGATTTTCCATTATCCTCAATTTCTTGTTTTCGTTAATTTAACAAACGTCTTGTTTACCGCCTAAAAATAGGTTATAAATAGGGTTTTTTTAAAAATGGAAAAATTTGTAAATGTACTTTGTAATGAGGGAGTAGGGGTTTGGTCATTTGGAGGATTTGGAAATTGGGTCTGTTTGGTGAGTTAAGATTATGAGAATGAAATGAAAACTATTTGATTATGGCGATGAAATTAGAAGTTTTCTTTCATCCTCATACACATATATTATGAAAATTATGGGGATGAAATTAACATTTCATCTTAATCTCATATATTACCAAATGGGCTTATTGTCCCTGAGCTTCAACTTAAATGGGCCTATTGGGACCATCCTTGATATCTCTTACTAAACATGGAATGATCAGTAGGCCAAGAGAAAGAGTCACTCAAGGAGAGGTCGCTAGCAAGCTTCAAACATGGAGGGTCCGGTAGAATGGAAAATTGCATGACAAGAGCAAAGTATCGGCCACCATCCTAAAATCTCGCCCGAGATTTTAATGTCGAGACCGAGATTTTCCACTGTTGCGTGTTAATGAGTAGAATCTCGATCAGAGGATTATTATCCTCTAGTTATCTTTTATTATCTTAATACCTTTAAGCTCTTAAACTTTCTGAATGTATCTTTTGGTTTTGATCCTATTTTTAGGATTATTTTAATATTTATCTTTTAGAGGATTCTCTCCTATAAATAGTCTTAGATGACGAGATTCATAGGTAGCTTAGTTTTTATTATTGATTTCAACATTATTGCGAGATACTTGTGACTTCTCTCACGGACTTTACATTTTAATATTTCTATTCAATCAAAAAGAGAGTCTCTGATTGAATCATTGTGAGTCCTTGCTAGGTTGTTCTTGTGTCTGTTAATCTTGCTGAAGATTGGTGCTACTAGTCAAACTAGTCCCTCCTTGTGCTTGTCTTAGATAGAAGACTTGTGTAAGGTTAAAGAAAGAAGGGTTAAGGTAATTCTTTGTTAAGGGTTTTGACACATAATTGGTCAAGGTTTTTTGCAAGTCTAACACCTAGTCCTATCTTCCTATATCTATCATAATTCATCCCAACAATCATCTTCTTATCTTCCATTATTATCCATAATTCTACATTTTGAGTTTACAGAAATCTCGGCCTATTCATCATAAATCTCGCTCGATATTTACCTTAATTAACCGAGATTGTCTTCTGTTGTTCAAAACGTGGACTTTCAATCTATATCGGGAACTACGACATCAACCACGCATCAAAGTGGTATTAGAGCTAACTAATTGAAGTCCAAATCAACAATACACCAAAGGTTTGGGTATTTTTTTTTATTTGAGTCATCTTTGAGTCACATAAAAATTGAGTCTTTTGTGTTTTCCATATCTTTCGAGATTATTTGAGCTTAACGTGCATTGTCTTGTGACTACTAGAATAGAGAGAACATTCATAACCAAACACAAGCCATCCATAACCTATACAACGAAACCTCAATATGAGTTTCCACTGTAGAAGATAAACCCCGGCCCTGTTGAAGAAATCTCGTCCAAGATTTAGTGAAGATTGCCCGAGATTTGTTATAACGAAAAGAACGAGACTTTGTCTCCAAATCTAAATAGATCCAAAGTTATGTTTGGAACATATCTTCATAGAGATATCTTATCAAGATGGAAAAAAAGAAGGAAAGAGATATACGGAGTATCTTATTGTTGATATCTTATCTAGTAGGTGAGATCTTATCATATCTTAAAATTTTAACTGAATATCTCCTCAAAATTCAACCATATCTATTATCCAACAACCTTATATCCATCCCCAACCTTTTATACACGTTCATATGATATCAAAGTTCCTCTCTTAACTTCACTTATACTATATCATCGATTAAAACTTACAATTTCAATGAAGCCATTCAGACGAGTTACTACGATCCAAGAAAAATATAAAAATAAGGGAACAAGGAAGATTTTACGCCCATCCCCAACCAGTTTCTATCACAAAAACCTTGCCTTTTGACAAATCTCGCCCCCTGGACCAAATCTCGGCCGAGATTTTGACCTTTAACTTGAGATTTTTCTATTGTCAGAACTTAACCCTTACTTGCTATCTCTCTCTAGTTTCTCAAGTGCAAGGTAGATAAAGTTCTCTTCTTAATCTCTTGTGTGTCTACTTCTTGTCCCTATTACTCTAAACACATTGTGTTGATTTCTTTGGGTGTTAGTTAGTATCTATACTTTCTATATGCCTAGTGTGTCTACCTGCAATATTCTTTCTACTTTGTGTCAATTGTGTAAAGATTCCTACAACAGGAGTTCCTTATCTATCTTTCAACACAAGAACCTTCTTCCAAACCAAGTTGACTAATTGAGGCATCCAAGGAATTCTAGTTGAATCTAGTTCATCAATTTGTAAAGAAGCATTAATCCATCCAAGGCAATAACATCAAATTAGCTTAAGATTCCCAACAAAGTGTGAGTGAGAGAAAACAAGTAAGGAACCTTTTTTCACTAACTTCATGAGTTTGTGGTTACTTTGTGTGTTTGTATGGATGTCTATTTTTAAAGGCCATAAAGGGTAACGAGGAAGTGGATTAAACAGTCCCGAGGCCAAGGACATGATGAAGCAACTCATGTCCTCCCTTACAAACCTTACCGAGAGAATGAAGACATTGGAATCTCGTTCCAGTGGGAAATCTCGGCCTCCAGTAGGAAATCTCGCCCGAGATTACGAACAAGAATTACTCTAGTAGAGGTTTGATACTTACGTTCCTCAACGGAGATCAATGAATGAGGATGATGGGCATATACGTGTTCCATATAGGACTCCATCTCCGAAATTACCTACAAGAGTTCATCATGAGCACGGTATGAGGTATTCACATTCTCGTTATAATACTTCTAACATTCCGGAGTTTGTTGGTTTTCAAGAATTCAGGAATGAACATGAAGAAAGCATTTGGAGTGATTATTATAAATGTGATCCATGCTCCTAGAGAAGCCAAGATCAATTTGGATTTCAGCACAAGCATGATGGAGCAGAATCACGAAACGATTAAGATTCCGATTCTAGAATCTCAACCATAAAATCTTGACCCCATCCATCCGAGATCCGTGATGAAAGAAGTGTGTAACCAGTTGTACGCATTGAAGTCACGACTTCTCCAACTTCGAAAAGAGAAACCATCGATAGAGGTTATCCAAATTTTAATAACATTGATTATAAACCTTCTAATCCTATAATTATTGAATCAATTGCACAAAAATTTAAGTTAGTAAGTAAGATCGATTGCCATAAGCATGAAATAGATGGTCACGAATTGTGTGCACATGAATCTGATTTAAATGATACTATTGATTGCAATATACATGAGCATGCTATGAATGATCTTGAGATAAATGTGGATAAATCTGAACTAGAGTGTGTTAAGTCTCTTGATGATGATATTATATCTTCGTTGTTGCATTCATCTTTGGATTGTTAGTTCGTTTGGATTCAAGAATTGCTACCTATGAAATGCCTTTCGTCGTGCCTTTAGTAGGGAACATAGAGCAACCCAAAACCTCTAGAATCAAGATACAAGAGAATTGTGTATTGCAATCTTAAGTTGTGACTTTGTTAGATCCTTATAGGAAATGCTTTTAAGGATGAGGTTATAGTGCCACCATATATGGAGTTTGTTAGTTCTAGGATTTCCAGCTCATGTTTATCCTTGAACTATTATGACTTTGTTGATGCTTTATTTTTCTCAATTGTTGTTAATCTTGAACCGTTGTCCAAGAGGAAACGAGTGAGTTTTATTGTAGGGTTGCAAGTTGAGGATATCAAGAAGGAGAATACATACGAAGTCTATGTCCCAAGAATGCCACATGATTATGGTGATGAGAGTACTACCATGATTAGGACAAAACCATGGCATAAGAAAGCAAAATTTCACTACTGAAAGGAAATCTCGGCCAATTGTCATAAATCTCACCCAAGATTTGTCCTTAAGCCCGAGATTGTACACTGCCGAAGGATATTTCAACTTCAGTCTACAGAACCTCGTCTCAGCCCTTCAAAGTATCTTTTGACATGAATGAAGAGTTATTTAAGGAGCCTCCGCCCATTAACATTGTTCCTAGAAGTGGGGACCGAAATTACTCATGTTAAAGGAAGCTTCATGGGAAGAAATTAGTTTTATTTGAGGAGTTAACTAGATATAAGAAGGAGAGAGTAAAGTTGATTGTAGGAAACAAGAGGACATTGCCAAGAAGATACATGAGGAGCCATGCAAGAAGCTAGATGAAAAATGGATACTAGTTGTGGTCAAGGCTCATCAAGTCTGCAAGGAAATACCATTTGAACCAATAGATCCAGCTTGGTTGCATCAAGAAGAATAAAAACTTCAAGAATTAAACAGTCTTCATCATCAAAGACGAGATATAGACCTCTATTGGAAATCTCGGCCCCAACAAGGAAATCTCGCCCGATATTTACGTATCGAGACCAAGGTACACTATTGTTGCGTATGATGGTGAAAATTTTCAAGGCTAGAGTGTTAAAATGTTCGAGAGACCTCCTAGGAGAGTCAAGGAGCTCAAAGTTTCCACAACACGGAAATTTGGGTCCGTTCGTATCGAGTAATGTACATACTGATGTACATATCGAGAGAGACGAATAAGGAAGGAGAAGCTGATATCTTCAATCCATAGAGTTGATCTACTCCAGAAACTACCATAGTCATTGTGTGACTAGTGATGAGCAAGGATGTGATTCGAGGTCGAATCATTTTTAAGAAGGGGAGTATGATGTGGGATCATCCTTGATATCTCCTACTAAACATGGAACCATCACTAGGTCAAGAGCAAGAGTCACTCAAGGAGTGATCGCTAGCAAGCTTCGAATTTTATGGAAAGAGAAGAATCTCGGCCACCATCCTAAAATCTCTCTTGCGATTTTAATGACGAGACCGAGATTTCCCACAGATGCGTGTTATCGAGTAGAATCTCGATTTGAGGATTATTATCCTCTAGTAATCTTTTATTATCTTAATACCATTAAGTTTCCAAAATTTCGGAAGGTATCTTTTGGTTTTGATCCTATCTGTTAGGATTATTTTAGTATTTATCTTTTATAAGAATCTCTACTATAATAGTTGTAGAGAACGAGATTCATAGGTAGCTTAGTCTTGATTATTGATTTCCACATTATTGTGATATACTTGTAACTTCGCTCATTGAGTTTGTATTTTATCATTTCTATTCAATCAAAAAAAGAGTCTTTGATTGAATCGTTGTGAATTCTTGCTAGGTTGTTCTTGTGTGCGTTAATCTTGCTGAATATTAGTGCTACTAATCAAGTTAGTGCCTCTTTGTGCTTGTTTTAGATAGAAGACTTGTGTAAGGTTGAAGAAGGAAGGGTTAATTTAATTCTTTGTTAAGGGTTTTGACACATAATTGGTCAAGGTTCTTGCAAGTCTAACATCTATTCATATCTTCCTATATCTTTCATAATTCGATCCATTAATTATTTTCGTATCGTCCATTATCATCCATGATTCCGCATTATAAATTTACAGAAATCTCGGCCTATTCATCATAAATCTCGCCCGAGATTTACCTTAATTGACCGAGATTCTCTTTTGTTGTTCAATCCGTGTACTTTCAATCTAGACCGGAAACTGTGACATCAATCCCCCGCATAAAAAACTATGTGCGTTGAAAACGCACATCTTTTACATTGATGGTACCGCTTGAAATTTTTGGTTTTTGTTTAGGGTTTACATATTTTTGTTCCCGATTTTATGAGTTTAAGTTTTGATTTATAATTTTGATATTGAGTTTACGGGTTTCGGTAATTAACAGTAACAAAAAAGAGAATTTAATGACGACGATAAAAAAAACACAAACAAGAAATTGGCGATAATGGAAAATTATCAAAAACTAAAAATTAATGATAACGGAAAAATAATAAAAACGATAATTTAGTGATAACGATAAAATTACGAAAAGAGAATTTAGTGATAATACAAATTAAAAAAACGAGAATTCAACGATTTACGCTAATATTCTAAAAAGAGTTATTGATATCGATTTACATTTTTGGTTTTTTTAAGGTTTTACATGTTTTGGTTTTCGTGTTTATGAGTTTCGGTTTCGGTATATATTTTTGGTATTTGAGTTTTAAAGTTTTAGTAACCGAAAAATAACAAAAACAAGAATTTAACGATAACGGTAAAATAATAACAACCGACATTTAACGAAAATAAAATTTTGATGACAAAGATAAAGTATGAAAAATGATGATTTAACGATAATGACAAAATAACGAAAACGAAGATTTACCGATAGTGGGAATGGGAATAAAGCCTAACGTGTTTCACTCAAATATATACCGATGTGTGCAGTTATTAGTATGATTATTTAGAGGTCTCAAAATAATGGGGTTATTAGTATAGTTATTTTGAGGTGGATTATATTGAAATTATTTAAACAAAAATTGAATCCAACTGCACTTAAATTATCAATTATTTGATATAATTTTTAAAATAATTTGAGATTTTTGTCAAAGTGACCCTACATCTCTAATTTAAACATGTTATATAAATTGGGTGACATGAGTGCGAATCGGACAGTTGTAGGAAGCTATTATTCAAACTTTTCCTTCTCATATTTTGAATTGATTTATACACTACAATAAATATAGTCATTAGACGACACTTTTTAATTTCAATTATTTGTAGATATTTAATGGCCCTTTTCTTCCGGTAAGGCCGTAAGGCAAGCTAAGAAGATGATATGTGTCCAATTTTTTTTTTTTTCCGGAAACGAATGAAAATGATGGTACAAAATTTATAAAGGGATAGTGCATAACTTATAAAAGGATAGTTCATGAATTATAATAGAATAGTTCATGAAGGTAGCCTAGGAAGGTGAAACATGTCCAATTTTTTTCCCCCTTATTTCTTCCAACAACGAATGATACTGCAAAACTTATAGACGGATAGTGTATAACTTATAAAAGAATAGTTCATAAATTATAATAGAATAGTTCATAACATATAAACAATTAATTTATAAATAGTTTGATATAATATATTATAAAAATGAAGTATTAAAAGTAGTAGTTTATGAACTTTATAAGAGTAGTTCATTGGAAACATAATATTTGTTCATGAATAGATTATCGTGAAGTACTAGTTCATGAATTACATGAGAATACTCAATATAGTATATAAAAGAGTAGTTCATTAATAGTATATCGTGATAATTCATATTCTAAGGGAATAATTTATAAATTATATGTGAATAGTTAATAGTTATAAAAAACTATTTCATGAATAATATAAAGCAATAGTTCATGAATTATATGAGAATAGTTCAAAGTTTATAAGAAAATAGTGCAAAACTTATGCATGGTAGTTCATTATAGTTAAAAGTATCCACAATATATTTTCTTAAAAAAAAAAATTTGGACAAATGTCAACCTCTTAGACGGCCGCACAACCTTACCACAATTAACAACCTTACCACAATTAACAACCTTACTTGAACAACACTCATTTATATGTTCAGTTATTCAACTAAACTTTTGTTCAAATATATGACAAATGTTAAATAATTTGGACAAATTACAACCCTTAGTTATTTTAATTCAAAGGTTATGAGTATTTCTCACTTTTCACCATAACATCCCTTTCGACGCCTTTAAATATCTACAAATAATTGAAATTAAAAAGTGTCGTCTAATTGAATTTAAAAAGTTTAGTTGAACAATTGAACATATAAATTAACATTTAAAAATTAGTCATGTAATTGAACAATTTGAAAAAAAATATATATATATATATATATATATATATATATATATATATATTTATATATATATATATATATATATATTTATATATATATATATATAGGGGTGGTTTTGATAACTCCACCTTTGATTATGAGTTGTCTATATTGATGATGGAAGACTTAAACATTTATTTAGCGGTTTTATAAACTAACAAATATCGATCATATTTTTAGATTGTTTGGTTTGTGTTTGTTAAATTTGTGCACGCTTTGGAAAGCATTTCAAGGGCCTTGAAATGGATTACAAGAGACAAGCAAGTTTTAAATCAGGTTTCAAGGGATGGAATTGAAGTCTTGAAATGGGTTTCAAGGGCTAGACGCTGAAGATTTGAAAAGTGATACAAGGGAGAGTTTGGCTGAAGATGTTTCAACGTGCAAAGGCAATTCAAACAACAAGATTCAAATCTCAACAAACCAAATCAAGAATCTCTACCAAGGATAACAAGAAGATCTTCCAAGATTCAACAAGAAGATATGGACTGCCAACAACAAGATCATTTGAAGAAAAATTGCGGTCAACAACAAGAATATCTCACAAGGTTTCTACACAAGGATCTCGGCCAAACAAAGAATGGTTATCAACGATGCAAGATTTTGGCCCAACAAGAAGATCCTCAATGGAGCAAGATCTTAGCTAGCAAGAAGACTATCCACAAAGCAAAGGGAAAATCCCGGAGTTAGAAGATGTGAATATCTCTGGAAAGAAAAAGATCTACAGCAAGAAGATCTCGGATTTTAAGAGAAGATCTTCAACGGAAAAATCCAAGGGAGAAGATTTAGGATTCCAACAAACAAGATCTTCAACAAGCAAGATCTTCAACAAACAAGATCTTTAACAAACAAGATCCTCAACAAACAAGATCCTTAACAAACTAAATTTTCAACAAACAAGATCTTCAATAACAAGATCTCATACAGATCTTAACAACCGAAGATAACAAGAAGATCTCAACACAAGATCTCTAACTAAAATATCTGATAAAGATTTTAACAACCGAAGATAACAAGAAGATCTCAGCACAAGATCTCTAACTAAAATATCTCATAAAAATTTTAACAACCGAAGATAACAAGAAGATCTCGGCACAAGATCTCCAACGGATCTACAACAAGAAGATCTCGGATCTTAATAGAATATCTTCAACGGCTGATTTCCAAAGAGAAGATTACGGTGATGAAGATATTCAACGAGCGTCAAAGAGAATAAGAAGAAGAAGATAGAAGATAGAAGATCTACAATGGCTATCTCATCTCAACATACACCGTTTTCTATGGAGAAGAAGAAACATCAACAACGGTCATCTTCCCAACGGCTATAAGACTTCTCCATCGAAGACTATAAATGAAGATCATAATTGAAGAGAAGAACAACAAGATCCAAAGTATCTTCATTCGTTCTAAGATTTTTTTCTTTCTCTTAGATTACAAAAGCTTCCTTCCTTTAAGAGAGAAAAACAAGAGAGCTTCATTGGTATATCTAGTGAGTGTTATACTCGTGCGTGTGTTACTTTGCGAAGTAACTAGACTATTATAGTTAAACTAAGAGTTGGAACTAGATCGTAGCATTTACTATTGTGAGAGAAGAAGGGGATTTCTTCTAGGTTGTATCTAGGACTCTTTGAAGCTGATAATAGATGGTTAGATCCTACGGGTATACCTTAGGACATAGAGTAGGCTGTTTAGAGCCGAACTTCGTGAACATATCCTCGTGTCGATCTTTTCAATTCCGCACCATATCCTGTTTTATTGTGACTAACTTTGTTTTGCAGGTCTACAAAGTCAAGGCCCTTGAAATTACTTTCGAAGCCCTTGAAATCAAGTTGTGTCACAAAGAGCTCAAATCGACATCAAGGCCTTTGAAATCAGTTTCAAAGCTTTGAGATTGGTTTTTGCAAAAAGTTCCCATACTCTATTCAACCCCCCTTCTAGAGTATTTATATCCTTTATATTCACTTTATGATTCTTTAATTGGTATCAGAGCTAGACTCACGTATATTGATTTAACCATCAGTGAGACTAATCATGAACTTTGTAGGTGATGAAGGATTCTCTCAAGGAAGATCCACATCTCGACCACCACTCTTATATGGGAACAACTTTGTCCATTGGAGAGCACTAATGCAAATGTTTGTTATTGATCAGGACATGGAACTTTGGAACATTATTCAAAATGACCCTAAAATCCCAACCACCACGGTTGAAGGAGTCCAAGTCACAAGGAAAGAAACTGACTTCACACAGACCGACTTGGATAATGTCTCTAAGAACTACAAGGCCTTGAACTTGCTCTATTGTGGATTGGACGCAAATGAATTCAATTGTGTCTTATCATGCAAGAATGCTAAAGAAATATGGGATAAACTTGTTGTCACATACGAAGTAACAAGTCAAGTCAAGGAAACAAAGATCAGCATCTTCCTCAGACAATATGAGCTATTCAAGATGAACTCGAATGAATCAGGCAAAGAAATGTTCACAAGAGTCACCGAGATTGTTAACAACCTGGACTCGCCTGGAAAAGTCTTCACAAATGAAGAAAAAGTAAGGAAAGTTCTAAGGAGCTTACCTAAAGCCAAGTGGGGACCAAAGATGACTATAGTAGAAGAAGCTCAAAATCTCACAACTCTTCCTCTAGACGACCTCCTTGGAAAACTCATCACACAAGAGATGGTTCTTGGTAAAGAGGATGGAGAGCTCCCATCCAACACAAAGAACCTGTCACTAAGATCTAAGAAAGATGAGTAATCATCAGAAGAGAAATATAGTGATGATAAAGATGAAGAAGATCCATTTGCCTTGATCTCTAGGGGTCTCGTGAAGATTCTTCAAATGAAGAAACAATTTGCAAACAATAAAGAATATTCGCGAACATCAAGACCTCAAGGTAAGTTTTCTAACTCTAACAAGAAAACTAAAGTTCTGATTTATTTTGAATGTGGTGAAACAGATCATCTCGTAAAGGATTGTCCACAAAACAAGAGGAACAACTTTAGGAAGAACGATTGAAAGAAGAAAGCTATGTTAGCTTCATGAAGTGATTCAAATTCTTCAAATGAATCAGAAGACGAAAAGAACAAGCAAACCTTTGTCTTATGGCCGATCATGAAGAAGATCCATATCACTACTTTGATAATGTGGTAAGTACCATTATGTCCCAACATGAATCTGATCTCAAATAATTCCTTAAAGACATAATCATATGTGATAAAGAACATAGGGTTATGATAAGTTCCTTAAGAGAAAAGCTTCTCAAACAAGAGAAAAGACTAAGTGATATGTCTTTGGAGATTGAAAATGTTAACACTGAAAAGTTAGACCTTGATATCAATATCAAGGCCTTGAATTAGAAAATGTGATTCTCAAGGGCAATCTCTCTTCTCTCCATCAATAATATATCGATCTAGAGAAAGAAAATGTTGATCTAACTGTGACGTGTCAAGACTAGAAGGTTGCACTTATTCAATTCACTAGTGTGAAAGCTAACCTCGAAAGGATGATGGGTAAGCAACAATCTTCCCTTAACAAAAATGGTATATGTTATCATGTCAGTTTTCCCAGAAAAACAACTACCACTTTTGTCAAGGCTAAAGGAAGTATTCATATGCCCGCATGTTTCTATTGTTGTAAAAAGTGTAATGTAAAATCAACATTTCCATATAAAAGAAATGATCCTTACATCATAAGAAATACTTATCCTCTATGTCTAAGGAAACAAGTTAAGCAAATATGGGTTCCTAAAGCACTAGTACAAACACCCCCTGCAGACCTCGCTTGAGTAGGAGCGGTGCAGTAGAACCAAGGTCATCAACATTTTTGGACCCCGGTTAATATAAATACCGTGGAGAAATATTTTTTTATTTTTTATTTAATGGGATCGGACCACGGTTATATGCTCTAACCGTGATAAGGCTATATATTTTACTGAAATAACACGGTTATCATTTATAACCAGGGTAAAATCTGATTTATCGGACCACGGTTGTCCAAAAAACCTAGGTTAAAATATTTTTGTAAAAAAGAAGAAAAAGAAAGAGCAAGATCACGTACTTTACTCCTCGAGACAACCAAGCACCCAAATTCCATCAACCATTCAACCCTAGACACCGATTGTCGTCACCAACATTTTCCTTCCTCTTCCCTCAAATCTAAAACCTAAATCCCTAGCAACAACAAAGTTATTGCCCGGATTCTATCTTCGAAGGCTTGAGAAATCAAAGAGCATAATTGCAGGAGGGACTCGCCACCATCACACCAAGATCGAACCTTCGAGTGTTCGTTAACCGCAGATACAACTCCCCTCTAAATTCGAGTAAGTCTTACTCGAATTACTATTTGTATCGATTGAATTTCAACCCTTGTAATTCATCGATTCACTTTCATGATATTTTAGTTACGTCGGCTTCCATGTATGTCCTTAAACCTAGTTTAATTCGGATCCATCGAGTAAAACTTAAGGTTTCCTTCGTTCAATTCATTGAATAAGGAAGGTTCATGTGCAAAATTCATATTTTGTTTTATAGGCGACAAACTACTGAAGTGAAATATCTGAAAGTGCTATAGTTATACACATATTATATCCCTTGACATAAACTAATTAAAGAAAGAAATAAGTTTGTTAATTGATCATAAAAATAAATTAGGCATCATGTGAAATTAGTGAAGGGAAATATGTGGAAGTGCTATAGTTATACAGCAAAGATCACATGTGCCAAGAGTTAAGATCTCATGTCTAAAGCTGCAATAGATAAGTCATAATAAAAGACTAAATATTGGATCAAATACATGTTGACTAAGAATTCGAATAGGTAGTAAGTTGAAACAATACTAAGTGAACAACTATAATAAAATCAGTTATAAGAAGAAAATATGAAAGATTTTCCATGTAAATTGATTGTATTTGCTTAAAGATCTGGGTCTAAGATTGCTTGTTTGTGAATAAAATTTTAAAATAGTCTTACATATTTTTCAGTCGTATATCATATATAATAGTGGAAGATTTTCCATATAAATTGAGTTTTATTTGTCATAGAGCACAAGTGCACCCTTTCTGAATAGACTTTGAGGTAGTTGTTGTGTACATCAATTGAGTTTACCCCTAATTAGTAAAAAGGTGGAAGTGACTGGAGATTGCGAGCGGCGGGCGATTCTCCACCTCGACCCCGACTCTTCAACACATACGGTATGTTATCCCTACTTGGATATGTTATATTTTACTTGAGGATCAATTCTATCATAGTTACCTAATGCGTCAAGTTACGCAGAAACCATTGATCATGTCTCCCTCGAATCCCACCTCCCAATCTGTCTGCACTATTGAAGAAGCTTACAAATGGAGTTAGGTAAAGTAACTCTAGCTGGATTATTTTCTATTGGTACACATTCTAGATTTTAAAATACAATTCTGAAGACATGTTAATAGGAGTTTTCAGTTGCATGTTCTATTGGTACACATTTTACCAACCAAACATATATTTGGTCTGTAAAATGTCAAAGGAGTTGTTAAATTCTTTAATGTTGTTTTTCGTGACTCTAACCATAACCACTTGTTCATGTCTTCAAAATGAAAACCTAGCTAGCAAAACATGATTCATCGTTATTCACTACCGCATTTTTTACTGTCTAAAACCAATTTATCCTTGCTAGTGTAAATTTATTATTTTGTTACTAGAATTTAGCCAATTTTTTTAAACTGTAGATAACCTGTGTCGATAAAACTTGAACATTTTATTGTATCTTTGGGCTTTTGGGGCTCTTATGGAAAAGTTTTGTCTGTGAATATGTGTAATAGTTAAAAAAACTGAAAATATTGGTGGTGTACCCGATAATAGCTTGAGAATGTAGATTTGGGGATAAAGGTAAGCTTTTGCTTTATACGTGGTCAGAATTTGTGATTTGTAGCCTTCAAAATGTATGACTCAAGTTTTTTTTTTGTCATACACAACTATCATTTGAGTACTAAACTTGCCAAAAAAAAATTTGTTTAGTCTCTAACTTATGAATTTTGCATGGTGCAGATTCAAAAATGCATTTCAAGATCCAGGTTCATATTTCATGGTGGAGCCTTTATTTGAGGTATACAACTTTT
The DNA here is from genome assembly GCA_033239125.1 of Fagopyrum homotropicum. Taxonomy (NCBI): domain Eukaryota; kingdom Viridiplantae; phylum Streptophyta; class Magnoliopsida; order Caryophyllales; family Polygonaceae; genus Fagopyrum; species Fagopyrum homotropicum. The sequence continues at coordinate 71,653,392 of BSWB01000008.1, forward strand.
TTATACAAATAAGTGACAAAATACTGTGGAATACATGTGCAAATTTCTGTTCATGGTGTAGTATGTTGTGATTACTCTGATCTTTCTCACCAAGATGGCAAACATTAGTCCTTTTTTAATGACAGAAAGAGAGATACATAGTAACTTATAATCCTACCAAGGGGAAGGTGTATGCTTTGCTGAAGGATCAGGCCAAGTCTGATGACGTATTGAAAGCAGCATTCCATGTAAGAAAATTTAATATTTGCTTGAATTTCTTTTCCCTGTCTTTTGCTATATATGCTATGATTGTGTGTTTCAAGGTCATATGCTCCTTCATTCCATCCGCATCTCAGTACTTAACAAGCATGCTTCCATTAGGAACAATGAAGAAGTTGATGCTTTATGTTTTCCGGAGACACCTATGGATATTGCAGTTGAAGTAGCTAAGTCTTGTAAGATAGCTTCAGCAACATATGGACTCTTCAAGGATAAGGCTGCACATGAGGTACTTATATCAACATATTTGGTACTGTATGCCATACATAAATGCAAGATTAGGTCTATAACTAAAGCTTTTCCATCCTCTATGGTAGCTACCTGTTTCTCTACACTGACAAAGGTAATTATGACTTTATGTGTTCATTTCACTATGTGCTGACTTGTTGTGCCTAGTGTAAAAAATATTAAAAAAATATTTGAAAACAATTGATTTCATGCCAGCTCCTTAAACCAAGTCATGAAAACCATTAGTTCTTGTTTAGCTTCCCCGTAATCTATTACCTGAGCTCAATCTTTGATTTGCTTTGGGAGTTAAATGTTTGTTTTATAGTTCATTGTCATATGTTCAGATGCCAGTATGCCTCTATCTATCTGCATTTTCTTTTTGTTACATTGATAGTCGTGACATTTTTTGGCAACTAAGCCATTATACCTATGCTTGGCTTCAAAAGTTGGAACAAGCATGTGTAGTTCATTTAGTGCTACTATTTCCACTAAGTATCATTTCCCTTTCCTTGTTCAGTGTTTGACAGACACCTTCATGGTTTCATTTGGTTATGTCTACGGCAATAATGATTGGAAAAAAATGTATTAAACCTTGAGGTATCCGTTGGTTGTGCATTTAAATCTTATATGAAACTTGTCTGACCTGAAGACCTCCTGTTTTATTTTACTTTTACTTGGAATTGAAGGATATTCTTCGAAGGGTTCCTGAGATTGAAGATCTGGTTGGCAATGTGAAAGGACATAAAGTTTTGGACGTTGATGAAGATTATGAAGAAAATATAAAAGCTTTAGTTAAATTGTTGTTCATAGAAATCATGTATGCAACATCTTCCCTCAATGATTCTACTTATACTTGCAACTAATTCTTATGTTACAAGCATTTTATTCTTGTAAGACTTGTACCTTCCTCAAAGGCAATTTAGTAAACTTCAGCATGACTTCATGGAGTCAAGTCATAATTATATGAATAAGACTTATCCTTCCTTTCTTTACACTTAGTTGAAAGTACACTTTTAATTAGCTCATATATTTGACATTTAATGTGTGTGAGCAGTGAAAACTTTACAGTTGTAATGTTTTTTGGCAGTTTTGTTTGAAATCTGAATGCAAGCAATGTTGCTTAATTTACTATTTTGTTGCTTCAATTAACACCAAAGGAGCAATTGCTGGTCGAACGTACATTCTCATTATACACCACGGTTATTTTAATTTTGGAGCAAAATACCCCGGTTATTTTAAAAACCGAGGTCCAAAAAATACCCCGGTTATTTTGAAATACCGGGGTCTGAAAATAACCCCGGTTATTTTAAAAAACCGGCGTCCGAAAATTACCCCGGTTATTTTAAATAACCGGGGTCCGAAAATTACCCCGGTTATTAAAAAACCGGGGTCCGAAAAAAAATAACCCGGTGACAAATACCGTGGTGCGAATGCCCGGACCTCGCTCCCGTTAACCACGCTTCAATAACCGGGTTCCCTCGTACAATATAACCGGGGTCTACCCCTACTTTTTGTACTAGTGAAGGTACTAGACCACCAAACATGATTGAGCCTGAATATGGACCAAAATATGTCATTTGGTCGACCCAGAAAGGTTGATGTTTGTTGTTTGCAAGATATCACCAAGGTAAAGGAGCATAAATATATGGATACTAGATAGTGGTTTCTCAAGACATATGAGTGGAAAAATCTCACTGTTCTCAAATCTAAAGAAGTAATCATTTGGAACCATTATGCTTGGTGATAAAGAAAAGTGTAACTAATCGGCATTGATAAAATTGATTATAATTCATCTAACTTCATTGATGATGTATATCTTGTTGGCGGTTTGAAGTATAACTTGGTTAACATCTCTCAAATATATGATAAAGGCAACAAGGTGATTTTTGATTCAGAAAAATGTGGAGTTAAAGACAAGATATCGGGTGATGTTGTGCTTACAACTCCTAGATGTAACAATGTTTATTCTATGAGTACTAACCAAGTTTCAGGAACTAAGCTAAAGTGCCTGAGGATCCAAGACTTTATGGTAGCATGTATTATAGTCTATGTTTTGGGATCGGTTTGGACGTTTTATTTTCATAAATCTGCATGCATGGATGTATATTCTTGATCATTATGTTGTTTTGTTTACCTTTGCAAGAATCAAGGTCTAGCCCTAATTTCGTTGTAATTGTAGGAAAAATGGCATGTTTTAGAGAAATATGGAGCCAAGGGATCTAAGGAGTTATTGGAGCTACATTATGGCACATTGAGAAGCTACAAGAAAGGCATAGGAACCATGGAAATTGGGTAGAAGTTTGATTTTGGACCAGTTTTGAGAGATTTGCACGTAACTGAAGATCATCTCGGTTGGCTACAGTATCACCTCGAGCGAGAACTTCGCTGGGCTAGATCGAGACGCACAACCCATGGCCCATAAAATCTTTTATTTTTGGCAAGTGATTCTCCTATAAATTGAAAGATATTTTCTGGATGGAAGTATGTCTGGTTGGCTGATAAGTTTGGAAGATTGAAGATATTCCAAGGAAGGAAGGACGTTGAAGGAAGATAGCTTTGAAGTGAAAGTTGAAGGCTTTTTAAGGAAGTTGTAAGATTTTCTTAGATTCTTTGATTGTTGTCTTTTGGTTTGTGATTGAGGAACACAGTTTGCTGGTTGTTTGGATTGTTTGTTTGTTTAGTTGAGTAATTATTGAGACCTTTGTGTTAGGGTTTTCTTGTTTGGATATTGCTTCAATACATATATATTTGATTGTTATTATTGATAGCATGTATTATATTCTATATTTTGGGATTGGTTTAAACATTTTATCTTCATAAATCTGCATGTATGGAAGTATATTCCTTAATCATTATGTTGTTTTGTCTACCTTTACGAGAATCGAGGTCTACACCTAGTTTCATTGTGATTGTAGGGAAAATGGCACGTTTTGGAACAAAATGGAGCTAAGGAAGCTAAGGAGTCATTGGAGCTATATTTTGGAGTATTGAGGACCTATAAGAGAATCTCAGGAACCATGGAAATGAGATGGAAGATTGATTTTGGACCAGATTAGAGAGATTGACGCTTAACTAAGATTCACCTCGGTTGGCTACAGTGCCACCTTGACCGAGGTGATCTTCAGGAAAAGTTGGACCGAGGCGAAGTGATGACGGGACACGAGATCTTTATCTTTGGCTGAGATCTTCTATTTTTGGAAAGTGAATATCACATATTTTAGGATGAATTTCTGGAAGGAAGCATATCTTTTTGGCTGATATATTTTGGAAGATTGAGAGATATTTTAAAGAAGGAAATTGCCTTTAAAGATATCTTATCTTAAGAAGGTGATTCTCCTATATAAAGAGGTTGATTTCTGAAGAGAAAGTTATCCCGAAATATCCGGATCAAGGAGCAGATTTTTCCAGAGTTGAAGGAAGTTTGAAAGGAAGTTTGTGTAACGACTGGATTTTTCGTTACATTGTGATAGTGTTAGAGGAGTTTAGAAGCCGTGCACAAGGGCTCACGCCCTTGTGGCTTAGACGACGCAGCCGAGCAAGCCGCAGGTGCGGCTAGGTTTCCTGTAAGGGTGGTGACACGCGAGGGCGTGTTAGTAGCGTTTTGTCCAACCGTTCGCCTTCCGACCTTTTTAACTCCTCTCTTTAATGTCTTGGGGAGTTGTTGGGTGAAGTCCTTTGATATTCTTCCTTCTTTATGCAGCCATCCCTCTCCTCCCCTCATTCTTTTCATGTTACTTTGTTTCTCTCCTCTAACCTCACCCTCTTACATTCTTCTTCTCAATCCATCTCCTCCATTCTTCTCTTTGCTTATTCCAGCGTAGATCCACCTTCCTTGAGGCCGGAACTGCAGTGACGTGACAAGGGTAAGACTCCTTCCTCTTCCTATTTCCTTCTTCATTCTTCCTTCCTCTCCCATGGCTTGAATGGAAGATCTTTAAGAACCTATGCTCAACGATCTATCGTTGTCTTGTAGGAATGGTGACGAAGCTAGACCTTGGAGGGAGGTTAAGACCAAGGGTGAGAGGTGGAAGACGTTCACATCACCAAAGGATACTCTAGAAGACCGGCTGCACAATCGAAGAACTCAACAGACGGACGTTATGCACAGATATGCGCAGGGGCGGGTTCAGTCAGGCGTAGGGGCGAACCTAGATCGGCGCTGGGGCAGACCCAGATAGGCGAAGGGGCGGGCTTAGTAAGGCGCAAGGGCGGTTTTGCACCAGTGAGTCCTGAAACTTGTTCCTTTCTTCCTTCTTCCATTCCTTAGGTTGTTATAGCTTCGAATCATGCTAGGCTGACTTAGGGTAGTTGAACTTGAATTCCATATAGTGGTTGGACCTTAGAGGTCTAGTGTGAGTTACGTACATCTCGTTGGTGGTATGTTGTTGATGTGTTCGATTAGAGCTTTGTGGAAGCAACCATTGTGTGTATCTTTATGATGAGAGTTGGAAGGGTCATGGATTGAGTGTGTGCCTTGTCTTGAACAGGCGTGGTACGTTTTCCCGAGGGAACTTGAGAGTGAGGTGATCATTGCGCTTCGTAGACTGGTAAGTCTACGGACTTACTTAGATGGCTTCTTGTATGAGTGTGATGTGTATGAGTGGTGTTTGTTAGTTATGATAAACAACGAAACCGGATTAGGCCGACTTTATTATATTACGTAATTGACCCAAGTGTATGATAACAGGTCATGATATCACTGCCTAGCTCTTACGAGAGCTAGGAGGTTCCCTGCTACCAGCCCAGACAAGTAGACAGGTAGACAGTCATATGCATTAGCACCATTCCTTGTTGATAAATGGGAACAGGGGCGAGGTTTGGGATCGTGTCACAAAATAAGTATCATTAGTAATGACTTATCACCTAACTAAAGATAATAACCGGATTGAGTGTTGCATGTTGGTTGTTTATGTTGTGTGTTTGTGCTTTTACCTTTATACTTATGCATAGAATGTTAGCTAACGGTTTTATACCGCCTTGTAGATGCCTTGCAAGTTAGAGAGGTGATCGAGTGATCCGGCGGTAGTGGGCAGCCGGGGTTCCGTGCATTATAGGATGGGACCGTTATTCTTTTCATGTCTTTGAGACTTATGTTATTTGTTCTGGTTTTGAGACTCGGCTGGATTGTTTTGAGTTTGTACTTTTGCTTTTGCTCATGAAATAAAACTATGTTGTTTTGCCTTTTATTTGTGTCGTGTTGTGAGGTCCCAACTCGTACCATTTCGAGTGTTCTAGGATTTGGGGTGTTACAATATGGTATCAAAACCTTAGGTTGGCAACAACGGCACTCGCTATCTTCAAAAAGGCCGAATAAACAAACAAACGGAAACCGCAAGGGTTCCGAACTTTTAAAATGAATTTGTTTTACAAAACCATGAGCATAAACGGGTTGGGATAGAATGCACGGACCACCACTACCTCCGCAGAACTCGATGACATAGTTTATTGGACTTCTGTTATAACTTGTGTTTGTTAGTTACGTTTTGACCTTTAGAAGTGACCTAGAGTAATAAGATAGTTATGTCGTTATTAGCAATTAAAGTAGTCTTATATCGATCACATCTCTACAAAATGGCACGCACGAGAGCGAAAACTTACGTTGGACGAGGAGGGGGCCGACCTCCCCTTCCTCCAGAAGCTCCGAGATAGGGACATGTGGGTAGGCCTCAGAGGGGCCGAGGACGGGGACATGCTCCTGTTGTAGATCCGCCAGCTGCGGATGTTCCTGATGAGGAGGTGGCTACGAGTATTATTCCCGAGGTTATGGATGGGACCGCTTCTAGGTCCGGATTACGGAGTTCAAGGCCTACTGATTCTGCCCGTGTATCGATTGGAGCATCGGAGTACCGAGCGTATGTCCAGCAAGTGCAAGAGGCACATAGGACCGGGGCACCACCTCCAGCACCGCCAGTGCCAGCTAGGTCGGCAAAGGTCTCTAAGAGGGTGACCCAGGTGGTAGTTCCACCGGTGGTAGCTGTACCAGTGAGAGTTGTTGAGGATGATCGAGTGAGAGACGAGCTGAGGGTACCGAGGCCGGACGAATGGTTGAAGACTTTCAACCATCAGCGAGTTCCCACTTTCGACGGGAACGTTGGACTTGAGGTAGAGCATTGGATTAGTCATGTGGAGTCCGTGCTGGAGGCGATCCGCTGTCCTGAGGGTCGTAAGGTGGAGCTGGTTCAGACCTTGTTTAGAGATCAGGCATAATTTTGGTGGAGGACCGTGCGGGGCGGAGTGTCCCGATTTGAGTAGTTACTCAATGTTGTGCGGGAGACTTTTTATCCTACCTCACTGAGGAGAGACCGAGTACAGGACTTCTTGGAGGCCGAATTTGATGTTCCGATAGTTGAGACGATCAGGAGGTTCTGGGAGGAGTTGTCACTGCTGGGTCCTGCAGTACCACCCGTGGACCAGCACGCGCATCTATTCTCCCGGAGACTGAGGGAGACTACACGCTCCTATCTGGCAGGGTTCCGTTGTGATTCCTTAGCCGATTACCAGGATCGGGCTTCAGCGTATGAGAGGGACCGACTGGGTCATAAGAACCACGCTCTAAATTACGGTTGTGGAAAAGGAATTGGAAGAACCACGCTCTAAATTACGGTCGTGGATTTGGCAACATGATCGTGGAAGTGAGTTTGACCACAACAGAAAGTTACACGGTCTAAACCACGGCCATTGAAAGTTGTTCATGACCGTGATTTTGGTGATTTTGTGACGTATCATTATTGCCACGTCGGCAACGTTATTGGACTTTTCCGGTAACCCTATTTTCGCCTATAAGAAGGCTTGAGAAGAGAGTTTCGAGGACCGCTTACGCATTCGCTAAGAGCTTCATTGACAGCGGTATTAGGGTTTCATTTCGTGAAAGACGTGATTTTTGAAAGATTGTGTACTTCGGGATATTCTAGGGTTTTCATTGAAGGATGGATTGACATCCCGTTCTGTGTGGTTTCTCTAGATCATTGTGAGGATTTCTATTCCTACTTTTTCTAAATTCATAAACATACTTTGTTGTTTGGATTTCGAGATTGACTTTGAGTAATTATTGAGTTTTCGGAGTTTTATACCTTTTCTCTTTTAAACTTGATTTTTGATATCATGATGATGATTGTTAGCATGAAATATTGCGATATTCTAGGCACTTGTTTTGGTTGTTTCTTTCTCATTATTGTGTACATGGATGAAGTTTAGAAGCAATTGTCAGCTTATTGTTCTATTATAGTCGATATGGATGTCTACACTAGCTTTGTGTTGATTGTAGGTGAAAAGGAGCTAAATGGGAGCTATTGAGAGAGAAAAGAGAGGATTCGATCATGTTCAAGGATTAGGAACACATAAAGGAAGCTAAGGAAGGAGCTAGGATGAAGAATGTCACGACACAAAGGAAACTACAAGTGTTCTACACTTCCACGCCCTGAATTACGGCCGTAGAAGAGTCCACGCTCTAAAACACGGCCGTGGATCTTGGCATCATGAGCGTGGAGCATTCCAGTAAGTTACACGGCCTAAAGTACGGTCGTGGAAGTCACAAGGGACCGTAATCCAATTCCACGCTCTAAACCACGGTCGTGGAATCCCTTGAGACCGTGATTTAAGCGATCTTTTGACGAGTCTTCATTTGCCACATTATTTACGTGATGGGCCGGGACGTTTACCTTTGGCCGTCTTATAAAAAGGTCAGAGAAGAGAGTTTCGGGCATCGACGCTTACAGCTTATTCCCGTTACATTTGCGTTGGATCTCGCGGAGACGTTGACGACCGCTTACTTTGCTTGGAGCATTCTTGCCTAGGGTGGATTGAAGATCGCCGAAGGTTTTTAACCTCTTTCTTAGGTTTTGGCATTGAAGACGGATTGACAACCTGTTCTTCATACTTACCTTAGATTATTGTGAGGTTTTGTGTTCTACATTTTGAATCTATTGATTATCACTTCTTGTGTTCGGATTTGAGAATTGGTTTTGAAGTTTTATTAAGTATTCAAGGGTTTTCATCTTTTATTCTCTTTGATTTGAATATTGATATCATGAAAATGATTGTTGGCTAAAACCCTTTAGCAATTCTAAGGTGAAGGGTTGATAGTTGTGGCTTAGATGATGATAGATCGATAGTAAATTGATTAGACCCTGCGAGTTAGAGAGATCTCGTCGACGAACCCAAATCACGGCCTTTTCTTCGGTGTCCACGGCCGTGGTTCTCAAGATCTGACCGTGATTTACCTTAGTTTACGAGCTTTGCTTTTACTTTGATCCAAGGTTAAAGATTAGCTTTAATCTACTCTTGGTTTACCCTTTTCTAGGTAGTAGTGAGACTCATCATCCTCTATTTCGATTCGAGTGTCACAACCTTAATCGTTTTAGTTTATCTTGATCCTTGTGTTACAAGTTTGGATATTTGAGTTTAATTCTTGTCCATAGATCTTTTCTATACTGAAACCTCAACAACCTTTATAGAGAGTGTCTTTTGATAAGTCATATAAAGTCTTGGAACTTCACCGTACATTACTTTACTTTAGCATACCTTTGCAACCCTTGACTCAGTCCTTAGTTCTTTAGTATATCTTGAATCGATTGCTACAATTAAATACCTGGATCTTTAGGGTTGTTGTTTTCCCCAATATTTGCAAAGCTTTATATTTAATTGCTCGATAACTTGAGACTGGGTTTTGTTTCACCAAATCTCTGTGATCGATAATCTGGAATACTTGCTAATCTACACCGATCCGTACACTGCGGGTTCGCTTGCTTTTATTCTAGTTTTATAAATTTGAGACTTGATTCCGAAGCTCGACTTAGATGGAGCGAGAAGACTCGCAGGGAAGAATCGGAGCGTCATAAATTGCAATTGATGAGCTCAAAGACATGATGCTGCAAATGAGGTTGGAGATGAGTGGTTCCAAGAAGAAGAAGAGAAGCAAACCGACAAGATCGGTTAGAACCGACTCATCCGATGAAGAGAGTGACTACTTCATGCCGTCGTTGGAGGACAATGATCCAACGATCAATGTGAACCGGAATAATCCAAGACCAGCCGCCATTCCTCGTGTCCCAGTTGGGGGTACGAGAGCCGCTCGTGTATATGAAGAGCCAAGAACTCTTGGCCAAAGGATGGATCCGATTCAGCAACCATGCCGTCTAGGTGTGAACTTTGATGCTGACGATATTCGGGGATTTAGCTTTAACCCACAAGTTATTACCATCGTTCGCCAAAGACAGTTTGGAGGAACGAGTGTCGAATCTCCACATCAACATTTACAGAATTTTGAGATCTAGATGGAGACAATGAAGCCAAAGAATGCAACCACCAACAATTACAAGATCAAGCCATTCTTTTTCTCTTTGAAAGGGAAAGCTTTATCTTGGTATCAAGCTCTTCCAATTGGAAGACTCAACACATGGGAGGATCTATCTTCGGAGTTCCTAACCAAGTTCTTTCCGCCATCCAAGACGGCAGAGTTGAGAGGTAAAATTAATGCTTTTTCTATGAGATCTAATGAAAGTTTGTTTCAGTCTTGGGAAAGCTTTCAGGATTTACTATTAGATTGCCCACACCATGACATTTTCAAATTGGAGTTATTGGAGATATATTATAAGGGGCTGGATGTGGAAACACAATTCAAGCTCCAATCCCTTTCATGTGGAACATTCATGGACATGAGGGAAGATGACGCTTGGGACTTCATTGAGAAGCAAGCCCGAGTCATTGAGAAATACTCTCATCGGAAGGTAGAAGATACTCGAGTGGAGCAAGGAGCAAAGCTAACACAAGCTGCTCAAACTCAAATCTTTTCTCTCAACACCGAGATTAAAGAATTGAAGGAAGTCATCAAAGCTAGCTTTCAAAAGCATAAGGAGCAAGATGTTGGTTATTTAGGAAACAAATATAACCAAAGTGGGAATGAGAATACCAATCGCAACAGCCGGAACAACAACCGGAGCAATTGGAACAACAACAACCGGAATAACAATTGGAACAACAATAGGAGTTCAAACAATAACAATTGGCGTTCCAACCAACAACAAAACTCCGGTAATTCTTATCCCAATTCAGGAAATTCACTAACTCCACCATCTTCTTCTTCCATTCCTTTGAAAAGCCAGGGGCAAACATCTAATAAAGGAAGCACTTCGAGGAAAGAGAAGCCCGATCCCATGCTAGAAACGATCTTGGGAAAGCTTCAAGGGTTGGAGAGTCATATCACTAAGGTTGATAAAGCCCAAAAGGTTTTAGAAAACTAAATGTTTAGCAATGCTGAGGAAGTTCCTAGAAATCAAGGAAAACTTCCAGGAAAGACGGAGGATAACCCGAAAGGAAGAGTGATGGCTATCACAACTAGGAGCGGAGCAACAACCACCGACCCGCAGCCTAAGTATGTTGAAGTTCCCGTCGAAAAGGAGAAAGAAAAGGGGAAAGAGAAGGAAGACATCTACATTCCTCCTCCAGCTTACAAACCTCCCCTACCATTTCCACAATCTAGAGCAAGAGCGCGTCTAGACAAGCAATTCGGTAAGTTCATTGAACTCATGAGCAAACTGCATATTAATATACCTTTCATTGATGCAATTGTAGGTATGCCAGCTTATGGAAAGTTCTTAAAGGAGATCCTCTCTAACAAGAGGAAACTAGAAGACTTTGGAGAACTCAAGATGAGTTCGGAATCATCGGATCTCATCAAAACGATGAAAGAAAAGATGCCCCCAAAGCTGAAGGATCCGGGGTCATTTTGTGTTCCAATCGGAGTAGGAGATGTCACATATGATGCATTATGTGATTTAGGAGCAAGCGTTAGCATCATTCCGCTTGCCTTATGCAGGAAGATCGGGTTAGGCGAACCTAAACCGGTGAAGATGACATTATACATGGCGGATCGATCCATAACTCGTCCCGTCGGTATCGTGCTATTCCACGGCCGTGGAATAGCTAATTACGTGATTTATGGCTGTGATTCCTCACCTCTGATAGCTAATTACGGTCATGTCCGGTCCCGATCATACTCGGAAGACGTGAGGAATCACAGCCAGTCGTGCTATTCCACGACCGTGGTTTCCACCAAAATGACCGTAATTAGCTATTCAGAGGACTCTAGTAAGTTACACGGCCAAAACCATGGCCGTGGAACTATCAGAGGTGCCGTAATTGACTTCCACGCCCTAAACCACGGCCGTGGAGGAAACAGAGGTGCCGTAATTTTGGGAAAATCTGAGGACAATTACGTTCATTCTACCAATGCTCTTGAGTCTTCTTCAACAACTTCTATACCTTTAGAGACTTCTAAGGAAGCATTGGACACTCCTCAAGAGCCACTAGAGACTCCGATAGTGATGGAATTGAAGCCACTTCCCAAACATCTAAGGTACGCATTTCTAGGATCTAATTCTACCTTTCCGGTAATTGTTAGTTCCGATCTAAGTGAAGATGAACATAGTCAGCTTATGGTTGTTCTAAGGAAACATAGGAAAGCCTTAGGTTACACTATAGAGGATCTAGTAGGAATTAAGCCTTCATTATGCATGCATAAGATCCTAATGGAAGAAGACTTTAGAACTTCACGACAACCTCAAAGGCGGTTAAATCCGACCATGAAGGAGGTTGTCAAGAAGGAAATTCTTAAACTACTTGATGCAGGTATCATCTACCCTATCTTCGATAGCAAGTGGGTGAGTCCCGTACAAGTTGTTCCAAAGAAGGGAGGAATGACGGTCATCACCAATAAGAACAATGAGCTCATTCCTACAAGGACAGTGACTGGATGGAGGATGTGCATTGATTACCGGAAGCTAAGCAATGCAACTAGAAAGGATCACTTCCCCTTACCCTTCATTGACCAAATTCTTGAAAGGTTAGCACAACATTCTCATTTTTGCTATCTTGACGGTTATAGTGGCTTCTTTCAGATCCCGATTTATCTAGATGATCAAGAGAAGACCACATTCACGTGCCCATGGGGTACGTTCGCTTATAGGAGAATGCCGTTCGGGCTTTGCAACGCCCCAGCCATCTTCCAAAGGTGCATGATGGCTATCTTCTCGGAGTACATAGAGGAGATCATGGAGGTTTTTATGGATGACTATTCTATTTATGGTTCCTCTTTCGAGAATTGTCTCTCTAACCTTTCTCTTGTGCTACAAAGGTGTGAAGACACTAACCAAGTCCTTAATTGGGAGAAGTGTCAATTTAAGGTAAAGGAAAGCATTGTACTCAGACACTTGATCTCTAGTAGAGGTATTGAAGTAGATAAGGCTAAGATAGAAACTATAGAAAAGCTCCCTCCTCCATCTTCGGTGAAGGGGATAAGAAGCTTTCTAGGACATGCTGGATTTTATAGACGTTTTATAAAGGATTTCTCTAAGATATCAAAACCGCTTACTAATCTATTGATGAAGGATGCAGTATTTGATTTCTCGCAGGAGTGCTTAGATGCGTTTCATAAGATTCGGGAAGCTCTAATCTCAGCCCCGATCATTCAACCTCCGGATTGGAATCTTCCATTCAAGGTTATGAGTGATGCAAGTGACGTAGCTATAGGAGTTGTGCTTGCGCAAAAGAAGGAAGGACGAACCCATGCTATCTACTACGCTAGCAAGACGCTAGCTGAAGCGCAACTTAACTACGCTACTACTGAAAAGGAATTTCTAGCTATTGTTTATGCATTTGAAAAGTTTCGTTCTTATCTTGTAGGTGCAAAGGTGATTGTATACACGGATCATGCTACGATCCGGTATCTACTTGCAAAGAAGGATGCGAAACCAAGGCTGATTAGATGGATTCTTCTCCTACAAGAATTCGATCTAGAGATCCGTGACAAGAAGGGTTCGGAAAATTCTGTTGCGGATCATTTGAGTCGTCTACCACATCTAGAGGACGACAATCTACCTATAGATGACTCCTTTCCGGATGAGCATTTACACATCATAGAGGAGTGCATTGACTAGATTACTTAAGGTAACGAACCATGGTTTGCTGATTTTGTTAATTATTTGGTTTGTCAGGATATACCACCGGGACTATCCTATGCACAAAGGAAGTTCTTTAAGGATGTCCGGGAATACTTTTGGAATGAACCTCTCCTCTTCAAGAGAGGTCCTGACGGCATCATTCGAAGATGTATGCCGGAAGACGAGATGCAAAGTGTCATCCGTCATTGTCATTCACTACCTTGTGGAGGACACGCTAGCTCGAACAAGACTAGCGCCACGGTATTGCAATCTGGATTCTTTTGGCCTACTTTAATTAAAGATGTGCAAACCTTTGTTTCCTTCTACTATGCTTGTCAAAAAACAAAGAACATATCTAGGAGGAATGAAATACCTCTTAACAACATTCAGGAGGTAGAGATCTTTGACGTTTGGGGAATAGACTTCATGGGACCTTTCCCATCATCTTGTGGAAAACAATACATACTTCTAGCTGTAGATTATGTTTCGAGATGGGTTGAAGCGATTACCTCTCCAAGTAATGGTGCCATGGTTGTGATTAAGTTCTTTAACAAGACTATTTTCCCAAGATTTGGGACACCACGGACTATCATTAGTGATGGAGGCTCTCACTTCATTGCCCGACGATTCAAAGCTCTACTAGCTAAGTATGGGGTGACTCACAAGATCGCCACCCCTTATCATCCACAAATGAGTGGACAAGTGGAATTTCGAATCGGGAGATTAAAGGAATCCTAGAGAAAACAGTTTCGAAGACAAGGAAAGATTGGTCTTTGAAGCGAGATGATGCATTGTGGGCATATAGTATTGCATACAAGACTCCCATAGGAACTACACCATACAACCTTGTGTATGGGAAGTCTTGTCACTTACCGGTGGAGCTGGAACATAAAGCGTATTGGGCGGTTAAGTGGTTGAACTTCGGCATGAAGGAAGCGGGCGAGAAGCGCCTTTTGGACCTTAATGAGCTTGAAAAACTTTGCTTAAACGCTTATGAGAATGCTAAGATCTATAAGGAGAGAGCGAAGCGTTGGCATGATAAGCATATCATTCCAAAGGACCTAAAAGAAGGAGATCAAGTTCTCCTCTTCAATTCAAGACTCTGCCTCTTTCTAGGTAAGCTTAAATCTCGTTGGATTGGACCTTATCTAATCAAACATGTTTTTCCCCATGGCGCAGTTGTAGTATGGGGTGAAAAGGGCGGAAGCTTTAAGGTGAACGGTCAAAGACTCAAGAAGTATTCACCGGAACTCCAAGCTGAGGAGTTCGCGCCTACCGCACTCGAATAGGTGCAACTACGGTCTAGCTACGGACCTTAAACAAGCGCTTCTTGGGAGGCAACCCAAGGTATTGCACTTATGCTTTTGTTTATCATTCATAGATTAGATTAGTTTAGTCGTTTTTCCTTTGATTTTGCCCTCAATACCTCCCGGTATGTCGTCTTTTTGGATGTAGGAACAATGGAATAGGCAATGGGAAGGAAAAAGTTAGAAGGAATTGACGAAACTCGGATTTTGGCACATTACAGAGAGTTTCACGCCCTAAACCACGGTCGTAGAAGCTACAGTGACCGTAATTTGCAAAAGTCTGAGAAAAATCACCACAACCACCGTTCCGTACAAAACCACGGCCGTGGAAATCCCATAGTGACCGTGATTTTCCAAAAAATTTACGGCCACTATATAAACCACCTTCCTTCACAAAAACACCCCATTCCCCAAATCCACGCCCCTCTTCCACGACCTAAACTCCGAAAATCCTCCCCATCCTGCATTTCTTCGTTCGGAAACCGTTTCGAGTGATTCTTGGTGCTAAAGTGAAGCATTTCCGATCATCTACAAGATCCAATCAACAAATCAAGTGTACAATCCCTACAAAAGACGGAATTTGGATTCAAAGATCCAAAAACCTAGTGTCGAACCACGGTCCCTGTAGGTTCCACGGCCGTGGTTTTTGTAGAACAGACCGTGGTTTTCTCTCTGAAATGGATTTGATAAGGAGAATGTCTACTAGAAGCAAGAAGAGGAAAGGTGATGCTTCCTCCTCCTCCCAAGTACCCCCTAGTGAGCCACCATCACCCCCACCTCCTAGAATTCCAAAAATCCATGAGGATTACCTCGATGCCTTAGAAAGGATCGAGAAGAGGACAGTCATATGACCGCGCTACCTAGTTCTTGAGGAGTTAGAGCCGCTGAATGTGGTGAATGACCTGACTTGGCTTTTAGATAGAGCCGGTTTGATCGTCTTCTCCGCTATTAGGGAAGACGCATATGAGGAGATCACTAGGGAGTTTGTGATTTCTTTCGAGCATAGTGCTATGGATAGGACTGTTTCCTTTAGGTTGATGGAGGAGAACTACGAGTTCTCGATCTTGGAGTTTGGAGCCTTCTTTGGGTTACAAGAGACCTTCAATGGTCGTTTTCCTAGCGGTGTATACGCTAAGGATTTCTGGGAGGACATTGTCATGATCTATGCCAGCGAGGACCGCTGGCAGCCAGCTGACACCAAGGCTAAGCTCATCTATCACTTAGCCTTGAAGATAACCCATAGAGTCCTTTCTGAGTGCCTTTTCCGTAGGACCGAGACTGCTCAGAAGATTAAGACAGATGAGATGTTCCTTCTCTACTCTATGCTGCACGGTAGACCTGCTGATTGTGCTACCCTCTTAGCTTCCACCATGAGTAAGCTCAAGAATAAGAGAGCCGGGAACATTGGATATGGTGGTTTGGTTACCCACATTGCTAGACAGCTTGGTATAGATTTCTCTGCTTGCACTAGGATTGCAGCGAGACCTTTGGGTCTCAACAGTTTGATGACGAGGGGGATCATCTTCCCTAGGCACCGCGGTCCACCTACCGCCGGTATGCCATGGGAGAAGAGAGTTAGAGGTATTCTATGGCTTCCTAAGTATTCCATTATGGCTGGACGCTATAATTGGAAGTAGACATTCGCTGCTATGCATGCGAATAGGTTAGTAGCACCTCCCTACGTCCCCGATGAGGTACCAGCTGCAGATGTTGAGGACGAGATAGGAGGAGGTGATGGTTTTGAGGGAGGAGGTGAGGAGGATGACTTTGGCACTTTACCGGATCAGCCGGCATACTTCCCTGACCCTCCCAGGCGTTCACCACGACCAGCTGGACCTTCAGGAGCCTCTTCCTCTCGTCGTGCTAGCGTGAGTGAGAGGTTGACATGGATAGACACTCCACCCACTTGGTACGGAGCACAGCCGGAGTGGATGGGAGCTCCACCACCATGGTATGTTAGCATGAAATATTGCGATATTCTAGGCACTTTTTCTAGTTGTTTTTCATCCATTATAGTGTTCATTGATAAGGCATTGAAGCATTTGTTAGCTAGTTTGTCTATATTTTCGATATGGAGGTCTACATTAGCTTTGTGTTGATTATAGGTAAATAAGAGCTAAAACCGAACCAATTGAGAGAGATAGGAGAAGATTTGAGCACATCCAAGGATTAAGGACACATCAAAGAAGTCAAAGGAGATGCAAGGATGAGGAATGGCACGACACAAAGGAAACCACAAGCAATTTACACTTCTACGCTCTAAAATACAGTCGTAGAGAAGTCCACGCCCAAAACCACGGCCGTGGATCTTGGCATCATGAACGTGGAGTATTCCAAAGAGTTACACGGTATAAAGTACGGTCGTGGAAATCATATGGAACCGTACTCCACTTCCACGCTCTAAACCACGGTCATGGAACCCTATGAGACCGTGATTTAGGCGATCTTTTATGGAATAAATTATTGCCACATCATTTACGCACATGGGCCGGACGGTTATTTTATCCTTCCTTATAAAAAGGCTGGAGAGGAGAGAATTTGACACACGTGCTTAGGGTTGTATTGGACGTCCGGAGATTTGCGCTTGCAAACGTGATTCGCGAGGGTTTGAAGATTTGGAAGTTGCTTGTGGCGGAAGTTACGCCTTTTGTCCTTAGGTTTGATTAGAAGACGGATTGACATCCCGTTCTTCGTTCTTATCAGGGATTGTTATTAGTTTGTGTTTATTCCAAATCTGATATACATTATTATCCTTGTGTATGGATTTGAGATTGATTTGAGTTCTATTGAAGGTTTTCGAAGGTTTTCATCTTTCATTCTTCTTAAACTTGATTTTGATATTATAATGACAGTTATTGGCTAAAACCCTTTAGCAATTCTAAGGTGAAGGGTTGATAGTTGTGGCTTAGATGATGATAGATCGATCGTAAATATATTGGACCCTGAGAGTTAGAGAGATTTCGCCGACGAACCAAAATCACGGTTTGTTCTTGAAATTCCACGGCCGTGGAATTCAAGATCTGCCCGTAATATATATCAGTTTACGAACTTTGCTTTTAGTTTGATCCAAGGTTAAAGATTAGCTTTAATCTAGCATAGGTTTACCCTTTTCTAGGTAGTAGTGAAGCCTCAACAACCTCTACTTCGATTTTGAGTGTCATAACCTTAATCGTTCTAGTTAGTTTTGATCCTTGGGTTACAAGTTTGGGTATTTGAGTTTAATTCTTGTCTTTAGATCCTTTCTATACTGAAGCCTCAACAACCTTTATAGAGAGTGTCTTTAGATAAGTCATATAAAGCCTTGGAACTTCACCGTACATTGCTTTACCTTAGCATACCTTTGCAACTCTTAACTCTGTCCTTAGTTCTTTAGTATATCTTGAATCGATTGTCACAATTAGACACCTGGATCTTTAGGGTTGCTGTTTTCCCAATATATTTGCAAAGCTTACCCTTTTACTTGCTTGACAACTTTACAACTGAATTTGTTCCCCCCAAATCCCTGTGTTCGATACTTTGGAATTCTTGCTTTACTACGCCGATCCGTACACTGCGGGTTCGCTTGCTTGATTCTAGTTTTATAAATTTAAGACTTATTTGCATGCACGCTAAGTGGCGAACAGTACAGTCAGGCACCAGCAGCTCTAGCAGCACCGGCACCACAGGACGCACCAGCATGGTACGGCCAGCCACCAGCCTGGTATGAGCAGTTACCGGGGTGGGCTACCGACCTTTCTAGGAGAATCGGTGACTTGGAGATCCACCAGGACACTCGCGACGTACGGGCTGATGAGCATGATCGGATGATGCGAGACATCTACCGCCAGCAGTTTGGGTGGCATTTCAGCCCCGAGTTCCATCTATTCCCATCATTCCCACCACCACAGTGATGAGCTTAGAGGGTTGACAGTTCAGCCGCCTCACCACCTTCTTTAGTGAGTTCATTTTCCTTTTCTTCTTTTCTTTATTTATTTATCGAACATTGAGGACAATGTATGTTCTAAGTATGGGGTGGGGTGTGACTATGTGTTGTATTAACTCTACTACATTTGCTTGCTTACTTCTATCCATAACACTTGCATATTTCATTTTCGTAGTCACACGTTTCATTATTGCATTGCATGAAAAAGTTTGAAAAACCCATAAAAATTTGAAAATTTTAAAGAGTTTTTGTGCTTCTAAGATTAGAGATGACTTCTATGATAGTTCTTACTTGTGGAATGAATTTTTTATGACAATTCTATGCTTTAACGGAACAATGAATTGAAAAGAAATTGAATGTGTTGTTTATCCTTTCTTGCAAGTTTCATAATGTGAAAGTTCTATCTAAATCATATTGAGAAATTGAAGTTGAAATCACATGATGAGTTCTTATGCTTCTTCATGAAATGATTAAGGCAATTCGATTTTCTTTCTTCTTTCTTTGATCACTTAGCCCCACAATGAAAGTAATTGCCTCCCTTACCTATCCGGGAATTTGGAGGAGTTGATATTTGGCATGTTTGATGTGGGAGGGCCATGAAAGCAAATTTTTTTGCATTCAAAGAATAGAATTAATAGGTTTGGGGAAGTCAATCATGACGATGAGTAACTCGGCACCATTCACATAGCCGGGTGTTTGTGTCTTGCCAAAGTCGGATTGAGCGATATTCCTAACGAATTGTGGTATGTGCATCAAGGGTTTGAGGCATCTCGAAATTGAGAAGCGCCAATCTCCTAGGCTTCGGTTTTTGTGCACCTCTGTCCATCTTTCAAAAAATAAAGTCGAAAAATAATGTGAAAAAGAAGAGAGCAAAGGTCAAAGTTGATGGTGTTGCAATTCAAGTGAAAAGAAAAAGAGTTGGTTATTCATTTTCCCGGATTCATGCACCACATCCCTTATACATTTCCCTCCCTTCCACATTCTAGACCTTACTTGAAAGTCCTTAAGATCAAAAGAAAGTTATTTGACTTGGTGATCTAAATTGAAAGCTCTTATGCTTGATTTTGATAATACTTGAAGGTTATGATGTTTGTCTCAAAGTTTAAGCGAGTTGTGATGTTTCTTTACTTTACATTCTTTTGGTTTATGTATACAAGCATTTTCAAGAACGAATGAAGCAAGGTTTGAGGATGATCTATTGACTAGAAGCACATTTACCTAAAGAATGTTTTTGTTTCAAGATTGGATGCATATTTCATTCTAACTTGTATTTTAGTGCTTTCAAAGACCTTGCTTGGGGACAAGCAAGTAACAAGTATGGGGTATTTTATTAGCATGAAATATTGCGATATTCTAGGTACTTGTTTTGGTTGTTTCTTTCTCATTATTGTGTACATGGATGAAGTTTAGAAGCAATTGTCAGCTTATTCTTCTATTATAGCCGATATGGATGTCTACACTAGCTTTGTGTTTATTGTAGGCAAAAAGGAGCTAAATGGGAGCTATTGAGAGAGAAAAGAGAGGATTCGATCATGTTCGAGGATTAGGAACACATCAAGGAAGCTAAGGAAGGAGCTAGGATGAAGAATGTCACGACACAAAGGAAACTACAAGTGTTCTACACTTCCACGCCCTGAATTACGGCCATAGAAGAGTCCACGCTCTAAACCACATCCGTGGATCTTGGCATCATGAGCGTGAAGCATTCCAGTAAGTTACACGGCCTAAAGTACGGTCGTGGAAGTCACAAGGGACCGTAATCCAATTCCACGCTCTAAACCACGGTCGTGGAATCCCTTGAGACCGTGATTTAGGCGATCTTTTGACGAGTCTTCATTTGCCACGTTATTTACGTGATGGGACGGGACGGTTACCTTTGGCCGTCTTATAAAAAGGTCAGAGAAGAGAGTTTTGGGCATCGACGCTTACGGCTTATTCCCGTTACATTTGCGTTGGATCTCGCGGAGACGTTGACGGCCGCTTACTTTGCTTGGAGCATTCTTGCCTAGGGTGGATTAAAGATTGCCCAAGGTTTTTAACCTCTATCTTAGATTTTTGGCATTGAAGATGGATTGACAACCTGTTTTTCATACTTACCTTAGATTATTGTGAGGTTTTGTGTTCTATATTCTGAATCTATTGATTATCACTACTTGTGTTCGGATTTGAGAATTGGTTAGTATTCGAGGGTTTTCATCTTTTATTCTCTTTGATTTGAATATTGATATTATGACAATGATTGTTGGCTAAAACCCTTTAGCAATTCTAAGGTGAAGGGTTGATAGTTGTGGCTTAGATGATGATAGATCGATCGTAAATTGATTGGACCTTGAGAGTTAGAGAGATCTCGTCGACGAACCCAAATCACGGCCTGTTCTTGGGTGTCCACGGCCGTGGTTCTCAAGATCTGACCGTGATTTACCCTAGTTTACGAGCTTTGCTTTTACTTTGATCCAAGGTTAAAGATTAGCTTTAATCTAGTCTTGGTTTACCCTTTTCTAGGTAGTAGTGAGACTCATCATCCTCTATTTCGATTTCGAGTGTCACAACCTTAATCGTTTTAGTTTATCTTGATCCTTGGGCTACGAGTTTGGGTATTTGAGTTTAATTCTTGTCCATAGATCCTTTCTATACTGAAGCCTCAACAACCTTTATAGAGAGTGTCTTTAGATAAGTCATATAAAGTCTTGGAACTTCACCGTACATTACTTTACTTTAGCACACCTTTGCAACCCTTGACCCTGTCCTCTTTAGTATATCTTGAATCGATTGCCACAATTAAATACCTGAATCTTTTGGGTTGCTATTTTCCCCAATATTTGCAAAGCTTTATATTTAATTGCTCGATAACTTGAGATTGTGTTTTGTTTCACCAAATCCCTGTGATCGATACTTTGGAATACTTGCTAATCTGCGCCGATCCGTACACTGCGGGTTTGCTTGCTTTTATTCTAGTTTTATAAATTTAAGACTTAATTGCACGCATGCTTTAGGGCGAACAATGATTATTGGCTAAAACCCTTTAGCAATTCTAAGGTGAAGGGTTGATAGTTGTGGCTTATATGATGATAGATCGATCGTAATTTGATTGGACCTTGAGAGTGTGAGAAAAATCGTCGACACCCTAAATCACAGTTTATTCTTGAGTTCCACGGCCGTGAAATCTCAAGATCTAGCCGTGATTTTCCCTGTTTTACGATTTTTTTCTTTTGCTTTAATCCAAAGTTAAAGATTTGCTTTAACCTAGCCTTGGCTTGCCTTTCCTAGGTAGTAGTGAGACTCAACACCCTCTATTTTGGTTTCGAGTGTCACAACCTTAACCGTTTTGGCTTGTCTTTGATTCCTTGGGTTTGGGCATGGGTATTTGAGAGTAATTCTTGTCCTTAGATCTTTTCTATCCTGCAGCCTCAACAACATTTATAGAGAGAGTCTTTGTGTTAGACATATAAGGTTTTGGAACTTCACCGTACATTACCTTACTTTAGTTATACCTTTGCAACCTCAACTCTGTCCTTACATCTATAGTATATCTTGAATCGATTGCCACAATTAGACACCTGGATCTTTAGGGTTGCTGTTTTCCCCAATATTTGCAAAGCTTTTATACTTTTGATTGCTCGATTAATAGAAACTGATTTTGTTTCACCAAATCCCTGAGTTCGATACTCTGGAATTCTTGTTTTACTACGCCGATCCGTACACTGCGGGTTCGCAAGCTTTGATTTCAGTTTTATAAATTTAAAACTTATTTGCACGCACACTTTGGGGCGAACAAGTTTTTGGCGCCGTTGCCGGGGAGTTGGTCTAGACCAATTCCGGTTTTTGGTTGTTGAACTTGGGAGCTTTTGCTCTTGTTATTTGATATCTCTTTGTGAGTGATTTTTGCAGAGTCTTTAGGTATATGCGAAAGACTAGATCTACCAAAGATCTAGTTCCTTTCGATCCAGAACTTGAGAAAACTTTAAGAAGAAAGTTGAAAGAGAAAAAGATGTCTGAAAACAATAAGAGAAACATCCAAGCGGAGTTGGATGAAGCTCAACTTCAACTTAAGTTGAGTGAGAAAGCTCATTTGGACGAGTTAACGGGTCATCAATTCCAAATTGATGAGATCAAAGCTATGATGTTGGACATGAAGTTGGAGTTAAATGATGCTAAGAAGAAGAAGGTCAAGAAACCAACTAAGTCCACTAGAGCTGAATCATCCGACGATGAGGATGAGGATATGCCACCACTTGAGGATATTGATCCGGTGATTCATCCCGTTCATAACAATCCAAGACCACCGGTTGTTCCTCGCATTCCCGCTGGAGATGTGAGAGTTGCTCATGGAGGAGATGAACCACGGACTCTTGGGCAAAGGGTGGATCTAATTCAGCAACCACGCCGTCTAGGTGTGAATTTCAGAGCTGAGGACATCTAAGAATTCAGTTTTAGCCCGCAAGTTATCACCATGGTTAGCCAAAGTCAATTTGGTGGAACTAGTGCTGAATCTCCACACCAACATTTGCAGAATTTTGAGATTCTCATGGAGACATTGAAGCCGAAGAGGGCTACCAACAACAACTACAAGATCGAGCCATTCTTCTTTTCTTTGAAGGACAAGGCTCTATATTGGTATCAAGCTCTTCCAGCTGGAAGGCTTAACACATGGGAGGATCTATCTTCAGAGTTCCTCACCAAGTTCTTTCCGCCATCCAAGACGGCGGAGTTGAAAGGTAAAATTAATCCTTGAGAAGAGAAGCGTCTAGAGAAGAAGTGAGCTCGATTCTATTCAAGGATCCATTGCAAAAGGTCATAGACATGAGCATCATGGAAAAGGGAGAAGAAAAGGATTGCAATGATGAGATTGAAGCTGTTACGCTCAGGATGTGTGTGTGAATCGCAATAAGCTTTAAATTTATACTCGTTATATTTATCCTAACTCCTAGCGAACCCGCAGTGTACGGGACGTTTGTAGTAGGGATAGTATTCTGAGGTCGAACACAAAGACTAAGGTGAAATCGAGTCAAACAATGGTCATAGATAGTGTGGATCTAATCAAAGAAAGGGTCAAGGAACAAAGAAATGAAAATCTTGATATTTTTGGTTGGTTTTTGTGGTGATCAAGCAAGGATCACAAATCAAGCAAGACAATAAAACAATCTAAAAACTCAACTGGCAAACAAACAAGTAACTCAAAACACAAGTATATGATCAAGAGAGAAAAATGGATTCTAGAGGTCAAGATTTCCGGTTATGGTATTGGATTCAAGGTTTCAAGGATTCTAAGGACAAGCTGCGGTGTTGGGAATGAGTGTTTCACTAATGGAAGTAATTACCGGGTAGGTCTCTCACTTCACTAGTCCCGCATTAAACTCCTATTACCGGGTAGGTCTCAAGGGGTTAAAGGAGGGAATTCTACACAAACCGGGTACTACTTAAAGGGTAAACCTCTCCTTACCGGGTTAGTCTCGGAATAGGGAAGTCTCAAGCAATAATCCTAGCACACTCGGTCCAATAGCGGCTTATGAGGCTCACTACTACCTAGTATTCATCATCTTAGGTATCTAAGGTCGGAAATCATCGGGTAGATCTCTTCCCTCACTTAGATTTATAGCATTAGGTGATCCTAAGCTAAATTAGACTTAATAAACACTAGGATTTAAACAACCAAACACCTTAACATACAGATTCATCAGTTAAAGACCAACAGAGAAGAAAATCGGATGGATTATGGGAAAATCGGCCGATTTACCTGATGAACAGACCGATTTTTCCTTCTGTTGTGAGTTTCGTGCATACAAATCATCCTAAACTAACATATAAGCTCATCCTATCATCACCCTAGCCATAACCATCAATCCATCACTCCAGAATCACAATAAACTAGCCAATAATATGCATATCAAGATCCAAAATCATCATACAAGCATACATGGTTCTCATAGATGAATAATGAAAGGTAAGCAAGTAAAATCAATAAATCTCAGCTAAATCCAAGTTGTAGCAAGACTTACAAACTCTTAAATGAAGATTCAAAACGTTCCTAACAATCCTTGCAATAGTTCTTCGATCCAAGACTACAAAAATAACTTCAAATCACTCAAAACCTCACTATCACTCCTAGAATGGTGTTCTTCTTCTTCCTTCAATCCTTGAGAGTTTTTCTTCTCCTCCAAGTCTTGCCTCCAATGGATGAGCTGTGAATGAGAATGTGGGAGAGGAGAGATGCCTCAGCAACAGCTTGTAGGACCACTTATATTCTCCACCAAGAGCAAGGCCGGATCAAGAGATCGTAGGACACGTGGCTTAAGCTATCAAAGGCAGGAAAATCGACCCAGAGGAATAAATCGGCCGATTTTCCTGGCAGTTGGTCCGATTTTCTTTAGCAGAAGCATGCTATGATCGTCTAGCCATGAGTTGCTCCATTGCTTGCACCAATAGTGGTCTTTGTATCCTTTGTTGCTCCAATTATGCTCCTCCAAAGCTTTGGATGTGTATCACCATGAGGCTTGGCCCTCGAATGTATCGGTTAATGTCCAAAAGGCCTCCGAAATACCTACAAAGCAATGCACAAGTCCGTGTAGACGTCTATCTCGACAAATTACGTGAATTGAATGTAAACGTCGTGAATTAGTGCTAAACCATGCATGAATGAGTGAGAAATCTATCTAAATGATTACCTAAACCTAAGTCATAAATCGTGTTATCAGAAGCCTTGGAAGAGCTAAAGGAAGTGCAAGAGGAAGAGTTTGAAAACCTTTACGATGGGTCAGAAAACGTGAGGAACCACGGTCAGTCGTGCTATTCCACGGCCGTGGTTTCACCCATGATGACCGTAACCAGCTATTTTGAGAGCAACAGTAAGTTACATGGCCAAAACCACGGCCGTGGAAATCATATTGGAGCCGTAATTGAGTTCCACGCCCTAAACCACAGCCGTGGAAGTAACAGTGGTGACGTAATTCTGAGGACAATTCCGTTCTTTCTACAAATGCTCTTGAGTCTTCTTCAATCACCCCAACACCCTTAGAGACTTCTAAGGAAGCGTCGGACACACCTCAAGACTCATCAAAGGCATCAATAGCAATTGAATTGAAGCCACTTTCCACACATCTTCGGTATGCATTTCTTGGAACTAATTCTACTTTTCCAGTAATTGTTGGTTCCGAATTAAGTGAAGATGAACATGAGAAACTAATGGCTATTCTAAGAAAACATAGGAAAGCCTTAGGTCATACCATAGAGGATCTTGTAGGAATTAAACCATCATTATGCATGCACAAGATTCTAATGGAGGAAGATTTTAAACCTTCACGACAACCTCAAAGACGGTTAAATCCGATCATGAAGGAGGTTGTTAAGAAGGAAATTCTTAAGTTACTTGATGCAGGTATCATCTATCCTATCTCCGATAGCAAGTGGGTGAGCCCCGTTCAAGTTGTCCCGAAGAAAGGAGGAATGAAGGTTATCACTAACAAGAACAATGAGCTCATTCCTACAAGAACCGTGACGGGATGGAGGATGTGCATTGATTACCGCAAGCTGAACAATGCAACTAGGAAGGATCACTTCCCGCTACCATTCATTGATCAAATGCTTGAGAGGTTAGCACAGCAGTACTATTTTTGCTATCTTGACGGTTATAGTGGTTTCTTCCAGGTTCCGATCCATCCGGACGATCAAGAGAAGACCACATTCACGTGCCCGTGGGGGACGTTTGCATATAGAAGGATCTCATTTGGGCTTTGCAACGCCCCAGCCACCTTTCAAAGGTGCATGATGGCCATCTTCTCGGAGTATATTGAGGAAATAATGGAGGTTTTTATGGACGATTTTTCTGTTTATGGTTCCTCATTCGATAATTGTCTTTCTAACCTCTCTCTTGTGTTGCAAAGGTGTGAAGACACTAACCTAGTTCTTAATTGGGAAAAGTGTCAATTCATGGTTAAGGAAGGCATTGTGTTAGGACACTTGATTTCTAGTAGAGGGATCGAGGTAGACAAGGCGAAGATAGAGACCATAGAGAAACTTCCTCCTCCATCTTCGGTGAAATGGATAAGAAGTTTTCTAGGACATGCTGGATTGTATAGACGTTTTATCAAAGACTTTTCTAAGATTTCAAAACCGCTAACTAATCTATTGATGAAGGATGCAGTTTTTGATTTTTCGCATGATTGTTTAGATGTTTTCTATAAGATCCGGGAAGCTCTCATCTCATCCCCGATTATCCAACCTCTGGACTGGAATCTCCCATTCAAGGTCATGTGTGATGCAAGTGACGTAGCTGTTGGGGTTGTGCTAGGACAAAAGAAGGAAGGCCGAACCCAAGCTATCTATTATGCTAGCAAGACGCTAGATGAAACGCAGCTCAACTACGCCACAACTGAGAAAGAGTTTTTAGCTATTGTATATTCATTTGAAAAGTTTCGCTCTTATCTTGTAGGTGCGAAGGTAATTATATACACGGACCATTCAGTGATCCGATATTTACTCGCCAAGAAGGACGCGAAACAAAGGCTGATTAGATGGATTCTTCTCCTACAAGAATTCGATCTAGAGATCCGCGACAAGAAAGGCTCGGAAAATTCTGTCGCGGATTATTTGAGTCGTCTACCACACATTGAAGACGACAATTTACCTATAGATGACTCCTTCCCGGATGAGTACTTACACATCATAGAGGAGTGCATCGACAAGATATCTAGAGGTAACAAACCTTGGTTTGCTGATTTTGTAAATTACTTGGTTTGTCAGGAAATACCTCCCGGATTATCCTACGCACAAAAGAAAAAGTTCTTTAGGGATGTCCGGCAATACTTTTGGAATAAACCTCTACTCTTCAAGAGAGGTCCCGAAGGCATCATTAGGAGATGTGCGCCGGAAGACGAAATGCAAAGTGTCATTCATCATTGTCATTCACTACCTTGTGGAGGACACGCTAGTTCCAATAAAACTAGCGCTAAGGTATTGCAATCCGGATTCTTTTGGCCTACTTTATTTAAGGATGTGCAAACCTTTGTTTCTTGTTGCGATGCTTGCCAAAGAACATGAAACATCTCTAGGAGAAACAAGATGCCCCTCAACAACATTCTGGAGGTGGAAATCTTTGACGTTTGGGGAGTTGACTTCATGGGACCTTTCCCATCATCTTATGGAAACCAATACATACATCTAGTTGTAGATTATATTTCGAGATGGGTTGAAGCTATTGCCTCTCCAACTAATGATGTCATGGTTGTTGTTAAGTTCTTTAATAGAACTATTTTCCCAAGGTTTGGGACACCACGGACCATCATTAGTGACGGAGGTTCACACTTCATTGCCCGACGATTCGAAGCTCTACTAGCTTAGTATGGGGTGACTCACAAGATCGCCACTCCCTACCATCCACAAACAAGTGGACAAGTGGAGATTTCGAATAGAGAGATCCAGGGCATCCTTGAGAAGACGGTCTCAAAGACAAGGAAGGATTGATCTTTGAAACTGGATGATGAATTATGGGCATATAGGACTGCATACAAGACTCTCATAGGTACAACACCATACAACCTTGTGTATGGGAAGTCTTGTCATCTCCCAGTTAAGCTAAAACACAAGGCGTACTGGGCTATGAAGTGGTTGAACTTCGGCATGAAGGAAGCGGGCGAGAAGCGCCTCTTGGACCTTAACGAGCTTGAAGAACTCCGCTTGAACGCCTATGAAAACGCCAAGATTTACAAATAAAGGGCGAAGCGTTGGCATGATAAGCATATCATTCCAAAGGATCTCAAAGAAGGATATCAAGTTCTCCTCTTCAATTCGAGACTTCGTCCCTTTCCAAGTAAGCTTAAATCTCGTTGGAATAGAACTTATCTAATCAAACGTGTATTTCCCCATGGCGCAGTTGAAGTATGGGGTGAAAAGAGCGGAAGTTCAAGGTGAATGGTCAACGTCTTAAGAAGTATTCACCGGAGCTCCCGGTTGAGGAAATCACTCCGATTGTCCTCGAATAAACTCAGGAACGGTCTATCTACGGACCCAAAACATGCGCTTCTTGGGAGGCAACCCAAGGTATTGCACTTCCGTTTTTGTTTTTCTTTCTTATATTAGTTTAGTTTAGTTGTTTTTGCTTTGTTTTTCCCTCGATACCTCCCGGTATGTTATGTTTTTGGATGTAGGAATAAGGAATGGGCAAAGGAAAGAAGAAAAAGTTGGAAGAAATTGACGAAACTTGGATTTTGACACACAACAGAGACTTTCACTCCCTAAACCACGGTCGTGGAAGTAACAGGTGGCCGTAATTCTTCAAAATTTGGCAAAAATTCATCAAAACCACGGGTTCCGTACATTTCCACGGCCGTGGAATGCCCCGAGTGACCGTGATTTTCAAAAATTTTACGGCCACTATATAAACCACCTTTCTTCACAAAAACACAACAAAAAACCCAAATCCACGCCCAAAACCACGCCCAGAATCGCCGACTATACTCCTCAACCCGTAATTCTTCGTCCGGAGTCCGATTCGTTCGATTCTTGAGCCTAAAGTGGAGCATTTTCAACCATCTACAAGATCCAAGCAACCAACTGAGTGAACAATCCACATTGGAGGAGGAATTTGGATTTGAAAGATCCAAACCCTAGGTTTTTCTCCCTTCCTCTACTTTGTCAATTTGGTTCAATTTCTTCCCAAGAATTTAGGAGAACTGAATGAAATTGGAATTGGAATTAGTCTAGGACAGTGATTGCTGAGGTTGGTGTGAAATTGTTGTGATTTGAGAGAAACAGACCAAAACCACGGTCTCTGTGCGTTCCACGGCCGTGGTTTACCAAGAACAGACCGTTATTTTCACTGTCATTGAGAAAAATGTTTAGGAGAAAGTCTAGCAGGAACAAGAAGAGGAAAGATGATAGTTCCTCTTCTTTCCAACCTCCCCCTAGGGAACCACCATCACCACCACATCCTAGAATCCCAAATATCCATGAAGATTACCTAGGAGCCTTAGAAAGGATTGAGAAGAGAGCAATCATAGGACCTCGATACCTTGTCCTAGAAGAGTTTGAGCCACTCAATGTTGTGAACGACTTGACATGGCTCTTGGATAGAGCCGGATTGATCGTCGTCTCCACTATTCGAGAGGATGCATATGAGGAGATAACAAGGGAGTTTGTGACTTCCTTTGAGCATAGCCATGTGAACCGCACGGTCTCTATTAGGTTGATGGAGGAGAACTATGAGTTCTCCATCATTCAGTTTGAAGCATTCTTTGGGTTCCATGAGAGCTTCAATGGTAGGTTTCCTAGTGGGGTGTATGCTAAGGATTTTTGGGAGGAGATTGCCATGATATATGCTAGTGAGGATCGTTGACAACCGGCCGACACCAAGGCTAAGCTTATCTACCACTTAGCCTTGAAAATAGCTCATAGGGTCCTTTCGGAGTGTCTTTTCCCTAGGACCGAGACCCCACAAAAGATAAAAACCGATGAGTTATTCCTCCTCTATTGCATGCTTACCGGTAGATCCGCCGATTGTGCCACTCTCCTTGCCTCCACCATGAGTAAATTGAAGAACAAGAAGGCCGGGAACATAGGTTATGGGGGAATGGTGACTCACATAGCCACTCAATTGAGGATAGACTACTCCGCTTGTACTAGGATAGCGGCGAGACCTTTGGGTCTCAACGGGCTTATAACTAGAGGTATTATCTTTCCCCACCACCAAGCTCCACCTACCACAGCCATGCCATCGGAGGAGAGAGGTGGTTGAGGTATCCCACTTCCCGAGTACTCCATCATGCTAGGCCGCCATAACTGGAAGGCGACCTTCGCAGCCATGCATGCGAATAGACTTGTAGCTCCTCCATATGTGCCGGATGAGGTCCTAACTGGGGACGATGATGAGGAGATGGGAGCAGGAGATGATCATGATATAGGAGGTACTGAGCATGATTTTGGTACATTTCCAGACCAGTCGGCCGCCTTCCCGGACCCACCTAGACGATCTCCCCGACCTTCTAGACCTTCCGGTTCCTCTTCTTCATGCAGGGCTAGTGTGAGTAAGAGGCCGACTTGGATGGAGACTCCACCCACTTGGTATGGAGAGCAGCTGTCATGGATGGGAGCTCCTCATCCATGGTATGAGCATGCACCGGTGGCACCGACTCCTCCTCCTCAGGACGCTCCTGCATGGTATGGACAGCCGCCGGATTGGTACTCGCAGCTTCCGGGATGGGCTACCGATCTTTCAAGGACAGTGGGAGATCTAGATATCCGACAGGAGACTCATGATGCACGGAGCCAGGAGAACGACCGTATCTTGAGGGACGTCTACCGCCAGCAGTTTGGGCGGCCTTTTAGCTCGGATTTCTTTCCATATCCACCACCGCCTCCTCCACAGTGATGATGATGTTGAGATGACCGCCAGTTAGAGCCGCTCCACCGCCATTAGTGAGTTTCTTTTTCTTTTCTTTTCTTTTCCTTATTTCTTTTGTACATTGAGGACAATGTATGTTTCAAGTATGGGGTGGGGTGTGACTATCGTTTGTAATAACTCTACTCACTTAGCTCTGCATGTCTATGAACACTTGCATGTTTCATTTCCTTGTCACACGTTTCATTATTGCATTGCATGAAAAAGGCTTTGAAAAACCCATAAAAATTTGAAATTTTGAAAAGATTTTGTGCTTCTAAGATTAGAGATGATTTCTATGATAAAAACTACTTGTGGAATGAATTTTTTATGACAATTGTATGCTTGAATTGAATTATGAATTGTGAAGAGGTTGATTATGTTGTTTATCCTTTCTTGCAAGTTTCATAATGTGAAGGTTTTTATCTAAATCATATTGAGAAACGAAGGTTGAAATCACAATATAAGTTCTCATACTTCTTTTTAAAATGATTAAGGCACCTCAATTTTCTTAATTCTTTCTTTGATCATTTAGCCCCTCAATGAAAATAATTGCCTCCTTTACCTATCCGGGAA
Organism: Fagopyrum homotropicum; assembly: GCA_033239125.1. Taxonomy (NCBI): domain Eukaryota; kingdom Viridiplantae; phylum Streptophyta; class Magnoliopsida; order Caryophyllales; family Polygonaceae; genus Fagopyrum; species Fagopyrum homotropicum. The sequence continues at coordinate 71,684,985 of BSWB01000008.1, forward strand.
TTAGGAAGAGTTGATTTTGGCATGTTTGATGTGGGAGGGCCATGAAAGCAATAGTTTGAATTCAAAGTGTAGGAAAATATAGGTTTGGGGAAGTCAATCATGACGATGAGTAACTCGGCACCATTCACATAGCTGGTGTTTGTGTCTTGCCAAAATCGGATTGAGCGATATTCCTAACGGATTATGGTATGTGCATCAAGGGTTTGAGGCATCTCGAAATTGAGAAACGCCAATCTCCTAGGCTTCGGTTTTTGTGCACCGCTGTCCATAACTCCAAAAGTAAAGTCGAAAAATTAAATGCAAAAAACCTAGAGCAAAGCTCTAAGTTGGTGGTTGGTTCGAATGGTGAAAAGAAAAAGAGTTGTGTTGTTCCTTCTTCCCGGATCCATACACCACATTCCTTTACAAGTTTCCCACATTCTCCGTATTCTTGGCCTTACTTGGAAGTCCTTGAGATCATAAGAGTGTTATTTGACTTGGTGATCTAAATTGAAGTTTCACTTGCTTGATTTTGACAATGCTTGAAAGTTATGATGTTTGTCTTGAAGTTTAGGCAATTTATGAAGTTTCTTTTTCTTTACATATTTTGGTTTATGTGTATGAGCATTTTCAAGGGTGAATGAAGCAAGGTTTGAGGATGATCTATTGATTAGAAGCACAATACCAAAAAGATTGTTTTGTTTTGTTTTGCATTCATATTTCATTCTACCATATATTCTAAGCTTTTGAAAACCTTGCTTGGGGACAAGCAAGTGGCAAGTATGGGGTATTTTGTTAGCATGAAATATGACTATATTTTAGGCACTTATTTTAGTTGTTTTTCCCTCTTTATTGTGTTCTTAGATATGAGTTTGAAGCAATTGTGAGCTAGTTCACCCACTTTGTCGATATAGAGATCTACACTAGCTTTGTATTGTTTTTAGGTGAATAAAGGCTTGCATTAGAGCAAAATGAGGAAGGAAAGGAGTATTTGATCATGCTCGATGGCAAGAAGATGCATTAGAGAGGCTAAGGAAGGGGCAAGAATGAAGAATGTCACAAAACAAAGGCAAAAACAAAGAGTTTTGAAGTCCACGCTCTAAATTACAGTCGTGAAAAAGGAATTGGAAGAACTACGCTCTAAATTACGGCCGTGGATTTGGCAACATGATCGTGGAAGTGAGTTTGGAGCACAACAGAAAGTTACACGGTCTAAACCACGGCCGTGGAAAGTTGTTCATGACCGTGATTTTGGTGATTTTATGACGTATCATTATTGCCACGTCAACAACGTTATTGGGCTTTTCCGGTAACCCTATTTTCGCCTATAAGAAGGCTTGAGAAGAGAGTTTTTAGGACCTTCGCTTACGCATTCGCTGAGAGCTTCATTGACGGCGGCCTTAGGGTTTCATTTCGATATGGAGGATTGGAGATTCGTGAAAGACGTGATTTTTGAAAGATTGTGTACTTCGGGATATTCTAGGGTTTTCATTGAAGGACGGATTGACATCCCGTTCTTTGTGGTTTCTCTAGATCATTGTGAGGATTTATGTTCCTACTTTTTCTAAATTCATAAACGTACTTTGTTGTTTGGATTTCGAGATTGACTTTGAGTAATTATTAAGTTTTCGGAGTTTTATACCTTTTTCTCTTTTAAACTTGATTTTTGATATCATGATGATGATTATTGGCTAAAACCCTTTAGCAATTCTAAGGTGAAGGGTTGATAGTTGTGGCTAAGATGATGATAGATCGATAGTAATTTGATTGGACCCTGAGAGTGTGAGAAAAATCGTCGACACCCTAAATCACGGTCTGTTCTTGAGTTCCACGGCCGTGGAATTTGATCTAGCCGCTATTTTCCCTGTTTTACGATTTTTGCTTTTGCTTTAATCCAAAGTTAAAGATTTGCTTTAACCAGCCTTGGCTTGCCTTTCCTAGGTAGTAGTGAGACTCAACATCCTCCATTTCGGTTTTGAGTGTCACAATCTTAACCGTTTTGGCTTGTCTTTGATTCCTTGGGTTTGGGCATGGGTATTTGAGAGTAATTCTTGTCCTTAGATCCTTTCTATACTGCAGCCTCAACAACCTTTATAGAGAGAGTCTTGGGTTAGACATATAAGGTTTTGGAACTTCACCGTACATTACCTTACTTTAGTTATACCTTTACGACCTCAACTCTGTCCTTATATCTATAATATATCTTGAATCGATTGCCACAATTAGACACTTGGATCTTTAGGGTTGCTGTTTTCCCCAATATTTGCAAAGCTTTTATACTTTTGATTGCTCGATTAATCGAAACTAATTTTGTTTCACCAAATCCTTGAGTTTGATACTCTGAAATTCTTGCTTTACTACGCCGATCCGTACACTGCGGGTTCGCTTGCTTTAATTTCATTTTTATAAATTTAAAACTTATTTGCACGCACACTTTGGGGCGAACAATATCACAGCTAGGAGGGACATGGGAACTCTAACCCTAGAATCGATTATGAAAGCTAAGTCGATTTCTCTTACCCCAACTCTCATCGCACAGATTTTAAGTCTTCCCACTTCCACCTTCTACCACCACCCCTCTAGAATGGACAGTGTTTGACTAGAAAAAGAAAATTTTCTCATCCCTAACTCCAAATCCTGCCAACTTACACACACATCTCTAACCCTAGAAGCCAAGATTGTGTTTACCCTGCTGGTCTGGTGTGTAATTCCTAGGTCAAATTCTAGGGAATTGTTGACGGATCAAACACTAGAGTTGATCTATCAAGTGATGAATGGGCTAGATGTTGATATACCCAACCTTCTCCTTATCCACATGCTACACACGATAAACTCCACCCGAGCCATCCATTTGCCATATGAAAATTTCCTCCCCAAAATGTTCTCCTATTTTTCCATTGATACCTCGAATGAGGACCAACAAGTGTCGATAGGGAAAATCGACGAGAGCTGCTTTGAACGTTTAGGGGTTGAGAAGACTTTGGCTGGAGAATGGAAGTTAAAGGATAAGGTTGTAGCTTCATCCTCTTTGGTGCTTGGGTTGTCAGAACAGAGGTTGGACGCGTTGGAAATTGGCCTGGATAATCTTCGAAGGGAGATGGTCGATTTTAGGTCTGATATGTTGGACAAGCTTGATGCCACACATGAATCAATTTCGATCGTGTAGGCCAAGGTAAATTAAATGTTCTATTTGAACGCCCTTACATTCGTTGCTTCTAGAAATATCTTGCCCTTGAGTGAGGATACTACTCAGCACACTAGGAAAAAAGCGGTGAATGTGCTGCTTAATTGCCAAAGGAGTGTGAAGAATCAACCGATTCTTCGCCCAACACATGTGAACCAACTATTCTGACCCTCGAGGAGTATGGTGTTGTGAGGAAGTACAGGGATGCAAAGAAGGATGATCGGCTAGATGAGTACAAGAAAATGACGACTATGGACGAAGCACATGCAAGGTGGAAGAAGAAGTATTAGGACGATGTTCGTGGCAAGAGCAACACACGTTGGTACCAAGAATAGATTTCAAACCCTTGAAATCGATTTCAAGGCCTTGAAACTAGATGTCAAGGCCTTGACATGCGCTTAAAATTTTCCTTTGTTTTCATTTTCAAGGCCTTGAAATGAGTTTGTGGGATGCTTTTTGAAACTTGTTTTCCTACTTTATTAAAATCCTGGATCTGTAATATTAAACTCCCATACTTAACTCCTTTTCTCTCTTGTTGAAAGACAAAAGGGGGAGAAAAATATGGATCCAACATTTCTACATTCTGCATTTTTTTTTTTGAATTATTTATGCATGCATATACCTGACACTAAATGCAAGCACGTACGATATTTGTTTTGTCTTCCATAAAGGGAGAGATCGATAACCCCACCTTTATTATTAATTTTTTCATTTATTTAATGATGGAAGAATTAACATAAAATGCGGTTTTTATAACTAACAAATATCAATTATATATTCTAGATTGCTTGTCTTGGTTTGTTTGTTATATATTTGTGTAGGACATTAAAAAGACTCACAGACCCTATCACAAAGAAGATCTTGGGAGAAGATCTTACTACAAACAACAACAAACAAACAAGAAGATTTAGGATAAAGAAGATCTTGAACGACTAAACAAGAAGATCTTGTTGGAGAATATTTCAAACGGTTGACGAGAAGATCTCATTGAAGATATAAAACCGTTATCAAGAGTTTGTTGAAGATTTTGAACGTTTGAAGAGAAGATCTCGGCAAAGATCTTGTTTGTAAAATCCAAAATTTCATTTCTGTTTATTACCGAGTCAAACCCGTTTTCAACGCGTCGACTATTTTTATGATACCTAAGATTTACACCCATACAAATTTATATCATTTTATGTAAGCTTAACTCACATAAAATGATGAATTCCGAACCCTAATTTAATCCATGACATGTGTTTCGAAAAGATCATGACAATCTTTTAACGAGGTCATGATGAGACCATGACAACATTTGACGAGATTAAGACGAAGCCATGACAAGCTATTGACAAGGCCTTGACAACCTTCAGCCCACCTCTTCAGGTTCAAGCCTTGCCTCAGCCCAGGCCTGCTCGTGCCTCCAACCATCCCAGATTTGCAGCAGCCTCCTTCACATGACCAAGTCGCTGGCAGCCCAAGAAGAAGGCGGGCTTGTTGCCCTCTACCCCTCACAGCCCAAGAAGCCCAGTCGCTGAAGTGAGCCACGTTGATCTCCACGTCATGGCCAGCCGTTACTTGTCTCCCCATTCATCCCCTCTTAACTGCACAATCTCTCTCTTATCGGGAGGATCCCCACAATCTTAGCCCGTATCTCGCTCCTTCCTATCTCGTATATCCTTCTGCTACTGCTTCGGAGCTCCCCTACGCGCACACCACGGAACTGCTATCGAAACAAACGCTCCGGCACTTGCAACTGGCATTGGGATCGTGCGGGTGCTGACTTGTCCAGACCGTCGTTATTAGCGCCGAGTACTACTCCAACTTCATAGATCGAGTGAGTCTCGATCTTCCTCTGTCCATCCGGGAGGGACCGCCTACTGCATCATAGGGTTGTCTTCAACCGGGTAAGGACATGGCTCCCTTCCTCCCTTCATCTTCTTATTGTCAAGGCTATAGCAACTCACTCACCCTCCTTCTCTGTGCCGGACGAACCTCCAATCTCAGCCTAATCTAATGTCAACAGTAAGACAAGGTTGAGCCTTCCAACCACTGCAGCGGTGAAGCCAAGCCGCGCCCTCGACCTCCGAGTTCTTGGGTATCGATCGACACCAGTAGTCACCGTGGATCCATCCGTGCAGCAGTCCAATATGAGATCTTCACTTCTTTGTTACCCTGTATATTAGGAAGATGAAGTTTGTGTATGTGTGCGTTAGTGATCTCCATAGGAATCGAACCTAGGACATGATGATAAGGGTTCTGCAGATTTTTGGTGGACAGTGAGACTCGAACTAGGGACCTCTGGATAGACGTAAGGGTAATATATGTTGACAGCAAGAATCGAAGAGACCTCTTCTTTTGCCAATAAAAATCTACCTCGGAACTTCGATTCGTAGTCAATATAAGTTCCTTCCATGATGTCCTTGACCTCATGGAGGATTGAAATCCGAACTCATGCATTCTTTCATTGTTCTTGCACATTTATGGCCTCGAACGCATGAAATACAAAATAAACCGAAGTAGACACCACAATATGCAATAAGAAGGATTTATGCTCTATATGAACACAAATAAATCCAAATGAGAATTGAAATGCATGAATATGATGACTAAAAAGATGCATGTTTTCGACCTAAAGCATAAGATCGTCGGCAAAACAAAGGTGGGTGAGGCGAGGCCGGGAGCATTCCGGATGGCTATTGAAGTGTTGAGAGTGTTGTCTTGCATATCTACAATTGATGTCAAAAGATGGAAAGAAATGCTTATAGAAGTTATATTAGAAACTAGGAATCTAATTAGATAAAATTAAACAAAAATGGTACTATTAACGACGACTTTTCTAAGTCTGGACAGTTATGCTGCGAGCATATGATAATACGAACAATCTTATATCTATTAAAGGAAAAACCTCTTTTGCCACATGTCAACACCACGTTTCTTGAATCCCAAAAAATTATTTTAAAAAGTGATTTCTAAATGTTAGTATAAAATAGAAATTAAAAAATGTATACAAGTAAAAATATAATTTAGATATTATTTTTAGTTGCAACAAAGCGTATAAAAAAATCTATTTATTGAAAAAGTATATCAAAAGTTTTAATGTAGATAAGTATGTAGTCATAATCTTTTTAAATAATTACTTAAATTTTATCTAAAATAATTTTCTGCATTTTTTTAATCTTTGTAATCAAGTTTAAAATTTTAGAATAATTTCAAGTATGTATATATACTTCTAGGATTTAGTTTGAAAATATGAATTAGTTTTAATACTAATGAATATAATAAATTTATTAGATAATTTAAAGATAGTCTGAAATTTTTTATCTTATCTTATATCTATTAAAGCAGAAACCTTTTTTTGTCACGTGTCAACGCTTTTCAAAATTATTTTATTTATTTTTAATCAATTTTTGATATATTAAAGGTTGTTAACACCTTTTGAAAAAAATATAGTTGTTTAGTTTCGAAATTTTTAGTTAACAATTTTTCAAAATTAAAAGGACCATATTTTAAAATAAAAAATATTTATAATTTATTAAAACACAACCCACGAGGATAATACACTAAATATATTTGTAGCCACCGGTAGAATAGCTGGAAGAAGCTTCAAGGAAAGCTCCAAAAATGGTACTATTTTAATTAGCCAAATCTCCATAATTTGTTAAACATTCATCAACGGCAATTTCTTTAATTCCAAGATTCCTTGCTTCTTTCTTACCTATACTTTACATAATCATTTTCAATTAACAACTATTAAAATTACTGCCACATACTTTAATGAATTATCTTCTATCGTTCAATATAATTTAAATTAAAATAAAATTTCTACCGTACATCCACCTTATTGTAAATGATACTAGAAAATCATGTTACGCACGAGACTATTAATATTATTTTGTTATATTTTGTATCTAATGTTATTTTGTTTTAAAAAGTAATATATAATTTTTTTAAATGAATATAATTTCAAAAAAATAATATATGAAATCCCTAATTCTAGATCCAGATGTCGACCTGACATCGTATTTCACATAAAAAAAACAGATTTCACCATTCACCCTAACTCACACACATTACAAATTGATGAACAATAGGGTTGGCGCCCGTAAGTCTAACTCACACAATAACTTACATAGTCACAGTCATTGCCATAATGTCGATAAAGATTGAGTTGGACAAGTTTATAAATTGTTTTATTGAATAAAAGTATTCATGTTTATAAATTGTTTTATTGAATAAAAGTATTAATGATTTAGATCATTTTATACTCTAAAATCCTATTTTACAAGCAGAGTTTATCACTATTTAATTTTGTTGTGTTTCTTAATAGTTTTGTTAAAAGATTTAGTTGTAGTAAAATTTTAATTTTAAACTATTAGGTATATCATATTTTCTTATATCATTTATATCAAAACTAAATAAATAATTTTGAAAACATTACCGAAATCCTTGGTTACGTGCAACAAGAATTTACAAAGTTAAATTATTAATTTTACTTTATTTTTCAATAACGTTATTGAAATTAAATTAATAATATTTTATGGAATATTTAAGATATAATAAGAATTTAGAAATTAAAATTACTAGTTTTACCAATATTTTTTATTTTTAATAAAATAAATATGCTAATATTATATAAGAGTTATTGATTGGAAAAATTCTTATTTAACATGTAGAAAAATATTATGATACTATATCTTATAATCTCTTATAAAATTGAACTTAATAAATGCGAAAATATTAAAAATAAGAGCATTTATTATAATTTTTAAAACATACAATAAAATTTTATTAGATAATATGATTATATTGAATGAGAGCATTGTGCTCTAAAACTACTATAACTTTTAATCTCTCATAAAATTGAGCCAAATAAATATGATAATATTAAAAATAAAAGCATTTATAAGTAAACTACTTATTTTATATTAAAATAATAATTTTTAAAACCTAAAATACAACTTTACTAAATAATATGATTATATTGAATGATATCATTTGATGCTCTAAAACTACTTAAATTGATCTCTCATAAATTGAACCAAATATATATGAAAATATTAAAAATAAAAGCACTTATTAAGTAAACTACTTATTTTACATGTAGATGATAAAAATTTTAACACCTATAATAAAATTTTACTTTATAATATGATTATATTGAATGAGACCATTAAGTGCTCTAAAACCTTAATTTTACATGTAGGTAAGGATCAATAAATTTTATATATATATATATATATATATATATATATATAAAGAGAGAGAGTATAGATCCTATGAGAACAGACTTATCGTGTAATCATGAGAACAAATTCGTAATTATTATTAGTTTTGTTACGAAGGTGTCATATCGTTTAATGTATTATTCGTAATTATTGTTGGTTGAGTGAATTATTCGTAGTTATTGTTTGATTCCTAATTATTATTATTATTCGTAGTTATTATTAATTATGATATCTACTCTAAATCTCAACTCTTAATACTTACCATTCAACGGTGTACGACTGTTCTCATGTATACACGTTAGGGGTGTTATGCCCGCGCTACACATGGCCCACCCATAAATGATAGTTTTTTAAAACAAAATTTAAGTTTTATATAATTGTCCGTTAATACTCTACCTTCAGATTTCGTGAATCGATCAATACTTACTAATGCTACAAACTCAGAAAATTAATCAAAATACTAAATAATCTTGAATATCTAACACAAAAAAAAAAAAGAAAAATTTAAGGGTATGTCTTGTATAGTGCAAAAAAAATCATTTAGAAAGATATTAGTGCATAAGTAAGAATTGGCAAAAAAAGAAGAAAGAAAAGAAGATAAACCTGTTTTTGAGGTTGGTGCAAACATAGAGAGAATCCATGATCTGAAGTACAATCTATCGGGGTTTAGGTGTACCGCGGAGATGTAACATGAACCATTAGTCCTTGTATGGTAAGTACTTAGGGCCCGTTTAGTTCCAACTCCGAAAACGGAAACGGAATGCAAACGAATTTAGTTCATATGTATATCCTTATTCATGAAATTTTATGGAATCATTTCTTGGGGTTTCATGCAAAATGCACTTGCCTTCCCACATTTTGTTTCCCTATAGGGGATCAAAAGTAATCAAATTCAACTACAATTACTTCAAGCCACAAGAAATGATTTCAAAAACTTTCATGAATAAGGGTATATATATGAACTAGATTTGTTTTCATTCCGTGTCCGATTCTGGAGTTAAAACCAAACGAGCCCTTAAAGTTAGAACGCCATTGAAAAAAGAATGCCAATGGGTGGATGAAAGCAACAACCTTGTATCCCTAATTGTTTGATGGATATTGTTGAGTTGTTGTTGGTGCATACCAGAAAGGTTATTGCAACATAGTGCATTTACGATGAAAGGACAAAAGATATCAAATTGGTTAAAGTTTCAAGATTAATAAGTTAAAGAAATCGAAAGCTTTTTTCGACGACGACATTAATATGACGAGGGATGAAACGTTAGCCTCATATCTAGAAAATAATTATAATAAGTGGTTGTAGTAAAGGGTCAAGATCGAATAAAGGGAAGGCAATGTTTTGATTTCACAAATTTATAATGAAACAAAAATTTGTGTTTTCGGGATTCAAAATCAAAGAATTCGAGAACAATCTCGACAAAACTTGTTATGGGAACAATCTCGACAGAACAAGTAACAATTCGAGAACAAACGGATCCCAAGATGATCGTTGGCAAGTTGAGAAAAAATTTAGAAAAAAGGAAATGCGTTTTCTTGGATCTAGATGTGTCCACCTGGTGCAGGTTTTAAACGGATAGATATGCAGTTGAGTGGTAGGGGAATGTCGAAATTGGGAAAGTGAATGGAGAAGGATGAGAGAGAACCGACTGCTACAGGTTTTGGTTTGCTATAAAACTCGAAAGAGAAGAGTGGTTGTTGTTGCTCATTGGGTTCGACTAGAGAAGAGTGACATTTTGGGTTGACGTCTGTCCAGGCCGTACAATAAAGAAGAAGAAGAAGAAGAAGAAGCTTTCCGTTGTTGTTCGTTCAGATTCGGCGGGAGAGAAGAAGGTTTCTCGTGCAGCTTGCTCATATTGTGATGGGAAGAAGATGACCGGTTATTGATTGTGAATACTCGGCGGAAGACTCCAGGTGGTTGTTACTTGCTTGCGAGCTCGAATGGAGAAAGAGAAGAAGTTGTTGGCTTGCCGTTGAGGTAAAATAACAAGACATGAATAGAGGGTTTAAAGCCTTTTTAGGAATTGGGTTCCATTTGATTTGGCAGACACATATGCCTTGAAATATCAAAAAGATAATGACATCAAGAGTTATAAAATATTGTATGGGATTTACTACCTCGTAGTTACAAATCTGCGAGTTTTGGTCAATGGTTAACGTAAGCTATTGCATAGAATAATTTGGTGAATTGTTTTAGGGAGAAAAAATGTGCAACTAATATTGATTCTGACTGAGTAGCGAAGAAGCTCTTGAAAAGTTGAATATATACAATGTCGTTGACAAGAAAAGTGGACGCGGTTCTTCAACCTTTTAATGTGTTGCAAGGCGATCTTCTACCACCGCCACCTACATGGCCTCAACCGTCTCTGGATCCAACACCATTCTCACTGTTTCTACGGCCACCAGCTCCATGAATTTTCAACTATCTACCCAATCTCAATATCAAACTTGACTCTCACAACTATTATCTTTGGAAATCCATCCTCACTTCCACTTTCGAAGCGTTTGAACTTGAGGACTTGATCTCGAACAGCGTTGAGGTGCCTAATGCACTCCTTCCGACTAAAGATGATGAAGTTGCCAAATTCAACGTTAATTTCACAGCTTGGCGTAAGAAGGACCGCTTTGCCCTGTTAGGGATTCGGTTGAATCTCACTTAGCGCTTTCTCCCTCGCGCTTCTATTGTTGCTAGTGCTTCGGGATATATTATGCAGGTGGATATAACACAACATGTTTATCATAAAAAGATCTATAGTCAAGATGAAAATAATGAGACACAACCACCCTATTTATAGGAGTGAGGGCCGATCAGAATTACATGTGTGATTTCTAGTATGGGCTCATAAAAAGTCTCAAAGTCCATGATCCATCTAGAATAAGATATGACCTATTTTGTAAAAAATAAAACTACAAATCCATCTTCTAGAAAGATTAGATTTTTCAATAAAATAGAATTTTTTTTTCTAGGAAGATAAAGATCTATTTTTAAGCTTCCGTGTTAAAAGACTTAATTTTAGTTGCAAAATAAATAAGTTTTGACTTGGGTTAAAAATATAAAATTTCAAGCCCATAAAATCAACCCATAATTAAATGTGCTTTTTGTAACACATAAAATAGGATCGTAAATTGGGCTCTTATACTGGTTTAATAACCGAGTTCATGCATGAATTCGATCGTTTTTTTCCAGTTTGAATGCATGGTATTTCTTCATCCCCTATGTCGATGCATGTTTCTTGCATGCTTATGCTGTTGGACGGTCGGATTTCAGGATGGGGATGGGTTCTTCTTTTATTGTTCCTATTTTTAGTAGACAGTTTTTTAACGTACGCATTTCTTCTCCTGCTTCTTGACCCATTTTCTTAGTTTGGAATCTTGTTACGGGTCTTCTTGGGTAATCTGATGGTAACTTGGATGCTCCCACATTATCTTCCCTTTCTTTAGAAAGACTCATCCACAAATCTCTTCCGTGTTCATCTTCCAAGAACGGGGTGATGTCTACAACATTAAAGGTAGCGCTAACCTTATATTCACCATATAGTTCTAATTGATAGGCGTTGTCTCCAATCCTTGTGAGCACTTTGAATGGTCTGTCTCCTAGAGCATCTAGCTTGTTCTTCCAGCGGTTAGGGAATCTTTCTTTTCTCAAATGGACCCATATAAGCTCCCTTGGTTGGAAGATAACCCTGCGTCTTCCATGGTTGACGCGATTAGCTACAGTTTATGTCTTTTTGATAAGCTTGTCCTTGCATACAGTTTCTTAATGAATTCTACTTGTTTTCCTGCATCAAAATTTTATCCTTCTTTCATAGTAAAGGGAACAAGATCAAGTGGGTTAAGGGGACTTCAAAGGCTTCCACAACATTCCACCATTCCTATCCAGCCACCATATGCATTGCATCACTTTGTGAATATCGTATTCTCTTTACTTTTTTCATATTGAGGACAATGTGTAGTTTAAGTATGGGGTGTTATACTATGCAAATATGTTTCCCTTTCATGCCACACGTTTACTTGTTATGTATTTTCTATTTTCTCGAGTCTTTCCCTTTCTTCATGCATTCATAAACCAAAAATCACATAAATATTGCATTTAGCGTAGATTTAGTCGGTTGTCATCATTCTTACTTCCAGAAATTGGAAGATGTTATGTTATTACACTTGACTTGTCAACGATGCTTTTGATTACTACTTCTTGCTATTGTTTATGCACATGAACTTTTGGATGATTATTGATGATGAAGTTGCCCAAAACATAACCCTTGTGAGTGCTCTAGCCTATGGACATGCATTTTCATGTGTCATTTCCTTTTTACTATTATGTGATCTCCAACATGTTTAGTTTCTTCTAGAACTTGTGATTGACTCCTTTTCAAAAGTACATGCTCATTTGATTCTATATGCTATGATATTCAAATGATTGATGCCTCTTTAATAAGCCTATGTGATCTTTTTCACCTTTATATGTTTTCCTTCTAATAGTCAATTCTTGTCTTTATTTTCCCTTCCTTGGGGCCACTCAAAATTACCTCACAACCATGTATATCCTTATTTGATACTATCTGAGGTTGTGATGGAAGAAGAGAATGAAGGAATAAAGTATGGGGTGTTCCCATGAAGTGTGAAAGTGAATTAGAGAAGTAATGCACGAGTTTAGATGCATATTATCCATATTTAAGATATTTTCATGTTTGGTGGAGAGGACGAAAAGTCCCAACCAAGTATGATAAATAAATTATGATTGGTTCGAAAGTGAAGAAAAGTTTATTCTTGAAAGAGATATCATGTGCTACAAAGAGCAAAGTTTTATGGCTCATGAAGAAGTACAAAATATGAAGAAAAATATGAAGTGATGATGCATTGAAGGTGTTTCGAGTTATAAAGATTCGGTCTCCTAGATATTATTTTCCATTTGACTTATTTTTTGGCCTATCAACATCAATTTTTCATGTCCCATATCCCTGTTACAACCCTTATAAATACCTCATGATATTTATCGTGCATCTTAGTTTAATTTGACAAGTGATGGAGTTTAAGGACGTCTTGATAAGCTTATGGTAAGATCTTTTCATATTTGTTGAGTTTCAGTGATTATAAAGATATGCCTAAACACATATCAAGAAGAATGTTAAACTATCAGGGGCAAAACATGCATACTCACACTCAAAACCCTAATAGAATCAAAATAATTCAAGTATTGGATTCACTCCAACAAAATACCATGAGATGGAGGAACATATATTTGAGAAATTCAAGACTACAAAACATGTAATCAATTCGCCAACCTAGGGAGAAGGCAAAACCAACAAGAATAACAGAGGCACACTACGATTCGGTTTGAGAATGAGGAGAAACAAGATCGAAGTGAGCATAAGGTTGAGAAATAAGATGAACTCTCAAAACCCTAGAAAAAACAAGGAGAGAAATCCAAAAGGTTTCCTTGCATTGTGACTCGTGAAAAATGAGAAGGAGAGGTAGGGTCTTTTGGAATTTATCTTCTTCCTTGTTGCGTTTTGCATGATCTATGTAGAGAATGAGAAGGAAACGTAGGTTTAGGGTTTTTTTAAAATAAATATTTTTCGCATCTTAGTTTTTCAAAGCAACTAGTATGCGACAATACTTAATATTTCCTTAACGCATCAACATGATATCAAGGTCGGTTATTTAAGAACACTGGTATCCGACTCGGATATGTATTCCGGTTTTTTTTACAACCAATATGATTCTTACCGGTATGAATCAAACATTTTATACTAGCTGTATGTTATGGTTTGCAAAATACCACATTTAGCAAAGGTTGTTAGTGCGGTGAACATGTTCAGGGGGCAACAAGGAAAAGACCACTAACAAATTGTGAGGAGGGTATTTCGGTACCTTAATGGTACATCTGATATTTGGCTCATTTTTTGAAATGATACACAGTGTTTGGTCACAAGATACTCTTATTCTTATTATGTTGGAGTTGTTGATACTTGAAGATCTATGACCGTTATTTTTTTCACTCTTGGTGGTTCTGTTGTGAGTTGGAACGCAACATTACAACCGACGGTCACTTTGTGTACCACAGAGGCACAATACGTGGCAATGACATAATCATGTAAAGAGGGAACTTTGTTAAATGGATTGGTTAGTGATCTAGGTATACATCACAATCGTATATTATTTCTTGAGAAGTGAGAATACGATCAAGGTAAAGAAAGTAGGGACTGCTGATAATCGTATTGATATGTTTAAAACGGATACTTTATATCAAGTTCCAACATTATTTGAACTTGTTAGACTATCTACATCCCCAAGTTAAATTGTTAAATTTTACACTTTTATTTAAAATAATCTCCACATCCTTGTATTCTCCATGTGAAAAGGGTTAAAATATAATTCACTCTGTTTAAAGTTGGATCTATCTGTAACAAAGTGCAAAAGGAATCAGCCCACCTCTTTTACAAATTAACCAATCAAATATTTTCTCTCTCTCTTTTCTTAATTTTTTTTTTAAAAATCAAATATTTCCCCCTCTCTTTCCTTAACTTTACTTATATGTAAATAAAAAAATGAATATAATTATATTATAGACGGATCATGAATGTGAGAAAAAAGATATATAGACGGAGGGTATACGTGATTTAGCATACAAATAGAGTGCATAAATAAGATTATAAAAGGAGTGGAATGTGGATAGTCTTAATAATTGTTAAGTAGAAGAGTTAGTGTGGACAATGACTAATACATGTAATGTTTCGTAATGATTCAATTAAAGGTAAAGATTTGTTGACATGCGTTGAATGGTAGTTGTGTCCTGAAATTTTATTGTGTGGCATAGTCTTTTTTATTTGTTTTTAAAATTTTGTTCTTTCTCTCCTTTTTCATAATTTTGAAATTATTAATATACTTTTAATTATTTAGGGAAAAAATCCTTTGTCGTATGGCACAAGTAACTTTGCAAAAACTCTTTTTCTATTTTTTTCAATGTGGAGTGCAGTCATATATCTGTACACAAAATTAATCTAATTCTGGTAAAAATGGAAACCCTAAACTACTCAGCAATGGCGTCCAATTTGGCCGCGAACACTTTGCTCCTCCTGGGAGCGCCCTTTGTCCCAGCACGAATCACCGGCTTACGAGGCGTGGATTCTGGCAAAGGAAAGACGAGCTTACTCCGACGAGTAGAGTTGAGATCGGCAGCGGCGCACTTCATCAAGGCGGCGCTGGCCTTGACGGCCAATGCGGCCATCTCGTGAGGCTGGATCTGGCGCTTGAGAAAATTGAGAGGGAGAGCGAAGTAGATCTGTCCGGGTTGAAGGTCGTCGTGGGAGTCGAGCGCGGTGAGGACGTCGTCGAATTCCATGTCGTCGGAGTTGCAGAGGAAGCAGTCCGGATGTCGTTGGATGACGGAAGAGGCTTTGACAGGGTGAGAGTACTCTAGAAGGCTGCCGTCTTGTAGAATGACCTTGGACGTCCCCATTTCCTTGCCGGCGTCGGAAGATGTGCACAATCCCATTTTGATTTGCTTTGGCTTGGTCGTATGAGGTCTGTACTGTAAGCGCGTTGGAAGAGAGGAGGAAACAGGTTTGAGTTTGAATTGGATGAAGTTGGAGAGGAAGGAAGAGGGCGCTTATAAATAAGCATAGAGAAAGGGCAAAATGGGAATATGATGGAGGGGAGATTCTGCTTGTAGAAGAAGTAAACATGCCAGGCTGTAGACGTATGTGATGACAGATGGTATTTGTCTCTTTCTAGTCCGCCGTGCTTTTACGTGGTTGTCTCCCACCAAAATTACATTGACTGGGACTGTACTTGCTTCCTGCATTTTCTTGCTCAACTTTTAACCGGTCCGGTCATTGGGCCAGGAGGTTCGGGTTCGGGTTCGGGTTCGGGTTCGGGTTTTGAGAAGTAAAGTAAGTTTATTTTTGTTATAGAGTTGGTAGACATAAGACATATATATGTTTGTTAAAGAGTTGATGTCGAATTGCAGGAGAAGACATTTAAAAGACAAGATGTGAGAGTCGGGGCTGTCTGTACTCTAGTGTTGCAGTTGCAGCAACGAATTGATTGAATGTTGGAAAGCGAATCAAGCAAGCCATGTAAAGTACCATCTTAATTATTAACTCATATTTATAAATATTATAGCATTGGAAGGACAACCCCTGCCTGCCTGCCTGCATGCATGGACCATCACATACATCTCTGCTACATCTTATTCACTTCGCTTCATTTCAATAATGCAACTCCTATGACCATGCACAATGGAGAGCCCCGGGGCTACTAAACTTTTTCTGTCACGTTAGCAAGATTCCTGCCACGTCAGCTTAGTAGCCCCATTTCAGCTTTTCACTTATTTTCACTCACAACAGGTAGTCCCGGGGCTACTAATTTTTCACTTTTCACTTTTTTATTTATTTTTAATAAATTGATGAATTGTATATTTATATATTATTTATTATTAAAAAATATTACTAATATTATTATAAATAAACATTAGCCATAAATTTTAAAATGTAAATATATTTTAAACTTACTAAATCAAAATTTTAAATAACAAACAATTTAATAAAAAGCGTAATTTAAATAACAACCAACATATCAAATATTTTTTAAATAACAAACAACTTAATAAAAAAGAAACACAATTTAAATAAAAACCAACATAACAAAAAATACATACTAAAATAAACAACAAGAACATAAAAACGTAATTTAAACAACAAACAACTTAATAAAAAAATAAAACTACAAATGTTTAGTGATTATCACCGGAATTGCCAAATTTTTGCCATATATGCTCAACTAAGTCCGCTTTTAGTTGGTGATGCGTACTCGTGTCGTGGAGTGCACTCCTATTTTGTATAAACTGGGCCATTTCAAATGGAAGATCCGAGGCGATTGGCTCATTAACAACAACTTGATCGAACTGGGACGGATCATAGTAGAGTTGATAGGTGTCACGTTCATCTTCAACGATCATATTGTGCAAAATGATGCATGTCCTCATTATTTTTCCGATCAAATTAATGTCCCAAGCAAGAGCAAGATGACGTATAATAGCAAAACGAGCTTGCAAAACACCGAAAGCTCGCTCCACGTCTTTACGGCATGACTCTTGCCGTTGGGAAAACAATGTATCTTTCGCCCCAAATGGGTGTCGAATTGACGGGACAAATGCAGCCCATGCAGGATAAATGCCATCGGCGAGGTAATACGTCATATTGTAATGATTACCATTTACAACAAAATCTGATGTGGGTGCTCGACCATGCAACACATCATCAAACACAGGAGAACGGTCAAGAACGTTAATATCATTACACGTACCTGGAGTTCCAAAAAATGCATGCCATATCCACAAATCGTAAGATGCAACAACTTCTAGCACGACAGTTGACTTTTTATCACCCCTGGCATATTGACCTTGCCAAGCCGTTGGGCAGTTTTTCCATTTCCAATGCATGCAGTCTATACTACCGATCATTCCAGGCCAACCTCGTTGCTCTCCTACATATAGTAGGCGTTGCATGTCTATAGCATTTGGCCTGCGTAAGTACTCGTCCCCAAACAAGGTTATAATTCCATCAACAAAGTGGGTTAAACAAGATCTTGCCGTGGACGCTCCAATGCGAACATAATCATCAACAGCATCGGCACCCACTCCATATGCTAGCATGCGTATGGCGGCGGTGCATTTTTGCAACGGGCTTAGGCCTAGCCTACCAGTCGCATCCGGAAGTTGGCGAAAAAATAGAAAAGATTGGGATAAAGCATTGACAACGCGAAGAAATACGTGTCGCCTCATTCGAAATCTTTGTCGAAACAACCTATCGTTGTAGGTCGGCGTCGAAGAGAAATAATCCTCGAACAATCGAGCATGCCCGCTTTCACGATCTCTCTCTATATATGTCCGTCTTCGACGTTGTCGTGAACTTCCAGCAATTTCTTGGACCAACATCTCTCTTAGCTCATCAATTTTTTCATTGATGTCCATATTGCTTTCAGAATTTTGAGAAGATTGCGATGAAAGGACGAGGTCTTCTGATGAACATGTAGAGGAGTTGGGTGAAGAAGGAAAATTGAAATTCAAAGGTGTTTGAGACATTGTGAAGTTAGAGAAATGAAAGTGGATAGGAGTTGTAGATATGTGAAGCTCACATAGATTTTTATAAAAAAAATTATTGGGTTATCACTTAACGTGTATAATAAATCCGTCAATGAGTTGTCAATTCACACTCGATTATTGTGTTTTTCAGATTCGAAATTCAAATCAATGTCAGATGTCATTTATTGTGTATAATAAATTCGTGACTGAGTTGTCAATTCACACTCGATTATTGTGTTTTTCAAATTCGAAATTCAAATCAATGTCAGATATCATTTATTGTGTATAATAAATCCGTGAATGAGTTGTCAATTCACACTCGATTATTGTGTTTTTCAGATTCGAAATTCAAATCAATGTCAGATGTCATTTATTGTGTATAATAAATTCGTGACTGAGTTGTCAATTCACACTCGATTATTGTGTTTTCCAGATTCGAAATTCAAATCAATGTCAGATATCATTTATTGTGTATAATAAATCCGTGAATGAGTTGTCAATTCACACTCGATTATTGTGTTTTTCAGATTCGAAATTCAAATCAATGTCAGATGTCATTTATTGTGTATAATAAATTTGTGACTGAGTTGTCAATTCACACTCGATTATTGTGTTTTTCAGATTCGAAATTCAAATCAATGTCAGATTTCATTTATTGTGTATAATAAATTCGTGACTGAGTTGTCAATTCACACTCGATTATTGTGTTTTTCAGATTCGAAATTCAAATCAATGTCAGATATCATTTATTGTGTATAATAAATCCGCGACTGAGTTGTCAATTCAAACTTGATTATTGTGTTTTTCAGACCCGTGATTGAATTGTCAATTCATGGCTCGGTTATTGTGTAAATGAGACATATAACTCATTTATACCTTCTATAAAAGGGTTTAAAGAGCACAAGACCACCACACCAACACTTCATCTTCTACCCTCATCTCATTCAACTAACACAACTTCTCTCTTTCTCTATTATTCACTTACAATGGATGAAAACGGAAATCCCATTCCAAACCCTTTCTTTTTCCCTCCAAACTTTAGCCAAAGTGTAGGAACACAAGATCCGAATCAAACTCAAAATCCACAATTCATGAATTATCCTCCGTACCCTCAAACTCAAAACCCACAATTCATGAATTATCCTCGTTACCCTCAACCACAAAACCCACAATTCATGAGTTATATGCAATATCCCCAAACTCAAAACTCGCAATTCATGAGTTATATGCAATACCCCCAAACTCAAAACCCTACTGAAGGCTTGATCCCAACGTCTCCACCTATTACCATCCCGCTTTTTGGGACTCATGAACCGACAGTTAATCTAGACAATGATGATGAAGAAGAAGTTCAAGTGACAACCGAGGAAGTTGCTAGAAGGTTGCGTTGGGGGGGAGTCGAAGACAATTTGCTCGTTAGTGGATGGATGAACACGAGCAAAGATGCTATCCAAAGAACCAATCAAAGTACCAACACTTTTTGGAATCGAATTTCTCAATATTACAACGAAAGAAGGGGAGATTTAGCATCTCACTCATGGAAACAATGTAAGAACCGCTTCCAAAAGCTTAATACACTTTCTTCTAGATTTACAGGTGTATATGCTACATCTGAAAGGGGGAGAGTAAGTGGAGAAAGCCCTGACGATATCCTTGCAAGGGCTCATATTTTGTATCAAGATCAATATAAATCAAAATTCAATCATGAAAACATTTGGCGCATGCTCAAAAGTCTCCCAAAATGGCAAAGTAGCATTCAATCGACATCATCAAAACAAGGGGATGGCTCGAAGAGGGCAAAGGTAAATGAATCTGGATCATACACATCAAGCCCCAATGTTGGAACTCCCTCAAGTGAAGGCGGAACCCCAGATAGCTCATTCGTCCGTCCTTTAGGACGGAATAGTTCGAAGAGGGCGGGAAAGAGACCGGTAAGTACAACACCATCCTTTGATTATTCAGAACAAATTAAAATTTTGGACAATTTGAAGAGTAGAGAGCTTGAGGTCCGCCTTCAAGAATTGGAAATAAAGAAGGAAAAATTAAAGATGATTGCTATTTCCGAAGCTAGGAAGGACAGAATAGAACAGAGGAAGGCCAAAGAGTTTGAGTACAAAAGGAAGTTAACCATTCTTAATAGTTTGAGGGAGATGCAAGATTCCCTGTCTCCGAACAAGAGAAGATGAAGAATGACTTGATCAGAGAACTCGGTATTTGAGTTTATGTTTAAGTTTGGGGTCCTTTTAGAGTTCGTAATGTATGTTTACATTTATCATTTGTGTTTTATTTCAATCTTATGTTATAAGTTAAGTGTATGTTTAAATTAATGTATAATTAGTTGTTTTCTTATTAAATTGGAATTTTATTTGTAAGTTAATGTCTCGGTCATTTTATGTCTAACATCTATTTTAAATTGTGTTTTTTTATTATAAAAAATTCAAATACATATATAAATTAAATAAATATCATATTAGATTGATATGAATAAAGTCTTATACATAAAATAAAATTTAAAACGTTAAAAGTTTACTACGTAAAACTCTATATACGTTACAAGAAGTCAAAAAATTTTTTTTATCGAAACATATGCAAAATGGGTGTCATTGGATAGATAAAATTAAATCTTACTCAAAAATAATTTTTTTTTTTATAGTTAATATTTTAACGGGAAAAGGGGTTTTAAATTTAATTTAAAATCCCATGCCACGTGGCGCGCCTCTTCCCTGAAGAGAGCCAAAACGACGTCGTTTTGGCCCAGTTTGGCCAAAACGACGTCGTTTTACAAAGGGGAAAAAAAATGAAAAACGAATAAGGGTCGACGCCAATATTGGCGTCGACCCCCGGGGCTACTAAGCTTCTTCCAGTGCCATGACATCATTTTGATGACATGGAGGGGCTTTAGTAGCCCCCGACCCTCCATTGTGGAGGGTCTAATTGTACAAATCTATATACTATATTAAAATCAAAGCTTGTCACTTTCGCATCTCTTCGGTGTTAAATGCTATTTTTACGTAATTTAAATTTTTTTTAAAAAAAATATACATATATAGTTCATATCTTACTTATTAAAATAATTATCCTACAATACATAATATGTATCTACTTAACAAATTTACTCTTTAAATATATATATATATATATATATATATATATATATACACTAAAATTATATAAATAACAAAATAATATCTTTTATATATATACAATTTTATTGATGTAATTTAAGCTTTTAATATTGAAAAGAAACTAGATTTTTAAATATAACATATTACCTACTATTAAATCGATTTATTTTTAAAAAATTGAATAAAAATGATTTTTTTTTTAAATTTTTTTTAATTTGTTTAGTTAAGAATTTATAGGTAAGAGTATTTAAATATTAAATTGGAATTTTGTTACATAATTTTTTTATTCAAGACTTTAGTAAGTATTAATACTAAATTTATTAATTAACTTCTTACAACATTATCAAATCAGATATTAATACATCACAATGCCTCAGCCACAGCAAACCTACCAAAAAATTTCATATTACAACTGGGAATGCGCCGCCGCCTAGCGAAACCTAACTGGGAATGCGCCGCCGAGAAAAGTCAAGTCCACCATCACCCCCTTCCATCATTCGACTAATTCCCAGGCGTAATTGGGAGGTTTGTTTCTGAATATGTGTTTGTGCAATGTAAGTGTTAATGGTGGTTGATCTACGCCCGCCAAGTGTTCGATGAAATGTTTTTGAGGTTTTTTTTTTATCTAGTTTGGCATGAAGATAGATTTCTTACCCTATGGATTGTCGTCCGTCACGTGTTTGATAAAATGTCTCTAGGAATTGCCGATCTGATATGACAACGGATGGTAGAGGTTTCCTTCATTGTCCTCTTAGGGCATTTCAAGGTTGTCGGGATGGAGTAGAGGGAAGCAAATGTTTCTCTTGTTTGGTTTCTCATCTTAAAAGGCAACATTTTTGTTCCGAAGATAACAAAAATGTGATTCGCAACACTATTGAGAATAACCTTGATGTATTTGTGGCTTTTGAGGAGTCCTTGGCATATCTTGGGTTGTGGTTATGCGGGCGTTGTATGAGTATGCATGCTTTGAGTCGTGCATGTCATCACTCTGATGGTTTCGTTCGTGTTGCTTATCAGGACGGAATGATAAGAAGCTACATTTTGGGTATCTCGAAGCCGGTCGTAGGAGAGTTGTCTGTTGCGGTTATCGAGGAAGGGTTGGTTTTTTATGCGGATTTGCTCGATATAGTTTTTCGCATTCCTATCACTATTGTGAAGAGTATCCCGCATAACTGTCGTCTTGCTTTCTCTCAAGCTCTAAAGGGTGCTCTTCAGAGAGTGGTCGCTGAGCCATGTTTTGTGGATGCATGGGTTGCGTTGCTTCTTCTTCCTCGGTGCACTTTGCAAGTGTTCAGGCCTTCGAATAGGAGAGATAGTAGATCAGGGAGTAGAAAGTCTATTCAACAGCAGTGGATCATGCAGTCTCTAGCTTTGTGGGGTGAGGATGGCGGTATCGACAAGCTAGTGCGGGGTTTGTTAGACCATTCTGAGCATGGGTTTTCGGCAACTACTAGGGTCGCCTCAACGGATGGTGATAGACAGAGAGTGAGACCTAATATCAAGCAGTGTCTTCGCAAGGTCTCTGATGGACATTTCACGGCGGCTGTTAAGGTTTTGTCCTCTTCTAGTGTGGCTTCGTTTGATGATGAGACTGTGAAGGTTCTGGAGGCTAAGCACCCCTTCAAGTCTCCACCTTCTCGGGTATGTGAGGTTTTGGAATCTCCCTTTGTTGCTGATGTTGATTTGGTTATTAGGTGTATTAAGTCCTTTCCCAAAGGTACTTCTTACGGCAAGGATGGTCTGAGGGCACAACACGTGTTAGATGCTATGTGTGGGGATGGTTCCGCTATTGCTGTTGATCTTCTACGAGTGATCTCATATGTTGTTAATCTGTGGTTGGGAGGCAGATGTCCGGGGAGTTTGGCAGAGTTTGTGGTTCTGTTCCTCTTACGCCATTATTGAAGCCTGACAATGGGATTCGACCCATTGCAGTTGGCACTATTTGGAGGCGGTTGGTCTCTAAGGTTGCCATGAAAGGGGTGAGTAAAGATATGACAACCTATCTAGCGGATTTTCAGTTTGGAGTAGGCGTGTCTGGTGGCGCAGAAGCTGTTTTGCATAGTGTCAACAGGGTTTTGAGTGAGCTGCATGATGATGGTTCGCTTGCTATGCTTGCCGTGGATTTCTCGAATGCTTTTAATCTTGTTGATAGGACAGTATTGCTTCGTGAGGTGAGGAGAAGATGTCCATCTATTTCTTTATGGGTTGAGTTTTTGTATGGTTAGCCTGCTCGATTGTATCTGGAAGATAGATTTATCTGGTCATCCACAGGAGTTCAGCAAGGTGACCCCTTAGGGCCACTTCTTTTTGCGCTTGTCTTGCATCCACTTGTGTACACTATCCGTGACAACTGTAAGCCTCTTCTTCATGCTTGGTATTTAGATGATGGGACAATCATTGGTCGATCGGAGGATGTGGCTAAGGCACTTGGTATTATTTTGGAGGTTGGTCCGAATTTTGGACTTGAGTTGAATGTTAAAAAAACTGAGTTATTTTGGCCTTCATGTGATGGTTCGAAGCTTCGAGACGGGTTATTCCCTAGAGACATTGCGAGACCATCTTTGGGGTTGAAGTTGTTGGGAGGGGCTGTGAGTAGAGATAGTGGGTTTATTAAAGAATTGGTTATGAAGAGAGCTGATAAGGCATTGGAGTTGATGCGTCTTCTCCCTCAGCTTAGAAACCCGCAAAGTGAGCTTCTCTTACTTCGTTCGTGTTTGGGTGTAGCAAAGATGTTTTTTGGCCTGAGGACTTATCAGCCAGAGCATGTGAAGGATGCGGCATCTTGTTTTGACGCGGGACTTCGTGAGTCGATTGAGGATATGGTGGTTTGTGGGGGTCCTTTTTTCGGGGATCTTCAATGGCGGTTGGCTTCTTTGCCTATTCGTCGTGGAGGGCTCGGTTTGTACTCTGCTATGGAGGCGTCTTCTTACGCTTTTGTTGCCTCCAAAGCTCAGTCTTGGGTGCTCCAAGACCATATCTTGCGTGACAGTGGCTATCCGGTATGAATTCAGTTTTTTACAAAGCTTTAGATGACCTGCATGTGGCTATCCCAGAGTTCGACCTTTCCAACTTTACTAGTAAGGACACCGTCCCCCCTAAGCCCCAACATATTTTGGCGGATGCTCTTTTTGGTAAAATTATTCAGGAGATGGTTGAGAGGTTTGATATGACTAATAGACAACAAGCAGTTTTCTGATGTCTGCAAGCGCCGCATAGCCAAGATTTTCTTCTTGTCATTCCCATCGATGGACTTGGTCAATGCATGTCCCCTATGGAGTACCGCTCCATTCTCAAGTACCGACTTATGATTCCGCTTTTCTCAGCTGGTGAGGTTTGCCCCATTCCTAATTGTCGGAGGGTGTTGGATGCTTTGGGGAGCATGTTGTACATTGTAAGGAACTTCCTGGCTTCAAGTATAGGCATGATCTGGTTCGTGATGTTCTTTGTGATACCTTTAGACGGGCCGGAATTTCTGTAAAGAAAGAAGCACCTGTGAACTTCTTGACTGATCCGCGGGATGGAAGGTCGACATTGTGGCCGACGGATGTTTTGGTGTTTGGTTGGAGTGGAGGGAAGCATGCATGTATTGATTTGACGGGGGTCTCACCGCTTGTGGGATTAGGGAACGGACCTTTTGTTGTGGGTCAAGCAGCTTGTAGAGCGACATCAACTAAGGTGGCCAAGCATGGAAGGGCATGTGTTGAAAACCAACACGTTTTTCTTCCATTTGCTTTTGACACGTTTGGATTTTTTGCACCCGATGTTGTTGATATTCTCAAGAGGATGCAAAGAGTTATGCATAGTAATATTATGTCCTCTAGATTTGTAGATGTTGTTTTTAAAAGGTTAGGTTTTGCCATCCAAAAAGGGGTAGCGACGCAACTTGTTGCCCGCTTACCTTCTACTTCTATGTAAATAGTAATACCGTATAAATAAAATATATATATAGATATCCAAAAAAAAATAAGTGCTCTTTCTAAATATAAGTTAATATTATGACATTTGTGTACATAAGAAAATAATAAGTAATAGTAAAATCTTAAAATTGGATTCTATCCATAAATAGGCTTTCAAAAAATAACATATTATATTTGCAAAACAACAATTATTTCGGGTTTTATTAAAATGAGTTGACTAAGAGGTAACTATATGAATACTCGATGGTGTTGGTTGCGAAACTAAAATGTCATGAATCGAAAAATAAACGTAAAATCAACAAAATGGGAAGCAAGATAAAAATGCCCGATTGGTTGTGCTGTTAATTCTTGCCAATTGGGTTGCACTCCAATTACTTTGATAGGTTCAAACTAAATCCGATGGTTATCTTAGATCCCATTGACAAAAGCTAAAAGAGAGTGAGGGGAAGAATTGAGATGAAAATGTAATATGCATTTCTTATTGAATTGAGAACAAAATACACTTGTATTTATGTGTATAGCTGTAACAACTAATATGATCTATATTATCATTTTATTATAGTATTCACTTTCAAGGTAAGAGTTCTACTTGAGCATGTTAACAACTCCTAACTTGCCTACATTTCTCATATATCTATCAGTCATCGATATAACCCAAATTAATTTTTTTGATGTGCTTTGTCCTTTTATGAAATATCAAATTCCTTGTAATATGTATTATAAATTGACTATCACATTATATATCTATTGGTATCGAGTGTACTCCATTTAGGTCTTTAACAATCCATGTTATCTTACATCATACGGACGTCATTACCCTATTTTCAGGTTTTGAAAACGGACAACGTATATTTGTTTCTTTCTTCTCCAAGAAACTAGAATTTGCACATATCTAGTCTTGTAATTTCCAAATATATTAATCTTCCAACTAATCTTCTATAAGAGTTCGCATTTACATCTTCACATATCCGTACAAGTGGAGTGACCACATGCTTTGCATTTGTCATTCCTTCCACCTCAAGCAACTCAAGTGTGTACTTCCTCTTATTTAGATGAAAATTTGTCTTTCTTTATCCACCTTAATAAGAAATACCTTAACTTTCCAAGATTTTTCATCTGAAGATGTGCCTTCAATTCATTAATTATCATGTCATCAACATATACAAGTAGTGATGTGAATGTATGATTACTTTTCTTTATAAACAATGAGTAGTCAGCCTGTCACCTTATATAACCAACCTTCCTAACAACTTGAGAGGACTTTGAAAATCATTGTCTTGGAACTTGCTTAACCATATAAGGATTTCTTGAGTTTGCATATCATTTGTGGTGTATCAATTTAGCAGTCATTCTTTGTTCATCTTAAGTGCTAGAGTGATATGACTCGAGAGTATTGTATGTTGGTGGTAGTTCTATGAATACATCTTCCTCTAACTCACCGTGAAGGAAAACTTTATTGATGTCCAATTGAAAAACATTATGAGTGCGTGGTCAGTATAGACAATCACCTTCGCTCATACAAGATAAGAACGAAATTTCTCAAATGCATACACAATAGCAAGTAAGTCTTTCTTCGTCGTAGCGTAGTTAAGTTGAGCTTCATCTAGCGTCTTGCTAGCATAATAGATGGCATGAGTGCGTCCATCCTTTTTCTTTCCTAGCACCGCTCCTACCGCTACGTTACTTGCATCGCACATCACCTCGAATGAAAGACTCCAATCCGGAGGTTGAATGATGGGGGCTGAGATTAAAGCTTCCTTGATCTTGTAAAAGGCATCTAGACATTCCTTTGAAAGCTCAAAGACTACATCCGTCATTAGTAGGTTAGTCAGTGGTTTAAAAATGTTTGAAAAGTCTTTAATAAACCTTCTATAAAATCTAGCATGGCCAAGAAAACTTCTTACCCCTTTTACCGATGATGGTGGAGGTAGCTTCTCAATCGTCTCTATCTTTGCCCTATCAACTTCAATGCCTCGATTTGAGACCAAGTGACCCAAGATAATTTCTTCATTCACCATAAAATGACAATTTTCCCAATTTAACACAAGGTTAGTGTCTTCACATCTCTGTAGAACTAAGGAATTGTTAGCAAGACAATTGTCAAAAGAATGACCATATACAGAGAAGTCGTCCATAAAAACCTCCATGATGTTTGCAATATATTCAGAAAATATCGTCATCATGCACCTTTGAAAGTTGGCTAGAGCATTGCACAATCCGAACGGAATTCTCCTGTAAAAAACGTGCCCCAAAGGCACGTGAATGTGGTTTTATCCTGGTCGTCGGGGTGGATGGGAATCTGAAAGAAACCACTATATCCATCTAGATAACAGAAGTGGGAATGTTGCGTTAACCTTTCAAGCATTTGGTCAATGAAGGGTAAGGGAAAGTAATCCTTCCTAGTAGCGACATTCAGCTTCCTGTAATCGATGCATACTCGCCATCCCGTAACTATTCTTGTGGGGATTAACTCGTTCTTCTTGTTAGTCACAACGTTCATTCCGCCTTTCTTTGGAACTACGTGGACGGGGCTCACCCACTTGCTGTCAAAATTGGGAAGATAATACATGCATCAAGAAATTTGAGGATTTCCTTCTTCACAACCTCTTTCATGATCGGGTTTAACCGTCTTTGAGGTTCATGTGAAGGTTTATGGTCATCCTCCATCAATATCTTATGCATGCACAAAGAGGGTTTGATACCCACAAGATCATCAATTGTATATTCTAAGGCTTTCTTATGCAATTTCAAAACACTCATAAGCCTAGCATGCTCATCATCAGGTAAGCTAGCACTAACTATGACCGGATATGTAGAGTTTGATCCTAGAAAAGAGTAACTTAAGTGGGTAGGAAGAGGTTTCAACTCCAAGATAGGAGGTGCCTTTGTTGATGTGTTGAGGCCTTCCGAAGCGTTCTTAGATGCTTCCAAGGGTGTAGAAGAGGTAGGGAAATATCCAAGAATATTTTTGAGAGGTAAAGGAGAAGCCTCGGAATTTTGAGATTACACGGCCATAATGGCAATTCTACGGTCATGGTTTGTCCCGAGATGGTGTTCGACATTTGTTTCCACGGGGATTTTAATTAAATTAATTAAATTCTCACCCGTAGAATCTTGACTTTGGCCGTGGTTTTGGCCAGTTTTCGAGCTATCTTCCAATTCTCCAAATGCTTCAATTTGCTGCTCTTCTAACTCTTCCAAAGCTTTAACTTCGGAGTCGCAATCTCTTTCGACTCCCTCTTCCATAATGCTCATACTAATGACTTTTTGCAAAGGATCTTTGAGCAAAATAGAACTTACCATATCCCTCAAATCTTCTTCATCATAGATGTTGAAGACTTGTTCTCCTAAAGTTGGTTCCTTGATCAAAGTTGATAGTACAAACTCAACTTTCTCTTCTCCTATATTGAAAGACAGTTTGGCGTTTTTGCAATCCACCAAGCAATCAGAAGTTGCTAGAAACGGTCTTCCAAGTATGATTGAGATTGGATAATCTGTAGGAATGCCCAAAATCATAAAATCAATAGGAACGTAAAACTTACCAAGCTTTACTGGAACGTCCTCTAGTATACCAACGGGTCAAGTGATAGATCGATCTACCGTGTATAGTGCCATCTTCACCGGTTTACGCTCTCCTAAACCAACCTTCTCACACAAAGCAAGCGGGATAATACTTACACTCGTGTCTAGATCACAAAGAGCATCATATGTGACCTCTCCAACTCCAATGGGAACATAAAACGATCCCGAATCCCGCAGCTTGGGTGGCATCTTCTCCGTCATGGTTTTGATGAGCTCCGATGACTCGGAAGTCATCTTTACCTCACCAAAATCCTCTAGTTTTCTCTTGTTTACACTTGGCACCACCTATAACATGAGTATGATAGGGACCCCAGATATCCACATGAATTAATGCAAAAGTAGTCTTAGCATAAGAGAGACAATGAGAAAAGGGTAAACAATGTTGTTTAGCCAAAACACAAGTGTCACAATCAAGAGTTAAAACTTTGGATGAAGAACAAGCATTTATAGGTTTCAGTTTAGACATAGACGAATGATCTGAACGGGCATGAAGCACATCGATATCAATGCTTATTTTATTGGAAACAGTAAAGGTGATGAGATATAGAAAACAAATTGTGGTTGGATTGAGGGATATAAAGCACATTATGTAGAGTAAAGAAGGGAGACAAAATCATTGTGCCTCAATAATGAACTTCCTTGATCGTTCCATTTGGAAGACATTAGAATAGGCTTACCAAGATTTTACAAGTGACTAAAATGAGTCTTGCGATAAGAAATGTGGTCAATTGCTCCGGAATCGATAATCTAACCACATAAACTCACTACATTGTGCAGAAGAGTAGTAATAATACCTACAAAGTTGACGAATGGAAAGGAGGAAGAACTTCCTCGACCATGCATCATTTTAAGCACTTCTTGATAGACAGTATTAATAATGATAAGATCCAAAGAGGTAGAGATAGAGTGAGAATCCACAATGTCAAGAGGATGACTTCTCATCAATACATTTAGGGCCCGTTTGGTTATAACTCCGGAATCGGAAACGGAATGTAAACGAATCTAGTCCATATGTATACCATTGTTCATAAAAATTTGTGGAATCATTCCTTGTGGTTTGAAGGAATTGGAGTATAATTTGATTACTTTTGATACCCTATAGGGTAACAAAATGTGGGAAAACAAGTGCATTTTGCTTTAATCCACAAGGAATGATTCCACAAAACTTCATGAATAAGGATATACATATGGACTAAATTCGTTTCCATTCCGTTTCCGTTTTCGGAGTTGGAACCAAACGGGCCCTTAAAGTATTGGTTACAAGAGAACATGTTGCTTGAGTATGTGGAGAATATTTATCATCTCTGGCTTTAAACTCTTTATACCAGTCAGGTATTCTTGTTAGTTTGAAGCATGAATCCTTCAAATTTCCTCTCTCTCTCTCTCTCTCTCTTTCCGCAATAGGAGCATTGCTTGCCAAGTTTTTTCTTCTTGAAATCTCTACGTCTGCCTCCAACTTGTCTGTAAGGGATAGTCCAATTGGCAACAAGAACATCATGTGTAGGTAAGGAATGACTAGTGATTTCCTTGCCACTAGGATAATCACGTGAAAAACACGATTAATAGTAGGAAATGTGTCAAGAGATATAATGTTGTTACGATGTGTTCATATTGATCATTCAATCCCATAAGAAACTGCATCACTTGATGCTTTGCTTCTCGATCTGCTATTTTCTTTAGAATATCACATGTACGGTTAATAATTCTTCTACATGTGCAAGTAGGAGGTCCCCATTATTTGAAGCTAATTCATCTAATAACTTCTTCAATTTTCCAAAATAGACTGAAACGTTAGCATTATTTTGCTTCAAACAACTAAGATCCTTGCAGATATGAAATATTAAGGGAGCTTTTGATACCTCAAATCGTTCTAACATATAATCTCAAAGTTGTTGTGTAGATTCCGCATAAGTGAAGAGTTTGCAAGATTTGACTTCATGGAATGTATAATCCGGCAACGGAACATGTAATCTACTTGTATCTATCTTGAAAGTTGTTCGGTATCATCATCCTCAGGCTTCTTGCATGTGTCGTCAATTTGATACCTCAAATCGTTCTAACATATAATCTCAAAGTTGTTGTGTAGATTCCGCATAAGTGAAGAGTTTGCAAGATTTGACTTCATGGAATGTATAATCTGGCAACGGATCATGTAATCTACTTGTATCTATCTTGAAAGTTGTTCGGTATCATCATCCTCAGACTTCTTGCATGTGTCTTCGACAAAATCAAGATTTTCTTAACTCCCAACGCCATGTTGATGCTACACTTCTAGGAAGGGAATGAAGATCAATTGCATCCCTAGCGAGGTAAAGAGGATCATAGGCATTATCGATTGAGGAACGATTTGTGTTTCGATCATAGTTAGAGTTTTGAGAATGAACTGGATTTGAATTGACGGGATGTTCTTCTACTTCAACCATCATGGAAGAAGTAGATGACAGAAATAATCACTCGGAACAAAATCAAGTTTTTTTTTTCCAAAAACGATTAGTAAGCTATTGGGAATTGTCTGCAGAGAGTAAAGCACTAGGTAGGAATCTCGTAGAAGACTCACGATTATGGAGTTATGATATTGAACAGTGTGAGTGTTAATGGTGGTTGATCTACACCCGCCAAGTGTTCGATGAAATGTTTTTGAGGTTTTTTTGATCTAGTTTGGCATGGAGATAGGTTTCTTACCCTATGAATTGTCGTCCGTCATGTGTTTGATGAAATGTCTCTAGGAATTGCCGGTTCTGATATGACAACGGATGGTAGGGGTTTCCTTCATTGTCCTCTTAGGGCATTTCAAGGTTGTCGGGATAGAGTAGAGGGAAGCAAAGGTTTCTCTTGTTTGGTTTCTCATCTTAAAAGACAACATTTTTGTTCCGAAGATAACAAAAATGTGATTCGCGACACTATTGAGAATAACCTTGATGTATTTGTGGTTTTTGAGGAGTCCTTGGCATATCTTGGGTTGTGGTTATGGGGGCGTTGTATGAGTATGCATGCTTTGAGTCGTGCATGTCATCACTCTGATGGTTCTGTTCGTGTTGCTTATGAGGGCGGAATGGTAAGAAGCTACATTTTGGGTATCTCAAAGCCGGTCGTGGGAGAGTTGTCTGTTGCGGTTATTGTGGAAGGGTTGGTTTTTTATGCGGGTTTCCTCGATAAAGTTTTTCGCATTCCTATCACTATTGTGAAGAGTATCCCGCATAATTGTCGTCTTGCTTTCTCTCAAACTCTAAAGGGTGCTCTTCAGAGAGTGGTCGCTGAGCCATGTCTGTGGATGCTTGGGTTGCGATGCTTCTTCTTCCTCGGTGCACTTTGCAAGTGTTCAGGCCTTCAAATAGGAGAGATAGTAGATCAGGGAGTAGAAAGTCTATTCAACAGCAGCGGATCATGCAGTCTCTGGCTTTGTGGGGTGAGGACGGCGGTATCGACAAGCTAGTGCGGGGTTTGTTAGACCGTTCCGAGCATGGGTTTTCGGCAACTACTAGGGGCGCCTCAACGGATGGTGATAGACAGAGAGTGGGACCTAATATCAAGCAGTGTCTTCGCAAGGTCTCTTATGGACATTTCACGGCGGCTGTTAAGGTTTTGTCCTCTTTTGGTGTGGCTTCGTTTGATGATGAGACTGTGAAGGTTATGGAGGCTAAGTACCCCTTCAAGTCTCCACCTTCTCGGGTATGTGAGGTTCTGGAATCTCCCTTTGTTGCTGATGTTGATTTGATTTTTAGGTATATTAAGTCCTTTTCCAAAGGTACTTCTTGCGGCAGGGATGGTCTAAGGGCACAACACGTGTTAGATGCTATGTGTGGGGATGGTTCCGCTATTGTTGTTGATCTTCTATGAGTGATCTCATCTGTTGTTAATTTGTGGTTGGGAGGCAGATGTCCGGGGAGTTTAGCGGAGTTTGTGGCTTTTGCTCCTCTTACGCCATTATTGAAGTCTGACAATGGGATTCGACCTATTGCGGTTGGCACTATTTGGAGGCGGTCGGTTTCTAAGGTTGCCATGAAAGGGGTGAGTAAAGATATGACAACCTATCTAGCGGATTTTCAGTTTGGAGTAGGCGTCTCTAGTGGGCAGAAGCTATTTTGCATAGTGTCAACAGGGTTTTGAGCGAGCGGCATGATGATGGTTCGCTTGCTATGCTTGCAGTGGATTTCTCGAATGCTTTTAATCTTGTTGATAGGACAATATTGCTTCGTGAGGTTAGGAGAAGATGACCATCTATTTCTTTATGGGTTGAGTTTTTGTATGGTCAGCCTGCTCGATTGTATCTGGGAGATAGATTTATCTGGTCTTCCATAGGAGTTCAGCAAGGTGACCCCTTAGGGCCACTTCTTTTTGCGCTTGTCTTGCATCCACTTGTGCACACTATCCGTGATAACTGTAAGCCTCTTCTTCATGCTTGGTATTTAGATGATGGGACAATCATTGGTCGATCGGAGGATGTGGCTAAGGCACTTGGTATTATTTTGGAGGTTGGTCCGATTTTTGGACTTGAGTTGAATGTTAAAAAAACTGAGTTATTTTTGCCTTCATGTGATGGTTCGAAGCTTCGAGACGGGTTATTCCCTAGAGACATTGCGAGACCATCTTTGGGGTTGAAGTTGTTGGGAGGGGCTGTGAGTAGAGATAGTGGTTTTATTAAAGAATTGGTTTTGAAGAGAGCAGATAAGGCATTGGAGTTGATGCGTCTTCTCCCTCAACTTAGGAACCCGCAAAGTGAGCTTCTCTTACTTCGTTTGTGTTTGGGTGTAGCGAAGATGTTTTTTGGCCTGAGGACTTGTCAGCCAGAGCATGTGAAGGATGCGGCATCTTGTTTTGACGCGGGACTTCGTGGGTCGATTGAGGATATTGTGGTTTGTGGGGGTCCTTTTTTCGGGGATGTTCAATGGCGGTTGGCTTCCTTGCTTATTCGTCGTGGAGGGCTCGGTTTGTACTCTGCTATGGATGCGTCTTCTTACGCTTTTGTTGCCTCCAGAGCTCAGTCTTGGGTGCTCCAAGACCATATCTTGCGTGACAGTGGGCTATCCGGTATGGATTCAGATTTTTACAAAGCTTTAGATGACCTGCATGTGGCTATCCCGGAGTTCGACCTTTCCAACTTTACTAGTAAGGACACCGTCCCCCCTAAGCCCCAACATATTTTGGCGGATGCTCTTTTTGGTAAAATTGTTCAGGAGATGGTTGAGAGGTTTGATATGACTAATAGACAACAAATAGTTTTCGGATGTCTGCAAGCGCCGCATAGCCAAGATTTTCTTCTTGTCATTCCCATCGATGGACTTGGTCAATGCATGTCCCCTGTGGAGTACCGCTCCATTCTCAAGTACCGACTTATGATTCCGCTGTTCTCAGCTGGTGAGGTTTGCCCCATTCCTAATTGTCGGAGGGTGTTAGATGCTTTTGGGGAGCATGTTGTACATTGTAAGGAACTTTCTGGCTTCAAGTATAGGCATGATCTGGTTCGTGATGTTCTTTGTGATACCTTTAGACGGGCCGGAATTTCTGTAAAGAAAGAAGCACATGTGTACTTCTTGACTGATCCGTTGGATGGAAGGTCGACATTGCGGCCGGCGGATGTTCTGGTGTTTGGTTGGAGTGGAGGGAAGCATGCATGTATTGATTTGGCAGGGGTCTCACCCGCTTGTGGGATTAGGGAACGGACCTTTTGTTGTGGGTCAGGCAGCTTGTAGAGCGGCATCAGCTAAGGTGGTCAAGCATGGAAGGGCATGTGTTGAAAACCAACACGTTTTTCTTCCATTTGCTTTTGACACGTTTGGATTTTTTGCACCCGATGCTGTTGATGTTCTAAAGAGGGTGCAAAAAGTTATGCATAGTAATATTATGTCCTCTAGATTTGTAAATGTTGTTTTTAAAAGGTTAGGTTTTGCCATCCAAAAAGGGGTAGCGGCGCAACTTGTTGCTCGCTTACCTTCTACTTCTATGTAAATAGTAATATCGTATAAATAAATATAAAATACATCACTTATAAAAAAAATAAAAATTTGTTTGAACTACCATGTTATAATTTATGCACTATTTTCCTATAAACTTTGAATTATTCCCATATAATCCATGAACTATTTTTTTTAATATATTATATCAAATTATTTATAAGTTAATCGTTTATATGTTATGAACTATTCAATTGTAATTCATGAACTATCATTTTATAAGTTATGTACTATCCTTTATAAATTTTGCACTTTGAACTATTCTATTATAATTCATGAACTATCCTTTTAGAAGTTATGAACTATTCCTTAATAAGTTTTGAACTATTACTTTGACTCCTTTATAAATTTTGCACTATGAACTATCCTTTTATAAGTTATGAACTATATTCCATAATAAGTTTTGAACTATTACTTTCACTCGTCTTTAAAAAAAACTCGTTTAGAAGAAAAAATAAAATAAAAATAAAATAAAATTTCGGAACACGTGTCGGGCGTACGTTCAGCCGCACGCCCGTAACGAAATAATGTGCCTTACCTGAACAATACCCGACATTATGTTGCATATTAGGGTTATTTACAAATCTAGTCCTTTATTATATACAATAGTATATACATGCATATATTTCCTATAAAGTGTGTATGTCTACATTTTCTGACGGAGAGGCACCACAATTTTATAGGCTCTTTGGTCTTATACTATTTTACAAGCTTACACATCATATGTCGATTTTGTTCAATATAACAATTTCTGTACAAGTATGTTCACTAATAATTTCGGAAGAAGAAAAGCACACTAATAGGCTCTTTGTCGAATAAAAATTGTCTTTAATTGATTTAGGTAAAACTATAAATATTATTATAGTTTTAGAAGTTGGGACTTAGCAAAAGCCATAACCCCATTTATTATTGAACAAAATAAAAATAAAAATTGTTTTAAAATTTTTTGGCTACTGTAGTGTTTGTTCATCAATAGACCGACAATTTTTAATATATTATTTACTTTTTCCCTAACTCTTCATCCGTCCAACTTTCGCTATGTACGAGTACGACCGAGGACATAAGTCATTATTCCCGTATCTTGTACACAATGTAATGTCTATTTTATCCCGAGATACTTAATGCTACATCTATAGAATTATAAACATCTTAGTTTTGATTTGATGAACAACTAAACAATGTAAAATGAACAACAACCAAGGATTAGGAGCGGAATCATGTGTCTTTGACTAGTGCGCAACGTAAAGATAATATAAGGTGCACTATCGTACACTTATGAATGGTGTATACAAGAAAGAATATTATTATGTATCTCTTAGATTATGCCTATATTTTTGTCATAGGATAGTGTTTTCTTTTTGCTAGGATATCATTACTCTCTTTTGTGTTTATATATATTTTTAATTTAATAATACTCAACACTACATTCACAATATTATATATGGTATCAAGAAAACAATTATATCCTAAATTGATTCTATATACCAACATCTTCTTCTCGACTCTTTTGCCGTCGTTCTAATTTTTTTCGATTGTCTCCATTTTTTTGTGGCCATCAAACCTTTTATTCATACTCGCGCTTTCTACCTCCATCCATCCTGAGCATCCCCGTCTAAAAATTAGACATTTGACTCTTAACAATGAAAACTATCCTGAATGGGAAAATGTTATCATTCAAGCATTTTCTGCTAAAGCAAAGAGGGTTTCCTTGGGGAACTACATCAAAGCCGACGGATGATGCGTCTAAAGCTACCTGCTGGAATAGTGTAAATCCGTTGCTTTGCTGATGGATTCAAAATTTCAAAAAAACCTCTACTTTGATCGTCTTTCCCCTCTATATCAAGAGTGAAAGAACTTTGGGATCACATTGCTCACCGTTTCTCTGTTGGAAACGGACCAAAACTTTTTTAAATCTTGACATCTCTTGCTCGCTGCACTCCCGATGACAATTCCATTGCCATCTATTATGGTCGTTTGTAGAAAATGTGGAAGGTTCTTGATGTTCAACTAACGTATGAAGCGTGTACTTATACTTGTACATGTAAACGATCTGCTACTGGTAAAGAGGTGGATCGATCCCATCAATTCCTCAACAAACT
This sequence comes from Fagopyrum homotropicum, assembly GCA_033239125.1. Lineage (NCBI taxonomy): Eukaryota > Viridiplantae > Streptophyta > Magnoliopsida > Caryophyllales > Polygonaceae > Fagopyrum > Fagopyrum homotropicum. Next base: position 71,722,110 of record BSWB01000008.1, read on the forward strand.
TGATGAGTGTACTTATTCAACTTTTTGATCATTTATCATTACCCAAGAACCTCTTTCCACTCTCAACAAAATCTACTCTCGCGGTTCAGGAGGAACATGTACGTGTTATGTTTAAAGACCGTATTCCTAGAACTGATTTGTTTGTTCTTCTTGCATCTTTTGAAAATCGGTCATCACGGTCAACTAGATCCACTCTTTTCTCTTACTGTGAGTGTCTTGGGCAAGATATCCCTTCATGCATTAAGACAATTGGATACCTAAGGTGGTGGAACAGCAGGTGCGGAGTTGCAGACACCTTAGCACCGCCTCCACCATCTTCTCAATGTCAGTCTTCTGCTAGTATCCCGCCGGCAACCAACAAATCCACAACATCGCCTACTGCTCGTGCTTCACATGTTGTAGTGGGTAACGTGCTTTAGACATCCAACAATCTTATAGAAGATACTGATCGTAATCTTTTTGGTCCTACTATTTCCAATGATCAATGTCGTCTCTCTATCAAATGCTTCAATCTTATCTGGATCGATAGAAAATCATGCTGGTAATATCTCTATTCCTTGGATACTTAATAGTAGTGCGTCATTTCATATGACAGGCTTATATTATCTTTTATCAAATGTTAAATATGTTCCTCCTTACACGATTAAATTACCTGATTGCTCTTTGGTTCTTGCTAATCAAGTTGGATCTATTTCTTTTTTACCTAATTTTATATTACATAATGTTATGTTTGTTCCGAATCTTCATTGCAATCTACTTACGGTTCATTGTTTAACATCTGGAAAATCTTGTGCTATCACTTTTATTGACAAATTATGTATCGTTAATGACCGCAACTTGAAGACACTAATTGGATGGGATAATAGAAATGATGGTGTGTATTGGTTGCGGGGGCTCAATCCCAAACCTCCTTACTCGTCGTTATGTCATTATGTTACATCCGATCCGGCGGGTTTATGGCACTGGCGCTTAAATAATCCCTCTCATCAAGCTTTATAACTTATTCCTAATATTTCTATTCCGAACTCTAATAATTGTCATTTTCAACCGTGTGATGTTTGTTATAGGGCAAAGCAAATGTCGTAATTGCTTCATATTAGTGAAACAAAAACTTGTGGTGCTTCTTCTTTCTTAACGATTGTGGATGACTATTCTGGCATAACCTTTCTTTTCAAAATGAAGGCGTTAATTTGTTTAGATCCGATATAAGAGGTCATACCTTGGTTTTAAGAAAAAGGTTTAGGCTTAAAAGTAGGTATATGTAGGGATACACATGAATAAATGAGCAGTAATAGATTATGTGTATGGAGATAAATTATTAGCCTAAATCACAATAATAAAAATGTATGTGGAGGGGAAATTAAAATTCCCCAACATAATTAATTAATTAATAAGCGACCTGTTCATTACATACATGTTGTAGGCTTAATTATCTTGTTAGTGATTGAATGTATCTGACGACGCAGATATACAATATAATAATGTGTTTAGGAATCTAATTATGAAGATCTCCTCCCCCTTCCAAACTCTTTTTGCGAAGCTTCCTTCCCTTTAAATCTATATTTTAATTATTAATCAAGAAACCATATATAAAGTAGATCATTTAATTTAACATCTACGATGCACGGACATGGACAACGGAAACAGACGGGGAAACGACAATACTCAAAAGTATAGGAAACGGGAACACCACGAGTAAAACAAATAATATATCATTTAAAAGATATTATAATATAGAGTTTCTATATCATAATGAGATGCATATATATGAAAATAATCGATGACATATGAATATAACATAAATTATTATCGGATTAAATTAGAGAAAGTAATTTGTTTTACTCGTCGTTTCAAAATGGGTTGTGGCTCCTCTTCTCTCGTTTATAAAATTGTTTTCTACGATTTATTTTTTTTAAATATCACTATTCTTGTGTTATATTTAAATGTTTTTTTGGATCTTTCGCCGAAGTAAACGAAACTTTACAAGAATTTCCCGTTTTAGACTCGGAGTGAAATAATGCACCAAAATGCACGAGATTTGTTGTTTGGATTAGAAGCATGGTCTTAGACCACACTCTTATTTGTAAAAAGCGTTGTCGAGGACAACGTTTTAATATCTGAAATAAAGATAATAAAAACAAAAACAGAGGTGCGGTTCCAGACCGCGGCTATAGTGTAACGTTTTTGAAAAAAAAAACTAAAGAGACGCGGTTATAGACCGCGCCTGTAGGACAATTTTTTTTTAAAAAAATATATAGGCACGGTCCATGACCGCGCCTTTTAAGTGTAATTTTTTTTGTTTATTGTAAGTAGATGACATATTGACTTTGTTTTTATCGCTATTTTATTTTCATAGATATTTTTTTCAAAAATAAAATTTCCCCCCCCCCTAAAATCCTGCGGCCACCACTGTTTCCACGACCGAAAAAAAATGAACACAATTTTGAACAAAAAAAAAAGAATGATCACATCGGGTAAAAATAATTGTTTTTTAATTAACTAGCCAATTAAAATTTATAAATTAGGTGAAGAATCTTGTTTATAGACATTACACCCAATATGTCTTATGAGACCAATTCTCTCATTTTAATTTTTGTAAAAACATATCAATTTGTAGAATCTTCTTATATTTATTTGATAAGTTTAATATCAACCTTTTCGTATCTAAATGTGTATATGCATGCACCGTTAATACATGGGTTGGTTTAGGTACATAGTGATCTTATGATGTGGCATTATGAAGTTATTTGAGTCGTTGATGGACTTGATTCATTGATTTACATTCATCTATCCGATTTAATGATTTAGAAGAGGCGTTGTGACTATTTTGCACTTTTTAGAAGGGACGGGGCAATTTTATCCTTTGAAAATCTTTTTCAAAAAGTGGGGCGCGGTGACATTGTTATATTTTTCATGAAAAAATGGTCACAATTATTATCTCAATTAATGATTTTAGTTTAATTTATTCAAAATATATATACTATCAGTTCTAATAATGTTTTTTATAGTTAGTTCATGCATATTTTGTTAATTTATTAGTTATGTTGTATGCCATTTTCACATGTACCTGTTTGAACTAATAAAATACAATGTTTGAACTAACATAACACAATGTTCGACTAATGATACCCAAAATTTGAACTAATATTACATAAGTTCAAATTTTTGTAGTTATGGTTATTAGAATACTTTTATTAAAAAATTTATTAGTTCAAAATTTTAATATTATTAGTTCAAATCAAGTGTTCTACTAGTTCAAACAATTTATATGGTTAGCTCATGCATTATGTTGAACTTACAAAAATAATTGTAAAACTGTATGAATCATTAGTACAATATAATTTGAAGTAACAAAAACAAATTTGAGCGAAATGTACAAAAGTTTTGAACGAAACATGTCCTTTAGGCCATCTTTATCAATGGGTCTTCAAAGCGGGATCTTGAGCCATTTTTGTAATTTTTCTTCAATACAATCTTATAACTTACTTTTTTCAGTTTATCAATGGGTCTTCATCGTTGGGTCTTACCTCGTTTTTCTCACCCACCCATTTATTTCCTCATACCATTTTATAAATATACCCCTACTAACTTTTTAATATTACAATTGTTTTAACTATATATATCTTAAACCAAACTTTTTATTATTATAACATTAAATAATCATTTAATTATTTTTTGTTAACTTAAAATTATTCAATTATATTTAAAATAATATTTAATTATGATAAATACTTAATTTCATTAAAATTAGCATAAAAAACATCACACCATAAAATACATAAAACTTAAATCATGATACAAACAACATTGAAGTTAACATAAAAAAAACATGAAGCAAACAACATTAAAATAACACAATCTTGAGTCGATAACCTAATTTCCAAATTTTTGCCAAATATTCTCAATTAAATCATTATGAAGTTGTTGATGTGTAGTTCTGTCTCGCACTTGAATTGTGTTTTGGAGGTAGTCGCGCATATTAATCGGTCTTGTTGTCGTGTAATCTGAAGGATTTACCGAGCCTGCAACTCCTTCTTGATCATACTCCGGGAGCTCACCTTCGTATTCATCTCGTTCATCTTCTACAATCATATTATGCAAGATAATGCATGCTCGCATAATTTTCCCAATCTTAATCAAATCCCATGAAAGTGTTGGGTTTTGAATGATTGCAAATCGAGATTGTAAGACTCCAAACGCCCTTTCTACATCTTTGCGAGCTCCCTCTTGAACTTGAGCAAATATTTTAGCTTTAGGGCTTTGCGGGTGTCGAACAGATTGCACAAATGTGGCCTAGGGTGGGTAAATACCATCGGTAAGATAATATCCCTTGTTGTATTGATGACCATTAACCATGAAATTGTTATATGGTGCCCTACCATGTAAAACGTCATCAAAAACAGGTGAACGATCAAGCACGTTAATATCGTTACACGTACCTGAGACACCAAAAAATGCATGCCAAAACCATAGGTCATGAGATGCCACAACCTCTAGTACAATCGTTGGATATCCATGATCTCCACGTGCATATTGACCTTTCCATGCATAACCAACACCACTACTACTGCCACCACCACCACCACCTCCGCCATAACCAACACCACTACTAGCACCATAACCACCACCACCACCATAACCACCACAACCACCGTAACCACCACTACTAGCACCATAACCACCACCACCACCACCACCGTAACCACCACCACCACCACCACCATAACTACCACCACCATTACCACCACCACCACCACCACCACCATTACCACCACCACCACCATAACCACCACCACCACCATTACCACCACTAGAAGAGGGAGCTAAACTACCCTGGTGTTGGGTGTTGTATGCAGGGATTTCGGTAGGTTGAGTGAGTATTTGAATATAATAATTATAGTCAGAATCTAGGGTTAAATCACTAAAACCAAAAATTTCACTAAAGTTTTGAGAATTTGGATGATTATCCATGATGGATGTAGAAAGAAGAGATGTGTTTTGGTGTTTCAAAATGATCCAACACCTTCACTATATATAGACAAGAATATGGGTTAATTTTATTATTTATTATATTTTTATACCTTAGAATGAAATTTAGGTTAATCTATTATTTATCTCTATGAATAATACAAGGGTCAATTAGGTAACTAGGCTTTTTGAGAAATATGATTACTAATTAGGCTTTTTGTATTTTTGAGTTTAGAAAGTGTACCCCTATCCCAGTTTTTTACTGTGAACCCTATTTTCTTCTTCCGTAACTTCTTCTCACACGCTACCCATCCCTCCTTTCTCTCTCCTCTACTTCCTTCAACCTCTAGATCTGGATCTGGTATGAGGCGTCTTGCATCTCCCGTATCTTCTTCTCAAACGCTACCTCCGGATTTTCGTGATCTTCCTTCCAATCTCCTCGCCGACGTTAGGTCGAAGACCACCACACTGCAATCTTTGCCCTCTCCTTCGAGCTTCTCGTCTCCTCTCGGCCGTCGCCACTCTACGCCGATGATATCTCCATCAAACTTCGTCACTCATTTGCATAGTATGTCAAATTAGTTTCTCATATACTGGAGATGTCAAATTATCCCATATTTCATTAACTGTAGCATTTTTATAGTCGAAGTACTGGAAAATTGAAAATATCACGACGCACAATTGAGGAGCTGAGCCGCCATGGAAGCCTCATCCTCTATCCACTTCCTCCGCTCTTCTCTTTAATCTCTTCGTCCTCAATGGATACCTCTGTCTTCAGTTCAACTCCCATTTTCAATTCCCACTCTCTCTCTCCGCTGTAATCCCCCTCCTAATCGCCATCTTCGTGCCACATTCAAACTGCGTGCCGCCGTGGAGGTAATCACTGTCCAGGAAGATCCGACGAAGTCTGAAACTGTAAATTCGGATGCCAATTTGGCAAAACGGAAGCTCTACGTCGTTAATTTGCCATGGAGTTTTCCTTCTACAAGTATCAGGGATATGTTTGCTGAATTTGGACCTATTACTCAAATTGAGGTTTATCTCTTTCATTTGTTTGATTGAAATTGTTCCTCTTGTTTTATTTTGTGCTAATTCGGTTTTTGCTTTGTGGAATTGGTTTTTTAGATGATAAAGGATAATAGAGGGTGGTTCAAAGGATATGCTTTTGTGACTATGGAGACACCTGAAGCCGCTCAGGCTGCCATTGACAAGTTGAACCTCACTATGAGTCTTCTTGTTTCTCTTTCTCCTGCTTTTGCATCTGTGGAAGTTTTGGTGTTGAATTCTTCTCAAGCACTTAATTAACTGGTAAATGTGATTTGGCTACATATAGATTTGGCTACATATAGATTTAATCAGTAGTTAATTAAGTAGAGTATTTGGTGTTTGTACTATTAGTAAGAAGTTAGCTGAATCTTATACCGAATCATCTCATCACAGGATCCGAGTAAACAGAGAATTAATCAAGTAGAAGAACATCATTCAAACTCAGATAAGCCTAAATCAATATGGTCAAGCAGACTCTTTATAATGTTGTGTGAAATGTTTTGGTTTGATACATATAATTTTTTGTATGTATAATTTATGGTATGTATAATTTCTGGTATGAATAATTTCTGGTATGTATAATTTCTGGTATGAATGATTTCTGGTATGAATAATTTCTGTATAATTTCTGGTATGTATAATTCTTGGTATGCTGAATTTCTGGTATGCAAGATTTCTAGTACGTAGAATTTCTGGTATGCAGAATTTCTGGTATTTAAAATTCTGGTATGCAGAATTTCTGGTATGTAGAATTTCTAGTATGTAGAATTTCTGGTATGTAAAATTTCTGGTATAAAAATTATGGTATGAGAAAATTCTGGTATGTTAATTACATAAAATTCTGGTAGGTTAATTACACAAAATAAAAAAAAAGAAAATTGAAAAGGCAAAAAAAATAAAAATAAAATAAAATAAAATAAACAATTTCAGTAATTAAGAATTAAAACATACACTTACATAACTAACAAAAATCTATTATTTTTTTTTATTTAAATAGAGGGGTTAATTAGTTTTACCTACCATTAAATGAAAGTGGTAAAAAATTTGGGGTACACTTTCTTTAACAAAAACTCAAAAAGGCCTAGTATGTCAAATTATCCCATAATACAATAAGAAACGAAGAGATAAAAAATTGCAATTAAAAATTACCCAACACTTATATGAAAAAGTAAGGAATACATTTTTATTATTTAGAATTTTTATATCTTAAAACGAAAATTATTAATATATTTTGTATTTTAATATTTGTATACCTACAAACTTTACCATAAAAAAAACTTTTTTTAAAACTATTCTAAATATATTCAAAATGGATGTCTATGGATAGATAAAAAAATTATGAATTTTGGTATAATTTTTTTCTTTTTTTTTTTAAATATTTAAGCCAAAAAATGGATTTTTAATAACTTAAAACTCAATTAACCGTACCCAATCAAAACGTGCCACGTGTCGCTGCCTGCTCGCGCCAATTACAGCGCGACACGTGGCCCAAGCTGCACTTTTTTTTTAATTAATGGCCGCTTTTAAGCGGCCAATGGGGGGAGACACGTGTCCCCCCCTTTGAAGCCAAGACCCGGGTCTTGGGAAGACCCGGTTAATTATGTTCCTGAGCCCAATTTTAGCATATATTACAAGACCCACCCCCCTGGACCTCCGATAATGGTGCCCTTAGAAGAAAAAATAAATAAATATTGACACATATTACACCGATGGAATTTCGTAATTCCGCACTAGAAGTTGTCCTACGTATCTAAATCAGATCCCCGATACATGTGCACAACTCTTTCTCGCCTTGTAAATGTAAACATTAAGGGGTCGTTTGGTTTTAACTCCGAAAACGGAATGGAAACAAATCTAGTTCATACGTATCCCTTACTCATGAAATCTTTTGGAATTATTCATTGTGGTTTGGAATTATTCATTTTGGTTCGAAGTAATTGGAGTATAATTTGTTTAGTTTTGATACCTTGTAAGGAAACAAAATGGAGGACAAAAAATACATTTTGCATGAAATCACAAAGAATGATTAAAAATATCATAAACAAGATATACATATGGACTAAATTCATTTTTAATTCATTTATGTACTATGAGTTACAATCAAAAGAGGCTAAAACTCCTCTTTTTCTTTTTCTTTTTTTGATAAAAATTACAAAAGATAACAAGTTTTAGAATAGTGAGAGAAAATTACATAAATTTTGATGGGATTAAATTAGAGAAAGTAATTTGTTTGGATCTATTAATGTAAATTAAGTTAATTTTATTCATATTTAGTAGGAAGCATAAACGTTTATTTATAATAATATGATGCCAAATTAAAGAAGTTGTAATTTGAAAGGGTGATGGACTTTTATAGTTTAGACATCCTAGGTTTCATGCTTTCAAGTCCTGCAATGGAAGATCCTAATTTATTACCTAGTAATAATGTTACTGCATGTTATATATGAAATTATCAAATTAACATTTAAAATTCAACATTACCTTGCCCTAATTTATTACCTACAAATAACAATTTAAATTAAGTAAAAATTAATAATAAGATGCCAACTACATGGAGAAGATTGAATGCAGGCTTGGAGCCCAGCTGTTGATTTGTGGGAAGCAACGGGCCAAACGATTGGGCCGATATGGGCTCAAGCAGAGATAAGTCGGCCCATCTGTTCATTTGTAAAGTCCATCAAACATAAGACTCTCATCATCCTCTAATCGGTTAGGGACATCTCCGTGGGTCTGGCCACTACCAAAGACATCTTTAACTTGCCTCATGGCATCACTCGTCTACCAAAGACATCTTACTTACACTGCTGGTTGACGAGAGCTTTTGCCTATACTTATGAGGTTTGTAGGCAGGTTGACGAGAGCTTCGGAATTCCTGGAGACATAACCACCAGATCAAAGGTCTCGGATTGGTTGAGTCATATTGTGCATGACGGGAGTTGGTCGAGTAGATCGAGGATGTATGTTTTTTCTACGACCGTTTACTACCTTTGGTATTGATGTTCTCGTGAGATTGATCAGGACCCATGTCTACAACTTGCTGCATGAGGCTTTCCCTATTGCAGTTAGAGAGAGGATTACATCTTAGTAGCTGGTTTTTACCGGAGTTATACTATGCTTCCTTATTTTGGTGTACTTTTGGTCCTTATATGTACCGGGCTTGGGTTTTGGTCTGATAATGGCTTTGTCGAAGGTCGACTGACCACTATCTTGAGATTTTGAAACTTGTATGGCTTGTGAGTGTTTTTGTCTATTGATGGTTTTGCCGAAGATGGACGAGCCTCATGAGTTATGCCGGATTTGGATGTACATTTAGTTTGCTCAGTTTTAGGGTAGTTGGGAAGTTCAGGAGGATTGTATGCCTCTTTGGAGTACTTTGTTTGTTCTTATGGGTCATAGCCCGCATAGACATATATTTTGTTCTCTTAGTATAACTTGGTTTCCTACGAGTTCAGTTATATTGTTTTTCACTTTCTATGAATTTGCCTTTACCCGAGCATCCTCCAATTGTATTTTGTCATCGTCCTTAAGCAACTCCTGAAAAGGCAACTCTCACATAAAAAAAATTAACAACCTGATATAAACTTGTCAAATATTTGTTGTTCAAGGTGATACGATATAATATTAAACCTTCCTACGCATGTTATAGAAACATTTGTTAACCCTAGTTCTCCATTAAAGTTAAGTTTTAGATTAGTTTTTTCAATCATTTTGTTAATTAATATGGACATTTGAAAATTTCATAAGTCCAATGCATTAAGTTAATTATTCATTTTGGATTATAATTAATGAGAATTGAAGTCGTGTGGTTGAGTTTAAATTTTTACAAAAAATTCTAGTAATTTGAGTAAAAGGAGATTTCTCCTTTATATACATTCAAGTATTTGTCAAAATATTTTTAACCTTAATTTTAATTTATTTATATAATTTTAGTAATAAAATAAATTATATTTTCCAAAATATTATATGGAAAAAATCTGCTAGTTGGATTATAATGTATACGCTCCTTTCTACACGATAAAATTTTAACCTGTCAAAAAATTACCCTATAAATCGAAAGTGACCCTTCAACTACCCTATAAGTCAACCAAATTCTACTTCTACTTTATTCTCTCTATTCGAGACAAAACACTATGAGAAAAAATGCTCTCTTTTTGAAAACCTTAACAGCAAAAAGGTCTGGTCGTGTCTGAAAGGCGTTTTTTTCTCCGGCGACCGGCTATGGAGGTTGAGGCTTCCATACCAGTAATGGAGGTTGTGACAGTGAGTACCATGGAAGAACCGGATACTATGGAAGAGCACGATGAGGTTGGTATGGAGGTAGAGACCACAAACATTAGTAGTGGAAAGGATTCAAAAGGGGTAGAGTCCACTAGTGAAGTTTTTGTTACGACAAAAGGGTCCAGGCCATCGGACTCAATTGGTAAGGAGAAAACAGATACTACGTCAATCCCTAACACAAGACTGAAAAATGGTATGTCTCTCACATTTGATATGGGATGCAAGGGCCCTGATAAGGGGAAAGAATCGACTGAGGGTGAGAAGATCGATGCACAACCGAAATCATGGAAGGAAGTCACTATTGATATTACAAAAACGAAAGAAGTAATAATAAAGTTGATATGAATACTTTGATAGGCAAGATGAAGCTCTCGTTCCCTCTCGGAGAAGACGAAGATCCTCACTTCGAGATTGATCCCATCGTGTCGTCTATCCTCGAAGATGAATGGAAACTTACTATAGTTTTCAAAGTTCTAGGCTTCCCCATTGCTTTCGCAGTCATGGAGATAAAGATTAAGGAGTTGTGGAAACTTGGTAACAATTTGCAACTCATAGATCTGGATAATGAATACTACGTGGTCAGATTCAAAAACGAAAGTGAACTTCCTATGGTGCTTACGGGAGGACCATGGTTAGTTTTTGGACGATGTCTTATCATGAGAAGATGGTCACCGGATTTTGATACATCGGAGCCCATTAAATCAGCTCCAACTTGGATCATGGTAACGGACATCCCCATGAACTAGTTTAATGAAGCCATCTTGTGGAGCATTGCGACAGGGGTGGGAAACCGATTGCCATGGATCCCAGAACGCTCAACCTCAACAGATGCATGCTTACAAGGATCTGTGTAGAAATTGACCTAAGTAGGCCTATGAAGAAAGCCATATTCATTAAAAAAAAGCGGTGCAGAGTTGAGTACGAAGGCTTCATCTTCTATGTTACAAATGTGGAAGGTACGGGCATTACGCCTCACACTGCCAGGCTAAAGATGATGCTCAGGAAAGAGAGAACAAAAGCAAATCTACCACAGAAGAGATCTCGCCTGAAAGTCAAGGGGTACCGAATGACAAGGAGAAATCGGAGACTGCATCACCGGAAGATTTTGAACAGGACCGGTTCGGCCCTTGGATGTTGGCGGGCAAGAGGAACAAAGCTAACAAAGGAAAGGATATATCCTATACTTATCTTGAAAACGTGGGAGGAAACTTCAAATATTTTGTCCCTAAATACTAGAGTAATACTGCCCAATATAGAGAAAGTAAAGGGAAACAGGTGGTCAATGTTTACAGTAGAAAAAATACTAGGGGTAGACTTGGAGAAGAAGGTAATATTTCTGACACAAATGAGAAGAGTTCAGAAAATGGGATCCCTCGATCTGCGTCAGATGTTTCAAATGATAGTAATAAAGGATCAAAATTCATGCATGACACTGGAACCAAAGTGATTAACCATATTCAAGAGAGAGGAGCGCAGAAAGCGAATGGATTTGTTTTTGCAACATATATGAGCACAGAAGAGGAAGCGGATTTGGAGAAAAGAAATAAGCAAAACAAGCTGAAGAATGAGAGACGGAGGATACCTCGTAAAGCGAAGAGCGATGAGTCAGAGAAGATGAAGCCAGGTAATCTGAAGAGACAGAGACTAGTGAAAGAAACTGAGAGGGTACTACTATCAGATTTTGAGGGCAATAGGGATGGTTCAGAATACAAGAGAAGGGCCATAGTAGGGTCGACATATGAGCATAGGGCAAAGAGTGAAAATGGTAAGGAGCGTGTAATCATGGGCAGTATGCCACCTATGGTTCAACAAATTGAAACCACTCAACCTACACTTGTATCCACAAGCGAGGTAGGGACCAAAATATAACTAAGGTTGTTAACATGGTAAGCGATGAAGCAGACACAGATAAGGAAGCGGGTGGTAACATGACACAATCAAGTTACGTGCATGGTAAATTATCACTACCAAGCCAGACGGACTTGATTACTCAAAGGGCCATTATCCTAGATGATATAGCATATGGAAAGCCAAAAGACAAGGATAGTGAAATAGTGGTGGCAAAAGAACTTGAGTCTATCAAGAGTGCTGGAGTACCCTTCTAGTAAGGAGTGTTATCTTGACCTTATCACAGGTGTGTAGCATCACCAACCTGATTTTAGTTTTTTATGAAATATTTGTTCTGGAATGTTCAAGGAGCCGGTAAGAGTGGATTCCGACGAGAGATCAAGTACCTTTGTAATACTCACAAGATTGACCTCCTTGCTATTTTCTAACCACGCATTTTGGGCATTAGATTGGAAGAGGTGTGTAGCCGGTTGACATTTAGTGGTTGTAAGAGAGTGGATCCAATAGGTTTTGAAGGGAGAGTCTGGCTCTTATGGGACGATACTAGAGCTCATGTCACAATTATCAGTAATTACTCCTTCGTCATCCATGTAAGGATGACAATTGGAAGTAAGCACACGAATCTCAATTCGGTTTATGCGCCCCCATCAGAAAACAGGCACTTACCATTCTAGGATCTTCTAGATAAGAAATTGGCAGGTCTAGTGGATCCTTACATTATCGGGGGAGATTTTAACTGCATTATCGCCAGCCATGAAAATAGGGATGGTTCTGGTAACCTTCACAATGATTCCGAGAGATTCATCTATATCATCCATAACTATGGGCTTTTTTATCTTGGGTTCACTGGTCTTGAGTTCACATGGGACGCCAATAAATCTAGAAATAGAGGGGTTCAGAAGATAATGGATAGGATTCTCATGAATCAGGAAGTGATGATGGCCAAATGCCTCAGTGAGGCACTTGGATTGATTCTCATCGGACCACACACCTATATTACTTAGGTTGCAACCTACCATTCACTACAGGCAGGATATGAGACCTTTCCGTTTTGAGGTGGCTTGGATGACACACAAAGAATTCCTCCCCATGGTGAAGAGATGTTGGGACATGCATGTGAGTACAAGTATTCCTCTTACTACCCTTAAAAGTTGGCTATTATATTGGAATCGCCGGGTTTTTGGTGATGTCTTTTGCAGGAAGGACAAAATCATGAAGATTTTAGGCGAGCTCCAAAGTGATCCGACTTCGATCTCAACCATTGCGGGGAAGGCCAAGGAGTTGAGCCTTCAATCAAGTCTTAAAGAGGTCCTCGAGCAAGAGGAAATTTTATGGTTTCAAAAATCAAGAGAACAATGGTTGGCTTTGTGAGATAGAAATATAACTTTTTTCCATATGGAGACGGTGATCAAAAGAAGAAGGAATAGAGTAGATGGTTTAAGAAAGACGGACGGGGGATGGGAGGAAGCCAATACGGAACTCGAAAGTATTGTTGTTGGATTCTTCAAAGATCCGTACGGCAACCGAAGTGAAGGATGTCCTACGCCATGTAGGCATTTGGGCCCTAATGGGTTCCCGTTGATACCAAAACATGTTTTTATTGATCTGCTCAAAGATGTTACTCAAGAGGATGTTTGGAGGGCCACCAAAATTATGTGAGCCTTCAAAGCACCGGAGGTCGATGGGTTCCAACCCGTTTTCTATCAGAGATGCTAGAGCATTGTTGGGAATTCGGTAATGAGAGAAGTTGCCAAGTTCTTCAAGGACCGGAAGCTTCCATAAGGGATCAATGATACCATTATATGCCTTATTGCAATGGTGGGTACTCCTGAGATGATTAGCCAGTTCAGACCTATTGCTTTATGCAACATTCTTTATAAGATCATCTCCAAGGTTATGGTTCAACGCATGAAAGGATGCATTGATTCTCTTGTTGGACCGAGCCGGGTAGCTTCATTCATGGAAGGTATATCCAAGAAAACATTGTCCTTATGCAAGAGATTGCTCACTCTACCCGAAAAAAGAAGACGGGAGAAAAGTGGATGGTCCTTAAGCTGGACCTTGAGAAAGCTTATGATAGGTTACAATGGCATTTTGTAGGGGAAACCTTTAAAGCAGCCGGGTTTTTGAGGTGTGATATGATCTTGGAGAGGATTTCTACTACCAAGATGCAAGTGAATTGGAATGACAAGCTCATCGAGAAATTCCTCACAAAGAGAGGACTTAAATAGGGAGATCCGCTATCTTCTTACATGTTTGTCCTTTGTGTGGAAAGATTAAGTCATTTGATCATTGAGGAAGTCAATCAGGAAAGATGGAAACCTGTCTATTTATCTTGATAAGGTCCCAAGTTGTCATGTCTTTTCTTTGCGGATGATTTGACCCTTTTTGCGGAAGCTAACCGACTAAGTTGAAAGTGGTCTTACAGTGTCTGAATACTTTTCGCAAAGCTTCGGGTCAGAATTTTAACGTTCAAAAATCCAAGATATTTGTATCCCCCATTGTCAATAGAGATTTATAGTTAACTTTGCAAAATTTGAGTGGGTTCAAAGTTACTAGGTGTATGGGGAACTATCTTGGCGTGCCTATGCTTTAAGGCCACGTTACCAAATCGACCTTCACCTACCTTCTTGATAAGATTAGCAACAAACTCAACGGTTGGAGGGGAAGAAACCTGAGCTTCGCCGATAGAGTGATTATAACGAAGGCGGTGATATCTTCTATACATATTTACACAATGTCCTCTTTGATATTGCCGAAAGGAATCCGCGAAGACATAAACAAACTGAGCAGAAACTTTATCCGGGCACATAGTGGCGGAAGAAGAAGGATGCACATTGTAGCATGGAAACCAATTTGTGCATCGAAAGTTAACGGCGGTCTGGGTATCAAGACTATGGAGGAGCTTAATATGGCACTAGTAGGCAAAGTTTGGTGGAGATTTTTAAGGGATTATTCAAGCTTATGGGGGAGAGTCCTTAAAATCAAATACATCCATACGTCAGGACAAAATCACTCAGCATCATCGTACGCTTGGAGTTGGATTCGAAGAGGCAGTAACAAGGTAGTTAGTTCAGGACATCGATGGATTATTGGTAACGATGAGGACATGGCCTTTTGGGAGGACCGATGGCTGTTGGATAGACCCCTCATTGAGATTGCAACTACACCGGTCGGTCCCCTGCTTTGCAACAAGAGAGTTTCCGACTACTAAAGAGAAGGTTTGGGCTGGAACTAGGAAGCTATTGGGGAATATTTGCCGACAACTACCTTACTGACATTAGCTTCTACGGGCCTGGACTAGGATCAGGGATCTCGGATGGATGTAGGAGACAACAGTTGCAGAGACAAGTTGTCATTGAGGTAGAGTAATGACAAGAATCATTCAGTAGCTTCAGCCTACTGCATGCTGAGGGAGGAAGACAATCGATGTGGCGTGGATTGGGAGATCTTCCAGAAGGTTTGGAAGTTAGACGTGCAAGAGAGAATCCAGGTTCTTTGTTTGGAAGATCTTGAACGGTGGAGTGCATTAAAATGTTGAAAGAATGCGCAGACACTTTGTTAGCATGAAATATGACGATATTTTAGGCATTTGTTTTAGTTGTTTTTCCCTCTTTATAGTGTTCTTAGATATGTGTTTGAAGCAATTGTGAGCTAGTTCACTCACTTTGTCGATATAGAGATCTACACTAGCTTCATTGTGTTTTTAGGTGAATAAAGCTTGGATTGGAGCAAAATAAGGAAGGAAAGGAGTGTTTGATCATATTTGATGGCAAGGAGATGCATTGGAGAGACTAAGGCAAAAGCGAGGATTTGGAAGAACCACGCCCTAAATTACGGTCGTGGAAGAGGATTTGAGGAACCACGCTCTAAACCACGGCCGTGGATTTGGCAACATGAAGGTGGACGTGAGTTTGGAGCACTCCAGAGAGTTACACGGTCTAAATTACGGTCGTGGAAATCATATGGCACCGTAATCTGGTTCCACGCCCTAAACCACGGTCGTGGAAAGTTATACTTCGCCGTGATTTTGGTGATTCTGTGACGTGTCATATTTTGCCACGTCAACCACGTCATTGGGCTTTCTCGTAATCCTACCTCGCCTTATAAGCTGGAGAAGAGAGTTTTCGGCACGTTCGCTTACTGTCGCTTACCTTGGCATACGGACGCTTAGTCACTGCTTAGAGATTCGCTTGAGGATTGAAGATTTGTGAAGGACGTAATTTCGGAGATTGTGTACTTTGGATATTCTAGGGTTTTCATTCGAGAACGGATTAACATCATGTTCTTTGTGACTTCTCTAGATCTTTGTGAGATTTCTGTTCCTATTCTTCTAGATTCATAAACATATTACCTTTGTGTTTGTATTTCGAGATTGACTTTAAGTTTTATTTGAGTTTTCGAGGGTTTTCATCTTTTATTCTTCTTAATTTGAATATTGATATCATGACAATGATTGTTGGCTAAAACCCTTTAGCAATTCTAAGGTGAAGGGTTGATAGTTGTGGCTTAGATGATGATAGATCGATCGTAACTTGATTGGACCTTGAGAGTTAGAGAAATATCGTCGACACCCTAAATCACGGTTTGTTCTTGGTTTCCACGGCCGTGGTTCTCAAGATCTAGCCGTGATTTCCCCTGGTTTACGAACTTTGCTTTTGCTTTGATCCAAAGTTAAAGATTAGCTTTAACCTAGCCTTGGCTTGCCTTTTCTAGGTAGTAGTGAGACTCAACATCCTCTATTTCAGTTTCGAGTGTCACAACCTTAACCGTTTTTGCTTATCTTTGATTTCTTGTGTTTGGGAATGGGTATTTGAGATTAATTCTTACCTTTAGATCCTTTCTATACTGCAGTCTCAACAACCTTTATAGAGAGAGTCTTTGGGTTAGACATATAGGGTTTTGGAACTTCACCATGCATTACCTTGCTTTAGTATACCCTTGCAATTCTCAACTTTGTCCTTATATCTATAGTATATCTTGAATCGATTGCCACAATTTGATAACTGGATCTTTAGGGTTGCTGTTTTCCCCAATATTTGCAAAGCTTATACATTTTTATTGCTCGATTACTTGAAACTGGTTTTGTTTCACCAATTCCCTGAGTTCGATACTGTGGAATACTTGCTAATCTACGCCGATATGTACACTGCGGGTTCGCTTGCTCTTATTCTAGTTTTATAAACTTAAAACTTATTTCCACGCACGCTTAGGGACGAACACACTTAAGTAGGAATGTTGATTCCTCAATCTGTAGAGGAGAAATAGATTCGTTCGAGCACCTATTCCGGGATTGTTACGTCAGTATAAGAATGTGGACCAAACTCAATGCCAGACGATAGGAAGCCAACTTCTTCGAGTTGCCTTTCGCCTCCTGGATAAGAGGTAATATCCTTAATATTAGTAAATTCAATAATTATTGTAATTGGAGCGTGGTCTTTTCAGTAGGTCTTTGGTGGCTGTGGTGCTGGAGAAATGAGAGAATTTTCGAGAGCAGAAGCACAAAGCCGGATGAACATGTATTTGTAATGGAGAAGGCGTTGGAGTACAACAAAGTATGAAGAAAGGTTTTTTGCACGGAAAAGAACAACGTCCGGTCAGTGAAACAAGTGAGATGGGATCCCCCTCCCCCGAAGAATACCCTGAAGATCAACATGGATGGTTCATTTAGGAGCGAGGGAAAGACTGTAGTGGCGGGGTTATTAGGAATAATGCAGGGGAGTGGCAAATTGGCTACGTCGCAAACGTGGATATATGCACCGTTCCGATGACGGAATTATGGGGCATATATCACGGGTTGAAGAATTGCTTGGGGAAAGTGGGTACCGGTCTGTGACTCTGGAATCAGATTCACAACTTGCCATTACTTTCATAGACAAGAACGTACCAAGATGCAAACCTCTTGCCAGTCTGGTTAGTAAATGCCAAGACTATCTTCGAAGGAACTAGAATATCTAGTTCCGTCATGCCTACCGCGAGGCTAACTATGTTGTGGACTACTTACCTACTCTACCTTTAGATTTTCCCCTTGGCGTTAATGTATTGTTGGACCCTCCCGAGGGTGTAGTTGACCTATTACATTGTGATGTAAGGGGTTGGGCTATCCCCCATTTGCGTACCACTTAGCCTTTCTTTCATATATAATAAGTGCGACTAGATGTGCCGGAGACCACCAACTCTCCTTCCTACCAAAAAAGAGACAAAAACACTCTCTTCTTCACTTTTTATTGTCGGATTTCTTATCACCGTAGACTTCCTAAGGTACCACTGTAGAGACCCATGAGTGTTGCCCATCAATCGAAATCAAGCTCCTCAATAGGGTTGGCTAATACTTTTACGAAGTAGTGTTTATAAAATATACGAGGCCTTAAAAAAGATAGTAAAATATACAAAATGTAAATGTATTTCCCTTATGTAAAAATAAGGTCAATACAAATATTATATGTGATAATCAAATTATACATAAAAAACTTTTACTTAAAAATTATCATCCTTCTAATATTGTTGGAGACAAAATATTCAATCAAATCGTCATAATCAATTTTTATATAAAAGATCTTTCTCAATTGCTATCAATGTTAGTCCATTAAGTCTCTCTGTGTCATTGTAGAACCTATACATGTCTTTAACAATATACAGGTTTGCAACAACTTCAACTTTGAAAACTTCTTTTTGTAGAATTAAGGGAAATTCCGGATGGTACCCTCGTGGTTTGGGGTATTCCGGATTTTGTCCACCAGTTTTTTCAAGTTCGGATGGTACCCTTAAGTTTATATTGTTTTCCGGATTTTGCCCAAATTCATTAAATTTTTTTAAAATCTATTCAAAACATACAAATGAAAATGAACTAAAATTAAAAAACAAATTAAAATAGAAAAAATGATTTACTTATTTTAAAACTAAAGTAAAACATTAAATTTTTTATAAAACAAATATTTTATATTAATTTAAAAATAAATTAATTAGATAATTTTCAAAAAATTCAAAAAAATTAGTGTTTTATTTTACTTTAAAAATAAATAAATTGGGTTAGCATTTTTAACAAAATCTAAAAACATAAATGTTATAGTTTATTTATAAAATAAATAAAATAAGAATTCTTTTAAAAATTTTAAAAAAAATCACGGTTTTAATTTATTATCAAAATAAATAAATCAGTTTTCTATTTTTTTTTTATTTTTTAATATTACTTTATTTTCTTTCTTTTAGTTTTGGGAAATAAATAAAATAGAAAAATTATTTATTTATTTTAATAATAAATTAAAATAGTGATTTTTTTAATTTTTTAAAAGAGTCCTTAATGTTTTTTTTAAATAAAGTATAATACTTATATTTTTAGATTTTGTTAAAAAATACTAATCCAAATTATTTATTTTTAAAATAAATAAAACACTGATTTTTTTTAATTTTTTAAATATTATCTTATTTATTTATTTTTAAATTAATATAAATATTTTTAAAAAAATAAAGTTACTGTTTTACTTTATTTTTAAAATAAATAAATTATTCTTTCTATTTTAATTTATTTTTTTTATTTTAATTTATTTTCTTTTGTTTGTTTTTAATGGAATTTGAAAAAGTGTAATAAATTTGGGCAAAATCCGAAAAATAACATAAACTTAAGGGTACCATCCGAACTTTAAAAAACTGGTGGGCAAAATCCGGAATACCCCAAACCACGAGGGTATCATCCGGAATTTCCCTAGAATTAACCATCACATGAATAGTTAATAGGATTCTATAAACAATAACAACATTAGAAAAACAACCTTGACATTTAAAATATCAATAGGTTGCATCACTTCTTTGGAAAAGAAAAATTATAGTAACTTCAATTTCACATACAATCTTCCATCTTTTAGTAGAAGTAGCAAATAATGTATAAATGTGTTGAATGATTCCAGGAAAAACCCTATCTTTTCCACAAGTGTTGACCATATCACATAATAACAAGTTAATATTATGAAATGCATAAGATGTATGAAAAACACTAGGATTTATGTCTAAAAGCTTTCTTTGCACTTCTTGATTTTTCCTTTCATATTTGACCCATTATGATAACTTTGGCCCCGAATATCATCTATATCAAGGGCAAGACACTTCAATTCATTTTGCAATACTTCAAACAATCCTTGACCGGTTGTATCATTCACTTTCAAAAATCCAAAAAACGATCCTTCAACCCTAATCATTTGAAGAGATATCCACATATCTTAATATCAAAGACATTTATTCTTGATGACTTATGTTAGGAGTACAATCAAGACTCACAATAAATATTTTGCTTATTTTACTCTCTCAATTATTTTATTATCAATGTATAAACTAATAGGCATATTAACTCATGTTGAATAGGCTTTTGCATAACTAGGTCAAATTCAACTAACATTTCTACCAATCCTAAAAAGTTTTGGGTCAATTAGGTAACTAGTCTTTTTTATATTTATATCTACTAACTAGACTTTTTAAGTTTTACAATTGAATAAATATACCCCAAATTTTTTTTAACCGTGAAACCCTAGTCGCCTCATCCCTTCTCTAAAACTCTCGCTTCTACTTTCCTTTCCTCAACATCTAGTTCTGCCGCCTCATTCCTTTCTCTGAAGAGTTCTTTCTGCATCAGATTATTGGCCCTTCGTCTCCAGTTGTATCTAAGAAAGGCTTTGGGTTTGTAACTATAGTCCGACGAGCAGCCTCTGCTGCATCTGTGGCGGCAAAGCAGGCTTATGCAGCAGCTTCTAGGAATGCTGATGAAGAAATGTTACCCCTCAAATGCTGCTTGATGTCCGTGTCTTTGCCCTGGGAACACATTGCTTACGATCTCTTGTGTAAGGTAGAATTCATGCGCCATGTTTGATGTCATACTCATGTCTTACATTTTGATATTACATTGCATTCTTGTATTCTTCAAATCGTTGATTATAGGGAGGTCCACCAGTTAATCTTTGACGAGAAAGGCGCAAAACATACATGAACTTGCAAAAGCTCTGTCGAGAGATGGGAGATCATACTCCGTGTTGTGCAGCTGGAGATAGGATGACTTAAAAAGTAAGTATTCCATTTTGATTTTTTTTATGTTCTGCTCTGGTTGGAGGATTGCCTTTTGCTTATGGCATAAAAGGTAAGGAATCTTGCTTTGGGAGACTCTTTTAAAAATTTAATTGTCCAACCAGTTAAGTCACTCTTTTAAAAATTTAATTGATAAATGCATCCAAGTAACTTGTTCAATTACTGACAGTTATTGAGCATGTTGGAAGAAGTTGAAGAGTTCTTTCTGCATCGCTCAAATCCTACAGTCACGAAAACTATTAAGCAAAGCATTGAATTTGTCAGGATATCGAGTGTATGCTGCTATGCTATTTCAGTTATCTGATGAGTTTGACTTTGATTTGTCTATCCAAATGCAGCAACGAAGCCGTTGCTCTGTTGTTGGTTCCTTTTTTTGTTCTTAATCACAAATTTACCCGGTTTTAGGTATTAAGCAGTTTCTTTTGCTCAGCAGCTGCAATTTTCCACTAACAAGCCTATAGTCAGCAAATTATTGGCTTTACTATGACTATAAATCTAAGTAATATACAATGGAAATGCCAGAACCAGGATCTCTATAGTGCGTTAGGGAAAGAAAAGAGTTTCAGGTATGGAAATGCCAGAAAACAATAAAAAACAATTCTGGTATGACTCATACCAGAAAATTATAAAAAAATTAAAAAGGATAAAAAAACTTCCGGTATGAAAAAATTTTGGTATGAAAAAAATATGAACTTCTGATATGAACTTTTCGTATGAAATTTCTAGCATGGAATTTCTGGTATGAAATTTCTGGCATGGAAATTCTGGTATGAGAAATTCTGGTATGAGAAATTCTGGTATGAGAAATTCCGGTATGAGAAATTCAGTTCAGAAAATAAAAATTCTGGTATTTAAAAAAATCCAGTATGTGAAATTCTGGTATGAAAAATTTCTGGTATGAAAAATTTCATATTAGAAATTTATTACAGGAAATAAAAAAATAAAAAATAAAAG
Organism: Fagopyrum homotropicum; assembly: GCA_033239125.1. Classification (NCBI taxonomy): domain Eukaryota; kingdom Viridiplantae; phylum Streptophyta; class Magnoliopsida; order Caryophyllales; family Polygonaceae; genus Fagopyrum; species Fagopyrum homotropicum. The sequence goes on from BSWB01000008.1 coordinate 71,744,274, forward strand.
AAAAAGAAAAAAATAAAATAAAATAAAATAAAATAAACAAATTCAGTAAAACTAATTACAACTTAACACTAACTAATGTTTATTATTCTTTTTTTTTTAAATAAAGGGGTTAATTATTTTTATCTACTATTAAATGAAAGTGGTAGACATTATTTTTTTTTTTAAATAAAGGGGTTAATTATTTTTACCTACTATTAAATGAAAGTGGTAAAAAATTTGGGGTACACTTTCTTTAACAAAAACTCAAAAAGGCCTAGTATGTCAAATTATCCCAAAAGTTTTCATTGTTATTTTCATACAATGTTTCACTACTCACTAGGAATTCTAAATTATGTTTTGTAAGAAATTTCACCATTGCAATTATTCTAACCAAAACATCCTCTAATGTTCTTTTTCCTTCTTAAGACGTTTTTGTGTCACTTTATCAATAGTATGGTTACTTTTGAGTCTTAGACGCAACTAATACCATGTAGTCATATTTTTAACATTTCATCACTTGTTTCATGTTCTTCAAGTCTAATGTCACGATGCACCCAATCATCAAAACTCTCACTTACTAGTCGACCTCTTATACACCTCAAAAATTTAACAATAAAAGCAAAAACATTTGTCAAGCTCTTTGGATTAAACAAGCAAATCTCTATCACAATTCTCTGCATTTGTTAATACTACTGTATAAAATAAAGTAGAAATTTGTGTAGAAATATTTACTATTAGGACCTTTTTTAATCGATAAATCTCTCTTAGGACTCTCTTTTGCCAAAATATCAATCTTTTTTTTTTAAGAGAATCCCAACATCTTGGATAGTATATATTCAATAATTCAAGACAATCTAAATTAACACCATCATTATTATTATTTTTAATATCATTATCATAACTAATATCATCATAATTTTCTTGATTATCAAGTGAAATATTCCTATTCACATCAACATGTAGCATCAATAAAATGATCATCACGCAACCATGCAGTGAACACAAAAAGAACTATTCTTTTGCCTTTTATTAAAAATAAAAAAATTAAATAAAATGATCATCACAATAAACACTAATAACTTTAGTAACATCAACATTGTTATCACTCTCGTTTAATAGGAACATTATAATCCTCAATTATTCTCAATGCCATCAACATTTTGATTTTTCAAAAAAACTTGTGATTCTTGTATAACAAATTTATCAAGAGCACCTCTTTAAGACCTAGTTAACTCTTTAATTTGATTCTTCTTTTCAATTTTTTTTTAATAACCGGAGTCAAATTTTCTAGATCTAAACGGCATTGCTAATTAAATGAAGAACAAACAATAAAAAAGCAAATTTAATTAAGCATTAATGAAATGAAACAACTTGATAATTAGATATAATCGATTATAATTGGTTCTTTAATTGAATTTACTTTTTTCCATTTTTCTTCGACTTGGTTCGACCTCTACTATAGCGATACATTTTGAGCAATGGGAAGAGTAGTAGTCCAACACATAAAAAAGAAATCAACAAAGACAATAATAGAAGCATTGACACAATGACACGTCTACTGCAAAACAATTTTAAAATAACTCACCGTAAATAACCAAAACAAGAACTTATGAGATTAAGAATTTACATAGTTACAAACAAGAACGCACCTTGGTCCTTAAATACCATAAGACTACCCACAATGGGAGTCTCTAATCTATAAAATATAATAAGTATTGAACAAAAGTGATAAATTACCACACAAAACTCTTCTGACATCTCTAAGTAGAAAACGATGAGAGAGAAATATGTATTCATTTTGATGGGTGCCATGTGTCAAGGGAAAATTGTTTTAACATTTGTTTGTTTTTAAAGTTGTTAGATTATAATTTATTGAATATCATGATTAATATAAATATATTTTTATAAATTTTGTTTTTTTTATTATTTATAATTTATTTTTCTCTATTCATAGAGTCTAATATTGAATATGTTTAAAATACTTATTTTTTATATAAATAATAAGTAATATAAGCAAATGAATTGATTTTAAGTTGATATTGATAATATAAATTATTAATATAACACATAAAATTAATACAATTATAAATAAATTAAAAGCATCGTATTTTCAAAAATTATATAAATATATTATATAAATAAATATAGAGTTAAAAAACAATGAATGTAGAGAAAAAGTAGATAGAGTTTTATAATATGATGTGGCGGAGAGTGTGTTAAGAGACGTGGGTTTAAAAAACCCACCATTGTACATGGTCTAAAGGGCCTCCATTGAACGGGATATCGGGAAGATCTTGAGGGTAGAGACGTAAAGGAAGAGTGCAAAAATAATAAAAATTAGAACCAAGAAGAGTAGAATTGTAGAAGATAAGAAGACACAATCGATGTTCGAACTCCAGAGGGTGAAGAAACCGGAGATAACGAGCAAATATAAAAGCCTCAGTTGATTGGTAAATTGAACTGGAAGATCTTGAGAACTTAAAATCCTTATTATTTGTAGTTTTAAACAAACAATTGATGCTTTATTATTAAAAAGAAGATGAAGAAATAAAAGGGAGGAAGAAGAAATTGAAGAGATAAAATATATGGGCCCTTATTTTTTTGATGTGCTCACCTCGCGCATGCTCAAGCTTGACTCTTCTCCTCAATCACCCCAATCATGACAGTGTTTGTAGAGTTCAATGAAATGATGTGTGCATATAGTTACTAATACGGGGTTAGCCGTAATAGATGTTCAAATCTTTTGACACCTAGAAACTCGATAGAAATGCAAATAAAAGAGATATGAAAAAAAAGATGATCCAACGGTTGGACGAATCAGTAGTCAAATAGATCAAAGTCGAACCCAAAACAACGTTTTAGAAGCACGATAAGACGCGATGTACCATAGCACACAACCGACAATCTCTTGTGCTTGAACATAGGCGTCTTGGGTTGTCCATATCAAACAAAATGAAAGAAGACCTCTATAAATATACATGGAGGTCTAACTAATCCTAGTAATTAATAAAGAAAGGTCATAAAAATAAGCTTTGTAAAGAAATATTTTTTTAACCGCCTATAACGAACCAACTAACTAACCATAAGATCAAAAGAATCCTTGACGTGCAAGCTAACTACATGTGTGTTGGGCATGTAACCTGGTTGATCGGGCCATTTCCCTGGCAATCTCTTGGGTTTGCATCAGGGCCGGTCCTTCAATTTTTTGTGCCCGGGGCGATATTTTTTCGGGTGTCCTAGTGATTTAAAATTAATGTTATACTCAAATTATTAGATATAAAAAATATAAAATAACACATTATAATAGAGGATATAAAACCAAAATTTTAGTTTAGAAAAACTTATTGAACCTACATAGAAATTTTTTTTTAAATAATTGAAAATAAAATCAAAACTTTGTTTTATATAATTGAAAATAAAATCAAAAGCACATTATAACATACATATTAATCATTTATGTTGTCTTGCATTTTTTGAACAAATCTTCTATTATCTTTACATAATCAACAAATTTCAACAATTGATCGAATTGTTACTCCATTAAGCCTATATTGAGTCATGGTAGTTCACAAACATGACTTGAATAACTAGTTTAACTCATATATTTTGAATATATTTTTCCAAATAATAATTATTATAATTTCATTTTATTTAAATTATAGTCAATATTTAATAAAATTTTAACTCTATAGATGTTAAATGATATTTATAAGTCAAAAAATAAATATAATTATATTAAAAAAAATATTTATAAAAAACAGCACAAATATAATTTTAAATTCGAATTATAATATAACATTTAAAATAAAATTTTCATTAATGAAAATTTCGTTATAAACTTATCAACAAATGAGATACTTAATGTAACATCTATAGAAATAATAGTTATAATTTTTATTACATTGAGTATCTTGATAATTAAAATTTTTTATTAATTAAAATTTTATTTTATTGTTAAATTATAATTCGAACTTAATATCATATTTGTGTTAATTATTATAAATAGTCATGTTTTTTTAACCGAATTATATCTTTATTTTATTGGCTTATAAATATCATTTAACATTTATAGAAATAAGAGTTACAATTTTTATTGAATATTTTATATAATTTAAATAACATCAAATTATAATAATAATTATTCGAAAAAACATGTACAAAATATAAGAGTTAACTAGTTAACATTGAAAATATGATGAAGTGAAACATTATAACTCACAATTCTAGATTTGTTGCTAATAATAAATTTAGTTTTGATATCATATCATTAAAACAGAGTGGCGCAGTGGAATTTCGGTTACCTTATGACCCAGAACTCTAAAGATCAATTCCCACCAATCTAATTTTATTCACTATATATTAGTTTCTTTTTAAATTTGGGGCCCCATATAATGCCGCCCAGCAACAGGGCCGGCCTTGGTTTGCATATAAGCTTCTTGCTCTGTCCATATCCCAATAATGTAACAAAACCGTACTTATATAAAAATGATCGTTTAAATAAGACAACCTCGTCAAATCGAGGATTAATCAATACCCCAAAGAAAAGAAGTCCGATTCCAAAAATACAACGATAGAGATCGTAAGAATGACCTAAATTTCCAAGTCGATTTTAGATGGTAAAATTGGCAAACTAGCCTTTTCAAGCAAATCAATTGAGAAAGAAAACTCCTAGTATTTGAGATTGGTATTTTGACCCCCTATAAAATAGGGTAGAGGAAATATAGTACAAAAAGAGGACAAAGTTTGACAACCCATCAGATGTGACATGTTGTATTATCTCACATGTCACATCAATCAGAAAATTTTTTTTTTAACATCATTACTTTCTCACCTATTACCCAAAAATCGGCTTACCCAAATAATGTCACAATCATACCCAAAAATAAATTTGTCAAAGTACATAAACATACTCGAAAACAACATACCCAAAAAATTAAATAACAAAATAAAATCATATCCATAAATTGGATAATATTTTATATTTATACCCAATTTAAAAATCACTTAATACAAAAACCATACCCAATTTAAATTTGTCATACCCAAAATTTTTAAAACTCGATATTGTACACAAACATCAATATCAAATGACATTTGGTCATTAACCAAAAATTCGCTTGACATTTAATCATTATAACACAGTTTGGGTAACCATAAAACATATCTATGATATCACTTTATATATACTTAATAATAAGAAATATACTACAAAGTCAATACACGTATAAAAGCATACCCAATTTGAATTTGTCATAACCAAAATTTACACAAATCAATATTGTACACAAACATCAATGCCAAATGACATTTGGTCATTGTAACACAGTTTCGGCAACCATAAACATACCCAAAAATATCACTTTAAGCATATTCAACAATAAAAACATACCACAAAAACAATAAACATATACTCAATAATTATAAAAATAATATAATTTATATTTGAGTAACGAAAACAATGTCACCCAAAAAAACTTAACATTTATGGACTTGAAAATTTCATCAAACTAGCTACATTAACCAAAAATGAAAAGTAAACATGTAAAAAAAAAATTTAAACCAAAAGTAACCATCTAATCACCATCATTTCAATTAGAGAAATTATTGTCCCTATTTCTTAGTTTTCATAAGTACTTTTTCTTCCTTTTATATAGAAACCTAGTTTGTAAAAGATAATTTCAAGAGGTCCTATTTCTCTAATTAATTCATTTTAGATGCGTAAACAGTAAACTTCTATTCTTACACATTGTTATTGTAATCCCAACCGTCATCTTATAAAGAATTACATAATCTTTTGTAGAAGTTGTGATTTGATTCTTGAATCCACCATGGAGAAGGAGACAACATACTATGTATCATCTGCGATGCTCTTTCATGAAATCTTAATAGTATTAAGGAATCTAAAAAGAGGAATAGCAGCCGACTCAACAAATTAATTAATAAGACAAGCACGTACTACTACTTAGTATGTAATGACCACCAACCAAACCAACTTCTAAAAAGAAAAGCAAACTATGTATCATCTGTTGCGCACAGCACCTTACTACCAAACAAACAAGACAATTCTAAGACAATCACTTGAGAGCATTCCCAGGGGTTGAGATGGCCAGCTCCGGCCAACAAGAAAAGCAATCGCCACCCACAAAGCTACCAATACCCTGCTCACCACCACTCTCCATCTGCCACGTTCCTCCTACGCCGTTACCATTTCCAGCACCGCCAATGTAAGTAACTTCAGGGAAGGCCCACATGGCCCTACTCAGCGGCCCCAACCCAGAGTCGTCAATGCCCAGCCCCAACCCACCCAGAGCCAAGAACCCACCAGATCCACCGCTTCCGCTGCCGGAGGCGTTCAGGAGAGAAGTGAAACTCCCGCCCACCGAAGGCACTAGCCCCAACGCCCCACTGTGCCCGAGGAAAGGCGCCGCCCCAGAAGCGGCGGACACGTGGATGGTGTCGGTGGTTGAGGATGTGGTCGGAGGGAGTGTGCGTGACCGCTTGGCGTTCTTGCGGGTACCGCCGCCGACGGGAATGTCACGGAGGGTTCCACCTTGGGTCCAGTAACGGCGGCATGACTTGCAGAAGTGGCGGGGCTGCGATAAATTGTAGTTGTTGTAGTAGCAGAACTTAGTGTTGGTGGAGTCGCATCTTGGGCATGGCAGGTGCTCCTGCTCCGGCGGCGGAGGCGGCATTCCAGCAGTGGACTTCGCCGGAGCTCTCCTCTCCACTGATTCTGCCGGCATTTCTTCTTGGTCTTGATGAATTTGTTTAGCGTGGATCGTCTGGTTTTGTAGATGGAGAGGGTGGGGTTTTATAGAGGGAGAGAGGGAAGAGGGGATGAGAATAAACCAGAGAAGAAGAAGAAGAAGAGATGAGTTGAAATGAGACAGAAGCATGCTTTGTTTATGCTGCAGCACACACTGTCATTGGTCTACGTACAAGCCGACATATAAATCCACATTTCATTGGGCTACGTCTTCATATCCTCTTTCCTGCCATTCTAATCTACACTTTAAATCCTTTCAAAAAAAAATCTAGGCTTTAAATAAAAACACAAAAATGTGTTACCTATGACTACTAATTGGGAAAAAAATTGCTAGGGTAACCAAATAATAATAATAATAATAATAATAATAATTATAATATTTTTAAATTCGTTTTAGTTTATGCATTTCTTTTATTTTGTTTCTTCTTTGCAATGAATTGAATCTAATTTTTCATGTTCAATTTTCTTGCTTCGTTTTGTGTTTCATTGGTCGATTCTAATATATTGAATTGTTATTCATATATATATATATATATTGAAAATTGTTTCATTCCTAGTGTCAACAACAAACTGAACATCACAATATAAGTTTCCCTACTGTCAATAAACACTTGACGTAATTTTGTTGTCAAGAGCACCTAAAACATTAATTTTGTGTTTTTTTTTTCTTTTAAACAATATTTAAATTTTTTTAACTATTTAGTTTTTTGTGTCATGAATATTTCTCAAAGCTCCTAATATTAGTGCTTGTGTTGCCAACAATACATTGATCAAGTCGAAATTTTTGATTTACCAATCAACAACACAATTAACGATAATTCAGTGTTTTTCAGATGTCAACAAATATGTAATGTAACACCCCGAATTCGCGGGATTCAGGATGCAACGGGGGGAGATCTCACAATGGGTCCCGACCCTTAGTTTGACAACAATTTCACCGGATCTTGCAACAAGACACAAATAAAGGCCAAAACCGAAATACATTTTTATGCAATGTTATGAAACCCGAAAGCATACAAATGAAAGAATTCAGCCGACATACAACTTCAAAGGTCAAACGCCATACACATGACATACAATATACAAAATACAATACACAAACACGACTCCAACCAAAACCCCTCCTAAAAATGTACGGAACCCTGGCTACCCACTCTTTCGGATCTCTCGGCCGCAATCCTAACCTGTAAGGCAACTACAACATCGGTATAAAACCGTTATCTAATACTCAAGGCATTAGAATCAAGCTGAAAGGCACAAACACAAGTAAATCATCATAAACACACATCATACTCCAAAGCACACAAATCCGGTTTATTATCTTTTTTATTAAGTCATATCCCGTTCTAATTCAACTTAGGTTTGTGACACGAGAGTCCCCGAAACTCGCCTCGGTCCTACTTACCGGCATGGAATGGTATTAAACACACACCACCAAACACGCATCGCAACTAATACGAAGAATATGAGCTAAGTAAGTCCGAAGACTTACCTCGTCCCAAAGCCAAACCAACCAATACCGCTCTCGCTTCCCGTAGGAAGGTACTCGTCGCCTAATCATAACAAGGCAAAAATGAATACCACTCTCATAAGTTAGAAGTCCTGAGACTTCTTGATCCGATGATCTCGCAAGATCATAACCCACAGGCCCTGTTTGGTGGAAGGAGATTATAGAGATGAAATGAAGATTATGAGATTATGGGAATTAAATTCAAAGATTTTTTTTTTATCCTTATAGAGATAAATATTTGGATTATGGGAATTATGAGGATGAAATTAAAATTTCATCTTAATCCTATGAAGCACCAAACGGGGCCATAACACATACTAGGATAAACATGCCTAGTCTCCACAATCTCAACGATAACCACTCTATGCTAGGATACGCATATCCTAGCCCACAACCTCACAACCATAAACTTACAATCTCAAACCTCACAAGCATTACAAGGCATCCATACTCTCATCCCATGAACCAACTCAGAAACATACAAACATAAAACCTTAGATCATCCCGAAAACCTCACCAACTCGCTTAAGGTCCACAAGCCACTACATGGAATTCACAACTACTCTAGGTCCTTCCTAGGCATGATACTAACATGAAACAATCTCACAACTAAGGAAGGAACGAAGAAGAAGAAGAAGAAGAAGAAGAAGAAGAAGAAGAAGAAGAAGAAGAAGGGAGAAGAAGAACCTACTGTTGAAGAAACTCAACCGCGGAAACAAAAGGCGCGACTGAGTGCTGAAGGTCAAGGCCCCCGCGGCATGTGGAAATCCTAATGCCGCCCCCGCGACGCTGCTCACCGCCCCTACGGCTGGCTAGGTTCCGCCCCAGCGGTGCCTGGTCCTGCCCTCGCGGTAGAACTCCAGAAACAGCGTTTTCTTCGTCTTCGATTGTGGATCTTGAGCTTCAATGGCCTCCTTCTGTTGCTGAGTCTTCTGCAAACATCATCCACGGTATCAAGGCTCTCCCTCACGACCTACTCGAGCTAAGAACACATGCATGAAAAGGATTTAAGAGAACTTCTCCCCAAAGCTTCCAACCATGGAAATGGAGAAGGAGGGAAAAAGAAAAAGATGTCCAGCATGAAAGAAGAAGAGAGGGAGAAGGAAAGACTTACCACACTGAATCCAAAAGCTCTCCATTGTTGGCTACACTCAAAGAGATCCAAAGGAAGGAAAGAGAAGAGAGCTCAAGGAGAAGGGAAGAAGAGAAAAGAAAACTAACGTGAAAGAAGAAATGAGGAAAGAGGGAAATCCAAGTTGCCAAGGGGTAGGGGAACAAGGGGTCAGTTGACTTCCTTGTCTCCTTGATTCTAGCAACGAAGGGTCCAAAAGGTAAAGGTGGGTAACGAGGGGTCGGAATGGGATTTTGGAATAAAATCCCGTAACTCAACATCCCGTGTTTGCGCAAAGACTGAACCACGCGTGCAGAAAGATCGGTAACTCGCTCACTAACCGGAATAAAAATTCCGGACGTTACAACTAGTGCCCCTAAAAACAAGTTTTGTCCTGAAACTTGCTAACGCAGAACTCTCGGCATAACTAACTCGGTAACTACTCAAAGCCGTAACGTGCCAACTCACTACTCGATAACCATCACACACTTGTGTACCCGCGTCAAGACCTCGCAAGGCCTACACACATACTCGCATGAACCACATATCGCGTAATAAGTCAAAGGCTAACCAATCATACAACCCATTCCTGCTCGAGACACAAAACACATAAACTCACATATGCACATAATATCTAACCCATCGGCCATCTCGACGTAACTAGATCATCGTAAAAACTCCAAAGAGATTACAATCACACGTCCTCCCGGTAGCCTCATCGGCTCTTCGCATCATATCTCGAGTCGTACATGTATTCCCTCGACCGTCACACTTGAAACCTAGTGAACATCCTCCACTCTCGGTGGCCATGCAAACCGGTAAACGACTTCCCAACTCGCACCAAGATCTTCAAAAAGGTCCGATATATATTGGGACTAAACTCCCTTCTAATGACCAACACGTATGACGCCTCACGCCCGTGATACCCTTAACTAGACTCGTCTCGTATCCGAACCCTTGAGGTCCTACCTCTATCTGTACACCCTTTTGGGGAATTAGCTCGGCTATCATCCGCCCTTGGACCATCGCTACTCGGGCGAGGTTGTTCCATATTCGCAGGGTTATCCCTACATATACTATCCAAATACCGACACCACGGTGTACTATACTTCCGTCCACAAAGTGCCTCACAATGCCCATCTCAAACGACACATCTCACTATCGTAATACAAAAGCTCGATCAAAGGGGAGGTATCATGTCTACCCTTACCCCCTACCTCACACATATGCTCTCTACACTGCATCCAAGATCACAAAAGTCTTCTCTAGTAGACCAACTTATCCGTGGATGGAATTTTCATGAGAGACAACTAGTCTCCTTTGCGGCACAATCCCGCTGCCCAACCATCATGAGATGAATTGTCCATATCGATCCGAGATAACGATACTCGGTATCACAGGTCCTATTCGCTCCAAATGGTGTGTGCAAGCTTCAAATTTATATCCCAAGAAATATGCTCAAACAAGGATGCGAACCCGTAGTGTACGGATCAATTATAGTAAAAGCAAGATTTTCGGGGTGTCAATCTCAGGGATTTAGGTGAAACAAAGCAAGTATAGGTAGTCAATCTAACTAATAACCACAAAAGCGATTAAAGCAATCAAGGAGATGATAATAAGGTCAATTAAAGGAGATATGTAAATTCTAGGGATTAAAGCATCTAATTGTGGTTCCAACTCAAGATCTCAAGATAAACCAACAACGCTGAGATTTTGCAAAGGGAAGGTGTTTTTAAAGTGGAATAGATCACCGGGTAAGTCTCACTACTCACTAATTCCAAACCAAAAGCTCCTATTACCGGGTAAGTCTCAAGGTACTAAGGAAAGGAATTATAATCTCAAACCAACACACCAACTAAGGGAATAGAATCAACCTTTACCGGGTAAGTTTTAGGCTAACTCACAAAGATGGAATGAAGGCACACTCAAACCCCAATAAAGGATAAACCTTTATTACCTATACTTATGATCTTGGGTAAACAAACAAAGGAATTACCGGGTAATTCTCATCCTAGGCTTGCATTGAACCAGGAAAGGTGTAATAAGAATAGGATTTGGCAAATTCTAACACTTAACTCTCAGTTACGGATCAGAGAAGGTCACCTCGGTCAATCAAGTTCCACCCCAGCCAAGATGTTTATCGACTGAACGAGATGTTCTAGGGTTAAGGGTAAAGACTCGAGCTTTCAGGGTCCTACTGGGATTAAGATTATTCTATCATCGTCTTTCCCACAACTTCCACCCCGGCCGAGATGTTTAAGAACTTCCCATAGGCAGACATCCCTAGAATAACATCAAGGAAAGGGATGTTAATATGTAGTTTATTCATCAAGTCAAGGAACTTACCAAAGTGCTTGTCTAGATGTGCTCTAGCCCTTGACTGGGGAATGGAAGTGGTGGTTTATATGCAGGAGGTGGGACATAAGCTTCAGATTTGTCCGTCGCCTTCTAGGACTCCACCTCGGGTGGCACCTCGACCGAAGTGTTCCTCGTCTGTACCTGGACCGAGGTGTTCTTTGTCTGCACTGGCATCGACCGAGGCAGTGGATCTGCAGTTTTTAGTCCACTTCTCGTCGTTATTGCCACGATCTGTCCTTTGGGGTTGCTCTCTGTCCTTGCTGGGAGCTTCCCTGGATCTCTTGGTGCTTCATTCGCCTTATTAAAGAATTGTTGCTCTAAGGCTTTTTGTGCCTTCGAAAATGAAGTCATGGATGTCTCCATAGCGTTGAGCTTGATCAAGATGGCCTCTAGCACTGCATCTTTCTTCCCTGGCTAGGACGAACTTGATCCAGACTCCTGGCTTTTCAATGGAGTAGAAGAAGAAGAAGAGGGATTAAAAGAGTTATTAGAATTGGAATTAGAATAATGTTACCCGGATTTTGATTGTTGGATCTCCAATTGTTGCTGTTGGAGCCTCTATTATTGTTGTAGTTGTTGTTCTAGGAACCATGATTGTTGTTCCTTAACCCTTGATATCGTCCCTCCTCCTTTTTGGTGTCAGCAACCAAAAGGTCTTTCAATTGCTTCACATCATTTTTGAGGGAGATGAGTTGATTGTCATTTGATGGAGCTTCTTAGAAATTAACTCTCTTAACTCCATTTTCAGCTCCTTGGTGGGAGTATTTCTCCATGTGCAAAGCTTGTTTTTCAATGAACTCCCAAGCTTCATCAATCGGCATGTCCATGAATGTGCCGGCGGATAGTAGTTGAAGGTTGAATTGGGTAGCTCCATCCAATCCCTTGAAATATATCTCCATCAACTCTATCTTTGGAATCCCATGATGTGGGCAATCCAAGAGAACATCTTTAAACCTCTCCCTTGACTTGGACAAACTCTCCTTGTCCTTAATGATGAATACATTGATCTTCCCTCTCATTTCAGCGGTTTAGAGGGGGGAAAAAATTTTTATTAAGAACTCCGTCGTCATCTCCTCCCATGTATTGATCTTTCCGGGAGGAAGAGACTGATACCAAGTAAGCGCCCTGTCCTTCAAAGAAAAGTAAAAAGGCCTTATCTTGTAATTATTATTTTCCAGCCTTGAAGGTCTCAAGGTCTCCATCAAAATTTCATAGTTTTGCAAATGTTGATGCGGAGGCTCCCTCTCTAAACCTCCAAACTGGCATTGGCAGATCATGGATAGAACTTGCGGTCGAAGTTCATAATCATGCTCCGCTGGATCACCTAGGTTGACTCCTAGACGCACCACTTGCTGGTTTGGGTCCATCCTCTGTCCTTGGGTATGTGGAATACATGCAAAAAGAACATCTCGGACAGGCATCCGAGGTGGAAGTATCTCGGCCGCGGCAACTGGAGCGGGGTCCTGCCTCGGTCGATGCAGAATCTAGGCTCGTAGTTCAACCATATCTGCTTCAATCTCTGCAGTTCTGGTGCGAGTTTGCTCCCTCTCGCGCTGCAGTTCTTCCCTATTGAGGCGCAGCTGTTCCATCGCCTCCTTCAATTCGGCCTCAAGATCGCGATTGTCTTGGTTGGCCATTTTCGCTTCTTTCAAGCGTCTTTTGTATGTCTTTTCTGGTTCGGGATCGTAAGGAACGATTTCCTTCCCAGCACGGGTTCTTCGCATAAACCTAAGAAAAAGAACCTGCGAAAGTCACTCAAGTAGAGTGGTTAGTAGCAACAAGGTCAATTGCCCCAAAAGACTACCGCAACCGGCTCGGTCTAGACCAAGTCCCCGGCAACGGCGCCAAAAACTTGTTTGCTACAAATGGTGTGTGCAAGCTTTAAATTTATATCCCAAGAAATATGCTCAAACAAGGATGCGAACCCGCAGTGTACGGATCAATTATAGTAAAAGCAAGAATTCCGGGGTGTCGATCTCAGGGACTTAGGTGAAACAAAGCAAGTATAGGTAGTCAATGTAACTAATAACCACAAAAGCGATTAAAGCAATCAAGGAGATGATAATAAGGTCAATTAAAAGAAATATGCAAATTCTAGGGATTAAAGCATCTAGTCTTGGTTCCAACTCAAGATCTCAAGATAAACAGACAAAGTTGAGATTTTGCAAAGGGAAGACGTTTCTAAAGTGGAATAGATCACCGGGTAAGTCTCACTACTCACTAATTCCAAATCAAAAGCTCCTATTACCGGGTAAGTCTCAAGGTACTAAGGAAAGGAATTATAATCTCAAACCAACACACCAACTAAGGGAATAGAATCAACCTTTACCGGGTAAGTCTCAGGCTAACTCACAAAGATGGAATGAAGGCACACTCAAACCCCAATAAAGGATAAACCTTTATTACCTATACTTATGATCTTGGGTAAACAAACAAAGGAATTACCGGGTAAGTCTCATCCTAGGCTTGCATTGAACCAGGAAAGGTGTAATAAGAATAGGATTTGGCAAACTCTAACACTTAACTCTCAGTTACGGATCAGAGAAGGTCACCTCGGTTAGTCAAGTTCCACCCCGGCCGAGATGTTTATCGACTGAACGAGATGTTATAGGGTTAAGGGTAAAGACTCGAGCTTTCAGGGTCCTACTGGGATTAAGACTATTCTATCATCGTCTTTCCCACAACTTTCAGCCAATCACCCTAGAATCGCACAAAGAAATTAGTCACTCATCATTATGAAAGCAATAATCAAATATGGGAAAAGAATGAATAATTGAACACAAAGACCTTAAGAACAAGGCTTCAATAAATGAATCAATTATCAAACAAATCAGCGTTCCTTGGAATAAAAAATTCAACAAAGACAATAAACCAAAGCGAATATAAGAAAGTCTTACAAATCCCCTCAAAAGCTATCACAAAGCTATGAACTTCCTTCCTTCAATCTTCAAACTTCCTTCAAATTTCCAAGAATCCTTCCTAACTGCAGTGTATTTTCGGCTTCCAGCCTACGGTGATGCTGAATTATGGAAAATCCAACCCTTTTTATAGGAAAATTATCTTCCAAAGATAATAATATCTTAAAAAGATAATTTCCTAATAAAATATATCCATATCTCTAAAATAGATCTCGTAAATATATGATCTTCCTTCCAGAAATCCAGCCCAAAAATATAAGATCTCTTCCTTCCAAAAATAAAAGATCTCAGCCAAATAAAATATATCTCGCCGCGCCAGGGTGTTCGCCTCGGCCGGGACGCTCCTCAAGATCACCTCGGTCGAGGTGGCACTATAGCTGACCGAGGTGAATCTCAGCTGAATGTGAAATCTCTCAAATCTGGTCCAAAGTAAATCTTCTTTGTTAATTCCTTGCTTCCTGAGTTCTCTTTTAAGCTCTTGAATGTAGCTCCTATGACTCCTTTGCTCCTTAGCTCCATTTCGATCCAAAATGTGCCATTTTACCTACGATTACAACAAAACTTGGTGTAGACCTCGATTCCCGTAAAGGTAGATGAAACGACAATATAATCACATAATATACATTCAAACATGCAGATTATTGAAGATAAAACGTCTAAACAAGTCCCAAATATAGACTATAATACATGCTATCAAAATACCCCATACTTGTCCCTTGCTTGTCCCCAAGCAAGTTCCAAATCTTAAGTAAAAGATAGAATGGATTATAAGTCATAAAGATCAATGAAAAGTATTTCAAAACATTTTTGGTGGTGTGCTCCACTCATAGATCACTCTAAGAGAATGCTTCATGGTATTTAAAATCAAAATATGATCAAAACATTTTATAAATATAGGAAAGTTGTTCATCTTTGCATAAAATCATAGAATGCATAATAAATCATAATTATCGAAATTAATCATGTATAATCCAGTTTAAATCACCAAGTCAATCAACAAGCTCGAAGTCTCAAAGGCTTTTCAAAAGAAGGTCAAGAAACGTGTGAGGGTGGGATGTATACAGGGAATGTGGTGCTAGAATCTGGGAAAAGGATCTTCACTTTACTTGCTTTGAACTTCAACATCTTCTACCAATAAGCTTTGCTTATTTACTTTTTACTTTTTGGGATGCATGGACAGAGGTGCACAATAACCGAAGCCTAGGAGATCAGCAATCATCAATTTCTCGAGATGCCTCAAACTCTTGATGCACATACCATGACCCGTTAGGAATATCGCTCAATCTGACTTTGGCAAGACACAAACACCCGGCTATGTGAATGGTGCCGAGTTACTCATCATCATGATTGACTTCCCCAAACCTATTTGTTTCTTTCTAAACTTCCAGCCAACATCTCAACTTTTCTTTCACTTGCTTTTCACTTGCTTGCTTCCAAATTCCCAGATAGGTAAAGGGTGGCAAATATATATATGAGGGGCTAAGCATGATCAAGAAGAAGAAGAGAAGAGAATGGATTGCCTTAATCATCCTAGGGAGAATGTGATAGAAATCATCATGTGGTGTCAACCTTCAAATTCAACATAATTTTGATAAAGATAAAATATTAAATATGCCAAAAATTTCAAACAAAGCATTTAGCAACTTAAACATATCCTAAAACCTTTCAAACACATAAAGATTTCAAAACCAATATGCAAACAAAATCATCACTGAGGTCATATCCAGAAAGGAAGCTCAAAAAAATCGTTTCGAAAACTGTTTCAGTTAAACCACCTTGGTCGAGATGTTCTAGGTCAACCGAGGTACTTGACTTACTTTGGAAAGAGTCATCCCGGTCGAGGTCATAAAAGTTTTTTTCTTAACCAGTTTTTTTGACGTTTTCTCAATCAAATAACCTGTATGCATGCATGTAGTCTCAGATAAGCACATAGAGCATAAGAAAATCATAATAGAAAGTCATAGTCATACAAGCATACATAATGTCAAATAAGATACATCAATACCCCATACTTGGGACACATTGTCCCAATGGGTCAAAAAAGTCTAAAAATAGAGTACTCACCGGACATAAGCTGAGCTGCATAATAAATAAAGAAAATGAAATTCCTGCTAGCTCTAATCCTGATCTGCTAGTGGTGGTGGTGGATATGGGACGAAGAGATACTGAGATGGGTCAAATGGGTAGCCCATGGTATGCTGGAGCTGTATCTCCATCATACGGCGCTGGTAGTGTTGACTCTCCCTCATCTCCAACATATCCAAGGACAAGGCGGCGTAAGAGTTGATCATCTGGTCCGTTAGCTTGTCAATACGTCGATGAGCTATGAGATCCCTCTACATGCGGACTCTGCGGCTAGAAGGGCGTGATGGTGCTGCAGCTGCCTCCTCCTTTGTAGCCTCGTCGTCTAAGTCGACAACTTGCACACTGGGGCCGGCCGTATCTGTCCTTGTCTCCATGGCAACATCACCATCATCATCCTCCTGCACCTGAGCTGCTGCCGCGTCTCTAGCATCCTCAATGTAAGGTATCCATGCGGTAGACCAGTACTGAGGATCGTAGACTGAGAACTGAGCTGACCACATGATACCCTGAGGGGCAGTCTGCTCCCAAGGCATCGCCACATATGGTGTAGTGAGTCCACGAGTAACTAGAATCCTCCTCGTGATCATCTCCTGAAGTCCTAACGGCTTTGCAGCTGCCACCAATATACAGGCACTCAGATCCAGCTCCATAACCGTTGCTATATGAGTCACCAGGCCGCCACATCAGATATCTCCTTTCCCCTTAGCCTTGATCCGGTGCAGATCCTCAGCTAGCATTGCCCCAAAATGAGGCACTCCCCCAGTCACCATACAGAATAGACTAAGAAGCTCCCCATGTCTAACCTTTTGGGGCGTCTTAGTATGCGCCAGAAGGGTCTCACTGAAGATCCGGTGGGCTAGTCGGAAAGCAAGGTGGAAGATGATGCGCTCCCTGGAGTCTCCAGGTCTCCACCTATTAGCATGCTCTACCATGTGAGCAATCTGTCCCCAAAACTGTCGAGTCACGACTCAAGAAGGAAAGTCGGCAACTGTAGGGGTCGGGAAGCCGAAGATGTCTCTCCACTGGTCCATAGGAACGATGTAGTTCCGGTTCAACAACCGGTACTTGATGGCCTTCTGCTCAAGCAGGTGAGTAACAAAACTCACAAACTCTAAAGTGGGCTTGAGGTAGGCTGGAGCTCTAATCTCCATGAACTGCTCCAGCCCCACCATGGAAACCATCCTTCTAAGATCATCAACTACATGGAGATAATCGAAAGCGGAGATATCCAAGAAATGCGGCGCAATCACAGGGCGCGCGCATATGCGGTCAAAGTCGGCCTGGTGACACTCGTGAATCACCGGGATGGAAGGTCGGGAAGAAGAAGAAGAAGGTGAGGATCTACTGGGAGCATCCCTCAGAACAATCTGGCGATCAGAATGAGAACTCATTTTTTATCCGACTGACAGGTCACCTCGGTTCGTCTGACAATCTCAAGAACACCTCGGCCGAGGCATAGGTCGACTGGACCAAGGCGATAAATTGCTCGATTCTAACTCTCTGATTTCCAGTTCTTTTCCCCCCAATATCACTACCGGTTGTTCCTATGGGGTACTTTAGCCTTTTCCAACATAAATCTATGGCAACCAAAACCCTAATCTCTGAAATTGGCAAAAATAGAGGAGTTAGGGTTTTCGATTTAATTACCCTAGATTCAGTCGATTGGAAGCGTTTTTGTTGCAGTATCTCACTTCCAATCTGTTCCTCTAGCCTTTCCTCGCGAGATCTGAGCAAGAATCGTAGAAAATGATCGAGAAACAAAGAAAACGAGATGTGGATGCGCCGCAGTCGAGGGAGAGAATGGAGGGAAAGAGAGAGAAACTGTTCCTCCTTTATACCCCTCGCCGATTCTGCTATCACCTTGGTCGAGGTGGTCCCGACTGGACCGAGGTGGATCTTTGTCAACCCTAGTCGCCTCGGGTGCTCAAGAATCATCTCGGTTGAGATGCTGTGACAGCAACCGAGATGTGTCTTAGTCAAACTCCGTCTTCTCAATTTCTCAAACTTCTGTCCTTCCAGTGTTGCTCCTGAGTCGTAATCCTTCCTTAGAAAGTACCTAGTTTCTGTCTAGGACGCCAAAAACAAAGAAAAGCAAAGCAAAAGCAAACTATCTAAAGCTAGACTAGAAAAGGGAAAAAGAAAGCAATACCTTGGGTTACCTCCCAAGAAGCGCTTGATTTAAGGTCGCTAGCTGGACCGTATGGCATCCCTAAACATGCTGGAAGTTGTCTTCACCCCATACTTCACCTTCATCATGGGGTGAAATAAAGAAGTCTATCAAACGTTCCAGCAAATGCAAGTGTTCATCGGGGAATGAATCATTGATGGGTGGGTCGTCCTTCTCGCGTGAAGAGGGAGGTAGCCGGCTGAGGTGATCCGCAACAGAATTTTCGGATCCCTTCTTATCGCGAATCTCTAGGTCAAACTCTTGAAGCAAGAGAATCCATCGAATAAGACGTGGCTTAGCATCCTTCTTAGTAAGTAAGTAATGAATAGCTGCATGGTCAGTGTAAACAATAACTTTTGCTCCCACTAAGTAAGAGCGAAATTTTTCAAAAGCATATACAACCACCAAAAGCTCTTTTTCGGTGGTTGTGTAGTTTAGTTGGGCTTCATCTAGCGTCTTGCTAGCATAATAAATGACGTTGGTCCGGCCATCCTTCTTTTGTGCAAGCATCACTCCTACCGCCACATCACTCGCATCACACATGATCTCAAAGGGCAAGGTCCAATCTGGGGGTTGGATAATGGGAGCGGAGATCAACGCTTCCTTTATCCTAAAAAATACATCAAGACATTCCTGCGAAAACTCAAAAACAACATCCTTATTCAAGAGTTTAGTTAGTGGTTTAGAAATCTTCGAGAAATCCTTGATGAACCTCCTATAGAAACCTGCATGCCCGAGAAAACTCCGCACAACCTTAACAAAACAAGGGGGAGGAAGTTTCTCAATAGTCTCGATCTTAGCTTGATCGACCTCAATACCTCGGTTGGAAACGAGGTGTCCTAGCACAATGCCTTCATTAACCATAAAATGACACTTCTCCCAATTCAAAACGAGATTAGTGTCTTCACATCTTTGTAAAACTAGAGAAAGGTTAGATAGGCAATTATCATAAGAGGAACCATATACTGAAAAGCCATCCATAAATACCTCCATGATCTCCTCTATGTACTCGGAAAAGAGAGCCATCATGCATCGTTGGAAGGTAGCGGGTGCATTACATAATCCAAATGGCATCCTCCTATAAGCAAATGTCCCCCATGGACAAGTGAAAGTGGTCTTCTCTTGATCATCCGGATGGATAGGAATCTGAAAGAAGCCACTATAACCATCTAAATAACAAAAATGTGAATGCTAGGCTAACCGTTCGAGCATTTGATCGATGAATGGAAGTGGAAAATGATCCTTCCGTGTGGCCACGTTAAGCTTCCTATAATCGATGCACACCCTCCAGCCCGTAACGGTCCTAGTTGAGATCAACTCGTTGTTCTTATTCATCACAACGGTCATCCCACCTTTCTTCGGAACTACATGTACTGGGCTAACCTACTTGCTATCCGAGATAGGAAATATGATACCTGCATCCAACAACTTAAGAATTTCTTTCCTCACAACCTCTTTCATGATCGGATTTAACCGTCTTTGAGTTTCCCGTGAAGTCTTATGATCATCCTCCATTAGTATTCTATGCATGCAGAAGGAAGGCTTAATACCAATAAGATCATAAATAGTATAACCCAAAGCCTTTTTATGTTTTCTCAGGACATGCATCAGTTTAGATAATTCAGTTTCGGAAAGGGAAGCACTAACGATAACGGGATAAGTAGAATCCGGTCCAAGGAAAACATACCTCAAGTGACTTGGAAGCGGTTTAAGCTCCACAACTAGGGGTGCTTTCTGAGGGGGATCCTTGCTTCCTCCTTCCAGTGGAGTAGTGACCAAAGTATGGTCGTCTATACCCAATCAAAAGTAAATCCCGACTTAGCACTAAGAACAAGTATAGTGATTAAGTAAGGGTCGAACCCAAGAGAGTTAAGGTGTTTTAGATGCGATTATTGATTACAGTGACAAGTAACACAAGGGGGGGGGGGGCTTGGTTGAAATGATGCACACAAAAACTTATGAAAACGATTAATGCGACAAGTAAGACAATAATGAATGAATCTACACTAGGTTGATTCTAAGCATGCAATTGCTACTTTGGTGAGTTCCTTTTACGAGTTTTCAAGTAATCTCCCGTCTCGATCATATATATGTGTTGAGCCAACCGGCATCAACACAACTTAACAGGTTAGTGTTCTGTAAACCTACAAGAACAAGTAACAAGTTAACTTTCAAACAAAGACTAAGGGATATAAAGAGAAGATTAAAACCGTTAAACTTATCTTTATATTTGTGTTCCTTTTCTTTAAGTAATCACAACCCGTTATTACTTAAAGTTGCTACTAGATTAAAGACCCGAACCCAGAACCTATTAATCCTAGTTGTTTACATGCACTTTAGAACCTAAGCTGATCAATCTCAAGCAATAGTAAACATGCAATTGGACAAAGGAGATCAAAGAAACACAAAGTATTACTGAATGAAAACTTATATTATAAAGAACTTACAACCAAAGTAACAATGCAGCTTCAAACCAACCCAATGTAGCAAGGGAGTTAGCAACTCATTACAAAGGTAGCAAGATAATTTAAGTGGATAATTTGTTGGCTAACAAGATGATAAGATGGATGATTCTAGCAATCAACCAAAGACTATTTATACTACAAAAGACACTAAATAGGAGTAATTGGCCGGCCCAAAACAACCACCTTTAATGCCATAAAGGTGGTGTAAACAGCCGGAGTAAAAAGCTTTTGACGTTAAGCCGCAGGGGCGGCCTTCAGCTCCGCAGGGGCGGTAAAGGCAAAAACGCTTGATCTTCTTCATGGCCGCAGGGGCGGCTAGGCAATTCCGCTGGGGCGGATCTTCAAAGATCTTCAAACGTCTGACCCTTCGACTTCCTGACGTTTCTGATGCCAAGCCGCTGGGGCGTCCCTATGTCGACGCAGGGGCGGTGACACAACCTCTTCGTCTTCCAGCTCCCAGGTTGAGGCGCAGGAAGGGGCAAAGTGGGAGGCGCAGGGGAGCTGGTCTTCGTCTCTTCAGGGCAGGTCACCGCAGGGGCGCCAAGGATTGGCGCGGGGGCGGTGACACACTTCATGGCTGGCGCTGGTGAAGGCGCAGGGAGCGCTCTGGTGTAAGTCGTCACCTGCAGGGGCGGTGGCAAGGCTCCGCAGGGGCGGTGAGGCAACAAAAGCTTTTCTTCGTCAACGATCTTCACTCCTAAGTGCTTATAACTCCTCCCTTAGCGTCTCTTAGTCTTCTTCTTCTAGACCAAGGAGTTAGTAGCATAAACCGACACAAATGCAATAAAAAGACTCTAAAAACTATCCTAAATGATAGTGATTCCATCACCTATCAAACTCCCCCATACTTAGACCTTTTACTCGTCCCGAGTAAAACAAATGACAACAAGTAGACTCAAAGGCCTCAAGAAACATGGGTAAGCAAGAAAAGACAATGAAAACAAGAGAAAAACCAAGAAAGAAAGAATGAAAAGAGAGGAAATGTGAGAAAAAGAGAAAAACTACCATCCTTATTGCTCCAAGAGTGGCCTACCCGGACAACCTCCTTATGACTCCTCTTCTTATGTCGCCAAACGCCGGAAGGGAAACCTACACTCGGTGTCGCTCATTTTGCCAAGGCGCCCTTTCGGGTTTTCACCTTGCCACTCTTCTTCTTTTCTCACTTGAACTCACATTCCTCAAGTCCAATTTTGCACCAACCTATGGTTGGTCGGACTACCTTCTTTTTACCTAAACCGCCCTTTCGGGTTTTCGGTTTATCCAAGGCTTTTCATTTTCTTTGGCTTCTTCTCTTTTTTTTTTTGAATTTCAATCTGAATTTAAAAGATGCAAAAACAAACTCAAAGCAACTAAATAAAACTGTACAAATAATGATATGTCCCTCCCCCATACTTGAAGTACACTTTGCCCTCAAAGTGGAAATAAGTCAAAGATAAATGTGGGAGAAGGGAAGAGAAATGTACCACTCAGTGGGGTGGTCCGGATGGACCACTTGGACCCTCCTCCGGTGGGTAAGGAAAATGACGGAAGAAGTGCTCCTGCCGGCGGTGAAGGGTGTCGATACTGTCCTCCTGAGCCTCCATCCTCTCTCTAAATGAAGTGTCATAGCTAGCTTGCCAAGCCAGCTGCTGAGTCTCCAACTGCTGCTAATGCGCCACCTGCCAAGCATCCTGACGGCGGTCAAAGTGAGTGGTCATGGAGGAGGCAAAACTGGACTGTCACGCCTGCTGCTGCTCAAGCATGGACCGTTGGTACTCGGTCTACCACGCCTGGTGATGTGTAGTCAAGGCTGCCATCTGAGCGTGCAGACTCTCCATGGCCTGACTGTCGTGTGCTGCCGTCGGCATCTCCTCATTAGCGGGGGGGCTCGGTTGGAGCCGGCTGCGTATGTCCCAACAATATCTGCCTGAGGTCGTCTCGGAGGAACCGGGTCAGCTGGTACATACAGATCGGAGAGCTCGTCTCCCAATGGAAGTCGTCGGGGGAGGTATGTGATGTGACTCCCAGCTGCTAAAGAGAGTAAAAAACGATGCTCCCCGTCTCTCCTGAGGAGCCTGCACCTCCTCAACATACCCTCCGTATAAAGTGGGGCTTCTAATCTGTCCTCTAAAGAAGAGAGATCCATCACCTGTGCAACTTACAAGGAGATGATCCCTCCTCCCACAATATCACGTGGCTCATTCTTCTTAATCCGCTTCAGAGCGGTAAGGAAGAGGTATGGCCAATCCGGCACCCAGTTATTCGTGGAGAGGCATGCATATAGCAGTGGAAGGTCCTTAAGAGCAACCTTATTCTCCTCCTTGTGTCCACAGAAGACACTCATGAAAACCTTCGAGAAGAGCCTCAAACAGGGGTGAGTGAATTTGTTGGAGTACTCACCCCCTGCATGAAATTCAGACTTGGTGGCGGCCTGCCAGAACTCCATCAAATCAAGTGTCGGAATAGGTTCCCACCAGTCGTCGGAAGCGGCTATAGTTACCCCTAATGCCTCCTGCAGCTGGGTGTAGTCTAATGTGTACTTCCTTTTGTTGAACTTGAATGTAAGTCCAACATACCCATGGTCCACTGTTTCCATTTTGAAGGTGGCAATGAACTGGCAGCTGAGCTCGGGGTATGTTGGAGCGGTTGTTGTCCAAAAATCCCCGAGCCCAACATTGTTGAGAAGTTCCTGCATGCTCTCCAACAAACCCAATTGTTCCAAAGTAGGAACGTCCAAAAATCGGGTTGTATACACATCCCGACTTTGTGCAATCCTATACCGCATCGTCTCGGCTTCTGAAAACTTATATTTCTTCTGATTCTCCATCTCTTGCAGTTGAGACAATCAAAGGAATTAGAAATTTCAGAAAGTTGAGTAAGAAACGAACCCTCTATTGTGTTTTTCGCAGGGGCTGCTGCAAAAGGCGCAGGGGCGGCTTGACGCAGGGACGATAGCTTGTAGGCGCAGGAGCGGGCGAAGAGCAGAGGGTGATTTGGACGTTCGGCGAAGGTGGTGGCGATGGGGCTTTTCCGGCGTTTTCCTTGCTGCTACAGACGTCGCCGGAGGTGGTGTTTGTGTGTGGTGGTGGAGATGGTTGTTTGTGTATGGTGTTTGGAGAGTGAGAGGATTGAGGTGGTGTTTGTGTGTCGTGGTGGAGATGGTTGTTGTCATAAAGGGGCGGTGACACAAGGTTGCCGGAGGTGGCGCAACAACTCTTGGACAGGGCGGTGCGAGATCTTCCGGACGACGTGAGGGCGTGGGAGGCGAGTCGGCTAGGTTTTTGAAGGATGAATGGAGAGGGAGTAAAGAGGGCGGTAGATGTAGGTTTATTTTTGGGAAGTGTATTTTTTTTCTTTCCTTAACAGAACCGCAGGGGCGGCGTTTGTCAACGCGGGGCGGTGACCAGGAAGAGGGGGTACGCAGCCTCAGCGCCGGGGGCGGAGCTGAGGATGCGTGTAAAGGGTGGCCGCCGCAGGGGCGTAGGGGTGTCACCGCTGGGGTGGTGGCCAACGTGAGCAGACGCTGGCCCAACGCCGGGTGCGGTGCTGGCCATGGGTGTCACCGTAGGGGCGGGGACTTAGAGCCGCAGGGGCGGTTTTCTTGACAGAAACTCCTCTTCTTATTTCTCCGGGTTGCCTCCCGAACAACGCCTTTGTTTTAAGTCGTTGGCTCGACGTAAGGACTCTTTCTCTATGATTGAGCTTCTTCCCGCATCACCTTTGGGTTTATAACCGTTTGTGAAGGTAATCCTCCGGAGGACCTAGTTTCGATTCTTGTTATGGCTTCCGCCATTTGACCAACCTGTTTTTCAAGGTTCTTGATGCTAGATTCTGTTGTTTGGACATGATTAGCAAAGTGTTTGCTCAAAACCTGCAACATATCTTCAGTTGAGTGATACTTACCTTGACGGGGTTGTTGTTGTTGGTTTTGTTGATCCCTCCAACGAAAATTATGTTAGTCACGCCAATTTGGCATGAAATTCTGTGCATAGGGATCGTTCCTAGGTCTTTGATGCTGTGGTTGTCCATAACCCATTGCATTTACCTCAACATCGTCATACTGGAATTATGGACACATGTCCGTTGGATGATACAGGTCAGCATAAACTCCACAAGCTTTGAGCTGCTGCGGTGTTCCCATAAGTGTTAGTCTCTTCACCATTTCCTTCAACTCCGCGAGCTCGGTAGAAATCTCACTCTTCCCGGAACTCACAGCATGAACTCCTTTTTTAGCCGGTCCTTCCAAAGTTCCGAGTACCTTCCGCTAGTTCCTGTATCTTTTCCAATGCAAGGTCAGGAGTAGAGTTAAGAATATTACCTCCGCAAGCTGCATCGACGATCCTCCTTTCATTGTCTAGTAAGCCATTGTACAAGTACAAGACTAGATCTTGAGTTGAATATCCGTGAAAAGGACAGCTGGATCGGAGGCGTGCAAACCTTTCGAAGTACTCGTAGAGAGTTTCGTTTGCCTCTTGCTCGATGTTGCTTATAGCTTTCTTTAAGATATTGGCCTTCTTAGTTGGAAAGTATTTCTCCAAGAACGCCTTGTGAAGGTTCTCGCAAGTGTCGATACTCCCGGATGGAAGGTGGTGATACCAATCATCCGCGGAATCTTTGAGTGTGAAGCCGAATGCCCTCATCTTGATTTGTTCTTCGGTAATGTTGGCCGGCTTCATGCTCATACACACGGTATGGAACTTCCCAAGGTGCTTGATGGGGTCTTCACCACTTAGCCCATGGAAGGATGGGAGCAAGTGAATGAGGCCCGGCTTGAGCTCAAAGTTGACTCCTTCCCCTAATGCCGGTATAGTGACCGCAAGAGGGTTTTGATCCAAGGTGGGCTGCGTAAGTTTACGAAGAGTACGGTCAGCCATCTCTTGTTGAAGTTGTTGTTGTCTTCGTTGCCGGATGTGCGTCCTCTCAATTTCTGGATCAAAAGAAGCAAAGCCGGAGTTAGTAGCACGGGTTTGAACCATAAAAAATGGTTCAAACCAATAATCAATAATAACAATAAAACACTAGAACTCCCTGACAACGGCGCCAAAATTGGACCGAAGGTATTTCTATGGTCGTCTATACCCAATCAAAAGTAAATCCCGACTTAGCACTAAGAACAAGTATAGTGATTAAGTAAGGGTCGAACCCAAGAGAGTTAAGGTGTTTTAGATGCGATTATTGATTATAGTGACAAGTAACACAAGGGGGGGGGGGTTGAAATGATGCACACAAAAACTTATGAAAACGATTAATGCGGCAAGTAAGACAATAATGAATGAATCTACACTAGGTTGATTCTAAGCATGCAATTGCTACTTTGGTGAGTTCCTTTTACGAGTTTTCAAGTAATCTCCCATCTTGATCATATATACGTGTTGAGCCAACCGGCATCAACACAACTTAACAGGTTAGTGTTCCGTAAACCTACAAGAACAAGTAACAAGTTAGCTTTCAAACAAAGACTAAGGGATATAAAGAGAAGATTAAAACCGTTAAACTTATCTTTACATTTGTGTTCCTTTTCTTTAAGTAATCACAACCCGTTATTACTTAAAGTTGCTACTAGATTAAAGACCTGAACCCGGAACCTATTAGTTGTTTACATGCACTTTAGAACCTAAGGTGATCAATCTCAAGCAATAGTAAACATGCAATTGGACAAAGGAGATCAAGGAAACACAAAGTATTACTGAATGAAAACTTATATTATAAGGAACTTACAACCAAAGTAACAATGCAGCTTCAAACCAACCCAATGTAGCAAGGGAGTTAGCAATCATTACAAAGGTAGCAAGACAATTTAAATGGATAATTTGTTGGCTAACAAGATGATAAATGGATGATTCTAGCAATCAAGCAAAGACTATTTATTCTACAAAGACACTAAATAGGAGTAATTGGCCGGCCCAAAACAGCCACCTTTAATGCCATAAAGGTGGTGTAAATAGCCGGAGTAAAGCTTCTGACGTTAAGCCGCAGGGGCAACCTTCAGCTCCGCGGGGGCGGTGAAGGCAAAAACGCTTGATCTTCTTCATGGCCGCAGGGGTGGCTAGGTAATTCAGCAGGGGAGTTGGTCTTCGTCTCTTCAGGGCAGGTCACCGCAGGGGTGCCAAGGATTGACGCGGGGGCGGTGAAACACTTCATGGCTGGCGCTGGTGAAGGCGCAGGTAGCGCTCCGGTGTAAGGCGTCACCCGCAGGGGCGGTGGCAAGGCTCCGTAGGGGCGGTGAGGCAACATAAGCTTTTCTTCGTCAACGATCTTCACTCCTAAGTGCTTATAACTCTTCCCTTAGCTTCTTTTAGTCTTCTTCTTCTGGACCAAGGAGTTAGTAGCATAAACCGACACAAATGCAATAAAAAAACTCTAAACTAAATGATAATGATTCCATCACCTATCAAGTAGATTTAGATCGAAGAACTAGACCTTTAGAAGTCTCAATTGACATCATCTAGCTTGCGACCTCGGTCGAGGTCCAGAGGGGGTGACCGAGATGTTCTTCAGTTAAGAATACCTCGCTTGGTCCAGAAAGTGCCTCGGTCGAGGTACTGGAACTGAGACCGAAACTAGAGATTGTCTTCTCATGGATTAGTTTTTCAATCTTAGCTCCTGGATCTTCTTCCAGTGCCTTTAAGCTCCATATATCTGCATCACAAGATGCATTTATACCTTCCTCCATTAAGCTAAAACTAATAACTCTTTCTAGTGGATCATTAATAAGGATATAGCTCACCAATTCTCTTGATTCTTCTTCATCATAGATGTTGAAGATATCATTCTCCAGCGGCTCTCCTTTCATTACAGCAAGCAATGCAAACTCCACGTGATCTACGCCAATGTTAAATTTCAACTTGGTGTTCTTACAATCCACATTGCAACCCGAAGTTGCTAGAAATCGTCTCCCGAGAATGATGGAAACGGGATAATCTGCGGGTATATCAAGTACAACAAAGTCTATAGGTAAGTAGAAGTTACCTAACTTAACCGGAACATCTTCCAAAATGCCCACGGGATGGGTAATGGAGCGGTCCGCCATGTATAACCTTATCTTCACTGGCTTGGGCTCTCCAAGTCCGATCTTCACACATAGCTCCAGCGGGATGATGCTCAGACTGGCTCCTAGATCAAACAACGCCTCACAAGTAACATCCCTAACTTTAATGGGAATGCAAAATGATAGGGGATCTCTCAACTTGGGTGACATCTTCTCCTTCATGATTTGAATGAGCTCCGAGGATTTAGATGTTATCCTTACTTCACCAAAATCTTCCAACTTCCTCTTCCTTGATAGAATCTCTTTTAAGAACTTCCCATAGGCGGGCATCCCTAGAATAACATCAAGGAAAGGGATGTTAATATGTAGTTTATTCATCAAGTCAAGGAACTTACCAAAGTGCTTGTCTAGATGTGCTCTAGCCCTTGACTGGGGGAATGAAAGTGGTGGTTTATATACAGGAGGTGGGACATAAGCGTCAGATTTGTCCGTCGCCTTCTGGGACTCCACCTCGGGTGGCACCTCGACCGACGTGTTCCTCGTCTGTACCTGGACCGAGGTGTTCTTCGTCTGCACTAGCATTGACCGAGGCACTGAATCTGCAATTTTCAGTCCACTTCTCGTCGTTATTGCCATGATTTGTCCTTTGGGGATGCTCTCTGTCCTTGCTGGGATCTTTCTTGGATCTCTTGGCGCTTCATTCGCCTTGTTAAAGAATTGTTGCTCTAAGGCTTTTTGTGCCTTTGAAAATGAAGTCATGGATGTCTCCATAGCGTTGAGCTTGATCAAGATGGCCTCCAGCACTGCATTTTGCATCTCTGGTTGGGACGAACTTGATCCAGGCTCCTGGCTTTTCAATGGAGTAGAAGAAGAAGAAGAGGGATTAAAAGAATTATTAGAATTGGAATTAGAATAATGGTTACCCGGATTTTATTTGTTGGATCTCCAATTGTTGCTGTTGGAGCCTCTATTGTTGTTGTAGTTGTTGTTCCGGGAACCATGATTGTTGTTCCTTAAGCATTGATATCCTCCCTCATCCTTTTTGGTGTGAGCAACCAAAAGGTCCTTCAATTGCTTTACATCATTTTTGAGGGAGATGATTTGATTGTCATTTGATGGAGCTTCCTGGAAATTAACTCTCTTAACTCCATTTTCAGCTCCTTGGTGGGAGTATTTCTCCATATGCAAAGCTTGTTTTTCAATGAACTCCCAAGCTTCATCAATCGGCATGTCCATGAATGTGCCGGCGGAGAGTAGTTGAAGGTTGAATTGGGTAGCTCCATCCAATCCCTTGAAATATATCTCCATCAACTCTATCTTTGGAATCCCATGATGTGGGCAATCCAAGAGAACATCTTTAAACCTCTCCCATGACTTGGACAAACTCTCCTTATCCTTCATGATGAATGCATTGATCTTTCCTCTCATTTCAGCGGTTTTGGAGGGGGAAAAGAATATTGTTAAGAACTCCGTCTTCATCTCCTCCCAAGTGTTGATCTTTCCGGAGGAAGAGACTGATACCAAGTAAGCGCCCTGTCCTTCAAAGAAAAGTAAAAAGACCTTAGCTTGTAATTATTATTTTCCAGCCTTGAAGGTTTCAAGGTCTCCATCAAAATTTCATAGTTTTGCAAATGTTGATGCGGAGACTCCTATTCGCTCCAAATGGTGTGTGCAAGCTTTAAATTTATAACCCTAGATGTAAGCTTAAAACAAGGATGCGAACCCGCAGTGTACGGGTCAATCGTAGTAAAAAGCAAGAAATTTCAGGGGTCGATCACAGGGACTTAGTGAAACAAAGTCGGAATAGGTAAGCTTTGTAATTACTAACCACAAAAGCGATTAAAACAATTAAAGATGATAAAAAGTCAATTAAGGAAATATGCAATTCTAGGGATTAAAGCATCTAGTTGTGGTTTCAACTCAAGATCTAAAGATAAGCGGACAAAGCTGAGATTTTGCAAAGGGAAGGTGTTACTATGGTGGAATAGATCACCGGGTAAGTCTCACTACTCACTAATCCCAAACCGTAGCTCCTATTACCGGGTAAGTCTCAAGGAATTAAGGGAAAGAACTATAATCTCAAACTAACACTCCACCTAAGGGAATAGAATCAACCTTTACCGGGTAAGTCTCAGGCTAACTCACATAGATGGGATGAAAGCACACTCAAACCCTAATAAAGGATCAACCTTTATTACCTACACTTATGATCTTAAGTAAACAAACAAAGGAATTACCGGGTAAGTCTCATCCTAGGCTTGCATTGAACCAGGAAAGGTGTAATAAGAATATGATTTGGCAAACTCTAACACTTAACTCTCAGTTTCGGATCAGATAAGTCACATCGGTCAGAAGAATTCCACCCCGGCCGAGATGTTCATCGACTGAGCGAGATGCTTTAGGGTTAAGGATTAGGACTCGAGCTTTCAGGGTCCTACTGATACGCCCCAGCCAAAGGATCCAACGATGCAAGACAAACGAAAAACTAAAGAAAACATAGACATGTGTTTTGGATTTGTGATAATTAAAAATAAAGTACAAGATATGTATTGCTAAAACTTCAAGCATCTCACCATCCACTCTACAATACTCGCATCAACTCTCACAAGCCTCTCACCTATGAGAACTAATGCCTTCGCCCTCGCATCTCACAAAGGCAACCCACCCGGCATCTCACCAAGGAGGAGGTTCCGGCATCTCACCAAAAACCTAGTAACCAATTTGTTTTCCAAATATTATCAACTCTCACTTATTTTTCTATGAACCAAGCAAGCCTTTAAATAGGGAAAATGAGGCTAGATGAAAGATCAAAAACAAGGCCAAAAGTCATAATAAATTATAGGCCTTAAAGATCCACATAATGAGACATTGGTTTTGGACTCTTCACATCTGGACCATAAATCCGACTGTTGGAAGAACTGAAATTAAGACCCATCTCTTGGACAAATCTACTCTTGACGTCTTCATCAATATTGTAGCCCTTGAAATCAGCTTTCCAACGAGTATTTACGGGCCTTCATTGGATAAACGTAGCATTCGTTATGACCAAACTACTGAAGGGTCGAATTAAAGTGAAGCCGTTTGCATTGGTTTTCCGGATCACATCACCTACTGTGATTAAGATTATTCTATCATTATTTTTCCCACAACCTTCAGCAAATCACCCTAGAATCACACAAGGAAATTAGCCACTCATCATCATGAAAGCAATAATCAAGTATATGAGAAGAAAGAGAATAATTGAACAAGAAAACCTTAAGAACAAGGCTTCAATAACTGAATCAATTATTAAACAAACAAGCGTTCCTTGGATCAAAATCCAACAAGACAATCAACAAAGAAGGGAATCTAAGAGAATCTTACAAAACCCTTCACAAAAGCTATAAAAGCTATAAACTTCCTTCTTCAACCTTCAAAAAGGTTCTTCAAATCTCCCAACTGGAGTATGGCTGTAGCGGATCTTCGATGTATGCAAGATCTTCAGCCGTTAGCGGATGTTGGATTTGTGGAAAATCCAACCCTTTTTATAGGAAAATTACCTCCAAAGATAAGATATCTTTGAAAGATCTCTTCCCATAAAAATAGGTAAAATATATGGGCTAACTTATCTTCTTCCTTCCAGGAATCCAGCCCAAAAATATAAGATTCTCTTTCCAAAGATAAAAGATCTCAGCCAAGAATAAAATATCCTTGCCGCGTCCAAGGTGTTCGTCTCGGTCGAGTCGGCTCCTCTGGATCACCTCGGTCGAGGTGACTTTGTAGTCAACCGAGGTGAATCACAACTGAATGTGAAATCTCTCAAATCTGGTCCAAAGTGAATCTTTAATCCAATTCCATGATTCCTGGATTATTCCTTAAGCTCCTGGATGTAGCTCCAATGACTCCATAGCTCCTTTTGCTCCTTTTTTATGCAAAACGTGCCATTTTACCTACGATTACAACAAAACTAGGTGTAGACCTCGATTCCCGCAAAGGTAGATGAAACGACAATATAATCACATAATATACATCCAAACATGCAGATTATTGAAGATAAAACGTCTAAACAGGCCCCAAAATATAGACGATAATTCATGCTATCAAAATACCCCATACTTAGCCCTTGCTTGTCCCCAAGCAAGTTCTGCATATAAAATACAAGATATAATGGATTATTAGTCATAAAGATCAATGAAAAAGTCTTTTAAAAAACATTTTAATGGTGTACTACAATCATAGATCACTCTAAGAGAATATTTCATGGAATTTAAAATCAAAATATGCTTAAAACGTTTTATAAATATAAGAAAGTTGTTCGTCTTTGCATAAAACCATAGAATGCATAATAAATCATAATCATCGAAATTAATCATGTATAATCCAATTTAAACCACAAAGTCAATCAACAAGCTCGAGGTCTCAAGGGCTTCCCATAAGAAAGGTCAAGAAACGTGTAGGGTAGGGATGTATAGAAAGTAATGTGGTGCTAGATTCCGGGAAAAGGATATCACTTCACTTTCACTTGACTTTCAACATCATCCACCAATAAGCTTTGCTTATTTCACACTTTTCCTTTTTTACTTTACTTTTTGGGATGCATGGACAGAGGTGCACAATAACCGAAGCCGAGGAGATTAGCAATCATCAATTTTTCGAGATGCCTCAAACCCTTGATGCACATACCATGACCCGTTTGGAATATCGCTCAATCCGACTTTGGCAAGACACAAACACCCGGCTATGTGAATGGTGCCGAGTTACTCATCATCATGATTGACTTCCCCAAACCTATTTATTACTTTCTAACACTTTCACTTCCAACCAACTTCTTTTACTTCACTTGCTTCCAAATTCCCGGATAGGTAAAGGGAGGCAAATTTTATATGAGGGGCTAAAGCATGATCAAGAAGAAGAAGAGAAGAGAATGAATTGCCTTGGTCTTTCTAGGAAGAAAGTGAGAGAACTCATAATGTGGTGTCAACCTTCAAATTCAACATAATTTGGATAAAAACAAAGTATTAAACATGCCAAAATTTCAAACAAAGCATTTAGCAACTTAAACATATCTTAAAACCTTTCAAACATATAAAGATTTCAAAACCAGTCAGCAAACAAGATCTTCACTGAGATCATATCCAGATAAGAAGCACAAAAACCGTCTTCGAAAACTTTCAGTTAAACCACCTCGGTCGAGGTGTTCTAAGTCAACCGAGGTGAAGTACCTCGTTTGGCCAGAACCATCCCGGTCGAGGTCAAGATTTTTTTTTTCTAAACCAGTTTTTGACGTTTTTCTCAATCAAATAAACTGTATGCATGCATGCAATCTCAAATAAGCACATAGAGCTAAATAAAGCATAAATATCCGATAAAGTCGAGTCATACATCACATAAGTCAAATAATACATCAATACCCCATACTTGGGACACATTGTCCCTGTGGGTCAAAATAAGTCTAAACAAATAAAGTACTCAACGGACATAGTTGAGCTGCATAATAAATAAATAAAGAAAATCCTACAAGCTCTCAATAATCCCGATCCGGTGGCGGTGGTTGTGGCACGTACGGATACTGAGATGGGTCGAAAGGATAGCCCATGACATGCTGAAACTGAATCTCAACCATCGTGTGCTGATAGTGTAATCTCTCTTGCATCTCACGGATATCCAGGGACAG
Organism: Fagopyrum homotropicum; assembly: GCA_033239125.1. NCBI lineage: Eukaryota > Viridiplantae > Streptophyta > Magnoliopsida > Caryophyllales > Polygonaceae > Fagopyrum > Fagopyrum homotropicum. The sequence goes on from BSWB01000008.1 coordinate 71,778,253, forward strand.
GGCATCATATGAATCGATCATCTGATCCGTCAGATCATCAATCCGACGGTGAGCATCTGGATCTCTCTGTCGGCGTACCCTATGCCTAGCGGGGCGTACTGATGATGCAACCGGCTCGGTCTCAGTCTCGTCATCATCCAAATCGATGACTAGCGCACTCGTCCCAGCAGTATCAGTGCCCGTATCCATAGGAACTCCACCATCCCTATCATCATCAACAACCTCCTCAACCTCATCCTCCTCAGCTGGTGTAGCTGCTGCCTCTCTAGTATCCTCCATGAATGGGATCCACGCAATCTGCCAGTAATGTGGATCAAACACAGAGAACTGAGCTGACCATCTGATCCCCTGTGGTGCAGTAGGCTCCCATGGCATCGCCACATATGGCGTAGTAAGTCCTCGGGGAACCAGTATCCTCCGAGTAATCATCTCCTGAAGTCCAAGCGGCTTGGCAGCCGCCACCATGGTACAAGCGCTGAGGTCCATATCCTGGTAACTCGCTATGTGAGTCACAATGCCTCCGCAGCAGATGTCGCCCTTCGCCTTGGCCTTGATCTTATGCAGATCCTCCGCCAACATAAGTCCAAAATCTAGAATCCCTCCAGTCACCATGCAATATAGGCTAAACAGCTCACCTTGTCTGATCTTCTGGGGCGTCTCAGTACGCGCCAGAAGAGTCTCACTGAATATCCTGTGAGCTAGTCTGAAGGCAAGATGAAATATAATACGCTCCCTGGAGTCTCCAGGGCGCCATCTATCTGCATGCTCAACTAGGTGAGCAATCTGTCCCCAGAACTCCCTAGCTACAGCTCGGGAGGGAAAATCAGCAGCAGTCGGGGCCGGGAAACCAAAGATGTCCCGCCAGTAGTCTAGAGGAACTAAATAATTCTGGTTCATCAACCGGTATTTCACGGCGCGCTTAGTGGGAAGGTAGGTGAAGGAGCTAACAAACTCCAAGGTAGGCTCTAAGTAAGCAGGAGCGCGGATCTCAGTGAATTGATCTAGTCCCACCATAGAGATCATACGTCTCAGATCTCCATCCACATGGAGGCAGTCAAAGGCAGAAATGTCCAGGAAGCGAGGTGCAATCACTAGACGGGCCGCTATGCGGTCATAATCAACCTGGTGTCTCTCGTGGATCACCGGTCTCGTGCGGCGGGAGGAAGAAGAAGGGGAAGGAGAAGATCTGTCCCTCAGGACCAGCTGTCTATCTGAACTCATGATTTCTGTAATCTGTCAGGTCACCTCGATCGGCCTGACAATTCTGTAGAACACCTCGGCCGAGGCACAGGCCGACTGGACCGAGGCGAAAAACTGCTCGACTAATTTCTTCAAAAATCCAGTTCTTTTCCCCCAAAATCACTACAACAGGTTCCTATGGGGTACTTAATCTATTTCTCAGCAAATGCAGGGGCAACCAAAGCCCAAATCGAAGGAAAACAGTGGAGAAAGACGAGGTTAGGGTTTTTTCGATATTTACCCTGATTCGGTCGATTGGCTCATTTTTCTTGCAGATTAGCACTTGCACTGTGATCCTCTACCCTTTCTTAGTAGTTTGGAAGCAAGAATCGTCGAAAACGAGCGAAGAATGGCAAAGCGAGGTGAGAGACGTGCCGCGGTCGAGGAGAAGGTAAAGAGAGGAGAGAGAAATCTCAGCCCCCTTTTATACCCTTTTCTGGAACTGCTGTCACCTCGGTCGAGGTGGTCTCGACTGGACCGAGGTGGATCTTCAGAAACCCTAGTCGCCTCGGTTGCTCAAGAATCATCTCGGTCGAGGTGCTATGACAGCAACCGAGATGTGTCTCAGTCAAACTCCGCCTTCTCAAATTCTCGAACTTTTGTCCTTCTAGTTGTGCTCATGGGTTGTATTCCTTCCTTAGATGTCACCTGTTGTCTGTCTAGGACGCCAAAACAAAACAAAGCAAAGCAAAAGCAAACTATCTAAGCTAGACTAGAAAAAGGGAAAAGAAAGCAATACCTTGGGTTGCCTCCCAAGAAGCGCTTGATTTAAGGTCGCTAGCTGGACCGTACGACGTCTCTATGTGTGATGGGAGGTGTCCTCACCCCATACTTCACCTTCACCATGGGGTGAGATAAGTAAGTCTATCAAACGCTCCAACAAGTGCAAGTGCTCATCGGGAAATGAATCTTCTATGGGTGGGTTGTCCTTCTCGCGTGAAGATGGAGGCAACCGGCTGAGGTGATCTGCAAAAGAATTTTTGGATCCCTTCTTATCGCGGATCTCTGGGTCAAACTCTTGAAGTAAGAGAATCCATCGAATAAGGCGTGGCTTGGCATCTTTCTTAGCAAGCAAGTAACGAATGGCTGTGTGGTCGGTGTAGACAATGACTTTCGCTCCTACTAAGTAAGAACGAAACTTCTCGAAAGCATATACAACCGCCAATAGCTCCTTCTCAGTGGTGGCGTAGTTACGCTGGACTTCATCTAGCATCTTGCTAGCATAGTAAATGACGGTGGTCCGGCCATCCTTCTTTTGTCCAAGCACCGCTCCTACGGCCACATCACTAGCATCACACATGATCTCAAAGGGCAAGGTCCAATCTGGAGGTTGGATAATGGGAGCGGAGATTAACGCTTCCTTAATCCTGTAAAATGCATCAAGACACTCCTGTGAAAACTCAAAAACAACATCTTTATTCAAGAGGTTAGTTAGAGGTTTAGAAATCTTAGAGAAGTCCTTGATGAATCTCCTGTAGAAACCTGCATGCTCGAGAAAACTCCTCACATCTTTAACAGAACAAGGGGGAGGGAGTTTCTCAATAGTCTCGATCTTAGCGCGATCGACCTTAATACCTCGATTAGAAACGAGGTGTCCTAGCACAATGCCTTCATTAACCATAAAATGACACTTCTCCCAATTCAAGACAAGATTAGTGTCCTCACATCTTTGTAGCATTAGAGAAAGGTTAGATAGGCAATCATCAAAAGAGGAACCATATACTGAAAAATCATCCATAAATACCTCCATGATCTCCTCTATATACTCGGAAAAGATAGCCATCATGCATCGCTGGAAGGTAGCGGGTGCATTGCACAATCCAAATGGCATTCTCCTATAAGCGAATGTTCTCCTGATCATCCGGATGGATAGGAATATGGAAGAAACCACTATAGCCGTCTAAATAGCAGAAGTGTGAATGCTGGGCCAACCGTTCGAGCATTTGATCAATGAAGGGAAGTGGAAAATAGTCCTTCCGAGTGGCCGTGTTCAGCTTCCTATAATCAATGCAAACCCTCTAGCCCGTGACGGTCCTGGTTTGGATTAACTCGTTGTTCTTATTCGTCACAACGGTCATCCCTCCTTTCTTCGGAACTACATGCACCGGGCTAACCCATTTGCTGTCCGAGATAGGATATATGATGCCTGCATCCAACAACTTAAGAATTTCTTTCTTCACAACCTCTTTCATGATCGGATTTAACCGTCTTTGAGGTTCCCGTGAAGTCTTATGATCGTCCTCCATTAAAATTCTATGCATGCAGAAAGAAGGCTTAATGCCAATAAGATCATCTATAGTATAACCCAAAGCCTTTTGATGCTTTCTCAGGACATGCATTAGTTTAGACAATTCAGATTCGGAGAGGGAAGCACTAACAATAATGGGATAGGTGGAATCCGGTCCAAGAAAGACATACCTCAAGTGATTTGGGAGTTGTTTAAGTTCCACAACTGGGGGCGCTTTCTGAGGGGGATTCTTGCTTCCTCCTTCCAGTGGAGTAGATCCAGAAACTGGACTTTCAGAAGTCTCAGTTGAAATCATCTCGCCTTCGACCTCGGTCGAGGCGCAGAGGCGTTGACCGAGATGTTCTTCAGTCGCCTCGCTTGGTCCAGAAAGTGCCTCGGTCGAGGTACTGTAATTGGAACCGAAACTGGAGATCTTTGTCTCCTGGGTTAGTTTCTCAGTTTTAGCTCCTGGATCTTCATCCAGCGCCTTCAAGCTCCGTATATCTACATCACAAGAAGCATCTACACCTTCCTCCATTAAACTAAAACTAATAACTTTGTCAAGTGGATCTTTAGTAAGGATAGAGCTCACTAATTCTCTTGATTCTTCTTCATCATAGATGTTGAAGATATCATCTCCTAGCTGCTCTCCCTTCATGGCCGCAAGTAATGCAAATTCCACTTCATCTCCGCCAATATTGAATTTCAACTTGGCGTTCTTACAATCCACATTGCAACCCGAAGTTGCTAGAAATAGCCTCCCGAGAATGATAGGAACAGGATAATCTGCGGGAATTTCAAGCACAACAAAGTCTATAGGTAAATAGAAGTTACCTAACTTAACCGGAACGTCTTCTAAAATGCCCACGGGATGGGTAATGGAGCGGTCCGCCATGTATAATCGAATCTTCACCGGCTTGGGCTCTCCAAGTCCGATCTTAACACATAGCTCCAGCGGAATGATGCTCACGCTGGCTCCTAGATCACATAAGGCTTCACAAGTGACATCCCCAACTTGAATGGGAATGCAAAATGAGCCGGGATCTCTCAACTTGGGTGGCATCTTCTCCTTCATGATTTGAATAAGCTCCGAGGATTTAGATGTCATCCTTACTTCACCAAAGTCTTCCAGCTTCCTCTTCCTTGATAAAATCTCTTTCAAGAACTTCCCATAGGCGGGCATCCCTAGAATAGCATCAAGGAAAGGAATATTAATGTGTAGTTTATTCATCAAGTCAAGGAACTTACCAAAATGCTTGTCTAGATGTGCTCTGACCCTTGACTAGGGGAATGAAAGTGGTGGTTTATATGCAGGAGGTGGAATATAAAATTCAGTTTTCTCCTCCGCTTTCTGTGGCTCCACCTCGGTTGGCATCTCGGCCGAAGTGTTCTTCGACTACACCTGGACCGAGGTGGTCTTTGTCTGTACTGGCACCGACCGAGGCACTGGATCTGCAGTCTTCAGTCCCTTCCTCGTCGTTATGGCCATAATCTGGCCCTTAGGGTTGCTTTCCGTTCTCGCTGGAAGCTTCCCTGGATCTCTTGGCGTTTCATTCGCCCTACTAGCAAGTTGTTGTTCAAAGGCTTTTTGTGCCTTCGAAAATGAAGTCATGGATGTCTCCATAGCACTAAGCTTAATCAAGATAGCCTCCAACACTACATCTTTCTTCTCCGGCTGGGATGAACTTGATCCTTGCTCCTGGCTCTTTAATGGAGTAGAAGAAGAAGAGGAAGAGAGGAAAGGATTAGAGGAATCGTTAGAATTGGAGTTAGAATGATTGTTACCCGAATTTTGGTTGTTTGCCCTCCAATTATTGCTATTGGATCGTCTATTGTTGTTGTAGTTGTTGTTCCGGGAACCGTTGTTGTTGTTGTTGTTGTTGTTGTTGTTGTTATTATGGTATCCATTGTTGTTCCTTGATCCTTGATATTCCTTCTTGGTTTGAGCGACCAAGAGCTCCTTCAATTGTTTCACGTCATTCTTCAAAGAGATGAGTTGATTAGTGTTTGATGGCTCCTCTTGAAAGTTGACTTTTTTTAACTCCACCTTCATCTCCTTGGTGGGAATATTTCTCCATATGCAAAGCTTGTTTCTCTATGAACTCCCAAGCTTCGTCAATCGGCATGTCCATAAACGTGCCGGCGGATAGTAGTTGAAGGTTGAACTAGGTGCTTCCGTCTAGTCCCTTGAAGTATATCTCCAACAACTCTATCTTTGGAATCCCATGATGTGGGCAATCCAAAAGAATGTCTTTAAACCTCTCCCATGACTTGGACAAGCTCTCCTTGTCCTTCATAATGAATGCATTAATCTTCCCTCTCATTTCAGTGGTTTTAGAGGGGGGAAAGAATTTAGTCAAGAATTCCGTAGTCATCTCCTCCCAAGTACTGATTTTTCCTGGAGAAAGAGATTGATACCAAGTTAGAGCTTTATCTTTTAAAGAAAAGTAAAAAGGTCTTAGCTTGTAATTGTTGTTTTCTATTCTTGAGGGTCTCAAGGTCTCCATCAAGATCTCATAGTTTTGCAGATGTTGATGCGGAGATTCCTTCTCTAGCCCTCCAAACTAGCATTGGCGAATCATGGAAAGAACTTGCGGTCGAAGTTCAGAGTCATGGTTCGCCGGATCTCCTAGGTTAACTCCAGGACTTCTCAGTTGTTGATTGGGGTCCATCCTTTGCCCTAGGGTTTGCGGGATTCCTGCAAAAAGAGCGCCTCGGACTGGTATCCGAGGTGGAAGTACATCGGCCGGGGCAACAGGTGCTAGGACCTGCCTCGGTCTAGGGTCTGGAACTGGATCCTGCATCGGTCGAGGATCTGGAACAGGGTCTTGCCTCGGTCAAAGTAGATACTGGTCTCGTAAGGCTGCCATATCTGCTTCGATCGCTTCAGTCCTGGTGCGAGTTTCTTCTTTCTCCTGCCTCAGTTCTTCCCTGCTGAGGCGTAGCTGTTCTAACGCCTCCTTTAATTCGGCCTCAAGATCGCGATTGTCTTGGTTGGCCATCTTCGCTTCTCTTAAGCGTCGTTTGTATGTCTTTTTTGGTTCGGGATTGTAAGGAACGATTTCCTTCCCAGCGCGAGTTCTTCGCATAAACCTAAGAAAAGAACCTGCGAAAGTCACTCAAGTAGAGTGGTTAGTAGACACGGGGGCAAGTGCCCCAAAAGCGTATCACAACCGGCTCGGTCTAGACCAAGTCCCCGGCAACGGCGCCAAACACTTCGCTCCAAACCGTGTGTGCAAGCTTTAAATTTATAACCCTAGATATAAGCTTAAAACAAGGATGCGAACCCGCAGTGCACGGGTCAATCGTAGTAAAAAGCAAGAAATTCCAGGGGTCGATCATAGGGACTTAGTGAAACAAAGTCGGAATAGGTAAGCTTTGTAATTACTAACCACAAAAGCGATTAAAATAATCAAAGATGATAAAACGTCAATTAAGGAAATATGCAATTCTAGGAATTAAAGCATCTAGTTGTGGTTCCAACTCAAGATCTAAAGATAAGCGGACAAAGCTGAGATTTTGCAAAGGGAAGGTGTTACTATGGTGGAATAGATCACCGGGTAAGTCTCACTACTCACTAATCCCAAACCGTAACTCCTATTACCGGGTAAGTCTCAAGGAATTAAGGGAAAGAACTATAATCTCAAACTAACACTCCACCTAAGGGAATAGAATCAACCTTTACCGGGTAAGTCTCAGGCTAACTCACATTGATGGGATGAAAGCACACTCAAACCCTAATAAAGGATCAACCTTTATTAGCTACACTTATGATCTTAGGTAAACAAACAAAGGAATTACCGGGTAAGTCTCATCCTAGGCTTGCATTGAACCAGGAAAGGTGTAATAAGAATAGGATTTGACAAACTCTAACACTTAACTCTCAGTTTCGGATCAGATAAGTCACCTCGGTCAGAAGAATTCCATCCCGGCCGAGATGTTCATCGACTGAGCGAGATGCTTTAGGGTTAAGGATAAAGACTCGAGCTTTCAGGGTCCTACTGTGATTAAGATTATTCTATCATTGTTTTTCCCACAACCTTCAACAAATCACCCTAGAATCACACAAGGAAATTAGCCACTCATCATCATGAAAGCAATAATCAAGTATATGGGAAAAAAGAGAATAATTGAACAAGAAAACCTTAAGAACAAGGCTTCAATAACTGAATCAATTATTAAACGAACAAGCGTTCCTTGGATCAAAATCCAACAAGACAATCAACAAAGAAGGGAATCTAAGAGAATCTTACAAAACCCTTCACAAAAGCTATAAAAGCTATAAACTTCCTTCTTCAACCTTCAAAAAGGTTCTTCTAATCTCCCAACTGGAGTATGGCTGTAGCGGATCTTTGATGTATGCAGGATCTTCAGCCGTTAGCGGATGTTAGATTTGTGGAAAATCCAACCCTTTTTATAGGAAAATTACCCTCCAAAGATAAGATATCTTAGAAAGATCTCTTCCCATACAAATAGGTAAAATATATGGGCTAACTTATCTTCTTCCTTCCAGGAATCCAGCCCAAAAATATAAGATCCTCTTTCCAAAGATAAAAGATCTCAGCCAAGAATAAAATATCCTTGCCGCGTCCAAGGTGTTCGCCTCGGTCGAGTCGGCTCCTCTGGATCACCTCGGTCGAGGTGACTTTGTAGTCAACCGAGGTGAATCACAACTGAATGTGAAATCTCTCAAATCTGGTCCAAAGTGAATCTTTAATCCAATTCCATGATTCCTGGATTATTCCTTAAGCTCCTGAATGTAGCTCCAATGACTCGATAGCTCCTTTTGCTCCTTTTTGATGCAAAACGTGCCATTTTACCTACGATTACAACAAAACTAGGTGTGGACCTCGATTCCCGCAAAGGTAGATGAAACGACAATATAATCACATAATATACATCCAAACATGCAGATTAATGAAGATAAAACGTCTAAACAGGCCCCAAAATATAGACAATAATTCATGCTATCAACTCCCTCTCTAAACCTCAAAACTGGCATTGGCGGATCATGGGTAGAACTTGCGGTCGAAGTTCATAATCATGCTCCGCTGGATCACCTAGGTTGACTCCAGGACGCCTCACTTGCTGGTTTGGGTCCATCCTCTGTCCTTGGATATGTGGAATACCTGCAAAAATAACATCTCGGACAAGCATCCGAGGTGGAAGTATCTTGGTCGCGGAAACTGGAGTGGGGTCCTGCCTCGGTCGATGCAGAATCTGGGCTCGTAGTTCAGCCATATCTGCTTCAATCTCTGCAGTTCTGGTGCGAGTTTGCTCCCTCTCGCGCTGCAGTTCTTCCCTATTGAGGCACAGCTGTTCCATCGCCTCCTTCAATTCGGCCTCAAGATCGCGATTGTCTTGGTTGGCCAATTTCGCTTCTTTCAAGCGTCTTTTGTATGTCTTTTCTGGTTCGGGATCGTAAGGAACGATTTCCTTCCCAGCACGGGTTCTTCGCATAAACCTTAGTAAAAGAACCTCCTTAAGTCACTCAAGTAGAGTGGTTAGTAGCGACAAGGGCAATTGCCCCGAAAGACTACCGCAACCGGCTCGGTCTAGACCAAGTCCCCGACAATGGCGCCAAAAACTTGTTCGCTCCAAATGGTGTGTGCAAGCTTTAAATTTATATTCCAAGAAATATGCTCAAACAAGGATGCGAACCCGCAGTGTACGGATCAATTATAGTAAAAGCAAGAATTCTGGGGTGTCGATCTCAAGGACTTAGGTGAAACAAAGCAAGTATAGGTAGTCAATGTAACTAATAACCACAAAAGCAATTAAAGCAATCAAGGAGATGATAATAAGGTCAATTAAAGGAAATATGCAAATTCTAGGGATTAAAGCATCTAGTTGTGATTCCAACTCAAGATCTCAAGATAAACAGACAAAGCTGAGATTTTGCAAAGGAAAGACGTTTCTAAAGTGGAATAGATCACCGGGTAAGTCTCAATACTCACTAATTCCAAACCAAAAGCTCCTATTACCGGGTAAGTCTCAAGGTACTAAGGAAAGGAATTATAATCTCAAACCAATACACCAAGTAAGGAAATAGAATCAACCTTTACCGGGTAAGTCTTAGGCTAACTCACAAAGATGGAATGAAGGCACACTCAAAACCCAATAAAGGATAAACCTTTATTACCTATACTTATGATCTTGGGTAAACAAACAAAGGAATTACCGGGTAAGACTCATCCTAGGCTTGCATTGAACCAGGAAAGGTGTAATAAGAATAGGATTTGGCAAACTCTAACACTTAACTCTCAGTTACGGAACAGAGAAGGTCACCTCGGTTAGTCAAGTTCCACCCCGGCTGAGATGTTTATCGACTGAACGAGATGTTCTAGGGTTAAGGGTAAAGACTCGAGCTTTCAGGGTCCTATTGGGATTAAGATTATTCTATCATCGTCTTTCCCACAACTTTAAACCAATCACCCTAGAATCGCACAAAAAATTAGACACTCGTCATTATGAAAGCAATAATCAAATATATGGGGAAAGAATGAATAATTGAACACAAAGACCTTAAGAACAAGACTTCAATAACTGAATCAATTATTAAACAAATCAGCGTTCCTTGGAATCATAAATTCAACAAAGACAACAAACCAAAGGGAATCTAAGAAAGTCTTACAAATCCCCTCAAAAGCTGTCACAAAGCTATGAACTTCCTTCTTTCAATCTTCAAACTTCCAAGAATCCTTCCTAACTGTAGTGTATTGTTGGCTTCCAGCCTGCGGTGATGCTGAATTATGGAAAATCCAGCCCATTTTATAGGAGAATTATTTTCCAAAGATAATAATATCTTAAAAAGATAATTTCCTAATAAAATATATTCATATCTCTAAAATAGATCGTAAATATATGATCTTCCTTCCAGAAATCCAGCCCAAAAATATAAGATCTCTTCCTTCCAAAAATAAAAGATCTCAGCCAAATAAAATATATCTCGCCGCGCCAGGGTGTTCACCTCGGTCGGGACGCTCCTCAAGATCACCTCGGTCGAGGTGAACACTGTAGCTGACCGAGGTGAATCTCAGCTGAATGTGAAATCTCTCAAATCTGCTCGAAAGTAAATCTTTTTTGTTAATTCATTGCTTCCTGAGTTCTCTTTTAAGCTCCTGAATGTAGCTCCTATGACTCCTTTGCTCCTTAGCTCCATTTCGATCCAAAATGTGCCATTTTACCTACGATTACAACGAAACTTGGTGTAGACCTCGATTCCCATAAAGGTAGATGAAATGACAATATAATCACATAATATACATTCAAACATGCAGATTATTGAAGATAAAACGTCTAAACAAGTCCCAAAATATAGACTATAAGACATGCTATCAGGTCCTCTCACTATCGTTAGTGAATTTCATAATTAGCTGACTCATCATCCTTGTTTTCCAAAAGGTATAAATGTGTTGCCTCGGTCGGTCGGCCCTCAATGACCAAAACACGTCACAATTGTTACTTGGTCTCAAACCGGTAATAACCTATATGGAGGTATCCTCCCACTGCGTAACTCGCGGTGGATGAAGTCCTCTTCCCGTCTTAGGGTGCTCAAGCTTGATCTGACAACGGTCACTTACTGGCTATGCACTTAGCCACCTCGGCCTTAATCTTGCCTAACTAATGTGAAAATCACCAATCCAAGTACCTTTTTACTAGCACTACGGTGCACTAGTAAGGTGGTGTGAGCCTCATGGGGACTCTATCTCAACTCTCCATTACCAGTACACATGGGCGCTCCTAGCATCTCAACAAACCGTCAACCCATAAAGGTAACTATGGGGCCTATCCTTGGGACATTCTATCCCGGGTCTTTATCAAAGCCACTTAAATTCCGTGATTCTGTCGGGTCTTTCCCATGCCATCTACATTAATAAACTAAGGCTGAACCGTCAGTAACGTTGTTGCTTCCTCTCAAAGTGTCCACTTAATAAAGGTGTTGGAGACCACATTCACCTTCCCTTGAACGATCCCAAAATCGTAAGACCGAAGTCCTTAACCAACTCTAACCATCACCTCTGGCGGATATTCAGCTCTTGCGGAGCGAATATATATCTATGATGTACTGTTTTGGTCCGTACCAGACTAGCATGTTTCTCATAACAAGATACCGACTTCATCATAAGTGCGTGTATAAAAGCGCCTTACTCTCGACCGTTCAATAGTCATTTTGCTTATATGCCCACAATTGTCCACATACACACGAAACCTCTCTTGTTACTTCATATGCCTCCCAATCCCCGCTTGGATGTATTCATAATGTCATACAGTCCCCATAACTCATTGTTTGTGTCAAAGAGAAGGGAATGGAGATCACTCACCTCTTCTGCTTCTAATAAATCTCCATGGACACGTCTCGGTCCTTACTATTTAATCGACTTTATTAGAAAGGAAGAAAGTGTCAAACTATCCTACAACTCGGCGTTTATGGCCCACCAACTTATCAACTGCATATCTCCTCCACCTACCTTGGAGGTATTACCGAAACTATCATCTCGTTCTCATCTGATCAACTGGATATTCTCAACACCGCTACGTCTCTTAGGAGGTCACCTCGGGCGTTCCAACCCGTTTAGATAACTCTGATCATCCCGCATAACCTGTATCATCGCCGTCCCATGGCCAGCTTGTTCCTCCCAATTTTAAGAGTACAATAAGGCATCGTCAAATCCGAACATAAGAATCATTTGTGCTACTCATGAACCCAATAACTGTCATTAAAATTCTTAGGTTAGGGTCCAACTTGGAATCTCCTGAAACACCACAAATTGCGCGACTTCATCGCAACTCGATTCAGAAAACCGATGGATACTCCTATATGTAAACTCCAACTCATCAATCATACTTGTGATCTCAAATGGCTTCACTACACTTATAGTGACCATATCGGCCATAATTGCCGCCTTACGAAGGTCCTTTCTTCTCTCCACCCAAATCTGGTGTCATCTCGACTTCAAGTCGATCTAATCAAACGTTCTAAATACATTCTAATTTTTCTAATGAGTCATCCACTATGGGGCGAAGGTACTTATCCTCATTGGTAGCCTTATGCATTTCTCGATAGCCAACATACAACTTCCTGACTCGTATCCTTCCTCACAACTAGTACCAGAAGGTCTTGAGGGGAAGACCTCAAGACCGGAAGAAATTCCCCATTCCGAACCGCCGAAACTTCTCACTCATGAATTCTGAAGTACCATCACCTTAAACTTAAAGCTTACAACGTTACCATAACCTCGGTAGCTCCTTCGGGTGAGTCTAGTAACTTTGTCTCATGCCTTGTTCGCGACAACATATCATTTGTTCCTTAAGAATGAAGTACCATGCATCTACTTTCCATATCTTCCCATTTTCTTAAAGCAACTCGGGAAACTTCACTTTCCTCCTGATCCACTAGGTCCCTATATCCTGCTCAAACCTTAAAGGTTTCCAATTCACACCATTATTCCATATGCCAAATCTTGAGACCTAAAAAGGTCGCATAAAGGGTCATTACCACCCCTCCCTGGGAAGTCTATTACAGTCACTTGCTTTAACCAGTCAACGTTATAATGCTCAAGACAATCACGCTTCTGCTGATGTACTTCTTACTATTGACATCGAACCATTCGGAAAACTCCAAGCTTTTATTACCGTTCCTTCATATTCTCCGCTTGAGGTTACACCTCCTATCTACAATTCTTCAACAGGAAACCCGCATTTATGCTTTCTCGGTCATTATCGGTAAGTTTATGGCTAACCTTCTCTAAGGTCGTCGACTTACCATTCTTCCATACTTCGTGTCCCTAATCTTCCGAGACTACCCTCCTTGGGGTACCCCACCTCAACTCCGTTAGCTCTTTCCATGGTTTCTTCCTTTTCCATATGGTAGCCATACTCTTATCGGCCTCGTGCCGTATAATCGCCTTCATAGGCTTAACTGCGCCTCATGATATCTTGTAAGCATGTCTCCTGAAAATTTCTACCGTTACTCGGTAGCACTCGCGTTTCTCTTGATTGTAGTCTTAAGTTTTTTCATAACTAAGCTCCTTGTTGCATCACTCATCTTCTCGGGGTCACGTCTACTCACACTTCTATCATCTTGGCCTTTCTTAGCCTTATCGTCGTAACAATACTGGTCAACTCCACGTGAATCCCCACCATGCCCTTCTTCTCATAGCTCTTGTAATATGAACAATTCACTTATTGGCACCTCGTAAGCTTAACTTATGGTATCTTCAGTCTTTCGAAAAAGGTTCGATTACTCTTCTCATCTTGACTCCAATGCTTAGGAGCGTCTAAGTAAAGCTTCACATCTTAATGGAACACCACCTTTAACCTTGCTAAAATGTAACCATCTCCTCCTCGATTTGCATCTTTAGTTGTCCACACGTCTACTTCAAGAACTTAAGTTCGTTATCTCCATTGGTCACGTCGTCGTTCGACCATGGCTTCTTTAGAACCACTTCTACACTTTAATGTTGATACCTTTTCTTGTATTGCTTCCATCTTGATTCCTCTTAAGTTGTCTCGAGTTTTCTTTTACTTGGTTGTCCTTTGTTTACGTCTTCTCTAGTCCTCCCCTTCGACATCCTTTTAAAAGGAATCCGCGAACGCCATGGTGTTTGTTAGCACAAATGCTCAACTCTATACTTGAGTGTACTTCTCCATGTATGAACGCTATCCCAAGTGAAGAACGTCGTTTTAATGGTGATGATATCATACAATCACCTTTTCTATTAGGTTCAATATCTCGATATACTACTATATATAATAAGAATCCGTATATAAGACTATGTAAGTCCTATGTCCATATTACTACTCATATTACACATCCGGCAATCCATTACAACAATACAAGTTCTAAACATATACTATAGTCCACATAGATAACTATACATATAAATCACGTCCATCATGCAACTATAATGCACATATACTATACATACATACATACATACATACATACATACATACATACATACATACATACATACATACATATATATATATACATATATATATATATATATATATATGTATATATATATTTATCAAAATCCAATAAACTAAGCTGCCGAGATCCGCGGAAGGAGTGGTGATCCGTACAATCTAACCCAACTAACTATGCTTGTGATTTTGAAAACGAAATTCATTTTAAAACGTAGAACCCTTGAGGGTTTTATTTCCTTGTATTCGGCCTTTAGAAGATTGAGAGTATCAATGTTGTCAACCTAGGGATCTGATACCATAATGTAACACTTCAAATCCGCGGGACTCGGGATGCTACGGGCGGAGACCTAACAATGGGTCCCGGCCCTTAGCCTGACAACAATTTTACCGGATCTTGCAACAAGACACAAATAAAGGCCAAAACTGAAATACATTTTTATGCAATGTTATGAATACTGAAAGAATACAAATGAAAGAATCCAGCCGAGATAAAACTCCAGAGGCCAAATGCCATACACACAATATACAATATACAAAATACAATGCACAAACACAACTCCAACCAAAACTCCTCCTAAAAATGTACGGAACCCCAGCTACCCACTCTTCCGGATATCTCGGCTGCAATCCTAACCTGCAAGGCAACTACAACATCGGTATAAAACCGTTATCTAATACTCAAGGCATTAGAATCAAGCTGAAAGGCACAAACACAAGTAAATCATCATAAACACACATCATACTCTAAAGCACACAAATTCGGTTTACTATCTTTTTTATTAAGTCATATCCCGTTCTAATTCAACTTAAGATTGTTACCCGAGAATCCCCGAAACTCACCTCGGTCCCTACTTACCGGCATGGAATGGTATTGATGCATCCGACCGTCTACCAGCACGGACTAGTCGCCAAGAACCTCCTAGAGCTCGCGAGAGCTAGACAAGTTGTCACCGCCCGTAATCATACACTTGGTCCAAAATATATAAAGGTCGGTGGCCCGTTGTTATAACATAAACAATAAACATACACCACCAAACACGCATCGAAACTAATACAAAGAATATGAGTTAAGTAAGTCCGGAGACTTACCTCGTCCGAAAGCCAAACCCACTAATACCACTCTCGCTTCCCGTAAGAAGGTACTCGTCGCCTGATGATAACAAGGCAAAAATCAATACCGCTCTCGCTTCCCCGTGGTAGAACTCCAGAAACAGCGTTTTCTTCGTCTTCGACTATGGATCTTGAGCTTCAATGGCCTCCTTCTCTTGCTGGTTCTTCTCCAAACATCATCCATAGTATCAAGGCTCTCCCTCACAACCTAATCGAGTTAAGAACACATGCATGCAAAGGATTTAAGAGAACTTCTCCCCAAAGCTTTCAACCATGGAAATGGAGAAGGAGGGAAGAAGAAGAAGAAGATGTCCAGCGTGTAAGAAGAAGAGAGGGAGGAGGAAAGACTTACCACACTAAATCCAGAAGCTCTCCATTGTTTGCCACACTCAAAGATATCCAAAGGAAGGAAAGAGAAGATAGATCAAGGAGAAGGGAAGAAGGGAAAAGAAAAGTAACGTGAAAGAAGAAATAGGGAGAGAGGGAAATCCAAGCTACCACAAGGGTTAGGGGGAGAAGGGATCAACTGACATCCTTGTCTCCTTGGTGCTGGCAACGAGGGGCCAGAACGGGATTTTGGAATAAAATCCCGTTACTCAGCATCCCGTGTCTGCAAAAGCTCGAGCCGCGCATGCGGAAAGATCGGTAACTCGCTCACTAACCGGAATACAAATTCCGGACGTTACATGTAAATTATGTTTTTAACTTGTCGAAAAACATTAATTAAAAAAAGTTTTGTTTCTTGTCAACAACAAATTACAAATTATGTTTATTATTGTTGTCATTTGTAACATCCAAAATCCGCGGGAATCGGGATGCCACATTGAGCTAGGATCTCACAATGGATCCTGACCCTAGCTTGACAACAAGTTCACTAGACCTTACAACATGGCATTGACAGATTTAAAATAAATACATAAAGCTATATAAAACTGTATAACCAAAAGGGGAACAATATCATAGCCGAGTATAAAACAACATCCTCACACAGGAGGTAAACAAAACATCATCCTCACGCAGGAGAGAAACATAAACAACCCCAAAAGCCACAATCATCCTATGTACGAGAGGTCCTGGGCTTACCACTCTGCTAGATCACTTAGCAACACGCCTATCTTGCAGGGCATCTATAACATGGTATGAAACCATTAGCTAACCATAAATATATAAAGTAAAGCATAAGCAAAAGCACAATCATGAAAGATAAACACCTCAGCATGCTATCACACATTTACCCATTTATTATCTTTATCTAATAACCGTTCAATCAAATCATATACATATACAGATAGATGAAACTATGTGACACGAGGACCGATACATCCTCGCCTCTGGGCCTGCTAGCCATCTAGAAGTAGTGTCGGTCATACAACCCGTGTAACCTATGGGAGTTGATTGTGCCGTTCCCGTATACCAGGTGGCCTACCGCTAGGATACCTCCAAGACTCCTCGGCGGGTTGATAGGGAAAGGTTATCACATCCATGCATACGGGGCAATCAATAAAACATAGGTCAGTAATAACGACATCTCATACTATCATAGTAAACATATAACGCACACACCACTCATGCAAACACCCAATATAAGGATGGTAGCTAAGTAAGTTCTACGGACTTACCTCAACCTCGTATAACACTCAACCACGATCAACCTCCAATCCTGAGAGGTACACTGCCCAATAACAAGGCATAGAGAGATGTAAATCTCCTATCAATCAAAGGGGTCACACATAGACCCAAGGGATCCATAGGATCATCCTCAACCTCATCTCACAACCTAAAATCCTCAAAGGCCATACAAGGCATTACATGATCATACAACATCCAAAAACTCTGATCTAGACCAAGCATGGTACTACACTCTCACACTAAGAAAGGAAGAGGCAAAATGCCAACCATAGGCAAGCCTAGGAGCAAGACACACGTGCGGAACCAAGTGTAAACTCAAGCTGATGCAGGTGGCCGCGGGGGCGGCTAGGAGGTGGCGCATGGGCGGCATACAACCGGCGCTGGGGTGGTCCAATGGGGCGCAGGGGCGGTTGGTGTGCAGAAGGTGCACTTCCGGTTGTCCTTTGCTTCTTCACTCGATCTTCTTCACTCCTTCTTCATCCAACATCCATACACATACATATACATACATATATACATCAAATGAAGCTAATTAAGGCTGCTACAAGATCAAACTTGTGGAACCTAAGCTAGAATTGAAGGAAATAAGGAAAGAAGCAAGAAAGAAGAAAGATAGGAAGAGATGGGAGATGAACTCACCAAGTCGAACCTATGCAGAGGGAAACCACACTCCACAAGCTCAAGGTTGGCTATCAACAAGCACAACAACAACAACAACCATCAAGAATCAGCGACAAAGCCAAGCTCATAAGCTCTCAAACTCACACAAACTCAAACAAAGATCAAGAAGAGATCCAAGAGAGAAGGAAGGAGAAGATGAACGTGAGGAAGGAGATGAAGCTATAAATGAGGAAACCTCATCAGGAGAGAGAAGAAAGCTTATAAAGGAAGGAAGGGATAAAGCACGGGTCAAGGGTCAACAAAGACGGCTGCAGTACACCCTAAACCACAGGGGCAACTCAGGGAGGCGCAGGTGCAGCCCAGGCAAACCGAAGGGGCAGCCTCTGGGTTACGCAGGGGCGGTTTAGGCACAATTTGTGCCCTCAACACTCATCTCAGCAACTCACCATCTAAGGCCCTTACATCTCATCCCCCTTAACACAAGTTTCGTCCCGAAACTTCCAAAATCCCAAATCCTCTCGGACCCATAAGCCGAGGTGTAACTCTCTCTATCGGAGGCATCACATCTCCGCTCAGAAGGTCACAACCTATATCAATCTATAACCTCAAAACACCAACGTGGAGGAATCATCAACTCCGGAAAATAGGGCCATAACGCTACCCAAAGGCATAGAGGAATCACATATCTTGCCATACTTACCTCACAAGGCATTGAGGAAGCACATCTCTAGCCAAATCATACTCATATTAAACGCATGGAGGAATAACATCTCCAATGAAACTATGTCCATCAAGGTAGCATGGAGGAAAGAACCATCTCCAGCTGAATCCTAATCGCACTCAGATAGCATGCAGGAAAAAACCATCTCTAGCTATAATCATACATCACGCTAGCATATCAAGATCTAATAGGATCATAATTCACATCATAGCTAGCATGGAATAAACATATCAAGGCATGTAAGCACATAATCACATACTCACCAAGATAACACTAAGATCTACTCATCGACCCTAGGTGTATTTAGCTCCGCATAAAACTCTGGATAGTTCCTCTAGATACTATCCTTAATCTCCCATGTAGCCTCCTCAGGTCCTCGTCTCGACCACTGTATCCTCAACATGGGAATGTCCTTCGAATGTAGGCGTCTCACACCTCGCTCTAGGACTGCAATAGGATGCTCAGCAAAGGTGTGGTCCAGCTCAACCACTTAATCATCATAACTCACAATGTGCCTCGGATCTGGTATATACTCCATAAGCTAAGACACATGAAATACATGGTGAACACCCTCTAACCTCGGAGGAAATGCTAATCTGTAGGTTGCTCTCCCAACTCTGTCTAGTATCTCAAATGGACCGACATATCGGGGACTCAGCTTCCCCTTTATGCCAAAACGTCTGACGCCACACGTCGGAGATACTCCCAAACAGACATGAGCTCCCACTCTGAACTGTAGAGGTCAACGCCTCCTATCTGCATATGACTTCTAGCAACTCTGTGCAGCCAACATCCTCTCTTTAATCAGCGCTACTCAAGCCATATCATCCGGAATCTGCTCTAGCGCTATCCCACTGATACTGCTAGGCTCATCCCATCATAAAGGTGTACGACACCTACGTCTATACTGTGCCTCATAAGGAGCCATCCCAATAGATGCATGCCAGTTATTGTTGTATGAGAACTCAACTAGTGAGAGGTTATCAGACCATCCCTGTTCCTAATCTAACACACAAGCTCGCAGCATATCCTCAAAGGTTTGGATGGTCCTCTCGGACTGACCATCTATCTAGGGGTGAAATGTAGTCGTGAAGTGTAGACTCGTCCCCAAAACAGTCTGAATCTGCTAACAAAACCTCGAGGTAAGCTGTCCATCTCGATCAGAGACGATCGTCCTCGGTACACCATGGAGTCTCACTATCTGGCTAGTATACTCCTCAACCAATCTGCTTACTATCCACGTCTCTCTAATAGGAATGAAACGTGCCGTCTTCTTCAGTCTATTAACAACAATCCAGATAGCATCAAAACTTCTATTGGGCCTCAATCCGGTGACAAAGTCCATGGAGACGTCCTCCCACTTCCACTGCGGTATTGGCAATGGATCGAGCTTCCCTCCGGGTCTGAAATGCTCGATCTTGACCAGCTGACAGGTCGCACACTGGGCAACAAATCTGGCTACGTTGGGCTTCAGCCCTCCCCACCAATATGATCGTTTCACATCATGGTACACAAATGGAGCTCCCCTCTTGTAAGATCCTCTGTCTCAACTTTGCATCAACATGTATACAGATGCGGTCATGGCGCCTCATCACTCCATCTGCTCCAATGGAGAACTGTGGTGCCTCTCCAAGAGACATCCTCTCTCTGATCCTCATCAAGGTCGGGTAGGTCCCCTACTTTTGTTGGATCTTATCCAACAGACTAGGTAGAACCTATAAAGCATAAAGTTGGGCATCCTCATCAGAGAAGTGGATGTCCATCTCTAGCCAAGCTAGATGCCTCTAAAGTTGAGGATGAACTATCAGTCTCGCAATCGCCTTCTCTCGGGACGTCTTCCTTCTCATGGCTTCAGCTACAACATTTGCCTTCCCTGGATGATACAAATCTCAAGGTCAAAGTCCTTGATCAACTCAAACAATCGACATTGGCGGTCATTCAACTCCCGCTGCGTAAAAATATACTTCAGACTCTTATGGTGTGTGAACATCTAACACGTAGCACCATACAGGTAATGTCTCCAAATCTTCAAAGCATGAACTACCGCTGCCAACTCCAGATCATGAGTCGGGTAGTTCTTCTCATATGTCTTCAGCTGTCTAGATGCATAGGCAATTCATCTGCCCGTCTACATCAATACACATCCCAAGCCTAGCTTGGATGCATCACTGTAGACCACAAAATCGTCAGATCCTTCTAGCTGTGCCAAGCAGCAGCAGAAATCAAACGCCTCTTCAACTCCTCAAAACTCTGGGCACACTGATCAGTCCACACAAATTGGCAGTCTTCCTCAGAAGACTTGTCAGTGGACGGGCAATCACAAAAAATCCCTCCACAAAGCGTTGGTAATATCCGGCTAGGCCAAGAAACTACGCACTTCCTTGATGTTCGTCGGTGTCGTCCATGTAGCAACATACTTGATCTTCGCCGGATCAACCATGATCTCACTGGCGGAGACTATATGGCCAAGGAAGACTACCTCTGGCATCCAGAACTCGCACTTAGAGAGCTTGGCATACAGCTCTCTATCCCTCAGAATCTGCAAAACCGTCCTCAAATGACCGGCATGCTTCTCTCTGCTACTAGAGTATACCAGAATGTCATCAATGAAGACCACTACAAAATAATCAAGGAAGTCTATGAAGATACTGTTCATCAACTCCATGAAGACTGCTAGGCATTTGTCAGCCCGAATGACATCACTACAAACTCTTAGTGTCCATAACGGGTACGAAATGTCGTCTTGTGCACATCCTGCTCCCTCACCCTCAACTAGTGATATCCTGAGCATAAATCAATCTGGGAGAATACTGTCGCTCCCTTAAGCTAATCAAGTAGAACATCAATACGAGGAAGTGGATACCTGCTCTTGATAGTCACCTTGTTCAACTCTCTGTAATCGATACACAGTCTCAACGATCCATCCTTCTTCCGTACGAAGAGGACATGTGTTCCCCATGGGTATACGCTAGGGCGGATGAAGCCCTTCTCAGCCAACTCCTCGAGTTGCTTCTTCAGCTCCAACATCTCGACAGGCGCCATACTATATGGGGCCTTCGAGATGGGTCTTGTACCAGGCTCTAACTCAATACTGAAATCCACACTCCTCTGAGGCGAGCTCGACGGCTCAGAAAACACGTCTGTAAAATTGCAGACCACTAGTATGTCTTCCAATGCTAGACTCTCTCCAAACTTCATGGCATAACACTAGAAGGCATCACATCCCTGTGCTATCAACCTAGATGCTCGTACGACACTGATGACAGAACCCGTCTTCCCAAGGTCTCAACCTCGGAAGACCTCTATCTGACCTACCTCGGTAGAGACTGTAGCAGTCCTCCTACCAACATCTAATACTGGACGGTGTCTACGCATCCAATCCATACCTAATATGACCTCTTCATGCATCAATGGCATGACTAAGAAGTCAACAAGCAAAACACGAGTCCCTAAACGAAGGGGACAACTACGTATCTCACGGGTACCTCTGACCCTACTACCATCAGGTAACCCTATATGAAAGGGTACCCCCTCTATAGTAGCTAAACTCAGAGGCTCAACACATACATCAAAAATAAAAGAATGAGTAGCACCTGTATCAAACAAAACTCTAACAACTAAGCCATGAAGTAGAATGGTACCTGTAGCAGCCGGTGCAGGCGGCTCCTCTGCACTCCTAAACTCAAAGACTCTACCCTGAGCTCCTCTGGTGTCCGTGGTACTCCCACCAAAACCTCTACTTCTACTCATCCGGGAGCAGATCCCTGAGTAGAAGGACGATCTGGGTCTCTCTGTTGACCTTGTGTTTATTGTTGAGGTGTCCTCTAACTAGCTCTCTCTCTCTCATAAGCAGAAGCCCGGTCTTGATAATCAGCCAAGGACTCGCAATGGAATCCCGCCATATATGAGCGTGTACTCTCCCTCAGTCGACGGGAGAACATGTACATATGCTCGTCCTCAAATGGTACAGCTGGACCCAGCAAAGCTAACTCAGTCTGGAAGCGGCTGATGGCGTATGCAATCGACACATCCTCAAAGCCGGCTTCCACAAAATCGTGCAGCTTCTCCCTCCTCAGTGAGGCAGGGCAGAAATGCTCTCTAATCATACTCCTCATGCGGTTATAACTAGTAGCTCTGGCTCGTACCGTCCTCCACCGCTGATGAGCAAGGTCACGAAATAGAGACTGAACTAGCTCTATCCGTTTGTCCTTAGGATGTCTGATAGACTCTAAAGTTTAGTCTACATGTCCTATCCAAACCTCCGTCTCTAACCCTACCTTTCCCGAGAAAGGTGGTACACTTAGCTGATGGAATGCCTTCAACCAGGTATCTGGTCAAGACCCTCGGGTCTCCTCTAGAACTCGAACAGTCTCAGCAACACGTGCCGGCATAATTGGCACCTGTATGGCTCCCCGAGACATCTCAAAAGGTCCCTCATACACTGGTAGATCTGGGGCCCGTCTGCTAGCTTTGGTAGCCTCCCTAACACGTCTGATGTACTCTCAAAACTATGGCCCCCTCATGGAGACACGATCCGAGTCATCTGACTAGACTTGATGTGAATGTTGTCTCCTAGATCCACCACTCATCGTCTTTGGGACTACACTCTCAGCAATCTCCTCATGCACCTCCTACACCACTGGTGGATCAGCAGCGGGAACTGGTCCCTGTCCTATCACACCCGGAGGAAGAGGTGGTCTACCTCTACCCTGGCCTACAATAGGAGCAGCTCTAGTCCGAGCCATCTGCGGGGTATGCACACCTAACTTATAAGGCTCTATATAGGCTATATGTATATATATATATATATATATATATATATATATATATATATATATATATATATATATAACAATACAAACATAATCCACAATACATATATATACATATCTATGCTGCAGAGATCCATAGTAGAGGTGGCAACTTCTCGTACATTCTAACCCAAAGCCATACTTTAAAACCAAAAATCTTTTGAAAACGTCATAGCCCTTTCAGGTTCTGTTTATTTGACCTATCAAACCTCATTGCCGGTAGCAAGTGCCATTCTTTTCAACCTAAGACTCTGATATCAACTCTGTAATATCCCAAATCCGCGGGACTCGGGATGCCACATTGGGCTAGGATCTCAAAATGGATCCTGACCCTAGCCTAATAACAAGTTCATTGGACCTTACAACATGAAACTTAAAGATATAAAACAAATACATAAAGCTGTATAAAACTATATAACCAAAAGGGGAACAATATCATAGCTGAGTATAAAGCAACATCCTCACACAGGAGGTAAACAAAACATCATCCTCACACAAGAGGGAAACGTAAACAACCCCAAAAGCCACAACCATCCTATGTATCAGAGGTCCTCGGCCTGCCACCCTGCTAGATCACTCAGCAGCACGCCTATCTTTGCAGGGAATCTACAACATGGTATAAAACCATTAGCTAACCATACATATATTGTAACACCCCGAATTCTCAAAACTCGTGAAGCTACTGGTTAGGACCTCACAATGGGTCCCGACCTCAGTTTGACAACAATTTTACTAGGATCTTACAACAAAACACAAATAAAGAAACCAAAATTTATAAAGCGATGTTTTAAAAGATATGAATGCAATGCAAAAGTCTAACAGCTAACAGTACTTAAGAAAATAAAAGTCTAACCGTCATCATACTATAAAGGAAACATCAAAGCAAAACCCAACCCCATTCTAGGGAGTACGGAGACCCGGTTGACCACTACTTCCGGATCACTCAGTTGTTGCTCTAACCTGTGGTAAATCTAAACAACAAAATAAAACAACTGTTAGCTAGCTATCTAAACGTTAGATAAATGAGCATAACACACACACACAAATAGAAAACTGAACACACATTATGCTTTCAGAGAATCCATTTTTATTATCGTTATTTAGGTCATTCACTCTTACTAATGAAACTTATTTTGTGACACGAGGGATTCCCAATCCTCGCCTCCGCCCCCGTGTAACCATCAGGAATGGATCTGATGTACCTCACCTTGTACCTGTATGGTCTGGGTATAGAGAACCTCCCAGTCTCCTGTCAGAGTTGGGTAGTGATGTCACCGCCTGTTATACATACACTTGGGCCATAAAATAATAAAGGTCGTCCTATGCATGTTGTAATTATTAAACAATCAACACACACCACTATCATCATTCAGCTAACATCTAGAAACCAGCTAAGTAAGTCGCAAGGACTTACCTTAATCAGATCTCAACTATCGAAATCGTAGCTCGGTCTGCAACTGTAGGAACTCAACTGCTTGTTAATAAAGGCACGTGGATCAATAATGTATCTCATTGTCTTAGAAGTTGGAAACTTCTAAGATACTTAAATCGATCAAGAGAAATTACTATGATACCCTCATAAGGGTAAATGACCATTTTACCCTTGGTCCCAAAACTCTAGAAAACTCTATAACAAAGTTCCAAACTATTCTTTGGAACTCCAATCCACACACTAGCTCTCAAAAGGAAGTTTGCTAAAGATTTAGAAGAGTTAATAATATTCTTGACTTTCATAAGATGTCGTTAAGGTCCAATTTTAGCTTAAGACACGAGGCTCAAATATATATATAAAAATTCCAACAAAAAACATCTAGGTCTTCTATGATATGCATGCTACTCATAGGAGCAAATAACTCTCAAAAACACTCAACAACAACTCCTACACAAATCTATAAAGATGATTCCAAAATCTAAAAATTTCATACTTAGCCAAATTATGGGTATTTTCACAATTGTCCAACCAGCCTACTTTGAGCCCTTATAAATCCAGATCCAACTGTTGGATCGACCTCAACTTTTGATACATCATAGTATGCAGATCCATCTAAGACATTTTAAAATCTGAACGGTGAAAGACATTCCTAAGACATCGAAACATATGATCAAAGATAGCTATACAACATAGTTTTCTGGAAATCGAAAACTAAGATTTGCAAGGGTCTATAGTTCGAATCTCACCCACAACTGGTTTGTATTCTGGATCTAACTCCCATGCCTTTGTTTTGATTCTTCTCAACCCCAGTTCTTGCCCAAACTAGATAGGCACCCGATCTCTACTATGAGCCCTGTCAAGATCAACACACATACATACTCCTTATTCATTCTTCTATATTCTCGGCCATAGAAGGGTACCAAGGTGCTTATTGACTTCTTTTGTCGATGGTGCAGACGAAGGCCTGTGTAAATTAGTGTGGTTACTTGGGGGTGTTGGTAATAGAAGGCTCTTCTCCTTTGCTCTTGTTGGTGGTTACTCAACACAAGTAGAAGGGATTAGTTTCTCTTGCTTGACAGAGGGACGAAGGAAATAGAGAAGATCAAAGATCTTACACTATTAGATCGGACTGGAGGTGACAGATGGTCCTTTGTGTGCACATACGAGGAGGAGGGAGACCTTACTTCATTGATCTCGCCGCCGCAGAAAGAGTCCCGGTGTTTGTTGTCTATTACTCCAGACAGAGGAAGAAGGTTGACGTCTTGGAGGCATGAGATCCCGGGGTTGTTGCTTGTGTGCTGAGAGGGAAGAAGCAGAAGGTATCATCCGTCTGTGTTCCATCTGGTGAAGGCTATAAAAAAGCTCCGATCAGCCCATAGCGGGGAAGACGTGGGCTGGAGGGAAGATCGACAACTTCTGTGTATGCTACAGATGCTAGGAGTGCAGAGAGGAGGAATAACAAGGCTACCCTGTCCATCGATCTTCTGCAAGCGTTGCAGAAAAGCGGTGTTGTCTGGAGGTTTCCTGGTACGCAGAGAAGGGCAATGGGGTTGCATTCTCTTGGTTCCTTAAATCTGGACATGAGCAAGGTAATGTACGTGCGAGATTGGCGGCCGTTCAGTAAGGAGAGGGAATCACAAGCGGGTGTGATTGTAGCCGGAAGATCGCATTCAACAGTTGGCGTCTTGGGCTCTCCTTCCTCCTGCGCTGGCAAGGATCCACTGCAAGGCCGGCATCACTAGTTTGTTACATTCCAGGGCTGGTGCGGATCAGGACTTCGTGGCCACTGACTTCCTAGGCTGGTGTGGAGCAAGAGATGAAAGGGTTGCAACACTAGGAAAGAAGGAGATGGGCTGAGGCAAGGAGGGGGGAGAGGGCTAAAAGAACAACAAAAGGGTTGTTGTCAACTTGCCCGGATAGCATTGTCAAAACATCGTCATGGCCTCGTCACGACCTCGTCAAAGACTTGTCAAAAGAGTGTCATTACCTTGTCATAGACATGGATATAAACTAGGGTTTTAGTTTTAGGGTTTTGTTGGAATTTTCATCATTTTATGTGAGTTTAGGCTTACATAAAATGATAGAATTTGTGATGATAGATAACACTAGGTATCATGTAGACGGATCTTTGAGTCAAAAATTTGGTTCAACTCGGAATTAAACAGAAATAAAATTCCGGATATTACGTATATAAGGTAAAGCATAAGCACAAGCACAATCATGAAAGATAAACACCTCAGCATGCTATTGTTCGCCCCTAAACGTGCGTGCAAATAAGCTTTAAATTTATAAAACTAGAATCAAGCAAGCGAACCCGCAGTGTACGGATCGGCGTAGATTAGCAAGTATTCCAGAGTATCGAACACAGGGATTTGGGGAGAATAAATTCGATCGTAGGTCATCAAGCAAGTGAATATAAGAGCTTTGCAAATTATTGGGAAAACAACAATCCTAAAGATCCAAGTATCCAGCTGTGGCAATCGATTCAAGATATACTTAATGATATAAAGACAGAGTTGAGATATGCAAAGGTATACTAATGTAAGGTAATCGTACGGTGAAGTTCCAAAAACCTTATATGACTCACCTACAAGACACTCTCTATACAGGTTGTTGAGGCTTCAATATAGAAACGTTCTAAAGGCAAGAATTAATGTCAAATACCCAAACTTGTAATCCAAGGATCAAGACTAACTAAATCGATTAAGGTTGTGACACTCACAATCGAGGTAGAGGTTATTGAGGCTTCACTACCACCTAGAAAAGGCAAGCCTAAACTAAGTTAAAGCAAATATTTAACTTTGGATTAAAGTAAAAGCAGGTTCGTAAACTTAAGGGAAATTACGGGTGGATCTTGAGGGTTCGTTGACGATTCTCTATCATCAAATCGTGATTTAGGGTTCGTTGACGATTCTCTCTAACTCTCAGGGTCTAATCTGTTTACGATCAATCTATCATCATCTAAGCCACAACTATCAACCCTTCACCTTAGAATTGTTAAGGGTTTTTAGCCAACAATCATCATTATGATATCAAATTCAAGGATTTAAAGATTGAAAGATGAAAACTTCCAATAAACTTCAAACCAATCTCAAAGTCACAATCAAGAACGATTATTGTCAATAGATTCAGAATAAAGCAAACCATCACACTCTTAGGAAAGAAGGAAGAACGGGATGTCAATCCGTCTTCTAAATCAAACCTAAATAAGAAGAGAAATCTTCTTGCAACAATCTTCCAAAAACTTCGATTTTCCGTCAATCCAGAAATCTCAACAGCAATCTCCACCAAAAGTGCGAGATTAGGGAAACTCTCCGGAAGAGGGCAAAATACGTCTTTTTGCAAGAATCACCAAAAATCTCCAAGTTGCGGTGTCGTAAGTGTAAGCCTAAAGCGAGGTGACGGAATCTCCCTTCATCCGTCTTTTTATAGGGCAAGATAAAATATCGGCCCGGCCCAATCTTTAAAAGATCGTGGCTTCAAAATGTGGCGAAAAAGATCGCCAAGATCACGGTCGTGGAAGGTTCCACGACCGTAATTTAGAGCGTGGAAATCAACACGGTTTGAACCATGGATTCCACGACCGTAAAAGCTTCTGGAATGAACCACGCTTCTCCTACAGGGTTCCACGGCCGTGGAACTGAATGTGGTTTGTAGTACGGCCGTATTTTAGAGCGTGGTTTAGGGCAAGAACGTGATTCTTCCTTAGCCTCGTGCATTCCTGAAGTTGACATCCATTTTGCTCCTAAGAATGCCCTCAATCCATGGACATACTCATTCAACTCATCTTTGCTCGATTCCGTTCGGAAATGGCTCTCAATCACCTATAATCAACATAAAGCTTGTGTAGACATCTATATCGACAATATAGGCAAACTAGCTCACAAATGCGACAATGTTCAATCAAAGACTATCAATATGAATCAAATACACTTAGAAAACGTGCCTAAAATATCACAATATTTCATGCTAACAGCTATCACACGTTTACCCATTTATTATCTTTATATAATAGCCGTTCACTCAAATTGTATGCATATATAGATAGATGAAACTATGTGACACGAGGACCGATACATCCTCGCCTCTGGGCCTGCTAGCCATCTGGAAGTAGTGTCGGTCACACAACCTGTCCTATGGGAGTGGATTGCGCCCTTCCTGTATACCAGGTGGCTTGACGCCAGAGAACCTCCCAGACTCCTCGGCGGGATGAAAGGGAAAGGTTATCACAGCCACGCATACGGGGCAATCAATAACGCATAGGTCGGTAATAGCGACATCTTATACTATCATAGCAAACATATAACGCACACACCACTCATGCAAACACCCAATATACGGATGGTAGCTAAGTAAGCCCTACGGACTTACCTCAACCTCGTATAACACTCAACCACGATTAACCTCCAATCCAGAGAGGTACACTTCCCAATAACAAGGCATAGAGAGATGTAAATCTCCTATCAATCAAAGGGGTCAAACCTAGACCCAAGGGATCCATAGGATCATCCTCAATCTCACCTCACAACCTAATATCCTCAAAGTCAATACAAGGCATAACATGATCATACAAGATCCAAAAACTCTGATCTAGACCTAGCATGGTACTACACTCTCACACTAAGAAAGGAAGATGCAATGCCAACCATAGGCAAGCCTAGGATCAAGACACACCTGTAGAACCAAGTGCAAACTCAAGATGATGCAGGTGGCCGCATGGGCTGCTAGAAGGTGGCACAAGGGCGGCACACAGCCGGCGCTAGGGCGGTCCAAAGGGGCACAGGGGTGGCTGGTGTGCAGAAGGTGCTCTTCCGGCTGTCCTTTGCTTCTTCACTCGATCTTCATCACTCCTTCTTCATCCATCAGCCATACAGATACATATACATCAAATGAAGCCAATTAAGGCTGCCACAAGATCAAACTTGTGGAACCTAAGCTAGAATTGAAGGAAAGAAGAAAATAAGCAAGAAAGAAGAAATATAGGAAGAGATGGGAGATGAACTCACCAAGCTGAACCTATGTAGAGGGAAACCACACTCAACAAGCTCAAGGCTGGCTATCAACAAGCACAACAACAACAACCATTAATAACCAGCGACCAAGCCAAGCTTATAAGCTCTCAAACTCACACAAACTCAAACAAAGATCAAAAAGAGATCCAAGGGAGAAGTGTAAGAGCCTAGTTGCTGAGAGAGTAAGTTGAGGACCCAGATTAGGCCTATACCTCCCCTATGTGACCCAGTAGGCACCCCTGTGGTTTGCCTAGGCCGCCCCTGCGGTTCACAAAGCCCCCCTTGCGGCTTTGTGTGCTGCAGCCGTCTTCTTTGACCCTTTGACCCATGCTTTACTCTTTTTACCCTTTATAACCTTTATTTCTTTCCTTTTGATGAGAGTTTATCATTCCAGCTTTATCTCTCTCTCTAGCGAACATTTCTCCTTCTCTCTTCTCCCTTGGATCATCTTTGATCTCCTTTTGAGTTTTGGTTGAGTTTGTGAGGGTTGTGCTTGGCTTTGATGATGGTTATGGTTGTTGAGCCTTGTGTGCCAGCTTGAGGATGTTTGGTGATGTGCTGATCTTCTGGACTTTCAACTTGGTAAGCTTTCATGGCTTCCATCCTTCCTTTCTTCATTCTTTCATCTTCTTATCTCTTTTTCAATCTTTCTTTAGTTTAGCTTGGATTCCTAAAGCTTGGATCATGCTTCAACCATGTTTGTCTTGTGTTGATGTGTATATATGTATGTTTTGTATGTATGTTGATGTTGGAGTGAAGAAGGAGTAAAGGATCTAGGGAAGAAGTGAAGAAAGGGCTAAGGTGGTGTCTTCTGCTGTCTAGCCGCCCCTGCACGCCCCAACGCCGGCCACAACCGCCCCTGCGCCACCAGGGATCCGCCCCTGTGCCCACCTGCATCAACTAGGTTCTTCTCTTGGTTCTGCAGGTGTGTGTTGCTTCTAGGCTTACCTTAGGATGCCTTGGTTCCCTCCTTTCCTAGTATGAGTGTATAGGATCATGATAGATGTGTGAGGTTGTGTTTTGATGAGGTTATGATCAGTATATGCCTTGTACGGCTTTAAAGACTTAGGTTAATGTTGGTTGAGGTTTTGAGGTTGAGTATGATCCTTATGGATCCCTTTGGGTCTAGGTGTGACCCCTTTGATGAATAGAGGTTGGTATCATTCTATGCCTTGTTATTAGGCAGTGCCCCTCTCTCAAGATTGGAGGTTATTTATGGTTGATCTATGTACGAGGTTGAGGTAAGTCCGTTGGACTTACTTAGCTACCATCCTTATATTGGGTGTTTGCATGAGTGGTGTGTGCTTTACATGTATGCTATGATAGCATGAGTTGTCGTTTATACCGACCTATGTTTTATTAACTGCCCCACTGCGTGGTTGTGATAACCTCTCCCTTTCATCCCGCAGTGGAGTCTGGGAGGTTCTCTCACGTCAGGCCAATCGGGTTTACAAGAAGGGCACATTCTACTCCCATAGGGTACAGGGATTGTGTGACCGATACTCGCTCAGAGGCGGGGATGTATCGATCCTCGTGTCACATACTTTCATTTATATATATATATATATATATAGAGAGAGAGAGAGAGAGAGAGTCTAGATTCTATGAGAACACCCCTAACGTGTATACGTGAGAACAAATTTGTAATTATTATTAGTTTTGTTACGAAGGTGCCATATCGTTTAATGTATTATTCGTAGTTATTGTTGGTTGAGTAGATTATTCGTAGTTATTGTTGGATTCCTAATTATTATTATTCGTAGTTATTATTAATTATGATATCTACTCTAAATCTCAACCCTTAATACTCACCATCCAACGGTGTACGATTGTTCTCATGGGAACCACACCCTATATATATATATAAGACTTGAGTGAATGATTATTATATAAAGATGATAAACTGGGTAAATGTGTGATAGCATGCTGATGTGTTTATCTTTCCATGTTTGAGATTATGCTTATGCATTACTCTATATATATATATATGTATTGTTAGCTAATGATTTATTACCATGTTGTAGATGGCCCACAGGATAGGCGTTCTGTTGAGTGATCTACCAGAGTGGCAGGTCGAGGGCCTCTCGTACATAGGATGTTATGGTCTTTCGGGGGGTTGTTTACCTTTCCCTCCTGCATGAGGATGCTCTTTTGCTACCTCCTGTGTGAGGACGTTGTTGTTTATACCCGGCTATGTTGTTTTACCTTTTGGTTGTACAGTTTATACAATTTTATGCATTTGTTTTTATATCTGTCCGTGTCATGTTGTAAGGTCTAGTGAACATGTTGTCAGCCTAGGGTCAGGATCCATTGTGAGATCCTAGCCCAATGTGACATTTAGAGTCCCGCGGATTCGGGGCGTTACAGAGTTGGTATCAAAGCCTTATGTTGACAACAATGGCACTTGCTACCTGCAATGAGGTTTGATTGGTAAAATAAACAGAACCCGAAAGGGGTTTGATGTTTTCAAAAGGTTTTTGGTTTTAAATGTGGTTTGGGTTAGAATGTACGAGAAGTCGCCACTTCTGTTATGGATCTCGGTAGTATAGTTATGTATATATCTATTATGGATTATGTATGTATATGTATTATATATATATATATACATATGGCCTATATAGAGCCTTATAAGGTAGGTGTGCATACCCCACAGATGGCTCGGACTAGAGCTACTGCTGCTGTAGGCAAAGGTAGATGTAGACCACCCCTTCCTCCGGGTGTGGTAGGTGAGGGACCAGTTCCCGCTGCTGACCCACCAGTGGTGGAGGAGATACATGATGAGGTTGCAGAGGGTGTCATCCTAGAGACGAGGAGTGGTGGATCTAGGAGGCATCACTCACATCGAGTCCAGTCCGATGACGCTGATCGTGTCTCCATGGGGGACCAGAGTTTAGAGAATACCTCAGAAGTTTTGAGGTGGTTGTCAAAGATGGAAGACGAGCCCCAGATCTACCAGGGCATGAGGGATCTTCTGAGATGTCTTAGGGAGCCACACAGGTGCCAACTATGCCGACACATGCTGTTGAGACTGTTCGAGCTGTAGAGGAGACCAGAGGGCCTCGACCAGATGCCTGGTTGAAGGCATTTCATCAGCAAGGAGTACCATCCTTCTCAGGAGAGATTGGCTTACAAATTGAGGTATGGATAGGACATGTAGACTCATCTTTAGAGTCTATCAAATGTCCTGAGGACAGACGGATAGAGCTAGTGCAGTCTCTATTCCGTGACCTTGCACATCAGTGGTGGAGGATTGTACGGATGAGAGCACCAACTATGATCACATGAGGAGCATGATTCGAGAGCAGTTTTGCCCTTCCTTAGTGAGGAGGGAGAAGTTGTAGGACTTTGTGGAGGCTGGTTTTGAGGATGTACCTATTACAGATGCCATCCGCCGCTTCCAGACTGAGTTAGCTTTGATGGGTCCAGCTGCACCATTTGAGGACCAGCATGTGTATCTGTTTTCTCGTTGACTGAGGGAGAGCACACGTTCATACATGGCGGGATTCCATTGCGAGTCCCTAGCTGATTATCAGGACCGGGCTTCTGCTTACGAGAGGGAGCGAGCCATTAAGAGGAGAGCTTCTCAGACGGGACGGTCTGAGAAGAGGCAGCGCTGCGCACTGGGCAGACCAGTGGAGTTGGAGAAGCATTTGGTTCTAGACGAGACCAAAGACGTCAGAGTACCCCTCATCTACACTGATTGCAGACAAGGGACGACAATGTTATAATTGTTGTGATCCTGACCACCTAAAGCCGGATTGTCCCAGACCAGTTGTGAGTTGTTACACTTGTGGTAGACCAGGACATCGAGCTGCCTTCTGTAGGCAGGGTGGAGTTGCATCTCAGTAGGGTTCTTCCCCTGCCAGTGTAGCAGGAGTTGGTCAGAGGACACCTCAACAGCAAACACAAGGACAACAAAGAGTCCCAGATCGTCCATCTACTCAGGAATCTGCTCCCGGGCCGAGTAGAGGGAGAGGTCGTAGTGGGAATACCACGGATGCCAGAGGAGCTCAGGATAGAGCTTTTGAGTTGAGGAGTGTAGAAGATCCACCTTCACCGGCTGCTACATGTACCATTTTGCTTCATGGTTTACCTAATAGAGTTTTGTTGATACTGGTTCTACGCAGTCATTTATTTCTAATACATGTGTTGAGCGCCTGAGTTTAACTACTATAGAGGGGATATCCTTTACCATAGGGTTACCTGATGGTAGTCGCGTCAGAGGTACCCGTGAGATACGTGGTTGTCCTCTTCGTTTAAGGACTCATGTTTTGCTTGTTGACTTCTTAGTCATGCCATTGATGCATGAAGAAGTCATCTTAGGTATGGATTGGATGCGTAGACATTCTGCAATTTTAGATGTGGGTAGACGGACTGTTATAGTCTCTACCGAGGTTGGTCAGATTGAGGTCTTCCGAGGTTGGGACCTTGGAAAGACAGGTTCTGTTATTAATGCCGTACGAGCAGCCAAACTGATTGCACAGGGATGTGATGCCTTCTGGTGCTACGCCATGAAGGATGGAGAGAGTCCAGCTTTGGAGTGCATTCTAATGGTCTGCGAGTTTGTAGACGTATTTGTTGAGCCGTCGAGCTTGCCGCCTCAGAGGAGTGTGGATTTCGGTATAGAGTTGGAGCCTAGTATGAGACCCATCTCGAAGGTCTCATACCGTATGGCGCTTGTCGAGATGTTGGAGCTAAAGAAGCAACTCGAGGAGTTGGCTGAGAAGGGCTTCATACGCCCTAGTGTTTCACCATGGGGTGCACCTGTCCTCTTCGTGCGGAAGAAGGACGGATCGTTGAGACTGTGTATTGATTACAAAGAGCTGAACAAGGTGACCATCAATAACAGGTATCCACTACCTCGTATTGATGATATACTTGATCAACTTCAAGGAGCGACAATCTTCTCCCTAATTTACTTACGATCAGGATACCACCAGCTGAGGGTGAGAGAGTATGATGTACATAGGACGGTATTTCGTACCCGTTATGGACACTATGAGTTTGTAGTGATGTCATTCAGGCTGACGAATGCCCCAACAGTCTTCATGGAGTTGATGAATATTATCTTCATCGACTTCCTTGATCAGTTTGTGGTGGTCTTTATTGATGTTATTTTGGTATACTCTCGTAGTAGAAAGGAGCATGCCGGTCATCTGAGGACGGTTTTTCAGATTCTGAGGGATAGAGAGCGGTATGACAAGCTCTCTAAATGCGAGTTCTGGATGTCTACGGTTGCTTTCCTTGGACATATCGTCTCCGCCGACGGGATTATGGTTGACCCGGCGAAGATTGAGTCTGTTGCTGCATGGACGACACCGACGAACGTCATGGAAGTGCGTAGCTTTCTTCGCTTAGCCGGATATTGCAAACGCTTTGTGCAGGGATTCTCTGTGATTTCCCGTCCACTTACGAGTCTTGTGAGGAAGACTACCAGGTTTGTGTGGACCGACTAGTGTGCCTAGAGTTTTGAGGAGTTGAAGAGACGTTTGACTTATGCTCCTGTCTTGGCACAACTAGAGGGTTATGATGATTTTTTTGTCTATAGTGATGCATTCAAGCTAGGCTTGGGATGTGTGTTAATGTAGAGAGGCAGAGTGATTGCTCATGCATCTAGACAACTGAAAACGTATGAGGAGAACTACCTGACTCACGATTTGGAGTTGGAAGCGGTAGTTCATGCTTTAAAGATTTGGAGACATTACCTGTATGGTGCCACATGCCACATCTTCACAAACCATAAGAGTCTAAAGTATATTTTCACGCCGCGGTAGTTGAATAACCGCCAGCGTCGATGTCTTGAGTTGATTAAGGATTTTGACCTTGAGATTATGTATCATCCTGAAAAGACGAATGTTGTAGCTGACGCCTTGAGCAGGAAGACACCTCGAGAGAAGGACATTGTTAGATTGACAGTTCAACCTTAGCTTTAGAGGGATCTAGCTTGGCTAGAGATGGACATCCAGTTTCTTGATAAGGATGCCCAGTTACATGCTTTAGAGGTTTTACCTGGTCTATTGGATGAGATATAACAGAAGTAGGGGACCTGCCCGACCTTGATGAGGATCAGAGAGAGGATGTCTCGTGAAGAGGCACCACTGTTCTCTATTGGAGCAGATGGAGTGATGAGGCGCCAGGACCGTATCTGTGTACTTGCTAATGCAGAGTTGAGACAAAGGATCTTACAGGAGGCTCACTGTACACCTTACTCTGTACATCCAGGTACGAGTAAGATGTACCATGATGTGAGACGTTCATATTGGTGGGGAGGGTTGAAGCCCGATGTAGCCAGATTCGTGGCTCAGTGTGCAACTTGTCAACAGGTCAAGATAGAGCATTGCAGACCTGGAGGTGAGCTCCATCCACTGCCAGTACCGCAGTGAAAGTGGGAGGACGTCTCCATGGACTTTATGACGGGATTAGGACCCAATAGGAGTTTTGATGCTATCTGGGTTGTAATTGACAGATTGACGAAGACGGCACATTTCATTCCTATCAGAGAGACGTGACCAATGAGCAGGTTAGCTGAGGAGTACACTAGACAGATAGTGAGACTCCATGGTGTACCGAGGACGATCGTCTCTGATCGTGATTGACGGTTTACCTCGAGGTTTTGGTAGCAGATTCAGACTGCTTTGGGGACGAGTCTACACTTCACGACTGCGTTTCACCCCCAGACAAACGGTCAGTCAAAGATGACCATCAGAACGTAGAGGATATGCTACGAGATTGTGTATTGGATTGGGGATAGGGATGGTCTGAGTACCTCCTACTCGTTGAGTTCTCATACAACAACAGTTGGCATGCATCTATTGGGATGGCTCCTTATGAGGCACTGTATGGACATAGGTGTCGTACACCTTAATGTTGGGATGAGCCTAGCGGTATTAGTGGGATAGCACCAGAGCAAATTAAAGATGATATGGCTAGAGTAGCGCTGATTAGAGAGAGGATGCTGGCTGCACAGAGTCGCCAGAAGTTGTATGCAGACAAGAGGCGTCGGCCTCTAGAGTTCAGGGTAGGAGCTCATGTCTGGTTGAGAGTATCTCTGACACAAGGCGTCAGACATTTTGGCATAAAGGGGAAGTTGAGTCCCCGATATGTCGGTCCTTTCGAGATACTAGATAGAGTGGGGAGGGCAGCCTACAAATTAGCATTGCCTCCGAGATTAGAGGGTGTTCACCCTGTGTTTCATGTGTCTCAGTTGAGGAAGTATATACCAGATCCGAGGCACATTGTGAGTTATGATGATTTGGTGGTTGAGTCGGACCACACCTTTGTTGAGCATCCTATTGTAGTCTTAAAACGAGGTATGAGACGCCTGCGTTCGAAGGACATTCATATGTTGAGGATATAGTGGGCTAGAGGTGGACCTGAGGAGGCTACATGGGAGACTGAGGATAGTATCTAGAGGAACTATCAGAGTTTTATGCTGAGATAGATGCACCTAGGGTCGATGAGTAGATCTTAGTGCTATCTTGGTGAGTATGTGATTCCGTGCTTATGCGCTTACATGCCTTAATATGTTATTCCATGCTAGTTGTGGTGTGTTTTATGATCTTATTAGATCTTGATGTGTTAGCATGGTGTATGATTATAGCTGGAGATGGTTCTTTCCTCCATGCTATTTGAGTTGATTAGGATTTAGCTGGAGATGGTTCTTTCCTCCATGCCACCTTGATGAACATAGTTTCAGTGGAGATGTTATTCCTCCATTTGTTGTATATGATTACGTTTTGGCTAGAGATGTACTTCCTCTATGCCTTGTGATGTGGTATGGCGACAAATGTGATTCCTCTACGCCTTTGGGTAGCGTTATGGCCTTGTTTTCTGGAGTTAATGATTCCACCATGTTGGTGTTGAGGTTATAGATTGTTATAAGTTATGACCTTCTGAACAGAGATGTGATACCTCCAATAGAGAGAGAGAGAGAGTTATACTTTGGCTTATGGGTCCGAGAAGATTTGGGATTTTGCAAGTTTCGGGACGAAACGTTTTTTTAGGGGGGTGAGATGTAAGAGCCTAGTTGGTGAGTTGCTGAGAGAGTGAGCTGAGGACCCAAATTAGACCTATACCGCCCCTGCATGACCCAGTAGGCGCCCCTACGGTTTGCCTGGGCCGCCCCTACGGTTTGCCTGGGCCGCCCCTACGGTTTGCCTGGGCCGCCCCTGCTGTTCACAGAGTCCGTCCATGTGGCTTTGTGTGCTACAGCCGTGTTCTTTGACCCTTTGACCCGTTCTTTACTCTTTTTACCATTTATAACCTTCATCTCTTTCCTTTTGATGAGGGTTTCTCATTCCAGCTTCATATCTCTCTCTTACGTACATTTCTTCTCCTCTCTTCTCCCTTGGATCATCTTTGATCTCCTTTTGAGTTTTGGTTGAGTTTGTGAGGGTTGTGCTTGGTTTTGATGATGGTTATGGTTGCTAAGACTTGTGGGCCATCTTGAGGATGTTTGGTGATGTGCTGATCTTCTGGACTTTCAGCTTGGTAAGCTTTCATGGCTTCCATCATTCCTTTCTTCATTCTTTCATCTTCTTATCTCTTTTTCTATCTTCCTTTAGCTTACCTTAGGTTCCTTAGGCTTGGATCATGCTTCAGCCATGTTTGGCTTGTGTTGATGTGTATATATGTATGTTTTCTATGTATGTTGATGTTGGAGTGAAGAAGGAGTAAAGGATCGAGGGAAGAAGTGAAGAAAGGGCTAAGGTGGTGTCTTCTACTGTCCGCCCCTGTGCCACCTTGCAACCGCCCCAGCGCCGGCCACAGCCGCCCCTGCGCCACCAAGGATCCACCCATGTGCCCACCTACATCAGCTAGGCTCTTCTCTTGGTTCTGCAGGTGTGTGTTGCTTCTAGGCTTACCTTAGGATGCCTTGGTTCCCTCCTTTCCTAGTATGAGTGTATAGGATCATGCTAGATGTATGAGGTTATATTTTGATGAGGTTATGATCAGTATATGCCTTGTACGGCTTTAAGGGCTTAGGTTGATGTTGGTTGAGGTTTTGAGGTTGAGTATGATCCCTATGGATCCCTTTGGGTCTAGGTGTGACCCCTTTGATGAATAGAGGTTTATATCTTTCTATGCCTTGTTATTAGGCAGTGCCCCTCTCTCGGGATTGGAGGTTGTTTGTGGTTGAGTTGTGTACGAGGTTGAGGTAAGTCCGTATGACTTACTTAGCTACCATCCTTATATTGGGTGTTTGTATGAGTGGTGTGTGCTTTACATGTTTGCTATAATAGCATGAGTTGTCGTTTATACCGACCTATGTTTTATTGGTTGCCCCACTACGTGGCTGTGATAACCTTTCCCTTTCATCCTGTAGTGAAGTCTGGGAGGTTCTCTGATGTCAGGCTAGTCTGGTTTACAGGAAGGGTGCAATCCACTCCCATAGGGTACACGGATTGTGTGACCGATACTCGTATAGCTGGATATAGCACTCAGAGGCGGGGATGTATCGGTCCTCATTTTACATACTTTCATTTATAGATATATACGACTTGAGTGAATGATTATAATATAAAGATGATAAACTAGGTAAATGTGTGATAGCATGTTGATGTGTATATCTTTCCATGTTTGTGATTGTGCTTATGCATTACTCTATATATGTATGGTTAGCTAATGATTTATTACCATTTTGTAGATGTCCCACAGGATAGGCGTGCTGCTGAGTGATCTAGCAGAGTGGTAGGCCGAGGACCTCTCGTACATAGGATGTTATGGTCTTTTGGGGGTTGTTTACCTTTTCCTCCTGCGTGAGGATGATCTTTTGCTACCTCCTGTTTGAGGACGTTGTTGTTTTTACTCGGCTATGTTGTTTTACCTTTTGGTTGTACAGTTAATACAGTTTTATGCATTTGTTTTTATATCTATCTATGTCATGTTGTAAGGTCTAGTGAACTTGTTGTCAGGCTAGGGTCAGGATCCATTGTGAGATCCTAGCTCAATGTGGCATTCCGAGTCCCGCGGATTTGGGGTGTGACAAGAAGGAAGGAGAAGATGAACGTGAGGAAGAAGATGAAGCAATAAATGAGGAACCCTAATCAGGAGAGAGAGAAGAAAGCTTATAAAGAAAGGAAGGGGTAAACCACGGGTCAAGGGTCAACAAAGACGGCTGCAGCACACCCTAAACCACAGCGGCGGCTCAGGGTGGCGTAGGTACGGCCCAGACAAACCGCAGGGGCGGCCTCTAGGTCACACAGGGGCGGTTTAGGAACAATCTGTGCCCTCAGCACTCATCTCAGCAACTCAACAACTAAGGGTTTTACATCATAAACAAGTTAAACATCAAAATAGATTTTGTTTACCGTCAACAAACATTCAACTTCTAATTTGTGTTGTCAAAATAACACATAAATCATCCTGCATCATTTGAATGAGATTTATGGTTAACCTATATGGATAGTTTGTTACCCATGTCAACACGAAATTTTCTTCCCCAGTGGTCGAGTGAGGACAAAGAAACTATGGAGTTAAGCGTGCTCATGCAGGAGTAATTTCAGGATGGTGACCTCCTGAGAAGTTTCCGCGCGAGCATGTTTGACATGGGGTCAATATACTTAAGACCTCGGGTCTTATAAATGTAATCAGAGATAATCTTAAGTTACGAGTGTGCTTGTCCTAGTAGGCGGTCACTCGACTCGGTGGACAGTCCTTGTGCCTGGTGTGGACATCGGGAGTTTAAGTGGGAGAGATTGTAACACCTAATAAAACTATCATTTATATGGATGGATTGCTACACATGTCAACACAATTTTTTCTATTCCGGTGGTCGATTGAGGAAAAAGAACTGTGGAGTTAAGCGTGCTCGTGTGAGAGTAATCCTGGATTGGTGACTTATACGCCCCTGGATGTCGATGTCATCCGTGCCCCGACCCCTCTCGGCCAGTCTAGCGGCATGCCGTGTTTCCACTCTGCCATGGAATGAAGTTTAACAATTTTGACAACATTCTATATTTAAGTATAGAATTTTCATTTCAGATCATTAATTCCGACATTTAAGGTTAAACTTTTCATTTCGGAATTCAATTCGGAACTTTAAGTACAAAGTTAAATTCCGACCTTTCAGATTTTTATACCTTTCATTTTGGAACTTTTATTCCGACTTTTAATTCCGGCATTTAATTTCTGACCTTTGGTTTGGGTCACATCCTCTATATAAAGGATGCTTGGTTCATTTGTAAAGGCATGTTCAAAATAATAAAGTTTAGTTGAAGGTAAAATCCTCTTCCTTGATTTAGGCATCACATCTTCCTCTCTCAGAATTCTTAATTAGATCTTTGATCCAAGCCTCCAAAATCAAGGATTCTTCAAGAATCAACTCATTCAATCCACTTCCCGGCTTGCCCGATCAATCTAGATCAAATCAATCCATCACTTCCGCCTCCATCTCCAAAGCTTCCTCCAACCAAATTCTACCTTTCAAATCCATTCGTACATCAACCTAAGTGTAATGGACACTTAAGCTAGATCTAGATCCAAAGTTCATCAATGACGGATCCAAGGACACATCAAATTGGTATCACTGAAAATAACCGAAGTTAAAGCCCAATTGGACGCCTCAATGTTTTGATGCATCAAATTGGTATCATAGCAAGAGATTAGAGCTAAGTTTCTTCACCTTTTTTTTTTTATCGTACTTTAGTGTTCTTCTTCGTTCATCATCATATTTCATCGTTCATCATGATCTATGACGATGATGATTCCTTTGATGAGAACGATGAATGGTTGCCTCCTCCATAACCACCAGGCCCAAACATACCACTAATGGGTACCGAAAATATTCACACAACCAACGGAGAGCCTATCTTGAGGACGAGGAGTGGATGTCACCTCAATGCCCAACAATGCCAAAACAATAATTCCATGGGCACCGATGTATCCCCACGACCGACGGTGTTAATACCTTGAAAGAGAATATATTGCACCTCATCGTTCGGACCCTTGCCATTTTCATCAGGACGGTACGATAGCAAATCCCTACAAGAAACAACAAGAAGAGCAAAAGTATTTAAGGAATGAGCTAGATATATTGAAGGCATAAATTTGTGACCACATGACGGCCACCCATCACGATGGACCTCAAGTGTGACACAACCCAAGTGTGAGTCGGCTGTCAACCCATTGTGTGATTGATGACATGAATTATATGCTATCATATTCATGCATATTGCGAGTGTATTACCTTAGTTTTACATTCATTAGATGAAATTCATGTGCCTTTACCTCTATATTCATATACATTTTGAGAATAGAGGTCTACATGAGTTCTTGATTGAATTGTAGGTAAAATGGTGGAGTTTGGATACGGAAATGGATCAATATCAAACTTAACATCATAAAGGATCAGAAAGGAGTCTAATAGATAGGAAAATATATGAGAAGAAACCATAAAAGAATGTAGAAGATGGAGCTAAAAGATATCACACTGCAAAAAGAGAAAATCAGATCAATTTAAGAGTAAATCGGCCGATTTTTGTAAAGATAGACCGATTTCTATCTTGGATCGACTGAACCCGTGTAGGAGTCTTCTAAATATAAAGATTTTCAACCTTAGTTTTTCCCTATAATTCGAGGACATCTTTCCACATCCTAAAGCATCCAAGTACAAGATGAGGCATTGAAGAAACTCTAAGAAGGAGAAGGAGAAACACACTTGGAGATTTGGCATTAAAGACCGAAGAAAGATTGAAGTTCTTGAGGTTTTTCTAGTTTTTATTTCTTTTGTCATTGTGAACACAAGTTTGGAATTTGTTTTTGGTTTTTAGTTACTTTTTTATGAGATTGATAAACCTTTGTTAAGTATTTGTTTCGTTTTATTCAAGATTCAACGTTTTCTTGATATTCTTGATTTAATCATTTTCTTGATCTTAACTATGTGTGTTATTGGCTAAAATTCTTACGATTATACGGTGATTGGTTGAAGATTGTGGTTAAGATGATGATAGAATGAACCTCACGTTGAGATTGGACCCTAAGAATTGTGTTTTACCTTTGCAGAGAAGAAAAAACGGGTTATTCTTGAGAGAAATCGACTGATTTTCAGGAAGAACATACCAATTTTCTCTTCTGTCGTACCTATCATTCTTTATCCTTAAACCAAAGTGAAAGATTGCTTAAATCGTAGCCTTGTTAAACCTTTCTAACCTATATCCGAGCGTGACTTATCCGGTGATTCCTTTGCTTGTTTGCCAACGATGATGAGTTCTAGGTAATAGAGGACTCAACACCCTCTATTAAGGTTCGAGTGTGCCAATTCTCTACCTTTGTGAGTTAACCTGATTC
This sequence comes from Fagopyrum homotropicum, assembly GCA_033239125.1. Taxonomy (NCBI): domain Eukaryota; kingdom Viridiplantae; phylum Streptophyta; class Magnoliopsida; order Caryophyllales; family Polygonaceae; genus Fagopyrum; species Fagopyrum homotropicum. The sequence goes on from BSWB01000008.1 coordinate 71,821,277, forward strand.
CTTAAGGGTTGAGTGTTTGGTTTAAAAATATAATCCTTCCCTTAGGTCTCTATCTTATAAAGACTCAACATCCTTTATTTAGAGCCTTTGGGTTGGGATTAGTGGATAGTGAAACCTCACCGTGCGCTATCCCGTTTTAGAACATACTTTCTTGCAATCTCAGCTCCGTCCATATATCTTTAGAAGTCTTGAATCGAAAACCATAATTGGATACTTTGATCTCTAGAATATGTGTTTCTTAATTCTTGATTGTATATTCGTTATTCGTCTTTTAATTACATTATTGTCTTAGCTAGATTAATTTTATCGATTTGATTTCACCAAATTCCTGAGATCGACCTTGTAGTATTTGCCGCTACTACGATCGACCTTGTAGTATTTGCACACACACTTTCGAGCGAACAATGACAAGGGAAAAGTTGAAGACGAGGGTGATGACATCAATGAAGATTGCGCTCTCGCACTTCCAATTCAAGTTGTCAACCCATTATCTGACGATGACAAAGAAGAGAATATGGAAATGTCATCATTGAAGATTGCACCCCGACACTTCCAACTTCATTTATCAATCCGTTGTATAGTGAGTCCTTTGAAGAGGACAAAGACGAAGCCATCATTGAGAGTGAAAAAGATGCCAATCGTGACAACGACACCATTATTTTGATGGACAACAAAATTGAGCCTTACGATATGAGGTTTGTCATTATTATGTCCACTAACTTACCTCTCAACTTCCCGTTCCATCTTTTTAGCATGACCCCAACACTCCCTATCAAGGCTCTTGACGGATTGATACAAAACTCTACGGCCCTGCCACCTTGAGGGAGTGCAAGTTTGAGCCTCATGATCTGTAGGTTGTCCTCTTTATGTCTGACGGTATTCCACCCGACTTTGCATCCATCCTAGGCATTGATCATCATTTTAAAGAGTTTCAGTAACATCAAAAAACAACAACAATTCATTATTAGTACTCAATCCCGCGCCTTGTCGGCATATTCGACAACCTCCATAACTCCACCCTCTTAAAAGACTACAAGTTCAAACTTCCAAATTCCTATGGCGTGCACTATCTTGACCATGGTAAAACGAATACGTTTAACAACCAAGAGGAAGAGAATAATACGACTTTGGATGCCGATGTCATCCGTGTCTCCGCCCCTCTCGGTCTGTCTAGCGGCGCATCATGTCTCTACTAAGCCATGGCATGAAGATGAACAATTTTGACAAAATTTTGATATTTAAGTTTAGACTTTTCATTTTGGATAATTAATTCCGACATTTAAGATTAGACTTTTCATTTCGGAACTCAGTTTGGAACTTTAATTCCAAACATAAATTCCGACCTTTCATTTCAAAACTTTAATTCCGACTTTTAATTACATCATTTAATTTCCGACCTTTAGTTTCGGCCACATCCTCTGTATGAAGGATGCTTGGTTCATTTGTAAATGCATGTTCAAAATAATCAAGTTTAGTTGAAGGTAAAATCTTTCTCCTTGATTTAGACACCACATCTTCTTCTATAAAAATTCTTCATTGGAACTTCGATCCAAGCCTCCAAAATTGAGGATTATTCAAGAATCAACTCATTCAATTTCACTTTCCGGCTTGCCCGAACAATATAGATCGGATCAATCTTCCGCTTTCACATCCAAAGCTTCCGTCAACCAAATTCTACCTTTCGAATCCATACGCACATCAACATAAGGAGTAGTTGAAGCTTAAGCTCGATCTAGAGTTGAAGTTCATCCTTGACATATCCAAGGACGCATCAGTGACCTCCTAGAAATTTTCTGTCCGAGCATGGTTGGCATGAGGTCAGCGTTCATAAGACATCGGGTCTTATAGAACAATATTTCCAAATTTTTTTTTTTTTATTTTTTTATTTATCAATGTATCCTCAATCTTATTTATACGGAATTCCTATTTACATAGAAGAAGAAGGTAAGCGAGCAACAAGTTGCGCCGCTACCCCTATAATATTGTATTGGTTTTTGGCTTATGAATGGTCCTCAAATCATGTAATACTAATTCTGACTCTAATACTGTATTTGAAATATTGTTCAAAGAAGAGTAACAAGTGTAGAAAGCATGTGGAGGGAGATGACACAACAAAAAGACCTGTCACAAACCATTAACTACTTAGTTTTTTTAATACTTTTTACATATACTATTTCATTTTTGTAATGTAATTTTTGTGAAATAATAGTTACATGTTACAAATGTTGTCATCAACACCTTAAATACGTATCATCTCTTTTTAAGATTACAATATAACTAAAAATGAATGCTTAAAGTATTGTCAACACTACACTAAACACTATAATATTGTATTTTTATTGTTTTGTCATCAAACATTGTGTTTATTGTACTCTTATCAAACAATTTTTTTACCTTGATGGTGTTGTTAAAAATTATTTGTTATTAACAACACCATAATCTATATCAAAATTATTTTTTTACAGTCTTGTCGATAACAACAGTCATAAGTATTCATGTTTTGGTTAACAAAACTTGCAATTTTATAATCAATTTGTTTAATTTCTGTCAACAACTCTGATAACACGATTTATGGCTTAGGTTTAGGTAATCATTTAGATAGATTTCCCGCTCATTCATGCATGGTTTAGCACTAGTTCACGACGTTTACACTCAATTCACGTATTTTGTCGAGATAGACGTCTACACGGACTTGTGCATTGCTTTGTAGGTGTTTTGGGAGATTTAGGAGATAAAACGATACGTTTGAGGATCGTTCATCAAGATGACACACCCTCGGACTCATTAGGAAGCAAGCTAAAGGCTAGGGAGAGCTCATGGAACCTTGCCAATACAAGCCATGCACCAAATCGAAGCTTAATGATCAAAGGCAAAGCTGAAGCACAAAATCACGGTTCACTGGTAAACCACGGCCGTGGTTTCAACCGTGGACTTTGCCAGGTTTTCGTGGCAGCTGTGCCACGATCTCTTGGCCAGCTCTTGCAAAGTTGTAGTATAAAAGTGGTCCTGCATTGGCTGAGAGAATCATCTTGGAGCAACTCTCCATTATCCACTATCATCCAATCAAAATATTCTCTCAACAAGAAGATTCTTGGGAAGAAGGAGGTAGAAGAAAACCACCATTGGAGAGGAGCTTGATTGGAGGAGGAGAAGACACACCATTGATAGACCTAGAGAGTTTTTGTAGTGAAGAATTTCGGATTCAATTTCTAGAGTTGTATGAACCATTTGAACCTTCTTTAAGAAGGATTGTGAGTTATTCTAGTTCCATTTTCAGCTTGGTTTTGTTTTAGTTCACTTGTTTATCTCTTTCTCTTCATTATCTTGCAAATGGATGCCATGATTTTATGTTTGATTGTTTCGATTTCTATTATGAATGTTTTAGGCTAAATAGATGTGGTTCTAGGGTAAGGAAAGGATGGTTATGGCTAGGGCTATGATAGGATGGACTTAGATTTACCTTTGGATGACTTGTGTGCATGAATGTAGTTTCTGTTAGGAATCACGGCAAGTTCTTACCAAACCACAGCCATGGAAAGGTAGAACAAACCGTGATCTTACCTGGTTCGATGGATCTAGTCTTAGATTGTTAGAATGTTGAAATCCTAAGTGTTTGTTGAGCTAAATCTATCCTAGGGTGACCTAGTGTTAGCAACTAAGTGTTACGAGAGACTTATCCGGTAATCCTTGCTCTTAGATCTCAAAGATGACAAACCCTAGGTACTGGTGAGCCTCATAAGCCGCCATTGGATTAAGTGTGCTAGGGTGGTTGTTTAGGACTAACCCTTCCGAGACTTACCCGGTAAGGATAGGTTAGATCTCTAGGTAACAATCCGGTTTGTGTAGAATTCCTTCCCTTCGGTTCTTAGAGACTTACCCGGTGATGAGACTTTAGGGATGACCTAGTGGACCATGAGACCTACCCGGTGATTGATCCCAATCTAGAAACACTTAACCCCAACATATTATAGTTAATCCAAGGAAAGAATAGATAGCTTGAGTCCTATGCCATAACCGGAACTTCCAATCCCCTAGAATCCGCTTCCCTATCTTTGATCTATATCTCGTTTTATCTTGTTTAGCTTGTTTGATTGTGTTGATTTGTTAGCTTAGTTGATTATTATATTTCGCATGATTTGTGATCTTTGATTAATCACCGAAAACCAACCAAAAACAATTGTGATTTTCATTTCTTTATTTCGCTCTCTATTCTTAACCTAGATCTTCACTAGACTTAATCATAAATTGAATCAATCTCACCTTAGTCTTTGTGTTCGACCTCGGAATACTATCCCTACTACAAACGTCCCGTACACTGCGGGTTCGCTAGGAGTTAGGAAAAATATAACGAGAATATAAATTTAAAACCCATTGCGTATCACTTCCTGAGCGTAACAAGTTTTTGGCGCCGTTGCCGGGGACTAGGTCTAGATTGAGTCTATTTTGTGATTGTTTATAGTGTAGATCTTTCTTGTTGGTTTTGGTTTTGATCTCTTTTTGGTTTGTGTCTTTGCTTTTCAGGACATCTCTTACTCTTTAGGTGTATGCGAAGGTCTCGTGGCAAGGATTTAGCTCCATTCGATCCCGAGCCGGAGAAAACCCTTAGATCTAGATCCAAGAGCATTAAAAAGGGAAAAGAGATGGCCGGAAGAGATCTCCAAGCTGAATTAGATGAGGCTTTAGAGCAAATAAGGATAAGGGATGAAGCTTTGGAGAATGAAAGGAGACTTGCCAATGAGAGGCAAGAGGCAACTAGGAGGGAGATTGAGGAGATTAGGCAAGCTCTTGTGCAAAGAGAGCTTAACCGTCAACAACCTCCTCCACCTCCACTACAACCGCAGCCGGCGGCGGTGAATATTAGGGTTGTGCCCATTGCTATGGAAGAACCACAAACGTTGGGGCAACGTATGGATCCGGCACAAAGAGCACACCGTCCGGGTGTGAACTTAGGAGATCCCGCAGCCCATGATTACGAGCTCCGCCCCCAAGTTCTACAAATGATCCGGCATAATCAATTTGGAGGGATGGAAGGAGAGTCTCCTCATCAACACTTGATGAAATATGAAATCTTGATGGAGACTCTTAGACCGCCAAGATTGGAGAGCAACAACCATAAGCTTAGGGCATTTTCCTTCTCTCTTAAGGATAAAGCCTTGGCTTGGTATCAATCTATTCCACAAGGGCGAGTTGGTACTTGGGAGGAGATGACAACCGAGTTTTTGACTAAGTTCTTCCCGCCTTCCAAGACTACCGAGTTAAGAGGGAAGATCAATGCCTTCGTGATGAAGGATAAAGAGAGTTTATTCAAGTCTTGGGAGAGATTCAAAGATCTTCTCCTAGATTGTCCACACCATGGCATACCGAAAATTGAGCTATTGGAGATCTACTTCAAAGGACTTAATGAAGATAGCCAATTCAAGCTTCAATCTCTTTCCGGTGGGACTTTCATGGAGAAGCATGTAAATGAAGCTTGGGAGTTTGTAGAGAAGCAAGCTCTAGTGATTGAGAAATACTCCCATAGGAAGAGTGAAGGGAGAAAGGCGGGAGCATATGAGGTGAGTGAAGTCACCATGAGCAATTTCAAGCTTGACGCCATCAACAATGAATTGAAGTCCTTGAGGGAGTTGTGTGCTACAACTTTGAAGAACCAAGCAACTCCTCAAGTGCTTCCACAAGCTAACTTATCTTCCAAGGAGGAAGATGTGAATTACATGGGAAGGGGCAACTACAATAACTACCAAGGCCCAAGGAACTTCAACAACAACCGGCAATTCAACAATTACCGGCCCAACCATAACCATCCCGGGTTTTCTTACTCTAACCCGGATGGAGCCTTGAACCCTCCCGCTCCCACAAGCTCAACTCCACCACCAAAAGCTTCACAAGAACCTCCACCCGGATTTACTCAACCTCCCAAGGATAGGACCGAAATGATGTTTGAGAAATTGCTTGGAAGGTTGAGTGGTCTTGAGAGCACCGTGACTTCAATTTCTAAGGCTCAAAAAGTGTTGGAAGCACAAGTGTTCCAAAAAGCGGGTGAAGCCCATAGAGATCCGGGAAAGCTTCCCGGAAGAACCGAAGACAACCCAAGAGGCCAAGTGTTGGCTATCACAACAAGGAGTGGGTTGAGCATGAAAGATCCTTTGCCCAAGGAGAATGCTAAAGGGAAACAAGTGGTGATAGAGGAAGAGACTTTGCAAAGAGATGGAGGCAAGAGCAAGGATGTAGAGCCAACTTATGTGGCACCGCCTCCATACAAGCCACCACTACCGTTCCCTCAATCACGAGCAAGAGCTCGCTTGGACAATCACTTTGGTAAGTTCCTTGAACTAATGTCTAAATTGCATATTAATATTCCGTTCATGGATGCTATTTTAGGAATGCCGGCATATGGCAAGTTCTTGAAAGAGATACTCTCCAACAAAAGGAAGTTGGAGGAGTATGGGGAGATAAGAATGAACAAGAGATCCTCGGAATTGATCCAAACAATGAAGGAGGAGATGCCTCCCAAGCTAAGAGATCCGGGTTCCTTTTGTGTCCCAATTGGAGTGGGAGATGTGAAATATGAAGCCCTTTGTGATCTTGGAGCAAGTGTAAGCATCATACCGCTTGCACTTTGCAACAAGGTTGGGCTAGGAGAGCCGAAACCGGTCAAGATGACCCTCTATATGGCGGACCGTTCTATCACTCATCCGGTTGGGATCTTAGAAGACATCCCGGTGCAACTAGGAGGATTCTATGTGCCAATTGATTTTGTTATCTTGGATATTCCGGCGGACTATCCGGTTCCCATCATCCTAGGAAGACCTTTCCTAGCCACTTCCGGGTGCCTAGTAGATTGCAAGAATGGGACTCTCTCCTTCAACATTGGAGAAGAGAACATCAAGTTCAAGTTGTCCACAATGATGAAAGGGCCAACCCTTGATGAGGATGTCTTCAACATAGTCGAGCAAGAAGAATACAGAGAAGTTGTGAGCTCGATCTTGATCAAAGACCCCTTGGAGAAGGTTCTTACTTTGAGTATGATGGAGGAAGGTGTTGAGGAGGCTTGCAATGAAGAGATCAAGGCCTTAGAAGCACTAGAAAAGGAGACAAGAGTTGAAGATGAAGACCACGAAGAGGTGCTGAACAGCTGCTTGTTCCACGGTCGAGATTTATGTTCCACGGCCGTAGAACTCTCTGGACAACTCCGAGAAGCAGGCTTGGCAGCTTCCACGGCCGTGGACTTGGGTCAAACCGTGGATGTGGCCGTGGTTTCCCCTGAATCAGACCTTATTAATGATCAAGCTTCTAGGAGCCATGGGGAGCCTTCATTTGCTTTGGATTCATCTCATCTAACCTTACTTGGATCGTCTCCAATCGATAAAGGTCCTCCTAAAGTTGAACTCAAACCCCTCCCCTCTCATTTGAAGTATGCTTTCCTTGGTGATAATTCTACATATCCGGTGATTGTGAATGCTTGCTTGAGTGATGATGAACTTGCTAAGTTGTTGCATGAACTAAGATTGCATAGGAAAGCCATTGGATATACTATTGATGACTTGGTTGGCATAAAACCTTCTTTGTGCATGCATAAGATAATGATGGAAGATAACCATAAACCCTCTATTGAACATCAAAGGAGATTGAATCCTATAATGAAAGAGGTAATCAAAAAGGAGATCATTAAGTTGCTAGATGCGGGGATTATCTACCCTATCTCGGATAGTAAGTGGGTTAGTCCCGTTCATGTAGTACCTAAGAAGGGTGGGATGACCGTAGTGACTAATGAGAACAATGAACTAATCCCAACTAGGACGGTTACGGGGTGGAGGATGTGTATTGACTATAGGAAGTTGAACAAGGCCTCTAGGAAAGATCACTTCCCTCTCCCCTTCATTGACCAAATGCTAGAGAGGTTAGCTCAACATTCTCATTTTTGCTATTTAGATGGCTATAGTGGATTCTTCCAAATCCCTATCCACCCCGATGACCAAGAGAAAACCACCTTTACATGTCCATGGGGAACTTTTGCATATAGGAGAATGCCATTTGGGTTGTGTAATGCACCCGCCACCTTCCAAAGGTGTATGATGGCCATCTTTTCGGAATACATTGAAAATATCATGGAAGTGTTCATGGATGATTTCTCTGTTTATGGTTCTTCCTTTGATAATTGCTTGGCTAACTTGTCATTAGTATTGCAAAGATGTGAGGAGACAAATCTTGTCTTGAATTGGGAAAAATGTCACTTCATGGTAAGTGAAGGTATTGTGTTGGGACACTTGGTGTCCAATCGTGGCATTGAGGTTGATAGAGCCAAGATTGAAACGATAGGGAAGTTGCCACCACCTACCTCGGTGAAGGGGGTAAGGAGTTTCTTAGGGCATGCCGGTTTTTACCGGAGGTTTATTCAAGACTTCTCTAAAATTTCTAAGCCTCTTACTAACCTACTAATGAAGGATGTTGATTTTGTCTTTTCCAAAGATTGTCTAGAGGCTTTTTGTAGGTTGAAGAACGCCTTGATCTCCGCACCTATCATGCAACCTCCGGATTGGAGTTTACCGTTTGAGATCATGTGATGCAAGCGATGTAGCCATTGGGGCTGTTTTGGGGCAAAGGAAAGATGGGCGCACTCATGCTATTTATTATGCTAGCAAGACGCTAGATGATGTCCAACTTAATTATGCTACCACCGAGAAGGAGTTGCTAGCGGTTGTGTACGCATTTGAGAAGTTCCGCTCATATCTTGTTGGAGCGAAGGTCATAGTTTATACGGATCATGCTGCGATCCGTTACCTCCTTACCAAGAAGGATGCAAAGCCCAGATTGATTCGGTGGATCCTTCTTCTTCAAGAGTTTGATTTGGAAATCCGGGACAAGAAGGGATCCGAGAACTCAGTGGTGGATCACCTTAGTAGACTCCCACCATTGGAGCTTGAAAGAGATGACGTCCCGATTGATGACTCATTCCGGGATGAGCAATTGCAAATGGTGGAGGAATGCTTGTTCCAAGTGTCTAGAGGAAGTGAGCCATGGTTTGCCGACATTGTGAAACTACTTAGTGTGTGAGGAAGTGCCTCCCGGTTTGACATATGCTCAAAGGAAGAAGTTCTTCAAGGATGTGAGGCATTACTATTGGAGCGAACCACTTTTGTTCAAGAGAGGTCCGGATGGAATGTTTGGAAGATGCATACCGGAGGATGAGGTGGAGAGTGTGATCCGTCATTGTCATTCCTTGCCATGTGGAGGGCATGCTAGCTCCCACAAGACATGTGCTGCAATCGGGCTTCTTTTGGCCAAGTTTGTTCAAGGATGTGCAAAGCTTTGTGGTAGCTTGTGATGCTTGCCAAAGGACGGGCAACATCTCAAGGAGGAATGAGATGCCCTTGAACAACATACAAGAAGTGGAAATTTTTGATGTGTGGGGTGTGGACTTCATGGGACCATTCCCTTCATCATGTGGCAACCTCTACATCCTATTGGCGGTTGACTATGTTTCGAGATGGGTAGAGGCAATCGCCTCTCCTACAAATGATGCCAAGGTTGTGACGCGGTTCTTCAACCGGGTGATCTTTCCTAGGTTTGGAACACCTAGGGTGATCATAAGTGATGGAGGGAAGCACTTCACCAATAGGAACTTTGGAGCACTTTTGGCTAAGTATGGGGTGACTCATAAGGTGGCAACACCTTACCATCCCCAAACTAGTGGCCAAGTGGAGATCTCCAACCGGGAGATAAAGGCCATTCTTAAGAAGACGGTATCTCGAACTAGAAAGGATTGGGCTATGAAGCTCAATGATGCCTTGTGGGCATATAGGACCGCTTTCAAGACACCAATTGGCACTACTCCTTACAAGTTGGTCTATGGCAAGTCTTGCCACCTTCCGGTAGAAATAGAGCATAGAGCACATTGGGCCATCAAGTGGCTAAATTTTGATCTCAAAGAGGCCGGAGAGAAGAGGTTGCTTGATATGAACGCACTTGAGGAGATCCGGTTGGATGCATACGAGAATGCCCGGATCTACAAGGACAGGACTAAACGGTGGCATGACAAGAGGATCATCCCCAAGGAGTTGAGTGAAGGCGACCTTGTCCTTCTCTTCAACTCAAGGCTGCGGCTCTTTCCCGGAAAGCTCAAATCAAGATGGACCGGGCCATATGTGGTGAAGAAGATCTTTCCCCATGGAGCTATTGAGATAGGAGGGGAGCATTGTGAAAACTTTAAGGTGAATGGGCACCGGTTGAAGAAGTATATCCCGGGAGCTCCGGTGGATATGATTGCCCCACTTTACCTTGAGTAGACGCCCCCGAGTTTGGTCAAGCTAATGACCTTAAAGAAGCGCTTGGTGGGAGGCAACCCATTGGTAACATTTTCCCTTTCTTGTTTTGCTTTTGTTTTAGATTCTTCTATCATTGTGTGTGTTTTGTGTGCTTTGTGTGTGCTAGAACCTTAGTAGCATTAGAAGCCTTGCTTGGCAAGTGAATGATGATGATGAAACCCTCATCGATTATGGGTGGAGCGGACGCGGAACTTGGACGGGTAGCGGTGCCTAGCGCGGGTCCCGACGCCTTGAGGAATACCTAGAGCTCTCTACCATGGTTGATAGGATCATCCAACATCAAGTCCACTTGAGAATCCCAAACACCATAGCGAACCACTTTTACATTGTGAGAACCTTCTTTCACTCTTCTTCACTTCATTTACACATTGGGGACAATGTGTTTCTAAGTATGGGGTGGGGTTTGCATAATCCTTTGCATGATGAGAATCTAGGATAGTTTAACATTTTCACATGTCTTGCATCGTACATATTCATCTCGAAAATCCCATAAAAATCAAAAAAATTTAAAAAAATTTTGTGCTTTCTAGGCTTGGATATGACCCTAATGATGAACCTTGTCTTGTGGATTGGCTATGGATGGCCTTATGTGTTAAATTGATGATGCATATGTGGACTTGAAATACTTCTCTTGAATCCCATGAATGATTTGTGATCATGATGTTTGCTTATAATGGATTGAGTATTGAAAGTCGAAATTACATGATAGTTCTTGCATACCATCTAGGAATGAATGAGGCAATTCATCTTTCTCTACTTCTCATCTTGATCATGATTGCTTGAGCACCTCAATGGATATAAATTGACCTCTTTTGACCCATCCGGGAATAGGAGCATGATAGTGTGTTGATGTGTGTGAAAAGCAAGTATGGGGTGAAAATGTTGATGAAAGAATATCATGCATAAAATGCTGAATTTGTTGTGAAAGTGTAGCCAAAAATATAGGCTTGGGGACGTTGGCTTAAATGACAAGTAACTCGGTACACTTCACATAATCGGGTGTTGGTGCCTTGCCAAAGTCAAATAAACCAATAGTCCTAACGAGCTTTGGTATGTGTGCCCGGTGTGAATGCACCTCGAAAAATAAGAAAAAGCCCGAGGAAGGCTAATCACCAAGGTTTCGGCTTTTGTACACCAATTCTATTGTCTCAAAAATAAGTGAAAGAAAAAGAAAAGAAAGAAAAGATAGAGAAAAATATACACTTGAGGGAAGTTGATCGAGGACAAGATTGTGGAGTTAGTTCCATTCCCGGATTAGCACCACATAGCCTAGAAAAATCCCCACCTAATCACAACGTTTCTTAGCCTTTTAGTTCATAAGACCTTATGACCTATTTGCATGTTTGTAAGACTTAGTAATCTAGATTGGATATGCTCTTGATCTTCTTGGTTTCTTCATTTTTACATTTCATGCATGCTTTTGAGTTAAGTACAATTGTCTTTTCATGCCTTCATTTATTTGATGCATAATTGCTTGTCCATTGCCATAAAACATGACTATGAAGGTGATCCAATAGTAGAAGCACAAACCCAAAAAGATTTTACCATTTTTCTGCATACATAAATCATGTTATCTCGTAGTCTATAGTTGAGAATTTGCTCGGGGACGAGCAAACCTTAAGTATGGGGTATTTTTGATAACACGATTTATGGCTTAGGTTTAGGTAATCATTTAGATAGATTTCCCGCTCATTCATGCATGTTTTAGCACTAGTTCACGACGTTTACACTCAATTCACGTATTTTGTTGAGATAGACGTCTACACGGACTTGTGCATTGCTTTGTAGGTGTTTTGGGAGATTTAGGAGCTAAAACGATACGTTTGATGATCGTTCATCAAGATGACACACCCTCGGACTCATTAGGATGCAAGCTAAAGGCTAGAGAGAGCTCATGGAACCTTGCCAACACAAGCCATGCACCAAATCAAAGCTTAATGATCAAAGGCAAAGCTGAAGCACAAAATCACGGTTCACTGGTAAACCACGGCCGTGGTTTCAACCGTGGATTTTGCCAGGTTTTCGTGACAGTTGTGCCACGATCTCTTAGCCAGCTCTTGCAAAGTTGTAGTATAAAAGTGGTCCTGCATTGGCTGAGAGAATCATCTTGGAGCAGCTCTCCATTATCCAGTATCATCCAATCAAAATATTCTCTCAACAAGAAGATTCTTGGGAAGAAGGAGGTAGAAGGAAACCACCATTGGAGAGGAGCTTGATTGGAGGAGGAGAAGACACACCATTGATAGACCTAGAGAGTTTTTGTAGTGAAGAATTTCGGATTCAATTTCTAGAGTTGTATGAACCATTTGAACCTTCTTTAAGAAGGATTGTGAGTTATTCTAATTCCATTTTCAGCTTGGTTTTGTTTTAGTTCACTTGTTTATCTCTTTCTCTTCATTATCTTGCAAATGGATGCCATGATTTTATGTTTGATTGTTTCGATTTCTATTATGAATGTTTTAGGCTAAATAGATGTGGTTCTAGGGTAAGGAAAGGATGGTTATGGCTAGGGCTATGATAGGATGGACTTAGATTTACCTTTGGATGACTTGTGTGCATGAACGTAGTTTCTGTTAGGAATCACGGCCAGTTCTTACCAAACCACGGCCGTGGAAAGGTAGAACAACCGTGATCTTACCTGGTTCGATGGATCTAGTCTTAGATTGTTAGAATGTTGAAATCCTAAGTGTTTGTTGAGCTAAATCTATCCTAGGGTGACCTAGTGTTAGCAACTAAGTATTACGAGAGACTTATCCGGTAATCCTTGCTCTTAGATCTCAAAGATGACAAACCCTAGGTAGTGGTGAGCCTCATAAGCCGCCATTGGATTAAGTGTGCTAGGGTGGTTGTTTAGGACTAACCCTTCGGAGACTTACCCGGTAAGGATAGCTTAGATCTCTAGGTAACAATCCGGTTTGTGTAGAATTCCTTCCCTTAGATTCTTAGAGACTTACCTGGTGATGAGACTTTAGGGATGGCCTAGTGGACCATGAGACCTACCCGGTGATTGATCCCAATCTAGAAACACTTAACCCCAACATATCATAGTTAATCCAAGGAAAGAATAGATAGCTTGAGTCCTATGCCATAACCGGAACTTCCAATCCCCTAGAATCCGCTTCCCTATCTTTGATCTATATCTCGTTTTATCTTGTTTAGCTTGTTTGATTGTGTTGATTTGTTAGCTTAGTTGATTATTATATTTCGCATGATTTGTGATCTTTGATTAATCACCGAAAACCAACCAAAAACAATTGTGATTTTCATTTCTTTATTTCGCTCTCTATTCTTAACCTAGATCGTCACTAGACTTAATCATAAATTGAATCAATCTCACCTTAGTCTTTGTGTTCGACCTCGGAATACTATCTCTACTACAAACGTCCCGTACACTGCGGGTTCGCTAGGAGTTAGGATAAATATAACGAGAATATAAATTTAAAACCCATTGCGTATCACTTCCTGAGCGTAACAAACTCCTAAGTAACATAGTAATGAGCATGTATCTGTTGTAAAAAAACCATTATATTTTAAATTGCATTTTTTCAACAAAGTACTAGATAAACTATTTTCAATAACACAATCAAACAAAGTTATATTTGTTGTCAACAACATCTAGAAATTTTCAACTTCTAGGTTAACGATGACAATCTGAGAATATACACTAAATTGGCTTGGTTTCCTGAAAATACGATTATACCCTTAATGAATATGGAAACTCCAAAGGCTCTAGGAAGGTTCATAACCTTTACTAATATCCAAGAAGAGGATGTAAAACTTCAAAACAAAGAGATGTACTGAGTTTGAAAGGTTTGATAAACTTTCAAACTTCCGATTGAATCTCAACTTAAACCCAAATATAAATAACGTCATTCTTTTGTCTAAAATAAAACACTTCAACTAAAATCCCAAAAATTCCGAGAAAAATTACTTAAACGCTATGTCGTGTCTAGTCCTAGCTAGGATGATCAAACTCCAAAAATACAAATCCACCAGATTCACACAATATTTCAAAGTTGTCTCCAAGAACACTAAATATCATACTTAGCCAAATTTCCCTTTCTCTTAAAAAAGTGAGTTAGTATCATACTTCACGACATCATAAAACCAAATCTAACCGTTGGATCGATCCCAAACTTTGACATAGTGAATTATAGTAATTAGACTATAACCTCTCAAAATTACATGCCCATCAGAGAAGTTTACCCCGATCATAATTGGATCCAAAAACTGCATCAACAAATATTTTTCTTACACTTTGAAATTTTCAGCATTTCCAGGGAAAAATTGCTTAAAGTTTCAACTTTGAAAATTCATAACTTTTAAACTACTCGGTGGAATCCTCTCAAATACTACAATATCCCAACTACAAAATATCAAAGTTTAAGCGAAAAATGAGGAGTCTTGTATACTTGGATCTGGCTCCAAAGTTGGATGCTCGTCACTTTTTAAAAACTCAAAAAATGAAGCAACTCCTTGAGGTTACTCCTTGAATGTTAATTGAGAGTTCAAGACAGTTTGAAGGCACCCATAAGTAAAATATATATGGAGGGAAGGACAGTGAAGAGAGGTGTGTGTCTTACTCGACTAACAAGGCTCAATGTGTCTTGGGTGACTGTTTGTGTGGACGACTAAGGAAATGAAAGAGTTTACAGCGTTGCTGTGCACGAAATGGTTGTGCAGGTATGTCGTCTGTTGTTGTTCATGTGCAGAAGAACGAAGAGAAGAGTGTCTTGTTCGTCTCAACGTGCACAAGGAAGAAGAAGACTTGGCCGTTGTCTCTTGGCGTGCTCGACTGCGGGAAGAGACGTGTGTAACCACGGGAGAGAGGAATTGTGATGGTGTTTCTTGTTGCCTTTGTGCAGAAGACACAAGGCGAAGGCTCCTAGCTTGGATGTGTTGTTGTTGTTGTTTGCGTACGACAAAGAAGGGAAGAGATAGGCTTAGAATTTGTTGTTGTGTGGGATAGACGAATATGAAGCTAAGGGCGGGAACTTACTTGCTATTGTGCATGATGAAGAGGAGAAGAAGGATCGTCTTGGCCTGCTGTTGTAAATGTCCAAACACAAGAAGAAAGGACAACCTCTGATGCAGCTCGTGAGAAAGAAGAGAAGGGTTGGTGCTGCTGTTGGGCAAATGCAAGGAGAGGCCATTGTTGGTGTCGAATGATGAGGAAAGGGAAGATAGGGTTTTCTGTTATTACATAAAAAGGAAGGAGGCTGCCTTCACAAGGCTTGGGTGGTTATCTTATATCTATTAAAGCATAAGCCTCTTTTGCCATGTGTCAACACCACATTTCTCGAAGCCCCAAAAAGTTGTTTTAAAAAGTAATTTCTAAATGTTAATATAAATTAGAAATCAAAAAATGCATACAAAAAAAAATTAATTTAGATATTCTTTTTAGTTGCAACAAACCGTATAAAAAATGTATTTATTGAAAGAGTATATCGAAAGTTTTAACGTAGATAAGTATGTATTCATAAGCTTTTTAAATGATTATTTAAAAGTTATCTAAAATAATATTCTGCATTTTTTAATCTTTGTAATCAAGTTTAAAATTTCAAAATAATTTCAAGTACGTATATATACTTCGAGGATTTAGTTTGAAAATATTAATTAGTTTAAAAAATGTATATAATAAATTTATTAGATAATTTAAAGATAATCTGAAATTTCTTATCTTATATTATACTATTAAAGCAGAAGCCTTTTTTGTCACGTGTCAACACCTTTCAAAATTATTTTATTTATTTTTAACCAACTTTTGATATACTAAAGGTCGTTAACGCCTTTTAAAAAAATATAATTGTTTAGTTCCAAAATTTTTAGTTAAAAATTTTTCAAAATGAAAAGACCATATTTTAGAAGAAAAAAATATTTACAAATTATTAAAACTCAATCCGCACTAGGTGAGGGTAATACACTAGTTTGTTACGTGAAATAAGGCAAGAGTATCAAGGTTGTTTAGGAAGGAAATAGGGGTTAAAAAGGAGGGTAAATATGAGTAAAATTGTGCCTTAAAGATAAATATCATGGTTGTTTTGGCTTGCTACTTTGGTAGGTATATCCACATTAAAATATGATACCAAATCCACATAATTACCCATCCCGGTCGGAAAGTGTTCGCCTCCTACAAATCTTACAGATCTTTCCCTTAAGGGTTAAAAAGGAGGGTAAATCTTTCTCACTCCCACTATATTGTGTGAAATTTTAGGGCTTCCTATAAATCCATCCCTTAACCAGCCATCCCGGTCGGAAAGTGTTCGCCTCGCCAAGGAAAAATTTTTGCTTCCTAACTCGACTTCTCTTCAACTCACCCACACTTCCCTAACCCTAGATCCTAAAATTGTTTTTACCATTGTGCTTAGATATGTTATTCCTTGAGCCAACTCGAAAGAATTGTTGACGGATCAGTCCCTGGAACTAATTTATCTGATCATGACTGGTTTAGATATTGATGTGCCCAACCTGATATTAAATCACATGGTTCATACCGTAAATTCTACCCGAGCCATTCCTTTGCCATACGGGAATCTACTACCCAAATCTTTTACCACTTTTCTATTGGCACATCCTTTGAAGATCGACAACTAGACACTGGAAAATTTGATGAGTCGTGTTTAGAGAGACTAAGAGTGGAGAAAACTATGTCTAAGGTTTGGACTTTGAAAGAAAAAGGTGTTGCACTGACTCCCTCTCTCACAACTCCCTCAACTTCTTCTGTTTCGGACACCAGGATAGATGGTTTTGAAATGGAATTAAGGTCTCTTAATCGAGATATGTCTGACTTCCAGTTCGATGCTATACGAAGAATGGATTTCAATCATGAGATTATGTCTATTATGCATGCAAAAATCAATCAAATGTATCTCATGAATGCTCTCACTCTCACCACCACTGGTAAAATGTTGTCTCTAACTGAAGATGTTGCTCAACACACCCAAAAAAAAGTGGAGAATGTTCTTATGAATTGTAGGCGCAGAGTACAGAACAAATTCATTCTTTATCCCACACATATTGAGCCAACCATTCTTACACCTGAGGAATATGAAGTGGTCAAGGAGCACCGCGCTGAAGAGAAGAAACGCAGATTATAGGTTGATATCAACGACATGAGTAACAAGAGTACTCAATCAAGGTGGCGGAGGCAGTTTTATGAGGATCATCAAGACTGAGCTTCACAAGCCTAATATGGATGTCAAGGTCTTGACACCGATTTCAAACCCCCTTGGTTTTGGTTTTAAGTCCTTGAAATATGTTTGTGAGACTTGTGTTTTAAACTGTTTTTGTGGTGTTTTTAGAAGTACTTTGTTACGCTAAGAACGTGTGTGCACGCTATAAGCTTTAAATTTATACTCGTTATATTTCTCCTAACTCCTAGCGAACCCGCAGTGTACGGGACGTTTGTAGTAGGGATAGTATTCCGAGATCGAACACAAAGACTAAGGTGAGATTGATTCGATTAGTGATTAAGTCTAGTGAAGATCTAAGCCTAAGAAAAGAAAAGGGAATAAAGAAATGAAAATCTCAAATGTTTTTGGTGGGTTTTAGGTGATCAATCAAGGATCACGAATCATGCGAAATAAGCAATCAACTAGGCTAACGAATCGAAACAAACAAACAAGCTAAAACGAGATACGACATCAAGAGAGATAAGCGGATTCTAGGGGTTGGAAATTCCGGTTATGGCATAAGACTCCAACTATCTAATCTTGGATTAACTATAATATGTTGGGAATGAGTGTTTCTAGATTAGGATCAATCACCGGGTAGGTCTCATGGTCCACTAGTCCGTTCCTAAGGTCTCATCACCGGGTAAGTCTCAAAGAACCTAAGGGATGGAATTCTACACAAACCGGATTGTCACCTAGGGATCTAACCTATCCTCACCGGGTAAGCCTCGAAAGGGTTAGTCCTACACAACTATCCTAGCACACTTATTCCAATGGCGGCTTATGAGGCTCACCACTACCTAGAGTTTGTCATCTTCGAAATCTAAGAGTAAAAATCACCGGGTAGGTCTCTTCTAGCACTTAGTTGCTAACACTAGGTCACCCTAGGATAGATTTAACTCAACAAACACTAGGATTTCAACATCTCAACAATCTAGAACTTAGATCCATCGAGTCAGGGAAACCACGGGCTGTTCTACACCTTCCACGGCCGTGGAATGGCAAGAACTAACCGTGGACTCCAATAGAGGCTTCGTTCAAGTAAACAAGTCATCCAAAGGTAAATCTAAGTTCATCCTATCATAGTCTTAGCCATAACCATCCTTTCCTTACCCTAGAATCGCATCTATTTAGCCTACAACATGCATCATAACAATCGAAATCATCAAGCATAAAATCATGGCTTCCATTTGCAAGATAATGAAGAGAAAGGGATGAACAAGTGAAGTAAACAAAACCAAGCTGAAAGTAAGATTAGAATGACTCACAACCCTTCCAAAAGAAGGTTTAAATGGTTCATACAACTCTAGAAATCGATTTCGAAATTCTTCACTACAAAAGCTATCAAGGTCTAACAATGGTGTGTTCTTATTCTCTTCTCCAATGGAGCTCTTCTCCTCCTTCAATGGTGTTTTCCTCCTTAGAGAATCTTCTTGTTCAGAGAGTGTGGGAGAGAATGGTAGTGGATAATAGAGGGCTGCTCCAAGATGCCTTTCCTCAGCCTTGCAGGACCACTTTTATACTACCACCATGCTAGAGAAGGCCAAGAGATCGTGGCACAGCTGTCACAACCGTCTAGCAAAAACCACGGTTGGTTCCACGGCCGTGGACCTTCAGTGACCGTGGTTTGGTGTTTCTGCACTATATGGATCATCAAGACACGATTTGGTGTATGGCTTGTGTTGACAAGGTTCCATGAGTCCTCCTTAGCCTCTAGCTTACATCCTAATGAGTCCGAGGGTGTGTCGTCTTGATGAACGATCCTCAAACGTATCGATTAAGCTCCTAAATCTCCCAAAACACCTACAAAGCAATGAAAAAGTCCGTGTAGACGTCTATCTCGACAAAATACGTGAATTGAGTGCAAACGTCGTGAACTATTGCTAAACCATGCATGAATGAGTGAGAAAGCTATCTAAATGACTACCTAAACCTAAGTCATAAATCGTGTTATCAAAAATATCCCATACTTAAGGTTTGCTCGTCCCCGAGCAAATTCCCAATTATAGACTAAGAGATGACATGATTTATGTATGCAGAAAAATGGCAAAATCTTTTTTGGGTTTCTGCTTCTACTTATTGGATCACCTTCATAATCATGTTTCATGGCAACGGACAAGCAATTATGTATCAAATAAATGAAGGCACGGAAAGACAATTATACTTAACTCGAAAGCATGCATGAAATGTAAAAATGAAGAAGTCAAGATGATCAAGAGCATATCCAATATAAATCACTAAGTCTTACAAACATGCAAATAGGTCATAAGGTCTTATGAAATAAAAGGCCGAGAAACGTTGTGATTAGGTGGGGATTTTTTTAGGCTATGTGATGCTAATCCGGGAATGGAACTAACTCCACAATTTTGTCCTCGATCAACTTCCCTCAAGTGTATATTTTCTCCATCTTTTCTCTCTTTTCTTTTTCCTTCACTTATTTTTGAGACAATGACATTGGTGTACAAAAGCCAAAACCTTGGTGATTAGCCATCCTCGGGCTTTTTCTATTTTTCGAGGTGCATCCACACCGGGCACACATACCAAAGCTCGTTAGGACTATCGGTTTATTTGACTTTGGCAAGGCACCAACACCCGATTATGTGAAGTGTGCCGAGTTACTTGTCATTTAAACCAATGTCCCCAAACCTATATTTTTGTCTACATTTTCACAACAAATTCAGCATTTTATTCATGGCATTCTTTCATCAACATCTTCACCCCACACTTGTTTTTCACACACATCAACACACTAACATGCTCCTATTCCCGGATGGGTCAAAAGAGGTCAAATTTATATCAATTGAGGTGCTCAAACATCATGATCAAGATGAGAAGAAGAGAAAGATGAATTGCCTCATTCATTCCTAGATGGTGTGTAAGAACTAGCATGTAATTTCGACTTTCAATACTCAATCCATTCTAGGCAAACATCATGATCACAAATCATTCATGGGATTCAAGAGAAGTACTTCAAGTCCACATATGCAATTCACCAACTTAACACATAAGGCCATCCATAGCCAATCCACAAGACAAGATTCATCATTAGGGTCATGTCCAAGCCTAGAAAGCACAAAAAAATTTTAAATTTTCTGATTTTTTTTTTTGAATTTTTTTTCGAAATGAGTATGTACAATGCAAGACATGTGATAATATTAAACTACCCTAGATGCTAATCATGCAAAAGATCATGCAAACCCCACCCCATACTTAGAAACACATTGTCCCCAATGTGTAAATGAAGTAAAGAAGAGTGAAAGAAGGTTCTCACAATGTAAAAATGGTTTGCTATGGTATTTGGGATTTCTCAAGTGGAATTGATGTTGGATGATCCTATCAACAATGGTAGAGAGCTCTAAGTATTCATCAAAGCATCGGGACCCGCGCTAGGCGCCGCTAGCCGTCCAAGTTCCGCGTCCGCTCCACCCATAATTGATGAGGGGTTCATCATCATCATTCATATGTCATGCAAGGCTTTCAATGCTACCAAAATTCTAGCACACACAAAACACACAAAACACACACAAAAACAGAAAAATCAAAAACAAAAACAAAATGAAAAAGGGAAAACGTAACCAATGGGTTGCCTCCCATCAAGCGCTTCTTTAAGGTCATTAGCTTGACCAAACTCGGGGGCATCTCATTCTAGGTGAAGTGGGGCAATCATATCTACCGGAGCTCCCGGGATATACTTCTTTAACCGGTGCCCATTCACCTTGAAATCTCCACAATGCTCCCCTCCTATCTCAATAGCTCCATGGGGAAAGATCTTCTTCACCACATAAGGACCGGTCCATCTCGACTTTAGCTTTCCGGGGAAGAGCCGTAGCCGTGAGTTAAAGAGAAGGACAAGGTCGCCTTCACTCAACTCTTTCGGGATGAGGTGCTTGTCATGCCACCATTTGGTCCTCTCCTTGTAGATCCGGGCATTCTCATAGGCATCCAACCGGATCTCCTCAAGGGCGTTCATATCAAGCAACCTCTTCTCTCCGGCCTCCTTGAGGTCAAAATTTAGCCACTTAATGGCCCAATAAGCTCTATGCTCCATCTCTACCGGAAGGTGGCAAGACTTGCCATAGACTAACTTGTAAGGAGTGGTGCCAATTGGTGTCTTGAAAGCGGTTTTATATGCCCACAAGGCATCATCGAGCTTCATAACCCAATCCTTTCTCGTCCTAGAGACCGTCTTCTCAAGAATTCCCTTTATCTCCCGGTTGGAGATCTCCACTTGGCCACTAGTTTGGGGATGGTAAGGTGTTGCCACCTTATGAGTCACCCCATACTTAGCCAAAAGTGCCCCAAAGTTCCTATTAGAAAATGCTTCCCTCCATCAATTATGATCACCCTTGGTGTTCCAAACCTAGGGAAGATCACTCGGTTGAAGAACCGCACCACCACCTTGGCATCATTTGTAGGAGAGGCGATTGCCTCCACCCATCTTGAAACATAATCAACCGCCAATAGGATGTAGAGGTTGCCACATGAAGAAGGGAATGGTCCCATGAAGTCCACACCCCACACATCAAATATCTCCACCTCTTGTATGTTGTTCAAGGGCATCTCATTCCTCCTTGAGATGTTGCCCGTCCTTTGGCAAGCATCACAAGCTACCACAAAGCTATGCACATCCTTGAACAAACTTGGCCAAAAGAAGCCCGATTGCAACACCTTCGCACATGTCTTTTGTGAGCTAGCATGCCCTCCACATGGCAAGGAATGACAATGGTGGATCATACTCTCCACCTCATCCTCCGGTATGCATCTTCTAAACATTCCATCCGGCCCTCTCTTGAACAAAAGTGGTTCACTCCAATAGTAGTGCCTCACATCTTTGAAGAACTTCTTTCTTTGGGCATATGTCAAACCGGGAGGCACTTCCTTACACACTAGATAGTTCACAATATCGGCAAACCATGGTTCACTTCCTCTAGACACTTGGAACAAGCACTCCTCCACCATTTGCAATTGCTCATCCCGGAATGAGTCATCAATCGGGATGTCATCTCTTTCAAGCTCCAATGGTGGGAGTCTACTAAGGTGATCCGCCATGGAGTTCTCGGGTCCCTTCTTGTCCCGGATTTCCAAATCAAACTCTTGAAGAAGAAGGATCCACCGAATCAACCTAGGCTTTGCATCCTTCTTGGTAAGGAGATAACGGACCGCAGCATGATCCGTATATACTATGACCTTTGCTCCAACAAGATATGAGCGGAACTTCTCAAAAGCATACACCACCGCTAGCAACTCCTTCTCGGTGGTAGCATAATTGAGTTGGGCATCATCTAGCATCTTGCTAGCATAATAAATGGCATGTGTGCGCCCATCTTTCCTTTGCCCCAAAACAACCCCAACGGCTACATCACTTGTATCACACATGATCTCAAACGGTAAACTCCAATCCGGAGGTTGCATGATAGGTGCGGAGATCAAAGCGTTCTTCAACCTACAAAAAGCCTCAAGGCAATCCTTGGAGAAAACAAACTCAACATCTTTCATTAGTAGGTTAGTAAGAGGCTTAGAAGTTTTAGAGAAGTTTTTAATAAACCGCCGGTAAAAACCGGCATGCCCTAAGAAACTCCTTACCCCCTTCACCGAGGTAGGTGGTGGCAACTTCTCTATCGTTTCAATCTTGGCCCTATCAACCTCAATGCCACGGTTGAACACCAAGTGTCCCAACACAATACCTTCACTTACCATGAAGTGACATTTTTCCCAATTCAAGACAAGGTTTGTCTCCTCACATCTCTTAAGTACTAATGATAAGTTAGCCAAGCAATTATCAAAGGAAGAACCATAAACAGAAAAATCATCCATAAATACTTCAATGATGTTTTCAATGTATTCCGAAAAGATAGCCATCATACACCTTTGGAAGGTGGCGGGTGCATTACACAACCCAAATGGCATTCTTCTATATGCAAAAGTACCCCATGGACATGTAAATGTGGCTTTCTCTTGGTCATCGGGGTGGATAGGGATTTGGAAGAATCCACTATAGCCATCTAAGTAGAAAAAATGAGAATGTTGAGCTAACCTCTCTAGCATTTGGTCAATGAAAGGAAGAGGGAAGTGATCTTTCCTAGAGGCCAGGTTCAATTTCCTATAGTCAATACACATCCTCCATCCCGTAACCGTCCTAGTTGGGATTAGTTCATTGTTCTCATTAGTCACTATGGTCATCCCACCCTTTTTAGGAACTACATGAACGGGACTAACCCACTTACTATCCGAGATAGGGTATATAATCCCCGCATCTAGCAACTTAATGATCTCTTTCTTGACTACCTCTTTCATTATAGGATTCAATCTTCTTTGATGTTCAATAGAGGGTTTATGGTTATCTTCCATCAATATCTTATGCATGCACAAAGAAGGTTTTATGCCAACTAAATCATCAATAGTATAGCCAATGGCTTTCCTATGCAATCTTAGCTCATGCAACAACTTAGCAAGTTCATCATCATTCAAGCATGCATTCACAATCACCGGATATGTAGAATTATCACCAAGAAAAGCATACTTCAAATGAGAGGGGAGGGGTTTGAGTTCAAGTTTAGGAGGACCTTTGTCGAGTGGAGACGATCCAAATAACGTTGGTTGAGATGAATCCAAAGCAAATAAAGACCCTTCAAGGCTCCTTGAAGCTTGATCATCAATGAGGGCTGCTTCTGGGGGAACCACGGTTGATTCCACGGCTCTTGGCACATCCACGGCCATGGAAGTTGCCAACCTTGCTCGTTGGAGCTTTCCAGAGAGTTCTACGGCCGTGGAACACACTCCACGCCCGTGGTTCCTACAGGTGCTGAACATGCTTTCGTGAACCTCAAATTCAGCTCGTGTCTCCTTTTCTAGTGCTTCCAAGGCCTTGATTTCTTCATTGCAAGCCTCCTCAACACCTTCCTCCATCAAACTTAAGGTAAGAACCTTCTCTAAGGGGTCCTTGATCAAGATCGAGCTCACAACTTCTCTAGACTCCTCTTGCTCGACTATGTTGAATACATCTTCATCAAGGGTTGGCCCTTTCATCATTGTGGACAACTTGAACTTGATATTCTCTTCTCCAATGTTGAAGGAGAGAACCCATTCTTGCAATCCACTAGGCATCCGGAGGTGGCTAGGAAAGGTCTTCCCAAGATGATGGGAACCGGATAGTCCGCCGGAATATCCAAGACAACAAAATCAATTGGCACATAGAACTTCCCTAGTTGCACCGGAATGTGTTCTAAGATCCCAACCGGGTGAGTGATAGAACGGTCCGTCATGTAAAGGGTCATCTTGACCGGTTTAGGCTCTCCTAGCCACACCTTGTTGCATAGTGCAAGCAGTATGATGCTTACACTTGCCCCAAGATCACAAAGGGCTTCATACTTCACTTCTCCCACTCCAATTGGGACACAAAAGGAGCCCGAATCTCTTAGCTTAGGAGGCATCTCCTCCTTCATTGTTTGGATCAATTCCGAGGACCTCTTTGTCATTCTTATTTCCCCATACTCCTCCAACTTCCTTTTGTTGGAGAGTATCTCCTTCAAGAACTTGCCATATGCGGGCATACCTAAGATAGCATCCATGAGCGGAATGTTAATATGAAATTTTGACATAAGTTCAAGGAATTTACCAAAGTGATTGTCCAAGTGAGCTCTTGCTCGTGATTCTGGGAAGGGTAGTGGTGGTTTGTATGGAGGCGGTGCCACATATGTTGGCTCAAAATCCTTGCTCTTGCCTCCATCTTCTTGCAATTTCTCTTCCTCTACCACTACTTGCTTTCCCTTAGCATTCTCTTTGGGCAAAGGATCCTTCATACTCAACCCGCTCCTCGTTGTAATGGCCAACACTTGGCCTCTTGGGTTGTCTTCGGTCCTTCCGGGAAGCTTTCCCGGATCTCTATGAGCTTCACCCGCCTTTTGGAACACTTGTGCTTCCAACACCTTTTGGGCCTTAGAAATGGAAGTCACCGTGCTTTCAAGACCACTCAACCTTCCAAGCAATTGCTCAAACATCATTTTGGTTCTATCCTTTGGAGGTTGAGTAAATCCGGGTTCAAGGCTCCATCCGGGTTAGAGTAGGAAAACCCGGGATGGTTATGGTTGGGCCGGTATTTGTTGAATTGCCGGTTGTTGAAGTTCCTTGGGCCTTGGTAGTTGTTATAATTGTCCCTTCCCATGTAATTCACATCTTCCTCCTTGGAAGACAAGTTTGCTTGCACTTGCACTTGAGGAGTTGCTTGGTTCTTCAAAGTTGTAGCACACAACTCTCTCAAAGACTTCAATTCATTATTGATGGCATCAAGCTTGAAGTTGCTCATGGTGACTTCACTCACCTCATATGCTCCCGCCTTTCTCCCTTCACTCTTTCTATGAGAGTATTTCTCAATCACTAGAGCTTGTTTCTCCACAAACTCCCAAGCTTCATCCACATGCTTTTCCATGAAAGTCCCACCGGAAAGAGATTGGAGCTTGAATTGGCTATCTTCATCAAGTCCCTTGAAGTAGATCTCCAATAGCTCAATTTTTGGTATACCATGGTGTGGACAATCTAGGAGAAGATATTTGAACCTCTCCCAAGACTTGAATAAACTCTCTCTATCCTTCATCACGAAGGCATTTATCTTCCCTCTAACTCGGTAGTCTTGGAAGGTGGGAAGAACTTAGTCAAAAACTCGGTTGTCATCTCCTCCCAAGTACTAACTCGCCCTTGTGGAATAGATTGATACCAAGCCAAGACTTTATCCTTAAGAGAGAAGGAAAAAGCCCTAAGCTTATGGTTGTTGCTCTCCAATCTTGGCGGTCTAAGAGTCTCCATCAAGATCTCATAGTTCATCAAGTGTTGATGAGGAGACTCTCCTTCCATCCCTCCAAATTGATTATGCCGGATCATTTGTAGAACTTGAGGGCGGAGTTCGTAATCATGGGCTGCGGGATCTCCTAAGTTCACACCCGGACGGTGTGCTCTTTGTGCCGGATCCATGTGTTGCCCTAACGTTTGTGGCTCTTCCATAGCAATAGGCACAACCCGAATATTAACCGCCGCCGGCTGCGGTTGTGGTGGAGGTGGAGGAGGTTGTTGACGGTTAAGCTCTCTTTGCACAAGAGCTTGCCTAATCTCCTCAATCTCCCTCCTAGTTGCCTCTTGCCTCTCATTGGCAATTCTCCTTTCATTCTCCAAAGCTTCATCACTTATCCTAATTTGCTCTAAAGCCTCATCCAATTCAGCTTGGAGATCTCTTCCTACCATCTCTTTTCCTTTTCGAATACTCTTGGATCTAGATCTAAGGGTTTCTCCGGTTCGGGATCGAATGGAGCTAAATCCTTGCCACGAGATCTTCGCATACACTTAAAGAGTAAGAGATGTCCTGAAAAGCAAAGACACAAACCAAAAAGAGATCAAAAGCAACAAGAAAGACCTACACTATAAACAATCACAAAATAGACTCAATCTAGACCTAGTCCCCGGCAACGGCGCCAAAAACTTGTTACACTAAGAACGTGTGTGCACGCAATAAGCTTTAAATTTATACTCGTTATATTTCTCCTAACTCCTAGCGAACCCGCAGTGTACGGGACATTTGTAGTAGGGATAGTATTCCAAGGTCGAACACAAAGACTAAGGTGAGATTGATTCGATTAGTGATTAAGTCTAGTGAAGATCTAAGCCTAAGAAAAGAAAAGGGAATAAAGAAATGAAAATCTCAAATGTTTTTGGTGGGTTTTAGGTGATCAATCAAGGATCACGAATCATGCGAAATAAGCAATCAACTAGGCTAACGAATCGAAACAAACAAACAAGCTAAAACGAGATACGAGATCAAGAGAGATAAGCGGATTCTAGGGGTTGGAAATTCCGGTTATGGCATAAGACTCAAGCTATCTAATCATTCCTTGGATTAACTATAATATGTTGGGAATGAGTGTTTCTAGATTGGGATCAATCACCGGGTAGGTCTCATGGTCCACTAGTCCGTTCCTAAGGTCTCATCACCGGGTAAGTCTCAAAGAACCTAAGGGATGGAATTCTACACAAACCGGATTGTCACCTAGGGATCTAACATATCCTCACTGGGTAAGTCTCGAAAGGGTTAGTCCTAGACAACTAACCTAGCACACTTATTCCAATGGCGGCTTATGAGGCTCACCACTACCTAGAGTTTGTCATCTTCGAAATCTAAGAGTAAGAATCACCGGGTAGGTCTCTTCTAACACTTCGTTGCTAACACTAGGTCACCCTAGGATAGATTTAATTCAACAAACACTAGGATTTCAACATCTTAACAACCTAGAACTTAGATCCATCGAGTCAGGGAAACCACGGGCTGTTCTACACCTTCCACGACCGTGGAATGGCAAGAACTAACCTTGGACTCCAACAGAGGCTTCGTTCAAGTAAACAAGTCATCCAAAGGTAAATCTAAGTTCATCCTATCATAGTCTTAGCCATAACCATCCTTTCCTTACCCTAGAATCGCATCTATTTAGCCTACAACATGCATCATAACAATCGAAATCATCAAGCATAAAATCATGGCTTCCATTTGCAAGATAATGAAGAGAAAGGGATGAACAAGTGAAGTAAACAAAACCAAGCTGAAAGTAAGATTAGAATGACTCACAACCCTTCCAAAAGAAGGTTTAAATGGTTCATACAACTCTAGAAATCGATTCCGAAATTCTTCACTACAAAAGCTATCAAGGTCTAACAATGGTGTGTTCTTCTTCTCTTCTCCAATGGAGCTCTTCTCCTCCTTCAATGGTGTTTTCCTCCTTAGAGAATCTTCTTGTTCAGAGAGTGTGGGAGAGAATGGTAGTGGATAATGGAGGGCTGCTCCAAGATGCCTTTCCTCAGCCTTGCAGGACCACTTTTATACTACCACCATGCTAGAGAAGGCCAAGAGATTGTGGCACAGCTGTCACAACCGTCTGGAAAAAACCACAGTTGGTTCCACGGCCGTGGACCTTCAGTGACCGTGGTTTGGTGTTTCTGCACTATATGGATCATCAAGCCACGATTTGGTGTATGGCTTGTGTTGACAAGGTTCCATGAGTCCTCCTTAGCCTCTAGCTTACATCCTAATGAGTCCGAGGGTGTGTCGTCTTGATGAACGATCCTCAAACGTATTGATTAAGCTCCTAAATCTCCCAAAACACCTACAAAGCAATGCAAAAGTCCGTGTAGACGTCTATCTCGACAAAATACGTGAATTGAGTGCAAACGTCGTGAACTATTGCTAAACCATACATGAATGAGTGAGAAATCTATCTAAATGACTACCTAAACCTAAGTCATAAATCGTGTTATCATACTTTTATGGGTTTGTAATAACCGCTTAAACTTCCGTACTTTAACTGTTTTCCCCCTTGTTGAAAGACAAACAGGAGAAATTATGTGATCCAATATTCGATATTTTTGCATTATGCATATTAGATTTCGAGATAATTGCATATGCATCGCTAGCCTTAAATGCAGGTACAATATTGTTTTGTCTTCCATCAAGGGGATATTGATAGCTCCACCTTGGTTATATATTTGCATATTTGATGATGGAAGACTTAACATTATGAGTGGTTCTTATACTAACAAATATCGATTGTATTTCTAGATTGCATGGTTTGGTTTTGTGTTTGTCAAAAGTGTGTAGGCCTTGGAAAGCATTTCAAAGGATGAATGGAGGCCTTGAAAATCAATGAAAGGGACAAGCGTAGAGATTGAAAAGCAATTTAATGGTTTAACACGGAGGCCTTGAATATCAATTCAAGGGATCAAAGCTGAAGCCTTGAAACAAGATACAAAGGATACATCAGGTGGAAGGAATTCAAATTCAAGATTCAATCTCAACAACCAAATCTACCAAGGATCAAGAGAAGATTTTCAAAAGAAGATACCAAGAAGATCTTGGCCAGCTCAAAATATATCTCCAACAGATTTTGAAGAAGATCTTTCAGACCAATAAAAATATCTTAGAAAGATCTTAACCGACGCAGATTGAAGATCTCTTCCAACGGATCTCACAAAGATCTCGAAGATCTTCAACAAAAGATTCTCAAAAACCTCAAAGATCTCGGAGCTTAAAATAAAAACTTCAGCGACAGGATCTTCAACGGCTCTTTCAAGAGAAGATCTCGAAGAAGAAGAATCACAACGTGCGTCAAGGAGATGAAGAAGATAAGAAAACTTATCTATTGAAGACTACAATTAAGATGGCGATTAAAGAGAACAACAACAAGCTTACATGGAAACATCAAAGTCTTCAAGCGATCAAAGCATCTTCATTTCGTTCCAAAACTTTTTCTTCCTCTTAGTTTACAAAAGCTTACATCCCTAGAGAGAGAAAAACACGAGATCCTCATTGGTATATCTAGAGAGTGTTATACTCGAATGTGTGTTACTCTGCAAAGTAACTAGGCTATTATTGCTAGGTTAAGAGTTAGAACTAGATCGTAGTGTTGGCTACAGTAAGAGAAGAAAGGGATTTCTTCTAGGTTGTATCTAGAACTCTTTGAAGCAGATAATAGATAGTTAGATCCTACGGGCAAAGAAACCTTAGGACAGAGACGTAGGTTGTTAGAGTTGAACTTCGTAAACATATCACCGTGTCGATCTTTTCATTTCCGCACTATACCTTTTTTTATTGTGACTAACGTTGCTTTACATGTTTACGGAGTCAAGGCCTTGAAATCACTTTCAAAACCCTTGAAAACCAGTTGTGTCACAAAGAGCACATATCGACATCAAGGCCTTGAAATCAGTTTCAAAGCCTTGAGATAGGTTTTTGCGAAAAGTTTTCATACTCTATTCAACCCCCTTCTAGAGTATTTATATCCTTTATAATCACCTATTCGGTTCTTTAACAACTTCTCTAGAGGCTCAATTGAAATCTTTGATATTGACCGAAGGTATTTCTATGGTCGTCTATACCCAATCAAAAGTAAATCCCGACTTAGCACTAAGAACAAGTTTAGTGATTAAGTAAGGGTCGAACTCAAGAGAGTTAAGATGTTTTAGATGCGATTATCGATTATAATGACAAGGAACACAAAAGGGGGGGTTGGTTGAATTGATGCACAAAAACTTACGAAAACGATTAATGCGACAATTAAGACAATAATGGATGAATCTACACTAGGTTGATTCTAAGCATGCAATTGCTACTTTGGTGTGTTCCTTTTATAAATTCTTAAGTAATCTCCCATCTCGATCATACATATGTGTTGAGCCAACCGGCATCAACAGAACTTAACTTATTAAAGTTTCGTAAACCTACAAGAACAAGTAACAAGTTAGCATTCTAACAAAGACTAAGGGATATAAAGAGAAGATTAAAACCGTTAAACTTATCTTTATATTTGTGTTCCTTTTCTTTAAGTAATTACAACCCGTTATTACTTAAAGTTGCTACTAGATTAAAGACCCGAATCCGGAACCTATTAATCCTAGTTGTTTACATGCACTTTAGAGCCTAAGGTGATCAATCTCAAGTAATAGTTAACATGTAATTAAACAATAGAGATCAAGGAAACACAAAGCATTACTGAATAAAAACTTATATTAAAAAGAACTTACAGCCAAAGTAACAAAGCAGCTTCAAACCAACCCAATCTAGCAAGGGAGTTAGCAACTAATTACAATGGAAAAACTCAAGTCTAAAATGGATTTTGTGAGGGAAAGCATGGATCATCCTAGCAATCAGTCATGGACTATATATACTACAAAAGAAACTTAATTAGGAGTAAATGGCCGGCCTAAAACAATCACCTTTAATGCCATAAAGGTGGTATAAACAGCCGGAGTAAAGCTTCTGACGTTAAACCGCAGGGGCGGCCTTCAGGAACCGCAGGGGCGGTTTAGGTAGAATTTGTTGATCTTCTTCAGAACCGCTGAGGCGGCTACACAACTCCGCTGGGGCGAATCTTTAATGCACTTCAACGTCTGGCCTTTCTCCTTCCTGACGTTTCTGATGTCAAGGCACAGGGGTGCCTTAAGGCCAACGCAGGGGCGGTGACACATACTCTTCACCTTCTAGCTCCCAAGGCAAGGCGCAGGCAGGGCGCAAGGGAATTGGTCTTCGTCTCGTCAAGGCAAGTCACCGCAGGGGTGGTTGCAAGGACCCGCAGGGGCGGTAAGGCAGCAGAAGCTTTGCTTTGTGATCGATCTTCACTCCTAAGTGCTTATAACTCCTTCTTTAGCTTCTTTTGATCTTCTTCTTCTGGACCAAGGAGTTAGTAGCATAAACGACACTAATGCAATAAAAAACTCTAAAAACTATCCTATGTGATAGTGATTCCATCACCTATCAGATATCATTGTCCAAATATTTCAATCCGAGTTGTTAGGTACACAAATCAAAAGATACACAAAGCAATTTCGACAATTTTGAAAGTCTAGTCACATAAGCAACATATACAGAAACCAAATACACAAAGCCTATAAAAACTAATAGTAATTAGACAAGTTATTTTGAAATTTAGTTACAAAAGCAACAAATACACAAAATATCAAATACACAAAGCAGTTTCTCACTTAATAAACAAAGAAAGATTTTGGCCTACTAGGCCTTTTTTTGTTTTGTGTTTAGTAAGTGTACCCCATAATTTTTTTTACCACTTTCATTTAATGGTAGGTAAAAATAATTAACTCTTCTATTAAAAAAGAATAATTAATGTTTGTTATTTATTATGTAAGTGTAAGTTTTAATTTTTAATTACTGAATTTGTTTTTTATTTTCTTTTATTTATTTATTTTTACCTTTTTTATTTTCTTCATTATTTTCTGGAATGAATTTCTCATACCAGAATTTTTCATGCCAGAAGTTCTCATATCAAAAGTTCTCATACTAGAAGTTCTCATACTAGAAGTTCATACCACAATTTTTTCATACCAGAAATTATCATTTCATAGTTTCATACCAGAAGTTTTTTACAAAGGAAATCCTTGAGTGGTATGGTTTCAATCAGGGGCAATGAGTTTTAACAAAAAATAATTAAAGATGTTTGATAAGATTAAGGTCAGGTTACAGTCTAAGCAAGAGTTTGACCATAATTTGCTTATACAAATCTGATAGAGCTTTATTTCGGGAATCACATAGTAGACACCGTCTAGTCCAAACATACGTACGATTCCTAACTGCATATCACCATAGTTTCTAAAGCTGATAACATCAATTGACTGGCCTACGGATCCCACCTTTTGAATCTACAACCAAAAATCAGTTATTCAGTGCAACATTTTCATGTGAATTCACTTGACAAAAAACATTTGTATTGCTCAGATGAGTTACCTTTGTGTAAGTACGCATTGATGGGTTCACTTGTTGCCAAGATTTGTTCAGTAAAAGACTTCTCTCATCAATATCTACATTTGAATTCGGACGTTTGTGTAAGTACGCATGTGGTGGGTTCACAAGTCCATTATCACAATTAAGAAAAAATAATTGAACATGAAAACACAAAAAATTGCAATGTAAAACGAAAGAGTGATGTTTAGTGTTTACCCATGTGTCTAGGAAGGAAGTGACGTTTGAACCCGGACATTAAAGATGGAAACAAAAAGAGGCTTAGAGGAGTACCAATCTCCCTAGGACTAACCCTATTTGGCTTATCACTGCACCCTGGCTCGTCCCACTCAACTTGTTATTACAACATCACCGAACTCAACAGTCTCCACTCTCCATCAAGAGATCAGAAATGGCAGCAGTGGATGATACCAGACTGTAGTCTGAAAAGAAAAAATGAGTTATTATAAGTACAATACTAGCAAACTACACCAACCGGATTCGGCGGCGGCAGAGTAGCGACGGGACGGCCGGTGGGCTGACTAGATCTGGGTTGATATAGATGGTAGAAAACTCATACCATAGAGGGTAGGTGAGTGGAGGAGGGTGCAAGGTTGAGTAGAAGTCGATAGATTGAGAGAAGTAGAAGAAGAGGGATGTGAATCTGAGAAGGCGAGAAGAGATTTGGGGACGGACGAGGGTTCGTGTCAATAGTGATGGGAGGTAGAAGCTTCTTCCAAAACTCAGATTTGAGGGGAAAAGATTTCTCACCGGCGGAAACGGAGGCAGCAAAACAGCGGCGAAGGCGACCTCCAACGGCGGCTATTTTACCTCCTCTGACCTGGGGTTAACGCAATGACGGCACGGGCAGTGACGGGCTGGCCGGCGGGGTGACTAGGTGTGGGATTTGATGGTAGAAAACTTGTATCAGAGAGGGGAGGGGAGGTGAGTGAAGAGAGTGACGGCTGAGGGGAAGTCAATTAAGAGATGGATGAGGGTGATAAATATTAGGATTAGACAAGAACAAATTTTTGGAGTATATTTACCTAATTAAAAAACAAAATAGTCTAATTACAAAAGGCAAAATCCAAAAAAATCTACTAACCAAATTAGCCATTTTTATTTACAAAGCAGTATATCGTTAGGCACATCACAAATCAGTGAGACGAAAAGGGTTTTTTTAAAAGGGCAAGGGTTTGTGGGCTTATGGCTGTAACTAGGTGATTGAAAAAAGGAATAAGGAAAGCTATATAGTTTAGAGAAAAATTAACATAAATAAATAAGATAAATGAGCAATACTTCTTTCACCATTGAACTATATTTCTGGTGCAGAGGTTAAAAAATTCAATTAATCTCGTCTATTTTCTCAATTAAAAACAAAAACTTATTGGAGATAATACATAACCATAAAATGAGATCAAGATTAATTTGCTAGAATGGGTAGGAAAAGATTAGCTTCAATGTAATCCAAACTCAGCACACAAATATCAAAATTACAAAAAATAGCAACTAGAACACATATTACTTCTATTTTATTTTTTAAACAATTAGATATCAAACAATATTTTTTTTAACTAGAAATGAAAACCTTACAAATGACCAAAATGCCCTTCATGAAACTGTTTTTGGTTTATATCTTCCAAAGTTGGCGGTTTACTACGGGGCTACACTGGACCGGGCTCGATCTTAAGGGTATGGACCGGTCTGAGTAGAAGGGTTCAGGGTGAACCGCGTTTAGGGCATGTTTGGTGAAACGAGATTTTCGAGTAGTTTTAGCTTTTTTTGGTAGATTTTTTAGTAGAGTTTCAAAGAGCTTTGTAAATTTCGAAAATCTAACAAATAACCTAATTGATGTTTGTCAAGAGTAGATTTGTGGATAGATTTGTATGGTAGATTTACCAAAAAGTCAAAAGGACAAAAAAGTACAAATTATTAAAGAGGTAAAAAAAGAGGGGCAAAATTGTAAAAATTTTGATAATCTACCCAAAAACTATTAGTTGTACCTTTTCAAAAACCTTCTCAAAAAACTCCCAAAAAAGCTAAAACTAATGGAAAAACTCTCTTTCCAAACACCGTGTAGTTTTCTACAAACGCAAAGCTTTATGAAAATTTACCGAAAAAGCTACGCCGAACAAGCCCTTAGTTTAAAGGTTTTAGGGTTTGAAGGGTTATAATCGTAAAAAAGGTTTAACTATTGTAGGTTTTTGTGAAGGCAAAGGCCAAGTTTGGGTGGTCCACGGTTGATCCCGGAGGCTAGGGATGGTAGATGGGTGGCCTGTTGATGGCGTTAGGATGGTCGAGGAGTGACAAGAAAATGGTGGTTGTGGAAGGTTTTCAAGGGTATTTCCCAATGAATTTTGATTCGATTTTAATCGAAAAAGACTAGGGATCGGCGAGTTTCAAAAGCGAGAAACAGGTTCCACACTACTCCATCAAAAGCACATGCAATCGGTATCAAAATTGTAATAAGTGATTAAAGTAGACTAACTGAAACATTGATTGGTCCGGTAATTCTTTTTTTTTTAATTGAATTTTTTGATCTCATTAAGAAACTCTAATACCAATTTGATATGGGGTTGTCTTAGATGTCCCGATCTTCAATACTAAAAGCTCTTCTTCAACTAGATAACTCAAAATGAAGGTGATAAAAGTGCGTGGGGATGTAAGAAGTGATGGATAGTTCAAGGCCAAACTCCTTGGAACAACTTATGGCAGTCTTAGGTGTATTAAACATTTAACTCTAAGACACAACTAAAAATGTCCAAAAACCTCTTCCTCTACAATCTTACACGCTCCTAGACATGGTTTGAGATTCACAAGAAAGATACTTGTGAGTGTTCGGTAACACCAACTCTCGAGATGAAAATTGACACACATACAAGACATGTCAAGCTATAGAGGACGAGGATTTTCCATTCTCACTCTCCCATAGAAAAATAATAATGTAAAAACAAGTATTTTGAGTCAAAGTTTGGGTAAAAAACATATAACACAAATCAACCAACATATAACGTGTTTTTGGCTGAATAACCTATGAGAAAATAGTTAATATAGGCCAAAGCTAATTTGAAAAGGCTCATAACAAAATATAACCCAACAGTAATAAAAAAGTGTTTAAATTGGGCTAAAAATAACAGAAGGAAATTAAGTTCTTCTCCTTAGTCGTTCCAACCATGATGTTCATTGCTCCTTGGTCGAGCTAGAATGATCCGAAATGGGTTCCGGGCTGGACATGTAACAACATCTTCGTACTTGTATCTAGAGATCCCGTATGTACTAAATGGTTTCTAGCTTATGCATTCTTCTCCTATCTATTCTCCTAGCTTTTTTCTTGTGCTCTTGGCAATGGTATGGTCCTCTAAGTTGCTCTTGAGATGCTCCCGCATCACATTTGATTTGTCTACGCACAGAGTAACCTCAATATCTCAATGGTCATGGTTGGCATATTCAGGACAAATAGTATTTTAAGCCCACCGAATTGAAATTTACAATCCGGGATCCTCCGTCGCAACACACATTAATAATGAGAATTTTGCATGTATCCAATATTATGTGCATTAAATATGAAACCTAATAGTCTCGGAATATTGAAAACATCTCTCTACGAATGCATGGATCAATGCGTGATCAAGGCCATTGAATGACACACCTTGTAGATTAGTCAAGTTACTACGTCCTTCGAGCCCGAACCCTGATAAGGGATCATCAAGATCTGACAGTCAACTAGTGAGCTTCTGATTTGGTCCAACCGTTTGATGGCCTTTATTTGTTACATCCTTCATAAATAAACTTGGTTGTTTAAACAAATCATTAATGAATATTGTAATCATATGAAGCGAGTGTACCAATTATATAACTCGCCCATCCAAATACTCCGAGTCTAGTGGTTGGAATAGCATGTTAGCAAATCTTTACTGCGGGGAGTCCCGTGTCAAGTACAATGTGTGGCCGGTTAGGTTGGCAGGAATACTTACGGGGTTATCTTCATTGGTTCAATAAGTGTCTACATGCCCAATTTTCTCATTTTTATTTTAAGAAAATATATATTTAGATGAAGATTAAGTGAAATTTATTATTAAATTCACTTTTAGTTCATCTAATGTAATCAATATAATATAATTTTAAATACAATAATTCATCAACCGCTAGCTAATTTATTTATAAAACAAACTAAATATATAAAACTAATTTAACTATCCTCTAAATAAATAAACATATATACAACAAAAGGTCTAATTTATAGTACGAAAACTTTAGTATATCTTTTTTTTTATCAAGTTTATAGATTTTAGTGTATTTTTATCTTTAATTTAATATGCGAAATTTTTATACAAATTTTTTTTACCCCTTATATTTTTTTGGGCTCCGCCACTATGATCAATTGAATGAGGGGTTGAAGCCACAACATTGACGTGAGTAGATGGGGGAGAACATCCTCCATGAACAAGTTTGCCTTTCATGTAAAAATTTGGGTGAGTGGGAAGCGCATCCCCTCTTACCGTTGGGGATGGACAAGAAGAGGACGATCCAAGTTACCGAGAAACCTAAATCGGTATTTGAACTCAAACAGATTTCGTAGGCCGTCTTTGTCGCTACATCGCCTCTAATGTCTAATACGAACATGTTTCTTTAATTATTATTATTATTTAATAAAATAATATTTATTTCTAAATTATAAAAATAGATAAATATTACAGTGATTTATTATGTTCTTTTATTTATTATAATATGTTTTCATATAATAAATGTATATATTGTTTATACAAATAGGTTTTTTTAATGTTTGTTATTATTGGATGATTTTGGTAAGTATGCACTTTTTTCGCTTATATTTTTATCCTGTGGTTGTTTAGTGAAGGAGCGTGTCATATACGCAATTTTAAATTTACTTAATATCGAAGATGAACCCTTTGTGTTAACACTCAACGTTTTTTTTTTAAATCAATTGGGCGTCGGCAAAAGGTGTTGGTGCTCAAAACCCTATTTTTTGCTTACCTTTGTTTTTATATATATATATTTGGGCGTCGGCGCATAGCGTTGGCGCCTAAAACCCTTATTTGTTTTTGGTTGAACGCCATCGGATTACATTTGTTTTTTACGTTAGTAAAACAAACCTCGTGCCTTTAGATTCTTCGGTCAGTGAATGAAAACGATTTGTAGGTTTGTCATGACGCGTATGAACGTCATAATAAATTCTGACATACAATTTCACTGCTCGTCGACGTGCAATCATATTTTCCAAATTGACACGTAAATGTAACATAATATATGTAATTAAATGTTCAGAATCTAGAAACCTTATTATAAATTCTTTTGCTGCTTAATAAAATTATTAATCAATAATAAAAATGAATATGTATTTTTTATGTCACTTAAAACCTCATTTGTCCATTTAAGAGGAATATATTCGTAAGACAAGACGGTATAATATTTAGTGAGATAATGAATTGATATAAGTCATGCCTATAGAATTTAATAACAATTTCTGTAAAGTAAAGCGAGTCCGCCATTTGAAAATCATTGAGGTTGTGGCAATAATTGCAGGAATTGGGGATCCTCGCCGCGTTATATTTGATTGCTAATCGGGGCACATAGGACCCTTAAATTGTATTGACATCCAGCTGGTTCCTGCTATTCGTACCACCTTATTCATGCTATTTGTACTCTTATTACGCTTACGCATTGCGTAGGCGTATTAAAAAAAAAAAATTTCTTCATTTTTTTAATGTAGTAAGTTTTTCTTAAATTTTCGAAGCAAATGTGTGTTGTGGACTACTACACATACACTCTACGACTACGCTTGGCGTACGCGTAGTATGGTTACGCATCCGCCAAGCGTAGTCGTAGCCATTTTCCTTTATTTTTGAACGAAATGAGTCTGTTGCTACGGCTATGCATTGCGTACGCATAGTCGTGGTATGAATAACATGTTTAAGGTGGTACGAATAGCAATCTCGCATCCAGCTCTTCATTAGGCCCGTACAAAGCAATCTTGTCCGCAACTGTGTTAATCTCCCCAAAAACATGTTGTGCAGTGGAGTTTTGGAAACCAGAAATAATAATTGAAATGTCGTTGATAATCATATCGAGTTCCCACAGCGGCTTCCAAATTCGATTAATCGAATTGATAAGCGTTAGGTTATCCCCTTCAATCTCGATAGATTTAATTTAAATCTCCTTAGCCTTTTGAAGGCCAAACGGCAAAGCAAGAGCTTCTACTTCCAACACTGCTTCAGCATTACAGCTG
This sequence comes from Fagopyrum homotropicum, assembly GCA_033239125.1. NCBI lineage: Eukaryota > Viridiplantae > Streptophyta > Magnoliopsida > Caryophyllales > Polygonaceae > Fagopyrum > Fagopyrum homotropicum. The sequence goes on from BSWB01000008.1 coordinate 71,860,277, forward strand.
CCGCTTCCTAAGGCAATAGGAATCGCATGTTGATTTCGAATGATAAAACCATAAGAACATTTATTTGTTGAATTTTGTGAAGCATCAAAATTAAGTTTATAAAATCCTTCCTCAGGTTGTTTCCATTTTAAGTTTTTCTTTTTTCTTCTTTGGATTTTTGTTGTTAAGGTGTTCTTGTTTTGATTCGAATTTGATTGGTTCCAAATTGCAATTTGGTTAATTGTTGTAGCTTTGATGTTTTGCGGAAATTTTGTTTTGTTAAATACGAACTGATTTCTAGTCATCCACATGTTCCACCAAGTTACAACTACGAGTTTCATTTCCTTAGTTGAAATTAAACCCTTGAGGTCAAAAAGGGCCTCAGCGATTCCTAGATTATCAAGGTCGTAGTTTTGTAGGTTGGTTGTAACATTCTGATTATCGACAATTGTAACCATAACCGGACATTTAAAAAAGAGGTGTTTGACACTTTCAGTATGGTGATTACAATACTCACAGTTCATAACGACCGAAATCCTTTGTCTGTCAAGATTTTGCTTTGTAGGAAGACCATCCATAACTAGTTTCCATAAAAAAAAATTTAATTTTTGGCATGATGTCCATTTTCCAAATCCAAGTTTTATCAATGGTAACTCCAACTCTCCGTTTTTGAATATACTCCAAAGATGATTTAGTCGAATACCACCCTTCATCGTTTCCCGACCAGTACAGCCGATCGCGAATGTCACTGTTGGGGAGGTTATAATTCTTAATTTTATCTATTATGGTACCGGGCAGTATTGTATTTAATTGATTTAATTTCCGGTGATCCCAAACACTGTTAGTAATAAACGAGGAAGTCAGTTCCGTCTGATTCACTAAAGCTGGATTTGTCATGACCTCTTGAAGCGGTTTGTCCAAAAACATTTGTCTTTCCAAAATCTTATCGTTTTTTCGTCACCTACCCTCCAGGCAAGACCTTTGTCAAATTCTTTGCATAATTTAATCAAGTTCTTCCATTGCCAAGATACATTTTCCCCGCATTGGTAATTCCAGAGGCATGTTCCTTTTAGGTATCTTTCTTCTACAATTTTGACCCATATGTTATCTGGTTCTGCCATGATTTTCCACAAAAGTTTCATTTGTAATTATTTATTCATGTCTTCCTCTTTCCTTATCCCCGTTCCTCCTAGGGATCGAGGTTTACAAATCTTATCCCAACTGATCTGAGGGTGATAATTAGGTCCCTTATTCCAAAAGAAAAGTCTATTAAGTTTGTCCAGTTCATTGTGTATGCTCCCCGACAACATGAAAGCCTGCATTAAATAACTAGGTTTTGCGTTAAAGTTAGCTTTTATTAGCGTTATTTTTCCTTCTTGAGACAAGGAGGACGCTTTCCATCTAGTAAGTTGTTGTTTAGTTTTAATGATAACGGAATTAAAAATATCTTTGTTAACACGTCCATTGATAATTGAACAACCTAAGTATTGTTCTAGATTGGTAGAAATATTGATTCCAAGATGACCCTGAATTCTTCTCCTGTTACTTTGATCAATATTAGCGGTAGTTTGAAACATGGATTTATGGTAATTAATTATATGCCCAGAAATATCACAATAATCCTTTAGTACTGAAAGAACCTTATCACTTGCTTATGCGGATGTTTTGGTGAAGATTATAATATCATCTACAAATGCTAAAAAAGGAATTCTAGTCCCATTTTTTAAAATAGGAAAACCAATAGACTTCGGGTTATCATTAGATATTTTTTGTAGGTTTCTATCTAAAACTTCCACACATAGGTTAAAAAGAAGGGGGAAATTGGGTCGCCTTGCCTGAGACCACGTTGCGGACAAAATAAATTAGTAGGAGAGTCATTGATTAGAATAGAATAAGAAAGTGTTGATATACATTCTTGTATCCAATTTCGGAATTTATCCCCAAAGCCGAATTTGACCAACACCGCTTTAAGGAATTCCCATTCAACTTTATCATAGACTTTCTCCATGTCCAATTTAATGGCCATATAGCCTTCCTTTCCTTTTTTTGATTTGAATCCATGAAAAATTTCGTGATCAATGAGCACATTGTCAATGATTGCTCTATGTTTAACGAAAGCGCTTTGTAATGGGTGAATTAGTTTTGGAAGGACTAAACTTAACCTTTTTGCTAAGATCTTTGAGATAATTTTATAGACCGTAGAAACTAAACTAATAGGTCTGTAATGCGATGTTGTTGTTGGGTTATCAATCTTTGGGAGGAGTGCTATGAAAGTATGATTGAGTTGTCTAAGTATTTTGCCGGTTCTGTAGAAACTCTTGACCGCTCTAGTAACTGTTGGGCCGACTATATGCCAATATTTCTGGCAAAAACCCGCCGGCATCCCATCTGGGCCTGGCGATTTGTCTGAGCCTATATTAAAAAGTGCTTCCTTTATTTTATTTGTGGAAAAAGGCATTTCCAAATTCATATTATCAATAATGGATATTTTTGGGAAGATAATCTGTAATTGGTTTTGTAATTTGTTCATGTCAATTGATGTAGCTTTGAATCAAGTTTTGTACTCATTTACAAATTCTTCATTGATGTCAGTATCTTTTGCCAATACCTCACCATCATTTTTAGTAATCATCGTAATTATCTTTTTATTTCTTCGTCCTGTTGCTTTTCTATGATGAAACTTGGTGTTCTTATCTCCTAATTGTAGATTTCTCGTCTTAGCTCGTTGCATCCAATACTTATGTTGGTATTCTACTAAGCACTCTCTTTTCTTACTCAATCTATTGATTTTGTCATTAATATCTTGGTCAAAATGTGAAAAACTAAGTTTTTGGAGTCCTTCTAATTCTTCATCCACTTTTATTAGTTGTTTGTTTATGTTACCAAACTTTTCTCGACTCCATTGTTTTTGTTTTTGTTTTTGTTTGAGCAGGCTTGTCTTTTTTACTAGGTTAAACATATTTGTACCTTGGTATTGAGTCCTCCATACTTGTTTCACAACGTTTTCACAGTCTTGCCTTAGCATCCACATTGTTTCAAATCTAAATGGTTTATTCTTCACGCCGGTGTGGTTATTTTGAAGAAGGAAGGAGATCATGCAGTGATAAGAGTTTGTGAAAGCATGATTCCTGGTGTGCAAGCCAGGGTATTCTTGAATGATTTCCAAAGAGGTCATCATTCTATCCAATTTTTTGTACGTGTTATTGCCACCTTCTTTCTTTTTTCTTCCAAGTAAAATCATTTCCTTTGGTTGGTAAATCTCTTAAATTAAATTGGTTAGAAATTTACAATAGCCTATCGAACCTATTATTTGCGGTTGTTGCACCTCCTTTTTTATCAAACGGTTCCATCAAATCGTTGTAATCTCCCACAATAATCATTGAAATTTTGATACTCACCATTTCGCTTTTTATTTGTAGCCAAAACGTAATTTTCATTTGTTCATTTGGTGGGGCATAAATTAAAATAAACATTGATTCAAAATGCGTATTAGAATGTATGTTTCATTAAAATGAATCTTTTTGATGCTTTAATAATTTCTATTTTCTCTCCTTTGAGTTGGTATTCTTTCCACTGAAGACACAAACCCCCGGAAAATCCCATAGCCGGGGATGAAAAAGATTTTATCAAAATCTGCACTCTTCCATACGCTTTCATCGGGCTCATCCTTCGTTTTAGTGTCTGCCAGCATAATCATTTGAATGTGTTCATTTTTACATGTCAAGTTCAAGTTATTCCAAAAATTATTTTTCTTCGTACCCTGACAATTCCAAAAAGAAATCTTCATTAAACAACGATAAAAAGATTTGGGTGTTCACTTCCCACTGTTCCGAACGTAGACTATGTTTTAAAGTTGTTTCCGATATTACCATTGAAATTACTCATGTAGTTGTTGTACTTGTAATCTAATGCTTTGACATATCGACATCTACCGCAGTTACCTCTCCACACGTCACTCTTGATTTGACATACTTTAAGTTTAGTTAAAGCAGAATGGGTGTGTCACGGTGTTACTCTAGAATACTGATTACTACCTCTTTTTTCCTTCCTAACAGGGATTAACCAATTTGACATATTTTTCTTATAAAAAAGGAAAAACCTTTTAGTTATGCAAAAAAGGGTCATATGATCAAATATCAGTATCATATTTAATCAAAGCCCTAGATGTAACTTCTTTGGCCGTTCTATTACTGTATGAGCAGAAACTCAAGTAGTTATCTTAGGAAACACTTGTTCTATTTCCTGCATATTATTCAAATTCTCTGCAAACAGTATTTAACAATCCTGGAATCACACTTAGTTGAACAAATTCTTTCCTGAAACAAATTTTACAATGGGACTGGATGAGCCTTATTACGCTATTCTTTGACCTTTTATGAAGACTCAAAACTAGTCGACTGAATCTCTGAACACCGGATTTCGCATCTGAATCAAACCAAACTGATGTTGTTCTTTCAAAAGTACTATTATTCACTGTTAGTGCAAGTACTTTTGTACTTGACATGTAAAGTAATTCTCCTTTATCCTTTGATAGCCTTCTCTGATTACACTTGTTCTTGTTATTCAATTGCCTTGTTATGATGAGATTGGATTCTTTGGTTCTTTTCATTGTCAATTCTCCTTTATCCTTTGATAGCTTCCTATGATTACACTTGTTCATGTTATTCAATTGCCTTGTTTTGATGAGATTGACTTCCTGTACACAACCAAAGCACTGTATTAGACAGTAGATTGCCCTACACAAATAAAACTTCATACACAATAACAGATTATCCAAAAGATTTCTTAAGATTTGACCCCTGAAAGGCTTAACTACTCTTTGTCCCTCAACATATAATTTATAAGAGATCCATTCCGAGTTCAGTACTGGCGACATACCACCACATAAAGGGGATTTTTTATTCATAATTTCTTTGTTCCTTTTCTGATTTGAGCAAGAAACTAAAAGGACCCTGCAAAAAAATGACAACAGTAACCACCCATTGTTCAAAGATTCAATATTGATATTCCTACCTTCTTGTTGTTCATCATTATACTTTTACTTCAGTGTTTAGTTGTGCATGTATGTAAATCATACATACTACTTCTTTGATTGAGGTCTTTTGATCCCTCAACAAGCATTTTGTTTTGAAAGAGTAATTGTAGGGAAAGTTGGAATCAGAAATCACAATTAGGAGATGGGATGGTTTAGTATCACATCTTATACTATCAGAGTGTCCAACCTTTAAATCAACATTGAATATACCAAACCTTGTGCTACTATTTATTCTCAGATCTAGGACTTCCAAATACAAGTGAGAAACATCTAGTCTACAATTACTGACGGAGTATAGAGATTTACCTCTTTGGGCGCAAATCTGAAATAGATCTTTCACCCATGAACTTTTTCTAGATGCCTTTAGAATAACGTTCTTATCGATGGTCGGCTTCCTTCCAGATTGAGGATTGTTCGTCCTCAGCCCCACCAAGAAGAGGCCAATTTGCATCCCTTTATACACCCCGCAGTAGTAACCTACTTAAGGCCATCGAGATACCATCGAAAATCTCACATCGCCTTTCCTCAATCTACTTGTTGGGATTTGGCCGAAATCCCATGTGAAAGCTCTCCATCTGATTTTCTTTCTTGACCATAGGAGGAATAATAGCTTCAAGAAACCCAAAGAGAGAACAGACCGATTCCGGAGAGAAATAGTGGTGGTTCTCCTTCTTCCTAGCCGCCACCGGGCATAAATTTCATGCTCTTTCTTCTTCCTGTTCAATTTTCCAGTAAAACACATGAACCATTTCTTTCCATGGTTGGAATTTGGGAGCTTAGGAGTTATTGAGAGGATAGTTGTGCATAGAACGAGAAGAGCACAAGCGAGAGAGTCAAAGTTCTCAGTTCTAAGAATCGACGATTTCGGTTTATCAGGGCTTCGATTTGGTGGCGGCGACTCCAGAGGATTGCAAGGCGCGTGAGGCGCATTCACTAGGCATAATTTAGGGTTTTCGGGAGTCATAACTATCACTGGTTCCACTGTATCTCAAACCTAAAGGATATTTATAAAGGTATTGAATACCAACTTATTCTTAATAATCTGAAAAAAGAAAAATAAGTCAACATCTCATAAAAGAAATATAAGAATCCACATATGGTGTATGACATTCTACAATAACACTCCAACCATCTCCTTAATTTTTCACTCATTCATATGATTCAAACTTTTGAGTTGACATTTGGGGAGTACAACTAACAATGGAGCTAAAAAACTGACTGATGCTTTTGAAACCTTTAGGAAAAAAAAAATCTATACGGTGTTCTTGAATTTAAATGGGATAATTTGGTTAGTAGGATTTTTGAGATTTTTTTTTAGTAAATAGGCTTTTTAGTTTTTTAATTAGGTTAATATACCCCTCCCTCTTATTTTTACTGTAACCATTAATTAGAAGAGCCGTTTCTCTCTTCTCTCAGATCTAGATTTGGACCTTCGCACAAACAGAGAGATCGACTGAGCTCATCATTCACTACTTGTTTCGGAAGACTCTCGATTCGAGTTTCATCTCTATCGAAAATGGAGAAGCTGATTTGAAGCAGGTCGAGCCATGGGAGTTACCTTGTAAGCTCAATTCTCTCCTGTTCTATCTTTTTTTGAAAACATAAGGATATAAAATTAGGATTAATCCCGAGCTTTGTTGTTCTAAATCTTGATTAGGGAAAGCAAACATGGGGAGAAGAAGAATGGTATTTTTTTGTTTAAGAGAAAAGAGGTATACAACTGGAAAGAACAAACAGAGGCACTGCATTTGGTTATTGGAAGGCTATTGGTAAAGATAAAGAGATTTTTGGCGGTTAATCTCTTGTGGGTATGAAGAAAACTCTCGTTTTCTACAAAGGAAGAGCTCCTAAAGGTGTTAAATCGAATTGGGTCATGGACGAATTCAGATTAGATGGTATATACTCCAAAGATAATATTCCTGACATAGCTCAACTCAGGTTAAGTCTCTTACGGGTACTCTAGTTTTCTGATAAGCATTTGCACTTTTGTGTATGTTCTTTAGCAATCTCTTTTACAGGAAATCAAGTAATTTGGGTAAATCTAGGGAACAATCGATTATCTGTCTAGGTTCATTTGACAGACAAAACTAAGCTTGATTATGAAATTTTGGTATGATTTAAAAATTCTGGTATTATGAAGTTTTGGTATGATAAAAAATTCTAGTATTTTGAAATTCCGGTATGATGAAAAATTTTGGTATTATGAAATTCTGGTATGATAAAAAATTCAGCTATGATGAAATTCTGGTATGATGAAAAATTCTGGTATTATGAAATTCTAGTATGATGAAAATTTCTAGTATGATAAAAAATTCTATTATGATGAAATTCTGGTATGAAATTTTTCATACTAGAAATTCATTCCAAAAAATTAAAAAGAAAATCATAAAGAAATTAAAAAAAGAAAAAAATTAAAAATAAATAAATTCATTAATTAGGGATACATAACAACTAACAAACATCTATTATTTTTTTTATTTTTTTATTAAATAGAGGGGTTAGTTAATTTTACCTACCATGAAAGTGGTAAAAAATTATTAGGTACATTTACTAAACACAAACCAAAAAAAGCCTAGTAAACCAAATTCTTTCAATTTAAATTTAATAACACATTATTTTAATTTTAGGTACAATCCAAATGGTACATTTATTAAACTTTTTTATATATATATATATATATATATATATATATATATATATATATATAATATAAGAAGCTCATAGCCAAATTTTCTTAATAAATTGACTCTTATTCTCTACCGAATAAAGAAAGTTCAAGTCTGATACAAATTAAAAAGAGCATCGATCGCCTAAACTTAAGGGATTCACACCGCCTCCTTGAATTAGGCTAATTTTGGTTTATAATTATCCATTAGTTAGTTACTTGGCATTACCTTGTTTTACTTTAATAACTTAGCTAGTTCTAGTTTATCGTGTTGTTATTTTTTTTATTCGTTTTGCCTTATACTTTTGGAGTTAGTTTTAACCTACCATGAGACCTAAAAATAGAAGTCCTCGTTGTAATCCTATGTAATACCAGGAAATAAAATTTACAATTTATTTCTAAGTTAAACCGGGAATTTTTATTCCGAAGATCCGACTCGCGTAAGGGCCCATAATAGTTTAACTTATGTCAACTTTCATAACCCTTCTTGATCCATAAGGGAGTAGCCGCCCAAATGTTGGTTTTGCCCCATGTAGAAACCTGTCAAGAGGTAGACCTTCCGTTTGGTTCCTCAAGCTGCAGCCCACCTACCGCGCAACTCTTGGATCACTCCTTCAACTACCTTGCACGTGAACTACGCCAAATTAGATAGGGATATGTTTCCTCCCAACTAGGACGTCATTCTCGTCCCTTTTCCTAATAGATGTTCCCTTCCTTCTCTATGTAACGACAAATCTTCCCTTGCCTTTCATGCGGACCACAATGAAGGCAAGCATACATCATCTTCAAACCTAGTTTGTCAATTACACAAAAGTAATACATGTTGCCTTAATCGCGATAAATTCTATCCCTTTACTTCTTTGATATTCTCATAACAGTTTACCCATACCGATTCCCTTCTTTCTACACACAGCTCATCCCTTTTACGTAAGCAACACTTACCTCATCTCTTCCCTTACTCGAGATCTTCTCTTCTTTCCTAGCCTAGTTGCCTCTTCTCTTCGGGTGCACCTTGAACCCAACTTAACTGTCCCTGCTCCTTACTTAGACAAACAATAGTGTTGTAGTCGGTCACGTCCTTCACCTTCACACTCCAGAAAATCGAAAACCTCCAGGCTCTTTTGCCTCCTACACGAAGGCACCCAAGCAAGAGCCTTTTGGCCTTGCGCACACCAGGAGACATCAACTCCTCCCTTAGAAACAACATGTTTTCTTACAATCGGCCTTCCTCTCCTACAAATAGTCGACAACAGTAGAGTACCTTCAATGACAAGATAATTCATCTCCCTACCTTCCCTCCTCGTCGAACTTAGACCACAATAGCAACTTCACTCGATTTATGTCCACAAATCCGACACCAACCCTTGTACGCAAAAACCACGAATAGAATCCCTAAATGTTGTCGACATCAACCAGGAGCGCTACCCTCCCACCGCTCCAACCCCGCAACCAACAAAGGTCAGGGTTGAAACGTTGTTCTTGTTATCTTCCATGTCTGGGTAAGCAACATCATGCCTTCATGTCGATATGTGCAAGAGGAGGGATTAGGGTTTTGAAGTTTCTCTTTTATATTTTTTTTTGTCAGCCACAAGACTCGGACCGGGGACGTCCTTATTGGTCCTTAATTCATAAAACGGGGGCGATGAGATTCGAACTTATAACCATTGTAGATGCCTATTTTTAGTTTTCAGAATAATTAGTTGAGCAGTCAATTTTGTTCTTATGTTTCGATTTCTTACATTTATCTTTCACCGTTGAATTATTGATATGCTATAGATTGTTATGCATAGTTGGATGTACTAAAATTTGGGATCAATCCAACGGTCGGATTTGGAGTTGTGATGTCCCGAAGTTGGGTAGTAGCGCAGTTTTGTAAAGGATGAAATTGTTGGCTAAGTATGGAAATTTTTATGTCTTTTAGACAATTTGAATTTTTGTACAAAATTGGTGGTTTAGTATTTTTGGATTGTTATTGTCCTGGTTAAGATTTGACATAGCATAGGATGTGTAGATCTTTTCTCGTGTTTTTTGATATTTAGTGGAAGTGTTTTAGTTTAGGTCAAAGTATGACCCTAGTTAGTTTTGGTTTGAAGTTTGGAAGTTGAGAATCTTTCAAATTCGATAGATCTTTCTTTTTAGAGTCAGACTTTATGTCCTTGGGGTTTTAGTTGAAATTTTTTTAGACTTTCTAGACTTTTAGGATTATCTGAATCCAAGGGTAAAATGGTCTTTTTACACACATGAGGTTAGTTTGCCTTTCTCTCCTCTTAGTTGATTATTGCTGACTTAGAAGTTGAAAACTTCGAAGAATTTGGATATGATACTCATCCAAATCTCCTTTTATTATCAGGCATTTGAGATCTTACTCTTACGGAATTGAGTAGTAGCATTAACGGGATTTTGACTCGATTCGGTTAAGTCCCTTAGACTTTCTTAGTTATCTTCTGAGTGTTAGTATGAACTGTGATAGTGGTGTGTGCTCTAGGTGTTTAATAATTATAACTTGAGTAGGACGACATTTATTATAATGTGACCCAAGTGTATGTATAATGGGCGGTGACATCATTGCCCAACTTTGATATGAGACTCGAAGGTTCTCTCGAACTAGACCAGACAAGTAGAAGGTGAGGTGCATCGAATCCAATCCTGTTGGTATACGAGGACAGAGGCGAGGTTCGGGAGATCCTTGTGTCACAACATAAGTTGATTAGATAATAAATGGATTTTTGTGTAAGCATGATGAGTGTCTTAATTCTGCAATGACGTGTGTATGTGTTATTATAGTTCTTCTAATATGTAGGTTGTTAGCTAATGGTTTTTCCGTTATGCTGTTAAATACTTGTAGGTTAGGGATGTTGCCTAGAAATTTGGAGCAGATAGTCAGCAGGGTCGACATACAAATATAGATTGGGAAGGGGATTGTTGTTCCAAGTTTTTGCTTGTACATATAATACTTTATTTTTGCGTATTGTAAGGTTGTCATATGTTACACATTACTGCCATTATATTTTATTGTTTTCAAATTATTTTACTTACATTTGTGCCTTGTTGTAAGCTCTAGTAAAGTTGTTGTCAAACTGGGGTTGGGACCCATTGTGAGGTCCTAACCCGTAGCATTCCGAGTTTCGAGAATTTGGGTGTTACAACATGGTATCAGAGCTCTAGGTTGAAAACAATGACACTTGCAATGTAATAGAAAGACTGAATGTAGGAAATAAACAGAACCCAAAAGGGGTCGGAAAATTTTGAAATGAATTTCTACTTTAAAATCATGTGCATAGTCGGGATGTTGGGTCACGAGTACGTCGGACCACCATCGATCTTGATGGATCTCTACAACTTAGTATTTTAGGTAAGATATTTGGTGGACTTATATAGTTATTCATTATGATATGAAATATAGTTATATATGTGTGTAGTAAGTTGGGTCACGAGTGTCAATGCGAAGATAAGTATGCTCATATTATGAGCATTATGTTAGGCAAACACACTGATAACTCCCTTGAATCCTTTAAAGAACATCAAAGCAAAAAGGTGAAGACTAAGAGACGACAGTAACCACAAGAACAATTAAATAGAGAGGAATCTCGAGTCAACTCAACAAAATCAAATAAAAAGTCGTACAAGAAACTTAGTAGTACGAATACATGGAGTAGTTCCAGAGAAGTAATGGATGACCAAAAATTACATAAATTGGGGACGCCAACTCAAGAATACTTCAAAGTGTCCTATTAACATCTTGAGAAATGAATAAAGCAGGGCGGAATATTATCACTCTTGATAATAGAATCAACATCATAGTCAAGATGGATGCCCATAGGCAGTCATAAGAGTTGGAGTCAAGATGAGATATGTTGTCGATCCATATATGAAGAATTAAAGAGCCGCATAATTGAAGCTTACGGATGAGCCAAAAAGTGAAATGTAGATTTCATAAGGATGGAGGTGGAATGACTTCCTAGAAGACACGGGAGTGTGCAACACCCCAAATCCGCGGGACTCATGGCGCTACTCGGCTAGGATCTCACAGTGGATCATGACCCTAGCCTGACAACAAATTCACTAGATCTTACCACAAGGCACAAATAAATATAAAACCAAATACATAAAACTGTATAAGTATATACAACAAAGGTTTACAAGACACAACCGAGTACAAAACGGCAGCGTCATAAAATACATGTACAAAATATGCCCACAACCCTCGCACAACCTAGTGTACGGAAGCCCTCGGTGGATCACCCATCTGGTTCACTCTGCAGTCTTCCTATCATGCAGAAGATCTACAACACGGTATAAAACCGTTAGCTAACAAAACATGAATAACAATGAAAGGAATAACACATACAACACATCAACACATCACAATATGCAACACGCACACAACTGTTTATTATCTTTAATTACGTTATACCATTACTAATTCAACTTCTTTTGTGACATGAGAATCTCCCAAAACTCGCCTCCGCTTCCGTCTGCCGACAGGAATAGATCAGTATTATCCGTTACCTGTGGGCCTGAGTTGCAAGAGCACCCCCTGGTCACCTGTAGGACCGGGCAAGTGGACACGACCCATTATAATACACTTGGTCCTTTTAATAAACATATGTGTTCATCCTAGTCCGGTTTAAGTTATAAATGCAACAATCATATGCACACACACCACCATCACAATCACTCAAATCCACAGTTGCTCGCTAAGTAAGTCCTATGGACTTACCTGATATCACTGTAATTTGTACCACGTCACGTTTTCCCCTCGAGGAAACGATCAGCGCCTGCATTAGCTAGACCCACACAAAATCAACATCATCAAAAGTTAGGAGATCAACCTCCTACATCTCATAAACATAACTTACCTATAACTCGCATCAGAACCTCGATATCTCAACATAACTCATAGTGTCTAAGACATTTCCTCAACATATACATCACCGTACACACCACTCAGCCTAGCTACACTCTCAAGCTAACCCAAAAGGAAAAGGAAGGAAACATACCAATCTAGGTATGTCCTGGACATGCACCGGAAGAAGTAGGAAGGCGTTGGGGCGATGACACACTACAGGGGTGGTGACACTCAGCCGCAGGGGCGATGACACTAGCATGGCCGCAAAGGCGGCGCTGTCTTGGGGCAGGGGCGGCAAACACAACAGAGGGCGATCCTCTGCTCCTCTTCGCTTCTACTCTCGATCTCCTTACTTCTTCATTGCCCCAAAGGAAATCACATACATAAACATACATATATGCCATAATCAATGTCCATGAAAATAACCACAAGATCACTTGTGGGAAATCCTAAACTAAAGAAGAAGAGGAGGAGGAGGAGGAGGAGGAGGAAAGCTTACAACTGCAACTTTGGAAGGTATAACCTCAAAAACTCAACCAACAACACAACACCAACACATACAACATAATCATCAACCACAACCACAAGCATCAAAGCTTCTCACAAGATCAACTCTAGCAAGATTTCTAAGAAAAACCCAAAAGAAGATAGGAGGAGAAGAAGAATGTGAAGAAGAGATGAAGATTAGGAAAGGGACCCATCATCAACAAGGGAAAGGTAAGAAACTTAAAGAAGAAGAAAAGAGAAGCAAGACGGTCAACAAAAGTGGCACCCGATACCGAAACCACGGGGGTGGGACACCAGAGCCGCGGGGGCAGCACCGCACTTGCGGCTAGCGAAACCGCAAGGGTGGAATCCCTATAAAACTAAGGCTCTTACATCAGATCCCCCTAAAAAACAGTTTCGTCCCAAAACTTGAACAATTCCCAAATCCTCTCGGACCCATACGCCGAGGTGTGAACACTCTCTATTGGAGGCATCACATCTCCGCTCATAAGGAAACAAACTATAACTTTCTATAACCTCAAAGCACAACATGGAGGAATCATCTACTCCAAAACAAGATCACAACTGCTAACCAAGACATAGAGGAAATCCATCTCTAGCCAACCTATAACCACATCACAATGGCATGAAGGAAAACCATCTCCAGCCAAACCGTAGACATAACACGGGCCATGGAGGAAAACCATCTCCACTCAAACTATGTCCATAAACAATAGCATGGAGGAATAACCATCTCCAGCTAAACCCTAATCACAACATAATAGCATGGAGGAAGAACCATCTCTAGCTATAATCACATCTCGCGCTAGAAAAACAAGATCTAAAAGATCGCATGCACACATCACAACTATCACGAAAACATATCATATCACATAAGCACATAATCATAACAATCACCAAGATAACACTAAGATCTACTCGTTGATCCTATAGGTGCATCTATCTCGGCATAGAACTCGGGATAGTTCCTCTGGATACTATCCTAGGTCTCCCATGTGGCCTCATCAGGTCCTCGTCTAGACTACTGTATCCTCAACATAGGAATGTCCTTCGAACACAGGCGTCTCACACCTCGTTCTAGGACTGCAATCGGGTGCTTAAAAAAAGTGTGGTCCGGCTCAACCACTAAGTCATCATAGATGACGATGTGTCTCGGATCTAGTATGCATTCCCTAAGATGAGACACATGAAACACAGGGTAAACACCCTCTAACCTCGGTGGTAAAGCCAATCTATATACACTGCTGCCCCAACTCTATCTAGTATCTCAAAAGGACCGACATATCGGGGACTCAACTTCCCCTTTATGCTAAAATGTCTGACACCACACATCGGTGAAACTTTGTAACACCCGAAATCCGCGGGACTTGGGATGCCACATTGGACTAGGATCTTATAGTGGATCCTAACCCTAGCCTGAGAACAAGTTCACTGGACCTTACAACATGGCACTGACAAATATACAACAAATACATAAAACTGTAGAAAACTGTACATCCAAAAGTATACAAGATCATTGCCGAGTATAAAACATCATCCTCACATAGGAGGTATACAAAACATTATCATCACGCAAGAGGAAAACATAAACATCCCCAAAACCATAACCACCTAATGTACAAGAGTCCTCGGCCTGTCACCCTGCCAAATCACTCAGTAACTCGTCTATCTTGCAAGGCTTTTATAACATGATATGAAACCATTAGCTAACCATACATATATAAGGTAATGCATAAGAACAAGCACAAATCATGAAAGATAAACACATAATCATGTTGTCACACATTTACCCATTTTATTATCTTTATATAATAGTCATTCAATCAAATCGTATATATATAGATATATGAAACTATGTGACACGAGGAACATATCATCCTCGCCTCTGGGCCTCCTAGCCAGCTGTCATAGTATTGGTCACACAACCCGTGTACCCTATGGGAGTAGATTGCGCCCTTCCTGTAAAGCCAGTCTAACCTGACGTCAGAGAACCTTCCAAACTCCACGGCGGGATGAAAGGGAAAGGTTATCACAACCAGACATACGGGGAAATAAATAAAACATAGGTCGGTAATAATCGACATCACATGTTATCATATCAAGCATATAACACACACACCACTCATGCAAACAACAAATATAAGGATGATAGCTAAGTAAGTCCTGCAGACTTACCTCAACCTCGTACAATCACAACCACAATCAACCTCCAATCCTGAGAGGGACACTACCTAATAACAAGGCATAAAGAGATATCAATACTCCTATCAATCAAAAAGGATACACCTAGACCCAAGGGATCCATAAGGATCATACTCAATCTATAAGCCTCACAACCAACTAAACCTCAATATCTCAACATAAGTCAAAATTCCTCAAATATCAAGGTAGTATCTAATCAACATTCTTCAATCTCAATTCTAATCCTAATTTAATTAATAAAACTTTAATTAATTAATTAAATTTCGCCGGCATAACGTTTTGCCCGCAGACAATTTATAAACCCACCTGTCATCGGATTTCAATAAACAAATAACCCACAATCACCAGAATAATATAACGACCATAATGGAATTTCTAGTTATCCATTTTGACAAGCCTAACGTCAGTTTAAGTCAAATCGAAGTACGGAAAACGAATAAATTCATAACTTATTCGTTATTAACCTGATTGACGATCTGAAAGAAGATTCGGAATAACAACGACGCATGCTACGCATGGACAACATCAAATTCACCGGAATCTGAGCAACGAAACCTGCCTGTTGACATATATGCTCGACTAGCTCTTCATCTGCTCGGAAATGCAGAAACTCGGTACCGATATGAAGAGAATGAAGAAAGGAATCCAAAAACTCAAACGGAAATGAAATCAGATGAGAAATGGAGAGTAGATCTGAGTTTGAAGACTGAGAAAAATTAGAGGTTTTACGAGGAAGCGTGATACGAAATGAATTAATACAGGATTTTCCGCTATTTATAGTGAAGTCGATAATTATCCTTTAACCGATCCAAAGGCGGGTCGAACCCCCTTCTCCAAACTTCTCGAGATTGGAATAATAAATCTGTAATATTGTAGGGATAATTATTCCACAACTGCCTCGGAAAACATGTATTACTAAGCCGTCATTCTTAGCTGTTAATAAATGAAATAACGACTTTTTTGGCCGTTTTGCCTCTCCATGTTATTTCATATCTATGACATATCCGATGTTCTGATCATTTCTCTCAATTGTATTTTTATTAATTGGAGCTCCCAAATGCTCCAAATAACACGAAAGGGTAAAATTAAATACCTGGGGGAAAAAGTGAAAATTTCTCCATACTTCCAAAATTATGCTAGGAACATAACGTGGGACTCAAACTCGTTACTTGCGCAATCTTCGCGAGTTATGGGTCAATTAATATCAATTATTAAGTTAATCAACATTAATTAGAATTCGGAAATCCTAGTTATTACATCACACACCCCTTAAACAAAGTTTTGTCCCGAAACTTGAACAATTCCGAAATCCTCTCGGACCCATACACCGAGGTATAAACACTGTCTCTATCGGAGGTATTACATCTCCGTTCAAAGGTATCAACCTATAACACCTATAATCTCAAAACATAGTATGGAGGAATCATCAACTCCAGCAGCAAGATCATAACGATATCCAAAGGCATAGAGGAAAACCATCTCTAGCCAACCTATAATCTCATCTCAAGGTATAGAGGAAACACTTCTCTTGCCATAATCATATCACTGGGCATAGAGGAAACACATCTCTAGCCAGATCATACTCATCCATAAAGTATGGAGGAAGAACATCTCCAAAGAAACTATGCCCATCAAGGTAGCGTGGAGAAAAGAACCATCTCCAGCTATAATCATAAATCGTGCTAGCACATCAAGATCTAATAAGATCATATATCACATCATAGCTAGCACAAAAATAAACATATCAAAGGACATAAGCATATAATTGCAACACTCACCAAGATAGCACTAAGATCTACTCGGTGATCCTACAGGTGCATCTATCTCAACATAAAACTCTAGATAGTTCCTCTAGATACTATCTTCGGTCTGTCATGTAGCCTCCTCAGGTCCTCGTCTCGACCATTGTATCCTCAACATAGGGATGTCCTTCGAACGCAGGCGTCTCATACCTCGCTCTAGGACTACAATCGGATGCTCAGCAAAGGTGTGGTCCGGCTCAACCACCAAATCATCATAACTCATAATGTGTCTCGGGTCTGGTATATACTCCCTTAGCTGAGACACATGAAACACAGGATGAACACCCTCTAACCTCGGAGGCAATGCTAATTTGTAGGCTGCACTCCCAACTTTTTCAAGTATCTCAAAAGGACCGACAACTCGGGCACTCATCTTCCCCTTTTTGCCAAAACGTCTAACGCCTCGCGTCGGAGATACTCTCAACCAAACATGAGCTTCCACCCTGAACTCTAGAGGTCGACGCATCCTGTCTTCATATGACTTCTGGCGACTATGTGTAGCCAGCATCCTCTCTCTAGATAAGCGCTACTCGAGCCATATCATCCTGAATCTGATCTGACGCTATGTCATTGATACTGCTAGGCTCATCCCAACATAACGGTGTACGACATTTACGCCCATACATTGCCTCATATTGAGCCATCCCAATGATGCATGCCAGCTATTGTTGCATGAGAACTCAACCAATGGGAGGTAATCTGACCATCCCTGTCCCCAATCCAACACACAAGCTCGCAGCATGTCCACAAGGGTCTGGATGGTCCTCTCTGACTGACCATCGGTCTGGGGGTGAAATGCAATCGTGAAGTGTAGACTCATCCCCAAAGTAGTCTGAATCTGCTGCCAAAACCTCGAGGTAAATCGTCCATCTTGATCAGAGACGATAGTCCTTGGTACACCATATCCATGGAGTCTCACTATCTACCTAGTGTACTCCTTATCTAATCTGCTTACTGGCCACGTCTCTCTAATAGGGATGAAACTTTCGTCTTCTTCAGTCTATCAACAAAAACCCAGATAACATCAAAACTCCTACTAGTCTACATCCGGTCACAAAGTCTCTAGAGACGTCCTCCCACTTCCACTATGGTACTGGCAGTGGATGGAGCTCAACTCCAGGTCTAAAATGCTCTATCTTGACCTGTTGGCAGGTCGCACACTATGCCACAAATCTGGATACGTCCAGGGCTTCAACCCTTCCCACCAATATGATCGTCTCACATCATGGTACATCTTACTCGCACCTGGGTGCACTGAGTAAGGTGTACAGTGAGCCTCTTGTAATGTCCTATGTCTCAACTTCCCATCAGCGGGTACATAGACGCGGTCGCGGTGTCTCATCACTCCATCTGCTTCAAGGGAGAACTGTGGTGCCTCACCACGAGACATCCTATTTCATATTCTCGTGGACGTTGGGCAGGTCCCCTGCTTCTGTAGGATCTCATCCAACAGATCAAGTAGAACCTTTAAAGCGTATAGTTGGGCATCTTCATTAGGAAACTGGATGTCCCACCCTAGCCAAGGTGGATCCCTCTTGATAGCATGTATTACAATCTATATTTTGGAATTGGTTTAGACGTTTTATCTTCATAAATCTGCATGTATGGATGCACATTCTTTGATTATATGGTTGTTTTGTCTACCTTTGCGGGAATCGAGGGCTACACCTAGTTTCGTTGTAATTTTAGGGAAAATGGCACGTTTTGGATCGAAATGGAGCTAAGGAAGCTAAGGAGTCATTGGAGCTATATTCTGGAGCATTGAGGAGCTATAAGAAGATCTTAGGAAGTATTGAAATGATTTAGAAGATTGATTTTGGACCAAATTAGAAAGTTACACTTTCAGCTGAGACTCACCTAGGTCAGCTCCAATACCACCTCGACCGAGGTGATCTTCAGGAGCGTCTGGACCGAGGCGAACATTATAACAGCCATAAGATCTTTATTTTTGGCTGAGATCTTCTATTTTTGGAAAGTGAATATCACGTATTTTTGATTGGATCTCTAGAAGGAAGATATCTTTTTCCTTGATTTATTGTGGAAGATATGGAGATATATTTGAAGGAAATTATCTTTTTAAGATATATTATCTTTGGAAGGTAATTTTCCTATATAAAGGGTTGGATTTTCTACAATTCAGCCATCTTCGGATCAAGGATTTTCTAAAGGAAGTTTGAAGGTTGAAGATCAAGGAAGGAAGGAATCAAGTTGAAGTTGGCTTTGAAGGAAGTTTGTAAGATTTCCTTAGTTAGTTTGGTTTTGTTGTCTTTCTGATTGTGATTGAGGAACGTAGTTTGATTGTTTGTTTGATTGTTTGATTGAGTTATTGAGACCTTTTTGTTAAGGTTTTCTTGTCTGAATATTAATTCCTTTCTTATATATTTGATTATTATTATCATGAAGATTGTAGGCTAAGTTCTTTATGCGATTCTAGAGTGATTGGCTGAAAGTTGTGGGAAGGACGATGATAGAATGATCTTAACCCAAGGGGACCCTGAAAGCTCGAGCCTTTACCTTAACCGACGAACACCTCGGTCAATCATTGAATATCTCGGTCGGGATGGAATATAATTGAACGAGGTGAACCTTTCCTGAACCTTATTTGAGTTGAGAGTTTTAGTTTGCCAAATCCTATCCTTGTTATACCTTTCCTGACTCAACGCAAGCCTAGGATGAGACTTACTAGGTAATTCCTTTTCTTGTTTACCCAAGATCATGAGTGTAGGTAATAAAGGTTTATCCTTTATTGGGGTTTGAGTGTGCCTTCATCCCATCTTTGAGAGTTAGCTTGAGACTTACCCGGTTAAGGTTGATTCTATCCCCTTGGGTGGTTTGTTGGTTTGAGATTATAGTTCCTTTCCTTAGTACCTTGAGACTTACCCGGTGATAGGATCTTTGGTTTTGGATAGTGAGTAGTGAGACTTACCCGGTGATCTATTCCAACCTTAGAAACACTTTCTCTTTGCAAACTTCAGCGTTGTCCATGTTATCTTTTGAGATCTTGAGTCGGAACCACAACTAGATGCTTTAATCCCTAGAATCTACATTCCCTTTATCTGACTTTTATATCATCTTTGATAGCTTTGCTTGTTGTGTGTTTGTTAATTGACAACCTGATTTACCGAGATTTGTTTCACCATAGTCCCTGTGATCGACCCCTGGAATATTTGTTGTTATTACAATTGATCCGTACACTGCGGGTTCACATATTGTTCAGGCACATATCTTGGGTTATAAATATTAAAGCTTGCACACACACCTTTTTGAGCGAACACCTCTGAAGCTGAGGCTGAACTATCCGTCTCGCAATCGCCTTCTCTCGAGACGTCTTCCTACTTAGGGTGTTGGCAACATCATTCGCCTTCCCTGGATGATATAGAATCTCAAGGTCAAAATCCTAGGTTAGCTTAAACCATCTACGCTGGCCGTTATTCAATTTCCGCTGCGTAAAACTATACTTCATACTCACCATATAAGTTATGTCTCCAAATCTTCAAAGAATGAACTACCGCTGCTTACTCCAGATCATGAGTCGGGTAGTTCTCCTCATATGTCTTCAACTGTCGAGACGCATATGCAATTACTCTGCCCCTCTGCATCAACACACATCTTAGCCAAGATTGAAACATCATCATACTGCATGAAACCACTAGTGCCCTATGGTTGTGCTAACATAGGAGTAGAAGTCCATCTTCCTTCCGCTCCTCAATCGATAAGAACATGGCTCGGACTATACAAATCAAATAGTCTTCTCAAAAGACTGATACATGATCGGGCTATCATATAAACTCCTCCACAGACAACGATAATATTTGGTTACTCCGAAAAGGCTACTTCAGAAAGTTACGAACTTCATCGACATTCGTCGGTATTGTTCCAACTACAACAGTTATAATTCTTCTCGAATCAATCTAGATTCCTTCAACAGGTCACACGATCTCAAAAGGCCAGGTCACATATTCAAACTCGTACTTAACATACAACTCTTAATCTTACAAGACTCATAAAATATTCTTCAATGTCCTGCGTGTTCCTCTTAACTATGAGAGTACACTAGGATATCATCTACAAAAACTCACTACAACGGATCCATTAAGTCAATAAAACTTCGTTCCTCACCATATATGTGGCGGCGTTTTCGTGAGCCCGAATGGCATCACTACAACTCGTAGTGGCCATACCGAGTCCGAAATGCCGTTTTGGACACATCTTATTCGCTCATTCTCATCCGGTGATATCCAGGTCTCCACTCTTATTTGGAAAAGTCAGAAGTTCCTTGCAACAAATCTATCAATTCATCCCTGTGGGGTAATGAACACTCGTTCTTAATAATCATCTTACTTACTCTCGAAAATTCGCGCACAACCACAACATTCCTTCTTCCATACAAAAACATGGATATATTCAAAATCATTCAGATGCTCCAGCTCTAACTTGATGCCGGAATACACGCTCTTCCATACCATAGACTAGATGGTATATCAAACATACTCACAAATCCTCGTATTAGCAAGACTCTCGTATTCCTCACTACATACATTAGAAGGCCTCATAGGCTCACGCAATCAGCCTCGTTGTCGATAACAGTACACATCCTTCAAGATCTCTATCACAAGAAAGGTCACAATCTAATCCATCATAATATGGTCAATATGGTCCATCTATCATAGTTCAAACTACACTTATAGCGATCTACTCGATCCACTACTTCCTCACATTCAAAGATATAACAAAGAAGTCTACAAGAGGAAATCACAAGTCCCGATATAACTGGGCTAAACACACATCTCGTGGGTACCTCTGACCCCAAAACAACTGAGTAACCCTAAATAAAGGGTACTCCCTATATCAAGTCTAAACCTACGTTCAACACATACATCAAAAAGAGGGCATAACACCAACACCAAAAGAACTCAAAAGGTAAACCATTACTAAGAATGGTACTAGAAAACAACTAAAAGTTAACAAATCCACTACACCTCACCGCTCATAACTCGAGTCTACGCTCTTCAGGTATCACTGGCGTCATCTTCATGATATGTGCCTCTACTCCATCTACACCGGAAAGAGGAAAGCCATGTTGAGAAGGAATACTACCTTGCTGATAAAAGGGAGCTAAATGACCTAGTTCACCACATGTGAAGCAAGCTATCATGGCTAAGGGACACTCAGAGCGCAAATGGTCGAAATTACCACAGTTAAAACACGGTCGTCCCTTCTTCGCAACTGGTGTGATTGAAGGGAAACTCAATCTTCTTCATTCGCCTTTAGTGACCTTAGCATGGGAAGAAACTTGCTGATGTGGCATCTTATTTTGTCGACAAAAATCGATCGATGTCCGATCTTACCACAGGTTAAACACGTCACTAAAGGTCTCTTACACTTCGGTTGTAGATGTCTAGTCTCCCAAGTTGAAACAAGATCTCATCCCACTAGAAGTCCATGTGGACAAGGGATCACTCGAACGTCCATGTGGACAAGGGATCACTCGAACGTCCATGTGCCAGACTCTGTCTAACACCTGAAGGATCCGTTTCATCACTTACTAGTTCAGTTCGTTGTTCCTTCTTTGATCCGGAAGCTTGAGTAGGTCCCACCGATGTTGGTAAATCCGGTATAAGTCTACCTGCTCTTACATCATGTTGTACTTGGCGTATATATTATCGAAACTCGGGTCCACTCATGAAGACGTAATCAGTCTCCTCAGGATCGTTCTCTACTATAGGCGAAACAACAACGGAAACTGGTCCCTAACCTATCACTACTGGAGGAAGAGGTGATCTACCTCTACCACGTCCTTCTATAGATGTTACCCTAGTATGAGCCATATGAGGGGTATACACACCTAACTTATAAGGCAATATATATATATATATAACACATCCACATATAATCCATAATACGTACATATATATACATATCTATACTACTGAGATCCACGGCAGAGGTGACGACTTCTCGTACATTCTATCCCAAAACAACACCTTTTAAAACCAAAATCTTTTGAAAACGGCAGACCCCTTTCGGGTTCTGTTTATTTTATCCACCCGACCTCATTCAAGATAGCAACTGCCATTGTTGTCAACCAAAGGCTCTGATACCAACTCTGTAACACCCCAAATCCGCGGGACTTGGGATGCCACATTGGGCTAGGATCTCACAGTGGATCCTGACCCTAGCCTGACAACAAGTTCACTGGACCTTACAACATGGCACTGACAGATATAAAACAAATACATAAAACTGTAGAAAAGTTTACATCCAAAAGTATACAAGATCATAGCCGAGTATAAAACATCATCCTCACATAAGAGGTATGCAAAACATTATCCTCATGAAGGAGGGAAACATAAACATCCCCAAAATCATAACAACCTAATGTACAAGAGTCCTCGACCTGTCACCCTGCCAGATCACTCAACAGCTCATCTATCCTACAAGGAATCTACAACATGGTATGAAACCATTAGTTAACCATACGTATATAAGGTAATGCATAAGCACAAGCACAAATCATGAAAGATAAACACATAATCATGATGCCACACATTTACCCATTTTATTATCTTTATATAATAGTCATTCAATCAAATCTAGTATATATATATATATATATATATATATATATATATATATATATATAGATATATGAAACTATGTGACACAAGGAACGTGTCATCCTCGCCTCTAGGCTTGCTATCCAGCTGTAGTAGCATTGGTCACACAATCCGTGTACCATATGGGAGTGAATTGCGCCCTTCCTGTAAAGCCAGTCTGGGCTGACGTCAGAGAACCTCCCAAACTCCACGGCGGGATGAAAGGGAAAGGTTATCACAACCACACATACGGGGCAATAAATAAAACATAGGTCGGTAATAATCGACATCACATGCTATCATATCAAGCATATAACACACACACCACTCATGCAAACACCCAATATAAGGATGGTAGCTAAGTAAGTCCTACGGACTTACCTCAACCTTGTACAATCACAACCACGATCAACCTCCAATCCTGAGAGGGACACTGCCTAATAACAAGGCATAAAGAGATATCAATACTCCTATCAATCAAAAAGGTCACACCTAGACCCAAGGGATCCATAAGGATCATACTCAATCTATAAGCCTCACAACCAACTAAACCTCAATATCTCAGCATAACTCACAATTCCTCAAATCTCAAGGTAGTATCTAATCAACATTTCTCAATTTCAATTTTAATCCTAATTTAATTAATTAACCTTTAATAATTAATTAAGTTTCGCCAGAATAATGTTTTGCCCACATGCAATTTTTAAACCCGCTTGTCATCAGATTTCATCAAACAGACAACCCATATAACCAGAATATTATAACGACCATAATGGAATTCCTAATTATCCATTTTGACAAGCCTAAAGTCAATTTAGGGCAAATTGCAGTACGGAAAACGAATAAATTCATAACTTATTCGTTACTAACCCGATTGACGATTTGAAAGAAGATTCGGAATCACAACGACGCAGGCTACGCATTGAAAATGATGACATGAATTATGTATCATCATATTCATGCATATTGCAGCACATTATCTCTATTTACCTTGCATTTAGAGGGATTTTGTATACCTTTTATGTTCTATTCAATCAATTGTCGGAAATAGAGGTCTACACGAGATTTTGATGAATTGCAGGTAAATAGAGCTGAATTGGAAGCAAAAATGGAGCAAGAGGCATCTAAGGATGTCAAGGAAGCTAAAGGAGTCTTAGGAGGATCACAAAGGGCTAAGGAATTGCAAAGGAGAAGCATAGAAGACGAACCAAAGGAAGAGCACTTTCTGTTGAAGAAAATCGTGCTAATGCATATAAAAATCGGACGATTTTTATACCTAAAAATCGAACGGTTTTTCACTAAAATCGACTGGGTCGATTTTCTTCACGATTCGGCCAAATAAAAAGACGACATAAAGCCCAATTAATTTGGGCTAGATGAGGGTTTTGCCAAACGGCCCATCTGCAAGAAACTATAGAAGAGAACCCTACGAACGAAGACGAGGGGGTGGCATCAGATAATCTTTACACGTTTTGAAGAAATCAAGGAATCTTGGAGAGAAATTGAGGAGTTTTTGCCGGAAAGCCATTCTTGATCTTTGATTGTGAGATTTCTTTGTTCCATTGTCTTGTTTGTGGTTTATGAACACGAATTTAAGTTGTTGAGAGATAGATTGAACAGATTTGACGATTGTTTTACGGATTTAAGAGTTATAGAATTTTTCATTCAAAGATTTGGTTTCTTTACGATATCTTCTTCAATAATTAATTTGATTCGATTTTGAAAATGGTTGGCTAAAAACCTTGTGATTCTGGGGAGAATAGTTGATGATTAAGGCTTAGATGATGATAGACTGAACTCATTCAAACATTAGGACCCTGAGAATTTAGATCTTAGTTTTGCGACAACAGGAAAATCGGGCTGTTCTTGAGGAAAATCGGCCGATTTTTCTTATGAACAGGGCGATTTATTCCTCTGACAAACTTTAATTGAATTAATCTTTAATCAAAACTAATCCTTGCCTAAATCCTATTCTTGATTAATCTTTTTACCATCTAATTGAATGTTCGAATGCACTTCAAACCTGTTTCTACATTCAATGGATTAAAATTGCAAGATTTGGGTAATAAAGAGACTCAACATCCTTTATTAAGATTTTAAGTGTGCTTTCTATTCATACTTTGGAGAGTCATATCCTGGAGTTTTAGATAGTTAGTTTGAACATAATTCTTGTCTTTAGATCTTTCTATATTGCAGCCTCAACAACCCTTATAGAGAGAATCTATAGATTAGTTATATAGGTTTCGGAACTTCATCGTACGAATCCTACCTTTTAACATTTAAACTTGGCAATATAAATTCTGTCCTATACCCGTAGAAATGTCTTGAATCGAAAGCCTAATCGGATACTTGAATCCTTGGAATCATTTCTCTCTTTATTACATCACAAAAGCTTTTATACTTTCGCTAGATAATTGAAATTGGAATCTTTCTCACCAAATCCCTGAGTTCGACTCTGGAATTCTTACCTTTCTACAGCTGATCCGTACACTGCGGGTTCGCTTTGCTTTTGAGTTCTAGATATAAATATTAAGACTTTGACGCACACCCTTTTGAGCGAACAAGTTTTTGGCGCCGTTGCCGGGGATTTGGTCTAGATCAAATCCGGTTTTCGGTTGTCTAGCTTGAGAGCTCTTGCTCTTGTGATTTGATTTGTCTACTTGAGTGATCTTCGCAGGTTCTTTAGGTATATGCGAAGGACTAGATCCACTAAAGATCTAATTCCTTTCGATCCCGAATTAGAAAGAACTTTGAGGAGAAAGTTGAAGGAGAAGAAAATGGCTGAACACGATGAGAGAAACTACAAGGCTGAACTGAATGAAGCTCAACGCCAACTCCAGTTGAGTGAGAAGGCTCGAAAGGAAGCTGAAATAAGTCATCAATTTCAAATTGATGAACTAAGAGCTATGATTTTGGACATGAAGTTGGAGTCGAACGCCTCCAAGAAGAAGAAGAAAGTCAAGACACCAACTAAGTCTATTCGAGATGATTCGTCCGATGATGACGAGATTGATCCGGATATGCCGGAACTTGAAGAGATTGATCCATCACTTCGTCCTAACTGAAACACTCCAACACCTAAGGTCATCCCTCGCATTACGACTAGGAATGTTAGAGCTGCCAATAACGAAGATAGACCCCGAACTTTGGGGCAACGGATGGATCCTATTCAGCAACCGCGCCGTCTAGGTGTGGATTTTGGAGCTGAAGACATCCAGGAGTTTAGCTTCTCACCACAAGTCATTACTATGGTTCGCCAAAGTCAATATGGCGGAGCAAGTACTGAATCTCCGCATCAACACTTGCAGAATTTTGAGATTCTCATGGAGACTATGAAGCCGAAGAAGGCTACTACAAGCAATTACAAGATCAAGCCGTTCTTCTTCTCTTTGAAGGACAAAGCTCTAGCTTGGTACCAAACACTTTCGGCTGCGAAGTTAGCCACATGGGAGGAACTGTCTTCGGAATTCCTCACCAAGTTCTTTCCGCCATCCAAAACGGCGGAATTAAGAGGTAAAATAAATGCTTTTTCTATGAAACCTAACGAAAGCTTGTTTCAATCTTGGGAAAGGTTTCAAGATCTCTTGTTGGATTGCCCACACCATGGCATTTCCAAGCTGGAATTATTGGAGATCTACTACAAAGGGTTGGATGTGGAGACACAATTCAACCTCCAATCTCTATCTTGCGGCACATTCATGGATATCAGAGAGGATGATGCTTGGGACTTCATTGAGAAGCAAGCCCAAGTGATTGAGAAGTATTCCCACCGGAAGGTGGAATCAAACAGCCGAAATCAAGGCGATACGGGAGCCAAGTTGAATCAAGCGGCTCAAACACAAATATTCTCCCTCAAAGATGACATCAAAGAATTGAGGGAAGTGCTCAAAACGAGTCTTCAAAGGACTCAAGAGCAAGAAGCCAACTACATGGGGCGAGACAACAATCAAAGGAATGATAACCGGAATTCCAATTGGAGCAACAACAACAATAACAACCGAAACTCCAATTGGAATAACAACAACAACAATAGGAACTCGAATAACAACAATTGGAGGTCAAATCAGCAAGGTTCAGGTAATCCTTACTCATATGCCGAAAAGGCTCTAACACCTCCATCTTCTTCTACTCCTTCTACAAGCCAGTAACAATCAAGCGGATCGAACAAGCCGGATCCTATGCTAGAAACGATCCTAGGCAAGCTACAAGGATTGGAGAGCTACATAACTTCGGTTGACAAAGCTCACAAAGCTTTAGAAAACCAAGTTTTCAACAAGGCCGGAGAAGTTCCAAGAGATCAAGGGAAGCTTCCCGGAAAGACAGAAGATAACCCAAAGGGAAGGGTTATGGCTATAACTACTAGGAACGGGAAGACAATCGCCGACCCTCAACCTAAAGTAGTTGATACCTCCACAAAAGAAGGAGAGGCAAAAGAGAAGGAAGAAGTCTATGTTCCTCCTCCCGCTTACAAACCACCTCTACCTTTTCCTCAATCTAGAGCGCGAGCACGCCTAGATAAACATTTCGGTAAGTTTGTTGAACTTATGAGCAAGCTGCATATTAACATACCTTTTATGGATGCGATTTTAGGTATGCCAGCTTACGGGAAATTCCTCAAGGAGATCCTCTCCAACAAGAGGAAGTTGGAAGATATAGGAGAAGTCAAGATGAGTATGGAGTCATCCGAACTCATCAAGACTATGACAGAGAATATGCCACCCAAGCTCCGCGATCCAGGATCATTTTGCATACCCATCACCTTGGGAGAAGCTACCTATGATGCTCTTTGTGACCTTGGAGCAAGTGTGAGTATCATACCTCTAGCTCTATGCAAGACAGTTGGTCTAGGAGAGCCTAGACCGGTGAAGATCACACTCTACATGGCTGATCGTTCCACCACTAAGCCGGTGGGAATATTAGAAGACATTCCAGTAAAGCTAGGTAAGTTCTACATACCTATAGATTTTGTCGTTCTTGACATACCTGCAGATTACCCAGTTCCCATCATCCTTGGGAGACCATTCCTCGCCACATCTGGATGCATGGTAGATTGCAAAAACGGCCAGCTATCCTTCCACATCGGTGAAGAAAAGATAGAGTTCACACTATCTTCCTTAATCAAGGAACCAGCCTTGAAAGATGACGTTTTTGAAATTGTTGAGGAAGAAGAGTCTAGAGAGATAGTAAGTTCGATCTTGATGAAGGACCCTCTTCAAAAGGTTCTTAGCATGAGCATCATGGAGGAAGGGGTGGAACATGACTGCAATGAGGATGTGAAAGCATTAAATGCTATGGAGGACGAGCTAGAAGCAAAAATTGAAGAACTAGAATGGACTCCGGAAACTGTGAAGAAAATCGACCTGTCAGAAATAAATCGACCGATTTCTGACGATCCAGCACGATTTTTTTCGACAGAAACTAAAATCGACCTACCAGAAAAAAATCGTCCGATTTCTGACGATCCAGCACGATTTTTTTCGACAGCAACTAAAATCGATCTGACGACGATAAATCGCCCGATTCACAAAGAGGTAGCACGATTTTTTCCAACAGAAAGAAAAATCGTGCAGAAGATCGACCGATTTATTACAGGGGGGGTCGATTCACTGAGTAATTCTATGGATTCTCCGGACTTCACCGCAGCCGCTTCCGAATCTAATGATGAAGTACCCACACCTATAGAGGCATCTCCCACAACACCCGAAAGCCACGATTCATCACCAACTAAGGTACCTCCATCATTAGAATTGAAGCAACTTCCCACACATTTAAGGTACGCATTTCTTGGCACTGATTCCACATATCCAGTTATAGTAAATGCAAATTTGAATGATGATGAATTAGAGAAACTCATGCATGTTTTGAAGCAACATAGGAGAGCACTAGGTTACACCATTGATGATTTAGTAGGAATAAAGCCTTCTCTATGTATGCACAAAATATTAATGGAAGAGGATTATAAACCTTCACGCCAACCTCAAAGACGGTTAAACCCGGCAATGAAGGAGGTCGTGAAGAAAGAAATCCTTAAGCTACTTGATGCAGGTATCATCTTCCCGATTTCTGATAGCAAATGGGTGAGTCCGGTACAAGTAGTACCCAAGAAAGGAGGCATTACCGTTGTTGCCAACAAAAACAACGAACTCATCCCTACACGGACAGTTACAGGGTGGCGAATGTGCATCGACTACCGCAAACTGAACGTGGCCACAAGGAAGGACCACTTCCCCCTTCCTTTCATCGATCAAATGTTGGAAAGGTTAGCCCAACATGCCTACTTTTGTTATTTAGATGGATACAGCGGTTTCTTTCAGATACCAATTCATCCGGATGATCAAGAGAAGACAACCTTTACGTGCCCATGGGGTACGTTCGCCTATAGAAGAATGCCGTTCGGTTTATGCAACGCTCCAGCCACCTTCCAAAGGTGTATGATGGCAATCTTCTCCGAATATGTAGAGAATATCATGGAAGTCTTCATGGACGACTTTTCGGTATATGGTTCTTCCTTTGATAACTGTCTCTATAACCTTTCACTAGTTCTTAAGAGATGTGAGGACACTAACTTAGTCTTAAACTGGGAAAAGTGTCATTTCATGGTCACCGAAGGAATTGTGTTAGGTCATTTAGTGTCACAAAGGGGAATAGAGGTGGATCGATCAAAGATAGAAACCATTGAGAAGTTACCTCCCCCTTCATCGGTAAAAGGAATTAGAAGCTTCCTAGGACATGCAGGCTTCTATAGGAGATTCATAAAGGATTTTTCTAAGATTTCAAAACCTTTGACTAATCTTTTGATGAAAGATGCAACTTTCGAATTTTCGAAAGATTATTTAGATGCTTTTTGCAGGATCAAAGAAGCTTTGATTTCAGCACCAATCATTCAACCACCCGATTGGACTCTTCCTTTCGAGGTCATGTGCGACGCAAGCGATGTCGCTATAGGAGCCGTTCTTGGACAGAAGAAAGATGGTCGCACTCATGCCATCTACTACGCTAGCAAAACGCTAGATGAGGCTCAATACAACTACGCAACTACGGAAAAGGAACTTTTAGCCGTAGTATATGCATTTGAGAAATTTCGTTCCTATCTTGTAGGTGCGAAAGTGATAGTCTATACGGACCACTCCGCAATCCGATACTTATTCACGAAGAAGGATGCGAAGCCAAGGCTTCTACGATGGATCTTACTCTTACAAGAGTTCGATTTAGAGATCCGTGATAAGAAAGGATCGGAGAACTCCGTCGCCGATCACCTTAGTCGTCTTCCACAACTCACCGGCGAGTCGGATGAACTTCCGATAGACGATTCCTTCCCTG
This sequence comes from Fagopyrum homotropicum, assembly GCA_033239125.1. Lineage (NCBI taxonomy): Eukaryota > Viridiplantae > Streptophyta > Magnoliopsida > Caryophyllales > Polygonaceae > Fagopyrum > Fagopyrum homotropicum. Next base: position 71,891,232 of record BSWB01000008.1, read on the forward strand.
ACGAGCAGTTGCACGAGATTGAAGAGTGTCTTCAACACATATCACAAGGTAATAATCCATGGTTTGCTGACATTGTAAATTACCTTGTTTGTCAGGAGATCCCACCCGGACTTTCATATGCTCAAAAGAAGAAGTTCTTGAGAGACGTCCGGTATTTTTATTGGAACGAACCTCTTCTATTCAAAAGAGGTCCAGATGGCATCTACAGGAGATGTGTTCCCGAAGATGAGATAGATAGTGTCATCCGACACTGCCATTCTCTACCATGTGGCGGACATGCTAGTTCCCACAAGACTTGTGCTAAGGTACTTCGCTCCGGCTTTTATTGGCCTACACTTTTCAAAGATGTGCAAAAGTTTGTTGTTTCTTGTGATGCTTGTCAAAGGACAGGTAATATATCCAGGAGGAATGAGATGCCTCTCAACAACATACAAGAAGTAGAGATCTTTGATGTATGGGGCATCGACTTTATGGGACCTTTCCCATCTTCATGCGGCAACCAGTATATACTTCTTGCCGTAGATTATGTCTCAAGATGGGTGGAGGCAATCGCTTCCCCTACTAATGATGCAATGGTAGTGGTGAAGTTCCTCAACAAAACGATCTTCCCAAGGTTCGGAACTCCCCGAACCATCATTAGTGACGGAGGAACGCATTTCACAGCCCGTCGATTCGAGACTCTATTAGCTAAGTATGGGGTGACCCATAAAATAGCTACACCTTACCATCCGTAAACCAGCGGACAAGTCGAGATATCCAATAGAGAGATTAAAGGGATTTTAGAGAAGACCGTCTCTAAAACACGGAAAGATTGGTCAATGAAGCTGGATGATGCACTATGGGCATACAGGACGGCCTTCAAGACACCAATAGGTACGACTCCCTATAATCTCATTTATGGTAAATCATGTCATCTTCCTGTAGAGCTAGAACACAAAGCTTATTGGGCTATCAAGTGGCTCAACTTCAACATGAAAGAAGCCGGAGAGAAACGGCTCTTAGACATCAATGAGCTAGATGAGCTCCGACTGAACGCGTATGAGAACGCAAAGATTTACAAGGAACGGACAAAGCGCTGGCATGACAAGCACATCATCCCGAAAGACTTGAAGGAAGGGGACCAAGTCCTCCTATTCAACTCAAGGCTGCGTCTATTTCCAGGTAAGCTCAAATCCCGTTGGACAGGACCTTTTGTGATTAAGAGAATTTTCCCCCATGGTGCAGTTGAAGTATGGGGTGAACAAAGCGGAAGTTTTAAGGTTAATGGCCAACGGTTGAAGAAATACACTCCGGAAGCTCCGATCGAGGAGATAGCTCCTATCCTCCTCCGTTAAACACAACATCATACACCGTCCAGCTAAAGACGATAAATAAAGCGCTTCTTGGAAGGCAACCCAATGATAGTATAGTTTTCCCTTCTTTCCCTCACTTAGTTAGAGTAGATTAATCGCTTTGTTTCTTCGTTTTTCGTTTTTATATGTTCCTCGATGCACTCTTGGTTTGTCGTGTCATTAATCGCAGGAAACTAGGTTCAAATGTGAGAGATTCACGGAGAATGGAGCACAATTAAGTTATATCTTCGAGATTCAAGAAAAACAAGGAAGAAAATCGACCTACCATAAGAAGATCGTCCGATTCAGTAACAAAGCAAGTCGATTTTTCACAACAGAAACAAAAATCGACCTGGAGATCGACCTGCCAAAATAAATTGTCCGATTTTTTCAGTCAGAGAGAAAAATCGCCCCGACAAAAAAATCGACCCGAAAAATCGGCCGATTTTCTTCAGAAATTGTCGACCCTATATAAGGACTTCACACTCGATCTTCTTCATTCACCCACCTTCAACTCGCGATTCCTCTCTTTCAAGAACGCCGAAAAATCGCCACACCCTCAAATCATCATTCCTTAACCATTTCAAGAGATTCTTGGCTCCAAACTGAAGCATTTTCAACAAGGAACACGGATCTAACAACAACACGCACGGCAATCGACTGCTCCATAAGGAATTCAGGTTTTTCTTTCCAAAACCTAAGTTTTCTCACTTGAAATCGAGGTTGCCTAGGAAGTGCTTTGTTGTTGGAATTGATAGAGGAATTTGCTTAGGATTCATTGTAGAGAACTGTGTGTGGTGATAGATTGAACAGAACTTTACAGAATTGAGAGAATCGTTGAAATCGAGAAAAAAAAATCGACCCAGCCCAGAAAAATCGGTCGATTTTTGCGAAGAACAGGTCGATTTTTAGGACTTAGAATGGATCTTGTCAAGAGGATAACTAGAAACACGGGGAAGAAGAAGGGATCTTCTTCCAAAGCCCCTGCCCCACCTCCACCACCACCAACCAACATCCCTAAACTTCCCCCTCCCCTAGCTAAGCATAAGAAACGCTATGCACGCATTATAGATCGCCCATTCACCCCTCCTCGCTACATAGTACTTGATGACTTAGATTCGTTATATGTTCGAGAGGATGTTGATATGATGCTTGATAGAGCAGGGTTGAGACAGTTTGCTACGATCAGGGAAGATGCTTATAGGGAGATCACCCTAGAATTCCTTAGCACGTTTGAGCACGATCCTAGGGAAAGGATGGTCACTTTCCGCCTTATGAGCCAGGACCACACTTTGTCTATTGATGCTTTTGGCGACTTGTTTGGTTTTTCTTATTCAGATGCAGGCACATTTGCTAGAGGTCTCAATGCTAGTGATTTTTGGGAGGCTATTTCCGTAGGAGAGTACGGAGGGGATAAGTGGAGACCCGGAAACTCCAAGGAGACAAGCATGTACAACCTTTCCTTCAAGGTAGTGCATAGGATACTCAGTGAGAGTTTGTTTGCCTGGACTGAGACTCCGCAGAAGCTCAAGGCTGATGAGCTTTTCATCCTCTACTGCATGACATCCACCACCACTCCCGACATCTCTACCATGCTTGCTGACTATCTAGGAAAGATAGCCAACAAAGCCAAGGGTGACATATGTGCAGGAGGCTTGGTCACTCATGTGGCTAGGACTCTAGGTTATGACTTCTCGGGATGCACTCTAGCTGAGAGTGCACTTCCTTTAGGCTCACAGAGGTTGGTGGTTCGACAGGTCTTGATTCCTCGAGGGAGAGGAACTCTTCATGTACCGATGCCATGGCATAGGGATCCGAAGAAGAAGCCGTCCGAGATCATATGGAAATCCGAATACACCATTCGGAATAAGAAGAACTGGAAGGAGACCTTTGAAGCGATGCTTGAGGAGTTCTCACCTCCTACTTATTATGATGATGATGCAGGTGACTCCGAGGAGGATGAGGATGGAGGACAGGACACCATGCTCGAGTTTGAGAGCGATACCCATAGCGGGCATGCTACGGATGCCATGGACACTGACACTCATGGAGCAGGACCGAGCAGGACTAGTAGGCAGGATGAGGATACGGAGGATGACATGCAGCCACCTCGACACTCTTATGCACATGCTCCAGGCCCTAGACGAGGACGCCGAGCTCCACGCCACTTTAGGGAGCTAGTCACTAGCTTCCAGAGCCTCAGCACCGACTACCGTGTCCTCCGCACCGATTATGACACCCTGAACACACAGTTCAGGAACTACAGGGAGGAGACGGACGCTAGGCATTCATCCTATGATGGCCAGATGAGGGATATGTACTACCACCAGTTTGGCCACTTCTACGATCCCTCCGCACCGATGTATCCATATCCACCACCTCCACCACCGACAGAGGATTGAGCTTCCGCTTCTTTTACATTGTAAGTATTTTTCTCCTTCTTATGCTTGATTTTCACATTGGGGACAATGTGGATGTCAAGTATGGGGTGGGGGTACTTACAATACTCTATGTTTCACTTTAGCACTTTATGTACTTTCCACTACTCTTGACAACTTGGCTTGTAATAACTCTTGCACTACTTGCTTTCTATTATGACATTTGCATTTGCATGATCTTTTTCAAAACCTATGAATTTTCAAAAAAAAAAAAAAAAAATTTTTTTTTTAAGTGCTTCTTATATGGAAATGACCTCTATGATGAGAATTGTGTATATGGATAGGTGAAAAAGATGCTTAGTTATGTTGAAATGTTGATTATAGCATGAATGAAATTGCTTTTGTTCTTGAATACATGAATAAGTTATATGATTTAGTTGTTTTGATGAGAAAATGAAATAATAGTCGAAGCTATATCACAAGTTCTTTTACATCATTTAAGGATGACTAAGGCAATTCACTTCTTTTCTTTTCTCATATCTTGATCATGCTAGCTCCTCAATGAAATATGTAACCCTCCTTTTACCATCCGGGAATTAGGATAAGTGATTGAAAAAGGCATGCTTGATGTGGGAGGGCCAAAGAAAATGTATTGAAAAGTGAAAAATTTCATAAGTTTTGGGGACGTTGAACATGAGGATGAGTAACTCGGCACCATTCACATAGCCGGGTGTTTGTGTCTTGCCAAAGTCCGATTGAACGACAAGTCCTAACGGAATATGGTATGTGCATCAAGGGTTTGAGGCATCTCGAAATTGAGAAAAGCCAATCTCCTAGGCTTCGGTTTTTATGCACCGCTGTCCATACTCTCAAAAAGTAAAGTATAATGAAAGCAAAGCTTTCTACATGCGAAGCATGTGCGGTGAAGAAAATTCTTGAATGTGTTATGTGTTCCTCTTTCCCGGATTAGCACCACAATAACCAAAAAGAACTCCTTCTCTTAATACGTTTCTTGAACCCTTTCTTTGATTAGAAGACCTTGAGACTTTTATGCATGTGTTCAAGACTTAATAGCTTAGATTTGTTTGAATTTGATTGCCTCTACACCTTTATCATGTTCTTTATTTATACCTTCAAGAAAGAAAAGGGAGTTTGTTCATCTTATGGTCATCATTGATACATGCTTTGCCCCTTTTATGCCTTGAAATATCACTTTGAGAGCAATCCAATGAAAAGGAGCACTACCAAAAGAAAAGTTTTTGAATTTCATACATGCATAATCCATGACATCTTATATTCTAAATTTGAGTCTTGCTTAGGGACAAGCAAGAGGCAAGTATGGGGTATTTTGATGACATGAATTATGTATCATCATATTCATGCATATTGCAGCACATTATCTCTATTTACCTTGCATTTAGAGGGATTTTGTATACCTTTTATGTTCTATTCAATCAATTGTCGGAAATAGAGGTCTACACGAGATTTTGATGAATTGCAGGTAAATAGAGCTGAATTGGAAGCAAAAATGGAGCAAGAAGCATCTAAGGATGTCAAGGAAGCTAAAGGAGTCTTAGGAGGATCACAAAGGGCTAAGGAATTGCAAAGGAGAAGCATAGAAGACGAACCAAAGGAAGAGCACTTTCTGTTGAAGAAAATCGTGCTAATGCATATAAAATTCGGACGATTTTTATACCTAAAAATCGAACGGTTTTTCACTAAAATCGACTGGGTCGATTTTCTTCACGATTCGGCCAAATAAAAAGACGACATAAAGCCCAATTAATTTGGGCTAGATGAGGGTTTTGCCAAACGGCCCATCTGCAAGAAACTATAGAAGAGAACCCTACGAACGAAGACGAGGGGGTGGCATCAGATAATCTTTACACGTTTTGAAGAAATCAAGGAATCTTGGAGAGAGATTGAGGAGTTTTTGCCGGAAAGCCATTCTTGATCTTTGATTGTGAGATTTCTTTGTTCCATTGTCTTGTTTGTGGTTTATGAACACGAATTTAAGTTGTTGAGAGATAGATTGAACAGATTTGACGATTGTTTTACGGATTTAAGAGTTATAGAATTTTTCATTCAAAGATTTGGTTTCTTTACGATATCTTCTTCAATAATTAATTTGATTCGATTTTGAAAATGGTTGGCTAAAAACCTTGTGATTCTGGGGAGAATAGTTGATGATTAAGGCTTAGATGATGATAGACTGAACTCATTCAAACATTAGGACCCTGAGAATTTAGATCTTAGTTTTGCGACAACAGGAAAATCGGGCTGTTCTTGAGGAAAATCGGCCGATTTTTCTTATGAACAGGGCGATTTATTCCTCTGACGAACTTTAATTGAATTAATCTTTAATCAAAACTAATCCTTGCCTAAATCCTATTCTTGATTAATCTTTTTACCATCTAATTGAATGTTCGAATGCAATTCAAACCTGTTTCTACATTCAATGGATTAAAATTGCAAGATTTGGGTAATAAAGAGACTCAACATCCTTTATTAAGATTTTAAGTGTGCTTTCTATTCATACTTTGGAGAGTCATATCCTGGAGTTTTAGATAGTTAGTTTGAACATAATTCTTGTCTTTAGATCTTTCTATATTGCAGCCTCAACAACCCTTATAGAGAGAATCTATAGATTAGTTATATAGGTTTCGGAACTTCATCGTACGAATCCTACCTTTGAACATTTAAACTTGGCAATATAAATTCTGTCCTATACCCGTAGAATTGTCTTGAATCGAAAGCCTAATCGGATACTTGAATCCTTGGAATCATTTCTCTCTTTATTACATCACAAAAGCTTTTATACTTTCGCTAGATAATTGAAATTGGAATCTTTCTCACCAAATCCCTGAGTTCGACTCTGGAATTCTTACCTTTCTACAGCTGATCCGTACACTGCGGGTTCGCTTTGCTTTTGAGTTCTAGATATAAATATTAAGACTTTGACGCACACCCTTTTGAGCGAACAGAAAACATCAAATTCACCGGAATCTGAGCGACAGATCCTTCCTGGTGACATATATGCTTGACCAGCTCTTCATCTGCTCGGAAATGCAGAAACTCGGTACCGATATCAAGAGAATGAAGAGAGGAATCTAGAAACTCAAACGGAATTGAAATCAAATGAGAAACGGAGAGTAGATCTAAGTTTGAAGGTTTAGAGAAATCAGAGGTTTTTCGAGGAAACGTGAAAGGAAATTAATTAATAAAGGATTTTCCGCTATTTATAGTGAAGACGATAATTATCCTTTAGTGAACTCGATAATTATACTTTAACCGATCCAAACTTCTCGAGATTGAAATAATAAATCTAGAATATTGTAGGAATAATTATTCCACAACTGTTTCGGAAAACGTGTATTCATAAGCCGTCTTTCTTAGCCGTTAAGAAACAAAATAGCGACTCTTTTGGCCGTTTTGCCTCTCCATGTTATTTTATATCTAGTACATATCCGATGTCCTGATCATTTCTCTCAACTGCATTTTTATCATTGGAGCTCCCAAATGCTCCAAATAACACCGGAGGGTAAAAATAATTACCCGGGGAAAAAGTGAAAATTTCCCCCATACTTCCAAAATTATGCCAGGAACATAACGGTGGGACTCATACTCATTACTTAAGCAATCTTCGCGAGTTATGGGTCAATTACTATCCATGATTAAGCTAATTAACACTAATTAGAATTCGGAAATCCTAGTTATTATACTCTTAGCCACACATGAGCTCCAACTCTGAACTCTAGAGGCCGACGCCTCTTGTCTACATACGACTTATGGCGACTCTATGCAGCCAACATCCTCTCTCTAATCAGTGCTACTCAAGCCATATCATCGTGAATCTACTCACGTGTTAAACCACTAACACTGCTAGGCTCATCCCAACATAACGGTGTACGACATCTACGCCCATACAGTGCCTCGTATGGGGCCATCCCAATCGATGCATGCCATCTGTTGTTGTACGAGAACTCAACTAATGGGAGGTGATCAGACCATCTTTGTCCTTAGTCCAACACACAAGCTCGCAGCATATCCTCCAGCGTTTGAATGGTCCTTTTTGATTGACCATCTGTTTGAGGATGAAACGCAATCGTGAAGTGCAAACTTGTACCCAAAGCAGCCTAAATCTGCTGCCAAAACCTCGAGGTAAATCGCCCATCTCAATTTGAGACAATCATCCTCGGCACACCATGGAGTCTCATTATCTGCCTAGTGAACTCCCTTGCCAATCTGCTCACTCCTACTTGGCTTCAATCTTGTCGCAAAGTCCATGGATATGTCCTCCCACTTCCACTACGGTACTGTCAGTGGGTGGAGCTCACCTCTTGGTCTACAATGCTCTATCTTGACCTGCTGGCAGGTTGCACACTGTGCCACAAATCTGACCACATTAGGCTTCAACCCTTCCTACCAGTATGAACGTCTTACATCTTGATACATCTTACTCGCACCTGAGTGCACTTAGTAAGGTGTGGAGCGAGCCTCCTGTAAAATCCTTTGTCTCAAATCCGCATATGCGGGTACACAGACGCGATCGCGGCGTCTCATCACTCTACTTGCTCCTATGGAGAACTGTGAGGCCTCACCATAAGACATCCAATCTCGAATCATCTTCAACGTCGGGCAGGTCTCCTGTTTTTGTTGGATCTCACCTAACAGATCAGGTAGAACCTCTAAAGTCAACACTTGGGCATCCTCATTAGGAAATTGGATGTCCATCTCTAGCCACGCTAGATCCCTTTGCAATTGAGGCTGAACTGTCAGTCGCATAATCGCCTTCTCTTGAGGTGTCTTCTTGCTCTGGGCGTCGATGACAACATTCACCTTCCCTGGATGGTACAAGATCTCAAGGTCAAAATCCTTGATCAACTCAAGCCATCTATGCTGGCGGTTGTTCGATTCCTATTGTGTGAAAATATACTTCAGACTCTTATGGTCTGTGAAGATTTGGCATGTAGCGCCATAAAAATAATGTCTCTAGATCTTCAAAGCATGAACTACCGTTGCCAACTCTAGATCATGAGTTAGGTAGCTCTCTTCATACATCTTTAGTTGTCTAGACGCATGGGCAATCACTCTACCACAGTGCATCTGAACACATCCCAAGCCTAGTTTGGATACATCATTGTAGACTACAAAGTCCTATGTGCCCTCCGGTTGTGCTAAGATGGGAGCGGAAGTCAAACGTCTCTTTAGCTCCTCAAAACTCTGAGTACACGGCTTGGACCATACAAACCGGGTAGTCTTCCTTAACAAGCTGGTAAGTGGACTCGCAATCAGAGAGAATCCCTGCAAAAACCAATGGTAATAACCGGCTAAGCCAAGCTGTGTACTTACTTGACGTTCGTCGGTGTCGTCCATGTTGCTACTAACTCGATCTTTGCCGGATCAACCTTGATCCCCTCGGCAGAAACAATATGGCCCAGAAATGCTACCTCTGGCATCCAAAATTCGCACTTTGAGAACTTGTCATACAATTCTCTATCCCGTAAAACTCGCAACACAGTCCTCAGATGTCCTGCATATTTCTCTCTACTACGACAGTACACCAGGATATCGTCTATGAAGACCACCATAAACTGATCTAGGAAGTCGATGCATATGCCATTCATCAACTCCATAAAGACGGCGGGCACATTCGTGAGCCCGAATGGCATTACTACAAATTCGAAGTGGCCATACCGAGTCCAAAATGCCGTCTTATGCACATCCTGCTCTCTCACCCTTAGCTGGTGATATCCCGAGCACAAGTTGATCCTGGAGAACACAGTCGCTCCCTGAAGTTGATCCAACAACTCATTGATGCGGGCAAAGGATACTTGTTCTTGATGGTCTCCTTGTTCAACTCTCTATACTCAATGCACAATCTCAACGATATGTGCTTCTTCCGTATGAAGAGGACAGGTGCTCCCCACGGGGATACTCTAGGGCAGATAAAGCCCTTCTCAGCCAACTTCTCGAGTAACTTTTTTAGCTATAAGAACTCGATAGGCGCCATACTGTATGGGGCCTTTGAGATCTTTCTCATACCAAGCTCCAACTCGATGCCGAAGTCCACGCTCCTTTGGAGCGGCAAACTGGATGGCTCAGTAAACACATATGTGAACTCGCTAACCACGGGGATGTCCTCTAACACTAGATTCTCGCCCTCCTTCATGGCATAACACCAAAAAACCTCGTAACCCTGTGCGATCCATCTCGCTGCTCGTACCTCGCTAATAACCATGCTTGACTTACCAGGGTCCCAACCTTGGAAAATCTCTATCTGATCTGACTCGGTAGAGACTCTCACAGTCCTCCTTCCTACATCTAACACAACACGGTGTCTACTGTTACGCTAGAATTGTATGCACGCAAAAGTCTTAAATTTATAACTCGATATATTTTTCCTAACTCCTAGCAAACCCACAGTGTATGGGTTGTTTTGTAGTAAGGATAGTATTCCGAGATCGAACACAAAGACTAAGGTGAAATTGAATCAAATAGTGACTAAAGATAGTGTAGACCTAATTTGAGAAAAGAGAAAGAAATAAAGAAATGAAAATCTCAATGTTTTTGGATTGGTTTTGTGGTGATCAATCAAGGATCACAAATCATGCAAGAGTATAATTACAAACTAAACTAGCAACACAAATAAGCAAACGCAAACACGAGATAGATAATCAAAGAGAGAAGAGAGGATTCTAGGGGTTAGAAATTCCGGTTATGGCATTGGACTCAAGCTTCTAATCATTCCTTGGATCGACTATGGTATGTTGGGAAAGGGTGTTTCTCAAATGGAACCAATCACCGGGTAGGTCTCATGATCCACTAATCCCGCAACTAAGGTTCTATTACCGGGTAAGTCTCTAGGAGCCTAGGGTTGGGAAATCTACACAAACCGGATTGCTATCTAGGGATCTAACCTCTCCTTACCGGGTAAGTCTCGGGAAGGCAAGTCCTAAACATCAATCCCAACACACTCAATCCAATAGCAGCTTATGAGGCTCACTACTACCTAGAGTTCATCATCTTTGGTACTTAAGATCGGAAATCACCGGGTAGGTCTCTTTCCTCACTTAGATTGCTAGCATTAGGTCACCCTAGGCTAGATTAAGCTTAACAAACACTAGGATTTCAAAATTCTAACATCCTAACATGCAGATTTATCAATACAAGCATAACAGAAGCAAACTACGGGTAGTTCATCACATTCCACGGCCGTGGTTTGTCTAGAACAAACCGTGATTTCTAACAGTACATAAGTACGAGCAAGCAAATCATCCAAAGATACATAGTCCAAGCCATAGCCATCATTCCCTTAGCCTAGAATCGCATCTATTTAGCCAACAAAATGCATCTTAACAATCAAACTCAATAAGCATACATCAATGGCTTCCATAGCAAGAAAATGGAATGAAAGAGAAACGAAACAAGTAGGATAAGAAAATCAAGTTGAATAAAAGTCAAGAAGGACTTACAACCCTTCAAAGGAAGGTTCGAATCGTTTCTTACAACCCTAGCAAATGTCTTCAACAAAACTCACTCAAAACCACTCAAAAACTATTAAAACTATGAAGCTAATGTTCTTCTTCTTCTTCCCCAAAATGAGAGTGTTTCTTCTCCTCGAAGAGTAGCTCCAATCTAATGAGAGAATGTGAGAGAAGGTGTGTGTTGAGGTCCCCCCTTAGAATCAGCCTGCAAGAGTACTTATAGCCTCACCAAGAGCAAGAGTCGGTTCTGGAGATCGTGGGACAGCCGTCCCAGCTGTCTAGAGGGAATCACGGTCCAATTCCACGGCCGTGGAAGTGCCAGGGACCGTGGTTTTGGTGTTTCAGCCCTCTTTTGATCGTTGAGCCATGAGTTGGTGCAAGACATGCACCAACATGGCCCCTATGTGTTCTCCTTAGCTCCTAGCTTGCTTCTTAATGAGTCCGGAAGTGTGTCATTATGAGGAACAATCCTCGAATGTATCGATTAAGCTCCAAAAGCTCCCAAAATACCTACAAAACATGCAAAGGTCCGTGTAGACGTCTATCTTGACAACATACATGAATTAAGTGCAAATCGTCATGAACTAATGCCAAACTATGCATGAATAGCGGGAAAAACTATCTAAATGGATGCCTAGACTAACGTCATAAATCGTGTTATCAAAATACCCCATACTTAAGGTTTGCTCGTCCTCGAGCAAGACCTAACTATAGACTAATAGCTGACATGATTTATGAGTGCAGAAAAACAACATAATCTTTTTGGAATTGTGCTTCTAAAATTGGATCACCTTCATAGTCATGTTTCATGGCAATGGACAACGATCATGCATCAAATGAATGAAGGCATGGAAAGACAATTATACTTAACTAGAAAACATGCATGAAAGGTAACAATGAAGAAGTCAAGATGATCATGAGTATATCCAATCTAGATCACTAAGCCTTACACACATGCAAATAGGTCACAAGGACTTAGGAAAGAAAAGGCCAAGAAACATTGTGAATAGGTGGGAATTTTTAGGTCATGTGATGCTAATCCGGGAAAGGAACTAACTCCACAATTTCATTTTTGATCAACTTCACCACAAGTGTATATTTTCTCCATCTTTTCTTTGTTTTCTTTTCTTTTTCACTTTCTTTTTCTTTTAATTTTTTTTTGAGGCAATGGCATTGGTGTACAAAAGCCGAAACCTTGGTGATTAGCAGACCTCGGGATTTTTCTGAGGTGCCTCACACCGGGCACACATACCAAGGCTCGTTAGGACATTCGGTTTATCCGACTTTGGCAAGGCACAAACACCTTATTATGTGAATGGTGCCGAGTTACTCGTCATCAAAACCAAAGTCCCCAAACCTATATGTTTTCTACACTTTTCACAACAAATTCAGCACTTCATTCACCACATTCATTCATCAACAACTTCACCCCACACTTGCTTTTCACACACTCAACATACTAGCATGCTCCTATTCCCGGATGGGTCAAAAGAGGTCAAACTTTATATCAATTGAGGTGCTCAAACATCATGATCAAGATGAGAAGTAGAGAAAAATGAATTGCCTTAATCACTCCTAAATGATGTGCAAGAACTAACATGTAATTCGACTATCAATCCTCAATCCAATCAAGGCAAACATTCATGATCACAATCCATACATAGGATTCAAGATAAGTACTTCAAGCCCACATATGCATACATCCATTCAACACACAAGGCCATCCATAGCCAATTCACAAGACAATCTCATCATAAGGGTCATACCCAAGCTTAGAAGCACTAAACTTTTTTTAAAATTTTCTGATTTTTTGGAATTTTTGAGATATGTATGTACAATGCAAAACATAAACATGTGACTAAAAGAAACTATCCTAGATACTAATCATGCAAGTGATCATGCAAACCCCACCCCATACTTAGAAATACATTGTCCACAATGTGCTAATGAAGTAAAGAAGAGTGAAAGAGGGTCCTCACAATGTAAAATGGTTCGCTTCGGTATTTGGGTTCACTCAAGTGGATTGATGGTGGATGATCAATTAAAGGTGGTAGAGAGCTCTAGATGTTCATTATGGCGTCGAGACTCGCGCTAGGCACCGCTAGCCGTCCAAGTCCCACGTCCGCTCCACCCACGTTTGATGCGGGATCACCATCATCATCCTCATAGTATGCAAGGCTTCCATGCTACTTAGGTTCTAGCACACAAACACCAAACACACACAAAAACACGTAAAAACAGAAAAATGAAAAACAAAACAAAACAAAAACGAAAAGGGAAAGATGTCTACCTATGGGTTGCCTCCCATTAAGCACTTCTTTAAGGTCATTAGCTTGACCAAATTTGGGGGCGTCTCATTCAAGGTGAAGTGGGGCAATCATATCCACCGGAGCTCCCGGGATATACTTCTTCAAACGGTGCCCATTCACCTTAAAATCTCCACAATGCTCCCCTCCTATCTCAACTGCTCCATGGGGAAAGATCTTCTTCACCACATAAGGACCCGTCCATCTTGACTTTAGCTTTCCGGGGAAGAGCCGCAACCTTGAGTAGAAGAGAAGGACAAGGTCGCCTTCACTCAACTTCTTTGGGATGAGACGCTTCTCATGCCAACGCTTGGTCCTTTCCTTGTAGATCCGGGAGTTTTCATAGGCATCCAACCGGATCTCCTCAAGAGCGTTGATGTCTAGCAACCACTTCTCACCGGCCTCCTGGAGGTCAAAATTCAGTCACCTTATAGCCCAATACGCTCTATGCTCCATCTCCACCGGAAGGTGGCAAGACTTGCCATAAATTAGCTTGTAGGGAGTGGTGCCCATCGGTGTATTGAAAGCGGTTCTATATGCCAACAAAGCATCATCGAACTTCATAGCCCAATCCTTTCTCGTCCTAGAAACCGTCTTCTCAAGTATCCCCTTTATCTTCCGGTTGGAGATCTCTACTTGGCCACTAGTTTGGGGATGGTAAGGTGTTGCCACCTTATGAGTCACCCCATACTTAGCCAAAAGTGTCCCAAAGTTCCTATTGGTGAAATGCTTTCCTCCATCGCTTATGATCACCCTTGGTGTTCCAAACCTAGGGAAGATCACTCGGTTGAAGAACCGCACCACAACCTTGGCATCATTCGTGCGAGAGGGGATTACCTTCACCCATCTCGACACATAGTCCACCGCCAATAGGATGTAGAGGTTGCCACAAGAAGAGGGGAATGGCCCCATGAAGTCCACACCCCACACATCAAACACTTCAACCTCTTGTATGTTGTTCAAGGGCATCTCATTCTTCCTTGAGATGTTGCCCGTCCTTTGGCAAGCATCACATGCTACCACAAAATTCTGCACGTCCTTGAACAAACTTGGCCAATAAAAACCAGATTGCAATACCTTTGCCCACGTCTTGTGTGAGCTAGCATGACCTCCACATGGCAAGGAATGACAATGGCGGATCACACTCTCCACCTCATCCTCCGGTATGCATCTCCTAAAGACCCCATCCGGCCCTCTCTTAAACAAAAGCGGTTCACTCCAATAGTAATGTCTCACATCCTTGAAGAACTTTTTCCTTTGGGCATACGATAGACCGGGTGGCACCTCTTCACAAACGAGATAGTTCACTATATCCGCATACCATGGCTCATTACCCCTTGACACTTGAAATAAGCACTCCTCCACCATTTTCAATTTCTCATCCCGGAATGAGTCATCAATCGGGATGTCATCTCTCTCAATCTCCAATGGTAGGAGTCTACTAAAGTGGTCTGCCACAGAATTTTCGGACCCCTTTTTGTCCCGGATCTCCAAATCAAACTCTTGGAGAAGAAGGATCCACCGAATCAAACGAGGCTTGGCATCCTTCTTTGTAAGGAGATAACGGATCGCAGCATGATCCGTATACACAATGACCTTCGCTCCAACAAGATACGAGCGGAACTTCTCAAATGCATACACAACCGCTAGCAACTCCTTCTCGGTGGTAGCATAATTGAGTTGGGCATCATCTAGCGTCTTGCTAGCATAATAGATGGCATGTGTAAGCCCATCTTTCCTTTGCCCCAAAACAGCCCTAACAGCTACATCACTCGCGTCACACATGATCTCAAACGGTAAACTCCAATCCGGAGGTTGCATGATAGGTGCGGAGATCAAAGCATTCTTCAACCTACAAAAAGCCTCAAGGCAATCCTTGGAGAAAACAAACTCAACATCTTTTATTAGTAGGTTAGTAAGAGGCTTAGAAATTTTAGAGAAATCTTTTATGAATCTCCGGTAAAAACCGGCATGCCCTAAGAAATTCCTTACCCCCTTCACCGAGGTAGGTGGTGGCAACTTCTCTATTGTCTCTATCTTAGCCCTATCAACCTCAATGCCTCGGTTGGACACCAAGTGTCCCAACACAATGCCTTCACTTACCATGAAGTGGCATTTCTCCCAATTCAAGACAAGATTAGTCTCCTCACATCTCTTTAGCACCAAAGACAAGTTAGCTAAACAATCATCAAATGAAGATCCATAAATAGAGAAATCATCCATAAACACTTCTATGATGTTTTCAATATATTCAGAAAATATGGCCATCATACACCTTTGAAAGGTGGCGGGTGCATTACACAACCCACAATGGCATGCTTCTATATGCAAATGTACCCCAAGGATATGTGAATGTAGTTTTCTCTTGGTCATCGGGGTGGATAGGGATTTGGAAGAATCCACTATAACCATGTAAGTAGCAAAAGTGTAAATGTTGAGCTAATCTCTCTAGCATTTGGTCAATGAAGGGAAGAGGGAAGTGATCTTTCCTAGAGGCCACATTTAGTTTCCTATAGTCTATACACATCCTCCATCCCATAACCGTCCTAGTTGGGATTAGTTCATTATTCTCATTAGTCACTACGGTCATCCAACCCTTCTTAGGAACCACATGCACGGGACTAACCCATTTACTATCCGAAATTGGGAAAATGATTCCCGCATTTAGCAATTTAAGGATCTCTTTCTTTACTACCTCTTTCATGATAGGGTTTAGTCTTCTTTGAGGTTCAATTGAAGGTTTATGATTATTTTCCATCAAAATTTTATGCATGCACAAGGAAGGTTTAATGCCAACTAAGTCATCGATGGTATAGCCTATAGCTCTCCTATGCAATCTCAACTCATGCAACAATCTATTCAACTCATTATCATTCAAGCATGCATTAACAATCACCGGATAAGTAGATTTTTCACCAAGAAAAGCATACTTCAAATGAGAGGGGAGGGGTTTAAGTTTAAGTTTAGGAAGACCTTTATCAATTGGAGACGCTCCATACAATGTAGGTTGAGATGATTCCAAAGCTATGGAAGACTCCTCAAGGTTCCTTGAAGCTTGATCAACCATTAAGGCACTTTCTAGAGAAACCACGGTCAAAATCATGGTCTCTGGCAAAACCCCGGGCGTGGAATCTAAGAAGCTGGCACTTTGGAGCATTCCAGAGAGTTCCATGGGTAAGTCCACGGCCGTTGTTCTTGGCGACAGACCATGATTCCTACAGTGATTCAGCATGACTTCATGCACTTCAATTTCAGCACTTGTCTCCTTTTCCAATGCATCTAAGGCCTTGATTTATTCATTGCAATCATCTTCAACTCCTTCCTCCATCAAACTTAAACTAAGAACCTTCTCCAAGGGGTCCTTGATCAAGATCAAGCTCACAACTTCTCTACATTCCTTTTGCTCGACAATGTTGAACACATCTTCACCAAGGGTTGGCCCCTTCATCATTGTGGATAGCTTGAACTTGATATTTTCCTCTCCTATGTTGAAGGAGTGGATTCCATTCTTACAATCTACCAAGCATCCGGATGTAGCTAATAACGGCCTCCCCAAGATGATAGGAACCGGATAGTCCGCCGGGATGTCCAAAACAACGAAGTCTATTGGCATATAGAACTTCCCAAGCTGAACCGGTATGTCCTCTAAGATCCCTACAGGTGAGTGATGGAACGGTCCGCCATATAGAGGGTCATCTTGACCGGATTTGGCTCTCTTAGCCCAACCTTGTTGCAAAGTGCAAGCGGGATAATGCTTACACTTGCTCCAAGATCACATAGGGCATCATACTTCACTTCTCCAACCCCAAATGGCACACAAAAAGATCCCGGATCTCTAGCTTAGGAGGCATCTCCTCCTTCATGGTTTGAATCAACTCGGAAGATCTCTTTGTCATCCTTACTTCCCCATACTCCTCCAACTTCGTCTTGTTGGAGCTTATTTCCTTCAAAAACTTTCCATAGGCCGGCATACCTAGAATAGCATCCATGAACGGAATGTTAATATGCAATTCAGACATAAGTTCAAGGAATTTACCGAAATACTTATCCAAGCAAGCTCTTGCTCGTGATTGTGGGAATGGTAGTGGTGGCTTGTATGGAGGCGGTGCCACATATGTTGGCTCATCATCCTTGCTCTTTCCTCTTTCTTGCAATGGCTCTTCCTCCACTACCACTTGCTTTCCTTTAGCATTCTCCTTGGGTAAGGGATCCTTCATGCTCAGCCCACTTCTTGTCGTGATGGCCAACACTTGGCCTCTTGTGTTATCTTCGGTTCTTCCGGGAAGCTTTCCCGGATCTCTATAAGCTTCACCCACCTTTTGGAACACTTGTGCTTCTGGCACCTTTTGAGCTTTAGAAATGGAAGTCACCGTGCTCTCAAGACCACTCAACCTTCCAAGCAATTGCTAAAATATCATCTCGGTTTATATCCTTTGGAGGTTGAGTAAAGCCGGGTGGAGGCTCTAGTGAAGCCTTAGGTGGTGGTGTTGTGCTTGTGGAAGCGGGAGGGTTCAAGGCACCATCCGGGTTAGAATAGGAAAACCAGGGATGGTTGTGGTTAGGCCGGTAATTGTTGAATTTCCGGTTGTTGTTGAAGTTCCTAGGACCTTGATAATTGTTGAAGTTTCCCCTTCCCATGTAGTTCACATCTTCCTCCTTGGAAGACAAGTTTGCTTGCACTTGCACTTGAGGGCTTGCTTGATTTTTCAAAGTTGTAGCATACAACTCCCTCAAAGACTTAAGTTCATTGTTGATTGCATCGAGTTTGTAGTTGCTCATGGTGACTTCACTCACTTCATAAACTCCCAGTTTTCTCCCATCACTCTTCCTATGAGAGTACTTCTCTATCACCAAGGCTTGCTTCTCTACAAACTCCCAAGCCTCATCCACATTCTTCTCCATAAATGTTCCACCGGAAAGAGATTGAAGCTTGAATTGGCTATCCTCATCAAGCCCCTTGAAATATATCTCTAATAACTCTATCTTCGGTATACCATGGTGTGGACAATCTAGGAGGAGGTCCTTGAACCTCTCCCAAGACTTAAATAGGCTCTCTCTTTCCTTCATCACGAAGGCATTGATCTTCCCTCTTAGCTCGGTTGTCTTGGAAGGTGGGAAGAACTTAGTCAAGAACTCGGTTGTCATCTCCTCCCAAGTACTCACACGCCCTAGTGGAATCGATTGGTACCAAGCCAAGGTTTTATCCTTAAGTGAAAAGGAGAAGGCCCTAAGCTTATGGTTGTTGTTCTCCAATCTAGGCGGCCTTAGGGTCTCCATCAATATCTCATAGTTCATCAAGTGTTAATGAGGAGACTCTCCTTCCATCCCTCCAAATTAATTGTGCCAGATCATTTGTAGCACTTGAGGGCGGAGCTCATAATCATGGGCTGCGGGATCTCCTAAGTTCACACCCGGACGGTGCACTCTTTGGGTTGGATCCATACGTTGCCCTAACGTTTGTGGCTCCTCAATTAGTAATCGGATCAAACCGAATGTTGACCACCGGTTGCGGTGGTAGTGGTGGTGGAGGTTGTTGACGATTAAGCTCTCTTTGCACAAGAGCTTGCCTAATCTCTTCAATTTCCCTCCTAGTTGCTTCTTGCCTCTCATTGGCAAGTTTCCTTTCATTCTCCAAGAGTTCATCTCATAACCTAATTTGCTCTAAAGCCTCATCCAACTCAGCTTGGAGATCTCTTGCGGCCATCTCTTTCTTCTTCTTAATGCTCTTAGATCTAGCTTTAAGGGTTTTCTTCGGTTCGGGGTCGAATGGAGCTAAATTCTTGCCACGAGATCTTCGCATGCACCTAAAGAATGAGAGATGTCCTGAAAATGCAAAGATACAAACCAAACAAGATCAAAAGCAACAGAAAGACCTACACTATAAACAATCACAAAAAATGACTCAATCTAAACCTAGTCCCCGGCAACGGCGCCAAAAACTTGTTACGTTAGACTTGTATGCAGGCAAAAGTCTTAAATTTATAACTCGATATATTTTTCCTAACTCCTAGCGAACCCATAGTGTATGGGTCATTTTGTAGTAAGGATAGTATTCCGAGGTCAAACACAAAGACTAAGGTGAATTCAATCAAATAGTGACTAAAGATAGTGTAGACCTAGTTTGAGAAAAGAGAAAGAAATAAAGAAATGAAAATCTCAATGTTTTTGGATTGGTTTTGTGGTGATCAATCAAGGATCACAAATCATGCAAGAGTATAATTACAAACTAAACTAGCAACACAAATAAGCAAACGCAAACACGAGATAGATAATCAAAGAGAGAAGAGAGGATTCTAGGGGTTAGAAATTCCGGTTATGGCATTGGACTCAAGCTTCTAATTATTCCTTGGATCAACTATGGTATGTTGGGAAAGGGTGTTTCTCAAATGGAACCAATCACCGGGTAGGTCTCATGATCCACAAATCCCGCAACTAAGGTCCTATTACCGGGTAAGTCTCTAGGAGCCTAGGGTTGGGAAATCTACACAAACCGGATTGCTATCTAGGGATCTAACCTCTCCATACCAGGTATGTCTCGGGAAGGCAAGTCCTAAACATCAATCCCAACACACTCAATCCAATAGCGGCTTATGAGGCTCACTACTACCTAGAGTTCATCATCTTTGGTACTTAAGATCGGAAATCACCGGGTAGGTCTCTTTCTTCACTTAGATTGCTAGCATTAGGTTACCCTAGGCTAGATTAAGCTTAACAAACACTAGGATTTCAACATTCTAACATCCTAACATGCAGATTTATCAATACAAGCATAACAGAAGCAAACTACGGGTAGTTCATCACAATCCATGGCCGTGGTTTATCTAGAACAAACCGTGATTTCTAACAGCACATAAGTACGAGCAAGCAAATAATCCAAAGATACATTTAAGTCTATTCTATCATAGTCCAACCCATAACCATCATTCCCTTACCCTAGAATCGCATCTATCCAACAAAATGCATCTTAACAATCAAACTCAACAAGCATACATCAATGGCTTCCATAGCAAGAAAATAGAATGAAAGAGAAACGAAACAAGTAGGATAAGAAAATCAAGTTGAATAAAAGTTAAGAAGGACTTACAACCCTTCAAAGGAAGGTTCCAATCGTTTCTTACAACCCTAGCAAATGTCTTCAACAAAACTCACTCAAAACCACTCAAAAACTATGAAAACTATGGAGCTAATGTTCTTCTTCTTCTTCCCCAAAATGAGAGTGTTTCTTCTCGTCCAAGAGTAGCTCCAATCTAATGAGAGAATGTGGGAGAAGGTGTGTGTTGAGTTCCCCCCTTAGAATCAGCCTGCAAGAGTACTTATAGCCTCACCAAGAGCAAGAGTCGGTTCTAGAGATCGTGGGACAGCTGTCCCAGCTGTCCAGAGGGAATCACGGTCTAATTCCACGGCCGTGGAAGTGCCAGAGACCGTGGTTTTGGTGTTTCAGCCATCTTTTGATCTTTGAGCCATGAGTTGGTGCAAGGCATGCACCAACATGGCCCTATGTGTTCTCCTTAGCTCCTAGCATGCTTCTTAATGAGTCCGGAAGTGTGTCATTACGAGGACAGATCCTCGAATGTATCGATTGAGCTCCAAAAGCTCCCAAAATGCCTACAAAACATGCAAAGGTCCGTGTAGACGTCTATCTTGACAACATACATGAATTAAGTGCAAATCGTCACGAACTAATGACAAACTATGCATGAATAGCGGGAAAAACTATCTAAATGGATGCCTAGACTAACGTTATAAATCGTGTTATCATCTACCCATTCAATCCATACCCAAAATGACTTCCTCATGCACCAGCGGCATGACAAAGAAGTCTACATCCAAATCACGGTTTCCTAAACGTATAGGACAACCATGTAACTCTCGGGTACCTCTCACCTGACCCCCATCTGGTAACCCTATCAAGAAAGGCCTGCCCTCTATCGTATCTAAGGTCAATCTATCTACACTAGTGCGTAGCACCAGTATCAAACAAAACTCTAACCAGTAAACCATCAATCAGAATAGTACCTGTAAAAGCTGGTGCTAGCGGCTCATCAACTCAAAAACTCGACCTCGTGCTCATTTGGTATCACTGTTACCTCCATCTCGACGTCTACCTCTACTCGGTCCTGGAGCAGAATCATGAGTAGGAGGATGGTTTGGGACTCTCTGATGTCCTTGCATCTAGTACCGAGGTGGCCTCTTCCGATCCCAACTACGACGACACGTTGCCCTGACGGAATAACTGGCCCCATGTCCTAGCTTCCTGCAAAAGAAGCAAGTCACCAACACTCTAGGGAAATAAGTTCGGAAATGCCCCCCTCTACAGTTGTGACACTATCGTCCTCTATCAGATGTCTGTGCAGACATTGGATAACTCGAGCGGCTCTGAGTCTGGCATCACCGGAACCTAGATACTCCTACACCTGTCTGCCCGAAACGTTGTCTCTTCTCAAACCAACCTTTCTTAGAGGTCCTCTTTTGGCTATCCCGCTCACGCTCATAAGTTGAGGCTCTATCTTGATAATTTGTCAACGACTTGCAATGGAAACTCACCATGTAAGAACGTATACTCTCCCTATGTGCTGGTCCTCTAGAGGTGCAGCTAGTCCTAGTAGTGCCAACTCCTCCTGGAATCGACTAATGCATCTGCTATCGGTACGTCCTCGAAGCCAACCTCGACAAATTCCTATAGTTACTCCCTCCTCAATGAGGCAGGGAAGAAAAGCTCTCTGATTGTGCTCCTTATCTGCTCATAACTAGTAGCTCGGATCCGCATGGTCTTCCGCCACTGTTGGGTTAGGTCACAAAATCGAGTTTATACTAACTCTACCCGTCTGTCCTGAAGACATTTAATAGATTCAAGGGCTGAGTCTACATGCCCAATCATACCTCGACCTCTAACCCCACCTTTCTAGAGAAAGAGGGTACCCCCATCAACCCCATCAAATGAAATGCATTCAAACAAGTGTCTGGTCTAGACCCTCTCGACTCCATAGGAGCTCTAACAACCTCAGTAGTGCGTGCCGGTATGGCTGGAACTTGAGTAGCTCCCTAGGACATCTCTGATGATCCCACCTGTGCTGGCAAATCCGGGGCACATCTACTTGCCTTGGCAACCTCCTCGACCCGACGAATGTAAGCACGGAACTCTAGTCCTCTCATAGAGACATGATCCAAGTCACCTGACTGGACTCATTGGGATCTCTGTCTCGCAGCTACACCTCTCCTAGTCTTAGGAATGACACTCTAAGCAACCTTCTCGTGTACGTCCTCCGCTACCAGCTGATCAACAATGAGAACATGTCCCTAGCCTATCAGCAATGGAAACATACCAATCTAGGTATGACCTGGACACGCACCGGAGGAAGCAGGAAGACGTTGGGGTGACGACACACCGTAGGGGCGGTGACACTCAGCCGTAGGGGCGGTGACACTGGCCTGGCCGCAGGGGCGGTTTTGTCTGGGCGCAGGGGCAGCCAACAAAGAAGAGGGAGATCCTCTACTCCTCTTCGCTTCTACTCTCGATCTCTTCACTTCTTCATTGCCCCAAAGGAAATCACATATATAAACATACATATATGCCATGTTCAATGTCCACGAAAGTAACCACAAGATCTCTTGTGGGAAATCCTATGCTAAAGAAGAGAAAGAATAAAGAAAGAAAGAAAGGAAGAAGAAGAAGAAGAAGAAGAAGAAGAAGAAGAAGAAGAAGAAGAAGAAGAAGAAGAAGAAGAAGAAGAAGAAGAAGAAGAAGAAGAAGAAGAAGAAGAAGAAGAAGAAGAAGAAAGCTTATCACTGCAACTCTGGAAGGGATAACTCACAAACTCAACCAGCAACACAACACAACAACAACATATACGACATCATCATCAACCACAACCACAAGCATCAAAGCTTCTCATAAGATCAACTATAGCAAGATTTCTAAGGAAAACCTAAAAGAAGACGGGACGAGATGAAGATTAGGAAAGGAACCCTCATCGGCAAGGGAAAGGTAAGAAACTTAAAGAAGAAGAAAAGAAAAGAAAAATCAAGACAGTCAACAAAAGTGGCGCCCGACACCAAAACCGTGGGGGCTGGAAACCAGAGTCGCGGGGGCGGCACCGCACCCGCGGCTAGCAAAACCGTAGGGGAGGGATCCCTATAAACTAAGGCTCTTACAGAGTGTGTGTGAATGATCTTGGTGGGCTCGAGAGTCCACAATAACATTTCACTTACAAAGGGACTTAAGTTACCAAAACCAACTATTCATACCGGAAGACCGCAAGTAGACAATAACTAAGGTAAAAGGAATTGAGAAGTCGTGCTTACAAGCAATCGTGGAAGATTTAGTAAGGCCGTTGATGGAAGATGATTGATACAGTTGGACTCACAAGAGTATAGTGATCTTACAAAGGGAAAGGGAAGGGTGGATTGTAGAAGGATCTAAAGGAGCATAAAACGGATAAACTCGAGGGGATATCTCTTCACCAGGTAAATCAACATCAAAAAATATAGAAGAAAGGTAAGTATATGACCTTATGGAAGGTCAACTACAGACTATCTGGTGACAAATGAGGACATACACCTGTAGGTTGACTAGTGACGACTTGTTGGCGGATAAGAAGAATGATTGTGACCGCGGATTTATAAAAGAATTTTATTGACACATGGAAGATTTCTTCAAGAGGTCAACGATGACAGTTGGAAAGTTATATCAATACAAATAAGAGTGTTCTTCGATAATAGCATTGAATGAGTTCAAGCCAGTAAAACTAAGAAATAATTCAAGAAGAAGAATTTGACGACCGAAAATTACCCTCTTATCTCATTTAACGTTATAAAGAGAATTGTTGTGAGAAGTTGCTTACCTGCTAATTTGGGAAGAAAACCAATTGGAGTTAGAACGGATTGATCCGTGTAAGAAGAACTAGAGGAGTAAGAGGAACAAGATAACTTTGATTAGGTCCGACGTCAATCAAGCCAGAGGGTGCATAGCATTCCACACAAGTGGGACTGATGGTGCTCTCACGAGCGAGAGATGGGTAAATCTTCCAAACTCACGGAGGAAACCTTTGTGACTAGGGATGTGACTAGGGATGTGACATGGAATAACTGGATTTATAGCGGCGGTGCAAGCGTAAATATTATGATGTTTACACCTTGATGAAATGACTTGTCGAGTTTTGAGAGTATTATAGTTAGAGTGTACATCTAGGTTGGAATGGACGTGAGATTGAGTGATGTCAAGTGACTGAAGGTTGTTATATAGATCTTGTGTCACCCCAACAAGATAAATACAGAAAAGTGTTTATATAAGAATTTACGAAGAAATGGTGGTACTCCAATGCATATTCAAGTCAATCCTAATAACCCGGTCATATGTAGATGGATGAGTAGTTTTGGAACTGCATACAAATGGTGCACCTTGAAGTCTTTTCTCGACTGATAGGAGAAGAATTGATGAAAGTAATAAATCTAATCAACGTGGTTAATAAGGGTTGTACGAGAAAGATGAAAGGGATTTATCAATCATACTTGGTGTAAGGATTTAAAAGAGGGTAAAGCGACATGAATATACTTGCAACCTAGTAGACGTGAGACAAGAAATCGGATTTTTGGAGAAGAATATACATCTGATGCTTCCTATCAAATGGTACTAGAAGATGTTGAGTAAAAGTAATACTATCGAGCCGATAAAACCATGGTGGATAAAGCGCAACCCCAGGCGGATAACTTAACTAGTAAGGAGAAAGCACCATGTATTAAAAGACGAGTGTTGCCAACTTAAACTATAGTCTTAAGTTGAAGATACCTTTATGGATTCTATTTAAGAGTACAACACAGTTGATGATTCAACATTGAACAAGCGGAAATGATCAATTGACAATAGTGAGGCCAGTCCGGGCCAAAAAAATGTTTAAAGATGAATCATTTAGTGGAAGAATTCACAAGACGAGTATGCAAAACTACAATGTGTCTAGTATCTCCAATCATTTATAGACTTGTTACCACACATTGAGGAATTGAGAGCTAAGTAGGAAGCTCAATGCCAAAACAAAGACTTATAGGTTGATGTGATGTGCCCCTATGTTGAAGGCCAAAGAGTTGTGGGAGGAGATCCACATTGAGTATTACTGGTGGGTATCGAGTGGAGGTTGTGACAAGACATCACTGAATTCATGGATTTACTAAGTGGTGACATGAATTATGTTCTAGTTTAGACATGCATTTTGATAGGTTTTCCCCCTTTGTTTTGCATGCATAAGACATGAATCCATAGCATTTGAGCTCATATTTGCATACCTTGCTAGAAAAGATGTCTACGGATTCTTATTGTATTTGTAGGTAATTTGAAAGATTTTGAAGCAAAATGGCACATATGAGGATTAAGCCTCGACGCGGAACATAATGGAGCATAAAAGGAAGTCACAAAACACGCAGAAAAGGAAGCTCGGACCCGACTCAGGACTCTGATACCGTTGGAGCGGACTTTGATACCACTGGAGCGGACTCTGAGACCGTGGGTGCGGGTCTAGTTCAGGCTTGCATGGATTCGCTTCTTTTTTGGCTCAAGATCGCGATTTATCTTTAAGCTGTAGTTTATCTTTAAGTTGCAGGTTATCTTTAAGCTAGGGTTTATCTTTAATCAGCGATTTATCTTTAACAAGCCCAAGATTAAGATTTATCTTTAAGTTGACCCAAGATTAAGATTTCTCTTATTTCAGGCTATGGACTAAGCTTCTAAAATCATAGTTCTTCTTATAAAATATGGATGCCGGCAACATCATGAGGACCCCCAACAAAGAGGATGTCGACAGTTGGATAGGACTTGACACGTTCTACCACGCTTAGGCACCCAACATTTGTTTTTTAGATTTGAGATTTGTGAAGATTTCTTGGAGAGAAAGGCTAGTTCTACATTTTATTGCTTTTGGATTAAAGATTGGATCTTTGTTAATGGATAGTTTTTTCTTTTGGATATTGAAGACAGATTGCTAAGTATTTCTTACTTTTCATTTTAGTTTTATTGGTTTATGAGTTTCTTGAATCTTTCTTTTATCTTTCTTGATTTGAATATGTGTATTGTTGGCTAAATCCTTGCGATTTTAGGGTGATTGGTTGATGGTTGTGCTATAGATGATGATAGACTGAGCCTCTAAGTTTTGATTGGACCTTGAAAAATGGTTTAACCTTTGAGTAGAAGAATCTCGGTCTGTTCTTGAGAATCTCGGCCGAGATTTCACCAAGAGCAACCCGAGATTTCTTATGTTGATCCGTTTTTGATATATCTTTATGCTTAGGTTATAGATTGCCCAAATCCTAGTCTTTGTTGAGCCTTTCAAACTTACATCCAAGTTTGGGAAGAGACTTACCCCATGATTCCCTTTCTTGGTTACCATAGATTACGAGTTTGAGGTAATAAAGGTATATCCTTTATTAGGTTTGAGTGTGCTTTCTTCTTACTTGAGTGAGCTAGCCTGAGACTTACCCGGTAAAGGTTAGTTCTTGACCCTTAGGTTGAGCTGTTGGTTTGAGTTTATAGTTTCTTTCCTTAGACCCTTGAGACTTACCCGGTAACAGGAGCTTTGGTTTGTGATAGTGGATAGTGAGACCTCCTTCGTAATCTTTCCCGCTTACAAATACCTTTCCTTAGCAATCCCAGATTGTCCAAGTTTTTAGAATTCTTGAATCGAAAACCACAATTGGATACCTTGACCTCTAAAATATGCATTGCCTCATTATCACATTATTCGATCTTTATTGCTTTTTGTCTTGTTTTTTCATTTTCCGTTTTGGTTTAACCTATCTTTGATTTATCACCATATTGATCTCACCATAGTCCTTGTGATCGACCCAAGAATATTTTTTTTGCTACGACTGATCCGTAAACTGCGGGTTCGCTTATTTGCTTCGGCATTTATTTTAAGTATAAAATTAAAGCTTATTTTTGTACATTATTCAAACATGTATGAGAGCGAACACTAAGGCCTCACGTTCCAATCCTACCAAGGAACCGTGACCAGTGAGTCGTTTAGCCGGGTCTAGACAAATTGTGAGACTCCATGGGGTGTTGAGGGCCATTGTTCCGACAGAGATGGATGGTTTACCTCAAGGGTTTGGAAGGCATTGCACACGGTTCTAATTAAGAGCATCACTTTACTATATTTAAACATCCCTAGACTAAAGGTCGGTCTAAGACGAACTTTCCGACATTAGAAGAGAAACTACAAGTGTGTGTGTTAGATTGGAGAAAAAGTGTGATTAGACAACCTTTTATCAATGGAATTCTTGTATGATAGCAAATAGTATGCACATAGAGGTATGGCTCCTTATGAGACGTATTATGGGAAACGATAGCATACACCTTTATGCGGGAATGAACCTAGGAGAGTAGGTGGAGTAGCTAAAGAAGGATAGAATGAACTCGCTCGAGTAGCCTTGATCCAAGAGCGTGTGTTAGCAGCACAAAGTTGTCATACATCATACGTCGACAAGAGGTGCTGACTTCCGAATCTTAAATTGAGTGGCCATGTTTGGTTGGCAGTTTCACCAACACGAGACGGCCGGCGTTTTGACATTTAAGGGAAGTTGAATTCCCAATATGTCAGACCATTTGAGATTTTAGAGCGGGTCAGAGAGGTCGCATACCGACTAGCACTCCCTGCAACACCAGAGGACGTCTAGTTTTCCACGTGTAACAGTTAAGGGAATATATATACAAGATCCGAAATATATTCTCAGCTGTGATGATCGGACCATCGAGCCTGATCATACCTTGTGGAGTACCAGTGGCAATTTTAGCGCGTAGTATTAGATGTTTACGGTCTAAGGATATACCGATGTTGCGGATTCGGGATAGGACTACATGGGAGACGAAGGATAGAATTAAGAATAATTATTCTGAGTTCTATGCAAAGTTAGTATCAACCTCATGACCGACGGGTTAGTACTTGAACTTTGATTTGTGTGACTTATTTAACTACGTGTTTGCTTTCATGTTTGAGTGTTTAATATTTCATGCGTTTTATGTCTATGGTCGTTGAGTGATAATTTTTATAGTTAGAAAAGTAGAACGATGATTCTTGGGAATAAGATTTTGACACCTCAGTTATGTATATAGAAGGCTACCTTAGCGACTTTCCTTATCTTACGTGTCGTGACAAACTTATTTTAAGGGGAAATTGATGTAATACCCGGAAATAAAATTTTCGACTTATTTCCGAGTTAAACCGGAAATTTTATTCCGAAGATCCGACTCGAGTTTTTATTGTTAAACCAAGCGTAGCATGCCTATACTAGTTTTAACTTATGCCAACTTGCATCACCATTCTTGATCAATAAGGGAGCAGCGGCCCAAATGTTGGTTTTGGCCCATGTAGAAACCTGTCAAGAGGTGGGCATTTCGTTCGATTCCTCCAGTTGTAGCTCAGCTACCGCCCAACTCTTGGATCACTCCTTTAGTTGCCTTGCACGTGAACTGCGCCCAACTAGATAGGGATTTGTTTCCTCCCAACTAGGACGTGATTCCCCACCCTTTCCTTACTCGACGTTCCCTTCCTTCTCTACATAATGACAGATCTTGCCTTGCCTTTTTTGCGGACGACAATGAAGGGAAGCATACATCATCTTCGAACCTGGTTTGGCAAGTAAACACAAGGAATGCATCTTGTCTTACCCATGAGAAACTAAATCCCTTTACTTCATTGATCTTCCCAAAACAATTTACCCATACCGATTCCCTTCCTTCTACACACAGCTCCTCCCTTTTACGTAAGCAACACTTACCTCCTCTCTTCCCTTACTCGAGATCTTCTCTCCTTTCCCAGCCCCGCCACCTCTTCCTTTCATACGCACCTCGAACCCAACTTCACTATCCCTGCTCCTTACTCAGACAAACAAAAATGTTGTAGTCAGTCACATCCTTCACCTTTGCATGCCAGAAAATCGACAACATCCAGGCTTTCCTGCCTCTTGCAAGAAGACAACAAGCAAGAGCCTTTTGGTCTTGCGCACGCCAAGAGTCACCAACTCTTCCCTTAGAAACATCATGTTCCTTACAATCGGCCTTCCTCTCCTACACACAACCAACAATAGTAGAGTACCTTCAATGACAAGGTAATTCATCTCCCTACCTACCCTGCTCGTCGAACTTAGACCACAATAGCAGCTTGACTCGATTTATGTCTACAGATCCGACACCTACCCTTGTACGCAACAACCACGAACGACATCCCTATGTGTTGTCGACATAAACTAGGAGCGCCGCCCTCACACCGCTCCAGCCACGCAACCAACAAGGGTCAGGGTTGAAGTGTTGTCCTTGTTACCTTTCACGTCTGGGTAAGCAACATTGTGCCTTCATGTCGATATGTGCAAGAGGAGGGAATAGGGTTTTGAAGTTTCTCTTCTGTATTTTTTGTCATCCACAGTAATAACTCCACCTTGATTATGAATTGTCTACGTGAATGATGGAAGACTTAAACATTTATGAGCAGTTTTACAAACTAACAAATATCTATTATATTTCTAGATTGCATGTTTTGGTTTGTGTTTGTTAAATGTGTGCATGCCTTGAAAAGTATTTTGATGACATGATTTATGACACTAGTTTAGGAACTCATTTAGATAGTTTTCCATTCCATTCATGCATGTTTCCGCATTAGTTCGTGACGTTTACACTTAATTCATGCATATTGTCGAAATAGACGTCTACACGAGCTTTTGTCGATTTTGTAGGTGTTTTGGGGACCTTTAAGACGTTATTGATCATATCCAAGGCTCGAGCCTCATGATGGTCCGGATTCATGGTTCCAAATGACTCATGCTTTGAGGAATGAAGAAGGAAAGGACCCTAGTTGATGCAAAGAATGGTCTAACTCATGTTTAAATGGTGTTAGGGGTTGTTTTAGTGTCATCTTGGTCCAAGACTCACCCATCTCGACTGAGATACTCCCTAGACCAACCGAGATGCTTTGTTGGACCACCACGACACTTGGAACCACCTCTCTTGGTCCGACCCTTGCTTTTGGTGGAGTACTTAAGTGATGTTGCAGGCTATATTTTGGATCTTTCTACCACACTTTGACCTATCTTCTCCCACACACTCTCTTTTGGATTGTTTTCTCTTTTACAAGCACCCTTGTGGGTGTTCTTGGAAAAGATTAGTGTATATTGTAAATTTAGAGTGATATTTGAGTGGTTTTGAGTGAGGTTTCCATTGTTGACAACTTGGAGCAGATCTTGAAGCCTTTGTAAGATTTGGTAACCTCTTGATGTGGGACCATCTTCGACACTTTCCATACAAGGACCCATCACTAGGTCAAGAGCTAGAAGGATCCAAGAGAAGACATCATCAAGGAAGATCAAGGGGAGTTGGAAATGAAGAAATCGATCCACAATATGAAGAAATCGGTCGATTTTCTTATTACAGGAAAATCGAGTCACATGTAAGAAAAATCGGTCGATCTCTTCTTTTGCAAGTCGATTTTTCTCCTTTCCAACGTATCTAGAAGTTCCGGCCAAGATCTATCTTTTGGTAATTATATCTTGTAATAATTCCTTAAATCTCTCAGACTATCTTAAGGGATTATTTAGATTCTATCTTTTTAGATTTTATATTTTATATCTTTTAAAGATATCTTTTTTAGGTTATCTTTTAAAGGATATATTTTATAGATCATATCTTTTATATTTTATAAATCATATCTTTTTAGTTTTTCCTAGTTTTAGTAGGTTTAATCTCCCTTATAAATAGCCTTAGTGCGGAAGATTGTTAGGGAGTTGAGTTGTGATTATATTTTCTACATTATTGTGAGATACTTGTGACTTCACTCATGGGGTTTGTATTTTATCATTCCTATTCAATGAAAATGAGAGTTTTTGGTTGAAAAGTTGTGAATCTTTTCCAAGTTGTTCTTGTGTGTGTTAATCTTATTGAAGGTTGGTGTTGCAAGTCAAACTAGTCCCTCCTTGTGATTGCCTTATCTAGAAGGCTTGTGTAAGGTTAAAGAATGAAGGGTGAATGGTAATTCTTTGTTAAGAGTTTTGATCCATCGAGTTCAAGGTTATTTGCAAGTCTTGTAATAGTCCTATCTTCCTATATTGTCCATTTATCTGTCCATATTCATCTTCTTTTCTTTCCATATCGTTCACTAATCCGTTTTTTGAGTTTCCAAGAAAATCGACATGTTCTTCATATAAATCGGCCGATTTATCCTATAGAACAGCCCGAATTTTATCCCTGTTGAGGACTTTCAATCTAGATTGGGAACTGCGGCTTATCCCCACATCAAAGTGGTATCAGAGCTAATCGATTGAAGTCCGAACGTTCATCAAAAGGTTTGATTTTTTTTTAGTCTTCTTTGAGTCTTTAAAAGTTGAGTCTTTTCTTGTTCGCCATCTTTGCGAGATTATTTGAGTTTAACGTGCGTTGATTTGTGCAAGTTTCGGAAGGAAGAAACACCATCAACCAAACACAAGCCAACCGTTGACCTTTGAAACCTCGCTAATACCAAAAAAAGAAAAAAAAGAAAAGAAAAGAAAGTTGTTGAACATCGAATCCAAGAGTCGAATTTTTACAAAGAAAATCGGCATGTTCTTCACTAGATCGACCGATTTTTCACCCGATTTTTACTACTGTTGCCAAAATTCGAAGAAATCTTTGAGACATACTTTGAAGAATTGAAGTGCACCCTGTGCAAGAGTATTACTACAGAAGAGTTCCAGTATATACCTTATAATAATCAAAGAGATCTAGCCATACCTAAACCCAAATCCGGCTATCTCTCTTTCTTAACTTCGCAACACAAGGTACGTTTTCTCTCTTCTTAGTCTCTTGTGTGCTTTTCTTAGCCCACTCTACTCTAAACACATTGAGTCTTTTCTTTGGTTGTGTTAGTTAGTCTATTTGCTTTCTAACATACTAGTTGTGTCATACTTGCAATACTTCTTTCTACCTTGAATCTTTGTGTGAAGAGACCTACAACAGGAAACCTTGCGCTAACTTCCAACAGAAGAACCTTTCTTCCGAACACAAGTTAACTACTTGAGACACCCAAGGGAGTTCTAGTGGACGTTAGTGCATTGATTAGTAAAGGAGCATTAATCCATCCAAGAAAGCTACGTCAAACTAGCTTGTGATTCACAACGAGTGTGAGTGCGAAAGAAGACAAGTAAGAAACCCTTGTTTTCACTAATATCACACGTTTGTTGTTACTTTGTGTGTTTGTGCAGGATTTCTAAAAGTCCACAAGGATCACCACGAGGTGACCTAAATAACCCCGGAACCAATGACCAATTGTCCCAACTCATAAAGATGGTCTTGGGATTAACTGAACGGGTGAAAAAGCTAGAAACTCGTCCCAAAAAAGAAAACTCGACCTAAAAAATCGACCCTCACCCGATTCTTCGTCCAATTTTCCCTCTTGGATGGGCGAAAGCTCACAAAATCCTCCCCTACCTCCAGCCCCGGATCCAAGACGTCATCGAGGATCAAGTACACTTCCTCATAATCCCAATTTCCAAGCTCCTAATGCAACCAATGATGTTTATGAATTTCAGGAACTAGAAGAGGAGGTTGATGACGAGAGGTGGAGTGGTTACCCTAGGCGCAATCCGCAACCTCGGAGAAGACATGACTTGGAACAGTATAGGCCTTACCAAGACAACGATGGAATGGGAAGGGTGAAGGTCAAGATTCCGAGTTTTGAGGGCAAAGTAGATCCGGACGTTTACATGAAATGGGAGACTAAAATTGAAAAAATTTGGTCTTGCCACACTTTTAATGAGCAAAGGAAGGTCCAACTTTCTGCGTTGGAATTCCAAGAATATGTCATAGTTTGGTGGGGTCACCTTCTCAAAGAACGGAGACGGACTTTAGAGCCGGAGATCCACACTTGGGAACACATGAAGGCATTGATGACAGCAAGATTCATACCTCCTTATTATGCTAGGGGAGCAAGGCAAAGGTTAGAGAACTTCAAGCAAGATATCCGCAGCGTAGAGGAAACTTACACCTTCATGCAAATGGTGATGATCAAGGCTAATGTCCACGAGGATGAGGAGTCTACTATGGCTCGATTTTTAAAAATTTTACATCCATCATTAGCTAATGAAATTGATCTATATCCATATGATAATATGACTAACTTACTGCACTTGGCTATTAGGGTGGAAAAGAAGCTCAGAGGACGGAACCAAGAGACGAACCATTGGAACCAGAACAGAAATCGACCCAATCAAGAAAAAATCGGCCGATCTCTGGACCGATTTTCTTCCCATAGAGATTCTCGGAGTGGAATCCATATCCAAGAAGTCTTGAAAGCTTCATCATCTAATCCCCAAACGTCTAAACCTTTGAATGAGCCTTCAAAGGACCCTGAAGGGAGTACTTCTAACTCTACTTTACAATCTAGAGACATTGTATGTTTTAAATGCCAAGGTAGAGGTCATTATAAGAAGGAGTGTCCTAACAATAAGGCTTTATTCATTAATCAACATGGGGAATATGAAAATGAAGAAGATCCTAAAAGTGCTAGTGAAAGTGATGAGATTTGCGAATTTGAACGTGGAGAATCTTTGATTGCTAGAAGAACTTTGCATGTTAATTTTTCTCTTAGTGAAAATACCCAACGAGAAAATATCTTTCATACTAGGTGTCTTGTCAAGGAAAAGGTGTGTAATATGATCATTGATGGAGGTAATTGCTGTAATATTGCTAGCATTGAAATGGTTAATAAGTTGCAACATCCTACGTTTCATCACCCTAAACCCCTTAAACTTACATGGATGAATGATTGGGGAACTTTGAAAGTCAACAAGAAAGTTAAGGTGACTATCACAATAGGACATTATATTGATGAAAGCTTATGTGATGTGGTACCTATGCAGGCTTGTCATATTTTATTAGGACGTCCATGGCAATATGATCGGAAAGTAGAACACGATGGTCATACCAACAAATACATGTTCACTTTCAATGGAAAAAGGGTGAAACTGAAGCCTATGACCCCTTTACAAATCATTGAGACCTATGAGAAGCGGAAGAAATGAGGCAAGGAACGAGCATTGGAAAGGAAAGTGGTCGAAGAACCATCCAGTGAAGAAAATCGACCTGTTGTTAGCACTAGATCGGTCGATTTTCCTAGAAGTCATCTGATTTTTCATCAAAATCAATCCACTACAGCCACCAATGCAACACCTTTAAGGGATCCTTTGGTTGATCTAGAACCACTACAGATAGAGCACAACCCTATGGATTTTCACGTTATATCATTCTTGTCTTTGGATAAATTCATTGAAAGATGTGTGCTTAAGAAAGTTAGGAATTATAACTCTTTTCTATCTTTCCGTTGTCATGACTATTTGATTCAGTTATTTTCCTTAACTTCTTTTGATCTTATACCGTTGTCTTTCGGGAAGCGAGTAAGTGTCTTTGTAGGAAGTTTAAGAGAGAACAAAGGAGATTAAATGGATATGACATTGCTGGATCCCGGAGATATTAAGGAACAACCACCGGGAGAGGATGGAATTGCAGTTCATTCTCAATTACCATCATTAACATCGACATGTGAATACTTAGTAAATATCGCGGTCATTCCTGAAGCAAACTCTAATTCGAGATGGATGTTTGATGACCCAGATTGTGTTGCACGGCTCGTCTTCAAGCTACGAGTTCTACAAACCTCCAGTGATCCTCCAGGAGAAGGAAAACTGTAGTCCTTATCATTACAAAGCTTGAATTCTAAGGTGACTAGTGATGATCAAGACAAAGATTCGAGGATGAATCCTTTTCAAGAAGGGGAGTATGATGTAGGACCATCTTCGACACTTTCCATACAAGGACCCATCACTAGGTCAAGAGCTAGAAGGATCCAAGAGAAGACATCATCAAGGAAGATCAAGGGGAGTTGGAAATTAAGAAATCGATCCACATCATGAAGAAATCGGTCGATTTTCTTATTATAGGAAAATCGAGTCACATGTAAGAAAAATCGGTCGATCTCTTCTTCTGCAAGTCGATTTTTATCCTTTCCAACGTATCTAGAAGATCCGGCCAAGATCTATCTTTTGGCAATTATATCTTGTAATAATTCCTTAAATCTCTCATACTATCTTAAGGGATTATTTAGATTTTATCTTTTTAGATTTTATATTTTATATCTTTTAAAGATATCTTTCTAGATTATCTTTTAAAGGACATATTTTATAGATCATATCTTTTATATTTTATATCTTTTTAAGATATCTTTTCTAGATTATCTTTCACAAAGATATATTTTATAAATCATATCTTTTTAGTTTTTCCTAGTTTTAGTAGGTTTAATCTCCCTTATAAATAGCCTTAGTGGGGGAGATTGTTTGGGAGTTGAGTTGTGATTATATTTTCCACATTATGGTGAGATACTTGTGACTTCGCTCACGGGGTTTGCATTTTATCATTCCTATTCAATCAAAAGGAGAGTTTTTGGTTAAAAAGTTGTGAATCTTTTCTAAGTTGTTCTTTTGTGTGTTTATCTTGTTGAAGTTTGGTGCTACAAGTCAAACTAGTCCCTCCTTGTGGTTGTCTTATCTAGAAGGCTTGTGTAAGGTTAAAGAAGGAAGGGAGAAAGGTAATTCTTTGTTAAGGGTTTTTATCCATTGAGTTCTAGGTTCTTTGCAAGTCTTATAATAGTCCTATCTTCCTATATTGTCCATTTATCATTCCATAGTCATCTTCTTTTCTTTCCATATCGTTCACTAATCCATTTTCTGAGTTTCCAAGAAAATCGACCTGTTCTTCATATAATTCGGCCAATTTATCCTATAGAACAACCCGGTTTTTATCCCATTTGAAGACTTTCAATCTAGATCGGGAACTGCGGCTTATCCCCGCATCAAGAAATCCCCTTCTTCTTTCACAATATCCAATGTTACGATCTAGCTCCAACTCTTAACGTAGCAATAATAGCCTAGTTACTTCGCAGAGTAACATACACTCGAGTATAACACTCTTTAGATATGTCAATAGAGCTCTCGAGTTTATCTCTCTCTAAGGGATAAAGCTTTTGTAGAAAGAGAGAAAAAAAAACTTCTTGGATCGAATGAAGGTACTTTGGATCGCTTGAAGACTTTGGATATTTCCGTGTAAGCTTGTGTGCTTTCTTCTTCAATCGACATCTTCATTTATAGTCTTGAATGGAGAAGTGTTCTAGCCGTTGGAAAGATAACCGTTGTAGATGTTTCTTCTTCTCCATAGAAAACGCTTCTTGGTTGAGATGCAATAGCCGTTGTAGATCTTATTCATCTCCTTAAAGCACGTTGATTCTTCTTCTCCGTAATCTTCTCACGCTGTTGAAGATTTTTGTCTTTTGGGCATCGAGATCTTCATATTTGTTGGATGAAGATCTTCGATATCTTTTGAGAAAAAATCTCGCGCTTTTGTTGAGGATCTTTGCAAGATCCTATTTGAACCGAATCATCTAGGTCGAGATCTTCTAGTTGAGTGTATCTTCTTGGAAGATCTTCTTTTGATCCTTGGTTGATTTGGTTGGTAGAGATTTGAATTTCTTCCAACCATTCTGTCCTTTGAAACTTGCTTCAAGGATTTGGCTTTTGATCCCTTGAAATGGCTTTCAAAGCCTCCATGTTGAACATCTTCAAACTCTGTGCTTGTCCCTTGTATCTGATTTCAAGGCCTCCATCTATCTCTTGAAATGCTTTCCAAGGCCTGCATACATTTAGACAAACACCAAACAAACCAAACAACTAGAAATACAATCGATATTTTGTTAGTATAAAAACCGCTTATTTGTGTTAAGTCTTCCATCATCACATATTCAAATATATACCCAAGGTGGAGTTTTCAATCTCCCCCTTGATGGAAGACAACACAAGTATCGTACCTGCATTTTAGATTTAGCGATGCATGTATAAGTATCAAACAAACATAAATGCAGAATGCAAAAATATCAAAAATTTTGGATCATAAATTTCTCCCCCTTTGTCTTTCAACAAGGGAGAAAAACAATTAAAGCACGGAAGTTTTAAAGCAATTACAAACCCAGCAAAGAGAGTTTCCAAAACCACAAAAAGAATTTAAAGCAGAAAGCCCACAATCATCATATGCTCAGTCTTGATTGTCCTCATAAAATCGTCGTTTTCCCTTGGATGAAGTAGTCTTGTGACTCCAATCATCCATTTCAGCTGCTCAGCGTCGTCTCTTTTCTTCAACTCGTCGTTCCTTGACAATTTCATATTCTTCCACCGTCATAATGGTTGGCTCAACATGAGTAGGATAAAGGATGAATTTGTTATGTACTCTTCGTTTACAGTTCATTAGAACATTTCTACCTTTTCCTGGGTGTGTTGAGCTGGATATTCAGTCATAGGTAATATTCTCCCCATGATGGTAAGAGTGAGAAAATTCATAAGATACATTTCATTTATCTTGGCATGTATAATAGACAGCATCTCATGATTTGCATCCATTCTCCTTTTAGTGTCAAACTGAAAATCAGAGAGTTCACGATTTAGAGAACCTAGCTCCTTCTCACATCCATCTAACCTAATTTCTGGAGTAGAAGGAGAAGCTGATGGAGCTGATTGGGAAGGAGGTGAAATATCCCCTTTTCCCTTCAATGTCCAAGCCCCTGCAAGTGTCTTCTCAATCCCTAATCTTTCCAAGCAAGATTCATCGATTTTACCCGAGGTCATCTGTCGATTTTAAGTGGATGTGTCAATTGAAAATGATCAAAGATCTTGGGCAGAAGGTTTTCATAAGGCAAAGGGATATCTCTTTTGGAGTTAATATGGTGTGGACAATATGCTTAAGGATGAGGTTAGGCACATCAATATCCAAACCATACATAATTAGATGAATCAATTCCAGAGATTGATCTGTCAACGATTCTCTTGAGTTTGCATGAGGGATAACACATCTAACCATAATGGTAAACACTATTTTAGCATCTAGGGTTAGGGAAGTGGGAGTGAGTTGTCTGGATGTGGAGTTAGGAACCAGAAATTTCTCTTTTGCAAGGCGAACACTTTATGACCGGGAGGGGTGTATGAGTAAAAGATATGTTGGGATTCCTAAAATATCACATAGAACAGTAGGAGTGAGAAGAATTTGAGTACCTTTAATAGAAGTTTCAAGGGTGAGAATACCCTTTTCCCGTTTTGTAACGAGATTGACATAGAACAATCTTGTGAGTCTTGGAAAAGCATAATCTCTAGGGTTTAAGATCTTCCAAAATTGTGGAACTTTTGACTTTGCAATGCAGGGGATCTAAAGAGTGTCCAAAAACTCAATATCCACCATATCACACATACAAAGAGGACGATTGTAGAATCCATTAAGCCAAGTTCCCGTAGCTTGAAAATTTATGAGCCAGGAAGTTGGAAGACAAGTAGTCTGTGAAATCTCCATATCTTCAGAAAATTTCTCATCATCTGTAGCTGAGGAAATGTGAGCCGATTCCTTTTTGAAAGTCAAAGCTTGATGAGAAGTAGATTTCTTGCTTCTTGGAGCCATAGATGGATTTGTGAGAGGAGAAATAAAGGGTTTTGAAAAGGGTTTTTGTTTCTGTAAAACCGTTGAATGGGGAAGAAAGAGGATTAAAGCCTTTAAAAAGGAAAATAAAACAATTTATGGTTCTAACAAGATCTTGAGAGAATCAAGGCCTTAAAAACCGATTTTTTTTTTTTCAATTTAATCTCATCAACCTTTTTCAATTCTTTGAATCCGGAAAAAAAAAAAAGACTTTTGAGTTCTTTTTTAAAATTCTCTTTAAAATAATTTAGAGATCAAAAAATCTAAAAGATATTAACCCCTAAATAGATCCGTGATATTCAATTTTGCCCTTGAATTCCATTTCAAGACCCTTGAATTGCATTTCAAGACCCTTGAAATTGAAGAATGGGTTGCATACGAAGGAAAAAATAAAACGATTTACTCCCCCTACGTTAATGCTTCCTTGTTCAACATACCAAGCTCTAATCAAATAAAATTGAATTGATATTCAGGTAGAGGCTTAGTAAAGATATCTGCAAGCTACAAGTCAGTTGATATAAAAGAAATCAAAACATCACCTTTCTCAACATGATCAAGTATGAAGTGATGCCTTACATCGATATGCTTTGTCCTTGAATGTTGCACAAGATTATTAGTGATCGAAATAACACTAGAATTGTCACATTTAATCGGGATACCTTTTAGATCAAAGTCAAGATCATGAAGGTGTTGAGCTATCCATAGAATTTGTGCACAACAGGCTCCCGCGGCTATGTATTCTGCTTCAGTTGTGGATAGGGCGACACAGTTTTGCTTCTTGGAGTGTCAACTGATTAGGGATGACCCTAAGAATTGGCAACATCTAAAAGTACTCTTTCTATCGACCTTATAGCCTGCAAAGTCAGCATCTGAATAGCCACCGAGGTAAAATGAACTTTGATGTGGGTACCATAATCCTAAATCCTTACTGCCATTGAGATATCAAAATATCCTTTTCACATCTATCAAGTGTGACTCTTTAGGATCAGCTTGAAATCTTGCACACATGCACACACTAAACATAATGTCAGGTCGACTAGCGGTTAGATGTAACAAAGAACCGATCATACCTCGATACTCCTTTTGTACAACACTTGTGCCATCTTTGTTATAGTCAAGTGAAAGTGTAAAACTCATAGGAGTTTTTTGCGACCTTGGATTGATCCATCTTATACTTCTTAAGAAAGTCCTTGGTATACTTTCTTTGATTGAGAAAAGTTCCTTTCTTTGCTTGTGTAACTTGAAGTCCAAGAAAGAAATTTAATTCTCCCATTAAGGTCATTTCGAATTCCCTACACATAATATCTGAAAATTCCTTGCATAGAGAATCGTTAGTAGTACCGAATAATATATCATCAACATAGATTTGTACTACTTAATATATCGTTGTCTTTGGTTTTGATAAATAAAGTTTTGTCAAACAAACCTCTTTTGAAATTGTTTTCAAGGAGATACTTGGACAAGCTTTCATACCAAGCTCGAGGAGCTTGCTTAAGACCATAAAGAGCTTTGTCCAATTTAAAAATATGATCCGGAAATTTATCATATTCAAAACCAGGTGGTTGAGCAACGTAGACTTCTTCTTCTAAGAAGCCGTTTAGAAAAGCACATTTTACATCCATTTGAAATAACTTTATGCTCATGAAAGATGCAAAGGCAAGTACCATATGGCTTCTAACCTGGCAACCGGAGCAAAGGTCTCCTCATAATCAATACCTTGTTCTTGGTTATAGCCTTGAGCTACAAGTCGTATTTTATTTCGATTGAATTTTCCATTTTCATCCAACTTGTTTTGAAAAACCCATTTCGTGACAATGACGGATTGGTGCTTTGGTCTCGATGTGAGAGTCCAAACCTTGTTTCTTTCAAACTCATTTAGCTCATTTTGTATGGCAATGATCCAGTCGGGTTCTTGAAGAGGTTGAACATAATTCTTGGGCTCAATAAGATACACGAATGCCGACAATGCACATAGGTTGTTAACTCTAGATCGAGTTTAAACTCCTGCGTTTGGATCTGAGATCACATTCTCTTGTGGATGGTATGAAGAATGTTGAAATTTCCTTTGTTTGTAGGATGGAACAGATCCTACAGATTGGGGTTCATATGCTTGACTAGATTCAGGTACCGCTGGAGTGTTGCCCTTGGATCCTATATCAAGGCCTTAAAGTTGAGTTTCAAGGCCTTGAAACGGAGTTCTGACATCGCAGTTTTCTGTTTCAAGGTCTTGAGATTGTTCTCCGGTATCTTGAATATTTTCTTGCATATTCTTTTCTTGAGCCTTAGGATCTTCTTCTCCATCAGAATTGTGATCTTCACATTGATTCAGATTAAGATCTGCAAAACTTTCACTCAAAATACCATCATTGATTTCATCAAATATGACATGAATACTTTCTTCAAAGATTTTGGTACGTTTATTATAAACATGATAAGCTTT
This sequence comes from Fagopyrum homotropicum, assembly GCA_033239125.1. Taxonomy (NCBI): domain Eukaryota; kingdom Viridiplantae; phylum Streptophyta; class Magnoliopsida; order Caryophyllales; family Polygonaceae; genus Fagopyrum; species Fagopyrum homotropicum. Next base: position 71,932,678 of record BSWB01000008.1, read on the forward strand.
GCTATTTGAAGCATATCCAATGAATATTGCTTTGTCACTACGTTCATCAAATTTACCAAGGTTATCTTTGCCATTGTTATGGACAAAACATGTATATCCATAGGGTTTAAAATAGGAGATGTTAGGTTTTCTACCCTTAAAGAATTCATAAGGAGTCTTTTTCAAAATAGGGCGGATTGAACATCTATTCAAGATGTAGTTAGAAGTGTTTACTACTTCAACCCAAAAACTTTTTGGCAAACTGTTTTCTAGAAGCATAGTCCTAGACATATTCTCTAGGGTGCGGTTCTTACGTTCTACAACCCCGTTTTGTTGAGAAGTTCTAGGAGCTGAAAAGTTGTGTGAAATACCATATTTTTCACAAAACAAATCAAACTTTAGTTGATCAAATTCTCTACCATGATCACTTCTTATCGAAACGATAGGTAGGTTTTTCAAAGTTTGCAACTCCTTACACAGTTTTGAAAACTCAAACAATGCTTCAGATTTTTCCCGTAAGAATGATATCCATGTAAAACGAGAAAAATCATCCAAAATGACAAGGATGTATTGTTTACCTTTGGGAGATTTGACACGCATAGGACTACAAAGATCCATATGTAAAAGTTCAATGGGTCGAGAAGAACTTACAACCTTCTTTGGTTTGAATGAACTTCTTGTTTGTTTACCTTGTGTACAAACCTTACATAGTTCATCTACCTTGAAGTTTAGATTTGGCAGACCACGTACCAAATCCTTTGAAAGTAAATTCTGAATTGTATGCATGCTTAAATGACCACGTCTTCTATGCCAAAGCCTTGGATCTTCAGTCAAGGCCTTGAGACATTATATCTTAGTTCTTGAAACTTGATTAGTGCTCATAGAATAAACATTGTTACATCTGAGAGTTGTAAGCACAATATCACCCGATGTCTTGTCTTGAACTTCACATTTTTCTGAATCAAAAATCACCTTGTTGCCTTTATCACATATTTGAGAGATGTTAAGCAAGTTATACTTTAAACCGTCAACAAGATATACATTATCAATCAAGTTAGATGAATTATAACAAATTTTACCAATTTCAATTGTAATAGGTAGGATTTTCAAATTCTAATTAATGTTGATTAACTTAATCGTTGATAGTAATTGCCATATAACTCGCGAAGATTTCGCAAGTGATGAGTATGAGTCCCACCGTTATGTTCCTGACATAATTTTGGACGTTTGGGAAAATTTTTACTTTTTCCCCTGGGTAATTATTTTTACCCTCCGGTGTTATTTGGAGCATTTGGGAGCTCCAATTAATAAAAATGTAGTTGAGAGAAATGATTAGGACATCGGATATGTCTTAGATATGAAATAACATGGAGAGGCAAAACGGCCAAAAGAGTTGCTATTTCGTTTCTTAACGGCTAAGAAAGACGGCTTAGGAATACACGTTGTCCGAGACAATTGTGGAATAATTATCCCAACAATATTCCAGATTTTTTTATTCCAATCTCGAGAAGTTTGGAGAAGGAGGTTCGACCCGCCTTTGGATTGGTTAAAGGATAATTATCGACTTCGCTAAAGGATAATTATCGTATTCACTATAAATAGCGGAAAATCCTTTATTAATTCATTACCTTTCACGTTTCCTCGTAAAAGCTCTAATTTCTCTAAACCTTGAAACTCATATCTACTCTCCGTTTCTAATCCGATTTCAATTCCGTTTGAGTTTCTGGATTCCTCTCTTCATTCTCTTCATTTCGGTACCGAGTTTCTGCATTTCCGAGCAGATGAAGATCTGGTCGAGCATATATGTCACCTGACAGGTTCCGTCGCTCAGATTCGGGTGAATTTGATGTTGTCCATGCGTATCTTGCATCGTTGTGATTCCTAATCTTCTTTCAGATCGTCAATCGGGTTAGTAACGAATAAGTTATGAATTTATTCGTTTTCCGTACTGCGATTTGGCCTAAATTGACTTTAGGCTTGTCAAAATGGATAATTAGAAATTCCATTATGGTCGTTATATTATTCTGGTGATTATGGGTAGTTTGTTTGATGAAATTTGACGACAGATGGATTTAGAAGTTGCTTGTGGGCAAAACGTTATTTAGACGAAATTTAATTAATTAATTAAAGGTTAATTAATTAAATTAGGATTAGAATTGAGATTGAGGAATGTTGATTAGATACTACCTTGAGATTTTAGGAACTGTGAGTTATGTTGAGATATTGAGGTTTAGTTGGTTGTGAGGCTTATAGATTGAGTGTGATCCTTATGGATCCTTTGGGTCTAGGTGTGACCTTTTTGATTGATATGAGTATTGATATCTCTTCATGCCTTGTTATTAGGCAGTGTCCCTCTCTAGATTTGAGGTTGATCGTGGTTGTGAGTGTACGAGGTTGAGGTAAGCCCGTAGGACTTACTTAGCTATCATCCTTATATTGGGTGTTTGCATGAGTGGTGTGTGCTTTATATGTTTGCTATGATAGCATGAGATGTCGTTTATACAGACCTATGTTTTATTGAATGCCCCATTGCGTGGTTGTGATAACCTTTCCCTTTCATCCCGTTGTGGAGTCTGGGAGATTCTCTGATGTCACGCCAGACTAGTTTACAAGAAGGGCACAATCCACTCCCACAGGGTACACGGATTGTGTGACCGATACTCGTACAACTGGATATAGCACTTAGAGGCGAGGATGATACGGTCCTCGTGTCACATAGTTTCATCTATCTATATATACGCGATTTGAGTGAATCACTATTATATAAAGATAATAAAGGGGTAAATGTGTGATAGCATGCTGATGTGTTTATCCTTCATGATTGTGCTTGTGCTTATGCATTACCTTTTATATGTATGGTTAGCTAATGGTTTCATACCATGTTGTAGATGCCTTATAGGATAGACGTACTGCTGAGTGATTTGGCAAGGTGGAAGGCCGAGGACCTCTCGTACATTAGGTGGTTGACTTTTGGGGTTGTTTATGTTTCCCTCCTGTGTGAGGAAGATGATTTGTATACCTCCTATGTGAGGGTAGTGTTTTATACTCGGCTATGATCTTCTATACCTTTTGATGTACAATTTTGTGTATTTGTTTTTATATCTGTCAATGTCATGTTGTAAGGTCCAATGAACTTGTCGTCAAGTTAGGGTCAGGATCCACTATGAGATCTTAGCCCAATGTGGCACTTTGAGTCCCACGGATTCGGGGTGTTACACCAATAATGTCACACTTTCCTTTATCACCAAGCGTAATGGTTCGAGATGATTGTTTCTTTAGATATGAGAACAATGAGCTTTTTCCACTCATATGTCATGAGCAAACACTATCTAATGTTCGCTCAAAAGGTGTGTGCGTCAAAGTCCTAAATTTGTATCTAGAACTCAAAGCAAAGCGAACCCGCAGTGTACGGATCAGCTGTAGTAAGGTAAGAATTCCAGAGTCGAACTCAGGGATTTGGTGAGAATAATTCCGATTTCAATTATCTAGCGAAAAGTATGAAAAGCTTTTGTGATCAAATAAGGGTGAAATGATTCCAAGGATTCAAGTATCCGATTTTGGCTTTCAATTCAAGACACTTCTATAGATATAGGACAGAGTTTATATTGCCAAGATTAAATGTTCAAAGGTAGGATTCGTACGGTGAAGTTCCGAAACCTATATGACTAATCTAAAGGTTCTCTCTATAAGGGTTGTTGAGGCTGCGATATAGAAAGATCTAAAGACAAGAATTATGTTCAAACTAACTATCTAAAACTCCAGGATATGACTCTCCAAAGTAAAGAATAGCGAGCACAATTAAAATCTTAATAAAGGATGTTGAGTCTCTCTATTACCCAATTCTTGAAATCTTAATCTATTAAATGTAGAATCAGGTTTGAAGTGTCTTCATACATTCAATTAGAGGGTAAAAAGGTTAATCAAGGTTGGGATTTAGGCAAGGATTAGTTTTGGTTAAAGATTGATTCAATTAAGGTTCGTCAGAGGAATAAATCGGGCTGTTCATAAGAAAATCGGCCGATTTACTCAAGAACAGTCCGATTTTCCTGTTGTCGCAAAACCAAAATCTAAACTCTCAGGGTCCTAATGATTGAATGAGTTCAGTCTATCATCATCTAAGCCTTAATCATCAACTATTCTCCCCAGAATCACAAAGGTTTTACCAACCATTTTCAAAATCGAATCAAATTAATTATTGAGAGAAATATCACAAAGAAACCGAATCTTGAATAAAAATTCCAAAAACCCTCAAATCTGTAAACGATTGTCAAAACAAATCAATGTATCTCTTAAACAACTCAAATTCGTGCTCAAAAACAGCAAGTACTTCAATGAACAAAGAAATCTCACAACTAGAATCAAGATTAACTTCCCGGCAAAGAATACTTCAATCTTCCTCCAAGAATCTTCGAGTTCTCTCAAACGTGTAAAGATTTCCCGCTGCCGCCTCCTCGTTTTCGTTCCTAGGGTTCTCCTCTATAGTTTCTTGCAAGTGGGCCGTTTGGCAAAACTCTCCTCTAGCCCAAAAGAATTGGGCTTTGTGTCGTCTTTTCATTTGGCCGAAAAACAGAATAAATCGACCCAGCCGATTTATGCACAAAATCGTTCGAATTCTTGAAGGGAAAATCGTCCGATTTATGTACATATTGGCACGATTTTCTTCAACAGAAAGTGCTCTACTCTTGGCTCGTTTTCTATGCTTCTCCTTTGCAATTCCTTAGCTCTTTATGACTCCTTTAAGATTCCTTTAGCTTTCTTAACATCCCTAGATGCTCCTTGCTCCGCTTTTGCTCCCAATTTCACTCCATTTACCTATAATTCATCAAAAACTCGTGTAGACCTCTATTTCCGACAAATGATTCAATAGAACATAAAAGGCACACAAAATCTCTCTAAATGCAAGGTAAACTGAGACAATCTTCTATAATATGCATGAATATGATGACACATAATTCATGTCATCAAAATACCCCATACTTGGCCCTTGCTTGTCCCTAAGCAAGACTCAAATTTAGAATACAAGATGTCATGGATTATGTATGTATGAAAACTCAAAAACTTTTCTTTTGATAGTGCTTCTCTTTATTGGATCACCCTCAAAGTGATGTTTCAAGGCATAAAAAGGCAAAGTATGTATCAATGATAACTATAAGATGAACTAACTTTCTTTTCTTTCTTGAAAACACAAATAAAGGACATGATAAAGGTGTAGAGATAATCAAAGTCAAACAAATCTAAGCCATGAAGTCTTAAACATATGCATAAAAGTCACAAGGTCTTCTAATCAAAGAGAAGGTTCAAGAAACGTATTAAGGGAAGGAATTCTTTTTGGAAATTGTGGTGCTAATCCGGGAAAGAGGAACACATAATACCTTCAAGATTTTTCTTCACCGCACATGCTTTCATTATACTTTACTTTTTGAGAGTATGGACAGCGGTGCACAAAAACCGAAGCCTAGGAGATTGGCGTTTCTCAATTTCAAGATGCCTCAAACCCTTGATGCACATACCATATCCCGTTAGGACTTGTCGTTCAATCGGACTTTGGCAAGACACAAACACCCGGCTATGTGAATGGTGCCGAGTTACTCATCCTCATGTTCGACGTCCCCAAACTTATAAAATTCTGCACTTTCTTTCAATACATTTTTCCTTGGCCCTCCCACATCAAACATGCCTTTTTCTATCACTTATCCTAATTCCCGGATGGTAAAAAGAGGGTTACATATTTCATTGAGGGGCTAGCATGATCAAGATATGAGAAAAGAAAAGAAGTGAATTGCCTTAGTCATCCTTATATGATGTAAAAGAACTTGCAATATAGCTTCGACTATTATCTCATTCTCTTATCAAAACAACTAAATCATATAACTTATTCATGCGTTCAAGTAACAAAAGTAAACTCATTCATGCTATGATTAACATCTCAACATAACTAAGCATCTTTTTGCCTATCCATATACACAATTCTCATCATAGAGGTCATTTCCATCATAAGAAGCACAAAAATTTTTTGAAAATTCATAGGATTTGAAAAAGATCATGCAAATGCAAGTGTCATAATGGAAAGCAAGTAGTGCAAGAGTTATTACAAGCCAAGTCATCAAGAGTAGTGCAAATGTCATAAAGTGCTAAGATGAAACATAAGGTATTGTAAGTACCCCCACCCCATACTTGACATCCACATTGTCCCCAATGTGAAAATCAAGCATAAGACGGAGAAAAATACTTACAATGTAAAAGAAGTGGAAGCTCAATCCTCTGTCGGCGGTGGAGGTGGTGGATAAGGATATATCGGTGCGGTGGGATCGTAGAAGTGGCCGAACTGGTGGTAGTACAAGTCTCTCATCTGGCCATCATAGGATGAATGCCTAGCGTCTGTCTCCTGTCTGTAGTTCCTGAACTGAGTGTTCAGGGTCTCGTAGTTGGTGTGGAGAGCATGATAGTCGGTGCTGAGGCTCTGGAAGCTAGTGACTAGCTCCCTAAAGTGACGGGGAGGGCGGCGTCCTCGTCCATGTCCTGGAGCTCGTGCAAATGAGCGGCGAGGTGGCTGCATGTCATCCTCCGTCTCCTCATTGCCTCTACTAGTCCGGCTAGGTCCTGCACCATGAGTGTCGGTGTCCATGGCATCTGTAGCATGTCCGCTATGAGTGTCACTCTAGAACTCGAGCATGGTCCCCTGTCCTACATCCTCATCCTCCTCCTCGGAGTCACCTACATCATCATCATAATAAGTAGGAGGAGAGAACTCCTCAAGCATCGACTCGAACGTCTCCTTCCAGTTTCTCTTGTTCCGAATAGTGTATTCGGACTTCCATATGATCTCGGATGGCTTCTTCTTCGGATCCTTGTGCCATGGCATGGGCACATGAAGTGTTCCTCTTTCTCGAGGAATCAAGACCTGTCGAACAACCAACCGTTGGGAGCCTAATGGAAGAGCACTCTCAGCTAGAGTGCATCCGGAGAAGTCCAATCCCATTGTCTTAGCCACATGAGTGACAAGACCTCCTGCACAAATATCGCCCTTAGCTTTGTTGGCTATCTTTCCTAGATAGTCGGCAAGCATGGTGGCAATGTCGGGGATGGTGGTGGATGTCATGCAGTAGAGAATGAAAAGCTCGTCAGCCTTGAGCTTCTGTGGAGTCTCTGTCCGTGCAAATAAGCTCTCGCTGAGAATCCGATGTACTACCTTGAAGGAGAGGTTGTACATGCTAGTCTCCTTGGAATTTCCGGGCCTCCATTTGTCTCCTCCGTATTCACCCACTGAAATAGCCTCCCAAAAGTCACTAGCACTAACACCTCTAGCAAAAGTGCCTGCATCTGAATAAGAGAAGTCAAACAAGTCTCCAAAAGTGTCAATGGACATAGAGTGGTCTTGGCTCATGAGGCGGAAAGTGACCATCCTTTCCCTAGGGTCATGTTCGAATGTGCTAAGGAACTCTAGGGTGATCTCGGTATAAGCATCCTCCCTAATCGTAGCAAATTGGCTCAGCCCAGCCCTGTCAAGCATCATATCAACATCCTCTCGAACAAACAATGAATCTAAGTCATCTAGCACTATGTAGCGAGGAGGGGTGAATGGGCGGTCTATGATGCGTTCATAACGTTTCTTGTGCTTGGACAGGGGAGGGGGCGCTTAGGGATGTGTTGAGGTGGTGGTGGAGGTGGGGGAGGGGCTTTGGAAGAAGATCCCTTCTTCTTCCCCGTGTTTCTAGTTATCCTCTTAACAATATCCATTCTGAGTCAAAAAAATCGGCCTGTTCTTGGTAAAAATCGTCCGATTTTTCTGGGCGGGGTCGATTTCAACAAATCTCACAATTCTGTAAAGTTCTGTTCAAGCAATCACCACATACAGTCTCCTATGATGATTCCTAAGCAGATTCCTCAATTAATTCCAGCAGAACAACACTTCCTAAGCAAACTTCAATTTGGAATTAGAAATTTAGGTTTTGGAAAGAAAAACCTGAATTCCTTATGGAAGAGTCGATTGTCGTGCTTGTTGTTGCTAGATCCTTGTTCCTTGTTGAAAATGCTTCAGTTTGGAGCCAAGAATCACTCAAAATGATTAAGGAATGAGGATTGTAGGGTATGGGCGATTTTCGGCGTTCTTGAGAAGGGGAAATCGAGAATGGAGGGTTGTGGAATGAGGAAGATCGAGTGGTTGAGTCTTTATATAGGGTCGAGAAAATGTGAAGAAAATCGGCCGATTTTTAAGGTCGATTTAATCGTCAGGGCGATTTTTCTCTGAATCCAAAGAAAATCGGACGATTTATTTTGGCAGGTCGATCTCCAGGTCGATTTATCTTCCTGTTGTCAAAAATCGCCTTGCTCTGCTTCTGAATCGACCGATTTACTTCAGGTAACTCGATTTTTCTCTGAATCCAAAGAAAATCGGACGATTTATTTTGGCAGGTCGATCTCCAGGTCGATTTATCTTCCTGTTGCCAAAAATCGCCTTGCTCTGCTCTTGAATCGACCGATTTACTCAGTGTATCTCGATTTCCTTTCTTATTCTTCATGGATCTTGAAGATTTAACTGATTTGTGCTCCCTTTTTCCATGGATATCTCATTTTGAACCTAAATTCCTACGATTAATGACACGACAAACCAAGAGTGCATCGAGGAACAAAAAAAAAGCGAAAACAAAGACATAAAACAACTAATCTACTCTAACTAAGTGATGAAAAGAAGGAAAAATATACTATCATGGGTTGCCTCCCAAGAAGCGCTTGATTTATCGTCTTTAGCTGGACGGTGTAAGGTTTTGCGTTCAATGGAGGAGGATAGGAGCTATCTCCTCAACCGGAGTTTCCGGTATGTATTTCTTCAACCGTTGGCCATTAACCTTGAAATTTCCGCTTTGTTCACCCCATACTTCAACTGCACCATGGGGAAAGATTCGTTTAATTACATAAGGTCCTGTCCAACGGGATTTAAGCTTACCTGGAAATAGACGCAGCCTTGAGTTGAATAGGAGGACTTGGTCTCCCTCCTTCAAGTCTTTTGGAATGATGTGCTTATCATGCCAACGCTTTGTCCGTTCCTTGTAGATCTTTGCGTTCTCATACGCATTTAGCCGGATTTCATCTAGCTCATTGATGTCTAAGAGCCGCTTCTCTCCGGCTTCTTTCATGTCAAAGTTGAGCCACTTGATAGCCCAATAGGCTTTGTGCTCTAGCTCTACAGGAAGATGACATGATTTACCATAGACAAGGTTATAGGGAGTCGTACCTATTGGTGTTTTGAAGGCCGTCCTGTACGCCCATAGTGCGTCGTCAAGCTTCATTGACCAATCTTTTCTTGTTTTAGAGACGGTTTTCTCTAAAATCCCCTTGATCTCTCTATTGGATATTTCGACTTGTCCGCTGGTTTGCGGATGGTAAGGTGTAGCTATCTTATGGGTCACCCCATACTTAGCCAATAGAGTCTCAAATCGACGGGCTGTGAAATGTGTTCCTCCGTCACTAATGATGGTTCGGGGAGTTCCGAACCTTGGGAAGATCGTTCTATTGAAGAACTTCACCACTACCATTGCATCATTAGTAGGAGAAGCGATCGCCTCTACCCATCTTGAGACATAGTCTACGGCAAGAAGTATATATTGGTTACCGCATGAAGATGGGAAAGGTCCCATAAAATCGATGCCCCATACATCAAAGATCTCTACTTCTTGTATGTTGTTGAGAGGCATCTCATTCCTTCTTGATATATTACCTGTCCTTTGACAAGCATCACAAGCAACAACAAACTTTTGTACATCTTTGAAAAGTGTAGGCCAATAGAAGCCGGAACGAAGTACCTTAGCACAAGTCTTGTGGGAACTGGCATGTCCGCCGCATGGTAAAGAATGGCAATGGCGGATGACGCTATCCACCTCATCTTCGGGGATACATCTCCTATAAATGCCATCGGGACCTCTTTTGAATAGAAGAGGTTCGTTCCAATAGAATTGCCGGACGTCATTAAAGAATTTCTTCTTTTGAGCATATGAAAGTCCGGGTGGAATCTCCTGACAGACAAGGTAATTCACAATGTCAGCAAACCATGGATCATTACCTTGGGAGATGTGTTGAAGACACTCTTCAATCTCGTGCAGCTGCTCGTCAGGGAATGAGTCGTCTATAGGAAGTTCATCCGTCTCGCCGGTGAGTTGTGGAAGACGACTAAGATGATCGGCAACGGAGTTCTCCGATCCTTTCTTATCACGAATCTCTAAATCGAACTCTTGTAAGAGTAAGATCCATCTTAGAAGCCTTGGCTTCGCATCTTTCTTCGTGAATAAGTATCGAATTACGGAGTGGTCCGTATAGACTATCACCTTTGCACCTACAAGATAGGAACGAAATTTCTCAAAAGCGTATACTACGGCTAAAAGTTCCTTCTCTGTAGTTGCATAATTATATTGAGCCTCATCTAGCGTTTTGCTAGCGTAGTAGATGGCATGAGTGCGACCATCTTTCTTCTGTCCAAGAACGGCTCCTATAGCGACGTCGCTTGCGTCACACATGACCTTGAAAGGAAGAGTCCAATCGGGTGGTTGAATGATTGGTGCTGAAATCAAAGCTTCTTTGATCCTGCAAAAAGCATCTAAACAATCCTTCGAAAATTCGAAAGTTGCGTCCTTCATCAAAAGATTAGTCAAGAGTTTTGAAATCTTAGAAAAATCTTTTATGAATCTCCTATAGAAGCCTGCATGTCCTAAGAAACTTCTAATTCCTTTCACTGAAGAAGGGGGAGGTAACTTCTCAATGGTTTCTATTTTCGCTCTATCAACTTCTATTCCCCTTTGTGATACTAAATGACCTAACACAATTCCTTCGGTGACCATGAAATGGCACTTTTCCCAGTTTAAGACTAAATTAGTGTCCTCACATCTCTTAAGAACTAGTGAGAGGTTATAGAGACAGTTATCAAAGGAAGAACCATATACCGAAAAATCGTCCATGAAGACTTCCATGATATTCTCTACATATTCGGAGAAGATTGCCATCATACACCTTTGGAAGGTGGCTGGAGCGTTGCATAGGCCGAATGGCATCCTTCTATAAGCAAACGTACCCCATGGGCATGTGAAAGTCGTCTTCTCTTGATCATCCGGATGAATTGGAATCTGAAAGAAACCGCTATATCCATCTAGATAACAAAAGTAAGAATGTTGGGCTAACCTTTCCAACATTTGATCGATAAAAGGAAGGGGGAAGTGGTCCTTCCTTGTGACCACGTTCAGTTTGCGGTAGTCGATGCACATTCGCCACCCTGTAACTGTCCGTGTAGGGATAAGTTCGTTGTTCTTGTTGGCAACAACGGTAATGCCTCCTTTCTTGGGTACCACTTGTACTGGGCTCACCCATTTGCTATCGGAAATGGGGAAGATGATACCTGCATCAAGTAGCTTAAGGATTTCTTTCTTCACGACCTCTTTCATTGCCGGGTTTAACCGTCTTTGAGGTTGGCGTGAAGGTTTGTAATCCTCTTCCATTAGAATTTTGTGCATACATAGAGAAGGCTTTATTCCTACTAAATCATCAATAGTATAGCCTAATGCCCTTCTATGTTGTTTCAAAATATGCATAAGTTTCTCTAATTCAGCATCATTCAAATTCGCATTGACAATGACCGGATATGTGGAATTAGTGCCAAGAAATGCGTACCTTAAATGGGTGGGGAGTGGTTTCAATTCTAATGATGGGGGTACCTTAATTGATGATGAATCTTGGCCTTCGAGTGTTGTGGGAGAGGCCTCTAGAGATGGGGGTACGGCATCATTAGATTCGAGAGTAGCTGCGGAGACGTTTGGAGAATCCAGAAAATTTCCCTCTAGATCGACCTCCCCTGAAGTAAATCGGTCGATTTGAGGTTCGATTTTTCTTTCTGTCGAAAAAAATCGGGTTACCTCTTCACAAATCGGGCGATTTAGTTTAGTCGGGTCGATTTTTGTTTCTGTTGATAAAAATCGGATTGCCTTTTCACAAATCGGGCGATTTATTTCAAGCAGGTCGATTTTCTTCACAGTTTCCGGAGATAATTCTAGTTCTTCAATTCTTGTTCCTAGTTCTTCCTCCACATCATTTAATGCCTTCATATCCTCGTTGCAATCATGTTCCACTCCTTCCTCCATGATGCTCATACTAATAACCTTTTGAAGAGGGTCTTTCATCAAGATTGAACTTATTACCTCTCTAGACTCTTCTTCATCAAAAATTTCAAAAGCATCGTCTTTCAAGGCTGGCTCCTTGATTAAGGAAGAGAGTATGAATTCTATCTTTTCTTCGCCAATATGGAATGACAGCTGGCCGTTCTTGCAATCTACCATGCATCCGGATGTTGCAAGGAATGGTCTCCCAAGGATGATGGGAACCGGATAATCTGCAGGGATGTCAAGAACGACAAAATCTATTGGGATGTAAAACTTACTGAGCTTTACTAGAATGTCTTCTAATATCCCCACCGGCTTAGTGGTGGAACGATCAGCCATGTAGAGTGTGATCTTCACCGGTCTAGGCTCTCCTAGACCAACTGCCTTGCATAGAGCGAGAGGTATGATACTCACACTCGCTCCAAGATCACAAAGTGCATCATAGGTAGCTTCTCCCAAAGTGATGGGTATGCAAAAAGATCCTGGATCACGGAGCTTGGGTGGCATATTCTCCGTCATAGTCTTGATGAGTTCGGATGACTCCATACTCATCTTGACTTCTCCTATATCTTCCAATTTCCTCTTGTTAGAGAGGATCTCCTTGAGGAATTTCCCGTAAGCCGGCATACCTAAAATTGCATTCATAAAAGGTATGTTAATATGTAGCTTACTCATAAGTTCTACAAACTTACCAAAATGTTTATCTAGGCGTGCACGCGCTCTAGATTGAGGGAAAGGTAGAGGTGGTTTGTAAGCGGGAGGAGGAACATAGACTTCTTCCTTCTCCTTTGCCTCTCCTTCTTTTGTGGTGGTATCGACTACTTTGGGTTGAGGATCGGTGGTTGTCTTGCCGCTCCTAGTAGTTATTGCCATAACCCTTCCCTTTGGGTTATCTTCCGTCTTCCCGGGAAGTTTCCCTTGATCTCTTGGAACCTCTCCGGCTTTGTTGAATACTTGGTTTTCTAAAGCTTTGTGAGCTTTGTCAACCGAAGTTATATAACTCTCTAGCCCTTGTAGCTTCCCTAGGATTGTCTCTAGCATGGGATCGGGTTTGCTTGATCCGCTTGATTGTCCCTGGCTCGTTAAAGGGGTAGAAGAAGATGGAGGTGTTAGAGCCTTTTCAGCATGAGAGTAAGGATTACCTGGATTTTGCTGATTTGACCTCCAATTGTTGTTATTTGAGTTCCTATTGCTGTTGTTATTCCAATTGGAGTTTCGGTTGTTATTGTTGTTGTTGTTACTCCAATTGGAATTCCTATTGTCACTCCTTTGATTGTTGTCTCTTCCCATGTAGTTGGCTTCTTGCTCCTTAGTCTTTTGAAGACTTGTTTTGAGTACTTCCCTCAATTCCTTGATGTCATCCTTGAGAGAGAATATTTGTGTTTGAGCAGCTTGGTTCAACTTGGCTCCCGAATCACCTTGATTTCGGCTAATTGAATCCACCTTCCGGTGGGAATACTTCTCAATCACTTGGGCTTGCTTCTCAATGAAGTCCCAAGCATCATCTTCTCTCATGTCCATGAATGTGCCACAAGAGAGAGATTGGAGATTGAATTGTGTCTCCACATCCAATCCTTTGTAGTAGATCTCCAATAATTCCAGCTTGGAAATGCCATGGTGTGGGCAATCCAACAAGAGATCTTGAAACCTTTCCCAAGATTGAAACAAGCTTTCATTAGGTTTCATAGAAAAAGCATTTATTTTACCTCTTAATTCCGCCGTTTTGGATGGCAGAAAGAACTTGGTGAGGAATTCCGAAGACAATTCCTCCCATGTAGCTAGCTTTGCAGCTGGAAGTGTTTGGTACCAAGCTAGAGCCTTGTCCTTCAAAGAAAAGAAGAACGGTTTGATCTTGTAATTGCTTGTAGTAGCCTTCTTCGGCTTCATAGTCTCCATGAGAATCTCAAAATTCTGCAAGTGTTGGTGTGGAGATTCAGTACTTGCTCCGCCATATTGACTTTGGCGAACCATGGTGATGACTTGTGGTGAGAAGCTAAACTCTTGGATGTCTTCAGCTCCGAAATCCACACCTAGACGACGTGGTTGCTGAATTGGATCCATTCGTTGCCCCAAAGTTCGGGGTCTATCACCGTCATTAACAGCTCTTACGTTCCTAGTTGGAAGGCGAGTTACAACCCGTGGTTTTGGGGTGTTCCGAATAGGACGAAGTAGTGGATCGATCTCCTCAAGTTCCGGCATGTCCGGATCTATCTCTTCATCATCGGATGAGTCATTTCGAATGGATTTAGTTGGCGTCTTGACTTTCTTCTTCTTCCTGGATTCGTTCAACTCCAACTTCATGTCCAGCATCATGGCTCCTAGTTCATCAATCTGAAATTGATGACTCGTTTCAGCATCTTTTCGTGTCTTCTCACTCAACTGGAGTTGGCGTTGAGCTTCATTCAGTTCAGCCAAGTAGTTTCTCTCATCGTTTTCAGCCATTTTCTTCTCCTTCAACTTTCTCCTCAAAGTTCTCTCTAATTCGGGATCGAAAGGAACTAGATCTTTAGTGGATCTAGTCTTTCGTATATACCTAAAGAACCTGCAAAGATCACTCAAGTAGACAAGTCAAATCACAAGAGAAAGAGCTCTCAAGCTAGACAACCGAAAACCGAATTTGGTCTAGACCAATTCCCCGGCAACGGCGCCAAAAACTTGTTCGCTCAAAAGGTGTGTGCGTCAAAGTCTTAAATTTGTATCTAGAACTCAAAGCAAAGCGAACCCGCAGTGTACGGATCAGCTGTAGTAAGGTAAGAATTCCAGAGTCGAACTCAGGGATTTGGTGAGAATAATTCCGATTTCAATTATCTAGCGAAAAGTATGAAAAGCTTTTGTGATCAAATAAGGGTGAAATGATTCCAAGGATTCAAGTATCCGATTTCGGCTTTCAATTCAAGACACTTCTATAGATATAGGACAGAGTTTATATTGCCAAGATTAAATGTTCAAAGGTAGGATTCGTACGGTGAAGTTCCGAAACCTATATGACTAATCTAAAGGTTCTCTCTATAAGGGTTGTTGAGGCTGCGATATAGAAAGATCTAAAGACAAGAATTATGTTCAAACTAACTATCTAAAACTCTAGGATATAACTCTCCAAAGTAAAGAATAGCGAGCACAATTAAAATCTTAATAAAGGATGTTGAGTCTCTCTATTACCCAATTCTTGAAATCTTAATCTATTAAATGTAGAATCAGGTTTGAAGTGTCTTCATACATTCAATTAGAGGGTAAAAAGGTTAATCAAGGTTGGGATTTAGGCAAGGATTAGTTTTGGTTAAAGATTGATTCAATTAAGGTTCGTCAGAGGAATAAATCGGGTTGTTCATAAGAAAATCGGCCGATTTACTCAAGAACAGTCCGATTTTCCTGTTGTCGCAAAACCAAAATCTAAACTCTCAGGGTCCTAATGATTGAATGAGTTCAGTCTATCATCATCTAAGCCTTAATCATCAACTATTCTCCCCAGAATCACAAAGGTTTTAGCCAACCATTTTCAAAATCGAATCAAATTAATTATTGAGAGAAATATCACAAAGAAACCGAATCTTGAATAAAAATTCCAAAAACCCTCAAATCTGTAAACGATTGTCAAAACAAATCAATGTATCTCTTAAACAACTCAAATTCGTGCTCAAAAACAGCAAGTACTTCAATGAACAAAGAAATCTCACAACTAGAATCAAGATTAACTTCCCGGCAAAGAATACTTCAATCTTCCTCCAAGAATTTTCGAGTTCTCTCAAACGTGTAAAGATTTCCCGCTGCCGCCTCCTCGTTTTCGTTCCTAGGGTTCTCCTCTATAGTTTCTTGCAAGTGGGCCGTTTGGCAAAACTCTCCTCTAGCCCAAAAGAATTTGGTTTTGTGTCGTCTTTTCATTTGGCCGAAAAACAGAATAAATCGACCCAGCCGATTTATGCACAAAATCATTCGAATTCTTGAAGGGAAAATCGTCCGATTTATGTACATATTGGCACGATTTTCTTCAACAGAAAGTGCTCTACTCTTGGCTCGTTTTCTATGCTTCTCCTTTGCAATTCCTTAGCTCTTTATGACTCCTTTAAGATTCCTTTAGCTTTCTTAACATCCCTAGATGCTCCTTGCTCCGCTTTTGCTCCCAATTCCACTCCATTTACCTATAATTCATCAAAAACTCGTGTAGACCTCTATTTCCGACAAATGATTGAATAGAACATAAAAGGCACACAAAATCTCTCTAAATGCAAGGTAAACTGAGACAATCTTCTATAATATGCATGAATATGATGACACATAATTCATGTCATCATCTAATATCCATTTATGCTCCTTTACCTTGGTGATATCCTGCAAAATAGCAAACATCAACCTTTCTGGGTCGACCAAATGGCATATTTTGGTCCATATTTAGGCTCAATCATGTTTGGTGGTCTAATACCTTTAGGAACCCATATTTGTTGAACTTGTTTGCTTAGACATAGAGGATAAGTGTTTCTAATGATGTATGGATCATTTCTTCTATATGGACATGTTGATTTTACATGACCCTTTTTACAATAGTAGAAACATGTGGGCATATGAATACTTCCTTTAGCCTTGACAAAAGTGGTAGTTGTTCTTCTAGGAAAACTAACATGATAACCTATACCATTTTTGTTAAGGGAAGATTGTTGCTCACCCATCATCCTTTCGAGGTTAGCTTTCGAACGAGTGAATTGAATAATTGCGGCCTTCTGGTCTTGACACATCACAGTTAGATCAACATTTTCTTTTTGTAGATCGATATATTCTCGATGGAGAGAAGAGAGATTTCCCTTGAGAATCGCATTTTCTGAGCTCTTTGTGACACCACTGGATTTCAAGGGTGTTGAAAGTGATTTCAAGGACGTTGAAAGTGATTTCAAGGGCCTTGACTTAGTAAACTTGCAAAGCAAAGTTAGTCACAATAAAGCAAGATATGGTGCAGAATTGAAAAGATCAACACGGTCATATGTTTACAAAGTTCGGCTCTAACAGCCTACTCTCCGTCCTAGGGTATACCCATAGGATCTAACTATCTATTATCAGCTTTAAAGAGTCCTAGATACAACCTAGAACAAATCCCCTTCTTTTTTCACAGTAGGCAATGCTACGATCTAGCTCCAACTCTTAACCTAGCTATAATAGCCTAGTTACTTCGCAGAGTAACATACACTCGAGTATAACACTCTTTAGATATGCCAATAGAGCTCTCGATTTTATCTCTCTCTAAGGGATAAATCTTTTGTAGAAAGAGAGAAAGAAAAACTTCTTGGATCGAATGAAGATAATTTTGGATCACTTGAAGACTTTGGATATTTCCGTGTAAGCTTGTGTGCTTTCTTCTTCAATCGACATCTTCATTTATAGTCTTCGATGGAGAAGTCTTCTAGCCGTTGGAAAGATAACCGTTGTAGATGTTCATTCTTCTCTGTAGAAAACGTTTCTTGGTTGAGATGAGATAGCCGTTGTAGATCTTCTTTATCTTCTTCATCTCCTTAAAGCATGTTGATTCTTCTTCTCCGTAATCTTCTCACGCTGTTGAAGATCTTTGTTATTTGGGCATCAAGATCTTCAGATTTGTTGAGATTTTTTGGATGAAGATCTTCGATATCTGTTGAGAAGAGGTCTCGCGCTTTTGTTGAGGATCTTTGCAAGATCCTATTTGAACCGAATCCTCTAGGTCAAGATCTTCTAGTTGAGCGTATCTTCTTGGAAGATCTTCTTTTGATCCTTGGTTGATTTGGTTGGTAGAGATTTGAGATTCCTTCTATTCGTTTTGTCCTTTGAAACTTGCTTCAAGGAATTTGTTTTTGATCCCTTGAAATGTCTTTCAAGGCCTCCGTGTTGAACTTCTTCAAACTTTGCGCTTGTCCCTTGTATCTGATTTCAAGGCCTCCATCTATCCCTTGAAATGCTTTCCAAGGCCTGCATACATTTAGACAAACACCAAACAAACCAAGCAACTAGAAAAGTAGACAAATGATTAGTTGAAATAAAATATGTTAAATAATGAAAAATGGTTAATCTTGACAAAGTGAACGTAATTTTTTTAATTGAGCACCCAGTAAACATGGTTTATTGACTTTATTCTCAATCAAATTTTCTGTAAAAATGATTAACGTCAATAAACACATGAAGAATTATAAACGTTATTAGATTTGGGAGTTGGATATTGCCTCAAAGATTAAAAAAATTTTATGGAAGATTACAAAAAATGAAATCCGAACTAAAACAAAATTAGAAGAACGTAGTATCACATTCTCGATAGAATGTGTATTTTGCAAGGATCCGTTGGAGGATTTAGGTCATATTTTCCTAGATTATCAATAAATCAAATTGACTTATGTTGAAATAATCTCAGATTGTGTAAATGCCATCAATTAAACAACATACTATACCTCCAAACCTAATACTACAATTAACATGTTAAGAGATAAATTACACATAAACAACATTACAACCCTATTTTATATCTAGTAGGATGTTTGATATTTTTAAAACCAAACGATTTTTAACCAACAAAAGTGCTTATTAGGCTAATGAAATAAAATAATTTGTTACATTTTGAATCATACTCTAAGATGATGCTATGAAAATGTAGAGGATGAGATGTCTAAAAGATACAATCATAGTCCTAAACACAAAAAGAAAAAGATAATTAGGAAAGACTTGAAAGCAATTTTGTGAAACTTAATTTTGATGATTCCAACTTAAATAATAGATCCTTTGTATATTGCGTTATTGTCCGAGACCATGTCGGAAATGAGCTATCCGTGGTTTATGATGAACTCTCAAATCTTTCACTTTTTCAATAAAAAAAACCCTTAGATTATTCCCAACGGATTAACATAACCAAAGAAAAAAATTCAAAACATTGATGTTGAAGGTGATAGTCTCAGTGTTCTTAATTGTATTTTGGACATTTGGGAACCACATGGAACCTGATTGATGATATTCTACTCCATCATAGGACGTTCGAGAAAATACTCATCAAACATATTTTCAAGAAAATCAACAAGGTTATTAATGCTCTTAATCAGTTGTCCCGCCGTTATTGTTGGTGTGTTTCATGTTGTTGAAGATCTCATTCACGATGATACTCTTCGACGTCTGAGTTTTTTTTCACGAATTGTTTTTGAAGAAGATGTAGCCGATTGTGACACTATTGTCTTGTCGAAACATTAAAAATGTCTAGTGCTTGGAACTTGTTTTATAAATAATAAGAAAAACACCAACAATAAAACTAAGGGGCAAGGGTTACATAAGTGTTATAAACTTATGAATATGATATAAATTAATGATTCTAATAATTTGATGAATCTCAAATATATGAACATAAGTCCCAAGTAAAATATTATAACTATATATTTAAAATCATGAAAATAAAATATTTCAACCTTAGTGAAACAATTCTTGTTGTGATGGAGAAAGAGTATTGCATAAGAATGTTTTGGTATGAATTGAATTAGTAATGTAAGCGGCATCGGTGGGAGTCAAATAAATATGCGGTAGTGTTCTTCTGGTATTGGAACAGGAAGGCGGCTCGGGTAGTCAAAAGCCTAATGTAACGGGACAGCAGGCAAAATCATGGTGTCGGGGAGGCGTGGGGATATAATCTTGTTTCTTCTGCAACCCATAGTGACTAATGAGTAGGGGGGTAGGCACCTACAAAACGCAGTCTCGTCTGCTGTCAACTGCAGATATTCAGATTCCCTTCTTCTTCCTCTGCTCATCCGTACTCATGTTCTCGTGTCTGTTGCAATCCTCTGTTTCCCCTGCCTGCGGATTCCTTTTCTTCACCTGGTTTTCGTTATGCCAAAATCGATTAATTATTGATATCAAGGGGAATAATGATTCACTCTACACGAATATTTAAGATATAATGTGGGTTAAATTGATTTCAAACTCTGGTTTTGAGTATAAGGTGCCGGTGACGTTGGCGCCATGGTCACCAACAAAGGGAATCGGGTCATGGGTCAGTTTCAGCAGCGAATTGTAGGTAATGAGGATGAAGGTATCCTGAGCAAATTTAAATTGGCCATTTTTGAATAATAGGCCGACGAGATCGATTCACGAGAAGCCGAATGAAGACGATAGCATTCACCAATCACCAGCACGGTCTATTACATACGGAGTGCTGCTGAGGAGCTATCTTCTGAGAAGCTCATGAAATGTCGAGAAGAAGACCAAATAACCGATGGTATTGGACTGTTCGTAACAAGCCCATCACGAAGGATGGTGAAACCGAACAAAAAACACAAGGAGAATGGGCCCATGGCCCAATCTACCTAAACTTAAGTACTCCTCTATCACGCTAAAGGGAAACCAGGGTTTATTTACCGTTATCTCTCATCCTCTGCTACACGCTCTCAACTTCGTCTCATACTCATAAATCAGTTGAATTTAGCAGACAGGTAATAAATTCTTCGATATTGCACCTCCAATCGGTTTTTCCGATCTTTTCTACTTGTCTATCGCATCGATTTCAACCTCTAATTGTTGTAGTTTGCTAACTAGTTAGACATACATTGCAATTCTATCTGATCACTGGATTTGAATTGATGGGCTAGATGAGGATTGTAAAAATGTTCTTTTTGGAAATATAAGGATTCAGTCTTGTATTGTCTTTAGGTTCATGACTTTCATCATAAACCCTAGGGTTTGTGACGCCAACTTCGATTTACGGATTAGATAAGGTGAATTGTAAAACTAGTCCGATGCTGTTACGAGAGGGAGGGAGGGAATGTGTTTTATCTGATGATCATACTTATACTGTTGTTATTATTGCAGAATGGACCACAGAGAAACAAAGGCAAACGATGAATCCAACATTCGAATGATAAGTCAAATATTTGTGGAGTTTCTTACACAAGTCACAAATTTGGAACAATTAGTTGCTGTCGGAGGACAGTCTCTGTGTGGCTTCCAGCAAGGGCTCAGCCTGCTGCAACGACGGCCGGTGGATGACAACTCCAGATTAGTTTCAAGCATCATTGAAGGACCTGAAACTAAGAGGATCAGATCGTATATAGAGTTAGGCTGGGTCAAAGCAGACTATAAAGTGATGCATATGTGCAAGATGAATTCATGCTTTGAAGGACTAAAGGACTTTGTAAGCAAAGCAGAAGAAATAATGTATGAACTCGAACGTCTTATGGAAAATGCTGGTTGTGCTGTCAATATGTTACCTAAAACCTCATCTGACGTCTGTGAGAATGAATACTCGAGGTCAATGGAAGTTGATGCTACTGAGTATGCTTCTTTCATGGCTGTCATCTATGGTATGGTGAAGCAGGATTATGTGATGCATGAGAGGATTGTTTCGTCGTTGAATTTGATGACTTCTGCTGAGGAAGTTGATAGCTATTGCTTAATGTGGTCTTTAAGACCATTTGTAGATGATGATGTTATAAACCAAGCTTTGAGGTGTATGGCTTGATGTTACTGTGCAGTGTTGTGCTTACTTTTGCGAATTTATGTTGATATCGTAATCTGCAACAAACTGGAAGAAAGAAAAAGATGTTTTGGTTGGAGAAAGCAGCGAGGAGAAAGAAGGTTGCAAAAAGGTTGTAGGTGTCGATCCTGTTGAGGGTGAACAATGAGAATGTTGAAACCAAGGAAGCTGATAAGGATGGGAAAGCAGCTGAGGCTAACGGTTGAGGAGAGTTAAGCAATGCAGTTATGAGAAGAAAGCTTCAGACACAAGAATGAACTCTGATGCTCAGACTGTTTTGCTTATGTTGTGTTTTCTATGCTCATGTTTTAGGAACTTGGACATCAGCACATAGCAGACTGTTGGAGAGAGATGACCAAAACCATTGTAAGTTTATTCCGTTGGGATATAGTTTCCACAGTTGCAACCATTTGTGTGTCCTCGCTTCCTTGACTATACCATTGCATAATGTCTACTGCTGCATCTCCACCCATTGACAGAAGAATTCGGTTCAGGTCTGTTCATCTCAAACTTATTCTGAAATTAGAGGTAATTTTGATCACTTTTTCAAGATATGTTCTTTACTGTTGCAAAAACATTATTTTTTATCATCAAAATGTGGCTATATGCATTATTTCAGTTATGTTTATTTGGGTACTTGTTCATGCAAAATGCAAAATGCAAATTCTCATTGAATAAGTGAATACATATATAAAAAAACTGAGTAAGCTGAAACAAAATAGTAGACTCCAAATAAATACTAACCAAATCATACTTGATGTAAAAAAACTATGTAATACCTTGAAAAACTCTCCAGCCTGACGAACTTAGAATGAAGTATGTTTTAAATAATTAATAAGAAATGAACATCCTAATATACGTTAAATCATGGTCTGTATCAAGTGTTTTCTTAAAGGAGTTGCTTCTATGCTTATTCTAAGGACTTAATATTAGGTTTAAGATATGATATTCTACATACGCATCAAGGAAAAAGTGTTTTGTTTCCTCTCTTTCATTAGTTTGAAGAAGATAGACTATATTTTTTAATTCATGTAGCTTATGAGGAAATTGAACCAACATCTTTGTGTATAAACAAATTGCTCTTTCAATTGAGCTAATAGACTATATATTGAATGGAATTATAGACAATAATGCTCGTGGCATCAACACGGTGAGAGCCCACCAATACTTACTATTTAAACTGAGAGATCATGCAAGATGACTCATCTCACTTGGAAGATCAAATTCAAATCAATTAATGACCAAATTGCAGCAAAAGAAATTTATTTCATTACCAAATTCAGAAGATCAAATTCAAATCAATTAATCACCAAATTCCAGCAAAACCAAATTCAGAGAACAAAAAAATGCCTACAAAATTATCATTGTTCAGCAATATGGCATATCCAATGTTACCAAAGCCATCTCCTACATTGAGGCGTGGGATAGAAGAAAAGGTTGTTGGGTTCAAGAATAGGGTCCCTCATCTGATCGCTTGGACCCCCCCTCCTGCTTCTTGGTTCAAGGTCAATACGGACGATACAGTGAACAACATTGATATCGCTACGACAGCTGGTCTTATGATAGACGAGACGAGGGTGTGGCAACACGGCTTTGTTCAAAATATCGATTTGTGTACGGTTCCTCGAAATGAGCTTTGGGGCATCTTACACGGTCTTGAAATTGCTTGGGATAGTGGGAGTCGATGGGTGATCCTTGAAACGATTTCACAACTTGCTCTTACCCTTCTCAATAAAAACATTTCAGTTTGTCATCCTCTCGCTAGCCTGGTTCATAAGTGTCAAGGTTTTTTGCAAAGAGTTTGGTCTATACAAGTTCGTTATATTTACCGTGAAGCGAACAATGATGCGGATTATTTAGCTAGTTTAGCTTTTACATGCAACACTGGTTTTCATGTATAGCTTGACTGTCCCGGGGTGTAGTGTATATTATTACTGCCAATGTTAGGGGTTAAGAGTTATCCCCGCTACTACTTACTCACTTTTCTCATATATAATAAGCACGAGGAGATGTGCCGAAAACCACTGGCTCTCCTTCCTAACAAAAAAAAAAAAAAGTCAACAAAATTCAGAAAAAGCATAAAGGGAAGAAAGTTTTAAGTCACCAAATCCAAAATGCTCTCATCACAAATCACATTAATGTTAATATGTTTCAAGACTAGAATTAGTCTTAGATTTCACACTTCAGACCGAGTCCGACGGTGAGATCGCCGTTAATAGAGCCTCCTTCGGTGAGAAGGAGGCGGTAGCTCTTCCTTTAGTTGTCCGAGAGGCTCCTACAACTGTGTTAGTGAAGCCTTTTTTCTCTTGAGGGCGTTTAGAACAAATGGGAACAATCATTCCATTTTGCCTTGTTATGTTTTGTCAGGATGCGTGTCTTTGATAAGCTTGGGTCAAATATTTCACTCAATGTTTCATTGTCTAATGCATTCACCAATTGGTCCACGTGTCATTAGTATTATTTTGTTTAATTGAATTAAGTTTAAAAATTAAGAGATAACAAGATATAGTTGTTCACTCAAAAGTGTGTGTGCAAATAAGCTTTAAATTTATACCAAGAATAAAAGCAATAGCGAACCCGCAGTGTACGGATCAATCGCAATATAAACAAGTATTTCAGGGTCGATATCAGGGACTTTGTGAAATCAAGCGGTAAAAGCAAAACTAGCTCAGACAAATTGCAATTAAAAGACAAATAGCGAATATGTATGCAAGAATTGGGAAACACATATTCTAGAGATCAAAGTATCCAATTGTGGTTTTCGATTCAAGACTTCTAAAGATCTATTGAAAGAGCTGGGATTGCAAAGAAAATATGTTTTTAAAACGGGATAGCTTACGGTGAGGTTTCACTATCCACTTAATCCCAAACCAAAGGCTCTAAGTAAAGGGTGTTGAGTCCTTTATAGGATAGAGATCTAAGGAAAAGAACTATGCTCTCAAACCAAACAGTCAACCTAAGGGAATCAAGTTAACTAACAAAGGTAAGAGACTGACACACTCGAACTTTAATGCAAGGTGTTAAGTCCACTATTACTTGGAACTCATCATCGTTGGCAACCAAACAAGGGAATCACCGGGTAAGTCTCTTCCCACGCTCAGATATAGGTTAGAAAGGTTCAACAAGGCTAGTGTTTAAGCAATCTTTAACTTTGGTTTAAGGATAAAACATCAAAGGTACGACAGAAGGAAAATCAGTCTGTTCATCCTTGAAAATCGGTCGATTTTCCTCAAGACCAGCCCGATTTTTCTTCTCTGCAAAGATAAAACTCAACTCTCATGGTCCAATCTCAACTTGAGACCATTCTATCATCATCTTAACCACAATCTTCACCTAATCACCCTATAATCGCAAGGGTTTTAGCCAACAACAAACATTATTAAAATCAAGAAAGGAATTGGATCAAGAAGATCAAGAAAACGATAGATTTTGAATAAAACAAAATAAATCCTTAACAAAGGTTCACAAACTCTGAAAACTAAGGAAAAGCAAATAAAAACTCTAAAACTTTTGTTCACAATGACAAAAGACTCAAAAACTAGAAAAACCTTAAAAGAACTTCTTCAATGTCGGATCCTTAAATGCGTTCCTCCTTCTCCTTCTCCTTCCTAGAGCTTCTTCAATGTTCCTGAGTGTACTTGGATCCTCTTTGATGTGGGAAGACGTCCTTTATTTATAGAAGAAAACTAGGGTTTCAATTCTTTATCTTTTGAAGACTCCTTGAAGAGATCGGTCGATCAAAGATATAAATCGGTCTATCTTATAAAAATCGGTCAATTTTCTTCAGAGGTTGACCCGATTTTTGTCTTCTATAGCGTGTTATCTTTTAGCTCCGTCTTCTATTTTCTTTTATGGTTTCTTCTCATATCTTTTCCTATCTTTTAGACTCCTTCCTGATCCATTATGATGTTAAGTCCGATATTGATCCATTTCCGCATCCAAACTCCATCATTTTACCTACAATTCAATCCGAACTCGTGTAGACCTCTATTTTCAAAATGTATATGAATATAGACTTAAAGGCACATGAATCCCATCAAATATATGCAAAACTAAGGTGAAATACTCGTAGTATGCATGAATATGATAGTATATAATTCATGTCATCAATAGCGTTTCGATATCGATTATCTTTGTCCATCGTCTTACTTGTCTCGCCGGAGCCCTCTTGTTTTATCCTTTCCTTCCGCCGCCCCACCTCCGACGGAAATCCTCGCTGACCTTTCCTTCCGCTGTCGCGCCTCGTCAGACATAATCTTTTAGGGATGCAATGCAATTGTGGTGTGTTTTCTCAAGACCTGATTGATATATGATTCCTTGATTCGATTGTTTGTATTGAAGGAGAGTGAAATCATCAAACTGGTATTCTCTGTGTACAATTCCAATATACTTTTTCTTCTACCTCCTTTGTTTATATATTGGTGTTAGAGTACATCTGAGTAGAATTTATAATAATTGATGAAGTATTCTCCCCTGGTAGAACTTGCGATATTGGTTAGTAGACATAATCTTGATCCAATTTGTAAGTCTTTGAATTTCAATAAATGAAATTATGCTTTGGTTAACTTGTTTGAGTATTAAAGAATGGTTGTTGACTAATTTCAACGTTTCTTGAATGAGTACTAAAGAATGGCGGTTGAATAATGTCATGTAGCTTATGGAGAATTTGGTAACACGTCCTTCTAGATATGTAAGAAACATTGGGGTTTTTTTGTTTGTCATAATTGTTAAATAATCAAGTTGTGAGCAATTATTCAAGGTAATCATGTAGTGTCACATTACATGAGTGAACGTCATCCAAGTCACTCTTATGTAGAATTTGTCAGAAAGCTCAATAGGGATAAAACTTCTAATGTTATTCGATTATGGAGCTTTTAGATGTTGTTCCATTGATTGGTTTTGTCTGAGGGAGAAAGAATTTGAACTAAATTCTCCCTTTGTCGTGTAGGAAAGCTTTTAGCTTTGAACTACGTCATGTTCATCATTAGTATCAAAAGAATACATAAATTTAAAAAAAATAATTAGTTAGATTTGTAATATCATATCATTAGGAAAAACTAGAAGGTATGGTGATTGTGGATCATACTCATATTATATTACATTGACTATTTGAATTTTCTCATGAGGTATATAACTTTGCACTATTTTTCATTTTATTTAGAAGATTATGGGTTTACAAGGAATACAAACATATCGACGTCTAGAATTTGAGTAAGATTCAGACTTGAAAATTTTTTGCTTAAATGATAACACAATGGAAGCGGTACATTCTAAGATATCGGTGGACATCATTCCAAAAATTGGTATGGAGTTTGAAACCGAGGATGCAGCTTATGAGTGCTACAATAAATATGTTATAGTTGTTGGCTTCTCAATTCGCTCCACTTCATAGAGGTAAGCAAACAAATATAGTGTTAGACAAAAAGTTTGTGTGTTCTTGTGAAGGTAAATGAAGACCTGATAAACAAGATGTTTATTTCAAATCTCACCGGTCAGAGACGAGGTTTGAACGTTTAGCCATGTTGATTAATTATCATCAAATTGGAAGGTATAATGTTGTTAACTTCATTGCTAAGCATGTCCACAATTTGGCTAGTCCGTGTAAGGTTCATCTATTTAGATCACTTCGAAAGGTTTCAATCTCTCAAGTATCACAAGCTGACATGACTAACATGTCAGGTATTACTTCAAAAAGTACCTATAAGTTCATGGCTAGAGAGGTTGGAGGTCGTGAAAATGTTGGTTTTGCTCATGTGGATTTAAAAAATTATTTGCGCACGAAGTGGAGTTTACAAATGAAGCAAAGTGATACCGGTCGCGTTTTAGAGTAATTATAGAGCATGGAAGTTGAAGATCCTACTTTCTTCTATGTTATTCAAGTGGATGAAGATGATTTGATAACCAATATCTTTTGGGCTTATGAAAAAATGATGGCCTACTATGATGACTTTGGTGACGTTGTTTGCTTTGATACCACATATCGAAAGTTTAATGAGGCTAGATCGATTATCTTATTTGTTGGTGTGAATCATCATAAACAAACAACTATCTTTGGTGCATTATTGTATGATGAGACATCAGATTCATTTGTGGTTGTTTAACACATTTGCAAGGGCTATGGGCGGAAAACTACCAAAAACTATGTTTGACATATCAAGATGTTGCAATGGCAAAAATACTTGTTTTTCAGTGGCCTGAGACTTATCATCGACTTTGTATTTGACATATCTTTCAAAATGTAGTAGTCCATTTGAGTAGCGTGTTTGCAAGGCATAAGGATTTTTCAAGAGATTTTAGTAATTCTATATATGACTGAGCATGAGGAAAATTATCTAGAGGCTTGGAGTAAAATGCTTGATAAGTATGACCTTGAAAGCAATGGTTGACTTCAAAGAATGTTTAATATCAAGGAAAAGTGGGCATTGGTTTATGGTCAGCTACATTTTGTGCAGAGATGACAATACACAACGAAGTGAAAGCACGAGTAATATGCTTAAGAATTATGTATCTCATAAGCATAAAATCAGATAATTTTTTGAGCACTTTCAACGGTTACTTAATGATCGGTGTTATGATGAGATGGTTGCTGATTTTAAGGCTAGCCAAAGCAAAGTAGTATTGTCGTATCATATAGAAGTTTTGAAGCATGTTGTGGGTGTATATACACCTGAAGTCTTTAAGTTGTTTGAGAAAGAAGTCTATAAATGTCATGATTATCATCTTAAAGATTATAGTGAGACGGAAACACTTGTGTATTATATGGTTACACCTCATAACAAGCAATCCAGTTATATCGTCTCTACTGATGTAAAAGAAGAAATTGTATATTGTAGCTATAGAAAATTTGAGTTTGTTGACCTACTATGCAGTCATATACTGAAAGTTTTATCTTATAAAGGTGTTACAGAAGTTCCTAGCAAGTATATCTTGAAAATATGGGCAAACAATGCCAAAAAAGGAAGCATTCAAGCTACCGATGAATGTAGCAATCTTGATCTGGTTCCTAAGAAAGCAAGGGGGTGGTGTTATAGGATTCGGATCCTCTGTTAATAAAGTGGTGCTTATATATCCTCATAGTTTAATCTCCACCGTCCAAATACACCTACGGTTCAGATCTTTTCCTTTTTAATTTTCTAGCATCTCAATTTCTGATTTAATATCTCATTTTTTTCTTCTCCCGGCTCATCCTCTTCACTTATCATTCATCGATCGTAGAGAAGATGGCGACCCAACCGAGCAATTTGTCTCCGGCCGCCGCCGGCTCGTCTCGTTTCGTCTCCTGCTCGTCTCGCTTCGTCTCCGGCTCGTCTCGCTTCGTCTCCGGCTCGTCTCGCTTCGTCTTCGGTCGTCGTCTCGCTTCGTCTCCGGTTGCCGTCTCGCTTCGTCTCCGGTTGCCGTCTCGCTTCGTCCCCTCTCGTCTGGTTTGTTGTCGTCACCGATACACCCAATCTCTCGTTGTCTCCGGTTGCCGTCTCTCTTCGTCTTCGGTCCCCTCTAATCTAACTTTGTATGTGATTCTGTTTTATTCAATTGTTCCATAGATTTTCAACAGTGTTCAATTTCATATCCTATTTGGGTTTTTTTACTAAAATTAATTGAACTGATGTAGAGATCCTGCTTATGGTGTTCATGGTGGTTGGAAATGATTAGTTTTTAAGGAATTGCAGTTGTTTGTTTCTAAGGAATTACAACTGTGTTACTTTGTGGTGAATTTTGTATGTTAAAGTTGGGGGCTGAAGGTGAACTATGTTGCTTATGGTGTTTGTTTCTAATTAATTGAACTGATGTAGAGATCCTGCTTATGGTCTTTATGGTGTTTGTTTCTAAGGAATTACAGCTGTGTTCAATTTCATATCCTATTTGTGGTGAATTACAACTGTGTTGCTTATGGTGTTCATGTTTTAGTGTTTGTTTGCTAGTGGTCATGAGTGTACATGAAGATACTCATTATCAATGTAAATTATGTAATGAATTCATGGCTCATTTTTTTTAGCTGTAGTCTTATCAATTACAAGAGAAGGAATTGTAGCTGTTTTTTTAGCTGTAGTCTTTTTGCAAAATATTCACAATACTTTGTTGCTAGATAAATAAGCCTCTGCTGCTAGTGTCATCTTATATACCATGGTCATTTTCTAGTATTTTTGCAAATTGGGATATTTTTTGCGAACACTCAGATTTTTGCTTATGGTGTTCAATAAACTGATATTGATCTTGCTACTTTGATAGGGTACAAAGGGCGACGACTCGAGTTACGACAACGGTGATCTTAAGCACTACAACTGGGGAGAGGGGATATGCTTGAGTGACGATGATCCCATTAAGCATGTCCACGGGTCGGACCTGTCGGGTCACGGGTCAGAGCCGGCCGGTAGGCGGGTTGGCCAACTCAACTTAAAAAAAATAAAAAAATATAAACAATTGGACTTGAACTAAAAAAAGAAAATAAAAAGAGGAGAATTGTTATTGTGCTTGAACTTTAAAAAAAAAAGGGAAGAATTGGGCTTGAACCGGAATCCCGGTTGCTTACGTATCCTCTCGGGGAGGAGGAATCAAAGCCCACATAGTTCTCTCACCTTTGTCGTCGGACTCTCCCGCCGATACATCCGATGACGTTTGTTGTCGCTCGTCGTCATCTTCGTCGCCTTTCTCCGCCGAGGGGTTTTTTTTGTGTTCACATTTCCGCTTTCCTCCAATCGGCTAGTAGGACTTGTGCCTCCAACGTCTCGGGCAACATGTTTGATCTCGTCAGATCGAGCACCTTTCCACTCCGGCTAAAGGTTTGTTCAACTGCAATCGTTGAGGCGGGAACGGCGAAAATTTGTGTCGCGATCCTTGAGAGGGTAGGGAACCTCATTCTCTCCGGTTGGCTCCACCATTCTAATATGTTGAAATCCTTCTCTTCTTCATCATTTGCAAACTCAAAAGAAATGGTTAGATATTCATCGAGTTCCGAATGGGAACTCGACGTGGTTTTTGCCCTTTTGGACCAAACAAATCTCTAGCAATTGATTTAAATTTAGATGAAGTTGAAGATGAAGGACGAGGGGGGTTGAGAAGATTGACCTTGATCGAAAACACGATATGGAACCAATAATTCATCAAATAATTTTCTAACTCTAGCAATTACTGTAGAAATATAACAATCGGGATTTTGTTGTAATTCTAAAAATTTATAATAACTTTATAAAAATTATTTTAAACCATCCATTTTACGTCTAGGATCTAACACAAATGCAACAAGAAAAACATCGGGAATAGTTGTATAATAATCTAACCATTTAGTTCGCATTGTATAAATAGCTTGTGAAATATTATCAATTAAAAGACCTTGTTGAAGTGCAAATGCAATATTAATTGCTATATAACAAAATATATTTGAAGTTCGTGTATAAACATAACTAAAAGTATTAGTAGCATCATAAAAATATTTAAAAACCTCCATTACATCTCTTGCTAAAACCCAAGATCACCGAAAACAAAATCACCGTCAATATGTTGTGCGGCAAAACCACTTAAAAGATCTCGATATTCATATGATTTGGAAATCATTTTGTAAGTAGAGTTTCATCTTGTACAAACATCTTTTGGAAATTTTTTAGGATAAACGCCATTTTGTTTACAATATGCATACCATTTAGTACGTATACTTTTTTTAGACCAAAGTTCATTAAGAATTTTTCGAATAGGTTGTACTAAATCTCCAACGTATGCTAAACCTTCTTGAACACACAAGTTTAAAATATGAGCGGCACACCTAATGTGAAAAATTTTACCTCCAATCGTCGGCTTACAATAGTTGGTTAAATCTCTAATGGAAGTCGTGTTAGCGGAGACGTTGTCAAAACCGATTGAAAAAACTCGTGAAAGTAATCTATATTCTTCCAAAACATTTGCAATAAAACGGGCAATTTTTTGGGCGGTGTGTTGTTCGTTGAAATTAAACTTGTAATGCTAAAACTCTTTTGTTTAAAATCCAAATTTATCAACAAAATGACAAGTAATACCCATATATGATTTTTTTTAAAACCGTCGGTCCAAATATCACTACAAATAGAAACTTGAATATCACCATTTTCCATTAAATATGTAATCAATTCTTCTGTACGCATTTTATATTTATGCATCATTTTTCTTTTAGCGGTTTGGCGAGAAATCGGTTTGTATGCGGGTTGAGCATGATGTTGCATCCAATCATTAAAACCAACTTTTTGTGCAAAACCAAATGCCAAAGAATCTACGGCTAAACATTTCCGAAAATGCATCCATATAAGTAGGGATGGCAATTTTATCCGAACCCGACGGACATCCGATAACCCGATCCATACTAAAAGGGTGAAAACCCGACATGAAGCGGATGAAAGCGGGTGACGGATGAAACGGGTGATGGATCGGGTCGGATTCGGGTGGACCTTTCATCCACCCGTCACCCGACCCATCATCCATCCACCCACCCGACCCGCTATAAATAATTTAATAAATTTTTTTACTTTTAACAAAACCCTAAAAAAAATTCCCTATCTGTAAACCTAACTTTGTACGCCACTCCCAATTTTCATTCGCAGCCCTCGCTCAGTCGCTCCACTCTACAGCAGCGTCTCCTTCAAGTGAATCAAGTCGCCAGTGGAAGAGATCTCTTCTCCGACTCCATCGCCGGCGACCTACTTCAACGCGCAAGGCCGGCGACCAGCGTTTGCTTCAACTCGCAGGTCTCTTCGTCTCTATCGCAGGTCTACTTTATATGTATCTTCGTCTCCATCGCAGGTTTCTGTGTCTTCAGTTTCCGTCATCTCAGTCTTCGATTCCGTTCTCGAACTCGCAGATCTCTTCATCTTCAAGTCTCTCTGTCTCCATCGCAGCCTCGCAGGTCTCCTTTACTGGTATTTTCTTATTCTTCAAATTATTCTAAGCTGGTGAAGGCTGATATTAGCGGGAAAGATAAGGTAAATGCAGTGCAGCTATGATTTTACTGTCTAGGATTTTAGCCTCCAAATTATGACAACATTTTGGGTGTTATGTTTTGCATAACAAATCATCTGGTTCATGGTTCCCTAGACTCGGAACCCTCAGTTAAAGGAATTCATAAATATTATGTGATAGATGGAGACTGGGGTAGTGTGTCATGCGATCAACAACAGTTTGTGTGTTAAGTAGGTGAGTGTGGTGAAATATGTAGTGAAAAACTTCAGATGAACAATGAAACACATGTTGCTTCTTGGAACTTCTTCATCAGAGAACTTGAATGTTCTAATCATTATACATTTTGATTGTATCATCTAAAATGATCAAATCTGTTCTTCTATTGTGAATTCTGTGAATGGAGAGTGATGGGGCTTATTGTTTTGTCATTGTCTATTCTTGTATTGTGAATTCTGTGAATATTTATGCAAATTGTGATGCACTAACTGTTTAGTGATCTTAGTTTAGCAATTTTCTTTACTGAAATCGTGATGCACTAACTGTTTAGTAAGCCACTGTAGTTTGCATTGTAAGCCACTGTAGTTATTCTTCTTCTTCTTCTTCTTCAATCTTCACATGATTACATGAATCAAGTGCTTGTTTTTAATTTGTGTGTTTTTAATTTGTAGTGATAATGGTTGAGGATCAATCTTCATGTCCTCTAGTAGGTTCATCCCCAAGTCCTTGCACCCCAGCCCTAGAAAGCCAGAAATAACCCCAGCTTCCAATCCTAGTGATCCTAGTCCACTTGAGGAATCTAGCCAACCTTCTTCTTTGCCTGAAGTTTTCGGGCCATCCCAGAAGAGGAGTAGACAACTTAAATCTGAAGTTTGGAATCATTTTGAGAGATTTACGGACCCGGCTGATGGACTTATGAAAGCAAAGGGCTTGCATTGTGGTCAAAAGTTGACTGCTAAGAGTAAGAATGGGACCTCACATCTCAAGGATCATATCAACACAAGGTGTAGCAGGAAGCATCTAAAGGTTGACTTGCGCCAAATGTGTCTCAACTACAATGTTAATAGATCAGAGGGCTCAAGGCTTGAAAACTATAATTTTGATCAAGATATATCAAGAAAAGAACTCAACATCATGGTTTGTATGCATGAGTATCCGTTGTCTATAGTGGATCACATTGGATTTAGAAGATTTATATCTAGCTTAAATCCGAATTTCAAGTTGATTTCCCGCAATACACTAAAGAGTGATATCATGAAGTTGTTTGAAAGCTCAAAGTTAAGGCTCAAGAAAATATTTGAAGATCATAGTGGGAGGATTGCAATCACGATTGATATGTGGACTGCATCTCATCAAAAGAAGGGTATATGGCGGTAACTGTACATTTTATAGATGAGCAATGGAATTTGCATGAGAAGATTATAAGGTAATCTCTTAATCTGATTTTTTTCCCCTTCTTTACTGTTTGTTGATTGTTTTTGCTCTTTTGCTGATTTTTTTTGCTCATTTGCTGTTTGCTGATTTTTTTTTGCTCCTTTGCTGAATTTTTTGTTGTTTTGCTGATTTTTTTTGCTGCTTTACTGTATTTTGTTTTTTTTTTTTTTTGCTGTTTTCTGGGTTTTTTTTTAGCTGTTAATGCTGTTTTCTGTTTTTTTTTGTTGTTGCTGTTTTTGCTGTTTTTGTTGCTTTTTTTGTTTTTTGCTGTTTTGGGTCTTTTTTGCTGTTTTGGGTTTTTTTTTTTCTGGTTTGCTGATTTTTTTTGTTGTTTTTGCTGGATTGCTGATTTTTTTTTTTTTAATTATATGACTAGGTTTGCATATGTGCCTTGTCCACCTACAAAAGGTATTCGAGCTCAAGTTCTTATTAACACGTTTAGCAAGTAGAACATTGCTGAAAAAATTTATGTTGTGGTTGTGGATAATTGTACAACAAATGATGTCATGATGGAGATACTTAAATATAGATTTGATTCGGGATCTCTTCTCTTGGGTGGTGAATTTTTGCATATGCGTTGTAGTGCACACATATTGAACTTGATTGTGCAAGATGGATTGAGTGTGATTAGTAAGAGTATTGAGAAAATACGTAACTGTGTCTTATTTTGGACTGGAACACCAAAAAGAATTGAACAGTTTGAAGACAAAGTTAGATCATGCAAACTTGATTGCTCTAAAAAGTTAGTCCTTAATTGCAAAACAAGATGGAACTCCACTTTTCTGATGCTTCAAAGTGCTTTGCCGTTTAAGGATGTTTTCTCTAAGTTAAAGACCAATAACACTCACTTTAAGTTTGTGCTTCCTAGTCAAGATGAATGGAAGTTTGCTATTGATGTGTGTCAGAAGTTGGAGGTTTTCTACAAAGTGGCATTGCTATTTTCTGGAAGAAATTATCCAATTGCTAATGTGTTCTTCAAACAAGTTTGTGAAATTAAATTGGCATTGATTGATTGGTTATCAAGTGATGTAAAAGTTATTTGGGTCATGGATGAAAGTATGGATGAAAAGTTTGAGAAATATTGGTCGAGCATTAGTGGGATTTTAGCCGTTGCTTCAGTTTTAGATCTTAGAGACAAACTAGAATGTGTGAGTTTCTACTTTAATATGATTTATGGTGAACTTGCTCATATTGAACTTGAAAGGGTCAAGTCTCTTCTCTATGATTTGTTGGCTGAGTATGATGAGTTTGAGAGTCCAAATAGTGAGAATTATGCTCGTGATGGTGTCACTCTCGGAAAGAAGAATTGTAATTCTCAAATGAGTGGTTCGAGTATGTGGGATCAAGTTAAAGAAACTAAGCAGAGTCGAAAGAAGTCTTCGGTTAAGGTTGAATTGGACATGTATCTTGATGATGATGTGCAACCAAACAATAGCTTATTGATGTCCTTCATTATTGGAAGCTTACGTTGAAATTTCCCACCTTACGTAATATTGCACGAGATATTTTAGCAATTCCGGCTTCTACAATTGCTTCTGAGAGTGCATTTAGTTCAGGTGGTAGACTTGTTAGTCCACAACGTTCGAAACTTGCTTCTGAAACCGTGAAAGCATTGATGTGTTTACAAAATTGGAATCTTCAAGAGTATGCCGGTAACGTTCTATTATTTATTAATATTAATGTTAAACTATATATATGTATGTATATATATATATATATATATATATATATATATATATATATATATATATATATAGTATAGATCCTATGAGAACACCCCCTAACGTGAGAACATGAGAACAGATTCGTAATTATTATTAGTTTTGTTACGAATGTGTCATATCGTTTAATGTATTATTCGTAGTTATTGTTGGTTGAGTGGATTATTCGTAGTTATTGTTGGATTCCTAATTATTATTATTCGTAGTTATTATTATTTTTGATATCTACTCTAAATCTCAACCCTTAATACTCACATCCAACAGTGTACGATTGTTCTCATGTTCTCACGTTAGGGGTGTTCTCATGGGAACCACTATATATATATATATATATATATATATTTATACTATTTGATGTTGATAAATTGAATTTTGTTATAGGACTTGATCGAAATTCTCAAGCATGTTCCCCTTGTACAGATGATGATTTCGAGCCCGAAAGTGTCAAGTTTGATGTAATTAATTTTATTTTTTTCTTATTTATAGTATATGCATTGAAATAGTTTATATTCTAATATTTTTACTTGTTTTTCATATGGGTTTTAGGACATACTTGAATATGTTGGTGAAGATGTTCTCAACATGTGAATCAAGTGTCACGGAGGGCAAATGTTCTATGTGTAGTTTCTTTTCACTGTTCAGAATAGGTATATGCAGGACATACTTTAGAGTTGTTTTATTTGTAAATTGTCATGTACATGCTATTTTTTTTTGCTATTTTGGAACTAATACGTCCATTTTAGATTTGATTTTTACGTGCTTATTTTGTTGTGTTGCAGGCATCGCTCAGATTTTCAGAACAATTGTGCGTTACCTTTTCAGAACCGAAGGCCATTTTTCTATTTTTCAAGAACCTAATAACACTTTTTGTAATATTTCCACTTATATGATTTGTGGTGACTTTAGATTTATCATGTTTTTTATGGATAATAACTTTTCGGATTAAATTTATTTTTATTATTAATTTTTTGCATTCAAATCCGAGTTTAATATTGATTTAAAGGAAATGCGCGAAACACCCGAATATCACCCGATCCATCCACTTCATCCGTTGGATGCGGATGGATCGGATGCGGGTGGTAGGTTTGGCGGGTGGCGGGTCGGGTGGGGTGGATGGAATTTTCTAGCAGGTCGGGTGGCGGACAGGGTCATCCACCCACCACCCGATCCATTGCCATCCCTACATATAAGAAGCATGATCATATGAAAATAAAGGAGGTTGGTTAGAGGTAGATTCGTACCCGGTTAGTTGTGTTTGCCCTCGTGCCAATCCCATTTTTTCGGGATGCGTTTTCCGAATATGACTCTTGTAGTTCCCGTAGCCTTCTCCCTTTTTGTTCTTGTATTGTGCCGAACAAAAATTGCATTTGGCATAGTAAATCCCGTTGGCATCGGGAGCACCTTTTGTGAACCAAAATCGGAAGACCGCCGCCGATAGTTGAGTGTTGTTCAATGGCGGCTCCTCTGGAAATTGGGTCTCGGATTCTTGGGTGTTGGGGAAGGAGGTGATTCCATGTTGATATCCTCCTCCTCGAGGATCTCGTGATCTCCACTTAATAAGGCCCACCTTAAATCTGAACCGGTTGGAGGACCGCTAATGGAATGACGTCCTCGGCTAACACCTCCGCCAGATGAAGGACCACTAACGGAACGTCTTCCTCGGCTACCCATTTTTTTGAGTAATAGAATGTAGTAGTAAGAGTAGTAAAATGAATAATTAATAACAAAATAAGAGAATTAGAATATGAGATTAGGAGAGTAATTGAATGTAAGAGTTGGAAATTATGGAGAGATTAAGTGAATAGATGATTGAATGACAATTGGTGTGAGATGAAATGAATTGGGTTTGGGGTATTTATAGAAATATTTTTGGGTTAGATTTATTATAGTTTATTATTTTTATTTTTTTTAAAATCTGACCGTTACCCGGGTCGACCCGGCGGGTCGACGGATAAGGATCTCATGACCCTTACCCGTACCCGCGACCCGGGAGAACCCGTACTCGCCGGGTCGGTGACCCGTGACCCGTAGACATGCTTAGATCCCATCGAAGATGAGATGTTGTCATACGCCTTTGATGATTGTGGGGCATCTGTAAGTTTAAGGAGTTCGTGCGAGGGCTACGTGAAGAAAAGAGAAGATTGAATTATGAATGTCGACTATTACGCATGAGGGAACGGGACAGTGATGCTTGTATTGAGTTATTGAAAGTTGATCTCACAGAACATAAAGAAATGAACAAGATGATTAGAAAGGAAAATTGTGTAAGGGCATTTGCTTTGGGGCTAGTTACCGGGGTGGTTCTTGTTTCGTATGTTATGTACTATTAGGGCTTTGGTTGTATGAAACAACAGTGTAATGCACTTGTTTTCTATGTTATGTAATATTAGGGATCTATTTCATGAAACATTTATGTATCCGTTTGTTATATTTATAAGTTACAAATTGATAGTATCAAACCAAGGAATTGGTGATATAGAGAGAAATAAGAGTACAACAAAGCCCTTCAATTGACATATGATGTTTATAAATTTGAGGCTATTGATGTTTGCATGCAGGCTTTGGAAAATGCATTAGATTAGGCAGCTGTGAGCTTTCTTGCCTTTTAATTTACCTTTGCTTTATAAATTATAATGCAATTTATTTCATTTTCCTGGTATCATTCTCTTCGTAAGCAGTCAGCAAGAAATATGAGAGTGCAGCAGGTACATTCAGGTGCTTCACCAATTCAGCAATATGCTCCTTCCATGCTAATTAAATAAATCTTGGTATCTTTCCTAGCTAGCTTGTATTATTAATATTATTATTACTTAAAACAATTTGTCTAGTATATATATAAGATTGATTTCACACTGAAGTTCTTGATTAGTGCAGTAAATTTGGGTCAAGAGCTTGACCAGTTAATGGGCAATGAAGTTTTTAGTCTCACCCATTGCATTTATGATCTGTCACCCAACGAAACTAGCAAATGAACTTGTCCTTCTAACGTGACATGTACGTCACTGTAATTGCTAATGGGCTTATGCCTTTTATATATAGCCATCCCCGATCTTTGAGAAGCTAGAATATATGATCAATCGTGAAAATGGGGTTCAACCATAATCTTTCCTTCCATATCCTCAACACAATAATATTAGCAGCACTTGTAGTTGCAACTTACTGGTCAAAATGCTGAATCTATACAGTTCAGGTATCAGCACTTTTTTAGTCAGTATAGCTTGCACTTGAGCCATTGATCTGTATGCAGTATGCACTTTTGTTTGAACATTTAAAGATCAACCAGAAATGTACTTCACTGAGTCGGCGTCAAAGCCAATTGCAACTGAAATCTAGATCAACCAGAAATAAATACACACTCAAATTAAGCTATTGTCTAACAGCACCTTAAAACTCTTTTATTTATAAGATCAATCTGCTATAAAGAAACCTACATGTATCTATGAGGTTTTATTCGAGGTCATTATCGAGAGATCAATCAACTACTGTATGTTTTATATATTGTCATGAAATTTGATAGTAAAATAGCGGAAATTATAAAGATGAATGACCCTTTTGAGAAGAGTACAAACTTATTTTCTGTAAAAATGCTCAATAGGGTCTCATAGTTATCAAAATTGTGTACCAAGATCGAATTTTCTCCTTTTTAGTCCACCAATGAATTACAGTGCAACATAAAACGTTCTTAGTTACACTACCAATTTTAAGCTTTGGGTATTTTCTTCTTTCTTTTTTGACTTGCTATGCACAACTCGTGTTCTTTTTCTTGGTTGTTCTACTGCTGGAAAAAGTGATGTTCCTATTGTTGTAATTTTAAGGAACTTTTCACGTGTGCTAAGAGGAACATTTTGTGTTATTAGAAAATTCATTTGTCTGGGTTACAGAAGACATACTTGAAAGTATCATTTGATACTGTTCAACAACTAATGCATGTGAGAAGTGACCTTTTACATGTTGTTGAGCGAAACCAAACAAAGACCGATGCAGCTGGAGCATACGAGTCAATTCTATCGGAAAAGATGTAAGTCTCCATTTGTTCACATTATCTTATATGGTATCACCAATGTTTAGCCTCACAATAAAATTTTCAGAAGATGACACCTCTTAATTTGGATATCATTTGCAGCCAACAGAGAACCCAAGATTTTATAGAGTGTATAGCTGAAATCTAGATCAAACAGAAATAAATACACATTCAAATTAACCTATTGTCTAACAGCACCTTAAAAATCTTCTATTTACAAGATCATAAGCAAGTGACATTCACAACAAGTTTAGGAAATCATAACAACAACTTAAAATGTACTTCACTGAACCTTAGCAAAAGTTAAGAAAATCAGAACAACATCTTCAAAATCAAAACAGTATCTTCAAAAGTTGAGAAAATCAGAAAATCGGAACAGCATCTTCAACAGCACCTTAAATTGGACTTGTGATACAACACAAGTCCATAAATTTTTCAAATCAAAATAACACTATTCTAATCAAAATAACACATTATCAGAACCTGTAAGAGCCTAGTTGTTGAGTTGTTGAGAGAGTGAGCAGAGGGCCAGGAATTAGCCTGTACCGCCCCTGCGTGAGCTTGGAACCTCCCCTGCGGTTTGTCTGGGCCACCCTGCGGCTCACAAGGTCCGCCCCTGCGGCTCTGTGTGCTGCAGCCGTCTTCTTTGACCCTTTGACCCGTGCATTACCCTTTTACCTCCTTTATATACTTCATCTCTTACCTCTTGATGAGGGTTTACCATTCTCAGACCTCTCTCTCTCTCTTGCGTACATTTCTTCTCCTCTCTTCTCTCTTGGTTCACCTTTGATCTTCTTTGAGCTTTTGTGAGTTTGTGAGCCTTGTGTTTGGCTTTGCTTGTGGTTTTGGATGATGTTGTTATTGTGCCTTGTTGAGCCAGCTTGAGGTTATGGTGCTTATGTGTTTGGCCTTCTGGAGAGCTTAGTTTGGTGAGTTTTATGGCTTCTCCTTTTCCTTTCTTCTTTTCTTCATCCTTTCCTCCCTATACAAGTTAAAATATATTACAACAAATAATTTAAATTTTGAAACACATACAAGGTAAAGTTTCACTATCAATATTAATATCATAATTAGTTTCAATAGTTTGGTTAACCATTAAAACTTATCACAGAAATATTATCAAAAAAATAACATAAATTTTTACCCATGTACAAAAAAAATCCAAATTTAAAAATTAATAACTCGTATTCAAACTATGTCCTACAAAACCAATTCTAATAAGGTCTCAACTCCGGTTAAATTGATGACATGGTTCCGGATTTATATTTAAAAAAAACTTGTCACTTGTTTTAGTTGGTCAATAACCATGTCATTTTAATATTTCACATTTTGAAAAAAATTCTAAGAAAATAAAATTTTATGAAAAGAGGTGTTCCCAAAATAGTTATGGAAAAATTACAATAAAAGATTTTTTTTTAAAATATTTCCAATAAAAGAAAATTTCAGGTAAAAAATCTAAAGCAAAATTAGCGGGATAAAACATTTAGCTTTTTCACTGATGTTTGCCCCCTTTTTCTGTAGATTTTCGTAGTAGTTTTTTTGCTTGAAAAAAAAAAGCTGAAACTGCCACAAACAAATCTGGACAGTTTTTTTCGTAGGTTTAGGTTTTTTATAGCTTATCGTTGTTAGTTACCACAAACCAATTCGAGTAAAAAAAATATTGGTAGGTCTAGTTTTTTTATGTATCTTTCCATATTTGACTTATTAATTAGGTGATAATTTGTGTACGAGTTAGTAACTTTTAAAACATACCTCTAATGATTAATACTTATTTGAACATATCCAATACTTGCTATTGGAGGGTTTTTTCTCGGTGAAATTTTTAGCGTGTATATATTATAAATTTAAGTAACTATAATCTATCAGATGTAGAATATTAAGTTTTTATGAGAAACTTTATTAACCGCATTTATTGTTCACTCTATATACTATAGTATGCCCTCCGTGTTTCAATAAGTTTGCAATCAACTCTTTATGCAACTGATATATGAGCATTCCAAGACTTAACTACTTCTAGGAACAAAGAATAAAAGCTTTGTGATCATTTATCGGAATCCAATTCACGTCACCATGGCTTGCACGATAACTTAGTGCACGACTTGCTATGTTATGGTTATGTTGTGGGTCATGTCGTGACTTGGTTGTGAGACGTGTTTAGTTAGTTTTCATAATTTGTTTATGAGTTTATTCCGATTGATCCTTTTTCTAGGGGATTTGTGGGTTGTTTTTTGCACAGTATAAGTTGTTTATTTTTTATATTATGTGAGGGTTTGAATTTTAAACATTTGTGACCATTGTTGTGACACTAATTTTCTCTTCTCTACACGAAATTCAATAAGAACTTTTGTTCCTGAATTTCTAGAGTTTATTGCCTTTCTCGGTCATGTGAACCTTGATTCTAGGTACTTGACACTTTATGCAAGTTTTACGTTTTGTTTCATTGGTTTTTGAATTTATGCTTGTATGTTGCCCTTTTATACATTTTTTTTGAAAAATTCAATATATATATATATATATATATATATATATATATATATATATATATGAAGTTGAATGAAAGTTAATTGGTTGTGTTTTGCCCTAATGATCTTAGCCGACCTTGACCTTCACATAGGAAAAGTTTGATCCCTTTGTTCTATTTGTTGAGAAACATTGTTAACCTTAAGAATATAAATATATCAGGGTTTTTTTTTTGCAAAAACGTGTTGATTCTATTTGACCAACTAGGATTGAACTTTGTTTAGGGAGAGACGTTTACCTTTACCTTGAGAATTCATGACCATCATAGATTTGTTGGTTTTTATACTTTTTTTGCTTTTTAGCGAGAACATGACCCTTTTGGTTTCTCAACATGTTTTCCAAAGTACCAAGAGTTTTACCTCATGCAACTATGAGAGTGTGACCTATATTAATTTTCTATATACTTTCTAAGTACCCAAGGAGTTTGAATCTTACGTTCTACAACTACGAAAGCGTCTTTATGTTAACTTGAGCACATTCTTTACACACCGAGAGGTGATAAAAGCTACTTTTGACAATTACGTACATTTTTTCTTATTGAATTTTATGTTAATATATTTGGCTATTTGTAAATTTATTATCATGGGGATACATATAAGGATCCCAATAAAGCCTCTGGTTCAAATCTGGACAATCGGGCAAACCAGACTCGTTCTCACGTCAATCATCCCAGCTATGACCAACATCATTTGATATGGCTCTGAACTTCATTTTGAAAGCTGGATTGTGATGGATTTGTTGTTGTTGACTTAAGCTTGAAGTAAATATTAGTTACAAAAAAGAAAACAATACATATTTAAGGAAAAAACTAAATATATTTACATAATTAGGAGTTATCTAATTATGGGTTATTTCCTAAAAGTTGTTAGGATCGTTTTCCTTTTCTTCCCTATATAAGATGCTGGTTTGTGGCATTATAGGATTAACAAGAGAAAAAAGAGAGCTTAAGTTTTGTGTAAGTTTCTTAAGCAATAAAGGAGAGTTATTCCTTTCAATTCTTTGTCTCTTCTAAAACAAGATTGGTATCAGAGCCTTACAAAATCGTAAGGAAGGTATTGAAGGGCAACGATGGCAAAGGATGGAGACGAGAAAGGCAGTTGTTACGCTAAGAACGTGTGTACGCAATAAGCTTTAAATTTATACTCGTTATATTTCTCCTAACTCCTAGCGAACCCGCACTGTACGGGACGTTTTGTAGTAGGGATAGTATTTCAAGGTCGAACACAAAGACTGAGGTGAGATTGATTCGATTAGTGATTAAGTTTAGTGAAGACCTAGGCTAAGAAAAGAGAAAGGAATAAAGAAATGAAAATCTCTATGTTTTTGGATTGGTTTTAAGGTGATCAATCAAAGATCACAATTCATGCAAAATAAGCAAATCAACTAAGCTAACAAATCAACACAAACAAACAAGCTAAGCACGAGATGTAAGATCAAAGAGAGAAAAGAGCGGATTCTAGGGGTTGGAAATTCCGGTTATGGCATAGGACTCAAGCTATCTAATCATTCCTTGGATTAACTACAATATGTTGGGAGTGAGTGTTTCTAGATTGGGATCAATCACCGGGTAGGTCTCATGGTCCACTAGTCCGTTCCTAGGGTCTCATTACCGGGTAAGTCTCAAAGAGCCTAAGGAATGGAATTCTACACAAACCGGATTGTCACCTAGGGATCTAACCTATCCTCACCGGGTAAGTCTCGGAATGGTAAGTCCTAAACAACTATCCTAGCACACTTAGTCCAATGGCGGCTTATGAGGCTCACCACTACCTAGAGTTTATCATCTTTGGAATCTAAGAGCAAGAATCACCGGGTAGGTCTCTTCTAATACTTAGTTGCTAACACTAGGTTACCCTAGGATAGATTTAACTCAACAAACACTAGGATTTCAACATTCTAACAATCTAGAACTTAGATCCATCAAATCAAACGAACAAGGCAAACCACGGGCTGTTCTACCATTTCCACGGCCGTGGACTGGCAAGAACAAACCGTGGACTACAGCAGTGACTTTGTTCAAGCAAATGAATCATCCAAGGGCAAACCTAAGTCCATCCTATCATAGTCTTAGCCATAACCATCCTTTCCTTACCCTAGAATCGCATCTATTTAGCCTACAACATACATCATCATAATTGAAATTATCAAACATAAAATCATGGCTTCCATTTGCAAAGTAATGAAGAGAAAGAGATGAACAAGTGAAGCAAGTAAAACCAAGCTGAAAGTAAGATTAGAAAGACTCACAACCCTTCCAAAAGAAGGTTTAAACGATTCTTACAACACTAGAAATCGATTCCGAAAATCTTCACTACAAAACTTATCAAGAACTAGCAATGGTGTCTTCTTCTCCTCTTCTCCAATGGAACTCTTCTCCTCCTCCAATGGTACCTATCCTCTTGAGAGAATCTTCTTGTTGAGAGAGTGTTTTTGATTGGATGATAGGGGATTG
This sequence comes from Fagopyrum homotropicum, assembly GCA_033239125.1. Classification (NCBI taxonomy): domain Eukaryota; kingdom Viridiplantae; phylum Streptophyta; class Magnoliopsida; order Caryophyllales; family Polygonaceae; genus Fagopyrum; species Fagopyrum homotropicum. The sequence continues at coordinate 71,977,310 of BSWB01000008.1, forward strand.
AGGATTTGGAAGGTGTGTAGTGGATGCTTTCTCTCAGCCTTGCAGGACCACTTTTATACTACAACTTTGCTAGAGAAGGCCATGAGATCGTGGCACGGCTGTCACAACCGTCTGGAAAAAACCACGGTTGGTTTCCACGGCCGTGGAAGTGCCAGCAACCGTGGTTTGGTGCTTCAGCTTTGCCTTGGATCATTAAGCTATGATTTGGTGCATGGCTTGTGTTGACAAGGTTCCATGAGTCCTCCTTAGCCTCTAGCTTGCATCCTAATGAGTCCGAGGGTGTGTCATCTTGATGAACGATCCTCAAACGTGCCGATTAAGCTCCTAAATCTCCCAAAATACCTACAAAGCAACGCAAAAGTCCGTGTAGACGTCCATCTCGACAAAACTCATGAATTGAGTGCAAACGTCGTGAACTAGTGCTAAACCATGCATGAATGAGTGAAAAATCTATCTACATGATTACCTAAATCTAAGTCATAAATCGTGTTATCAAAAATACCCCATACTTAAGGTTTGCTCGTCCCCGAGCAAATTCTCAACCATAGACTAAGAGATTACATGATTTATGCATGCAGAAAAATGGCAAAATCTTTTTGAAGTTGTGCTTCTAATATTGGATCACCTTCATAGTCATGTTTCATGGCAATGGACAAGCAATCATGCATCAAACAAATGAAGGCATGGAAAGACAATTGTACTTAACTCGAAAGCATGCATGAAATGTAAAAATGAGGAAGTCAAGATGATCAAGAGCATATCCAATCTAGATTACTAAGTCTTACAAACATGCAAATAGGTCATAAGGTCTTGTGAAATAAAAAGCCAAGAAACGTTGTGATTAGGTAGGGATTTTTCTAGGCTATGTGATGCTAATCCGGAAATGGAACTAACTCCACAATTTTGTCCTCGATCAACTTCCCACAAGTGTATATTTTCTCCATCTTTTCTATCTCTTCTTTTTCTTTCACTTATTTTTGAGACAATGGCATTGGTGTACAAAAGCCGAAACCTTGGTGATTAGCCGTCCTCGGGTTTTTTCTATTTTTCGAGGTGCATCCACACCGGGCACACATACCAAAGCTCGTTAGGACTATTGGTTTATTTGACTTTGGCAAGGCACAAACACCCGATTATGTGAATGGTGCCGAGTTACTCGTCATTTAAACCAACGTCCCCAAACCTATATTTTTGTCTACACTTTCACAACAATTTCAGCATTTCATTCATAACATTCTTTCATCAAAAACTTCACCCCACACTTGCTTTTCACACACATCAACACACTAACATGCTCCTATTCCCAGATGGGTCAAAAGAGATCAAATTTATATCAATTGAGGTGCTCAAACATCATGATCAAGATGAGAGGTAGAGAAAGATGAATTGCCTTGATCACTCCTAGATGATTTGCAAGAACTAGCATGTAATTTCGACCTTCCATATTCAACCCAATCAAGGCAAACATCATGATCACAAATCATTCATGGGATTCAATATAAGTACTTCAAGTCCACATATGCATTCATCAATTTAACACATAAGGCCATCCATAGCCAATCCACATGACAAGATTCATCATTAGGGTCATATCCAAGCCTAGAAAGCACAAAAAAATTTTAAATTTTCTGATTTTTTTGGATTTTTTTCGAAATGAGTATATACAATGCAAGACATGTGATAATATTAAACTATCCTAGATGCTAATCATGCAAAGGATCATGCAAACCCCACCCCATACTTAGAAACACATTGTCCCCAATGTGGCATTCAAGTAAAGAAGAGTGAAAGAGGGTTCTCACAATGTAAAAATGGTTTGCTTCGGTATTTGGAATTACTCAAGTGGATTGAAGGTGGATGATCCTATCAACAATGGTAGAGAGCTCTAAATGTCCATCAAGGCGTCGGGACCCGCGCTAGGCACCGCTAGCCGTCCAAGTTCCGCGTCCGCTCCACCCATAATTGATGAGGGGTTCATCACCATCATTCACATGCCATGCAAGGCTTCCAATGCTCCCAAGACTCTAGCACACACACAAAGCACACCAAACACACAAAAACAGAAAAATCAAAAACAAAAACAAAAACGAAAAGGGAAAAACGTTACCAATGGGTTGCCTCCCATCAAGCGCTTCTTTAAGGTCATTAGCTTGACCAAACTCGGGGGCGTCTACTCAAGGTGAAGTGAGGCAATCATATCCACCGGAGATCCCGGGATATACTTCTTCAACCGGTGCCCATTCACCTTGAAATCTCCACAATGCTCCCCTCCTATCTCAATAGCTCCATGGGGAAAGATCTTCTTCACCACATAAGAACCGGTCCACCTTGACTTTAGCTTTCCGGGGAAGAGCCGCAGCCTTGAGTTGAAGAGAAGGACAAGGTCGCCTTCACTCAACTCCTTCGGGATGAGGCGCTTATCATGCCAACGTTTGGTCCTCTCCTTGTAGATCCGGGCATTTTCGTAAGCATCCAAACGGATCTCCTCAAGAGCATTCATATCAAGCAATCTCTTCGTACCGGCCTCCTTGAGGTCAAAATTTAGCCACTTAATGGCCCAATAAGCTCTATGCTCCATCTCTACCGGAAGGTGGCAAGACTTGCCATAGACTAACTTGTAAGGAGTGGTGCCAATCGGTGTCTTGAAAGCGGTTCTATATGCCCACAAGGCATCATCGAGCTTCATAGCCCAATCTTTTCTCGTTCTAGAGACCGTCTTCTCAAGAATTTCCTTTATCTCCCGGTTGGAGATCTCCACTTGGCCACTAGTTTGGGGATGGTAAGGTGTTGCCACCTTATGAGTCACCCCATACTTAGCCAAAAGTGCCCCAAAATTCCTATTGGTGAAGTGCTTCCCTCCATCACTTATGATCACCCTTGGTGTTCCAAACCTAGGAAAGATCACTCGGTTGAAGAACCGCACCACCACCTTGGCATCATTTGTGGGAGAGGCGATTGCCTCCACCCATCTTGAAACATAGTCAACCGCCAATAGGATGTAGAGGTTGCCACATGAAGAAGAGAATGGCCCCATGAAGTCCACACCCCACACATCAAATATTTCCACTTCTTGTATGTTGTTCAAGGGCATCTCATTCCTCCTTGAGATGTTGCCCGTCCTTTGGCAAGCATCACAAGCTACCACGAAGTTTTGCACATCCTTGAACAAACTTGGCCAAAAGAAGCCCGATTGCAACACCTTCGCACATGTCTTGTGTGAGCTAGCATGCCCTCCACATGGCAAGGAATGACAATGGCGGATCACACTCTCCACCTCGTCCTTCGGTATGCATCTTCTAAACACTCCATCCGGCCCTCTCTTGAACAAAAGTGGTTCACTCCAATAGTAGTGCCTCACATCCTTGAAGAACTTCTTCTTTTGGGCATATGACAAACCGGGAGGCACTTCCTCACACACGAGATAGTTCACAATGTCGGCATACCATGGCTCACTTCCTCTAGACACTTGGAACAAGCACTCCTCCACCATTTGCAATTTCTCATCCCGGAATGAGTCATCAATCGGGATGTCATCTCTCTCAAGCTCTAACGGTGGGAGTCTACTAAGGTGATCCGCCACAGAGTTTTCGGACCCCTTCTTGTCCCGGATTTCCAAATCAAATTCTTGAAGAAGGAGGATCCACCGAATCAACCTAGGCTTGGCATCCTTCTTGGTAAGGAGATAACGGATCGCAGCATGATCCGTATAAACAATGACCTTCGGTCCAACAAGATATGAGCGGAACTTCTCAAATGCATACACAACCACTAGCAATTCCTTTTCGGTGGTAGCATAATTGAGTTGGGCATCATCTAGCGTCTTGCTAGCATAATAAATGGCATGTGTGCGCCCATCTTTCCTTTGCCCCAAAACAGCCCCAACGGCTACATCACTTGCATCACACATGATCTCAAAAGGTAAACTCCAATCTGGAGGTTGCATGATAGGTGCGGAGATCAAAGCGTTCTTCAACCTACAAAAAGCCTCAAGGCAATCCTTGGAGAAAACAAACTCAAAATCTTTCATTAGTAGGTTAGTAAGAGGCTTAGAAATTTTAGAGAAGTCTTTAATAAACCTCCGATAAAAACCGGCATGCCCTAAGAAACTCCTTACCCCCTTCACCGATGTAGGTGGTGGCAACTTCTCTATCGTCTCAATCTTGGCCCTATCAACCTCAATGCCACGGTTGGACACCAAGTGTCCCAACACAATACCTTCACTTACCATGAAGTGGCATTTTTCCCAATTCAAGACAAGATTTGTCTCCTCACATCTTTTAAGCACTAAAGACAAGTTAGCTAAGCAATCATCGAAGGAAGATCCATAAACAGAAAAATCATCCATAAACACTTCCATGATATTCTCAATGTACTCAGAAAATATAGGCATCATGCACCTTTGGAAGGTGGCGGGTGCATTACACAACCCAAATGGCATTCTCCTATATGCAAAAGTACCCCATGGACATGTAAAGGTGGTTTTCTCTTGGTAATCGGGGTGGATAGGGATTTGGAAGAATCCACTATAGCCATCTAAATAGCAAAAGTGAGAATGTTGAGCTAAACTTTCTAGCATTTGGTCAATGAAAGGGAGGGGGAAGTGATCTTTCCTAGAGGCCATGTTCAATTTCCTATAGTCAATACACATCCTCCATCCCATAACCGTCCTAGTTGGGATTAGTTCATTGTTCTCATTAGTCACTACGGTCATCCCACCCTTTTTTGGAACTACATGAACGGGACTAACCCACTTACTATCCGAAATAGGGTAGATAATTCTCGCATCTAGCAACTTAATGATCTCTTTCTTGACTACCTCTTTCATTATAGGATTCAATCTTCTTTGATGTTCAATAGAGGGTTTATGGTTATCTTCCATCAATATCTTATGCATGCACAAAGAAGGTTTTATGCCAACTAAATCACCAATAGTATAGCCAATGGCTTTCCTATGCAATCTTAGCTCATGCAACAACCTAGCAAGTTCATCATCATTCAAGCATGCATTCACAATCACCGGATATGTAGAATCATCACCAAGAAAAGCATACTTCAAATGAGAGGGGAGGGGTTTGAGTTCGAGTTTAGGAGGACCTTTATCGAGTGGAGACGATCCAAATAACGTTAGTTGAGATGAATCCAAAGCAAATGAAGGCTCTCCAAGGCTCCTTGAAGCTTGATCATCAACAAGGGCTGCTTCTGGGGAAACCACGGTTGTCTCCACGGATCTTGGCACATCCACGGCCATGGAAGTTGCCAAGCTTGCTCTTCGGAGCTTTCCAGAGAGTTCTATGGCCGTGGAACACCTTCCACGACCGTGGTTCCTACAGGAACTCAGCATACTCTCGTGGTCTTCAATTTCAGCTCTTGTCTCCTTCTCTAATGCTTCTAAGGCCTTGATTTCTTCATTGCAAGCCTCCTCAATACCTTCCTCCATCAAACTTAAGCTAAGAACCTTCTCCAAGTGGTCCTTTATCAAGATCGAGCTCACAACTTCTCTAGACTCCTCTTGCTCGACAATGTTGAATACATCTTCATCAAGGGTTGGCCCTTTCATCATTGTGGACAGCTTGAACTTGATGTTCTCTTCTCCAATGTTGAAGGAGAGAATTCTATTCTTATAATCTACCAAGCATCCGGAAGTGGCTAGGAAAGGTCTCCCTAAGATGATGGGAACCGGATAATCCGCCGGGATGTCCAAGACAACAAAATCAATCGGCACATAGAACTTTCCTAGTTGCACCGGTATGTCCTCCAAGATCCCAACCGGGTGAGTAATAGAGCGGTCCGCCATGTAAAGGGTCATCTTGACCGGTTTAGGCTCTCCTATCCCAACCTTGTTGCAAAGTGCAAGCGGTATGATGCTCACACTTGCCCCAAGATCACAAAGGGGTTCATACTTCACTTCTCCCACTCCGATTGGCACACAAAAAGATCCCGGATCTCTTAGCTTAGGTGGCATCTCTTCCTTCATTGTTTGGATTAATTCCGAGGACCTTTTCGTCATCCTTACTTCTCCATACTCCTCCAACTTCCTTTTGTTGGAGAGTATTTCCTTCAAGAACTTGCCATATGCCGGCATACCTAAGATAGCATCCATGAACGGAATGTTAATATGCAATTTAGACATAAGTTCAAGGAATTTACCAAAGTGTTTGTCCAACCAAGCCCTTGATCGTGATTGAAGGAATGGTAGCGGTAGTTTGTATGGAGGTGGTGCCACATAAGTTGGATCATCACCCTTGTTCTTGCCTCCATCTTCTTGCAATATCTCTTCTTCTACCACTACTTGCTTTCCCTTAGCATTCTCCTTGGGCAAGGGATCCTTCATGCTCAACCCGTTCCTTGTAGTGATGGCCAACACTTGGCCTCTTGGGTTGTCTTCGGTTCTTCCGGGAAGCTTTCCCGGATCTCTATGAGCTTCACCCGCCTTTTGGAACACTTGTGCTTCCAACACCTTTTGAGCCTTAGAAATGGAAGTCACCGTGCTCTCAAAACCACTCAACCTTCCAAGCAATTGCTCAAACATCATCTCGGTTCTATCCTTTGGAGGTTGAGTAAATCCGGGTGGAGGTTCTTGTGAAGCCTTTGGTGGTGGAGTTGCGCTTGTGGAAGCGGGAGGGTTCAAGGCTCCATCCGGGTTAGAATAGGAAAACCCGGGATGGTTGTGGTTAGGCCGGTAATTGTTGAATTGCCGGTTGTTGTTGAAGTTCCTTGGGCCTTGATAGTTGTTGTAATTGCCCCTTCCCATGTAGTTCACATCTTCCTCCTTGGAAGACAAGTGTGCTTGCACTTGAGGGGTTGCTTGATTCTTCAAAGTTGTAGCACACAACTCCCTCAAAGACTTTAGCTCGTTGTTGATGGCGTCAAGCTTGAAATTGCTCATGGTGACTTCACTCACCTCATATGCTCTCGCCTTTCTCCCATCACTCTTCCTATGGGAGTACTTCTCAATCACTAAAGCTTGTTTCTCTACAAACTCCCAAGCTTCATCCAAATGCTTTTCCATGAAAGTCCCACCGGAAAGAGATTGAAGCTTGAATTGGCTATCTTCATCAAGTCCTTTGAAGTAGATTTCCAATAGCTCAATTTTTGGTATACCATGGTGTGGACAATCTAGGAGAAGGTCTTTGAACCTCTCCCAAGACTTGAACAAACTCTCTCTATCCTTCATCACGAAGGCATTGATCTTCCCTCTTAACTCGGTAGTCTTGGAAGGTGGGAAGAACTTAGTCAAAAACTCGGTTGTCATCTCCTCCCAAGTACTCACTCGCCCTTGTGGAATAGATTGATACCAAGCTAAGGCTTTATCCTTAAGAGAGAAGGAGAAAGCCCTTAGCTTATGGTTGTTGTTCTCCAATCTAGGCAGTCTAAGGGTCTCCATCAAGATCTCATAGTTCATCAAGTGTTGATGAGGAGACTCTCCTTCCATCCCTCCAAATTGATTATGCCGGATCATTTGTAGAACTTGAGGGCGGAGCTCGTAATCATGGGCTGCGGGATCTCCTAAGTTCACTCCCGGTCGGTGTGCTATTTGTGCCGGATCCATACGTTGCCCTAACGTTTGTGGTTCTTCAATAGCAATGGGCACAACCCGAATATTAACCGCCGCCGGCTGTGGTTGTGGTGGAGGTGGGGGAGGTTGTTGACGATTAAGCTCCCTTTGCACAAGAGCTTGCCTAATCTCTTCGATCTCCCTCCTAGTTGCCTCTTGCCTCTCATTGGAAAGTCTCCTTTCATTCTCCAAAGCTTCATCCTTTATCCTAATTTGCTCTAAAGCCTCATCCAACTCAGCTTGGAGATCTCTTCCGGTCATCTCTTTTCCTTTTCGAATGCTCTTGGATCTAGATCTAAGGGTTTTCTCCGGTTCGGGATCGAATGGAGCTAAATCCTTGCCACGAGATCTTCGCATACACCTAAAGAGTGAGAGATGTCCTGAAAAGCAAAGACACAAACCAAAAAGAGATCAAAAGCAACAAGAAAGACCTACACTATAAATAATCACAATAAGACTCAATCTAGACCTAGTCCCCGGCAACGGCGCCAAAAACTTGTTACACTAAGAACGTGTATACGCAATAAGCTTTAAATTTATACTCGTTATATTTCTCATAACTCCTAGCGAACCCGCAGTGTACGGGACGTTTTGTAGTAGGGATAGTATTCCGAGGTCGAACACAAAGACTGAGGTGAGATTGATTCGATTAGTGATTAAGTTTAGTGAAGACCTAGGCTAAGAAAAGAGAAAGGAATAAAGAAATGAAAATCTCTAAGTTTTTGGATTGGTTTTAAGGTGATCAATCAAAGATCACAATTCATGCAAAATAAGCAAATCAACTAAGCTAACAAATCAACACAAACAAACAAGCTAAGCACGAGATGTAAGATCAAAGAGAGAAAAGAGCAGATTCTAGGGGTTGGAAATTCCGGTTATGGCATAGGACTCAAGCTATCTAATCATTCCTTGGATTAACTACAATATGTTGGGAGTGAGTGTTTCTAGATTGGGATCAATCACCGGGTAGGTCTCATGGTTCACTAGTCCGTTCCTAGGGTCTCATCACCGGATAAGTCTCAAAGAGCCTAAGGAATGGAATTCTACACAAACCGGATTGTCACCTAGGGATCTAACCTATCCTCACCGGGTAAGTCTCGGAATGGTAAGTCCTAAACAACTATCCTAGCACACTTAGTCCAATGGCGGCTTATGAGGCTCACCACTACCTAGAGTTTATCATCTTTGGAATCTAAGAGCAAGAATCACCGGGTAGGTCTCTTCTAACACTTAGTTGCTAACACTAGGTTACCCTAGGATAGATTTAACTCAACAAACACTAGGATTTCAACATTCTAACAATCTAGAACTTAGATCCATCAAAACAAACGAACAAGGCAAACCACGGGCTGTTCTACCATTTCCACAGCCGTGGACTGGCAAGAGGAAACCGTGGACTACAGTAGTGACTTTGTTCAAGCAAATGAATCATCCAAGGGCAAACCTAAGTCCATCCTATCATAGTCTTAGCCATAACCATCCTTTCCTTACCCTAGAATTGCATCTATTTAGCCTACAACATACATCATCATAATCGAAATTATCAAACATAAAATCATGGCTTCCATTTGCAAAGTAATGAAGAGAAAGAGATGAACAAGTGAAGCAAGCAAAACCAAGCTGAAAGTAAGATTAGAAAGACTCACAACCCTTCCAAAAGAAGGTTTAAACGATTCTTACAACACTAGAAATCGATTCTGAAAATCTTCACTACAAAACTTATCAAGAACTAGCAATGGTGTCTTCTTCTCCTCTTCTCCAATGGAACTCTTCTCCTCCTCCAATGGTACCTATCCTCTTGAGGGAATCTTCTTGTTGAGAGAGTGTTTTTGATTGGATGATAGGGGATTGAGGATTTGGAAGGTGTGTAGTGGATGCTTTCTCTCAGCCTTGCAGGACCACTTTTATACTACAACTTTGCTAGAGAAGGCCATGAGATCGTGGCACAGCTGTCACAACCGTCTGGCAAAAACCACGGTTGGTTTCCACGGCCGTGGAAGTGCCAGCAACCGTGGTTTGGTGCTTTAGCTTTGCCTTGTATCATTAAGCTATGATTTGGTGCATGGCTTGTGTTGACAAGGTTCCATGAGTCCTCCTTAGCCTCTAGCTTGCATCCTAATGAGTCCGAGGGTGTGTCATCTTGATGAACGATCCTCAAACGTGTCGATTAAGCTCCTAAATCTCCCAAAATACCTACAAAGCAACGCAAAAGTCCGTGTAGACGTCTATCTCGACAAAACTCGTGAATTGAGTGCAAACGTCTTGAACTAGTGCTAAACCATGCATGAATGAGTGAAAAATCTATCTACATGATTACCTAAATCTAAGTCATAAATCGTGTTATCAGCAGTGCGACATCCGATGGAGCAGACCCATTGCCACTGAAGATAAAGGAAGGAGGATGATCTTCCTCGATTAACCGTCCAATGCTTAAGTCAGCCAATTACACTGTGTGGGCGATAAAGATGAGAACTTGCCTCAAAGTTCACAAAGCATGGGAGATCATCGAGTCAGGGAAAGAAGATGGAGACAAAAACGATATGGCGACGGCGTTACTGTTTCAATCAATCCCCGAAAGTCTCGTCTTGCAAGTTGGAGAACTAAGTACAGTGAAAGAAATTTGGGAAGCCATTAAAACCAGGTATATAGTAGTTGAAAGAGTTAAAGATGCAAGATTACAAACACTAATGGCGGAATTCGATCGATTAAAGATGAAAGACTCCGACAAAATTGATGAGTTTGCCGGAAAGTTATCAGATATTTCATCAAAATCCGCCGCGTTAGGAGCTGTAATTGAGAAATCGAAAATCGTTAAGAAATTTCTCAAGAGTCTTCCGCGGATGAAATACAAACAAATCGTAGCTTCTACTGAACAAATATTGGATCTTAACAAGAAGATATTATTGGACGATTAAAAGCTCACGAAGAACGCATCGTTGAGGAAGAAGAAGAAGAAGAAGAAGAAGAAGAAGAAGAAGAAGAAGAATAAGAAGAAGAAGAAGAACAGAGCAAACTTATGTATGCAAATGCAAAGCCCCAACAAAATCAACCACAATGCGATAGCGATTCCAAAAACAAAGGTCGTGGAGGACGATTCAACAGCTATAGGGGTCGCGGTCGTGGACGGTCCAACGGTACCAGAGATTCGTCAAAAGTGATGTGTTATCGATGTGATAAACTTGGGCACTTTGCATCAAATTGTCCCGATCGACTATTAAAATTACAAGAAGCCCAAGAAACAGAGAATAATGGTGCAAAGGAAGCAGACGAACTCATGTTACATGAGATCATTTACCTAAATGAAGAGAAGGTGATACCAAGTAAGTTTGAGGAGAACATACATGATAATGATATATTGTACCTTTACAATGGAGCAAGCAATCACATGAGCGGAGATCAAAGGTATTTCTCGAAGATTAATGAAAATATTACGGGAAAGGTAAAGTTTGGAAACGATTCTCAAATAGACATCAAAGGAAAAGGAACCATTGAGCTCATTGATGGACACGGTGAAGCAAAAGAATTGTCTGAAGTTTACTACCTCCCAGAGTTAAAATGCAACATTATCAGCCTTGGACAAGCCACTGAAACCGGTTGCGATGTGAGAATGAAGGGAGAGCTCTTGACGATGCATGACGGGGACAGAAAACTTCTTCTCATAACAACTAGATCAAAGAATCGGTTATGCAAGGTTCGAATAGGAGCAAAAGGTACAATCTGTCTAAACTTGATTGAGTCGAACACGTCAAGCACGTGGCATGCACGCCTAAGACATGTAATCTCGAGACAATGAAGTCCATGATACAAAAGAAACTCGTTTTAGGAGTTCCGCAAGTCAAAGTGGAGATAAAAATGTGTCATTCATGCCTTCTTGGAAAATAAACTAGGCAAGTTTTTCCTCAAGCAACACAATATCGAACAACAATGATACTCGAGCTCATACATGGCGATTTGTGTGGTCCTATTGCATCTAGCACATGAGCTGGAAACAAATACAACTTTGTACTTATAGATGACCATTCGAGGTATATGTGGGTCATTAGGTTAAAGGAGAAAAGCGACACTCTTGATAAGTTCAGAAAATTCAAGAAGTTAGTGGAACAAGAGTCGAGAATGAAAATTGAAACCTTCAGGACGGACAAAGGAGGAGAGTTTGTATCACAGGAATTTAATCTATTTTGCGATAACTCGGGAATTAAAAGACATCTTACAACTCCATATACCCCACAACAAAATGGTGTTGTTGAAAGGAGAAACAAAATGATGATGGAGATGACGAGAAGCATTTTGAAGCACTTGAAGCTACCAAACTATCTGTGGGGAGAGGCAATAAGGCATTCCACATATGTCCTAAATTGAATACCTACAAGAGCGTTACAGAATTAACGTCTTACGAAGTTTATCGATCAAAGAAACCGAATATTGCTCATCTTCGAGTTTTTGGTTGCATCGGATATGCGAAATTAGAGAAACCCGGCATGAAGAAACTCGACGATAGATCACGACAGTTAATTCACTTGGGCACTGAACCAGGATCAAAAGCATACTGACTCTACAATCCACGAACTCGGAAAATCACGGTGAGTCGAGATGTGGTGTTCGATGAAACAAGAGGGTGGAGTCGGAGTGGAGATTCTCAAAACAATAATGAAAGAGAAGAGTTTACAATAGCGAATGGGGATTTTGGGAATTATGGAATTAGAAATAATGATCAAATTGGATCTATAGCTCGTTCTGGTGAAGAAAATCGAGAACTCCAGTTAGAGAGATCCAATGAAACAACTCGTCGTTCAGGAACAAAGTCTGTCACAAGACAACAAAGAAAGGTTCCGAGAACAATGTCAAAACAGAGGTGTTTAATACTCTTGATGAAAACGGAACAGAGATTGACGATGATGGTGGTGATGCTACAGAACATGAGAATCAACCAGGTGTTCGCTTCAAAAGGTGTGTGCAAGCTTTAAAATTTATAACCCAAGAAGTATGCTTGAACAATATGCGAACTCGCAGTGTATGGATCAATTGTAATAAAAGCAAGAATTTCAAGGGTCGAACACAAGGACTATGGTGAAACAAAGCACGGAATCAGGTTGTCAAATATTGCTAATAACTACAAATTAAAGCAATTAAAGATGATATAAAGTCAGATAAAGGGAATGCGGATTCTAGGGATTAAAGCATCTAGTTGTGGTTCCGACTCAAAATCTCAAAGGATAACGCGGACAAAGCTGAGGTTTGCAAAGGGAAGGTGTTTCTAAGGTGGGAATAGATCACCGGGTAAGTCTAACTACTCACTATCTCAAACCAAAGCTCTTATTACCGGGTAAGTCTCAAGGTACTAAGGAAATGAATTATAATCTCAAACCAACACACCACCCAAGGGAATAGAATCAACATTTACCGGGTAAGTCTCAGGCTAACTCACAAAGATGGGATGAAGGCACACTCAAACCCCAATAAAGGATAAACCTTTATTACCTACACTTATGATCTTAGGTAAACAAACAAAGAAATCACCGGGTAAGTCTCATCCTAGGCTTGCATTGAACCAGGAAAGGTATAATAAGGATAGGATCTGGCAAACTTAAACTCTTAACTCAGATAAGGTTCAGGAAAGGTTCACCTTGCTCAGTTATATTCCATCCCGGCCGAGATGTTCAATGACTGACCGAGGTGTTGTACGGTTAAAGTAAAGACTCGAGCTTTCAGAGTCCTGTTGGAATTAAGATCATTCTATCATCGTCTTTCCCACAACTTTCAGCCAATCACCATAGAATCGCATAAAAAACTTAGCCAACAATCATCATGATAACAATAATCAAATTAATAGGAAAGGAATCAATATTCAAACAAGAAAACCTTAACAAAAAGGTCTCAATAACTGAATCAAACAGTCAACAAACAAGCGTTCCTCAAGTCACGAATCAAAAAAGACAACAAACCAAAAGCAATCTAAGAAAATCTTACAAACTCCCTTCAAAAGTCAACTTCAACATGATTTCTTCCTTCTTTGAACTCAACCTTCAAAACTTCCTTCGACTCTTCCTTCAACTCCAGAAAACCCTTCAATTGCTGAAAGCATGGTTGAACTTGTGGAAAATTCAACCCTTTATAAAGGAGAATTATCTTCCAAAGATAATATCTTAAAAAGATAATTTCCTAAAAAATATATCCATATCTCTCAAAATAAATCAGCCAAATATATTATCTTCCTTCCAGAAATCCAGCCAAAAATATAAGATATCATCCTTCCAAAAATAAAAGATCTCAGCCAAAAATAAAAGATCTCTAACCGAGGTGAATCTCAACTGAATGTAAATCATCTCGAATCTAGTCCAAAATTAATCTTCTAAATCATTTCCATGCTTCCTGAGATCTTCTCTAAGCTCCAGAATGTAGCTCCAATGACTCCTTAGTTCCATTTTGGTCCAAAACGTGTCATTTTACCTACAATTACAACGAAACTAGGTGTAGACCTCGATTCCCGCAAAGGTAGACAAAAGAACAATATAATCAAAGAATATACATCCATCCATGCAGATTTATGAAGATAAAACGTCTAAACCAATCCCAAAATATAGACTATAATACATGTTATCACCAGGTTTAAGAAGAACAGCAAGGATTATTGTCAAACCCAAGTACCTTGATAATTATGTTTCTTTATGCAGAAGAAGAAGTAGAGCGTTTGTTACTTGTTTTGAGTGACGAATCCAGATACTTTGATGAAGCAAAGGAATCAAAGAATTGGATATTTGCGTGCGAGGATGAGATACATTAGATCAATAAAAACCGTACATGGGACTTGGCTGAACTTCGCATGGAACAAAATCAATCGGTTTGAAGTGGGTATTCAAACTCAAGAGAAATTTTGATGAAGACATTAACAAATACAAAGCGAGACCTGTCGCAAAGGGATATGTTCAAAGACATGGAATAGATTTTGATGAGGTTTTTGCTCCAGTAGCTCGCATTGAAACAATCCGTCTTCTTATCAATCTCACAGCTTCTAGTGGATGGGAAATACATCATCTTTATGTAAAGACGGTCTTTCTTCATGGAGAGCTAAAGAAAACAGTTTATGTTTCACAACCAAAAGGGTTTGTGATAAAGGGATGTGTAGACAAAGTTTACAAACTCAACAAAGCTTTATATGGTTTTAAAGCAAGCTCCAAAAGCATGGAATGACAAGTTGAATCAGATTCTTAAGGAGCTAAAATTTAACAGATGCTCTAAAGAACCATCGGTTGATCATAAAAAGATACTGCATGACACTCTTCTTGTGGCGGTGTATGTTGATGACTTTTTGTTTCAGGATTAAACGTGGAGATTATCACAGAATTTTAAGAAAGAGATGGGAACAAAATTTGAGATGAGTGATCTCGGGAAATTAATATACTATCTTGGAATTGTGGTGTGACAATCCAAGGAGGGGATCACATTGAACCAGCGCTGCTATGCAAATAAAATACTAGAAAAAGTTGGTATAAAAGAATGCAACTTGACACACACGCCAATGGAAGTAGGGCTAAAGTTATCTAAGGCGTCGGAAGAAAAGGATGTAGATGCGACAAGGTACAGGAGAATCATTGGGTGTCTTCGTTATGTGCTTCACACAAGACCAGATTTGGCATATTGCGTTGGCGTTTTAAGTCCATACATGCAAACTCCAAAAAAATCACATGGAGCACCAACGAAGCAGTGTTTGAGATACTTACAAGGAACGGCAACATTTGGATTAAGGATTGAATTATCCCCTCCAACATCGACAAAATTGATTGGGTATAGTGATAGCAGCTATAACGTAGATCCCGATGATGGTAAGAGTACGACATGCCACATGTTCTATATCTTGGTGGTAGTCCAATATCTTGGTGTTCGCAAAAACAGGAAACAATAGCTTTATCTTCTTGTGAGGTTGAATTTATGGTGGGAACAGATGCAACACGACAAGCCATATGGCTTCAAGACTTACTTGGAGAGGTTATTGGAAGACCAAGTAAGAAGGTCATTAGTCGGATAGACAACCAATTTGCTATTGCTCTTACAAAGAATCCAGTTTTCCATGGACGGAGCAAGCACATTCATACAAGGTATCATTTTATCAGGGAGTGCGTTGAGAATGGTCAGATAGAGGTCAAGCATGTTCCCGAGAATGAACAAAAGGCGGACATCTTAACAAAGGCTCTTGGAAGAATCAAATTCAAAAAAATGAGGGATCTCATTGGAATGACGAACTTGGGAGGAAAAGGACTTCAAACTTAGGAGGAAAAATGTTGACTTAAGCTTGAAGTAAATATTAGTTATAGAAAAGGAAACAATATATTTAAGGGAGAAACTAAATATATTTACATAATTAGGAGTTATCTAATTATTGGTTATTTTCTAAAAGTTGTTAGGATCGTTTTTCTTTTCTTCCCTATATAAGGAGATGTTGGTTTGTGGCATTATAGGATTTGTATAAGAGAAAAAAGAGAGCTTAAGTTTTGTGTAAGTCTCTTGAGAAGATTGCTGAAATAAGACACTTTTTGTAACTTGTACACAAACTAGGCACCCTATTTTTTTAATTAAAAAATAAAGATAAAATTGAATGGATATGACTAAAAATATGGAAATTTAAAGATTATTCTCTCTCCTATTAATAATCAATTAAATTTTGTTAAATCGGATAACTAAATATTTTTATTTCTTCTCTTAATTATATAATAAGTAAAAGATTGTGTCCTCCCTCCCACCCTTATACCAGTTTTACTAATCAAACTTTGTTTATTCTTTTGATGATACACAATATCATTATACAATTTCAATTACATAATATTAATACATAATTTCAAATACACAATGTTAATAAATAAAAGACTTGTGTAATCAAACCTTGTGAAAATGGCTCGAGCATACATAATGTACATGCTGACGTGTGATATGGACAAATAATACACTTTATTTCTTAAATTTAACCGTTATGTACACATTTCCAATTAATATGTATTTATCACGCAATCACAAACAAAACTCTACACATTAATATGTACATATGTATACATATTTCATACTCAACAATTATTGATTACTGCATATACATATTATTCAGGAAAGAAATTCAGTGAAAGGTATTTCGTACACAAGCTTTTTGGTTAAACAAGTCGTTTATTTATTAAAGAAATTCAGTGAAAGGTATTTCGTACACAAGCTCTTTGGTTAAACAAGTCGTTTATTTATTAACATTGTGTATTTGAAATTATTTATTAATATTGTGTAATTAAAACTGTGTATTAATATTGTGTATCATCAACAGAATACACAAAATTTAATTAGTCCAACTGTTATAAAGATGAGAGGGAACAAGAGTTGTTTGGTTCCTTTTTGTATCTTTGCAGAGGTTGCCTGGTTTTTAGGTTCAAATGTAGGCATCGATCTAATAATTATAAGACAAAACACCAATGATATCGTTAAAAAGTTTACCGCTTTTTATTATTTCCACAAGCTAAGGAAGCCTGAGAAGGATTGAATAACGAAAATGCAGGCACAGGTCAAACAACTGACCAAAGCTTTCAACACATTCAAATTTACAACTCTATACAATGTTATTTTCACGTTTCAATCCAATTCTTAGAAGAACACCAAAAGAAAAAAAGTATATTCTATTAGGCAGCAGTATATGGCAATCGAGATAAGTTATGTCCTTCAACCAATTGTAGTATACAAGGATGAGGGTGACATGCCACGGGTTCTAGGCAACCCTAACGAGTCAGTGTCGAGGCCGTATTCCTTTCCAACATCTTCTCTAGGCAACCCTATTGAACCCGTATTGAAGTAGTTGTACCCCTTCTCAACATTTTCCACGTCAAGTGGCAATTCATCTAATGTCTACAACAAGATATACCATTCACAGGAAATCATATACGTTAGCTACATATGGTTCAGACCATTGGGAGTCTAGGTGGGCTGAAGAATGTTTTATATACCATAAGCAGCATGTGACACAATTGGAAACCCGGCAGAGAAATAAAATTTGCCCATATGAAATGAAAATTTTTACAAGCAAACTCGATGATGATAGCTGAGATATAAAAAAGGTGAAGTGCGTTAAGGGTCCTTAAAACAATTCACAGCCGGCCTAAATGAGTGACCACTGACCAAACTATATTTTGTACAATTTCAAACTCATTAATATGGTACTTCAAGGACAAAATAAAGGTTAGGAAGCATGAAACCCAAAGGTTGAGGACATTGAATGCAATTTACCCTAAAGGGTAGGGGTTTGTTTAGGATATGATCAAAAGGGTAAGGACTCAATCAAGACACGATCTAATAGCAATGGATTCATTTAGGACACAGATTTGAATGCTAAACTCATAGAGTTTGAAGCAAAAGCAGTAAGTTTTGGGACTTGAAGGAAAAAATAAAGGTTAGGAAGCATGAGACCCAAAGGTTGAGGAAACTAAATGCAATTTACCCTAAAACTATCACAAAATCTTGGAAATGTCTTCAATGTGACAGTAAGTGAATCACCAGTCTGTACTCGTTGCATAGAAATGTCACAAAATTGTCAGATCAAGAGCACCAACAACTTTCAATGATATATGCTTATATTGTTATATGCATGCTTCTGTGATATTTTTGAGACGGTGCATATGCAATTGAAAAAACTGCTATGGATCACCTGAAATGCTTGTTGGAGGACACGCAGGGTCTCTCGAGCATGCTTTCTCTTAACGACCACCTCCTCTGGTTCCTTTAGCATTTCATTAAATGATAGGTTGTTTCTATTTCAGAATCAAATGAAAAAAACATCATCAGTTGCATCAAACAACCCAACGAAACCAAATATATCTGATACTGTCTGTAGATTTGCATTTAATTTGCAAGCAACTTGAATCTACTTCACCTGTAAAGGTTTTCTATCAAAACATTGTGAAGCTCACGCTTTGTGTGGTTGACCTGTATAGTGAAACAGAAAGCAATGTACAATTAGAACATAGTAACAGCAGAAAAATCCTGCACCTTTATCTATGATAGTACAAAACCTTAACAATGAGCGCAATTTGAAACAAAGGACTAACCAAGAAGTGCATGATAGCTTTGGGCACATAGTCCTCGATATTTTTCCTAATTATGTCAAAATAAGAAGACACCAGTCTCTTGGTGGCTTCTATTTCAATAGCCTCTTGATCTGAAGGGGTCATTGAAGACTTCAAGATTGTGGGCGGCTAGCAGAACGCAAAACAAATAACTCATCATTTCCCTAACCATTGGGGATATCCTATGCTGTAATATTAAGTGCATCATTAAGCAAACCTCTTTCAAATGAATGCTTTTGGAAGCATATTCTGCGTCAAATGATGGTCCATGAGATGAAACTTCTTTTGCTAATGCTCGATTGTCTCTTGAGCTGAAAATTGATGAGATGCCCCAGACCGCAGTACCTATAATTCAAAATCAAGAATCGTCTAAGAGTAGGAATGACTTGAAACATACATAAGGTAAGAAGGATGATCAAAACAAAACTTTCAACCTTAACCTTAGCTAAGACAAAAAGCCAGTTAACAAAGCATGCTTATCCATAAAACGCAGGAAGTTGCCCAAAAGATCAGGGAACTCATGCCCTTTTTGCTTTTATATTAAGTACTATCATACCTTGCCTTTTCCAAACAAGTTGACGTGAATATGTATTAGACAATTAATCTTTCTTAACAGAAGATTTAAAAATATCAACTCAACATTGTAAATATCTCATGCCCCCAGAAACATCAAACAATACTGCTGATATGACTCCAGCTAAAGCCAAACCTTGGAAGACTTATGTTAGAAAGAAGCAACAGCATGATTAAGTTAGATTTAATTTAATTTAGTAGATTTATTTCTGCATTTAGTTTGATTAGCTTTTTAGGGACAGTTGCTATTGTCTAGCTAGGGGGTTAAGTCAAGAGTTAGTTTCCTTGTTTTTAGAGCACTAGTTTAGTGGACCTAAAGTCTCTCCTTAGTGGTTTAGTGGAGGACTAGTCAGTTGCTGTCATTAGTTTGCATTTTTAAGTCTTGTGCCAGTTCAATTGTAGGCATCCGATTTTTAATCAAAGAGTCAGAAAACATAGGATATTCCCTACACCAATTCCTCATTGAGAGATTCTCGTGGTATCTCAGTACTTATCAACTGCTCTTAAAATATTCCCAGCAGATTTATTCGAAACTAAAGTATTCAAAGAGGTTCAAAACACCCTCTCTTCTCATCTAGAAAAAGTAGAATAGAGACTATCATGTTAATTGCCACGGATGAATAACAGAATCTCAATAAAGGGGTAACTTTACCAGCTGCCCGATGTCTCTCAACATCTCCATTTCCATGTGCTCCCTATTGGAAACGGAAAGAAAGTTAGGCATTATAAGCTAAGGTTACAAGACTCAGAATCCCTGAGATACTGAGATCATATAAACAAAAGATACTTTAAAGCAACAGAAGTTCAATTTACCTGCTCAGGAAACACTCCATTTGATTGGGACTTCTTAAATCCATTTGATGCGGATCTAACGACAATAGCTCTAGATTGGGCAGTTCTATCAGCTTGCAGTGAATCTGGTTCTCTACCACCCTGAAAGAAAAATAAACAAACACTCACACTAAAAAAATAAGTATGCTGATCAATTGAATCAACAAAAGACATCTACCAAGTAGGAAGAATACCCTTTGTCTAGTAACTTGGGCTGATTCTCTACGAGAATCAATATGTCGCTCTGCTTCCTCCAGAGCTTGAATTCCACCAATAAAATGTGGATGTGAAGTATTTATATAGTCCATCTGCAAAGAGAAGACCAACCATTCAGCTATGGCTGAAAAAGAATTTAAGAAGACAGTGCAAATAAGGAGAAGCCGGGAAGGAAGATCCAGTCTTCAGTATTTTATCTCAAGGAGAGAGCAAACTCCTGTTAAATTGCACTTGGGTTCATAGCTTGTACAGTCAGGTCATCTTTGTCCATACCTTTCACATAAACACTTCTATCTACTAATTTTAAAAAAAGAGGACAGGAGACGGGCAATTGTGGAGTGAAAGAAATATTTTCAATGGAACAATGACTGCTTGAAAGTGATGTTCTAATCTTTTGGAGTTTTTAGATTCCTGAGTAGCTTACTTTGTGCTATGTAAGACTGCCAGCCCTCTCTCAATCTCTCATCCTTATGACGGAATAAGCTCACTGGCACTTCAAGTTGCAGTAGTTACTTAAGTATGAGAAGTTACCCTATATTACTAGAAGTAGATCCTAAGGAGTTGGATGAACCATATTCCCTTATAGATGTTAAAAAAGAACTAAAAACATAACTCCTGTATTTAAATACCTCCATTTCAACAATGTGTGCCACAATACTCTGTGCAGGTTCAAGATTTGCTCGCAAAAATTGTACTGTAACTTCGTCAATTCGTCTTTTCAGTACTGGAAATCGATACAGGTCACTGATCATGGAATGGTGGCTCATCTAAATTCCCAAAAGATATAGAGCTTCAAGAAGTTAGAGCAGCCCAAAAAATTACAAGGAAAAATGCTGGATCTATCAATTTCTACCTTTACTAATTCATCATATATGAATCTTGCACACTGAAGACTTGGGTCCAGTAGACGAGCTATTTGTTTCCGAACAAGGACTTCAAATGGAACCTACAACATTGCACTGTGATCTGTTTAATTGAAAATAAGCATATTAGCATATCCAAAGGGACTCCCCCATCCAACTACAATACACCCATTTTCACCCAACAAGAGATGCAGGGCAGGTAGATAGCAATTTAGGCCTTTAGCACATTGACTGACAGATTTCATTATGTACAAACCAACAGTCATCTTTCTTGATATGTATACTGCAGATTTCCCCACTCCCATCTATGCCAACCCCACACAAGATAAGGTAAAAAAAAAAAGATAAAACTAATTATGATGTAACCTCTGGGGCAAACAAGCCAGACCTAGGACCCCGTGCATTTTGTATGACGATTCGGACATCTTCATCTGATATCCACTCACAAGGATCCACCTCCTGAAGGAAATAATTAATCTCATTATGACATGCAGAGTGATAAGCAGTAGCAAATCTCATTCACAGCCATGCACTCGACCACTAGCTGATATAGTGATTAATAGTAAGACGGATGATAAGGTTCTTCGGACTGAAGCAAGAATAAATATAATTACACTACAAAAATGCCAAAAATACCCAGCTACCCAGAACCAGCAAGTTTACCTCCAGACTTCTGACAAAAATGGATTGAAAAATATAATGAATTCTAGCTCCACCAGACAGCTCTGATGTTGACATTTCTTGACTTTTTCCTTCCACCAGTGATGAAAAAGCTGGTAATATATGCAAATATTGTTAGGATTATAATGCACTCAAGAGAGAAAAGAGCAGAAGAATTGGCTAGCCAGTTTGCCACGAATACTCCTGGGGGCACTACCAAGCCAAGGTTTTGTACAATATTTGTTGCGATGACGATTACAATAATCAATGTGCATAATTAAGCCGAAAATATCTATTAGATAGAAACCTACAGATACTATCAAACCAAGGCTTTGCACTCTATAATTTGTCATGATCGTTACAATAATCAGTGTGTATAATTAAGCCGAAAATATCTAAAAGATAGAAACCCTAAAGATATAACTATTGGGCCTAATACATGGGGGCCGGAACCAGCAGTCCGGGATACGGTACATCAGGCTCCACAACCCAACAAATATTAGTCCATCAAGAGGGTATCATACAGCACAAAACAAATACACGCAAAAATTTTGGAATGAAACGGCCAAATCCCAGACACAGCACTATGGAAGAACAGAAGAATATAAAGCTAAGGAAAAAGTTTGACAGCCAAATAATATAGGGCTCCTGGTAGTATGAACTAAGATAAGTGTGTTACCTTCTGAATATTTTGAAAGGATATTTAAGATAAGTGTTCCCTGACCATCCTGACACACATGACAAGAAACAGAAGAGAAATTAGCAAGTTTGACAGCCAAATCATGAGTATCAGCAAAACAAGTCATACAGAAACAACAATTCTCAACAACGAGGATAAAGAGCTACTGCAAAAAAACAGTAAATACATCAGACTCCATAAAAAAAACTGTCAACATTAATATTATGAGAAAGTTTCGAAAAAATGCAGTTTACTATCCCATAGGCCATAGCCTAAAGTATATGTGGTAGCATCGCTGGACAAGACAAAATTATCTCACTATTTTTTTCTCATAAAGCCAAGCAAGCACATCACTTTTATACTTGGATCTACAGTATTGTCAAAAGGATTACAAAGTCGGACATAACTATCAATTAGTAGACCCTTTATTTTCATTGCCAACTACGCTCCAACTAAAACATTTTCTCTGGAGTAACATTATAAAGCTACAAGAAAAAAAAACAGCGGTACTGAAGTAGTTTATATCGCGGACAAAAAAATAGCTTACTTCAAGTTCTCTAATCTCTCCGTAGCTAGCGTACTCCTTTGCTACTGAAATTAACTGCGAACTGATGCGAGATTTCAACTCCGGAAGATTTTCTCTAATATGTTGTACTAAGATCTGTACAAAAAATTTGTGAGGAAGTAGTTACAACAGGAAACATGAAATCTAGATTATCACCTGGTTTAACTTCTTTGCAAGTTGTGGAACACCACAACGGTCAGCAAGTCCCATGTACACCTGTCTCCCAACATACAAAATCATGAGCATAATAGCAGCAAGTGCATGAGAGAAAAAGAAACAGATTGCTGAAAAATAATTATGTAGTGTGCATAAAATAATAAGAGATTATTAAACAGCGTTGACATACAGGGTGACTTTGAAAGAATTTCTCCTCATCAGCAACAGCGTCCTTGATGCTTCTTTGAAGCTGGATATCCTGCATAAAATTTCAAATATCAATTTAAACACTAGCCATCTGTGAAAACCATTTTGAACATTATAGAAAATCCCGGTGCAATAATCAGGAAAGATCACCCCATATAACCAAAGACTACAGTGCCGGTGAGTAAGCTATAGAAGATACAAATACTATGAGAAGCCCTTGGAGCCAGTAGAATCTTCTATGAAGTGAAACTAAAAATAGTTTTATAGAAAAGTATTACCTCTTGACTACGATTTACGACACCAATATACCCTAGACGAAGTGGGATAACTTTTCCAAGCAACAAGTTGCGAGCATCAGTACCTCTATCCATTATATCCAGCTGAAACACAGGAGAAAATATGAACATTCTTCAGTATCAACTAAACACCAGATTGTAGGTTTGCAAAACAAATCAATCAAGACAGGATTGATAGCATCCAAACCTTTGTGATAACCCCAATAGTGCGACTTCCTGCAATTAAGGAGAAAATAAACGACCGACTCAAAAAAGGCAAGTGATACTGAGTCATTTTAGAAGTTTACGGGATATCTACCATCAGGATCAACATTTCCTGCTATCTGAAGGGCGTCTGAATTTGCTAAATCAGAATTTGCTGGAGTAACTGCTAATATAAGACAGCTCTGAGGCTTTATGTAATTAAGTATCATTGTGCGTACGCGTGCTTCTATATCAGAAGGTTGATCACCAACTGGGACCCTTGTAATGCCCGGTAAATCCACCAAAGTAATGTCAAGAACATTTGGGGAGTAGATTTTTAAACGTATTGGTTTGTCAGAAATGCCTTTGTTTGATCCAGCTTCTCTCCTGGTCTCGGCCTTTTTTGGGGAAAGGGAGAGCAAAAAGTTTGTCAGAATATTAGCTAAGCATACCTCCAATACGAACAAAGCATCTGAGAAGGCCAACAATCAAATCACTATGTTGAATCAAGACTTTTCTCTTTGGAATATCAATGTCCCATAATAGGCTCGCTACTTTAGTTAAAACCATGATTTGCAAGGGATATGGATATAAGTCAGACAAGTTTACAAGCAAGAGTTTATATTCATACACAGAGTACACAAGGAAGAAACAAGATGAGATTAGAAAAACAGTAAATCTTCAAAGTTCAATAAATAAGTTGGGCAACCACAATTATGAATTACTCTCTTTATGGAAAAGCTAAATTGTCATATCCTAACTCTCGGCATCTGTTTTAATAGATTTAAGCATCATACAAGAGGCAAACTTTGTTCCAAAACCTGAATGTATGTAGGCACAATCTATCAATAAGCATATATCAGGAACGTAGTGGCATAGTGCAATCAAAAGCTTAAGCGCTCAAGTACATTTGGAAATATGTTCCACGAATTAGATAGAGGTTCCATCGGTTGATGACTTTAGCAAGAGCTCCAACTATAGTCTTTCTACCATGAAAAAAGGTCAAACAGTGATCAAATTTATCATCAAGTAACATCAATTTCCCCAACAAATGTCAGCAATCCTCCCCTTTAACGAAACACAGGAGATAGGAAGCACAAAACTGATTCAAAATTCTCAAACCACCTCGATTTCCCTGCGAATCATCGAGAAGTCATGTATCCTCTTGCCGGGGATATGCAAGAACTCGCCGTACTCCTCGGACTCTGAGCCATCGGCGCCACGCTTAGTCTGAAAGAGCTGCAACACGAGCGGGCGGCGAGTGCAAATGTCGCAGCCTCTTGGGAGGAAATCACGGCCGACAAGAGCTTCTAAGACGCTGGATTTGCCGCTGCTCTGGCTTCCGACGACAGCCACCTGAGGGAGATCGATCGGAAGTGAGATCCCCGACCGCGCACATATGTCTTGTAGCTTATTGACTATGGGGACCAACGTGTGGCCAAGAGGAGACCCTTGTGATTTCGGAGCTGTCCCGTCCGGCATGGAAGGCGAAAAGAGAGAGTGGCAAGCGGTAACCGAAGATGAGTCGTAGTTGTGAGAAGCAAATTAAAAGAGGCTTAACTTTCTTGATCGGCAAACAAGTTCTCTTAAATCTAACAAAATATATATGTTGATATTTATTTTATTTTTTTTAACTCTTTGTATTTATCTACAAAGTGGTCCAGGTCATGTCTTTATTTCTTACTTTATAATTTTTGTATTATTTTCTAAATTTATATTTAGATTTTGAATTAAAGAATGCTTATCACAGTTTCTTACTCTATACTATTCAACGATTCCTAACAATAACTTTCTTTCCGCAAGGAGGACTTCGACAAGGTGACCATTTGTCGCCTCTTCTTTTTAATTTATGAGTAGAAGTATTAGCTATAAAACATCCAAAAAATAAACAATAATTTTTTCAAATTCTATTGATTTTTCCATTGCACGTGTTGGAACAATTATTCTTTTTTCTTGGCTTTTGTTGATGATATCATCATCTTTACTAAAACTTCGACAAATACAACCAACAAAATAAACGGACTATTGTGCTATCCCTGACCAAGTGATTAATTACCACAAATCGGTTTTCCAAACCACCGCAAAAGTAGATTCTAATAACAAAAGAAGAATACAAACGCAACTAGGCATTTTGGCTTCTACAAACCTAGAACAATATTTTGGATGTTCAATAATAAAGGGTAGAGTAAGTAAAGATGTCTTTAACATTGTTATCCAAAAATCTATACAACAACTCACAATGTGAAAAGCTTATTCCTCATCTCAAGAAGGAAGAATAACCCTGATAAAAGCAAATCTTAATGCAAAACCTTGCTACATAATGCAAGTTTTTATGATGCTCTCTAGTAGTATATACATAAGGAACTTGGACAAGTCAATAGGAATTTCTTCTGGAACAAAGGAGCAAATTTCCATCCACTTATCAATTGGGATAAAATATGTAAACAAAAGTCGCTTATGAGAACCGGAATAAGAAAAACAAAAGATATGAATTAAGCTATTTAAATGAAACTTTTATGGAAAATAATGGCGGATCCTAATAACGTTTGGGTTAAAGTCATAGAAGAAAAAACCTGAAAGGAATTTGTCTTTGGAACTAAAAATGTGGAACTGCTTCCTCTTGGCAATGGAAAAAACTTATGAAACTTAAAGAATAATTTAGGATTTTTCCTCTTGGTGTCATCAAGGTTTGAACTTTTCCTCTTGGTATCCACTAAGTTTCAAAATTCCTCTTGGTGCCCTTAAGGTTTCATTTATTTCCTCTTTATACCCATTCTTAATATATTACATTAAAATTCATTATAAAATAATTTAAAAAATCAGAAAAATAAATTTAAAAAAGATTATGATCTCATTAAATTTAATTAATAAATTTATAATAGAAATATTTATATATTTTTTTTTTGAAATAAATATATTTTTTATTTTTGAATTAAAATATTTATTACTTTTTTCTTTTCGATTTAAAAATATATATATATATATAATTAAATAATAAATATTTTTTATTTTAATAAGTGTCTAGAGAATTAAAATATAATAAAATTTTGTTTATTTTGAATTTAAATTTATATATTTATATTAATTCGTGTAACACCCCAAATTTTACAACTTAGGGAGTTACTGGTTAGGACCGCACAGTGGGTCCCGACCTTAGTTTGACAACAACTTAACATGATCTTACAACAAGGCACAGATAAGGAAAAACTAAAAATCATAAAATAGTTTTTATCAATGCATGAATGTGAACAGATCAACTACAGCCGGAAAAGTAATATATCAAAATACGGAAGGAAACGATGTTCAACTGAAAAACCCACAAATGCAAAAACTGCAAAACGTCCTAAAGTACGACACCCCGGCTGACCACTACCATCTGGATCACTCGGCATCTGCTCTAACCTGTGTCAAATCTAAACAACATATCAACCGTTAGCTAACTAACCAAATATAAGCAAAATGATAACAGCACAAACACAAACAGAAACAAAAATAAACAAACAACATGCTGGCACTCAACAAATTATTATCTGTTATTTAAGTGATTCACATTATTCAATTTAAGTTGTGGCACGAGAACTATTATTAGTTCTCGCCTCCGTTCCTTATCCAACTGGTGTAGGTATAGCTGACTTCCTTTGGTAGCATCACTACAAACCATGTGTGGACTAGTCCCGAAAGAAACCCCCAGCGCCCTGCGAGCTACTGAGCGGAATGCCACCGCCCGTTACTCTTAGGCCAAAATACAGGTCGGTATTTATATATCACAACCTATCTCTCTAACATGTCAATCACACACCACCATCATCATTTATACTCATATTTAGCAGTCAGCTAAGTAAGCCCAAAGGACTTACCTGTTATAATGCTCGACTCTTTAGTAATCACTTGCTCTGTAACTGTACCCACTCAGTTGCCTGTTAAAGGCGATAAGTGTATTAGCACACTTTCACGTAGATAGAAGTCTAAAACTTCTGAGATTAATAAGTATTAAGACGTACTAGCTACATTATTAGTTTTAGGGTAAAATGACCATTTTACCCTTCGTTCCGATTTTCTCGAAGACCCTAAAATTCATGTCCAAACTCCTATTTGAAGTTCTAAAATATATCCTAACTCGTAGAATTTTATTAGGTGCGGAACGGACATTTTTCTTATGTTTCTATTTTCCGGAAGAACCGAAAAAGGTTTAACTTCGGCTCTAAATATAAAATTCTTAACGGCTTATAAAATTTCCGAATTTAATATCTAGATCATCTATGAGGTTCCATCTAGCCTTAGAAGAAAGAATTTCACCAAACTGTTCAGCCGATATTTTTATAATAATTCCCAAAGTCGGTTCCTCACTCTACTTTCTTATACTTAGTCAAATTTATAAGTTCAATAAAAACTGCTCAACTACCTAACTTCGGGAGCTCGTAACTTTCAATCCGACCGTTCATTTCTCACCAAATTTTAATATGATAAACTACATATATCCGTCTACAACATATCCAAAATTCAACGGTGGATCTTTATCCAAACATTTTATAATTGATCGACAATATGGGCTGTTCGAAACCTAAAAGCTGAAGAACTTAAATTAATTTACAGCAGCCCTTCCTTTTATTTTATGCACATACTCAGCAGCTCATTTACGTTATTTACGCTGAGACTCAACAACAGCAGTTCACAAACACAATGGGTGACAGTGAAGTCGAAGGGAGGAGTAGCAAGCTTACGGAATCTGCAGTCCGGCGTTAGGGTCCTAAACAGTAGCGTTCCGGCGGTTTCTCCTGGTAGTCGGCCTGCTGTTGCTGCGGGACAGTGGTGGCGGTTCCGGCGTCTCCTTCGGCTGCAAAGGTATGGCTCGTATACTCTCCTGTTGCACCGTTCCGTTGGCCGGCTATCACTGCAGGATCCGTGAGGGACCGCTCTAATCGATTAGGCACACAGAACAGGAGACATTGAAGGGGACGGAAGGAGAAGAAGGCTCACCAGTCGGTCTGCAGTTCCGGCGTGCGAGGGAGTTAACGGAAGCAGTGGTGGCGTCTTCTCCGGTGGAGCGCGAAGCGAACAGCAGTCGGCTGCGAAGAAGCGGCGGTTACGGTCCGGCTCGAAACAAAAGCCGAAACAACAGAGGGGTGCGGGAGGGAGACGAGAGAAGGGAGAATCGGATCTTACCGGCCGGCTGGGGCGTGCAGGGCTGGGCGGCTGGATCCGGCGGGGAGCGGCGCAAGGTGCTGGGCGGCGTTGCTGGTGGAAGCGGACTCCGGCTGGTGGTGGCTTCGGCGTTGCAATCGTCTCTTCTCCGCGGCAAGGAAGGCACGATATGTTACAGAAGGTGAGTCGATTAGCGGTAGGTTTAACGTAGGTTTAGAATTAGGTTTAATTAATTAGGTTAATTAGATTAGTCATTAGGAATGGGCTGGCTGGGCTGGGCCGATAATTTGGGCCTAGTAGCGGGTTAACTCCTATCTCACTCTTTTTAGAACAGGATCCGGAACTCATTAAAGTGCGGGAATTTATATAATACGGAATTAGTTTCCGTATTTATAGATTATAATTGATTTTATTTAAAAGCGTAAATTATTCCCGGGAATTTAATTTATCATTTTATGTGAATCTAGGTCACATAAAATGATAGAACTAAACTCGTTTTGTTTTACTGATTTATTATTTACAATGGTCTCGTCGGATTTAATTTCACTTTACCGGAACTTAAAATTTTTGGTTATTACATCAGTGCCCCCTTAAAAGAAGTTTCGTCCCGAAACTTAAATTATTTCCCCTATTCACATATTTCTTTCGGTATATTTTAGTTTTCTCGACATCTTTGTTTTCTAACAAGCAGCTACTCAGGCAGCAATCAAACAAGTATCACAAAAGAAAAACAGAACCACTCCAAACAACTTGAAAACCTGAAAGGTCAAACAACACAATAACCGAGTACTAACCCGTCAAACAGGAGTAACCTCTAACCCCGCAAAGAACTCGGGATAGTTACGTCTAATACTCTCCTCAGTCTCCCAAGTGGCCTCATCAGCTCCTCTCCTAGACCACTGGATCCTCAGCATAGGTATCTCCTTGGATCGCAGACGTCTGGTACTGCGTTCCAAGACAGCTACGGGGTACTCTACAAACGTATGGTCAGGCTCCACTATCAGATCCTCATGGCTGATGACGTGTCTCGGATCCGGAATGTACTCTCGCAGCTGAGATACATGAAAAACTGGGTGTACTCCCTCTAATCTCGGTGGCAGTGCTAGTCGGTAGGCAACCTCTCCGACTCTCTCTACGATCTCAAATGGTCCGACATACCGGGGACTCAGCTTCCCCTTAATGCCGAAACGTCTAACTCCCCTCGTAGGTGACACCCTCAACCACACCTGTGCACCTACTCTAAACTCCAAAGGTCGACGCCTCTTATCGGCGTAGGACTTCTGACGACTCTGAGCTGCTAACATCCTCTCCCGGACTAAGGCAATCCGGGCGATGTCGTCCTGTATCTGATCTGGTACCACTCCATCAGCCTTGCTAGGCTCATCCCAACATAGCGGTGTACGACATCTCCGGCCGTACAAAGCCTCATAAGGTGCCATCCCAATAGACGCATGCCAGCTGTTATTATATGAAAACTCTACTAGTGGGAGGTGATCTGGCCATACCTGTCCCCAATCTAGCACACATGCCCGTAACATGTCCTCCAGGGTCTGGATGGTCCTCTCTGACTGACCGTCTGTCTGTGGGTGGTAGGCAGTGGTAAAGTGAAGACTCGTACCCAGAGCGGTATGTACCTGCTGCCAGAACCTCGAGGTAAAACGTCCATCCCTGTCGGATATGATAGTCCTCGGTACTCCATGGAGTCTCACAATATGTCTGGTGAACTCCTCTGCTAGACGACTTACCGGCCACGTCTCTTTAATCGGAATGAAACATGCGGTCTTCGTCAGACGGTCTACTACCACCCAAATGGCATCATAGCCTCTGCTGAGCCTCAATCCAGTGACGAAATCCATAGAAATGTCTTCCCACTTCCAGTGTGGTACTGGCAGTGGGTGTAGCTCTCCTCCGGATCTACGGTGCTCAATCTTGACCTGCTGACAGGTCGCACACTGAGCTACATAACGGGCCACATCAGGCTTCAAACCACCCCACCAGAAGGAACGTCTCAAGTCCCTATACATCTTACTCGCTCCTGGATGTACGGAGTAAGGGGTAGTATGAGCCTCACCTAGTATCCTCTGCCTCAGCTCACGGTCTGATGGCACACAAACACGGTCCTGTCGTCTCATCACTCCATCGGCACCAATAGTGAACTGAGGTGCCTCATCTCGTGCCATCCGGTCTCGGATCCGGGTCAACATCGGACAGGCCTCCTGCTTCTGTCGGATCTCACCCAACAGGTCAGGGAGTAACTCTATGGTGGCTAACTGATGAGCTGTATCCGGGAACTGGATCTCAATCTCTAACCAAGCTAAGTCTCTCTGCAGCTGTGGCTGTACTGTCAACCGGGCTATCGCCTTCTCCTGAGGCGTCTTCCGACTCAAAGCGTCGGCAACTACATTCGCCTTTCCAGGGTGGTAAAGAATCTCAAGGTCAAAATCCTTGATCAACTCTAGCCACCGCCTCTGGCGGTTATTCAACTCCCGCTGAGTGAATATGTACTTCAGACTCTTATGGTCTGTGAAGATCTGACAGGTCGCTCCATAGAGATAATGACGCCAGATCTTAAGAGCGTGCACTACTGCTGCTAACTCTAGGTCATGAGTGGGGTAGTTCTCTTCATACGTCTTCAGCTGTCGAGACGCATATGCTATAACCTTACCCCTCTGCATCAAGACACACCCCAAGCCCAGCTTGGATGCATCACTGTACACTATGAAGTCCTCTGTACCCTCAGGCTGTGCTAAGATCGGAGCAGACGTCAATCTCCTCTTCAGCTCATCAAAACTCTGCTGACACGGCTCAGACCAAACGAACCGAGTAGTCTTCCTTAGGAGGGAAGTGAGTGGTCGGGCGATCAGGGAAAACCCTTCCACAAACCGACGGTAATACCCTGCCAATCCAAGGAAACTGCGAACCTCCTTCACATTCTTCGGAGGTTGCCAAGAAGACACTGACTCAATCTTCGCCGGGTCGACCTTAATCCCCTCAGCAGTCACTACATGGCCAAGGAATGCCACCTCGGACATCCAGAACTCACACTTGGATAGCTTAGCATATAGCTGACTATCCTGTAGAATCTGCAGCACGGTCCTCAAGTGTCCAGCATGCTCCTCTCGACTTCTAGAGTAAACTAGAATGTCGTCGATGAAGACCACTACAAACTGGTCTAAGAAGTCGATGAAAATCCCATTCATCAACTCCATAAATACTGCTGGCGCATTAGTGAGCCCGAATGGCATCACTACAAACTCATAATGACCATACCTAGTCCGGAATGCCGTCTTAGGTATGTCCTGATCTCTCACCCTCAGCTGGTGATAACCCGATCTCAAATCTATCCTCGAGAATACTGACGCTCCATGCAGCTGGTCCAGCAGATCATCTATGCGAGGTAATGGATACTTATTCTTGATGGTGACCTTGTTCAACTCTCTGTAGTCGATACACAGTCTCATCGATCCATCCTTCTTCCTCACAAACAGCACTGGTGCGCCCCAGGGAGAAACACTAGGGCGTATGAAGCCCTTCTCTGCTAACTCCTCTAACTGCTTCTTCAGCTCAAGCAGCTCTATCGGGGCCATGCGGTACGGGGCCTTCGAGATCGGTCTCGTGCCCGGCTCTAACTCGATGCTAAAATCCACACTCCTCTGTGGGGGTAGCCTTGGTAAGTCGTCCCTGAAGACCTCTGCAAACTCACATGCGACTGGTATCTCCTCTACTGTCAGGCTCTTGCGCTCCTTCATGGCATAACACCAGAAGGCCTCGCAACCCTGTGCTATCAATCTGGCTGCCCTCACTGCACTGATGACTGTGCCGGACTTTCCGAGGTCCCAACCTCGGAATATAACTCTGTGGCCCTCCTCCGTGGCAACAGTCACAGTCCTCCTACCAATATCCAAAACGGCTCCATGTCTAGTCATCCAATCTATCCCTAGTATTACGTCCTCATGTGCTAGGGGCATGACTAGAAAATTTACTAACCAAATCCGACCTCCCAGGTGAATAGGGCAGTCATAAATCTCTCGAGATCCTCTAACCTTACCCCCATCTGGTAACCCAACCACGAAAGGTACACCCTCTACTGTAGCTAAGGATAACCTATCTACACATGCATCTGATATAAAGGAGTGCGTGGCACCCGTATCAAATAAAACACGCACAGGTAAGTCATGGATCCAAATGGTACCTGTGGTCGGAGGTGCTGCAGGCTACTCAGTGCTCCTCAGCTCAAACACTCTCGATGGTCCTCCTCTAGTGTCAGTGGTACTACCACGTCCTCTGCCACGACCTGACTCCTGTGCAGCACTGTATGAAGCAGGATGTCCTGGAGCCCGGTACTGCTGCTGCTGCTGACTCGGAGCTCGGTACTGAGGGGGTCTCTGTACACTCTTCTCAGCACCTGCAGGAGAAGATCCCTGCTGAGAAGAAGCCTTGCCCTGACGGCAGAAAGTAGCCCTGTGTCCCGGCTTCCCACAAGTAAAGCAAGTGACCAGTGGTTTCGGGCAGTCCGGCTTAATGTGATCACGGCCACCACAGTTAAAGCACTGTCGATCTCCACTGGGTGTCCGGACTGTAGAGTGGTAGCTGGACCTCCCCTGAGTCTGTCCTCTACTATGGCCTGCTACTGCCCCACTGCTACCAGCATGTCCTGTCCTCTGCCGCTTATCCGGCCCACCAGACTGTGCCGCTTTCCTAGAAGCTGGCCTATCTCTCTCATAAGCAGAGGCCCTATCCTGATAATCAGACAAGGTCTCACAGCGGAATCCAGCCAGGTAGGATCGGGTACTCTCTCTCAACCTCCTGGAGAAAAGATAAACATGTTGCTCTTCTGGAGGTGCAGACGGTCCAAGCAAAGTCAACTCCTTCTGAAACTTCTTTATGGCTGCAGCAATCGGGATATCCTCGAATCCCGCCTCAATAAAATCCTGGAATCTCTCCCTCCTCAGCGAAACTGGGCAGTACCTGTCTCTAACAATGGTCTTCATCTGCTCCCAGCTGGTGACTCGGCTACGAATGGTACGCCACCATGAATGAGCATCATCTGTGAAGCAGGTCTGTATCAAATCCACCTGTCGGTCCACGGGGCAACGTATTGCCTCCAAAGCAGTCTCAATCTTCCCTATCCAGTGCTCCACCTCTAGCCCTATCTCTCCGCTGAATGAGGGGACCTTCTGAGAGTTGAAAGCCTTCAACCACTCATCCGGTCTCGGTGCTCTGACCCCAGTAGGTGCTCTATCAACAGCAGCCCTCCTCTCAGATACAGCCGGCACCTGAGACACTCCCTGTGTCACCTGAGCTGACCTAGCCGGCTCCACTGATGGTACCTGAGTAAGCCTCTCCACTCTGGCAGCTTCTTCCCTGCGCTCAACATAAGCTCTGAACTCTCTATACTCCGATGCTCCAATAGAGACACGTCCCGACTCAGTAGAACGAGCTCCCTGCGCTCCAGACCTAGCGGCGGGCACAGGCCTGACCTCGGGGCCTACACTCTCAGCTACTTCCTCTACAGCAACCTCTGGTATGCTTGCTGCAGGTGGGTCATCTCGAGGGACTCGTCCTCGACCTCTCCCTAGTGGAGGTCTACCCACACGACCACGCCCTCTGACAGTAGGGGTGCTATCAGCTCGATCCTGTCTGACTGGGGGAAGGGGGGGGCGACCCCTACCTCGGCCAGTCACTTGTGCAGCCCTAGTACGTGCCATCTGCACGAATAGTAATCACTATAGTTATAACTAGCTAATCTATCATAACATTACAAGTCCATAATTATTCTAAGATTACCGAGATCCGCAGAGGTAGTGGTGGTCGTCCGTACTTTCTATCCCAACCCGACTCTGTATGCATTTAAAACCAAAATTTTTAGTTGGAAAACTCAGACCCCTTTCGGGTTCTGTTTATTTACTTATACGACCTTTTTAGAAGATTCAAGTGCCATTGTTGCCAACCTAGAGCTCTGATACCATGTTGTAACACCCCAAAATTTACAACTTAGGGAGTTACTGGTTAGGACCGCACAGTGGGTCCCGACCTTAGTTTGACAACAACTTAACATGATCTTACAACAAGGCACAGATAAGGAAAAACTAAAAATCATAAAATAGTTTTTATCAATGCATGAATGTGAACAGATCAACTACAGCCGGAAAAGTAATATATCAAAATACGGAAGGAAACGATGTTCAACTGAAAAACCCACAAATGCAAAAACTGCAAAACGTCCTAAAGTACGACACCCCGGCTGACCACTACCATCTAGATCACTCGGCATCTGCTCTAACCTGTGTCAAATCTAAACAACATATCAACCGTTAGCTAACTAACCAAATATAAGCAAAATGATAACAGCACAAACACAAACAGAAACAAAAATAAACAAACAACATGCTGGCACTCAACAAATTATTATCTGTTATTTAAGTGATTCACATTATTCAATTTAAGTTGTGGCACGAGAACTATTATTAGTTCTCGCCTCCGTTCCTTATCCAACTGGTGTAGGTATAGCTGACTTCCTTTGGTAGCATCACTACAAACCATGTGTGGACTAGTCCCGAAAGAAACCCCCAGCGCCCTGCGAGCTACTGAGCGGAATGCCACCGCCCGTTACTCTTAGGCCAAAATACAGGTCGGTATTTATATATCACAACCTATCTCTCTAACATGTCAATCACACACCACCATCATCATTTATACTCATATTTAGCAGTCAGCTAAGTAAGCCCAAAGGACTTACCTGTTATAATGCTCGACTCTTTAGTAATCACTTGCTCTGTAACTGTACCCACTCAGTTGCCTGTTAAAGGCGATAAGTGTATTAGCACACTTTCACGTAGATAGAAGTCTAAAACTTCTGAGATTAATAAGTATTAAGACGTACTAGCTACATTATTAGTTTTAGGGTAAAATGACCATTTTACCCTTCGTTCCGATTTTCTCGAAGACCCTAAAATTCATGTCCAAACTCCTATTTGAAGTTCTAAAATATATCCTAACTCGTAGAATTTTATTAGGTGCGGAACGGACATTTTTCTTATGTTTCTATTTTCCGGAAGAACCGAAAAAGGTTTAACTTCGGCTCTAAATATAAAATTCTTAACGGCTTATAAAATTTCCGAATTTAATATCTAGATCATCTATGAGGTTCCATCTAGCCTTAGAAGAAAGAATTTCACCAAACTGTTCAGCCGATATTTTTATAATAATTCCCAAAGTCGGTTCCTCACTCTACTTTCTTATACTTAGTCAAATTTATAAGTTCAATAAAAACTGCTCAACTACCTAACTTCGGGAGCTCGTAACTTTCAATCCGACCGTTCATTTCTCACCAAATTTTAATATGATAAACTACATATATCCGTCTACAACATATCCAAAATTCAACGGTGGATCTTTATCCAAACATTTTATAATTGATCGACAATATGGGCTGTTCGAAACCTAAAAGCTGAAGAACTTAAATTAATTTACAGCAGCCCTTCCTTCTATTTTATGCACATACTCAGCAGCTCATTTACGTTATTTACGCTGAGACTCAACAACAGCAGTTCACAAACACAATGGGTGACAGTGAAGTCGAAGGGAGGAGTAGCAAGCTTACGGAATCTGCAGTCCGGCGTTAGGGTCCTAAACAGTAGCGTTCCGGCGGTTTCTCCTGGTAGTCGGCCTGCTGTTGCTGCGGGACAGTGGTGGCGGTTCCGGCGTCTCCTTCGGCTGCAAAGGTATGGCTCGTATACTCTCCTGTTGCACCGTTCCGTTGGCCGGCTATCACTGCAGGATCCGTGAGGGACCGCTCTAATCGATTAGGCACACAGAACAGGAGACATTGAAGGGGACGGAAGGAGAAGAAGGCTCACCAGTCGGTCTGCAGTTCCGGCGTGCGAGGGAGTTAACGGAAGCAGTGGTGGCGTCTTCTCCGGTGGAGCGCGAAGCGAACAGCAGTCGGCTGCGAAGAAGCGGCGGTTACGGTCCGGCTCGAAACAAAAGCCGAAACAACAGAGGGGTGCGGGAGGGAGACGAGAGAAGGGAGAATCGGATCTTACCGGCCGGCTGGGGCGTGCAGGGCTGGGCGGCTGGATCCGGCGGGGAGCGGCGCAAGGTGCTGGGCGGCGTTGCTGGTGGAAGCGGACTCCGGCTGGTGGTGGCTTCGGCGTTGCAATCGTCTCTTCTCCGCGGCAAGGAAGGCACGATATGTTACAGAAGGTGAGTCGATTAGCGGTAGGTTTAACGTAGGTTTAGAATTAGGTTTAATTAATTAGGTTAATTAGATTAGTCATTAGGAATGGGCTGGCTGGGCTGGGCCGATAATTTGGGCCTAGTAGCGGGTTAACTCCTATCTCACTCTTTTTAGAACAGGATCCGGAACTCATTAAAGTGCGGGAATTTATATAATACGGAATTAGTTTCCGTATTTATAGATTATAATTGATTTTATTTAAAAGCGTAAATTATTCCCGGGAATTTAATTTATCATTTTATGTGAATCTAGGTCACATAAAATGATAGAACTAAACTCGTTTTGTTTTACTGATTTATTATTTACAATGGTCTCGTCGGATTTAATTTCACTTTACCGGAACTTAAAATTTTTGGTTATTACAATTCGAAAATTTTAAAAAATTATGTTTTTTTTTAATTTTAAGATTATGGAAAAGTATATTATAAAAAATAATAAATTAACACATAAAAAATAACATTGTTATTTTCAAATTAAAATAAATTATATAAAATTAACTTTAAAAAAAACTCTATTTTTAATTTTCTGGACTCTTAAAAAAATTTTAAAAATTTATTTTTATTTTAGTTCAAAAATTAAATTTATCTTTATTTTACTTTATTTTTTTATTTAGAAAAATATTTTTTTAAATATTATTATTAAAAATTTATTAGTTTAAAATGTAATGAGGTCATAATATATTTTAAATTTATTTTTCTGATTTTTTTATTATTTTATAATGAATTTTAATGTAATATATTAAGAATGGGTATAAAGAGGAAACAAATGCAACCTTGAGGGCACCAAGAAAAATTTTGAAACTTAGTGGATACCAAAAAGGAAAAGTCCAAACCTTGAGGGCACCAAGAAGAAAAATCCAATAATTTAATAAGGGTATTAAGTGGAGAGTTGACGATGAAAAAACAATCAAATTTTGGAAAGATCAACGGACCACTGACCAACCTTTACATGATATAAAGACCAATGACATTTTGATAAATGAAAATAGTCTGGTTGCGGACTATATCACAGATAGCAAATGGAATTACTAACTCCTTATTCAACTACAAATAATCCTACCAAAACATATAATTGAAAAAATAAAGAATTATAACCTCCCTAAAAATGTAATCAAAGACAGAATTCACTAGGCACAAGATGAGAAATGATGGTTCTCTACCAAATTTGCTATAGAAATAATTCAGAAATGTAGAATTGGCATAACTCAAAATAAATCTTGGATTTGAAATATTGACCTTGTGCCCAAAAATAAAAATTTTCCCTCGAAACTTTATCTTGCTGGGATTCCTACAAAGGAAAACATAGATATACATAAAGTACATGTAGTTATGAATTGTGAATTTTGCAATTATCATACTGAAAGTGTGAAACGTCTTTTCTTTAAATGCTCATACACCAATGAAGCTATTGATCATGATATTATTATATCATGCATTCAAAATAGTGACATTACTAATCAAATAGTTATTGATATAATTATGGATCTTAAAGAAAAATTTTCACCAAATGAACTAAGACAATTGATGGCAAAATTTGGTCCACTAGAAACCAACTGATTTTCAATAAACAAAAGACACCTAGAGACCTGAAACATCTTGTCGTCAACCATATTACAGCTTGAGATAATGCCAACTCAACGTTGCATAACATTAAAACAAAACCTTCAAATAAAAGAAGGAAAACTAAGAACATCAAATGACAGATCAAATGGTAACTCGGTCAAAATTAACTTTGATGTCTCAAAAAACTCCTTTGACCAATTCTTTGTTGCTTACATTATTAGAAATAGCATTGTATCGTCTCTTGTGTGTTGGCTTTGGCAAATGTTATGCTAACTTTATTATTGAAGCTGAAGCTTTTGCCCTACGGTAGGGCGTCATTTAGGCGGCATGTCTTGGGTTTCCAGCTATTGAAATTAAGGGTGACAGTTTTATGCTTATCAACTCGATCAATCACATGTGGAAGCCTCCTTGGGATGTTGATATGATCATATCGGATATCTTTATCTCACTGTTTGAATTTACCCTTTGCAGTGTCCACCATATTTTTTAGGAAATCAAAACTTTTGCGGACCGTCTGGCCTTTCTCGGACTTTCCTTGGACGACTACGATTCTCCACTTCCACTCGATATTGAAGATCTCATCCGCAAGGATGCTCTAGGGCGGTCAACCTCGAGAGTTGACCCTCCCTTATCCTCTTACTCTTGTATAAAAAAAAACCCTCATAAAAAATAAATTTCTTTCTTTCTCCTCCATTGTTGACAGAAGCTCTTTATCAAAACTCACCACCCATTTGTTATCCTTCTCCTTCATTGTTGACACCTTAGGTCCTTAACCTCCTCCGTTGAAGATTTTGGTCATTGATTCGACAGGATCCCTAGCTAGCCTCTTCAACTGAAAATCGTTTTGGTCGTCAATCGAGTGAAATCCTAGCTAGCCTCCACTAATTAGCGAGTGAGTCAAATCGAGTAATGTCAGTTGAAAAAGAAAATGAATGCTTGTAAAACAAAATGATAATTTACTATGGTGTGAATGACCGATCCACGGTGAGCCAAAATCACAAAAAATTATGCAAGAACCAACACAAAATCTTCTTTACATAAACGGTCTTGGGGCACTTACTCGGGATAAATAGCATAAAAACTATGTGGGACGCTTCCCCGAGTCCTAATATGCCAACTGTTGTCATGGGCACTTAATCGCTATTTTTTTACAGTGTTCACTCATATTTCGTCTTCAACATAGATGCTTTTAAAATTGGATCTATCATTGACCGGCTTCTAAACAATCGATTTAAGCTGATCCATATCCATTGTCTTCTAAGAGACTAATATATGTCTTGTTAATGGTGGCCTGGTGGGTAGAGAAGCTGCCAGTTTGAGATGACAAAGTAGAGTCTCTTGACTCGTGGTAGGTTTAGATTGAAATTTGGTGGGACCTACGGCGGAATACATAACGGAACATAAAAATGGTGGTAATTTGATAATAAAAGTGAGAAATGAGGTTGTTAACTGGAAAAATATATAAGAGATGGTTAAGTGAAAAATGGATAAATCAATAAGTGATCTTTTATTTACTCTAAACTAGTGCATAGCCCGCACCTTGTGCGGTATCTTTAGAATATTAGTTGTACGAACTTAAGTTATATTTATGAAATTTTATAATAATGATTCGGATTTGATTATTCTCAAAACGAAAAAATAGTCACAAATAAAGAACTTCTTATTATTCTACACTTCATAAATTTAATCCTTATACAATGCACAATTTTTTTAAAAAAATTTACAATGCACAACTTCGTTATAGACTTATAACTAAATTACTTTAATATATTGTAATTATCTAAATGGAACTCGAAATATAATTTTGTAAAAAAAAAAGAATTTGAAACGAAATGTGTGATAAATAATAAAATAAAAATTGAAAGTTTTTTTTAAAATAAATACACAAAAAGTTGAAATAAAGTTTAAAAATACAAACAGAAGCAAAAACGAATTATTGGATGAACGAAATTTAAAATCTGGAACTTTATTCTTGTAACGACCGACGTAATATAAAAAGAATACCCGTATTTTATGATTAAAAAACATAATAGGACAACAAAATACTTCGATAAAAAAGAATACCCGTAGAGTAATATTTTTATTTAAAAAAAATACATTTTCAATAAATCATTTATATTTAAAAAATCAGAATCTTAAAATTTGTGAATTAGAAAACAATTTATAGATGACGATAAAAAAATTCTATAATATAAAATTAAACAAAATCTCATACAATAACGGATAATTTAGTATTAATTTAGACAATTATAAACGCTTTTCAAGTTCTCAAAGTATCGGTCTTACTTGATAATCGACGTAGGATAACAAATTCGCTAAAAAAAACGACCCATAAAAAAGTAGGTCAAAAACCCATAAAACATATATTAATCCGTTATGAATAAAAAATATAGCTCAATTTAGCTAAAAGGCCAAAAAAATGTATCATTTGTTTAATCTTCAATATCCGTTATTAACCTCTATATATACAAGTTCTCAAACCATCACTTTTAGTAGGTCAACGACCCATATAAAGGATATTAATTTATGAATAAAAACTATACTTAAAATTAGCCAAAAATCGCTGAAAATACTTAGCGATCCACAAAATAGTAGGCCAACGACCCACAAAACAGTAGGTCAACAACCAAAAAACAGTAGGCCAACGACCCACAAAAAAGTAGGCCAACGACAAAAAACAGTAGGCCAACGACCCACAAAACAGTAGGTCAACGACCCACAAAACAGTAGGTCAACGACCCACAAAACAGTAGGTCAACGACTCACATTACAGTAGGTCAACGACCCACAAAGTAGCAAAACAGTAGGTCAGTGACCCACAAAACAGCAGGCCAACAACTCACAAAATAGATATTAATCTGTTATAAATAAAAATTATACTTAACTTAGTCAAAAGGCCAAGAAATGTGTGATTTGTTTAATCTTCAAACCCGAAATTCTGTGAAATTTTTTATTAGTTAATTTTATAAAATTTTGTTTTATTTTTAGATTAATAAAAAAGATTTTTATGGTTTAATAAGTTAATTAAAAAAAATTTAACCCTACAAAATTTGTGAAAATGACACATCAGCATCAATGTAGTCTAGTTTAGTAGTATATACTATATATAGATTTGGACAGAAGTGAGATATGAGGTGGTTAATTGAAAAAATATATATATAAGAGATGTTAAAGTAAAAAATAAATGAATAATAAGTTATTTCTTTTTTTTTTTTGGTAAAAAGGGGAGAGTTAACCTCCCCGCGCCAAGCGCTTTATTAGAAAACGAAGGAAATTACATACGAGTGCACCGAGGGAGAGCAACCCCTCGTAAATCATCCATAATTAAAACTCTAATACTAGGCAAAGGGTCCATGATCACATGTGCCCCAAAACCTAAGGAAAATGCATGGTTGGCAATAGCATCCACAACCCTATTTCCTTCGCGAAACGTATGATTGAAACTGATGATCCAGTCTCGAGTGAAGAAGCCTTGGCAACGGATTACCAGGCTAGCAAGAGGGTGCGACGTATTCACCCCTTTCTCAATAAACCCAACGACCAACAACGAATCGATTTCAACCTCCACTCTTCGATATCCCAACTCCCACGCCAATTCCACTCCATGAATCACCCCCCATAATTCTGCCGCTGGGGCTGAGCATGCACCAAGATTAGCCGCTATTCCCCTCACCCAAAAACCTTGATCATCCCTAAGCACCGCACCAGCTGAAGCAAGTTGTTGGTCCCCTCTGGAAGCTCCATCTGCGTTTACCTTTAACCACTCCTTCTTTGGTTTCTTCCAGCTAACATTCAGAGTACTTTTACTGGGCTGCTGCATATTAATGCTCCTTCTAATCGCCTCCCTATATTCATTGACTTTATCCATAATGAACTCTGCCTTATTTCTCGCAATATGACCCTCTTCAAAAGTCCGGGCATTACGCCACCTCCATATCCACCACACAGCCATAGCAAATACATCCCTCCATTCCACATTCATAGTTGGTACAATTCCTATACTGAGATTTGTAAATATCCATTCATCCCATTCCATATTAACAAAAACAGTGAAGAGATGACTGGGCACAAGGTTTCTCCACACCTCACTCGCGAATTCACAATCCCTGAGTAGATGGATCAGAGATTCACTTACATTCGGGCAGACCAGACAGAATGGGGAATCGGAAATGTGTCGGCGAAATCTCTCACTATTTGTTAATGGGATGCCCCAGGCCAGCTGCCAAAGAAAAAATCGGACTCTTTCGGTGGTGTTCACCTTCCAAAGTTGTTGAAAAAGTTTAACACGGACCTCTTCTCTTTCCCGCGTAGCCCTAATAAAGTCATGCGCTGTAGCCATAGAGAATCTACCATCTTTTGACAACATCCAGCACACTCTATCCTCCCCTCCTTGAATGTCCCACAGTCCCTTTGCAATTACTCTGAGCATACTTGCGTTATTCAGGCGGCAAGCGAGGTAGTCCCAGTCCCATGTACCATCTTCCTTCCATACATCTCTCACTTTTAATTCCTTCTCACCCGGGGACAGTACCAGTTGGCAGGAGTTCATTAATGGTTCCGGATTCACCCATATGTCACTCCAAAATCGAGTCCGTCGTCCATCCCTAACACTCCATCCTATATTTGGTGCAATCACTGTATTATATCCATGAACCAAACCTCTCCATAATGATGAACAACCATTTGTACACTGGAGGCTCTGAGGCCACTCAACAGAAGATCTGTAATACTTATTCATCACGCATTTAGCCCAAAGCTCATCTTTGCACA
Source organism: Fagopyrum homotropicum (assembly GCA_033239125.1). NCBI lineage: Eukaryota > Viridiplantae > Streptophyta > Magnoliopsida > Caryophyllales > Polygonaceae > Fagopyrum > Fagopyrum homotropicum. Next base: position 72,020,888 of record BSWB01000008.1, read on the forward strand.
TGAATAACCGCCATCCAAGTTTACTAACAGCAGCTAGATTAACTTCAGCGGCTTTCCGAATACCCAACCCACCGTCATTTGTCTTCTGACATACTCTATTCCAACTTAGTAAATGTATCTTTCGCTTTGCACCAGTACTACCCCATAAAAAGTCTCTGCAGATTTTATCCAACTTGTGTGTAATATCATGTGGAAGCAACACAGTGTTCATACAATAGGTCGGCATTGTTGATAATACTGTTCGAATAAGGGTGGCTCTTCCTGCAATGCTCATCTTCTGTGCTTTCCAACCAGTCAGCTTGGCTGCCACTCGTTCGACCATGGGCTTGTAGATGTCTTTTGATACTGGACCATGGATGATAGGCACTCCCAGATACTTGCCCAGATCTCGAGTGTAAGGAATTCCTCCCACAGTACTCAGCTGACTCTCCAATATTCCCCGTTTATTGTGAGAGACAAACACACGAGATTTGGATAGGCTCACCCTCTGGCCTGAAGCAGCGCAAAACTGATCCAGAATCTGTCGTATAACCGTCATCTGCTCACATGACGCTTCAGCAAAAAGAAGGATATCGTCCGCAAAGAAGAGATGGGAAAGAGGAGGACCACTTCTCGTCATCTTCATAGGTTTCCACTTGCCATTCTCAACTGCTGTCTCAATAAGATGTCCCAGTCTTTCAAGGCAAAGAACAAATAAGTAAGGAGATAGAGGATCACCTTGTCTAACACCCCTAGTCATCCCGAAACTATCTGTTTGCTCTCCATTCCAAAGAACCCGCATCGAGCTTGAGGAGATACATGTGTGTACCCTTTCCACCCAGATTTCAGGGAGACCCAAGTCTTGGAGAGTATCAAGAACAAACTCCCATCTTAGCATATCATATGCTTTCTCGAGATCAAGCTTAAGCACCATCCATCCTTTTCTACCTTTCTTTTTTCTCATTGAATGGATAGCCTCTTGTGCCAGCACAATATTATCCGAGATAGAGCGTCCCGGGATAAAACTAGTCTGCATAGGACTCACTAAACTGCTCATCAACGGTTTGAGTCTATTCGCAAGAACTTTCGTAATAATCTTATAGGAAACATTACAAAGGCTAATAGGACGGAAGTTTTGTATTACCTCAGGTTTTGCAACTTTCCCAATAAGCACCAATAGGGTTTCATTTGCTTCCTTGGCAAGAGTTCCCGTCGTCCAGAAATTCACAATGAACCGACACAAAGAAGGACCAACTATGCTCCACAATTTCTGGTAAAAGATCGGTTGGAAACCATCTGGGCCAGGTGCTTTTAGTCCTCCCATTTCTTTCAGTGCAAAATTTATTTCATCCTCTGTGCAGTCCTTTGCCAAAGCAGTTAACTTCACCGTTGAGATAGAGGGGAACCCTCCTCTAGCCAAAGGTCTGAGTTCTGTAAGACACTGGGGTCCATAAACGTTGTTGAAATGTTGTAAAGCGTGAGTCTCTAACATGCTTTGCTCCATACACCACTCTCCATTCTCTAGTTTAAGTGCTTCGATTCGGTTCTTCTGCCTTCTTATAACTGTCGAAAGATGGAAAAACGCCGTATTCCTATCTCCGCTCAAAAGCCATTGCTGTCGAGACTTTTGGCTCCATAAAATTTCCTCTTGCTCTAATATCATGTCTAATTCTGTTCCGACCCCTCTTTCCCTCTGCAGGAGATCATCAGCAGGATTTGACTGTAGACGTAATGCTAAATCCTCAAGCTCTTTAGTCAGCGCCTCCTTCTTGAGGTGAATCGAGCCAAAGACCGTTTTATTCCATTTTTTCAGCACCCCTGTAAGTTTTTTAAGAGCTCCCGGGAGGCTGCTAATTTTATCCCAAGCTCCTTCAATCAGTTTGGTAAAATCTTCGTGTGTAAACCAAGCTGCCTGAAACCGAAATGGGCGTCGTCTCGGATTACTAGTGCATTGCCTCTCAAAATTCAGTAGAAGAGGGTTATGGTCCGAGCATAATCTTGGGAGATGCCGGACCGAGGCCTCAGGCCACTTCAACCGCCCCTCTGGGTTCATCAGAACTCTATCCAACCGCTTGGCCACCCTATTCGATATAGATCTCCCGCGTGACCAAGTAAAAGGTGAACCAATATACCCCACATCAATGAGTTGATTCGTATTGATCCACCTTCCAAATTCCACTGCTGATCGTGCTAAATTTGTAGAACCCCTAGAGCTCTCTTCAACACACTTAATAACGTTCAAATCCCCTCCCAATACAACCGGCATATTTGCATCTTCCACAATACGAGCAATGTCAATCCAAATACTTCCTCTTCTGTTTTGTTCCGGAGCCACATAAATAACAATCATCGTAAATGCCTCAGATCCCTGACCCACAACAACGTGAATGAATTGTCTATCCCTTGAGATCACTGTGATGGGGCAGCTCAACGAATTCCAAAGGAGCCAGATACCTCCCTTCTGCCCCTCTGCATCCACTCGTTCCCCCGAATTAAAACCCAACTTAGCGCAAATCCCTTCCGCAACTTGACCCGCACAATGTGTTTCAAAAATGGCGAGAAAATCCGGCTTATGCTTTCTAATCATGTATCTAATAGACCTTCGGAAACTAGGCTTAATAGTCCCGAAGCTATTCCATAGGATACCAATCATTAAAACGATGAGTAGAAGGTTGAGATAACTCAACTTTGAGAATCAGGGACTCTAGAAACCTGGGATACTCCTTCCATTTGATCCTCCCCTGAAGGTAGCACTTCATTTGACTCCATGATCACATCTTTGCTGCTATTAATATCCTCACTGCCTTTTGCTTTAAATTGTAAGATTGGGGGTGAAGCTCTATGCAGTATCTTTACCTGCTGGGTCTTCGACACCTCTCTACTAGGCAGCCCTTCAGCAGCTCCTTTTTTTGGAGTGGGTACTATGCTTGATTGTGACTTCATCAACCTTCCTTCTTCACTTGCTGCTGGTCTATCATTATATCTCGATCGTTTCTTTTCATTTGATCTATCAGTAATATCTCTACCAATCCCTGCATGAGGTAGTCCACTCTGTATTCCTTTCTCCCTTCCCATATATCTTCCTCCCTCCTTACTTTTATAGCTCTTCGTACCCTCCACATATTTTTGTTCATAACCCTCCGTTGACTGATTGCCAAGATGCGCTCTACCTTTACCTGCAAATTTACGTTGAGGGACAATCATCCGTGGACCATGTCCTTTATCCTCCGTTGCTTCCTTCTCATTCGCCTTTTCCAATGCATCTCCCTGGATGGTTTGATCAGTTTGTTGTGGCACTGTCTTATTGTTATCCTCCAATTCCTTCTCTGGCATCTCCTTACGGGTTGCATATGGACATAGATCAATCAAGTGCCCATAACATCCGCATCCAAAGCATATGGTATGTAGGTTCTCGTACTCCAATAGAAGACGTTTGCCATTTAAAATCACGTCGCCCTTCAGGGGACGAGTAAGATCCACTGACACACAAACCCTTGCATACTTTCCTCTTGAAACACCCAAAGTATTAGCGTCTAATCTCAGCGGGGTTCCTATGGCAGACGCAATAGCTTTGAGGATCGAGATATTGTACAATGCAAAGGGGAGTCCCGATACTCTCACCCAAACCCCCGTGGATGAAATTACTGATGTCATTGGGTCAAAATGCTCGTCCCACTTCTGCATCATCAAGTAGTGCCCATATAATTTCCATGGTCCTCCCGAAAGGATATCAAGCATGTCCTTTTCCTTCTCAAAACGGATCAGGAAAAAATCATTTGGAAGATCGATGATAGACCAACCACCAGCCGGACTCCAAATCTGCCTTATCGTTCTATCAAAGGCCGCAAATGAAATCATTCGACCTAGAAGCTTGACCACGATAGAGTTTCGCCAAGGGGTGTTTAGTACCTGCACCACTTCCTGCGCAATGTTGATAACAGGAGTTCCATCTTGCCCTTGAGGATAGTCGATTCTGATCCCGCCAGTATCGATGAGATTATCTGGGAGCACCGGCAATTGCTTCCACGCATCATCACCAAAAAGCATTGCACTCCATGAGGGAATAGTTGGATTCGGAGAATCTTTTTGTGCCGATAACTTGCTCTCCAAGTTAGGGTTTTCTTGATGGGGAATACCAGCAACCGCCAGACTTGGTAACACCATGTTAGTGCCGTCGGGATCTGGAGCAGGAGGAACAGGGGGGGAGGAACAGGGGTCGCCTGGGGAGTCGCCATCAATGTCGCCTCAATTAGGGTTTTTTCATAAGTTATTTCTTGTAACTTACTCAAAATTTTAACATAGGTTATTTCTTGTAACTTACTCTAAATTTTAACACTACAATTGAATTACATCAACATTTAACTTATATTTAACTCTCATTAATATACTATAGCACAAACTTTCTTTAATTATTTTTTTTTATATATAATTCACTTATAATTATAACACTAAGGTATATAAAACTATCCATAATAATATTAAAGAATTATTATTATTTATTTAAAATATAGTATTATAAAAAATAAAGTTTTTATTACACCGTTTCAAAAAGTTTTCAAATATAATATACTATTCTTCAATATTATAATAAAAATAAAGTTTTTGTTACAATATCGTGTCAAAAAGTTTTCAAATATAATATACTATTCTCCAATAATATAAATATACAAAAAGAATTACGATTATAATTACATCATAAAATTTTCAAATATAATAATAGTTCAGGGGTTTTGAACGTTTGGAAACATTTAGGGCACATAAAAAAGATAAAATCTAACCTCAATAAAAATAAAATAAGATCAAACTCCTAAAATCTGATTCTGGTATTTGTTTTAGTGTCGGTTTTAAATAGGGGAAGATTGGTGCATTCTCATAGCATCTAAAAGAAACTGCTCATCATTCTTACAGCATCCGAATTTTGAATAGGAATGACCTGAACTAGCAATGGGAGTTCAAATATCTTATAACATGGAGCCATAACATTACGCGCCCATGACACCACCAGCCGAGTTCCTCTTGCACTCGTTCAACATATCAAGGTAGAACTGGCACTTGCTAATGTCACTTCCATAGCTGCTCACACACTGCAGTCAAGAATCATCAAGAGACCATCAACAATACAGTGACAATGGGAGCCAGAACAAATCTACGTAAAATGAACTCATATTCATGGCTGAGAATAAAAGAAGAAAGGTGGCTTACGTCTTGGAAGGCCTTGTTATGGATGCCACAAGCATCAGACCCAGGAGCAGTACTGGTCATGGGTGCAGGGGCGCCACTTGCAGCATCAGAACCAACAGTTTCGTGTTGAATGGTGCGGGGGCCCATCACGGCATCAACAGCCCTGTGAGCAACAGCACTTCCAGTACCAAAAGCCATACCTGCCTCAGAAAGTGAACAAATCACAGCTCAGCTACAAACAAGTACACAACAACACCCTCATCCATCCTAGCAAATGAAAGTTTATTCATCAGAACAGAATGTTACCTTGAGCTATTGTAGCACCAAGTCCTCCAAGCATGGACCCACTGCCGCTGGATTGCATGGGCGCCGGTGGGGGAGCATGACTAGCTGCATTTAGCAACCAAAACCAAATAAATGTAAGAGGGTAAATCTTACTATTGGCTTTCCTATGCTTGCCATCATTACAAAAGGATTGGGAAACCCCACAAGGTTTCCATAAACTAGAATTATTGAATCTAGATAAGTTATCGAAAAATACACAAAGTAGTGATCTTCCAAACGGATTGAATTTAGTAATCAATTACAAAAGGATTGGGAAACCCACAAGGTTTCCATAAACTAAATTTGAATTACAACACTAATAAAAATTGATTCATCATCTCGAGTGATAATGAGAGGCATATTTTAAATTTTGATTTAATGTTCTTGTTTGGGGTGGCATGGGTGTAGGGCTTAAGAAGTGGAAGAGCAGAAATCAATGCATCCAAGTTCTACCATGGGAGAAACACTAGCAATGAACTTTGAATAAGGTATTTGTTGGAGAATAAAAAATACAGGGGTACATCAATAGTATATATATAGACTGATGAGAATACCTGGCTGAGGAGCAGGGCGAGGGGCAGTGCGGCCAGCAGATCTTCCTATGTATGTCAGAAATGGATAAATCAATCAAAACCAAATAAACTCAACTGTGATAACTGATAATAACATAAAATCGAATGCTTGTATGAAACGCAAGCAGGATTGAAGTTTCAAACAACCAATTAGAAGATATTACGTTCTTAGGGTTCGCGTTGCTAGCGCAAAAGGATCAGCATTATGCTCAATCTCATGGTCGAAAATATTTCGTTTTTCGTAAGATCTGTACCAAATTCTATACAAAGCGCCATATGTAGTCCGAAAGTGAGAAATGGGGAAATAATAGCATGTACCAGAAGCTATCAACACGTACTCATAACACTAGATGCTTTCTAAACCAAAAGATTTCACAAAATACAGATAAAGCATGTAGGCATCAGAAAGAAGTAAAAGATTGGAGCAAATTCGAACGAGAGGGAGTTGCTACCTCCAGAGCTTCGGCGAGGCATGATAGGGTTTAGATCGTAGAGGAGAACTTTGGAAGAGTGTGGTCGCTGGGTTGTCGGGAAGAAACGGCTGCGATATTTGGAAGGTGAGGTTACTGTTCAATTGTTCATCGTCTCAATATATTTGGGCTATAGCACTAGGCCCACTTTATATTGTGGTGCACCCACCTAATTATCTTTACAATTTATCTTTAGCCTCGTTTCGGGTTTTTTATAAAAGAAAAGATTTTTAATGTATCAAACAAGTCGGAGAAACATTTTGTACAACTTAGAAAAACGAAGAATAGTTAAACATAGGGTTGGGCATGGCACGGGACGGAAGATTAAAGTCATCCCGATTTCGTTCCTGTTATTTTAAATGAGACGGGATTGAGATGGGTCTTGAGTATTTTAGATAGAATAGCATCGGGTTTTATTCTGGCCGAGATCGGGATGGGACGGTGGACGAGCCCAATTTCGCTTGTCCATTAATTTATTTATTGTGTTTAAATTTTACGATTTATCCACAAAAAATATTTTTACATATTGTACTTAAATGAAAAAAGTATTGAAGTTTTCAAATATCCATAATAACATATTACATTTTACATTAAAGTTTTCAAATGTCCATAATAAAACACATCTAAATGAATTTGGGTCATTTGGACTATTTGTCAATTTTGACGGTTTGTCCAAAATGGTTTACTTTTTTAAAAAGTATATAAGCATAACTACATAATAACTATATAAGTATAACACTAATGATTAAGGATTTTACTTATATTTATTGTTTAAAATTTAATATTTTATTATATAGGACGAGTTTAGCAGGATGAAGAAATTAAGGCTCATATCCCGCCTTGGATAGTTTTTTACGGGGCGAGTTCGAGACAAGATTTCTAATTTTGAATAAAATTCTGCTGGAATCGGATGAGTTCGGGACAGAGGGATTGGTGGGATTTAAGTTCACCCCTAGTTGAACTCGTATAATATGTTATGTGTCAACATCCCTATAAGAGTGTCAAGCACGTCTATTTTAAGTGTCACTTCATGATAAACAATCTATCCAAACAATAAGGTCAAAAACTACCTTCTAACAACATTTATCTATACCAAAACACATGCCATACATAATGTCTACCTTAAGAAATAAATTTAATGATAAACCATACACATCTATCATCTGGTGATTACATGGTCGAATATTTTATTCACAAGGAACAAGTGCATCTTAAAAAAAAACCCCTCAAAGATTGAACAAAATGTCTCATCCCAAATTAAAGTATTGGAGGACGGAAATGCTAAAAGTGCTAGAAATTTTCAAGAAGAAAACCAAGTAAAAGTTTTACTAAACTAAACTAAACTTTGATGGATCCAAACACAGTGATTAATGTTGTGCATTCGGAATTATTCCAAGTGATCAATAATTTTCTTGGACCAAAACTCTTGGTTATGGACAATGTGGGATCACATCAATCCTTCAGACGAAGTATGTATGTTAAGGGAAGATCTAAGAAAGGCGCGAGAATTAAAAAAACAATAGCATTGGAATTGAAGGATAATCTTTTGATTATCAATATCATCAAACAAGTATGGAAACCTTCATGGGAACTTGATCTAATTATATAAGATGTTTTTAATATTATTGCAAGTTTTCCACTGGTCAAGGTCCAATATGTTTTCACGGATGTCAATAATATTGCCTATAAACTCGTAACAATGGGACACGACTACCCCTCACCAATGACGACGTTGGATCCGAATGTTGAAGCCCTCGTCTAGAAAGATGTCTTAGGTTGGTCTACTCACATAAGATGTCTTAGGTTGGTCTACTCACATAAGATGAGCAAGCCTAACTACTCACATAAGATGAGCAAGCCCTCGTCTAGAAAGATGTCTTAGGTTGGTCTACTCCCCCCTTCGATAAGCATGAATGTGTTGTTTTCGATTTTGTTCAACTAAATTAACCCTAACTTTATAATCTTTTGGTTTTCTAAAGGTGTTGTTAATGAATGTGTTTCATATTTATGAAGGTGTTTGTGGAGGGTTTTCGAAGGTGTTGTCGATGGACATGTTTCTAAATAAGGGGAGATCCGTGGTTGAGGGATAGGGCCGGGTGCACTAATCCAAACTGTTGAAGAACCCTATCCGGCATGGGGCTCGACAATATCGGATATTTGGATCGTGTATCTATATCCGGAGACTCTTAAACTCACCCTCAAAGACCAAATACCGGTCCTCATACAACATGAACTTGATGTTCTCGACTCTCATCTAATCGATTTGCACACAGAGGAGCCTCAACTTCTCTGGCTCAACGTTGTCGTCTTCAGAACAATTAGTCTCGAAGCCCAAAAAATAAATCCGTATAATTTGGGATCCTCCTTCATTGCATACCCTAGAGATGGAAAATGTGTGTATATCCAATACTATATTTACAAAACAGATACACGACGTTAGTTGTAAATAGAAAGATCAAACTTAGAGTTTATAGACATCAACCTTTAACAAAGGCGTGCAACCACCAATAGTCTTCACATTATGTCATGAAGCATCTTTGAGCATCATGTACAAATAAATTAGAGTTTGTGGATATAATTCATATTGAAAGGTTAAAAAACATTGTATAGATAAGCCAATACTCCCCGTGCATAGGACTCTGTCTTCTCATGTTCTTGAACTAGGTTAATCAACCAAGGAAGAATCTGGTCGATTGACTTGTCAACCACCAATGTTGAATCTAGAAAGAATAGAAGAAATATTGATGCAATTGAGGCCGATGCGGTATGTGGACCGAGACGCAATAGAGTGAACGCCATGTGCAAACCCTCCACAAACAAGGCTCGCTGATGAGTACGCGGCTCAACCTCAGAGTTCCCGAATGCATCTACCAACTATGATAACTGGAGGCGGGGGTGAGTGGTGTCTTTAGGTCATCTCACCCCGTGAAAGATGAAAGTGGTCTCAAGATGCCATCTCTCCACAAATGCGTGAATCAAGGAATGATCAACGCTGTAGAATGTCAACACATAGCCTAACTCAATAAGCCTACTCCGTCTAACAACTCCATGCCATGACAAAGGGTCATCTATAACTATGAGTCACTTGATGAACTCCTTGAGATGCTCCAATCATGTTAGGGCATTTATCGTCTCTAACATCCTTTAAAGAAATCAACTTAAAGTGAATAAAACCTAATCACAATCAAATACATTAAAATGATAAGCATTTGTTCATTTCATACCTCACTCATCCATATACTCTTTGCCTTGTGAATGGAATAACAAGTAGCAAATATCCAATAAGGGAGCTCCAATGTCAAGTGCTTTACATCCAATAAAGGAGCTCCGATCTCAAGTGCTTTACGAGGTGAGGTGAAAATCAGTAGGCATAAACTCCTCCATATGCACCTCACCAACTTCCTCTATATGACATCAATATTCTCCTCAAAATGCTCCTCCAAATTACTGGGCTCTCTCGCACATGTCTTGTCAACTAATATCACCCCTTCATAGTCGTTATCAAACTTTGTTCAATTAACAACATCCGATAACACTTCCAATTGTACCACTGGAGATGACTCAGAATCAGACGGTCCGAGTCGTCATGATATATGTACCGGTGTATGAGCATGAATGCGGACCTGTGTCTAATCAAGATCCCCAACATGTCGATCATCTTGGTGGGCCGATGCAACATGCAATCTCCGCCTCTGCATACCCTCTAATATGTGATACAAATTAATATAAATATTTATTAATTTTGGTTCATATTTTTATTTCTTAAGAATTATTAATTTGAATTAATGGTTATTTTTTTACTTTATTTCATAAATATGTTTAATAATCATATTTTTAATTATATTGAATAATTTTAATTAATGATTATGTATATAACTATATTTGACGATAATTATTATACAGCGCACAAATAACTATTCGAATTTAAAAGCGCGCTTTCTAAAAGTACTAGCGAAAAAACTATATATATCCCCTGAACTACGCAACTCGCATGCGTAGTTTTGATTTTTACCTTGCAATTATAAGTACGCGTATGATGTGCGTAGTTGGAGCCGATCTCAAGTTGATAGAAGCCGATCAAATGCGCATATGGAATGTGTAGGCTTTCTAACTCTTCTCCCAAAGCATCTTCACTCTAACTTTCTAACACGCAAGAATCACTCAAATATCATATAGGAGCAACACATGAAATAACAAATCTCAATCATAAAAATCAATACATAGTCAAATAGAATACACAACTCAAGTTCGAGTACTAACTCGTCAGTGCTGGGGTGGCGACTAACTCCGCAAAGAACTCAGGATCACTACTTCTAATGATGTTTACTATCTCTCAGGTGGACTCGTTGGCTCCTCGTCTAGACCACTAGATCCTCTGCATCGGTATATTCTTAGACAACATATGTGTAGTACTACACTCTAGGACGGCTATTGGGTACTCTACAAAAGTATGATCTGGCTCGACCATCAGATCCTCATGGTTGATGGCGTGTCTCGGGTCCGGTGTGTACTCTCTCAACTTAGACATGTAGAACATTGGGTGGACAACCTCCTGTATGGTTAGGAGTGCTAGTCAATAAATGACTCTCAATCCGCTTTATAATATCAATGATTGCCTTCCTAAACTCACTTCCAACTCTCTTAGTGATTTTACCGAAACAACTTCTAAAACTTTATTCCTTCCATTTAGTTCACTTGCTTTTGATCTTTTTGAAGGTTCTGACTATCAATTCTGAAACAATGACCTTAGACATATCCCGGTACTTTACTAAGTGCCTAATGTTATTTGTAAGACCACTCGCTTGGTCTTTTCTCCTAATACGACTCAATCGGACCGTCTCACCATTAATGAACTATCACCTACCTTTGGGCAGGTTTTCAACTTGTTATACTCCAATAATCACACTTCATGCATAGATTTTTATATCGATCTATAAATTCTTAACTTACGGTCATAATTGACATAACATGGAGTTTCGTGTTTTGTGGGTTATGGACCACCACGCTTCCGCTGCGTTACTCTAATCAATCTGGTCCACCCATTAATCATAATGGTGTCTTCCGTGAGTCAAGATGATTGACCAACTCTCGCATGTAACTTCCCTTCTCATAACAGTAAGATCCTGTCAAACCGACCGCCAGTGTAGCATTGATTTACTATAGCAAAAGGATGGCTCGTACTCTTAGCTGAGTATTGGCTGACCAAAACATCGAGAAAAACCATCCATATCTATCAAAAAATTGGTCAATGACCCCATGGAGTTTCACAATTGATCTAGTGATTTCCTTAGTAAAATAACTCACCGGTCACGCCTTTCTTGGAAGGATCGGAACGTGCGGTCTTATAAACTCCCCGAATTCACTTATGTCTCATGAGAACTCTACTTACTACGTGCCAGGATTACTCAATGTGATTATCTTTCCACAATCCCTTTGACCTCCAATGCAGGGTACATCACGTTGACCTACAAGTCATTACCTTGATTTGTTTACCCTCTTGACCCGGAGTTTTCTATTTAGCTCCAAATCCTCGAGGTGTGGTTGCAAGTCTACATCGAGACAATAATACCAACAACATGATGGTCTCTCATGCTTGTCATGTGAACTCTTCTACTAGATGTCTCATCTTGTAACATTTTCCTTGTCCGAATCGGTCTTCTACTATCAATTAATCATTATTACTCATTCAGGGTTGAAACCCCAATTATGGTTTACTCTTGCATAGATTTCATATAGGTATTCTCATCTCAATACTTTATTTAAATTTAGCAAGACTCGCCTTTTGATACTTGACTTTTGTTGAACCTCTCCTAGTATCATTTATATTGGAACATCAGATGTATGTGATTTCCTCCAAGAGTTCTATCTCTCGACTCACCTCGTACTAGGTTGTCCTTATATTCATGTCGATTTATCTTCTTTAAATCTTTATACTCCATACGAAAGTTACATCCTTTTCTTTTTACGTTTTTTACGGACTATGTTGATTGGATTTATTACCATCAATAATTCAAATCCTCATTAGTCGATGAGGGATTTCAGGGCACGCCTTATTTACGCAGTCTCACAACTACCCATCCATTTCCATGTTATTGAGTTATCAAGATTAGCTTGAAATTGCATTGGAATACCACCATTTCCCATTAAACTCTTATATAAACACTATTCGATACCTATCTTATTAGCGTGATACGGATCCATATGATAACCTTCAGTTATCCAACCTTGCTCTTTCTCATGTCTGTTCCAACCAAAATGTAAACTCTATCTGCAGTCACTTCACCATTCGACGAGACATTCCACTAAAACACCATGTCCGACCTCTATGTTTGTGTCGCCTCCATGACTATAGTTATTCCGTGTCACCTCTTAGTCACAAAGGCTTCCTCTGTAAATCTAGAAAACCCAACTTTTTCTCGCAAGAGCACCATCAGTCCCACTTGTGTGGAATGTTAAGCACCCTCTGTCTTGATTGACGTAAGACATGATCAAAGTCATATGTTTCTTCTTACTCTTCTGGTCTTTCTTACACAATACATCCATACTAACTGTAATCTGTACCTTTTTCTTAGTCAATAGGTAAGTAACTGTTCACAACTATTTCCTTTATCTCTTTACTTACCTAAGGGGGTCATTTCTGGCCATAAAAATCTTCTCCTTAATTCTTAATTAGAGTTATTGGGCTGAACTCATTCTATGTTACTATTAAGGGTACTAGTACTTGTATCGATTTAACTTCACAATCGTTGTCGTTGATCTCTTGTAGAGATCCTCCATATGTTGATAACATTCTTTTAGTAAATCCGCTTTTATTCTTCTTATCTGTCGACCGGTCAACACTGGTCAACTCACACGTGTGAATTCTCAGTTGTTACTTGTTAGTTTGTAGTTGGTCTTCTACCAGATCATAGACTTATTTTTCTTCTATCTTCATTGATGTGGCTATACTGGGTGAAAAGTTATCCCTTCTAGGTTATCCGTTTATACATCTTTAGCTCCTTTCTCAATTTACATACTTCTTTTTCACTGTAAGAACACTTTACTCTAGTTTAGCTATATCGTTCATATGTCGTCAATGAGCTTATCAAATCTTCCGCAATAGCTTGTAAACGAGTCCTCGTGATTCCTCTCACCTTGGTCATTTTCTGCTTGCGGTTCTCTGGTATGAAACGTTAATGTTGATAATTTAAATCCCAATGTGAATGAGAAGTTATCGTGGAGTCTCGAGTCCACCAAGATTCTCACACATGCTTCCCTTTGGTTTGTGTTGTTTTGGTAATTCCGCCTGTATAGAAATCTGTTGTCTCAGTTTTAGACTTCTACTTTATTTGATACTTGCGTTAAAATTTCTTTCAAAATTCTCGTATCTTTGTAGGAGTCAACATGTCTCCATGGTTATAAAATTTATTTTTCGTCATTAAACTCATTGTCTGTCTTTTGTACTCCTTCAATCTCTCACATCTAGGTCAACACCCTATCTTCTTTGTACTCTCATGCCGATGCTTGCATATGGGCAGCACCCACCTTAGTTGTTGTGTCATTGAACCCGCCAAGCGTAGTTGAACTCTACTCCGCTCGATTTGTGTTCTGATATGCTCATCTTGAATCTGCGCTCTTATTAATACTTACATGCATCCTTGAGTTTCATCTCTCATCATCATACCGCTAAGTTCCTTGTACGATTTTCTATTACTTCTATTTGAGTTGATTTAATATTCCTTTCTCGCCCGATTGTTTTTGTTGTTAACATCATCTCGTAGTTCTCAACTCTTTGACCACCTGTTCTCCGGAATATTTGTAAGAGTGACCAAGGTGTCTGCTAGAACACAGTACTCTGCTCCGAGGTCTGATCCACTGTCTTGTAATGACACTCCTAAAACCTATTAACGTTTTATCATGAGGCGAGGGCCTCATCGTGATATCCCAACTAGAGGATAATAGGAATTATCCTTTAGGTACTAACATGCTATATATATAAATATATATATATATATATATGTATATATATGTATGCATATATATATATATATATATGTATGTGTATATATATGTATGTATGTGTATATATATATATATATATATATATATATATATATATATATATACACGTGTATATATACATACATATATATACATATATACGTGTATATATATATACATACATATATATACATATATACATATATATATACATATATACATATATACATACATATAAGACCAATTTTGGTAACTAGGCCTTTTTGAGAAAATAGAGTAGTAATTAGGCTTTTTAATGTTTCAATTAAGCAAATATACCCCAACATTTTGTATTTATTCTCAAACTTTAAACGCTCTTTTCTCAAGGGGTACATTTACTAAATATAAAACTAAAAAAAGGCTAGTAAACCAAATTATTTCTACATATATATACATATATATATACATACATATATATATATATACATATATATATATATATATAAACTCTATCTGCATTTATCCAACCTTACTCTTTCTCATGTCACTTCACCATTCGACGGATCCAGTGTCTTGTAATGACACTTCTAAAACCTATTAACGTTTTATCATGAGGCGAGGGCCTCATCGTGATATCCCAACTAGAGGATAATAGGAATTATCCTTTAGGTACTAACATGCTATATATATATAAATATATATATATATATATATAAATATATATATATATATATATATATATAAATATATATATATATATAAATATAATATATATATATATATATATATATATATATGTGTATATATATGTATATATATGTATGTATATATACATACATATATATATATGTATGTATATATATATACACATACATATATATATATATATATACATAGAATCATACTCCCATGTAAACAACTCTTATAGTGTACAATGAGAACAAATCTAGTCCGTAAGATTAGAATAATAGATGGTCAAGATTAACCATAATAAATAGGAGGAAAAAATAAAAATAAAACAAATTAGAATGAGAGTGGGGAATTGGTTGCACGTAAAAATCAATTTTTACCCAATTTGCTCCATTATTGTATATAAAAAGATTTGTTACCTTATATGACCCTAAAATCTCTCATTCAAATCTTCCATCATCGCTCAATAACCGATTATTTGTGAAACGACTCCAATGGAGAGCAATGCGATTCAACGATGATTAGGGTTGCTGTCGTTCGTCCAATGAAGCCACCACCGTCGTCTCCATACCAGATTTGGCCGGCCGGTTTTCTTCACAGATCCGGACTTGAACTCGCCATGACTCTCCCTCGAATGCCTCAGGTTCCCTTCCAACATTCCTTCAGTCTCGTGCATCGCGACTCAACCGTCTATGAGACCAATTTCGTCTCGCTCACCATCAATTTCGCTCGAGACTATTCAAAAGCCTCGTTTTCCTTCATCCTTGTAGTCTCGTGTCGATATTACATCATTACCATCAACAATCTTGTTGTACGACTCCAAATTTGTCATCATTGCAGACCAACCGGAATCCATGGTTGTCCCCATCCTCAACCGTACAAGAGAAGCATATGCTATTTGATTTGTATTCACTTTTTATTGAGTTTTTATTCGTTGATGTATGTTAATGTATTTAGCAAAATGAGAAGGACATTGATTTTGCTTAGATTAAGATTCAATATGTTTTTGTGGTGCTTGAAACCTTCTTTGATCTGATGAACAAAATTTGTTATTCCATTGTCATATACATGAATTATTGTACTTTAGTTTTTATTCGACACTAAATGTTGTAAATATTCGGTGGTTATATGTCTTTTATCCGGTGATTTGTGGTGGTTTGTCCGTGTATGTGCAACAAGTTATTGGAAACAATTGAATAACTAAATTTTGCAACGAATATATTATGTCATATGTACGAATATATTTAGTTACACTAACGAATATTTAATAGTACACTAACAAATATTTTAAGTAACATGGACGAATATCTTCGTATACGTATATGTTTGCGAATTGTCCGAAGATTGAAACATCGGTATCTTCAGATTATGAGCGAATATTTTTCACTATGTAAATGAATAATTTATGTACCATTGACTATTAATTTCAGTTATCAATAATCGACTAAAATTTGTTGGACATGAATGAATAATATCGGTATCATGAATGAATTTTTAATAGTATATTGACGAATATTTTCATGAACACAGACGAATACTTTTGTACAATATTAACTAGAAGAATGGAGATGATAATTGAATTGATTTAGAAATGTTGTTGATATCAACTATGGTGAATGATGAATTCAGAAATGAAAAAAAGGCAATATGAATTCACGTTGAAAACCAGATTTGGATGTAAATGTGGAGATTAAAATAATAACAATTAAGGAGAGAATCTCTAACTACCATATTTGAGTATAATTACTATGGAGAGTGTAATGCACTCTCTTTAGTTGGAGAGTGGAGTAAAATATTCCCTTAAATTTAGTTTAATTAAAACCATTAGATCAAAGCAATCATATGGTTAATGTGTGTTCTCATTGAACACTATAAGGGTTGTTTACATGTGAGTCAAACTCTATATACATATATACGTGTATATATACATATATATATATATACATATATACGTGTATATATACATATATATATATATATATACACGTGTATATATATATATATATATATACACGTGTATATATATATACATACATACATACATATATATACATATATACGTGTATATATATATATATATATACATATATACATACATATATATACATATATACATACATATATATATATAAACTCTATCTGCAGTTATCCAACCTTACTCTTTCTCATGTCACTTCACCATTCGACGGATCCATATGTAAACTCTTATATAAACACTATTCGTTACCTATCTTATTAGCGTGATACGGATCCATATGATAACCTTCAGTTATCCTGTAACACCCCGAATCCGCGGGACTCGGGATGTCACATTGGGGTAGGATCTCACAATGGATCCTGACCCTAGCTTGACAACAAATTCATTGGACCTTACAACATGGCACTGACAGATATAAAACAAATACATAAAACGACATAAACAGTATAAAATAAAGGTAAAGACAACATAGCCGAGTATGAAACGACATCCTCACATTGGAGGGAAAACAAGACATCATCCTCACGTTGGAGGGAAAACAAGACATCATCCTCACGTTGGAGGGAAAACATAAACAAGCCCAAAACCAACCACCTAATGTACGAGAGTCCTCGGCCTGTCACCCTGCCAGATCACCCAGTAGCGCCTAACCTGTAAACATCTACAACACGGTATGAAACCGTTAGCTAACCATACATGTATGCGGTAATGCATAAGCACAAGCACAATCATGAAAGATAAACACATCAGCATGCTATCACACATTTACCCATTTATTATCTTTATATAATAACCATTCACTCAAAAACCGTATATATATACATATAGATAGATGAAAGTATGTGACACGAGGACCGATACATCCCCGCCTCTGAGTGCAATGTCTAGCTGTACGAGTATCGGTCACGCAATCCATGTACCCTATGGGAGTGGATTGCGCCCTTCCTGTAAACCAGTCTGGCCCGACATAAGAGAACCTCCCAAACTCCACGGCGGGATGAAAGGGAAAGGTTATCACAGCCACGCAGTGGGGCAGTCAATAGAACATAGGTCGATAAAAACGACAACTCATGCTATCATAGCAAACATATAAAGCATACACCACTCATGCAAACACCCAATATAAGGATGGCAGCTAAGTAAGTTCTACGGACTTACCTCAACCTCGTACAACCTCAACCACGATCACCTCTACACTGGAGGGACAACACGGCCTATAAACAAGGCATAAAGAGATATATCAACCTCTATTCATCAAAGGGATCCATAAGGATCATACTCAATCTATGAGCCTCACAACCAACTAAACCTCAATATCTCAGCATAACTCACAATTCCTCAAATATCAAGGTAGTATCTAATCAACATTCTTCAATCTCAATTTTAATCCTAATCTAATTAATTAACCTTTAATTAATTAATTAGATTTCGCTAGAATAACGTTTTGCCCGCAGGCAATTTCTAAACCCACCTGTCATCAGATTTCATCAAACAAACTATCTATAATCACCAGAATAATATAACGACCATAATGGAATTTCTAATTATCCATTTTGACAAGCCTAAAGTCAATTTATGTCAAATCGCAGTACGGAAAACGAATAAATTCATAACTTATTCGTTACTAACCCGATTGACGATCTGAAAGAAGATTCGGAATCACAGCGACGCAGGCTACGCATGGACAACATCAAAATCACCGGAATCTGAGCGACGGAACCTCCCTGGTGACATATATGCTCGACCAGACCTCCATATACTCGGAAATGCAGAAACTCGGTACCGTTATGAAGAGAATGAAGAGAGGAATCCAGAAACTCAAACGGAATTGAAATCGGATTAGAAACGGAGAGTAGATATGAGTTTGAAGGTTGAGAGAAATCAGAGCTTTTACGATGAAACGTGAAAGGAAATGAATTAATAAAGGATTTTCCGCTATTTATAGTGAAGACGATAATTATCCTTTAGTAAAGTCGATAATTATCCTTTAACCGATCCAAAGGCGGGTCGAACCTCTTTCTCCAAACTTCTCGAGATTGGAACATTAAATCTGGAATATTGTAGGGATAATTATTCAACAACTGCCCCGGAAAACATGTATTCCTAAGCCGTCTTTCTTAGCCGTTAAGAAACGAAATAGCGACTCTTTTGGCCGTTTTGCCTCTCCATGTTATTTCATATCTAGGACATATCCGATGTCCTGATCATTTCTCTCAACTGCATTTTTATTAATTGGAGCTCCCAAATGCTCCAAATAACACCGGAGGGTAAAAATAATTACCCGGGGGAAAAAGTAAAAATTTCCCCAAACGTCCAAAATTACGCTAGGAACATAACGGTGGGACTCATACTCATCACTTGCGAAATCTTCGCGAGTTATATGTCAATTACTATAAACGATTAAGTTAATCAACATTAATTAGAATTCGGAAATCCTAACTATTACATCACACACCCCTTAAAAAAAGTTTCGTCCCGAAACTTTAAAATTCCCAAATCGTCTTGGACCCATACGTCGAGGTATAACTCTCACTCTTTCTATCGGAGGTATCACATCTCCGTTCAAAATATCACAACCTATAACAATCTATAACCTCAAGTATAAACATGGAGGAATCATCACTCCAGGAAACAGGGCCATAACGCTACCCAAAGGCTTAGAGGAATCACGTCTCTCGCCATACCACATCACAAGGCATAGAGGAAGCACATCTCTAGCCAAAACATATCACAAGCATAGAGGAAATACGTCTCTAGCAAACCATAATCATATATATCTTATGGAGGAATCACATCTCCACTAAAACTATGTCCATCAAGGTAGCATGGAGGAAAGAACCATCTACAGCTGAATCCTAATCACACTCAAATAGCATGGAGGAAAAAAACTATCTCTAGCTATAAATATGATCATACTCGGGTAGCGTGGAGAAAGTAATCATCTCCAGCTATAGCATACATCACGCTAGCACATCAAGATCTACTAAGATCATAAATCACACCACAACTAGCATGGAATAGCACATCAAGGCATATAAGCATATAAGCACATAAGCACAACATTCATCAAGATAGCACTAAGATATACTCGTGCTCCCACAAATGGGTTTGTCCCAACATATACTCTAGATAGTTCCTCAGGACACTATCCTCAGTCTCTCACATAGCCTCTTCAGGTCTTCATCTCGACCATTATATCCTCAATATGAGAATGTCTTTCGAATGCAAGCGTTTCATATCTCATTCCAAGAATGTAATCGAATGCTCAACAAAAGTGTGGTTGGACTCAACCACCAAATCATCGTAACTCACAAGGTGTCTCGAGTCTGGTATATACTTCCTCAGTTGAGACATATGAAACACTGGGTGAATATCCTCTAATCTCAGAGGCAAAGCTAAACATCATGTTGCCTTCACAAAACTGATCAAGATCTCAATTAACCGACATATTGAAAACTCAGTTCCCCTTTCCATAATAACACAACTAACGTCTCACAGCTGAGATACCTCCAGCCGGACATGAACTCTCACTTGAACTTTAGAGGTTAACACCTCTTGTCTACACACACAATCTGGCGACTATGTAGATCCAACACTCTTCCTTTAATCATTGTTACTCGAACTATAAAATCCTGAGTCTGGTCATGTGTTATTTCCACTACTACTGCTAGATCACTTCTAGCATAAAGGTGTATGGCATTTACGCCCATACAATGCTTCTCAAGGACATTCCCGAAGATAAACGTCAATCATTGTTATATAATAACTCAATAATGGAAGGTAATATAATCATCCACGTTTCCCATTCAACTTACAACTTATATTAGATTCTTAAAAATCTAGATGATCCTCTTCAACTGACCCTCTGCCAAGGGGTGAAGCGTAGTCATGAAGTATAGACTCATTTTTCCAAAGCAGTCTGTATCTACTGTTCACAATCTCAAAGTAAAAATATCCATCTCGATCAGAAATGATCATTCTCGGTATACCATGGAGTCTCACTATCTGTCTAGTGTACTCCTCAGCCAATTCATTCACTAGCCACGTCCTTCTGATAGAAATGAAACGTGCCGGTTTCATTAATCTGTTACCAACGACCCAAATAATATCAATCTTCTGCTGGGTCACAATCTCATAACAAAATCCATAGAGATGTCCTCCCAAATTCTACTACTACACTAGTAGTGGGTGGGCCCCATCTCTAGATCGGAAATACTCTATCTGGACCTGCTGACAGGTCACACACCGTATCACAAATCTAGTTATATCGGCTTCATACAATATGATCGTTTCATCTCGTGGTACATCTTACTCGTACCTGAATGTACTGAATAAGGCATACAGCGGGTATACCGTAATATTCTCTGTCTCCATCTGCATCAGCAGGTACACAAAAGCGGTCATGACTCTTCAATAATCCATCTACTCCCATGGAGAACTATGGTGCCTCAGTACGAGACATCCTTGCTCTAAACCTTGTCAAGGCCGGGCAAGTCTCCTGCTTCTGTTGGACCTCATCCAACAGACCAGTTAGAACCTATGAGGTATAACTGGGTATCCTCATCAAGGAACTGATTGTCCAACTCTAGCCAAGCTAGATCTCTCTGAAGCTGAGGCTGAACTATCAGTCTCACAATCATCTTCTCTTGGAGCGTCTTTCCATTCAAGTTATCGGCGACAACGTTCAACTTCTCTGAATGATATGGAATCTTCAAGTCAAAGTCTTGATCAACTTAAGCTCTTAACACTGGCGGTTATTCAACCCCTGTTGCATAAAATATACTTCAGATTTCTATGATCTATAGAAATCTGACATAAAGATCACACTGGTAAGGTCTTCAAAACTTAAAGGCTTAAACTACCACTACTAACTCTAAATCATGAGTCGGGTAGTTCTCATCATACGTTCTTACCTATAAACACACATATCAATAAGCCTACTCCTCTGTAGTAATACACATCTCAGACTTAGCTGGGATGTATCACCGTAAATCACGGGATACCAAAAATCTTCTCACTAAAACAGAATGGAAGTAGAGGTCAAATGCCTCCTCAAATCTTCAGAACTTAGACACACTACTTTCATCACGTAGTTATGGTGGTATTCTCAAAAGACTTGCAAATGAATACGTAATCATATAAAATCCTTCTTCAAAGCATTGGTAGCAATCTGATGAGCCGAGAAAACTACGTATTCCTTAATGTTCATCAATGAAGTCCACCACCAACTAATCAAGAAAGTCGATGAAGATACTGTTCATCAACTCCATAAAAACTACTAAAACATTCGTCAACCCAAATGACATCACTACAAACTCGTAGTGTCCATAACGGGTATGTGATGCTATCTCATACACATGCTGCTCTCTCATCCATGACTAGGGATATCTTGAGCACAAAGGAATCCTGAAAACAAAATTGCTTCTTGAAGCTAACTCATCAGGTCGTCAATACGGAACATGGAACCTACTAGGGTAAAAGAAGTCTGTTTCAGTCAAATTTTCAAGTTATCAGTACAATATCTCAACAAGTACCATATAGTGTGGCTTTCCCATTCAATCTTGTATCATACTTCAACTCGATAACAATATCCACACTCCGCTAAGGTGACAGCTAAACGGTTCAGTATCACGTCTATAAACTCATAAACATCTGGAATACCTTCCAATGTTGGACTATCAAGCTCCTTCATTGTATAACACTAGAAGGCGTCACATCCTTGTGCTATCAGCTCGCTGCTCGTACAGCCCTGATGACAAACCCGCCTCTTTAAAGGTCTTAACCTCAGAAGACCTCTATTTAACTCAACTCAGTAAAGATTATAATAGTCTTACTATTAAAAGCTAACACCACCTGATATCTATTCATCCAAACCATACACATAATGACTTCCTCATGCACCTACGAGATGACAAAGAAGTCTGCAACCATACATGAGTCCTTGAAATAAGGGAACAAACACGCATCTCACGGGTATCTCAGACCCAAAAAGGTAATCCTGTAAAGGAAAATCCACCTTCTACTATATACCAAAATTCAACCATTAACGCATGCATCGAAAGACATGACGTGCATAAAACTCACAACAAGCAAAACTCCACCAGGTAAACCATTAATGAGAATGGTACCTATAACAGCTAACACTCGTAGCTCCTCTACATATCATCACTCAATGTCAGATTCATGCTCCTCAGGTATCACTGAGGTCATTACTATAGCCGCCACTTCCACTCTTTCTGCACTGGAAAGAGGAAGGTCTTGCTAGGAAGAAACACCACCGTGCTGACAGAAAGGGTCAGATGGCCTAGCTCACCACAAGTGAAACAAGCTATCAGTGCCAAAGGGCACACAGAACGCTAATGATCTGGATAGCCACAACTGAAACATAATCATCCCATCCTTGCAACCTGTGCAACTGAAGGGTAACTCGACCTTCGTCGTCCACCTGGAATGATCTCACTCTTGAAGGGAACCTGTAAAGGCAATGCCTTGCCCTGTCGACAAAACTTCGCTCTATGCCCTGCTTTACCACACGTAAAACATATGATGGGCGCCTTTGGGCACACAACTCGCCAGTGTCCCAACTTCCACACAATTAAAACACTGTAGTTCCTTGCTAGTCATCTTCATGGCCAAAGGATCACTAGATTGTCTTGATATCGGACTTGGTTCCCCATTCATCATCTTTGCTTCTCCAGTAACTGATTCAGTCCATTGCTTCTTTCTGGATCCTGAAGCTTCAGTTGATCTCACAATTGTTGGTAAATCCGGTGTGGATCTACCCGCTATCACCGCTTCATATACTTGTTACATATATTTTTGAAACTCGGATTTACTCATGGAGACACGATCAGCCTCTTCAAACTCGTTCTCTGTCATAGGCAAAACAACAACGGAAACTGGTCCTTGACTTATCACCACTAGAGGAAGAGGGGGTGTACCCCTACCTCATCCCACTACAGATACTACTCTAGTCTGAGTAATTTGTAGGATATACGCACCTAATCTTATAAGGCTATATATATGCCATAGGTATCGATATGTATATAATACATCCACATAATCCATAGTACACACATATATATATATATATATACATATCTATGCTGCAAAGATCCATGACAGAGGTGACGACTTCTCGTACATTCTATCCCAAAACCACACTTAAAACCAAAACCTTTGAAAACGTCAGATCCCATGTGGGCTCTGTTTATTTTACCTATCAAACCTCATTGCAGGTAGCAAGTGCCATTGTTGTCAACCTGGGCTTTGATACCAACTCTGTAACACCCCGAATCCGCGGGACTCGGGATGCCACATTGGGCTAGGATCTCACAATGGATTCTGACCCTAGCTTGACAACAAGTTCACTGGACCTTACAACATGGCACTGACAGATATAAAACAAATACATAAAACGACATAAACAGTATAACATAAAGGTAAAGACAACATAGCCGAGTATGAAACGACATCCTCACATTGGAGGGAAAACAAGACATCATCCTCATGTAGGAGGGAAAACATAAACAACCCCAAAACCAACCACCTAATGTACGAGAGTCCTCGGCCTGTCACCCTGCCAGATCACCCAGTAGCGCCTAACCTGTAAACATCTACAACACGGTATGAAACCGTTAGCTAACCATACATATATGAGGTAATGCATAAGCACAAGCACAATCATGAAAGATAAACACATCAGCATACTATCACACATTTACCCATTTATTATCTTTATATAATAACCATTCACTCAAAAACCGTATATATATATATATATATATATATATATATATATATATATATATATATATATATATATATATATATATAGATGAAAGTATGTGACACGAGGACCGATACATCCCCGCCTCTGAGTGCAATGTCCAGCTGTACGAGTATCGGTCACACAATCCGTGTACCCTATGGGAGTGGATTGCGCCCTTCCTGTAAACCAGTCTGGCCCGACATAAGAGAACCTCCCAAACTCCACGGCGGGATGAAAGGGAAAGGTTATCACAGCCACGCAGTGGGGCAGTCAATAGAACATAGGTCGATAAAAACGACAACTCATGCTATCATAGCAAACATATAAAGCATACACCACTCATGCAAACACCCAATATAAGGATGGCAGCTAAGTAAGTTCTACGGACTTACCTCAACCTCGTACAACCTCAACCACGATCACCTCTACACTGGAGGGACAACACGGCCTATAAACAAGGCATAAAGAGATATATCAACCTCTATTCATCAAAGGGATCCATAAGGATCATACTCAATCTATGAGCCTCACATCCAACTAAACCTCAATATCTCAGCATAACTCACAATTCCTCAAATCTCAAGGTAGTATCTAATCAACATTCTTCAATCTCAATTTTAATCCTAATCTAATTAATTAACCTTTAATTAATTAATTAGATTTCGTCAAAATAACGTTTTGCCCGCATGCAATTTCTAAACCCACCTGTCATCAGATTTCATCAAACAAACTATCCATAATCACCAGAATAATATAACGACCATAATGGAATTTCTAATTATCCATTTTGACAAGCCTAAAGTCAATTTATGTCAAATCACAGTACGGAAAACGAATAAATTCATAACTTATTCGTTACTAACCCGATTGACGATTTGAAAGAAGATTCGGAATCACAACGACGCAGGCTACGCATGGACAACATCAAAATCACCGGAATCTGAGCGACGGAACCGCCCTGGTGACATATATGCTCGACCAGACCTCCATATACTCGGAAATGCAGAAACTCGGTACCGTTATGAAGAGAATGAAGAGAGGAATCCAGAAACTCAAACGGAATTGAAATCGGATTAGAAACGGAGAGTAGATCTGAGTTTGAAGGTTGAGAGAAATCAGAGCTTTTACGAGGAAACGTGAAAGGAAATGAATTAATAAAGGATTTTCCGCTATTTATAGTGAAGACGATAATTATCCTTTAGTAAAGTCGATAATTATCGTTTAACCGATCCAAACGCGGGTCGAACCTCTTTCTCCAAACTTCTCGAGATTGGAACATTAAATCTGGAATATTGTAGGGATAATTATTCAACAACTGCCTCGGAAAACATGTATTCCTAAGCCGTCTTTCTTAGCCGTTAAGAAACGAAATAGTGACTCTTTTGGCCGTTTTGCCTCTCCATGTTATTTCATATCTAGGACATATCCGATGTCCTGATCATTTCTCTCCACTGCATTTTTATTAATTGGAGCTCCCAAATGCTCCAAATAACACCGGAGGGTAAAAATAATTACCCGGGGGAAAAAGTAAAAATTTCCCCAAACGTCCAAAAATTACGCTAGGAACATAACGGTGGGACTCATACTCATCACTTGCGAAATCTTCGCGAGTTATATGTCAATTACTATAAATGATTAAGTTAATCAACATTAATTAGAATTCGGAAATCCTAGCTATTACATATCCAACCTTACTCTTTCTCATGTATGTTCCAACCAAAATGTAAACTCTATCTGCAGTCACTTCACCATTCGACGAGACATTCCACTAAAACACCATGTCCGACCTCTATGTTTGTGTCGCCTCCATGACTATAGTTATTCCGTGTCACCTCTTAGTCACAAAGGCTTCCTTTGTAAATCTGGAAAACCCAACTTTTTCTCGCAAGAGCACCATCAGTCCCACTTGTGTGGAATGTTAAGCACCCTCTGTCTTGATTGACGTAAGACATGATCAAAGTCATATGTTTCTTCTTACTCTTCTGGTCTTTCTTACACAATACATCCATACTAATTGTAATCTGTACCTTTTTCTTAGTCAATAAGTAAGCAACTGTTCACAACTATTTCCTTTATCTCTTTACTTACATAAGGGGGTCATTTTCGGCCATAAAAATCTTCTCCTTAATTCTTAATTAGAGTTATTGGGCTGAACTCATTCTATGTTATTATTAAGGGTACTAGTACTTGTATCGATTTAACTTCACAATCGTTGTCGTTGATCTCTTGTAGAGATCCTCCATATGTTGATAACATTCTTTTAGTAAATTCGCTTTTATTCTTCTTATCTGCCGACCGGTCAACACTGGTCAACTCACACGTGTGAATTCTCTGTTGTTACTTGTTAGTCTGTAGTTGGTCTTCTACCAGATCATAGACTTATTTTTCTTCTATCTTCATTGATGTGGCTATACTGGGTGAAAAGTTATCCCTTCTAGGTTATCCGTTTATACATATTTAGCTCCTTCCTCAATTTACATACTTCTTTCTCACTGTAAGAACACTTTACTCTAGTTTAGCTATATCGTTCATATGTTGTCAATGAGCTTATCAAATCTTCCGCAATAGCTTGTAAACGAGTCCTCGTGATTCCTCTCACCTTGGTCATTTTCTGCTTGCGGTTCTCTGGTATGAAACGTTAATGTTGATAACTTAAATCCCAATGTGAATGAGAAGTTATCGTGGAGTCTCGAGTCCACCAAGATTCTCACACATGCTTCCCTTTGGTTTGTGTTGTTTTGGTAATGCCGCCTGTATAGAAATCTGTTGTCTCAGTTTCAGACTTCTACTTTATTTGATACTTGCGTCAAAATTTCTTTCAAAATCCTCGTATCTTTGTAGGAGTCAACATGTCTCCATGGGTATAAAATTTATTTTTCGTCATTAAACTCATTGTCTGTCTTTTGTACTCCTTCAATCTCTCACATCTAGGTCAACACCCTATCTTCTTTGTACTCTCATGCCGATGCTTGCATATGGGCAGCACCCACCTTAGTTGTTGTGTCATTAAACCCGCCAAGCGTAGTTGAACTCTACTCCGCTCGATTTGTGTTCTGATATGCTCATCTTGAATCTGCGCTCTTATTAATACTTACATGCATCCTTGAGTTTCATCTCTCATCATCATACCGCTAAGTTCCTTGTACGATTTTCTATTACTTCTATTTGAGTTGATTTAATATTCCTTTCTCGCCCGATTGTTTTTGTTGTTAACATCATCTCGTAGTTCTCAACTCTTTGACCACCTGTTCTCCGGAATATTTGTAAGAGTCACCAAAGTGTCTGCTAGAACACAATACTCTACTCCGAGGTCTGATCCACTGTCTTGTAATGACACTCCTAAAACCTATTAACGTTTTATCCTGAGGCGAGGGCCTCATCGTGATATCCCAACTAGAGGGTAATAGGAATTATCCTTTAGGTACTAACATGCTATATATATATATATATATATATATGTATATATATATATATATATTTATATATTTATATGTATGTGTATATATATGTATGTGTATATATACATATATATATATACATATATATATATATATACATATACATATATATATACATATATACATATATATATACATATATATATATATATACATATATATATATACACACATATATATATACACATATATATATTTACATATATATATATATATATATACATATATATATATATACATATATATATATATATACATATATATATATATATATATAGGGAAGTATTCAAGTAAGGCCCATTATTCCGGTAAGGTAGACACGTGTCCCGAAATTTTTTTTTTTTTTAAAACGAGTAAAAGTAATAGTTCAAAACTTATTATGGAATAGTTCATAACTTATAAAAGGATAGTTCATGAATTATAATAGAATAGTTCATAGTGTAAAATTTATAAAGGAATGAAAGTAATAGTTCAAAACTTATTAAGTAATAGTTCATAACTTCTAAAAGGATAGTTCATGAATTATAATAGAATAGTTCATAGTGCAAAATTTATAAAGGAGTGAAAGTAATAGTTTAAAACTTATTATGGGATAGTTCATGAATTATAATAGAATAGTTCATGAATTATAATAGAATAGTTTAAAGTGCAAAAATTTATAAAGGAGTGAAAGTAATAGTTCAAAACTTATTATGGGATAGTTCATGAATTATAATAGAATAGTTCATGGATTATATTAAAAAGTAATAGTTCATGGATTATATGAGAATAGTTCAAAGTTTATAGGAGAATAGTGCATAAATTATAACATGGTAGTTCAAATAAATTTTCATTAGTTTCCGGAAAAAAAAAATCGTTTCAGAAAAGTGAAAAAAAAAAAAAAAATTTCGGGACACTTGTCGCCCGTACGGTCGGCCGTACGACCATACCGCAATATAAGGGCCGTACCTGAACATTTACCTATATATATATATATACCTACATATATACGTGTATATATATACGTGTATATATATATACATACATATATATACATATATACATACATATATATATACATACATATATATATATATATACATATATATATATATATATATATATATTCATATCCATATAACATACATAAGTGTACAATCTTATAAGTCCATATACTAATCATCTCAAGTTGCAGAGATTCACGGAGGGCGATGGTGGTTTGACGTACTACTATCCCAACAACCCAACTATGCACATGATTTTGAAGGCGATGGTGGTTTGACGTACTACTATCCCAACAACCCAACTATGCACATGATTTTGAAGTAGAAATTCATTTGAAAATTTCAGACCCTTTTTGGGTTCTAGTTATTTTCTACATTCGGTCTTTCAGAAGATTTAATGTGTCATTGTTGCCAACCCAAAGCTCTGATACCATGTTGTAACACCCCAAATTCTCAAAATTTGGGGAGCTACTGGTTAGGACCTCACAATGGGTCCTGACCTTGGTTTAACAACAACTTCACTTAGGATCTTACAACAAAGCACAAATGTAAAAAAATATTTTGAAAGTCATTATATTATATTTGAATGAATGTACTACATATGACAGCCTTACAACAAATAAATAAATAAGTTAACGTCGTGCATGCAATAGGAAGACTCCCCCGTCCCTATCTAATGAGTACGTGGACCCGGTTGACCATCCGCCCCGGACCTCTTTGAAACTGTCTATACCTACAAACAATCTAACAACACTGATAAACCGTTAGCTAATTATCCAAATATTAGAAGAATAAATAATAGCACATATACCCATCATAACAGAAATAAAACACTCATCATGCTTTTAGAGAATTCCATTTATTATCTTTAATTAAGTCATACACTTTACTAATGATACTTATTTTGTGACATGAGAGATTCCCAAACCTCGCCTCCGCCCCCGTGTAACAATCAGGAGTGGATCCGATGCACCTCACCGTGTACCTGTCTGGTCTGGGTATAGAGAACCTCCCAGTCTCATGTCAGAGCTGGGCAGTGATATCACCGCCCGTTATACATACACTTGGGCCATATAATAATAAGGGTCGTCCTAAGCAAGTTATAATTATTGAACACATAAACACACACCACGATCATCATTCAACTAATATCTAGAATTCAACTAAGTAAGTCCAAAGGACTTACCTGAATCAATCTCAATTCCTGTTATCTCGGCTCGGTTTGTAACTACAGAAACTCAACCGCCTGTTATACAAGGCAAGTGGATCAATAATTTATCCCACTTTCTTAGAAGTCTTTGACCTCCAAGATACTCAAATCGATCATAAAGAAATTACCATAATACCCTTATAAGGGTAAATGACCACTTTACCTTGGTCCCGAAACTCTAAAAAATTCTATAACAAAGTTCCAAATTTTTCTTTGGAACTCAAAACCACACTCTAACTCTCAAAAGGAAGCTTGCTAAAGATTTAGAAGAGTTAATCACATTCTTGACTTTCATAAAAAGTCGCTAAGGTCCAACTTTGACTTAAGATACGAGGCTCAAATAAACATTATAAAAATTGCAAGAAAATTATCTAGGTCTTCTATGATATCCACCCTACTCATAGAAGCAAGACTTTCTCAAGAATACCCAAACAACTTCTACACACTTCTCCAAAGTTGGTTCAAAAACCTAGAATTCTATACTTAGCCAAAAATTTGGGTGATTTCACAACTGCACAACCAGCCAACTTTGAGCCCTCATGGATCCAGATCCGACCGTTATATTGGTCAAAACTTTTGATACACCACACTATGCATATCCTTCTATATCATACTAAAATTTTATCGAAAGATGTTGTTTCTAACGTATCCAAATATATGCTCAAACATGACTGCAACACAGAAGTCAAAATTCAGAAAAATGCATTTGATCTTAGGTTCGATACTTACCAAGCTACGCTTCCGATCTAAAGTCCAACAATCGATTTGTCCCTTAAGTTCTGGTGGAACACAACAAAGGCAAGGCTGGAGGAATGGAACTCGCTACAAACGCCTACTCGCAGCACCTAGAGTCGACAAGGCTACCAAGGATTATACTCAGGTTAAGGGGAGAAGCACATAATGGGTCTGAATCACCTTAGTATTGGTGTCGGCAATGGTGGCAATACAAGACGCTTCTCTGGACAGGCGTGGACACGGTGGAGATGGTTGTCATCTTCTGCTACATCGAGACTAGGGTTAGAAACGATCAAAGAGAAGGTGGAAGGAGAAGAAGGAAAGGGGTCTCACATACCCTAGGGTCCTCACAGTGGCTTACCCGACGGATTTGCAGTCGGTTAGGCAAGGTCCGTTGGTTGTCTGCGTCTTGTGTGTAGACAATTGGTTGGGTTGCCCGACGAAGTGCTTGACTCTCTCCAATGCCAGGAAGCAGCAACCAGGATCCGGATCTTGTTGAAGTAGGGTGCGGGCTCACCGGGATGTAAGGCACCAGACGAGGATGGTTCTCTCAGTCCTATGCCGGAGAAGAGACAACACCACACAGTCCGTCATTGTGTCTTCGCACGAATGGAGGGGGCTATTGAATCTGTCTCCTTTATGTAGTTATGGACGTCGATGGTGATGTAGGGTAGAAGTCGGTTCTTACGGTGTTGGAGGCGATACGTTGCTCGGTTTCCACGTGCAGAGAGGCTTCGACACAACAACAAAGTCCTTAAGGTTCAGGCGTAATATGCAGGAAGAGTGTTTAGTGAATCATGGCTGCGTAACGCTTAGAAGGATGGTATCGATGGAGTGTGGAAAAGGGACGGTTGGTTAGGGTAGAATCAGATCGTGTATAACTGATAAGGAAAGAGTATCATGAATGAACGGAAACTCAATCACAGTTGTGAAGATACGCATACAAGGGATTTGCAAGACTCCTACGTGCGTGAGACGGCCGCAACTCTCCTCTTCCAGGCTTAACGTGATCTACTCATGGGCTGACGGTTGGGCTTCTTTCATGATGGCCCTAACGTGGAGTGCAAGCAGGGCTGGTTGTCTCTTGGGCTGGTTGGCGATCTCCTTGGGCTGTCTAGGAGCAAGGCTTGTAAGGAGGACAAGGCCGGCTAGGGAAGAAAGGATCATGAAGTTTAAGGATTGATCTTGATCATGTCAAGTGGATGTCATGATCTTGTCAAAAGCATGTCCTGACTTTGTCGAAAATATATCGATATATACTAGGGTTTGCAAGATTTAGGGTTTGGTGATCATTTCATCATTTTATGTGAGTTTAAGGCTTACATAATATGATAAAATTTGTGATGGTAAAAACACTAGATATCACGATGAGATCAACGGATTAAAATCCGGTTTGACTCAGAATTTTTTTATTTTTATTTTATTTTTTATTATTTTATTTTCGGATATTACAATGGGCACTTGGGCGGGTTCTTTTTCAACGACCGGGAGGCTTGTATGTGCCACATTCCAATCCAAATATACGAGTGTGCATGGAAATACCGTCGCAAACAAACCACATAAGGGCATGTACATCCAGTGTGTGAAAGGCGCCACAACACCCTCGTGAAACCAACCAATGCTACCATGCATGTGCTCAAGGGTCATGTTTTCTTCGTTTAAGTATATCCAATACCGGTCAGGGTTTTGAGTAAGCTTTGTCAACAAAGTCATGCGCATTTGTGGCCATTGATCCTCCCCCATGCCCAACAACACACAAAGAGCTCGAAATCCACAATTACCATCGCCCGTAACATCCCTAAGAAAACCGACGTACGGAACCATAAAACTCTCGAAATTCTCGAGCCCAAAGTCATAACCTCTTATCACAATCGGCACATTCGGATCATGTTCGCATGCAAGGTGGACCAAACCGTATTGTCGTGTTGATGAAGGATTCCATGACCTAGCAATGGTCAAGAAATATTAGAAAACAAACATAAATATACCTAGCTAATTTCAACAAAGTTTAAAATGTCAAATATTATCATAGTAATACCAAAATTTCAAACCTAAGTCCAAAATATTAGGAAAAAAATAAATTATACCTAGATAATTCCAACTAAGATAAAAATCTCATACAATATTATAGTAAGTCTAAAATTTCAAATCTAAGTCGAAAATATTTGGGGAAAAAAAATATACCAAACAATGTCCAACTAAGTTTAAAATGTCAAATAATATCATAGTAAGTCCAAAATTTAAACCTAACTCCAAAATATTAGGAAAAGATAAAATATACCTAGCTAAGTCAACTAACTTCTAAAATATCAAATATTATCATAGTAAGTTCAAAATTACAAACTAAGTCCAAAATATTTGAAAAAAATAAAATAAAAATATGCTTAGCTAAGTTCAACAAACTTTAAATGACAAGCTAAAAGTTTAAAATGACAAATAATATCATAGTAAGTCTAAAATTTTAAACCTAAGTCCAAAATTATTTATAACAAATAAAATATACCTAACTAAGTTCAACTAAGTATACAATGTAAAATAATATCATAGTAAGTCCAAAATTTAAAACCTAACTCCAAATATTAGGAAAATAATTTTTTTTTTACCTAGATAAGTCCAACTAAATTTAAATAATATTATAGTAAGTCTAAAAATTTACCTAGATAAGTCAAAATTTTCAAATACTACTATAGTATGTCCAAAATATTAAGGGAAAAAATATACCTAACTAAGTCCAACTAAATTTAAAATATAAAATGATATAATAATAAGTCCAATATTATAACTTATGTCTAAAATATTAGGAAAAAAACGATAACATACCGGATTTTGACTCGAATCTTGTTCATCGAAACGACGACTTGAACTCCCCTTTTTTCCGATAATTGAACGCAACCACGAAATTTATCTTCAATAAAAATTTAATAACAAAAACATAAACAATATTTGAGTCTAAAACATTACTTGCTCTCAATGTTTATGCTTGAAAAAATAAAATCAAACAATCTTATATATATTGAAGAAGACAAAGTAAACTTATTTATGCAACCAACTAACAACTAACCATTCATTCTTGAATAACAAAAATAAATTAATAAAATTGAATTGCTCACTTGATGTACAATTCTTCCCAAAAAGAGCCGCACAATTCTTCCAATATGAGTGCTCACTTCTTCCAATAACAAGGCTAGTGAGTTGTTCATTTTTTTACTTTTAGTTATTAAACAATTTTCAATATACTTTTACTATATTTTATTGGTTACTTTTTACAAACTTTAATGTGAATTGGCAATAAGGTGTATTTATCACAATTCAATAATAAATCCATCTACCACGAAAAGCAACCCAGAAAACTCTCTCTACTGTAGCCCAAAACCCTAGCCCCAAAGAGTCGGTTACCCTAAGAACCAACAACCACACCAAATGAATGCTAACATTTCCACTGCTGCATCGCCAAAACCACTGCTTCAACCAGTCATACCCCTAGTTATCCTCTCCACACTTTCGAAAATAATTTGCCCTTTACCCATTTTCACGCAAATCCATCTTTCTCTTTCAAATCCAAATCGGAATCGTTCTTCCGACGCCTCTTCCGTAGCTGGCTTGGGAGGCTAAGATATGAAAGATCTGCATCCTATCTCACTATTTTAAAGCCAAAAGCTATCGATAAAAGAAAATTCCACCAACAGAATCCCAACCAAATGGAAGGCGTCCTGCGAGAAATCGAGCGAAGGATTGCAACTTCTGATGCTGCTTGGCTCCGTTCTAGGCTTTTTCATGACTCCATAATCCAAAGAAAGAGAAAAAGAAGAAGAAGAAGAAAGAAGTTCAGAAGCAAAGTTTGTCTGGTTTCCACCATCCTCAAATCAAACAACAAAGAGGAGTGATTTGGTGTGGCGTTAGTCGATGTGCGGGGTTCTTTACTCAGGGTCTCGACTTGGTGGCTTTTCAGATCTCTTTCTCTCACTTACTCTCAGGTTGCTGTTGGTGAGCAACTAGGTGATGGCGCTTTAGGCCCGGTCATGCGCAAAAGTCCCGAAGTAAGGTCTCTTCATGGAACTCGTGATTTTAACTGCTCGGTCTCCGGTAGGATCTCCTTTTCCGTTGAAATCCAACACAATACCAGGTTTTCTCTTACCCTCAAAAACACGAACTATACCCCTGATTTTTTGGATGATGGATTTGTCTTTACGAATTCAAAAATCATTTACCCAGTGTATGGTTTAAGATATGACTGCTATGCTGAACTCAATTTTAACCCCATGACAAATCGCATCATTTTACTAAATATCTTTATGAGATTCTTCCTTTGTATTGATGATATTATAAAAACTAAGCCATTTCTTCATACTTGTAACCTGCCGTTTGTTACTGTGGGACAAAGGATAGGGTTGTTGATGAATTATGTGTTCATTTTTTTTGAACTTTATACCAAATGTTACCCAAATTTAAAATCTCCATGGCCTATTTACGTGGGTATGAATCTATCACACCATAATAACTTCTCGCTGAACGTGAATTATGTTGATCTCTCGATTAATTGGAATTTGATCTTTGAACCATTGGTTTTGGTTACCATTTTCGCCCCTACCCTTGCCTTTACTATGGATACACACTCACTAAAGCCCTTCCTTTCAATTTGTGGTTGTTACATTTTGATCAAAGTATGCAACATTTACTTTTTATCAACTTTTCGAGGCATAAGAACTTTTGGTTGTTTTCATACCATTTGTTGTTTCTTTGCAATTAGGACTATAAGTTTGAAACTCAAACGGCTTGCTATTTGGAGCTCTTGCTCTCAATCCCTCATGAGGAATACAAGTTATTTACACACTTTGCTGTGCAATTTTTTATCCATGCCTATAACAGTGTCTTTCACGAGAATTTGTTACCTGCTATTTCGAGATCTTGATCCCTTTGTACTTGGATGAATTTCTTGTTAAACACTTGGACTTGGTTAATCATTGTGACACGCATATTTCTGTTTCGTTAAAGTGTGTTTTTGTGTCTCAGCAGATGATTTTTTTTACTATCTAGTGATACCAAATACATCATCAATAACAAGACTAACAATATTTGTGATTGCGAAAGCTTCTGAATGTTTCTTGATCTCGAACCAAAGGCTCATGAAATGTGTTGTCCAAGAAAATGGAATTTGTACAAGCTACTGTACCCCGATGTTGATCAACCGACCCTTTCGGCCCTTAGTGAAGATGAAGACAGTGTTCTCTTCTTTTCTGGCTTCTTTGGAACAATTTGTTTGGACTTGTAACAGGATGTATGTCCTACATTTTTCCCTTTCTGTTTTGGATTATGTCTTGTTTAATTGCTCTTGTGTGTTTATACTCATGATGCCTTGGATAATAACATTTCCCGTTGGCAACAACTTTGTGATCTTTGTCACTGTTAACAATCTTCTCGGGATACAACCCATAGATTCCGGGCGACAACCCATTGATTCCGGACTATAACCCTCTCCTCCCGGCTCTCTTATGGATGGTTCATTCCTTCTTGGTTCCCATCAAAGAGAGATGAAGATCCGATATGAATGGAAATTCTCCCTATTACGAGGGTCTAAGGATACTATTGTGTTTCTTTTTGCTTTTGTTTTTTTCTTTCCGCTTTGCTCGCTTCGAGGCGGATTTGGTTGTCTTTCGTCACATTACACTAACATTACCCTTGGCTTAACCCCAATTTCCCCCCCACTATTAACATGGATGAAGGGGGAATTAATTCCGACAATTTCTTGACCAAATACACCATATACATTAAAAATTTTCTCGGGCTACGACCCAATCAATTCGACTTAATAACCAATAATCTTAACATGAAATACCTCACCTACGTTATGTATTGGCGCTACGCAATTAGAAAAGCGCTATGTACTTCTAGCCTTGTCTTAATGCATGGAAATAGGATCTCATGTCTACATTAACACCGAAATCGAACCTATTTTTATTAGGTTACTATGATTA
The DNA here is from genome assembly GCA_033239125.1 of Fagopyrum homotropicum. Taxonomy (NCBI): domain Eukaryota; kingdom Viridiplantae; phylum Streptophyta; class Magnoliopsida; order Caryophyllales; family Polygonaceae; genus Fagopyrum; species Fagopyrum homotropicum. The sequence continues at coordinate 72,058,170 of BSWB01000008.1, forward strand.
TTAGCTTTTGGAACATAAGAGGTATGAGCCGGAGTAACCTCTCGACAAATCTCGAAGCCGTTTGTAAAATACACAAAATTAACATAATTGCTTTGGCAGAGACAAAATCCGAAAATCCGCCGGAAGATCGTCTTTGGAGATCGGCTGGTTTTGATAACATCATTTATTGTCCCGCTAATGGGAGGGCTGGGGGCTTATGCTTACTTTGGAAAACTTACCAGCTCAAGAACCAAACAATCCATTTTATCTCAAAAAGTGACCGATTCATTTGTATTGAAATGGTTTGCACTAATCCCAACCGCAAATTGAACATTGTCTTTGCTTATGCACCACCTCAAGAAATATCAAAAAACCAATCCTGGGACTCAATTATCAACCTAATTAATGCATCCCCTACACCATGCATTATCATGGGTGATCTGAACGAAATTCAACATCATTCGGAAAAAAAAAGGTGGAGCCACAATCAACTCCAACAAATTTAATAGACTCATTAATTTCAAAAATAGTTGTAACCTAGATGACCTTCAAACAACGGGTAACCAATTTACGCGGAGGAAAAAACGTGACGGGCCAAATAATATCCTTGAAAAATTAGATCGTGTTCTCGCCCATAACCAAATTCTCCAATGGTATCCACTCTTAAAAACAAAAAACCACGCGTTCACAATCTTGGACCATTGTCTAATCTCATTGTACTTAACTGAAACGACTTCGTACACACCACAACCATTTAAATTTGAAATGATGTGGACTAAACGCAAAGCATTTGAGAACATCGTTAAACAAACGTGACGAGCTAACTACAGGGGGACAAGATGCTCAATCTCATAAGGAAAACACAACTACTTAAAACTAAAGCAAAAGAATGGAGTAAGATCAAATTTGGAAATATCTTCAAACAACTCAAAGAGGTTGAAACCCAACTCCTAGATCTTCAAGGCCTATCACCACCTAACTTGAACCAAAGAGTTGAAAATCTTTAAAGAAATCTTCTTATAAAACAAAATCGTCTTAACAACTTTCATCACAGATATTGGAGACAAAGAACAAAGAATAAAAACCTGAAAAATATCGACACAAACTCCAAATACTTTCACCGGATTGTTACCGGTAGAAGAAATAGGAACCATCTAAAGGAATTATTTGATTCAAACGGGATCATTATTACTGATGAAAACGAAATCCGAGTGGAAATTAAAAAACAAATTGTGTGCAAATTCACTAGCTCCCCACTAAATAAAAACCTGTTGGAAGAAAAGTTTCAACTCATCAAGAATAAAATCAGTAACGAAGACAATGAAAGACTAACAAAACCACCAACAAATGAAGAAATTAATAATGCCATCTTTGACATCGGTTGTGATAAATCTTTAGGACCTGACGGTATGCCCGCCAGATTCTACCAAAAATATTGGCAGATTGTGGGAACAAACGTTTCAAAAGTAGTTAAGAACTTTTTCAGAAGTGGGAAACTACTCAAAGTCTCAAACATATAAATCACGCTTTTATAACACTAAATCCAAAAATAGACAATCCTACTTCTATTAATCAGTTTAGACCTATTAGCCTCTGCTCAACAATATACAAAATAATTGCAAAAATAATTACGAATAGAATGGAACCCATCATGCCAAAACTCATCCACCCTCTTCAAGGAGCTTTCTTTACTAAATGTCAATGTATGACAACATTCTCATCGCATTATAACATGAAATATGACTATATTTTAGGCACTTGTTTTGATTGTTTTTCCCTCTTTAATGTGTACATGGACATGAGTTTGAAGCATTTATGAGCACATTCACCTATTTTATCGATATAGAGATCTACACAAGCTTTGCTATGTTTATAGGTGAATAAAGGCTTGAATTAGAGCTTAATGCGGAAGGATAGGAGTATTTGATCATACTAGATGTCAAGGAGATGCTTTGGAGAAGCTAAGGAAGGATCATGAGTGAAGAACATCACGAAACAAAGGCGCTTTCACAAAGGCTTTTGAGTTCCACAACCTAAACCACGACCATGGTTATGGGTTGGGTTCGTAGAAAGTGATTTTGAAGAGCAACAGAAAGTTCCACACCCTAAACCACGGCCGTGGAATCTTGTACTAGGCCGTAATTTCCATGACGATGTGTCATATTTGCCACGTCAGCGACGGTTATTGGGCTTTTCTCGTAACCCTATTTCGCCCTATAAGAAGGCTTGAGAAGGGAGTTTCGAGGACGGTCGCCTAGGGTTTCATTTCACCTTCACTTAAAATTCCACGTTGAGGGTTGATACGAAGGATTGGAGATTTCGGATCATGGCTTGAGAAAGATGCAATATTGAAGATTGTGTACTTCGAGATTTTCTTAGGGTTGCCTTTAAAGGCGGATTGACACTCCATTCTTCGTTGTTCCTTAAGATTGCTGTGAGGATTCCTGTTTCATATTCTGAATTCATTAAACATACTACTTTGTTGTTCGGGTTTGAGATTGACTTTGATTGTTTATTGAGTTTTCGAGGGTTTTTATCTTTCTCTCTTCTTAATTTGATATTTGATTTAATGACAATGATTATTGGCTAAAACCCTTTAGCAATTATAAGGTGAAGGGTTGATAGTTGTGGCTTAGATAATGATAGATTGATCGTTAACAGATTGGACCCTGGAAGTGTGAGAAACCTCTTCGACAGCCTAATCCACGGTCTGTTCTTGAAAAACACGGTCGTGGTTCATCAAGATCTAGCCGTAATTTACTATGTTTTACGACTTTTGCATTTGCTTTGATCCAAAGTTAAAGATTTGTTTTAACCTAGCTTGGCTTTCCGGCCTTTTCTAGGTAGTAGTGAGACTCAACATCCTCTATTTCGGTTTCGAGTGTCACAACCTTAACCGTTTTAGCTTATCTTTGATTCCTTGGGTTTTGGCATGGGTATTTGAGAGTAATTCTTATCCTTCGATCCTTTCTATACTACAACCTCAACAACCTTTATAGAGAGTGTCATTGGGTGAGTTATATAGGGTTTTGAAACTACACCGTACTTAACCTTACATTAGTTATACCTTTGCAAGCTCAACTATGTCCTTATATCTATAGAATATCTTGAATCGATTGCCACAATTGGATACTTGGATCTTTAGGATTGTTGTTTTCCCAATATTTGCAAAGCTTCTATACTTTAATTGCTCGATAATTTGTTAACTGAATTTGATCCCCCAAATCCCTGAGTTCGGTACTCTGGAACTCTTGCTTTACTACGCCGATCCGTACACTGTGGGTTCGCTTGCTTTAATTTCAGTTTTATAATTTAAAACTTATTTGCACGCACACTTTGAGGCGAACATCACACACGAGATTTTCCACTCTTTATGGAGTAAGAAAGGCAAGGAAGGTTGGACAGCCATTAAACTCAATATAAAAAAGGCATACGACCAAGTTAGCTGGGAATTTATCATTCACATTCTCCAAATATTTGGATTCAATGAAAAGTTTGTGGGATGGATCGATGAATGTATCTTCACGGTTTCTTTCTCGGTACTTGTAAATAATGAACCAACTGACCAATTCTTCCCTGGAAAAGGACTCAGATAAGGAGACCCCTTATCTCCATACCTTTTTATTTTGGGAGCTGAAATTCTTACACAAATGATCCAAAATGACTTCAATAATTATGACAACCATATTGGATTCTCCGTATGTAGGAACGCAACACCAATTTATTTCCTATCATTTGTTGATGATATGATCATATTTACCAAAGCAAACTCGAACTCTTGCCTTAGAACGAAAGAAATCCTAGAAACTTATTGTTCCATCTCTGGACAAAAGATTAACTATCTCAAATCCTCATTCCAAACTACTAAAAATACTTCCATGATTTGCATCACAGAAATAAAAAAATATCCTTAATATGGAGCACACGACCTCTCTTGATAACTATCTGAGTTGCCCTATTATTAATGGAAGAGTTAATAAGGAGACATTTAGTAACATTAATAACAAAACAAAGCAACAACTCCGTAAATGGAAAGCAAACTCTCTTTCACAAGAAGGAAGAAGCATTCTCATAAAACATAACTTAGCAACCAAACCATCCTTTGTAATGCAAGGATTCATGCTTCCAATGCATAATTTGGACGAACTCGATAAAACTTATAAAAAATTCTTTTTGAACAAAGGTGACAACCATAGATCATTGATCAGCTCGGATTCAATTTGTAAACCAAAAAGAAATGGTGGACTCGGATTAAGAAAATCTCTAACCACTAATAAAGCCCTTTAAATAAAGTTACTTTGGAAAATTCTTGCTGAACTAGAAAATATTTGGGTAAAAATTGTTAACGAAAAATATTTGAGAAACATAAATATATTGCAATATGATCTTAAAGGATCAACATCATGGCAATGGAAAAATCTTATTAAAGTCAAACCCGAGTTTAAAAATGAAATTATTTGGCAAATTGGTAATGGAAAAATTATCAACTTTTGGCAAGATAATTAGGTCACAACAACCCCCCTAATCAAATAGTACAAAATACCAACATGATCAATTCTCAAATTAAAGTAAGTCACTTTATCAAATCAAACGTATGAGACACCACCAAAATTGAAAATAAGCTACAAAATATTATTAGCCCAACAATTAGGAAAAAAAAATTATGGAAACAATAAACCCAACAAACGAAATACAAGACATATTATACTGGAGAAGCAGCTCGAATGACTGGTTCTCCACAAACTCAGCTTCGGAAATTATCGAAACTGAGTCTGGATGGCTCCCTGAATATTCATGCGATTGGATATGGAAATTAGACACTCAACCAAAAAGGTAACGAAAGAAGAATCACGGTTCCTTTAGATTGTGAATTCCTTAATCACCAACTCGAGGATCTTGTACATCTTCTTATTGATTGCCCCTAATGGAAAAATGTGATTTTGAGAATTGACAGTTCCATCTTAACCAGCCTCAATACCATTAGTACGGAAAATAAAAAAGTCCGTGAAATCTTACTGGAGATAAAAAAACAAGATAGGTATAAATAACTTTACTCGCCTTTCAACTTTTTGGTGGAGTATTTGGTTCTTCAGGAACAAGACAATCTTTAATAACGATACTATTGGTTCGGACCATGATATCGTAAACTTCATCAAGAACCAATTGCATAATTGGAAAACTCATATTACGGATGAGGACGACTACGACTTTAAACACACCCCAAAAAACAACAAATCCATTACAAGGAAGAAAAGTAATATCAAATGGGACAAACCAAAACCTGGATTCCATAAACTCAATTTTGATGGGTCAAAACTCGATTCGGGTATAACGTCTACTGGTTATATTATTCGAAATCATAACGGCAAAATTATTAGTTTGGACGCTAGAAAAAACAACTTTAACTCGGTAATTAAAGCTGAAGTCTTCGCTTTAAAAGTTGGACTACAAGAAGCAATAAGGCTAAATATAAAAAAGATCGAAATTGAGGGTGATAACTTATGTGTTATCAAGGCACTCCAAGGACTTTGAAGTTGTCCTTGGGAGATCGAGATGATCGTATCCGACTCCAGACTGAATCTTCGCTTCTTTGAGGAAGTTCAGGTCAGACATGTGTTCAGAGAAATCAACTGTGTTGTTGATCGATTGACCCATTTGGAAATCTAGAACCCCAACACACCCTTTTCTAATGATACCCGAACTTTGTGTTTTCCGCAAGGATGCTTTAGGATGGACGACCTCGAAAAGATAGTCTTTCCTAACCGTTTTTCTTAAAAAAAAAATAAAAAAGGTGTATTTATCGCAGGCCCTACAAATAAAGTATATTGTTATTATTTTCAAGGTTTGACTCTTGACGAGTCTAGAAGTTGGCAGAAAGCCACAGATTATTTGGTGCATCCATGGTTTTACTTCCGGTTCCACCTCCTTATAAATACTGCCCTTTCCACTTTCTACCCATACATTTATTTCGACGGTCAAACTTCTGAAAAGCCAAGGAGACGCCAGAGAGATATGGTCGGACAGCAAATCCCGGTGGTCACGAAGCCTAGCCGAAGCGATGATGTGTTGGATCCACAGGATCAGCTCCAGATCGCCGATCAGGTAAGAACCCACTTCGACTCACTACTCCCCAATCGACACCCAAAGCCTAACCGCAGCGACCCCGATTCCAACACTCCTCCGCCGTCGGCTAACGGCGCTCTCATCCCCGAGCTCGACAAGCTCCGATCACTTCGCTCTAAACTCCAGCCTGTTATTTCCAATGGTGTAATGCTCGATGAAGAGTTTGTAGAGACGAGCTACTACGAGGGACTGATCGCCATTGACAAACACCATCACACGGTCCTCTCTCTTGTTAATCTCATTTCATCCAATTTCATTATTACTGTACGTAAAAGTGTTTGATGGGTACGTCTGGGTTTGCAGACGGGAACAGGATTCATCAAAGTTGTAAATGAAGACGATCACAAGGACGATTCGCCCAAAATCCAAAAGCGAAATGGAGTTATGAAGATGGTATCTTTGGGCTCAAAGGGTAATCCTGCTATGAATGATTGGGTTCCCAGCTTTGAAGATTCTGATCAGGTCTACCAATCTACCATCACTGCAATTGCAATATATAGTTAGTATTTGCAGTTGATATTGATGTAGGGATGGACTGTGCAGGCGTATGTGTCCTCCAGCCCCATCCGAAGTGGCTAGGAAATGGAGAGCATTTCACTGTTGCAGACAGATCAAAGATAAGGATAAGCTTGCTCGCTCATTATGTTATCTCAAATTTGGATTTAAATATAAGTTAGGTGTTTGCTTCAGTGATTCTCCTTGTATAATTCAATACTACTGTATCGCTTCGACATTATATTTTTATGGAAAACATTAAAAACTATTAAAGGTGACGTGCATTAGTGCATATCCAATTGATAATCTTGACTAAAATAGTCATTGAGATTAAGTTTGAATCATCGGTTCGGACGCGGAGCGGTTTTGGCAGATTGAACCGAACGAAAAATTAAAAAAAAAATATTTGTTTAAATTTTAATTCAATTCTAAAAGTTGAGTTAATTCGACTTTCAAACTGAAAGTTAGTTTTAAATATAAAAAATATATTAACCATTAATATACAAATTAACAGTTACATTTTATATATTCTTCATCCATATCAAGTGTTTAGAGGAATAAAACTTAGAACATTATAAAATTAAATGTACTATCAAGAAAAAGTAGGATAGATAAATGCACTAATAACTCCTCTCGTAGCTTCTCTTCAATTTGGGTGCGGAGATATTGATTAAACATATACCAAAAAAAATAGTAATGAAAATCCAAAATCAATTGGATTCTTCATTATAAAAAACGGATCAACAATCCCTTTCTTAACGTTTGTAGTTGATATATAATTTACACAAAGACAACAACAAAAACAAGCAACACATACTATCGGTCCTAATACTATCGGTCTTAATTGACTATTGTGCAGTATTTGGTCAAGTGATAATCAATTACAAATCCGCACTCCAACCAACCGCTAACGTTATCAAACAACAAAAGAAGGATTCAATCGCATCTTGGCATCATATCGTCCACCGATCTAGAACAATATCTCGGATGCCTTATAATTAATGAGAGAGTTAATAAAAACATCTTTCATTCCTTTATTCTAAAATCAAAACAATAACTTACAAAATGGAAAATATCGTCCCTATCACACAAGAGGGAAGAACAATGTTAATAAAATCAAATCTTAATGCAAACTCAAGTTACCTAATGTAGGCATTCATGCTTCTTACAAACATCCATAAAAACTAGACCACATCAACAAAAATTTCTATTGGAATAAGGGACCAAATTTTTATCCACTCATCTATTGCAATAAATATTGTACACCTAAATCACTAGGAGGAACTGCAATTAGGAAAGCATAATATATTAACAAAGCGATACAAATGAAACTCTTGTGGAAAATCATGATTGAACCTAGGGGTGTAAATAGGATGGGGGATTCCCCGAAATTTGCGGGTATTACCCATCATGGGGACGGGGATGGAGATTTAAAAACGGAAATGGGGATGGGGGGAAATTTTGATTCTCCGCTTGGGGATGGGGAAGGGGATGAAGATAGGGGTATGCCCACGGTCCTTACTGTGTTCCAATTGGATTCGAACCCGAACCCGCTGGTAAACCCCGCTGGGTAACCCGATGGGGATTCCCGACGGAAAATCTGACAAATTGTATTTATATTAGACTTTCATTTTAGTTTCATGTTTAATTAAAAAATTATCGATGATTACTAAAATTTAAATGGAGGGCCAGTTTGGTAACGAAAGATTACATATATGAAGATCAAGATGAAAAGAATTATTTAGATGAAGAATTAAGGGGATGAAATTGTCTAAGAGGATAATTATGGATATAAGTGAAATGAGTGTTTGGTAAAATTAATATGATTGTGGGTAAAATTACGAAAAAGTATGTGTTATATTTTTTATAGATGAAAGAGATGAAAAAAAAGAGGGGTAAAAGTGAGATTTTACCCTCAATAATCTTCATAATCCCTATAATCAAAGTTTTGCAGGATTACAAAATTCTCATAATCTAATGTCCTTAATCTCCGTAACCTATCCCCTTTAATCTCTTTAATTCTCTTATCAAACGAGATTACGAGAATTATTTCTCCCTTTTAATTCTCATAATCTTAATCTCCTTAATTTATGTTTTACCAAACGGAGCCTATATTATTTTTTGTACTTTAAGACTACTCATGTATTTAACTTTAAATATTTATTTGATAATTAAATGTGTAAATTATGCTAATGCTAACCTATATTAATTTGATTTTTGATCATATGAGATAATAAGGATAACAACTCGTGAAATTTTTTAATATGTTATGAACGCTAAATCGCGATGATCAAATGCACATCACATTACATGTTGTGTTTTTTTAAGCGTATTACTCTTTCAGATACGTGTTTTGATGTGCAACATAAATCCTAAACCGTAAAATTAAAATGATAAACTAATATAACACTTTATCTTAATATTGTAATCTAAATGTTAGTAAGATATATAATTATTTTAGCTTACACTAGTTTGTACTACGAGTCTCGAGACTCTCAATCCTACTTGAACGAACAAAATATAAAATATACAGAATATACATATACTTTGACAAATCGGATAAGTTGATGCATTAAACAATAAATTAAGCCACATCAATATTTCAATAAAAAAATGTATATTAATATAATATAAATTGACATTTATTTTTTAATCATGAACTAAGCTGAGTAAACTATATACACTTTTGTACTTTAATACTTAAGAGTATCATACTCGTTCCTATTTACACAAAGTATAACTTTCAAAATGTTGAGTGTTTGATTAGAGCCCTGAATATTGTAAACAAGAATACAAAGAGAGACTTAACAACGATAACAACCCATGAACCTCATTATGTTATAAAAATTTGGATATATGGAACCCATTTCTTGTCTAGCGGACTAAATTGGTGTGTGTTTCTTTGTAAATGGGTTAGGATAAGTTTTGTACAGATTTACTTGAACCAACTCCCCTAAAATGAATGTCTCGATCCCCGATTGAATCTTCTTCAAATCTTCCCCGATTGAAGCACTCATATTGTAACACCCCGAATTCTCAGAACTCGGGACATTACTGGTTAGAACCTCACAGTGGGTTCCGACCTCAGTTTGACAACAACATACTAGGATCTTGCAACAAGACACAAATAAGGAAACCGAAATTCATAAAAATAGTATTTTTAAGGTAATGAATGCAACACTGTCTAGCAGCCTAAAGTACTTAAACAAAAGAAACGAACAACTGTCTTAACCAAAAGAAAGGAAAGACAAACACAACCCCCAACCCCACTCTAAGGAGTACGGAGACCCGGCTGACCACTACTTCCGGATCACTCAGCTGCTGGTCTAACCTGCGGTAAAATCTAAAAACACAACAAAAGGAACCGTTAGCTAGTTATCTAAATATTAGCAGAATCATAGTAGCACACACACACACAAAATATAAACACCCAACATGCTTTCAAACAAGTCCGTTTTATTATCTTGAGTTAAGTTACTCTTTCACTCTAATGATACTTATTTTGTGACACGAGAGATTCCCAAACCTCGCCTCCGCCCCCGTGTAACCATCAGGAATGGATCCGATGCATCTCACCTTGTACCTGCCTGGTCTGGGTATAAAGAACCTCCCAGTCTCCTGTCAGAGCTGGGCAGTGATGTCACGGCCCGTTATACATACACTTGGGCCTTAAACGTAATAATAACAGTCGTCCTAGCAGTTATTATTATTAAAACACGCACAAAGCACACACAACCACTATCACTCAGCTAATACTCAGAAACTGGCTAAGTAAGTCGCAAGGACTTACCTGAGTCAAAATACACTCTAACACGTCTCAAGCAGTCCGTACTCGTGGTAACTCAAACGCCTGTCAAATAAGGCATGTGGATCAAAATCACATCCAGATGTCCAACCTCATGCTAAGGAATTACGGAATACGTTTCTTACGGTAAAAGACCATTTTACCCTCAGCCGAAGGCTTCTCAAATTTATTCTTAAACTTTCTTATTCCTTTTAAAACTTGTTTCCATACCTTGTGTCTCTCGGTTAGCTACTTATAGGTCACCAGTTCAAACTTGAATCCACTTGAAAAAGAATAACACTCTTCCTCCTTCCCAGTTACCATCTATTACATATATTATCCGTATTATATACTTTAACCTTTCTTCTCAACTCACTTATTTAATTGTGTAAATATTCGGTACTCATATATATATATCTACATATTTTATTTCCCATCTTGTACGGATATAGATACACTTACGTCATGAGTATATATATATTCTTATGTTTCTTTATATATATAAATCCTGAAATTCCAACTTATTTATATATATATATATATATATATATATATATATATATATATATATATATATATATATATATATATATATATATATTTATATCTCTTTTACATAATTTCGTAACTCCCAACTCGTACTTATATATATATGCTCGCATTTTTATATATTCAATATTTATGTTTATGAGTATACTCTTATATGAAGATTATATATCCATAGAATTCCAAGCTTCTATATACTTTACACCCACTAACTTGTACGTCTTTATATATATATATATATATATATATATATATATATATACACATACTCGACTGTAAGATTCAACACACGTACCCTAACTTGCGCTCATGTGAGTAGATCCATATATCTATCTATATGTATATCCTTATAAATCATTAATATATACACTTTTATTTCATATTATATATATACATATATATACAACAACACTCACTCTCATGATATAAACTTACAGCTGCACATTCGCTATTAAAACCGGAGCAACAAGGGTCGGACTGCACAACACACTCACCTACAACAGCCTACAGTAGCCCGTCCTTCTTCAGTTAACGAGGCGTAGCCGGCGTCCTGGACCGGGCTCGTATGCCGGCTCGAGCAGGTTCCAAGCAGTGCACACCTCCTTAGTCTCACACTGCAGAAAACCGGAACAACCTGCTGCTGTTTGTTACCATACGAACTGAAGTAACCGAATGGACAGAAGGGAGAGAGGGAAGGAGAAGGCCGGCTCACCTACTGTAGACCAGTTCCGACGGCGACGGTCCTAGCGGCGACAGCGTTCGGCTCGTTGCTGTGTGAAAAAGTGAGGGCTGGCGCGAAATGGCGACGGGAGGCGATGGGAGGCGACAGCGTTCGGCCCGAGGAGAAGTGTAGCCGCGCGAAATGGCGACGGGAGGCCTTCGGTGGTGTTGCCAGCGATGCGTCTGAAGGCCGGCGGTGGGGCTGCAACACTCGAGTCCTCGGCGTGTTCGAACCCTTCGAAGCGGCTGCTGTACCAGCTCTTGCAGAGGAAGGCAAAGCGGTGTACTGGTGAGGGCGAGAAGTGTTAGGCCGGCGAGCAGATCGGAAGGGAAAGATAGACGGAGGGGTACGACTTACCTAGCGGCCGCTGTCACCGGCGAATGAGGGAGGCGGACGAGGAGGCGGCGGCGCTGTCTGCAGATGAAGGCGGAAGGAGATCGTTGTGGCTGCCTCGTCTTTCAAAGGCAAGCGTGTAGTTGCAGTGGAGGAGAGAAGAAGCGGCAGTAATATTAGATTAGGGTTAAGCGTAGAATTAGAATTAGGGTTAGGATTAGTTTAAGGAGGTGGGCCGGTGGGCTTGGGCCTGGTGTTGGGCCAGAACCGGACTGCTCTCCCATTAGAATAAGGAATACGAAAAAAACTCGTTAATCGTCCCGGCTCGAAAGAAAATTTGCGGAATATTTACGGAATTATTTTCCGTCTAATATAAGTTATTATTTTATTTTAAAGGTACGTAAATTATTTCCGGTTATGTAGTTTCATCATTTTATGTGAATTAAGGTCACATAAAATGATAGAACTTAAACTCGTTTATTTTATTTTCGATTGACGTATCAGAATTTGGTTATATTCAGATTTAACGGACCTTAAAATTTTCGGTTATTACATCAGTGCCCCCTTAAAAGAAGTTTCGTCCCGAAACTTAGAATAATTCTCTTAATCGCGCATTTCCTTTGTATATTTAATTTCCTCGACATTTTCGTTGGCTACAAGCAACTACTCAATCATCAACAGCAGACATGTGTCACATAAAACGTAATCACTCAAATCAATATAAAAACCTGAAAGGTCAAACAACACAACATCCGAGTACTAACTCGTCAAACAGGAGTAACCTCTAACTTCGCAAAGAACTCGGGATAGTTACGTCTAATACTCTCTTCAGTCTCTCCCAAGTGGTCTCATCAACTCCTCATCTAGACCACTGGATCCTCAACATAGGTATCTCCTTGGACCACCGACGTCTAGTACTGCGCTCCAAGACAGCTACTGGGTACTCTACAAATGTATGGTCAGGCTCAACTGTCAGGTCCTCATGGCTGACACGTGTCTCGGGTTTGGTAGGTACTCTCTCAACGGTTTGTTTCCTAAACTTACTTCCAGCTCATTTGATGACTCTACCAAACTTTTCCTTCCATTGGCGCACCTTTTTTTTTTTTTTTTTTTTTCTTTCGAAAGTTCCCGACTATCGATTCTGAAATAATGATCTTAAACTTCTGTCGGCACTTTACTAAGTGTCCAATGCTCTTTGTAATACAAACTGCTTGGCTCGTTTTCCTCAATGTGACCTTATCGGATCGTTAATTAATTAATTGTTTTCACCTACTTCTTGTCAAGCTTTAAAATTTATATAACTCCACACAATCACACACCCAAGTGGACTTTTTCATATAGATCGCAAATTCCTTATTGAAAACAGAGTTAACCTAACATTGATTTTCTTCATCTGTGATTTATGGGCCTACCACGCTTTTGGTGTAACACCCATTAGTCACAATGGCGTCTTTCTAAGGGTCAACATGATTTACCCAACTCCCGCCTATACTTTTCTTCTACTACTATCAAGATCCTCCTCAAACAGATCCTTACTCTCTTACTCACCCGTAGACTGTTCTTAACCAACTAGTAAGCAACCTCTAACCGATTCTCTCTGTATCTTTAGATCACCCCAGAAAGTTGTCGTTGCCTACTTGGGGATTCCTCCAAGTCATCGGTAAAGTTATCTCTTAAATTCACAGTCACTAATATCTCTTCTTAACGGTACTTGCTCGTCAATACCAATCAACACTTATACGTCCTCAGTTGATGTCGGTCACTCTATAATTGACTTATCTCAATATTCCGGACCTGCTCTTCTCATACCTATACTGGCATTAAATTCTTGGTGAGCATCATTTGCTCGATTAATCCTTTCATGCTTCACTAATTCGTTTTCTATTCCACACTTCTGTTTCCTTAGGCTAACTCTACTTCTCGAGCTCAACTGGGTCATTCATCTTGACCTAAATAGTCATTCCAAGTCTTCAACGATAGCTGGTAAGTGTCTTTGTAGTTTTGATGATTTTAGTTATCATCCCCTTGCAGTTCCCCTTGCACGGACCGTCGGTTTTGATGACTTAGGTCCCGTGATAATTGGGGTTACCTTGGACTTTCGAGTCCACCAAGGCCGTTCTTATATATACATTCCTTCGCTGGTGTTACCGGAAACATTGCCTTCATGATACTCCTAAATACCGACATTGCGATTCCTTTCAAATTCCTATATTTTTGAGGAGGTTAAAACCTCTCCACACTTGTAAAGTCTACATTTGCATCTACACTCCATTGTAGGTATCCCTTCCATGCACCTTAGACCCTCATATTCAGGTCGACATTTTATCTCTTTTGGCCTCACAAGCTTGTCTTGTGAACTCTTCTACTAGGTGACTCATCTTATACATTTTTCTTCTCTGCATCGGTCTCTAACTGTCTGTTGATCATTACTACCCATTCTGTGTTGGAAGTTCAGTTGCTTTGTACTCTTGCATAGATTTCCTAAGGACATCCTCATCTCAAAACTTTATTTAAAATTTATCATAACCCGCAATTTTGATACCTGACTTTCCTTCTCACTGGATAAGTTATACACTTGGTTTACACTAAATACATCATAGTGTCATCAGTCCGTTTGTATGATTGTTATTAAACATCCAATGGTACCATTTGTATACAACACATTAGGTGCATATGATTTTCCCACCAATCAAATTTCTCGCATCGCATTTATTATGTCTTCCTTATACTCATGTCGCTTTACCTTCTTTGATATTTACACCCCGTAAGATAATTAAATCCCTTTGAGTTTTCTCGTACACGCTTTACAACTGCGTTGGTTGGTCTTATTACTTTCATCAGCTCTTAGGTCATCAGTCCATCTGAATTTTCAATGGAGTACTTCCATTTCTCCTTAAATAACAGTCTTTAGTCCTTTCGGTAACCATCTTATTGGTGTGATACCGGAACCATATAACAACCTTTAGTCATTCCACTTTACTCCTTCTCATGTCTTTCTAGCCAACATGCAAATTCCCTTTGCAATCACCCCATACTCGATCATACATTTCACCAAGGCTGTAAATCATACTCTCTATGTTTGTGCCGCCTCTACCATTTCGATTATCCTGTGTCACAACTTTAATCACAAGGGCTTCCTCTGTCGATCTAGACAGTTTGACCTCACTCTTTCTCGGAGGAGCACCATCATTTCAACTTGTGTGGAATGCCAAGACCTAGGACATGCCCACAATTATTTGTTGCTTCTTAATCCTCTAGTTCTTCTTACAGGGATCCCTCCATACTAACTTTGTTATGTATTTTTCCTTAGTTAGTAGTAAGCAACTACTCACAATAATTCTCTTTGCACCATAACTATCCTCAAGGGTCATTACCGACCGTCAAGAGCTGCTCTTAAATTTTCATTATTAGAGTTATCATATTGGACTCATTTAACGTTACCATCCAGGCTACTAGTACTTGTATTGATGTAACTTCACCATTTTCGTCGTGGATCTCCGAAAGAAATTCACTAGATGTCGATAAAATTCTTTTATAACCTCGTGGTTATTCTTCTTATCGGTTAACTAACCATAACCAGTTAACCCGCACATGTAACTTTTAAGTTGTCCAAGTAGGGTGTAGTTGGCCTTCTACAACATCATAGACTTACTTTTCTTCTATCTCTTTCGAGACTTGATATACTTGGTGAAATATATCTCCTCCTACAATCTATACTTTTGTAAGATTGTTATACTCTTACGAGTCCAGTTGTATCATTCTTCTTCCATCAACAGACTTTTCAATCCTTCTAGGGTAGCTTGTAGGTACATCTCCGTGATTCTTTTACCTTAGTTATCGTCTATTTGCGGTTCTCTATTATGAACTTGTAGTGCTGTTAGCTTAAATTCCTTTTGAATGAGAAGTTATTGGGGTCCCTCGAGTTCACCAATACTCTTCTCACACACTCTTCTTCCTTGAGTGTTGCTTGTAATGCTGCCTTTACAGAAGCTGGTTATTGTTGTATCACGGTCTATGTCAAAATTCTCCTGTGTTCTACGAGATCACTCCACTTCCACGTTGGTGAAATTCACCTTTCCCTTTCTGGCAATGCGTAAGCTTCCAAGTTGCAGCCCTTTAATTCTTTCTATTTGGATGGATAATGTATCTCATGTTGACTTCCATACTTTTGACTGTCTCGGTTATCAATCTGGATTGTGGTGGCAATTAGCTTGTTGAGAGTGATCATATTTCGCCTTGCTTTTGGCATCAACTTTTCACTTCCTAGTCTGTCAGTGAGCTTAAATTTTATGTCTCTTTTCTTGATCGCTACTATATCTCTCTTTTGACTTTCATGTCTATGGCAAATTTTTGACGTCATCCTCTTTGTTTGTGAAGTCACTTTACACAACTTGAAAGAGCCTCTCCGTTGTCTTTCTCAATTCCCTAGTTGGCGATCATCTCTTGCTTCTCCGGAACTACTCTCTTGTATATCCTTCATTTCATCCCGTTGAGTTGATTCGGGATTCTCTTCTTGTCATCGTAATTGGTGTTGTCTTTGAGTCTTCACTTTTCCGTCTCGACGTTCCTCAACAAGCTCGAAGGAGTTGTCCGTCGTTCGTCTACCCTAATGCACATAAGATGTACATACTAATCCTCACGTTGACACTCTTCAAAAACTTAGGTGTGTCAACTGAATGAGGATCTCAAACTGTTATCTCCATTAAGGGCGTAATGTAACTATAAATTCTACTAATCTTCGGCATATACCTATCTATATAACATATCTTTATAAACAAGCTAAAAGTCCAACTACAGTAAAACCTAAAGTCCATACTAAGAAAACTGAGATCCGCGGTAGTAGTGGTGGTCAGCCGTACTTTTCTATTCCCAACCAGACTATGCATGCACTTAAAATCCAAAATTCCCTTTTTTAAAACTCAGACCCCTTTTCGGGTTCTGCTTTAACTTATTCGGTCATTCAGAAGATTTCAAGTGCCATTGTTGCCAACCTAGAGCTCTGATACCATGTTGTAACACCCCGAATTCTCAGAACTCGGGACATTACTGGTTAGAACCTCATAGTGGGTTCCGACCTCAGTTTGACAACAACATACTAGGATCTTGCAACAAGACACAAATAAGGAAACCGAAATTCATAAAAATAGTATTTTTAAGGTAATGAATGCAACACTGTCTAGCAGCCTAAAGTACTTAAACAAAAGAAACGAACAACTGTCTTAACCAAAAGAAAGGAAAGACAAACCCAACCCCCAACCCCACTCTAAGGAGTACGGAGACCCGGCTGACCACTACTTCCGGATCACTCAGCTGCTGGTCTAACCTGCGGTAAAATCTAAAAACACAACAAAAGGAACCGTTAGCTAGTTATCTAAATATTAGCAGAATCATAGTAGCACACACACACACACATAAAATATAAACACCCAACATGCTTTCAAACAAGTCCGTTTTATTATCTTGAGTTAAGTTACTCTTTCACTCTAATGATACTTATTTTGTGACACGAGGGATTCCCAAACCTCGCCTCCGCCCCCGTGTAACCATCAGGAATGGATCCGATGCATCTCACCTTGTACCTGCCTGATCTGGGTATAGAGAACCTCCCAGTCTCCTGTCAGAGCTGGGCAGTGATGTCACGGCCCGTTATACATACACTTGGGCCTTAAACGTAATAATAACAGTCGTCCTAGCAGTTATTATTATTAAAATACGCACAAAGCACACACAACCACTATCACTCAGCTAATACTCAGAAACTGGCTAAGTAAGTCGCAAGGACTTACCTGAGTCAAAATACACTCTAACACGTCTCAAACAGTCCGTACTCGTGGTAACTCAAACGCCTGTCAAATAAGGCATGTGGATCAAAATCACATCCAGATGTCCAACCTCATGCTAAGGAATTACGGAATACGTTTCTTACGGTAAAAGACCATTTTACCCTCAGCCGAAGGCTTCTCAAATTTATTCTTAAACTTTCTTATTCCTTTTAAAACTTGTTTCCATACCTTGTGTCTCTCGGTTAGCTACTTATAGGTCACCAGTTCAAACTTGAATCCACTTGAAAAAGAATAACACTCTTCCTCCTTCCCAGTTACCATCTATTACATATATTATCCGTATTATATACTTTAACCTTTCTTCTCAATTCACTTATTTAATTGTGTAAATATTCGGTACTCATATATATATATCTACATATTTTATTTCCCATCTTGTACGGATATAGATACACTTACGTCATGAGTATATATATATATTCTTATGTTTCTTTATATATATAAATCCTGAAATTCCAACTTATTTATTTATATATATATATATATATATATATATATATATATATATATATATATATATATTTATATCTCTTTTAAATAATTTCGTAACTCCCAACTCGTACTTATATATATATGCTCGCATTTTTATATATTCAATATTTATGTTTATGAGTATACTCTTATATGAAGATTATATATCCATAGAATTCCAAGCTTCTATATACTTTACACCCACTAACTTGTACGTCTTTATATATATATATATATACATACTCGACTGTAAGATTCAACACACGTACCCTAACTTGCGCTCATGTGAGTAGATCCATATATCTATCTATATGTATATCCTTATAAATCATTTATATATACACTTTTATTTCATATTATATATATACATATATATACAACAACACTCACTCTCATGATATAAACTTACAGCTGCACATTCGCTATTAAAACCGGAGCAACAAGGGTCGGACTGCACAACACACTCACCTACAACAGCCTACAGTAGCCCGTCCTTCTTCAGTTAACGAGGCGTAGCCGGCGTCCTGGACCGGGCTCGTATGCCGGCTCGAGCAGGTTCCAAGCAGTGCACACCTCCTTAGTCTCACACTGTAGAAAACCGGAACAACCTGCTGCTGTTTGTTACCATACGAACTGAAAAAACCGAATGGACAGAAGGGAGAGAGGGAAGAGAAGGCCGGCTCACCTACTGTAGACCAGTTCCGACGGCGACGGTCCTAGCGGCGACAGCGTTCGGCTCGTTGCTGTGTGAAAAAGTGAGGGCTGGCGCGAAATGGCGACGGGAGGCGACGGGAGGCGACAGCGTTCGGCCCGAGGAGAAGTGTAGCCGCGCGAAATGGCGACGGGAGGCCTTCGGTGGTGTTGCCAGCGATGCGTCTGAAGGCCGGCGGTGGGGCTGCAACACTCGAGTCCTCGGCGTGTTCGAACCCTTCGAAGCGGCTGCTGTACCAGCTCTTGCAGAGGAAGGCAAAGCGGTGTACTGGTGAGGGCGAGAAGTGTTAGGCCGGCGAGCAGATCGGAAGGGAAAGATAGACGGAGGGGTACGACTTACCTAGCGGCCGCTGTCACCGGCGAATGAGGGAGGCGGACGAGGAGGCGGCGGCGCTGTCTGCAGATGAAGGCGGAAGGAGATCGTTGTGGCTGCCTCGTCTTTCAAAGGCAAGCGTGTAGTTGCAGTGGAGGAGAGAAGAAGCGGCAGTAATATTAGATTAGGGTTAAGCGTAGAATTAGAATTAGGGTTAGGATTAGTTTAAGGAGGTGGGCCGGTGGGCTTGGGCCTGGTGTTGGGCCAGAACCGGACTGCTCTCCCATTAGAATAAGGAATACGAAAAAAACTCGTTAATCGTCCCGGCTCGAAAGAAAATTTGCGGAATATTTACGGAATTATTTTCCGTTTAATATAAGTTATTATTTTATTTTAAAGGTACGTAAATTATTTCCGGTTATGTAGTTTCATCATTTTATGTGAATTAAGGTCACATAAAATGATAGAACTTAAACTCGTTTATTTTATTTCCGATTGACGTATCAGAATTTGGTTATATTCAGATTTAACGGACCTTAAAATTTTCGGTTATTACACATACAACGAATTGAACAACATTTCTGGTGGAATAAGATCCTTAACCCTTCTACCGAGGTCGGTTAGATGTGGAATCACATTGGGGATCCCTGTCACCTTCTTTTGGACGCTTGATGATATTGATGCGGGGTTGAAGCCGCGGTTGTCTGATATAGATTGGAAGTCCACGAACATTCTCACAGAAGAAATCTCGGGCAAGAATCTAGGGCAAGATTTTGGCTACGGGCCGAGATTTATGGAAACTCGAACAAAAGAACGTGAGTTTGATGGATTGATAATGACTAGATAAGAAGATGATAATATGGAAGGAAATTGATGTAAATATAGGAAGATACAAACCAAGGTATTCCTGCAAAGAACCTTGACCAATTATGTGTCCAAACCCCTTAAAGAAGAGCTTACATTAACCCTCCCTTCTTTAACCTTACACAAACCTTCTAAATAAGACAAGCATAATGAGGGACTAGAATCGACTAGTAGCACCAACCTTTAAGAATATTAACTTATACAAGAACAACCTAGCAAGGACTCACAACGATTTAATCTAAGGCTCTCTCTTTTGATTGAATAGGAATGAAATAAAACACAAACTTCATAAGTGAAGCAACGAGTTCACACAATAATGTGGGAAAATAAATCAAATAAAATCTACTTATGAATCTCACCTTCTAAGGCTATTTATAGGGAGATTCTCCTATAAAAGATAAGAAATCTAACTAAAAGATAATCTTAACTAATAGGATCGAAAATTAACAAATAACTATGTTTTAGAGCCTTAATAATATTAAAAAAGAATAAAAAGAGATATATAACTAATAAGATCACAACCAGATCTTATGGATCTCGATAGACGCTAAATCTCAGTCAATTTGCATAAAATCTCGGGCCTTAAGGCCGAGATTTCTTCCCTGGAACTCTTTCTTCAACCTAACCACTTTTCATGCTCACTTGATCATCTTGGTCATTGTATGGTCCTTCCATAGTAGCCAACAATGTCACTAAAGGAGACCTAGATATGAGTGAGGTTTTTTTTAAGTGCACATGCTGCCAATAAGCTAGCAACTTCCTCATGGATGGTCTTTGCTCTTCCTCTAGTGATAAGTGTACATGTTGCCAACAATGTCACTAAAGGAGACTTAGATATGAGTGAGGTCTGTTTAAGTGCACATGCTGCCAATAAGCTAGCAACTTCCTCATGAATGATCTTTTCTCTTGCTCTAGTGATAGATCCTTCCATGACGTGCCTCAAGGATGATGTGGTTGTTGTAACGCCCCAAATTCTCAAAACTTGGGGAGCTATTGGTTAGAACCTCACAATGAGTCCCGATCTTAGTTTGATAACAACTTTACTAGGATCTTGCAACAAAACACAAACATATTTAAAACCTTTTAAAAAACATCAAATAGTATTTACATGAATGATCAACACATGACAACCTTACAAAACATAAATATATTAATAGCATGCATGCTGAATGGAAGACTCTCCGTCCCCATCTAATGAGTACGTGGACCCGGATGACCATCCGTCCCGAATCTCTTTGCAACTGTCTATCTCTACAAAATCTATAACACGGATAAACCGTTACCTAATAATCCAAATATAAGTAGAATAAAAATAGCACAAGCACAACTCGGGCAAAATAAAACAATCATCATGCTGGTCCACAAACCAGTTATTATCTGATAACTTAGGTGATTCACTTTATTCCGTTTTTAAAGTTATGACACGAGAAATCTTAAAATTTCTCGCCTCCGTTCCTTATCCAACTGGTGATGGTTTGGCACACCTCCGCCGGTGGCGTTCCCGCAAACCAAGTATGGACAAATCCCTACCATTCCGTCTACATTTGGGTCATGTGCGATGTTCCAATAGGTAAGAATAGGTGGTACTGGACAGAATGTCACCGCCCATTACGCTTAGGCCAAAATATAGGTCGGTAGTACGTAAAGAATAATTATACTTCTAAACATATAAGTCAAACCCCACTATCATCATTCACACCAATATCTAGAAGTTAGCTAAGTAAGCCCAAATGACTTACCTAAATCGAGTCAAAATCGCGTTAAAGTTAATGCTTGTTCTGCAAGAGTAAGATCTCAAAACGCCTGATAATAAAAGGAGATTTGGATCAATATCATATCCAAAATCTTTGAAGTTTCCAACTTCTTAAGTTGACAAGAATCATCTAAGAGAAGAGAAATCCAAGCTAGCCTCATAAGTGTAAAAAAGACCATTTTACCCCTTAGATTCAGAAAAATGAGAAAAGCCTACAAAGTCTAAAAAACCTCAACAACTTTCACTAAAACTCAAAGACATAAAGTCTAACTCTAAAAAAAAGGAAGAACTAGCGAGTTCTACCAAAACCGAAAATTTTTCGAAAAAACCTAAACGTACCATGCCATGTCGTATCATTCCCGAAAGCTAAATTTGCTACTCGTATATATCTTTAGTTAACATAATATAAAACTTGACGGTGTAGTTTACATAAACATGCTAATTGGTGAACATCCCATGGGTTGACTCGTTTATATATATATATACATTAGTGAGGTTAAACAACCACTAAGTAGGATTAACACATTTCCAAATCAGTACTAAAGTGAAATCCATAATTACCCTATCTTCACTTCATTACAGAAGCATTCCTGTATGAATTTAACGCCAACTTAAACAGCTGTATATATATAAAAAAACATCCACTAAAATACCCTTGAATCCCTTCTAAACTTAAACTTTACTCTTCGCTTCGATCATGTCCCCACAACATCTAGTTCACAAAACTCCTGCTACCCTCTTAATCGAGTCCTACGGATTTCCAATCCACCATATTTACAACAGAAGGTATAAGCTTAACAGGAAAAGAGGAGCTCACCACTACGGATTGTAGATCGATCGTAATACACTAGGGAATAGTCCAAGGATGGATTTGAATTCTAGAATCGAAAAGTTATGAATGGGAGTCTTTGTTGAATTTTCTGAGGAACATGGTAGCAAGACTCAAGTCTGATAACTGTTATGGATAACCAAAAACAGTACAAAAGGTAAGTGTCCAGGCTTACATCAACAGGATGTTAAAAAACACAAACGTTGCCGGCTAATTTCTAAAATTCGGGATCTAGCTGATACTATATTTGACGAGGACCTCGACGCCGGTGAAATAAGCGCAATTCCGGTGGCAACACCAGTGTAGTCTTGATGGAGTTGAGAGCGTCGGTGAGGGATGAATCAAGAGAGAGTCGCTTTGGCGGCTACGCTGTTCATGAAGATGGAGGAAGCGGCCCTACTGCGTTTGAATCTTGAAGAAGGAGAAGACGATTCCGCTATTTTCGATTCTTGAAGGATGAGATGAGGCGTAATGTTTTTGGGGAAGAAGATCGGTTAGGGTTCCATCTGCTAGAAATCGGTTGGGAGAACAAAACAAGGATGGAAATCTGCTGCTCCCGGAAATCGCGGTGTGTTAAAGGCAAAGAAATCCTGACTGTTACGGGAGTCATGGAAAGCAAAGGCTGGAGGCGTTGCTTCCTCAGCGGCTATTGTTGGGCCTATCTAGATGGGCCCGATAGGCTTATCTTGATGGTCCGGCAGGCTTGTATTGATGTGTAATTTATGTGAGGAAAAACTCACGTGAAATGATAAAGCAATTTAACGATACGTGATACATGTATCACATAAAATGTAAGAAGATCGTCCAAATCGGTAGGGGTTTGATTTGACTCTAACAAAATTAAAATTTTCGGTTATCACAGTTGTGTTCTCCTTCAATGCCTTAGTCCTTGACCTTGTGATTGGTCCTTAAGGTGGTGTTGAGGATGGTCCCTCATCAGATATGTCATCAGATATGTTGTACATGCTCCATGTGATTGTCAAGTTCCGGAATGCCTTTGTAGGCCCTAGTTTTAGAGTGTTTTGGACGGGGAGCTAGTCAAAGCCCCTCGCTAGATTACCAGAAGATATATTCGATTAGATTTTTAGACTGATCTTGTTGTAGCTTTGCCTCTTCCTCACATATTTCCTCTTTTCTATTGTTGATTTGATTTGCTCATTTCTTGGATGTTATGGAACATGATTCTGATGGAAAATAGAGGTTTGGAACTCTATAAAGGAGAAGATAAGTGAGCAATTAGCTTTTAAGATGGTTGAATGGGGGATTCTAAAGATGACGGTCTATTTGGAGAACAACAACTAGATTGTTGGCCAAAAAAACAACAAAATTGCTGATGAAGAAAACACCTATTAGCTTCTTCTTGGTTTAGAGAAGGAATTTTTGCAAAAAAAACCGGGTTAAGTTCGATGCTAAATAGATAAATTTATCGGGTCATGAATCTGAGAAGAATATTATTATAATATTAAAAAGTGGAGCCCTCTAACGAAAATTTGGACGAAACAGTAGTGGGGTTGTTATTTTGTTGACGAGGTAGTTATAACGGGTGATATCCGGTAACTATGATGCACGGACGCCTCTAGAAGGCGGAGTGCCCCGTGTCATACTGTATTAGACACGGAGACATGACGGGACACGGTCAAGACACGGTTCAGATGTAGGATAAAACGAGGACACGCCCAGGACACGGTTTAGATGTAGGATACAACGAGGACACGCCCAGGACACGGTGCGGTCACGAATTGTGGCCGGTAAAGACACGGTCAACGAAAATTTCCCATAATTTTAAGGCTAAAAAATGAAGAAAAAAAAATAAAGAAAAATTAATTTACCGTAATGTTTCTTCTTCTCTCCCATTTTTTTTTCAACTAAACCTAGCCCCCATATAACCATCTGTGATATTGTGGTTGGTGGAAGCAAGACACCGATCTTCTTATTCTTATTCTTATTCTTCGACGAAGCCTTCTTCTTCTTTTGATTTAAAATTTTTTTATTATTGTTCTTCTTTGTTGGTTATGTTTTTCGGTTCTTGTTAATTTGCAAAATGGATTGTACATTTTTCAATTTTGAAACTAAGTATGTTTATTTGAGATTGTAAGGCTAAATATGTCTATTTCTATGTTTTGTAAGAATGAAAATGTTTGTTTCTAATCTTTTATTTTGGTTTTTTTTTTGTTATATTATTTTTATGGAAGATTTTATTTTGGGATCGTTAAACTACAATCATGTGGGTCATAATGTTCTTCCCTAAAGTAATCTTTACTTTTTGATTAAGTTCGATTCTATTTACGTTAAATATTTTCATCTTATATCTATTACAGTGCGTTTGGATGACAATTAAAATCCCAGGATTTTAATTCAAATCAGAATTTCCAAAATTCCGTCTATTAATCACTCCGTTTGGATATCAAATCCCTGAATTTTAGAAATTCCATGGGAAAATATCAAGGGATTTGGAAAGCCCAAAATACTCCCTTAAAATTCCCACTATACTGCCGTTTTTTAAGAATCCTTCGCAAGAGGAATTAGACAAATCCTAGACGTCAAACACTCGACTTCACCATTGCAGCACCCAAATTTCTCAGCTCTTCCTTCTCGCACCGCTTTCTGGTAATCTCTGTTCCTCTTTTTTCTTCTGATTTCCGTGACAATTGAGCAAACACTCTTCCATTGCCCCTGATTTGTGTGATTCTGTCGACCTAGGTTAACCTTTTCCCTTCTAATTTTGATTTCATAGCTTCATCTTTTATCATTCATCTCGTTGATTTATGAATCGCTTCTTGTTCTAAATTCAATTTTTGTTTGTTTTGTCATATTTGTTGGGCATTGTTTGAGTTAGAAATGTAGATTTTCTCACTTCCTTTAGCCCCTTAGTTTTTCTTCTTCTGGAAAACGTTTGATTCTGTTGAGAATAGGAAGTGATTGTGGAAGTGTGATTGGGTGGGGAAGGATACAGGTTGGAAAGGAGGAGTCGGGTTTGGGAGGTCTAGGTAGAATTTGATAGACAATTAAAGGTATTCTGTTGCATTTAGTAATTAAGAGGATGAAAACGAGTGCAAGCAAGGATATAAATGATTCATGTCAATATTGAGGAATTGGATTGAAAAAATCACTCAGGGATGGTTTGATTGTAAGATATTCTTCATTTTTTATTTTTTGTATAAATTAATACTTTAGCTTATGGATCCTTAGAATTTGTTTGGCAACAGATAGTTTACATTCTAAAGCTTTCATATCTTCATATATTGAAGTAAGTCTTTTTTTTTGGAGGTATAGCTACTTAAATGGACAACACTAGATTTTTTGTGAAACATTTGAGAGAACTTGCAGCATTGTTATGTGGAAAGATGTTAGGCTAATGATGGTTGGTATCAGTTAATAAACTTAGATGATTGAGTATTCTGTATGAACGTGAACAATTTCTTTGCTTGTTGTCCTAAGTTGTTCTAATTCAACAATATTGAGATGATTGATATATATATCCATACATTGCAATTGTTATTTGTTATTAAGGTTGTTTGATTTATCTAAGTATCTTTAATTATGAAAGGTTGGTAATCATTATAGACATTGGCATGGACATTTAGATTGATTGAACTACTGGCATAATCTTCTATATATAACATCCGATTCTTTTTTATTTGTTTTTGTCTTTTTCTTATGGAGTGTTTTACATGATAATATGTGTCTTAAAAAGAGGGTCAAACTTATTTGAATAAATTTGAGTTGCATTCTTGTTTTGTTTGAACAAGCTTGGCTAATATGAGTGCGACTAACATTGTAATGAGATTAAAACGAAAGCGTGTCGATGAAGCGGAAGAATCACAAAAAAGAATGAAAATTGTGTTAGGTGCAACTATATCTATGATTGCTTTAGTAGTAGAGTGGTATCATACAACATTTTTCGTTAAGGAGCCATCACGTGATTGGGATCATGAGAGAAAGTCTTATTTAAATCGTTTGTATGATGGAAGAGAGGTAGATTGTATTGAACAACTACGGGTTAGTAAGACTGCTTTTAGACGTTTGTGTGAAACTCTAAGTGGATTAGGAGGCTTAGTTCGTACTAGAAATGTTCCTATAGAAGAATCGGTAGCTATGTTCCTAGACATACTTGCACACAACGTCAAATACCGAAAAATTGGTTTTGTATATTATCGCTCTAAGGAAACAGTTAGCAGACAATTCCATAATGTCTTGTGTGCAATGATGAGGATAAGTAAAGAATACTTGAAGATACAACCACCTGTCATTGTGAACTCAGAAAGAGAGAAATGGAAGTGGTTTGAGGTAATTCTGTACCAATACAAAAATTTGTATACTCATTTAAAATTATTCCCTGATAATTTTCCTCGTTAATTTAGAATTGTCTAGGAGCCCTTGATGGTACACACGTTCTATTGACCGTGCCGGCTGAGGATAGACCGAGATATCGTAATAGGAAGGGTGATATATCGACTAATGTCCTAGGAGTTTGTGGACCTGATTTGAAATTATACTATGTGTTGCCTGGTTGGGAGGGGTCTGCTTCAGATGCTCGTGTTTTACGAGATGCTCTTCGTCGAAACAATCCGTTTCATGTGCCGAGCGGTAATTTCCAAACTACTTTATAAAAAATTTAAAACGTAGGTATTTTAAATATAGAACTTATTTTTCGAAATGCATATGTGTAGATAATTACTATTTGGTGGATGCTGGCTATACCAATGGTCCGGGATTTTTAGCACCATACCGAGGGACTAGATACCATTTAAATGAGTGGACCGGAAATCGACCAACTACCTACAAAGAGTTGTTCAATCTTCGTCATTCCGTTGCAAGGAATGTAGTTGAACGAGCATTCGGTTTGTTAAAAAAACGATGGAGCATTATGCGTACTCCATCATTTTTTAGCATCAAAACCCAAGTAAGGATCATAAATGCTTGTTGTGTTCTACATAACTTTATACGAATTCAACAAGCTACCGATCCTATTCTCCAAGCCGCCGATACACAATTTCTGTCAGATGTTGATTCGGATTTACTAAATCGTCCAATTTTAGCAAACGAGCTTCCAACTCCGGTGAATAATGAAGATAGGATTACAGTTGTTCAAGCTACTGATCAATGGGCAAATTTCCGTGATACACTTGCAAAGAGGATGTTCGAAGATTGTTGTGCACGACGGAATGAACAACCATGAGTTTTTTTTTCAACTATGCTTTCAACGAATAATAACTTTAGGGTTAATGGTTGTTGTTGCTTTGTGTTGCTTGCTTTTTGTGGAGTCTATTTGTAATGCAACTTTATAAAACTAAATGATAGTAATATTTTATAATTATAATCACTTGTGTATTTCATGTCTTATATCTATTACTGGTTATGTTAATTATTATCTTGATAGTTGAAGTATTTTTTGTGTTCTACATTCAGGAATAGATACGCACGGAGTGAATGAGGTCATGCAAGGAAAGGCAAAAGGAAAGAATGGAGGAAAGATGAAAGTCAAATTAGAAAGCAAGAGCTACATGCAATGGAATTTGAACATGGAGCGTGTTTTAGCTGATACACTTCGCGAGGAACGAGGTCTTGGTCACAAAGGAGATAACGGCTGGAAATCTATAGCATATAATACAGTTGCTTCAATATTATCCGCACAATTTGGCATTCAAGTAACTGTTGACAACGTGAAAAACCGTGTGAAACTATGGAAAAAAGTATTATGGCATTGTGAGTGATATCTTGGGTCAAAGCGGATTTAGCTGGGATTCATCAACTCAAATGATTAGTGTTGATGAAACCTATGTGTGGGAAGAATATGTGAAGGTAAGTTTTTTTTTTATTATTATATATAAATTTTCTTTCACTCAGTTGACAACCTTTTCTTATATAAGTTATATACTTTTGCTATAGTCTCATGACGAAGCTGTTAGCTTTCGATATAAGAGAATCCAAAACTGGGAGGATATAGTTGATTTGTGTGGGAAAGATAGAGCCAATGGAGCGGGTGCTGAAACATGTGATGACGCCGCTGAGGTTATGACTCCTCTCAACAATGCAAGAAGTTATGTTGATTTGGATGGTGATGATAAAACATTAGACGATATTGATATTGTTGAAGAAATCTCACCGAGCCATGCAAGTTTTGTAAAGAGGAGAAACGAAGAAACAAGTTCTTGTAATGTACCCCCACCAAAGAGAAAATGTACGACTAAAGACGTCTTGGGAACTTCAGTTGATAGAATAGCGTCATCTTTTGAAGCCCTTATACGTGCTACTACAACTAGTCTTACTCCAAAAGAGGTATACACAGAGATCATGGCAATACCAGAACTTCCTAGAGATATACAGATTAAGGCATGCGCATGGTTTATAGAGAATGAGAAACAATTTCTTATGGTGAAAGAAGTTTCATTGGATATGAAGAAAGACATGGTGATGATATTTGTTAAAAATGGATCTGAATAGAATATCACGATCTCGGTTGAAGAATGTTCTTTATCATTTCGTATTTGTTTTTACGGTTGGATTGTTTTAGTTTTGAGTTACAAAGATGTTCTGAATTTGTTTAGTCATTAGTTTTTTCTTTATCATGGATGATATTTATCATTTTGCTTATCGAATGGATTAATGAACTTGTAACTTATTTAGGAATTCTCAACTTCTTATGCTTGACTTTTAATGTAATCCAAACAAAATGTTTTTTGTAATTCTCAACTTCTTAAATTCCCGTCATTTTAAATTCCAATAGAATGTAATCCAAACACAATAATTGTGAATTCCCTTCTTTTTAACATTCCTATGAAATGTTACCAAACAAGGGAATTGATAAATGATTTAAATTTCCCTCATTTAAATTCCCTTCATTTAAATTCCCATCATTTGGACATTCCCATGAAATTTGCAAATTCTCCATCCAAACACACTGTTAAAGCAGAAGCATCTATTGCCACGTGTCAACGCCATGTTTCTCGAAGCCTAAAAAATTATTTTAATAAGTGATTTCTAAATGTTATTATAAATTGGAAATTGATTTTTAGTTTTTTTTTAAATATTTAAATAAATCTATATATACTACTAAAGCAACACTCATTTTGTCCACGTGGCAACCTCTAAAGCCGTCCACGTAAGCATTTTTTCAATTTATTTACAGATTTGCCACAACGTATTTACAAATTTGCCATTAATTATTTTATAAGAAAAAATTTTATTAGAATTTGTAAAGAGTCATCATGCCACATCAACGTTATTAAAATAAATAATTAAAAAAATTAAATCTACCTATCTACCAATCAAATTAACAAACTGATCTATTCTAAATTGATTTGTTGAAAAAATCTAACGCAAATCTTCTAACAAGATTTGACACTTTTGTTAAATTTAAACTTAATCAAATTTTGCTCATCTATCTAAATATAAGTAAAAGTGATAATATATTAAGGTATAAATATAATACTCGAATAATAATCTTTGTAATAGAATTTTAATTATGTTCTTTTATTTATTATAAAAAAATTAATCCTCATATGTTAGTCATATTAACTAATAAAAATAATTTTTACTATAGATTGATATCAAATATATGATGCAGGAAAGTGAAAATATAACATTTTTTTATTTAGACAATTCCGCACAAGGTGCGGGCACTAAACTAGTATTTTTGTTAAAATAGTTTTTAAACTTTTACGGATTTTTTTTACCAACAAGCATATCTTAACAAATAAATTTAAAAATATAATTAATTATAAGAGAATTAAAAATCATAGTAATAATTATAATTTCATTCTCAGGATTTTTATTTTACAAATATACAAATAAAATCTAAGTATTAAACATTTATTAAAACTCAACCCGCACAAAGTGTAACACCCCAAATTTTACAACTTAGGGAGTTACTGGTTAGGACCGCACAGTGGGTCCCGACCTTAGTTTGACAACAACTTAACAAGATCTTACAACAAGGCACAGATAAGGAAAACCAGAAATCATAAAATAGTTCTTAACAATGTATGAATGTGACCACAACAACTAACAGCCGGAAAACGTAATATAGCAAGGTACGGAAAGAACGACAAGAGACAAAGTCCAACTGAAAAACCCACAAATGGAGAAACTGTAAAACGTCCTAAAGTACGACACCCCGGCTGACCACTACCGTCCGGATCACTCGGCATCTGCTCTAACCTGTGGCAAATCTACACAACATATCAACCGTTAGCTAACTATCCAAATATAAGTAGAATGACAATAGCACAAACACAAGCAGAAACAAAAATAAACAAACATCATGTTGGCACTCAACCGTTTATTATCTATTATTTAAGTGATTCACATTATTCAATTTAAGTTGTGGCACGAGAGCTATTAACAGCTCTCGCCTCCGTTCCTTATCCAACTGGGTGTAGGTCTAGCTGACCTCCGCCGGTAGCATCACTACAAACCGAGTATGGATTAGTCCCTAAAGAAACCCCCAGCGCTCGCAAGCTAACTGAGCAGAATGCCACCGCCCGTTACTCTTAGGCCAAGTATAGGTCGGTAAATATATATCACAACCTATCTCTCTAAACATTTCGATCACACACCACTATCATCATTCATGCTCATATTTAGAAGTCAGCTAAGTAAGCCCAAAGGACTTACCTGATATAAAGCTCGACTCTTTGTAAACCACTCGGTCTGTAAACTGTAGCAACTCAGTTGCCTGCCAAAGGCGATAAGTGCATTAGCACACTCTCACGTAGTTAGAAGTCTAAGACTTCTAAGATCGAATAATGTATTAAGACATAACTAGTTACAGTATTAATTTAGGGTAAAATGACCATTTTACCCTTGGTCCCGAAACTCCCAAAATTCCAAAGTTCAGGTCTAAACTCCTATTTGATATTCTAAAATCATATACTAACTCTTAGAGTATAGTTTTGTTACCAACTGTCACTTTTCTTATTTCCCTATTTTCCAAAGGTCGTAAAGGTCTAACTTCGGTTCCAAATATAAAATTCGTAACAACCTATAACAGTTCCGAATTAAATCTCTAGATCATCTATGAGGTTCTATCTAACCTTAGGAGAAAGAATTCCTCAAAACTGTTCAGCCATTATTTTTATAAAAATTCACAAAGTTGGCTACTACACTTATTATTCCTATACTTAGCCAAAAATCTAAGTTTACCAAAAACTGCTCAACTACCTAACTTCGGAAGCTTATAACTTCTAATCCGACCGTTCATTTCCTCTCAAATTTTTATACCATATACTACGTATAACCGTCTACAACATATCCAAAATTCAACGGTGGATCTTTATCCAAACGCTCAAACATTGGTCGACAAGGTGGACAGTTTTTTAACTTAAAAGCTGAAGGAAAAAAAAATGAATTTACAGCAGCCCCTTATTTCTATTGTTCATAATTACAGCAGTCTTTTGTTCCTACCCTTATGTATATACACTCAGCAGTTACACAATGCCAACCTAACCCATGTTCAAGGCCGAACTACCACAACACAAAATTCCAATCCTAAAGAATCGGTACACAAACACATTCTAGGTTCTAATCTCATAAACAGGAGCAGCAAGGAGTGGATTCCTTACCCAAATAGACAGAATAAGACGGAGTTCAGTCCGATTCAGAAGAGGCAGCGTCGGACGCTGATGAGGCTACAAAGGAACGGTTGGTAAGTGTAGTAGGACGGAAGACCTATCGCGATAGAGAAGGAGACTTACCGGTTAGTGTGGGAAGGTTGCTGTTGATCGATGTACTCAGTCTCTTTGGCTCAGAATATGGCTGTAATTCGAGACACCAACAACGTTGGTCGAGGACACAATAGAGGATGGTGGTGAGTGACGTACGTAGGAGGATCGGTAAAGAGATTAAGGTGAAGACGGAAATAAGACTCACTGCACTAACCTCTTGCAGCGGCTGGATGTGTGCAAAAGGCTGGTGCGGATCCGTTGCTGCCTTCGTCTGATGATGGAGAGTCGGAAGAGAGGAGACGCTCGACCTGCTGCTAGCGAAGGAAGAAGACAATGATTGCTGCGAATCTGAATAGCAATCACTCGCAGCGTATAAGGAAGGATATAGAATCTGTTTGATTGCCTGCATTAATTGGGCAGTTACTCTCTGTAACGTTCTTCAGCGGAGGAGTCTTCAAGGCTGCGACAGATGTGGCGGCCAGCTGCTCTTCCCTCCTATTGGGCTGGACGCGCGAAGCAGCTGGGCAGAACTGGGCTGGTACGTTGGCTGCTGGACTCGAGATGAAGAAGGTAAGGCCAAAACTGGGCTGCTGGCGCTGGACAAGGCAAGGCAGTGGGCTGCTGGCTGCAGAAACTGGGCTAGAGCTGGACAAGGCCACGCAGTGGGCTTCTGGGCTGCAGAATCTTGGCTGCAGAGGCTGAAGCTGGCGCTGGAATGAAGGGAGTCGTAGCCCGGTACTAATTGTAGTCCGGAATCGAGAACCCGAAATTAATGCACGGAATAACCGGATACGGATTATATTACAGTTTAGGATTGGTTATAAAACTCTATCATTTTATGTGAAGGTAAGTTACATAAAATGCTAAACTTATAAAAGGTTCTATCATTTTATGTGAAGGAGGTCTACATAAAATGATAAATTTTATCTTAATATGTCTAACTAAGTAGACGGATATGAATCGATGGATCGAGATCGGGTTTATAGCCGAAATAGACGGAATAAAAATTCCGGATATTACACAAAGTGCGGGTAATACACTAGTGGTATTGTTATATAAGTAACCGTACCTCTAAAGTTTTATTTCTACGTAAGATTTTTTTTTTCTTTTTTTCAAATGAATATCAAAATGATCTATTTAGTTAAATTTTTTGAGGGTTTTTGTTGTCCCACGTCGATTAGCTACTTAGCTTGATGATTTTAGAACTTGTATAAATAGGGAGTCTAAAGAGTATACAAATAATACATTTCTTGGCGTCTGAATAATGTTTTATTTTTTGGATCGTTAACCTACAATTGTGTGGGTCGTAATTGTTAGGGGTGGGCAACGGATCGATCCGATCGACCCGATCCGAATACCCGGATATCCGAATAGAAATTTTCATAAAACCCCCCGATCCGGATCTGATCCGTATTCGGCCGGATATCCGGCACTTTTTCCCGGATCGGATCGGATAATTATCCGCGGATATCCAGATGATCCGTTTGATCCGAATGACTTATGCTTGACCCGGTTGATCCGAAAAATGATTTTAGCCAGATCCGGATATCCGATTGACCCAAGTATCCGCTTGATCCGAATATCCGTTTGATTTAGATATGTATTTGCTACTTTATTTATTACCAAATGTAATAAAAATAATTCAAAGACACGAAAAAAAATCAAAATAAAATTGATAATCATATAGATAATAAAAAAAATGAGAATATTAATATACATTATAATAAGAAAATAAAAAGATGGTTTTAAAACAATAAATATCTTTATCTTTACCTTTATAAGTACTTCATACAATACCAAATAATAAAAAAAAATTGAGAATGCTAAAGTAAGTAAATTATTTAACTTGGATATATATTAATATATAGAAAATATTATTATTAAATATTATCAAAGTCAATTAACTTATTTTTATTTTAACAAAATCTAATTGATTGTATTTCATTATAAATATTATGAATAATAATTACACAAGAAAACGATATTTTCAAAATTATAATATAATATAAAACTTTATATATATATTCTAAAACGATCTTGTATTTATATAAACACATATATATATATATATATATATATAGAGTTTGGCTCACATGTAAACAACCCTTATAGTGTTCAATGAGAACACACGTTAACCATAGGATTGCTTTGATCTAATGGTCTTAATTAAACCAAATTTTAGGGAATATTTTACTCCACTCTCCAATTAAAGAGGGTGCATTACACTCTCCATAATAATTATAATCAAATATGGTAGTTAGAGATTCTCTCCCTAATTGTTATTATCCTAATCTCCACATTTAAATCCAAATCTAGTTTTCAACTTGAATTCATATTGCACTTTTTTCATTTCTCAATTCATCATTCACCATAATTGATATCAACAA
Organism: Fagopyrum homotropicum; assembly: GCA_033239125.1. Taxonomy (NCBI): domain Eukaryota; kingdom Viridiplantae; phylum Streptophyta; class Magnoliopsida; order Caryophyllales; family Polygonaceae; genus Fagopyrum; species Fagopyrum homotropicum. The sequence goes on from BSWB01000008.1 coordinate 72,092,987, forward strand.
CATTTCTAAATCAATTCAATTATCATCTCCATTCTTCTAGTTAATATTGTACAAAAGTATTCGTCTGTGTTCATGAAAATATTCGTCAATATACTATTAAGAATTCATTCATACCAATATTAATCGTTCATGTCCAACAAATTTTAGTCGATTATTGATAATTGAAATTAATAGTTAGTGGTACATAAATTATTTATTTATATAGTGAAAAATATACGCTCATAATTTGAAGAGACCAATGTTTCAATCTTCGGACAATTCGTGAACATATACGTATACGAAGATATTCGACCATATTACTAAAAATATTCGTTAGTGTACTATTAAATATTCGTTAGTGTTACTAAATATATTCGTACATATGATATAATATATTCGTTGCAAAATTTAGTTATTCAATTGTTTCCAATAAGTTGTCGCACATACACGGACAAACCACCACAAATCGCCGGATAAAAGACATATAACCACCGAATATTTACAACATTTAGTGTCGAATAAAAACTAAAGTACAATAATTCATGTATATGACAATGAAATAACAAATTTTGTTCATCTGATCAAAGAAGGTTTCAAGCACCACAAAAACATATTGAATCTTAATCTAAGCAAAATCAACGTACTTCTCATTTTGCTAAATACATTAACATACATCAACGAATAAAATCTCAATAAACAGTGAATACAAATTCAATAGCACATGCTTCTCTTACTGTTGAGGATGAGGGTAACCATGGATTCCGGTTGGTCTGCAATGATGACAAATTTGGAGTCGTACAAGAAGATTGTTGATGGTAACGATGTAATATCGACACGAGACAACGAGGATGAAGGAAAACGTGGCTTTTGAATAGCCTCGAGCGAAATTGATGGTGAGCGAGACGAAATTGGTCTCATAGACGGTTGAGTCGCGATGCACGAGACTGAAGGAATGTTGGAAGGGTACCTGAGGCATTCGAGGGAGAGCCATGGCGAGTTCAAGTCCGGATCTGCGAAGAATCTAGTATGGAGACGACGGTGGTGCCTTCATTGGACGAACGACAGCAACCCTAATCATCGTTGAATCGCCCTTGCTCGCCATTGGAGTCGTTTCACAAATAATCGGTTATTGAACGATGATGGAAGATGGAAGATTTGAATGAGAGATTCTAGGGCAATATAAGGTAACAAATCTTTTTATATATAATAATGGAGCAAATTAAGTGAAAATTGATTTTCACGTGCAGCCAATTCCCCACTCTCATTCTAAATTGTTTTATTTTTATTTTTTTTTCCTATTTATTATGGTTAATCTTGACCATCTATTACTCTAATCTTACGGATTAGATTTGTTCTCATTGTACATTATAAGGGTTGTTTACATGGGAGTATGATTTCTATATATATATATATATATATATATATATATATATATATATATATATTGTAACGTCCCGTTTATCGGGTGCGTTTTCGATGTTTACTTCCCAACGATTATCGATAGTCTAGATACCTTAAGTATGTTTTTCGAGCGTTTTTGAGTCGTAAATTTAATTTTTTACGAGTACACGTTATTATTAAGATTTTTTTTTGGTATTTAAATTATATTTTGAATCTCATAATTAATTTACGAGATTTATTTATTTATACTTCACAAAGGTTATTTTGTGAGTTTATTATACTCTCGATCAACATATTCTTTTTCTGTTTTATTAATATCGGAAAAGGGGTCGAATAGGTTCCGAGTATTTAATTATTATTTTTTATTTTTTTTGGATACATGTACGTATGTCCGTATTATATTTTGTCAGAAAAGTCGGAAATAATTTTCCGGTCCGAAAACTCCGTTCGGAACGCTTTTGAATCGGATTCATTCATACCCGTTTCCTTTTATTTATTTATTTATTTTGTTTCTTTCTTCTTTACTTTTCTCCTTTTCCTTTCCCGCTTCTCCGGCCTGTGTGAGACCCGTCCCCTCATTTTGCCTGCCGCCCACCTACTACCCTACCCCTGCATTCTCTTTTCTCACTCAGCCCCTCTCTTTCCCTCACCTCACTCTCGTCTGCGCTGAACCTCTCAACTCTCTCACACCTCCCCGCCACCTTAGCCCTCGCCGGGAGCGGCGTTTCGACTCTCTCCCCTCAGTCGCTCCATATATGGCTAGAAATCACCAGACCGTGTCTCTCCCTTCTTCACTAGGCCGCCATCCCTCCTCCCGGAACGGCTATCGGTGCATTGCCAATGGAATCTTCAATCGACCGACCACCTGCAAAACGGAGACGCCTCACCAAGGTTGCCTCTGCTATAAAACCGACACCAATCGAACTGTAGGAAAACCAGGTTTGCTCAGCCGCCGTGTCCAACTTCAAAGAACAAGGGTACCGGTATGAGTATCGGACCTTCCGTCGCCAGCAGGGAAACTGCGGCCTTGCCCGCCACCTTTGCCCTACTGCTAGGGATCCGTTTTAACTGGGAACCGACGGTCCGTTATTGCGGAAGGCTAAGTAAAGCGTCATCATCAGTAAGTCTACTATTCTTATTCTGTTCTGATGCGATTAGTTGCCGTCATTTTTAAATGGGTTAGTGATAACAGGAACCCATTGATTTCCTTTCCGGTTTGTTTCGCCGAGAGATCGATCTCATATTTGATCTTTTCCTCCCTCGTTACATACTCACCCATCATTGTTGAAGCCGTCGGTTTTATGTACTTCCTTAATCCAATCTGTTTTTTTTTTGTTTAGAAAGCTCGGTAAGAGTAGAATACGAATGTAGGCTAGTCTAGATGATTATTGAGGTGTGCTTACCTGTATTCAAATTTTTAATGTATGGACTATTCTGGAATCGCTTAGCTTTCGCAGAGAAGAAGATAGAATTGGAGATTTACTTTAAAATTGTTTTTTTTGCTTTTTGAGTTAGTGGATTTGTATTCTTTTAGTTAGCTAAAAGATTGGGTTTAATTAATTCTTAATCTTAGGGTTTGTGATAATATAGAAATAGGTTAAGTTAGAGTAGCATCAGTAGATTTAAAAATTTGTAGATCGTGACTGTAATTGGGTTATATTGTAAGCTAGTTAATGTGTTTGCCTAAGTATGAGAGATTATGTCCTTGAGAGTCAACTCGGAAATTTAATGTAAGAGTTGTAGTTGGTTGTTTTGGGAAATTATTTGTTCTAGTAGAGTGCATAGCATAGCATAGAAGGTTAGATATTTTATTTGAAATTTTTGGATTTTTATACAAGTGTTTATGTTGAGTCAAAATGGGATCCTTAGCGAGTTTTCATGGAAGTTAAGAAGTTGAAAAATCTTCCAACTTAGTTAAATCTTTCTTTTGAGTTTTAAATTATGGTTTTGGGTTTCATAGTATAGTTTGGAAATATTCTAGGAATATTTTTAGGGTTTTGAGACCCAAGGGTAAAATCGTCTTTTTACCCTTATAAGGGTGAATTGGTAATTTCCGTTAAGATAAACTTTAGTATCTTAGAAGTTTCCAACTTCTAAGGGGTTGAGACAGTTTTTGATCAACTTTCCTTTCAGGAGGTTGAGTTCTTTCCTTGCGGAACGAGTATTTGAGATATCGAGAATTGTAACTCGATTCAGGTAAGTCTCCGGACTTACTTAGCTCGTATTCTACGTATTAGCATTGATGTGTGTTTGGTGGTGTGTGTTTATTCTTTATTGTTTATAACATCTAAACCGGTAATAGGACCACCGACCTTATATTATTTTGGCCCAAGTGTATGATAACGGGCGGTGACATCATCTGCCTAGCTCTTGCGAGAGTCTAGGAGGTTCTTGGCGACTAGCCCGTGCTGGTTAGACGGTCGGAGGCATCCGCACCGTTCCATGCCGGTAATTAGGGACCGAGGCGGGACCACGGTGGTCTCGTGTCACAAAACTAAGTTGAATTAGAACGGGATATGACTTAATAATAAAAAGATAATAAACCGGAATTGTGTGCTTTGAGAATGTTGTGTGTTTATGATGATTTACTTGTGTTTGTGCCTTTTCCATTGATTCTAATGCTTCGAATATTAGCTAACGGTTTTATACCGATTGTTGTAGATTGCCTTGCAGGTTAGGAAAGCGGCCGAGAGATCCGGAAGAGTGGGCAGCCGGGGTTCCGTACATTTTAGGAGTGGGTTTTGGTTGGAGTCGGGTTGTGTTTTATTCTTCGTTTATTATGTTGGTATGCCGTGTGTATGGCGTTTTGATCTTTGGTGTTGATTATCGGCTGAAGTCTTTTGTTGTTTTTCTTCGGGTTTCTTATCATTTGCATTAAAAAGAATTTTGGTTTTGCCTTTATTTGTGCCATGTTGAAAGATCTGGTGAAATTGTTGTCAGGCTAAGGGTCGGGACCCATTGTGAGGTCCCAACCCGTAGCATCCCGAGTCCCGCGGATTCGGGGTGTTACAAAAGTGGTATCAGAGCCCTAGGTTGACAACAATGGCACTCGCAATCTTCTAAAGGCCGAATGAGGAATAAACAGAACCCACACGGGTTTTGACTTTTCATTTTTAAAATCACATGCATGAGTCGGGGTAGAATGTACGGACCACCACTCTTTCCGAGGATCTCGGCAGCTTAGTTTATTGGATTTTTGATATGTATATGTATATATGTAGATATGTATTGTATATGTAGATTATAGTTGCATGATGGACTTGATTTATATGTATAGTTATATATGTGGACTATAGTGCATGCTTGGACCTTGTATTGTTGTAATGAATTTCTGGATGTGTTATATTTATAGTAATGTGGACATAGGACTTATATAGTCTTATATATGGATACTTATTATATATAATAGCACATAGATGTATGAGACCTTATAGAAAAGAAGATAGTAAGATATCATCACCTTTAGGACGATATTGTTGGCATGGGATAACGGTCATACGAGGAAGAATAAGCCCAAGTATCGAGTTTGAGCGTTACGTTCGGACAAATACCATGACCTTTCTGGGATTCCTCTAAAAGGATGTCAAAGAGGAATATTAGAGACGACGTGACCGAAGGACGAACAAATGAAAACGAACTTTGAGTCAACTTGAGAGAAACCGAGACGGAAACTATATAAGTAAAGGAAATAGCATGAAGATGTGGGAGTGGTTCCAAAGAAGCAACGATTGAATAACTATGAAGCAAACTAGAGGTAGCAACGTAAGGGGGCATTCCAAGTGTCGTGTCGATAATAGAAGACGTGGATTAAGTGGATAGGATTACAAAAGTGGCGATCCAATTAAGGCAAGTTGCCTAGACACTCCTAAGCACGTGAGTCAAGATAAGAAGTATGATCAACAAATTATGAAAGGTTTAAGATACCGTAAGTTAAGCTTATAAGGTACTAACAAGTGAAGCGTCGACATTACGAGATTAATGAGAAGACGGGCATGGTGGGAATTCAAGTGGAGTTGACCGGTTTCCGTTATGATGATAAGGCCAAGAAATGCTAAGAAGGAGGAAGTGTGTGTTGACGATGATCTCAAGCAGATGAAGATGAAACAAGGAGCTTTGATCGAAAGACTAAAGATATCAATAGGAACGCGGGTGGATGCTAACTAAGGTCAGAATATTCGAGAAGTGCATTGCAAAACATCATGGAAGAGTACTTAAGCCTCTGAGAGTGGTAGAGTTACCTTACAAAAGAAGAAGGAAGTGTGGAGTGTAAATCGAGCTAGTAGAGTTAAAGTAGAATACATTAAGAGGTTAATCTTCATGAGGATGATGACATGGAAGTATAGAAGAATGGTGAGCTATTAAACTTGGAGAAGGTCATCTATAAGTTAATCGGTGACAACTGAGAACGCACAGGCGCGGGTTGTCTATTGGTGAGTGAAGAGAGGATGAATAAACATGATTATGGGTATATAGAGGATCGACAACAACTTAAAGTATTCGCGGTGGATCAATGTCAATGGTAAGGGAGTACGTCAACGGAAGCTCATTCGTCTTAAATCAAATAATGTTGATTGAGTTCAAGCAAGTAGCTGTTACAGTACTTTTTGGGAGGATAAAGATGACCCTTTGCGACCTTCTTAGGTCATGAGAATTGCATATGGGAGAACGACCCAAAGATTAGAAGTTTTAAGGTTTGAGCATGGTAAGGGAAACTAGTAGATCAAGAGAAAGGTGAGGTTTTCATTGTTTGTGGTGCGTAGACGGGAGTATAATAAGAGGATGCACATAATAATCGTTCTAATGGAATGGATGATATGTTTCGCAGAAAAAAATAAAAAAATAAAAAAAAAGGGCCGAGTCAAATGTTTCAGACTCATACTGAAGAGCCATGGTGGCTATGGCGTGAAAGGGAGAACCTACATTAGGGCAACGCTTCAAGCTTGGAATTATGATGTTAGTGCTTGATGGAGTAATGAGTGGATCCTTCTGTGATTATGGTTGGGAATTTTGCCTAAAGGCATACTAGTACGATTGTGAAGCTGTTCATGAGTACCACGAGATACATAAGGTGGCCAACAAGAGTAAGAGAAGACTAAAGTTTTGAAGTTTGATATCGATATGGGTTATACAAGGAGTACTTGAAAGATCGAGGTTAGAGCCTCCGCGGTCATTCGACGTTACAAAAAAAAAAAAAAAAAAAAAAAAAAAAAAAAAAAAAGTGAATGAAGTACTAATTTCTACGCCTACTAGAAGAAAGGATGTCTATGGTGAAAGCTTATGTAGGATACGAGGAGTTCCTCCCATAGGTTGGGAAGTCAAAGGAAGCGAAGAAGATTGTATCGATTTGTTATATGGCATGATTGAGCTTGTAGTTAGAACTTTTATGGCTAAACATATGTGAGAAGTCAAGAGATGTTACTATCGGCCCTTCCTTTGAAGTGAGAAGAGGGATTAAGTTGAAGTATTGCTTAACCAATGCTTCAAGAGTCAAAAAAAAAAAAAAAAAAATTTGAGCAAGTCTCTCGAGTTTTATAGATGAAGGATCTTTTTGAAAGAGGACGGTGAACATAGTAGTAACTGGAGGAGCAATACACGGGTTGAAGGACGTCACCCCAGCAGATCGGGGTGGACCACTTGTCAAGTGTTAGGACCAGGCTGTGTCGGTCATTGCGAGATGAAATGGGTAGAGAAAAGATGGAACTCGAGGTAGAACAGTTTCCAACGCATCGGAAGGTGGATTTCACCATTATGCTTGATTTGAAGTTCGTAATTGAAGTATATCTTGAACTCTTGATTTGAAGTTCTTATTGGAAGTATATCTTGAACTCTTGATTTGAAGTTCACATTGTAATATATCTTGAACTCTTGATTTGAAGTTCATGCTGGGATATATCTTGAATTCTTGATTTGAAGTTGCTATGGAGGACACAAGTTTGCGAAAAGAGAGACGGTTATCTCTGTTTGTACCTCGAGTACTATAATTTGAGCAAGATGACAACGAAGGACAAGTATTCCTTACAATGAATGGATGATCTACTCGATCAGTTGCATGGTTGGTAGTCTCTTATAAGATTAAGTTAAGAACTTAGTTGTCACCGTTTGAGAATTCGAGACTGAGATATTGCAAGTACGGCATTTTGGACCAATCGGAGTCACTACGAGTTGTAGTTATTCCATATGGGCTTACTGATGCCCGAATGAGATATTTTGGGTCTACCCTTGAAAAAGAGAGAAGATGTATGACAAATTGTCTCGGGATGGCAAACCTCGAAAGATGTGAAAGAAGTTACAATTTTTCTTGGATGTGTTGAGGTTTACCGGATCTGTGAAGAGAAAAGTTGTATAACACCATTTATGGTAACCTAATACGGATGACGATGAAGTATTGAATAGGACGAAGAATTGACAATAGAGTTGTTGAGAGTTAAGAGGGGATTCATTGGTGCAACTATTTTGATTTACCTGAGGTATTATGGGTCTGAAGTGTACAAGTGATTCTTCGACACAAAGTCTTGATCGAATGTTGAGGAACGGTGTAAGAGTAATAGCATACATGTCTTGTTAGTAGAAGTAATATGGAGTAAAGTACTTCCTCCGTTATTTAGAATTACAACAAGAATTAAGGAAAAAAAAAAAAAAAAAACAAGGCCAACGGTGTAAATTGGAAGTTCGATCTTCCTTGTTAGAAACTATCAAAAGAGAAACATGGTGGAAATGCTGCATTGAGAAAGGCCCGAGAACCTTTGGGAGATCATAGCGCAAGTAAGGAATGTGGCTTATCGGTTGGCGTAGCTACCGAGAGTTGTAGGTGTTCGCTCGGGGTTTCATGTGTATTAGTCTAGGAAGTACATGTATGACTCGAGATGTATTGCCAGTCTTGATGATTTACAAGCAGACGAAGAACCAACAAAGTTAATAGGAAGACGGAGGATAACATCTTTAGTTGGGTTTTTGCGCTGAGCTAGTAGCATCAATAGAATCGACGGGTTGGACTGAGTTCTTCTCTTAGTTCAGTTGTGTATATGTGTGATGTTATATGTGGTTTTGTGCCCCGTACGGGAATATGTTTTATGTCCGGTTATATATATTGCAATGGTGGTTGGAGCATTTTGTGTATATAGATTACAAGGTCTAAGCCTTCCTAGTTGTGAGTTTATACCTCGGCCTTAGGGACCGAGAAGTTCGGAGTGTGGCAAGTTTCGGGACGAAACTTGTTTTTAGGGGGATCTAATGTAACGTCCCGTTTATCGGGTGCGTTTTCGATGTTTACTTCCCAACGATTATCGATAGTCTAGATACCTTAAGTATGTTTTTCGAGCGTTTTTGAGTCGTAAATTTAATTTTTTACGAGTACACGTTATTATTAAGATTTTTTTTTGGTATTTAAATTATATTTTGAATCTCATAATTAATTTACGAGATTTATTTATTTATACTTCACAAAGGTTATTTTGTGAGTTTATTATACTCTCGATCAACATATTCTTTTTCTGTTTTATTAATATCGGAAAAGGGGTCGAATAGGTTCCGAGTATTTAATTATTATTTTTTATTTTTTTTGGATACATGTACGTATGTCCGTATTATATTTTGTCAGAAAAGTCGGAAATAATTTTCCGGTCCGAAAACTCCGTTCGGAACGCTTTTGAATCGGATTCATTCATACCCGTTTCCTTTTATTTATTTATTTATTTTGTTTCTTTCTTCTTTACTTTTCTCCTTTTCCTTTCCCGCTTCTCCGGCCTGTGTGAGACCCGTCCCCTCATTTTGCCTGCCGCCCACCTACTACCCTACCCCTGCATTCTCTTTTCTCACTCAGCCCCTCTCTTTCCCTCACCTCACTCTCGTCTGCGCTGAACCTCTCAACTCTCTCACACCTCCCCGCCACCTTAGCCCTCGCCGGGAGCGGCGTTTCGACTCTCTCCCCTCAGTCGCTCCATATATGGCTAGAAATCACCAGACCGTGTCTCTCCCTTCTTCACTAGGCCGCCATCCCTCCTCCCGGAACGGCTATCGGTGCATTGCCAATGGAATCTTCAATCGACCGACCACCTGCAAAACGGAGACGCCTCACCAAGGTTGCCTCTGCTATAAAACCGACACCAATCGAACTGTAGGAAAACCAGGTTTGCTCAGCCGCCGTGTCCAACTTCAAAGAACAAGGGTACCGGTATGAGTATCGGACCTTCCGTCGCCAGCAGGGAAACTGCGGCCTTGCCCGCCACCTTTGCCCTACTGCTAGGGATCCGTTTTAACTGGGAACCGACGGTCCGTTATTGCGGAAGGCTAAGTAAAGCGTCATCATCAGTAAGTCTACTATTCTTATTCTGTTCTGATGCGATTAGTTGCCGTCATTTTTAAATGGGTTAGTGATAACAGGAACCCATTGATTTCCTTTCCGGTTTGTTTCACCGAGAGATCGATCTCATATTTGATCTTTTCCTCCCTCGTTACATACTCACCCATCATTGTTGAAGCCGTCGGTTTTATGCACTTCCTTAATCCAATCTGTTTTTTTTTTGTTTAGAAAGCTCGGTAAGAGTAGAATACGAATGTAGGCTAGTCTAGATGATTATTGAGGTGTGCTTACCTGTATTCAAATTTTTAATGTATGGACTATTCTGGAATCGCTTAGCTTTTGCAGAGAAGAAGATAGAATTGGAGATTTACTTTAAAATTGTTTTTTTTGCTTTTTGAGTTAGTGGATTTGTATTCTTTTAGTTAGCTAAAAGATTGGGTTTAATTAATTCTTAATCTTAGGGTTTGTGATAATATAGAAATAGGTTAAGTTAGAGTAGCATCAGTAGATTTAAAAATTTGTAGATCGTGACTGTAATTGGGTTATATTGTAAGCTAGTTAATGTGTTTGCCTAAGTATGAGAGATTATGTCCTTGAGAGTCAACTCGGAAATTTAATGTAAGAGTTGTAGTTGGTTGTTTTGGGAAATTATTTGTTCTAGTAGAGTGCATAGCATAGCATAGAAGGTTAGATATTTTATTTGAAATTTTTGGATTTTTATACAAGTGTTTATGTTGAGTCAAAATGGGATCCTTAGCGAGTTTTCATGGAAGTTAAGAAGTTGAAAAATCTTCCAACTTAGTTAAATCTTTCTTTTGAGTTTTAAATTATGGTTTTGGGTTTCATAGTATAGTTTGGAAATATTCTAGGAATATTTTTAGGGTTTTGAGACCCAAGGGTAAAATCGTCTTTTTACCCTTATAAGGGTGAATTGGTAATTTCCGTTAAGATAAACTTTAGTATCTTAGAAGTTTCCAACTTCTAAGGGGTTGAGACAGTTTTTGATCAACTTTCCTTTCAGGAGGTTGAGTTCTTTCCTTGCGGAACGAGTATTTGAGATATCGAGAATTGTAACTCGATTCAGGTAAGTCTCCGGACTTACTTAGCTCGTATTCTACGTATTAGCATTGATGTGTGTTTGGTGGTGTGTATTTATTCTTTATTGTTTATAACATCTAAACCGGTAATAGGACCACCGACCTTATATTATTTTGGCCCAAGTGTATGATAACGGGCGGTGACATCATCTGCCTAGCTCTTGCGAGAGTCTAGGAGGTTCTTGGCGACTAGCCCGTGCTGGTTAGACGGTCGGAGGCATCCGCACCGTTCCATGCCGGTAATTAGGGACCGAGGCGGGACCACGGTGGTCTCGTGTCACAAAACTAAGTTGAATTAGAACGGGATATGACTTAATAATAAAAAGATAATAAACCGGAATTGTGTGCTTTGAGAATGTTGTGTGTTTATGATGATTTACTTGTGTTTGTGCCTTTTCCATTTATTCTAATGCTTCGAATATTAGCTAACGGTTTTATACCGATTGTTGTAGATTGCCTTGCAGGTTAGGAAAGCGGCCGAGAGATCCGGAAGAGTGGGCAGCCGGGGTTCCGTACATTTTAGGAGTGGGTTTTGGTTGGAGTCGGGTTGTGTTTTATTCTTCGTTTATTATGTTGGTATGCCGTGTGTATGGCGTTTTGATCTTTGGTGTTGATTATCGGCTGAAGTCTTTTGTTGTTTTTCTTCGGGTTTCTTATCATTTGCATTAAAAAGAATTTTGGTTTTGCCTTTATTTGTGCCATGTTGAAAGATCTGGTGAAATTGTTGTCAGACTAAGGGTCGGGACCCATTGTGAGGTCCCAACCCGTAGCATCCCGAGTCCCGCGGATTCGGGGTGTTACAAAAGTGGTATCAGAGCCCTAGGTTGACAACAATGGCACTCGCAATCTTCTAAAGGCCGAATGAGGAATAAACAGAACCCACACGGGTTTTGACTTTTCATTTTTAAAATCACATGCATGAGTCGGGGTAGAATGTACGGACCACCACTCTTTCCGAGGATCTCGGCAGCTTAGTTTATTGGATTTTTGATATGTATATGTATATATGTAGATATGTATTGTATATGTAGATTATAGTTGCATGATGGACTTGATTTATATGTATAGTTATATATGTGGACTATAGTGCATGCTTGGACCTTGTATTGTTGTAATGAATTTCTGGATGTGTTATATTTATAGTAATGTGGACATAGGACTTATATAGTCTTATATATGGATACTTATTATATATAATAGCACATAGATGTATGAGACCTTATAGAAAAGAAGATAGTAAGATATCATCACCTTTAGGACGATATTGTTGGCATGGGATAACGGTCATACGAGGAAGAATAAGCCCAAGTATCGAGTTTGAGCGTTACGTTCGGACAAATACCATGACCTTTCTGGGATTCCTCTAAAAGGATGTCAAAGAGGAATATTAGAGACGACGTGACCGAAGGACGAACAAATGAAAACGAACTTTGAGTCAACTTGAGAGAAACCGAGACGGAAACTATATAAGTAAAGGAAATAGCATGAAGATGTGGGAGTGGTTCCAAAGAAGCAACGATTGAATAACTATGAAGCAAACTAGAGGTAGCAACGTAAGGGGGCATTCCAAGTGTCGTGTCGATAATAGAAGACGTGGATTAAGTGGATAGGATTACAAAAGTGGCGATCCAATTAAGGCAAGTTGCCTAGACACTCCTAAGCACGTGAGTCAAGATAAGAAGTATGATCAACAAATTATGAAAGGTTTAAGATACCGTAAGTTAAGCTTATAAGGTACTAACAAGTGAAGCGTCGACATTACGAGATTAATGAGAAGACGGGCATGGTGGGAATTCAAGTGGAGTTGACCGGTTTCCGTTATGATGATAAGGCCAAGAAATGCTAAGAAGGAGGAAGTGTGTGTTGACGATGATCTCAAGCAGATGAAGATGAAACAAGGAGCTTTGATCGAAAGACTAAAGATATCAATAGGAACGCGGGTGGATGCTAACTAAGGTCAGAATATTCGAGAAGTGCATTGCAAAACATCATGGAAGAGTACTTAAGCCTCTGAGAGTGGTAGAGTTACCTTACAAAAGAAGAAGGAAGTGTGGAGTGTAAATCGAGCTAGTAGAGTTAAAGTAGAATACATTAAGAGGTTAATCTTCATGAGGATGATGACATGGAAGTATAGAAGAATGGTGAGCTATTAAACTTGGAGAAGGTCATCTATAAGTTAATCGGTGACAACTGAGAACGCACAGGCGCGGGTTGTCTATTGGTGAGTGAAGAGAGGATGAATAAACATGATTATGGGTATATAGAGGATCGACAACAACTTAAAGTATTCGCGGTGGATCAATGTCAATGGTAAGGGAGTACGTCAACGGAAGCTCATTCGTCTTAAATCAAATAATGTTGATTGAGTTCAAGCAAGTAGCTGTTACAGTACTTTTTGGGAGGATAAAGATGACCCTTTGCGACCTTCTTAGGTCATGAGAATTGCATATGGGAGAACGACCCAAAGATTAGAAGTTTTAAGGTTTGAGCATGGTAAGGGAAACTAGTAGATCAAGAGAAAGGTGAGGTTTTCATTGTTTGTGGTGCGTAGACGGGAGTATAATAAGAGGATGCACATAATAATCGTTCTAATGGAATGGATGATATGTTTCGCAGAAAAAAATAAAAAAATAAAAAAAAAAGGGCCGAGTCAAATGTTTCAGACTCATACTGAAGAGCCATGGTGGCTATGGCGTGAAAGGGAGAACCTACATTAGGGCAACGCTTCAAGCTTGGAATTATGATGTTAGTGCTTGATGGAGTAATGAGTGGATCCTTCTGTGATTATGGTTGGGAATTTTGCCTAAAGGCATACTAGTACGATTGTGAAGCTGTTCATGAGTACCACGAGATACATAAGGTGGCCAACAAGAGTAAGAGAAGACTAAAGTTTTGAAGTTTGATATCGATATGGGTTATACAAGGAGTACTTGAAAGATCGAGGTTAGAGCCTCCGCGGTCATTCGACGTTACAAAAAAAAAAAAAAAAAAAAAAAAAAAAAAAAAAGTGAATGAAGTACTAATTTCTACGCCTACTTGAAGAAAGGATGTCTATGGTGAAAGCTTATGTAGGATACGAGGAGTTCCTCCCATAGGTTGGGAAGTCAAAGGAAGCGAAGAAGATTGTATCGATTTGTTATATGGCATGATTGAGCTTGTAGTTAGAACTTTTATGGCTAAACATATGTGAGAAGTCAAGAGATGTTACTATCGCCCTTCCTTTGAAGTGAGAAGAGGGATTAAGTTGAAGTATTGCTTAACCAATGCTTCAAGAGTCAAAAAAAAAAAAAAAAAAAATTTGAGCAAGTCTCTCGAGTTTTATAGATGAAGGATCTTTTTGAAAGAGGACGGTGAACATAGTAGTAACTGGAGGAGCAATACACGGGTTGAAGGACGTCACCCCAGCAGATCGGGGTGGACCACTTGTCAAGTGTTAGGACCAGGCTGTGTCGGTCATTGCGAGATGAAATGGGTAGAGAAAAGATGGAACTCGAGGTAGAACAGTTTCCAACGCATCGGAAGGTGGATTTCACCATTATGCTTGATTTGAAGTTCGTAATTGAAGTATATCTTGAACTCTTGATTTGAAGTTCTTATTGGAAGTATATCTTGAACTCTTGATTTGAAGTTCACATTGTAATATATCTTGAACTCTTGATTTGAAGTTCATGCTGGGATATATCTTGAATTCTTGATTTGAAGTTGCTATGGAGGACACAAGTTTGCGAAAAGAGAGACGGTTATCTCTGTTTGTACCTCGAGTACTATAATTTGAGCAAGATGACAACGAAGGACAAGTATTCCTTACAATGAATGGATGATCTACTCGATCAGTTGCATGGTTGGTAGTCTCTTATAAGATTAAGTTAAGAACTTAGTTGTCACCGTTTGAGAATTCGAGACTGAGATATTGCAAGTACGGCATTTTGGACCAATCGGAGTCACTACGAGTTGTAGTTATTCCATATGGGCTTACTGATGCCCGAATGAGATATTTTGGGTCTACCCTTGAAAAAGAGAGAAGATGTATGACAAATTGTCTCGGGATGGCAAACCTCGAAAGATGTGAAAGAAGTTACAATTTTTCTTGGATGTGTTGAGGTTTACCGGATCTGTGAAGAGAAAAGTTGTATAACACCATTTATGGTAACCTAATACGGATGACGATGAAGTATTGAATAGGACGAAGAATTGACAATAGAGTTGTTGAGAGTTAAGAGGGGATTCATTGGTGCAACTATTTTGATTTACCTGAGGTATTATGGGTCTGAAGTGTACAAGTGATTCTTCGACACAAAGTCTTGATCGAATGTTGAGGAACGGTGTAAGAGTAATAGCATACATGTCTTGTTAGTAGAAGTAATATGGAGTAAAGTACTTCCTCCGTTATTTAGAATTACAACAAGAATTAAGGAAAAAAAAAAAAAAAAAACAAGGCCAACGGTGTAAATTGGAAGTTCGATCTTCCTTGTTAGAAACTATCAAAAGAGAAACATGGTGGAAATGCTGCATTGAGAAAGGCCCGAGAACCTTTGGGAGATCATAGCGCAAGTAAGGAATGTGGCTTATCGGTTGGCGTAGCTACCGAGAGTTGTAGGTGTTCGCTCGGGGTTTCATGTGTATTAGTCTAGGAAGTACATGTATGACTCGAGATGTATTGCCAGTCTTGATGATTTACAAGCAGACGAAGAACCAACAAAGTTAATAGGAAGACGGAGGATAACATCTTTAGTTGGGTTTTTGCGCTGAGCTAGTAGCATCAATAGAATCGACGGGTTGGACTGAGTTCTTCTCTTAGTTCAGTTGTGTATATGTGTGATGTTATATGTGGTTTTGTGCCCCGTACGGGAATATGTTTTATGTCCGGTTATATATATTGCAATGGTGGTTGGAGCATTTTGTGTATATAGATTACAAGGTCTAAGCCTTCCTAGTTGTGAGTTTATACCTCGGCCTTAGGGACCGAGAAGTTCGGAGTGTGGCAAGTTTCGGGACGAAACTTGTTTTTAGGGGGATCTAATGTAACGTCCCGTTTATCGGGTGCGTTTTCGATGTTTACTTCCCAACGATTATCGATAGTCTAGATACCTTAAGTATGTTTTTCGAGCGTTTTTGAGTCGTAAATTTAATTTTTTACGAGTACACGTTATTATTAAGATTTTTTTTTGGTATTTAAATTATATTTTGAATCTCATAATTAATTTACGAGATTTATTTATTTATACTTCACAAAGGTTATTTTGTGAGTTTATTATACTCTCGATCAACATATTCTTTTTCTGTTTTATTAATATCGGAAAAGGGGTCGAATAGGTTCCGAGTATTTAATTATTATTTTTTATTTTTTTTGGATACATGTACGTATGTCCGTATTATATTTTGTCAGAAAAGTCGGAAATAATTTTCCGGTCCGAAAACTCCGTTCGGAACGCTTTTGAATCGGATTCATTCATACCCGTTTCCTTTTATTTATTTATTTATTTTGTTTCTTTCTTCTTTACTTTTCTCCTTTTCCTTTCCCGCTTCTCCGGCCTGTGTGAGACCCGTCCCCTCATTTTGCCTGCCGCCCACCTACTACCCTACCCCTGCATTCTCTTTTCTCACTCAGCCCCTCTCTTTCCCTCACCTCACTCTCGTCTGCGCTGAACCTCTCAACTCTCTCACACCTCCCCGCCACCTTAGCCCTCGCCGGGAGCGGCGTTTCGACTCTCTCCCCTCAGTCGCTCCATATATGGCTAGAAATCACCAGACCGTGTCTCTCCCTTCTTCACTAGGCCGCCATCCCTCCTCCCGGAACGGCTATCGGTGCATTGCCAATGGAATCTTCAATCGACCGACCACCTGCAAAACGGAGACGCCTCACCAAGGTTGCCTCTGCTATAAAACCGACACCAATCGAACTGTAGGAAAACCAGGTTTGCTCAGCCGCCGTGTCCAACTTCAAAGAACAAGGGTACCGGTATGAGTATCGGACCTTCCGTCGCCAGCAGGGAAACTGCGGCCTTGCCCGCCACCTTTGCCCTACTGCTAGGGATCCGTTTTAACTGGGAACCGACGGTCCGTTATTGCGGAAGGCTAAGTAAAGCGTCATCATCAGTAAGTCTACTATTCTTATTCTGTTCTGATGCGATTAGTTGCCGTCATTTTTAAATGGGTTAGTGATAACAGGAACCCATTGATTTCCTTTCCGGTTTGTTTCACCGAGAGATCGATCTCATATTTGATCTTTTCCTCCCTCGTTACATACTCACCCATCATTGTTGAAGCCGTCGGTTTTATGTACTTCCTTAATCCAATCTGTTTTTTTTTTGTTTAGAAAGCTCGGTAAGAGTAGAATACGAATGTAGGCTAGTCTAGATGATTATTGAGGTGTGCTTACCTGTATTCAAATTTTTAATGTATGGACTATTCTGGAATCGCTTAGCTTTTGCAGAGAAGAAGATAGAATTGGAGATTTACTTTAAAATTGTTTTTTTTGCTTTTTGAGTTAGTGGATTTGTATTCTTTTAGTTAGCTAAAAGATTGGGTTTAATTAATTCTTAATCTTAGGGTTTGTGATAATATAGAAATAGGTTAAGTTAGAGTAGCATCAGTAGATTTAAAAATTTGTAGATCGTGACTGTAATTGGGTTATATTGTAAGCTAGTTAATGTGTTTGCCTAAGTATGAGAGATTATGTCCTTGAGAGTCAACTCGGAAATTTAATGTAAGAGTTGTAGTTGGTTGTTTTGGGAAATTATTTGTTCTAGTAGAGTGCATAGCATAGCATAGAAGGTTAGATATTTTATTTGAAATTTTTGGATTTTTATACAAGTGTTTATGTTGAGTCAAAATGGGATCCTTAGCGAGTTTTCATGGAAGTTAAGAAGTTGAAAAATCTTCCAACTTAGTTAAATCTTTCTTTTGAGTTTTAAATTATGGTTTTGGGTTTCATAGTATAGTTTGGAAATATTCTAGGAATATTTTTAGGGTTTTGAGACCCAAGGGTAAAATCGTCTTTTTACCCTTATAAGGGTGAATTGGTAATTTCCGTTAAGATAAACTTTAGTATCTTAGAAGTTTCCAACTTCTAAGGGGTTGAGACAGTTTTTGATCAACTTTCCTTTCAGGAGGTTGAGTTCTTTCCTTGCGGAACGAGTATTTGAGATATCGAGAATTGTAACTCGATTCAGGTAAGTCTCCGGACTTACTTAGCTCGTATTCTACGTATTAGCATTGATGTGTGTTTGGTGGTGTGTATTTATTCTTTATTGTTTATAACATCTAAACCGGTAATAGGACCACCGACCTTATATTATTTTGGCCCAAGTGTATGATAACGGGCGGTGACATCATCTGCCTAGCTCTTGCGAGAGTCTAGGAGGTTCTTGGCGACTAGCCCGTGCTGGTTAGACGGTCGGAGGCATCCGCACCGTTCCATGCCGGTAATTAGGGACCGAGGCGGGACCACGGTGGTCTCGTGTCACAAAACTAAGTTGAATTAGAACGGGATATGACTTAATAATAAAAAGATAATAAACCGGAATTGTGTGCTTTGAGAATGTTGTGTGTTTATGATGATTTACTTGTGTTTGTGCCTTTTCCATTGATTCTAATGCTTCGAATATTAGCTAACGGTTTTATACCGATTGTTGTAGATTGCCTTGCAGGTTAGGAAAGCGGCCGAGAGATCCGGAAGAGTGGGCAGCCGGGGTTCCGTACATTTTAGGAGTGGGTTTTGGTTGGAGTCGGGTTGTGTTTTATTCTTCGTTTATTATGTTGGTATGCCGTGTGTATGGCGTTTTGATCTTTGGTGTTGATTATCGGCTGAAGTCTTTTGTTGTTTTTCTTCGGGTTTCTTATCATTTGCATTAAAAAGAATTTTGGTTTTGCCTTTATTTGTGCCATGTTGAAAGATCTGGTGAAATTGTTGTCAGGCTAAGGGTCGGGACCCATTGTGAGGTCCCAACCCGTAGCATCCCGAGTCCCGCGGATTCGGGGTGTTACATATATATATATATATATATATATATATATATATATATATATATATGTATGTGTATGTAGGCAGTTTCATTAAATGAGACGATCTTCTAATAAAAGGTTGAGTTGCTAAGAAAAAAATGATTAAAGTTATAGTTGTCATAATCGTCATTACTTATATTATTCATAAACTTATTTTTAAGACTTTAACACAAATCTTATGACTAACATGGTTAAAATAGTTAGACTTATAAAACATCATTATATAAACTTATAGTATGTAATTTTGTACTTGTAATCTTGTATAGTGAACTAGAAGTTAAAACCAAAAGTTATATTTAATATCTTTAAAAAAAATAATTTGTAGAACTAAAGTAGAAAAGTAAATTTTATTTGGATCTAAATTTATTTATATTATTTTTTAAGAAGCCTTTTCGAAAAATTGTTGTGCCAACTTTTTTTTTACTCAGATTATAATTTTCATTATCATCATTATTTATTTAATGAGAACTTATATTAAGACTTTACCACATAACTTATCTTTAATAGGATGATAAGAATTGAAATTAAAAAACTCGTTACAGACCTATAGTATTTAATATGCATAGTAAATTATAATATATAAAAATGACTTTTTAGAATTATAGTGAAATCTTATTTGAATCAAAATTTATTATATGTATGTTTAACTCTTTTAACCATGTTAGAATATAATAATGTTTTTACAACCTTATGACAAAAAAATTATTATGGACATTTATCACATATCTTATCTTTAATAGGGTGATAATAATTGAAATTAAAATGCTCGTTATAGACCATTATTATTTAATAATTGTTTTTACAACCTTATGATAAAATTTATTATATGTATGTTCTTACAATTATCATTATCATCATTATTTGTTCATTTAAATGAAACCAACTTCTAATAAAAGATTATTATTGAGACCAACTTATAAAAAAATATATATTTTACAAAGAGTCAACTGATGATAAAAGATTATTATGGGCATTTGTTCATTC
The DNA here is from genome assembly GCA_033239125.1 of Fagopyrum homotropicum. Taxonomy (NCBI): domain Eukaryota; kingdom Viridiplantae; phylum Streptophyta; class Magnoliopsida; order Caryophyllales; family Polygonaceae; genus Fagopyrum; species Fagopyrum homotropicum. The sequence continues at coordinate 72,112,751 of BSWB01000008.1, forward strand.
AAATGAGATAAACTTTTAATAAACGATTATTATTGAGACCATCTTATAAAATATATATATCTTACAATGAGATCAAATAATAATAAAAGATCATTATGAACATTTATTTTTTTAAATGAGACAAGTTTCTACAAAAAGATTATTGTTGATATCAACTTATAAAAACAGATACCTTACAATGAGATCAACTTATAATAAAAGATTATTATGAATATTTGTTCATTTGAATGAGATCAAATTCTAATAAAAGATTATTATTGAGAGCAACTTATAAAAATACATGTCTTACAATGAGATCAACTTATAATAAAATATTATTATGAATATTTGTTCATTTGAATGAGATCAAATTCTAATAAAAGATTATTATTGAGACCATCTTATAAAACTTATATCTTACAATGAGATCAACTTATAATTAATAAATTATTATTAACATTTGTTCGTTTAAATGAGACTAACTTATAATAATAGATTATTATTGAAACCAACTTATAATCATATCTATATAAATCTATATATGAAAATAACACTAACTTATAATTAAAGATTTTTATGAACATTTGTTCATTTAAATAAGATCAATTTCTAATAATATTATTATTAAGACCAACTTATAATCATATTTATAATAATCAACATCTTGAAAATGAGACCAACCAATAATAAAAGATTATTATGAACATTTATTCATTCAAATGAGACAAACTTTTAATAAATTATTATAATTGAGACCAACTTATAATCGTATTTATAAAAATATATATCTTACAATTAGATCAATTTATAATACAAAAATATTATGAGTATTTATTCCGAAAGGTATGAATATGTGAGTATGTACAAAGTTGTATATATTATAGATGTATATATGTTTAATTAAATTAAATGAGATCAATGTGACTATGTGAATACGTATAAAGTTATACAACAAATATTATCAATTCATTACTTTGGTTAACTAAAATAATTTACCATGTATATTGTAAAATATGTCAACTACAAATATTAATACAAAATTACATAATGATATAGAGTAACTAAGTATGCACATTATTAATTCATCACTTTGCCTACCTCAAATATTTTCCCATTTAATATTATTTTAAATATAAATATTAGTACATAATTGTAATATACAATCTTTATTTATCCTTCCTAAAACAAATACATTTAAAACTATAATAAAAATTTCTTAATAGCCGGATATCCGGGAATATATAGTGACTCAGGACTATCCGGGAATATATAGTGATCCGGGACTATCTGGATATCCGGCGATCCGGAGCTATCCGGTGACCCGAGACGATCCGATGATCCGCGGATATCCGGTGATCCGTGAGTATCCGGATATCCGGGATTATCCGGATATTTGCGGATATCCGTTTTTTTATCCGGGTATCCGCGGATATCCGGATGCCTAAAACCCCGATCCGTATCCGATCCGATGATCCGGGAAAATCTCCCGGATCGGATCGAATTCGGACCGGATCAAAACGAGTAGTAAAATATTGGGTTTTTCTGGATCGGGTCGACGGATTTTTCGGACCGGACCGGCGGATCGGATTGGTTTTGCCCACCCCTAGTAATTGTGTCCTTCGAGTTTTTTTAGGCAGCCTTATCTATTTAAATTAAATATTTTCAAGATTTTGACTATACAAATAATATATTTTTGGCCAATAAATCTTTATTTTTTAAACTATTTTTAAGCTAGAGAATCTTTTCTTAACAAATTAACAATATGTCAGTGGAACTATTTCACGTTACTTTTTATTGTTGGAACCAATCTATTTTTGGGATAATTTTTTACATAAAAAATAAATGTACTTCAATTTTTTCTGTTAGTTTTCGATTTCTATTTACGTTAAATATTTTCACGTTATTTTGGTTAAGTAATCGTACCCTAAAGTTTATTTTTTAGGGAAGATTTTTTTTTCCAAATGATTATTAGGCTGATCTGTTTACGACTTTAGACTTTTTGAGGGATTTTGTTATCCCACATCGATTAGGTACTAAGGTTGATAGTTTTAGAACTTGTATAAATAGGGAGTCTAAGTATCATACGAATAATACATTTTTTTGGCCCTTTTGGTTAAGTTCAAGTATAATTATTATTCATATCGGAATAATATTTTATTTTTGGGATCGTTAACTTACAATTATGTTGGCCTAATGTTCTTTTCTAAAGTAATTGTACTCCTAAAGTTTTATTTTTAGTGAAGATTTTTTTTTGGATTGTTAACCTACAATTATGTGGGTCATAATGTTCTTCCTTTTAAGTAATCTTGGTTTTTTGGTTAAAGTTTTATTTCTATTTACGTTAAATATTTTCACCTTAATATTATATAAGTAATCGTACCCCTAAAGTTTTATTTTTATGGAAGATTTTTTTTTCTTCTTCTTTTCAAATGAATATCATAATAATCTATTTAGTTAAATTTTTTAAGGGTTTTTGTTTGTAACACCCCGAATCCGCGGGATATCGGGATGCTACGGGCGAGACCTCACAATGGGTCCCGACCCTTAGCCTGACAACAATTTCACCGGATCTTTCAACATGGCACAAATAAAGGCAAAACCGAAATTCCTTTTAATGCAAATGATAAGAAACCCGAAGGAAAACAACAAAAGACTTCAGCCGATAAACAACGCCAAAGACCAAACGCCATACACGCGGCATACTAACATAATAAAAGAAGAATAAAACACAACCCGACTCCAACCAAAACCCACTCCTAAAATGTACGGAACCCCAGCTGCCCACTCTTCCGGATCTCTCGGCCGCAATCCTAACCTGCAAGGCAATCTACAACAACCGGTATAAAACCGTTAGCTAATATTCGAAGCATTAGAATCAAGGTGATGTAACACCCTAAATTTTGCGCGCCTTCAATATTTATTACTTATCTCGATTTTTTTTTCTTAGCTTGAATATTTTAGCTAAAAGTATTTTACGACGTCGAATAACTTTCCCGAGTGTATTATTATTTTGGTTACATTCGCATATATTCGTATTAGTTTTTCGGAAAATTTCAAAAAGGTTTTCCGAACCAAAAATCCCGTTCCGATAGTTTAGATCGAGTTTATTAATTTTTCCCCATTCCTATTTTTAATATAACTACTATTGTTATTATTTTATATTTTATATTTTTATTTTTATTTACTTTTTCCCTCACCCTTTCCACCTTATTGTTCCCGACCTGTTGTGGATGAGCTACCCCTTCCCTCTGCAAGCTTCTGCAAGCTTTTGTAACCTAGCTCCCTACAGCCCTGTGCAGTGACCTCTCGATCTACCCGACCAGCTGCAACCCAACCCCTCGCTCTCACTCACGACCCCTCGGCCTCCCTTCCCTCTGTCCCTACACCCACACTCGCAATCTCTTCTCCACCCCTCACTTCGTTTCTCACATCTCTCCTGAGGACACAACTCTCAGCTGCCTTCTCCCTCACTCTCTGTTCCGCCCATTCCCTTCATCAAACACCAAGAGGCTCGGTTCTGCCCTACTTCCTTCATCAAAACCAGGAACCAACAGCAACACAATAGCCTCTTGATCCGCCTCTGTCGGGCCTCGCCTCCGTCGAGCCTCGCCGCTGTCAACCCTCGGGAGCCCTCTGCAACCACTCCCCGACCTTGCCATTGTTGAACCACGATGCCGGAGAGCCATTGGAACCACCGGAGGAAGGCCACTAGAGACCTGGCTTCACCCCTCGCCCCGAGCCCATCCCTTGTCGAAGCCCAGCCATGTCGATGTCGAGTCCTCTCAGGAAACAGGGAAGACCGCAGCAGAATCCGGGGAATCGCCGCCTTCTTTGCACGCCGCTAATCGCCGGGAAGGTCCGGAACCAGCACTGCCTGGAGAACCCCCGCCTCGACCACCCTTCGACGCCTTACCTGAGCAGGGTTGCGGTCACCGGAGATCTGCCATCCACTCGCCGTCGGTGCTAGCCGAAGGAACCTCGCCGCTGGAGCCTCACCGGACTGGAGCCTTCGCCTCTCCCTTGCGTTTCCCTAGCCGGAGCCCAGGGAGGACCGCCGCCTCTACTTTCCTCTTTCCCCTGCCTTTTGCATCTGTCGGGTGTGAGAAACCCTTTTAATCAATTTAAAAGCGGGCCCCTGGATTTATGTTAAATTGCAATTAATGCCCATGCTTTATATTTGCATTTTTTTCCCCCAGCTTTTCGGAAGTTAACGATATTGCCCTGCTGATATATATATTTGTAGTTTTGGGCCTATGTTTTGGAAATGTGCAAATTTGCCCTTGTGAGTAAATTACAGATTTGGCCCAAAGTTTACATTCGAAAAATGACCTAAGTTCTTGAGTTCCATATTTACCGCCCAAAAATATTAATTGCGGATTTTGACCCATGTTTATACAATTGGATAATTTGCCCCGGAAAATGTTTTGCGGGTTTTTAACCTTGCTTTTGTAAGCGAGTTTTCCTTAGATTTATATGTTGCATCTTCCATTCAAATTTAGCGTATAAGCTAAATTTGCTTAGCTTTGTTTTAGGTCCGGAAGCGCCCCGATAAAGGCCATCGAATCTATTCTCGACATTCGTGGATCGTCTTCCGTCTTTGACCTCGTGTGAGTACCTTCTTCCCTCGATCTAGTTATGTTTAGTGGTAGAATCCTGCTAGGTTGGCTCTAGCATAACTTAGAGTTAATGCCAAGTAGTGGCTTGGAACCTTAGGTGAGCGTTGAGGATGGATTGATGTTCTAAGGCTTGTGTGTTGATCTTGTGAAGTTTGGAGGTTGTGTTTACATATCGGTTGAGATTGTGGAGATTAGGACGAGATCGAGTATCCTAGCTTGTTTAGTTGGTTTATGATCTTGCGAGATTGTCGGGACTAGAAGTTTAGGACTTCTAGTATATGTGAGTGGTTGTTGATTATCCTGCCTTGTCTTGAACAGGCCTTGGTTGTATTCCTACGGGAAGTGAGATCGATTTTAGCTAGCTTTGAGACGAGGTAAGTCCTCGGACTTACTTAGCCGCTTCTATGCCTTATTTGGATGTATATGGTGGTGTGTGTTTACCGCTTTTAAGCATGAAAATGGATTAGGATTTACTTGACCTTATTTATTGGCCCATTGTTACTACTATTATTATCGGGCGGTGACATCACCGCTCAGTTTCCCGAAACTCACAAGCTAGAAGTCCTTAGACTTCTAGTTCTATATCATCTTATTAGGTCATACACTCTCATAATCTAGGATACACTCTCATAATCTAGGATACACTCCTAGCCCTCAAAAACTCACGAGATCTCAACTATAGCTCTATGTGCTAGGATACTCTCATCTTAAACTCTGCAGTCTCAACCAACATATAAATACCATCTCAAGTCTCACAAGATCAACCACGAGGCTCACAACTGTATAACAACTCAAGATCAACAAACCACATGTCATAGAACATCAATAACCTCAAACACTCACCTAAAGGTTCCAAGCCACTACTTGGCATTTGCCCTAAGTTATGCTAGATCCAACCTAGCATGATTCTACCACTTAACATAACTAGATCGAGGAAGAAGGTACTCACACACGATCCAAGGTTGAAGATGATCTACGTACGTCGAGATTGGATTCGATGGCCTTTATCGGGGCACTTCCGTACCTAAATCCAAAGCTAAACAAATTTAGCTCATACGCTAAATTTGATAGTAATATATATACGATATATTAATTTGAGGTAAAACTCGTTTTCAGAAGCCAAGATTAAAAACCTACAATACATTTTCCGGCAATTTATACAAACATAGGAACTTGGTCATAACCCACAATTAAAATCTTTTGGGTCATAATCCGAATTTCCGCTCGAGGATAAAGGTGGCATTCTAAGTAAGACGAGTTTTCCATAGGCGCTCCTAAGCATGAGAGTCAAGACGAAAAGACCTTGGAAAACTTTACGAGAACCGTAAGTTAAGCTTACGGAGGTACCAGAGGGTGAAGTGACGATCTTTGCGAGATCCTAAGCGGAGATTTATTCAGAAATGTGAGAGTTACGAGGAGAATCACAGGATGAAAATTCACATAGTGGAATTACCGTCGGAGTCAATCGATTTCTATTATTTAGATGAGTTTTGAGGATTGTATTTGCAAAACATTATGAAGAGCGATTAAGCCTATTAAGGTGGGAAATATGAGACGAGAGAGTTGGGTAGATATGGTTATCTTACAGAAGCGGAAGGAAGAGAGGAGCGTAGAAAGAGCTAACGGACTTGAAGTAGAGTTAAATGAGCTAGTGAAGTTAAGACAGAGTACCCCGAGAGGGTATCCTTTCGGGAGTATGGTAGCAGGGAAGTATGGTAGGAAGGTAAGTCGTTAGCTTCGGAGAAGGTCAGATACAAGTTAGTTAGTGACAACTGAGAACGCACAAGTGCGGGTTGTCTATTGATGTGCGTAGATGGGGAGAGTAAACAAGACTATGGGAACGTATAGGATCGGGAACAAGAGCTTGGAGTATTCGTGGTGGATCAATTTCAATAGTAAGGAGGTACATCAATGGATGCGCGTTTGTCTTAAATTAAATAATGTAGAATGCGTTCAAGCAAGTAGTTATAACAAGACCTCCGATGAGGAGATTGTGACGATCTTACGCGACCTTCTTAGGTCACGGGGTTGACATATGGGGGAACGCCACGGGTTATAACTTTTAAGGTTTGATCATGGTATGGGGAGCTAATAGATCAACCGTAAGATGAGGCTTCCATTGTAGTTGTACATAGAATAACGAGAAATACATAAGGTGACCAACAATAGTAAGGGAAGACTGAAGTTTTTGAAGTTTGAAGTCGATGTGAGATGTACAAGAAGAACATGAAAGATTGAGGATAGAACCTCTACGGTCGATTGGACGTTACATAAGAAAAGGGAGTAAGTTCTACACCTACCCGAAGGAACGATGCGAGATTTGGTAGAATACGAAGAAGGTAATACTAATATATTATAAGGCGTGATTAAGTCCTGCAGTTAGGACCTTCATAACTTCACATAAGTGTGAAACCTTAAAAAGATTATTAGAGCAAGTCTCCCGAGTTCCTAAGATGAAGGGTCTTTGAAAGAGGACGGTGAACATTGCAGCTAAAGAAGTATTAAACCACGTGTTCAATAGACATAATCTTAACAAATCGGGGTGGACCACTTGACAAATGTTAAGACAAGATTGTGTCGATATCTTATGATATGTGATGGAAGAAGAAAAGCTGGAATACGAGATAGAACGGATTCCAATGCATCGGGAGGAGGATTTGGCATTAAGATGATTTGAAGTTCACAATGATTTACATCTTGAATTCTTGATCTGAAGTTGATATGGAGGACATCAGTTTGCGAAAGGAGAGACGGTTATCTCCGTTTGTACCACGATTACTATAAGTTGAGCAAGATGACAATGAATGACAAGTATTCCTTACAAATAATGGATGATCTACTCGATCATTTGCAAGGGTTCGTAGTCTCTTATAAGATTAAGTTAAGAACTTGGTTGTTACCGTTTGAGAATTCGAGACTGAGATATTACAAGTACGGCATTTTGGACCAACCGGAGTCACTACGAGTTGTAGTTATTCCATATGAACTTATTAATGCCCCGTATAAGGTATTTTGGTCTACTCTCGAAGAAGAGAGAAGTTGTATGATAAGTTGTCTCCGGATGGTCAACCCCGAAGGATGTGAAAGAAGTTACAAGTTTCTTATAAGTTGGCGTTGCCGCCAAGATTAGAGAGTGTTCACCCGGTATTTAATATATATGTATCAGTCGAGAGAGTACATGCATGATTCAAGACGTGTGGTCAGTCATGATAATCTAGTGGCAGACAAGGAACCAATGAGGCTAATAGGAAGACGGAAGATAATATCTTTGGTTTAGTTTTACGCTGAGCTAGTAGCATCGATAGAATCGACAGGTTAGACTTAGTTCTTCCCTTGGTTGCGTTATGTGCATGTGTGATGTTATGTGTAGTTTGTGCGTTGTGCGGGAATGTGCTATATGACCTGCTATATCTTGCGGTACCGGTGGTAGTTTGAGTAGATTGTGTGTATAGATTAGAAGGTTTAAGCCTTCTTAGTTTGAGAGTTCATACCTCGTCTTTTTAGACCGATAGGATGAGCGATGTTTAAGTTTCGGGGACGAAACTCTTTTTAAGGGGGAGATAATGTAACACCCTAAATTTTGCGCGCCTTCAATATTTATTACTTATCTCGATTTTTTTTTCTTAGCTTGAATATTTTAGCTAAAAGTATTTTACGACGTCGAATAACTTTCCCGAGTGTATTATTATTTTGGTTACATTCGCATATATTCGTATTAGTTTTTCGGAAAATTTCAAAAAGGTTTTCCGAACCAAAAATCCCGTTCCGATAGTTTAGATCGAGTTTATTAATTTTTCCCCATTCCTATTTTTAATATAACTACTATTGTTATTATTTTATATTTTATATTTTTATTTTTATTTACTTTTTCCCTCACCCTTTCCACCTTATTGTTCCCGACCTGTTGTGGATGAGCTACCCCTTCCCTCTGCAAGCTTCTGCAAGCTTTTGTAACCTAGCTCCCTACAGCCCTGTGCAGTGACCTCTCGATCTACCCGACCAGCTGCAACCCAACCCCTCGCTCTCACTCACGACCCCTCGGCCTCCCTTCCCTCTGTCCCTACACCCACACTCGCAATCTCTTCTCCACCCCTCACTTCGTTTCTCACATCTCTCCTGAGGACACAACTCTCAGCTGCCTTCTCCCTCACTCTCTGTTCCGCCCATTCCCTTCATCAAACACCAAGAGGCTCGGTTCTGCCCTACTTCCTTCATCAAAACCAGGAACCAACAGCAACACAATAGCCTCTTGATCCGCCTCTGTCGGGCCTCGCCTCCGTCGAGCCTCGCCGTTGTCAACCCTCGGGAGCCCTCTACAACCACTCCCCGACCTTGCCATTGTTGAACCACGATGCCGGAGAGCCATTGGAACCACCGGAGGAAGGCCACTAGAGACCTGGCTTCACCCCTCGCCCCGAGCCCATCCCTTGTCGAAGCCCAGCCATGTCGATGTCGAGTCCTCTCAGGAAACAGGGAAGACCGCAGCAGAATCCGGGGAATCGCCGCCTTCTTTGCACGCCGCTAATCGCCGGGAAGGTCCGGAACCAGCACTGCCTGGAGAACCCCCGCCTCGACCACCCTTCGACGCCTTACCTGAGCAGGGTTGCGGTCACCGGAGATCTGCCATCCACTCGCCGTCGGTGCTAGCCGAAGGAACCTCGCCGCTGGAGCCTCACCGGACTGGAGCCTTCGCCTCTCCCTTGCGTTTCCCTAGCCGGAGCCCAGGGAGGACCGCCGCCTCTACTTTCCTCTTTCCCCTGCCTTTTGCATCTGTCGGGTGTGAGAAACCCTTTTAATCAATTTAAAAGCGGGCCCCTGGATTTATGTTAAATTGCAATTAATGCCCATGCTTTATATTTGCATTTTTTTCCCCCAGCTTTTCGGAAGTTAACGATATTGCCCTGCTGATATATATATTTGTAGTTTTGGGCCTATGTTTTGGAAATGTGCAAATTTGCCCTTGTGAGTAAATTACAGATTTGGCCCAAAGTTTACATTCGAAAAATGACCTAAGTTCTTGAGTTCCATATTTACCGCCCAAAAATATTAATTGCGGATTTTGACCCATGTTTATACAATTGGATAATTTGCCCCGGAAAATGTTTTGCGGGTTTTTAACCTTGCTTTTGTAAGCGAGTTTTCCTTAGATTTATATGTTGCATCTTCCATTCAAATTTAGCGTATAAGCTAAATTTGCTTAGCTTTGTTTTAGGTCCGGAAGCGCCCCGATAAAGGCCATCGAATCTATTCTCGACATTCGTGGATCGTCTTCCGTCTTTGACCTCGTGTGAGTACCTTCTTCCCTCGATCTAGTTATGTTTAGTGGTAGAATCCTGCTAGGTTGGCTCTAGCATAACTTAGAGTTAATGCCAAGTAGTGGCTTGGAACCTTAGGTGAGCGTTGAGGATGGATTGATGTTCTAAGGCTTGTGTGTTGATCTTGTGAAGTTTGGAGGTTGTGTTTACATATCGGTTGAGATTGTGGAGATTAGGACGAGATCGAGTATCCTAGCTTGTTTAGTTGGTTTATGATCTTGCGAGATTGTCGGGACTAGAAGTTTAGGACTTCTAGTATATGTGAGTGGTTGTTGATTATCCTGCCTTGTCTTGAACAGGCCTTGGTTGTATTCCTACGGGAAGTGAGATCGATTTTAGCTAGCTTTGAGACGAGGTAAGTCCTCGGACTTACTTAGCCGCTTCTATGCCTTATTTGGATGTATATGGTGGTGTGTGTTTACCGCTTTTAAGCATGAAAATGGATTAGGATTTACTTGACCTTATTTATTGGCCCATTGTTACTACTATTATTATCGGGCGGTGACATCACCGTTCAGTTTCCCGAGGGAGACTGGGGGGATCTCTGCGACCAGGCCATACACGGTATACGGGCGGGCTTCTTCATCACTCCCTCAGGGTATACGGGTTGGGCGCCGCCACACTCCTGTTGGTTACACGGGGACAGAGGCGAGAGTTATAAGACTCTCGTGTCACACTTGAACGAATGAATTAGATATGGAATAACATAAAAAGATAATAAGTAACGGATGTGTATGTTTATAATCATGTTGTGTGTTTGTGTTCCTATGTGTGTTTATGCCATATTATTCTTATAATGCCTAGAATGTGAGCTAACGGTTTTATACCGATTGTTGTAGTTGATGTGCAGGATAGGATGTGGCCGAGTGATCCGGAGGAGTGGGCAGCCGGGGTTCCGTACATCTTAGGTCGTTTTGGGTTTTGGAGTCTTTGTGTTGTTGTTATTATATATTATGTTGATGTTGTTGTAAGGACGGCTGAAGTCTTTTCTTTCTTTTATTTTTGGGTTTCATAACATTGCATAAAAATGTATTTCGGTTTTAGCCTTTATTTGTGCCTTGTTGCAAGATCCGGTGAAATTGTTGTCAGGCTAAGGGTCGGGACCCATTGTGAGGCCCCAACCCGTAGCGCCCCGAGTCCCGCGGATTCGGGGTGTTACAGGTGAAAGGCACAAACACAAGTAAATCAACATAACACACAATGTACACCAAATCACACAAGTCCGGTTTGTTATCTTTTTGTTATTAAGTCGTATCCCGTTCTAATTCAACTTCTTTTGTGACACGAGAATCTCCCGAACTCGCCTCGGTCCCCACTTACCGCATGGAACGGTGGATGCCTCCGACCGTCTAACCACACGGGCTAGTCGCCAAGAACCTCCTAACTCTACGCAAGAGCTAGACAAGTTGTCACCGCCCGTTATCATACACTTGGGCCAAATAATATATAAAGGTCGGTAATCCTAATTCCGGTTTTATAAGTTATAATGAAAGCGATAAAACACACACCACCAAACACGCATCGAATCTAATACATAGAATACGAGCTAAGTAAGTCCGGAGACTTACCTCGTCCCAAAGATAATCCCGCTATATCCCGCTCTCAGCTTCCCACAGGAAGACACTCAACGCCTGTAAAAAGGCATACGATCAACATCTCTCTCACATGCTAGAAGTCCTTAGACTTCTAGTCCCAATGATCTCGCAAGATCATAAAGCACAACCATGATAGGATAACAACTCCTAATCCTCACGATCTCACAAGGTCATAATCATCACTACATATGCTAGGATACTCTCGTCCTAGTCACCACAATCTCAACAATCATACAACCTTAACTCCTAAATTCTCACAAGCTCAACATACAACTTAAAGCCATAAACAACCTCACAAGATAATATCCACTCCTCAAGCCTTACAACATTTTACAATCCTCGAACACTCACCTAAGGTCCATAACCACTACTTGGTATTCACTCTAAGTTATGTTATATCCAACCTAGCATGATACTACTAAACATAACTAGATCAAGGGAAATGATACTCACACGGCGTCAAAAGACGGAAATCGATCAACGGATGTTGACTTGGACTTGTTAGGTCTTTATCGGGACGCTTCCGAACCTAACACAGAAACTATACAAATTTAGCTTATACGCTAAATTTGAACGGAATAACTAACAAATATAAATCTAAGGCAAACCCCACTTTTAAAACCCAAGTAAAAACCGTAAATATATATTCCGGACAAATTGTATAACATCATAAACCCAAGGTAAAACTCGTTTTCAAAGCCAACGTTAAATCCGGTAAAATCTTTGAGTCATCACCCGGAATTAATCCAACATGAGCATATCATGCATGGTATATATAAATAAGAATATAATTCAAGTATATCCCAAATTTAAAACCCATAAATACATTTTCCGCCAATTAATATAATTTTATAAATATGGGACATTACTCGTAATTAATTCCTTGGCCCGTTTTCTGTAATTAATTTCAGCAGGGGCATAATTGCATAAACTCAAAAACATGGGCCAAAACTGCAGATACAAAACATAGGGTAAAATCTGCAATTATACCAAAATATAGGGGGGCCCGAGTTAAATATGCGAAAAGGGTTTTTTTTTTTCCTTAACCCCCTTTAATGGCAGCGTAAAGCAAAAGGGCAGGGGCGGCGGTGCTTCAGAGGCGAGGGCAAGGGTCGCAGGGCCGACGGCCGGCGGCATTCCTCCTCCGCGGCGGAAGCAGATTTCGGGGCTGAAGCGGCGAGGCGGCGAAGGGCTGTCTGATATCTGCGGAGGCTCGTTCCAGAGGTGGCGGATCCAGGGCTCGCCGCTGCTTGCAAGAGGAGGGTGAAGACCAGGCGGTTGAAGGCTGGAGTCGACAAGGGAAGATCCGAAGGGAGGAGAGGTGGCGGCGGCTGCGTCTCCTTGGTCTCCGGTCGGCGGCGACAGAAGCTGAGGAAGGGCTGCTTCTCCGGCTCGGCTTCAATCCGGCGGCGGGGACACAAGTTCAGAAGAGATGCGCAAGGAGGAGCGGCGGTGAGACTTCGTTGCAGATCTGGGTTCGACCAAGGCTCGCGAGGCAATAGAGGAGTTAGTGGAGAGGCGTTGCTGGGGTGGTGCTTCCGGTTGTGTTGTTGCGGCTTGCTCCTGATGTCGATGAAAGAAAGCAAAGCAGAAGAGAGTTCCGGCGGGCTGGAGAGTCGAGAGGGGGCCGAAAGCGTGACCAAGAGAGCCGGGAGAGAGAGACTCAGTTGAGGGAGGGCCGATAGTGAACCTGTGTACGAATCATAGGGTATAGACGAGGGATGAAGAGATAGGAGTAAAGGAGATGGGCTGCTGGTTGCAAGATGAATGAGGTAGGATACTAGATGCAAGAAGGCAGAGAAATGAAGGTGATGAGTGTTAGGAAGCGTGTGAAAGGAGGAAAGGCTGGCAAACCCACTTCATCACACAAAGTAGAATGAGGATGAAAAGGTAGAAAAGAAAATAGAATAAAATAATTAAATGGGGAAAAGATGGAGTGAAGTAAACCCCATCAAAATATTCGTGACCGGTTTTCGAATCGGGAAATTTTCCGACTTTTCCGAAATATAAAAAAAAATAATATATATGTATATATATAAAAATATGGAATATATAAAAATATGGAATATATAAACTCATAATTTAATTTACGGCGTGATAATACTCGCATAAAAATTTAAGCCATTTAAAGTATCGATAAAAGCCGAGAAAATACAAAACGCAAACGCGCCTAAAAATTTGGAGTGTTACATCAGATCCCCCTAAAAACAAGTTTCGTCCCGAAACTTGTCACACACCGAACTTCTCGGTCCTTAAGGCCGAGGTATAAACTCACATCTAGGAGGGCTTAGGTCTTCTAATCTATATACACAAACTGCTCAACCCACCGTCGTAATATATATCAGGTCATGTAACACATTCCCGCACGGGGCACAAAAAAAACATATAACATCACACAACTCAACTAAGGAAAAAAAAAAAACTAGGTCTAACCCGTCGATTCTATCGATACTACTAGCTCAACGTAAAACTCACCCAATGATACTATCCTATGTCTCCCAGGTAGCCTCATCGGCTCATCGTTTGCCACTAGATCAACATAACTGACAACATGTCTCGAGTCATGTATGTACTCCCCCGACTCATACATATGAAACACCGGGTAAACACACTCTACTCTCGGCGGCCACGCCAACCGGTAAACATTTTTCTAACTCGCGCTAAGATCTCAAAAAGGTTCGATATATCAGAACTCAACTTCATTCTCGGGTCTTTCTCAATACATCAATTCCATCATGTTTCTTCTTTGCTTGTCTCTAACCAAGACGGTCGAACTTCTAATTTACACAATTGGCTTTGGCTCTAGTCAACTAAACTTCAATGTAACATTTCCTCGGTTCTTGCTGTATATTCTAAGAAATGAAGGAAGTATTTTACTTCACACTATTTCTACTATCAAGACACGTATGTTGTTTCTTCCTTTGCATCAATACTTATCCAAGACCTTGTTCGAGAGAATCACTTATAAACTCCAAATCCATCACACCTCGAGGCAATGTCAAAACAGTTGCCTAACGCCTCTTCTCTTAACTCTTAACAACTCTTATGATATTTGTCCCGCTCAATTTTTTTTTTCTTCGTCTTCCAAGGTAGGTTAGCCCTAGACGGTGTTACTTTGGAGAATCTCTCCCCAAATCCGTGAATGGCCGGCATGACCAAGAAAACTTGTAAATTCTTTTATATCCTACGGTGGTTTCCATCCTAAGACAACTTTGTCATACAATTGCTCTCTACTTAGAGAGTAGACCAAATATCTTATACGGGGAACTAGTAAGCCCAAATGACATCACTATAGGCTCATGGTGACCATACCTTGTACGGAATGTCGTATTTGCAATATCCTGATCTCGAATTCTCAATTGGTGGCAATCAAATCTTAACTTAATGTTAGAAGAGACTACCTTTGCAGCTGATCGAGTAGATCTCCCATTCGTTGTAAAAGATATTGGTCCTTCATTGTCATCATGCTCAACTTATAGACATCGATGTACAAACGGACATAATCGTCTCTCTCTTCGCAAATTGGTGTTCTCCATAACAATTTCAAATTAAGAGTTTAAGATATATTCCAATATGAACTTTAAATCAAAAGTTCAAGATAACGTTTAAAGTTCTTCATAGCATTTCACTAAATCTAATGAAATCTTATCACTAAGTTCTTGCAATTCCTCATTCACCTGCTTCCACAACTCATGTCTCTGCACAAGTGTTATTCCATACGGCGTCTTAGACATCGGAATTAAATCAAGCTCGACCTTAGTGGAAAATTCCACATTCTGACGTATTGGAATCCGTGATATCTCAGGTTTTATGTTTTCTCTTCCCGTCACATATCGTAGTAACCGACCCAACCTTGTCTTAACACTTGACAGATAGTCATGGTATTAATGATCTCCCCCGATCTGTTGGGGTGACGTCCTTCAAACACGTGTATTACTCCATATTTAGCTACAACGTTGACCGTCCTCTTTCAAATATTCGTCTTTTCTTGAATTTGGAAAGATTTGCTTGCGCCTTCTGACTCTTGTGTTCTTATACAAGTATTCTTTTATATTAATCTCATGTTCCCTCTTTGATGACATAATTGTAATAATCTTCTCAGCTTTCTCACTTATGTGCAACCATAAGGGTCCAAACTGCAAGACTTAACCGTGCTTCAAAACAATTGACCTCATCTTCTTCGTTTTCCACTATATTCTCCAACATATGGGAAACTCTCCTTGCATTTTACGTAAGCTTGCACTATAAACATCCTTTCTTCAATTAGAAATTATACTTCACTTTCCTTTTGTAGAGTTAACCCGACGATAGAGGTTCTAACATCAATCTTCCATATACTTTTTGTACATCTCTTGTCGACATCAAACTTCAAAACTTCGATCTTATCTTATTCTTGTTGGTCACCTTATGCATCTCTCGGTATTCCATGAACAACTTTACAACTGTACCATTATGCCCCGTGGAAAATGCTAGAAGAAACTCCACATCCAAAACCACTAAAATATCAAACTCGTTACATCTCCATATACTAACATCATAACTCTAAGCTTGCAGTGTTGCCCTAATCTAGGTCCCCTCTTTCACGCCATAGCCACCATGTCTCTTCCATGTGAGCTTGACACCTCTCTCTCATCTTTTGCTCGCGAAACATACCCTCCATTTCATTAACACAAACATACCATGCATCCTCAACATACCATGCATCCTCTTTATGTATCCCCCTTTACGTACATCAACTATAGAAGCGTCCCTTTCCTCCCGCTGCTCTATTCTCTTCCATTCTCGTTAAACCTTAATAGTTCTTATATGTGTCGTTTCCCCATATGTCAATCCCATAACCTAAGAAGGTCGCACAGGGTCGTTATAATTTATTCTTAGGAGGTCTGTTACATTCACTTGCTTTGATCCCATGCAATAATACTTGATTAAGACAATTGTACTTAGTTGACATACTTCCTCACCACTTACACCGAACCACCGGAAATCCTTCATACTCTCGTTACCGATCCTTCATGCTTTTGTCTTGCCCACTTTTCTCATCTACGCTCATCAATAGCCAACCCACACACGTGCGTTCTTGGTTGTCGCCATTCAGCTTATAGTTGACCTTCTCCAAGGTCAACAACTTACCATTAACCACACGTCCCATGTTACCATACTCATGAACGCTACCCTCCTCGGGGTACTCTACCTTAAACTCCGTTAGCTCTTCTCTACATTCTACGCTTCCTTTCCTTATAAGGTAACCACATCTTCTTGGCCTTGTTGTTTCGTATCTCTCCCTTTCATAGGCTTAACCATTATTCTATGTTGTCCTTCAAGTACACCTTCACCAAAATTCTAGCCTCATATATCGTCCGTTCATATTCCTCTTGATTGGTATCTTAAGTCTTTCAATCAAATTTCCTTGTTTCGGCTTTCATCTTCTTAGGATCATCATTTATACACACTTCCTCCTTCTTGGTGCTTCTTAGTCTTATCATCATAATGAAAATCGGTCAACTCCACGTGACTCCCCACCATGCCCTTCTTCTTATAGCTCTAGTAATGTTGTAACTTTACTTTTTGGTACCTCGTAAACTTAACTTACGGAATTTTAAATCCTTCTCACATGTTTCGTTCACTTCTCTCATCTTAACTCCAATGCTTAGAAACGTCTAAGGAAAGCTTTGCATCTTAATGGAATGTCACCTTTAACCTTGTTAGGATATACCCATCTTCTCCTCGATTTGCATCTTTAGTTGTCCACGTGTCTTCTCGAAGAATTTATACTCGTTATATCTATTGGTCACGTTGTCGTTCAATCCCGGTTTCTTTATAACCACTTCTACACTTTAATGTTGCTTCCTTTTCTTGTATTGCTTCCATCTTGATTCTCTTAAGTCGTCTCGAGTTCTTCTTTCTACTCGTTTGTCCTTTGTTTATGTCATCTCTAATCCTCCTCTTCGACATCCTTTTAAAGGAATCCGAGAACGTCATGGTGTTTGTTAACACGAAATGCTCAACTCGATAATTGAGTGTACTCCTCCACATATGAACGCTATCTCAAGCCAACCACATTGTCTTTAAAGGTGATGATACTATACTTATCATCTTTTCTATTAGGTCCCGTAACTCCATATGCTACTACTATATATAATAAGAATACGTATACATAACTATATAAATCCTACGTCCATATCACTACCAATATAATACATCCAACATTTCATCCACAATATAAGGTCCCAAAACATATAGCCGTCCACATATATAACGATAAACATATATCCAGTTCATCATGCAACATGCAATCACAAAGATACACATCAATTCTATCATGCATAACTACAAACCTCATATAATATACATATATACATATATACATATACATATCAAGTCCAATAAACTATGCTGCCGAGATCAGCGGAAGGAGTGGTGGTCCGTACATTCTACCCCGACTCATGCATGTGATTTTGAAAACGAAAACTCAGAACCCGCGGGGTTCTATTTTATTCCTTATTCGGCCTTTAGAAGATTGTGAGTGCCATTGTTGTCAACCTAGGGCTCTGATACCACTTTTGTAACACCCCGAATCCGCGGGATATCGGGATGCTACGGGCGAGACCTCACAATGGGTCCCGACCCTTAGCCTGACAACAATTTCACCGGATCTTTCAACATGGCACAAATAAAGGCAAAACCGAAATTCCTTTTAATGCAAATGATAAGAAACCCGAAGGAAAACAACAAAAGACTTCAGCCGATAAACAACGCCAAAGACCAAACGCCATACACGCGGCATACTAACATAATAAAAGAAGAATAAAACACAACCCGACTCCAACCAAAACCCACTCCTAAAATGTACGGAACCCCGGCTGCCCACTCTTCCGGATCTCTCGGCCGCAATCCTAACCTGCAAGGCAATCTACAACAACCGGTATAAAACCGTTAGCTAATATTCGAAGCATTAGAATCAAGGTGAAAGGCACAAACACAAGTAAATCAACATAACACACAATGTACACCAAATCACACAAGTCCGGTTTATTATCTTTTTGTTATTAAGTCGTATCCCGTTCTAATTCAACTTCTTTTGTGACACGAGAATTTGTAACACCCCGAATCCGCGGGATATCGGGATGCTACGGGCGAGACCTCACAATGGGTCCCGACCCTTAGCCTGACAACAATTTCACCGGATCTTTCAACATGGCACAAATAAAGGCAAAACCGAAATTCCTTTTAATGCAAATGATAAGAAACCCGAAGGAAAACAACAAAAGACTTCAGCCGATAAACAACGCCAAAGACCAAACGCCATACACGCGGCATACTAACATAATAAAAGAAGAATAAAACACAACCCGACTCCAACCAAAACCCACTCCTAAAATGTACGGAACCCCGGCTGCCCACTCTTCCGGATCTCTCGGCCGCAATCCTAACCTGCAAGGCAATCTACAACAACCGGTATAAAACCATTAGCTAATATTCGAAGCATTAGAATCAAGGTGAAAGGCACAAACACAAGTAAATCAACATAACACACAATGTACACCAAATCACACAAGTCCGGTTTATTATCTTTTTGTTATTAAGTCGTATCCCGTTCTAATTCAACTTCTTTTGTGACACGAGAATCTCCCGAACTCGCCTCGGTCCCCACTTACCGCATGGAACGGTGGATGCCTCCGACCGTCTAACCACACGGGCTAGTCGCCAAGAACCTCCTAACTCTACGCAAGAGCTAGACAAGTTGTCACCGCCCGTTATCATACACTTGGGCCAAATAATATATAAAGGTCGGTAATCCTAATTCCGGTTTTATAAGTTATAATGAAAGCGATAAAACACACACCACCAAACACGCATCGAATCTAATACATAGAATACGAGCTAAGTAAGTCCGGAGACTTACCTCGTCCCAAAGATAATCCCGCTATATCCCGCTCTCAGCTTCCCACAGGAAGACACTCAACGCCTGTAAAAAGGCATACGATCAACATCTCTCTCACATGCTAGAAGTCCTTAGACTTCTAGTCCCAATGATCTCGCAAGATCATAAAGCACAACCATGATAGGATAACAACTCCTAATCCTCACGATCTCACAAGGTCATAATCATCACTACATATGCTAGGATACTCTCGTCCTAGTCACCACAATCTCAACAATCATACAACCTTAACTCCTAAATTCTCACAAGCTCAACATACAACTTAAAGCCATAAACAACCTCACAAGATAATATCCACTCCTCAAGCCTTACAACATTTTACAATCCTCGAACACTCACCTAAGGTCCATAACCACTACTTGGTATTCACTCTAAGTTATGTTATATCCAACCTAGCATGATACTACTAAACATAACTAGATCAAGGGAAATGATACTCACACGGCGTCAAAAGACGGAAATCGATCAACGGATGTTGACTTGGACTTGTTAGGTCTTTATCGGGACGCTTCCGAACCTAACACAGAAACTATACAAATTTAGCTTATACGCTAAATTTGAACGGAATAACTAACAAATATAAATCTAAGGCAAACCCCACTTTTAAAACCCAAGTAAAAACCGTAAATATATATTCCGGACAAATTGTATAACATCATAAACCCAAGGTAAAACTCGTTTTCAAAGCCAACGTTAAATCCGGTAAAATCTTTGAGTCATCACCCGGAATTAATCCAACATGAGCATATCATGCATGGTATATATAAATAAGAATATAATTCAAGTATATCCCAAATTTAAAACCCATAAATACATTTTCCGCCAATTAATATAATTTTATAAATATGGGACATTACTCGTAATTAATTCCTTGGCCCGTTTTTTGTAATTAATTTCAGCAGGGGCATAATTGCATAAACTCAAAAACATGGGCCAAAACTGCAGATACAAAACATAGGGTAAAATCTGCAATTATACCAAAATATAGGGGGGCCCGATTTAAATATGTGAAAAGGGTTTTTTTTTCCTTAACCCCCTTTAATGGCAGCGTAAAGCAAAAGGGCAGGGGCGGCGGTGCTTCAGAGGCGAGGGCAAGGGTCGCAGGGCGACGGCCGGCGGCATTCCTCCTCCGCGGCGGAAGCAGATTTCGGGGCTGAAGCGGCGAGGCGGCGAAGGGCTGTCTGATATCTGCGGAGGCTCGTTCCAGAGGTGGCGGATCCAGGGCTCGCCGCTGCTTGCAAGAGGAGGGTGAAGACCAGGCGGTTGAAGGCTGGAGTCGACAAGGGAAGATCCGAAGGGAGGAGAGGTGGCGGCGGCTGCGTCTCCTTGGTCTCCGGTCGGCGGCGACAGAAGCTGAGGAAGGGCTGCTTCTCCGGCTCGGCTTCAATCCGGCGGCGGGGACACAAGTTCAGAAGAGATGCGCAAGGAGGAGCGGCGGTGAGACTTCGTTGCAGATCTGGGTTCGACCAAGGCTCGCGAGGCAATAGAGGAGTTAGTGGAGAGGCGTTGCTGGGGTGGTGCTTCCGGTTGTGTTGTTGCGGCTTGCTCCTGATGTCGATGAAAGAAAGCAAAGCAGAAGAGAGTTCCGGCGGGCTGGAGAGTCGAGAGGGGGCCGAAAGCGTGACCAAGAGAGCCGGGAGAGAGAGACTCAGTTGAGGGAGGGCCGATAGTGAACCTGTGTACGAATCATAGGGTATAGACGAGGGATGAAGAGATAGGAGTAAAGGAGATGGGCTGCTGGTTGCAAGATGAATGAGGTAGGATACTAGATGCAAGAAGGCAGAGAAATGAAGGTGATGAGTGTTAGGAAGCGTGTGAAAGGAGGAAAGGCTGGCAAACCCACTTCATCACACAAAGTAGAATGAGGATGAAAAGGTAGAAAAGAAAATAGAATAAAATAATTAAATGGGGAAAAGATGGAGTGAAGTAAACCCCATCAAAATATTCGTGACCGGTTTTCGAATCGGGAAATTTTCCGACTTTTCCGAAATATAAAAAAAAAGAATATATATGTATATATATAAAAATATGGAATATATAAAAATATGGAATATATAAACTCATAATTTAATTTACGGCGTGATAATACTCGCATAAAAATTTAAGCCATTTAAAGTATCGATAAAAGCCGAGAAAATACAAAACGCAAACGCGCCTAAAAATTTGGAGTGTTACATCAGATCCCCTAAAAACAAGTTTCGTCCCGAAACTTGTCACACACCGAACTTCTCGGTCCTTAAGGCCGAGGTATAAACTCACATCTAGGAGGGCTTAGGTCTTCTAATCTATATACACAAACTGCTCAACCCACCGTCGTAATATATATCAGGTCATGTAACACATTCCCGCACGGGGCACAAAAAAAACATATAACATCACACAACTCAACTAAGGAAAAAAAAAAAACTAGGTCTAACCCGTCGATTCTATCGATACTACTAGCTCAACGTAAAACTCACCCAATGATACTATCCTATGTCTCCCAGGTAGCCTCATCGGCTCATCGTTTGCCACTAGATCAACATAACTGACAACATGTCTCGAGTCATGTATGTACTCCCCCGACTCATACATATGAAACACCGGGTAAACACACTCTACTCTCGGCGGCCACGCCAACCGGTAAACATTTTTCTAACTCGCGCTAAGATCTCAAAAAGGTTCGATATATCAGAACTCAACTTCATTCTCGGGTCTTTCTCAATACATCAATTCCATCATGTTTCTTCTTTGCTTGTCTCTAACCAAGACGGTCGAACTTCTAATTTACACAATTGGCTTTGGCTCTAGTCAACTAAACTTCAATGTAACATTTCCTCGGTTCTTGCTGTATATTCTAAGAAATGAAGGAAGTATTTTACTTCACACTATTTCTACTATCAAGACACGTATGTTGTTTCTTCCTTTGCATCAATACTTATCCAAGACCTTGTTCGAGAGAATCACTTATAAACTCCAAATCCATCACACCTCGAGGCAATGTCAAAACAGTTGCCTAACGCCTCTTCTCTTAACTCTTAACAACTCTTATGATATTTGTCCCGCTCAATTTTTTTTTTCTTCGTCTTCCAAGGTAGGTTAGCCCTAGACGGTGTTACTTTGGAGAATCTCTCCCCAAATCCGTGAATGGCCGGCATGACCAAGAAAACTTGTAAATTCTTTTATATCCTACGGTGGTTTCCATCCTAAGACAACTTTGTCATACAATTGCTCTCTACTTAGAGAGTAGACCAAATATCTTATACGGGGAACTAGTAAGCCCAAATGACATCACTATAGGCTCATGGTGACCATACCTTGTACGGAATGTCGTATTTGCAATATCCTGATCTCGAATTCTCAATTGGTGGCAATCAAATCTTAACTTAATGTTAGAAGAGACTACCTTTGCAGCTGATCGAGTAGATCTCCCATTCGTTGTAAAAGATATTGGTCCTTCATTGTCATCATGCTCAACTTATAGACATCGATGTACAAACGGACATAATCGTCTCTCTCTTCGCAAATTGGTGTTCTCCATAACAATTTCAAATTAAGAGTTTAAGATATATTCCAATATGAACTTTAAATCAAAAGTTCAAGATAACGTTTAAAGTTCTTCATAGCATTTCACTAAATCTAATGAAATCTTATCACTAAGTTCTTGCAATTCCTCATTCACCTGCTTCCACAACTCATGTCTCTGCACAAGTGTTATTCCATACGGCGTCTTAGACATCGGAATTAAATCAAGCTCGACCTTAGTGGAAAATTCCACATTCTGACGTATTGGAATCCGTGATATCTCAGGTTTTATGTTTTCTCTTCCCGTCACATATCGTAGTAACCGACCCAACCTTGTCTTAACACTTGACAGATAGTCATGGTATTAATGATCTCCCCCGATCTGTTGGGGTGACGTCCTTCAAACACGTGTATTACTCCATATTTAGCTACAACGTTGACCGTCCTCTTTCAAATATTCGTCTTTTCTTGAATTTGGAAAGATTTGCTTGCGCCTTCTGACTCTTGTGTTCTTATACAAGTATTCTTTTATATTAATCTCATGTTCCCTCTTTGATGACATAATTGTAATAATCTTCTCAGCTTTCTCACTTATGTGCAACCATAAGGGTCCAAACTGCAAGACTTAACCGTGCTTCAAAACAATTGACCTCATCTTCTTCGTTTTCCACTATATTCTCCAACATATGGGAAACTCTCCTTGCATTTTACGTAAGCTTGCACTATAAACATCCTTTCTTCAATTAGAAATTATACTTCACTTTCCTTTTGTAGAGTTAACCCGACGATAGAGGTTCTAACATCAATCTTCCATATACTTTTTGTACATCTCTTGTCGACATCAAACTTCAAAACTTCGATCTTATCTTATTCTTGTTGGTCACCTTATGCATCTCTCGGTATTCCATGAACAACTTTACAACTGTACCATTATGCCCCGTGGAAAATGCTAGAAGAAACTCCACATCCAAAACCACTAAAATATCAAACTCGTTACATCTCCATATACTAACATCATAACTCTAAGCTTGCAGTGTTGCCCTAATCTAGGTCCCCTCTTTCACGCCATAGCCACCATGTCTCTTCCATGTGAGCTTGACACCTCTCTCTCATCTTTTGCTCGCGAAACATACCCTCCATTTCATTAACACAAACATACCATGCATCCTCAACATACCATGCATCCTCTTTATGTATCCCCCTTTACGTACATCAACTATAGAAGCGTCCCTTTCCTCCCGCTGCTCTATTCTCTTCCATTCTCGTTAAACCTTAATAGTTCTTATATGTGTCGTTTCCCCATATGTCAATCCCATGACCTAAGAAGGTCGCACAGGGTCGTTATAATTTATTCTTAGGAGGTCTGTTACATTCACTTGCTTTGATCCCATGCAATAATACTTGATTAAGACAATTGTACTTAGTTGACATACTTCCTCACCACTTACACCGAACCACCGGAAATCCTTCATACTCTCGTTACCGATCCTTCATGCTTTTGTCTTGCCCACTTTTCTCATCTACGCTCATCAATAGCCAACCCACACACGTGCGTTCTTGGTTGTCGCCATTCAGCTTATAGTTGACCTTCTCCAAGGTCAACAACTTACCATTAACCACACGTCCCATGTTACCATACTCATGAACGCTACCCTCCTCGGGGTACTCTACCTTAAACTCCGTTAGCTCTTCTCTACATTCTACGCTTCCTTTCCTTATAAGGTAACCACATCTTCTTGGCCTTGTTGTTTCGTATCTCTCCCTTTCATAGGCTTAACCATTATTCTATGTTGTCCTTCAAGTACACCTTCACCAAAATTCTAGCCTCATATATCGTCCGTTCATGTTCCTCTTGATTGGTATCTTAAGTCTTTCAATCAAATTTCCTTGTTTCGGCTTTCATCTTCTTAGGATCATCATTTATACACACTTCCTCCTTCTTGGTGCTTCTTAGTCTTATCATCATAATGAAAATCGGTCAACTCCACGTGACTCCCCACCATGCCCTTCTTCTTATAGCTCTAGTAATGTTGTAACTTTACTTTTTGGTACCTCGTAAACTTAACTTACGGAATTTTAAATCCTTCTCACATGTTTCGTTCACTTCTCTCATCTTAACTCCAATGCTTAGAAACGTCTAAGGAAAGCTTTGCATCTTAATGGAATGTCACCTTTAACCTTGTTAGGATATACCCATCTTCTCCTCGATTTGCATCTTTAGTTGTCCACGTGTCTTCTCGAAGAATTTATACTCGTTATATCTATTGGTCACGTTGTCGTTCAATCCCGGTTTCTTTATAACCACTTCTACACTTTAATGTTGCTTCCTTTTCTTGTATTGCTTCCATCTTGATTCTCTTAAGTCGTCTCGAGTTCTTCTTTCTACTCGTTTGTCCTTTGTTTATGTCATCTCTAATCCTCCTCTTCGACATCCTTTTAAAGGAATCCGAGAACGTCATGGTGTTTGTTAACACGAAATGCTCAACTCGATAATTGAGTGTACTCCTCCACATATGAACGCTATCTCAAGCCAACCACATTGTCTTTAAAGGTGATGATACTATACTTATCATCTTTTCTATTAGGTCCCGTAACTCCATATGCTACTACTATATATAATAAGAATACGTATACATAACTATATAAATCCTACGTCCATATCACTACCAATATAATACATCCAACATTTCATCCACAATATAAGGTCCCAAAACATATAGCCGTCCACATATATAACGATAAACATATATCCAGTTCATCATGCAACATGCAATCACAAAGATACACATCAATTCTATCATGCATAACTACAAACCTCATATAATATACATATATACATATATACATATACATATCAAGTCCAATAAACTATGCTGCCGAGATCAGCGGAAGGAGTGGTGGTCCGTACATTCTACCCCGACTCATGCATGTGATTTTGAAAACGAAAACTCAGAACCCGCGGGGTTCTATTTTATTCCTTATTCGGCCTTTAGAAGATTGTGAGTGCCATTGTTGTCAACCTAGGGCTCTGATACCACTTTTGTAACACCCCGAATCCGCGGGATATCGGGATGCTACGGGCGAGACCTCACAATGGGTCCCGACCCTTAGCCTGACAACAATTTCACCGGATCTTTCAACATGGCACAAATAAAGGCAAAACCGAAATTCCTTTTAATGCAAATGATAAGAAACCCGAAGGAAAACAACAAAAGACTTCAGCCGATAAACAACGCCAAAGACCAAACGCCATACACGCGGCATACTAACATAATAAAAGAAGAATAAAACACAACCCGACTCCAACCAAAACCCACTCCTAAAATGTACGGAACCCCGGCTGCCCACTCTTCCGGATCTCTCGGCCGCAATCCTAACCTGCAAGGCAATCTACAACAACCGGTATAAAACCGTTAGCTAATATTCGAAGCATTAGAATCAAGGTGAAAGGCACAAACACAAGTAAATCAACATAACACACAATGTACACCAAATCACACAAGTCCGGTTTATTATCTTTTTGTTATTAAGTCGTATCCCGTTCTAATTCAACTTCTTTTGTGACACGAGAATTTGTAACACCCCGAATCCGCGGGATATCGGGATGCTACGGGCGAGACCTCACAATGGGTCCCGACCCTTAGCCTGACAACAATTTCACCGGATCTTTCAACATGGCACAAATAAAGGCAAAACCGAAATTCCTTTTAATGCAAATGATAAGAAACCCGAAGGAAAACAACAAAAGACTTCAGCCGATAAACAACGCCAAAGACCAAACGCCATACACGCGGCATACTAACATAATAAAAGAAGAATAAAACACAACCCGACTCCAACCAAAACCCACTCCTAAAATGTACGGAACCCCGGCTGCCCACTCTTCCGGATCTCTCGGCCGCAATCCTAACCTGCAAGGCAATCTACAACAACCGGTATAAAACCATTAGCTAATATTCGAAGCATTAGAATCAAGGTGAAAGGCACAAACACAAGTAAATCAACATAACACACAATGTACACCAAATCACACAAGTCCGGTTTATTATCTTTTTGTTATTAAGTCGTATCCCGTTCTAATTCAACTTCTTTTGTGACACGAGAATCTCCCGAACTCGCCTCGGTCCCCACTTACCGCATGGAACGGTGGATGCCTCCGACCGTCTAACCACACGGGCTAGTCGCCAAGAACCTCCTAACTCTACGCAAGAGCTAGACAAGTTGTCACCGCCCGTTATCATACACTTGGGCCAAATAATATATAAAGGTCGGTAATCCTAATTCCGGTTTTATAAGTTATAATGAAAGCGATAAAACACACACCACCAAACACGCATCGAATCTAATACATAGAATACGAGCTAAGTAAGTCCGGAGACTTACCTCGTCCCAAAGATAATCCCGCTATATCCCGCTCTCAGCTTCCCACAGGAAGACACTCAACGCCTGTAAAAAGGCATACGATCAACATCTCTCTCACATGCTAGAAGTCCTTAGACTTCTAGTCCCAATGATCTCGCAAGATCATAAAGCACAACCATGATAGGATAACAACTCCTAATCCTCACGATCTCACAAGGTCATAATCATCACTACATATGCTAGGATACTCTCGTCCTAGTCACCACAATCTCAACAATCATACAACCTTAACTCCTAAATTCTCACAAGCTCAACATACAACTTAAAGCCATAAACAACCTCACAAGATAATATCCACTCCTCAAGCCTTACAACATTTTACAATCCTCGAACACTCACCTAAGGTCCATAACCACTACTTGGTATTCACTCTAAGTTATGTTATATCCAACCTAGCATGATACTACTAAACATAACTAGATCAAGGGAAATGATACTCACACGGCGTCAAAAGACGGAAATCGATCAACGGATGTTGACTTGGACTTGTTAGGTCTTTATCGGGACGCTTCCGAACCTAACACAGAAACTATACAAATTTAGCTTATACGCTAAATTTGAACGGAATAACTAACAAATATAAATCTAAGGCAAACCCCACTTTTAAAACCCAAGTAAAAACCGTAAATATATATTCCGGACAAATTGTATAACATCATAAACCCAAGGTAAAACTCGTTTTCAAAGCCAACGTTAAATCCGGTAAAATCTTTGAGTCATCACCCGGAATTAATCCAACATGAGCATATCATGCATGGTATATATAAATAAGAATATAATTCAAGTATATCCCAAATTTAAAACCCATAAATACATTTTCCGCCAATTAATATAATTTTATAAATATGGGACATTACTCGTAATTAATTCCTTGGCCCGTTTTCTGTAATTAATTTCAGCAGGGGCATAATTGCATAAACTCAAAAACATGGGCCAAAACTGCAGATACAAAACATAGGGTAAAATCTGCAATTATACCAAAATATAGGGGGGCCCGATTTAAATATGTGAAAAGGGTTTTTTTTTTCCTTAACCCCCTTTAATGGCAGCGTAAAGCAAAAGGGCAGGGGCGGCGGTGCTTCAGAGGCGAGGGCAAGGGTCGCAGGGCCGACGGCCGGCGGCATTCCTCCTCCGCGGCGGAAGCAGATTTCGGGGCTGAAGCGGCGAGGCGGCGAAGGGCTGTCTGATATCTGCGGAGGCTCGTTCCAGAGGTGGCGGATCCAGGGCTCGCCGCTGCTTGCAAGAGGAGGGTGAAGACCAGGCGGTTGAAGGCTGGAGTCGACAAGGGAAGATCCGAAGGGAGGAGAGGTGGCGGCGGCTGCGTCTCCTTGGTCTCCGGTCGGCGGCGACAGAAGCTGAGGAAGGGCTGCTTCTCCGGCTCGGCTTCAATCCGGCGGCGGGGACACAAGTTCAGAAGAGATGCGCAAGGAGGAGCGGCGGTGAGACTTCGTTGCAGATCTGGGTTCGACCAAGGCTCGCGGGGCAATAGAGGAGTTAGTGGAGAGGCGTTGCTGGGGTGGTGCTTCCGGTTGTGTTGTTGCGGCTTGCTCCTGATGTCGATGAAAGAAAGCAAAGCAGAAGAGAGTTCCGGCGGGCTGGAGAGTCGAGAGGGGGCCGAAAGCGTGACCAAGAGAGCCGGGAGAGAGAGACTCAGTTGAGGGAGGGCCGATAGTGAACCTGTGTACGAATCATAGGGTATAGACGAGGGATGAAGAGATAGGAGTAAAGGAGATGGGCTGCTGGTTGCAAGATGAATGAGGTAGGATACTAGATGCAAGAAGGCAGAGAAATGAAGGTGATGAGTGTTAGGAAGCGTGTGAAAGGAGGAAAGGCTGGCAAACCCACTTCATCACACAAAGTAGAATGAGGATGAAAAGGTAGAAAAGAAAATAGAATAAAATAATTAAATGGGGAAAAGATGGAGTGAAGTAAACCCCATCAAAATATTCGTAACCGGTTTTCGAATCGGGAAATTTTCCGACTTTTCCGAAATATAAAAAAAAAGAATATATATGTATATATATAAAAATATGGAATATATAAAAATATGGAATATATAAACTCATAATTTAATTTACGGCGTGATAATACTCGCATAAAAATTTAAGCCATTTAAAGTATCGATAAAAGCCGAGAAAATACGAAACGCAAACGCGCCAAAAAATTTGGAGTGTTACATTGTTGTCCACGTCGATTAGCTACTAAGCTTGATGGTTTTAGAACTTGTATATTAGAGAGTCTAAAGAGTATACAAATAATACATTTTTTGGCGTTTTGGTTAAGTTCAAGTATAATTACTATTCATATCTGAATAATGTTGACGTAGCGCCTCCACGGTTTTTTACGGATTAAATCTTTTATCAAATTACACTTTTGGTTTGGTATGCTCCCAGATGTAGTAATATTTATATGACGAACTATTTTTAATAAGCGTGTACTTTATTACATAAACATTCATAATTAAATCAACAAAATATAATAAGAAAATGACATATATAATAAATTATTCACACAAAAAAAAATACATTTTCAAATACCCTTGTAAGATACGGGCACTAAACTAGTTTCCTATACTTTTGAGGATTGACGTTTCCCCGTTTCCGACCGTGTTCGTGCATCATAGTCTGGAAATATCAAATAGAACGGGTGGTTAGTTGCAAATTGCCCTATATTATTAGTAGTTTCTTGTACCCTGAAAAAAATGATTGATGTTTTAAATATAGGTATTTAAATATAAACAAAAGTTTAGGATCCATATGGTAGCCAGATATTTTTAAAACATGAATAATTTGTTTTAGTTATGAATCTCAATATTGTTTGGCATTAATAAAAAAGGCTGGAATGGTGAGGACATGCATCAGAGACAATTGTTTGGGAGAGAGAGAGTCTTACCTAAAAATGGACGAAAGAAGCATAATTGGATAGCTCGAATGGTCGGATTTTGTGATACAAAAATCATAGGATATAATATGAGGGACATGTTCTCCTCTTGTATATGGAAGAGTATATTTTGAGTTACTTAGACGATGTTGAAAATCTACAGTTTACCTCCATTTTTCTCTACATATTATACATTATTGTTGTTATTTGAGCTATTTGAGCTATTTGAGCTTATGTTTCACTAAAAATAAAAGTGCGTCCTTTATTGAGGTCATTAGCTTCGGAATTCATTACAAACACATCCAACCATACCACAAAAATACACAAAAATACTTACCTTACATACATTACAACAACAGTATACGTCATACAAACTACAAAGGGGAGGTTTGATATTAATTAGTACATGTTCTATGACACAGATTCTTCATTCTTCCTCATCAAGATCCACTAATGGAAAGTGAGAAAAAGCCTCAACTGCTTTCACTTTCTTGGGCATCAGATCACCGCGCAGATAGCTTACCATTACATACGTTAACGCAAAACCAAAACCAAGCACACCTACAACGGCTACTATACTTCTCAAGCTAAAACCAGGTTCGCATATTTCCGGCTCTGCAACTTTACTCGATACTATCTCCATGATTTCCAGCCCATTTATAAACGCATTTTTCGTGATTCGACTGTCATTTCTCGAGCCTACACCGATTTCCATGAATCCAAACTCATCAGATCTCGCCACGAAATCAAGGTAGAAAGGAGCAGCCAGATACGGAGCAGCAGCAGCGTAAGGATCGATTTTCCAAACGAAATGGCTAGAGATAACGAGATTGAACACAGTCGCTCCTAAAGCTTTGCTGATCATGTCACAGAAATGCACCCGAACCAAGTAATCTGCCCCCCGCTTACTCACATTGAATCTCCAAGTAGCACTTAACGACTTCAGATGAAGTTCTTTAGCAGTGTTGTATACTGTATCTGGTGCATCATAATCAGTTGCATTTCCGCCTCGGTAATTAGGCCTGTTCATGTGAATCGGCCCGTTTTCTGCACTGTTCTTGGACTGTAAATAATTGTCATCGGGTAGCCAGGCTCTCCATAGCCTATCGTTAGAAGGGGGCACAATTTGGCCTCCGAAATTGATCCTGTAAATTGGGTGTAAAACCCTAGAAACCAGATTAGTATCAATTCCAGAGGATAAAGCGACAGGAGATCCAACTGAAATCTTCAATGGAGTAAGGAAGAGTTCAATTGCATTCACAAAGGCCACACCAGAAGATGAACTGGGGATGAAGTAGACATTGAATTCGCCTCTATTGGTTGTGAGCAGGAACTCCTCGATTATAATGGAGCTGAGCTTTGGTTTGTAATTTGGAAGAAGCATATAGCCGGAAGCTGAAACGTTAAATCTGGCGTTGGAGAGAGACGAGGAAGCGTAGAAGTGAAGGCGAAGAATGTAAGTTCCATTTTGGATGATTTTGAATTGGTAAGCAGCCGAGGAAGAGAAAGCCATCACAGTTTGATAGAGCTCAGGCTGTTGCTTTTCCGTCTTCTTTGCAAAGCTGTTTTCTGCGGAGAAGATTTTTACGCCGGGAAGGCGATGATGTGTGTAATCTCCAAGGAAGCTCCGACCGTCGTTGGTTGTGAAGTTGGATGAAGAGCCGCAGTTGATGAAGTACTCATCGGCTGTTGAAGGGAATAGAGATGAGGAGAAGAGGATAAGGAAGAAGGAGGAGGTTAGGAGGTTATGGGTTTGAAGGAAATCCATGGAGGAATTTTGGTTTGTCTGCAAAGGAGATGAGTCGATTGTGCATTTTGAAAGAAGAGTCAACCCCAAGTCTTCGTTTCTCAAAGAAACAAACAAACCACGAATCTTGGAAATAATTGGCTAAGCAAGGAAAAAATCTCTAAAAATTCTATATTCTCTCTTAAATTTCATAGTTAACGTTCCATTAACACTAAAATTATAATATTAAACCTCCACCATATCTAAATCCTACATGATAATAATTCTAGAAACGGAATTTTAAATACACTCGTAAACATTGCACCCCTAATCTATTATAATTACTAAAATAGAGCACGGGTTGATGACGTGGCGCGCTGTGGACGCAGGATTTTTGAAATTGAGCTCCCACAATTAAAGCCAATAAATCTTTATTTTTTACACTATTTTTAAACCATAAAATCTTTTATTATTAAAATAATAATTTTATAGAAACCAAATCTATTATAATTACTAAAACAGAGCACGGGTTGATGACGTGGCGCGCTGTGGACGCAGGATTTTTAAAATTGAGCTCCCACAATTAAAGCCAATAAATCTTTATTTTTTACACTATTTATTAAACCATAAAATCTTTTATTATTAAAATAATAATTTTATAGAAACCAAATCTATTATAATTACTAAAAAAGAGCACGGGTTGATGACGTGGCGCGCTGTGGACGCAGGATTTTTGAAATTGAGCTCCCACAATTAAAGCCAATAAATCTTTATTTTTTACACTATTTTTTAAACCATAAAATCTTTTATTATTAAAATAATAATTTTATAGAAACCAAATCTATTATAATTACTAAAACAGAGCACGGGTTGATGACGTGGCGCGCTGTGGACGCAGGATTTTTAAAATTGAGCTCCCACAATTAAAGCCAATAAATCTTTATTTTTTACACTATTTATCTATTATAATTACTAAAATAGAGCACGGGTTGATGACGTGCCACGCTGTGGACGTAGGATTTTTGAAATTGAGCTCCCACAATTAAAGCCAATAAATCTTTATTTTTTACACTATTTTTAAACCATAAAATCTTTTATTATTAAAATAATAATTTTATAGAAACCAAATCTATTATAATTACTAAAACAGAGCACGGGTTGATGACGTGGCGCGCTGTGGACGCAGGATTTTTAAAATTGAGCTCCCACAATTAAAGCCAATAAATCTTTATTTTTTACACTATTTATTAAACCATAAAATCTTTTATTATTAAAATAATAATTTTATAGAAACCAAATCTATTATCTATTATAATTACTAAAATAGAGCACGGGTTGATGACGTGGCGCGCTGTGGACGCAGGATTTTTGAAATTGAGCTCCCACAATTAAAGCCAATAAATCTTTATTTTTTACACTATTTTTAAACCATAAAATCTTTTATTATTAAAATAATAATTTTATAGAAACCAAATCTATTATAATTACTAAAACAGAGCACGGGTTGATGACGTGGCGCGCTGTGGACGCAGGATTTTTAAAATTGAGCTCCCACAATTAAAGCCAATAAATCTTTATTTTTTACACTATTTATTAAACCATAAAATCTTTTATTATTAAAATAATAATTTTATAGAAACCAAATCTATTATAATTACTAAAAAAGAGCACGGGTTGATGACGTGGCGCGCTGTGGACGCAGGATTTTTGAAATTGAGCTCCCACAATTAAAGCCAATAAATCTTTATTTTTTACACTATTTTTTAAACCATAAAATCTTTTATTATTAAAATAATAATTTTATAGAAACCAAATCTATTATAATTACTAAAACAGAGCACGGGTTGATGACGTGGCGCGCTGTGGACGCAGGATTTTTAAAATTGAGCTCCCACAATTAAAGCCAATAAATCTTTATTTTTTACACTATTTATCTATTATAATTACTAAAATAGAGCACGGGTTGATGACGTGGCGCGCTGTGGACGTAGGATTTTTGAAATTGAGCTCCCACAATTAAAGCCAATAAATCTTTATTTTTTACACTATTTTTAAACCATAAAATCTTTTATTATTAAAATAATAATTTTATAGAAACCAAATCTGTTATAATTACTAAAACAGAGCACGGGTTGATGACGTGGCGCGCTGTGGACGCAGGATTTTTAAAATTGAGCTCCCACAATTAAAGCCAATAAATCTTTATTTTTTACACTATTTATTAAACCATAAAATCTTTTATTATTAAAATAATAATTTTATAGAAACCAAATCTATTATAAATACTAAAACAGAGCACGGGTTGATGACGTGGCGCGCTGTGGACGCAGGATTTTTGAAATTGAGCTCCCACAATTAAAGCCAATAAATCTTTATTTTTTACACTATTTTTTAAACCATAAAATCTTTTATTATTAAAATATTAATTTTATAGAAACCAAATCTATTATAATTACTAAAACAGAGCACGGGTTGATGACGTGACGCGCTGTGGACGCAGGATTTTTAAAATTGAGCTCCCACAATTAAAGCCAATAAATCTTTATTTTTTACACTATTTATTAAACCATAAAATCTTTTATTATTAAAATAATAATTTTATAGAAACCAAATCTATTATCTATTATAATTACTAAAATAGAGCACGGGTTGATGACGTGGCGCGATGTGGACGTAGGATTTTTGAAATTGAGCTCCCACAATTAAAGCCAATAAATCTTTATTTTTTACACTATTTTTAAACCATAAAATCTTTTATTATTAAAATAATAATTTTATAGAAACCAAATCTATTATAATTACTAAAACAGAGCACGGGTTGATGACGTGGCGCGCTGTGGACGCAGGATTTTTGAAATTGAGCTCCCACAATTAAAGCCAATAAATCTTTATTTTTTACACTATTTTTTAAACCATAAAATCTTTTATTATTAAAATAATAATTTTATAGAAACCAAATCTATTATAATTACTAAAACAAAGCACGGGTTGATGACGTGGCGCGCTGTGGACGCAGGATTTTTTAAATTGAGCTCCCAAAATTAAAGCCAATAAATCTTTATTTTTTACACTATTTTTAAACCATAAAATCTTTTATTATTAAAATAATAATTTTATAGAAACCAAATCTATTATAATTACTAAAACAGAGCACGGGTTGATGACGTGGCGCGCTGTGGACGCAGGATTTTTAAAATTGAGCTCCCACAATTAAAGCCAATAAATCTTTATTTTTTACACTATTTATTAAACCATAAAATCTTTTATTATTAAAATAATAATTTTATAGAAACCAAATCTATTATAATTACTAAAACAGAGCACGGGTTGATGACGTGGCGCGCTGTGGACGCAGGATTTTTGAAGTTGAGCTCCCACAATTAAAGCCAATAAATCTTTATTTTTTACACTATTTTTTAAACCATAAAATCTTGTATTATTAAAATAATAATTTTATAGAAACCAAATCTATTATCTATTATAATTACTAAAACAGAGCACGGGTTGTTGACGTGGCGCGTTGTGGACGCAGGATTTTTAAAATTGAGCTCCCACAATTAAAGCCAATAAATCTTTATTTTTTACACTATTTATTAAACCATAAAATCTTTTATTATTAAAATAATAATTTTATAGAAACCAAATCTATTATAATTACTAAAACAGAGCACGGGTTGATGACGTGGCGCGCTGTGGACGCAGGATTTTTGAAATTGAGCTCCCACAATTAAAGCCAATAAATCTTTATTTTTTACACTATTTTTTAAACCATAAAATCTTTTATTATTAAAATAATAGTTTTATAGAAACAAAATCTATTATAATTTTTAAAACAGAGCACGGGTTGATGACGTGGCGCGCTGTGGACGCAGGATTTTTAAAATTGAGCTCCCACAATTAAAGCCAATAAATCTTTATTTTTTACACTATTTATTAAACCATAAAATCTTTTATTATTAAAATAATAATTTTATAGAAACCAAATCTATTATAATTACTAAAACAGAGCACGGGTTGATGACGTGACGCGCTGTGGACGTAGGATTTTTGAAATTGAGCTCTCACAATTAAAGCCAATAAATCTTTATTTTTTACACTATTTATTAAACCATAAAATCTTTTATTATTAAAATAATAATTTTATAGAAACCAAATCTATTATAATTACTAAAACAGAGCACGGGTTGATGACGTGGGGCGCTGTGGACGTAGGATTTTTGAAATTGAGCTCCCACAATTAAAGCCAATAAATCTTTATTTTATACACTATTTTTTAAACCATAAAATCTTTTATTATTAAAATAATAATTTTATAGAAACCAAATCTATTATAATTACTAAAACAGAGCACGGGTTGATGACGTGGCGCGGTGTGGACGTAGGATTTTTAAAATTGAGCTCCCACAATTAAAGCTAATAAATCTTTATTTTTTACACTATTTATTAAACCATAAAATCTTTTATTATTAAAATAATAATTTTATAGAAACCAAATCTATTATCTATTATAATTACTAAAACAGAGCACGAGTTGATGACGTGGCGCGCTGTGGACGCAGGATTTTTGAAATTGAGCTCCCACAATTAAAGCCAATAAATCTTTATTTTTTACACTATTTTTTAAACCATAAAATCTTTTATTATTAAAATAATAATTTTATAGAAACCAAATCTATTATAATTACTAAAACAGAGCACGGGTTGATGACGTGGCGCGCTGTGTACGTTGGATTTTTGAAATTGAGCTCCCACAATTAAAGCCAATAAATCTTTATTTTTTACACTATTTTTTAAACCATAAAATCTTTTATTATTAAAATAATAATTTTATAGAAACCAAATCTATTATAATTACTAAAACAGAGCACGGGTTGATGACGTGGCGCGCTGTGGACGCAGGATTTTTGAAATTGAGCTCCCACAATTAAAGCCAATAAATCTTTATTTTTTACACTATTTTTTAAACCATAAAATCTTTTATTATTAAAATAATAATTTTATAGAAACCAAATCTATTATAATTACTAAAACAGAGCACGGGTTGATGACGTGGCGTTGTGGACGCAGGATTTTTGAAATTGAGCTCCCACAATTAAAGCCAATAAATCTTTATTTTTTACACTATTTTTTAAACCATAAAATTTTTTATTATTAAAATAATAGTTTTATAGAAACCAAATCTATTATAATTACTAAAAGAGAGCACGGGTTGATGACGTGGCGCGGTGTGGACGCAGGATTTTTGAAATTGAGCTCCCACAATTAAAGCCAATAAATATTTATTTTTTACACTATTTTTTAAACCATAAAATCTTTTATTATTAAAATAATAATTTTATAGAAACCAAATCTATTATAATTACTAAAACAGAGCACGGGTTGATGACGTGGCGCGCTGTGGACGCAGGATTTTTGAAATTGAGCTCCCAAAATTAAAGCCAATAAATCTTTATTTTTTACACTATTTTTTAAACCATAAAATCTTTTATTATTAAAATAATAATTTTATAGAAACCAAATCTATTATAATTACTAAAACAGAGCACGGGTTGATGACGTGGCGTGCTGTGGACGCAGGATTTTTGAAATTGAGCTCCCACAATTAAAGCCAATAAATCTTTATTTTTTACACTATTTTTTAAACCATAAAATCTTTTATTATTAAAATAATAATTTTATAGAAACCAAATCTATTATAATTACTAAAACAGAGCACGGGTTGATGATGTGGCGCGCTGTGGACGCAGGATTTTTGAAATTGAGCTCCCACAATTAAAGCCAATAAATCTTTATTTTTTACACTATTTTTTAAACCATAAAATCTTTTATTATTAAAATAATAATTTTATAGAAACCAAATCTATTATTATAATTACTAAAACAGAGCACGGGTTGATGACGTGGCGCGCTGTGGACGCAAGATTATATTAGAGAAGTATACAAAACAAAAGCATGTAAAAAAAACCTATTTCACAATATTCTTTCTTATTTTTTTCAAAACCCGCACAAGGTGCGGGTATTATACTAGTTCACTTATCAACGATCAATCAATCATTATCTGTCATGAGTCCGAAAAAATTGTCTCGCCTCATCATATTAGTTTTAACTATTTTTAAAAACTTTTATTAACTATTAATAATATTACCGGTTGTTTAGTATTTTTAGTTATTATTATTTTTAATTATCATTAATTGTTATTAATAAATAAGGTTGTTTAATAGTTTTTACGATCGGAAGAATAATTACTTATTATTAATAACGTTACTTTTTAATTAAAAATATATATTTAATATGAATTCTTAAGGTACATGGCGACCATATTGTGTACAAAGATCTCTAAACATTTGAATTTACGGTTTGTATGTCTTGTCCAATCCATCAACGCTTCGGTCGTGAGTCACATGTCAATATTAAGAACGTGCGGCATTGGACAATTTTCCGTGCATTTTAATTGTACAAAATTGAGCATCTTCATCCAGTGTTTGGTTGGTGCCAACACTTTTTGGCGGAACCATTTGAGCATTGCCATCATCTGTATATGATTGACGCCTTCATCATCTAAAAAAATTTCATATTGATTCGGGTGATTACGAAGCTCCTTCATCATACTTCTTCTAATTTGAGGACATTTATCCTCCCCACGACCCAACAATATAACAAGTCCTCGGAATCCACAATTTCCGTCGCCTTGAACATCTTCTAGGCATTCAACATAAGGAACCATGAAGTTTCCAAAATTGTTGGAGCCGAACTCGTACTTCCTTATGACAACCGGTGGGTAGGTAAGGACTGACATTTCATTTGGTCCCACTTCCTCTACAACATCATCATCCGTTGCTTCCCCCACTACTTCCCCAGCCGCTTTTTCCTCCTCCTCTTCCTCAAATCATAGGACCCGACAGAAGGATGTAGTTACCTGATTAATGTTGGACCTAAAAACCCCTATCAAGTCAATGTCGGGTACAATTATGTCACCATAGCAGGTGTAACACCCCGAATCCGCGGGACTCAAGTTGCTACGGGCGGAGACCTCACAATGGGTCCTGACTCTTAGCCTGATAACAATTTCACCGGATCTTGCAACAAAGCACAAATAAAGGCCAAAACCGAAATACATTTTTATGCAATGTAATGAAACCCCAAAGTATACGAACAAAAGACTTCAGCCGAGATACAACTCCAAAGAACAAACGCCATACACGCGACATAAAATATACAATAAACAATACACAAACACGACTTCAACCAAACCCCTCTTAAAATGTACGGAACCCCGGTTGTCCACTCCTCCACCTCACTCGGCGACATCCCTAACCTGCAGGGCATCTACACAAACGGTTTAAAACCGTTAGCTAATATTCAAAGCATTAGAATCAAGGTGAAAGGCACAAATACAAGTAAATCATCATAACACGTAACATGCTCCAAAACACTCAATCCGGTTTATTATATTTTTATTATTAAGTCATATCCCGTTCTAATTCAACTTCTTTTGTGACACGAGAATCTCTCGAAACTCACCTCGTTCCCTACTTACCAGCATGGAATGGTACTGATGCATCCGACCATCTACCAATACGGGCTAGTCGCCAAGAACCTCCTAGCTCTCGCGAGAGCTAGACAAGTCGTCACCACCAATTATCATACACTTGAGCCAAAATATATAAAGGTCGGTGGTCCTATTACCGGTTTAGTTATTATAACATAAACAATAAACACGCACCACCAAACACGCATCAAAACTAATACAAGGAATAAGAGCTAAGTAAGTGATAGCATGTATTATAGTCCATATTTTGGGATTGGTTTAGACGTTCTATCTTCATAAATCTGCATGTATGGATGTATATTCCTTGATTATATTGTTGTTTTGTCTACCTTTATGAGAATCGAGGTCTACACCTAGTTTCGTTGTAATTGTAGGTAAAATGGCACGTTTTGGACCGAAATGGAACTAAGGAAGCTAAGGAGTAATTAAAGCTACATTCTGGAGCTTTGAGAAGATCTCAGGAAGCTTGGAAATGATTAAAAAGATTGATTTTGAACCAGATTCGAGATGATTCACATTCATGCTGAGATTCACCTCGGTCAGCTATAGTATCACCTCGACCGAGGTGATCTTGAGGAGCGTCCCGACCGAGGCAAACACCCTGCCGCCGGCGAGATCTTTATTTTTGGCTGAGATCTTCTATTTTTGGAAGGAGAATATCATATATTTTTGGCTGGATTTCGGGAAGGAAGATATTATATTTGGCTGATTTATTTTGAGAGATATGAATATATTTTTTAGGAAATTATCTTTTTAAGATATTTTATTTTTGGAAGATAATTCTCCTATATAAAAGGTTAGATTTTCTACAATTCAGCCATGCTTGGAGCATCCAGGAATTTTCTGGAGTTTTAAAGGAAGTTTGAAGGAAGAGTTGAAGGAAGTTTGAAGGTTGAAGTTCAAGGAAGGAAGGAATCATAGTTGAAGTTAGCTTTTGAAGGAGTTTGTAAGATATTCTTAGATTGCTTTTGGTTTTGTTGTCTTTTTTGATTTGTGATTGAGGAACATTGATCTATTGTTTGATTCATTCAGTTATTGAGACCTTTGTGTTAAGGTTTTCTTGTTTGAATATTGATTTCTTTCTTATCTATTTGATTATTGTTATCATGATGATTGTCGGATAAGTTCTTTATGCGATTCTAGGGTGATTGGCTGAAAGTTGTGGGAAAGACGATGATAAAATGATCTTAATCCCAGCAGGACCCTGAAAGCTCGAGCTTTTACCTTAATCGTAGAACACCTCGGTCAGTCATTGAACATCTCGGCCGGGATGGAATTTAATTGAACGAGGTGAACCTTTCCTGAACCTTATCTGAGTTGAGAGTTTTTGTTTGCCAAATCATATCCTTATTATACCTTTTCTGGTTCAATGCGAGCCTAGGATGAGACTTACCCGGTGATTCCTTTGCTTGTTTACCCAAGATCATGAGTATAGGTAATAAAGATTTATCCTTTATTGGGGTTTGAGTGTGCCTTCATCCCATCTTTGAGAGTTAACTTGAGACTTACCCGGTAAAGGTTGATTTTATTCTCTTGGGTGGTGTGTTGGTTTGAGATTATAGTTCCTTTCCTTAGTACCTTGAGACTTACCCGGTAAAAGGATCTTTGGTTTGGGATAGTGAGTAGTGAGACTTACCTGGTGATCTATTCCCACCTTAGAAACACCTTCCCTTTGCAAACCTCAGCTTTGTCCACGTTATCTTTTGAGATCTTGAGTCGAAACCACAACTGGATGCTTTAATCCCTAGAATCCGCATTCCCTTTATCTAACTTTTATATCATCTTTGATTGCTTTAATTTGTGGTTATTAGTTATTTGACAACCTGATTTCCGATCTTTGTTTCACCATAGTCCCTGTGTTCGGCCCTTGGAATTCTTGCTTTTATTACAATTGATCCGTATAGTGCGGGTTCGCATATTGTTCAAGCATAGTGCTTGGGTTATAAATTTTAAAGCTTGCACA
Source organism: Fagopyrum homotropicum (assembly GCA_033239125.1). Classification (NCBI taxonomy): domain Eukaryota; kingdom Viridiplantae; phylum Streptophyta; class Magnoliopsida; order Caryophyllales; family Polygonaceae; genus Fagopyrum; species Fagopyrum homotropicum. The sequence continues at coordinate 72,154,242 of BSWB01000008.1, forward strand.
CACCTTTTGGAGCGAACAAGTTTTTGGCGCCGTTGCAGGGGACTTGGTCTAGACCAAGTCCGGTTTCGGTTGTCTTTCGGGGCTATTGCCCTTGTTGCTTTTGACTACTTTACTTGAGTATTTTCGCAGGATCTTTCTTTTGGTTTATGTGAAGAACTCGTGCTGGAAAGGAAATCCTTCCTTACGATCCCGAACCAGAAAATACCTACAAGAGAAGATTGAAAAAGCTAAGATGGTCAATCAAGACAATCGCGATCTTGAAGCCGAATTGAAGGAGGCATTAGAACAGCTACACCTCAGTAAGGAAGAACTTCAGCGAGAGAAAGACGAGACTCGCGCCAGAACAGAAGGAATTGAAGCAGATATGGATGCTCTAAGGACCCAATTTCTGCCTCCACCGATCCCAGATCGTCGACCCATGCAAGACCCAGTTCATGATGCCCCGCCCGAGGTACACTTACCACCTCGGATGCTTGTTTGGTATCAATCTCTTCCGGCCGGAAAAATCAACAGTTGGGAAGAGATGACGACGGAGTTTCTTACTAAGTTCTTTCCTCCCTCTAAGACCGCTGAATTGAGGGAAAAGATCAATGCTTTTATTATGAAGGACAAGGAGAGTTTGTCCAAGTCATGTAAAAGATTCAAGGATCTTCTATTGGATTACCCACATCATGGGATTCCAAAGATTGAGTTGCTGGAAATTTATTTCAAAGGTTTGGATGGAGCTACTCAATTCAATCTCCAATTACTTTCCGCCGGCACATTCATGGATATGCGAATAGATGAAGCTTTGGATTTCATTAAAAAACAAGCTTTACACATGGAGAAGTACTCCCATCAAGGAAATGAAAATGGAGCAAGGAGAATTAGCTTCCAAGACACATCATCAAATGGAGCTCAACTCACCTCGCTTAGCAATGAAGTAAAAGCATTGAAGGAGCAATTAGTATCTCAAACGAAGAAGGAGCAAGATGGAGGATATCAAGAAAGAAACAACTATCAAGGGTCGCGGAACAATAATTACAACAACAATAGAAACTTCAATCACAACAATTGGAGATCTAATCAACAAAATTCCGGTAACCCTTATTCTCATGTTAATAATGCTTTTAACACCCCCTCTTCTTCTTCTTCTACTCCATTGAGAAGCTAGGAGCCTTCATCAAGTTCATCCCAGCCAGAAAAGAAAGATGTTGTGCTGGAGGCAATTCTGATCAAGCTTAACGTTATGGAGACATCGATGAATTCATTTTCGAAGGCACAAAAAGCCTTAGAGCAACAATTCTTCAACAAGGCGAATGAAGCGCCAAGAGATCCAGGGAAGCTCCCAGCAAGGACAAAGAACAACCCTAATGGACAAATTATGGCTATTACAACACGTAGTGGATTGAAGACTGTAGATCCAGTACCTTGGTCGAGCCACGACCAGACGAACACTTCGGTCGAGGTGCCAACCGAGGCGGAGCCCCAGAAAGCGAATGATAAATATGAAGTATATGTTCCACCTCCTGCATATAAACCACCACTTTCATTCCCTCAGTCAAGGACGAGGGGACATCTAGACAAGCATTTTGGTAAGTTTCTAGACCTAATGAATAATCTATATATTAACATCCCTTTCCTTGATGTCATTCTAGGGATGCCCGCCTATGGGAAGTTTCTGAAAGATATTCGATCAAGGAAGAGGAAGGTGGAAGATTTTGGGGAAGTAAGGATGACATCTATGTCTTCGGAGCTCATTCAAATCATGAAGGAGAAGATGCCACCTAAATTAAGAGATCCCGGTTCATTTTGCATTCCCATTCAAGTTGGGGATGTAACCTATGATGCATTGTGTGATCTAGGAGCCAGCATGAGTATCATCCCGCAGGAGCTGTGTGAGAAAGTCGGCCTTGGAGAGCCCAATCCGGTGAAGATGACGCTATGCATGGCGGATCGCTCCATTACCCGTCCCGTCGGTATCTTGGAGGACGTTCCCATCAAGTTAGGTAATTTCTACATACCTATAGACTTCGTTGTGCTTGACATTCCCGCAGATTATCCCGTTCCTATCATTCTCGGGAGACCATTTCTAGAAACTTTGGGTTGAAATGTGGATTGTAAGAACGCCAAGTTGAAATTTAACATTGGCGGCGATTATGTGGAGTTTGCATTGCTTGCTGCAATGAAGGGAGAGCCGCTGGAGGATGACATCTTCAACATCTATGATGAAGAAGAATCAAGAGAATTGGTGAGCTCTATCCTTATTAACGACCCTCTTGAAAGAGTTCTTAGTTTTAGTTTAATGGAGGAAGGTATAGATGTCTCTTGTGATGCAGATATACAGAGCTTAAAAGCATTGGAAGCAGATCCAAGAGCTAAAATTGAGAAACTAATTCAGGAGAAGAAAAGCAAATTAGGTTTTGGTCCCAGTTCCAGTACCTCGACCGAGGCACTTCCTGGACCAAGCGAGGTGTTCTTATCTAAAGAACATTTTGGTCACCCACCTCGGACACTAACCGAGACAGCAAGCGAGATGTTGTCAACTGAGGACAACAAACTTTCTAACTCCTTTTCTGAGAGTCACTTACAGTTGGTGGAGCATTGGCTCCGCCAAGTTTCTGATGGTAAAGAGCCTTGGTATGCTGATATTGTCAATTACCTTGTTTGTCAGGAAATACCGCTCGGATTGACGTGCGCTCAAAGGAAGAAATTCTTCAAGGATGTACGCCATTACTACTGGAATGAACCTCTACAGTTCAAGAGAGGTCCGGATGGTATGCTTCGACGATGTATTCTGGAGGATGAAGTTGCTACTGTCATACGACATTGCCACTCGCTTCCTTGTGGAAGACTTGCTAGCGCTCATAAGACGTGCGCTAAGGTATTACATTCTGGTTTCTTTTGGCCTACATTATTTAAGGATGTGCAAACGTTTGTTGTTTCTTGTGATGCATGCCAAAGAACAAGGAACTTGTCAAGAAGGAACGAGATGCCACTCAACAATATTCATGAGGTTGAGATTTTTTATGTATGGGGAGTTGATTTCATGGGACCTTTCCCATCATCCGCAGGGAACCTCCACATTTTCTTAGTTATTGATTATATCTCTAGATGGGTGGAAGTCATTGCCTCCCCCACTAATGACGCCATGGTGGTTGTGAAGTTCTTCAATCGGACTATCTTTCCACATTTTGGGACACCACGCATTATCATCAGCGATGGAGGGACACATTCTATCAACCGGAAGTTCAAAGCACTTCTATCGAAGTATGGGGTAAACCACAAGGTGGAAACCCCTTATCACCCTCAAACTAGTGGGCAGGTTGAGATCTCGATTAGAGAAATCAAGGAAATTTTGGAAAAGACCGTCTCTAGGACGAGGAAGGATTGGTCCATGAAGTTGGACGATGCTCTTTGGGCTTATAGGACTACATTCAAGACTCCCATAGGTACCACCCCTTACAATTTGGTATATGGGAAGTCTTGTCATCTACCCGTTGAGTTGGAGCACAAGGCATATTGGGCAATCAAGTGGTTGAATTTCGACATCAAGGAAGCCGGAGAGAAGAAACTATTAGACATCAATGAACCGGAGGAGTTGCGCTTAAACGCTTACGAGAATTCCAAGATCTACAAGGAAAGAACGAAGAGATGGCATGACAAGTATATCATTCCAAAGGAGTTCAAAGAAGGAGATCTAGTTCTACTCTTCAACTCCCGCCTCCGCCTCTTTGCAGGTAAGTTGAAATCTAGATGGACAGGACCTTACGTTGTGAAAAATGTTTTCCCCTATGGTGCAGGTTAGATTTGGGGTGAAACAAGCGGAAGCTTTAAGGTCAACGGTCATAGACTAAAGAAATACCGACCGGAAGTCCCGGATGAGGAGATTGCACCATTACACATTGTTTGAGGATGATGTGCGGTCCAGCTAGCGACCTTAAACCAAATGCTTCTGGGGAGGCAACCCAAGGTATTGCTTTCTTTTCCCTTTTCTAGCTTAGTTTTAGATAGTTTGCTTCGTTTTGTTTTTACATCCTCTAGACAAGAACCAGGTACTTTCTAAGGAAGGATTACAACTCAGAAGCTACACTGGAAGAACAGAAGTTCGAGAAATTGAGAAGACAATTCTTGACTGAGACACATCTCGGTTACTATCACAACAACTCGACCGAAGTGTTCTCGGGCAACCGATGTGACTAGGTCTGACATCCAGTCAGACACCTCGATCCGGTCAGGACCACCTCGACCGAGGTGAAATCAAAATCAGCGAGGGGTATAAAAGGCGAGACGGTTTTCTCTCTCTTCACTTTTTCCCTCCCAAGCGCACCTCGACCGCTGCGGTTCCAAGCCTTCAAATCTTCGATTTTTGCCCGTTTTCCACGATTTTTGGCTCGATTACACCGGAGGAAGCAAGAGGATCAGTTTCTAAGCATCAAACAGCAAGGAAAACGCTACAAATTTGCAGAATTTGGGTATTTCGTTCCAAAATCCTAACCTCTTCTTCTTTTACTGATTTCGCACAAATCCGGCTTTGGTTGCTGCTGTTTGTTGTTGAAAAAGATATAGTACCCCTTAGGAAACCTTTGGTAGTGATTTGGGGAAAAAGAACTTACAAATTCAGAAAGAGTATACGAACAACGCTTCGCCTCGGTCCAGTCAATTGTGCCTCGGCCGAGGTGTTCTCAGGGCAACCGAGGTGTTCTTCATCCAGAAACATGAGTAGCAAATCTGATCGCCAGTTGGTCTTGAGAGACAGACCTAGTAGTTCCCACCAGTTTTCTTGATAGTATGTATTATAGTCTATATTTTGGGATTGGTTTAGACGTTTTATCTTCATAAATCTGCATGTATGGATGTATATTCTACGATTATACCTTCATCCCATCCTTGTGAGTTAGTCTGAGATTTACCCGGTAAAGGTTGATTCTATTCCCTTGGGTGGTGTGTTGGTTTGAAACTATAGTTCCTTTCCTTAGTACCTTGAGACTTACCCGGTAATAGGAGCTTTGGTATGGGATAGTGAGTAGTGAGACTTACCCGGTGATCTATTCCCACCTTAGAAACACCTTCCCTTCACAAACCTCAACTTTGTCCGCATTATCCTTTGAGATCTTGAGTTGGAACCGCAACTAGATGCTTTAATCCCTAGAATCCGCATTCTCTTATCTGACTTTATATCATATTTGATTTCTTTATTTTGTAGTTATTAGCATATTTGACAACCTAATTCAGTGCTTTGTTTCACCATAGTCCTTGTGTCCGACCCCTGGAATTCTTGCTTTTATTACAATCGATTCGTACACTACGGGTTTGCATACTGTTCAAGCATACTTCTTGAGTTATAAATTTTAAAGCTTGCACACACCTTTTGGAGCAAAAACTTCTCCTTCTTTTGCTTCACAATATTTGATTCCGGTGATCCACGAGTGACACCAGACGGACTATGATCGTATTTGCGGGCGTCCGATCGTTGTCCCTCGTTTTCTAGATATTGCTGCCTTCGAGTGCCTCCATGTGGCGGAGGACTTGAGGAAGATAATCTCCATGGTGGGACTGGAGGAGTTCATGGAGGTTAGAGCGCCGGCTTATCTGGAGCCGACGATGGAGTTTGTGAGCTCGGTGACGTACGTGCCGGAGCGCAATGGAATCAAGTACCAGTTGCTGAACCGGAATTATGTTGTGTCCATGGATCAGTTCAGGGAGATTTTCGGCTTCCCTACCCCGATAGTTTCTGATTTTCCTTCCCGAGCTGTAGCTCGAGATTTCTAGGGCGAGATATCCCACGTGACTTAACACAGTGATAGGTGGAGACCCGGAGATTTCCGGGAGCGCATCATATTCCATCTTGCTTTCCGCCTAGCTCATATGATTTTTAGTGAGACCCTTCTGGCGCAACTGAGACGCCCCAGAAGGTCCGACAGGGGGAGTTGTTGAGCTTATTTTGTATGGTCACAGGAGGAGTTCCTGGTTTTTTCTGGTATGCTAGCTGAGGACTTGCACAGGATAAAGGGCAAGTCGAAGGGCGACATCTGTTGTGGAGGGTTGGTGACCCACATTGCTACTGCTATGGATCTAGATCTCTTTGCTTGTACACTAATTGCGGCTGCGAAGCCGCTGAGACTACAGGAGATGATCACGAGATGTATTCTCGTTCCTCGTGGCCTTGGCACGCCATACGTTGCCATGCCTTGGGAGACGACTGCACCACAGGGCATTTTGTGGTCATCTCAGTTCTCTATCTTTGGCAGTCAGTATTGGTCTGCTGCCTTGTTTCCTTACATGCAGGATGCAAGAGACGTTGTTGATGATGATGAGGGTTATGATGGAGGAGCTGCCATGGAGACCGGTATAGATACCGGCGGCCCTAGTATTCCCGTCGTCGATCTTGATGATGAGGCGACGGAGGAGGAGACAGTAGCACCACCAGCACCACCTCAGTGCAGATCTTGCCGCCACTTTATAGATCCCGAGGTGCATCAAAGGATTGATGATCTCACCGACTAGATGATCGACGCCTACGTAGCCCTGACAGTCGACATGTCCGAGCGCTTTGCTGAACAGCGCCGAGATATTGAGGGTTGGACGCATCAGATGTTGGAGAGCCAAAATTATCAGCGCCGGATGATGGAGATCCAGCATCAGCAGATTATGGGCTATCCATTTGACCCATCCCAACACCCTTACATTCCACATCCACCACCGCCAGCTGACAAGGACTAGAGCTTTATGGATTTCTTATCTTTATTTATTATGGAGTTCAGCTAGGTCTGGTGAGTATCCTGTTCTTTAGACTTACATTTGACCCATTAGGACAATGTGTCCCAAGTATGGGGTATTTGGATGTATCTTATTTAAATTATGTGTGGATGATTTGCATGACTCTTATGGATATTATTGTCTTATCTGCCTCTATGTGTTTATCTGTTATTACATGCATACATACATGTTTTTGTTTGAGAAAAACGTCAAAAACTGGTTTAAAAAAAATAATTTTATGACCTCGACCGGGACGTTCATGGCCGATCGAGAATGAACACCTCGGATGATGCCAGAACACCTCGACCGAGGTGGGTTCTTAACTGAGAGTTTTTCGAAACGTTTTGTGCTTCTTCTCTGGATATGACCTCAATGATGATTCTGTTTGCAAATTGATTTTGAAATCTTTATATGCTCGAAAGGTTTTATGATATGTTTAAGTTGCAAAATGCTTTGTTTGAAGTTTTAGCATGTTTAATACTTTGTTTTTATCAAAATTATGTTGGATTTGAAGGTTGACACCACATGATTAGTTCTATCACATTCTTCCTGGGATGATTAAGACAATTCATTCTTTTCTCTTCTTCTTCTTGACCATGCTTTAGCCCCTCATATACATATTTGGCTTCTTTTTACCTATCCGGGAATTTAGAAGCAAGCAAAGAAAAACAAGTGAAAGTGAAGTTGAGATGTTGGCTGAAAGTGTTAGAAATAAACAATTAGGTTTGGGGAAGTCAATCATGATGCTGAGTAACTCGACATCATTCACATAGCCGAGTGTTTGTGTCTTTCCAAAATCAGATTGAGCGATATTCCTAACGGGTCATGGTATGTGCATCAAGGGTTTAAGGCATCTCGAAAATTGATGATTGCTGATCTCCTAGGCTTCGGTTATTGTGCACCTTTGTCCATGCATCCCAAAAAGTAAAGTAAAATAAGCAAACCTTATTGTGGAAGATGTTGAGATTCAAAGAAAGTGAAGAAAGATCCTATTCCTGGATTCTAGCACCACATACCCTATATACATCCCACCCTTACATGTTTCTTGACTCTTTTGGAAGCCCTTGAGACCTCGAGCTTGTTGATTGACTTGGTGGTTTAAATTGGATTATACATGATTAATTTCGATAAACATGATTTATTATGCATTATATGATTTTATGCAAAGATGAACAACTTTCTTATATTTATAAAATGTTTTGACCATGTCTTGATTTTATTTGCCATGAAGCATTCTCTTAGGGTGATCTATGAGTGGAGCACACCACAAAATGTTTTGAAATGTTTTTCATTGATCTTTCTGACTTATAATCCATTCTATCTTGTATCTAAGATTTGGAACTTGCTTGGGGACAAGCAAGGGACAAGTATGGGGTATTTTGATAGCATGTATTATAGTCTATATTTTGGGATTGGTTTAGACGTTTTATCTTCATAAATCTGCATGTATGGATGTATATTCCTTGATTATATTGTTGTTTTGTCTACATTTATCGGAATCGAGGTCTACACCTAGTTTCATTGTAATTGTAGGTAAAATGGCACGTTATGGACCGAAATGGAGCTAAGGAAGCTAAGGAGTAATTAAAGCTACATTCTGGAGCTTTGAGAAGATCTCAAGAAGCATGAAAATGATTAAGAAGATTGATTTTGGACCAGATTCGAGATGATTCACATTCATGCTGAGATTCACCTCGGTCAGCTACAGTATCACCTCGACCGAGGTGATCTTGAGGAGCGTCCCCACCGAGGCAAACACCCAGCCGCCGGCGAGATCTTTATTTTTGGCTGAGATCTTCTATTTTTGGAAGGAGAATATCATATATTTTTTGCTGGATTTGTGGAAGGAAGATATTATATTTGGCTGATTTATTTTGAGAGATATGGATATATTTTCTAGGAAATTATCTTTTTAAGATATTTTATCTTTGGAAGATAATTCTCCTATATACGGGGTTGGATTTTCTACAATTTAGCCATGCTTGGAGCATTCTGGAATTTTCTGGAGTTTTGAAGGAAGTTTGAAGGAAGTTTGAAGGAAGATTTGAAGGAAGTTTGAAGGTTAAAGTTCAAGGAAGGAAGGAATCATAGTTGAAGTTTGCTTTTGAAGGAGTTTGTAAGATCTTCTTAGATTGCTTTTGGTTTTGTTGTCTTTTCTGATTTGTGATTGAGGAACGCTGATCTGTTGTTTGATTATTCAGTTATTGAAACCTTTTTGTTAAGGTTTTCTTGTTTGAATATTGATTTCTTTCTTATCTATTTGATTATTGTTATCATGATGATTGTTGGCTATTTTCTTTATGCGATTCTAGGATGATTGGCTGAAAGTTGTGGGAAAGACGATGATAGAATGATCTTAATCCCAACGGGACCCTGAAAGCTCGAGCTTTTACCTTAATTGTAGAACACCTCGGTCAGTCATTCAACATCTCGTCTGGGATGGAATATAACTGAACGAGGTGAACCTTTCCTGAACCTTATGTGAGTTAAGAGTTTCTGTTTGCCAAATCCTATCCTTATTATACCTTTCCTGGTTCAATGCGAGCCTAGGATGAGACATACCCGGTGATTCCTTTTCTTGTTTACCCAAGATCATGAGTATAGGTAATAATGATTTATCATTTATTGGGGTTTGAGTGTGCCTTTATCCCATCTTTGAGAGTTAGCCTGAGACTTACGAGGTAAAGGTTGATTCTATTCCCTTGGGTGATGTGTTGGTTTGAGATTATAGTTCCTTTCTTTAGTACCTTGAGACTTACCCGGTAAAAGGATCTTTGGTTCGGGATAGTGAGTAGTGAGACTTACCCGGTGATCTATTCCCACCTTAGAAACACCTTCCCTTTGCAAACCTCAGCTTTGTCCACATTATCTTTTGAGATCTTGAGTCGAAACCACAACTGGTTGCTTTAATCCCTAGAATCTGCATTCCCTTTATCTGACTTTTATATCATCTTTGATTGCTTTAATTTGTGGTTATTAGTTATTTGACAACCCGATTTCCAATCTTTGTTTCACCATAGTCCCTGTGTTCGACCCCTGTAATTCTTGTTTTTATTACAATTGATCCGTACACTACGGGTTCGCATATTGTTCAAGCATACTTCTTGGATTAATAATTTTATAGTTTGCACACACCTTTTGGAGCGAACAGTAAGTCCGGGGACTTACCTCGTCCCAAAGATAATCCCGCTATATCCCTCTCTCAGCAACCCGTAGGAAGACACTGAATGCTTGTCAAAAGGCACACGATCAACAACTCTCTCATATGCTAGAAGTCCTTAGACTTTTAGTCCTCATGATCTCACGATATCATAAACCATAAACATGCTAGGATAACCACTCTTAGCCCAAATGATCTTACAAGATCACCTCACTAACACAACATATACTAGGATAATCCATTCCTAGTCATCATGATCCTACAAGATCATACAACCCCAAGACCTAAAGCATCAGAAGGCTCATACATTCAAAGCTTTATAACCTCACCAAATCAAACACACATCAAGCCTTAGAATAAACGACATGTTCTCAAGCACTCACCTAAGGTCCATAGCCACTACTTGGTATTCATTCTAAGTTATGCTAGATCGAACCTAGCATGATACTACTAAACATAACTAGATCGAGGAAGAAGGTACTCACACGATGTCAAAGGTGGAAGACGATCTACAAATGTCAAGAATGAATTTGTTGGCCTTTATCAGGGCACTTCTGAACCTATAACCAAAGCTAAGCAAATTTAGCTTATAAGCTAAATTTGAACGGAAGATAACTTATATAAATCTAGGGTGAAACTCGTTTTCAAAACCAAGGTTAAAACAACTCAAACATTTTCCGGAAAATTATACACTTATATAAACATGGGTCATAATCTGCAATTAAAACTTTTGGGCCAAATTTGTAATTAATTTACTCACAAAAGCTAATCTACACATTTCCAAAACATAGGGCCAAAACTGATGATATATATATATATATATATATATATATATATATATATATATATATATATATATATATATATATATATATATATATATCAACGGGGTACAATCGTTAATTTCTAAAAAGCTGGGAAAAATGTGGAAATACAAAGCATGGGCATATATTACAATTAAACATAAATCAAGGGGCCCGATTTTGAATTGATAAAAAGGGTTTCCCAAACCCGACAGATGCAAATGACACAAAGGAAGGAGGAAAGCTCCCACCAAAAAAAAGAGGAAGGAGGAAAGCAGGGTGACGGTAGAGGAGAGAGGGCTGCACTGGCGGCACATTGGCTCTCCGGAGGTGGCGAGCAGGCGAGGAGGGCTTCGGTCTCCGGCGACGAAGACGGAGACGTGGGCAGTTCCAGGCGGCTTTGAAGGCAGCAGGGCACTGGGATTCGTCCGGCGACGGGGAAAGGCTCCGCAGAGCTTCGACGGCGAGGGTTGTCCCTATAGGATTTGCCGGTGGTTGTAGTGGCTCCGTCTGGTATCGGTAAGGAGGGAAGGGAGGGAAGGGATTGTTTTTGCGGTCCACAAAGGCACGAGGAGAGGGAGAGTAGAGGTTGTCGGTTGCAACTCCGGTGTGGTAGTCAAGGGAGAAGGAGGAAGGCGCGAGGCACCGGTGGTGTGGCTTGAGGGTGGTCAGCTTCCGGCAACTTGACGGGAAGAGGAGAGGGATGGTGGTGGCTGAGCGAGGGAGGTTGCTTGTGTGAGGAAAGAGTTGTGAGGTTGAGTCATCGAGAGAGTGAAACTGAGAGAGAAGTAGAGGGAGGTCCACGTGAATGGGGAGTTCAAAGGTGAGACGAGGGCTGATGAGAGGGATCGCGAGGTCAAAGGACGAGTGAAGTTGAGTGAAAGTAAGGAACGAGGGGTCGGAGCAGGCCTGGAGAATACGTGAGCACCTCAATGACCTCATCAGCCGAAGGAGAGAGGGAAAACAAGAATAAGAAGAAAGGAAAAGAAATTGAAGAAGAAAAGAAATAATATAAGGATAGACTCGTTTTTAAACAAATGGGATTTTCGAATTGGAACATCTTTCTAAAAAAAATTTTGAAAATAAACAAAAAATATAAATATACTCAAGAAAGCTATTTTATGATGTAGAATCCTTTTTAAATATAAAAAGAAACTCAAGCTAATAAAATATCGATAGAAGTAGGAAAAATAAATATCGAAAACGCACCCAATAAATGGGGCGTTACAAAAAGTCCAAGCAACCCCTATCAAGTAAGCTTTCGACTTATGTTCGGATTTTTATTTCGGATTTTTACATTACACTATTCAAGACATATTTTAACATTTTATATTTAAAGATAGGGGTCAACTACCCGAATCCCGCCATGGTCGACCCAATTCAGAATTTGGACCTAACCCTGAACCAAACGATGACAGTTTCCCGCATGATATCGTCGATATTGAATTCGGACGACCATTGACCGGTGATGTTCTTGCAACATACGTCGGCCATAGAGCGATCAAGATTTGGCCAACACCTGATTGGGTAAGATTCATTTCAATTATAAATTTAAATTAACCCCCTCAATTTCATCATATTTCATATTTTTGAGAAAAAAGGTTTTTGTTTGTAGAGTACGCCGCCGAGATACGTGTGTTCGTGAACTTTTGAAAATGTATCATAACACGCATACGCGCACACCATTGAGGCAATGAGTGGGCACATTCGGGTTACAATGGATGTTATCGGTCCATGTCGATCATACACTAGTTTCGCGTTTGTATAGAGGTGGCAACCGCACATGAACACATTCCACCTCCCCTTTGGTGAGATGACGATAACCCTGCCTGATGTTTTTCAAATCATGGGTCTACCGATCGACAAAAATGATGTGTCAGTATTACACCAGGTTGAAGAACGTGTGATACAATTATTCGTTTTTTGGGACGAGGACGAGTGACATGAGATCCACATAAGCGGGTGAACTTTCAAGTGCCAACCTTAGGGCCCGAATGGAGAACATGATTTTCGGAGATTGTAAGAGCTAGAATTTTTGAATCCTAATTAATGATGATTAATGTTGATTAACTTAATCATCGATAGTAATTGACATAACTCACGAAGAGTGCGTAAGTAATGATTATGAGTCTCACCGTTATGTTTCTGGCGTAATTTTGGACTTATGGGGAATTGTTCACTTTTTTCCCCGGGTAATTATATTTACCCTCCGGTTTTATTTGGAGCATTTGGGAGCTTCAAATAATAAAAATGCAGTTCAGAGAAATGATAAGGATATCGGACATGCCCTAGATATGAAATAACATGGAAAGGCAAAACAGCCAAAAAAATCGCAATTTTGTTTGTTAGCAGTTAAGAAAGAAGGCTTAGGAATACGCGTTTTCCCAGGTAGTTGCGAATAATTAACCCTACAATATTCACGATTTATTATTCCAATTTTGAGAAGTTTGGAGAAGGGGGTTCAACCCGCCTTTGGATCGGTGAAAGGATAATTATCGACTTCGCTATAGGATAATTGTAACCCCAAGTTCTAGGAACTCGAAGCGCTACGGGCTAGGACCGCACAATGGGTCCCGACCCTCAGAGTAGCAACAACAAACGGATCTTACAACAAGGCACAGACGAATGAAAACCAAAACTCAAAATAAAACCAAAGGTTTAAACAAAAGAAAACACAAAAGCTCCGCATCCGAGTTTAAAACAAAAGGAAAACAACAAAAGAAACAAAAACCCGATCCCGTCCTATAATGTACTGGAACCCCGGCTGACCACACCATCCGGATCACTCAGCAACATCCTGAACCTGAGGAACATCTACAACGACGGTATAAACCGTTAGCTAACATTTTAGATACTAGCAAGAGCGTAAAGACACAAACACACATAAGGTAAAGAAAACACATAGCATGCTCACACATCAACCGGTTATTATCTTTCATTAAGGTTATCCATTTCTAATTCAACTTCTTTTGTCACATGAGAATCTCTCGAAACTCGTCTCCGCTTCCGTCTACCAATAGGAATAGATCAATACTATCCGTTACCTACGGGTCTGGGTTGCAAGAGCACATTCTAGTCTCCTGTAGAACTAGACAAGTGGTCACCGCCCGGTTATAATACACTTGGGTCAGTTAAGGTTATCAAAGGGTGAATCCTATTTCTAGTTATAGATTATAAACGGGATAAACAACACAAACAAGCCAAAACAATCCAACGAATACGGGGAATGAAGCTAAGCAAGTCCAAGAGACTTACCTCACTTGAAGATAACACAAAGGCTCGGCAACAACTCAGAGAATACTCACGAAAGCTCAGTTTCCCTCAGGAAAGGAGCAAGGAAAGCCTGTGCGAACAAGTATCACGGATCATGAACGAAACAGTTGCTAGAAGTCTATAACTTCTAGTCTCAACGATCTCTAAGAGATCTCCACAAGCTAAGGGCTCGACCTTAGTCTTACAATAACTCAGGGAACAAGGAACAACCACAAGGAACCAAGAAAGGAATAAGGAAAGGAAGGAAAGAATCAACTCACCAAAGACGGGAGTTACAACAGAGAAAACCACAGGGGCGGTTGGGCAGAGGTGTAGGGCGGCACGTGATAGAGGCACCGGGGCGGCTCTGTACATGCGTGGGGGAGGATCTTCGACGGAAGCTACTATCGGGCTTCTCTTCGACAGAACTCATAGCAGGGGCAACCAAAGTTCGCACTTTTAATTCCAACACGTCAAGACTCAACTCTAGAGAGCCTGAGAATAACAAAGGATCAACAACGGAACGCTCCACAAGAATCAAGGCTCAAACTTGATTCTTGGAGAAGAAGAAAAGGGAAGAACGAAGAAGAAAACAAAACAGAAGAAGAAGGCATGCAGCAACAGTAAGAACGTGAGGAAGAAACCAGAAGAGATGAACTTACATGTTCAGCAAGGTCGCAGGAAGCAAGGGGACGACTGCAACTCTTAGGGTTGAAGAAGACGTAAGCAAGAAACGGGGAAAAGAGGAAAAGACGGGAATATATCGGGACGGGCTGGAAAGATAGACGGAAAGGCGTCTAGTGTTAGAAAGAAGATCAGGAAACCGGCCCATAAGATAGAATATCGGATATTCTATCTATGGAAGGAAGATAAAAAGCATAGAAGAAAGATCGGGCAAGATCTGTCGTCATCCGCAAGGGCGGATCATCTCGGTCGCGGGGGCGGCCCTCTTCACCGCGGGGGCGGTGAAGTCAAAAACTGGGATCTTACAATAATTATCGTCTTCGCTAAAGGATAATTATCAGCTTCGCTATAAATATCGAAAAATCGTTTATTAATTCATTTTCTTTCACGTTTCCTCATAAATGTTCTGCTTTCTCTCAACCTTCAAACTCATATCTACTCTCCGTTTTTAATCCGATTTTAAATCCGTTTGAGTTTTTGGATTCCTCTCTTCATTCTCTTCATTTTGGTACCAAGTTTATGCGCTTCCGATCAAGTAATGATCTGGTCAAGCATATATGGTACTGGGTCGGTTCCGTCACACATATTCCGGTGAATTTGATAGTGTCTAAGTGTAGCCTGTGTTGTTGTGATTCCGAATCTTCTTTCGGATCACTAGTATAAATCTTAAGTTTCTAGGGATTTTTTTGCATTGTGGTAGGGAGTTTTTTAAGTCCCGTTATACCTTTGGCCGAGAGCTGTTTCTTTGGAGTTTATCTCAAATTCCTGAGAAACAAAAACACTCTAGGGACTTTTTAAAAAACCTCCCTAGAAAACACTCTCGGGACTTTTTTTTAGAAAACTCCCTAGAAAATACTCTCGGGACTTTTTTAAAAAACTCCCTAGAAATGTCTCGCGGGACTTTTTAAAAAACTCCCTAGAGACCTCTCTAGGGAGTTTTTTTTAAAAAAGTCCTCAATCCTTTCATTTCTTAAGCCTGCAATCTTATCGGCACGAGCTGCAAATAGGAAAGTTGTTTTTTCCTACTTCTTTTCTTATTTCAACATTGGCATTGTCAAGTGTCCTGTTTACAACACACCCATTCATAACAAACTTCATGTTGTTGGTCCCACTAGCTTCCTTCCCAGCAATGCTACAAAGCAAATGCAAACAATGTAAGATATGTCTCCTTAAGAATTATGATTAACTCATGTTTACAATGAACCAGTGCAAGAGAAAATGTAGATTAATGACCACATTTGAGCTGACTGCTGCCTAATATGTTGTGAACGCTCACTAGTGAGAATAAGCAATTCCGCAACACTAGCATTGTAATCAGGGACATACACAAGCTACAAATAAATTAAAATGTGGAGATTAAAAAGTGGATTATTCGTTAAAACAAATACAACAAAAAAAAGTTGGTTGAATACTTCAATAAAAAAATATAAAGATAGGATCATATATTAACAAAACACTTGAATATAAAAAGAGAATGTTGACATTTCCATACTTACAACATCCTACCCCACAATAGCATCTAAAATTACGAGTTTGCTTTCGCCCTCTTAGGTGGGAGAATATGCAAAGGACCTTACCGTATCTACCAAGAAATCTTAGGACTATATGTCGAAACCTAAACTAGGTGCACACAGATCCTTAGAATTTTGCTAATCAATAAAACCCCTGATTTAGAGATATGTTAATTACAACGCACTTACATTTTTTGCTCAATTAATGTCCTTGTACCATAGATCATGTTGTTCATTTATTTTGAGAGAGGGATTATATTCACACCAAATCCCATAGTACAGGGACTTCAATCAAACAATAATAATATAAAGTTTAAGAACCATCTATAGTTATTTATATGTTGAGTGACATAACCAAAAAAGCTTACAAATTTATCTATTTAGTTCTTCAAAAATCAGGGACAGCTGATACACTTTACCCTCTCAAAATAATAAAGCAAAAGTCCAAATGAATAACTTGAGATTACTTATTTTGGCCCACAATGTTAATTTGGATAATGCATGTCTCTACCACAACTAGATCAGCATAGCTTTTTCTCATTGCTACTGCTCCTTAATGCACATATTCCGTTATAGTGTAAAACTTCTCAAATCAAAATTTCTTAATTCAAAACAACATAGTTTTTTTGGAGTTTTCAATTATAACATTTCAAATTATAATAACATATTTTCTTTTTTTTAATTAAACAGTTTGTTTCTTGCAAATTTATTTTTCCCCAACTACTTAAAATATAAAAAGTTCCATTAGCAGATTTCTCAAAATTTAAAAGGTATAGTGCCAAAACAAAATCTGAAACCACAACACAAACTTAACTGCAACATATGAATAAAAACTAGATAAAAAGAGGCATGCCACCAACTAAAACCAATTAACTGAACATTACAATACAATCAAG
Organism: Fagopyrum homotropicum; assembly: GCA_033239125.1. Taxonomy (NCBI): domain Eukaryota; kingdom Viridiplantae; phylum Streptophyta; class Magnoliopsida; order Caryophyllales; family Polygonaceae; genus Fagopyrum; species Fagopyrum homotropicum. The sequence continues at coordinate 72,171,286 of BSWB01000008.1, forward strand.
TATATCAACTATGCGATTTAATATGTATAAAGAGGCGAGGCTTAATCAAAATAGTTAGATTAGCGAGAGAAATTACTCACCTAATGCTTGTAAATGAGAGTAGAAATGATGCAAAGTCCAACCGGTAGAATCAAAAACTTTCGACGTAGCAATTCAAGAATTTGAAACTGCACAAAGGTGTTGAGTGGTCGATCAGCAATCTACGTGCACTAACAAATCAGTTTCCTACGGGCATATGTATGTTTATGCAGTAGTTCATTCTTTTTGAAAAAGCTACATCTTCCAACATGACAAAAAAAACATGTGATTTATAATCAAACTAAATGTAGTTAGGAACTAAAACATGAATGATACTAGTATATATATGTGATGGCCATGGCTCACTTCTCTCTTTTTAGTAATATGTAGTATTATAAGAAACATTGTTGGATTTGTATATGATGGAAGAATGTTTTATTCACCTATATTTGTGGATGCTTTCTTTAGGCCGGGAAACATTTGAGACATCTCACAAAGCATCCTCGAAAGAAGATACAGGCATTTGGAACTAATTTGATTGAGATATGGAAGAATATAATTATAGAGAAAACAAAAAGAAATAAGAAGAATGAATGAACAAAAGAATTAGAATGAGAATCAAGGCACTTTTAGTAGCATAATTTGCAGCAACTACAAATGCGTTTACAATCACAATGAAATTAATGGTTTTTAAATGTTAAATTGGAAAGAACTTAAAATTATAACTTTTCTAAACAGAACATAATAACAAATCACAATGAAATTAAAAAGACTCCCACAAATGGATGCAAACATGAAGGATATTTGATAGAGAGTTAAGTGACAACATGGATATGAAATCAACAACCCCTAACTTCATTCGGTTACTACAGACTAGATCGAATCAGAAGCCCCTAACTTCATCTCAGACCAAAGAACTTAAATCATAGCATCACAAGTAAGATATATGAATGGATCGAATTAAAATGATTCAAGGGGAAAGTTCATACTTGAATTCTAGTTAGCTCTACAAGTACAAAGGGCTATTAGCTGCTTAACTCTAGCAATCATCGGTGGCGTGCAAACCTTAAGCCTAACATTTCAATAGTTGAGTAATAGCAATAATTTTCAGTTTGTATTTCACATTAAAATCAAAAGCCCTAGAAATTAAGAGAAGAACTCAGACAACTGTATAATTGACCTCCTAAATACATGACTAACCTTAATTCTAGCAATCACCGATGGCGTGTGCGGAAGACGGTGGCAACACCGAACCTTAATCAAGGAAAACTTGGATGCACGCTTGATGTCCTCAACGATGACGATTATTAAGACACTTACATCAGAAAGCCAGAGACAATACCAGATTCACAATAACGTCAATAAGTAGAGGCGATGATTGTAGATGGAACTGACCAACCAACAACGAAGAGAGTATAATCAGTAGATGACGGTCAATCGATGGATGCAGATTCGCCGAAGAGCCTCGTAAACGTAGGGTTTTCTTGGGGAAAATTTAGGCACTCCGCGTTAGATTGTATATTTTAGTTTTTCTCGGGAGTTTTTTTTTATAAATTCCCGTGAGTGTGTAATACTTTCTAGTGAGTTGGATTAAAAAACTCCCGAGAGCGTTAATTAATTTTTAAAATAAACAATTGATATATTCTTACGGGAGTTTTGTTGATAAATCCCAACCGATTTAACTTTTACGGCATTTTTATCTAATACCTGAGATATTTCTCCCGAGAGACTAATATTTTGTACTAGTGGATCGTCAATCGGGTTAGTAACGAATAAGTTATGAATTTATTCATTTTCTGTATTGCGATTTGGCCTAAATTGACCTTAGGCTTGACAAAATGGATGATTGGAAATTCCTTTATACTCGTTATATTATTCTGGTGATTATGGGTTGTTTGTTTGATGAAATCTGATGACAGGTATTGCCTACGGGCAAAACGTTATTATGGTGAAAGTTATTTAATTAATTAAAGGTTAATTAATTAAATTGGGATCACAATTGAGATTGAAGAATGTTAATTAGATGATAGCTTGAGAGGTTTGAGAAATTGTGAGATGTTGAGTTTATGGATTGATAGTTATGATCTTTGAGGATCTATGAGGCTAGAAGTAGAGTCTTCTAGCATGTGTGTAACGGTCAAAAATCGAAGATGGCCTAATCGAGAATTTAAAGGAATTAAACGGGTTTTAACAAAATTTAACCCGTTTTAACAAGACATACCTCTCGAGGTAACCCGCTCCTAGATGATATTACCCCGGTGTTATTTGGAGCATTTGGGAGCTTCAATTAATAAAAATGCAGTTGAGAGAAATGATCAGGAGATCGGACATGTCCTATATATGAAATAACATGGAAAGGCAAAGCGGCCAAAGAGTCGCTATTTTGTTTCTTAACGGCTAAGAAAGACGGCTTAGAAATACGCGTTTTACGAGGAAATTGCGGAATAACTATCCACGCAGTATTTTGGATGTATTATTGAAATTCCGAGAAGTTTGAAGAAAGGGCTCAAACCGCCTTCGGATCGGTAAAAGAATAATTATCGGCTTTGCTAAAGGATAATGCTAGAGGATAATTATCGACTTTGCTAAAGGATAATGTTAGAGGATAATTATCAACTTTGCCAAAGGATAATTATCGACATTAATGCTAAAGGATAATTATCAATTTTGCTAAAGGATAAAGCTAAAGGATAATTATTCACTTCTCTATAAATAACGGAAATTTATTCATTTTCTTTCACATTTTCTCGTAAAAACTCTGATTTCTCTCAAGCTTTAAATTCAGATCTTCTCTTCGTTTGTAATCCGATTTCAAATCCGTTTGAGTTTTCGGATTCCTTTCTTCGTCCTCTTCATGTTGGTACCGAGTTTCCGCTTTTCCGACAAAGTTAAGGTCAAGTCAAGCATGTCCTTTCCTTGACCGGTTCCGTCGCTCAAATTCCGGTGAATTTGATGGTGTCCGAGCGTAGCCACTTCGTTGTGATTCCGAATCTTCTTCCGGATCGTCAATCGGGTTAGTAACGAATAAGTTATGAATTTATTCGTTTTCCGTATTACGATTTGGCCTAAATGGACCTTAGGCTTGTCAAAGTGGATAATTTGAAATTCCATTATGCTCGTTACATTATTCTAGTGATTATGAGCTTTTGTTTGAGGAGATTTGATGATAGGTGGGTTCAAAATTGCCTGCGGACAAAACGTTATTCTGGTAAAATTTAATTAATTAAAGGTTAATTGTTCGCTCCAAATGGTGTGTGCAAGCTTTAAATTTATAACCCAAGAAGTATGCTTAAAACAAGGATGCGAACACGCAGTGTACAGATCAATTGTAATAAAAGCAAGAATTCCAGGGGTCGATCACAGGGACTTAGGTGAAACAAAGCAAGTATAGGTTATCAATATTGCAAATAACCACAAGTGCGATTAAAACAATCAATAATGATAATAAGGTCAATAAAGGGGAATATGAAAATTCTAGGGATTAAAGCATCCAGTTGTGGTTCCAACTCAAGATCTCAAGATAAAGCGGACAAAGATGAGATTTTGCAAAGGGAAGGTGTTTCTAAAGTGGAATAGATCACCGGGTAAGTCACACTACTCACAATCCCAAGCCAAAGAACCTATTACCGGGTAAGTGTCAAGGTACTAAGGAAAGGAACTATAATCTCAAACCAACACACCAACTAAGGGAATAGAATCAACCTTTACCGGGTAAGTCTTAGGCTAACTCACAAAGATGGGATGAAGGCACACTCAAACCCCAATAAAAGATAAACCTTTATTACCTACATTTATGATCTTGGGTAAACAAACTAAGGAATTACCGGGTAAGTCTCATCCTAGGCTTGCATTGAACCAGGAAAGGTGTAATAAGAATTGGATTTGGCAAACTCTAACACTTAACTCTCAATTACGGATCAGATAAGTCACCTCGGTCAGTCGAGTTCCACCCCGGCCGAGATGTTCATCGACTGAACGAGATGTTCTAAGGTTAAGGATAAAAACTCGAGCTTTCAGTGTCCTACTGGAATTTAAGATTATTCTATCATTGTTTTTCCCACAACCTTCAGCCAATCACCCTAGAATCGTGTAACACCCCAAGTTTCAAAACTCGGGGAGCTACTGGTTAGGACCTCACAATGGGTCCCGACCTTGGTTTAACAACAACATTACTTGGATCTTACAACAAGGCACAAATGTACTTAAAACAATTTCAAAACATAATATTTTTACTGTATGAATGTACACATGTGACAGCCTTACAAAACATATACATAACATGCATGCTGTAAGGGAGACTCCCCCGTCCCCATCTAATGAGTACGTGGACCCGACTGACCCTCCGTTCCGGATCACTCTGCAACTGTCTATCTCTACAAATCTACAACACGGATAAACCGTTAGCTAACAATCCAAATATAAGCAGAATAAGGATAGCACAAACACAAACAAGGTAACATAAACAATCATCATGCTGTCACACAAATCGGTTATTATCTAGTAGTTAAGTGATTCACCTTATTCCATTTTACAGTTGTGGCACGAGAATCTTAAGAGTTCTCGCCTCCGTTCCTTATCCAACTGGGTGTAGGTCTAGCTTACCTCCGCCGGTAGCATCACTACAAACCGAGTGTGGACTAGTCCCTAAAGAAACCCCCAGCGCCCTCAAGCTAACTGAGCAGAATGCCACCGCCCGTTACTCTTAGGCCAAGGTATAGGTCGGTATATAAATATTACTAAAATATAACTATAACCGTCTCATTCACACACCAATACCATTATTCATACTCATATCTAGAAGTCAGCTAAGTAAGCCCAAAGGACTTACCTGAATTCAAACATAATCTCGTTATCTCGACTCGGTCTGTAACCGCAGGAACTCAACTGCCTGTTATAAAAGGCAAGTGGATCAATAATATATCCCACTTAATTAGAAGTCTCTGACTTCTAAGATATTTAACTCTATCATCAGCTAAATTACCAAAATACCCTTATACGGATAAATGATTGTTTTACCCCTGGTCCCGAAACTTTATAAAATTCCACAACAAAGTTTCAAACTATTCTTTGGAACTCAAAACCACACTCAAACTCTCAAAGGAAAGTTTGCTAAAGATTTAGAAGAGTTAACTACATTCTTGACTTTCATAAAAAGTCGTCAAGGTCCGACTTTGGCTTAAGATATGAGAACCGAATAAAACTATAAAAAGTCTAAAAAAAAACTCTAAGTCTTTTATTCTATGCACTCTATCCATAGTAGTCAGAATTTCCCAAAAATACATAATAATCACTTCTACACAAATTCTCAAAGTCAGTTCCTAAACCAGATTCAGACTTAGCCAAAAACTGAGTATTTCTTAACTGCTCAGCCAGCCCACTTTGGACCTTCATAGATCTAAATCCAACCGTTGGAGGAACCCCAACTTTTGATACACCACACTATGCATAACACTCTATAACATATTAAAAACTGAACGGTGGATTATGTTTCTAAGGTATCCAAACTTAAGCTCAAACATGACTGCACAAACCAGATAATTCCAGCACTCAACAATTTCAGCAACATCCAGAAAACTGTTTAAGGACTCAACTTCAAAAATTCATAACTCCTAAACCACTTGCTGGATTCATCCCAAATTTTAATATGTTCCACCACAATATGCCAACTATATCATATCCAAAATTCAAGTCAAACAGAGATCAAACTCTTATTCAAAACTATCTCTCAAAACAGCATCACGTGCTGTTTTTCCCAACACTCAGCACAGTTATAAAAACTGTGTGAGGAGTCAACTTTGAGACACCATAACTCTCAAAGCGTAGCATGGATTCCTCTAAAATTTTAGTATGATCTACTATACTTTATCAACTATAACTTGTCAGAAATTCAAGTCTAACAGAAGTCAATAACCCCTCCAAATTTATTCCACAAAACTGCATCTCAAGCAAATTTCCTCAAACTCAGCACACTAAAAAAAAACTGCATGAATAGCCAACTTCGGGATACTATAACTCTCACACCGTAACTCCGATTGTTCCCAAATTTTAGTATGATATACTATGCAACACTGTCTATGACATAGCCGAATTCTAGCAAAAAAGGAAGAGTCTAACTTACCCAAAATTGGACCCGAAGTTGACTGCTCGTCAATGTTGGAAAGCTGGAAAAGATGTAACAACTCCTTGTAGTTGTTTCTTTGGCTGCAATGTATGGGTTCTAGTATGACTTAGCAGCAACTAAGCATATAAATAAATGGAGGGAAGGAAGAGCATGTCATACTCACTACGAATCTCGACAAGGAGGCAGGAGAGAGTTACTCGAGCTTGTTGTCGCTTGGAAGAGGAGAGCCATGTGCCCAGGTCTCCCCAGAAGGCACACCAGTGGTAGGTAAGGGCGCAACCACGGCCAGGGCAGGACGGCGAGATCGCGGACTACTACACTCGTTGCTGCGTACTGGCATGGACAAAGGGAGAAAGATCGATTTGTGTGTTGCCGGTTGATGGACTCCATGACATAAAGCATGAAGGAACATGAGTGTAGACCCCGGCTGTTGGCTTGACGAGACCTCGAGCAGTGGTCGAGCCCGCCTGCCAGTTGGAGTCGCTGTCTTCGGCCGGCACAACCGAGGCTTCCCTTCTGGCGTAAGGAGGGGTTTTGCCAGCGCCTCTATGGCCTTTCTTCATTGCTGGCGCAGGGAGAGGCTTTGTCGACGCCCTTAGTGGTTGTTGCGTGCGAGGTAGGTACAGTAGGAGGTTACCAAGGGGCGGGCTAGGGTTTACGGGAGATGAGGGACGCCTCACGTACGAAGGAAGAAGCACGGCTGGCGTCTCCACTGGGCTGGCGCACATCTCCTTGCTGGGCTCGTGTAGAAGGCGACATCAATGAGGGAAGCAAGCTAGACGGGCCCAAACAAGGTGAGGAGTATGGTGTGTGGCATGGGCTGAAGCAAGGCCCGACTGCCATAATATAAATGGGCTGGAGAAGATCAAGGTGCAAGGTAAAAAAAAAAAAAAGGCTGGAATATAAGGCCTTGTCAAGGCTTGTCCTAAGCTTGTCGGTGACGTTGTCATGGTCGTGTCATGGTCTTGTCAAAACTTGTCAAAAGACCTAGATATATATATATATATAACTAGGGTTTGGTGTATTTTTCATTATTTTATGTGGTTATAAAACTTACATAAAATGATAAAATTAATTCTAGTCATAAAGTTAGGTATCTTAAAGAGGTCAATGGTCTCTAAAACTCGGTTTGGCTCGGAACTAATCGGAAATAAATTTTTCGGTTATTACAAATCGCACAAAGAAATTAGCCACTCATCATCATGAAAGCAATAATCAAATTGATGGGAAGAGAATGAATAATTGAACACAAAAACCTTAAGAACAAGGCTTCAATCACTGAATCAAATATCAAACAAATCAGCGTTCCTTGGATCACAAATCCAACAAGACAATCAAACAAAAGGGAATCTAAGAAAGTCTTACAAATCCCCTCACAAGCTATCTCAAAGCTATAAACTTTCTTCCTTCAATCTTCAAACTTCCTTCAAGCTTCCTTCCCAATTGCAACTGGGAGAATATGGCGTAAAGGATAAAAATCCAAAGGTGCGAGGTTTTTGAATTGTGGAAAATCCAACCCTTTAAATAGGAGAATTATCTTCCAAACATAATAATATCTTAAAAAGATAATTTCCTAATAAAATATATCCATATTCCTTCCAGAAATCCAACCCAAAAATATAAGATCTCTCCTTCCAAAAATAAAAGATCTCAGCCAAATAAAATATATCTCGCCGCGTTAGAGTATTCGCCTCGGTCGGGGCGCTCCTCAAGATCACCTCGGTCGAGGTTGTAATATCCGGAATTTTTATTCCGTTTATTTCCGTAGCAAACCGGTTTTTGATCCGTTGATCCCTATTTGTCTACTTAGTCGGGCACAATATCTCGAAAATTTTATCATTTTATGTAACACCACTTCACATGAAATGATAAGATTTTTATAACAAACCCTAATCCATCAAACCCTAATTTAGAACATGACTTGTCTTTGACAAGGTCATGACGTCATAGTGACAAGATCAAGACGAGCCCAAGATGAAGTCAAGACAAGACCATGACGAGTTATGACGAGACCATGACAAACTCGCGACAAGGCCATGCATAGGCTTGACAAAGTCATGACGAGACCAAGACGAGATCAGGACAAGGCCATGCATGGGCTCGACAAGACAATGACAAGATTTGACAATGTCTTGACAACATCAGCCCACTCTTAATTATTACTTGTCTTCAGCCCATTGCTCTTCTATTGGATTCAACTATCCAGCCCTTACTTCTCCCTTGCTGATGGACTGAAGCACAACCCAAGAGAGCCTCGTTTACGAGCCCAGTAGCAGCTCCCTTCCTGCAGGCCGCACAACTTCCCTCTCCAGCCCAGTTTTGTCTCGCTTGTGTGCTGGCCCAGTGGTATTTTCGAGCCCAGCAGGAAGGAGAACAACAACGATTTTGACTCCCCTCTTTAATCCCTTGTAACGGCTGCTGAGTGTGCTAAAGATCCTCTCCTGTAACCGTCTGGAATCACGCAGCATCTTACGCCTCCTTTCCTTTCTTGCTGTAAACAAATATGAACGTCTCTCCTTGCTTCCTTCTACAGTGGATTCTTCTCTCGATCAACCTCTTCAGCATCATCAAATCTGGAAAATGGACGCTACATGAACATTCTCTGTATATGACTTATCTCTCCTTCACAGATCGGAACCCTCTCAAACTTCTCAATATCATTTCAGTCGGACTTCACGCCAGTACAACCTGCAGCCGGCCTTCACGACAGAACCAAGGACGTTGCCCAGTGATCTTCTGCACGAGTTGTGGACCAGGTAATCAGTTGCACCTTGCATCCTTCATACCCTTCAAATCGGGTTGTAACAGTCTCCTTGGGTTGCTGTGCGCGAGCAGGAAGGGCAAATCATCCTCTACGACCCTAGTCACACTCGAGACCCCTGTGCAAGAGCCTCATACCTAGCCACTCATTTTTCCCCGCAGGTGAGTACATCCCTACTTATTGGTACTGATCTGTTCAGCCGACTCAGCCTATCGAGTATTACTTCGCCCATATGTCTCCCTGATAAGGAAGGAGTCTATCTCTGTAGGAACTCTTGAACCGGGGGAAACAGGAGAGCCTCCTCCAAATCTGACCCGTCACTACTGCAAGAGGTAAGCACCCTCATCCTTCCAGTTAGCCTTTTCTTTCCTAAGAATGTGTATGTCAGTGTATGTTTAGGGGCAAGGCTAGGTATGTCTCGTGTGTGTTACTGTGAGAGAGTAAATCCAAGGAGGGGGGTGTAGCAGTGAAGCTTGGGTAATGACCTCCTGAAATGTTAACATCATAAAGTGAAGAACCCTTTTAAAATTCAGATTTTAGGTTTAGAAACTGCCTATCTTGTAGATCAATGTTTGAGAGTTATATTGAAGATCCACCGTTGAAATTTTCACAAATCATAGATGGATATACTTAGTTTACTGTGTTAAATTTTGAGAAGAAATGAACGGTCGGATTAGAAGTTATAAGCTTCCAAAGTAGGGTAGTTAAGCAGTTTTTGTAAACATTGGAATTTTGGCTAAGTATAGAAATTGTAAGTGAAGTAGTCAATTTTGAGAATTTTTATAAAAATGATGGATGAACAGTTTTGAGAAATTCTTGCTCCTAAGGGTAGATGGAACATCATAGATGATCTAGAGAATTATTTCGGAATTTTTATAAGCTTTTACGAATTTTATATTTGAAACCGAAGTTAGACCTTTACGATCTTTCGGAAAATAGGAAAATAGGAAAAGTGCCAGTTTGTAACCAAACTAAACTTTAGGAGTTAGAATAGAACTGTAAGGTCTCAAATAGGAGTTTAGACATGAATTTCGGAAAATTTGGAAGTTTCGGGACCAAGGGTAAAATAGTCATTTTACCCTAAATTAGTACTGTAATTAGTTATGTCCTATTACGATCTTCTATCTTAGAAGTCTTAGACTTCTAATTACTTTGGGAGTGTGCTAATGCACTTATCTCCTTTGACAGGCAACTGAGTTACTTCAGTTACAGAACGAGTTTGATTTACAAAGAATCGAGAATTTTAACAGGTAAGTCCTTTGGGCTTACTTAGCTGACTTCTAAATATGAGCATGAATGATGATAGTGGTGTGTGATTGAGATGTTTAGAGTTATAGGTTGTGATAGATATTTACCGACCTATACTTGGCCTAAGAGTAACGGGCGGTGGCATTTTGCTCAGTTAGCTTGCGGGCGCTGGGGGTTTCTTTAGGGACTAGTCCATACTCAGTTTGTAGTGATGCTACCGGCGAAGGTCAGCTAGACCTACACCCAGTTGGATAAGGAACGGAGGCGAGAACTGTTAATAGCTCTCGTGCCACAACTGTAAAATTGAATAAGATGAATCACCTAAATAATAGATAATAAACGGTTGAGTGTCAACATGATGTTTGTTTATAATTTTTCTGCGTGTGTTTGTGCTGTTGTTATTCTACTTATATTTGGATAGTTAGCTAACGGTTTATCCGTGTTGTAGATCTATAGAGATAAACAGTTGCAGAGAGATTCGGGACGGATGGTTAGCCGGGTCCACGTACTCATTAGATGGGGACGGGGGAGTCTTCCATACGTCATGCATGTTATGTATCTTTATATATGTTTGTAAGGCTGTCACATGTGTACTTTCATACCATTAAAAATATTATGTTTTGGAAATTGTTTTAATTACATTTGTGTCTTGTTGTAAGATCTTAGTAAAGTTGTTGTTAAACCAAGGTCGGGACCCATTGTGAGGTCCTAACCAGTAGCTCCCCGAGTTCCAAGAACTTGGGGTGTTACAACATGGTATCAGAGCCAGGTTGGCAACAATGGCACTTGGAATCTTTTAAAAGACCGAATGTAGAAAATAACTAGAACTCGAAAGGGGTCTGAAAATTTCAAAATGAATTTCTATTTCAAAATCATGTGCATAGTCGGGTTGTTGGGTTAGTAGTACGACGGACCACCATCACCTCCGTGGATCTCTGCAACTTGATAGGATTAGTAAAACAATATATGGACTTATAAGATTGTACACTTATGTATGTTATATGGATATGTACATATATACATGTAGCATGTTAGCACCCTAAAGGATAATTCCTATTATCCTCTAGTTGAGATAGCCTCGTGATAAAATGTTAGTAGTTTAGTGGTATCAATACAAGATAGTGGAATCAGATCTCGGAGCAGAATACTAGATCTAGAAGACACTTGGTGACTCTTACAAGTATTCCGCAAGATGGGTGGACAAAAAGGTGAAGATTGCGAGACGATTCTTAACCACAATAACAAATAGATGAGAAAGAATAGCATATCAACTCAAAAAGAATTAATATGAAGCCATTCAAGGGACTTAACGGATTGAAGATGAGAAATGAAACCCAAAGATGCATGTAAGGACTGATAAGAAGTGCAGATGGAAGAGGACAATATCGGAATACAAATAAAGCAGGGTAGAGTACAACTACACTTGGCGGGTAAAACGACAGCGCAACCAAGGTGGACGACGTCATAAACAAATATGGGCCTGAGAGTACAAAGAAGATATGGTGTTGACCCAGAGGTGAAGAAATAAAGAAGTACAAAGACAAATTAGTTTAAAGACGTGAAATAAATTTCATCATCATAGAGACGTTTGGACTTACTCAGAGATGAAAGAGTTGCAAGAAATCATGACGTAAGTATCAAATACAGTAGCAGTATGAAATTAAGACAACTGAATTCTATAAAGGTGGCATTACAAAACAACACCAGACAAAGGGAAGGATGTGGAAAGTTATTTTGGTGTACTAGAGAGTCCACAATAACTTCTCATTTAAATAAAGATCTAAGTTACCAACATTAACGGTCATATCAGAGGACCGCAAAAAGACGATGAACAAAGTAATAAGAATTTTGAAGACACGCTTACAAGTTATCGTGGAAGACTTAATAAACTCGGTGACGACATATGAATGTTAGGACTAGACTCAGAAGAGTATAGTGATCCCATAAGAGAACAAGAGAAGTGCATACTTGGAAGGAGCTAAAGGTGTATTTTCAAAGAAACTGAAGGAGATAGATTTTCACCAAGTATATCCAACTTCAAAAGAGATAGAAGAAGAATAAGTCCGTGATCTTATAGAAGTTCAACTACAGACAAGTGGTAATAACTGAGACATAACACATACAAGTCAACTAGTGATAACAGGTTGGCAGATAAGGAGAATAACTATAGACTTATGGAAGAATTTTATAGACATTTGGGAGACCCTTCAAGAGATCAATGACGACAAATGTGAAGCTAAATCGATACAAGTGCTAGTACCCTTACTAGTAACATGGAGTTAGTTCGAGCCAGTAACTCTAATTAAGACCTTAAGAAGAAGAACTAGACGACCAAGAATGACCCCCTTATGCCGTTTGAGACCAGGGAATTGTAGGAGTGATTTACTACCTACTGGCTAGGAAAAGAGTACATATCACAACTAGTAGAGATGGATTGTAAAATAAGAACTAGAGGAGTAAGAAGTATATAATTTTGATAAGGTTTTGTGTCAATCTAGATAGAGGATGTGTAGCATTCCATATTAGATAAACCGCAAGTGAATGAAAGTTAAGGTCATGAGACTCGTGTAGACTTGCTTACAAGCTATAGTGAAAGCCCTAGAAAGGACCATTGATGTCAAATGGACGACACAGTTGGACTCGAGAAATGGAGTTAGTTAACGGAGGAACTGGAAGTTTGTAATGTAGAACGATCTAAAGGAATATAAAGGGATGAACGCGAGTAAGTAATGCTCACCAGGAAATTCAACGGCAAAAAAGATATGAGAAAAGTAATCCCGGAAATTGAGATAAGTCCATTATAGACTGAATGACGTCAACCGAGGACGTGTAAGTGTTGTTTGGTATTGACGAGTTATGTGTCGTCAAGAAGAGATAATTGGGACTGTGGATCTATGGAGTAGCTTCACCGACGCCTTAGAGGATTTCCTCAAATAGGTAACGGCAACCTTCTTGGTGAACTAAAGTTATAAGAAATGATTTCTTGCTGGCGGGTTAAGATCAAACTCCGGTCGAGTAAGGGAGTTTGGATCCATGTTACAAGAATTAAGAAAGTAAATAGAAAAGTTCGTCTTCCAACCATTATATTATTCCCTTAAGCCAAGTAAGGAAGGTATTTGGTACTCCACCCGGTTAGGACTTATGGTGTAATTGGGAGAAAAAGTTTTTGAGGTTAATCAGTTTGGAGTCGTAAGAAAGGTCTTTATGACAAGTGGGTGACAACAACATGAATCGGAGTAGCGCAGCAGAAGCGTGGTAAGTCCTAACCCACGGAGCAAGAAGTTCATTGGTATAGAAAAATAAGGTGTCGAGTTTAAGATGATAGTAGTTATGGGAATACATTTAGTTGGAAGGAACCCGAACTAGGCTATATTTGCAACCAGTAACCGTACTTATAGAAAGAATAGACTCGGAGCGGAGGACGTGGAATGTAGTATCGGAATGGAGCCGGGTTGCGCTTGGCGTCCGAGGAATATTCTGGGTCCAATAAACGTGGGGTATAGGAGTACACTGCCGATGGTGTGTTAGCACTTCTCGAGTAGTTATGATCAATGATGGTGATGTGAGATCACCTTGTGTCTAGTGCTATCATTCCGGACACACTCTATGTCATGTAAGATCTCGGATATGGCGTAAGCAGTTTGGGTTGTGCTAAAGATTTATAAATAATATGATGACGTCGGTAGAACACAAAGATAGACAACCGGATTTTTATTGTTAAGCTATACTAAGTTTAAGACCAAAAAGGAGCAGATGATGATTCTTCAATAGAGGAACCATATGACTAAGTCATATTAAGAGACAAGACCAAGTGAGTTGTGATACAACTAGCCTTAGGCACTTAGTAAAGTGTCGGTAGATGTATAAGGGTGATATCTTGGATCGGATACCTGGAACTTGGAGGTGAATTGTGTAGGACAACCACGTGAGACTTTAAAGCGGTTTAGAAGTGTAACCCAATTCTTACACGGATTCTATGGAGAGATACCTACCACACACAATTTAGGTCACCAAATTGGAAGATCAAATTGTTGAACCAAATGATACTGGTGAAATATCCGGTAACCACTCTTAAACATGGTAGCATACGCTTGTAACCTGAGTACATGAAAAGAATTGAAAGTCGGTGGTTTATGAAAAGCCAACGAGGCTACATGGGATATGGCGTATAGTATGAGACGTAACCTTTTAAAGATCTATGCCAAGATAATCTCAACCTCAAGAAGGACGAGTTAGGGCTTGGCCCTGTAATTGGATGGTAGTAGACTGTCTGACGAAGACCGCACGTTTCATCCTGATTAAGGAAACGTGGCCGGTAAGCCGTCTAGCTGAGGAGTTACCAGACATATTGTGAGACTCCAAGGAGTACAGAGGACTATCGTCTTTGACAGGGATGGACATTTCACCGCGAGATTTTGGCAGCAAGTACACACTGTAGTGGGGACGAGTCTCCACTTTACCATTGCTTATCACCCACAAACCGACGGTCAGTCTGAGAGGACCATCCAGATATTAGAGGACATGTTACGAGCCTGTGTACTGGATTGGGGACATGTATGGCCTGATCATCCTCCCCTTGTAGAGTTTTCATATAATAACAGTTGGCACGCGTCTATTGGGATGGTCCCGTACGAGGCTTTGTACGGGCGGAGATGTCGTACACCATTGTGCTGAGATGAGCCCAACAAAGCTGATGGAGTAACTCCAGATCAGATACAGGATGACATCACCCGGATTTTCTTGATCTGAGAGCGGATGTTAGCAGCTCAAAGTCGTCAGAAATCTTACGCCGATAAGAGGCGTCGACCTCTGGAGTTTAGAGTAGGCGCATAAGTGTGGTTGAGAGTATCATAGACGAGAGCCATCCAGCGTTGCGGCATTAAGGGGAAGTTGAGTCCCCGTTATGTCGGACCATTTGAGATCTTGGAGAGGGTCGGGGAGGTTGCTTACCGACTAGCACTACCACCGAGGTTGGAGGAGGTTCACCCGGTCTTTCACGTATCCCAGCTGAGAGAGTATATACCGGACCCGAGATACGCCACCAGCCACGAGGATCTGATGGTTGAGCCCGACCACACTTTTGTGGAATATCCAGTAGTCATCCTTGAGCGCAGTACTAGACGTCTGCGTTCCAAGGAGATAGCGATGTTAAGAACCCGGTGGTCTAGACGAGGGCCGATGAGGCTACCTGGGGTACGGAGGAGAGTATTAGACATAGTTATTCTGAGTTCTTTGCGGGGCTAGCCTCTACCTCCGTACCGACGGGTTTGAACATAGACGTTATTTGTACAACTTTTGTGATTATATATTAGAATGAGTGATTATGTTTTATGTGATGATTGAGTAGTTTTTCGTGCTAGATAAAGAGGTTAAAGATTTAGTGGGACCAAAGTATACAAGTTTAAGGTGAGAGTTGTTTGGGTAGATATCCTATTCTAAGTTTCGGGACGAAACTTATTTTAAGGGGGTACTTATGTAATATCCGGAATTTTTATTCCGTTTATTTCCGTAGCAAACCGGTTTTTGATCCGTTGATCCCTACTTGTCTACTTAGTCGGGCACAATATCTCGATAATTTTATCATTTTATGTAACACCACTTCACATGAAATGATAAGATTTTTATAACAAACCCTAATCCATCAAACCCTAATTTAGAACATGACTTGTCTTTGACAAGGTCATGACGTCATAGTGACAAGATCAAGACGAGCCCAAGACGAAGTCAAGACAAGACCATGACGAGTTATGACGAGACCATGACAAACTCGCGACAAGGCCATGCATAGGCTTGACAAAGTCATGACGAGACCAAGACGAGATCAGGACAAGGCCATGCATGGGCTCGACAAGACAATGACAAGATTTGACAATGTCTTGACAACATCAGCCCACTCTTAATTATTACTTGTCTTCAACCCATTGCTCTTCTATTGGATTCAACTATCCAGCCCTTACTTCTCCCTTGCTGATGGACTGAAGCACAACCCAGGAGAGCCTCGTTTACGAGCCCAGTAGCAGCTCCCTTCCTGCAGGCCGCACAACTTCCCTCTCCAGCCCAGTTTTGTCTCGCTTGTGTGCTGGCCCAGTGGTATTTTCGAGCCCAGCAGGAAGGAGAACAACAACGATTTTGACTCCCCTCTTTAATCCCTTGTAACGGTTGCTGAGTGTGCTAAAGATCCTCTCCTGTAACCGTCTGGAATCACGCAGCATCTTACGCCTCCTTTCCTTTCTTGCTGTAAACAAATATGAACGTCTCTCCTTGCTTCCTTCTACAGTGGATTCTTCTCTCGATCAACCTCTTCAGCATCATCAAATCTGGAAAATGGACGCTACATGAACATTCTCTGTATATGACTTATCTCTCCTTCACAGATCGGAACCCTCTCAAACTTCTCAATATCATTTCAGTCGGACTTCACGCCAGTACAACCTGCAGCCGGCCTTCACGACAGAACCAAGGACGTTGCCCAGTGATCTTCTGCACGAGTTGTGGACCAGGTAATCAGTTGCACCTTGCATCCTTCATACCCTTCAAATCGGGTTGTAACAGTCTCCTTGGGTTGCTGTGCGCGAGCAGGAAGGGCAAATCATCCTCTACGACCCTAGTCACACTCGAGACCCCTGTGCAAGAGCCTCATACCTAGCCACTCATTTTTCCCCGCAGGTGAGTACATCCCTACTTATTGGTACTGATCTGTTCAGCCGACTCAGCCTATCGAGTATTACTTCGCCCATATGTCTCCCTGATAAGGAAGGAGTCTATCTCTGTAGGAACTCTTGAACCGGGGGAAACAGGAGAGCCTCCTCCAAATCTGACCCGTCACTACTGCAAGAGGTAAGCACCCTCATCCTTCCAGTTAGCCTTTTCTTTCCTAAGAATGTGTATGTCAGTGTATGTTTAGGGGCAAGGCTAGGTATGTCTCGTGTGTGTTACTGTGAGAGAGTAAATCCAAGGAGGGGGGTGTAGCAGTGAAGCTTGGGTAATGACCTCCTGAAATGTTAACATCATAAAGTGAAGAACCCTTTTAAAATTCAGATTTTAGGTTTAGAAACTGCCTATCTTGTAGATCAATGTTTGAGAGTTATATTGAAGATCCACCGTTGAAATTTTCACAAATCATAGATGGATATACTTAGTTTACTGTGTTAAATTTTGAGAAGAAATGAACGGTCGGATTAGAAGTTATAAGCTTCCAAAGTAGGGTAGTTAAGCAGTTTTTGTAAACATTGGAATTTTGGCTAAGTATAGAAATTGTAAGTGAAGTAGTCAACTTTGAGAATTTTTATAAAAATGATGGATGAACAGTTTTGAGAAATTCTTGCTCCTAAGGGTAGATGGAACATCATAGATGATCTAGAGAATTATTTCGGAATTTTTATAAGCTTTTACGAATTTTATATTTGAAACCGAAGTTAGACCTTTACGATCTTTCGGAAAATAGGAAAATAGGAAAAGTGCCAGTTTGTAACCAAACTAAACTTTAGGAGTTAGAATAGAACTGTAAGGTCTCAAATAGGAGTTTAGACATGAATTTCGGAAAATTTGGAAGTTTCGGGACCAAGGGTAAAATAGTCATTTTACCCTAAATTAGTACTGTAATTAGTTATGTCCTATTACGATCTTCTATCTTAGAAGTCTTAGACTTCTAATTACTTTGGGAGTGTGCTAATGCACTTATCTCCTTTGACAGGCAACTGAGTTGCTTCAGTTACAGAACGAGTTTGATTTACAAAGAATCGAGAATTTTAACAGGTAAGTCCTTTGGGCTTACTTAGCTGACTTCTAAATATGAGCATGAATGATGATAGTGGTGTGTGATTGAGATGTTTAGAGTTATAGGTTGTGATAGATATTTACCGACCTATACTTGGCCTAAGAGTAACGGGCGGTGGCATTCTGCTCAGTTAGCTTGCGGGCGCTGGGGGTTTCTTTAGGGACTAGTCCATACTCGGTTTGTAGTGATGCTACCGGCGGAGGTCAGCTAGACCTACACCCAGTTGGATAAGGAACGGAGGCGAGAACTGTTAATAGCTCTCGTGCCACAACTGTAAAATTGAATAAGATGAATCACCTAAATAATAGATAATAAACGGTTGAGTGTCAACATGATGTTTGTTTATAATTTTTCTGCGTGTGTTTGTGCTGTTGTTATTCTACTTATATTTGGATAGTTAGCTAACGGTTTATCCGTGTTGTAGATCTGTAGAGATAAACAGTTGCAGAGAGATTCGGGACGGATGGTCAGCCGGGTCCACGTACTCATTAGATGGGGACGGGGGAGTCTTCCATACGTCATGCATGTTATGTATCTTTATATATGTTTGTAAGGCTGTCACATGTGTACTTTCATACCATTAAAAATATTATGTTTTGGAAATTGTTTTAATTACATTTGTGCCTTGTTGTAAGATCTTAGTAAAGTTGTTGTTAAACCAAGGTCGAGACCCATTGTGAGGTCCTAACCAGTAGCTCCCCGAGTTCCAAGAACTTGGGGTGTTACAGAGGTGACTCTGTGGTCATCCGAGGTGAATCTCAGCTGAAGGTGAAATCTCTCAAATCTGGTCCAAAGTAAATCTTCTTTGTTAATTCCAAGCTGCCTGGGTTCTCTTTTAAGCTCCTGAATGTAGCTCCAATGACTCCTTTGCTCCTTAGCTCCATTTTGATCCAAAATGTGCCATTTTACCTACGATTACGTTGAAACTTGGTGTAGACATCGATTCCCGCAAAGGTAGATGAAACGACAATATAATTACATAATATACATTCAACCATGCATATTATTGAAGATAAAACGTCTAAACAAGTCCCAAAGTATAGACTATAATACATGCTATCATTAATTAATTAAATTGGGATTCTAGAGAAGGTTATAAGTTAATTCAAAGGAATGAATTTAACTGGTGTTTGAATCGAGAAGTTTAATACGAGGAATATGATATTCTTAACAGGTGTTGTTGAAGGTTTTAGTCCAACTATAGTTTAATTACTTTGTGAGCATATACAAATATGAGAAAGGAGGATAGTCCGAGTGGGAAACGGACTCAATAGTTGGTTTGCGAGGTTTTAGTGTTCTCACTTGTGAGGTAAGTGTATATAAATTACACTTTCTTAATATATATATTAGGTATATAATATGGGATTAGTTTTACGTATAAAATATATATATTTACATGTGAAATGTTGTGAAAAGATATGGTATAACTTTAAGCATGCATGAATGTGGTTTTTCTAATGATGTGATATTATGATTTCTTGCATGCCTTATGGATTATGTGAATGAATTGTATGCTTAAAATGATGTTGTGTTATATATGAATGTGAAGCATGCAGTTTGAGAATGTGATGATATATATATATATATGAAATGTAATGTATGCATGAGAAGTATGGTTTTGATGAGATGAAAGCATGAAAGGGAAAAGTAATATGAAAGTGATAATATAGGATGTTAATCGATTAATTATCCCAACTGGATCCCGCACGGGTTTCCGGGGGACGAGGTCGCTACCTGATCTATAGGGGGCCTCAAGATGAGAAAAATAGTCCAAGATCGCAACCTGATCTACAGGGGGTCTTAGGACAAGATAGTCCGAGACCGCAACCTGATCTACAAGGGGTCTCAGGACAAGATGACCGAGGTCGCTACCTGATCTACAGGGGGCCTAGGATGCTATCAGGTTGGCCAACCTAAAGAAAGGAAATACGAAAGCACATGAGAAAATATGTTGTACGATCAGTTGGAGCTAGTTAGTTAATTATCACCTATGCATCGATGCAATCGAGTCTAGCATGTTATATGATATGTTATGATTATTCATATGTGATGTGTGATAACATGCTTGAATATCTATGTGAAATGTGATATGAATGGTTGTGGAATTAAATGTGAATGTGGATATGTAGGTATGAACTTTGGAATGTGACAAAGGGTATAAAGTGCTCTTTGGGGATGAGATATTAGATACTTATATATATTGGGGAGCGTGATTTCTATCCTTACTGAGCTTGTGGATCATTGTTGTTATATCCACATTTTTTTCCAGCTACTCAGACTCATCCTAATCAAGGTAAGGACGTCGG
The DNA here is from genome assembly GCA_033239125.1 of Fagopyrum homotropicum. Taxonomy (NCBI): domain Eukaryota; kingdom Viridiplantae; phylum Streptophyta; class Magnoliopsida; order Caryophyllales; family Polygonaceae; genus Fagopyrum; species Fagopyrum homotropicum. The sequence continues at coordinate 72,191,517 of BSWB01000008.1, forward strand.
ACCCAACACTTGGATTTGAGATCATACTAGGTGGGTTGTTATGGGATGTTGCCGCCTAGGATGTTTTGTGTAGTTTTAAACAGTTGTGTTTTGTTAAGAAGGATTTCATGACATGTGTTAGTATGTATATATGTTGTAAGATAAAGTTTAAAATTTATGTTTTCCGCTTTTTCACTTATTGCTTTAAATAGGATTATTAACTAGTAATCAACTAGAAATGAAATAGGTGTCACAATGTGTTCCGATGATTGATGTTTATGCCTTGTTTATCAGGCGTGGTGATTATTCCTACGGGAATTCGAGGTTGATCGATTGTTGTGAATATTTGGATTTAGGTAAGTTTGTAGGACTTACTTAGTTGCATTCCTATATTGGATGCATGCATGAGTGATGATTGTTATGTGCTTTATAGCATGTTGTATTGATTATTATCGACGTATGATTGCTCCCTTTGAAGCGGGGGTGATAACCTTTCTCATTATTCTTGTAAGGAGTCTGAGAGGTTCTTTGAGGTTAGGTCAGACCTAGTATACGGATAGGGTACTTCGCCACTCAAACGTATACGGGGAGTGCGCCTGTTTTCCACTCCAGATGGCTATGGTACCCAGAGGTGAGAATGATATACTTCTCGTGTCACAATCATAAATATGGTTTTGAGTGAATAACGTTATAAAGATAATTATACGGGAACTGAGTGATAGCATGCTTGGTGTTTATCATTATTCTGATGTGTGTATGTGCTTATGCACGATCTTATATATGAATTTTTAGCTAACGGTTTCATATTGTGTTGTAGATCCTTTGCAGTCTAGGAAGACTGCAGACTGATCTGGAGGAGTGATTAGCCGCGGACTTCCGTACATCTAGGATGTTATGGATTTTTGGGTTATGTATATATGCGTCGATGATGTTTTATACTCGGTTGTGGCGTTTTGTATGTATTATGATACTTAATGTTTTTGTTTTATATTTATTTGTATGGTTTATGATTGAGTTTCTGTTATGAGTTTCTAGTATGATTTCTGGTTGAGTTTCTGGTATGGTTTCTGTTATGAGTTTCTGGTATGGTTTCTGGTTGAGTTTTTGGTATGATTTCTGGTTGAGTTTATAGTATGAGTTTCCGGTAGGACTTTTTTTATTGAGTTTCTAGTATGGTTTCTGGTTGAGTTTTTGGTATGGTTTTTGGTTGAATTTCTAGTATGAGTATTTGGTATGAGTTTTTGGTATGGTTTTTGGTTTTTAGTATGATTTTTTGGTATGAATTTCTGGTATATTTTTTGGTTGTGTTTCTGATATGGTTTCTAGTATGGTTTCTGGTTGAGTTTTTTATATGAGTTTTCGGTATGAATTTCTGGTATGATTTTTTTTTGAGGTCATGGTATGGTTTATAGTTGAGTTTCTAGTATGAACTTTTGGTATGGTTTTTTATTGAGTTTCTAGTATGGTTTCTGGTTGAGTTTTTGGTATGAATTTCTGGTATGGTTTCTAGTTGAGTTTTTTGTATGAATTTCTAGTATAATTTCCTGTTGTTTGTGTCCCCATAAGCTAAACCCTCAATTTCTCTCTCCTCTTGTTATAATTCATTCATAGTCTTTGCAGATTCATCCACCGCGTTCCACTAATCTATTATATTTCGACATACACAACACAAATTCGACACAAACATCACAAGGGAATTTGGGAAGAATGAAACCGAATCATAACAAACAACCCTCACTTATGTCGAATGAGCGCAACATAAACAATACAAATTAGGGTTTCAAATCAAGATTGATGAAATTGGATTTGAAGAGAGAACATCGAGAGATAATCGAAATCAAAATGATTTTGGGAAGAAGAAAATCGAATTAGTGAACGAAGCTAAATCCAATTAGGGTTTTGACAAAGCGGCAGCAAGGAGAGGTGACTTCGTAGCTGCGTCGAAGGGGGTCGTCTATGGTGGCGGTGGATCGACGGGGAAGAGAGGGAAGAGGGATGAAGGTGAAGAAACGAGAGAGGAAGGGTGTTTGATGGCTATTGGTGAAACAACATCGAGAGGGAGATTGAAGGAAAGATTTGAGATAGATGACAAGGAAAGGTTTGAACCCTAAAAAAATTAGGGGTACATTTATTAAATGTATTTACGCTATGAACCTAGTTAGTAAATCAAAATCTCAAAAAAGCCTACTTAGAAAATTTGGCTAAATTAATATTAGAGTTTTTCCTCTTAACGCCCTCAATGTTTGGACTGTTCCTCTTGGTATCGACTAAGTTTTAAAATTTCTCTTGGTATCCTCATGGTTTTATTTGTTTCCTCTCTATACACATTCTTAATATATTACATTAAAAATTCATTATAAAATAATAGAAGTTAGAAAAATAAATTATGACTCATCAAAATTAAATTAATAAATTTATAATAGAAAGAGTTTATATATATATATATATTAATTTTTTGAAATAAAAATATTTCTTATTTTTGATTTACAATTTATTTTAACTTTTTACTTTCGATTTTAAAAATACATATAAAATTAAATTAAAATTTTTTTAAAAAAAATTTTATTACGAGACTAGAAATTTGAAAATATAATACAATTATTTATTAATGAATTTAATAATTTATATTAATTCAAAAAAATTTCAAAATTGTGTTTTTTTATTTATTTAAGAGCATGGAAAAGTATGTTATAAAAAATAACAAAATAACAAATTTTATTTTCAAATTAAAATGAATAGAAAATTAACTTCAAAAAAATTACTATATGCTTAAATTTCTAAACTCTTAAAAAATTTTATTTATAATTTAATTATATATATTTATATTTTAAATTGAAAAAAAATAAAAATATTTTAGTTCAAAACTAAAAGTTATCTTTATTTTAATTTATTTTTTTAATTAGAAAAATATTTAAAAATACTTTAATTAATGAGGTTATAATTAGTTTTAAATTTATTTTTAGTTTTTTAAAATTATTTTATAGTGAATTTTAATGTAATATATTAAGAATGAGTATAAAGAGGAAACAAATAGAATCATAAGGGTACCATGAGGAATGTTGAAACTTAATGAATACCTAGAGGTAAAGTCGAAATCTTGAAGACACCAAGGTGAAAAACTCTTAAAATATAACGATAAAAGCTGCTACAAAGACCTACATTGATGTGGTCATTGCAACTTCCGAATAGAGTTGTTAGTGGTAAATCGTAAAATATTATTTAATTAAAATAGAAGTAATTAAACCATATTTTGTAATGGTTTTAAAGAGCAACGTTACATGAAAACTCTTTTCAGTGAAAATATTAGAGGTAAAATCTAAATGATCATGAAATAAAATTAATTATAAAATTTTTTTGGAATCACATATGAATTAGATTCGTTTACATCCCGTTTCCATTTCTAGAGGTACAGCCAAACGGGAGTTACTGTTTTGTACAATAACTAGTATGAAACTAATCACACAAATATTTTATTTTATAGGTTTTATATATCATTATGTAAGCCAATGGAATCTTGGTGAATATCCTTAGTTAAGGGGGGTGTATTCAATCCAGACTTTTAAAGATTTTGACTGATTCTTAAATTTGCTGATTCTAAGAGATATTTTAATTCTATATAAAGTCAATACAAATTCTGTGAAAATCTTATGTGTTGGGGGAAGATTTCTATGGAGTTTAGGTATGCATATAAGTAATAAAGAATCCTACAAAATCAATCAAATAAAAGATTCTTTTAAAATCAACAAACTTTTAAATACCATAGAAATTTATAGAAAATTTTAAATTCTAATCGAATACCTAAAGATTTATATGGACTTTTAAAAATCTATATTAAATACTCATAGACTTTTAAACTCCAAAAAATTCTTGTAAAGTCTTAATTGAATACACCTCCTAAGTATGTGCTCTTTACATCGAGTATTGGGGTGTTGACGTTGTTGTTTCCTTTAATTAGATTCCTCCACAACTTTTATGAGATTACTAAAGGGGGTGTATTTAATCCAGACTTTTAAAAATTTTGACTGATTTTTAATAATCATAGAATTTGCTGATTCTATGGGATATTTTAATTCTATATAGAGACAATACAGATTTTGTGGAAATCTTATGTGTTGGGAGAAGCTTCTATAGAGTTTAGGTAATTATATAAGTAATAAATAATCCTACAAAATCAATGAAATAATAGATTCCTAAAAAATCAATAAACTTTTAAATATCATAGGAGTTTTATGCAAAATTTAAAATCTTAATTGAATATCAACAGATTTATATGGACTTTTAAAAATCTATATTGAATACCCATTGACTTTTAAACTCTAAAAAATTCCTGTAAAATCTTAATTGAATACACCCCCTAAGTGACACCATGTATTCATTCATAATTGAGAGCCCACATACTTTGCATACGGAAACAATTAAATTCAAATCATTTTGCATTAAAATGTATTTTCTTTCATAAAATTTAATTCATATGATGTTGCTTTATCATTTTTCATACAAAATATATATTAAACGAGCCCTTAGGGCTCGTTTGGTACGATTCCCATGGAATCAGGAATCGAAATCGGAATGAGTCATATCAATACCTTGTGTTTGGTAAAATTTGGAATTGGAATAAGAATGATTCCATGGAATGGCTCATTCCAACTCTAGAGAAGAAGTTGATTCCAGAAATTAAAGGTGGGCATCTCATTCCAACATAAAATCATTTTAAATTTAAAACTACATTTATATATTTTTATTATATATAATTGCTTATTTAGTTTCAAAAAATAAAAATAATATTTTTTTTATAAATTATTTTTATTGTCCATCAATTAATTTATATTATATAATTATTTTGTAGAAAAACACGATTTTGACAAAAAATTTTTTTTACCTATAATACGAATAATTTGTTACATTAGAAAAAATATATTTAATAGAAGAAATATATATACCTATTTATTTGGATTGACGATTGTTTAGTTTTTAATGTTAAGTTATTCGTTAGTCTTCATTTTTCTTAAATGTAGCTTAAAAAATAACATATATTTACATTATAAACTTCACACATATATCATCAAATATGATATGATTTTTTGTTTCATAACTCATATAAAATAAAAAATATGTGTCAAAAATATTTCATTCCAACATCGTACCAAACACCAAGTATGAAGAATGACTTATTCCAATTCCTTATTCCATTCCGATTTTTTATTTCAACTCCATTTCTACAGTCATACCAAACGAGCCCTAAATGATTCTAAAACCTTTTATAAACTAAAAGAATAATATATATATATATATATATATAGATAGATTTAGGTTCAAGTGAGGAGAACCCTTGTTGATAGGAATTAGGACAGCCGTGGTGGTGCCACGTAGCATGCCACGTCACCGGGGGTTTGTTTCTCGGGAAAAAAAAGTCTAACGTAGCATGTCACGTGGCGTCACCACAAAATGAACAATCATTAATAAAATTATGAACATTGACTCTGAAAAATATGAACAAGTACTCTGAAAAATATGAACACTTACTCTGAAAAATATGAACACTGTAATTGTAAAACAAATGAACACACACTTGTAAAATAATGAACATCATATTTTTTTTACACGATTTGAAACAAAAAAAAAAATTGTTACAAAAATACAAAAATGAACATTTAGTGTGAAAACATGAATAATTAGTGTTGAGAAAAAAATGAACAGTTATTAATAAATATGAACAATGACTTTTTAAAAAATGAACATTTACTTTAAAAACCATGAACATTTACTTTAAAAAACATGAACACATACTTTAAAAAACATGAACACATACTTGTAAAAATATGAACAATATTTTCTTTAACAACCATGAACGCCATATTTTTATTACTAATTGTTCATTTTTGTGGTGGTGACACGTGACATGCCACGTCACCGTTTTTTGTTTCGACAAAAAAAAAAACCCGGTGACGTGACATGCCACGTGTCACCATCCTAGCTCTCCTCATTCCTATCCACAAGGGTGCTCCTCATCGGAACCGGCATCTCTCTATATATATATAGGGTGTGGTTCCCATGAGAACACCCCTAACGTGTATACATGAGAACAATCGTACACCGTTGGATGGTGAGTATTAAGGGTTGAGATTTAGAGTAGATATCATAATTAATAATAACTACGAATAAAAATAATTAGGAATTCAACAATAACTACGAATAATCCACTCAACCAATAATAACTACGAATAATACATTAAACGATATGGCATTTTCGTAACAAAACTAATAATAATTACGAATCTGTTCTCATGTATACACGTTAGGGGTGTTCTCATAGGATCTATTCTCTCTCTCTCTCTCTATATATATATATATATATATTCTATTTTCGTTTTTAGAGTTATAACAAACAAAGCATAAAAATGCAAAAGCATTGAAGAAACTAAGCATGTCCACGGGTCACGGGTCACTTGTGACCCGGCGGGTCCGGGTTCCCCGGGTCGCGGGTACGGGTAACGGTCGTTAGATCCTTACCCGTGACCCGCCAGGTCGACCCATAACGGTCACAAGATTTTTAAAAAAAAAACAATATACTTTAATAAATATAACCCAAAAACAATTTTATAAATACCCCAAATCCAATTCATTTCATCTCACACCAATCCTCATTCAATCATCTATTCACTCTCTCAATCTCTCCATAATTTTCAACTCTTACATTCAATTACTCTCCTAATCTCATATTCTCATTCTCTTATTTTTCATTTTACCACTCTTACTACTACATTCTATTATTCAAAAAAAATGTCTAGCCGAGGAAGACGTTCCGTTAGCGGTGTCGGTCCTTCATCCGGCGAAGGTTTTACCCGAGGACGACATTCCATTAGCGGTCCTCCAACCGGTTCGGATTTAAGGCGAGACTTATTAAGTGGAGATCACGAGATCTTCGAGGAGGAGGATATCACGGAATCACCTACTTTCCCCAACACCCAAGGATCCGAGACCGAATTCACGGAGGAGCCGCCGTTGAACAACACTCAACTAACGGCGGCGGTCTTCCGCTTTTGGTTTACAAAAGGTGCTCCCGATGCCAACGGAGTTTACTATGCCAAATGCAATTTTTGTGCGGCACAATACAAGCACAAAAGGGAGAAGGCTACGGGAACTACAAGAGGCATATCTAGAACAAGCATCCCAAAAAAATGGGATTAGCACGAGGGCAAACACAACTTACCGGGTACACATCTACTTCTAATAACCTCCTTCTCTATTTACATATGATCCTTCTTCTTCTATGGATGCATTTTCGGAAATGTTGGACGTAGATTCTTTAGCATTTAGTTTTGCACAAAATGTTGGTTTTAATGATTGGATGCAAAATCATGCTCAACCCGCATATAAACCGATTTCTCGTCAAACCGCTAAAAGAAAAATGATGCATAAATATAAAATTCGTAAAGAAGAATTGATTAAATATTTTATGGACAACGGTGGTAATTCAAGTTTCTATTTGTAGTAATATTTGGACCGACGGTTTTCAAAAAAATTCATATATGGGTATTACTTGTCATTTTGTTGATAAATTTTAGATTTTAAACAAAAGAGTTTTAGCATTACGAGTTTTCAACGAACAACACACCGCCCAAAATATTGCCCGTTTGATTGCAAATGTTTTGGAAGAATATAGATTAGTTTCACGAGTTTTTTCAATCGGTTTTGACAACGCCTCCGCTAACACGGTTTCCATTAGAGATTTAATTAACTATTGTAAGCCGACGATTGGAGGTAAATTTTTTCACATTAGGTGTGCCGCTCATATTTTAAACTTGTGTGTTCAAGACGGTTTAGCATACGTTGGACATTTAGTACAACCTATTCGAAATATTCTTAATGAACTTTGGTCTAAAAAAAGTGTACGTACCAAATGGTATGCATATTGTAAACAAAATGGCGTTTATCCTAAAAAATTTCCAAAAGATGTTTGTACAAGATGGAACTCTACTTACAAAATGATTTACGAATCATATGAATATCGAGAACTTTTAAGTGGTTTTGCCGCACAACATATTGGCGGTGATTTTGTTTTCGGTGAATCTTTGATTTTAGCAAAAGATGTAATGGAGGTTTTTAAATATTTTTATGATGCTACTAACACTTTTAGTTATGTTTATACACCAACTTCAAACATATTTTGTTATGTAGCAATTAATATTGCATTTGCAATTCAACAAGGTCTTTTAATTGAAAATATTTCACAAGCTATACTTTCATTGCGAACTAAATGGTTAGATTATTATACAACCATTCCCGATGTTTTTCTTGTTGCATTTGTGTTAGACCCTAGACGTAAAATGGATGGTTTAAAACAATTTTTAGAAAGTTATTATGAATTTTCAAGTTTAAAACAACATCCTGATTGTCATGTTTCTACCATAATTGCTAAAGTTAGAAAATTATTTGATGAATTATTGGTTCAATATCGTGTTTCCGATCGAGGTCAATCTTCTCAACCCCCTCCTCGTCCTTCATCTTCAAGTTCATCTAAATTTAAATCAATTGCTAGAGATTTGTTTGACCCGAAAAGGGCAAAAACCACGTCGAGTTCCAACTCGAAACTCGACGAATATCTAACCATTTCTTTTGAGTTTGTTAATGATGAAGAAGAAGAGGATTTCAGCATATTAGAATGGTGGAGCCGACCGGAGAGAATGAGGTTTCCTACCATCTCAAGGATCGCGGCACAAATTCTCGCCGTTCACGCCTCAACGGTAGCGGTTGAGCAAACCTTTAGCCGGAGTGGAAAGGTGCTCGATCCGACGAGATCAAACATGTTGCCCGAGACGTTGGAGGCACAAGTCCTCCTAGCCGATTGGAGGAAAGCGGAATGCGAACACAAAAAAACAACCTCTCGGCGGAGGAAGCCGACGAAGATGACGACGAGCGACAACAAACGCCATCTGATGTATCGGCGGGAGAGTTCGACTAAGGTAAGGGCCAATCGGGGATATAAACAAAGGTAAGAGAACTACGTGGGCTTTGATTCCTCCTCTCCGAGAGGATATGTAGTAACCGGAATTCCGGTTCAAGCCCAATTCTTCTTTTTTTTTTTTTAAAGTTTAAGACTTAAACTTAAAAAAAAAACAAAATAAACTAATAAAAAGAGTACTTAAACTTAAAAAAATTGGACTTAAGTCCAATTTTTATTAGTTTATTTTTTTCTTCTTTTTTAAGTTTAAGTCCAATTTTTCTCTTCTATTTATTTTCTTATTTTTTTAAGTTAATTCCCATTATTTTTTAAATTTTTTGTTTAAGGTGAGGTGGCCGACCCGTCGACCCGCCGGGTCTGACCTGTGACCCGTCAGGTCGCCGACCCGGCGGGTCGACCATATATACGGGTCAGGGTCCAGGTCACCCTCCCCGGACCCCTGACCCGGCGGGTCGGACCCGTTGACCCGACGGGTCCGACCCGTGGACATGCTTAGAAGAAACCCCCATTAACCGACCGGTCCAAGTCTTAACTGCCATTTTAATCAAACCAAAAGCGAAAGTTTCTAAATTGGCTGGTTCAGATCCCGGTTTGTTCTTTTTGGGAAACCAAAACCGCCAAAGCGTAAACTAGCAACATACATGCCGTAAGCACGAGTGCTTTCTTTGTCATGGTTTCTCCATGGACGAGTAGCGACCCATCCCCAATTCCCATTCCTCAAATCCCATCCAATTCTCTCTCTCACTCTTCCAAAATTTGAAGTTTCAGACAACTCAAACCGTGCTGTGCTCCCGCCTTCAACGCTTCCAATTTCTCACGCTAGGTTTCAGTTTGATGGACCAACATCAAAACGCTTCGTTTTGCCCAACATCTACCAACTCTGTTCTTCCTTCTATCGCTGCTCCCACTAGCTCCAATTGTGAATTCAGGTTCCGATTTCAACTTTGATTTTGTCAATTTCCTAAATTGTATACTTACCCTCTTTTAATTCGCGAATATGGTTGCTTTTTCTAGCTTAATTGCTTTTCGATGCTTGGTGTTTTGCTAGTCGCACTTAAATCGCATTTCAGAATTAGGGTTGGACATATTTTCCTAATAAAGGAACTATTAGAATCATTGTTAAAGATGGGATGGGAGTTTTATCTTACGTTGAACATCTTAGGCAAATGCCTGACGGGGAGATCAAAGATCCAATTACTGCTAGAAAGGTTCAGAAGGCGGACCGTGAAAAGCTGAGGAGGGATCGCCTTAACGAGCATTTTATGGAGCTGGGAAACGCTGTAGGTACTGACTGCCTTATCCCTGTCACCCTTCAATGATCTATTTTTGTCCTTAATTCTTATTGTATCTTTGTCTTAACCCTGGAGCTGCAAGTCACCTTGCTATGTTATGTAGTTCTCTGTTCAAAATCTTTGTACCAGTGTGTTTAATAGTGTGCTCGGAGGAAAAGGGTGCGAAAGTTATCCTTTGGTCTTGTTTGATTGAAGGGAGGAAAGGAAAAAAAATGTTTTCTCATAAACTCAGTCTGTAAATTATGAGTATTCTGTTACATTTGAGTTTTCACCACTTTTGCCCATCTTCATTTTCTCTTCGAAAATGGTAGTGAAAAAATGGAATAATAAAATTTTCTGGACAAAAGGAATGGAAGGATAAAAAGAGAAAGGAAGATGATGATTACATTTTGGATTGTCAATAAAGGGTTAATCTCCAAATGAGATATTGTGTATTTTCTGAACACCAAATGCAATTAAAATGGCTAATTGGCTTCCCTACAGCACCTCCAGGCCGAGAAATCCAATAATGTTCAATAAGACTTAACTTTGTTTGTGTCCCATTTTGTTTGTCCAAATCTTCACTTAAATGCCAATGTAAGGTAGTGATCAATGAATAGCAAAGTAGGGCTTTTCAAGTTGTTCTGCTTGAAATCACTAAATCTATCTTTAAATAAAGCATCTAGTTGGTGTGTCTAGTTTATCATTATCTTCATTCTGACTTCTTTGAGATGTCCAAAAGGAACTTCACTGAGATGCACAAACAAAATCCTGCCCATTATTTTGTATGAAGCTGTGGTTAACTGATGTCATTCCAACGTATTCAGATCCAGAAAGGCCTAAGAATGACAAGGCAACAATCCTTACAGATACCATTCAGTTGCTGAAAGATTTAACTGCTGAAGTAAAACGACTTAAAGCTGAATGTGCAACTCTCTCTGAGGAATCACACGAGGTTATTTGAATGCTTGTTGTTAGCCTTTAGATTTGGAGCTCATTCATATGTAGTTTGTTAACTTTATTATTATGAAGCAGTTAACCCAGGAGAAGAATGAGCTCAGGGAAGAAAAATCATCTCTGAAATCTGAGATTGACAATCTCAATGTTCAGTATCAACAGAGGATGCGAGTAATGTATCCATGGGGGGCTGCTGTTGATCCTTCAGTTGTCATGGCACCACCTTATACATATCCAGTACCGCTTGCAGTCCCTCAAAGCGCAATCCCTATGCATCCAACTGTGCAACCCTATCCCTTTTTCGGAAGTCAGAACCCAAACTCCATTCCTAATCACCATCCAACGTTTGTTTCCTACCCAGCTCCCGCTAATCCACAGGTGGAACAACAATCCTTTGTTTCTCCTTCCCACCCTTCAAGCAGACAGGATTCTAGAAGAAGCCAAAATATTGAAAGAAGTGATGAGTCCAATGATGTTGCTACGGATCTCGAACTGAAGACACCTGGATCATCTGGCCATCAGGTTTGTATCCGTGGCATTATGTCTAAAAGTTAACTTCTTATTAAGACTATTCCAATGTTTGCCAATTGTTGCCTAAAGTTAATTTCTTGAGAGCATCTCCATCCCTGAAACAATGAGGATCTTTATCCACTTTTAGCAAGTAAAATAACTAAGAAATGCCAGATTTGGTGGGAAATAGAGGTGAAAAGCAGAGCGAAGTATCACTTTGGTCTGACCAAATTTTATGAAGAGACTTTAGATGATAGTGTGGGATGGAGATGCTCAATACTCTTGAGAATTTGATGGACGATTGTGTTTTTCAGGAGTCGTCATCAGTGGACAGGAAAGGAAAACAATTGCAGAAAAAGGAAAAGGCGGCTACAGACGGAGGCTCGGCTAGCAGGATCTCTTCTTCTCAAGGACAAGGAGAAAGTTCTTCACATAGCACTAGACATGAATGACTTGAAGCCACGGGAAACATCTTGTGTAGGCAATTACGTAGAGAGTAGCTCAACCTTAAGCCAGAGAAGGGCTTGGATTTGCACAAGTGCCGCACTGGGAACTAGTGCTCAGCATTTCCAACTTTAGCTGAACTGGCCCAGTGATGCATTTTGGTAGAGTGTAGGCTTCTTCTGTTCAACTGATCTGGATTGAACAAGAAGAAGAGAGAGGAAGAAGAAACATAATTCACTGTTCTATTGACGAATCGTTAGGAAACATGTTAACTGTTGTAGTAAACACTGTTACAGCAAAATAACCTTTATACCTCAGTTTACATGTATTAACACTGTTCACCACTTGAAGTGAAACGGATGTCCTGTTGATATTTTTGTTAGTTCCACTAGTAGCAAGACAACAAATGTACTAATTAATCGGATAGTTTTAGTCTGGTTTATTAACGAGGTGGAACCTTAATTTATAGCATCTATCGACTATAAAGATAGAAAATAAAATAAAATAATTCAAACTAAAGTGAAAAAAATAAAATAAATAACTAATATTATCTTTAGAAACCAGAAATAAAATAAACTAACCCAAATATTAAATAAACTTAACTTGTAAATAAAATAAACCAACTAAAATTGAAATGACAATAAAATTATAAAAGACTAATAATGATAAATTATCGGGTCAAAGAGGTGGACATGTCGGCCGAAAAATCTCGATCCACGGGCCTCGAAAATGAAAATTATATGTGAGCTTCAATTCCTTACTTTCCTCTTGTTTGGTCATATATAACATATATTACTTATAGGACCTTTGTCTTGAAGAATCATTCTTGTATATTTACAAAATTACAAAATTAATCAAATACACCTTTTCTGTGATAAAAAAAAATGAAAGGAATTTGTGTTAACAGTCAAGTCTCAACACTCTTTATCTTGCCAACAATCTCGTTGCCATGCACTTGGTTTGGCCTAAAAATCAAGACTCACCACTCTTCATGTCACCAATAATGATTATTGTTGTCATGCATGCACCACACATATTGAAACGTATTGTATCTATTGTGTGACAAAATTACACCCGACAATATTCATCCATCGTATCTTCCTATTAACACTCAACTTGTTGGTCTCTTCACCAAAGCGCTTGGCAACATTCCGTTCCACGTACAAGTTAACTTGTTTCACAAGTTAGGCATGCATGATATATATGCTTCAACTTGACGTGATATCATGACTAGATGCATTCCCCTTCCATCATTATCTCAAATATTTGTAAGAGGGTATTTTAACTACATAATCTTTGATAAGTACCTATCATTGTGAACTTATTCAACCCATTTACTTGTTACATGGTATCATGCTTGAATGCCAAAAAAATACACAACTCTTCCGCTCAAATTTGCCCAATGGCAGTGCCGGAAACCCTCACTCTTGTCTCACCTTACGACTTTCATCCGTCCGACCATCTCAAATATTCAATCTATCCCTTTCTCCTCCATAACGAAAACTATCAAGAATGGTCTAGTGCCATGACACAACTTCCTCTACAAAAACGAAAGTTCGAATTTCTCAATGGAACCAACAAAGATGTCGGACTATCATAGCTACTAGGTTAGCGTCAATTTGATGCTGGTTGGGTGGATGAGGTTACGGAGTCAACCAACTTCCGCTATGCTACATTGATTTATTGATATAAGTTCAAAACGAAAGGTAGAACTTATATACACTCATTTATAATGCACCATAATATAGTCAAATCATAAAATGTAGATGATTACTATTTGCACGTATTTATTAGATGATTATTTGTATATATATTATTTTTACATAGTTAAATTAACATTTGTAGGTTGTAATTATTATTTTATGATTTTTATTTTAATGTATTTTTATTATAGTTTTTATTTTTTAATAAAATACAAATTAATAATAAGTAAAGATAATATATTTGTAATTTGTAATCTTCAAAAAAATACATGTGGGCCGTATTTTGTAATCGTCAATAAAATACATATTAAAATTATAATTTAAGGTAATATAGTTTTTTTTAAATAATTTATTTAAATCATATAAAAAAAGTTTTATAATAAAAGATATTATTATATTAAACATAGAAAACAAACAAATTACCATTTCTTCTTTTAAATAGTTTTCTGATGAAAAGCATAAGGGACTTTTTAGAAAAAAAATAAATAAATTGGTCCACTACAAATTAAACACATGTCCCACTTCTTTTTTTATTTTACATTTATTACAAGTTTTACTTTTAACCATTGAACAATTTTCAATGTGATTTGACTGCTCATTAAATGTAGTTTATTTATCACAACCCAAACGAAATATATTATTATCAATAAAGCTAGAATTTGTGAGTTCAAATGTTCCTCTTCATGTTTTCAATCAAAATGGTATAACTAGTATAATTTGGTTCGTGCTATTCGTACTACCATTTTCATGCTATTCGTACCCAAATCTCGCCTACACTTCTCGTAGACATAGTAGAGACACAAATTCATTCGCAAAAATGAAAGAGGATGTACTATGTATACGAAAGGCATACTCGTAATAGTCCACATAGCAACATTGTGGAAGGGACTACTACGAGTACGCTTTTCGTAGGCGTACCCGTCCCTTGCACAATTTTGTTATGTAGACAACTACGCCTACGAAAACCGTAGTTGAAGTTGAGCCAAAGTAGCCTTGGGAATTTTACGTTTACGCAAGTCGTAGACGTAGTATTGAGAAGTAGCCGTTACACAACGGTAATGTAACCCAAACATTAGTATAAATATTATGCATTCGACCGAACTCGTACATAATATGTCCATACAACCTCATTGTCAAACGCTGTCTCGCAAGAAAATCTCATTCGAAGATGAATTCCGACGATGGAGAAGCGAGCTATCATTCCGACGATGGAGAAGAGGAGTTTCGCGCCGACGATGGAGACGACGGTGTTGATCTCGGTGGTGGCGAAGATGATGTGGTGGGTGACGAGGGCTTGTTCAATCCCGCGATGCTTAGTAGTTACGATCCGTATTCGGTTGTTGAGGTTAGTATTTTTAATTCGTTTGTTTTGACGTAGTTTAGTGTTTTATGTTTTAGTTAGTTTTATGTTATATGATTTAGTCGTTAATTAATGAATTAGTACACATTTAGTCAATAAGTAATGTTATTTGTCGTTAAATGAAGAAATTACTCTTTCATTAGTTATAAATTAGTGGTTAATTGAAGAAATTAGTCGTTATTTAGTGAATTAGTAGACAATTATAACGTAATTAGTCGTTAATTAATTTGAACAATGTTAGAGCATATGATATAGTGGTATTGACTGAAATTTTCGAAATAATTATTGTAGGCTGCCGATATTCCCGATGATTATGATTATATTAGTTTGTTCGTGGACCATCGGATATGGACGGATATGGACTTGTTACTTGCGTGAGTTCTTGAGAGAGTCGGAAGTAGAAATATGGTTCTCATCAAACTAAAGTCCTACAAGTCGGATGATCGTCGTTTTGGGAAGATGATATTTGTGTGTGAGAATTACGGAGTCCGAAAGAGTGAAGTGAAGGGCTTGAGAAAACTATGCAAAACGAAGAAGTCCGATTGTAATTTTCGCTTATACATTGATGAGGTGCAAAGGGGTCTTTGGGGTGTGAGGAATGTTCACGGAATTCACAATCATCCTCTTCCGAAGAAGTTGGTAGGTCATGCTTTTGCCGGACGGTTGACGAAGGCACAAATAAAATGAGTCCAAATCTATACCGAAGCGGGAATTCCTCTGAGGGAAATTATTCATTTGTTAAAGAGTGATTTTGAAGATCCCGATAAGATGGTTACTTCTAGGAAGCAAGTTTCAAACGCTCAGAATAAAATTAGGTTGGAAGCGATGAGAGATCGAACGGTAATTCAAGAAGCGTTGAAATTCTTGAAGAGAAGGATTGTATGTGGGATATTAGGATGGAAACCGTTAAAGGAGGAGAGGAAGTGAGCGACTTATTCCTAGCCCATCCCAAGTCGAAGCGTTGGGTTGCCATGTTTCCATACGTCGCCATCATGGATGCTACATACAAGACGAACAAGTTAGTATGTAAATCATTTAGTTTGTTTATATTAAATTTTTTTTAATTACAATGTCTCATACATTATATTTTTTAGATATGACATATGCCGTTGTTGGAGATCGTCGGATTGACTAGCACACAACAGACTTTTCCCATTGCGTTTGTGTTAATGAAACGGGAGACGACGGGTCATTACGAGTGGGCTTTGGAACGCATTGCCATGTTATCCAGTGGAAAGAAGCCGGAAGTGATAGTGACGTACTGGGAATTAGGTCTCATAAAAGCAATGCCTAGAGTCTTCGTAGATGCCAAACTTATTTTGTGTGAGTGGCACGTGTATCGAAACATCAAATCAAATAGTTAGTGGAAGTCACATTCGACATCCATCCAAGCAAAATTCATGAGAGATTGTCATGAGTTGTTTGAATCGACTATTGTTGCAGCTTATGAGGCGAGGCTCTTGCATATGAGGGATAGTTGGATGGACAAGTATCATTTGATGGAGTACCTCGAGAAGACATGGTTGGACAAGTACAAGGAAGCTATTGTTCGTTGTTGGACCGATCACTATCTTCATCTCGGATCAAGGACGTCAGGAAGGTTAGACAAATACTCATTGCATCTTTTATTTTTTAGTTTACTAGTAATGATCTATTTTATAATTATAAATTATGTTCTATTCTTAGGGCCGAGGGTGCTCATTCGGTCTTGAAGAGAACTCTTAAGTCTACTCGTTGTGGATTTGATACTCTCATCAAGGCCATCAATAGAATGATTGGAGATCAGATTGATGAGATTCAAGGTTGTATAGAAAAGTCGCGTACTCATACTATTGTAGGCATCCAAGAAGACCCTATGTTTACATTTCTTCTCCGAAAGGTGTCGAACAACTACATGAAGTACTTGATCGAGAATTGCAAATTGGCGCGGCAAGGGACATTTGATGCTACATATGACGACTGGTATTGGAGGCAATCGTACGAGATCCCGTGCGTTCATGAGTTTGCAGCGGCCCTTCGGGAAAACATGCCTATGTTTTTTACTACAATACATCCTTTCTAGAGGCAGGTTACGTGGCATGAAGTCACTGAAGAAGTGGAAGAATCCGAAGTTATTCCTCTGTCGATGCGGGATATTACTTTGACATCTTTTATGACCATACACAAGGAGGGTAGGTTGAGCCAAGACGTTGTGAACCAGTTTGGGGCTTACATTGCAACCATGTTGAACCCGACGGACTCAGTTGCTCGGGAGCCGAGAATTTCACATCCTTCAGACAAGGGAAGCAAGCAAGGACGAGTGCCATCTGGATTTGAGCATGCTCGAGCTGATAAGGAGTCACAGATGAGGAAGTCTTCACAAAGTTCTAGAGGAAGAGTTCGAGGACGAGGCCGAGGACGTGGTTGAGGACGAGCAGACACCACAGGCGAGGCTAGTACCATCCCGGAGTCTCAGACGACTGTTCTAACTCAACTGTCTGAACTTTTGGTCCAAGGATTCAACTGGTGTTATCGGAACATCCCAGCCTTTATGCTATCTTACGTTGATCGTGTGATAGATGTTCCTGGGGATGGACACTGCGGATATAGATCACTTGGTGCGTTATTGAGTTACCATCTAGATGAGTACATTCGTGTCCGGAGAGAGCTTGCTTGGGAGTTGAGTAGCCACATGCATGTATACTCCGGAATACATAGCGATGATGAGATTGAAGAGCTAATTGACAACGTCAACTACCTTAACCCCACACCTTGCGCATCACGGTTCTAGATGGAGGTTCCTACTTGTGCTCTCGCATACGCCACTTTGTTTCGGATGTCCCTTGTCGTCTTCTCTAGGTTGGACTCCTACACTTGCTTGCCCTTAATTGCTGATTCTGAAGAAGAACAAGAACCTCCAACAAAAGTGCAAGCAATAACCGTCCTTAATGATCATCACTACGTTCCGGTAAGTCCATTTAATTCCAACGTACTTATTAATACATTTTTAAATGCAAAAGATGTTTGATTTACTACATTTGAATTGTGAAAATAGGTTTGGTTGCATCAAAACGCTCCATTGCCCCCGATATGTCATGATTGGATGCGAGGTCACGATGCTTCAGTTGATGGTTTCGCCCACATATATAACCGGAGAATAGTGAGATACAGAAGACTGCTTCACAGAGAAGAAGAAGTAGATGGTTCCTAGTTTGTTTTTCATGTAACAATGATTGTGGTCTTGAATTGTTGTATTGCATTGTAGTTTTCACTTGTTGTATTGCATTGTAGTTTTCACTTGTGGTTTTCAATTGGGATTTTGAATTGTGATTTTGAATTGTGATTTTCAATTGTGATTTTGAATTATGATTTTCAATTTTCGTTATGAACAAAAGATTCAAAAAACAAATCACACATAATAAGCAACAAAAGGTGCAAAGGAGTCACAAAACATGTTCATACATAAAACATGGTCATAAAAGATGTTCAAGTCATAAAACATGCAATCTAATCCTGCCGCTGAGATGCCCTAACAGGAGGTGGGGCCTCTGGTGCCATGTTCTCCAACTAGAACAACTAATAGTCGCTGAGCAAACTCAAAGGGAAATAGAGGACCACGAGCCACCGCCTCTCGTGTCATACCTACAACAATCTGTAATCATTGTTGAACAAAAAAAACTTTAATTAGTCAACTAAATTCTAAAGATATTAAACTTCAAAGTAATAAACATTAGTATATGTACCCGATCTAGAAGGACAACAGGTGCAACAATAGGAGGTGGTGGTGGTGCACCATCTGGCGGTGGCTGCAGGTATGAGTGAGTACGTGGTAAGAACCAATCTAAAAAGTACTCATCCATCTGCCAAGGGTCGAGAACCGTTGGGACACTGTGTATGTCATATAGATGCTGGTCCCGCGTCGCCCAAAGATGCCACACTGTAGGAGAGAATAACAGTTCATACTTTCCTATCCTCGACGACCTCTTCAACACGAAGGGGAGGATGATCCATCCTAGAGGAACTGTATGAAACTGCGGAGGGACTATTTGAACATGCCCAAACTGGCGTAGCAAAAACTGGGGCTAATATGGCTCCTCCACCCAACAGAAGCGAATCACCCCCAAGTATGTCGATATGCATATCTGTCCAGTGCGGAAACCGTCGAGAGTACCCCACGACATCTATGTCACCTAATGCAAACTTACAGAGTCAATTCACAAGTAAATGTCTTTGATTATGATATAATAAAGGTAATTGAAAGTACCTCCTCCATCCTACACATCGATAGTTGTACCCTAAAACCTAAGAAGACCGATCTCTCAAACTGCCATGTCGTCCCTCTCTCCGACCTCACTGCATGTCGGACATCTCTCTGTCTATGAGGGTCTGCATGCCCTCTAGGCCTGAAGTGGGGGAAATGATGGTGAATCCATGACTGCACAACACAATAACGATTAAATGTTAGTTCATACACTACAACATTCAAATACTAATTCAATAGTTGATTGCATACCTCCAGAAGAAGGGAGCAACCAACTAATATATAAACCTCCCTTCTGGAGGACTCGCCTAGCTATCGGTATAGATATGCTAACGTAGATGTCCCCTAAGAACGAGACGCCATAGTGGTGGGGTCGTAACAGACGCTCAGTAGATGAGACTTTACCCTGTTCTTGGACTTGCCAATGAACAGGGTGGAGCCAATCAAAAGAGCTAAGAATCCGCTGGCGATGTCCTCCTACCTCGCCTCTAGGGACTCTGCCATAGTCCTGATCGTAGAGAGGAGATCGGATGTCGGCCACCCACCCACCTTCACGGCGGCCTTCACCTCCATCGGCGGAAAGCCGAACATGGAGGTGAAAAGAGTATCATCTCGGACGCCCATAACCTCATCCCCATCAATGCGAAGTCCTAACAGCCGATGTACGTCATGGAGGGTGTTCAAGATCTGGCCCCATGGGAAGTGAAATCCTGAGGTCTCCGGATACCATCGCTCCACGAAGGCAGATGCAAGCGCATGATCCACCCCAGCCCACTTGCATCTCCAAGAGGTCGTGCAGTCCACTCTCCCTGACAAGTGCCATCCACTCCGAGTCAGGAAATCGATGAGCAAGGCTACACAAGCCACTAACAATGGCTCCTAGCCTATAAACCCGTAAGACAGCTCTATCTTGTAATGCAAATATCATTTAAACGTCAATAACATATTCGAATGTAATCAAAAATAAAATACCAATTTAAATATAAATCTGTACCTCTCCGACCCAAATATCGCGAGCAACGTGGGTGTCGTAGCTCACGAGTAGGTCCAGTATAGCGGGACCTCCAAGAAACCCATCGGCGACATTTGCAACAACAGGCGGAGGCGGAGGTGGAGGTGGAGGTGGAGGTGGAGAAGGAGGCGGTGGATGTGAACCATCCCGTGCAGAATGACCAGCACTCCTAGCACCGGCAGCAGAACTCTCTGATCGAGCGGGGGTAGGGGAACGGCGCTCCATGGACTCATGCAACTCCAACACAAAATCGTCCACGTCCGCCTCAGGTACGATCTGGCCGCCAAAAACATCGGAGGAACCGAATAGCATGTCCATCCGCTCGTCTACATGCGCATCGGTCTCTTGTAGTCTCTCCTCCTCCTCTTGAGGATCCTCCTGGACGTCATCGGAATCCGCTAATCCCATCTCTATCATCCGCCGCTTACGGTTAGAAACTGTAGCGGCCCATCCACGGGTACTAGGCCCGGCAACCTATATAATTTACATAATTAACGACTACTTACATTAATTATTGTCTAATAAACGGCTGATTGTTAGCTAATTTCATTAATTAACGACTAATTACATTATCTATTAGGCAATAATCCTTTAAATGATAACTAATTACATTAATTAATGACTAACAAACGACTAATTGTTAACTAATTTGCATAATTAACGACTATTTACATTAATTATTGTCTAATACTTCACTAATTGTTAGCTAATTACATTAATTAATGACTAATTGTTAACTAATTTGCATAATTAACGACTATTTACATTAATTATTGTCTAATACTTCACTAATTGTTAGCTAATTACATTAATTAATGACTAATTATTAACTAATTTGCATAATTAACGACTATTTACATTAATTATTGTCTAATACTTCACTAATTGTTAGCTAATTACATTAATTAATTAACTAATTTGCATAATTAACGACTCTTTACCTTAATTATTGTCTAATACTTCACTAATTGTTAGCTAATTACATTAATTAATGACTAATTGTTAACTAATTTGCATAATTAACGACTAACTACATTAATTATTGTCTAATACTTTACTAATTGTTAGCTAATTACATTAATTAATGACTAATTGTTAACTAATTTGAATAATTAACGACTAATTACATTTATTATTGTCTAATACTTCACTAATTGTTAGCTAATTACATTAATTAATGACTAATTATTAACTAATTTGCATAATTAACGACTAATTACATTAATTATTGTCTAATTCTTCACTATTTGTTAGATAATTTCATTAATTAACGACTAAATACATTAGTTATTAACTAATAATTCAATAATTGTTACTTAATTTATATAATTGTTAACTAATTACATTAATTAATGACTAACATACGACTAATTGTTAACTAATTTGCATAATTAACGACTAATAACATTAATAATTGTCTGATAATTCACTAATTGTTAGCTAATTCCATTAATTAACGAATAAATACATTAATTATTAACTAATAATTCAATAATTGTTAACTAATTACATAAATTAATGACTAACAAACGACTAATTACATTAACTATTAACTAATAATTCAATAATTGTTACTTAATTTATATAATTAACGACTAATTGTTCAATAATTTGCATAATTAGCGACTAATTACATTAACTATTAACTAATAAACGGATAATTGTCTATAAATTTACTAACTAACCACTAATTTGTTATCTAATTAACAAATAATTCTCTAATTGATAAATAATTAATGATAAATGATTTACTAACATTTTATTAGATGAAAATGAAATAAAAATTAAATAAATAAAAAAACGTACCCCACTAACGACGCGGGATGTCCGACAACCACGAACAATGTCTCGTCCTCGTCCTCGTCCGGCGTCCAACTCGGAAACTACTCGTCGCCGGCCGTCGCCGGCCTCGCTGCCGGAAGAATCACCTCCTCCACTGCCGGAGCGGCCGCCGGTCCGGACAATCCCGCCATCTCTCCCTCTAGGCCTTACCATCTTCTTCGTTGGCCGGTGGTTGGTTGCTGGTCTCGCCGGTGGTGTTTGTTGTTGTTGTTCTTGCAATACGAAGAGAAATCGCCGGCGATCGAGAAAGAGAAAGAGAAGAGGAAGAAGACGAAGAATGCGGCTACGCCAAAACTTGTATCCTTAATGATGCACGCCTATGCCTCTCGCAAGCGTAGTTATATGAAAAGTCACTACGCTTGCGAGAGGCGTAGGCGAGATTGCTTTCCTCGTTTTTTGAATCGGAAAGCGATCTCGCCTACGCCTCTCGCAAGCGTAGTGACTTTCCTCTCTTTTTTAAAACTGAAGACTGCCAATTACTACGTCTACGAGAGACGTAGGTGAGATTTGGGTACGAATAGCATGAAAATGATGGTACGAATAGCAATCTCGTTATAATTTGTATGTGTTTTTTCGAGTAGTAATTGTAATTTCATTTATTTTTAAAATTTATATCAAATATTCAATAAAATATATAACTTTTATTTCTATAAAAAAATTAAATGATATTCATACATCAATAAAAAGAGATATTATTATTTAAAAAAAAATATTATAACTCTTATTTTTATTTCTATAGATTAAAATCATATTTGTGTTAAGCATGTCCACGGGTCACGGGTTACCCGTGATCCGGCGGGTTTTGACCCGTCAGTAACCCGGCGGGTCGATGACCCGGCGGGTCACGGGTACGGGTAAGGGTCGAGGTGATCCTTATCCGTGACCCGGCGGGTCAACCCGCCACCGGTCAATTTTTTTTAAAAAAAAATAATAAAAAAATTGGATTCAACGGCTAAAATAGCCGTTGGCGTGTCGACCCGCCGGGTCTTGTCTTTTCTTCATTTTTTTTTAAAAATCGGGTTTTAAAGAAAAATGGCGAACCCGCGGACCCGCAGGGTCTGACCCGTGACCCGACGGGTTGGCCTTTTACACGGGTCCGGGTCACCCTTCCCGGAGGAGGCAGCTCCAACCCTTCCCCGTAGACTTCGCAACCCGTACATTCAGGACGAACGCCGCCTCGCACCTCTGGGCTCTCATCTGGGAAGGGATAGTAGCAGCCACACAGATTCCTCTACAGCCGCACATATCCAGACTGGAGTTGCCTTGACTCGCTCTGTCGCCGTCGGAGAGCCTGCCGCCACTCGAAGCCGGAGAAGCGCCCCGGAGCCTGCCTTCGTCTCGGCCGAAGCCCCACTGTTGGCTCAGTTTCTTTCCCCTTTCCCCTTCTTCTGTTGCAGCTGTTCCAAGGGAGAGTCACTGCCACTCACGCCTTGCCACCGCCGTTGACGGACCCTGCCTTGCCTCGCCGTTACCAGAGCCACCGAACCCCTTCATCCACCAAAGTCGAGCCCGCCGGAGAGGACCTCTACCGAAGCTCGCTGCCGGCGCCCTGCAAAGCCTTTCCTAGCGCGTTCCCCATCTACAGGGTTTCTCAAACCCTGCTTCTTTTTTAAAAAAAGTGGGACCCCCTCTTATTTGTATTATTTACAGAATGTACCCATATGTTTATTATTGCAGTTTTGACCCACATTTTTGGAAGTTGCATTTATACCCTTGCTGAACTTAATTACAGATTTTGGCCCATATTCTTATTTATAATTTATGAGCCATATTTATGAAGTTGTATAAGTTGCCCAGAAAATGTCCTTACAAGTTTTAACCTTGGATATTAAATACAAGTTTACTCTATTTGATATATATTATATTTTATGCCCTCGTTTGATTAATCTCGGTTTATGACTCAAAGATTTTAATGCGGGTTTTAACGTTAGCTTTTGAAAATGAGTTTGGCCTTAGATTATTATATCTGATATTTTACGATAAATATTAGCGTATAAGCTATATTTGTTTACCTTCGGTCTTAGGTCCGGAAGCGCCCCGATAAAGGCCAACGAATCCCTTCTCGAATGACATCCGTAGTTCGTCTTCTGGCTTTGACCTCGTGTGAGTAAATTTCTTCCTCGTCGAGTTATGTTTAGTAGTATCATGCTAGGATTGGATATAGCATAACTTAGAGTGAATGTCAAGTAGTGGCTTTGGACCTTAGGCGAGTTAGTTGAGCATGTTGGACCTTCTAGGCTAGATTGTCTTTCCTTAGGTTGTGGGTTATGATCTTGTGAGGTATATGCTGTTATGAGTTCTAGCATGTGTTTCAGAAAGTGGGCTGTTGGTAGATCTCCTCATGCTTTGAGTGAGAGGTGAGTGTAGGAATTCCACGACGCGGTCCTAGAATTGAGAGTCAAATGGTCTTGCGTAGATCATTTGTATAGAAGTATAAGAATTCTTGTGTGAGTGGGTTGTTGACATATATCCTCTAGTGAGCAAGTTGTGGGCTTCTTCCTAAGGGAAGCAAGAGTGTTGTGAGTTGAGTGTGGAGACGAGGTAAGTCTCCGGACTTACTTAGCTCGTATTCGTCGTATTAGTTTCGATGTGTGTTTGGTGGTGTTTGTTTATCTTTTATTGTATAACAATTAAACCGGAAATAGGATTACCGACTTTATTTATTATTGGCCCAAGTGTATGATAACGGGCGGTGACAACACTGCCTAGCTCTTACGGAGAGCTAGGGGGTTCTCGGCGACTAGCCCGGGCAGGTAGACTGCCAGATGCATCAGTGTCATTCCTTGACGGTGAGTAGGGACCGAGGCGAGATCATGCGGTGATACTCGTGTCACAAACGGAAATTGAATTAGTAACGGAATATGACTTAATAAATAAAAAGATAATGTACCGGACTTGTGTGTTTTGACCATGTTGAGTGTTTTGTTTATTTTCGTGTGTTTTGCCATCACCTTGTTTCTAATGCTTTGAATATTAGCTAACGGTTTTAAATCGATTGTGTAGATGCCTTGCAGGTTAGGGATGCCGCCGAGTGAGGTGGAGGAGTAGACAGCTGGGGTCTCCGTACATTATAGGACGGGAACACTTTTGGGGTTATGTCTTTGCTATGTTAGTTTGTGGTTTATGTTGCACGTTCGGATATCATTTTGGGTTGTGTTGGTTTGATGACTCGGTTGAGTTTCCAAGTTGTACCTTTCTTTACGAATTATTTACATTGCATTAAAATGATTTCGATATTTGCCTTTATTTGTGCCATGTTGGAAAGATCTGGTGAAATTGTTGTCAAGCTAAGGGTCGGGACCCATTGTGAGACCCCAACCCGTAGCGCCCCGAGTCCCGCAGATTCGGGGTGTTACACTCGAGAAGATTGCTTGAAAGAATTGGTATGACTGTGAGAATATAAAGCAGAAGCAGAATCATCAATAAGAGAGTGAGTAGAAAGAGATATTTGACTTCTTGAAGTAGGATCTTGTAAACTTCATGGAGGCTTGGACTTGGCTGCATCATCAAGATTTGCGATCGAGCGAGACTGAAAGAATCGTTTAGGCCGACTAGAAATTGTATAATTTGTTGGTCATGAACCATTGCTAGGGCTACAACATTCGAACACACTTGCAAACATGATTCGTTAAAGCAAGGACATAATCATCCTAGATTTTCTTCAAACTAGTGAAGTATGAGGTGATCAATTGATTACCTTGTGAAATAAGAGCGAGCTCCTTCTGGATCTGGTAAAGAGCCGTTCGATTAGATTTGCCAAATCTGATGGCTAGTTCGGTCCAGATCTGAGATGTTGTTTGGAAAAAAGAACCGATTCACCAATCTCTTTCTCCATGGAATGCAAGAGCCACGAGATGAGCATATTGTTACATTGCTCCCACTTGGCAATCAATTTAGGATCGGAATTAGGTTTAGTACATTCTCCATTGATGAAGTTGAGTTTGTTCTTTGCAGAGAGAGATACTTCAACCGCTCGTTTCCAACGCGAGTAATTGCTGCTATTGAGGAGTGTGGTTGAGAGTTTGATTGTTGGGGAACCGGAGTGGTGGAGCTGAAGTTGACAAAGAAAGGTGTCATGAATGACAGGAGGATCAATGACAAGATTTTCTTGTGTGGCATCCATGGAAAAGCTTAGAAAGTGATGGCCTCTGATACCATGTTAGAGGTAGAATGAGAGAGAGGGTTGTAAACACGTGAATGTTGTGAATGAAAGCTTGCTTGTTTATTACTGTGTGTTGTGCAACTATTTAAACAATCTTTGTAACAAATTCTGTTATAATAGTACATCCAACATAATATCAATGGAAAGACATTGTGGGGAAACCAATTTGAATTCTTGCTTACATCAATAACAAAACTATCTAAAAACGATGAGTTTCTTGATCCGCTCATGTTTGTGTTCGAGGCAAGGAGAAATATACAAAGGAAGAGGAGTTCCTTGACATTCAAACTCGTAGCTCATATGCTAGAGATTATCGAGAAGTATGTTGGTCCAGAGGTATATATATACATTCAGTCATCTTTGTTGGAACGGGAAAGCTCCGTCGATAAAGATGATAAGTGCTGAGAAGACTCGCAATTGTGCTGAGAAGGCGAAAGACATTGCAACTAAGACCCGAATTACTGGCGAAAAGATGCAAGCTACTGCTGACAGGATGAGCGCAACTCCTCAGGATCATGTTCGCAATGCTGGTGAGATTGCGAGATGTTGTGTGGTCAATATTAGATGTTGTGGAGAGAAGATGATATCTTCTTCTAGGAAGATGAGTGCCATTGCTGCGACGATGAGTGCTGGTGCTTCTAAGGATCTTGACGATGAGATTATCGTGAAACTGACGTGTTCGACGCACTCATTGAGGACTTCAATAGAGAGACGTCTTCTTTTGATGTCAAGATGAATGGATCTTACTTTGGCCTTGGTCCGAATTTGACCTCCATTACTCCCAGTTTATCCTCTATCCTTTACATTGAAAAGTAAAAAAGAATTTTAGAGTACATTTACTTAATAGAATAATGGGCCTACTTAGTAAATTTAACCGTTTAATTTCTGAAAATCAATAAATATACCCCTAAAAAAACATTTAAATTACAGATGTGAACCAGGGCAATCCATGAACGTCCATCTGATTCTGCTTGCTCAAATTCGATGCCAACAAAGATGAACGATTGTAGAAATTGTTTATCCTTTTCCATAAGGGCATCATTGCCATGCAATATTTACCAATTGCATCTCCATTTTCTTCTCTACTAGTTGTCATTGCATTTCCCTCGATTGTATGCATTAAGAGGCAATTGAGTAGTGACCAATTTCATCTCCATATTCTAGTGTACAACTGGAATGCTGCTCACAATATTCCTCTTTATTATATCCCTTTCTCTATCAATATATATTTTCAAGTCTGTAGTTTTGCTTGAGCTTCTCATTAGTGTTTACATCACCTAGTTCCATAAATTCAAGATTCAATCTAGTCTATGGGCTCATAACATTAGTTGCACTTTTCCTTCCATTATGTTCATGATCTTGAACCGTTTCAGATGTATCTCTACTTCCTTTCAGTTCATCTTGTCTCCTATTCAATATATTTCTTTCTTGTGCCCCTACTTGGACCAAATAAGATGTTTTTGCTTAATTATTTGTCCGTTATCTTGCTCAAGGCCATTCAAATAAGGACTTATGCTTGAAGAACCCATAAACCCAAAAGAAACCCCTGACTCCACAAAGGGAAAACGAAAAGATATTCCAGCTCCTTATCGAATAAACGTAAAGCAAGTGTCATATTCTCACCGAGTAAACGTGAGAAGGTGAACTAATATTTCCATAAACCTTTTGAAAATTTTAGTGTTTCTTTCGACCAAGCATTTACCACTTGGTTGAGGATTAGAAGATATACCAAGTCATTCCAACAATTTAAGGTCAATAATTAATCCTAAGAAGACAATGTTCAAGACACTTAACAAAATCAACTAAAGAGGAAAATTTCCAAACTACTGTTAAACCCTAAGTTCATATTCTCTAGAGAAACACTAAAATTTTCAACTATATCATCATCAAACACTAAATATTGCATTCATATCATTACAAATCAACCAAAATTGAGACATTTCACCCTCAATTTCTAAAAGAAGATCTAAAGAGAAAATTACAATGTAATGAAAGTGGATCGTGCTTTTGAAAAGAAATAAATAACTCAAGGCGAAAATGGAGAGAAAAACTTAAATAAATAACTTCAATCTTCATATTTATAAATTTTCAAGTTTTTCAAGTGAACAAAAGAGAGCTAACTAGGATTTTTTTTAGAGTGATTTTAGGAACAAAACGGGGGAAGCAATTGGACCCTTGGACACCACTGACCAATTACAAAATACCCTTTTAAATGAAAGATTTTGGTGAAGTAGGCTCTTTTTGTGAGGGCTTTTGTTTTGTATACCCTCTAATTTTTAACACTCTAATTTTGTACCACTATCACTCTATTAGGGTATATTTACTAAATGAGATTATATTATGAGCCTACTTAATAGAACAATACTGTTAAAAGGCCTAGTTAGTAATATTGACCCTTCTAAATTATACGTTTGAAGTTTCAAAAATAACGCTTATAGGTACGGTTGGGCCACCGTTCCTCTTCTTTGTTGGAGAATAATGGCAAAAGACCATTCCACTAGTCAATACTTCCCTCTATTGCAAAATATAGACGACTCCCGTTCCTCTGACCGTTATTCTGGCCGGTATTCTTCTCTACAACAAAAGAACGGTCAACGGCCGTTCTTCTTGCTTTGCCGCCAACAGTTCTTCTTTAATGTGAGCCGGCCGGTACATGACTTTAGGATTGTTGGGAGAACAAAAGAACGGTCAACGACCATTATTTTGGTCGGTATTCTTATCTACAACAAAAGAACGGTCAACGGTCATTCTTCTTGCTTTGCCGCCAACATTCTTCTTGCTTGTTCCTTGGATTGTTGGAAGAACTTTTTTTTGGACTTTTGGGCTTGTTTTTTGGATTGTTGGGAGAAATTTGTTCTTAGATTTTTGGTATTGTTTTTTGAGAGCTTTTAGGACATGGGCAAGACAATCATCTTCAGTCATGCACAATACCACGAGCAAGCCTCAACTTTGACATGGAACCATGCTTCTAGGACTTTCATGATTGTTAACGTTCATGGAAGCTTCAATTATACCTACAAAGACAACATAGGAAAATAGACATCCAATAACCAATATATGCACATATTCACAGTTAGGATGCCAATTTCATGCAAATCTAAACCTAAACTAAGGTTAAATGACTCTAAAATCTAAGCATAAAAACATGCTATTATTATACCGTTAGCATGAAATATTGCGATATTCTAGGCACGTTTTCTAGTTGTTTTTCATCCATTATAGTGTTCATTGATAAGGCATTGAAGCAATTATTAGCTAGTTTGTCTATATTTTCAATATGGAGGTCTACATTAGCTTTATGTTCATTGTAGGTGAATAAGAGCTAAAACCGAACCAATTGAGAGAGATAGGAGAAGATTTGAGCACATCCAAGGATTAAGGACACATCAAGGAAGTCAAAGGAAATGCTAGGATGAGGAATGGCATGACACAAAGGAAACCACAAACAATTTACACTTCCACGCTCTAAAATACGGTCGTAGAGAAGTCCACGCCTAAAACCACGGCCGTGGATCTTGGGAACATGAACGTGGAGTATTCCAGAGAGTTACACGGTATAAAGTACGGTCGTGGAAATCATATGGAACCGTAATCCATTTCCACGCTCTAAACCACGGCCGTGGAACTCCATGAAACCGTGATTTAGGCAATCTTTTGTCGAATAAATAATTGCCATATCATTTACGCACATGGGCCGGACGGTTATTTTATCCTTCCTTATAAAAAGGCTGGAGAGGAGAGAATTTGACACACGTGCTTAGGGCTGCATTAGACGTCCGGAGATTTTGCATTGGAAAAGGGTGATTCACGAGGGTTGAAGATTTGGAAGCTGCTTGTGGCAGAAGTTACGCCTTTTGTCCTTAGGTTTGATTAGAAGACGGGTTGACATCCCGTTCTTCGTTCTTATCAAGGATCATTATTGGTTTGTGTTTATTCCAAATCTTATATACATTGTTATCCTTGTGTGTGGATTTGAGATTTATTTGAGATTTATTGAAGGTTTTTGAAGATTTTCATCTTTCATTCTTCTAAAACTTGATTTTGATTTTATAATGACAGTTATTGGCTAAAACCCTTTAGCAATTCTAAGGTGAAGGTTTGATAGTTGTGGCTTAGATGATGATAGATCGATCGTAAACAGATTGGACCTTGAGAGTTAGAGAGATTTCGTCGACGAACCAAGATCACGGTCTGTTCTTGAACTTCCACGGCCGTGGAACTCAAGAACTACCCGTGATTTACCCTAGTTTACGAACTTTGCTTTTACTTTGATCCAAAGTTAAAGATTAGCTTTAATCTAGTCTAGGTTTGCCCTTTTCTAGGTAGTAGTGAAGCCTCAACAACCTCTACTTCGATTTCGAGTGTCACAACCTTAATCGGTTTAGTTAGTCTTGATCCTTGGGTTACAAGTTTGGGTATTTGAGATTAATTCTTGTCTTTAGATCCTTTCTATACTGAAGCCTCAACAACCTTTATAGAGAGTGTCTTTAGATAAGTCATATAAAGTCTTGGAACTTCACTGTACATTGCTTTACCTTAGCATACCTTTGCAACTCTTAACTCTGTCCTTAGTTCTTTAGTATATCTTGAATCGATTGCCACAATTAGACACCTGGATCTTTAGGATTGCTGTTTTCCCAATATATTTGCAAAGCTTTACTCTTTTACTTGCTTGACAACCTTACAACTGAATTTGTTCCCCCCAAATCCCTGTGTTCGATACTCTGGAATTCTTACTTAACTACGTCAATCCGTACACTGCGGGTTCGCTTGCTTGATTCTAGTTTTATAAATTTAAAGCTTATTTGCACGCACGCTAAGTGGCGAACAAGTTTTTGGCGCCGTTGCCGGGGATTTGGTTTAGGCCGAATTCGGTTGTCGGTTGTCAAGCTTGGGAGCTTTTCCCTTGTTATTTGATCTCCCCTTTGAGTGATATTTGCAGGTTATCTTAGGTATATGCGCAGGTCTAGGAACAACAAGGACCTCTTACCTCTTGATCAAGAACTTGAGAAGACTTTGAGGAAGAAGCTCAAGGAAAGAAAGATGGCTGAAGATAAGGAGCGGGATTATCAAACAGAGTTAGCGGAATCCGAAGCTCAACTTAGATGGAGCGAGAAGACTCGCAAGGAAGAATCGGACCGTCATCAATTGCAAATTGATGAGCTCAGGGACGCAATGTTTCAAATGAGGCTGGAAATAAGCGATTCTAAGAAGAAGAAGAGGCGAAAACCGGCAAGATCGGTTAGAATCAATTCATCCGATGAGGATAGCGACTCTTCCATGCCACCGCTGGAGGACATTAACCCGACGGTCAACATGAATCAATATAATCCAAGACCGGCTACCAATTATCGTGTCCCGGCTGGGGGTGCGAGAGCCGCTTGTGTGGATGAAGAGCCAAGAACTCTTGGCCAAAGGATGGATCCAATTCAGCAACCACGCCGTCTAGGTGTGAACTTTGATGCTGATGATATCCAAGGGTTTAGCTTCAACCCACAAGTTATTACCATCGTTCGCCAAAGTCAGTTTGGAGGAACGAATAGCGAATCTCCACATCAACATTTACAGAATTTTGAGATCTTGATGGAGACAATGAAGCCAAAGAATGCAACCACCAACAACTACAAGATCAAGCCATTCTTCTTCAATTTGAAAGGGAAAGATTTATCTTGGTATCAAGCTCTTCCAAATGGAAGACTCAACACATTGGAGGATCTTTCTTCGGAGTTCCTCACCAAATTCTTTCCGCCATCCAAGACGGCGGAGTTAAGAGGTAAGATTAATGCATTTTCTATGAGATCTAACGAAAGTTTGTTTCAATCTTGGGAAAGATTTCAGGATTTACTATTGGATTGCCCACACCATGGCATTTCCAAATTGGAGCTATTGGAGATATACTATAAGGGGCTGGATATGGAAACACAATTCAAGCTCCAATCCCTTTCATGTGGTACATTCATGGACATGAGGGAAGATGACGCTCGAGATTTCATTGAGAAGCAAGCCCGGGTCATTGAGAAGTATTCTCACCGGAAGGTAGAAGCAAATCGAGTGGAGCAAGGAGCAAAGCTAACACAAGCCGCTCAAACTCAAATCTTTTCTCTCAACTCCGAGATTAAAGAATTGAAGGAAGTCATCAAGGCTAGCTTTCCAAACCAAAAGGAGCAAGATGTGGGTTATTTAGGAAACAAAAATAACCACAATGGGAATGAGAATACAAACCGCAACAACCGGAACAACAACCGGAACAATTGGAACAACAACAACAATCGGAATAACAATTGGAACAACAATTGGCGTTCCAACCAACAACACAATTCCGGTAATTCTTATCCCAATTCAGGAAATTCACTAACTCCACCTTTTTCTTCTTCCATTCCTTTGAAAAGTCAGGAACAAGCATCTAATAGTGGAAGCACTTCGGGGAAAGAGAAGCCCGATCCCATATTGGAAACAATTTTGAGAAAGCTTCAAGGACTGGAAAGTCACATCACCAAGGTCGATAATCACATCACTAAGGTTGATAAAGCCCAAAAGGTTTTAGAAAACCAAATGTTTAGCAATGCTGAGGAAGTTCCTAGGAATCAAGGAAAACTTTCAGGAAAGACGGAGGATAACCCAAAAGGAAGGGTGATGGCTATCACAACTAGGAGCGGAGCAACAACCACCGACCCGCAGCCTAAATTTGTGGAAGTCCCTGTCGAGAAAGAGAAAGAGAAGGGGAAGGAGAAGGAAGACATCTACATTCCTCCTCCAGCTTACAAACCTCCCCTACCATTCCCGCAATCTAGAGCAAGAGCGCGTCTAGACAAACAATTCGGTAAGTTTATTGAACTCATGAGCAAACTGCATATTAATATACCTTTCATCGATGTAATTGTAGGTATGTCAGCTTATGAAAAGTTCTTAAAAGAGATCCTCTCTAACAAGAGGAAATTAGAGAATTTTGGAGAGGTCAAGATGAGTTCGGATTCGTCGGATCTCATTAAGACAATGAAGGAAAAGATGCCCCCAAAGTTGAAAGATCTGGGGTCGTTTTGTGTTCCCATAGGAGTGGGAGATGTCACATATGATGCATTATGTGATTTAGGAGCAAGCGTGA
Source organism: Fagopyrum homotropicum (assembly GCA_033239125.1). Taxonomy (NCBI): domain Eukaryota; kingdom Viridiplantae; phylum Streptophyta; class Magnoliopsida; order Caryophyllales; family Polygonaceae; genus Fagopyrum; species Fagopyrum homotropicum. The sequence goes on from BSWB01000008.1 coordinate 72,225,061, forward strand.
GCATCATTCCGCTTGCCTTATACAGGAAGATCGGTTTAGGCGAACCTAAACCGGTGAAGATGACGTTATACATGGAGGATCGATCCATAACTCGCCCCGTCGGTATAGTTGAAGACATCCCGGTCAAGCTTGGTAAGTTCTATGTTCCTATAGATTTTGTTGTGTTTGACATTCCTGCAGATAGTCCGGTACCGATCATACTCGGAAGACCGTTTCTTACAACATCCGGTTGTATGGTTAATTGCAAGAATACTAGACTCGCCTTCGACATAGGAGAGGAAAAGGTAGAGTTCGTTTTTTCCACTTTGGTGAAAGAACCAGCTTTTGAAGATGATATATTCAATATCCATGACGAAGAGCTATCTAGAGAGGAAGTGAGTTCGATTCTCTTCAAATATCCCTTGTAAAAGGTGATCACTATGAGCATTATGGACATAGGGAAAGAAGAGGAATGCAATGAGGAAATTGAAGCTTTGGAGAAGCAAAATGAATTGTATGAAAAAGAATTTGAGAAACTCTACGATGGGTCAGAGACCGTGAGAAATCACGGCCAGTCGTGCTATTCCACGGCCGTGGTTTCCACCAACATGACCGTAATCAGCTATTCAGAGGACTCCAGTAAGTTACACGGTCAAAGCAGAGGCACCGTAATTGACTTCCACACCCAAAACCACGGCCGTGGAGGAAACAGGGGAGCCGTAATTTTGGTCGAATCTGAAGGCAATTGTGTTCTTTCTACCACTTCTTTTGATTCTTCTCCAACAATTTCTACACCCTTAGAGACTTCTAAGGAAACATTGGACACTCCTCAAGAACCATTAGAGAGCCCTATAGTGATGGAATTGAAGCCACTTCCCGCACATCTAAGGTACGCATTTCTAGGACCTAATTTTACCTTTCTAGTAATTGTTAGTTCCGATTTGAGCATAGATGAACATAGTAAGCTTATGGTTGTACTTAAGAAACATAAGAAAGCCTTAGGTTACACTATAGAGGATCTAGTAGGAATCAAGCCTTCGCTATGCATGCATAAGATCCTAATGGAAGAAGATTTTAGAACTTCGCGACAACCTCAAAGGCGGTTAAATCCGACCATAAAGGAGGTTGTCAAGAAGGAAGTTCTTAAACTACTTGATGCAGGTATCATCTACCCTATCTCCGATAGCAAGTGGGTGAGTCCCGTACAGGTGGTTCCAAAGAAGGGAGGAATGACAGTCATTACCAACAAGAACAATGAGCTCATTCCTACACGAACCGTGACGGGATGGACGATGTGCATAGACTACCGCAAGCTAAACAATGCAATGAGGAAGGATCACTTCCCACTACCATTCATCGACCAAATGCTTGAGAGGTTAGCACAACACTCACATTTCTGTTATCTTGACGGTTATAGTGGTTTCTTTCAGATCCCGATACATCCGGACGATCAAGAGAAGACCACATTCACATGCCCGTGGGGTACGTTTGCTTCTAGAAGAATGCCGTTTGGGCTTTGCAACGCCCCAACCACCTTTCAAAGGTGCATGATGGCTATCTTCTCGGAGTACATAGAGGAAATCATGGAGGTTTTCATGGATGACTTTTCTGTTTATGGTTCCTCTTTCGATAATTGTCTTTCTAACCTTGCTCTTGTGCTACAAAGGTGTGAAGACACTAACCTAGTTCTTAATTGAGAGAAGTGTCAATTCATGGTGAAAGAAGGCATTGTATTAGGACACTTGATCTCTAGTAGAGGGATTGAAGTAGATAAGGCTAAGATAGAGACTATAGAAAAACTTCCCCCTCCATCTTCGGTGAAAGGGATAAGAAGTTTTCTAGGACATGCTGGATTTTATAGACGCTTTATAAAGGATTTCTCTAAAATATCAAAGCCGCTTACTAATCTATTGATGAAGGATGCAATTTTTAATTTTTCGCAGGAATGTTTAGATGCGTTTAATAAGATTCGGGAAGCTCTAATCTCAGCCCCGATTATACAACCTCCGGATTGGAATCTTCCATTCATGGTTATTTGTGATGCAACTGACGTAGCTATAGGAGTTGTGCTTGGGCAAAAGAAGGAAGGAAGAACCCACGCTATCTACTACGCTAGCAAGACGCTAGATGAAGCATAACTCAACTACGCCACTACCGAAAAAGAATTTCTAGCAATTGTATATGCATTTGAAAAGTTTCGTTCTTATCTTGTAGGTGCAAAGGTCATTGCATACACGGATCATGCTGCGATCCGGTATTTACTTGCAAAGAAGGATGCGAAGCCAAGGCTAATTAGATGGATTCTTCTCCTACAAGAATTCGATCTAGAGATTCATGACAAGAAGGGTTCGAAAAATTCTGTTGCGGATCATTTGAGTCGTCTACCACATCTAGAGGACGACAATCTACCCATAGATGACTCCTTTCCGGACGAGCATTTACATATCATAGAGGAGTACATCGACAAGATTAGTAAAGGTAATGAACCATGGTTTGCTGATTTTGTTAACTATTTGGTTTGCCAGGAATTACCACCCGGATTATCCTATACACAAAGAAAGAAGTTCTTTAAGGATGTTCGGGAATACTTTTGGAATGAACCTCTCCTCTTTAAGAGAGGTCCTGACGGCATCATTCGACGATGTGTGCCGGAAGACGAGATGCAAAGCATCATCCGTCATTGTCATTCACTACCTTGTGGAGGACACACTAGTTCGAACAAGACTAGCGCTAAGGTATTGCAATCTGGATTCTTTTGGCCTACTTTATTTAAAGATGTGCAAACCTTTGTTTTCTGCTACGATGCTTGTCAAAGAACAGAGAACATATCTAGGAGAAACGAGATGCCTCTTAACAACATTCAAGAGGTGGAGATATTTGACGTTTGGGGAGTAGACTTCATGGGACCTTTCCCATCATCTTGTGGAAACCAATACATACTTCTAGCTGTAGATTATGTTTCGAGATGGGTTGAAGCAATAGCCTCTCCTACTAATGATGTCATGGTTGTGGTTAAATTCTTTAACAAGACCATTTTCCCACGATTTGGGACACCACGGACCATCATTAGTGATGGAGGCTCTCACTTCATTGCCCGATGATTCGAAGCTCTATTAGCTAAGTATGGGGTGACTCACAAGATCGCCACCCCTTACCATCCACAAACAAGTGGACAAGTGGAGATTTCAAACCGGGAGATTAAAGGAATCCTAGAGAAGACGGTTTCAAGGACAAGGAAGGATTGGTCTTTGAAGCTAGATGATGCATTATGGGCATACCAGACTGCATATAAGACTCCCATAGGTACGACACCATACAACCTCGTGTATGGGAAGTCTTGTCACTTGCCGGTAGAGCTGGAACATAAGGCGTATTGGGCAATAAAGTGGTTGAACTTCAGCATGAAGGAAGCGGGTGAGAAGCGCCTCTTAGACCTTAACGAGCTTGAAGAACTTCGCTTAAACGCATACGAAAACGACAAGATCTATAAAGAGAGAGCGAAGCGTTGGCATGATAAGCATATAATTCCAAAAGACCTCAAAGAAGGAGATCAAGTTCTCCTCTTCAATTCAAGACTTCGTCTCTTCCCAGGTAAGCTTAAATCTCGTTGGACCGGACCTTATCTAATCAAACGTGTTTTTCCCCATGGTGCAGTTGAAGTATGGGGTGAAAAGGGCGGAAGCTTTAAGGTGAACGGTCAACGACTCAAGAAGTACTCACCGGAACTCCAAGTTGAAGAGTTCGCACCTATCGCACTTGAATAGGTGTAAGTACGGTCTAGCTACGGACCTTAAACGAGCGCTTCTTGGGAGGCAACCCAAGGTATTGCACTTATGTTTTTGTTTTTCATTCGTAGATTAGAGTAGTTTAGACGTTTTTATTTTGTTTTGCCGGTATGTTCGTGTTTTTTATGTAGGAGCAATGGAACAGGCAAGTGGGAAGAAAAGTTGGAGGAAGTTGACGAAACTTGGATTTTGGCACATTACAGAGAGTTCCACGGCTAAAACCACGGTCGTGAAAGCTACAGTGACCGTAATTTGTAAAAGCCTGAGAAAAAAATCACCAAAACCACGGTTCCGTACATTTCCACGGCCGTAGAAACCCTCGAGTGACTGTAATTTTCCAAAAATTTTACGGTTACTATATAAACCACCTTCTTCACAAAAACCACACCAAAACCCCTCTTCCACGACCCAAACAGCCGTAATTCGTCCCCCTCTCTCAAATCTTCGTTCGTTAATCGTTTCGAACGATTCTTGAGCCCAAAGAGAAGCAAATTCAACCATGTACAAGATCCAAGCAACAAATCGAGTGGACAATTACTGGAGAAGACGGAATTTGGATTTTAAAAATCCAAAACCTAGGTTTTTCCCTCTTTCTTTACTTTGTCGATTTGGCTAAATTTTCGCAAGAATTTTTAGGAGAACTGATTGGAATTGAATTGGAATTAGTCTAGGGTTGTTGTCTGGTGAGTTTGGTGTTAATTGATTGCGTTTTGAGAAATTCAGAGCCGAACCACGGTCACTGGGTATTCCACGGCCGTGGAAATCAAGTATAGGCCGTAATTTTGGGACTGAGATGGATTTGATTAGGAGAATGTCCACTAGGAATAAGAAAAGAGCAAAAGGCCGTAATTTTGTGCACCGCTGTCCATAACTCCACAAGTAAAGTCGAAAAATATTGTGAAAAGAAAAGAGCAAAGCTCTAAGTTGAAAGTGTTGCAAATTGAAATAAAAAGGAAAGAGTTAGTTGTCCACCTCCCGGATTCATGCACCACATTCCGTATAGGTGCCCTTCCTTTCCGCATTCTAGACCTTATTTGAAAGTCCTTAAGATCAAAAGAGAGTTATATGACTTAGTGATCTAAATTGAAGTTTCTTACTCTTGATTTTGATGGTATTTGAAGGTTATGATGTTTGTTTTGAGGATTAAGCAGCTTGTGATGTTTCTTTACTTTACATGCTTTGGTTTATGTATGTGAGCGTTTTCAAGGATGATTGACGCAAGGTTTGAAGTTGATCTATTGACTAGAAGCACACTTACCTAAAAAGATGTTTTGTTTTTGAGATTGCATGCATATTTTATCCTAACTTAAGTTCTAAAGCTTTTGGAAGACCTTGCTTGGGGACAAGCAAGTGACAAATATGGGGTATTTTGTTAGCATGAAATATTGCGATATTCTAGACACGTCTTCTAGTTGTTTTTCATCCATTATAGTGTTCATTGATAAGGCATTGAAGCAATTGTTAGCTAGTTTGTCTATATTTTTGATATGGAGGTCTACATTAGCTTTATGTTGATTGTAGGTGAATAAGAGCTAAAACCGAACCAATTGAGAGAGATAGGAGAAGATTTGAGCACATCCAAGGATTAAGGACACATCAAGGAAGTCAAAGGAAATGCTAGGATGAGGAATGGCACGACACAAAGGAAACCACAAGCAATTTACATTTTCACGCTCTAAAATACGGTCGTAGAGAAGTCCACGCCTAAAACCACGGCCGTGGATCTTGGCAACATGAACGTGGAGTATTCCAGAGAGTTACACGGTATAAAGTACGGTCGTGGAAATCATATGGAACCGTAATCCATTTCCACGCTCTAAACCACGGCCGTGGAACTCCATGAAACCGTGATTTAGGCGATCTTTTGTCGAATAAATAATTGCCATATCATTTATGCACATGGGCCGGACGGTTATTTTATCCTTCCTTATAAAAAGGCTGGAGAGGAGAGAATTTGACACACGTGCTTAGGGCTGCATTAGACGTCCGGAGATTTTGCATTGGAAAAGGGTGATTCACGAGGGTTGAAGATTTGGAAGCTGCTTGTGGCGGAAGTTACGCCTTTCGTTCTTATCAAGGATCGTTATTGGTTTGTGTTTATTCCAAATCTGATATACATTGTTATCCTTGTGTGTGGATTTGAGATTTATTTGAGATTTATTGAAGGTTTTCGAAGGTTTTCATCTTTCATTCTTCTAAAACTTGATTTTGATATTATAATGACAGTTATTGGCTAAAACTCTTTAGCAATTCTAAGGTGAAGGGTTGATAGTTGTGGCTTAGATGATGATAGATCGATCGTAAACAGATTGGACCCTGAGAGTTAGAGAGATTTCGTCGACGAACCAAGATCACGGTCTGTTCTTGAACTTCCACAGCCGTGGAACTTAAGAACTACCCGCGATGTACACTAGTTTACGAACTTTGCTTTTACTTTGATCCAAAGTTAAAGATTAGCTTTAATCTAGTCTAGGTTTGCCCTTTTCTAGGTAGTAGTGAAGCCTCAACAACCTCTACTTCGATTTCGAGTGTCACAACCTTAATCGGTTTAGTTAGTCTTGATCCTTGACTTTTTTACAAGTTTGGGTTTTTTGAGATTAATTCTTGTCTTTAGATCCTTTCTATAATGAAGCCTCAACAACCTTTATAGAGAGTGTCTTTAGATAAGTCATATAAAGCCTTGAAACTTCACCGTACATTGCTTTACCTTAGCATACCTTTGCAACTTTTAACTCTGTCCTTAGTTCTTTAGTATATCTTGAATCGATTGCCACAATTAGACACCTGGATCTTTAGGGTTGCTGTTTTCCCAATATATTTGCAAAGCTTTACTCTTTTACTTGCTTGACAACCTTACAACTGAATTTGTTCCCCCCAAATCCCTGTGTTCGATACTCTGGAATTCTTGCTTAACTACGTCGATTCGTACACTGCGGGTTCGCTTGCTTGATTCTAGTTTTATAAATTTAAATCTTATTTGCACGCACGCTAAGTTGCGAACATATACCTATAAATATCTTTCAGTTTAGATTCAACTTATGTTAAACTTCAATCAGATCAATCGATTGAAGTTTCTATGAACTGGAACAAAAGGAAGAAATAATTTGTGTTTGAAGATAAAGAAGAAATCAGTTAGAGAAGAAGAGAAGAAAAGAAGAGAGTAGCAACATAGTTTCGGGAAGAATCTCTTCATTCATTGAATTGAATATTATTCTGTTACAGAAAAAATGAAGATAAAGATCTTCCTCCCTATAAATACATAGCATGGAATGGAAGTAAATAGAGCAAGTCTTGCCAACGTGGCAAAGGCTGCTCACTAACCATTCCGTACTTAAATTCCAACACCCCTTCAAGCTGGAGGATGGGAAGCAAAACCAGTTTGCCAAGAGCACCTTGATGAGCAATACCCGTCAAGTGTTTAGTAAGAACATTAGTCGTTTGATGTTGAGATGGAGTGAAATGGAGAGAAATCAATCCATCAACCAATTTATCTCCCACAAAATGACAATCGAGTTCGATGTGTTTCGTTCGCTTGTGAAAAACCGGATTTCTGAAAATTTAGATAGTAGCTTGGTTATCACAACGAAGAGGAATTGGAGTGAAATCAAGGACTTGCATCTCATGAAGTAGGCAAAAGAGCCAAGCCAATTCAGAAACCACCTGCCTCATAGACCGGTATTCTACTTCAGTAGAAGAAAGAGCCACTATATGTTGCTTCTTGGACTTCCAACGTAAAGGAATACCACCAAGTGCAACATTATAACCACTAACTGATCGCCGAGTAGTGGGACATACTCCCCAATCTGAATCCCAAAAAGCTTGAAGAGAGAAATCAGTGGAATTGTTCATAATCAAGCCAAGAGAAGGACAACCTTTGAGATACCGAATGACATGTAAAAGAGCATGATAATGAGGTATGCAAGCTGCCTTCATAAACAGATTGAGAAACTGAACAGAGAATGCAAGATCAGGTCGAGTGTTGGTGAGAAAGTTCAACTTCCCAACTAATCGTCTATAAAGAAAGGGATCATGAAACAAATTCCCTTCATCTGGGAACAATTTTTCTTGAAGTTCAAGAGGGCTAAGAACAGGTTTGACATTAGTGCATCCAACCTCCTGAATAAGCTCCAAAGCAAATTTTCTTTGAGTAATAACATATCCACTTGATTCATGAAACACTTCCATGCCCCAAAAACAATTTATGGTGCCCAAATCCTTGATTTTGAACTGTCATGAAGAAAATCTTTCAAGGCAGAAATCTCTATTAAATCATTAACAGTGAGAAGCACATCATCAACATAAATTGTCACAAGAACAAGAGAAGCTGGGGAAAATTTGATGAACAGAGAGTAATCATTCTTGGAGCAAGAGTAACCCCTAGAATGGAGAGCAAAAGCCAATTTAGAATACCACTGTCGAGAGGCTTGTTTCAACCAATATAAGGATTTTTGGAGTTTGCAAACAACATGATCAGAAGAAGAGCTGGGCAATTGAGAAGAAGATGGAGTATAACCAAGAGGTAGCTTCATATACACATCCTCTAAAAGGTCACCGTGCAAGAAAGCATTGTTGACGTCAAGTTGAAACAAAAGCTAATTCTTCTTAGCAGCAACAACTATCAAACATCTAATACTTGTCATTTTAACCACATGAGAAAAAGTCTCATTATAAGTTATGCCTGCCTTTTGTGTGTTGCCTTTTATCACCAATCTCGCTTTGTATCTTTCAACCTCATCATTAGCCTTATATTTGACCTTGTAAACCCATTTACAAGCAATAGGCTTCTTTCCAGCAGGTAAATGTAAAAGTTTCCAAGTCTGATTAGTCCTTAAAGCAGAAAACTCTTGATCCATTGCTTGTCTCCACTCTGTAGATTTGATGGCCTCAAGATATGAATAAGGTTCTAAATGTTGGAGAACTGAAAGAGCATTTAAGTTGCTGATTATGGGGAAGAAAATTGGACAGACAAATATGATGAGCATGTTGCATATCCATAAGTAGTGATCCATGAAAATGATCAAGAGAACATTTATAATCTGCTAGGTATCTTAGCGTATGAACAACTCTTGTAGTTCTTCTTAGCAAGGAAGGAACAGGTGAAGAAGGATTCAAGGCAGGAGAAAAGGACAAAAGATCATTATCAGAGATTGAATCATCTCCAACATGATGTGTATTTAGATCCTCGTTTACTAGAAGTGATAAAACAACATCAGAAGTAGATGAACTGTGGAGAATGGCAAAATATGCTCATAGAAGACAAGATCCCTAGTCACCAGAAATTGCTTGCTTTGAAGATTATAAACCTTGTAAGCTTTCTTACCAAACGGATAACCTAGAAAGACAAATGGAATGCCCTTGGTTGTAGTTTGTCTCTGTGCTTGCCATAAACAATCATATAGCACAAGAAGCCTAACACCCTTAGGTGTGAAAAAGAAGGAAGATTGTTGTGTAATATTTCATAAGAAGACTTTCCAGAAAGAAGCTTAGAAGGCATTCTATTGATGAGGTAAGTAGCAGTCAACAAGCATTTCCCCCATAAATGAACAGCTTGACAAGAATGAAATAGTAATGCTCGACAGGTTTCAAGCAAGTGTTTATGTTTCCTCTCAACTATCCCATTTTGTAGAGGTGTGGCAACACAAGAGCTTTGATGTAGAATTTCTGTTTCCTGAAAATATGCCTTAAAACAAAACTAGCACCTAGCTCAAAGGCATTGTCACTTCAGATGGACTTAACTTTGTGAGAAAATTGTCTAGCAACCATGTTCACAAAAGCTTTGATTATTTAAAAAGCATTAGACTTACTATGCAACAAATGAGTCCAAGTACATCTACTAAAATCATCACTATAGTAAGGAATTATTTTTGACCACCGTGTGTAGCAACATTATATGACCCCCAAATGTCTACATGCATAAGCTCAAATACATGCTTAGAGTGTATAGATGATGTAGGAAAAGGCAACCTTTGTTGGTGAGACTTATGACAAATATCACATGCTTGATTCTTGTCAAAACTAACCAACTTATTTTGGGAAATATGAGGCAAAAGCATTTGTAATTTATAATATGGTAAATTTCCCATTCTATGATGCCACAAGTCATATCTATCAAGTTTATAGTTACATTACACAAATCAGTGTTAGATACAAAAGCATGTTTGGCAGTTTTAAACAACTGATAAAGACCACCTGATGCTTTACCAAGAACCATTGGCCTCTTCTGAGAAAGACCCTGCAGGAGAAAAAAATCACGTGTGAATGCTACTATGCATAATAGTTGAGTGCATAACTTTTGCACAAGAAAAGATTGTAGTGAAAGCTTTCAACAAACAACACATTTTTGATGAATAATCCTAAAAAAAACTGAATATCACCACAAAGAGAGACTTGCACTCTTTGTCAAGTAGGAAGAGAAACCATACAATGCCTATTCAAGGCTCTGAAGTTAGAAAGCAGTCTAGAATTGCAAGTCATATGTTCACTAGCACCAAAATCAATGATCCATTCATACTTGAAATCAGTTTTAGCATGCCAAGTACTCAAGCATGTAGTGTATGAAGAGAACATACCAGGAATCATACCAACAAAAATTGACAAATGTGTCATTAAAAATTCCTCCAGCTTAATTGTTCACATTGACCTTCATTGTGTAGAGAAAAAAAGAAAAGATGTTGATACTGATCTTGTGAGATACCGCTAGAAAGTTCACTTTGTGCTCCTGATCCATTTGAGGCTCCACCAAAACGATATATGTCTCCTTCCACATCATTTGAAGACACATTATAATTCATCTTTCCTCCGTAAGGAATTTTTAATTAGGTGGATATTCTATAATCTTGTAGCATTTGTCCTTGGTATGTGTAGTCTTTTTGCAATAATCGCAAAATAGATTGATGTTTCTACAATTATTATCATTTTTTCCTTTTGCTCGATCTTTTGCATTAGCATTCATCGAAGTAGTCTCATCCATGAAATTAGAATGTGTTTTGACTTGCCTTTGGTTCTCTTCTTGAATTAAGAGAGAATAAGCTTGACTTACAGTAGGAAGAGGCTTCATCATGAGGATTGCACCTCTGACCAGAAAGATACGACTCATTGAGTCCCATAAGAAACTACATAAATTTTTGATCCTGTTCATTCTTCAGTATCTCCTTCATCGCACCACAGCTGCAGACAGAATTAATCTGCAAACCGCTTTTCTCATCCCAAAGCCTCTTCAATCTTGTATAGAAACCAGCTATACCATCTACTACTTGAACTATGGTAGCTAGATCCTTCTGAACTTGAAACAGACATGCTCCATTGGACTGAGCGAATCGATCCTCAAGCTCATTTCACATGTCTTTAGCAGTAGTGAAGTACAAGACACTATCTCCTATTTCCTTATCAAGAGAATTAACAATCCAGGACATGACAAAATCATTTACCTGTTTCTAGATCGTTGCCTTCTCCTGATCGTTTTCATCCATCACAATGCTTCCATCCAGGAATCCTGTTTTATTTTTTGCAGCGGTCGCCATTATCATCGCTCGCTTCCAAGCGCCATAGCGTATTACATCGAAAACCTTCGATACAAGCACATAACCTGGATTGTCAGAGTTCTGGAGATGCAGCGGATTTGAAGAATCGTAGGTGGATTTTCCATTTTCCGCCATGGCTGAGCAATTCTGGAAGAAGAAGAATCTGAAATCTGGAAGCAGAATTGAAGGAGTGAACAATCGCTCAAGAATGTTTTCTTCAATCGGAGAATTCCAAGCGAAACGTCAAAAGAAACCCTAGGGAAAGATCTAGAGCTTTGATACCATGTTAAACTTCAATCAGATCAATCGATTGATGTTTCTATGAACTAAAACAAAAGGAAGGAAGAATTAGTATTTGAAGATAAGGAAGAAATCAGTTAGAGAAGAAGAGGAGAAAAGAAGAGAGTAGCAGCATAGTTTCGGAAAGAATCTCTTCATTCATTGAACTGAATATTATTATGTTACTGAAAAAATGAAGATAAAGATCTTTCTCCCTATAAATACATAACATGGTACGGAAGTAAGCAGAGCAAGTCTTGCGAACGTGGCAAAGGCTGCGCCTATCACTAACCATTCCGTACTTCAATCCCAACAACTTATCAGTTCGCTGTATATATATGTTTATTGTGATCAATAAGAATTGATCAGCTCAACTTGTTACAGAACCTGAACTAACATGAACGTTATAAACTTTCATGCGATCCTCCTATGTACTTTGTTTTTTTTTTTTTTATATAGGATTCATCCATACTGTGCAAGTTTTGTACTACCTTTACTCGGTGAACTGGATCAAAACAAATCCAAATATAACAAGATTCACATTGAAAACGCTAAACATTGTTTTATTTGATTTTCATCCACTAACCATTCAATTTTCAAACACAACAGATTCAAATACAGCATTAGAATATAGCTGTGGTCACGAGGAAGGCAAAATATATATCTCCATAGGACATGATCATCAATGCGATTTATACGGCTGGGCAGAGGCAGCGAAACCCAAACATATATAGCGGATGCTGTCTCTTTTAAGCAAAGATATCTTGAATGGGCTTGGAGGCCTTCTGTAGATCGTTGGATTGCTGCTCCTTGGCCAGCTTCTTTAGCCTTGCTAGTTCAAGGTCCTTGCTCATCTTCCTCCTATACATCTCTGCAAATGTGATGGGCTCCTCTAAGATGGGCTTCTCGCCTTCCCTAATGGCCAGAGGGTACACTGTGGCCTCTGGAGCCGGGTTCTGGAACGTGGCAATTGACAGACGGCTGCTGTTGGAGTTCACCACTGCTTGGTGGTCCGCGTTCCTGAACCTCCCGTTGCTTAAGTACTGTACCACCCACGCAATTCAGCAAAATTAAGGAGATTAGAGATGAATGTAAAAATGCAAATAAATGCATCATTGTATCTGTCATTCGTTGACAATGAGCAAGCAGACTGTCATACATAGAGGCATCATTGTATCTGTCATTCAACAAAATAAAACCTTTCAAGAAAGCAACAACCAGCCCACAAAATCTTATAATCACCACATATCAGTATGCATGCATCAGCAGGCAATTATGCAATTCTAGAACTTTGACATGTAAACTGCAATATTTTGTCAAAGATAAGTATGAACAATATTACTTTCGAGTGAGAAGTTTTCTCAAACACCAACTTTTCAGATTAACCCATTTGGGAATTTCACCCAACACCAACTTTTCTGATAATCTTGAGATTTGTGTTCTCGTCAGTAAGCATGCTTTACGTTACCTACGGAAAATAGTTCATCATAACCGCTTTCCATTTTCTGAAAAAAATATTATTTATTACATTCAAGTGAGAAGTTTTCTTAAACAAGTCCTAAAACTAGTCAGCTTCATTTTATCCAATTCTGAAAATTGATTGACTGTATGGCTAATCATGCCTTCCAGGAATCAACCCCATAGAAACTTGATTATGTAAAGAAATAAGATGCACAACTTACATGACCATGGTCACCAAGGTTAACAACAAAGGCACCCTCAATGGGCTGGACAGTGATCCAGGTCTTGCCGTCATCCCTAGTGGCCTGGAGCCCTCCAACCTGGTCCTGGAGCAAGAGAGTTATGGTACCCGGGTCGGTGTGGCGCTTCAGCCCCAAGGTGAGGTCCGGTTGGGGACACTTTGGGTAGTAGTTGACAACAACTTTCTGGTCCATGTCAACACAAGCCTTGGTCAGTGCCTCGGTCTCAAGGCCCATGGCCTCAGAGAGGACACCCAGAAGCTTACAGGCTAGAGCCATGAGATTCTCACTGTATTTTTCGGTCACCTTCATCCATCCCTCTGGATTGTTTGGCCACCTTGAGTAGTCTCTACTCTTCAATGGGTATGAGAAGTATGTCACAATCTCACGCCAGTCTTGGACTGCCTCTCCCTACACAATTCAAAACAACATTACTGTAGACTCATCCAATTTCTAAGGAACAGTGAATTAGCAGCAACAAGGGTTCTGGTTAGGTCAAAATTTTCAGACGTGTATACCATACCTGAAGATGACTGGACACGATGAATCCCCCCTTCTTGCCGCCGGACATATCAAATTTTAGCTTCTCTTCGGGAGGGAGGGCGAAGAACTCTCTAGCAAGGCGAGTCATCTCAGAGACGAGGGAAGTGTCGACGCCATGATCGACCACCTGGAAAATCCCCCATTCCTCGCAGGCCTCGACAATTTCCTTACAGATCTCCGCCCTCTTTCCGTCCACCTCGTCGATTCCAGCCAGCGAGATTACGGGAATCTCGTTGCTGAAATGATTGTAGGCCACCTTGGGCCTCTCGTCCTCGTCACGAACGAAGCTCAAATTGAGAGTCTTCTCCTCTGCAAGTGCTGTCAGTGTTGAGGGCTTTGCTACAGGCGCCATTGATTGTGAGTTTGTTGCCTATCAAGTGTTGGATGGAATGCTTGTGAGAGTGTAACAAATGCACGCATATATACTGGCGAGTAAGCGCCCTTGGGGCAAGGGAGGTTGGTACGTGCGTAGGAGATGACTCTGTGGCAGATCGCACCTACCTCGCGTGCGTAGTCGTGGCCAACTACCCGCCATTGTTAAACCTTCTAGACGAGCAACTACTTCCTTGTTGCTGTCATAAATTGAAGGATGAAAACCTGGTCATGATTGGCTATACGTCTATGCAATCTTTTTCTTTCCGAATATCAGTGGTCTAGTGGTCGGACCCTATGAGATAGATCATATATATATATATATATATATATATATCATAGGAGAACATGAGAACAAATTGTGAACCCACTCTCTTAATTGTTTTAAAAAAATACGTATTGTATTATAGGAAAATTTAATGATAAATAAAAAACCATTTAATGGTTTAGATTAATGATAGAAAATGATAAATAAAAAACCATTTAATGTATAATACTTATTCACCCTCATTAAAAGAGAGTGAACTCACTCTCTCTTAATTGTTTTTAAAAAATATGTATTGTATTATAGGAAACCATTAGTTAAAAAAGATTCACCAGATATCTCCTTCCTCCTCTCTATTATACGTTCAACTCCATTAACAATTCTCCCCAATTCCGTCAAATCAAAAAACGAAACAATGGAAAACTCAAATTGAGTATGCATTTGTAAATTTATTCAATTCGGTCTCTCTACAACATCTGTTCAAGTTGATCATCACAACAGAATTCAACAAGTTGTCATATCCAGTCAAGAAAGCAATTTGTTTCTCCATATGCAAATCTGAGTAAGTGTATGTATTCAAATTTACTCTTTGTAATTTAAATCGGTTTGACATAACTCGTGTGAATAACCGATAGAATTGTAGAGTTGCATTGTTGAAACTCGTACGAAGAACCGATAGACTAAAAAAATTCGATGTTGATAATAAATCTAATAAACAGATTAACTACGAATAACACACTTGTATCATTTTAGTTTCAGTTAAAAAGATCATTATAATTACGAATAAACAAATTTCAGGTTGATAATAAATATAAAAACAAAGTAACTACGAATAACACATTTGTATCATTTTAGTTCCAGTTGAATAGATCATTATAATTACGAATAAAATAAATTGACGTCTAATAAAGTATTTGTTTTTTCAGACACAACCAAACAATGGGAGGTTCATAAGCCTAATAGAGTATCTGCTTCAAGAGTTTTCTAGAGACAAAGAAGTTCGTAATGGTGTTGATGAAGTTGTCCTTGATAGTATCCCAAGAAGCTTTGAATAAGAGGGAGTTGAGGCCGTCGGGGTCAGGCGCCTTGTCATCGCCCATGGAGAAAATGGCCAGCTTAATTTCCTCCAGAGTGACAAGGGAGGAGAGGTTCTTGAGGTTGAAGATCCTGTCAAAGCCAAGAACAAAGGTACTCGTATGAAAGGTTCCTTGGAGAATGCAACAACCAAGGTTGTAAAACCTTTAAGGAAGTGTACTCGGTGTAAGAAACTTACAGATCATGACAAACGGAACTGCAAGGAAGTTATGTAGAATATAGTTAGTGTTATTTTGCATTATTTGAATTCGTAATTATTGAAACCTTTCAGTCCATTTAGGACTTAAGGCTTTTGATTAATATCTGTTGTTTTATCTTTAAAAACAAATGCTTATCAACAATGTATTATTTCACTTAACAATCGTTTGTAATTACGAATTTTCTGCTTAAATACATTGTTAAATCTCACTTTAAAAACATTTGTAATTACGAATAATCACTATTATGTCAAACACAAGTAAATAATATTATTGACATTTTGGTTTAGAAACTTCATAGTGTAAATTATGCAAACATCCACGACACATCGATTAATAACTAGCCAAATCAAAGTAGACATTCACAAAATAAGTCAAACAATAATCCTAAAAAACCAAAAAAACAGTTAAGTTTGAAGATTTCAAGTTGCTAGTAGTAGAATACATTAACTAAATGAAGTATATCTAAACGATCTTAGCATTGACCGTTTGTAATTACGAACTTAATGATTCTATACATTGTTATGTCTAACTAAAAAAACGCTTGTAATTACGAACTTAATGTTTGTATACATTGTTATAGATCACTTAAAAAACGTTTGTAATTACGAATAATTGCTTGTATACATTATAATATCTCACTTAAAAAACGGTTGTAATTACGAATAATCGCTATTATGTCAAACACATATCCTAAAAAACACACGACACATCGATTAACAATCAGTCAAATCAAAGTATACATAAACAAAATAAATCCAACAATAGTCCTAAAATACCAAAAGCACAACTAAGTTTGAAGATGTTAAGTTGCAACTAGTAGATTACATTAAGTCAAGGAAGTCTATCTAAACGTCAAGCTCCCGTTCCTCTTCATCACTAGTCAACTTCTCTTTTCCCTTTCCTTTAATGTCCTTAGGCTTGGTGACATTCTTCACAACTGCAGGAACAACATTTTCATTACTCTTCGCTATATGTGAAATACATTGGCTTCGATTTTACAAATAACAAAACAAACTATTTTAGCATCGTCATTATTCGTAATTAATAATGCATTATCATATTATTTAAAGGATGTAATCACAATTTATTCATAATTAACTACTATTTTTCATGTCAATCTAAATTTTTATATGTATAACATAATTATGAGAACATGTTGACTAATTAATTCCATGCCTACGAGTTTTTGTATAGCAAACATAAAAAAAACCATAAATCACAAATGCACCCAATACGGTTTGTTAGGAAAAAAAATACATACCGTCATCATTCTTCCGATTTTCCAATCACTAAACTCATGCTCTTTCCTCTAGTCTTTCTATCCAGCATCATAGAAATAGGCACGTCTTCGAAATCTTCAGAACTACCATCATCACAAACGAAGTGTTCCCCCTTTATAATTACTTTCTTCTTTCCCGATGTCTTTGTACGCACTAATCCATACCTCGGATTACGCTTCCTTTTGGAACTCAGATCTATAGTTTTCATTATACAACACAAAATAGTCTTCATTATCCAACACGCAAAATCATTTTCATTATACAACACAAAAAGTGACAACATAGCTACTTAAATTCAAATCTAAAACGCACTTTATATTCGCATTATTCATAATTTTCGGAATAACATAAAACAAAGAGGACATAATGAGAGTTAATCATTACGGCACATTACTCAATTAATGGAAAGAAACAGTCTGAAGTACACAGTTATTGTTTACCATTACTTGGCAGGAGGATTTTGCTAGTATTAGCAACATTAGATTAGTAACTTGATCTAAGCAACATCACATAATATATATTTCCATGGACAAAAGGAAAAGTTATAAAAAAAAAAAACATAACGCAAATCTTTCATGATATAGATGATTGAAAACATATGCATAATATATGTTAAATTATACTAGAGAACATAAAATGAAAACTCATAAAATAAATTAATAACTATGAATCATATTTACAAACTATCATGTTGATAACAAAAAATGCAGCATCAATATCATTCGTAATTATAGAATATATTTCCTCAACATATTCCAACAACATTACTTGAAGGTAACAAAAATTATTCATAATTAATAAAAAAAACAACAATGATGCAAATATCAACACACCAATCATAAAACCACCAACAATTTCAACCAAGCAAGGCAAGGAAGACATACATACAGAAGAATCTGCCATTACTCCCAAAACTGTCCTCTCCAATCAAGCGAATTTCACAAGAGAGCTCTGCTGACACGAAACAAATTGCCCTACATATAACGTATCAATAATTTAGTATGCAAAAACAACCAACAAATCAACAAAGTGAAAACCTGTACACCAAACCTCCAAAGTTTCAGAAGAAACTTTGAATCAATTTTGATTCATAGTTATTAAGACATTTATTAAGAAACATGGGCTTCTTGATATATAATCACCGAAATGAAAGCCGGCAACAAACAAAAGCACTAAACCATGAACTCACAAACAACAAACAAATCAACAAAGTGAAAACCTGCAAGCTCAATCGATCGACGAAGAAAGAAACAATCAAGAGCTCACGAGCTTGAAAATCTAGAATGCAATAACTGGTAAGACGACGGCGACGGCGAACAAGGTATGACCTTCGCCGGTAAGACGAAAGAAATTATCAGTTGGTTTTATGAAAATACCTCAGATTTGAGCAGAGCGTTCGAGAAATTGAAGGGGCAGAGGCGTCGATTTAGGGTAAGCAAGGGCTCCATCAGCCAGCTTGTAATGGCACCGGGCGTAGTACAATGCGAGCAACACCGCTAGTTGTGCGGCCACAACCGAGTCACCGGGCGCAGTACATGGCAACCGAGTCGCCGGGCCACAATCGAGTTGCCGGAATGCTCCTCGCCGTCTAAGCTGCGCCACCAGCACCGGAGGTCCCCTGATTCGGCGTCAAAAATCCTCTTCAACCGCCACAACCCTAAAATCTTCTTTTCGGATGTGCAGCGTGTATGGAGTGAAATTAGGGATTCCAAATTTTGAGATATGGGAAGCGCGTGTGTGTTAAAATATTCTTAATAATTACGATACTTACCCTAAATCTCGACCCTTAATAATAAACAATCCAACGGTCTACGATTGTTCTCATGTTCTCACGTTAGAGGTTGTTCTCATGGAAACCACACCCTATATATATATAGAAGATAGATCCTATGAGAACACCCCCTAACGTGAGAACATGAGAACAGATTCGTAATTATTATCAGTTTTGTTACGAAGGTGTCATATCGTTTGATGTATTATTCGTAGTTATTGTTGGATTCCTTATTATTATTATTATTATTCGTAGTTATTATTATTTTTGATATCTACTCTAAATCTCAACCCTTAATACTCACATCTAACGGTGTACGATTGTTCTCATGTTCTCACGTTAGGGGTGTTCTCATGGGAACCACACCCTATATATATATATATATATATGTGGGGTTACTGATACGACTTTTAATTTTCGGTAAGGCTGTGCGGTTGACACGTGTCCCAAAAAATTTATTTTTTTTTTTATTTTTTTTTCAGAAACGAATGAAAATGATGGTGCAAAACTTATAAAGGAATAATGCATAACTTATAAAAGTATAGCTTATGAATTATAATAGAATAATTCATAATGCAAAACTTATAGAGGGATAATACATAACTTATAAAAGGATAGTTTATGAATTATAATATAATAGTTCATAACATATAAATGATTAATTTATAAATAATTTGATATAATATATTAAAAAGTAATAGTTTATGAATTATAATAGAATAGTTCATAATATATAAACGATTAATTTATAAATAATTTGATATAATATATTAAAAAGTAATAGTTCATGAATTATATGAGAATAGTTCAAAGTTTATAAGAGAATGGTGCAAAAGTTATAACATGGTAGTTCATTATTGTTAAAAGTATGCAAAATATATTTTCTTCAAAAAAAAAATGTGGGACACGTGTCAGCCGCACAGCCGGCCGCACAACCTTACCACAATAATGGGCCGTACCTGAACAACCCCCATATATATATAGAGGCCGGTTCCGGTGAGTAGGTTTATATATATAGAGAGAGAGGTGCCGGTTTCGGCGAGTAGGTTTTTAGATACACGATATATTGATGACATTTTGGTAATTACAATAAATATGGAAAAAAATTTAGAATCTCAAAAATAAAGAAAGAAACGGTCAAACCTCTCTTACATTTCTACATCCCACGTTCTTTTCTATTTTTTATGAACACCGATTGATAAAAACATGATTAATGACATGTAAAAACACTATGAACACCGATGAATAAAAACATGAACAATGACATATAAAAGTATGAATACTGAGTGTGTGCGAACCCTGATTTGAACGTAAAGGTATTTTTCCAAATTTTAAGTCAATTTACAAAATTGTCATTAATAATGAGTAGGTGAGAGCCCTTGATTTAAAACTCATCCAATGAGCTGAGGAGCCGCCAGCGCCAGTTGCTACATGTATCATTCTGATTAATGGTTTACTTGTTAAAGTTGTGTTTGTTACGGGTGCGACGCCCTCTTTCATTTCTGATGTATGTGTTGATAGACTGACCATTGATACGGTAGAGGGGAGGCCCTTTGTTATAGGGTTACCCGATGGGGTCCGGTGAGAGGTACCCAAGAGGTACATGGTTGTCCTATACATTTAGGAAACCGTGATTTGTTAGTGGACTTCTTTGTCATGCTGCTAGTGCATGAGGAAGTTATTTTGGGTATGGATTGGATGGATAGACATCGTGCCATTTTAGATGTGGGTAGAAGGACCGTGACGGTATCTACCGAGTCGGGTCAGATAGAGATTTTCCGAGGTTGGGACCTTGAAAAGATGGGTATGGTTATTAGTGTAGTCTGAACGGCGAGATTGATTGCACAGGGTTGCGAGACGTTCTAGTGTTATGCCATGATGAAGGGTGAGAGTCCTGCATTAGAGGATACTCTTGTGGATTGCGATTTTTTGGACGTGTTTGACGAGCCATCCAGTTTGCCGCCTTAGAGGAGCGTGTACTTCGGTATAGAGTTGGAGCCTGGGACGAGACCGATCTCGAAGGCCCCATATCGTATGGCGCCTATCGAGTTGTTAGAGATGAAGAAGAAACTTGAGGAGTTGCCTGAGAAGGTCTTCATATGCCCTAGCGTATCCCCGTGGGGTGCACCTGTCCTCTTCGTGTGGAAGAAGGACAAATCGTTGAGGTTGTGTATCAACTACAAAGAGCTGAAAAAGGTGACCATCAAGAACAAGTATCCTTTGCTCCGCATTGACGACTTGTTAGATCAGCTTTAGGGAGCGACTGTGATCTTCAGGATTGATCTACGCTCGGGATATCACCGGCTGAGGGTGAGAGAGCAAGATGTGCATAAGATGGCATTTCGGACTCGGTATGGCCACTACGAGTTTGTAATGATGCCATTCGGACTCACGAATGTGCCAGCCGTCTTTATGGAATTGATGAATGACATATTCATCGACTTCTTGGATCAGTTTATGGTGGTCTTTATAGACAATATTCAGGTGTACTGTCGTAGTAGAGAGGAGCATGGAGGACATCTGAGGACTGTGTTGTGAGTATTGCACGATAGATATTTGTATGCCAAGTTCTCTAAGTGCAAGTTCTGGATGCCAGATGTAGCATTTCTGGGTCACATTTTTTCCGCCGAGGGGATCAAGGTTGATCCGGCGAAGATCGAGTCTGTAGCAGGGTGGACGACACCAACGAACGTCAAGGAAGTACGCAACTTCCTTGGCTTAGTCGGTTACTACCGTCGGTTTGTGGAGGGATTCTCTGTGATTGCCTGTCCACTCACTAGTTTGTTGAGGAAGACTACCTTGTTTGTATGGTCCGAGCCGTCTACTTAGAGTTTTGAGGAGCTGAAGAGACGTTTGACTTCCGTTCTCATCTTAGCGCAGCCGGAGGGCACATATGACATTTTTGTTTATAGTGGCGCATCCAAGCTAGGATTATGATGTGTTTTGATGCAGCATGGTAGGGTGATTGCCTTTGCGTCTAGACAACTAAAGATGTATGAGGAGAACTACCTGACTCATAATCTAGAGTTGGCTGTGATAGTTCATGTTTTGAAGATCTAGAGGCATTACTTGTATGGCATTACATGGCAAATCTTCACATACCATAAGAGTCTGAAGTATATTTTCACGCAGCGGGAAATGAATAACCGCCAACGTAGATGGCTTGAGCTGATCAAGGACTTTGACCTTGAGATTTTGTATCATCCAAGAAAGGCGAATGTTGTCGCCGATGCCCTTAAGAGGAAGACGCCTCGAGAGAAGGCGATTGCACGGCTGACGGTTCAGCCTCAGTTGCAGAGAGGTCTAGCATGGCTAGAGATGGACATTCAGTTTCCTGATGTGGATGCCCAGTTGTTTACCTTAGAGGTTCTACCTATTCTGTTGGATGAGATCCAACGGAAACAAGAAACCTGCCCGACGTTGACGAGGATGTGAGATAGAATGTCTCAAAGTGAGGCCCAACAATTCTCCATAGGAGCAGATCGAGTGATGAGACGCCGCGAGCATGTCTGTGTACCCGCCGATGCGGGGTTGAGACAGAGGATTTTGTAGGAGGCTCACTCTACACATTACTCAGTACTCCCAGGTGCGAGTAAGATGTACCAGGATATGAGACATTCATATTGGCGGGGAGGGCTGAAGCCCGATGTAGCCAGATTTATGGCACAGTGTTCGACCTGTCAGTAGGTCAAGATAGAGTTGCAGACCTGGAGGAGAACTCTATCCACTCTAGTGCCGTAGTGGAAGTGGGAGGACATCTCCATGGACATTGTGACGGGATTGAAGCCGAGCAGGAGTTTTTATGCCATTTGGGTGTTGTTGACAGATTGACAAAGACTGCACGTTTCATCCCTATTATGGAAATGTGGCCAGTGAGCCGGTTGGCTGAGGAGTTCGCTAGGCAAATAGTGAAACTTTATGGTGTACCGAGGACGATCGTCTCAGATCAAGATGGGAGATTTACCTCGAGATTTTGGCAGCAGATACATACTGACTTGGGCACGAGTTTGCATTTTACGATTGTGTTTTATCCTCCAACATATGGTAAGTCAAGAGAGGACTAGTCAGACCTTGGAGGATATGCTGAGAGCTTGTGTACTGGACTGGGGGTAGGTGTGGTCAAATCACTTCGCATTGGTTGATTTTTCGTACAACAACTAGCATGCATCGATTGGGATGGCCCCATATGAGGCACTGTATGGACGGAGATGTCATACGCCGTTATGTTGGGATGAGCCTAGTAGTATTAGTGGTATAGCGCCTGAGCAGATTCAAGATGATATTGCCCGAGTAGCACTGATCAAAGAGTGGATGCTAGCTGCACAGAGTCGCCAGAAGTCATATGCCGACAAGAGGCGTAGACCTCTAGAGTTAAGGGTTGGAGCTCATGATTGGCTGAGAGTATCCCCGACGCATGACTTCAGATGTTTCGGTATAAAAGGGAAGCTGAGTTCTCGATGTGTCGGTCTTTTTGAGATTGTGGATAGAGGTGGGAGAGCATCGTACAGACTTGCTTTACCCCCGAGGTTAGAGGGTATTCGCCTTGTGTTTCATGTGTCTCAGCTAAGGATAGTACATACCAGATCCGAGACACATTGTTTGCTATGATGACTTGGTGGTCGAGCCGGAACACACGTTTTTTGAGCATCCAGTTGCAGTCCTAAAATGGGGTGTGAGATGCCTGCGTTCCAAGGGCATTCCTATGTTAACGATACAATGGTCGAGATGAGGACCTGATGATGCTACATGGGAAATAGAGGATAGTATCCAGAGGAACTATCCACAGTTCTATACCCAGATAGATGTACGTGTAGGATAGACGAGTAGATCTTAGTGCTATCTTTGTGAGTGATATGTTTCTGTGCTAGTTGTGATATTTGTATATGATCTTGTTAGATCTTGTTGTGCTAGCGCGAGTTGCGATTATAGTTGGGGATGGTTCTTCCTCCATGCTATTGAGATAGCGTTATAGTTTAACTGGAGATGGTTATTTCTCCATGCTATTGTGTTATGGGTATAATTTGGCTGAAGACGGTTTTACTCCACGCCCTTGCGTTATGACTACAATTTGGTTAGAGATGGTGTTCCTCCATGCCTTTGTGATGTGGTTTTGGGTTGGCTAGAGATGGTTTTCCTCTATGTCATTGGGTAGCGTTTGTGTTTATGTTGTTGGAATAGATGATTCATCCATGCTTGTGCTTTGAGGTTATAGAGCATTATAGGTTGATACCTTCTGAGCGGAGAATTGATACCTCCGATAGAGAGAGTTGTATACCTCAGCGCATGGGTCCGAGAGGATTTGGGAATTGTTCAAGTTTCGGGACAAAACTTGTTTTTAGGGGACTCTGATGTAATATCCTTAGCTTTTTAGGGATCCCACCCTTGCGCCATGGCTTGGCCGCAGGTGCGGACGCCGCCCTCGCGGTTTTTACAAGGTGGGCGCCACCCTTTTAGCCATCTTTCTTTTTTCCTTTGCTTCCTCTTTAAGTCTTTCTTTCCCCCTCCTACTGAGGGTTTCTGATGCGGGGATAAGCCGCAGTTCCCGATCTAGATTGAAAGTCCTTAATTGGGATAAAAATCGGGTTGTTCTATAGGAAAAATCGGTCGATTTATCTCAAGAACATGTCGATTTTTTGACAAACTCAGAACACAGATTAGTGAATGATATGGAAAGAAAAGAAAATGATTATGGAATGATAAATGGAAGATATAGGAAGATATGAACCAAGATAGTTCCGTAAAAGAACCTTGACTAATGATGTGTCAAAACCCTTAAACGAGAAGATCACCTTAACCCGCACTTCTTTAACCTTACACAAGCCTTCTAAGTAAGACAAGTATAAGGAGGGACTAGGATCGACCAGGAGCACCAACCTTCAATAAGATTAACACACACAAGCACAATCTAGCAAGAACGTCACAACAATTCAACCAAAACTCTCCTTTGATTGAATAACAATGAATAAAGTACGTACTCCGTAAGTGAAGCCGTAAGTTCACACAATATATGGAAAATATCTCAAATCTAATATACTAAACAATCTCCCCCTCTAAGGCTATTTATAGGGAAGATTTAACCTACTAAAACTAGGTAAAACTAAAAAGATATGATTTATAAAATATATCTTGTGAAAGATAATCTAGAAAAGATATCTTAAAAAGATATAAAATATAAAATATAAAAAGATAGAATCTAATTTCCTAAGATAGTATGAGAGACTTTAAGGAATTATACAAGATATATTTGCCAAAAGATAGAAGATCATGGCCGGATCCCTTGCAACTCATTCCAGTGAAAGAAATGAAATAGACTGAATTTCTTACAGGAAAATCGGTCGATTTGTCTAAAAAAATCGGTCGATTTTCTTTTCTGGAACTTCTTCCTAGCTTTTATCTTTCTTCCTTGCTTGATGGATGTTCTTGGTCGTGGCTTGACTCTTCTATAACAGTCAACAATGCCACTAAAGAACTCCTGAGAGTGATGAGAGTTTCCTTGAGTGTAAATGTCATGAGAAGATCCGTAACTTCCTCTTGGATTGCTTTAGCTCTTGACCGCGTGATCGCTCCTTCCATAATTGAATCTAAAGAAGGTGAAAGTGAAGGAGTAGTTTGCTTATCTTTTAATGCTTTACCCTTTGAGCGTGTAACTGGTCCTTGTATTGGAGATGGTCCCACAGCAGACTCCCCTTCTTGAGAAGGATTCGTCCTCGAATCTCCGCTACGCTCATCTCTAAGCTCATATGGACTTAAATCACCAACGTTGAAGATGGGACTTACACCATAGTCAGTTGGAAGCTCTAGAACATAAGCATTATCACCAACTTTCCTCTTGACCTTAAAAGGTCTGTCTCCACGTGGAGATAACTTAGACTTTCGCTTTTCCAGAAATCGCTCCTTCCATAGATGCAACCATACAAGATCTCCGGGTTTGAATAGCATCTCCTTGCGACGCCGATTTGCCTTGGAAGCAACGGAAATCCCTTTGTGCTCCAGCCGTGAGCGTGTTTTCTCATGTAACTCCTTTATGAACTCCACCTGATTTCCTGCAACAAAATCTACTCGCTCCTCTAAAGGCAACGGTATAAGATCAAAGGGAGTCAAAGGATTCACTCCATAAACACACTCAAACGGTGTTAGGTTAGTAGATGAATGCAAGGTACGATTATAAGAAAATTCAACATGTGGTAATACATCTTCCCAAGCATTCAAATTATCTTTCAAAACAGCTCGTAAAATCGTAGTTAAAGTCCGATTAGTTACCTCCGTTTGACCATCCGTTTGAGGATGACTAGAAGTTGAAAACAACAACTTTGTGCCTAGCTTTCCCCAAATCGACTTCCAAAAGAAACTAAGGAACTTGACATCTCTATCGCTCACAATAGTTCTTGGAACTCCATGCAATCTAACAACTTCCTTGAAAAACAAGTTAGCTATATTATATGCATCATCAGTTTTATGGCAAGTGATAAAATGAGTCATTTTAGAAAAACGATCAACAACCACAAATATAGAATCTCTCCCCTTCTTAGTCCTTGGAAAACCTACAACAAAATCCATACTTATATCAAGCCAAGGTGATGTAGGAATAGGTAGAGGAGTATATAAACCATGTGGTTTTAGTCTTGATTTTTCCTTTAGACAAACAAGGCATCTATTAATCAAGTGTTCAACATCCTTGAGCATATGAGGCCAAAAAAAGTGTGAATGAAGCATGTGATAAGTCTTATCTCTTCCAAAGTGTCCCATTAAACCTCCCATATGTGCTTCCTCAACTAATAATAATCTCAGAGAACATCTAGGAATACAAAATTTATCCTCATGGAACAAAAATCCTTCAAAAAGATAATACTTATCTCTCGACTGGGACAAAAATCGGCCAGAAAATCGGCCGATTTTTCTGATGCTAGGTCGATTTTGCATCCAGTGTAGATGTTGTCAAAGTCTTCATCATCCTCGTAAAGTTCTTTGATATAATGGAATCCTAGGACTTTGGAATCAATTGTTGTGATCAAAGTATACCTCCTAGAAAGGGCATCCGCTACGACATTATCCTTCCCTTTCTTATATTTGATAAAATAAGGAAATGTCTCGATAAACTCCATCCATCGCCCATGTCTCTGTCCAACTTATATTCTTGCATGAGTACACCTCCTATACCAATACCTGAAGCGTCGCACTCTACTTCAAAGGGTTTGGTGAAGTCTGGAAGTGCAAGGAGAGGTGCATTTGATAGTCGCCTCTTTAGTTCCGAAAATACGTTCTCTTGCGCTTCTCCCCACTCAAACGGTACTTGCTTCTTCATGAGCTGCGTGAGAAAGGTTGCGATTGTGCTAAAAATCCTTCACAAAGTACCTATAGAATATTGCCAATCCATGGAAAGATCGCACATGTCCGACGGTGGTAGGTGTAGGCCATTCTTGAATGGCTTTAATCTTCTCTTTATCCACTTCAAGTTCTCTTGTGCTGACAACAAATCCAAGGAAAACAACTTGATTAGTACTAAACTCGCATTTCTTAATGTTAGCATATAATGATTCAGATCTAAGAGTTGAGAGTACTTCCCTTAAGTGTTCTTCATGCTCCTCAATGGATTTGCTATAAATGAGGATGTCATCAAAATAAACAACCACAAACTTTGCAATAAAGTGGCGTAAGACATGATTCATTAATCTCATAAAGGTACTAGGAGCATTAGTCAAACTAAAAGGCATTACCAACCACTCGTAAAGTCCAAATTTGGTCTTGAATGTTGTCGTCCATTCATCTCCCTCCCTCATTCGCATTTGATGATATCCACTCTTGAGGTCAATCTTCGAAAACAAAGTGTAACCGCTCAACTCATCTAGCATATCATCTAATCGGGGAATGGGTGTCTATACTTGATAGTGATGTTGTTGATTGCTCGACAATCCACACACATCCTCCAAGTGTTGTCCTTTTTGGGTACCAATAGAATTGGGACCGCACAAGGACTTAATCTTTCACGTACATAACCTTTGTTCAAAAGGTCTTGTACTTGGTCTTCTATTTCTTGGCTTTCTTGCGGACTCATCCTATACGCAGGGCGATTAGGAAGTGAAGATCCAGGAATGAAATCAATCTGATGCTCAATGCCTCAGAATGGTGGAAGTCCGGCAGGAATCTCATCCGGAGATACGTCCGTGAATTCATTTAAGGCCTGAAAAATATTTGAAGGCAAAGCGGCCTTCACATCATCACTCAAGGTTAGTAGACTCTTATATAAACTCAATAAAGAAAGATCTAAGGGAAGATAATCATCGATAAACTCCCTTTTTGATGAAAGAAGGGCTCGTTGTTGTCCTAGAGAGGAAAAATCGGATGAGCTACAGAAAAATCAGTCGATTTTTCCTTGGACAGGACGATTTTCTTCAGAAATCAGCCGATTTGTCGATGGTTTGCCCGATTTTTCTTCTTTGAGAGTTAATTCTTTCTCTTTCTGCTTGCATTTCTCCTTCTTATTGTCGTAATGTTCGGCAATCTGCAGGGGAGTCATGGGTTTGAGCGTAATGGCTTTCCCTTTAAACTCAAACGAGTGTTTGTTAGAAAATCCATCATGCGTCACCTTTCTATCAAATTGCCAAGGTCGGCCTAATAAAATATGACAAGCTTGCATAGGCACAACATCACAAACAACAATATCCTCATATTTTCCCAAAGTAAACGCAATACGAGCATGTTTATTAACTTTCAATTCTCCACAATCATTCATCCAATGCAATTTATAAGGTCGAGGATGGTAGAAGGTAGTGATTTACAACTTAATGATCAATTCTTCACTAGCAATGTTGCAACAACTACCCCCATCAATAATCATGTTACAAACCTTTCCTTGAACAAGACATCGAGTATGAAAAAGGTTTTCACGTTGGTTATCCTCACATATATCAATTTTAGCATGCAAAGTGCGTCTAGCAATTAAGGAATCACCATGTTCATATTCACAATCCCTATCACTTTGATTATCATGCTCATGCTCATGTAATGCATTGATATGGATATGATCATGCTCAGTTTCTTCCTCACTTTCATATTGTCCTTGTTGATTAATAAATAAAACTCATTTTTTAGGACAATCACACATATAATGACCCCTTCCTTGACATTTAAAACAAATAATATCTCGAGATCGTGGGGTAGGGTTAGAGGTACTCCCTTCATGGTTCTATGAAGGCTCATTCAAAGGACGAGATTGAGTAGACGGCTTGGGAGCTGCTGGATCGGGCAAAGAACGTTTTCCATCATCGTTTTGGGAAGAAAATCTGTCGATTTTCCTATTAATCGGTTGATTTTTCTTCTTTGGAGTCCAATAAGTCGTTCCTTGATTCCGTCCTTTGAGCTTCTTCTCCACCCTGATAGCCAAATGTAATAAATTAGTCATAGAAACATAGGGATAGAGGTCAATTTCATTAGCTAAAGAAGGATGTAAGATTCTTAGAACTCGAGCCATAATAGACTCCTCATCCTCTTGTATGTTGGCTTTTACCATTGCCGTTTGCATGACGGTGTAGACTTCCTCTACGGACATGGAACCTTGCTTGAGGTTCTCCAAATTTTGTCTCAACTCCTGCCCGTAGTGTGGTGGCACAAATCTGACTTTCATTAAAGGCTTCATCCATTCCCAAGTATTGATGTCTAGTTCGCCCGTTCTTCTCCTTTCTTTGATGAGATGATCCCACCAATAAGAGCGTATCCTTGGAATTCCAACGCAGCAAGTTGGATCTTCCTTTGCTCACTTAAGTTATGGCAAGACCAAAGTTGTTCAATTTTGGTTTCCAATTCCATGTAGGCATCCGGATCGCATCGTCCTTCAAGACTTGGAATTTTGACCTTGACCTTCCCAAGTCCGTCATTATCCGGTTGAGGTCGATTATGTTCATTATAGCGTCCTCTTCGTGGATGACGTCGTGGGTGTTCTCTCTACATTGCCTCATCCTCTTCATCACTCATGTCCTGAAATTCGTCACCAAAAAGTAGATTGTGGTTAGTATTAACGAACTGATTAGGATGGGCATTACCGGGCATCGGTGGATGATTTATAGCTGAAACTTGAGGGGGTGGTGGTGGTGGATTAGCGGAGCTTCCGCCTACTTCATAAACAGCCTTTGGATCGAATCGTAAGCGAGATTCGGATCGGTAATCTGCATTAGGCCTTGCTTCCACTTGTTCAATCCGTTTATCCATGTTGGTCATTTTGGTCATGATTTGCTTGAGCATGTCCGCTATATCCGGATTGTTGTCCTTTTGAGAACCACGTGGACTATCTCTTTCTGACATCTATACCAACACGCACAGTAACAACAAACTCATTAAGTTAGAGAAATCGAAAAGACCTTTCTTATTTTCTCTCGCACTCACGCTCTTGTTGTGTTGTCGCAAGCTGGTTGACGGAATTGACTTGTATGGATTAATGTTTATTTACAAATCAGCGCCTTGGCCTCCCTAGAACTTCTTGACTGAATCAAGTAGTCAAATTGGTTCGGTTAAAGATTCTTGTGGGGTGCGATGGTTAAGGAATCCCTGTAAGAAGTTTATTCCACACACGACAAGGTAGAAAGAAAGATTGCGGATAGACAACTAGTATGTTAAAAAGTATAGATACTAACTAACACACTCAAAGAAAGACTCAGTGTTTAGAATAGAAAAGAGGCTATGGAAAAGCACGCAAGAGATTAAGAAGAGAGAAGAACATAACTTGAGTTGCGAAGTTTAAGAAAGAGAGATAGCCGGATTTGTGTTTAGGCATGGTTAGATCTCTTTGATTGCTTCAAGGTATATACTGGAACTCTTCTGTTATAATACTCACGCACAGGGTTCACTTCAATTCTGCAAAGTACGCCTCAAAGATTTCTTTGAATTTTGGCAACAGTAGAAAAAATCGGGTGAAAAATCGGTCGATTTTTCTTTGAAGAGGTCGATTTTTCTTTGAAAACTCGACTCTTGATTGCGACGTTCAAGAACTTTCTTTCTTTTTTTTTTGTATTGGCGAGGTTTCAAAGGTCAACGGCTGGCTTGTGTTTGGTTGATGGCGTTTCTCCCTTCCACAACTTAAACAAATCAACGCACGTTAAACTCAAATAATCTCGCAAAGATGGCGAACAAGAAAAGACTCAACTTTTAAAGACTCAAAGAAGACTAAAAAAAATCAAACCTTTTTATGAACGTTTGGACTTCAATCAATTAGCTCTGATACCACTTTGATGCGGGGATAAGCAGTTCCCGATCTAGATTGAAAGTCCTTAACTGGGATAAATGTAACAGTAAAAAACCGAAGATGACCTAATCGAGAATTTTAAGAAATTAAATCCGTTTTAACACAAGATACCTCTCGAGGTAACTTGCTCCTAGATGATATTACAACCCGGTGTTATTTGGAGCATTTGGGAACTTCAATTAATAAAAATGCAGTTGAGAGAAATGATCAGGACATCGGACATGTCCTAGATATGAAAAAAACATGGAAAGGCAAAACGGCCAAAAGAGTCGCTATTTCGTTTCTTAGCGGCTAAGAAAGATGGCTTAGGAATACGCATTTTTCGAGACAATTGCGGAATAATTATCCATACAATATTCCGGATTTATTATTCCAATTTCGATAAGTTTGGAGAAGGGGGCTTACACCGCTTTTGGATCGGTGAAAGGATAATTATGGACCCCGCTAAAGGATAATTATCGTCTTCGCTATAAATAGTGTAAATATCGTTTATTAATTCATTTCCTTTCACGTTTCCTCGTAAAAGCTCTGATTTCTCTCAATCTTCAAACTCAGATCTACTCTCCGTTTGTAATCCGATTTCAAATCCGTTTGAGTTTTTGGATTCCTCTCTTCATTATCTTCATTTTGGTACCGAGTTTCTACATTTCCGAGCAAGGGAAGGTCTGGTCGAGCATATATGATACTAGGGAGGTTCCGTTGCTCAGATTCCGGTGAATTTGATGGTGTCCGAGGGTAGCCTGCATCGTTGTGATTCCGAATCTTCTTTCGGATCATCAATCGGGTTAGTAACGAATAAGTTATGAATTTATTCGTTTTCTGTATTGTGATTTGGCCTAAATTGACCTTAGGCTTGTCAAAATGGATAATTAGAAATTTCATTATGCTCGTTACATTATTCTGGTGATTATGGGTTGTTTGTTTGATGAGATTTGATGACAGGTGAGTTCAGAAATTGCCTGCGGGTAAAACGTTATTCTGGCGAAATTTAATTAATTAATTGAAGGTTAATTAAGTAAATTGGGATTCTAGAGAAGGCTATAAGTTAATTAAATTCAAAGGAATGAATTTAATTGGTGTTTGAATCGAGAAGTTTAATACAAGGAATATGATATTATCAACAGGTGTTGTTGAAGGTTTTGGTCTAACTGTAGCTTAATTGCTTTGTGAGCATATCCAAGCACGATATAGGAGGATAGTCCGAGTGGAAAACGGACTAAATAGTTGGTTTGCGAGGTTTTATTGTTCTTACCTGCGAGGTAAGTGTATATGAATTACACTTGCTTAATATATGTTATGTATTTAATATGCCATGATTTTATGCATGCTTGAGTGTATATATCTGTTTGTTATTATTTTATGCATGCTTATATATATATCAGTGGAATGATGATGATGACTTGATATGATTTATGAATGCATGCATGAGGTACATGAGATGATAATGGAAAGAATATGATGGAAGAATATGATGAAAGCATGAAATTGAGTTATGATATGGAAGTGATAAGATATGATGATAATTGATTAATTAGCCCAACTGGGTCCTGCACGGGTTTCCGGGGGACGAGGTTGCTACCTGATCTACAGGGGGGCTCGGAGGTCGCTACCTGATCTACAGAGGGCCTCGAGATGAGAAAATAGTCCAAGATCGCAACCTGATCTACAGGGGGTCTTAGGACAAGATGACCGAGGTCGCTACCTGATCTATAGGGGGCCTAGGACGCTATCCGGTTGGCCAACCGAAAGAAAAAAAAAAAGAAAGAAAGAAAGAAAGAAAAGAAATACGAAAGCACATGAGAAAATATATCGTACGATCAGTTGGGGCTAGTTAGTTAATTATCACCTATGCATCGATGCAATCGAGTCTAGCATGTTATATGTTATGTGATGATGATTTATATGTGATGGTATGATATGAGATATTTATATGAGATTATATGTATATATGTGGTGTGATAATATGCTTGATTGTTTATATGCTATGTGTTATGGATGGTTGTTGATGTAATGTGAATGTGGACATGTATGTGTGTGCTTTGGAATGTGAGAAAAAGGGTATAGAGTGTCCTTTGAGGACGGAATATTAGATACTTATATATATTGGGGAGTGTGATTTGTATACTCTTACTGAGCGTGTGGCTCATTGTTATTATATCCACATTTTATTTCAGCTACTCAGACTCGGCCTGACCAAGCAAGGACGTTGGACCCAACACCTGGATTTGAGATCATATCAGGTGGGCTGTTATGGGATGCTACGACCTAGGATGTTTTGTGTGGTTTTAAACAGTTATGGTTTGTTAAACAGGGTTTTATGACGTATGTTAGTATGTATATATGTTGTGAATATGGTTGTAAGATAAAGTTTTAAAAATTTACGTTTTCCGTTTTTCCGTTTTTCCGCTTATTGCTTTAAACAGGGTTAATTAAATGGTCATAAACTAGAAATGAAATAGGTGTCACAATAAAAATCGGGCTATTCTATAGAAAAAATCGGTCGATTTATCTCAAGAACATGTCGATTTTTTGACAAACTCAGAACACGGATTAGTGAATGATATGGAAAGAAAAGAAGATGATTATGGAATGATAAATGGAAGATATGAACCAAGATAGTTCCGCAAAAGAACCTTGACCAATGATGTGTCAAAACCCTTAAACGAGAAGATCACCTTAATCCAAACTTCTTTAACCTTACACAAGCCTTCTAAGTAAGACAAGCACAAGGAGGGACTAGGATCGACCAGGAGCACCAACCTTCAATAAGTTTAACACACACAAGCACAATCTAGCAAGAACGTCACAACAATTCAACCAAAACTCTCCTTTGATTGAATAGCAATGAATAAAGTACGTACTTCGTAAGTGAAGCCGTAAATTCACACAATATGTGGAAAATATCTCAAATCTAATCTACTAATCAATCTCCCCCTCTAAGTCTATTTATAGGGAAGATTAAACCTACTAAAACTAGGAAAAACTAAAAAGATATGATTTATAAAATATATCTTGTGAAAGATAATCTAGAAAAGATATCTTAAAAAGATATAAAATATAAAATATAAAAAGATAGAATCTAATTCCCAAAGATAGTCTGAGATATTTTAAGGAATTATACAAGATATATTTGCCAAAAGATAGAAGATCATGGCCGGATCTCTTGCAACTCGTTCCAGTGAAAGAAATGAAATCGACTGAATTTCTTATAGGAAAATCGATCGATTTTTCTGAAAAAATCGGTCTATTTTATTTTCTGGAACTTCTTCCTTGCTTTTATCTTTCTTTCTTGCTTGATGGATCTTCTTGGTCGTGGCTTGGCTCTTCTATAACAGTCAAAAATGTCACTAAGGAACTCCTGAGAGTGATGAGAGTTTCCTTGAGTGTAAATGTCATGAGAAGATGCGTAACTTCGTCTTGGATTGCTTTAGATCTTGACCGTGTGATCGCTCCATCCATAATTGAATCTGAACAAGGTGAAAGTGAAGGAGTTGTTGGCTTATCATTTAATGCATTAGCCTTTGAGCGTGTAACTGGTCCTTGTATTGGAGATGGTCCCACATCAGTTTCCTTTTGCTCTTCCAAACTTCATCTTCCACATTCATCTTCTTCCTCTCTTTCTCTTGGTTTCTTCTTGTGGATCTTCTTTGATCATGATCCAAGAGTGAGAATTTGTGTGTGCTTGTGATATTTGAGTTGATGAGGTTGTTGTGGCTTGAGAGGCCAGCTTGTGTGTGTGTGTTCGTTTTGGGTTCAACAGTGGTAAGTTTTCCTTCCTCTTCTTCCATCCTCTTTCCTTTCCTCTTCTTCTTCTTCTTCTTCTTCTTCTTGGTTTGATTCCCACAAGTTGATCTTGTGTTGATTTTCTAGACGATTGATGATGTTTATATGTAAGTATATGTGATGTTGGTTGCCTTTGGCACCAGAAGAAGTGAAGAGTTCGAACCAAGGATTGAAGAAAAGCAAGAAATCGCCTTCTACAATGTTGGCCGCCCCCGCGACTAAGGTGCGTCACCGTCCTTGCGGCTGAGAGTCACCGTCCCTACGGCGTGTCACCGCTCCCGCGCCTTCCCGTTTATGCAGGTGCATCTTGTCCAGGACATACCAAGTGTGGTATGTGTCCTTCCTTTCCTTATGGCTTTAGTTGAGTTTTGAGAGCTTGTGAGTGTTGTATATGCTGATACTGATGATGTTGTATGTTGAGGTAATGCCTTAGGCATTTGTTAGTTGTGATGTAAATCGAGGTTTAGTTATGGGTTGATTTGGGGTATGATCGTGGGGTGTAGGAGGTGGAATCTCCTAGCTTTGGATAGTGTTTGTTATTGTGTGTGCCTTACTGATGCAAAACACTGATCGTTTCCTCGAGAGGAAACTGTGACCACGTGGTGTTTGTGCATATGAATGTTGCATTGATAGCCTAACCGGACTAGGACGACCGTATATGTATATTAGTTGGCCAAAGTGCATTATAACTGGATTGTGATAACTTGCCTGAAGCTCGTCGAGAGTGTGGGGGTTCTCTACAACCAGTCTACCAGGGGAGGCTTGATCCCCGATTCCTAACATGTGTGGTTAAAGGGGACAAATGAGAGGTTTTGGGTGCTCCTCATGTCACAAAATAAGTTGAATTAGTAATGGTATAACGTAATGAAGATAATAAATGGATATATGTGTAAGCATTGCATATTGTGATGTGATGATGTGTTTGTATGTGCTATTGCTATAATTCTTATTCATGAACTGTTAGCTAACGGTTTTATACCGTGTTGTAGATATTCTACAAGATAGGAAGATTGCAGAGTGATCCAGATGGGTGATCGGCCGAGGGCTTCCGTACATTAGGATGCGTGGGTTTTGGGATGTTTTGTACACAAATGTAGATGTTGTTGCCGTTTTGTACTCGGCTGTGATTCCGTATATGTTTTGATATATGATCATACCGTTTTATGTATTTGGTTTTATATTTATTTTTGCTTTGTTGTAAGATCTATTGAACTTGTTGTCAAGCTAGGGTCAGGATCCATTGTGAGATCCTAGCCCAGTAATGCTCCGAGTCTTGCGGATTCGGGGTGTTATAAATACCAATAATCTTGTTCTTTTCAAAATATATCAATGAAATCTCTTTAGAGTATCACAATCCAAAATAAACACGTCACCACTAATATGGCACATTAAATCAAGTCAAGACATTCTCAATAACTTTTAAAATCCATGTATCAACTCATTTCTCATACTCAATCAAAGATATCATCAAATACTTCATAAGCTTTCGATAATTCTTTTCTTTAAACACATAATGCATATATAATAAATACTAAACCAATCATCTTTCAAAATGTCAAATCATGCATGTAACAAGATAGATGTCATAAACTTAATCATGCTCATATAAAAGGCTCACAAGTAATTGCCTCGATAAATCTTACTCGACTAACAGCCAAAACGACAACGTCAACTCACAAATGACCTAAACAAGTAAAAGATCACACAATCAACAAACATATATGATATCATAACAAAACACCATCTAATAGGTGTATAAGTGACTTACGTAATCCCAACTCGAGTTTGGATTGTACTTCACTTGGGGTTTTCCAAAACCCGTTTATCCAATGAATAAGTACCTAGAATGTTCAACTAGGCATATCAATCAAAATTCCAATTCATAACCCATAACAACTTCTCAATCAAGAGTTTTTAGAACACTCATGTAGCGTCGGCGGAACAAAATTTGATCGAAGGTTGTCGAATTTCAACTTGAGTTAAACCTTTCGAAGTTGTTTCCAAACCTAAACCAAAACAACTAAACAAGTTTAACTCTATTTTCTAAACTTGGATCATAAAACGTAATATATATATATATATATATATATAGAGCTTAAATATCATAATTGAAAACTCCACCTTGATTAAAATGTTTTATAGGTGTTGATGATGGAAGACTTAACACAAATGTAGTAGTTGGATATACTAACAATGTATTGATTATATTCTCTAGATATTTGGTTGGTTTGAATTCAGTGCAGGTTTTATCTAAATGTCAAGGACATTGATATGAATTTCAAGGACCTTGAAGTATAACTCAAGGACAAAGGAAGATAGCGTTTACAAAGGGACAATTCAAGGACCTTGGAGTTATAGATGCACGAAACAAGGATTCAAATGAGTTGAAGATTTTCCAGGAAGATTCTTTAACAAAAAGATCTCATCAACCGAAGAAAGATCTCAACCGAAGATTAGAGAATTTTTTCAGAAGATTTTCTAAACAAAAAGCGGCAAGAATAATATCTTCTCTCTCTTGATTCAAAAGACGAGAAGATCAAGGAGTTAAGGACTCGACGTGTTCTCATGAGCTGAATATTTGCAACGTCTACCTTATCTTGAAACAAGAAACAATCTTCATGGAGAAGAAGATTCATCTTCAAACGGTCATCTCTACAACGGCTAGAAGACCTCTCCATAGAAGAGTATAAATGGAGATGATGGTCGTAGAAGACAGATACACAAGCTTACACAGGAAAACATCTTTGCATCTTCTAGCAACCTGATCATCTTCATTCGTTGTTTTTCTTTCTCTCATTCACATTAAAGCTTTATCCCCTTAGAAAGAGATGATGACATGAATTATATACCATTACAATCTTGCATATTGTAGAGGTTTACCTCAATTTACCTTGCATTTGGAGAGAATTTATGTACCTTTTAGGCTTATTTCATTTATATTCCGAAAATAGAGGTCTACACGAGTTTTGGTTGAAATATAGGTGAATTCGGTGGATTTAGAAGCAAAAGTGGAGCAAGGAGCATCTAAGGCTAATAAGGAAGCTTAAGGAGTCGTAGAGGAGTCACAAAGAGCAAAGGAAGTGTGAAAGAGAGTCATAAAAAGGAGGAAGGACACAAGCCAAGAGACGAGCATTCTCTGTTGAAGAAAATCATGTCATTCATTTTAAAAATCGGACGATTTTTCTCTCTGAAAATCGAACACTGCGATTTTTCTTTCTGAAAATTATGTCATTCTCTGTTGAAGGGAAGTGCCAAGAAGTCAATCTATACCATTGTTGTGAGATCTTGTGTTTCCCTTTCCAATTCTTGTGATTTGTGAACACCTTATTGAGTGTTTTGAGAGATTCTTTGATAGGTTTTGAGATTTGATTACATATTCGGATATTATTTGGTTTTTATTCACAGTTCGGATTTATTTGATTTTATTCATTCAATCTTAATTGTAATTTGATTATGAAAATGGTTGGCTAAAAACCTTGTGATTATGGGGAGAATAATTGATGATTGAAGCTTAGATGATGATAGATTGAACTCATTTAACCATTTGGACCCTGAGACTTGAGATTTAACTTTGCGACAACATGAAAATCGACCTATTCTATAGAAAAATCGTCCGATTGATTCAAGAACAACACGATTTATTTCCCTGACGATCTTTAATTGATTTATTCTTTAACCAAAGTTAATCCTTGCCTAAATCCCAACCTTGCTTAACCTTTGTAACCTCTATTTAAGTGTGTGAAGAGACTTCATCATTGATTCTACATTTAATAGATAAAGATTATAAGATTTGGTAATAGAGAGACTCAACATCCTTTATTAAGGTTTAAGTGTGCTTTCCATCTTTACCTTTGAGAGTCATATCCTGGGGTTTTGGGTGGTTAGTTTGAGTGAAATTCTTATCCTTAGACCTTTCTATATTGCAGCCTCAATAATCCTTATAGAGAGAATCTTTGGATTAGATATATAGGTTTTGGAACTTCACCGTACGATACCTACCTTTGAAACATATAACCTTGGCAACATCAACTCTATCCTTTGATCTTTAGAAGGGTCTTGAATCGAAAGCCGAAGTCGGATACTTGAATCCTTGGAATCATTTGTCTCCTATATAAATCACAAAAGCTTTTACACTTTGCCAGATATTTGAAATCGATTTTATTCTCACCAAATCCCTGAGTTCGACTCTGGAATTTCTTGCCTTACTACAGCTGATCCGTACACTGCGGGTTCGCTTTTGCTTAAGTTCTAGATATAAATTTAAGATTTTGACGCACACACTTTTGAGCGAACAAGTTTTTGGCGCCATTGTCGGGGATTTTGTCTAGACCAAATTCGGTTTTCGGTTGTCTGGCTTGGGAGCTTTTTCTCTTGTGATTTGATTTGTATACTTGAGTGATTTTTGCAGATTCTTTAGGTATATGTGAAAGACTAGATCTACCAAAGATCTAGTTCCTTTTGAT
The DNA here is from genome assembly GCA_033239125.1 of Fagopyrum homotropicum. Lineage (NCBI taxonomy): Eukaryota > Viridiplantae > Streptophyta > Magnoliopsida > Caryophyllales > Polygonaceae > Fagopyrum > Fagopyrum homotropicum. The sequence continues at coordinate 72,264,328 of BSWB01000008.1, forward strand.
CCCGAATTGGAGAAAACTTTGAGAAGAAAGTTGAAAGAGAAAAAGATGGCTGAAAACAATGAGAGAAACATCCAAGCGAAGTTGGATGAAGCTCAAGCTCAACTCAAATTGAATGAGAAGGCTCGTATGGAAGAATTAGAGCGTCATCAATTCCAAATGGATGAGCTCAAGGCTATGATGCTAGACATGAAGTTGGAGATGAATGATGCTAAGAAGAAGAAAATCAAGAAACCTAAGTCCATTAGAGCTGAATCATCCGACGATGATGAAATGCCGGACCTAGAGGATATTACACCCCTAGTCGGTCCAGTTCGTGATAATCCTAGACCACAAGTTAACCCTCGCATTTCCGTTAGAGATGTGAGAGTTGCTGATGGAGGGGATGAACCACGAACCCTTGGACAAAGGATGGATCCAATTCAGCAACCGCGCCGTTTAGGTGTGAATTTCGGAGCTGAAGACGTCCAGGATTTCGGGTTTAGCCCATAAGTTATTACCATGGTTCGCCAAAGTCAGTTTGGTGGAATGAGTGCTGAATCTCCACACCAACACTTGCAGAATTTCGAGATTATGATGGAGACAATGAAGCCGAAGAGGGCTATCAACAACAACTATAAGATCAAACCGTTTTTCTTTTCTTTGAAGGACAAGGCTTTGTCTTGGTATCAAGCTTTTCCAGACTTAACACTTGGGAGGATTTTTTCTACGGAGTTCCTCACCAAGTTCTTTCCGCCATCCAAAACGGCGGAGTTGAGAGGTAAGATTAATGCATTTTCTATGAAACCTAATGAAAGTTTGTTTCAATCTTGGGAAAGGTTTCAGGATCTCTTATTGGATTGCCCATACCATGGCATTTCAAAGCTGGAATTATTGGAGATCTACTACAAGGGGCTGGATGTGGAAACACAATTCAATCTCCAATCTCTTTCTTGTGGTACATTTATGGACATGAGAGAAGATGACGCTTGGGACTTCATTGAGAAGCAAGCCCAAGTGATTGAGAAGTATTCCCACCGGAGGGTGGATCTAAATAACCGGAATCAAGGGGATCCGGGAGCTAAGTTGACTCAAGCTGCACAAACTCAAATATTCTCCCTCAACAATGAGATCAAAGAGTTGAAGGAAGTCATAAAAACTAGCCTTCAAAAGGCGGAGGAGCAAGAGGTCAACTATCTAGGGCGAGATAACAACCAAGGCAATAGGAATAACTACCGGAACAATAACCGGAACACCAACTGCAATAACAACAATAGGAACTCCAACAACAACAACTGGAGATCCAACCAACAAAATCCAGGTAATCCCTATTCACATGCTGAAAATGCTTTAACACCTCCATCTTCTACTCCTTTAAAAGTCAGGGTCAAACATCGAATGGCTCGAGCAAGCCGAAGAAGGACAAGCATGAAGCCATGATGGAGACAATCTTAGGAAAGCTCCAAGGATTAGAGAATCACATCACTTCGGTTGACAAGACACAAAAAGCCTTAGAAAACCAAGTGTTCAGCAATGCCGGAGAAGTTCCTAGAGATCAAGAGAAGCTTTACGGAAAGACGGAGGGCAACCCAAAAGGAAGGGTGATGGCTATTACTACTAGAAGTGGTGTAACAACCACCGATCCGCAACCCAAAGTAGTTGAGACTTCCGCTGAAAAAGGAAAGGAAAAGGAAAAAGAGAAGGAAGATGTTTATGTACTTCCTCCTGCTTACAAACCACCTCTACCTTTCCTCCAATCTAGAGCAAGAGCACGTCTAGATAAACACTTCGGTAAGTGTTGATGGGTACTTTTTGTACTATTTATGCAATTTTAGAAAATAATATATGGTCGATCGAACCTAAAGTCAATGAAAATCGATCTGATGCTAAGGCAAGGCCTAAAATTGTACAGTTGGACCCAATATTCTACTCAGTTAAAAAAGGAGTTTTACTGTAGTAGACTTAGTCATTTAAAAGACTTTTTCAAAATATTAAGGTTAATCTCATCAGTCAAAGCCAACACATATAGTTAACGGATGTTTATGGGAGAAAATGGTTATCAATGTTGCAGAAGGGATGATCCACAAAGGCACTGAAAACTCCGTTCGAGGGATTCCCGGGTGTGATTAACTTTGATTTTCCATTACCTTAATCACAATTTAATTTTTGTGAATAAATACAAAGAGGCCGTTACAAGTTCATTCTTATCAGTTTGGACTTTGGAGCAAATAGGAAACTCCTACCATAATGGATGAGAGATTAAAATGAATGTGGATTGGCCTTCACCGTTAATTCAAATGAATCACCACCTTAATTGAGAGTAATTAATAGCCCATTTCACTCCAAATGTGAAAGGGGGAAAGAAAACATTACGGAAGAACCCAAGGTTGGTGTATTCAATGCTAACTAAATGCTTGAAAATTCCACCCACCATTTAATTGTAACTAGATTTAATGCAAATTGATTACCTCTAATTACTCATATATATTTTAACGGCTGATTAGTTACTCTTGGGTATTGGCATGTAAATCAGTCCATTATATTTGGTATTTTGTATCTAGGTGCTAACTTCCCAGGCCTACCAAATCTCATAACTCCCCTCCAAGGAGATACCTTCAAAAACACTCTATCGCCTATCTCATATGTCATCTCTCGTCTATGGTGATCAAAGTAGCTCTTTTGCTGCCTTCAAGCATTGCTTTACTACTTGTACTTTCTCTATTGTCTGTTGTACAAGTTCAGGACCCTCTATCTGTCGCATGCCCTCAAAATTCCAACATACAGGTGTGCGACACTTCCTTCCATACAAGGCCTCGTAAGGGGTCATACCAATACTCAAATGGAAACTGTTATTATACGCAAATTCAAGCAATGACAAGTTAGAATCCCAGTTACCTTTAAGCTCTAAAACACAAGATCTCAACATCTCCTCCAAGGTCTTAATCATTCTCTCTGATTGTCCGTCTGTCTGAGGATGAAATTGTAACGCCCCAAATTTGTAGGCGCGTTTACGACTTTTTCTTTTCCGGCTTTTAACGATATGTTAATAGATTAAATATTTGTACAAGTATTTTTACGGCGTATTAAATTCTACAAGTATATATATACATCGATATATTTTATTACTTGTGTTTAAATTATTATATAATCTCGTAAAATAAATTACGAGAATGGTTTTTGTATTTCAAAGTATATTTTTGCGGGTTTATTAATATGATTGATCCATATTATACTTTTTGGAAAAAGTCGGGCAGTTTTCCGGTTCGAAAATCTCCTTCCTAATGTTTTGATCGAGTTTATAGATTCTCTATTTCCTATTTTAATATTATTACTATTATTCTAATTATTTTATTATATTTATTATTATTATTTTTCCACCTCCTCACTATTCGCTCTTCTTGGAACTGTGGTTGTGATGAACTGCCCTCTCCCTCTAGCAGTAGCCTGACCATAGCTTTCTGCAGCCCTAGCGGCCGACCCATCGCTCACCTACCCGACCCCCTCATTCCGACCCCTGGTTTCGCCTGCCCCCTATCACCTCACCAGGCTCGTTCCCTGTCCTCATTTCCCTCATCCTTGCTTCTCCCTTGGATACCTCTCTGCAACAGCACCAACGCACCTTCATTTTCCCTTTATCTCTTGTGCAGTTTTCAGCAGTGACAACCACCGGCTAGAATCGGTGAGTCCCGTGCTTGCTTTTTCCAACCGGAGATCCACCAGGAAGCCCTAGCCGCCGCTCTAGTTTTGCCCTGCACACCAGCCGCCGGAGAAGCTTCGCCTGTGCCTCCGCTGTCGCCGAAAGCCGTCGTCGCCTCTCTCGCCCTCTACTTCTCTGTCGTCTCTCTTCACGCCGCACCAGGAATAGACGACGCTCACACCCCGGAGACAGATCCACGCCACAGTCGCCTCGTCTCACTCACTAGAGACCGAAGCTAGCGCCGCCAGGAGCGATGCCGGTGACTGCCTGTGTGCCGCCAGCCCTTGCAGCCCCGCCACCCCTTGCCGCCCCTTGCTGCCATGGAAACGCAGAGATTGAAGAAACCCTTCCTTCCTAATTATAATCGTGACCCCCTTATTTTGGTATAATAACAGAATGTACCCACATTTTTTTTATAACTGCAGTTTAGACCCACACTTTAGGAATCTTGCATTTATATCCTTTGTTGGAAAATTTCAGAACATGACCCCAGTTTATAAATTGTTCATCTTTGCCCTAAAAATCTATTTGTCGATTTTAAACTCGGGTTTCAATAAGGGAGATATTCTTATATTTGTATATACTACATATTATGCCTTTGTTGGATTAATCTCGGTTTATGGCAAAGATTTTATTGTGGGTATTAACCTTGGCTTTGAAAACGAATTTTACCTTGAGTTTATGATGTTATACAATTTGTCCGGAATATTATAATTACGGTTTTGTAACTTGGATTTTAAAATTGGGGTTTTCCTTAGATTATATATGTTCATTATTCCGTTCAAATTTAGCTTATAAGCTAAATTTGTTTAGTTTGGTGCTAGGTTCGGAAGCGCCCCGATAAAGGCCTAACGAGTCCAAGTCGACATCCATTGAACGACTTCCGTCTTTTGACGTCGTGTGAGTATTCTTTCCCCTTAACTTAGTTATGTTTAGTGATAGTATCATGCTAGGTTGGATCTAGCATAACCTAGTGAGAATACCAAGTAGTGGTTTGGACCTTAGTGAGTTTTGAGGATTTATGATTGTTCTAAAGCTTGAGGTGTGTTTGATTTGGAGAGGTTATAAGGCTTTGAGTGTATGTTTGATCTTGTGAGCGTTTTGAGGTTCGAGGTTGGGGTTGTATGATCTTGTGGGATTTTGAATCTTATGATTGACTTATCCTAGCATGGTGTTGTTACCGTTGAGTTTGTTTGGACTAGGCATGTTATTCTAGTGGTGTTGTGAGTTATGATCTTGCGAGTCGATGGTTTAGAAGTCTTAGGACTTCTAGCTTCTGTTGAGTGTGATGTGAGCATGAGGAATTCTAGGATGCGGTCCTAGAATTAAGAGTCAAATGGTCTTGCGTAGATCATTTGTATAGAAGTCTAAGACTTCTATTGTGAGTGGGTTGTTGTTGATATAGTTATCTTCTTGTGAGCAGGTTATGAGCTTCCTCCCCTAAGGAAGCGAGAGTGTTGTGAGTTGAGTGTGGTGACGAGGTAAGTCTCCGGACTTACTTAGCTCGTATTCCTTGTATTAGCATTGATGTGTGTTTGGTGGTGTGTGTTTATTGTTTATTGTTTATAACAACTAAACCGGAATTAGGATTACCGACCTTTATATTATTTTGGCCCAAGTGTATGATAACGGGCGGTGACCACTTGCCTGGCTCCCGCGAGAGCTAGGAGATTCTCGGCGACTATCCCGTGCTGGTAGACGGTCAGATGCATCAGTACCATTCCATGCCGGTAAGTAGGGACCGAGGCGAGTTTTGGTGACTCTCGTGTCACAACCTAAGTTGAATTAGAACGGGATATGACATAATAATAAGATAATAAACCGGACTTATGTGCTTTGGAGTGTATTGGGTGTTTATGATGATTGACTTGTGTTTGTGCCTTTCACCTTGATTCTAATGCCTCGAATATTAGCTAACGGTTTTATACCGATTATTGTAGTTTGCCTTGCAGGTTAGGAATGCGGCCGAGAGATCTGGAAGAGTGGGCTGCCGGGGTTCCGTACATTTTAGGAGGGGTTTGGTTGGAGTCGTGTTTGGGTATTGTTTCTTGTATTTTGTTATGTATTTGATGTTCGAGTCTTTGGAGTTGAGAACTCGGCTGAAGTTTGTCTTTTTCTTGTTTTGGGATCATATCATTTGCATAAAAATGTATTTCGGTTTTGCCTTTATTTGTGTCTTGTTGTAAGATCCGGTGAAATTGTTGTCAGGCTAAGGGTCGGGACCCATTGTGAGGTCCCAACCCGTAGCATCCCGAGTCCCGCGGATTTGGGGTGTTACAAAAGTGGTATCAGAGCCCTAGGTTGACAACAATGGCACTCGCAATCTTCTAAAGGCCGAATGAGGAATAAACAGAACCCACACGGGTTCTGACTTTTCGTTTTCAAAATCACATGCATGAGTCAGGGTAGAATGTACGGACCACCACTCCTTCCGCGAATCTCGGCAGCTTAGTTTATTGGACTTGATATATATATGTATATATGTAGATATGTATATTATATGTGGATTGTAGTTATGCATGATGGAGTTGATATGTATCCTTGTGGATTGTACCCATGTATGATGGACTTGTTATGTATAGTTGTTACATGGCTTTATATTGATATATGCTTATATATGTTGTGTGATATGATCTTATTAGCTTTTGAACCTTGTATTGTTGTAATGTATTTTATGGATTTGACATATTAGTAGTGATATGGACATAGAACTTATATACATATTCTTATTATATATAGTAGCATATGGAGATGTAGGACCTTATAGAAAAGATGATAGTAAGATATCATCACCTTTAGGATGATACTGTTGGCATAGGATAACGTTCATACGAGGAGGAATAAGCTCAAGTATCGAGTTTGAGCATTAAGATCGGATGAATACCTTGGAGTTTCTCGTACTCCTTTAAGAGGATGTCAAAGAGGAGGATTAGAGATGACGTAAACGAAGGACAAACAAGTAAAAGAAAACTCGAGACAACTTAAAAGAAATCGAGATGGAGACCATACAAGAAAAAGGAGTAACATTAATGTGTGGAAGTGGTTCCAAAGAAGTCATGATCGAACGACGACGAAACCAATGAAGATGACGAACTTAAGTTCTTCAAGAAGACGCGTGGACAACTAAAGATGTAAATCGATGAGTAGATGAGTGCGTTCTAGCAAGGTTAGGGTGGTATTCCATTATGACGCAAGCTTTCCTTAGACGTTTCTAAGCATTGGAGTTAAGATGAGAGAAGTGAACGAAACATGTGGGAAGGATTTAAAATACCGTAAGTTAAACTTGCAAAGTACCAAGAAGTGAAGAGTCAAAAATACGAGGGTTACGAGGAGGATCATATGGTGAAAGTTCACATAGAAGAATTACCTGGTGGAGTCAATCGTTTTCCGTCATTGAGAAGAGATTGAGCAATGCTAAGAAGGAGGAAGTGTGTGGATGATGATCTTCAGAAGATGAAAGACGAAACAAGGAGTTTGGATTGAAAGACTCAAGTTATCAACCAGGAGAATAGAGAGTGGTTACTAACGATAGAGGTGTGGGGAAGATGCACTTACAAGATATTATGAAGAGCGGTTAAGCCTATGAACTTGAGTCATATGACACCAAAGAGTTGAGGAGGTATAGTTATCCTACAGAAGCAGAAGGAAAAGAGGAGTTTAATAGGAACTAACGGAGTTGGAAGTAGAGTAAAATGAGCTAGTGAAGTTTAAGACAGAGTACCCGAGAGGGTATCCTGTAGGAGTAGGGTAACATGGAAGTATGGTAGGAGGGTAAGTCGTTAATCTTGGAGAGGGACATCAATGAGTTAATCGGTGACCACCGAGAATGCACAGGTGTGGGTTGTATATTGGTGACTGTAGGTGGGGAGAGTAACCCAGGAAATGGGATCTTGAAGAGGGGTTACAAGGACGTGGAATATTCATGGTGGTTGAATGTCGGCAATAAAGAGGTATATCAAGGGAAGTGCAAATGTCTTAATCATGTAGCAAATTATCGATTTCAGCAAGTGATCGTAACGTACTGTGTGGAGAGGGATTGTAACGAACTGGTGCGACTTTCTTAGGTCATGGGTTCGGCATATGGGGAATGACACAGATCAGAACTTTTAAAGTTGATTAAGGTGAATAGAGCTAGAAGAAACAAGAGGAAAGTGAGGCTTCTATTGTTGTTGTGCGTAAAGGGGACGCATGGTATGTTTGTTCTAATAAATGAATGGTACGTTTTCGCAAGCAAAAGCTGACTCAGATGTTTCAGACTCACATGGAAGAGTCATGGTGGCTATGACGCGAAAAGGAGGACCTAGATTAGGGGCAACGTTGCAAGCTTAGAGTTATGAGTTGGATACTTCAGTGATGTTGGTAGGGGGGATATTAGCCTAGCATTCTTCCAAGGCATACCGGTACGGTGGTAAAGTTGTTTATGGACTGCCAAAAGATGCTTAGGTGACCAACAAGAGTAAGAGAAAACCGAAGTTTTGAAGTTTGTTGTCGGTATGAGATGTACAAGAAGTACATGAAAGATTGAGGTTAGAGCCTCTACGGTCGGTTTGACAGTTGCATAAGAAAATGAAGTAAGTTCTACACCTACTCGAAGGAATGGTGCAAGCTTAGGTAGAATACAAAAGAACTCCCCCAGTATGTTGGGATGTCCGGGACAACGAAGAAGATAATATTGATTTGTTATAAGATCCGGTGAAATTGTTGTCAGGCTAAGGGTCGGGACCCATTGTGAGGTCCCAACCCGTAGCATCCCGAGTCCCGCGGATTTGGGGTGTTACAAAAGTAAGTGAAGGAGCAATAACAAGAACTTGAAATATATCTTAAACTCTTGAGTTGAAGTTGTTATGGAGAACACTAGTTGCGAAAATAGAAGCGGTTATCCCCGTTTGTATATCGATTACAATGAACCAAACAAGATAACAATGAAGAACAAGTACCCCTTACCACGTATAGGTGATCTACTTGACCGGTTGCAAGGGTCGGTGGTCTCTTCTAAAAATTGATTTAAGGTTTGATTGTCACCAATTGAGAAGTTGAGACTGAGATATCGCAAACACGGCATTCCAGACAGAGTATGATCACTACGAGTGTAGTGACTCCATATGGGCTACTCATGCCTGAATAAGACATTTTGGTATACTCTTGAAGAAGAGAGAAGTTGTATGAGCTGTTATCACGGGATGACAACCCCCGAAAGATATAAAAGAAGTTACAAGTTTTCTTGGATGTGCCGGTCATTCCCGGATTTGTGGTGAGATTCTCCAAAGCAACACCATATACGACTAATCTACTCCGGGAGAAAAAGGTTTTGAACGGGACAAGTGTCAGAAGAGTTGTAAGAGTTAAGAGGAGAGTCCTTGGGCATGTGTTTTGACATTTGCCTCGAGGTATGATGGGTTTGAAGAGGACAAGTGACTCTCCAAGACAAGTCTTGATTTGGTATTGAGGAACGATGTAAAGGTAATAGCATACGCATCTCGTTAGTAGAAGCGGTGTGAATGAAAGTACTTCCTTAATCACTTAGAACTTGCAACAAAAATTTAGGAAACGTAGCATCAAAGTTTGGTTTGACAAGAACCAAAGGCCAAGGTGTTAATGGGAAGATTCGATCTTCTTTGATAGAGACACGCAAAGAAGAACATAATGGAAATGAGGCATTGAGAAAGACCCGAGAAGGAAGTTGAGTTCCGATATATCGGACCTTTTTGAGATCTTAGCGCGAGTTGGTGAGTGACTTACAAGTGGGCGTTACCGCCAAGAGTAATGAGTGCTCACCCGGTGTTTCATATGTATCAGTCGAGAGGGTACCCGCGTGATTCGAGACGTGTGGTCAGTCATAATGATCTAGTGATAGTCGAGGAACCAATGAGGCTAATAGGAAGACGGAGGTTAGTATCTTTAGCTGAGTTTTACGCAAAGCTAGTAGCATTGATAGAATCCACGAGTTAGACCAAGTTCTTCTCTTTGTCGAGTTATGTGCATGTGTGTTATATTATGCGTAGTTTGTGCCTTGTGCGGGAATGAATTATATGACCTGACATATCTGCAAGGGTAGTTCAAGTAGTTGGTGTATACCAATTAGAAGGTTTCAACCTTCTTAGTTTGAGAGTTCATACCTCGGCCTTAAGGGATCGAGAAGTTCGGCGTGTGGCAAGTTTCGGGACGAAACTTGTTTTTAGGGGGAACTGATGTAACGCCCCAAATTTGTAGGCGCGTTTGCGACTTTTTCTTTTCCGGCTTTTAACGATATGTTAATAGATTAAATATTTGTACAAGTATTTTTACGGCGTATTAAATTCTACAAGTATATATATACATCGATATATTTTATTACTTGTGTTTAAATTATTATATAATCTCGTAAAATAAATTACGAGAATGGTTTTTGTATTTCAAAGTATATTTTTGCGGGTTTATTAATATGATTGATCCATATTATACTTTTTGGAAAAAGTCGGGCAGTTTTCCGGTTCGAAAATCTCCTTCCTAATGTTTTGATCGAGTTTATAGATTCTCTATTTCCTATTTTAATATTATTACTATTATTCTAATTATTTTATTATATTTATTATTATTATTTTTCCACCTCCTCACTATTCGCTCTTCTTGGAACTGTGGTTGTGATGAACTGCCCTCTCCCTCTAGCAGTAGCCTGACCATAGCTTTCTGCAGCCCTAGCGGCCGACCCATCGCTCACCTACCCGACCCCCTCATTCCGACCCCTGGTTTCGCCTGCCCCCTATCACCTCACCAGGCTCGTTCCCTGTCCTCATTTCCCTCATCCTTGCTTCTCCCTTGGATACCTCTCTGCAACAGCACCAACGCACCTTCATTTTCCCTTTATCTCTTGTGCAGTTTTCAGCAGTGACAACCACCGGCTAGAATCGGTGAGTCCCGTGCTTGCTTTTTCCAACCGGAGATCCACCAGGAAGCCCTAGCCGCCGCTCTAGTTTTGCCCTGCACACCAGCCGCCGGAGAAGCTTCGCCTGTGCCTCCGCTGTCGCCGAAAGCCGTCGTCGCCTCTCTCTCTCCCTCTACTTCTCTGTCGTCTCTCTTCACCCCGCACCAGGAATAGACGACGCTCACACCCCGGAGACAGATCCACGCCACAGTCGCCTCGTCTCACTCACTGGAGACCGAAGCTAGCGCCGCCAGGAGCGATGCCGGTGACTGCCTGTGTGCCGCCAGCCCTTGCAGCCCCGCCACCCCTTGCCGCCCCTTGCTGCCATGGAAACGCAGAGATTGAAGAAACCTTTCCTTCCTAATTATAATCGTGACCCCCTTATTTTGGTATAATAACAGAATGTACCCACATTTTTTTTATAACTGCAGTTTAGACCCACACTTTAGGAATCTTGCATTTATATCCTTTGCTGGAAAATTTCAGAACATGACCCCAGTTTATAAATTGTTCATCTTTGCCCTAAAAATCTATTTGTCGATTTTAAACTCGGGTTTCAACAAGGGAGATATTCTTATATTTGTATATACTACATATTATGCCTTTGTTGGATTAATCTCGGTTTATGGCAAAGATTTTATTGTGGGTATTAACCTTGGCTTTGAAAACGAATTTTACCTTGAGTTTATGATGTTATACAATTTGTCCGGAATATTATAATTACGGTTTTGTAACTTGGATTTTAGAATTGGGGTTTTCCTTAGATTATATATGTTCATTATTCCGTTCAAATTTAGCTTATAAGCTAAATTTGTTTAGTTTGGTGCTAGGTTCGGAAGCGCCCCGATAAAGGCCTAACGAGTCCAAGTCGACATCCATTGAACGACTTCCGTCTTTTGACGTCGTGTGAGTATTCTTTCCCCTTAACTTAGTTATGTTTAGTGATAGTATCATGCTAGGTTGGATCTAGCATAACCTAGTGAGAATACCAAGTAGTGGTTTGGACCTTAGTGAGTTTTGAGGATTTATGATTGTTCTAAAGCTTGAGGTGTGTTTGATTTGGAGAGGTTATAAGGCTTTGAGTGTATGTTTGATCTTGTGAGCGTTTTGAGGTTCGAGGTTGGGGTTGTATGATCTTGTGGGATTTTGAATCTTATGATTGACTTATCCTAGCATGGTGTTGTTACCGTTGAGTTTGTTTGGACTAGGCATGTTATTCTAGTGGTGTTGTGAGTTATGATCTTGCGAGTCGATGGTTTAGAAGTCTTAGGACTTCTAGCTTCTGTTGAGTGTGATGTGAGCATGAGGAATTCTAGGATGCGGTCCTAGAATTGAGAGTCAAATGGTCTTGCGTAGATCATTTGTATAGAAGTCTAAGACTTCTATTGTGAGTGGGTTGTTGTTGATATAGTTATCTTCTTGTGAGCAGGTTATGAGCTTCCTCCCCTAAGGAAGCGAGAGTGTTGTGAGTTGAGTGTGGTGACGAGGTAAGTCTCCGGACTTACTTAGCTCGTATTCCTTGTATTAGCATTGATGTGTGTTTGGTGGTGTGTGTTTATTGTTTATTGTTTATAACAACTAAACCGGAATTAGGATTACCGACCTTTATATTATTTTGGCCCAAGTGTATGATAACGGGCGGTGACCACTTGCCTGGCTCCCGCGAGAGCTAGGAGATTCTCGGCGACTATCCCGTGCTGGTAGACGGTCAGATGCATCAGTAACATTCCATGCCGGTAAGTAGGGACCGAGGCGAGTTTCGGTGACTCTCGTGTCACAACCTAAGTTGAATTAGAACGGGATATGACATAATAATAAGATAATAAACCGGACTTGTGTGCTTTGGAGTGTATTGGGTGTTTATGATGATTGACTTGTGTTTGTGCCTTTCACCTTGATTCTAATGCCTCGAATATTAGCTAACGGTTTTATACCGATTATTGTAGTTTGCCTTGCAGGTTAGGAATGCGGCCGAGAGATCTGGAAGAGTGGGCAGCCGGGGTTCCGTACATTTTAGGAGGGGTTTGGTTGGAGTCGTGTTTGGGTATTGTTTCTTGTATTTTGTTATGTATTTGATGTTCGAGTCTTTGGAGTTGAGAACTCGGCTGAAGTTTGTCTTTTTCTTGTTTTGGGGATCATATCATTTGCATAACAATGTATTTCGGTTTTGCCTTTATTTGTGTCTTGTTGTAAGATCCGGTGAAATTGTTGTCAGGCTAAGGGTCGGGACCCATTGTGAGGTCCCAACCCGTAGCATCCCGAGTCCCGCGGATTTGGGGTGTTACAGAAATGCCGTACTAAAATGCAATCTTGTACCTAAGGCATTTTGCAGACTTCCCTAGAAGTGCGATGTAAACCTCGGATCTCTATCAGATACAATCGATACAGGAACTCCGTGTAGTCGAACAATCTCTCTCACATACAACTCTGTCAGCTCATCCAAGGAGTTATCTTGTCTCATCGGTAAGAAGTGGGCAGATTTCGTCAATCTGTCTACAATCACCCATACCGTGTCATTCTTTCTGAAAGTCCTAGGAAGTCCTACCACAAAATCCATTGTAATCCGCTCCCACTTCCACCCAGGAACTGATAAAGATTGTAATTTTCCTGCTGGTGCTTGGTGTTCAGCCTTCACTTGTTGACACACTAGACATCGAGCTACAAAATCAGCTACCTCTCGTCTCATCCTGGGCCACCAATAGATCTTCCTCAGGTCGTTAAACATATTCGTACTCCCAGGATGCATGGAATACCTCGAGGAATGTGCCTCTTCAAGTAGCTTCTTCTTTAACTCCTCAATGTTGGGCACGCATATCCGTGTACCTCTATATAACACTCCCTGATCAGACAACTGGAAGTGTGTAGTGGTAGCATCTCCCACTTTAGCTTTCAACTTCTTTAGTGTAGCATCCTCATCTTGTATAGTTGAAATCTCATCGAGAATCAACGGTCTAACCTAAATGTTCGCTATCAACTCGGATCCTCTTACATCCATCTCTACTCTCATAACTCTGAGAGCTAATAGATGCTCAACTTTGTAGTTGACCTTACTGCCTTGGTCACTGCTCTTTTTGCTAAGAGAGTCAGCTACCACATTCGCCTTTCCTGGATGATACTCTATAGTGCAATCATAATCCTTGAGTAACTCCATCCATCTTCTCTTCCTCAAATTCAGATCCCTCTGAGTGGGAATATACTTCAGGCTTTTACGGTCGGTAAACACCGGAAATGTATCACCATAAAGATAGTGCCTCTCGGTCTTAAGAGCATGAACTATAACAACAAGCTCTAGGTCGTGTGTAGGATAGTTCTGCTCATGAGGTCTCAACTATCTAGATGTATATGATATTACCTTCCCTTCATGCATTAGAACTCCTCCTAAGCCACTCCCAAATGCGTCGGTGTAAACCACAAAGTTACCCTTATCTGAGGGTACAGCAAGAATAGAGAACGTAGTCAATCTTTTCTGAAGTTCTTCAAAGCTCTCTTGACAACTGTTGTCCCATACAAACTGTTGATTCTTCTTTATCAAGTTAGTCAATGGCCGCGCGATAATCGAGAAGTTCTTTACAAACCTCCTGTAATAACCCGCAAGTCCTAAGAAGCTGCGAATCTCCGTAATGCTCTTCGGAATTTCCCATTCTGTAATAGCCTTGATCTTGGATGGATCAGGTTGTATACCATCTCGTGATATCACATGCCTTAGAAAGGCAATCTGATCCGTCCAAAACTCGCACTTGTTGAACTTTGCATACAATTGTCTCTCCCTCAGAATCCCTAAGATACGTCTCAGATGTTCTCTATGATTATTTGCATCTCGGGAATATATCAAGATATCATCAATGAAGACTACGACGAACTGATCTAGATAAGGTTGGAAGATCGAGTTCATCAGCGCCATGAATGCTGCAGGTGCATTCGTCAACACAAAAGGCATAATTGTAAACTCATAGTGTCCATACCGAGTACGAAAAACTGTCTTCGGTATTGAATTCTCTTCTATCCTCAACTGCCAGTATCCCAATCGAAGGTCAATCTTTGAAAACACTGTAGCACCCCTTAACTGATCAAGCAAGTCCTCTATCCTTGGTAAGGGATACTTGTTCTTGATTGTGATTTTGTTCAGCTGACGGTAGTCTATGCACAATAGTAAACTACCGTCTTTCTTCTTCACAAAAAGCACTAGTGCACCCCAAGGAGAAATACTCGGGCGTATAAAACCCTTCTCGAGCAACTCTTCTAGTTGTTTCTTTAACTCCTGTAGCTCTAGCGGAGCCATCCTGTAAGGAGCAATCGATATCGGTGTTGCACCTAGTAATGTCTCAATCTCGATGTCTACCTCTCTACTCAGAGGTAAACCAGGTAAATCATCAAGGAAAACTTCAGAAAATTCTCTAACAACATCCACCTCAGATACTTTGGGGCTAACAATGGCAGAATCTGACACACTAGCCAGATAGGCCTAACACCCTTCCCGAAGTAATCTAAAAGCTGTTACTACAGATATGAGGCAAGTAGGAATGACATTCCTCTCACCGGTGAAAATCACTTCCCTCAACCCATCTATCTCCCTGATTACTTCCTTCGCATAACAATCTATCAAGGCTCTGTGGGTGGATAACCAATCCATACCCAATATCACATCAAACTCTCTCAGAGATAACGGTATAAGGTCAACTACAAATTCTCGGTCAACTATAACTATGGGGTAAGATCTCACACACATATCAACAGTCAAGGTCTCCCCCGCTGGCATCGAGACTCTAATGATATAACCTAAGGGTTGAGCTACCCTTCCTAATCTTGAAGCAAAAGACTCAGATACAAAAGAGCATGTAGATCCAGGATCAATCAAAACATAAGCTAACAAGCCAGAGACAAGAATCCTACCGGTAATGACGTCTGTAGTCTTAGCTGCATCCTCGCCAGCCAAAGTATATACTCGAGCTTGTGCCTGACCCTGAGGCTGTGGTGCAGGTGGTTTGGAAGATGTGTTGGGAATATCCATCTCGACCATAACCTCTACCTCGACCTGAACCAGAACCTCTCTGAGCATTGTCTCCAACGCTACTAGTTGTACTCGATGTCGGTAATCCAGACCTATTCCGACACTCTCGGGCTATGTGCCCAGGCTGGTGGCACACATAACATATAATCGGTGGACGATAGGATCCTAAAGCTAATGTAGTAGGAGCTGGAGCACTTGATCTACTATCTCCACTCCATGAACCTCTATATCCTTGATAACCACCTCTATGTCCCCTAGGTGGTCCACTGTAACTTCTGGGTACAAAAGATCGCGAGCCAGATGGTGGTGCACTACTACTCTGCCCGGTCTTTTATCTCTTTCCTGTCAAAGCCTTCTTCTCTAAGACCATCTCCTCTGCTCGAGTGGTGAAATCAATGAGGAGAGAATAAGACAAAGGCCGAGTAGTAAACTTCTTCCTAATCTCCAAATTCAGCCCTCTTTCAAACTTGTTTCCCTTCTTAATATCAGTATCAACCTCCTCAGGAGCATATCGAGATAATCTAGTGAATTGTACCTTGTAATCGGCAATGGACATGCCTCCCTGCTTGAGTTCCATGAACTTAATCTTCTTCTTCTCTGTATAGGCAGGTGGAGTATATCTCTCAGCAAACTCCCTAAGGAAGTCTTCCCAAGTCAGGAGTGGGGGTACATCCCGACCGTGTGGAACTGTGTCCCACCAATCTCTCGTTGCTCCCACAAGCAATGACACAGCGTATTGAACCCTCCTCTCAGTAGGGCATATAATCCTATTAAGAATAGGCTTTGTATCCCTCAACCACTCCTCTGCAACTAAGGGATCCGTAGTCCCCTCGAATGGTTTCGCCCCCTTCCGGCGAATCTTCTCAAAGTTCTTGTCCATCTCAACAGGAATAATACCAAGTTGAGGTGTTGGTTGTGGTTGCGGTTGTGGTGATATGACCTCTCTCAAATAAGCCACAAGCTTTGGTATGCCTGCTATACCTGGGGGTGGTGGTACTACATGAACTGGCACCCTATCTCGGTACTCCTGGTCACCCCCTACAGACTCGGTGGACCCTTCATGGTTGTGCTCCGCCATCTAAAAGAAAATCAAAGCATAGTTTTCAGAAAACTTTTCAGAAAACTTCCCACACCCAAGCCAAGGAATCATATCCCTACTCTGATACCAACCAAATGTGACACCTATTTCATTTCTAGTTTATTACCAGTTAATTAACCATGTTTAAAGCAATAAGCGGAAAAGCGGAAAAACGAAAAACGTAAATTTTAAAACTTTATCTTACAACCATATTCACAACATATATACATACTAACATACGTCATAAAACCCTTTTTAACAAAACACAACTGTTTAAAACCACACAAAATATCCTAGGCGGTAGCATCCCATATCAGCCCACCTGATATGATCTCAAATCCAGGTGTTGGGTCCAACGTCCTTGCCTTGGTCAGGCCGAGTCTGAGTAGCTGAAATAAAATGTGGATATAACAACAATGAGCCACACGCTCAGTAAGGGTATACAAATCACACTCCCCAATATATATAAGTATCTAATATCCCGTCCCCAAAGGACACTCTATACTCTTTTCTCACATTCCAAAGCACACATATACATGTCCACATTCACATTACATCCACAACCATCCATAACACATAGCATATAAACAAAAGCATATTATCACACCACATATAAACATATAATCTCATATAAATATCTCATATCATACCATCACATATGAATAATCATAACATAACATATAGCATGCTAGACTCGATCGCATCGATGCATAGGTGATAATTAACTAACTAGCCCCAACTGATCGTACGATATATTTTCTCATGTGCTTTCGTATTTCTTTTCTTTCTTTCTTTCTTTCTTTTTTTTTCTTTCGGTTGGCCAACCCGATAGCGTCTTAGGCCCCCTGTAGATCAGGTTGCGATCTTAGACTATTTTTCTCATCTTGAGGCCCCCTGTAGATCAGGTAGCGACCTCTGAGGCCCCCTGTAGATCAGGTGGCGACCTTGTCCCCCGGAAACCCGTGCGGGACCCAGTTGGGCTAATTAATCAATTACCATCCTATATTATCACTTCCATATCATAACTCAATTTCATGTTTTCATCATATTCTTTCCATTATCATCTCATGTACCTCATGCATGCATTCATAAATCATATCAAGTCATCATCATCATTCCACTCATATGCATAAAATCATTACAAACAGATATATACACTCAAGCATGCATAAAATCATGACATATTAAATACATAACATATATTAAGCAAGTGTAATTCATAAACACTTACCTCGCAGGTAAGAACAATAAAACCTCGCAAACCAACTATTGAGTCCGTTTTCCACTCGGACTATCCTCCTTTATCGTGCTTGGATACGCTCACAAAGACTAAGCTATAGTTAATCAAAACCTTCAACAACACCTGCGGAGAATATCATATTCCTCATATTAAACTTCTCGATTCAAACACCAATTAAATTCATTCCTTTGAATTTAATTCACTTATATCCTCCTCTATAATCCCAATTTAATTAATTTAACCTTCAATTAATTAATTAAATTTTGCCAGAATAATGTTTTGCCCGCACGCAATTTCTGAACCCACTTGTCATCAAATCTCAACAAACAAACAACTCATAATCACCAGAATAATGTAACGAGCATAATGGAATTTCCAGTTATCCATTTTGACAAGCCTAAGGTCAATTTAGGCCGAATCGCAATACGGAAAACGAATAAATTCATAACTTATTCGTTACTAACCCGATTGACGATCCAAAAGAAGATTCGGAATCACAACGACGCAGGCTATGCTCGGACACCATCAAATGCACCGGAATCTGAGCGACGGAACCTCCCTAGTATCATATATGCTCGACCAGACCTTCCCTTGCTCAGAAATGTAGAAACTCGGTACCAAAATGAAGAGAATGAAGAGAGGAATCCAAAAACTCGAACGGATTTGAAATCGGATTAGAAACGAAGAGTAGATCTGAGTTTGAAATTGAAAGAAATCAGAGCTTTTACGAGAAAACGTGAAAGGAAATGAATTAATAAACGTTATTTCCGCTATTTATAGCGAAGACGAGAATTATCCTTTAGCGGAGTCGATAATTAGCCTTTCACCGATCCGAAAGCGGTTTAAACCCCCTTCTCCAAACTTCTCGAAATTAGAATAATAAATCTGGAATATTGTATGGATAATTATTCCGAAATTGTCTCGAAAAACACGTATTCCTAAGCCGTCTTTCTTAGCCGCTAAGAAACGAGATAGCGACTCTTTTGGCCGTTTTGCCTCTCTATGTTTTTTCATATCTAGGACATGTCTGATATCCTGATCATTTCTCTCAACTGCATTTTTATTAATTGAAGCTCCCGAATGCTCCAAATAACACTGGGGTGTAATATCATCTAGGAGTAGGTTACCTCGAGAGGTATCTCGTGTTATAACGGATTTAATTCCTTAAAATTCTAGATTAGGTCATCTTCGATTTTTGACTGTTACAGTGGTGGTGAAGTTCTTTAATAGAACGATCTTCCCAAGGTTCGGGACTCCCCGAACCATCATTAGTGATGGAGGAACGCACTTCACAGCCCATCGATTTGAGGATCTATTGGCTAAGTATCGGGTAACCCATAAGATAGCCACGCCATACCATCCGCAAACTAGCGGACAAGTTGAGATATCCAACAGAGAGATCAAGGGAATTCTAGAGAAGATTGTCTCTAGAACATGAAAGGATTGGTCAATGAAGCTAGATGATGCGTTATGGGCGTACAGGACCGGTTTTAAGACACCTATAAGTACAACTCCATATAACCTGGTGTATGGAAAATCTTGTCATCTTCCTGTAGAGCTAGAGCATAAAGCATATTGGGCCGTCAAGTGGCTCAACTTCAGCATGAAAGACGCTGGAGAGAAGCAACTATTGGACATCAATGAGCTTGAGGAGATCCGGCTGAATGCGTACGAGAATGCAAGGATCTACAAAGAAAGAACAAAGCGGTGGCATGATAAGCATATCATTCCAAAGGACTTGAAGGAAGGAGATCAAGTTCTTTTATTCAACTCAAGACTTCGACTCTTTCCAGGTAAGCTTAAATCCCGTGGATAGGACCTTACGTAATTAAACGTGTTTTCCCCATGGTGCAGTTGAAGTATGGGGTGAACAAAGCGGAAGATTCAAGGTCAATGGACAACGGTTGAAGAAGTACATACCGGACGTTCCGGTTGAGGAGATAGCTCCTATCCTCCTCCATTGAACATAAAAATAAACAACGTCCAACTAAAGACGATAAATCAAGCGCTTCTTGGGAGACAACCCATGGTAGTATAGTTCTTTCCCTTTCTTTTCATCTTAGAGTAGTTTAATTTAGTTGTTTGTTTTCTTTAGTTTTGTTTTTGTTTGTTCCTCGATACACTCTTGGTTTATTTGTGTCAAAAATCACAGGAACTAGGTCCAACTTGGGAGAATCAATGAAGAAAGTGGACATAAAATGGTTCAAATGCAATCTTCAAGGAAAAGAAGGAAGAGAATCGAACTACAAAGACTAAATCGAACGATTCAGGAACAGAGCAAGACGATTTTTGGCAACAGGGGGAAAAATCGTCCCAAAAATCGTCCTACCTAGAAAAAATCGTCCGGTCTATATAAAGCCTTCTCAACTCGATTCCTTCATTCCATAGTTCACCATTCTCGATTTCCCTTCATTCCAAAGAGCCGAAAATTGCCTACCCTCCCATCTCCCAAATTCTTAATCGTTTTGAACAATTCTTGAGCCTAAATTGAAGCACTTTCGACAAGGAACAAGGATCTAGCAACAACAAGCTCGGCAAACTGCTCATTCGTCCGGAATTCAGGTTTTTCAATTCAAAACCTAAGTTTTTCGTTCGATTTCGATTATTGCATTGAAGTTGTTGTATTGTTGAGATTGATAGAGGGGTCTGCTTAGAAATACCTCTAGGAGACTGTGTGAGGTGTTGGTTTGATCAAAGCTTTACAGAATTGTGAGTTGTGTTGAAATCGATAGGAAAATTGACCCTACCCAGAAAAATCATTCGATTTTTAAGAAGAACAGGGCGATTCTTGTGCAGAATGGAGACTTTGAAGAGAATCACTAGGAATGCGGGGAAGAAGAAGGGATCTTCTTTCAAACCACCTCCCCCACCACCACCACCATCCTCCCAAGCTAAACCAAAACTTCCTCCTCCCCTTTCCAAACATAAAAAGAGATACGAACGTCTCTTAGACCGTTTCTTTACCCCTCCTCGCTACATTGTCCTATATGACTTAGATGCTTTGTTTTTTCGAGAGGATGTGGATATGACGATAGATAGAGTGGGACTGATTCAGTTTGCTTTGATTAGGGAAGATGCCTACACTGAGATCACTCTAGAGTTCTTGAGTACATTTGAGCATGATCCTAGAGAGAGGACGGTCACTTTTCGTCTCATGAACCAAAATCATGCTATGTCCATTGATGGTTTTGGATATTTGTTTGGCTTTCCCTATTCTTCTACAGGCACATTCGCAAGAGGGGTGAGTGCTAGTGCTTTTTGGGAAAGTATTTCCGTTGGAGAATATGGAGGAGATAAGTGGAGACCCGGGAACTCCAAGGAGACAAGTATGTACAACCTTTCCTTTAAGGTAGTTCATAGGATCCTTAGTGAGAGTTTGTTTGCACGGACAGAGACTCCTCAGAAGCTCAAGGCAGATGAACTCTTCTTACTCTATTGCATGACTAGTAGTACTATCCCCGATATCACCTCCATGCTTACTGACTATCTTTGGAAGATAGCCAACAAGGCAAAGGGTGACCTATGTGCTGGAGGCCTTGTCACTCACGTGGCGAAGGCATTAGAGCTAGACTTTTCAGATTGCACCTTAGCTCAGAGTGCCCTGCCTCTAGGTTCACATAGATTGGTAGCGAGACAGGTTTTGATTCCTCGAGGTAGAGGAACTTTGCATGTGCCCATCCCGTGGGCAAAGGATCCATCTAAGAAGCCGTCTAAGATAGTGTGGAAGTCCGAATACACTATTCGGAATAAGAGGAACTGGAAGGAGACTTTTGCACTTATGCTTGAGGAGGTAGCCCCTCCATCTGGTTATTATGATGATACAGGTGACACAGAGGACGAGGAGGACCATGAGGATGGAGCGTACCAGGGGAACATGTTAGAGTTTGAGAGTGATACCTATAACGGACATGCTACGGATGCCATGGATACCGATACTCATGGTGCTGGACCTAGCCGGACTAGTCGAGGTACTGAGGAGACGGAGGATGAGATGCATCCACCCCATCATTCTTTTGCACATACTCCTAGCCACGGTCGAGGACGTGGGCGCGGACATAGACTTCCCCTACATATTGGAGCTTTGGTTTCTAGCTTCCAGGGCCTACGTACCGACTACCTGGGACTTCTCACAGATTATCAGGCCCTCCACACCGACTACACCGCCCTGAACACTCAGTTCACGGCGTACCGCCAGGAGACGGATGCTAGACACTCCTCTTACGATGGCCAAATGAGGGACATGTACTATCATCAGTTTGGCACTTCTATGATCCCAGTGCACCGAGATATCCACTTATCCCGTTTTTGTTAGTGCTTCCCTCTCCGAAACTGAATTGTCTAAACTAATGCATGTCTTGAGAAAGCATCAAAAGGCTTTGGGTTATACTATAGATGATCTTATTGGAATTAAGCCCTCTTTCTGCATGCATAGAATTTTAATGAAGGATGATCATAAGACTTCACGGGAACCTCAAAGACGGTTAAATCCGATCATGAAAGAGGTTGTGAAGAAGGAAAATTTTAAGTTGTTGGATGCAGGTATCATATACCCTATCTCGGACATCAAATGGGTTAGCCCGGTGCACGTAGTTCCGAAGAAAGGAGGGATGACCGTTGTAACGAATAAGAACAACAAGTTGATCCCAACCAAGACCGTTACGGGCTGGAGGGTTTGCATCGATTATAGGAAGCTGAACACGGCCACACGGAAGGACCATTTTCCACTTCCCTTCATTGATCAAATGCTCGAGCGGTTGGCCCAGCATTCACACTTTTGCTACTTAACCGACTATAGTGGATTCTTCCAAATTCCTATCCATCCGGATGATCAGGAGAAGACCACTTTCACTTGTCCATGGGGGACATTTGCTTATAGGAGGATGCCATTCGGATTGTGCAATGCACCTGCTACCTTCCAGCGATGCATGATGGCCATCTTTACCGGGTAAGTCTCAGGCTAACTCACAAAGATGGGACGAAAGCACACTCAAACCCCAATAAAGGATAAACCTTTATTACCTACACTTATGATCTTAGGTACACAAACAAAGGAATTACCGGGTAAGTCTCATCCTAAGCTTGCATTGGACCAGGAAAGGTGTAATAAGAATAGGATTTGGCAAACTCTAACACTTAACTCTCAGTTTCGGATCAGATAAGTCACCTCGGTCAGAAGAATTTCACCCCGGCCGAGATGTTCATCGACTGAGCGAGATGCTTAGGGTTAAGGTTAAAGACTCGAACTTTCAGGGTCCTACTGAAATCTAAGATTATTCTATCATTGTTTTTCCCACAACCTTCAGCCAATCACCCTAGAATCACACAAGGAAATTAGCCACTCATCATCATGAAAGTATTAATCAAGTATATGGGAAGAAGGTGAATATTTGAATAAGAAGAATTTAATGAAAAGACTTCAATAACTTAATCAAATATCACAACAAAGCGTTCCTTGGATAGAAATCCAACAAGACAGGACAACAAGGAAGGGAATCTAAGATAATCTTACAAAAACCCTTCAAAAGCTATAAAAAACTATAGACTTCAATCTTCCTTCAACCTTCAAAAAGGTTCTTCGAATCTCCCAACTGGAGTATGGCCGCAGCGATGTAGTAGGTGTAAAGCAAAGTGATAGCGGATGTCGGATTTGTGGGAAATCCGACCCTTTTTATAGGAAAATTACTCTCCAAAGATAAGATATCTTAGAAAGATCTCTTCCCATAAAAATAGGTAAAATATATGATCTAGCATATCTTCTTCCTTCCAGGAGCCAAGCCCAAAAATATAAGATCTCTTTCCAAAGATAAAAGATCTCAGCCAAGAATAAAATATTCTCGCCGCGTCCCAGGTGTTCGCCTCGGTCGAGTCGACTTCTCTGGATCACCTCGGTCGAGGTGAATCTATGGTCAACCGAGGTGAGTCACAACTGAATGTGAAATCTCTCAAATCTGGTCCAAAGTGAATCTCTAATCCATGGCTATGCTTTCTGGATGGTTTCTTATGTTCCTGAATGTAGCTCCAATGACTCCATAGCTCCTTTTGCTCCTTTTTGATGCAAAACGTGCCATTTTATCTACGATTACAACAAAACTAGGTGTAGACCTCGATTCTCGCAAAGGTAGATGAAATGGTAATATAATCACATATTATACATACAAACATGCAGATTATTGAAGATAAAACGTCCAAACAAACCCTAAAATATAGACTATAATTCATGCTATCAAAATACCCCATACTTAGCCCTTGCTTGTCTCCAAGCAAGTTCCGCATATAAAAGACAAGATAGAATGGATTATAAGTCAAAAAAGTCAATGAAAAGTCTTTCAAAAACATTTTTATGGTGTGCTACAATCATAGATCACTCTAAGAGAATACTTCATGGAATTTAAAATCAAAATATGATCAAAACATCTTATAAATATAGGAAAGTTATTCATCTTTGCATAAAATCATAGAATGCATAATAAGTCATAATTATCGAAATTAATCATGCATAATCCAGTTTAAACCACTAAGTCAATCAACAAGCTCGAGGTCTCAAGGGCTTCCCAAAAGAAAGGACAAGAAACGTGTGGGGTAGGGATGTATGTAAGGTAATGTGGTGCTAGAATCCGGGAAAAGGATGTACTTCACTTTCACTTTGACTTGCAACATCTTCCACCAATAAGCTTTGCTTATTTCACACTTTTTCTTTTTACTTTACTTTTTGGGATGCATGGACAGAGGCGCACAATAACCGAAGCCTTGGAAATCAACAATCATTAATTTCTTGAGATGCATCAAACCCTTGATGCACATACCATGACCCGTTAGGAATATCGCTCAATCCGACTTTGGCAAGACACAAACACCCGGCTATGTGAATTGTGCTGAGTTACTCATCTTCATGATTGACTTCCCCAAACCTATTATTACTTTCTAACACTTTCACTTCCAGCCAACTTCTCAACTTTAACTTCACTTGCTTTTGCCACTTTGCTTGCTTCCAAATTCCCGGATAGGTAAAGGGAGGCAAAATGTATATGAGGGGCTAAGCATGGTCAAGAAGAAGAGAGAAGAATGAATTGCCTTGGTCTTTCCAGGAAGAAAGTGAGAGAACTTATCTTGCGGTGTCAACCTTCAAATTCAACATAATTTAGACAAAAACAAAGTATTAAACATGCCAAAAATTTCAAACAAAGCATTTAGCAACTTAAACATATTATAAAACCTTTCAAACACATAAAGATTTCAAAACCAGTCAGTAAAAAAGATCTTCACTGAGATCATATCCAGATAAGAAGCACAAAAATCGTTTTCGAAAACTCTCAGTTAACCCACCTCGGTCGAGGTGTTCTTAGGTCAACCGAGGTGAAACACCTCGTTCGGCCAGAACTCCACCGGTCGAGGTCAAAAAATTTTTAAAACCAGTTTTCTTTTAGTTTCAACGTTTTTCTCAATCAAATAACCTGTAAGTATGCATGTAGTCTCAGATAAACACATAGATGCAAAAGTGAAGCATAAATATGAATAAATATCTGGTCAAATAGAATCATACATCACATAAATGTCAAGTAATACACAAATACCCCATAATTGGGACACACTATCCCAATGGGTCAATATAAGTCTAAGAGAATAAAATACTCACCGGATAATAAGCTGAACTGCATAAAAATAAGAAAGAAAATCCTGCAGCTCTCAGTAGTCACGATCCGGTGGTGGTGGTGGTGGTGGCACATATGGATACTGGGATGGGTCAAATGGATAACCCATAGCCTACTGGAACTGGATCTCCATCATCCTGCGCTGATAATGTTGGCTCTCTAGCATCTGATGAGTCCAACTGTCGATTTGTCGGTGCTGGGCGGCAAATCTCTCATCGATGTCCACAGTAAGAGCAGCATAAGAGTCAATCATCTGCTCCGTCAGATCATGGATCCGACGGTGAGCCTCTGGATCCCTATGTCGGCGTGTCCTACGCCTAGCAGGTCTCACAGGTGATGCAGCAGGTGCAGGCTCAGTATCCTCATCATCCAGATCTATAACTGGTGCGCTTGTCCCTGCAGTATCCGTCCCTGTATCCATCGGGACTCCACCATCCCTGTCATCAGCAGTCTCCTCATCATCTTTCTCCTCCTCAGCTAGGGCAGCTGCTGCCTCTCTGTAATCCTCCATCAGTGGGGCCCAGGCGGTCTGCCAATAATGAGGGTCATAAACAGTAAACTGTGCTGACCACCTGATCCTCTGTGGTGCAGTCAGCTCCCATGGCATAGCCACGTATGGTGTAGTCAGTCCTCGGGGAACCAGAATCCGCCGAGTGATCATCTCCTCCAGCCCAAGTGGCTTGGCAACCGCCACCATAGTACAAGCGCTAATATCCATGTCCTGATAGCTGGCGATGTGGGTGACAAGTCCTCCGCAGCAGATGTCCCCCTTTGCCTTGGCCTTGATCCTGTGCAGATCCTCTGCCAGCATCAAGCCAAAGTCGAGGATCCCTCCTGTCACCATGCAGTATAGGCTGAACAGCTCCCCCTGTCGGACCTTCTGGGGCGTCTCAGTACGTGCCAAAAGCGTCTCACTGAAGATACGGTAAGCTAACCTAAAAGCTAAGTGGAAGATGACCTTCTCCCTGGAATCTCCAGGGCGCCATCTATCTACGTGCTCAACCACGTGAGCTATATGTCCCCAAAACTCCCTAGCTACAGATTGGGACGGGAAGTCAACAGCTGTGGGGGCAGGAAAACCAAATATCTCCCTCCAATACTCTAGTGGCACTAGGAAGTTCCGGTTCATCAACCGGTACTTCACAGATCGCTCTGTGGGGAGGTAGGTGAAGGAGCTAACAAACTCTAGGGTGAGCTCTAGATAGGTAGGGGCTCGGATCTCAGTAAACTGATCTAGCCCTACTGTAGATATCATCCGTCTAAGGTCCCCATCCACATGGAGACAGTCAAAAGCAGACACGTCCAGGAAGCGAGGTGCAATCACTAGACGGCCGGAAATACGCTCATAATCGACCCGGTGTCGCTCGTGGATCACCGGGCGATAGGGTCGGGAAGAAGAGGAAGAAGGGAAAGGAGAGGATCTATCCCTAAGGGCAAGGCGTCTGTCAGAACTCATTTTCAAAAATCTCACTGTCAAGTCACCTCGGTCGACTGACAATACTCAAGAATCACCTCGGCCGAGGCACAACGCGTCTGGACCGAGGCGGAAAACTGTGTTCTAATTCCTTCAGAAATTTCAGTTCTTTTCCCCCAAAATCACTACAACTGCTTCCTATGGGGTACTTAATCCTTTTCTCAGCAAATGCAGGGCAATCCAAGCCCAAATCGAAGCGAAATCAGCGAGTTAGGGTTTCGGTTTTGTTTTACCTCGTTCGGCCGAATCGGTTCGATTCCTTCGCAGATCGACGATGCACTGGGATCCTCTATGCCTTAATCGCAGTTTGGAAGCGAAAATTTTCGAAAATGAGCGAGAATGGAAGAACAAGGTGAAGAAGAGCGCCGCGGTCGAGGGAGGTTAAAAGTGAGGAAAGAGAAAATTTTCCCCCTTTTATACCCTCGCTGGAACTGCTGTCACCTCGGTCGAGGTGGTCTCGATTGGACCGAGGTGGTTCTTCACAAACCCTAGTCGCCTCGGTTGCTCAAGAATCATCTCGGTCGAGGTGCTCTGACAGCAACCGAGATGTGTCTCAGTCAAACTTCGTCTTCTCAAATTCTCGATCTTCTGTCCTTCCAGTTATGCTCCTTCCTTAGATGTCACCTATTATCTGTCTAGACGCCAAAAACAAAACAAAGCAAAGCAAAAGCAAAAACTATCTAAGCTAGACTAGAAAAAGGGAAAAGAAAGCAATACCTTGGGTTGCTTCCCAAGAAGCGCTTGGTTTAAGGTCGCTAGCTGGACCATAATGCATCTCTCAAACGAGGTATATTGGTGCAACCTCCTCAACCGGAGTTTCCGGTTTGTACTTCTTAAGTCTATGACCGTTGATCTTGAAGCTTCCGCTCGTTTCGCCCCATATCTCAAATGCACCATGAGGAAAAACATGTTTCACAACATAAGGTCCGGTCCATCTAGATTTTAACTTACCTGGAAAGAGGCGGAGGCGGGAGTTGAAGAGTAGAACTAAGTCTCCTTCGTTAAGCTCCTTTGGAATGATACGCTTGTCATGCCATTTCTTCGTCCTCTCCTTATAGATTTTGGCATTCTCATAAGCGTTCAAACGCAGCTCCTCAAGCTCGTTGATATCCAATAGCCGCTTCTCGCCGGCTTCCTTAATGTCGAAGTTCAACCATTTGATCGCCCAATATGCTTTGTGTTCTAACTCAACGGGCAAATGGCAAGACTTCCCATATACCAAATTATAAGGGGTGGTACCTATGGGAGTCTTAAATGCGGTCATGTACGCCCAAAGAGCATCGTCCAATTTCATGGACCAATCCTTCCTCGTCCTAGAGACGGTCTTCTCCAGAATTGCTTTGATTTCTCTATTCGAGATTTCGACCTGTCCACTAGTTTGAGGGTGATAAGGGGTTGATACCTTGTGGGTTACCCCATACTTCGATAGAAGTGCCTTGAACTTCCGGTTGATGAAATGCGTTCCTCCATCGCTGATGATGATGCGCAGAGTTCCAAACCGTGGAAAGATAGTCCTATTTAGGAACTTTACCACCACCTTGGCGTCATTAGTGGGGGAAGCGATGGCTTCAACCCATCTAGAGACGTAGTCAACCGCAAGAAGGATATAGAGGTTTCCTCCGGAGGATGGGAAAGGTCCCATGAAGTCAATCCCCCATACATCGAAGATTTCCACCTCTTGGATGTTATTAAGTGGCATCTCGTTCCTCCTTGATAAGTTCCCTGTTCTTTGGCATGCATCACAAGAGACAACAAAAGCTTGTACATCTTTAAATAATGTAGGCCAAAAGAAACCGGAATGCAATACCTTAGCGCATGTTTTATCGGTGCTAGCATGTCCTCCACAAGGAAGCGAATGGCAATGTCGTATAACGCTATTAACCTCATCTTCCGGAATGCATCTACGAAGCATCCCATCCGGTCCGCGCTTGAATAGCAGCGGCTCATCCCAGTAATAATGTCGTACTTCCTTGAAGAATCTCTTCTTTTGAGAGTACGTCAATCCGGGCGGTGTTTCCTGGCAAACAAGATAATTTACAATGTCAGGATACCATGGTCCGTTCTTATCAGAAAGTTGGTGGATGGAATGTTCCACCAACTGAGGATGAATGTCAGAGAAGTGAGTAAGAAGATTATTATTCTCAGTAATCTCAGTTGACATCATCTCGCCATTGACCTCGGTCGAGGCGCAGAGGCGTTGACCGAGATGTTCTTCAGTCGCCTCGCTCAGTCCAGGAAGTGCCTCGGTCGAGGTACTGCAACTGGAACCGAAACTGGAGATCTTCGTCTCCTGGATTAGCTTCTCAGTTTTAGCTCCTGGATCTTCTTCCAGTGCCTTCAAGCTCCGTATATCTGCATCACAAGAAGCATCTATACCTTCCTCTGTTAAACTAAAACTTAGAACTCTTTCGAGTTGATCGGTAATAAGGATAGAGCTCACCAATTCTCTTGATTCTTCTTCATCGTAGATGTTGAAGATATCATCAGTTAGCTGCTCCCCTTTCATGGCTGCAAGTAGTGCGAACTCCACCTCATCGCCACCAATGTTGAATTTCAACTTGGCGTTCTTGCAATCCACATTGCAACCCGAAGTTGCTAGAAATGGCCTCCCGAGAATAATAGGAACAGGATAATCTGCGGGAATGTCAAGTACGACAAAATCTATAGGTAGATAGAAGTTACCTAACTTGACCGGAACGTCCTCCAAGATGCCCACGGGATGGGTGATGGAGCGATCCGCCATGTAAAGTCAAATCTTGACCGGCTTGGGCTCTCCAAGATTCGACTATAAATGGCCTCACGAGTAAGAAGTTTGTTATTTTCTGCAGTCTCAGTTGACATCATCTCGCCATCGACCTCGGTCGAGGCGCAGAGGCGTTGACCGAGATGTTACTCAGTCGCCTCGCTCAGTCCAGAAAGTGCCTCGGTCGAGAAACTGCAACTGGGACCGAAACTGGAGATCTTCGTCTCCTGGATTAGCTTTTCAGTTTTAGCTCCTGGATCTTCTTCCAGCGCTTTTAAGCTCCGTATATCTGCATCACAAGAAGCATCTATACCTTCCTCCATTAAACTGAAACTAATAACTCTTTCTAGTGGATCGTTAATAAGGATAGAGCTCACCAATTCTCTTGATTCGTCTTCATCGTAGATGTTGAAGATATCATCGCTCAGCTGCTCTCCTTTCATGGCTGCAAGTAATGCGAGCTCCACCTCATCGCCGCCAATGTTGAATTTCAACTTGGCGTTCTTGCAATCCACGTTGCAACCCGAAGTTGCTAGAAATGGCCTCCCGAGAATAATAGGAACAGGATAATCTGCGGGAATGTCAAGTACAACAAAATCTATAGGTAAATAGAAGTTACCTAGCTTGACCGGAACGTCTTCCAAGATGCCCACGGGATGGGTGATGGAGCGATCCGCCATGTATAGTCGAATCTTGACCGGCTTGGGCTCTCCAAGTCCGATCTTAGCACATAGCTCCAGCGGAATGATGCTCACGCTGGCTCCTAGATCACAAAGGGCTTCACAAGTGACATCCCCAACTTGAATGGGAATACAAAATGAGCCGGGATCTCTCAATTTAGGTGGCATCTTCTCCTTCATGATTTGAATGAGCTCCGAGGATTTAGATGTCATCCTAACTTCACCAAAATCTTCTAGTTTCCTCTTCCTTGATAGGATCTCCTTCAAGAACTTCCCATAGGCGGGCATCCCTAGAATAGCACCAAGGAAAGGAATGTTAATGTGCAGTTTATTCATCAAGTCAAGGAACTTACCAAAGTGCTTGTCTAGATGTGCTCTGGCCCTTGACTGGGGGAATGGAAGTGGTGGTTTCTATGCAGGAGGTGGAACATAAACTTCAGTTTTCCCCTCCGCTTTCTATGGCTCCACCTCGGTTGGCATCTCGGTCGAAGTGTTCTTCGACTGCATCTGGACCGAGGTGGTCTTCGTCGGTACTGGCACCGACCGAGGCACTGGATCTGCAGTTTTCAGTCCACTCCTCGTAGTTATGGCCATGATTTGGCCCTTGGGGTTGCTTTCCGTCCTTGCTGGAAGCTTCCCTGGATCTCTTGGCGCTTCATTCGCCCTACTTGCAAGTTGTTGTTCAAAGGCTTTTTGGGCCTTCGAAAATGAAGTCATAGAAGTCTCCATAGCACTAAGCTTGATCAAGATAGCCTCCAGAACTGCGTCTTTCTTTTCCGGCTGAGACGAACTTGATCCTTGCCCCTGACTCTTTAATGGAGTATAAGAAGAGGAAGGGGAAGAGAGGAAAGGATTAGAGGAATCGTTAGAGTTGGAGTTTGAATGATTGTTACCAGAATTTTGGTTGTTCGCCCTCCAGTTGTTGCTATTGGATCCTCTATTGTTGTTGTTGTAGTTATTATTCCGGGAACCGTTGTTGTTGTTACGGTATCCATTGTTGTTGTTCCTTTGTCCTTGCTCTTCCTTCTTGGTTTGAGCAACCAAGAGTTCCTTCAATTGCTTCATGTCATTCTTCAAAGACGTGAGTTGATTGTTGTTAGGCTGAGTTTCTTGGAAATTAACTCTTTTAACTCCACCTTCAGCTCCTTGATGAGTGTACTTCTCCATATGCAAAGCTTGCTTCTCGATGAAGTCCCAAGCTTCGTCAATCGCCATGTCCATAAAGGTACCGGCGGAGAGTAGTTGGAGGTTGAACTGGGTGCTTCCGTCCAATCCCTTGAAGTATATCTCCAACAACTCTGTCTTTGAAATCCCATGATGTAGGCAATCCAAAAGGATGTCCTTGAACCACTCCCAAGACTTGGACAAGCTCTCCTTGTCCTTCATAATGAAAGCATTGATCTTCCCTCTTATTTCAGCGGTCTTTGAGGGGGAAAGAATTTGGTCAAGAACTTCGTAGTCATCTCCTCCCATGTGCTAATTTTTCCTGGAGGAAGAGATTGATACCAAGTAAGAGCTCTATCTTTTAAAGAAAAGTAAAAAGGTCTTAGCTTGTAGTTGTTATTTTCAATCCTTGAGGGTCTCAAGGTTTCCATCAAGATCTCATAGTTTTGAAGATGTTGATGTGGTGATTCCTTCTCTAGCCCTCCGAACTGGCATTGGCGAATCATGGATAGAACTTGCGGTCGAAGTTCATAGTCATGGTCCGCTGGATCTCCTAGGTTAACTCCTGGACGCCTCAGTTGTTGATTGGGGTCCATCCTTTGACCTAGGGTTTGTGGGATTCCTGCAAGAAGAACACCTCGGACTGGCATCCGAGGTAGAAGTATCTCGGCCGGGGCGTCAGGTACTGGGACCTGCCTCGGCCGAGGGTCAGCGACTGGCACCTGGATCGGTCGAGGATCTGGAACAGGATCTTCCCTCGGTCGAGGTAGAAACTGGTCTCGTAAAGCTGCCATATCAGCTTTGATCGCTTCAGTCCTGGTGCGAGTTTCTTCTCTTTCCTGCCTCAATTCTTCCTGGCTGAGGCGTAACAGCTCTAGCGCCTCTTTCAACTCGGCCTCAAGATCGCAATTGTCTTGGTGGGCCATCTTCGCTTCTCTTAAGCGTCGTTTGTATGTCTTCTCTGGTTCGGGATCGTGAGGAACGATTTCCTTCCCAGTGCGGGTTCTTCGCATAAACCTAAGAAAGAACCTGCAAAAGTCACTCAAGTAGAGTGGTTAGTAGACACGGGGGCTAGTGCCCCAAGAGCAAACCGTAACCGGCTCGGTCTAAACCAAGTCCCCGGCAACGGCGCCAAAAACTTATTCGCTCCAAACGGTGTGTGCAAGCTTTAAATTTATAACCCTAGACGTAAGCTTAAAACAAGGATGCGAACCCGCAGTGTACGGGTCAATCGTAGTAAAAAGCAAGGAATTCCAAGGGTCGATCACAGGGACTTAGTGAAACAAAGTCCAATTACGGTATGCTTAAGCAATCACTAACCACAAAGCAATTAAAACAATCAAAGATGATAAAAGTCAATAAAGGAAGTATGCAATTCTAGGGATTAAGGCATCTAGTTGTGGTTCCAACAAAAGATCTAAAGATAAGCGGACAAAGCTGAGGTTTTTGCATGGGGAAGGTGTTTCTAAAGTGGAATAGATCACCGGGTAAATCTCACTACTCACTAATCCAAAACCGTAACTCCTATTACCGGGTAAGTCTCAAGAAATTAAGATAAAGAACTATAACCTCAAACTAACATACCATCTAAGGGAATAGAATCAACCTTTACCGGGTAAGTCTCAGGCTAACTCACAAAGATGGGACGAAAGCACACTCAAACCACAATAAAGGATAAACCTTTATTACCTACACTTATGATCTTAGGTACACAAACAAAGGAATTACCGGGTAAGTCTCATCCTAAGCTTGCATTGGACCAGGAAAGGTGTAATAAGAATAGGATTTGGCAAACTCTAACACTTAACTCTCAGTTTCGGATCAGATAAGTCACCTCGGTCAGAAGAATTCCACCCCGGCCGAGATGTTCATCGACTGAGCGAGATGCTTAGGGTTAAGGTTAAAGACTCGAACTTTCAGGGTCCTACTGGAATATAAGATTATTCTATCATTATTTTTCCCACAACCTTCAGCCAATCACCCTAGAATCACACAAGGAAATTAGCCACTCATCATCATGAAAGTATTAATCAAGTATATGGGAAGAAGGTGAATATTTGAACAAGAAGAATTTAATGAAAAGACTTCAATAACTGAATCAAATATCATAACAAAGCGTTCCTTGGATAGAAATCCAACAAGACAGGACAACAAGGAAGGGAATCTAAGATAATCTTACAAAAACCCTTCAAAAGCTATAAAAAACTATAGACTTCAATCTTCCTTCAACCTTCAAAAAGGTTCTTCGAATCTCCCAACTGGAGTATGGCCGCAGCGATGTAGTAGGTGTAAAGCAAAGTGATAGCGGATGTCGGATTTGTGGGAAATCCGACCCTTTTTATAGGAAAATTACTCTTCAAAGATAAGATATCTTAGAAAGATCTCTTCCCATAAAAATAGGTAAAATATATGATCTAGCATATCTTCTTCCTTCCAGGAGCCAAGCCCAAAAATATAAGATCTCTTTCCAAAGATAAAAGATCTCAGCCAAGAATAAAATATTCTCGCCGCGTCCTAGGTGTTCGCCTCGGTCGAGTCGACTTCTCTGGATCACCTCGGTCGAGGTGAATCTGTGGTCAACCGAGGTGAGTAACAATTGAATGTGAAATCTCTCAAATCTGGTCCAAAGTGAATCTCTAATCCATGGCTATGCTTCCTGGATGGTTCCTTATGTTCCTGAATGTAGCTCCAATGACTCCATAGCTCCTTTTGCTCCTTTTTGATGCAAAACGTGCCATTTTATCTACGATTACAACAAAACTAGGTGTAGACCTCGATTCTGGAAAAAGTAGATGAAATGGTAATATAATCACATATTATACATACAAACATGCAGATTATTGAAGATAAAACGTCCAAACAAACCCTAAAATATAGACTATAATTCATGCTATCAGAAATCGTGTCTTACGATCCCGAACCAGAAAAGACATACAAACGACGCTGAAGAGAAGCGAAGATGGCCAACCAAGACAATCGTGATCTTGAGGCCGAGTTGAAAGAGGCGCTAGAGCAGCTACGCTTCAGCAGAGAAGAGCTAAGGCAAGAGAAAGAAGAAACTCGCACCAGGACTGAGGCAATCGAAGTAGATATGGCAGCCTTAAGAGACCAATATCTACTTCGACCGAGGGAAGATCCAGTTCCCGATGCTGGACCGATTCAGGTCCCAGTTGCTGACCCTCGACCAAGGCAGGTTCCAGTACTTGACGCCCCGGCCGAGGTGCTTCCACCTCGGATGCTAGTCCGAGGCGTTCTTCTTGCAGGAATCCCGCAAACCCTAGGTCAACGGATAGACCCCAATCAGCAACTGAGGCATCCAGGAGTTAACCTAGGAGATCCAGCGGACAATGACTACGAACTTTGACCGCAAGTTCTATCCATGATTCGCCAATGCCAGTTCGGAGGGCTAGAAAAGGAATCACCGCATCAACATCTTCAAAACTACGAGATCTTGATGGAGACCTTGAGACCCTCAAGGATTGAAAATAACAACCACAAGCTAAGACCTTTTTACTTTTCTTTAAAAGATAGAGCTCTTACTTGGTATCAATCTCTTCCTCTAGGAAAAATTAGCACATGGGAGGAGATGACTACGGAATTCTTGACCAAATTCTTTCCCCCCTCTAAGACCGCTGAAATGAGAGGGAAGATCAATGCTTTCATTATGAAGGACAAGGAGAGCTTGTCCAAGTCATGGGAGAGGTTCAAGGACATTCTTTTGGATTGCCCACATCATGGGATTCCAAAGATAGAGTTATTGGAGATATACTTCAAGGGACTGGACGGAAGCACCCCGTTCAACCTCCAACTACTCTCCGCCGGTACCTTTATGGACATGGCGATTGACGAAGCATGGGACTTCATCGAGAAGCAAGCTTTGCATATGGAGAAGTACACCCATCAAGGAGCTGAAGGTGGAGTTAAACGAGTTAACTTCCAAGAAACTCAGCCCAACAACAATCAACTCACGTCTTTGAAGAATGACGTGAAGCAATTGAAGGAACTCTTGGTTGCTCAAACCAAGAAGGAAGATCAAGGACAAAGGAACAACAACAACGGATACCGTAACAACGGTTCCCGGAACAACAACTACAACAACAACAATAGAGGATCCAATAGCAACAATTGGAGGGCGAACAACCAAAATTCTGGTAACAATCATTCTAACTCCAACTCTAACGATTCCTCTAATCCTTTCATCTCTTCCCCTTCTTCTTCTTCTACTCCAATAAAGAGCCAGGGGCAAGGATCAAGTTTGTCTCAGCCGGAAAAGAAAGACGTAGTTCTGGAGGCTATCTTGATCAAGCTTAGTGCTATGGAGACTTCAATGACTTCATTTTCGAAGGCCCAAAAAGCCTTTGAACAACAACTTGTAAGTAGGGCGAATGAAGCGCCAAGAGATCCAGGGAAGCTTCCAGCAAGGACGGAAAGCAACCCTAAGGGCCAGATCATGGCCATAACTACGAGGAGTGGACTGAAAACTGCAGATCCAGTGCCTCGGTCGGTGCCAGTACCGACGAAGACCACCTCGGTCCAGGTGCAGTCGAAGAACACTTCAACCGAGATGCCAACCGAGGTGGAGCCACAGAAAGCGGAGGGGAAAACTGAAGTTTATGTTCCACCTCCTGCATAGAAACCACCACTTCCATTCCCCCAGTCAAGGGCTAGAGCACATCTAGACAAGCACTTTGGTAAGTTCCTTGACTTGATGAATAAACTGCACATTAACATTCCTTTCCTTGATGCTATTCTAGGAATGCCCGCCTATGGGAAGTTCTTGAAGGAGATCCTATCAAGGAAGAGGAAACTAGAAGATTTTGGTGAAGTAAGGATGACATCTAAATCCTCGGAACTTATTCAAATCATGAAGGAGAAGATGCCACCTAAATTGAGAGATCCCGGCTCATTTTGCATTCCCATTCAAGTTGGGAATGTCACTTGTGAAGCCCTTTGTGATCTAGGAGCCAACATGAGCATCATTCCGCTGGAGCTATATGTGAAGATCGGACTTGGAGAGCCCAAGCCGGTCAAGATTCGACAATACATGGCGGATCGCTCCATCACCCATCCCGTGGGAATTTTGGAGGACGTTCCAGTCAAGTTAGGTAACTTCTATTTACCAATAGATTTTGTTGTACTTGACATTCCCGCAGATTATCCTATTCCTATTATTCTCGGGAGGCCATTTCTAGCAACTTCGGGTTGCAACGTGGATTGCAAGAACACCAAGTTGAAATTCAACATTGGTGGAGACGAAGTGTAATTCGCACTACTTGCAGCCATGAAAGGGGAGCAGCTAAGCGATGATAGCTTCAACATCTACGATGAAGAAGAATCAAGAGAAATGGGTAGCTCTATCCTTATTAACGATCCACTCGAAAGAGTTATTAGTTTCAGTTTAATGGAGGAAGGTATAGATGCTTCTTGTGATGCAGATATATGGAGCTTAAAAGCACTGGAAGAGGATCCAGGAGCTAAAACTGAGGAGCTAATCCAGGAGACGAAAATCTCCAGTTTCGGTTCCAGTTGCAGTACCTCGACCGAGGCACTTTCTGGACTAAGCGAGGCGACTGAAGAACATCTCGGTCAACGCCTCTGCGCCTCGACCGAGGTCGATGGCGAGACGAATTCAACTGAGACTTCCGAAAGTCCAGTTTCTAGATCTACTCCACTGGATGGAGGAAGCAAGGATCCCCCTCAGAAAGCGCCCCCAGTTGTGGAGCTTAAACAACTCCCAAATCACTTGAGGTATGTCTTTCTTGGACCGGATTCCACTTATCCCATTATTGTTAGTGCTTCCCTCTCCAAAACTGAATTGTCTAAACTAATGCATGTCTTGAGAAAGTATCAAAAGGCTTTGGGTTATACTATAGATGATCTTATTGGCATTAAGCCCTCTTTCTACATGCATAGAATTTTAATGGAGGATGATCATAAAACTTCACGGGACCTCAAAGACGGTTAAATCCGATCATGAAAGAGGTTGTGAAGAAGGAAATTTTTAAGTTGTTGGATGCAGGTATCATATACCCTATCTCGAACAGCAAATGGGTTAGCCCGGTGCACGTAGTTTCGAAGAAAGGAGGGATGACCGTTGTAACGAATAAGAACAACGAGTTGATCCCAACCAGGACAGTTACGGGCTGGAGGGTTTGCATCGATTATAGGAAGCTGAACACGGCCACACGGAAGGACCATTTTCCACTTCCCTTCATTGATCAAATGCTCGAGCGGTTGGCCCAACATTCACACTTTTGCTACTTAGACGGCTATAGTGGATTCTTCCAGATTCCTATCCATCCGGATGATCAGGAGAAGACCACTTTCACTTGTCCATGGGGGACATTTGCTTATAGGAGGATGCCATTCGGATTGTGCAATGCACCTGCTACCTTCCAGTGATGCATGATGGCCATCTTTTCCGAGTACATAGAGGAGATCATGGAGGTTATTATGGATGATTTTTCAGTATATGGTTCCTCTTTTGATGATTGCCTATCTAACCTTTCTCTAGTGCTGAAAAGATGTGAAGACACTAATCTTGTTCTGAATTAGGAGAAGTGTCATTTTATGGTTAATGAAGGCATTGTTCTAGGACACCTCGTTTCTAATCGAGGCATTGAAGTCGATCACGCTAAGATCGAGACTATTGAGAAACTCCCTCCCCCTTGTTCTGTTAAAGGTGTGAGGAGTTTTCTCGGGCATGCAGGTTTCCACAGGAGATTCATCAAGGACTTCTCCAAGATTTCTAAACCTCTAACTAACCTCTTGAATAAAGATATTGTTTTTGAGTTTTCGCAGGAGTGTCTTGATGCTTTTTACAGGATTAAGGAAGCGTTGATCTCCGCTCCCATTATCCAACCTCCGGATTGGACCTTGCCCTTTGAGATCATGTGTGATGCTAGTGATGTAGCCGTAGGAGCGGTGCTTGGACAAAAGAAGGATGGCCGGACCACCGCCATTTACTATGCTAGCAAGACGCTAGATGTAGCACAACGCAACTATGCTACCACCGAGAAGGAGTTATTGGCGATTGTATATGCTTTCGAGAAGTTTCGTTCCTATTTAGTGGGGGCGAAAACACCGACCATGCAGCCATCCGTTACTTGTTGGCTAAGAAAGATGCCAAGCCACGCCTTATTCGATGGATTCTCTTGCTTCAAGAGTTTGACTTAGAGATCCGCGATAAGAAGGGATCCGAAAACTCTGTTGCGGATCACCTCAGCCGGCTACCTGCATCATCACGCGAGAAGGACGACCCACCCATAGACGATTCATTCCCCGATGAGCACTTACACTTGTTGGAGCGTTTGATAGACTTACTTACTTCACCCCACGATGGAAGTGAAGTATGGGGTGAGAGCACCTCCCATCACGTTTGAGAGACGCATCATGGTCCAGCTAGCGACCTTAAACCAAGCGCTTCTTGGGAGGCAACCCAAGGTATTGCTTTCTTTTCCCTATTCTAGCTTAGATAGTTTTGCTTTTGCTTTGCTTTGTTTTTGGCGTCCTAGGCAGATAACAGGTGACATCTAAGGAAGGAGTACAAACCAGGAGCATAACTGGAAGGACATAAGATCGAGAATTTGAGAAGACGAAGTTTGACTGAGGCACATCTCGGTTGCTGTCAAAGCACCTCGACCGAGATGATTCTTGAGCAACCGAGGCTACTAGGGTTTCTGAAGAACCACCTCGGTCCATACCATCTCGGTCCAGTCGAGACCACCTCGACCGAGGTGACAGCAGTTCCAGAAAGGGTATAAAAGGGGGAAAATTTTCTTTTTCTTCTCTTTACCTACCCCCTCGACCGCGGCGACCCATTTCACCTCGCCTCTTCGATTCTCGCTCATTTTTGAAGATTTTCGCTTCCAAACTGCGATTAAAGCATAGAGGATCCCAGTGCAACGTCGATCTGCGAAGAAATCGAACTGAAACGGGCCGAACGAGGTAAATCGAACCGAAACTCTAATCTCGCTGATTTCGCTTCGATTTGGGCTTGGATTGCCCTGCATTTGCTGAGAAACGGATTAAGTACCCCATAGGAACCAGTTGTAGTGATTTTGGGGGAAAATAACTGGAATTTTTGAGGAAATTAGTTACGCAGTTTTCGCCTCGGTCCAGACCTGCTGTGCCTCGGCCGAGGTGTTCTTGAGTGTTGTCAGACCGACCGAGATGACCTGACAGTGAAATTTTGAAAATGAGTTCTGACATACGCCTTGCCATTAGGGATAGATCCTCCCCTTCCTCTTCTTCCTCTTCTTCCCGACCTTATCGACCGGTGATCCACGAGCGATACCGGGTCGATTACGACCGTATAGCAGCCCGTCCAGTGATAGCACCTCGCTTCTTGGACGTGTCAGCCTTTGACTGTCTCCATGTGGATGGAGACCTTAGACGTATGATATCGACGGTAGGATTGGATCAGTTTACTGAGATCCGTGCACCTGCCTATCTGGAGCCCACCTTAGAGTTTATTAGCTCCTTTACCTACCTCCCCACAGAGCGTTCTGTGAAGTACCGGTTGATGAACCGGAACTTCTTAGTGCCATTAGAGTATTGGAGGGACATTTTTGGTTTTCCTGCCCCGACAGCTGTTGATTTCCCTTCCCGGTCTGTAGCTAGGGAGTTTTGGGGACAGATTGCTCACGTGGTTGAGCATGCAGACAGGTGGCGCCCTGGAGACTCCAGGGAGAAGGTCATTTTTCACTTAGCTTTTAGGTTAGCTCACCGCATCTTCAGTGAGACACTTCTGGCGCATACTGAGACGCCCCAGAAGATCCGTCAGGGGGAGCTTTTTAGCCTATATTGCATGGTGACTGGAGGGATCCCCGACTTTGGCTTGATGCTAGCAGAGGATCTGCACAGGATCAAGGCCAAGGCGAAGGGGGACATCTGCTGCGGAGGACTTGTGACCCACATCGCCAGATATCAAGATATGGATCTCAGCGCTTGCACTATGGTGGCGGCTGCCAAGCCGCTAGGGCTGCAGGAGATGATCACTCGGCAGGTTCTAGTTCCCCGAGGACTGACTACACCATATGTGGCTATGCCATGGGAGCTGACTGCACCATAGGGGATCAGGTGGTCAGTCCAATTTACAAATTATGACCCTCATTACTGGCAGACTGTTTGGGCCCCACTGATGGAGGATTATAGAGAGGCAGCAGCTGCACCAGCTGAGGAAGAGGTAGATGATGAGGAGACTGCTGATGACATGGATGGTGGAGTCCTGATGGATACAGGGACAGATACTGCTGGGACGAGTGCGCCAGTTATTGACCTCGATGATGATGATGATGATATTGAGCCTGCACCAGCCGCATCTCCAGTGAGACCTGCTAGGCGTAGAGCACGCCGACACAGAGATCCAGAGGCCCACCCTCGGATCGATGATCTGACGAATCAAATGATTGATTCATATGCCGCCTTATCACTGGATATCCGCGAGATGCAGGAGCGACAGCACTACCAGCATATGATGGCTCAGATCCAGTTTGAGCACATCATGGGCTACCCGTTCGACCCGTCTCAGTATCCATATGTGCCACCACCACCACCGCCGGATCAGGATTATTGAGAGCTGCAAGATTTTCTTTCTTATTTTTATACAGTTTAGCTTTATGTCCGGTGAGTACTTTATTCCCTTAGACTTATTTTGACCCACTGGGACAGTGTGTCCCAAGTATGGGGTGTTTATTGATGTATTAATTGACACTTATGTGATGTATGACTCTACTTGATCGGATATTTATTTATATTTATGCTTCAGTTTTGCTTCTATGTGTTTATAAGAGATTGCATGCATACATACAGGTTATTTGATTGAGAAAAACTGGTTTTAAAAAAAAATTTTGACCTCGACCGGGGGAGTTTTGGCCGAACGAGGCGTTTCACCTCGGTTGACCTAAGAACACCTCGACCGAGGTGGGTTAATTGAGAGTTTTCGAAAACGATTTTTGTGCTTCTTATCTGGATATGATCTCAGTGAAG
Organism: Fagopyrum homotropicum; assembly: GCA_033239125.1. Lineage (NCBI taxonomy): Eukaryota > Viridiplantae > Streptophyta > Magnoliopsida > Caryophyllales > Polygonaceae > Fagopyrum > Fagopyrum homotropicum. The sequence goes on from BSWB01000008.1 coordinate 72,305,928, forward strand.
ATCTTGCTTACTGACTGGTTTTGAAATCTTTATGTGTTTGAAAGGTTTTATAATATGTTTAAGTTGCTAAATGCTTTGTTTGAAATTATTGGCATGTTTAATACTTTGTTTTTATCCAAATTATGTTGAATTTGAAGGTTCACACCGCAAGATAAGTTCTCTCACTTTCTTCCTGGAAAGACCAAGGCAATTCATTCTTCTCTCTTCTTCTTCTTGATCATGCTTAACCCCTCATATACATTTTTGTCTCCCTTTACCTATCCGGGAATTTGGAAGCAAGCGAAGTGGTGAAAGCAAGTGAAGTTAAAGTTGAGAAGTTGGCTGGAAGTAAAAGTGTTAGAAAGTAATAATAGGTTTGGGGAAGTCAATCATGATGATGAGTAACTCGGCACCATTCATATAGCCGGGTGTTTGTGTCTTGCCAAAGTCGGATTGAGCGATATTCCTAACGGGTCATGGTATGTGCATCAAGGGTTTGATGCATCTCAAGAAATTGATGATTGCTGATTTCCTAGGCTTCGGTTATTGTGCACCTCTGTCCATGCATCCCAAAAAGTAAAGTAAAAGAAAACGTGTGAAAGAAGCAAAGCTTATTGGTGGAAGATGTTGAAAGTCAAAGTGAAAGTGAAGTACATCCTTTTCCCGGATTCTAGCACCACATTACCTTACATACATCCCTACCCTACACGTTTCTTGACCTTTCTTTTGGGAAGCCCTTGAGACCTCGAGCTTGTTGATTGACTCAGCGGTTTAAACTAGATTATGCATGATTAATTTCGATAATTATGACTTATTATGCATTCTATGATTTTATGCAAAGATGAACAACTTTCTTATATTTATAAAATATTTTGATCATATTTTGATTTTACATTCCATGAAGTATTCTCTTAGAGTGATCTATGATTGTAGCACACCATAAAAATGTTTTTGAAAGACTTTTCATCGATTTTCTTGACTTATAATCCATTCTATCTTTCCTTTTATATGCGGAACTTGCTTGGGGACAAGCAAGGGCTAAGTATGGGGTATTTTGATAGCATGAATTATAGTCTATATTTTGGGGTTTGTTTGGACGTTTTATCTTCAATAATCTGCATGGTTGTATGTATAATATGTGATTATATTACCATTTCATCTACCTTTGCGGGAATCGAGGTCGACACCTAGTTTTGTTGTAATCGTAGGTAAAATGGCACGTTTTGCATCAAAAAGGAGCAAAAGGAGCTATGGAGTCATTGGAGCTACATTCAGGAACATAAGGAACCATCCAGGAAGCATAGCCATGGATTAGAGATTCACTTTGGACCAGATTTGAGAGATTTCACATTCAGTTGTGACTCACCTCGGTTGACCACAGATTCACCTCGACCGAGGTGATCCAAAGAAGTCGACTCGACCGAGGCGAACACCTGGGACGCGGCGAGAATATTTTATTCTTGGCTGAGATCTTTTATCTTTGGAAAGAGATCTTATATTTTTAGGCTTGGCTCCTGGAAGGAAGAAGATATGCTAGATCATATATTTTACCTATTTTTATGGGAAAAAGATCTTTCTAAGATATCTTATCTTTGGAGAGTAATTTTCCTATAAAAAGGGTCGGATTTCCCACGAATTCGACACGCTGCATACACTCGGAAGATCCGCTATCACCTTGCTTACACCTACTACACCACAGCAGCCATACTCCAGTTGGGAGATTCGAAGAACCTTTTTGAAGGTTGAAGAAGGAAGATTGTAGCTTTTATAGCTTTGAGGGTTTTTGTAAGATCATCTTAGATTCCCTTCCTTGTTGTCTTGTCTTGTTGGATTTCTATCCAAGGAACGCTTTGTTGTGATATTTGATTCAGTTATTGAAGTCTTTTCATTAAATTCTTCTTGTTCAAATATTCACTTTCTTCCCATATACTTGATTAATACTTTCATGATGATGAGTGGCTAATCTCTTTGTGTGATTCTAGGGTGATTGGCTGAAGGTTGTGGGAAAAACAATGACAGAATAATCTTAGATTCCAGTAGGATCCTGAAAGTTCGAGTCTTTAACCTTAACCCTAAGCATCTCGCTCAGTCGATGAACATCTCGGCCGGGGTGGAATTCTTCTGACCGAGGTGACTTATCTGATCCGAAACTGAGAGTTTAGTGTTAGAGTTTGCCAAATCCTATTCTTATTACACCTTTCCTGGTTCAATGCAAGCCTAGGATGAGACTTACCCGGTAATTCCTTTGTTTGTTTACCTAAGATCATAAGTATAGGTAATAAAGGTTTATCCTTTATTAGGGTTTGAGTGTGCTTTCATCCCATCTTTGTGAGTTAGCCTGAGACTTACCCGGTAAAGGTTGATTCTATTCCCTTAGATGGTGTGTTAGTTTGAGATTATAGTTCTTTATCTTAATTCCTTGAGACTTACCCGGTAATAGGAGTTATGGTTTTGGATTAGTGAGTAGTGAGACTTACCCGGTGATCTATTCCACTTTAGTAACACCTTCCCTATGCAAAAACCTCAGTTTTGTCCGCTTATCTTTAGATCTTGAGTTGGAACCACAACTAGATGCTTTAATCCCTAGAATTGCATATTTCCTTTATTGACTTTATTCATCTTTGATTGTTTTAATTACTTGTGGTTAGTAATTGCTAAAGCTTACCGTAATTGGACTTTGTTTCACTAAGTCCCTGTGATCGACCCCTGAAATTCCTTGCTTTTTACTACGATTGACCCGTACACTGCGGGTTCGCATCCTTTTTTTAAGCTTACGTCTAGGGTTATAAATTTAAAGCTTGCACACACCGTTTGGAGCGAACAGACTTCATGGCTTAGATTTGTTTGATTTTGATTGCCTTTACATCTTTATCATGTCCTTTATTTGTGTCTTTGAGAAGGAAAATATAACTAGTTCATATTGTAATTATTATTGATACATGCTTTGTCTCCCTATGTCTTGAAACATCACTTTAAGGGTGGTCCAATAAGAAGAAGCACTTTCAAAACAAAAGGTTTTTGAGTTTTTCATATACATAATCCATGACATCTTGTATTCTAGGTTTAAATCTTGTTTGGGGACAAGCAAGGGGCATGTATGGGGTATTTTGATGACATGAATTATATACCATTATAATCATGCATATTGTAGAGGTTTACCTCAATTTACCTTGCATTTGGAGAGAATTTGTGTACCTTTTAGGCTTATTTCATTTATATTCCGAAAATAGAGGTCTACACGAGTTTTGGTTGAAATATAGGTGAATTCAGTGGATTTGGAAGCAAAAGTGGAGCAAGGAGCATCTAAGGCTAATAAGGAAGCTTAAGGAGTCGTAGAGGAGTCACAAAGAGCAAAGGAAGTGTGAAAGATAGTCATAAAAGGAAGGAAGAAAACAAGCCAAGAGACGAGCATTCTCTATTGAAGAAAATCGTGTCATTCATTCTAACACGGGCGTGGAAAGGCCCTCTGGGTCGTGGTACTACACCAGAAATCCTCCTTGGATCACCAAGTTATGAATTGGTGCAAGACATGCACCAACAAGGTCTTTTGTGTTCTTCTTTGCTCCTAACTTGCTCCTTACAGAGTCCGGAAGTGTGCCATCACGAGGAATGATCCTCGAATATATCGATTAAGTCCAAGAGCTCCCCAAAATACCTACAAAACCGACAAAAGCTTGTGTAGACGTCTATTTCGACAATGTGGATGAATTAAGCGTAAACGTCACAAACTAATGTCAAACCATGCATGAATAACGGGAAAAACTATCTAAATGAATCTCTAAACTGACATCATAAATCATGTCATCAAAATACCCCATACTTGCCACTTGCTCTTTCCCGAGCAAGGTCCAACTATAGGCTACGATATGGCATGATTTATGAATGTAGAAAAACAGAAAATATTTTTGGGATTGTGCTTCTAAAGATGGATCACCGTCATAGTCACGTTCCATGGCAATGGACAAGTAATCATGTATTAAATGAATGAAGGCACAGAAAGACAATCATACTTAACTCGAAAGCATGCATGAAAGGCAAAAATGATGAAGTCAAGATGATCATGAGAATATCCAATCTAGATCACTAAGTCATACATGTAACACCCCGAATCCGCGGGACTCGGAATGCTACATTGGGCTAGGATCTCACAATGGATCCTGACCCTAGCCTAACAACAAGTTCACTGGATCTTACAACAAGACACTAGTAGAGTAAAAACAAATACATAAAAATTGTATGATACATCAAAAGAGTTTACAAACTCAAAGCCGAGTACAAAACCATAACAATTACATCAACTGATACAAAAGATCCCCAACCCACGCATCCTAATGTATAGAAGTCCTCGGCTGGTCACACCATCTGGCTCACTCTGCAGTCTTCCTAACCTGCAGATCATCTACAACATGGTATACACCGTTAGCTACACCAAAATTAAGCATGGTAGTAATAGCACAAACACACCACAACATCTCATACATGCAATGCCACACACATTCATTTATTATCTTTAATTACGTTATACCATTAATAATTCAACTTCTTTTGTAACACGAGGAGCCTCAAGAACCCCGCCCCATCCAACGTAACACAGGAGTTTTGCATGGGGGTGACCGTCACTCGTCCCCTCCTGTGAGATCATCTTCAGGGCACCTCCTCCTAACCCAGCAGGCGGAGACCGGTGGTTACCGCCCATTATATTACACTTGGGCCATATAAATATAATGAATGGTCGTCCTAGTCCGGTCTAAGTTATAAATGCACAACCATATGAACACACACAACCATTACAATCATACAATCCACAACTGCACGCTAAGTAAGTCCTATGGACTTACCTGATACACTCGTATCCTCTACCATGTCATAGCTTCCCTACGGGGAAGAAACCAACGCCTGCAAGAGTAAAGCACACAACATCACAACCTGAAAGGGTTAGGAGACTCGTCTCCATAACAAGAACCAACCTACAACCTAAGGATCAACACAAGCTCACATATGCTTGTAGCATACTCTCAACATCAACACAGGTGCCTAAGGCACATCTCTAGCATACCACTCATCATAACCATCCTAACCTAGCCAACAACTAAGCCAAGCTAAAGAAAAGGAAGGAAGGAAGACATACCAACAAGGTATGTACCAACAGAAGCAAGAACCCACCAGCCAGCCCAGTGAGGCGCAGGGGCGGCTCACCAGAGGTGCAAGGACGGCTCCTTACCAGCCGCATGTGCGGCTCAGGATAGGCGCAGGGGCGGCCAACTGTGCAGAGGGTTGGTCCCGGCTTCTCTTCGACTCCTTTCTCGATCCTCTTCACGTCTCCAACACACTACAACAACATATATGCATGTATACACATATATGATCATCACAACATCCAGGAAGGATCCAATTACAAGTCCAACTTGTGATCCTAGGCTAGAAAGAAGAAGAAAGAAGCAAGGAGAAGGAAAGAAGAGAGAAGAAGAGAAAGAGCTTACCACTCCACCCTAGGCTACAACTATGGAGCACCCACACCTCTCACCACTTCAGCACATCAACCACAACACACAGCAACAACTCCAAGAGCATCCAAAGCCAAGAACACACTCAAACTCTCAAGAACTCACTCACACAAGCAAAAGAAGATCAAAGAGGATCAAAGGAGAAGAAGAAGAAGAGGAAGAAGAACGTGAGGAGGAAGAGAGAGCTGGAGCGATGAAGAAACCTCTCATCTGAAGCCTAAGGAAGCTTATAAGAGAAGCCAGCCGCAAAGCATAAGTCAAGAGTCAACAAAAGCGGCTGCACCATCCACAGAGCCGCAGGGGCGGCCAGCCTAGGCGCAGGGGCAGCTCCTCTGTGATGCAGGGGCGGCCCAAGGGATGCGCAAGGGCGGTTGACTGGTCAAGACTAAGGCACTCTAGCTCATCTAGGCTCCAAAGACTAAGGCTCTTACATCTCAACCCCCTAAAAACAAGTTTCGTCCCGAAACTTGCAGGATCCCAAAACCTCTCGGACCTGTAAGCCGAGGTAACACACTCTCCTCGAGAACGTTAGGTCAAAACCTATAACATTCTATATCCTCAACACAGCATGGAGGTATCACAACTCCAGCATCACAACTCTACACAAGGCCTAGAGGAAGATCATCTCTAGCCAAACACTAACTACAGCACACTGGCATGGAGGAAAACCGTCTCCAGCCACCACGTACACATAACACTACTATGTGGAGGAAAACCATCTCCACTCACACTATGTCCATCAAAGATAGCATGGAGGAAAGAACCGTCTCCTGCTAATCCTAACACATACACCATAGCATGGAGGAAAGAACCATCTCCAACTATACCTATATCGTGCTAGCAAACAGGATCTAACAGATCATATGCACGCACAACTAGCACGGAAACATAACATATCACATAAGCACATAACATACAAGCACTCACCAAGAAGGCGCTAAGATCTACTCATAGACCCTACTGGTGCCTCTAACTCCGCATAAAACTCTAGATAGTTCCTCTGGATACTATCCTCTATTTCCCAGGTAGCCTCGTCTGGTTCTCGTCTAGACCATTGTATCCTCAACATAGGAATGTCCTTCGAACGCAGGCGTTTCACACCTCGCTCTAGGACTGCGATAGGGTGCTCTGCAAACATGTGGTCCGGCTCAACCACCAGATCATCATAACTCACGATGTGCCTCGGATCTGGTATGTACTCCCTCAACTGAGACACATGAAACACGGGGTGAACACCCTCTAACCTCAGAGGCAAAGCTAATCTGTAAGCTGCTCGCCCCACTCTATTTAGTATCTCAAAAGGGCCTACATATCGGGCACTCAACTTCCCCTTTATGCCAAAATGTCTGACACCTCGCGTCGGAGATACTCTCAACCAGACATGAGCTCCTACCTTGAACTCTAGAGGTCGACGCCTCTTGTCTGCATACGACTTCTGGCGACTCTATGTAGTCAGCATCCTCTCTCTGATCAGTGCTACTCGATCCATATCATCCTAAATCTGCTCTGGCGCTATCCCACTGATAGTGCTAGGCTCATCCCACCATAAAGGTGTACGGCATCTACGTCCATACAGTGCCTCATAAGGAGTCATCCCTATAGATGCATGCCAGCTGTTGTTGTATGAGAACTCAACGAGTGGGAGGTAATCAGACCATCCCTGTCCCCAATCCAACACACAAGCTCGCAGCATGTCCTCTAAGGTCTGGATGGTCCTTTCTGACTGACCATCTATCTGGGGGTGAAACGCAATCGTAAAGTGTAGACTCGTTCCTAAAGTAGTATGGATCTGCTGCTAGAATCTCGATGTGAATCGTCCATCACGATCAGAAACAATCGTCCTCGGTACCCCATGGAGTCTCACTATCTGTCTAGTGTACTCCTCGGCTAGTCTGCTCACGGGCCACGTCTCTCTGATGAGAATGAAACGTGACGTCTTCGTCAGTCTATCAACAACCACCCAGATGGCATCAAAGCTCCTACTGGTCTTCAATCCAGTCACAAAATCCATGGAGACGTCCTCCCACTTCCACTGCGGCACTGGTAGTGGATGGAGCTCACCTCCAGGCCTGAAATGCTCTATCTTGACCTACTGACAGGTCGCACACTGAGCCACAAATCTGGCTACATCGGGTTTCAACCCTGCCCACCAAAATGAACGTCTCACATCATGGTACATCTTACTCGTACCAGGGTGTACTGAGTAAGGTGTACGGTGAGCCTCCTACAATATCCGTTGTCTCAACTCTGAATCTGTAGGGACACAGATACGATCATGTCGCCTCATAACTCCATCTGCCCCAATAGTGAACTGGGGTGCCTCTCCACGAGACATCCTATCTCTGATCCTCGCCAGGGTCGGGCAGGTCCCCTGCTTCTGTTGGATCTCATCCAACAGACCAGGTAGAACCTCTAAGGTAAACAACTGGGCATCCTCGTCAGGAAACTAGATGTCCATCTCTAGCCAGGCTAGATCCCTCTGAAGCTGAGGCTGTACAATAAGTCTGGCAATCGCCTTCTCTCGAGGCGTCTTCCTACTCAAGGCGTCAACTACCACATTCGCCTTGCCAGGATGATACAAAATCTCAAGGTCAAAGTCCTTGATCAACTCAAGTCATCGACGTTGGCGGTTATTCAATTCCCGCTGCGTGAAAATATACTTCAGACTCTTATGGTCTGTGAACATATGACATGTAGCATCATACAGGCAATGTCTCCATATCTTCAAAGCATGAACTACCGCTGCCAATTCCAGATCATGAGTCGGGTAGTTCTCCTCATATGTCTTCAGCTGTCGAGATGCATATGCAATCACGCTACCCCTCTGCATCAATACACATCCCAAGCCCCGCTTGGATGCATCACTGTAGACAACAAAATCATCAGAACCCTCTGGTTGTGCCAAGACAAGAGCAGAAGTCAAACGCCTCTTCAACTCCTCAAAACTCTGAGCACACTGGTCGGTCCATACAAATCTAGTAGTCTTCCTCAAAAGACTAGTCAATGGGCAGGCAATCACAGAAAATCCCTCCACAAAGCGTCTGTAATAACCGGATAAGCCAAGAAAGCTACGCACCTCCTTGACGTTCGTCGGTGTCGTCCATGCAGCAACAGACTCGATCGTCGCCGGGTCAACCATGATCCCATCGGCGGAGACAATATGTCCAAGGAAAGCAACCTCAGACATCCAAAACTCGCACTTAGAGAGCTTGGCGTACAACTCTTTATCCCTCAAAATCTACAATACCGTCCTCAGGTGTCCCGCATGCTCCTCTCTGCAACGAGATTATACCATAATGTCATCAATGAAAACCACTACAAACTGATCCAGGAAGTCGATGAAGATGTTGTTCATCAACTCCATGAATACTGTCGGGGCATTCGTCAGCCCAAATGGCATCACTACAAACTCGTAGTGTCCATAACGGGTATGAAATACCGTCCTGTGCACATCCTCCTCTCTCACCCTCAACTGGTGATATCCTGAACGCAAGTCAATCCTGGAGAAGATTGTCGCTCCCTGCAGCTGATCAAGTAGATCATCAATACGAGGTAGTGGATACCTGTTCTTGATGGTCACCTTGTTCAACTCTCTATAGTCTATGCACAGTCTTAACGATTCATCCTTCTTCCGTACAAAGAGGACCGGTGCACCCCATGGTGAAACACTAGGGCGTATGAAGCCCTTCTCAACCAACTCCTCGAGCTGCTTCTTCAGCTCCAGCATCTCGACAGGTGCCATATGGTATGGGGCCTTCGAGATGGGTCTCGTGTCAGGCTCTAAGTCAATGCCAAAATATACGCTCCTCTGAGGTGGCAAGCTAGATGGCTCTGCAAATACGTCTGTAAACTCACAAACCACCGGTATGTCCTCCAAAGCTGGACTCTCTCCATCCTTTATGGCGTAGCACCAGAAGGCATCACATCCTTGTGCAATCAGTCTAGTTGCTCGTACAACACTAATGACAGATCCTGTCTTCCCAAGGTCCCAACCCCAAAAGACCTCTATCGGACCCAAGTCGGTAGAGACTGTAATAGTTCTCTTACCCACATCTAACACCGCACGGTGTCTACGCATCCAATCCATACCTAATATGACTTCTTCATGCATCAAAGGCATGCCTAAGAAGTCAACAAGTACTACACGAGTCCCTAAGCGTAGGGGACAACTACGTATCTCTTGGGTACCTCTGACCCTACTACCATCAGGTAACCCTATAGTAAAGGGTGCCCCCTCTATGGTAGACAAACTCAAATGCTCAACACAAGAAGCAGAAATAAATGAATGCGTAGCACCCATATCAAATAAAACTCTAACAGGTAAACCATGTAACAAAATGGTACCTGTAGCAGCTGGTGCTGGCGGCTCCTCAGCACTCCTTACCTCAAAAGCACGGCCTCGAACTCCTCGAGCATCACTAGTGCTAGCCTCTCTATCTCTACCCCTACTCGGTCCAGGAGCTGAACCCTGAGTAGAGGGTGTCCTTGGAACCCTCTGATGTCCCTGATGTTGAGGCGGTCTTTGCCCACCAACTGCTGCACCTACAGGGGAAGAACCCTACTGTGATGGTGCCTTGCCCTGACGAAAAAACGTAGCTATATGTCCTGGCTTCCTGCACGAGAAGCAAGTCAATTGTGCTTTAGGGCAGTCGGCCCTCATATGCCCATAGGCCCCGCAGTTATAACACTGTCGGCCTCTATTAGTAGTCTGTGCAGACACTGGAATACTCGAGCGACCCTGAGTCTGACCTCGTCCGAATCCAAATGCTCCTGCACCAGTCGGTGTTGTACGTTGTCTCTTCTCAGACCATCCGGTCTGAGAAGTCCTCCTTTGGCTAGCCCTCTCTCTCTCATAATCAGAAGCCCGATCCTGGTAATCTACCAATGAGTCACAATGAAATCCCGCCATATATGAATGCGTACTCTCCCTCAGAAGTCGGGAGAATAGGTATACGTGCTGGTCCTCAGAAGGTGCAGCTGGACCCAGCAAAGCTAACTCAGTCCGGAAGCGGCGAATGGCATCAGTAATGGGCACATCCTCAAAGCCTGCTTCCACAAAATCCTGCAGCTTCTCTCTCCTCAGTGAGGCAGGGCATAACTACTCCCTCGGCAGATTCCTCATCTGCTCATAGGTGGTGACTCGTGCTCTAACTGTCCTCCACCACTGATGTGCCAGGTCACGGAATAGAGATTGTACTAGCTCTATCCGTCTGTCCTCTGGGCAACGAATAGACTGAGTCTACATGCCCAATCCACACCTCAGTCTCTAGGCCAATCTCCCCAGAGAAGTGTGGTACTCCCTGCTGGTGGAATGTCTTCAACCAGGTATCTGGTCGAGGCCCTCTAGTCTCTCTCTTCTGGAGGAAGAGGTGGTCTACCTCTACCTCTGCCTGCAGCAGTAGCTCGGGTCCGAGCCATCAGCGGGGTATGCACACCTAACGTATAAGGCTCTATATAGGCCATATGTATAGATATATATAATACTTAATAATACATGCACACATATCATCACATAAAAGGTATATATATATATATATATATATATATATATATATATATATATATCTATACTATCGAGATCCTTAGATGGGTGACGACTTATGTACATACTATCCCAAAAACATATGTACTCGCTTTAAAACCAAAACTCGTTAAAACGTCAGACCCCATGTGGGTTCTATTTATTTATCCACTCTACCTTTATTGCAGATAGCAAGTGCCATTGTTGTCAACCTAAGGCTCTGATATCAACTCTGTAACACCCCGAATCCACGGGACTCGGAATGCTACATTGGGCTAGGATCTCACAATGGATCCTGACCCTAGCCTGACAACAAGTTCATTGGATCTTACAACAAGGCACTAGTAGAGTAAAAACAAATACATAAAAACTGTATGATACATCAAAAGAGTTTACAAACTCAGTACAAAACCATAACAACTACATCAACTGATACAAAAGATCCCCAACCCACGCATCCTAATATACAGAAGTCCTCGGCTGGTCACACCATCTGGCTCACTCTCCAGTCTTCCTAACTTCCAGATCATCTACAACACAGTATACACCATTAGCTACAGCAATAGATAAGCATGGTAGTAATAGCACAAACACACCACAACATCTCATACATGCAATGCCACACACATTCATTTATTATCTTTAATTACGATATACCATTACTAATTCAACTTCTTTTGTAACACGAGGAGCCTCAAGAACCCCGCCCCATCCAACGTAACACAGGAGTTTTGCATGGGGGTGACCGTCACTCGTCCCCTCTTGTGAGTTCGTCTTCAGGGCACCTCCTCCTAACCCAACAGGCGGAGACCGGTGGTTACCGCTCGTTATATTACAGTTGGGCCATATAAATACAATGAATGGTCGTCCTAGTCCGGTCTAAGTTATAAATGCACAACCATATGAACACACACAACCATTACAATCATACAATCCACAACTGCACGCTAAGTAAGTCCTATGGACTTACCTGATACACTCGTATCATCTACCACGTCACAGCTTTCCCTCGGGGAAGAAACCAACGCCTGCAAGAGCAAAGCACACAACATCACAATTTGAAAGGGTTAGGAGACTCGTCTCCATAACCAGAACCAACCTACAACCTAAGGATCAACACAAGCTCACATATGCCTATAACATACTCTCAACATCAACACAGGTGCCTAAGGCACATCTCTAGCATACCACTCATCCTAACCATCCTAACCTAGCCAACAACTAAGCCAAGCTAAAGAAAAGGAAGGAAGGAAGACATACCAACAAGGTATGCACCAACAAAAGCAAGAACCCACCAGCCAACCCAGTGAGGCGCAGGGGCGGCTCACCAGAGGCGCGAGGACGGCTCCATACCAGCCGCATGTGCGGCTCAAGATAGGCGCAGGGGCGGCCAACTTTGCAGAGGGTTGGTCTCGGCTTCTCTTCGACTCCTTTCTCGATCCTCTTCACGTCTCCAACACACTACAACAACATATATGCATGTATACACATATATGATCATCACAACATCCAGGAAGGATCCAATCACAAGTCCAACTTGTGATCCTAGGCTAGAAAGAAGAAGAAAGAAGCAAGGAGAAGGAAAGAAGAGAGAAGAAGAGAAAGAGCTTACCACTCCACCATAGGCTGCAACTATAGAGCACCCACACCTCTCACCACTTCAGCACATCAACCACAACACACAGCAACAACTCCAAGAGCATCCAAAGCCAAGAACACACTCAAACTCTCAAGAACTCACTCACACAAGCAAAAGAAGATCAAAGAGGATCAAAGGAGAAGAAGAAGAAGAAGAAGAAGAAGAAGAAGAAGAAGAAGAAGAAGAAGAAGAAGAAGAAGAAGAAGAAGAAGAAGAAGAAGAAGAAGAAGAAGAGGAAGAAGAACGTGAGGAGGAAGAGAGAGGCTGGAGAGATGAAGAAACCTCTCATCTGAAGCCTAAGGAAGCTTATAAGAAAAGCCAGCCGCAAAAGCATAAGTCAAGAGTCAACAAAAGCGGCTGCACCAGCCACAGAGCCGCAGGGGCGGCCAGCCTAGGCGCAGGGGCGGCTCCTTTGTGACGCAGGGGCGGCCCAAGGGATGCGCAAGGGCGGCTGACTGGTCAAGGCTAAGGCACTCTAGCTCATCTAGGCTCCAAAGACTAAGGCTCTTACAATACACATAAGCAAATAGGTCACAAGGACTTAGGAAGAAGAGGCAAAGAAACGTGATGATAAGGTGGGAATATTCTAAGGTCATATGGTGCACATCCGGGAAAGGAACTAAACAACCACAATGGCATTGGTGTACAAAAGCCGAAACCTTGGTGATTAGCGGACCTCGAGATTTTTCCGAGGTGCCTCACACCGGACACACATACCAAGGCTCGTTAGGACATTCGGTTTATCCGACTTTAGCAAGACACAAACACCAAATTATGTGAATGGTGCCGAGTTACTCGTCATCAAAACCAAAGTCCCCAAATCTATATTTTTTCAACACTTTTCACAACACATTTTCAACAACTTCATTCACAACATACATACACCAACTTCACCACCCCATACTTGCTTTTCACACACTCAACACACTAGCATGCTCCTATTCCCGGATGGGTCAAAAGAGGTCAAATTTCATATCAAGTGAGGTGCTCAAATAACATGATCAAGATGAGAAGAAGAGAGATGAATTGCCTTAATTATTCCTAGATGATGTGCAAGAACTAGCATGTAATTTTGACTATCAATTCTCAATCCAATCAAGACAAGCATCATAATCACAATTCATGCATAAAATTGAAGAGAAGTATTTCAAGTCCACATATGCATAAATCCATTCAACATACAAGTTCATCCAAAAGCCAATTCACAAAACAAACTCATCATAAGGGTCATATCCAAACCTAGAAGCAGAAAATTTTTAAAATTTTTCGATTTTTTGGAATTTTTGAAATATATATGTACAATGCAAAACATGAAGAGAAACATGTGACAATAAAACGAAACTATCCTAGATGCGATCATGCCATGCTAAGAATCATGAAAACCCCACCCCATACTTAAAAACACATTGTCCCCAATGTGCAAATCAAGTAATGAAAAGTGAAAGAAGTCCTCACAATGTAAAAATGTAGTGTTTTCGGTATTTTGGTTCACTAATGTTGAGTGGTGGTGCGGATGATCGCTCTTCATAGTCATTCCGGCGTCGAGACCCGCGCCAAGGTGAATGCGAGATGGGAGCTCTTCCATCCCTCAAAAACACCTTTTGCCGTCCAAGTCTCACGTCCGCTCCACCCATGGTTGAAAATGGGATCATCATCTTCAACTTGCATTGCAAGGCTTCCTTATTACCTAATATCTAGCACACAAACACAAAACACAAAAACACACAAAAACAAAAACAAAAACAAAAACGAAAGAGAAAAGGGAAAGAGTTGTTACCCTTGGGTTGCCTCCCAAGAAGCACTTTTTTTAGGTCATTAGCTTCACCAAACTGCATGGATGTGTCAATCCACCTCAAATACCATGGTTTGCTTGAGGAGTCCAAGCAACCATCGCTTTCCGGCATCCATGATGACAAGCACGGGCCACTTGATTCCCAAATAAAGTTAAAGTTCTCTCTTCACCGGTGGGTAGTAGACTCCTTCATCACCGCTTCCTTGATGATAGTATGGAGTTGCAACCATAGGTGTCACCCCATACTTATACAATTGGTACTCCGTGGTAACACCGGTGAAATGCTTGTCATCCTCATCCTCTATGATCCGAAGAAAGCCGGTTCTTGGAAAGAATTCTTCATTGAAATGCTTCATAATCATCATGGATCCATCATGCTTGCCTCCTTCATTCAACATGGGAGACTCCTTAGGAAAGGGACTCCAATCTTCGGGTGTACTCCGGCAATCAAGGAAGGATTGGAAGGAGTTGAACTTAACTTAGGGCTCTCTGCATAAAACCACAGGCAAAAATCAGAAATCACGGGCGTGGTTTGGCCCTCTGGGCCGTGGTTTCTATTGTTCTCTTCCTCCCTTGTGAGCTCTTCAAGTGTGGTTCCGGGTTTGATGGCAAGGATGTCCAAAGGTGAGAGTACTTCATTGCACTCCTCCAAAGGTGAAGGAGGTGGAGGTAAGCCTTGAAGGAAGGTAGGATCTCCTAGCATAAGAGCATGCCTAAACTCCTCAATCTCCCTCCTCAATTGTTCTTCTCTCTCGAAATTCAATCTTCTTGCATCCTCCAGGGCCAAATCCCTTAGCCACAATTGCTCCCGAGCTTCATTCAACTCTTCTTCAAGGTCTCTAATGGTCATAGTTGAATCGGGCACTTCTTGGATCTTCTCATGGTGCACCTCCTCTTGTTAAAACATTTCCACTTCAAGCTCCATATGGGATCTCGAAATCGAAGCAAGGTTACTCTCTAGATCATCCATCTTCCTCAATATTTCTTCTAGCATTGATTCCACTCGATCATTGTGAGGTTGATGATGAGGTTCCTTATGAGGCAATGTAGTCATGTGAGCTTGATCATGGAACTCATGATAGGCATTAAACTCCTCCCAATACTCAAACTCATCATGGAGAGGTCCTAGATCTTGGCTTGCCATCCATCCCTCATACTCCATGTTGTCAAGGTCGTCTTAGAAGTACAATCCGTCCATGGCAAACATGAAAAGGCAAAGACAAAAACAACACAAGATCAAAAGTAACAAGAAAGATAAACAATATGAACAATCAAAATCAAATGACTTAACCTAGACCTAGTCCCCGGCAACAGCGCAAAAAACTTGTCAAGGCGCTGCCGCGGGACAAACCTAAGTCTATTCTGAACACTTCAATCCCCGGCAACGGCGCCAAAAACTTGTTACGCTAGAGATGTAGCACAAAAAGCTTTACATTTATAACTCGATCTAATCTCCTAAACTACCTAGCGAACCGCAGTGTACGGAACATTTTGTAGAAAGGAAAGTATTCCGAGATCGAACACAAAGACTAAGGTGAAATCAAATCATTCAAGTGATCATGTATAGTGCAAATCTAAACTAAGATGAGATGAGGAATAAAGAAAGTGCAAAACACAATATTTTTGGTTGGTTTTTGGTGATCAGCAAGGATCACAAATATACCAACACAAACAAGCAAATAAACATACAAACACAAGGATAGGTAATAAGAGGTAAGAAAAGCGGATTCTAGAGATTCGGAATTCCGATTATGACAATGGACTCATGCATCTAAAGATCAAACAAAAGTTGCGGTTGTTCGGAGTTGGGTGTTTCTCTAGTGGGAGAAATTAATAGGTAAGTCTCATGCTCCACTAGTCTCGAACCTAAGGCCCTATTACCGGGTAAGTCTCAAGGAACCTAAGGATGGAAATTCTACACAAACCGGCCACTACCTAAGGGTCAAACCCCTCCTTATCGGGTAAGTCTCAGAAAAGGTAAGTCTTAGGCAACGATCCTAGCACTCTCAATCCAATAGCGGTTTTGTTTTGCTCACTACTACCTAGAGTTCATCATCTTATGTATCTAAGAGAGGAAATTACCGGGTAAGTCTCATTTCTCAAATAGGTTGCTAGCAAAGGTCACCCTAGGCTAGATTAAAGCTCAATAAACACTAGGATTTCAACACATCTACATCCTAACATCCAGAATTATCAATATAAGTACAACAGAACAAAACCACGGGTGGATCATGGAAACCACGGCCGTGGAAGCATGAAGAACAGGCCGTGATTCTATACTGAGTTAGGGTTTCGAACGCAAATTCATCCTAAGCTAACATGCAAGTCCATACAATCATAGTCGAAAGCATAAACATCATTCCTTCACCCTAGAATCACAACTATTCAGCCAACAACATACAAATATAGATCAAACTTCATGAATAGATCATGCTTGCAAGTCATAGCTAGATAATGAAGAATGAACCAAAGAAAAGACATTACAAAGCTAGAATAGAAGTTACCAAGTCTTACAAAGGGTCCAAGATGCAGCTCCAAGGTGTCAACAATGGAAACCTCACTCAAAACCACTCAAATCTCACTATAATACTAAAATCTACACTAACCTCTCCCAAGAACACCCACAAGGGTGCTTGGAAGAGAAGCTTCAATGGAAGAGTGTTGTGTGGGAGAAGATATGTCAAAAGGTCTAGAAGATCCCCTAAAAACAGCCCGCAAAACCACTTATGTACTCCACCAAAAAGCAAGGGTCGGACAAAGAAATTGTGTGACAAGTGTCAAAGTTGTCCAAACAGAAACCACGGGAAAAACCACGGGCATGGAAAGGCCCTCTGGGCCATGGTTCTACACCAGAAACCCTCATTGGATCACCAAGTCATGAATTGGTGTAAGGCATGCACCAACAAGGTCTTTTGTGTTCTTCTTTGCTTCTAGCTTGCTCCTTAAAGAGTCCGGAAGTGTGCCATCACGAGGAATGATCCTCGAATGTATCGATTAAGTCCAAGAGCTCTCCAAAATACCTACAAAACCGACAAAAGCTCGTGTAGACGTCTATTTCGACAATGTGGATGAATTAAGCGTAAACGTCACAAACTAATGTCAAACCATGCATGAATAACGGGAAAAACTATCTAAATAAATGCCTAAACTAACATCATAAATCATGTCATCACGTAGATCTCTATTCCAACACAATAGGTGCATATGCTCATTAAATGCTATGAAAATATGTCCATGTACTTAAAAGAAAGGGAAAACTACCTATATGACATCTAAGCTAACATCATATTTCATGCTATCATAGAGAAGGTTAAAGAGAGAAGAGTGGTGAGAGTAGAAGAGGAGAGGAGGTTGTTGTGGTTGGGAGACAAAGAGAAAACATGCAAGGAGGGGCTTGTCTGCTCGTGGAAAAGGAAAAGAAAAAGAGGAGAACATTGGGGTCGACATAGCAATGCTAGGTTACACGGCTAGCAAGGGGAAACACAAGAAGATGGGCGACAAGGTAGGAAAGAGCTAGATATCATGGGTTGGGTGACAGATGACCAAGGAGTCGGGCAGGCTAGCTATAGGGCTAGGTAGGAGAGGTGGAAAGGTTGTCAAGGGAGTAGCCTAGGCGGATGTTAGAGGAAAGAGTCATTGACGCCAAGCGACATCACGAAAACCCAAGAAGGAAGAGGTGATGGTGCCAGGTGGTGTCGAGGGTGCTGGAGAGAAGAGGCGATGGTGCTTGGTGGTGTCATGTGGCACCAAATGGCGAGGTGGAAGAGCTCGACGACGCTAGTTGATGAGGCAAAGAGGCCCGATGGCGTGTGGCCGGGCAAATGGCACCAAATAGTGTCGGGTGGTGAGGAAGGAAGAAGAAAGAAAGAAAGAAGAAAGAAAGAAAAATACGGGTAGTGCTGCTAAACGTCGGACTAATTTTTTATTGTCGGGTACCAGTTCGGATCGAAGCAGGTTGTTGGGACCGTTTTTCGGGTCGGACTAATTTTTGTCAGCTGTAGTTCCATCTAATATAATATGGGTAGTGCTGCTAAACGTCGAACATGTGCAATGCAAGAAAGCCCAATGGGCTGGGGTTCAAAGTGAACCCAAAACAACTCGATAAGTAGAGAAAAAGATAAAAGTTATGGAAATAAATATATATTTCTATTTGAGTGATTGGTTTAAGATAAGATAATCAAAACGTGCAACGGCTAGTTCCAAATAGAGGGTGGAGCTGTAATTAACCCTATTCAGGCTCCTACAACGGTCGATTTTCCAAATCCCCTCAATATAAAGTCCCTTATTTAGCCCTTCCCCACACCCCTCATCTTTCAAAATCTCTCTCTCAATTCCAGTGAATTTCACCTTCTAAGAGAAATCATCAACAATGGAAACCCCTTTGTCTACAAGAAGAGTCACAAGATCTCAATATCGTTCGGCTCTCGGTAACTCATTAACCCACAACATTTCCGTTTCACGCTAATTTCTGTTTTTTAGGTTTTCTTTCCAGACTAAAAATCTAAATTGGGTTCTATTTCAGTTCTTTCAGAACAGGGAGGCGAAGAAGCTGACAAGAACATGTCGAAATCCAGACCCGCAACCGCTAAGAAAGACAGATCTGCTCTAATTGACATCACCAACGACTCTCCGATTGTTGGTCTGGCCGGGAAATCGGTCGTATCCGAAAGCCGAACCCCGTTATCTTCTGTTTCGAAACATCGGAGCAATTTGCCCAAGAGTACCCCTGGTTCAGGTGAAGCGCTGCTAAGAGGTCAAGTGAAAACCCTTTTGCAAAAGGTTGAAGAAGAAGCTGAGATCTCTAGGTTTCTTGGTTCAATCACTCAAGCCCCCAAACCCCATTTTCTTGGGCGATTTATAAACTCTCCCATGGGGATTGTTGCCCCCACTCCCGCAAATACCCCTCAGGTTTTGGGATCTGGTGAAGAAATTATCATTGATGATTTTGCTTCTGAATTCCCGATTGAAGATCACTTGAATATTTCTCAGGTCTGAAATCCCCTTTGTTTCTTTTTTTTTTTTTTTAAATATGTTCTTTGTTTGAAGTTTCAATTAACTGAGAAATTTGTATCCCAGGTTGTGAGTGACTTGTTTGATGTGAAACTGGAGGAGAGTGGTGTTGAATCTGACAAAAGCATGATCACAAGGTCCTTGCTGCTGGACTTTTCCGAGAAATCTGATGTTTCTAGTGAGGAGAAATCGCCCTTGTCGGAATGTTCATCTGTTGTGACCTACGAATCTAGGAAAGAGGCATCTTCTGTGGTCACTGGTGAAGAAGTAGAAGAGGAGGACGAAGAAGAAGATGCCTCCATATGGTCAATCCAAGTCAATGCAAGCACACACGACGAGGATGAGGTGGAAGATATCGGCATTGAATGCAAAGAGGAAGAAAACTATGACGATGATGATGATGATGATGATGATGATGAAGGGTTGTTGGATGATGAGTTAATGAATGAGCTTTGTGAAGGAATGAGCAAGATGAATGTGGTGGAGTTCAATGGGAAGCACACGAGGTTTGTGTACAACAGTGAAGGGGAGATCGAAAGAGAAGAGGAAGTTGTTCATTTGAAGGGTTTGCCCACTGCCACAGGAAAGCATCTGCGCTTTGCTGAAGATGAAGAAGATATTTGATCCTCTTGTTTTCTTCCCTGCTGGTGTTTTCTTTTTAGTAGTGTGTTTTGAGAGGGGGCAGCGTTACACACACACACACCTCTGCTTGTGTGTTAGGTCTGTGCTCCCGATTAGGAATTTCTGATTTCATCTGTGATGATGAAGTGCAAATGCAATCATGTTTTGGTGTATTTTTCAGTATTGATGATATATGAGTAAAGCAAGGCAGCCGTATGTTTTGGTGGTACTATGAACAGATGCGATAAACGAATACGGAGTGTAACGGGAAAACAAGAAAAATGGAGAAAAATACCGGAAACCAACCACCCTTTACAACTAACTTCGTCAGCAGAATAGCACTCCGCTACTCTTCCGTTTCATTTTTCATTAAAGGGGACCGCACCTTTTTATTACGAATTAAGGTTTCTACAATTGAACATTTTATAGCTTTAGGGTTTGGCGCTCTTCAATTGAAATGGGATGGGTTTCGATCTCTGATTGAATTTGTAGTTGCAATCTTCGATTGAATATTGAAGTTTTATTACGAATTAGGATTTCTGCACTTTAATGGTTTGCAAGCAAGATATGCTACTGCGCGTACAAAAGATTACTATGGTAGTAGGTTCTTTAGTTGTCCTTTATGTGCAACATGTAACAATTGAACTGTTTTGAGTGGGTGATGAAGCTTTACTCTAAGATCATTCTTTGTCATCCATGAATTGGTGAAGGAGAATAAACAATTAGAGATATGTAACATGGAACTAACAAAGTCAAACAGGACAATGTTGTTGAGATGGAGAAGATGTTTTTGGAACTTGCATGAAAAAATTTCATAATTGTTCAACTACAGTTGAAGAAAGGGAAAGAAAGACTAGATTGGAAGGACATGGTAATGAATTTGAAAGCTCATGACCATAGTCGTATGCTAGTGATTCTAGGGTTAATGATCTTGTTAATGTGTATGAATGTTGTGATGATGAAGTTTGTGTTATACTTGTAATATAAGGTATTGTGATTATTGACTTTGATAAGATAATGTATCTCATGACTCTTCTAGTTGAATCTGATGTATTAATTTTCCTACATGATTATCATTTTCAAATATGATACCAATAATGTGATTATGACACTAAATGTCTTACAATACCAATATTGTGATTATAACATCAAATTACACCAAATGTCTTACATCATAATATCCCCATAATATATATGAGACATCAAAGCATGGACTATAGTTTAGCACAAAAGCACCCAACTTTGGAATACAAACACGCAATGAGTGTAAAGTTTCACACTTGACACAAAAACAAAATAAATATTGATCCAAGTCCACAATTAGGGAGCTCGACTCTAATGCTTTCTTGGCGAACATCTCAAAACAGCAACTAGTTGAGGTCGATTGGTAATCACTCTTCCGTTTGATCTAGGAGGAGTAGTAGATGAACTTCCTACTTGGTTTTTCATTACATTGACATTGTCAACATGTATAATTTGTGCATATGAACTTCTTTCTTGGTTGTTCTCTCCTAGTAGTATGTTGATCATTGAAGATGCAACTTTCTATCGTATAAATGAAAAAAAAGTTAATAATGTTAAATGAAACAAGGTTTTTATAGTAAAAATGAAACAAGTTAGATTCCATACATTCTTTGTGTATTTTCTTTTCCGAGATTCAACATGGACAATGTTAGGACTCCTTGGCCTTCCACCATCATTATAGACTTTTCAAGTGGTCTTGTAGGTTGATTTGAACACTTATTTCTGTAAAGTCCTTAACCTCCACAATTTGAACACTTTACTTTGCCAAGACGAATTCTACGCTTTTTACTTGGTGGCTGCTCAACTTGCATTTTCTCCTATCCTTCTTAGGCCTTCTTGGTTGGACAACATACAAAGGTGGTTCTGGTCAAATTTGAGATGTTGTCTTCCAATCTGTTTCTCTAGGTTGTGGCTGAATTATGCATGCATATGTCCTCAGGTATGCCTCTTTATTGTAATAAGGATCCACAAAATTTTCTAGCCCCCTTCTATCCTTTAAGATGCAACACATTGCATGTGAGCATGGTATTCTTATCAAGTCTCATCTGTTATAACCACAATTTATTTGCTCCAACTCAACAATGCATGTCTTGCCACAATGGTACACCTCAATTCTATGTCCACCTCCACAAGTAGGCACACAATTCTTCACATTAATTTTTATTGTAGACTATTTTCGTCATTGCCTTTGGTGTGTAATGACCCATATATTGTTTAATCTCTTGACACTTTGCTGAAAACCTTTTCATAAGCTTCCTTCTAATACACTCACACATTGACAACAATGGTTTCTATCTTGCCTCTGAAATAAGTGAGTTGAAACTCTCACAAACATTATTTAGTAACATATCAAACTTTGTATAATGTCTGCATTCAATTTTGAACTACGAAGTTGGTTTTGTATCTAATAAGTAGTTGTATGCAACCTCAATCATGCATTTGATCTCTTCAGACATACTTCGAGTTTGTTAGGGTCGATGTCTTATTTGCAACCCATAAGTCAACCCATAAGTCAACCTCATCCATGTATTTCGGTAAATCGATCAAGAGACACGTTAGAGTCAATGGAATGACCAACACCTCTCCGACGCCGGAGTCGATGGAACCACCCCTGCTTCCCATTACTCTTCCCCGCCGATTCGCTTCTCTTCCAGTTTAGTATTGGAATTGATGTTTTCCTTCTGGTAACCCCTTATTGGATCTATTTTAGGTTTTCGCGTTTGAATATGTTTTTTAGACTGGTATGAGAGTGCATAGGTTTGGTTAGATAATTAACAAAGAGTTTTATACTAATATTGTTGATTGTTGCTTGTGACTTTTATGACTGGTATGAGTGTGCATAGGATTTGTTTCTGATGGACTCAAGCAACTAGTAAGTCACAACCATTGCCGGAAAGCCCGGAGTGCCCTCCCATCCCTTCTTCTGGTATGAATTTTTTTAATACCGGAAAGCGGTTTTCCGGCTTCATTGTACCCGATTTTGCGTCTTTTTTAGCTTATGGTAAGTCACTAGTGATACCCCATTCTTTAGGATCTGTATGAGATCCTTAAGGATTTGTATCTATTGGGTTTGAAGCCATCCAAGGAGCTTGGTTGCACTATACACATTTGATGAGGAGCATGCAAAGGTAATCTGATAAAGAAGAGAACCTTGGTGTGAAACTTGTGGACAAGAAGAAACACACAACACAAGTTTAGACAAGCCTTGTTGGCTTTTGGATGGAAATTCTTTGAGGGATATGGAGGAATAGGAATTCATGGAACTTTGAAAAGAAGCAAAAGTGGCCACATGAAATAATAGAAGAGGCGTGTGTTGTGGTGCAAACTAAACTATGATGCTTCTATACACGAAAGAGATTGATATGGGGTTGAAGTTATTGCTAGAGATGATGTTGGATTGTGCTTGTTTGGAGCTTCACGAGTTACAGTTGGATGACGGTCGGTATAGGAGGCGGAAGGACAAGCAATGTTATGGGCTAAGGACAACGATTTTAGGAAGATTACAGTGAAATCAGATTCAATTGGAATGTTCTCACCCTTCAAAGATGCATGAAATTCAAACCAGAAAGGAAGTTTTGGTATGAATTTTCTGGTATAAATTTCATACCAGAAACTCATACCAAAAAATATATAAATAAAATAAAAAGGGAAAAAAAAGAAAAGAAAATTCTTGTATGAATTTTCTAGTATGAATTTCATACTAGAAAATAAAAAAAGAAAATAAAAAAGAGAAAAAAAAAAAAAAGAAAAAAAGAAGAAGAAGTTGGTTTTACCTAATCAAACAAACAACAAATTCATGTTGATTCTTTTTTTTTTTTTGTTAAAAATAGGGGGTTATATATTTTTACCTCCATAATGAAAGTGGTACAAATTAATAGGGTATAGAAATCAAAAGAAAATAGAAAAGAGACTATTTGACCAAATTCTTTCTTAATATATTAGCATGTTTAAACTCAGTCTATCCTTTACCCAATTCTTGTAATTTAATTTTCAATTGCCGGAACTTAACTATAGACTAGTAATTCAAACACTATTATTTCATGCAGTACTTTACATCGCAAAAATTATCAACATTAAGAATTTGATTGATCAACATTAAGAATTTCATTAAATGGTTGTAACAAAATTTTGAAAACCACTTAGAGATTACTTACATTATACATTACCATAAACGAGACAATATTAAGCCACGTAACGAAACATATTAAGCCACGAAACGAAACATATTAAGCCATGCACGTGCGGAACACACGTAGTATTTTCTAGTATATATAAATAAATAACTTTTCAGTGGAAAAATGTGCAATTTCATAAATGTAGGCCATTTCTTGTAAATAAAACTTCGGGCCATTCCAGTAATTATATATGTAGAGGGCACTTTTCATAAATTAAGAAATATGGGTCTTAAAATGTAAATAAGAATCCAGACCTCTTTTCGTAATTATACATGCAGGGATATATTTGCAAGATTCAAAAGTTGGGCCATTAATGTAAACACAAAGTATGAGGGTTTTTTGTAATTACACCTAAACACTGGGGCCCGATTTAATTAATGAAAAAGGGTTTTCCTTTTAAAACCCGATCTGTTGGTGGCGGCGAGGGGAGTACTGGCCGGCGTTGCAAGGCTCCGGCAAGGCGAAGGCGAGGGCTAGGGCAAGGGGCTTCTCCGGAAACGACCGATGCTTCAAGCGGCGGATGAAGGGGATGCTTCTCCGGCGAGGCTCGAGGAGAAAATGAAGCTTGGCTTGCTTGTGGTTGCAATGGGTGGCTCGAGTCGCTGTTGAAGGCTAGCGTGGTGAAACAGAGGAGGAGGGGAGCATGTTCCAGAGGTGTCTTGCTTGGGGAGGGAAAAGGAAGAACAGAGGAGAAGAAGAGGGCAAAGGAGGGAGGAGAGACTGGAGAGTGGCCTGAACGGAGATACAAAAGGGGCGAGGGAAAGACGAGAGATTGAGGGAGAGGTTCGAGTGAGTGTAGGAGCTGAGTGTGTGGCGTTGCTGGAGAGAGGAGGTGAGGGGTTGATGGGAGTGATTGAGATGAGAGTGTAAGATTCAGGGGAAGCAGAGACAACCCTAGGCGACAAGACGCAGGCTAAGGCTGGAGTAGCTGGCGCCCAATAGAAAGAAAAATAAAGGAGAAAAAGAAGGAAAAAAAAAAAAGAAAATAGGGAAAGGATGATTAAAATAACCCGATAGAAAATACTCGGATCAGATCTTCGAATCAGAAAAATATTTATGTTAATAAAAATAGGAAAAAGTATTTAAATAAAATGTGCCTTAGTTTTGAGGTATTTGATGTAGCAAGGCATGTTTTTATCAAATGTTAAGATACAAAATATGAGATTTAAACTAAATAGCGAAAAATGAGTAGTGTGATTGAGAAATAAATAGAAAAAAGGAGCAGCCTGCGGTATTATTGCTAAGATTAGTAAGATACTTTCTACTTGACATGATACTTAAAATTATTCCATATCCCTTTGAAGTTTCCGTCACTTGCTATCTAACTTTTAACAATAAAGTAGGGGATGATTTGATAAACTTAACGGAGCACCAGTGCTGTATGCCACATCGACTATATTACTCTTCATTGAACTTCCACATATATTTATAGCAAGACATATTTATAGCAAGATCGAGAAAATAAAAAAATTTAAACTAAAAGGAAGGAGATCGAGACGTTGGAAATATCGAGACAACAAAGCGAAGATGATACTTAACACATATATATAGCAAGACATGTTTTATAAAATGTGAATAAACGAAATATAATATTTGAACTAAATTAAGGAAAAAGGATCAGACATGCTGAGAAAAAAAATGGGTAAAAGGAACAGACTTCTTTCTCATTGTTAAGATACTTTCTTTTTGATATGATATTTAAGATTATTACATATTCCTTTTATGCATCCATTACTTACCGCTTAACTTTTAACGATAAAGAAGGGGATAATTTGACAAATTTATGGTAGCACCAATACCCTCTCACCTTGACTCTATTACTCTTCGTTGAACTTTCACATAGTCTCAACAACCAAGATTAAGACAATTTAGAATGGAAAAAACAAAAAATGATATTGAAAATTTGTATTTACTCTTTATGCTTCAAGTATATAGTATTCGTTGGTACTTAATGAGATTTAAAAGTTAAATAAAAATAATAAACATATTAAATATCAAATTTACATTTTCTATAACATACATAATTTATAAGTTCATGAGGGTGTTATTTGCACGGTTTAAGATTTCGTTAACGCACCACTCATACGCAATGTGTGACCGTCACGGTCACGCATTACGTAACCGTAAAAAACAAAAGAAAAAAATTTTTCCCCCTGACATCACGGTTACGGGTTCTGTAACCGTGAAGGTGTCAGATTTTTTTTCGGGTTAGAATTCATGTAGAAAATTATAACGGATCCGGAACCCGTAAAGTTCACGGTTACGAGATCCGTAACCGTGAACTTTTGGTCACGGTTACGGATCCCGTAACCGTGACATTATGACGATTACGAGATCCGTATGTGTGGTGTAATAACGAAATCTTGAACCGTGCGAATACGACTTCCGTATTTATATCAAACTAATTGCATGTTTCATTTATTTGTATTTCTTATATTTATATATTGGTAATTATTTTTAGATAACATATTCGTAAATAAGCCTTTATCTATATTATTAATAACATAATTAAGTCATCGAAAGTTACAAGGTGTAGATGTAGATAATGACGCAAATCTTTGTAGTTGTTAATCAAAACAAGTTACACAAGCAATTCAAAGTCTTGACTTTTTAAGTCTCCAACTTTGTTAATCTAGAAAGATTTGTGCGATATTTTGATTAAGTTTTTCTTTTTATAATCCTCAACCTATATCTTAATCCAAAATCTTAGATTCTTATGGTTAGAATCAAATAAAATCTTTTTGTTGTAACAACTAGCACAAAAAAATTATGCCTAACTAAAAACAAATCAGCTAGAGATATACACGGATGTATTCTTTTTAAATTAATTATATAAATAGCTTGTGAAGTGCTATTAAAATTCCAACTCAACTCGAAGATATCACTGACATACTAAAAATGGGAAATAATCTGTTGTTGCTTGCGGTCATTCTACTATGTTGTACATTATCATCGGCAGTAATTGATGTTTCCTATGATGGACGAGCTCTCACAATTGACGGAAAGAAGAGGGTTATACTTTCCGGTTCTATTCATTATCCTCGCAGTACTCCTGAAGTAAGTGTCGTATGATTTTAGTTGAAACCATTTTTAGACGTTGAGTTATATTAAAAAGTTTTGTATGTTAATTAGATGTGGCCAGATCTTATTAAGAAAGCCAAGGAAGGAGGGCTTGATGCCATCGAGACATACGTGTTTTGGAATGCTCATGAGGCACAACAAGGACAGGTTTGTCATTTGTCATTTTTTATAAATTGTGCGCGATTGTATTGTTGTACGATGACAATGATTATATTGTTTGGTATTGTGTGCATACGTAGTATGACTTCACAGGGAACAAGGATCTCATAAGATTCTTGAAAGTCATTCGAGACGAAGGCCTATATGCAATTCTTAGGATTGGGCCATACGTGTGTGCTGAGTGGAATTATGGGTAAACATTACAAAATTCGGTTTTGTTTGTTTTTTTTATTTACAACTAAAAATTGAACTTACTTGTTTGATTGTTTTCATGACAGTGGCTTTCCAGTTTGGCTACACAATTTGCCGGGAGTGGAATTTAGGACCGACAACCTAGTTTACAAGGTAAATTATATATATATATATATATATATATATATATATATATATATATATATATATATATATATATATATATATAAGGGGAGATCTCTTTAATTTGTTATCGAATTAACTATGTTGTTTGCAGAATGAGATGAAACGATTTGTGAACGACATTGTAAATATGGTGAAACGCGAGTCTCTTTTTGCATCTCAAGACGGACCCATCATTCTTTCCCAGGTTATTTATATATGTCAATTACGTTCGAATATGTGTTTGAATAAAATCACGCTCCAAATAAAACTAATGTGAGATTTATATACTATTGTAGATCGAAAATGAGTACGGGAATATTGAATGGGCATACGGCTACGCCGGAAAACAATACACCAACTGGTGTGCAAACCTAGCAAAGTCCCTTAACATCGGTGTTCCATGGATCATGTGTCAACAAAACGATGCTCCAGATGGCATGGTACGTACAAGTACAATTGTATCTTCTTATTCATACTCGATTTATACTAATACTATTTTTCATATGTAGATCAATACTTGCAATGGCTATTATTGTGACCAGTTCCATCCAAACAACAAGAACGTTCCCAAAATGTGGACCGAGAATTGGACCGGCTGGTGGGTTCTATTTTCTTCTTATACTATTATATGTCTGAGTTTGATTATATTTAGTTGTACGTACGTACTCATGAGTTAGTTGTATGGAATTCATAAAGGTACAAGAACTGGGGTAGCAAAGACCCACATAGAACAGCAGAGGATCTTTCTTTTGCCGTTGCTCGTTTCTTCCAGTACGGTGGAACCCTACAGAACTACTACATGGTAAATATATAACATAATACTCTCACTTTCTTAACTCATTACTATACATTAAAAATTCAAAATTGGTGTTTTATCATGTAACTTTTTTTTAGTACCATGGTGGTACCAATTTCGGTCGGACCGCTGGGGGTCCTTACATTGTCACGTCTTATGATTATGATGCTCCTCTCAATGAATACGGTATGTACTTGACAACCCATCCATATAACATGTACTATGAATTTGCATTAATTTCTTGATTGAAAAGGTAACTTGAATCAACCAAAGTATGGACATCTCAAGAGGCTTCATGAGATCATCCACTCGGTCGAGGAGATTCTTGTCTATGGTGACACCCAAAATACTGATTACGGAAACATGATGTCGGTAAGTGATATTCGATCCGCTTCCTCTTCATAGTTCTCCGATAAGGGAAATGATTCTTACTTTTTTACTCATACAGGCCACCAAGTACACTTATAAGGGATATCAATTTTGCTTCCTCGGAAATGCAAATGAAAACCGAGATTTCACAGTAAAATTTCACGGAAGGAGTTATACTGTACCGGCATGGTCTGTTACAATGCTTCACAATTGCACTGATGAAATTTACAACACTGCAAAAGTGAATGCACAAACCTCTATTATGGTGAAGACGACAAACAAGGAAGACGACGAGCCGTATGCTCTGAGATGGACATGGAAGGGTGATGCCATCGAGCGTTACACCCCAAATATGAAGGGTTTTATGACGGCTCCTATGCTTTTGGATCACAAGCAAGTTAATAATGGTACAGGCGATTACCTTTGGTACATGACCAGGTAAGAAAAGCTTTTAGCTTGCAACCCATTTTTTTTATTCCATTATAATTAAATGTGATATTGATATTTGAGGTGAATTGTGAAAATAGTGTATATATGGATCCCAAGGATTACTTCTATAACAAGCCCACGACACTGACAGTTCATACCAACGGACACCTTCTTCACATTTTCGTCAATGGAAAACACTTGGGTAAACATTCTCCTTTATTTTCTTGTACTGATTATTAGGTCTCTAAATTAATGTATATGCCATAAAAATATAATTAGGATCACAAGCTGCAACAAACGGACATTACAAATTTGCACTCACGAGTGGTGAATTTCGGTGGAAGAAAGGAACCAACACTATCTCTCTCCTGAGTGGCATAGTCGGACTACCGGTATGAAGCACATGAAATAGATAAAACCAAAAGCTTGAGATATTCATAATGGTTTGTTGATTTGTTACTTGTAGAACTACGGACCACATTTCGAGAACGGAGTTGTGGGGATTGGCGGGCCAATTACACTATCGGCGATGCACGGTCATGAGCAAATCACCCGAGATATATCCAACAAAACATGGGCTTACAAGATGGGTCTTCGCGGGGAGGATTTAAAATTCTTTGCTGGGAACCGTGATCCGGCTAAATGGCACACGGAGGGGCTTCCCTTGAACCAAAAGCTGATTTGGTACAAGACTAGCTTCTTGGCACCGAGGGGAGACGAGCCAGTGGTTGTGGATTTGAAGGGGATGGGTAAGGGTGAAGCTTGGGTGAACGGCCAAAGCATCGGGAGGTTTTGGCCGAGCTACATTGCGGAAAAGAGCGGATGTGATATAAGTTGTGACTATCGCGGGAACTATCATCCTTCAAAATGCTCGACGGACTGCGGAAGTCCTACCCAAAGATGGTACCACGTGCCAAGGTCCTTCCTTAAGGACGGGGAGAACATGTTGGTTTTGTTTGAGGAGTTTGGAGGGAACCCAACACACGTGAGCTTCGAGACAGTGACGGTGGGGGTGGCTTGCTTGCATGCATATGATCAGGAAAAGGTGGAGTTGACATGCCAGGGAGAAAGTAGGATTAGGGGGATCCAATTTGCGAGCTTTGGAAACCCAACTGGAAGTTGCAGAGGGTTCAAGAGAGGAAGGTGTGATGCTCCTCGTACTGTGCCAGTACTTGAGAAGATATGTGTCGGCAAGAAGAGTTGTAGTTTTAGGGTTTCGGAATCTCTTTTTGGAACCGTTAGTTGTAAGGTTAGTCCAAGAAGGTTGGCTGTTCAAGTTGTTTGTTGACTACTAGATGTATAGTGTTAGTCAATTAGCTAGATGCTTAGGCCATTGAATTTTATGGTTAATATTTTACCAATAAAATGTAATGCTTTTTTTATATTAATTAATATTGTCCGACTTCGTATAGTGTTAGTCACGTAGCTAGATACATCTTAACGCTAATTTTGCTCATCATAGTTCCATTTCTCGTCAGTTGCCTAACAATTTGTTGTTCATAACATTGCTTTTTACATGTCGACTCACAATAATTTATATTATATACTCATTTTTATAACAAAACTTATAGATCAGTACACCAAATTTATATGATTTGGAGTAGTGGATGATCGACAATCAATATAGTAACTTGACCGGACCCTTCAAATATTTGTGAGGCCAAGTTATAAAAATTATGTTTCTTGTTTAATATGAGGGTTGCAAATTCTCTGCCTTTCCAAATCATATCAACCACACAAAAGAATAACAGGGCGATACAAGATGCTAGCTAAATTTTTATTTTAATTTTGAGATTAACGACTCGGATTTTGTTTTGTTTTCTAAATTTATGTGCTGTTAGTGATGGTTTAGGGCCCATTTGGTTGGCAGCAAACTAAAGGAAAAAAATTATAGACTATGACGTTTGAAAACGAAAGAAAAATGTTACAAATCAATGTATATTTTGGGTCCATTCGGTTTTCTACCCTTTCAACATCAAAATTGAAGCCTTTGGTAACCGATTCTTCCCTTCACCTCTTCTATGCAGTTTATTAGCCTTACAGATTGGTGGATGCAAGTTTGAGATTGAAATGCTTATGTATAATTTGATTATTGTTTATATAGTTTCGTCACGCATTTCCCCTTGTTGGGAGACTGGGATTCACTTTGTTAAAATTTATATGATTTGGAGTAGTGGATGATCGAAAATCAATATAGTAACTTGGCCGTACCCTTCAAATATTTGTGAGGCCTAGTTTTAAAAAATTATGTTTCTTGTTCAATATGAGGGTTGCAAACTCTCTGCCTTTCCAAATCATATCAGTCCACACAAAAGAATAACAGGGCAATACAAGATGCTGACTAAATTTTCATTTCAATTTTGAGGTTAAAGACTCGGATTTTTTTGTTTTCTAAATAATGTGCTATTAGTGATGGTTTAGGGCCCATTTGGTTGGCGGCAAACTAGAGGAAAGAAATATAAGACTATGAGGTTTGAAAATGAAAAGAAAAATGTCACGACTTAGTATATATTTTGGGTCCATTTGGTTTTCTACCCTTTCAACATCATTACCAAAGCCTTTGGTAACCGATTCTTCCCTTCACATCTTCTATGCAGTTTATTAGCCTTACAGATTGGTGTATGCAAGTTTGAGATTGAAGTGCTTATGTGTAATTTGATTATCGTTTATATAGTTTTGTCACACATTGCCCCTTGTTAGGAGACTTGGATTCACTTTGTTAAAATTTATATGATTTGGAGTAGTGGATGATCGGCAATCAATATAGTAACTTGGTCGGACCCTTCAAATATTTGTGAGGCCTAGTTTTAGAAAATTATGTTTCTTGTTCAATATTAGGGTTGCAAACTCTCTGCCTTTCAAACGTCCTCATATCAGTCCACACAAAAGAATAACTAGGCGATACAAGATGCTAGCTAAATTTTCATTTTAATTTTGAGATTAAAGACTCGGGTTTTGTTTTGTTTTTTAAATTTATGTGTTGTTAGTGATGGTTTAGGTCCCATTTGGTTGGCGGCAAACCAAAGGAACAAAATTATAGACTATGAGGTTTGAAAAGGAAAGATAAATGTTACGACTTCGTATAGGGTCCATTCGGTTTTCTACCCTTTCAACATCAAAACCGAAGTCTTTAGTAACCGATTCTTCCCTTCACATCTTCTATGTAGTTTATTAGCCTTACATATTGGTGGATGCAAGTTTGAGATTGAAATGCTTATGTGTAATTAGATTATCGTTTATATAGTTTCGTCACGCATTGCCCCTTGTTGGGAGACTTGGATTCACTTTGTTAAAATTTAATAGGTAATTTTTTTTGTTTTATCCCGTTCCTTATCTTAGCTGAAACTTGAATTTATTTCGCATATGATTTGTTAGATGAAATAAGATTTTGCTCGTTTCTTAATGCACCAGATTTGATTTTTTTTTAACTAGAGAATTTGAGGTCACTTTCTATCTTTCGTGATATGTGTTTATTTATGTGTTTGTATGTGACTTGATCGTTTTTGGATAAGCAAATAACGTTGAAATTATGGACATTGCTGATAAGGTTTTGAAGAAAACTAAGTATAAAGACCTTATTTTGAATTATCTTAATCAATAGATCTTGAGTCACAACTTAAGAAACAGTTGTATCGAGAGTGTTTGTGGTGGAAGTAGTGCATTCCCTGTGTATGAGAAGATCCTTGCTAATGTCAAACTCTCTTACTTGTTTACGGCGACTTGAGAATACATGTCTATACATCTCTTCTCTTGCTTGGTTCAAAATATTTAAAGTAAACAACTATTGGTACATGAAGTAGAGATGGACAATATGTTTGATTAGTGGTAGTATAACACAAACATAAGGAGCTTGCCTGGTGATATGCTGGATTACATGATGATAGAATAGGACATGGGATTTCTACCCTCCGTCCTAACCCAGAGAATTCAAAGAATATTATAAAAAAATAGATATCTTCACGTACCTAATGGTTACGATAATGTATTTATTGTGTGAATTTGTAAAGCGCCTCTGAGCATTGCGAAGACAACATCTGAATCTTTGGGATTGAACTTCGCTGATCAAAATATCACTCGACCAAAAAAAAAAATCTCAAAACACCCATTTTTCTTTATTGACTCCTACAATTAGGCAAGTGTGTGAGAGAGTGGTATTTCAAGTGTAACACCCCAAATTCTAGGGATTCGGGATGCTACGGGCTAGGACCTCACAATGAGTCTTGACCCTTAGCTTGACAACAATTTTACCGGATCTTGCAACAAGGCACAAATAAATGAAATTCCAAAATATAAATAAAGTAATTAAAGGTTTAACATCATAAAAGAAAGAAACTCTTAGCCGAGTTCAACAACGTCAATAGAAAGACAACACAAAATAATCAAACCAAACTCCCGTCCTATAATGTACGAGACCCCCGGATGACCACTCCGAGCGGATCACTCGGCAACATCCGTAACGTGAAAGACATCTACACAACGGATAAACCGTTAGATAACATTCTATGAATCAGAATAATTATAACACCACAATCACACATCAAGAGATAAAACACATAAACATGCTTTCACACAAATTCAGTTATTATCTTTCATTAGGTTATACACTTTGCTAATTCAACTTTTTTTGTAACACGAGAATCTCCCGTAACTCGCCTCTGTCCCCTTATACCAACAGGAATGGATCCGATGCATCTCACCTTTTACTTGCATGGACTAGTCGGAGAGAACCTTCCAGTTTTCTGTCGAACTGGACAAGTTGTCACCGCCCGGTTATCATACACCTGGGCCAATCAACATTTAACGCCCCGTTTATTGGGTGCGTTTCGTTATTTATTTCTCCTACTTTTATCGATATTTTTTTAGCTCAAGTATTTTATTTTAAATTATTTTAAGGTGTAAATATTTTTCCCTAATATAATTATATTTTTGGTAAATTTTACAAAAAAGTGCGAAAAATTTCCCTATCCGGAAATCCCGTTCGGATATACCTTATCGAATTTGTATTATCTTATTATATATATATTTTATATTTATTTTACTTATTATTTTCCTCTTTCTATTTAAATTTCTTTTCCCTCCTTCTCTGACCCGGAGGTCTCGGGTTCGAGCCCAACCGAACTGGTTTTTGCTTATTTTCCCCTCCCAGCCTTCCCCTGCTTTTCTTTTTATTTTCATTTTCTGTATGACAGTTAGCAGCCCTAGCTGCCCCTTGTGCCCAAACCCGCCATAGCCGCCCATGCTACCCAACCCTCGACCCTACAAGCCTACCCCTTGCAGACCTCGACCCCTCGCTCTTCCCCTCGACTACACCTACCCGACCCTTGTGCTCTCCTTCCTACGTTACTCCCCCAGATCCCCGACCCCTCGCTCTCTTCTCATCCACGCAAAACAACACCTTCACCCCTTCTCTCCCTCACGCAACGCGTGTTTGCTCCAAATGGTGTGTGCAAGCTTTAAATTTATAACCCAAGAAGTATGCTTAAAACAAGGATGCGAACCCACAGTGTACGGATCAATTATAGTAAAAGCAAGAATTCCGGGGTGTCGATCTCTGGGACTTAGGTGAAACAAAGCAAGTATAGGTTGTCAATGCAAATAATAACCACAAAAGCGATTAAAACAATCAAAGATGATAATAAGGTCAATTAATGAAAATATGCAAATTCTAGGGATTAAAGCATCCAGTTGTGGTTCCAACTCAAGATCTCAAGATAAGCGGACAAAGCTGAGGTTTTGCAAAGGGAAGGTGTTTCTAAAGTGGAATAGATCACCAGGTAAGTCTCACTACTCACTAACTCCAAACCAAAAGCTCCTATCACCGGGTAAGTCTCAAGGTACTAAGGAAAGGAACTATAATCTCAAACCAACAAACCAACTAAGGGAATAGAATCAACCTTTACCAGGTAAGTCTCAGGCTAACTCACAAAGATGGAACGAAAGCACACTCAAACCCTAATAAAGGATAAACCTTTATTACCTACACTTATGATCATGGGTAAACAAACAAAGGAATTACCGGGTAAGTCTCATCCTAAGCTTGCATTGAACCAGGAAAGGTGTAATAAGAATAGGATTTGGCAAACTCTAACACTTAACTCTCAGTTTCGGATCAGAAGGGTCACCTCGGTCAGCCAAGTTCCACCCCGGCCGAGATGTTCATCGACTGAACGAGATGTTCTAAGGTTAAGGATAAAGACTCGTGCTTTCAGGGTCCTACCGGAATTTAAGATTATTCTATCATTGTTTTTCCCACAACTCGAGAGGGGAAATCAGTAACTGTCGGGGTTGGGAAGCCGAAGATGTCTCTTCACTGATCCATCGGCACTAGATAATTCCGGTTCAGCAACTGGTACTTGATGGCCTGCTCTGCAGGCAGGTGAGTCACAGAACTCACAAACTCCAATGTGGGCTCGAGGTAGGTTGGAGCTCGGATCTCCATGAACTGCTCCAGACCGACCATCGAGACCATCCGTCTCAGATCATCTACAACGTCCAAACAATCAAAAGCAGGATTGCCCAAAAAGCGCGGCGCAACCACTGGACGTGTACAAATACGGGCGTAGTCGACTTGGTGACGTTCGTGGATCACCGGTATAGAAGGTCGAGAGGAAGAAGAAGAAGAAGGGGAAGATCTATCCCTCAAGACAAGCTGTCTGTCAAATCTAGAACTCATTCTCTCTCTCTGTCAGATCACCTCGGTTGACCTGACAATTCTCAAGAACACCTCGGCCGAGGCGCAGGTTGACTGGACCGAGGTAAGGGGCTGTTCGATTTCAACTCTCAGAATTCCAGTTATTTTCCCCCAATATCACTACCAATTGTTCCTATGGGGTACTTAAGCCTTTTTCAACAAGATTTATTGGCAACCAAAGCCAATTTCTTCCAAAATCAGTAAAAGACGAGAGGTTAGGATTTTTGGTTTTGTTACCCCAAATTCGGTCGATTTGAGGTGTTTTTGTTGCGGTTTCTTGCTTGCAATCCGTTCCTCTAGCATTTCCTTGCAGAATGGGAGCAAGAATCGTTGAAAACGAGTGAGAATCGAAGAAGTGAGGTGAGATCAGTGCCGCGGTCGAGAAGGTGAGGGAGGGAAGAGAGAGAAACCGTTCCCCCTTTTATACCCCTCACTGAATCTGCTGTCACCTCGGTCGAGGTGGTCCCGACTGGACCGAGGTGAATGGACCGAGGTGAGTTTCTGTAAGCCCTAGTCGCCTCGGTTGCCCAAGAACATCTCGGTCGAGGCGCTGTGACAACAACCGTGATGTGTCTTAGTCAAACTCCGTCTTCTCGATTTCTCGAACTTCTGTCCTTCCAGTGTTGCTCATGGGTTGTATTCCTTACTTATAAAGTACATGTTTTCTGTCTAGGACGCCAAAAACAAAGCAAAGCAAAAGCAAACTATCTTAAGCTAGACTAGAAAAAAGGGAAAGAAAGCAATACCTTGGGTTGCCTCCCAAGAAGCGCTTGGTTTAAGGTCGCTAGCTGGACCGTACGACATCCTTAAACAAGGTAGAGTGTCTCCTCACCCCATGCTTCACCTTCATCGTGGGGTGAGATAAGGAAGTCTATCAAACGTTCCAGCAAATGCAAGTGCTCATCCGGGAACGAATCGTCTATGGGTGGTTCGTCTTTTTCGCGTGAAGAGGGAGGTAGCCGGCTGAGGTGATCCGCAACAAAATTTTCGGATCCCTTCTTATCGCGAATCTCTAGGTCAAACTCTTGAAGCAAGAGAATCCATCAAATAAGACATGGCTTAGCATCCTTCTTAGCAAGTAAGTAGTGAATAGCTGCATGGTCAGTGTAAACAATAACTTTCGCTCTCACTAAGTAAGATCAAAATTTCTCAAAAGCATATACGACCGCCAATAGCTTCTTTTCGGTGGTGGCGTAGTTATGTTGGGCTTCGTCTAGCGTCTTGCTAGCATAGTAAATGGCGGTTGTCCGGCCATCCTTCTTTTGTCCAAGCACCGCTCCTACTGCCACATCACTCGCATCACACATGATCTCAAAGGGCAAGGTCCAATCTGGAGGCTGGATAATAGGAGCGGAGATCAACGCTTCCTTAATCCTGTAAAATGCATCGAGACATTCCCGCGAAAACTCAAAAACAACATCCTTATTCAAGAGTTTAGTTAGTGGATTAGAAATCTTCGAGAAGTCCTTGATGAATCTCCTATAGAAACCTGCATGCCCGAGAAAACTCCGCACACCCTTAACTGAACAGGGGGGGAAGTTTCTCTATAGTCTCTATCTTAGATCAATCGACCTCAATACCTCGGTTGGAAACTAGGTGTCCTAGTACGATGCCTTCATTAACCATAAAATGACACTTCTCCCAATTTAAAACAAGATTAGTGTCTTCACATCTTTGCAGAACTAGAGAAAGGTTAGATAGGCAATCATCAAAAGAGGAACCATATACTGAAAAATCATTCATAAATACCTCCATGATCTCCTCTATATACTCGGAAAAGATAGCCATCATGCATCGCTGGAAGGTAGCGGGTGCATTACACAATCCAAATGGCATCCTCCTATAAGCGAATGTCCCCCATGGACAAGTGAAAGTGGTCTTCTCTTGATCATCCGGATGGATATGAATCTGAAAGAAGCCACTATAACCATCTAAATAGCAAAAATGTGAATGCTGGGCTAACCGTTCGAGCATTTGGTCGATGAAGGGAAGTGGAAAATGGTCCTTCCGAGTGACCACGTTCAGCTTCCTATAATCGATGCACACCCTCCAGCCCGTGACGGTCCTAGTTGGAATTAACTCGTTGTTCTTATTTGTCACAACGGTCATCCCTCCTTTCTTCGGAACTACGTGCATTGGGCTCACCCACTTGCTGTCCGAGATAGGAAATATGATACCTACATCCAACAACTTAAGAATTTCTTTCTTCACAACCTCTTTCATGATCGGATTTAACCGTCTTTGAGGTTCCCGTGAAGTCTTATGATCGTCCTCCATTAGTATTCTATGCATGCAGAAAGAGGGTTTAATACCAACAAGATCATCAATAGTATAACCCAAAGCCTTTTGATGCTTTCTCAGGACATGTATTAGTTTAGATAATTCAGTTTCGGAGAGAGAAGCACTAACAATGACGGGATAAGTAGAATCCGGTCCAAGAAAAACATACCTCAAGTGACTCGGGAGTTGTTTAAGCTCCACATCTGGGGGTGCTTTATGAGGTGGATCTTTGCTTCCTCCTTCCAGTGGAG
The DNA here is from genome assembly GCA_033239125.1 of Fagopyrum homotropicum. NCBI lineage: Eukaryota > Viridiplantae > Streptophyta > Magnoliopsida > Caryophyllales > Polygonaceae > Fagopyrum > Fagopyrum homotropicum. The sequence continues at coordinate 72,344,606 of BSWB01000008.1, forward strand.
TAGACTTAGATCGAAGAACTGGACTTTCAAAAGTATCAGTTGACATCATCTCGCTTTCGACCTCGGTCGAGGTCCAGAGAGGGTGACCGAGATGTTCTTCAGTCAAGAACACCTCGCTTGGTCCAGAAAGTGCCTCGGTCGAGGTACTGCAACTGGGACTGAAAATGGAGATTTTCTTCTTCTGGATTAGTTTTTCAATCTTAGCTCCTGGATCTTCTTCCAGTGCCTTTAAGCTCCGTATATCTGCATCACAAGAAGCATCTATACCTTCCTCCATTAAGCTAAAACTAATAACTCTCTCAAGTGGATCATTAATAAGGATAGAGATCACCAATTCTCTCGATTCTTCTTCATCATAGATGTTGAAGATATCATCTCCCAACGGCTCTCCTTTCATTGCCGCAAGTAATGCAAACTCAACTTGATCACCGCCAATGTTGAATTGCAACTTGGGGTTCTTACAATCCACATTGCAACCCGAGGTTGCTAGAAATCTGCGGGAATATCAAGCACAACAAAGTCTATAGGTAAATAGAAGTTACCTAACTTAACCGGAACGTCTTCCAAAATGCCCACGGGATGGGTAATGGAGCGGTCCGCCATGTACAACCGTATCTTCACCGGCTTGGGCTCTCCAAGTCCGATCCTCACGCATAGCTCCAGCGGGATGATGCTCACGCTGGCTCCTAGATCACACAACGCCTCACAAGTGACATCCCCAACTTGAATGAGAATGCAAAATGAGCCGGGATCTCACAACTTGGGTGGCATCTTCTCCTTCATGATTTGAATGAGCTTCGAGGATTTAGATGTCATCCTTACTTCACCAAAGTCTTCCAACTTCCTCTTCCTTGATAGAATTTATTTCAAGAACTTCCCATAGGTGGGCATCCCTAGAATAGCATCAAGGAAAGGGATATTAATATATAGTTTATTCATCAAGTCAAGGAACTTACCAAAATGCTTGTCTAGATGTGCTGTGGCTCTTGACCGAGGGAATGGAAGAGGTGGTTTATATGCAGGAGGTGGGACATAAACTTCAGTTTTGTCCGACGCTCTCTGAGGCTTCACTTCGGTTGGTACCTCGGCCTAAGTGTTCTTCGTCTGTACCTGGACCGAGGTGTTCTTCACTGGCATCGACCGAGGCACTGGATCTGCAATTTTTAGTCCACTTCTCGTCGTTATTGCAATGATCTGTCCTTTAGGGTTGCTCTCTGTCCTTGCTAGAAGCTTCCCTGGATCTCTTGGCGCTTCATTCGCCTTATTAAAGAATTGTTGTTCTAAGACTTTTTGTGCCTTCGAAAATGAAGTCATGGACGTCTCCATGGCATTGAGCTTGATCAAGATAGCCTCCAACACTACATCTTTCTTCTCTGGTTGGGACGAGCTTGATCCAGGCTCTTGGCTTTTCAATGGAGTAGAAGAAGGAGAAGAGAGGAAAGGATTAGAAGAGTTGTTTGAATCGGAGTTAGAGTAAGAGTTACCCGAATTTTGATTGTTTGGCCTCCAATTATTGTTGTTGGATCCTCTATTGTTGTTGTAGTTGTTGTTCCGAGAACCGTTGATGTTCAGGTAACCGTTGTTGTTCCTTGAGCCTTGATATCCTTCCTCTTCTTTCTTGGTGTGAGCAACCAAAAGTTCCTTCAATTGCTTCACATCATTCTTGAGGGAGGTAAGTTGATTATCATTTGATGGAGCTTCTTGAAAATTAACTCTCTTAACTCCATTTTCAGCTCCTTGGTGTGAGTACTTCTCCATGTGCAAAGCTTGTTTTTCAATGAATTCCCAAGCTTCATCAATCGGCATGTCCATGAATGTGCCGGCGGATAGTAGTTGAAGGCTTAATTGGGTAGCTCCATCCAATCCCTTGAAGTAAATCTCCAACAACTCTATCTTTGGAATCCCATGATGTGGGCAATCCAAAAGAACGTCTTTAAATCTCTCCCATGATTTGGACAAACTCTTCTTGTCCTTCATGATGAATGCGTTGATCTTCCCTCTCATTTCGGTAGTTTTGGAAGGGGGAAAGAATTTCGTCAAGAACTCCGTCGTCATCTCCTCCCAAGTGTTGATCTTTCCGGGAGGAAGAGACTTGTACCAAGTAAGCGCCCTGTCCTTCAAAGAAAAAGTAAAAAGGCCTTAACTTGTAATTATTATTTTCCACTCTTGAAGGTTTCAAGGTCTCCATCAAGATCTCATAGTTTTGTAGATGTTGATGTGGAGACTCCCTTTCTAGACCTCCGAAATGGCATTGTCGAATCATGGAAAGAACTTGCGGTCGAAGTTCATATTCATGCTCCGCTGGATCTCCTAGGTTGACTCCTGGATGCCTCACTTGCTGGTTTGGGTCCATCCTCTGCCCTAGGGTTTGTGGAATACCTGCAAAAAGAACATCTCGGACTGGCATCCGAAGTGGAAGTATCTCGGCCGGGGAAACTGGGGCGGGGTCCTGCCTCGGTCGAGGGTCCGGTCGATGCAGAATCTGAGCTCGCAACTCAGCCAAATCTGCTTCAATCTCTGCAGCTCGGGTGCAATTTTGCTCCCTTTCGCGCTGCAGTTCTTCCCTATTGAGGCGTAGATGTTCCATCGCCTCCTTCAATTCGGCTTCAAGATCGCGATTGTCTTGATTGACCATCTTTGCTTCTTTCAAGCGTCTCTTATATGTCTTTTCTGGTTCGGGATCGTAAGGAACGATTTCTTTCCCAGCACGGGTTCTTCGCATAAACCTAAGAAAAAGAACGTGCGAAAGTTACTCAAGTAGAGTGGTTAGTAGTAACAGGGGCAATAGCCCCGAAAGACAACCGCAACCGGCTCGGTCTAGACCAAGTCCCCGGCAACGGCGCCAAAAACTTGTTCGCCCCAAATGGTGTGTGCAAGCTTTAAATTTAAAACCCAAGAAGTATGCTTAATACAAGGATGCGAACCCGCAGTGTACGGATCAATTATAGTAAAAACAAGAATTCCGGGGTGTCGATCTCAAGGACTTAGGTGAAACAAAGCAAGTATAGGTTGTCAATGCAACTAATAACCACAAAAGCGATTAAAACAATCAAAGATGATAATAAGGTCAATTAATAGAAATATGCAAATTCTAGGGATTAAAGCATCCAATTGTGGTTCCAACTCAAGATCTCAAGATAAGCGGATAAAGCTGAGGTTTTGCAAAGGGAAGGTGTTTCAAAAGTGGAATAGATCACCGGGTAAGTCTCACTACTCACTAACTCCAAACCAAAAGCTCCTATCACCGGGTAAGTCTCAAGGTACTAAGGAAAGTAACTATAATCTCAAACCAACAAACCAACTAAAACTATGTCCATCAAGGTAGCATGGAGGAAGCACATCTCTTGCCCAAACATAGAGGAAGCACATCTCTTGCCCAAACATATAACAGACATAGAGGAAATACATCTCTAGCAAACCATAAGCATATATATCGCATGGAGGAATCACATCTCCACTAAAACTATGTCCATCAAGGTAGCATGGAGGAAAGAACCATCTCCAGCTGAATCCTAATCACACTCAAATAGCATGGAGGAAAGAACCATCTCCAACTATAAATATAAATCATACTCAGATAGCGTGGAAGAAATAATCATCTCCATCTATGACATACACTACGCTAGCACAACAAGATCTACTAAGATCATAAATCACATCACAGCTAGCATGGAATAAACACATCAAGGCATATAAGCACAACATTCATCAAGATAGCACTAAGATCTACTCGTGCTCCCACATATGGACCTGACTCGACATAAACTCTGGATAGTTCCTCAGGATACTATCCTCAGTCTCTCATGTGGTCTCTTTAGGTCCTCACCTCGACCACTACGTCCTTTAAAATGGAAAAGTCTTTCGAATGCAAGCGTCTCATATCTCATTCCAGGAATGTAACCAAATGCTCAACAAGGATGTGGTTCGGCTTAACCACTAGATCATCATAACTCACCAGGTGTCTCGAACCTGGTATATACTCCCTCAGTTGAGACATATGAACACTGGGTAAACACTCTCTAACCTCAAAGGCAAAGCTAAACATCATGTTACCTTCACATTCTGGTCAAGATCCCAAGTAAACCGACATATTGGAAACTCGGTTTCCCTTTTATGCCAACACATCTAACATTTCACAGCAGAGATACTCTCAGCCGGTCATGAACTCTCACTTGAACTTTAGAGGTCGACGCCTCTCGTCTACATATGATATATGGCGACTCTGTACAACCAACATTCTTCCTCTAATCAGCGTTACTTGAAGTATAAAATCCTGAATCGGATCAGGTGTTATTCTACTAATACTGCTAGGTCAATTCTAGCATAAAGGTATACGACGTCTACATATGTATAATGCCTCATAGGAGGCATCCCAAAAGATGCTCGTCAATCATTATCACATAATAAATCCATTAATGGAGGTAATCTAACCATCCATGTTTCCAGTTCAATACATAAGCTCATAACATATCTCAAGGGTTTGGATGGTCCTCTCTGACTGACCATCTATTTGGTGGTGAAACGCAGTCATAAAGTATAAACTCATCCCTCAAAGCAGTTTGTATCTGTTGCCCAAAATCTCAAGGTAAAACGTCCATCTCGATCAGAGATGATCGTTCTCGGTACACCATGGAGTCTCACTATCTGTCTAGTGTACTCCTCAACCAATGCATTCGCTGGCCACGTCTCTCTAATAGAAACGAAACGTGCCGGCTCCATTAATCTGTCACCAATAATCTAGATACATCAAAATTCCCATTGGGCCTCAATCCCATCACAAAGTCCATAAAGATCACCTACCACTTTCACTACTGCACTGGTAGTGGATGAAGCTCATCTCTAGGTCGGAAATGTTCTATCTTGACCTGCTGACAGGTCACACACTGTATCACAAATATGATTACATCAGTTTCCATCTTCTCCATCAATATAATCGTCTCAACTCGTGGTACCTCTTACTCGTACCTGAATGTACTGACTAAGGTATACAGTGAATGTACTATAAAATTGTTTGTCTCACTCTGTATCAACAGGTACACAAAAGCGGTCATGTCTCTCTTCATCATTCCATCTACTCTCATGGAGAACTGTGGTGCCTCATTACGAGACATCTTCTCTCCCATCTTCAACAAGGTCGGGTAGGTCCCTTGCTTCTGTTGGACCTCATCCAAAAGACCAGGTAGAACCTTTAAGGCATAACTGGATATCCTCGTCAAGGAACTGATTGTCCAACTCTAGCCAAGTTGGATCTCTCTAAAACTGAGGCTGAACTGTCAGCCTCGCAATTGTCTTCTCTTGAGGCGTCTTTCTGTTCAAATTGTTGGCGACAACGTTTAAATTCTCTGAATAGTCTTGAATCTCTGGGTTAAAGTCTTGATCAGCTCGAGTCCTTAACGCTGGTGGTTATTCAACTCCGCTGCTAACTCTAAATTAGGCGTCAAGTAGTTCTCCTCACACGTCTTCAACTGTAGACCCACATATCCATAACTCCACTCCTTTGTATTAATACGCGTCTTAAACTTAGCTAGGATATATCACCGTATGTTATGGAATCCCCAGAACCTTCGGACTATAACAAAATCGAAGCAGAGGTTAAATGTCTCCTCCACTCTTCAACGTTCTGGCATATTGCTTTGACCACGCAATTCTGAGGGTCTTCCTCAGAAGACTCGTAAAGGGATACATATTCACAAAACCCTTACACAAGCGTGGGTAGTAATCGGCTAAGCCGAGAAAACTACGCATTCCCTTAATGTTCATCAGTATTGTCCATGTTGCAACATACTCAATCCTCGTCAGATCAACCAAGATCCCACTGACGGAGACAACATGGCCTAAGAAGGCTACAACTTGCATCCCACTCGTACTTAGAGAGCGTAGTATACAACCCTCTATCTCTCGACATCAGCAAAACTGTCCTCAGATGATCGGTATGCTTCTCTCTACTACAAGAGTATATCGAAATGTCATCAATGAAGACCACCACAGACTGTTCAAAGAAGTCGACAAAAATACTATTCATCAACTCCATATAGACTACTAAGGCATTCGTCACCCCAAATGATATCACTACATACTTGTAGTGTCCATAACGGGTATGAACAGCAATCCTATGCACATCCTGCTCTCTCACCCTCAATTGGTGGTAATCTGAGCGCAAGGAAATCCTGAAAAACACGATTGCTCCTTGAAGCTGATTCATCAGGTCGTCAATACGAGACATTGGATACACTAGGGCGAAGGAAGCTCATCTTAGCCCACTCTTCAATCCTTCAGTAACAACATCTCAACAAGCACCATATGATATGGGCCTTCCCAATCAGTGTCGTATCACACTTCAACTTGATAAAAATGTCCACACTCCGCTGAGGTGACAACTAGACGGTTCAGTAACACGTCTATAAGCTCATAAACCACTGGAATATCCTCCAATGTGGAACTATCTTCCTCATATCATAACATCAGAAAACATCACCTCCTTGTGTTATCAACTTCGCTGCTCATACGGCACTAATGACAAGACTCATCTCTTCAAAGGTCGTAACCTCGGAAGACCTCTGTCTAATCGGTCTCAGTAGAGATTGTAACAACCTTCCAATTGATATCTAACATGACATCATATTTATTCATCCAAACCATACATACAATGACTTCCTCATGCACCTAAGGCATGACAAAGAAGTCTATAAACCATACACAAGTCCCTGAATGAATGGGACAATCACAATCTCGCGGGTACCTCAGACCCCTAACTAGTAATCATGTAAAGGAAAGTCTATATTCTACTGTTACCACAATCAACTATTAACGCATGCATCGAAAGACATGAAGTGCATAGCACTCACAACAAACAAAACTCCACTACGTAAACCTTTAACAAGAATGGTACCCGTACAACTAACACCAGAAGCTCCACTGTATATCATCACTAAATCTCGGGTCTATGTTCCTCAGGTATCACTGAGGTCATCGCCATAGCCTCCACTTCCACTCTTTCTGCACCGGAAAGAGGAAGGTCTTGCTGAGAAGAAACACCACCTTGTTGATAGAAAGGGCCAGATGGCTAGTTCACCACAGGTGAAGCAAGCTATCGGTGCCAAGGGACACTCAGAGCGCAAATGATCTGGATAGCCACAGATGAGACATAAACGTCCCATAACTATAACTGGTACGGATGACTCCTCTACACTTCTTAGCTCCAAGGCTCTACCCTGAGCTCTTCTAGTGTCTATGGCACTCCCACCACGACCTCTATCTCTACTCGGTCTGGGAACGGATCCCTGAGTAGGCTGATGATTTGGGATTCTCTATTGTCCTTGTATCTGCTGCTGAGGGGTCTTTTGACCACCTCCCGTCATATTGGCAAAAGAAGAACCCTATCGTGATACAACTCTACCTTGCCTACAAAAGGCAGCTTTATGACCTGGTCTACCACAGGTGAAGCAAATCACCGGCGGTTTTGGACAGTGTGGTCTTATCTGTCCAGGCTTCCCACAAATATAACAAGTTCTCTTCTCACTAGAAGTCCGTTTAGAACGGGGACTACTCAAACATCCACAAGCCGGATTCTGCTTACCACTTGGAAGGCCTACCTCATCTTTCGCTAGTTCGACTCGTTGTTTCTTCTTTGATCCAGAAGCTTCAGTTGGTCCCACAGATGTTGGTAGATCCGGTGTAGGTCTAACCGCTATTACAACCTCATATACTTGGCGCATATATTCTTGAAACTCGGATCTGCTCATGGAGACATGATCATTCTCTTCAAACTCGTTCTCTACCATAGGCGAAACAATAGCGGAAACTGGTCCCTAACTTGACGTTACCGGAGGAAGAGGGGGGTGTACCCCTACCTCGTCCCACTACAGATACTGCTCTAGTTTGAGCCATCTGTAGGATATACGAACCTAAGCTTACAAGGCTATATATATGCCATATGTATCGATATATATATTACATCCACGTAATCCATAATACACACACACACACACACACACACACACACACACACACACACACACACACACACACACACACACACACACACACACACACACACACACACACACACACACACACACACACACACACACACACACACACACACACACACACATATATATATATATATATATATATATTTACGCTGCAGAGATCCATAGTAGAGGTGACAACTTCTCGTACATTCTATCCCAAAACCACACTTAAAACCAAAACCTTTGAAAACGTTAGATCCCATTACCTATCAAACCTCATTGCAGGTAGCAAGTGCCATTGTTGTCAACCTAATGCTCTGATACCAACTCTGTAACACCCCGATTCCGCGGGACTCGGGATGTCACATTGGGCTAGGATCTTACAATGGATCCTGACCCTAGCCTGACAACAAGTTCACTGGACCTTACAACATGACACTGACAAATATAAAAACAAATACATAAAACCGTATAAACTATATAACCAAAGGTAAACAACGATATAGCCGAGTATGAAACGACATCCTCACACAGGAGGGAAAACAAGACATCATCCTCACGCAGGAGGGAAAACATAAACAACCCCAAAACTAACCACCTAATGTACAAGAGTCCTCGGCCTGTCACCCTGTCAGATCACTCAGCAGCACCTATCCTGCAAACATCTACAACACGGTATGAAACCGTTATCTAACCATACATATATAAGGTAATGCATAAGCACAAGCACAATCATGAAAGATAAACACATCAGCATGCTATCACACATTTACCCATTTTATCATCTTTATATATTGGTCATTCACTCAAATCGTATATATATATATATAGATAGATGAAAGTATGTGACACGAAGACCGATACATCCCCGCCTCTGAGTGCAATGTCCAGCTGTACGAGTATCAGTCACACAATCCGTGTACCCTATGGGAGTTGGATTGCGCCCATCCTGTAAACCAGTCTGGCCCGACATCAGAGAACCTCCCAGACTCCACGGCGGGATGAAAGGGAAAGGTTATCACAGCCACGCAGTGGGGCAGTCAATAGAACATAGGTCGATAAAAACGACAACTCATGCTATCATAGCAAACATATAAAGCACACACCGCTCATGCAAACACCCAATATAGGGATGGTAGCTAAGTAAGTCCTACAGACTTACCTCAACCTCGTACTCAGCTCAACCACAACAATCTCCAATCCTCAAAGAGGGCACTGCCTAATAACAAGGCATAAAGAGATGTCACATCTCTTATCAAGCAAAGGGTCACACCTAGACCCAATAGGATCCATAGGGATCATATACATCCTATAACCTCGAATAGTATGCTAAACTTTAAAGCCACATCAGGGCATATATCCAACTCATTATATCATCATCAAACTAAAAATCCCATAATTACCAGAATAATGTAACGAGCATAATGAAATTTCCAATTATCCATTTTAATCAACTTAAGGTCAATTTATACTAACCCGCAATACGGAAAACGAATAAATTCATAACTTATTCGTTACTAACCCGATATACGATCCGGAAGAAGGTACAGACTCCTGGCGATACGGGGAGTAAGAGCACAATATGAAACCTTACGTTTGATGACTTGCGGTGGTCCGTCGGCGTTCCGATAGCGGTAAACGGAAGCTTTACCAAAAAACTAACAAACGGAAAATAAATTGGTACCACGTTGAAGAGTACAAGATAAGGGACTCGTTGATACAAACGGATATGAAAATGGATCGAAGATGGACAAATTATGGAAGGTTGAAGATTGGTTAATACGTTCGCTCGGTTGTTCTCGCTTGTTCACTCTATAAATGAAACCTTACAATTGAAGGAGATAGGATAAGTGGCAGCAGTCCTCACTACTCATTTATTACATATATAATTTATTATATATGAATGTGTAAGTGAAGAAGGCTGTAACCGCTTTTGCATTCCTCTGTAATTGCAATGCACAATTGCAATTGTAAATATATCCACAGCCGCATGTATGTATGTATGTATATATATATATATATATATATATATATTAATATAAAGTTAATCCATATTATTTAATTAAAATGCGGTTATATTTTTCGGTCTCCAAACTTTATGAAACTGGAATATAAAATCCAGATTATTATCGGGATAATTAATCCATAACTATCTCGTAAAATGGGCATTCCTAAGCCACCTTTCTTAACCGCTAAGAATCGGGATAGCGACTCTTTTGTCTGTTTCGTCTTTCTATATTATTTCACATCTAGGATATATCCGATGTCCCGATCATTTCTCTCAACTGCAACTTTATTTATTCGAGCTCTCAAATACTCCAAATAACACCGGAGGGTAAAAATAATTACCCGGGGGAAAAAGTAAAAATTTCCCCAAACGTCCAAAATTACGCTAGGAACATAACGGTGGGACTCATATTCATCACTTGCGAAATATTTCGCAAGTTATATGTCAATTACTATAAACGATTAAGTTAATCAACATTAATTAGAATTCGGAAATCCTAGCTATTACATATGGTCATCCTAGTCCGGTTTAGGTTATAAATGAAACATACATATGCCCACACACCACTGCAACCAACAATCAAACCCATATTGCTCGCTAAGTAAGTCCTAAAGACTTACCTGTCTCAATCGCAATCCGTATCAAGTGGTCACAATTTCGCCTCGGGAAACGATAAGTGCTTGCATCAACAAAGCACAATAAGTATCAAACGCAACCCAAGGTTAGGAGATTCCACCTCCTAACCCCAAAACCAAATCCTATAGCCATCCTCAAACCATAACTCGAATCTAAACATCAATATATCACATCACATCTCACAAATGCCGAAGACATTACCTCAACATACATCTCTTCATCTCAGCATACACATCACTAGCCTAACTGTAATCTGAAGCCAAGGCCAAAGGAAAGGAAAGGAAGAAGCATACCAATCTTGGTATGTCCTGGACATGCACTTGCGGAGGCAAGAAGACGTTGAGGCATAGCACACCGCAGGGGCGATGACACTCGGCTGCAGGGGCGGCGACACTATCTAGCCGCAGGAGAGGCGGATCCAATCCGCGGGGCGGCTAACACAACAAAGGGCGATTCTCTACATCTCTTCACTCCACTCGTTCGATCTTTTCATTTCTTCTTCATACATACATACATACATACATACATACATACATACATACATACATACATACATACATACATACATACATACATACATACATACATACATACATACACACATACACACATACACACATACACACATACACACATACACACATACACACATACACACATACACACATACACACATACACACATACACACATACACACATACACACATACACACATACATACATACACACATACATACATACATACATACATACATACATACATACATACATACATACATACATACATACATACATACATGCATGCATGCATGCATGTGTCAACAATTGTCCATAAAAGGTACACAAGATCAACTTGTGGGAATTCCTAACCTAAGGAAGAAGAAGGAAGAAAGAATGAAGAAGGAAAGGAGAAGGAAGAGAAAGAACTCACCACTGCAGTTCTGAACGGAACTACCTCACCTCTAGCTATCCACATCACACCACAACAGAACCAACATCATCATCATCATCTCAACCCAAATCAATCACACACACATGTTCTCGCAAGCCTTCTCTTGCAAAAACTCCAAGGAAACTTCAAAGAAGAAGAAAGAGGAAGAAGAACGTGAGGAAGAAAAGGTACAAAGCTGGAGAAACAAACCCTCATTTAGAGGAGAAGAGGAAGCTTATAAAGGAAGGAAAGGCATAAAACACGGGTCAACGAGGTCAAGGAAAGCGGCTGAGGCCGCCATAGCCGCAGGGGCGGGTCCTTAGTACTGCTGGGGTGGCTAGCCGCACCTGCGGCCAATTCATAGTGCATGTGTGGGTGTCCTAAGAAAACTAAGGCTCTTACATCACACCCCGCTAAAAACAAGTTTCGTCCTGAAACTTGAACAATCCCAAGTCCTCTCAGACCCATATGCCGAGGTATAACTCTCTCTATCGGAGGTATGACATCTCCGATCATAAGGTATCAACCTATAACATTCTAAAACCTCAAAGCATCGCATGGAGAAATCATCTACTCCAGCAACAAGATCACACAAGCTAAACAAGGTATAAAGGTAAATCCTCTCTAGCCAACCCATAACCACATCTCCAGCCAAACCGCACTCATAACATAACCACGTGGAGGAAATCCGTCTCCACTCAAACTATGTCCATAAGCATCAGCATGGAGGAATAACCATCTCCAAGTAACCCTAATCGTATCACAATAGCATGGAGGAAAGAACAATCTTCAGCTATAAATACCACTCGCGCTAGCAAACAAGATCTAAAAAGATCGTATAAACATATCACAGCTAGCACGAAAACACATCATATCATATAAACACATAACATACAACCACCACGATAGCACTAAGATCTACTTGTGGATCCTACAAATGCATCTATTTTGGCATAACACTTTGGATAGTTCCTCTGGATACTATCCTCAGTCTCCCATGTAGCCTCGTCAGGTCCTTGTCTTGACCACTGTATCCTCAGCATTGGAATGCCCGTCGAACGCAGGCGTCTCACACCTCGCTCTAGGATTGTAACTGGATGCTCAACAAAATTTTGGTCCTGCTCGACCACCAAATCATCATAGATGACAATGTGTCTCAAATTTGGTATGTACTCCCTCAATTGAGACACATGAAACACAGGGTGAACACCCTCTAACCTCGGTGGTAAAGCCAATCTGTATGCTTCTCTCCCAACTTTGTCCAGTATTTCGAAAGGACCGACATATCGGGGACTCAACTTTCCCTTTATGCCAAAACGTCTGACGCCACACATCGGAGATACTCTCAGCCAGACCTGAGCTCCAACTCTGAACTCTAGAAGTCGACACCTCTTGTCTGCATACGACTTCTGGTGACTTTGTGTAGCCTGCATCCTCTCTTTGATCAGCGTTACTCGAGCTATATCTTCTTGAATCTGCTCAGGTGCTATACCACTAACACTGCTAGGCTCATCCCAGCATAACGGCGTACGATATCTACGCCCATACAATGCCTCATACGGGGCTATTTCAATTGATGCATGCCAGGTGTTGTTGTACAAGTACTCAACCAATGGGAGGTAATTTGAACATCCTTGTCCCCAATCCAACACATAAGCCCGCAACATATCCTCCAACGTCTAAATGGTCCTCTCAGACTGACCATCTTTCTGAGGATGAAACGCAGTTGTAAAGTGAAAACTCGTCCCCAAAGTAGTCTGAACGTGCTACCAAAACCTCGAGGTGAATCGTCCATCTCGATCTGAGACGATCGTCCTCGGCACACCATGGAGCCTCACTATCTGTCTAGTGAACTCCTCCGCTAATCTCCTCACTGGCCACGTTTCCCGAATATGGATAAAACGTGTAGTCTTCGTCAATCTGTCCACTAGAATCCATATAGCATCAAAACTCCTACTCGGCTTCAAACCTGTCACAAAGTCCATGGAGATGTCCTCCCACTTCCACTGCAGTACTAGTAGTGGGTCGAGCTCTCATCCTGATCTGAAATGCTCTATCTTGACCTACTAATAGGTCGCACACTGAGCCATAAATCTGGCCACATCGAACTTCAGCCCTTCCCACCAATATTAACGTCTCACATGCTGATACATCTTACTCGCACCTAGGTGCATTGAGTAAGGTGTCGAGTGAGCCTCCTATAAAATCCTTTGTGCCCTCCGGTTGTGCTAAGATGGGAGTGGAAGTCCGGCCTCTCTTCAACTCCTCAAAAATCTGAGTACACGACTCGGACCATACAAACCGGGTGATCTTCCTTAACAGGCTGGTAAGTGGACGGGCAATAGTAGAAAATCCCTCCACAAACCGTCGGTAATAACCGGCTAAGCCAAGAAAGTTGCGTACTTCCTTGACGTTCGTCACTGTCGTCCATGCTACAACAGACTCGATCTTCATCGGATCAACCTTGATCCCATCGGCGGAGACAACATGACCCAGAAATGCTACCTCTAGCATCCATAACTCGCACTTAGAGAACTTGACATACAATTCTATATCCCGCAAAACTCGCATCATTGTCCTTAGATGTCTTGCATGTTCCTCTCTACTACGAGAGTACACCAGGATATCGTCTATGAAGACTACCACAAACTAATCCAGGAAGTCGATGAATATGCCATTCATCAACTCCATAAAGACGGTGGGCGCATTCGTGAGCCCGAATAGCATCACTACAAACTCGTAGTGGCCATACCGAGTCCGAAATGCCATCTTATGCACATCTGGCTCTCTCATTCTCAGCTAGTGATATCCCGAACGCAAGTCGATCTTGGAGAACACAGTCGCTCCTTGAAGTTGATCTAACAAGTCATCAATACGGGGCAAAGGATACTTATTCTTGATGGTCACCTTATTCAGCTCTTTGTAGTCGATGCACAACCTCAATGATCCGTCCTTCTTCCGCACGAAGAGGACAGGTGCTCCCCACGGGGATACGCTAGGGGGATAAAGCCCTTCTCAGCTAACTTCTCGAGTTCCTTTTTCAACTCTAACAACTCAATAGGTGCTATACGATATGGGACCTTCGAGATCGGTCTCGTACTAGGCTCCAACTCAATACCGAAGTCTACGCTCCTTTGAGGCGGCAAACTGGATGGCTCGACATACACATCATGAAACTCGCACACCACTGGAATGTCCTCTAATGCTGGACTCTCGCTCTCCTTCATGACAAAACACCAGAAGGCATCACATCCCTGTGCTATCAGCCTTGCTGTTCATACTACGCTTATAACCATACCGGACTTTTCAAGGTCCCAACCTCAGAAAATCTCGATCTGACCCGACTCGGTCGAGACTGTCACGGTCCTCCTACCTACATCTATCACAACATGATGTCTATCCATCCAATCCATACCCATAATGACTTCCTCATGCACCAGCGGCATGACAAAGAAGTCCACAACCAAATCGCGGTTTCCTAAATATATAGGACAACCGTGTACCTCTCGGGTACCTCTAACATGACCCCCATCTGGTAACCCTATCAAGAAAGGTCTACCCTCTACCGTAGCTAAGGTCAGTCTATCAACACATGCAACAAAATTGAAAGAGTGCGTGGCACCCATATAAAAAAAACTCTAAGAGGGAAACCATTAATCAGAATGGTACCTTTAGCAGCTAGCGCTGAGGCTCCTCAACTAAAAAACTCGACCTCGAGCTCCTCTGGTGTCAGTGGTTCCTCCATCTCGACCTTTGCCTCTACTCGGTCCTGGAGCACAACCTTGAGTAGCAGGATGATCCGGGACTCTTTGTTGTCCTTGTCTAGTACTGAGGCGACCTTTGCCCACCTTTTGCTGCACCAACAAGGGAAGATCCCTGCTACAACGGCGCCTTGCCCTGACGGAAAAATGTGGCCCTATGTCCTGGCTTCCCGCAAGAGAAGCAAGTCACTGGCGCTCTAGGTCAATCAGCTCGGAAATGCCTTGATCCTTCGTAGTTGTTACACTGCCGGATCCTCTCAGTAGTCTGTGCAGACACTGGATAACTCGAGAGGTTATGAGTCTGGCCTCGCCCGTATCCAAATGCTCCCGCACCTGCCATGTAAGAACGTGTACTTTCCCTTAGTCGAGAGGAGAATATATACACGTGCCGATCCTCTGAAGGTGCAACTAGACCCAGTAATGCCAACTGCTGTTGGAAACAACTGATGGCATCAACTATTGGTACATCCTTGAAACCTGCCTCGACAAAATCCTGCAGTTTCTCCCTCCTCAGAGAGGTAGGGCAGAAACGCTCTCTGATCATGCTCCGCATCTGGTCATAGCTAGTGGCTCGAACCCGCATGGTCCTCCACCACTGCTAAGTTAAGTCACAAAATAGAGTCTATACTATCTCTATCCGTATGTCCTCTAGGCATTTAATAGACTCAAGGGCTGAGTCCACATGTCCAATCCAAACCTCCGTCTCTAATCCCACCTGATGGAATGCCTTTAACCAAGTGTCCGGTCAAGGCCCTCTATACTCCTTTGGAGCTCTATCAACCTCAACAACACATTCCGACGTAACTAGTACCTGAGTAGCTACCTAGGACATATCAGAAGATCCCATCTATGCTAGCAGATCCGGGGCACGTCTACCTGCTCTAGCAGCCTCCTCAACTCGTCGGATGTACGCGCGGAACTCTGGTCCCCTCATAGAGACATGATCCGAGTCATCTGATTGGACTCGCTGGGATCTCTGTCTAGAAACCTCCTCATGTACATTCTCCGCTACAGGCGGATCAGCAATGGGAACATGTCCTTGGCCTATCACTACTGGAGAAAGAGGGGGTCTACCCCTACCTCGTCCAACTGCAGATGTCGCTCTATTTCAATCCATCTGCGGGGTATGCACACCTAACTTATAAGGCATATACATATATATACATATATATATAATACTTAAGGCCAACATGCAAACACCGCATAATAAGTATCTATCTATATATATATATACTATCGAGATCCGCAGAAGGGTGATGACTTCCCGTACACTATCCCAAATCACTGTTGTACTCTTTTCAAAACCAAAATCCTTTGAAAAGTCAGATCCCTTTTGGGTTCTGTTTATTTATCTATTTGACCGTTATTGCAGATTACAAGTGCCATTGTTGTCAACCTAAGGCTCTGATACTAACTTTGTAACACACCAAATCCGCGGGACTCAGGGCGCTACTAGGCAAGGATCTCATAGTGGATCTTGACCCTAGTCTGACAACAAGTTCAGTGGATCTTACAACCTGATACAGATAGATTAAACCAAATACATCCAACCTGCAAATCATCTACAATACGGTATGAAACCGTTAGCTACCAGAAATGAATAAGAATAAAGCAGTAGCACATATAACACATCATCATATTATAACATGCAATGCAACACACACAACCTTTTATTATCTTTAATTAAGTTATACCATTACTAATTCATTCCTTGTGACATGCGGAGTAAACTCCCAACGCCTCTGTCCCCGTTTACCCTCAGGTTTGGAATTGGTGCCGATCACCACCACCTGGGAGACTGGTCGTAGAGAACCCCCTAGCTACCCATTTTGAGCTAGGCAAGTTATAACCTCCCGTTATCATACACTTTGGCCAATTAATAGGTATATATGATCATCCTAGTCCGATTTAGGTTATAAATGAAACATACATATGCCCACATACCACTACAACCAACACTCAAACCCATACTGCTCGCTAAGTAAGTCCCTAGGACTTACCTGTCTCAAACGTAATCCGTATCAAGTGGTCACAATTTCCCCTCGGGAAACGAAAAGTGCCTACATCAACAAAGCACAATAAGTATCAAACGCAACCCAAGGTTAGGAGCTTCCATCTCCTAACCCCATAACCAAACCCCATAGCCATCCTCAAACCATAACTCGAATCTAAACCTCAATATATCACATCACATCTCACAAATGCGTAAGGCATTACCTCAACATACATCTCATCATCTAAGCATACACATCTCTAGCCTAGCTATAATCTAAAGCCAAGGCCAAAGGAAAGGAAAGTAAGAAGCATACCAATCTTGGTATGTCCTGGACACGCACTTGCGAAGGCAAGAAGATGCTGGGGCGCAGCACACCGTAGGGGCAGTGACACTCGTCCGCAAGGGCGGCGGCTCCAATCCGCGGGGCAGCTAACACAGTAGAGGGCGATTCTCTACTTCTCTTCACTCCACTCGTTCGATCTCTTCACTTTTTCGTCATCCATCAACAATCAACATATACATACATACATATATGTGTCAACAATTGTCTAGGAAAGGTACACAAGATCAAATTGTTGGAATTCCTAACCTAAGGAAGAAGAATGAAGAAAGAATGAAGAAGGAAAGGAGAAGGAAGAGAAAGAACTCACCACTGCAGTTCTAAACTGAACTACCTCACGTCAGGCTATCCACAATACACCACAACACAACCATCATCAATCTCAGCCCAAATCAATCACACACACAAGTTCTCACAAACCTTCTCTTGCAAAAACTCCAAGGAAACTTCAAAGAAGAAGAAAGAGGAAGAAGAACGTGAGGAAGAAAAGGTACAAAGCTGGAGAAGCAAACCCTCATTCAGAGGAGAAAGAGAAAGTTTATAAAGGAAGGAAAGGCATAAAGCACGGGTCAACGAGGTCAAGGAAAGCGGTTGAGGCCGCCATAGCCGCAGGGGCGGGTCCTCAGTTCCGCTGGGGTGGCTAGCCGCACCTGCGGCCAAGTCATGGTGCAGGGGTGGGTGTCCTAAGAAAACTAAGGCTCTTACAAAACTAAGGGATTTTGTGTGTAAATAAGCAACCTCATATGCTTCACTCACGTCAAAATACCCTTCGTCATCTTTCTCAAGTACACCGTATTCACTTGCTTCATGTGTGTCGTATGATCTCTTCTCTTCTTCATATGTTGGTTCTCTCATGGAAGTATATTAGGAATTTGAGCCACAAACTTTCAGCGAGTCGGTTGCCCATAAGACTTGGCAGGTTGCAATGATTACTAAAGTTTAAGCTCTTCGCTGTAATGGCACTTGGAATCTTGTTCATTTATTTGCAAACATATCTACAATAGGATGCAAGTGGGATTAAAAAGTTAAGTTCTAGTCCATTGGAAAGGCAGAGCGATATAAGGCATGCCTAGTCGTGTTGGGCAATCGGAAAAAGAAAGGACTCGATTATCACGACATGTTTGCACCGGTCACAAAACTCGTAAGTGTAAAATCTTTTTTTGTAATCGTAGTCACTCGATCATGGGAGTTACACCATATGGACGTCCATAACACATTTTTATGTGGCGACATAGAAAAGGAAGTTTATATGCACCCATTGCTAGGTTTTTTCTCTTCCGACTCTTGTTTAGTTTGTCATCTACAAAAGTCTTTGTACGACCTAAAGAAAGCACCCCACAATTGGCTATGGGATCTTACTCAAGCTTTGCTCATATATGATTTTATTTCTTCGAAAGGATATTAGTCCTTATTTACATACACAAATCCGGTATCACTCTTTGAGTTATGATTTACGTAGATGATTTAGTGATTAACAAGAATAATTCATGCACCATTAGCCACTTCAAATCCTATATGCATCGTTGCTTTCATATGAAAGATTTGGGGCCTTAGATTCTTTTTCTGAATAGAGATCGTGCGGTTGACGGATGGTTTATTATTCAATTAGAGACAATATACACTAGAGTCTCACATCATCCATATTTCATAAAGTTAATCGATTAACTAGCATATCTCCTGACTAAATCATTTGGTCAACTCATTTCACATTTCTACTATCCAAACTTAGAGTCTCACACCATCCGCCTCCAGCTTACAAGGATGTGATGAGATAGGATCTTACTAATAAGATAGGATATTATTGTTAACCAAGTTTTGGTTAATATATCTCTTTAATTTCTTTTTGATAGGCATTTTCCATTCCATTAAATTGTATTTAAACACATCCTTACACATGAATATGATCAAGTCTTTTAGTTATCATCTGGTTTTACATTAATCTCCAATTACCGATATGAAGCATAGTTTTATATAGTGGTTAATTCAAGTTTGATTGGGGTTCACTCTTGTATGTGAACCGGGATGAAGATTCCAAGGCAGTTAGTCGATGTCACAATATTGTATTGACATACCATCATTGTCTTTATCTTTTCTTGATTCAACTTGTTCATGTGAAAGTCTTATGTGACAAGTTCATACCCGACTATAAACGTGAGGATGCCATTTTGTGTACATAGAATCATATACTATTAGTTCCTTCTACTCTTTATACTCTTGGTCTTCCCTTTCCTCAACATATAAACATTCCATTCACTAACAAGGTAAAAATAAAGAAATGTGCAATATTGAATTACCTACAAGAGTGCAACTCTATATGACAAATCTTTCTATAGCTAACTCTGTAGATATTCGGGCGTCCATTTATGAATATTGTTGGAGCTATCATCAATGTCAAGCAAGGAATCTTGATATTTGAAATTAGGGAGAGAAAGGTTTAATTTAATGATAATATAAGTATCAAATACCCTTCTTTTCTATTCATGGAATGCAACAAGATTGATGTTGAGGAAAAAATTATCAAAGAGTTTCTAATAGTTGTACACGTCAGTCATCAACCTTATATAACATTGATGAAGATTTTGAGATCTCCATATGAGCCCTTGAACCGTAAAAGCGATTGGTTGAAACACTTCCTACTCATCTCGTAGTAATCGACTCAATAATTATAAGCCGATGACTCGATCCTCGTAACTCATCGATTCGATCTAAAACATATGTTTACCACTTATGTTCTGTCTATTGTAGGATCGACGTGGACCAAAAAGTGATGATCGACGTGATTGATGATCGACGTGAATATTAAGTTTATGTATATAGTTTATCCCCTTTCCTATAGATAAAGATTGTAACACCATAATTTATACCTTTTTCTTTTGTATTTTATAGCTCTTCTTTATATATGTAACCTTACCATTGTGAATAAAATAAATTTCGAGTTTCAATCTATTCTTTCATGGTATCAGTCAAACAACGTTACTCTCTTTTGATTACTCAATCTCTCTCAAACACACTTATTCATGGCACCATCAACAACTCTAGCCATCACTGATCCCTTCTACCTTCACCCCTAAGATCATATGGGTCTCAACATTTGCCCGTTTATCCTCAATAGTAATAACCACCGGGATTGACAACACAACATGCTAAATGCTCTACGTGTCAAACGCAAACATGGATTCATTGATGGATCTATTGTTAAGCTTGAATGTAACACCCCAAATTCTCAGAATTCAGGGAGTCACGGATTAGAACCTCACAATGGGTCCCAACCCTAGTTTGACAACGCCTTCTCTAGATCTTACAACAAGACACAAATAAGGAAACAAAAATTGATAAAACGATGGTTTAGTGCCATGAATGAAACAACATACTACTAACAACCAACAACGTACTTAAAATCAAAGCGTCCAATTATGACATGAATTATATACCATTATAATCATGCATATTGTAGAGGTTTACCTCAGTTTACCTTGCATTTAGAGAGAATTGTATACCTTTTAGACTTATTTCATCAATATTCCAAAGATAGAGGTCTACACGAGTTATGGTTGAATTGTAGGTAAATCCGGTGGATTTGGAAGCAAAAGTGGAGCAATGAGCATCTAAGGCTATTAAGGAAGCTTAAGGAGTCTTAGAGGAGTCACAAAGAGCAAGGAGTTGTGTAAAAGAGTCACAAAAGGAGGAAGGAAACAAGCCAAGAGACGAGCATTCTCTGTTGAAGAAACTCGTGCCAGTTACTATAAAAATCGGACGATTTTTGTACATAAAAATCGAACGGTTTCCTTCATTAATTCAGCAGCACGATTTTCTACAGCTTTCGGCCAAAGAAATATCACGACCCAAAGCCCATCACTTGTGGGCTTGAGATGTGTTTTGCCAAGCGGCCCATTAGCAAGGAACTATACATTGGAACCCTAGGAACGAAAATCGGGACTCTGCAGCGGGAAATATTTACACAATTTGGAGAGATTGAAGATTCTTGGAAGAAGATTGAAGGGAAGTGCCAAGAAGCCAATCTATACCATTAGTGTGAGATCCTTTGTTTCCCTTTCCGATTCTTGTGGTTTGTGAACACATTACCGAGTGTTTTGAGAGATACTTTGATTGGATTTGAGATTTGTTTACAGATTCGAAGATTATTAAGTTTATATTCAAAGTTCGGGTTTATTTGATTTTATTCATTCAATCTTTATTTTGATTTGATTTTGAAAATGGTTGGATAAAAATCTTGTGATTTTAGGGAGAATAGTTGATGATTGAGGCTTAGATGATGATATACTGAACTCATTTAACCATTTGGACCCTAGGAGTTGAGATTTAGACTTTGCGACAACAGGAAAATCGTCCCGTTCTTGGGAAAAATCGGACGATTTATCTATGAACAAGTCGATTTATTCCCCTGACGATCTTTAATTGATTTATTCATTAACCAAAGTTAATCCTTGCCTAAGTCCCAACCTTGTTTAACCTTTTTAACCTCTATTTAAGTGTGTGAAGAGACTTCATCATTGATTCTACATTTAATAGATTAATATTACAAGATTTGGGTAATAGAGAGACTCAACATCCTTTATTAAGGTTTAAGTGTGCTTTCTATCTTTACCTTGAAGAGTCACATCCTGGGGTTTTGGGTAGTTAGTTTGAGTGTAATTCTTGTCTTTAGATCTTTCTATATTGCAGCCTCAACAACCCTTATAGAGAGAAACTTTGGATTAGACAAATAGGTTTTGGAACTTCACCGTACGATACCTACCTTTGAAACACATAACCTTGGCAACATCAACTCTGTCCTTTGATCTTTAGAAGTGTCTTGAATCGAAAGCCGCAGTCGGATACTTGAATCCTTGGAATCATTTGTCTCTTTATTAATCACAAAATCTTTTGCACTTTGTCAGATAATTGAAATCGATTTTATTCTCACCGAATCCCTAAGTTCGACTCTGGAATTTCTTGCCTTACTACAACTGATCTGTACACTGTGGGTTCGCTTTTTCTTAAGTTCTAGATATAAATTTAAGACTTTGACGCACACACTTTTGAGCGAACAAGTTTTTTGGCGCCGTTGCCGGGGGTTTGGTCTAGACCAAATTTCGGTTCTCGGTTGTCGAGCTTGGGAGCTTTGCTCTTATTATTTGATATCTCTTTTTGAGTGATTTTTTCAGATTCTTTAGGTATATGCGAAAGACTAGATCTACCAAAGATCTAGTTCCTTTTGATCCCGAATTGGACAAAACTTTGAGAAGAAAGTTGAAAGAGAAAAAGATGGCTAAAAACAACGAGATAAACATCCAAGCGGAGTTGGATGAAGCTCAACTTCAACTCAAGTTGAGTGAGAAAGCTCGTATAGATGAATTACAACTTCATCAATTCCAAATAGTTGAGCTCAAGGCTATGATGCTAGAGATGAAGTTGGTGATCCATCGCGTTCGTAATGTAACACCCCAAATTCTGAGAACTCGGGGAGCTACTGGTTAGGACCTCATAATGGGTCCCAACCTTAGTTTTACAACAATTTAACTTGGATCTTACAACAAGGCACAAAAGTATTTAAAACATTTGAAAACTTTAAACAATATATACATGAAGAATATGTATCAGCCTTACAAAGCAAAGGTACCAAAACGACACATAAGAAGAACATAAGACATCCCGTCCCCAACTAAATAAGTACGTGGACCCGGCTGACCATTTCCTTCGGATCTCTCTACAACTGTTTTAACCTGCAAGGCATCTACAAGCGGTATAAAACCGTTAGCTAACATTCTATGCATAAGTATAAAGGTAAATGCACAAACACACAACATACACAATCAACATGCAACACTCAATCCTTTTATTATCTTTAATTAGGTGATAGGTTATTAATAATGATACTTATTTTGTGACACGAGGGATTCCCGAACCTCGCCCCTGTCCCCGTTTACCAACGCGGAATGGTACTAATGCATATGACCGTCTACCTGACTAGGCTGGTCGCAGGGAACCTCCTAGACTCTCGCAAGAGCTAGGCAGATGATGTCATGACCCGTTATCATACACTTGGGTCAATTACGTAAATAATAAAGTCGGCCTAATCCGGTTTCGTTATTTATGATAACTAACAAACACCACTCATACACATTACACTCATACAAGAGTCAGCTAAGTATGTCCGTGGACTTACCAGAATCAAATCTCGACTCTCTCTTAACCACCACTAAATCCGTAAGTGCAGAACTCAGTTGCCTGTCAGAGGAGGCACGTGGGTCAACACATTTCCCTGGATACTTATCAGTCTAAAACTCTTAAGATATACGATTCTATTTGCAGAAGTTATTATAGTGTTTATTTAAGGTAAAATGACTATTTTACCCTTAGTCCTGGAACTTCCAAAAACTCGGAATATGTACTTAAATAATAATTTGAGGCTAACTAACCGTATTCTACTCCCTAGGATGATTTTAGGCTACAACTAGAAAAACTACCCATTTTCTATTTCCCGAAAAGTCACTAAAGTCCAACTACAACTTCAAATATAAAATTCGAATAATCTTATAAAAATTCCGAAATAATTCCCTAGATCATATATGATATCCCATCTACTCATAGGAGAAAGAATTTTATAAAACTGTTAAAACATCGCTTCTACAAAAATTTCTAAAGTTGGTTACAACACTTAACAAGCAGCACACTGTCTTAACTTTGAAAAATCATAACTCCTAAACTACTTGCGATATTTATCCCAAATTTTGATATGTTCCACTATAAAATATTATCTCTAATATATCCAAAATTCAGCCGCAAATGAGATCAAAATTCTATTTAAAACTATCTCAAAAAACCGAATTTTAGCACAACAGAAAAACTGCTTACGACTCAATCTTGGAAAAATCATAAATCCCAAACCACTCGTTGGATGCCTCTCAAATTTTAATATGTTCTACAACAATATGTCAACTATATCATATCCAAAATTCAAGCCCAACGGAGATCAAGAGCTTATTCAAAACCATCTCACAAAACAGCATTACTTGCTGTTTTCCCCAACACTCAGCACATATATAAAAACTACACGAGGAGTCCACTTTGCAACATCATAACTCTCAAACCGTAACTCCGATTCTTTCCAAAATTTAGTATGATCTACTATATACTACTGACTACAAGATATCCAAAATTCAGTAACAAAGGAGTATAACTTACTCAAATCTTGACCCAAAGTTGACTGTTTTTCACTTTCGAAAATTCAGAAACTGAGAGATATAACAGCTCTCTGAAGTTGCTCCTTTGGTCTGAAATGTATGGGTTTAAATGTGGTTTAGAGGCACCCATTGACACATAAACATTGAGGGGAAGTAAGGGGGTAGATGTGGGTCTTACCCGACTCCAAAACTCGAAGGGATGCTTGTCCACTGTTCGGAGGAGGTGAGGGGAAGGTACAGTCTAGGAGACGGCTTCTGTTGCGAGATCGAAGGGCTGGAGAACGGTGCGGCTTTTTTCGAGTCTGCAGGAAGCGACGGAGAGGACGGAGTGAGGATGGACGCCTGCAGCCCAGCGCTGCTGTCGTTGGTGTGCAGAAGACGGAAAGGAGGGAGGACGCTGGTACGTTTGGCTGAAGCGGCGTGCAGAAGACGGAGAGGAGGGAGGACGCTGGTACGTTGGGCTGAAGCGGCGTGCAAAAGACGGAGAGGAGGGTAGACATTTAAGAGGGACGGAAAGAGAATCCGTAACAGCCGGCCTTGCCGATCTCTTCGTGTAGCTGGTCGACGCAAGCTGCTCCTTCATGAGGTTGGGCCGAAGCATAAAGGGCCAAAGTATGGGCTGAAACAAAGAAGGAAAAGAGATGGGCTGCAACAAAGAAGGAAAAGAGATGGGCTTGAAATAATTGCAAGAAGGATGGCCGAAATAATTGTAAGAAAGATGGGCTGAATAGTTTGTCAAAAACCTGTCAAAACTAGTCATGGCCTTGTCCGGCCCATGAATGAGTTTGTCACAGGTTTGTCGGGCTTTGTCATGGTCTCGTCTCAGCTTAGTC
Organism: Fagopyrum homotropicum; assembly: GCA_033239125.1. NCBI lineage: Eukaryota > Viridiplantae > Streptophyta > Magnoliopsida > Caryophyllales > Polygonaceae > Fagopyrum > Fagopyrum homotropicum. The sequence goes on from BSWB01000008.1 coordinate 72,370,269, forward strand.
ATGATCTCGTCACAGCTTGTCATGATCTCGTCTAAAGTCATCGATAAGAATGAATTATAATAACTAGGGTTTGATATAAATCTATCATTTTATGTGAATTAAATTCTACATAAAATGATAAATAATTATAAGAATTAGAGTTTGATATAATTTTATCATTTTATGTGAATTAAATTCTACATAAAATGATAAAATTCATGAAGAAAGAAAAACTAGATAGAATGGAAAACCGTCAACGGCGAAGTCCGATTTGCTTCGGAATTAAACTGAATAAAAATTCTGGGTATTACATCAGTACCTCCCTAAAATAAACTTCGTCCCGAAACTTAAAAGAAGACAACATAATGTCGGAATCCATACTAAAGAACTAAAGCGCCGAAAACGTCGTAATCGGTCAAGTTCTTATTGTTCCGGGACTAGTCGGAAGAAAATTTCCGGGTATTACATCAATTCCCCCTTAACGATAATTTTCGTCCCGAAACTTAGGGTAAGACAATCCTGATCGGCCTTTAAGGCACTAAACGGGAATATCTGATCACTACTCAAAAGTCTCATCGTTTCCACATCTAAGTATCCCGCACATCAAGGTTACCAAAAGCACACATCACTGACTAAGCACTCAATCATGAAAAGAACAAGCAGTCAAACAATATCACACATACAAGGTCAAGCCCTAACTCGTCACTCTCGAGGTTACAACCGTCGCTACATAGGTCTTTGAAAAGTTACGTTTCTTACTATCCCTCATATCTTAGGTAGCCTTATCAGCTTTTAATAAAACCACTGAATCTTAAATCTTTTCAGGTACTTAGATAACAAGCGTCTACTACCACGTTCTACAGTGGTTACCAGATATCTCACCGGTATCATCCGACTCAATTGTCTGATCCTCTAATCTGATGACCTAACTCGTGTCTGGTAGGTATCTCTCCAACTGAAATTCTCAAACTCAGTTCCCAAACTTAGTCTCCGTGGAAAACTGAAGCTACACCCTACAATAGGGTGAGGAATACTAGTCCATCCGTCACTACTAAACCGCTTTAAAATTTCAAATGGTTACAATACGCAACTCACTTCCAGATCCTTTGATGACCTTACGGAAAATAATCTATTCCACTTTCTTCCCTTCGTTATGACCACTTGCTTCCAGCCTTCTGAAAAGGTTCTGACTACACACTCAGGCCCAAGGTCTTGGACATCCACCAACACTTTACAAAGTACCCCATACTCTTCATATCACGACCTACTTGGTCTTGTCTTTTAATATTACTCAGTCATCTTATTCCTTAGGTAAGGAATCGTCACCTTTACCCTTTTTAGGTCTAACACTCGAGACAACTAAAAATCAAACCTAGTGGTCATCGTCTCTGTTCACTTGGCATTATTATATTATTTATAAATCTCTAATATATCGTGAACTCGAACCTAGGCTTCTCACGCATTTTACAAAATCTTAAGTGACATAGAATATGTCCAGAATGACGGTATTAGACACAAAGTGATCTCATATCACCGATATTTGATCATAACTAATCTATTAATGCTAGCACACTATCAACATAGCACTCTTATATCCTCCCCTTTTATCGGACTAGTAATAGCCCTCTAACTCAAAACGCAACTAGACTCTGTTCTGACATTACACATAAAATCTACTCCGAGATTATGCTTTCTTTAAGCACGGTTACTAGGTTGCAAGTATGCTCTTGTCGCTTCTCTTTCTTATGTATCTTCGACTCAGGATGGTAGTTACTCACTTTGAGCTTTCTAGTGCAGACCATGCACAATATTTTTATTACATCATTAATTCTTTCCTAATCCATCCTGAAAAGTCACTCTAGAGTATTCTATTAGTATATAATTCCACACTACTTGTCTGGCAACATGTAACAAAGCCATCACTCTTCACTCGAATCCATAATAGGGTACCAGTCTCCTTCTATTACCTCTACATGCACCTAAGTTTCCGTACAACATTTTCAGTCACTCCACATAGCCTATCTCACGTTCCTTCCAACTAGAAAGCATTTCACCCACTATCACCATCTTAAACTCGACACGACATCCATCAGTATCCTTGAGCTTCTTGCTTTGTGGGTTAGGACACACCACGCTTCCGCTGCGCTACTTTACTTATCCTGTTGTCGCTCATTAATCCTAAGGACCTTTTCTGTAAATATAACATGATTGACCCCAAAACTCTTTCTTCCAATTACACCATGAGTCTTATACGGATGAAGTACCAAGTACCTTCTTTACTTGCCTTAAGAAAATAAAACAACGATTGAAAGACAACTTCTTCCACTTACTTTCTTAATTCTTCTACCACGGATCCAAACTCCCTGACTTGACCGGAGTTTGATCTTAACTAGCCAAGAAGTAACCCTTGAAACGTTTCTCTTTATACCTTTAATTCATCTAAGAAGGTTGTCGTTGCCTACTTAAGGAAATCCTCTAAGGCATCGGTAAAGCTACTCCATACATCCACAATCACAAATATCTCTTCGTAACGGTGCATAACTCGTCAATATCAAACAATACTTGCACGTCCTTGGTTGACATAGGTCAGTCTATAATTGACTTATATCAATTTCATACCTCTACTGGTATTAAACTTTTGGTCCACATCACGTACTAGATTTATCCTTTTATCCTTCTTTAGTTCGTCTTATCTTCCACTCTTCTGCTTCCTTTGGGACAACTCTCTTTCTCAAGTCTCACTTTGCCATTCACTTGACGTCAAAAGTCGTTCCTAACACTCCACGATAGATGGTAAGCGTCTTGTAGTTCCGATGACTTTTAATTGCATCCCAATTGTAGTCCCTTTACTGGGACCGTCGGTGTTGATGACCTATGTTCTGTTATAAATGGCGGTTACCCTGGGCTCTTGAGTCCACCACACGATTCTCTCAAGCACAAGTTCCTTAATCGGCGTTGTTCGTAATATTTCCTTCCAAATCTCTGTTGACTATGTTACAGGGCTTCAATCCTTTCGATACTGGCGTTGTGATTCCGTTTAGAATTCTTATCTTTAAAGAAGACAAAATGTCTCCAGGCTTATGAAGTCTACCCTTCGCTCTTACATTAAGTTGTATCTCTCCATTCCGTATAAATTGTGATCTGTCAAAATTTCCTTAGCTAGTAGGTAAACAGTTGCTCACAACAATCCTTTTATACTTCTTTAATTCGTTCAACCTTCCACCCTTCTGCTTCTTATAGGCTAACTCCATTTCTCTAGTCTGATTGTGTCATTCATCTGGCATAAATAGTCGTTTCAAGTTTTCACGATAGCTTGCAAGCATCTTTGAAATTCTTATGGCCGTAATGATCATCCTCTTACAGTTCCTTTTGCATAGACCATCTGTGTTGATGGCTTAGGTCCCGTGATAATTCGGGTTACCCTGGACTCTCGAGTCTAGCATGGCCGTTCTCCCATACAGATTTCTTCACTGGAGTTAGTGGTAATATCGCCTTCATGAAACTCCGTTGACCTTACTACAGGCTTCCATTCTTTGGATATTGGCGTCGCGGTTTCTTTCAAACTACTTATATCTCTGAGGAGGTCAAAACCTCCCCACGCTTGTGGAGTCTGCCTTTTCGCTTTTACACTCAATTGTAGGTCTTCATTCCATGCACCTTAGATTCTCGCACCCGGATTGACACTTTGTCTCTTCTGGTTTCTCATGCCCATAATGGTCTATGGGGCATCCGCCTCGATGGTAATGTCCTTGATTCCACAATCTTGGTTGTACTCAATTCTACTTGTCTCGTTCCAATATTGTTATCTCTACTCCGCACTCTTGTAGTCTCTTGCATGGTTCTTATAAATCATCTCTCGGCTTCATACAACCCAGTCCCTCGTATGACCTTCTCTTTCTTCTATCTGAGTTGACTCGGGAATTCTTCCTCATTTGATTGTACTTATGGTCAAAATTATCTCCACATCTTTACTTCTTCGCCTATTAGTTCTTTGGATGGTTAACAAGGGTTACTAGGACGCCCACCCGAGTATAATACTTGATCCAAGGTCCGAGTCCTTTGCCTCGTGTTGAAAACTCTTCAAGTCTGCTGCCGATTTATCATGAGGCGATAATCGCTTCATGATATCACAACTAAAGGATATAATATATCATTTAGGATACTAACATATTACACATACACATATATATAACATACATTAATACTCATCATAATAAGTCCATATGCTAACTCATATCGATCCAAGTTGAAGAGATCCACGGAGAGCGATGGTGGTCCAACGTACTACTAACCCAACAACCCGACTATGCGCGCGTGTGAAAACATAAATCCGTTTTGAAAATTTTAGACCCCTTTCGGGTTCTAGTTATTTTATACATTTGGTCTTTCAGAAGATTTCAAGTGCCATTGTTGCCAACCCAGAGCTCTGATACCATATTGTAACACCCCAAATTCTGAGAACTCGGGGAGCTACTGGTTAGGACCTCACAATGGGTCCCGACCTTAGTTTGACAACAATTTAACTTGGATCTTACAACAAGGCACAAAAGTATTTAAAACATTTGAAAACTTTAAACAATATATACATGAAGAATATGTATCAGCCTTACAAAGCAAAGGTACCAAAACGACACATAAGAAGAACAGAAGACATCCCGTACCCAACTAAATAAGTACGTGGACCCGGATGACCATTCCCTTCGGAACTCTCTACAACTGTTTTAACCTGCAAGGCATCTACAAGCGGTGTAAAACCGTTAGCTAACATTCTATGCATAAGTATAAAGGTAAAAGCACAAACACACACCATACACAATCAACATGCAACACTCAATCCTTTTATTATCTTTAATTAGGTGATAGGTTATTACTAATGATACTTATTTTGTGACACGAGGGATTCCCGAACCTCGCCGCTGTCCCCGTTTACCAACGCGGAATGGTACTAATGCATATGACCGTCTACCTGACTGGGCTGGTCGCAGGGAACCTCCTAGACTCTCGCAAGAGCTAGGCAGATGATGTCAAGACCCGTTATCATACACTTGGGTCAATTACGTAAATAATAAAGTTGGCCTAATCCGGTTTCATTATTTATGATAACTAACAAACACCACTCATACACATTACACTCATACAAGAGTCAACTAAGTAAGTCCGTGGACTTACCAGAATCAAATCTCGACTCTCTCTTAACCACCACTAAATCCGTAAGTGCAGAACTCAGTTGCCTGTCAGAGGAGGCACGTGGGTCAACACATTTCCCTGGATACTTATAAGTCTAAAACTCTTAAGATATACGATTCTATGTGTAGAAGTTACTACAGTGTTTATTTAAGGTAAAATGACTATTTTACCCTTAGTCCCGGAACTTTCAAAACTTCGAATATGTACTTAAATTATAATTTGAGGCTAACTAACCATATTCTACTCCCTAGGATGATTTTAGGTTACAACTAGTAAAACTACCCATTTTCTATTTCCCGAAAAGTCACTATAGTCCAACTACAGATTCAAATATAAAATTCGAATAATCTTATAAAAAATCCGAAATAATTCCCTAGATCATATATGATATCCCATCTACTCATAGTAGAAAGAATTTTTTAAAACTGTTAAAACATCGCTTCTACAAAAATTTCTAAAGTTGGTTACAACACTTAACAAGCAGCACACTGTCTTAACTTTGAAAAATCATAACTCCTAAAATACTCGCGGGATTTATCCCAAATTTTGATATGTTCCACTATAAAATCTTATCTCTAATATATCCAAAATTCAGCCGCAAATGAGATCAAAATCCTATTTAAAACTATCTCAAAAAACCGAATTTCAGCACAACAGAAAAACTGCTTACGACTCAATCTTGAAAAAATCATAAATACCAAACCACTCGCTGGATTCCTCTCAAATTTTAATATGTTCTACAACAATATGTCAACTATATCATATCCAAAATTCAAGCCCAACGGAGATCAAGAGCTTATTCAAAACTATCTCACAAAACAGCAACACTTGCTGTTTTCCCCAACACTCAGCACATATATAAAAACTGCATGAGGAGTCCACTTTGCAACATCATAACTCTCAAACCATAACTCCGATTCTTCCCAAATTTTAGTATGATCTACTATATACTACTGAATACAACATATCCAAAATTCAGCAACAAAGGAGGAGTATAACTTACTCAAATCTTGACCCAAAGTTGACTGTTTTTCACTTCCGAAAATTCAGAAACTGAGAAATGTAACAGCTCTCTGAAGTTGCTCCTTTGGTCTGAAATGTATGGGTTTAAATGGGGTTTAGAGGCACCCATTGACACATAAACATGCAGGGAAGTAAGGGGGTAGATGTGGGTCTTACCCGACTCCAAAACTCGAAAGGATGCTTGTCCACTGTTCGCAGGAGATGACGGCTTCTGTTGCGAGATCGAAGGGCTGGAGAAGGGTGCGGCTTTTGTCGAGTCTGCAGGAGGCGACGGAGAGGACGGAGTGAGGATGGCCGCCTGCAGCCCAGCGCTGTTGTCGTTGGTGTGCAGAAGACGGAAAGGAGGGAGGACGCTGGTACGTTTGGCTGAAGCGGCGTGCAGAAGACGGAGAGGAGGGAGGACGCTGGTACGTTGGGCTGAAGCGGCGTGCAGAAGACGGAGAGGAGGGTAGACAGTTAAGAGGGACGGAAAGAGATTCCGTAACAGCCGGCCTTGCCGATCTCTTCGTGTAGTTGGTCGACGCAAGTTGCTCCTTCATGAGGTTGGGCCGAAGCATAAAGGGCCAAAGTATGGGCTGAAACAAAGAAGGAAAAGAGATGGGCTGCAACAAAGAAGGAAAAGAGATGGGCTTGAAATAATTGCAAGAAGGATGGCTGAAATAATTGTAAGAAAGATGGGCTGAATAGTTTGTCAAAAACCTGTCAAAACTCGTCATGGCCTTGTCCATCCCATGAATGAGTTTATCACAGGTTTGTCGGGCTTTGTCATGGTCTCGTCTCAGCTTAGTCATGATCTCGTCACAGCTTGTCATGATCTCGTCTAAAGTCATCGATAAGAATGAATTATAATAACTAGGGTTTGATATAAATCTATCATTTTATGTGAATTAAATTCTACATAAAATGATAAATAATTATAAGAATTAGAGCTTGATATAATTTTATCATTTTAAAATGATAAAATTCGTGAAGAAAGAAATACTAGATAGAATGGAAAACCGTCAACGGTGAAGTCCGATTTGCTTCGGAATTAAACTGAATAAAAATTCCGGGTATTACACGTAACAACCCTAGACCACCGGTTGTTCCTCGCATTCCCGCTGGAGATGTGAGAGTTTCTCATGAAGGGGATGAACCACAAACTCTTTGAAAAAGGATGGATCCAATTCAGCAACCGCGCCGTCTATGTGTGAATTTCGGAGCTGAAGATATCCAGGAATTCAGTTTTAGCCCTCAAGTTATCACCATGGTTTGCCAAAGCCAATTTGGTGGAATGAGTGCTGAATCTCCACACCAATATTTGCAGAATTTCGAGATTCTCATCGAGACATTGAAGCTGAAGAGGGCTACCAACAACAACTAGAAGATCAAACCGTTCTTCTTCTCTTTGAAGGAAAAAGATTTTTCTTGGTATCAAGCTCCTCCAGCTGGAAGGCTTAACACATGGGAGGATTTATCTTCGGAGTTCCTCACGAAGTTCTTTCCGCCATCCAAGACGGCGGAGTTGAGAGCTAAGATTAATGCATTTTCTATGAAACCTAACGAAAGTTTGTTTCAATCTTGGGAAAGGTTTCAGGATCTCTTATTGGATTGCCCACACCATGGCATTTCAAAGATGGAAGTATTGGAGATCTACTACAAGGTGTTGGATGTGGAAAACAATTCAATCTCCAGTCTCTTTCTTATGGTACATTTATGGACATGAGAGAAGATGACGCTTGGGACTTCATTGAGAAGCAAGCCCAAGTGATTGAGAAGTATTTCCATCGAAAGGTGGATCCTAATAGCCGGAATCAAGGAGATCCGGGAGCTAAGTTAACACAACCTGCACAAACTCAAATATTCTCTCTCAACACCGAAATCAAGGAGTTCAAGGAAATCATTAGAGTTTGCCTTCAAAAGCCGAAGGAGCAAGATGTTGGCTACTTAGGAAACAACAACAACAATCAAGGGAATAGGAACAATAACCGGAACAACAATTGGAATAACAACAACAACAACAGGAATTCCATTAACAATTGACGGTCCAACGAACAAAATTCCGATAATCCCTATTCAAATTCTGGAAATTCACAAACACCACCTTCTTCTTCTTCTACTCCTTTGAAAAGCCAGGGACAAGCATCAAATGGCTCAAACAAGACGGAGAAGGAGAAGCCCGATCCCATGTTGGAGACAATCTTAGAAAGCTACAAGGTTTGGAGAGCTACATAACTTCGGTTGATAAAACACACAAAGCTTTAGAAATCCAAGTATTCAACTAGGCCGGAGAAGTTCCTAGAGATCAAGGGAAGCTTCCCGGAAAGAAGGAGGACAACCCAAAGGGAAGGGTGATGGCGATTACTACTAGAAGTGGTGTAACAACCACCGATCCACAACTCAAAGTAGTTGAGACCTCCGTTGAAAAAGGAAAGGAAAAGGAAAAAGAGAAGGAAGATGTCTATGTTTCTCCTCCCGCTTATAAACCACCTCTACCTTTTCCTCAATCTAGAGCGAGAGCGCGTCTAGATAAACACTTCGGTAAGTTTATTGATCTTATGAGTAAGCTGCATATTAATATACCTTTTATGGATGCAATTTTAGGTATGCCAACTTGTGGGAAGTTCATAAAGGAGATCCTCTCTAACAAGAGGAAATTAGAAGATATTGGTGAAGTCAAGATGAGCACGGAGCCATCCGAACTCATCAAGACCATGACGGAGAACATGCCACCTAAGCTGCGTGATCCAGGATTGTTTTGCATACCCATCACCCTAGGAGAGGTCACTTACGATGCACTTTACGACCTTTGAGCAAGCGTGAGCATCATACCACTTGTTTTATGTAAGGCGGTTGGTCTAGGAGAACCTAGACCGGTGAAGATGACACTTTACATGGCCGATCGGTCCATAACTAGGCCTGTCTAGGAGAACCTAGACCGTGAAACTCGGTAAATTTTACATCCCTATAGATTTTGTCGTTCTTGACATACCTGTAGATTATCCGGTTCCCATTATTCTTGGGAGACCATTCCTTGCAATTTCCGGATTCATGGTAGATTGCAAGAATGGACAGCTATCCTTCAATATAGGGGAAGAGAAAGTGGAATTTTTACTCTCCTCTTTAATCATAGAGCCAGCTTTGAGAGAAGATGTTTTTAACATTTTCTATGAAAAAGAGTCTAGAGAAGTGTGAGTTCAATCTTGATGAAATATCCACTTCAAAAGGTTCTTAGTATGAGTATCATGAAGGAAGGAGTGAAGCATGATTGTGATGATGAAGTAAAAGCATTGAAAGATGCTGAGGAAGAGCCAGAGGCATGATTTAAAGAGTTGGAAATAACCCGGAATTAGTGAAAAAATCGACCTACACAAAGAAAATCACACGATTTCTGAAGAGGCAAGTCGATTTTTGACAACAGGGAGAAAAATTGCCCCAAAAATCGGACGATTTTATACAGAGGGGGTCGATTTATCGGTGAATTCTCAGGTTTCTACGAACTTGACTGCAATTACTCTTAACTCTAATAGCTCACTTCCCTCACCTTCAGAGGCTTCCCCCATGACATTAGATGATCATGAATCATCAATAAAGGCACCTCCTTCATTGGAATTGAAACCACTCCCTACACACTTAAGGTATGCATTCCTTGGGCCTAACTTTACATATCCTATTATAATTAGTACAAATCTGAATGATGAGGAACTTGAGAAGCCTATGAATGTTCTAAGACAACATAGGAAACCAATAGGCTATACTATTGATGACTTGGTAGGCATTAAACCTTCCCTATGTATGCATAAAATCTTAATGGAAGAGGATTAGAAACCTTCACGTCAACCTCAAAGACGGTTAGATCCGATCATGAAAGAGGTTGTGAAGAAAAAAATCCTTAAGCTACTTGATGCAGGTATCATCTTCCCTTTCTCCGATAGCAAGTGGGTGAGTCCCGTGCAGGTGGTACCAAAGAAAGGAGGCATTACCATTGTTGCAAATAAGAACAACGAGCTTATTTCCACAAGGACGGTTATGAGTTGGAGAATGTGCATCGACTACCGTAAACTGAATGTGGCCACCAGGAAGGACCATTTTCCCCTTCCTTTTATTGATCAAATGTTGGAAAGGTTAGCCCAACACTCTTACTTTTGTTATCTAGATGGATATCGCGGTTTCTTTCAGATTCCTATTCACCCGGATGATCAAGAAAAGACTACTTTCACATGCCCTTGGGGTACGTTTGCATATAGAAGGATGCCATTTGGCTTATGCAACGCTCCAGCCACCTTTCAAAGGTGTATGATGGCAATCTTTTCGGAGTATGTAGAGAACATCATGGAAGTATTCATGGACGACTTTTCGATATATGGTTCTTCCTTTGATAACTGTCTCTCTAACCTTTCCCTAGTCCTTAAGAGATGTGAAGACACTAAATTAGTTTTAAACTGGGAGAAGTGTCATTTTATGGTCACCGAAGGAATTGTGTTAGGTCATTTAATTTCGAATAGAGGAATAGAGGTTGATAGAGCCAAGATTGAAACCATAGAGAAACTACCTCCTCCATCCTCGGTGAAAGGAGTTAGAAGCTTTTTAGGACATGCAGGCTTCTATAGGAGATTCACAAAAGATTTTTCTAAGATTTCAAAACCCTTAACTAATCTTTTGATGAAGGACATAACTTTCGAGTTTTCGAAAGAATGTTTAGATGCTTTTTTCAGGATCAAAGAAGCTTTGATTTCAGCACCCATCATCCATCCACCCGATTGGACTCTTCCTTTCGAGATCATGTGCGACGCGAGTGACGTCGCTATAGGAGTTGTACTTGGATAGAAGAAAGATGGTCGTACACACGCCATCTACTATGCTAGCAAGACGCTAGACGAAGCTCAATTAAATTATGCTACTACGGAGAAAGAGCTTCTAGCCGTAGTTTATGCTTTTGAGAAATTTTGTTCCTATCTTGTAGGTGCGAAAGTGATAGTTTACACAGATCATTCAACAATCCGTTACTTGTTCACAAAGAAGGATGCGAAGCCTAGGCTTCTAAGATGGATCCTGCTCTTGCAAGAGTTCGATCTAGAGATCCGTGACAAGAAGGGCTCGGAAAATTCAGTTGTTGACCACCTTACTCGTCTTTCACACCTCACCAATGAAGCGGATGAGCTCCCTATCAACGACTCATTCCCTGACGAACAGCTCCACGAGATTGAAGAATGTCTTCAACAAATCTCGAAAGGTAATAACCCTTGGTTTGCTGACATTGTAAATTACCTTGTTTGTTAGGAAATTCTTCCCGGGCTTTCGTATGCTCAAAGAAAGAAATTCTTTAAGGACGTCCGGCATTTCTATTGGAACGAACCTCTTCTCTTCAAGAGAGGTCCCGATGGCATATATAGGAGATGCATTCCGGAAGATGAGGTGGAAAGTGTCATCTGCCATTGCCATTCTTTACCTTGTGGAGGACATGCTAGTTCCCACAAGACATGTGCTAAGGTACTCCGATCCGCGGTTTCTTTTGGCCTACCTTATCTAAAGATGTGCAGAAATATGTTGTTGCTTGTGATGCTTGTCAAAGGACATGTAATATTTGAAGGAGGAATGAGATGCCCCTCAACAAGATACAAGAAGTAGAGATATTCGACGTATGGGGAGTGGACTTTATGGGACCATTCCCATCCTCTTGTGGAAACCAATACATACTTCTAGACGTAGACTACGTCTCAAGATGGGTAGAAGCAATCGCTTCTCCTACTAATGATGCAATGGTTGTGGTGAAGTTCTTTAATAGAACGATCTTCTCAAGGTTCGGGACTCCCTGAACCATCATTAGTGATGGAGGAACGCACTTCACAGCTCGTCGGTTTGAGACTCTATTAGCTAAGTATGGGGTGACCCATAAGATAGCCACACCATACCATCCGCAAACCAGCAGACAAGTTGAGATATCTAATAGAGAGATTAAGGGAATTCTAGAGAAGACTGTCTCTAGAACACAAAAAGATTGGTCAATGAAGCTAGATGATGCGTTATGGGCGTACAGGACCGCATTTAAGACACCTATAGGTATAACTCCATATAACCTTGTTTATGGAAAATCTTGTCATCTTCCTGTAGAGCTAGAACATAAAGCATATTGGTCCGTCAAGTGGCTCAACTTCAAGAAGAAAGAAGCCGGAGAGAAGCGGCTATTGGACATCAACGAGCTAGAAGAGATCCGGTTGAATGCGTATGAGAATGCAAATATTTACAAGGAAAGAACGAAGCGGTGACATGATAAGCATATCATTCCAAAGGACTTGAAGGAGGGAGATCTAGTTCTTCTATTCAACTCAAGGCTTTGACTCTTCCCAAGTAAGCTTAAATCCCGTTGGACAGGACCTTATGTAATTAAACGTGTTTTTCCCCATGGTGTAGTTGAAGTATGTGGTGAACAAAGCGGAAGCTTCAAGGTCAATGGCCAACGGTTGAAGAAGTACATACCGGAAGTTCCGAGTGAGGAGATAGCTCTTATCCTCTTCCATTGAACATCAAATAAACAACATCCAGCTAAAGACGATAAGTCAAGCACTTCTTGGGAGGCAACCCATGGTAGTATAGTTCTTTTCTTTTATTTTCATCTTAGAGTAGTCTATTTTAGTTGTTTGCTTTCTTTAGTTTTGTTTTTGTTTGTTCCTCGATGCACTTTTGGTTTGTTTGTGTCAAAAATCGCAGGAATTAGGTCCAAATTTGGGAAATCAATGAAGAAATTGGACACAAAATCGTTCAAATGCAATCTTCAAATGAGGGACATGTACTCTCATCAGTTTGGCCACTTCTATGATCCCAGCGCACTGAGATATCCATATCCACCACCACCACCGCCACCGACTGAGGATTGAGTTTCCACTCCATTTTACATTGTAAGTATTTTTCTCCATCTTATGCTTGATTTTTCACATTGGGGACAAGTATGGGGTGGGGGTACTTACAATCTCTTTTACCTTCTTTTTTGCACTTTATGTACTTTGTGTTGCACTTGACGAATTGGCTTGTAATAACTCTTGCACTACTTGCTTTCCACTATGACATTCGCATTTGCATGCTTTCATTCGAAATTTATGAGTTTTTCAAAAAATTTTGTGCTTCTTATGATGGAAATGACCTCTGTGATGAGAATTGTGATGTGAAAAGGCAAAAAGATGACATAATTATGTTGAGATATTAATTATAGCATGAATGAACTTGTTTTTCTTACTTGAATGCATGAATAGTTCATATGATCTTGATGGCTTGTTAAGAGAATGAAATAAAAATCGAAGCTATATTATAAGTTCTTTTGCATCATATAGGAATGACCAAGGCAATTCACTTCTTTTCTATATCATATCTTGTTCATGCTAGATCCTCAATGAAATATTTGACCTCCTTTTTACCATCCAGGAATTAGGATAAGTAATTGCAAAAGGCATGCTTGATGTGGGAGGGCCTATATGAATGTGTTAAGTGAAAGTTTAGCAAATTATAGGGCTGGGGACGTTGAACATGAGGATGAGTAACTCGGCACCATTCACATAGCCGGGTGTTTGTGTCTTGCCAAAGTCCGATTGAACGACAAGTCCTAACAGGATATTGTTCGCTCCAAATGGTGTGTGCGAGCTTTAAATTTATAAACCAAGAAGTATGCTTAAAACAAGGATGCGAACCCGCAGTGTACGGATCAATTGTAATAAAAAGCAAGAATTCCTAGGGTCGATCTCAGGGACTTAGGTGAAACAAAGCAAGATTACTGGGTAAATCTCACTACCGCAGTGTACGGATCAATTGTAATCAAAGATGATAATAAGGTCAATAAGGGGAAATGGGCTAGGGATTAAAGCATTTAGTTGTGGTTCTGACTCAAGATCTCAAAGGATAACGCGCACAAAGCTGAGGTTTTGCAAAGGGAAGGTGTTTCTAAGATGGGAATAGATTACCGGGTAAATCTCACTACTCACTATCCCAAACCAAAGCTCCTATTACCGGGTAAGTCTCAAGGTACTAAGGAAAGGAATTATAATTCCAAACCAACACACCACCTAAGGGAATATAATCAACCTTTACCGGGTAAGTCTCAGGCTAACTCACAAAGATGGAATGAAGGCACACTCAAACCCCAATAAAGGATAAACCTTTATTACCTACTCTTATGGTCATGGGTAAACAAACAAAGGAATCACCGGGTAAGTCTCATCCTAGGCTTGCATTGAACCAGGAAAGGTGTAATAAGAATAGGATTTGGCAAACTAGAACACTTAACTCTCAGTTTCAGATCAGAAAAGGTCACCTCGTTCAGTCAAGTCCCACCCCGACCGAGATGTTCATCGAGTGAGCGAGGTACTCTAGTGTTAAGGTTAAAGACTCGAGCTTTCAAGGTCCCGCTAGGATTAAGATTATTCTACCATCATCTTTCCCACAACTTTCAGCCAATCACCCTAGAATCGCATTAAAAGCTTCGCCAATCATCATCATAAAAACAATAATCAAATATATGGTGAAGGAAAGAATATTCGAACAAGTAAACCTTAAGAAAAAGGCCTCAATAACTGAATCGAATAAACAACAAATCAGCGTTCCTCAAATCACAAGTCGAACAAGACAACAAACCAAAAGGGAATCTAAGAAAGTCTTACAAACTCCCTCGAAAGCTAACTCCAAACTATGAATCATTCCTTGATTGATCTTCAATCCTTCAATCATTCCTTCAAGCTTCCAGAAATTCTCCTAACTGCTGTGTGTAGAATATGGTGTACCGGATGTTGTTGAATTGTGAAAATCCAACTCTTTATATAGGAGAATTATCTTCCAAAGATAATAATATCTTAAAAAGATAATTTCCTATAAAATATATCCATATCTCTAAAATAGATCTCCCAAAAATAAGATCTTCCTTCCAGAAATCCAGCCTAAAAATATAAGATATCTTCTTTCGATAATTAAAAGATCTCAGCCAAAAATATGGATTTCGCCGGCGGCAGGTTGTTCGCCTCGGTCGGGACTCTCCTCAAGATCACCTTGGTCGAAGTGATATTGTAGCTGACCAAGGTGAGTCTCAACTGAATGTGAAATCTCTCAAATTTGGTCCAAAGTAAATCTTCTTCATTAATTCCTTGCTTCTTGAGTTTTCTTTTAAGCTCCAAAATGTAGCTCCAATGACTCCTTAGCTCCTTAGCTCCATTTTAGTCCAAAATATACCGTTTTTACCTACGATTACAATGAAACTTGGTGTAGACCTCGATTCCCATAAAGGTAGATGAAACAACAATATAATTACATAATATACATCCATACATGCACATTATTGTAGATAAAATGTCTAAACAAGTCCCAAAATATAGACTATAATACATGCTATCAAAATACCCCATACTTGTCCCTTGCTTGTCCCCATGCAAGTTCCATATCTTAAGTACAAGATAGAATGGATTATAGGTCATAAAGATCAATGAAAAGTATTTCAAAACATTTTTGGTGGTGTGCTCCACTCATAGATCACTCTAAGAGAATGCTTCATGGCAATTAAAATCAAGATATGATCCAAACATTTTATAAATATAAGAAAGTTGTGTATCTTTGCATAAAATGATAGAATGCATAATAAATCATATTTATCGAAATTAATCTTGTATAATCCAGTTTAAACCACCAAGTCAATCAACAAGTTCGAGGTCTCAAGGGCTTCCAAAAGAGGTCAAGAAACGTGTCAGGGTGGGATGTATATAGGGAATGTGGTGCTAGAATCTGAGAAAAGGATCTTACTTCACTTCCTTTGAAACTCAACATCTTCCACCAATAAGCTTTGCTTATTTTACTTTTACTTTTTTGGGATGCATGGACAGAGGTGCACAATAACCGAAGCCTAGAAGATCAGCAATCATCAATTTCTCGAGATGCCTCAAACCCTTGATGCACATACCATGATCCGTTAGAAATATCGCTCAATCCGACTTTGGCAAGCCACAAACACCCGGCTATGTAAATGGTGCCGAGTTACTCATCATCATGATTGACTTCCCCAAACATATTTGTTTCTTTCTAAAACTTCCAGCCAACATCTCAACTTTACTTTCACTTGCTTTTCTTCGCTTGCTTCCAAATTCCCGGATAGGTAAAGGGAGGCAAATATGTATATGAGGGGATAAGCATGATCCAAAAGAAGAAGAGAAGAGAATGAATTGCCTTAATCATCCTAGGAAGAATGTGATAGAACTCATCACGTGGTGTCAACCTTCAAATTCAACATAATTTCTATAAAAACAATGTATTAAACATGCCAAAATTTCAAATAAAGCATTTTGCAACTTAAAGATATCATAAAACCTTTCAAGCATATAAAGATTTCAAAACCAATCTGCAAACAAAATCATCATTGAGGTCCTATCCAGAAAAGAAGCACAAAACGTTTCGAAAAATCTCTCAGTTAAACAGCCTCGGCGAGGTGCTCTTAGTCATCCGAGGTGCTTTACCTCGTTTGGTCAGAATCATCCCGGTCGAGGTCATAAATTTTTTTTTCTTAACTAGTTTTTGACGTTTTTCTCAAACGAAAACATGTATGCATGCATGTAATCTCAAATAAACACATAGAGCATAAATAAAATCATAAATATCCAACTCGAGTTATACAAGCATAAACAATGTCAAATCATACATATAAATAATACCCCATACTTGGGACACATTGTCCCAATGGGTCAAAATAAGTCTAAAATAAGAGAACTCACCGGACATGCTGAACTGCATAATAAATAAAGAAAAGAAATTCATGCAAGCTCTAGTCCTGATCCGCTGGTGGTGGTGGTGGATATGGGATGAAGGGGTGTTGAGATGGGTCAAACGGATAACCCACAGTCTTCTGAAACTGGATCTCCATCACCCTCTGTTGGTAGTGTTGGCTCTCTCTAAGCTCCATCATCTCCAATGTCAAGGTTGCGTAAGAGTCTATCATCTGGTCCGTCAGCTGATCAATCCGTCGGTGAGCTACTGGATCTCTCTGTCTGCGGACTCTACGCCGGGCAGGTCGTGATGGTGCAGCCGCCTCCTCCTTTGTCGCCTCATCATCCAGGTCGACAATCGGCACACTAGGACCAGCGGTATCTGTACCAGTCTCCATGAAGCTCCGCCATCATCATACTCCTCCTCCTCCACAACTGGTGCAGCATCTCTCGCATCCTCTATATAGGACAGCAATGCAGAAAACAAGTATTGCGGATCGAAAACTGTGAACTGGGCTGACCATAGAATACCCTGAGGGGTAGTCTGCTCCCAAGGCATAGCTACGTAGGGTGTATTGAGGCCACGAGGAACCAGTATCGTCCTCATGATGATCTCTTGAAGTCCAAGCGGCTTTACAACCGCCACCAATGTACAAGCACTCAAATCTAGACCCATAACTGTAGCGATATGGATCACCAGCCCTCCACAACAAATATCTCCCTTTGCCTTGCCCTTGATCCGGTGCAGATCCTCAGCCAACAAGCCTCCAAAGTCAGACACTCCTCCAGTAACCATGCAGAACAGGCTCAACAACTCTCCTTGTCTGATCTTCAAGGGCGTCTCAGTGCGCGCCAGAAGAGTCTCACTAAAAATATGGTGGGCTAGACGGAAAGCTAAATGGAAGATAATGCGCTCCCTAGAGTCTCCAGGTCTCCATCTGTCACTATGCTCCACCACATGGGCAATCTGCCCCCAGAATTGTCGAGCCACTGCTCGGGAAGGAAAGTCGGGAACTGTCGGGGTCGGGAAGCCAAAAATGTCTTGGAATTGATCCATCGGCACCATATAGTTCCGGTTCAGCAACCGGTACTTGATGTTGATCCTCTCTGGCATGTGAGTGACAGAACTCACAAGCTCCATGGTTGGCTCAAAGTAGGATGGAGCTCGGATCTTCATAAACTGCTCCATCTGTACCATAGAAATCACCTTCTTCAAGTGTTCCGCCACGCGGAGGCACTCGAAGGCTGGGGCATCCAAGAACAGCGGGGAAACTATGGAGCGCCCGCAAATGCGATCAAAATCTGCCTGGTGACGCTCATGAATCATCGGGATAGAAGGTCGGGAAGAAGGGGAAGAGGAAGAACCACTAGGAGCATCCCTCAAAACAAGCTGACGGTCAGATCGAGAACTCATGATTTCTGCTGACTAGGTCACCTCGGTTGGTCTGACAGGCTTAAGAACACCTCGGCCGAGACACAGCTCGACTGGACCGAGGCGAAAAACTGGGTGATTTCCTTTCTCTGTTTTTTAGTTATTTTCCCCCAAAATCACTACCAACTGCTTCCTTTGGGGTACTTATACTCTTTCAGCAATAAAATGTGGCAACCAAAGCCAAATATCTCTAAAATCAGTAAAGAGAGAAGAAGTTAGGGTTTCTGAAAATTTACCCCAAATTGTGCAGATTCGAGTCGTTTATCTTGTAGTTTAGTGCTTGCAATCTAATCCTCTTGCTTTTCTTTGCGAGATCAGAGCAGAAATCGTAGAAAATGAGTGAAAAACGAAGAAACGAGATGATTATGTGCCGCGGTCGAGAATGGAGTTGGGAGGGAAGAGAGAGAAATATGTTCGCCTTTTATACCCCTCGCCGATTCTGATATCACCTCGGTCGAGGTGATCCCGACCGGACCGAGGTGGCTGACTGGATTGTCAAACCTAGTCGCCTCGGTTGCTCAAGAATCATCTCGGTCGAGGTGCTATGACAGCAACCGCGATGTGTCTCAGTCAAACTCCGTCTTCTCAATTTCTTGAACTTTTGTCCTTCCAGTGTTGCTCTTGAGTTGTAATCCTTCCTTAGAGAGTACCTGGTTTTTGTCTAGGACGCCAAAAACAAAATAAAGCAAAGCAAAAAGCAAACTATCTAAAACTAAGCTAGAAAAAGGGAAAAGAAAGCAATATCTTGGGTTGCCTCCCAAGAAGCGCTTGATTTAAGGTCGCTAGCTAGACCGTACGGCATCCCTAAACGAGGTCTAGTGCTCTAATCTCCTCAAACTGGACTTCCGGTTGGTACTTCTTAAGCCTATGACCATTGAACTTGAAGATTCCGCTTATTTCTCCCCAAATCTCGACTACACCATAAGGGAAAACATGTTTCACAACATAAGGTCGTGTCCATCTAGATTTCAACTTACCTGGAAAGAGACAAAGACGGGAGTTGAAGAGTAGAACTAAATCTCCTTCTTTGAATTCCTTAGGAATGATATGCTTGTGATGTCATCTCTTCGTTCTTTCCTTGTATATTTGGGTATTCTCATAAGCGTTTAAACGTAACTCTTCCAACTCATTGATGTCCAATAGCCTCTTCTCTCCGGCTTCCTTGATATCGAAATTCAACCACTTGATTGCCGAATATGCCTTGTGCTCTAACTCGACGGGTAGATGGCAAGACTTTCCATATACCAAATTGTAAGGGGTGGTACCAATGGGAGTCTTGAATGCGGTCCTATAAGCCCAAAGAGCGTCATTCAACTTCATGGACCAATCCTTCCTCGTCCTAGAGATGGTCTTCTCCAAAATTGCCTTGATTTCTCTATTCGAGATTTCGACCTATACACTAGTTTGAGGGTGATAAGGGGTTGCTACCTTGTGGGTTACCCCATACTTCGATAGAAGTGCCTTAAACTTCCGTTTGATGAAATGTGTCCCTCCATCGTTGATGATGATACGTGGTGTCCCAAAACGTGGGAAGATAGTCCGATTGAAGAACGTCACAACCACTATGGCATCATTAGTGGGAGAGGCAATGGCTTCCACCCATCTAGAGACGTAATCGACAACTAGAAGAATGTAGAGGTTCCCTGCGGATGATGGGAAAGGTCCCATGAAATCAACTCGCCATACATAAAAAATCTCAACCTCCTGGATATTGTTGAGTGTCATCTCGTTCCTAAACGAGGTCTAGTGCGGCAATCTCCTCAAACTGGACTTCCGGTTGGTACTTCTTAAGCCTATGACCATTGACCTTGAAGATTCCGCTTGTTTCTTCCTAAATCTCAACTACACCATAAGGGAAAACATGTTTCACAACATAAGGTCGTGTCCATCTAGATTTCAACTTACCTGGAAAGAGGCAAAGACGGGAGTTGAAGAGTAGAACTAAATCTCCTTCTTTGAATTCCTTAGGAATGATATGCTTGTGATGCCATCTTATCGTTCTTTCCTTGTAGATTTTGGTATTCTCATAAGCGTTTAAACGTAACTCTTCCAACTCATTGATGTCTAATAGCCTCTTCTCTCCGGCTTCCTTGATATCGAAATTCAACCACTTGATTGCCCAATATGCCTTGTGCTCTAACTCAACGGGTAGATGGCAAGACTTTCCATATACCAAATTGTAAGGGGTGATACCAATGGGAGTCTTGAATGCGGTCCTATAAGCCCAAAGAGCGTCGTTCAACTTCATGGACCAATCCTTTCTCGTCCTAGAGATGGTCTTCTCCAAATTTGCCTTGATTTCTCTATTCGAGATCTCGACATGTCCACTAGTTTGAGGATGATAAGGGGTTGCTACCTTGTGGGTTACCTCATACTTCGATAGAAGTGCCTTAATCTTCCGGTTGATGAAATGTGTCCCTCCATCGTTGATGATGATACGTGGTGTCCCAAAACGTGGGAAGATAGTCCGATTGAAGAACGTCACAACCACCATAGCATCATTAGTGGGAGAGGCAATGGCTTCCACCCATCTAGAGACGTAATCGACAGCTAGAAGAATGTAGAGGTTCCCTGCGGATGATGGGAAAGGTCCCATGAAATCAACTCCCCATACATAAAAAATCTCAACCTCCTGGATATTGTTGAGTGTCATCTAGACAAGTTCCCTATTCTTTGGCATGCATCAGAAGAAACAACAAACGTTTGCACATCCTTAAATAATGTAGGCCAAAAGAAAGTGGAACGTAATACCTTGGCGCATGTTTTGTGAGCGCTAGCATGTCCTCCACAAGGAAGCGAGTGGCAATGCCGTATAACACTAGTAACTTCATCTTCTAGAATGCATCGTCGAAGCATCCCATCCGGACCTCTTTTAAACAGTAGAGGTTCATCCCAGTAGTAGTGGCGTACATCGTTGAAGAATTCCTTCCTCTGAGCATACGTCAATCCGGGCGGTATTTCCTAGCACACAAGATAATTAACAATGTCAGCATACCAGGGTTCTTTATTATCAGAAGCTTGGTGGAGCCAGTGCTCCACCAACTGTAAATGAGTCTCAAAAAAGGGTGTAAGAAGTTTGTTGTCCTCAGTTGACAACATCTCGCTTGTTGTTTCGGTCGGTGTCCGAGGTGGGTGACCGAGATGTTCTTCAGATAAGAACACCTCGCTTGGTCCAGAAAGTGCCTCGGTCGAGGTACTGGAACTGGGACCAAAACTTGAATTTCTCCTCTCCTGGATCAGTTTCTCAATCTTAGCTCCTGGATCTGCTTCCAGTGCCTTTAAGCTCCGTATATCTACATCACAAGAAACATCTATTCCTTCCCCCATTAAGCTAAAACTAAGAACTCTTTCAAGAGGGTCATTAATAAGGATAGAACTCACCAATTCTCTTGATTCTTCTTCATCATAGATGTTGAAGATATCATCCTCCAGCGGCTCTCTTTTCATTGCAACAAGCAATGCAAACTCCACTTGATCACCGCCAATGTTGAATTTCAACTTGGCGTTCTTACAATCCACATTGAAACCCGAAGTTGCTAGAAATGGTCTTCTGAGAATGATAGGAACGGGATAATCTCCGGGTATATCAAGTATAACAAAGTCTATAGGTAAATAGAAGTTACCTAACTTAACAGAACTTCTTCCAAAATGCCCACGGGATGGGTAATGGAGCGATCCGCCATGTATAACCTTATCTCACCAGCTTGGGCTCTCCAAGTCCGATCTTCACACATAGCTCGAGCGGGATGATGCTCACGCTGGCTCCTAGATCACACAACGCCTCACAAGTTACATCCCCAACTTGAATGGGAATGAAAAATAAGTCGGGATCTCTCAACTTGGGTGCCATCTTTTCCTTCATGATTTGAATGAGCTCCGAGGATTTAGATGTCAGCCTTACTTCTCCAAAGTCTTCCAGTTTCCTCTTCCTTGATAGAATTTCTTTCAAGAACTTCTCGTAGGCGGGCATCCCTAGAATAGCATCAAGGAACTTACCAAAATGCTCGTCTAGATGTGCTCTGGCCCTTGACTGATGGAATGGAAGTGGTGGTTTATAAGCAAGAGGTGGGACATAAACTTCAGATTTGTCCTTCGCTTTCTGGGACTCCACCTCGAGTGGCACCTCGGCCGAAGTGTTCCTCGTCTGTACCTGGACCGAGGTGTCCTTCGTCTGCACTAGCACCGACCGAGGTACTGGATCTGCAGTTTTTAGTCCACTTCCCGTCGTTATTGCCATGATCTGTCCTTTGGGGTTGCTCTATGTCCTTGCTGGGAGCTTCCCTGTATCTCTTGGCGCTTCATTCGCCTTATTAAAGAATTGTTTCTCTAAGGGCTTTTGTGCCTTCGAAAATGAAGTCATAGACGTCTCCATAGCGTTGAGCTTGATCAAGATGGCTTCAAGCAATGCATCTTTCTTCTCTAGTTGGGACGAACTTGATCCAGGCTCCTGGCTCTTCAATGGAGTAGAAGAATAAGAAGAGGGGTTAAAAGAATTATTAGAATTAGAATTAGAATAAGGGTTACCCGAACTTTATTGATTAGATCTCCAATTGTTGTTGTTGGAGCCTCTATTATTGTTGCAATTGTTGTTCCTGGACCCTTGGTTGTTATTCCTTGACCCCTGATATCCTCCATCTTCCTTCTTCGTGTGATCCACCAAAACGTCCTTCAATTGCTTCACATCGTTCTTAAGGGAGATGAGTTGATTGTCATTTGATGGAGTGTCTTGGAAATTAACACTCTTAACTCCATTTTCGGCTCCTTGATGGGAGGATTTCTCAATATGCAAAGCCTGCTCCTCAATGAACTCCCAAGCTTCGTCTATCGGCATATCCATGAATGTGCCGGCGGAAAGTAGTTGAAGACTGAATTGAGTAGCTCCATCCAATCCTTTGAAGTATATTTCCAACAACTCTATTTTTGGAATCCCATGATGTGGGCAATCCAATAGAACATCCTTGAATCTCTCCCATGACTTGGACAAACTCTCCTTGTCCTTCATGATAAATGCATTAATCTTCCCTCTCCTTGTAGTTGTTGTTTTCCAGCCTTGAAGGTCTCAAGGTCTCCATCAGGATCTCATAGTTTTGCAAATGCTGATGCGGAGACTCCCTCTCTAAACCTCCAAACAGGCATTGGCGGATCATGGATAGAACTTGCGGTCGAAGTTCGTAATCATGCTCAGTTGGATCATCTAGGTTGACTCCTGGATGCCTCACTTGCTGATTAGGGTCCATCCTCTGTCCTAGGGTTTGTGGAATTCCAGCAAAAAGAACATCTCGGACAGGCATCCAAGGTGGATGTATCTCGGCCGCGGCAACTGGGACTGGGTCTTGCCTCGGTCGAGGATTTGGGATCAGTCGATGCAGAATCTGGGCTCTTAGATCGGCCATATCTGCTTCAATTTCTGCAGTTCTAGTGCGAGTCTACTCTCTTTCTCGCTGCAGTTCGTCCTTATTGAGGTGCAGCTGTTCCAGTGCCTCCTTCAATTCGGCCTCAAGATCGCGATTGTCTTGGTTGGCCATCTTAGCTTCTTTCAATCGTCGTTTGTATGTCTTTTCTAGTTCGGGATCGTAAGAAACGATTTCCTTCCCAGCACGGGTTCTTCGCATAAACCTAAGAAAAAGATCATGCGAAAGCACTCAAGTACAGTGGTTAGTAGCAACAAGGGCAATTGTCCCGAAAGACAACCGCAACCGGCTCGGTCTAGACCAAGTCCCCGGCAACGGCGCCAAAAACTTGTTCGCTCCAAACGGTGTGTGCAAGCTTTAAATTTATAACCCAAGAAGTATGCTTAAAACAAGAATGCGAACCCGCAGTGTACGGATCAATTGTAATAAAAAAGCAAGAATTCCAGGGGTTGATCTCAAGGTCTTAGGTGAAACAAAGCAACAATAGGTTGTCAAGTAACTAATAACCACAAAAGCAATTAAAGTAATCAAAGATGATAATAAGGTCAAATAAGGGGAAATGCGGATTCTAGGGATTAAAGCATCTAGTTGTGGTTCCGACTCAAGATTTCAAAGGATAACGCGGACAAAGCTGAGGTTTTACAAAGGGAAGGTGTTTCTAAGATGAGAATAGATTACCGGGTAAATCTCACTACTCACTATCCCAAACCAAAGCGCCTATTACCGGGTAAGTCTCAAGGTACTGAGGAAAGGAATTATAATCTCAAACCAACACACCACCTAAGGGAATAGAATCAACCTTTACCGGGTAAGTCTCAGGCTAACTCACAAAGATGGAATGAAGGTACACTCAAACCCCAATAAAGGATAAACCTTTATTACCTACTCTTATGATCATGGGTAAACAAACAAAGGAATCACCGGGTAAGTCTCATCCTAGGCTTGCATTGAACTTGGAAAAGGTGTAATAAGAATAGGATTTGGCAAACTAGAACACTTAACTCTCAGTTTCGGATCAGAAAAGGTCACCTCGTTCAGTCAAGTCCCACCCCGGCCGAGATGTTCATCGACTGAGCGAGGTACTCTAGGGTTAAGATTAAAGACTCGAGCTTTCAGGGTCCTGTTGGGATTAAGATTTTTCTATCATCGTCTTTCCCACAACTTTCAGCCAATCACCCTAGAATCGCATAAAAAGCTTAGCCAATCATCATCATAAAACAATCATCAAATATATGGTGAAGGAATGAATATTCGAACAAGTAAACCTTAAGAAAACGGCCTCAATAACTGAATCGAATAAACAACAAATCAGCGTTCCTTAAATCACAAGTCGAACAAGACAACAAACCAAAAGGGAAT
The DNA here is from genome assembly GCA_033239125.1 of Fagopyrum homotropicum. Classification (NCBI taxonomy): domain Eukaryota; kingdom Viridiplantae; phylum Streptophyta; class Magnoliopsida; order Caryophyllales; family Polygonaceae; genus Fagopyrum; species Fagopyrum homotropicum. The sequence goes on from BSWB01000008.1 coordinate 72,395,363, forward strand.
CTAAGAAAGTCTTACAAACTCCCTCTAAAGCTAACACCATATGAATCCTTCCTTGATTGATCTTCAATCCTTCAAGCTTCCAGAAAATCTCCTAATTGTTGTGTGTAGAATATGGTGTAGCGGATGTTGTTGAATTGTGAAAATCCAACCCTTTATATAGGAGAATTATCTTCCAAAGATAATAATATCTTAAAAAGATAATTTCCTATAAAATATATCCATATCTCTAAAATAGATCTTCTAAAAATAAGATCTTCCTTCCAGAAATCTAGCCTAAAAATATAAGATATCTTCTTTCCATAATTATAACATCTCGGCCAAATATATGGATCTCGCCGGCGGCAGGGTGTTCCCCTCGGTCGGGACGCTCAAGATCACCTCGGTCGAGGTATAACTGTAGCTGACCGAGGTGAGTCTCAACTGAATGTGAAATCTCTCAAATTTGGTCCAAAGTAAATCTTCTTCATTAATTCCTTGCTTCCAGAGTTCTCTTTTAAGCTCCAGAATGTAGCTCCAATGACTCCTTATCTCCTTAGCTCCATTTTAGTCCAAAATGTGCCGTTTTACCTACGATTACAATGAAACTTGGTGTAGACCTCGATTCCCTTAGAGGTAGATGAAACAACAATATAATTACATAATATACATCGATACATGCAGATTATTGAAGATAAAACGTCTAAACAAGTCCCAAAATATAGACTATAATATATGCTATTAGATATGGTATGTGCATTAAGGGTTTGAGGCATCTCGGAATTTGAAAAACGCCGATCTCCTAGGCTTCGGTTATTGTGCACCGCTGTCAATACTCTCAAAAAGTAAAGTACAAAGAAAGCAAAATTTTACATGCAAAGCATGTGCGGTGAAGTCTAGTTCTTGAAAGTATTGTGTTGTTCCTTGTTTCCGGATTAGCATCACATTTCCTTAAAAGATTTCCCAACCTTGACACATTTCTTAGACCTTTTCTTTGATTGGAAGACCTTGAGACTTTTATGCATATGTTGAAGACTTCATGGATTAGATTTGTTTGACTTTGATTGTCTCTACATCTTTATCATGTCCTTTATTTGTATCTTTGAGAAGGAAAAGATAGTTAGTTCATATTGTGATTATTATTGATCCATGTTTTGTTTTCCTATGTCTTGAAACTTCACTTTGAGGGTGATCCAATAAGAAGAAGCACTTCCAAAACAAAAAGGTTTTTGAGTTTTTCATATATATAATCCATGACATCTTGTATTCTAGGTTTGAATCTTACTTGGGGACAAGCAAGGGGCAAGTATGGGGTATTTTGATGACATGAATTATATACCATTATAATGATGCATATTGTAGAGGTTTACCTCAGTTTACCTTGCATTTGGAGAAAATTGTAAACCTTTTAGGCTTATTTCATCTATATTCCGAAGATAGAGGTCTACACGAGTTTTGGTTGAATTGTAGGTAAATCCGGTGGATTTGGAAGCAAAAGTGGAGCAATGAGCATCTAAGGCTATTAAGGTGTAACACCCCAAATTCTGAGAACTCGGGGAGCTACTGGTTAGGACCTCACAATGGGCCCCAACCTTAGTTTGACAACAATTTAACTTGGATCTTACAACAAGGCACAAAAGTATTTAAAACATTTAAAAAATTTAAACCATATATACATGAACAATATGTATCAGCATTACAAAGCAAAAATACCAAAACAACACATAAGAAGAACTAGAAGACATCCCGTCCCCAACTAAATAAGTACGTGGACCCGGCTGACCATTCCCTTCGGATCTCTCTACAACTGTTTTAACCTGCAAGGCATCTACAAGCGGTATAAAACCGTTAGCTAACATTCTATGCATAAGTATAAAGGTAAAAGCACAAACACACAACATACACAATCAACATGCAACACTCAATCCTTTTATTATCTTTAATGATACTTATTTTGTGACACGAGGGATTCCCAAACCTCGCCCCTATCCCCGTTTACCAACGCGGAATGATACTAATGCATATGACCGTCTACCTGACAGGGCTGGTCGCAAGGAACCTCCTAGACTCTCGCAAGAGCTAGGCAGATGATGTCATGACCCGTTATCATACACTTGGGTCAATTACGTAAATAATAAAGTCGGCCTAATCCGGTTTCGTTATTTATGATAACTAACAAACACCACTCATACACATTACACTCATGCAAGAGTCAGCTAAGTAAGTCCGTGGACTTACCTGAATCAGATCTCGATTCTCTTAATCCCAACTCAATCTGTAATTCTATAACTCGGTTGCCTGTCAAATGAGGCAAGTGTGTCAGCACACTTTTTAGGTGACTAGAAGTCTAAGACTTCTAAGATAGTAGGTCTTAATAGAACGGAATTGATTACAGTATTAATTTATGGTAAAATGACTATTTTACCCTTGGTCTCGAAACTTCCAAAAATTCCCTAATTCAAGCCTAAACTCTTATTTTAGACTAAAGAGTCATATTCTAACTCCTAAAGATGAGTTTGGTTACAAACTCGCAATTTACCTATTTCCCTATTTTCGGAAAGATCGTTAAGGTCCAACTTCGGCTTCAAATATAAAATTCGAATAAACTTATAAAAAGTCCGAAATAATTCTCTAGATCAAATATGATATCCAATCTACTCATAGGAGCAAGAATTTCTTAAAACTGTTCCACTATCACTTCTATAAAAACCTCTTAAGTTAGTTACACCGCTAAAAAAATTATTCCATACTTAGTCAAAATTCCACAGCTGGAAAACAACTCAACTACACTACTTTGGAACCTTATGACTTCCAATCCGACCGTTCATTTATTCTGAAATTTTAACACTCTAAACTACCTATATCTACACACAACATGTCAAAAATTCAACGGTGGATCTTCGATCTAAGATCTCGAAACTAGATCCTAAGATCAGCAGTTTCACACAAATATCTGGAACAAACAGCTCTACTAGGTCTTTAATTCAATTCCCCTGGACAACAATCTCTTTTAATTATACTTACCTATTGATCCAAGGTTCTAAACCTAACAACAACAACAATGTTTTCTCTCTAATCTATCCTCACATCAAGAACTAACCCTTACATCTCACGGTTCAAGAGGGTAGAGGAAGACTTACATACCTAGGAATAGTAGCTATGTGAATCACTGCAGTCCAACGTCAAGGTTCGGTGGCTTAGGGAGGGTGGCCTCCTGGCTACTGGTGAGGGCGAGATCTTGTCTGATGAAGTCGGGAGCCTCTCAACCTACTACAGCACTGCAGGGGCCATTGTAGTTACTAGATCCAATACAAAGGATAAGTATAGAAGGGAACTGAGTCCCTACCTGGAGTGTTCGAATGAGAGGCATTGAGGAGTGTCCTCTGTCTTGCTGGAGTTACAGATGAGGGGGAAAGGGTGCAGCCTCGGCTGTAGGGTTTGCACTGTCCGTCTAGGCCAAGAGGGGAGGAGTTTCATGGAAGGAAAGAGATAGTTGGATCACCTACTGAAGAGGCCACTAGGTCGTATGTAGATCTGGAAGGTCGGGTGTCATCACTGATGTAGGAGATGGATCAAGAAGCGTCTGGCCTTGATGGTCGCTTGCTATGGAGGAGAGTCGGGTACAGGTTCACGTGTAGAGGCTTGCTATTGCGTTTTTGCTGGGAGGTCGAAGGGATGGCGAGGCGTGGAAGCTGCTGCTACGTCTGTGCTGGGAGGTCGAAGGAATGGCGAGGCGTGCAAGCTGCTGCTACGTCTGTGTTGGGAGGTCGAAGGAATCTTGGGAGTTGAGGCGATGCATCTGGACGTACAGGAAGGCAGGCGTGGGGCTGTGGACGGGTCGAAACAAATGGAAGGAACATTAATTGTCCCGGCAGTTACGCTTTGAAGGGAAGAGAGAGTACTCTTGCTTGCTGGGCTGACTCGAGGATACAGCTCCTGGGCTAGACTTGAGGTCTGGCTTCTGAGCTGGCGGGATTCCTGGGCTGGCGTGGAGCAAAAGGCTGGAGCTGAGCAAGAAAACTGGGCTGAAACACCACTGTTGGGCTGCTTGTGTGACTCTAGAAATGGCTGGCTGAAAACAAGAGGGGAAGGGGCTGAGATTGTCAAGAAAGGGTGGCTGAGGTTGTCAAGACTTGTCAAAACATGTCATGGCTTTGTCAAGCCCATGCATGGCTTTGTCATGATCTTGTCATAACTCGTCAAGGTCTCGTCTTGGTCTCGTCAAAAGGACGTCATGGCTTTGTCGAGGACATGTCATGACATAACTAGGGTTTGATAGATTAGGGTTTGATATAAAATTCTATCATTTCATGTGAATTAAATTCTACATAAAATGATAAAATTTGTGGAGTATGAAATACTAGATTGAACGGAAAACAATCAACGGATCGAATTCCGATTTGATACGGAATTAAACGGAACAAAAATTCCGGATATTACATCAGTACCCCCTTAAAATAAGTTTCGTCCCGAAACTTAGAACAAGGTATTTAATCAGACAACTTCCATAAATAAACTTGTATATCCTAGTCTCACTAAGTTTTATATTTTGTTTTCTAAACTCCTCTAACCCTATCAAAGCGTAACGAAAAAAATTCGGTCGTTACATCAGATCCCCCTCAAAATAAGTTTCGTCCCGAAACTTAGGGTAAGACAATCGTGATCGGCTTTTAAGGCACCAACTGGGTGTGTTTGGTCACTACACAAAAGTCTTGTCGTTTCCACATCTAAGTATCCCGCACATCAAGGTTACCAATAGAACACATCACTAACTAAACACTCAATCATGAAATAAACAAGCAGTGAAACAATATCACACATACAAGGCCAAGCCCTAACTCGTCACTCCCGAGGTTACAACTATCGCTACATAGGTCTTGAAAATGTTACGTCTCTTACTATTCCCAATCTTAGGTAGCCTTATCGGCTCTTCATAAAACCTCTGAATCTTAAGTCTTTTCCGGTACTTAGATCACAAGTGTTTGCTACCACGTTCTAGAGTGGTTACCAGATATCTCACCGGTATCATCCGGCTAAACTGTCTGATCCTCTAATCTAATGACCTCACTCGTGTCTGGTAGGTATCTCTCCAACTGAAATTATCAAACTCAGTTCCAAAACTTAGTCTCCGTGGAAAACCGAAGTTACACTCTCCAATAGGGTGAGGAAAACTAGTCCATCGGTCACTTTTAAACCGCTTTAAAACTTCCAATGGTTTTCCTTACACAAATCACTTCTAGATCCTTTGATGACCCTACGGAAAATAGTCTATTCAACTTCCTTCCCTTCGTTATGACCACTTGCTTCCGGCCTTCTAAAAAGGTTCTGACTACACAATCAGATCCCAGGTCTTGAACATCCACCAATACTTACCACGTGCTCAATTCTCCTCGTATCACGGCCCACTTGGTCTTGTCTTTTAATATTACTCAGTCATCTTCTTCCTCAGGTAAGGAACCGTCACCTTTACCCTTTTCCTGGTCTACACTCGGGGCAACTAAGAATTAAATCTAGGGGTCATCCTCTTTGTTTACTTGGCATTATTATATTATTTATAGGTCTCTAACATATTGTTAGCTCTAACCCAGGCTTCCGACGCATTACCCAAGACCTTTAGTGACATAGAATATGTCTGGAATGACGGTATTAGACACAAAGCGATCTTATATCACAGTTATTTGATCATAAATACTCGATACATGCTAATACACCGTCAACATTGAACTCTTGTACCTTCCACTTTTATCGGACTAGTAATATCCCTCTAACTCAAAACGCAACTAGGCTCTGTTCCGACATAATGTTACCCATAAAATCTTCTCCGAGATTATGCTTTATTTAAGTACGGTTACTAGTTGCAACTATACTCTCGTCGCTTCTCTTTCTTATGTAACTTTCGAATCCGAAAGGTGGTTATGCACTTTGAGCTTTCTAGTGTAGACCACGCACAATACCTTAATACTATCGTGAATTATTTTCTCCCTCCAATGGAAATACACTCTCGAAACCTATCTATCGACATGTGACGGAGTTTTAATGTTTTACTGGGATCCATAATGGGTACCAATCTCTTTCCATAACCTCTACATGCATGTACCTTCTCGTGTACCTTGATGGTGGTACAACTCTTCCACCAACATTTATAGTCACTCCGCATAGCCCCTCTTGTGTTCGTTCTCATCAAAACGCATGTCACCAACTACCATTATCTTAACCTCGACACGTCACCATATTGTACCATTTCTTCTCACCCCGTGGGTTAGGACCTACCACGCTTCCGCTACGCTACTCTGACTATCCTATTGTCACTCATTAATCATAAGGACCTTTTCTGTTAAATATAAAATGATTGACCCCAAAACTCTTTCTTCCAATTACACCATGAGTCTTATACGGATGAAATACCAAGTACCTTCTTTACTTGCCTTAAGAAAATAAAACAACGATTGAAAAACAACTTCCTCCGCTTACTTTCTTAATTCTTCTACCACGGATCCAAACTCCCAGACTTGACCGGAGTTTGATCTTAACTAGCCAAGAAGTAACCCTTAAAACTTTTCTCTTATACCTTTAATTCATCCAAGAAGGTTGCCGTTGCCTACTTGAGGAAATCCTCTAAGGTGTCGGTAAAGCTACTCCATAGATGCACAATCACAAATATCTCTTCTTAACGACACATAACTTGTCAATATCAAACAATATTTGTACGTCTTTGGTTGACATCGGTCAGTCTATAATTGACTTATCACAATTTCATACCTTTACTCGTATTAAACTTTTGGTGCACATCACCTACTAGATTAATCCTTTTATCCTTCTTTAGTTTGCTTTATCTTTCACTCTTCTACTTCCCTTGGGACAACTATCTTTCTCAAGTCCGATTGTGTCATTCATCTGGCATAAATAGTCGTTTCAAGTTTCCACGATAGCTTGCAAGCGCCTTTGAAATTCTTATGGCCGTAATGATCATACACTTGTAGTTCTTTTTGCATGGACCATCTGTGTTGATGGCTTAGGTCCCGTGATAATTCGGGTTAACCTGGACTCTCGAGTCTAGCAAGGCCGTTCTCCCATACAGATTTCTTCACTAGCGTTGGTGGTAATATCGCCTTCTTGAAACTCCGTTGACCCTGCTAAAGGCTTCCATTCTTTGGATATTGGCGTCGTTGTTTCTTTCAAACTTCTTATATCTCTGAGGAGGTCAAAACCTCCCCACGCTTGTGGGGTCTGCCTTTTCGCTTTTACACTCAATTGTAGGTCTTCATTCCGTGCACCTTAGATTATCACACCCAGATTGACACTCTGTCTCTTCTGGTTTCTAATGTCAATAATGGTCTATGGGGCATCCGCCTCGATGGTAATGTCCTTGATTCCGCAATCTTGTTTGTACTCAATTCTACTTGTCTCGTTCCAATATTGTTATCTCTACTCCGCACTCTTGTAGTCTCTTGCATGGTTCTTATAATTCATCTCTTGGCTTCATACAACCAAGTCCCTTGTATGACCTTCTATTTCTTCTATCTGAGTTGACTCGGTAATTCTTCCTCATTTGATTATACTTATGGTCAAAATTATCTCCACATCTTTACTTCTTCGCCTATTAGTTCTTTGGATTGTTAACAAGGGCTACTAGGACGCCCACCCGAGTATAATACTTGATCAAAGGTCTGAGTCCTTTGTCTCGTGTTGAAAACTCTTCAAGTTTGCTACCGATTTATCATGAGGCGATAATCTCTTCATGATATCACCACTAAAGGATATAATATATCCTTTAGGATACTAAAATACTACACATACACATATATATAACATACATTAACACTCATCATAATAAGTCCATATGCTAACTCATATCCATCTAAGTTGTAGAGATCCACGGAGAGCGATGGTGGTCCAACGTACTACTAACCCAACAACCCGACTATGCGCGCGTGTGAAAATATAAATCCGTTTTGAAAATTTTAAACCCCTTTCGGGTTCTATTTATTTTATACATTTGGTCTTTCAGAAGATTTCAAGTGCCATTGTTGCCAACCTAGAGCTCTGATACCATATTGTAACACCCCAAATTCTGAGAACTCGGGGAGCTACTGGTTAGGACCTCACAATGGGTCCCGACCTTAGTTTGACAACAATTTAACTTGGATCTTACAACAAGGCACAAAAGTATTTAAAACATTTTAAAACTTTAAACCATATATACATGAAGAATATCTATCAGCCTTACAAAGCAAAGGTACCAAAACAACACATAAGAAGAACAAAAGACATCCCGTCCCCAACTAAATAAGTACGTGGACCCGGCTGACCATTCCCTTTGGATCTCTCTACAACTGTTTTAACCTACAAGGCATCTACAAGCGGTATAAAACCGTTAGCTAACATTCTATGCATATGTATAAAGGTAAAAGCACAAACACACAACATACACAATCAACATGCAACACTCAATCCTTTTATTATCTTTAATTAGGTGATAGGTTATTACTAATGATACTTATTTTGTGACACGAGGGATTCCCAAACCTCGCCCATGGCCCCGTTTACCAACACGGAATGGTACTAATGCATATGACCGTCTACCTGACTGGGCCGGTCACAAGGAACCTCCTAGACTCTCGCAAGAGCTAGGCAGATGATGTCACGACCCATTATCATACACTTGGGTCACTTACGTAAAAAATAAAGTCGGCCTAATCCGGTTTCGTTATTTATGATAACTAACAAACACCACTCATACACATTACACTCATACAAGAGTCAGCTAAGTAAGTCCGTGGACTTACCTGAATCAGATCTCGATTCTCTTAATCCCAACTCAATCTGTAATTCTATAACTCGGTTGCCTGTCAAATGAGGCAAGTGTGTCAGCACACTTTTTAGGTGACTAGAAGTCTAAGACTTCTAAGATAGTAGGTCTTAATAGAACGGATTTGATTACATTATTAATTTATGGTAAAATGACTATTTTACCCTTGGTCTCGAAACTTCCAAAAATTCCATAATTCATGCCTAAACTCTTATTTTAGACTAAAGAGTCATATTCTAACTCCTAAAGATGAGTTTGGTTACAAACTCGCAATTTACCCATTTCCCTATTTTCGGAAAGATCGTTAAGGTCCAACTTCGGCTTCAAATATGAAATTCGAATAAACTTATAAAAATTCCGAAATAATTCTCTAGATCATATATGATATCCAATCTACTCATAGGAGCAAGAATTTCTTAAAACTGTTCCACTATCACTTCTATAAAAATCTCTTAAGTTAGTTACACCGCTAAAAAAAATATTCCATACTTAGTCAAAATTCCACACCTGGAAAACAACTCAACTACACTACTTTGGAACCTTATGACTTCCAATCCGACCGTTCATTTATTCTGAAATTTTAACACTCTAAACTACTTATATCTACACACAACATGTCAAAAATTCAACGGTGGATCTTCGATCTAAGATCTCGAAACTAGATCCTAAGATCAGCAGTTTCACACAAATATCTGGAACAAACAGCTCTACTAGGTCTTTAACTCAATTCCCCTGGACAACAATCTCTTTTAATTATACTTACCTATTGATCCAAGGTTCTATACCTAACAACAGCAACAATGTTTTCTCTCTAATCTATCCTCACATCAAGAATTAAACCTTACATCTCACGGTTCAAGAGGGTAGAGCAAGACTTAGATACCTAGAAATAGAAGCTATGTGAATCACTGCAGTCCAACGTCAAGGTTCGGTGTCTTAGGGAGGGCGGCCTCCTGGCTACTAGTGAGGGCGAGATCTTGTCTGATGAAGTCGGGAGCCTCTCAACCTACTGCAGTACTACAGGGGCCATTGTAGTTACTAGATCCAATACAAAGGATAAGTATAGAAGGGAACTGAGTCCCTACCTGGAGTGTTCGAATGAGAGGCGTTAAGGAGTGTCCTCTGTCTTGCCGGAGTTACAGACGAGGGGGAAAGGGTGTTGCCTCGGCTGTAGGGTCTGCACTGTCCGTCTAGGCCAAGAGGGGAGGAGTTTCATGCAAGGAAAGAGATAGACGGATCACCTACTGAAGAGGCCACTAGGTCGTATGTAGATCTGGAAGGTCGGGTGTCATCACTGATGCAGGAGATGGATCAAGAAGCGGCTGGCCTTGATGGTCGCCTGCTATGGAGGAGAGTCGGGTACAGGTTCACGTGTAGAGGCTTGCTGTTGCGTTTTTGCTGGGAGGTCGAAGGGATGGCGAGGCATGCAAGCTGCTGCCACGCCTGTGCTGCGAGGTCGAAGGAATGGCGAGGCATGCAAGCTGCTGCTACGTCTGTGCTGGGAGGTCGAAGGAATCTTGGGAGTTGAGGCGATGCATCTGGGCGTATAGGAAGGCAGGCGTGGGGCTGTGGACGGGTCGAAACAAATGGAAGGAACATTTATTGTCCCGACATTTACGCTTTGAAGGGAAGAGAGAGTACTCTTGCTTGGTGGGTTGACTTGAGGACACAGCTCCTGGGCTAGACTTGAGGTCTGGCTTCTGAGCTGGCGGGATTCCTGGGCTGGCGTGGAGCAAAAGGCTGGAGCTGAGCAAGAAAACTGGGCTGAAACACCACTGTTGGGCTGCTTGTGTGACTCTAGAAATGGCTGGCTGAAAACAAGAGGGAAAGGGGCTGAGATTGTCAAGAAAGGGTGGCTGACGTTGTCAAGACTTATCAAAACATGTCATGGCTTTGTCAATCCCATGCATGGCTTTGTCATGATCTTGTCATAACTCGTCAAGGTCTCGTCTTGGTCTCGTCAAAAGGACGTCATCAGTTTGTCGAGGACATGTCATGACATAACTAGGGTTTGATAGATTAGGGTTTGATATAAAATTCTATCATTTTATGTGAATTAAATTCTACATAAAATGATAAAATTTGTGGAGTATGAAATACTAGATAGAACGGAAAACAATCAACGGATCGAATTCCGATTTGATACGGAATTAAACGGAACGAAAATTCCGGATATTACATAAGGAAGCTTAAGGAGTCTTAGAGGAGTCACAAAGAGCAAATGAGTTGTGTAAAAGAGTCACAAAAGGAGGAAGGGAACTAGCCAAGAGACGAGAATTCTCTGTTGAAGAAAATCGTGCCAGTTACTATAAAAATCGGATGATTTTTGTACATAAAAATCGAACGGTTTCCTTCATTAATTCAGCAGCACGATTTTCTACAGCTTTCGGCCAAAGAAATATCACAACCCAAAGCCCATGACTTGTGGGCTTGAGACGTGTTTTGCCAAGCGGCCCATTAGCAAGGAACTGTACATTGGAACCCTAGGAACGAAAATCGGGACTCCGCAGTGGGAAATATTTACACAATTTGGAGAGATTGAAGATTCTTGGAAGGAGATTGAAGGGAAGTGCCAAGAAGCCAATCTATACCATTAGTATGAGATCCTTTGTTTCCCTTTCCGATTCTTGTGGTTTGTAAACACATTACTGAGTGTTTTTATTGATACTTTGATTGGATTTGAGATTTGTTTACATATTCGAAGATTATTTAGTTTATATTCAATGTTCGGGTTTATTTGATTTTATTCATTCAATCTTTATTTTGATTTGATTTTGAAAATGGTTGGCTAAAAACCTTGTGATTCTAGGGAGAATAGTTGATGATTGAGGCTTAGATGATGATAGACTGAACTCATTTAACTATTTGGAGCCTAAGAGTTGAGATTTAGACTTTGCGACAACAGGAAAATCGTCATGTTCTTGGGAAAAATCGGACAATTTATCTATGAACAGGTCGATTTATTCCCCTGACGATCTTTAATTGATTTATTCTTTAACCAAAGTTAATCCTTGCCTAAGTCCCAACCTTGTTTAACCTTTTTAACCTCTATTTAAGTGTGTGAAGAGACTTCATCATTGATTCTACATTTAATAGATTAAGATTACAAGATTTGGGTAATAGAGAGACTCAACATCCTTTATTAAGGTTTAAGTGTACTTTATATCTTTACCTTGGAGAGTCACATCCTATGGTTTGGGTAGTTAGTTTGAGTGTAATTCTTGTCTTTAGATCTTTCTATATTGCAGCTTCAACAAACCTTATAGAGAGAACCTTTGGATTTGACAAATAGGTTTTGGAACTTCACCGTACGATACCTACCTTTGAAACACATAACCTTGGCTACATCAACTCTGTCCTTTGATCTTTAGAAGTGTCTTGAATCGAAAGCCGTAGTCGGATACTTGAATCCTTGGAATCATTTGTCTCTTTATTAATCACAAAAGCTTTTGCACTTTGTCAGATAATTGAAATCGATTTTAATCTCACCAAATCCCTGAGTTCGACTCTGAAATTTCTTGCCTTACTACAGCTGATCCGTACACTGTTCGCCACTTAGCGTGCATGCAAATAAGCTTTAAATTTATAAAACTAGAATCAAGCAAGCGAACCCGCAGTGTACGGATCGGCGTAGATTAGCAAGTATTCCAGAGTATCGAACACAGGGATTTGGGGGGAACAAATTCAGTTCCTAAATTGTCAACCAAGTAAATGTATAAAGCTTTGCAAATATTGGGAAAACAGCAACCTTAAAGATCCAAGTATCAAATTGTGGCAATCGATTCAAGATATACTATACATATAAGGACAGAGTTAAGAATTGCAAAGGTATACTAAAGTAAGGTAATGTACGATGAAGTTCCAAAACCCTATATGTCTAACCCAAAGAACTCTCTATAAAGGTTGTTGAGACTTCAATATAGAAAGGATCTAAGGACTAGAATTGATCTCAAATACCCAAACTTGTAACTCAAGGATCAAGATAAACTCAAACGGTTAAGGTTGTGACACTCGAAACCGAAATAGAGGATGTTGAGTCTCACTACTACCTAGGAAAGGCAAGCCAAGGCTAGATTAAAGCTAATCTTTAACTTTGGACTAAAGTAAAAGCAAGGTCCGTAAACTAAGGTAAATCACGGGCAGATCTTGAGTTCCACGGCCGTGGAATCCAAAGAACAGACCGTGATCTTGGTTGTCGACGAAGTTTCTCACACTCTCAAGGTCCAATCTATTTACGATCAATCTATCATCATCTAACCCACAACTATCAACCCTTCACCTTAGAATTGCTAAAGGGTTTTAGCCAATAACCATTGTCATGATATCAAAAATCAATTTAAGAAGAATGACAGATGAAAACCCTCAAAAACTCGAATCTAACTCAAAGTCAATCTCAATTCCAGAACACCAAATGGAATACTCAATAGATTCAGAATATAACACAAAACCTCACAATGATCTTAGGCAAACATGAAGAACGGGATGTCAATCCGTCTTCAATATCAAAACCTAAGAAAAGGGCGCAACTTCCGCCACACATAATCTTCGGGAATCCAAACTGCCGGCGCTTCCGCAAAGTTCCTCGCGAAAACCCTAAGCAAAGGCTCTTCCAACTCTAAGCGACCGTCAAAGTCCTGGGACTGTCACCGTCCTATGTCTCCTAGTTGGATATTTCTGCTCTCCCTAGTCTCGGGTTGTCACCATCCCAAGTCTTTTGGAGATTTTGGCTCCTCCTAAGTCTCCCTCTTGGAGATTTTGGCTCCCTCTAACCTCCCTTTGGAGAATTTGCCTCCCCTTCAATGTTGAAGGCTCTCCGATATATGTAGGGATAAACCTAGGGTTTAAAAATGAAACGCTAAATATTTGGGCTGAAAAAGAGTCGAATCCGCTGTTATCACAAGATACTGGGCCGCGTCCGAAGGTATCAGAAAATACTTTGTCGCGTCAGGCGGTATCAAAAGATACTTTGGGCCGCCAGACGGTATCAAAGAATACTTTGGCGTGTCAGACGGTATCAGAAGATACTTTGGGCCACCAGACGGTATCAAAGAATACTTTGGGCGCGTCATACCTTTCTTTTATTGCTCCTTTTTGTCCCCCTTCAAGGCTTAATCCTTAAATATGCTATTTCGCTCCATAATTCGACAAATTACCTACGAATGCAATAAAACTCTAGGTAGACCTCTATTCTTGCAAAGTAGGTGAATATAACCATAAATGTTATGAATGTATGTCTATGCATGCAAAATAAAGAGAAAATCTATATAAATACATGCCTAAAAATAGGTCATAATTCATGTCATCATACACTGCGGGTTCTCTTTTGCTTAAGTTCTAGATATAAATTTAAGACTTTGACGCACACACTTTTGAGCGAACAAGTTTTTAAGAAGGAGCTTGAAATTTGGGAGGAGCTCTATACCGCTCGCGAGGTATATGAACAACCTCTTGAAGATCAACTTGAATCAAAGATCCAGCAATCAATAAAGGATCTCGATGACCTTGAAAGAAAACTAATCCTTGCTGAAATTGGTCGACGGGAGGAGAAGTGCGATGAAGAACTCCAAGTTTTGAGCATTCCTCCTATCGAACCTGATGTTCCTCTACATCTTCTTGAAGAAGAAGAAGAAGAGGAAAAAGTCTAGGTAGACCTCTATTCTTGCAAAGTAGGTGAATATAACCATAAATATCATAAATGTATGTCTATGCATGCAAAATAAAGAGAAAATCTATATAAATACATGCCTAAAAATAGGTCATAATTCATGTCATCATACACTGCGGGTTCTCTTTTGCTTAAGTTCCAGATATAAATTTAAGACTTTGACGCACACACTTTTGAGCGAACAAGTTTTTAAGAAGGAGCATGAAATTTGGGAGGAGCTCTATACCGCTCGCGAGGTATATGAACAACCTCTTGAAGATCAACTTGAATCAAAGATCCAGCAATCAATAAAGGATCTCGATGACCTTGAAAGAAAATTATCCTTGCTGAAATTGGTCGACGGGAGGAGAAGTGCGACGAAGAACTCCAATTTTTGAGCATTCCTCCTATCGAACCTGATGTTCCTCTACATCTTCTTGAAGAAGAAGAAGAGGAAAATGTCTAGGTAGACCTCTATTCTTGCAAAGTAGGTGAATATAACCATAAATATCATGAATGTATGTCTATGCATGCAAAATAAAGAGAAAAGCTATATAAATACATGCCTAAAAATAGGTCATAATTCATGTCATCATACACTGCGGGTTCTCTTTTACTTAAGTTCCAGATATAAGTTTAAGACTTTGACGCACACACTTTTGAGCGAACAAGTTTTTAAGAAGGAGCTTGAAATTTGGGAGGAGCTCTATACCACTCGCGAGGTATATGAACAACCTCTTGAAGATCAACTTGAATCAAAGATCCAACAATCAATAAAGGATCTCGATGATCTTGAAAGAAAACTGATCCTTGCTGAAATTGGTTGATGGGAGGAGAAGTGCGACGAAGAACTCCAAGTTTTGAGCATTCCTCCTATCGAACCTGATGTTCCTCTACATCTTCTTGAAAAAGAAGAAGAGGGAAAAAGTAGAAAACCTTGGCCACATTAATGAAACTAGGGCAAGGTTGAAGAGGATCCAGCTGAGTTGGGAGATATTTCATGTGTGGATCATCATCCAAACATGAAACTTGTCCCAAGTTCTAAAACACTTCACAAGGTACTTTCTATTACTCCCTTTGAAATTCCTATTAAAATTTCTAATTTTTTCAGGAATGCACCGGAGAGTTGGAGGTCTCCTCCAAAAGAACCCCCTAAGGTTAAGATGAAACTTCCATCAAAATTGCTGAAAGGAGATGCTCCTTGGACTACAAGGAGTGGAGTTAGCAAGCACTTCACCGTTAAGGCAATGAAGTGTCTTTTGTACAAGTATGGGGTCATTCACATGACGAAGACCATACATCATCCCCAAGCTGGAGAAGGGGAAGCTAGGAGGATTCTCGAGAAACCGATTTCTCGATCTAGGAAAGGATGGGACACAAGGCTGAATTATGTCCCATTAAAGCATAGGAAAGCTAGGAGGATTCCGGTGAGAATCAAACCGTACAAGCTTGTACGTGGGAGATCTTACCATTTTCCGGTGAAATTAGAAACCGGAGAATTCTTTGAGGAGTTTAATGATGGAGTTGAAGAGCAATCAAAGATGTTCAAGGTACATTGATCCATCTATGGAGATAGGTCCAGCTAGCGATGTTAAAGCAAACGCTTCTTGGGAGGCAACCCAAGGTAATGCATCATTTTTCCCTTTTCTTTTTTCTTAAATTAGATTAGTTTAGATATTTTTGTTTGTTTTTCTTCGATACTCTTCCGGTATGTTTGTGTTTTTGGATGCGAGGAATAAGGAATGAGCAAATTAGGGAGGAAAAGCCGAAAGATTAACGAAACTTGGATTTTTGGCGAACATCAGAGGATTCCACGGGTGTCCGTACAATTCCACGGCCGTGTAATGGTATTTTGGACCGTGGAATGCTATGTCGAGAGCAACAGAAAGTTCCACGCCCAAAACCACGGTCGTGGAAATGCCCGATAAGCCGTGGAAAAAATTTTTTTTCTTTTCGGAATATTTTTTCGGCCGGAAGTTGTTTCCTTTTCGGGCAGGAGCTTATATAGATTCTCACCACCATCACCCGATGAAGGATTTGCCATCTTATATTGTGAGTATTCTTTTCAATCTTTTCTTTGCTTCACATTGGGGACAATGTGAGTTTTAAGTATGGGGTGGAGGTATTTGCAATATCATTTGCATATTTTATGTTTTGCATCATATGATTTTGAAAATTTTGAAAATTTTTGTGCTTCTAGAATGGATATGATCTCTATGATGAATATTGTTTTGTGGAATAGTTATGATGATTTTTGTATGCTTGAATTGATTTATGACATATGTGGGATATGAATACTTTTTTAGAATTTCATGCATGAATGATAATTTGCTTTCATTTTAAATCATGTTGAGTATTGAAGGTTATAACCACATTATAAGTTCTTGCGCATCTTTTTGAAATGAAGGCACCTCGATTTTTCTCGCTTCTATTTTATTCATTTAGCCCCTCAATGAAATTTTTGTCTCCTTTATCTATCTGGGAATTAGGAAGAGTGTAATTTTGGCAAGTTTGATGTGGGTGGACCATGAAAGAAATTTTGTGAATTCAAAGTGTAGAAAAATAGGTTTGGGGAAGTCAATCATGATGATGAGTAACTCGGCAGCATTCACATAGCCGGGTGTTTGTGTCTTGCCAAAGTCAGATTGAGCGATATTACTAACGGATTATGGTATGTGCATCAAGGGTTTGAGGCATCTCGAAATAGAGAATCACCAATCTCCTAGGCTTCGGTTTTTATGCACCGCTGTCCATACTTCCAAAAAGTAAAGTCGGAAAAGAAATTTGTGCTGAAAAGGGAGAGCAAAGCTCTCAATGGTGGTTGATTTAAGTTTGCAAAAAGAAGTTGTGTTGTGTTGTTCCTTTTGCCCTGATTTTTGCACCACATACCCTATATGCATCCCACCTATTCACGTTTTTTCACCTTTATTTGAAAGACCTTAAGATCTTTGAGTATGTTGTTTGGCTTTGTGGTCTAAATTGGATTCCTCATGATTGATTTTGATTAATTGCAAGTTATGATGCATGTTATGATTTTCTTGCAAAGTGTGATTATCTTTTCCATTATATAATTTCTTTTGATCATATGATAACTTTCATTAGCTATGAAGCACCTATTTGAGGGTGATCTATGAATAGAAGCATAACCAAAATATTGTGGTTTTTCTTTGTTTTTGCATATTCATAATCCATATCATCTTGTATCTTAAGTTTGAACCTTGCTTGTGGACAAGCAAGGGACAAGTATGAGGTATTTTGATGACATGAATTATTACCTATATTTAGGCATGTATTTATATAGATTTTCCCTTTATTTTGCATGCATAGACATACTTCCATGACATTTATGATTATATTTACCTAATTTGTGAGAATCGAGGTCTACATAGAGTTTTATTGCATTCGTAGGTAATTTGACGAATTATGGAGAGAAATGGCATATTATATGGATCAAGCCTTAAAGGGGGACAAAAAGGAGCATAAAAGGGATAGGATGCGCCAAAGTATCTTCTGATACCGTCTGGCGGCCCAAAGTATCTTCTGATACCATCTGGCGGCCCAAAGTATCTTTTGATACCGCCTGACGCGCCAAAGTATTCTCTGATACCGTCTGACGTGGCCCAGAGTATTTTCTGATACCAGCGGTATCGACTTCTTTTCAGCCCAAATATTTAGGGTTTCATCTTTAAACCCTATATTTATCCCTACAAACATCCGATAGCCTTCAAGATTGAAGGGCGGACTTGGATCCCCACCGACATGGAGGACGGCTGCATACGCTACATTGCTTAGGAAGATTCCATTGTGTACAAGGAAGATCCTTAGAAGGACGCATTTCGAGATTACGTACTTAGGAAGATCTTAGGGTTTACATTTGAAGGCGGATTGACATTCCGTTCTTCGTTGTTCCTTAAAATTATTGTGAGGATTTTTATTCCCTATTCTGCATTCATTAAACACAATACTTTGTTATTCGGATTTGAGATTGATTTTGATTGTTATTTGAGTTTTCGAGGGTTTTTACCTTTTTCTCTTCTTAATTTGATATTTGATTCAATGACTATGATTATTGGCTAAAACCCTTTAGTAATTCTAAGGTGAAGGGTTGATAGTTGTGGCTTAGATGATGATAGATCGATCGTAAATAGATTGGACCCTGAGAGTGTGAGAAACTACGTCGACAGTCTTTCCACGGTTTGTTCTTGAGTTCCACGGCCGTGGTTCTTCAAGATCCAGCCGTGATTTCCTCTGTTTTATGACTTTTGCTTTTGCTTTAATCCGAAGTTAAAGATTTTCTTTAACCTAGCCTTGGCTTACCTTTCCTAGGTAGTAGTGAGACTCAACATCCTCTATTTCGGTTTCGAGTGTCACAACCTTAAATGTTTTAGTTTATCTTTGATTCCTTGGGTTTGGGCATGGGTATTTGAGGGTAATTCTTGTCCTTAGATCCTTTCTATACTGTAGCCTCAACAACCTTTATAGAGAGTGTCCTTGGGTGAGATATATAGGATTTTGGAACTTCACCGTACTCAACCTTACATTAGTTATACCTTTGCAATCTCGACTCTGTCCTTATATCTATAGAATATCTTGAATCGACCAATATATTTACAAAGCATATACTTTACTTGCTCGATAATTAGTGAACTGAATTTGAGCCCCCAAATCTCTGAGTTCGGTACTCTAGAATTCTTGCTTTACTACGCCGATCCGTACACTGCGGGTTCGCTTGCTTAATTTCAGTTTTAATAATTTAAAGCTTATTTGCACGCACACTTTGAGGCGAACATCCAACTATCCACATACTAATAAAGAACTACAATAACAGAATTATCCAACCCCATCCTAGGGAGTACGGAGACCCGGTTGACCACTACTTTCAGATCACTCGGTTGTTTCTCTAACCTATGGTAAGTCTAAATGACAAAAGTGAACAACCATTAACTAGCTATCCAAAAGTTAGAAAATGATAATATCACACATAAACATAATACATAAATAAAACGCTCATTATGCTTTTAGAGAGTTCCATTTATTATCTTTAGTTAAGTCATACACTTTACTAATGCAACTTATTTTTGTGACACGAGGGATTCCCAAACCAAGCCTCCACCCCCATGTAACCAATAGGAGTGGATCCGATGCACCTCCCCGTTTACCTGCATGGTCAGGGTATAGAGAACCTCCCAGTCTCCGGAGAGCTGGACAGTGATGTCATTGCGCATTATACATACACTTGGGCCATATAATAATAAGGTCGTCCTATGCATGTTATAATTTAATTATTAAACACATAAGAATACACAACCATCATCATTCAACTAACATCTAGAGGCCAACTAAGTAAGTCCAAAGGACTTACTTGAATCAAATCTCAAATCTCGTTATCTCGACTCGGTCTGTAACTGTAGAAACTCAACCACGTGTTATACAAGGCAAGTGGATAAATAATGTATCCCACTTTCTTAGAAGTCTCCAGCTTTTAAGATTTTCAATCGATCATAAACAAATTACCATACCCTTATAAGGGTACATGACCATTTAAACCCTGGTCCTGAAACTTTAGAAAATTCTAAACAAAGTTCCAAACTATTATTTGAAACTCAAAACCACACTGTATCTCTCAAAAGGAAGTTTGCTAAAGATTTAGAAGAGTTAACCAAAATCATGATTTTTCCAAAAAGTCGTTAGATTCCCACTTTTGCTTATGATACCTCAAACAAAAACTTGAGTGATTTCACTATCTACACAACCAACCTACTTTGGACTCTTATGGATCTAGATCCGACCGTTGGATTGAGCTCAAGTTCTGATATATCCCCTATGCATCTCCCTCTATGTCATACCAAAAATTGAACGGTGGATTACGTCTCTACGTTATCAAATTATAGGGTTAAACATGCTTTCTCGATACTGTTTTCTTGAGGCTAAAGTATAAAGGTGAGGTGGTATGAAGTTCGAGTCTCACCTCTAACGTCTTTCTGGATTATTGATCAACATTGAGATCTAGATTTCGAGTCCTGTACTCGACCAAACAACAAAACTGGATAAAAAAACATACTCTTCTCTCTTCATAGATTGCTACAAGGAATTTAGGTTTACTCACAAAGGTTTTTGATGGTTGCGTCGATTGCTTGTGTTTTAGGAAGGGCGTCTGGTCCAGCTATCGAATGAACCAGAAGGTCCTTGGGCATTGTAGTAGATAGGGTATCAATATACATGTCCAAGGTGAGAAGGAGAAGGGCATAAGTTAGGGTTCACCTGTGTCTGCGTCTGATGAGGGGAAAAGGAGTGTTGATCTACTCGTAGGAGGTGATGGCGTGTTGCTATGCACGAAGCAACAAATCAAACAATGGCAAGTCAAAGGTAGACATGAAGAAGGAAGAGGCTTACCCGGACGTCTACTAGGATGATGACACTAGGATGTTCTGACTTGGTTGCGCAAGACGAAGGTCAACAAGGGTAGCAATGGTGGCGTCGAGTGTGGTTCTCTCAGGGCATCAGTGGTGGGCGATGCAAGTACGCTTTTGTGGACAAGTGTGGACATGGTAAAGGTGGTGTGTCTCCTCGCGTGTAGAATAGAAGCCGGCTAGGTTAAGGATTGTTGCTTACAACAGATGGGCAAGGAAGGGAGGTGTTGTTGTTGATTGAGGAAAGGATCGGATGGAAGGTTCAGGACATAAAGGGTGAGAAGTGCAGTCTGCTCAAGGAGATTCTTCTCAACGGTTAAGGAGAGAAATAAATGCCCGGATATACACTTACCAAACGAATCTCATGAGGCCATGATCTTTGCGTACATGAGGAAAGCGAGAGGGCTGGAGAGAGGGACGAGTTGCGTAGAAGGAAACCCTGCCGACTGACTGGGATGCTTGTCACGTGGGAGCTCCTCCGGCTGGGCTAAAGCAAAGCTGCGTCTTGGGCTTGTCGCAAGGGAGTTCCTCCTGGTGGGATGAAGCAAGGCCGCGATGTGGGCTTCTCACTAGGCCGGGATGGCATGGAAATGGTTGGCTGGATCAGATGAACGTGCAAGGCAAGGGAAGACATGGGTTGGCTTTGTGAGATAGGTTAAGAGATGGGTCAAGTTATGACTTGTCATGAGGTTTTGAGTTTGTCTTGGCCTTGTCAAAAATATGCCATGACATTGTCCAAAAAAAAGTGTATATATATATATATACTAGGGTTTGTAAGATTAAGGTTTGGTGTATATTTCATCATTTTATGTAAATTAAAGTTTACATAAAATGATAGACTTTGTGATAATGTGCAACACTAGGTAAAATGAGAAAAGGTCAATGAATCGAAATCCGGTTTAACTCGTTGATAAACGGAAATAAAATTCCGAAAATTACATCAGTACCCCCTTAAAATAAGTTTCGTCCCGAAACTGAGAATAAGACATCTACTCAATTGACTTCCATAAATAGAAGTGTTTAACTCGATCTCTACTAAATTTTCACTCCCACTTCCTAACATGCAAGAACTACTCAATCATCATAATCAGGCAACACATAAAAAACACAATCACTCAATCCAACGTATAATCACAAAAGTCACACAAAATAACATCCGAGCACTAACTCGTCGGTAAAGAAGTAGCGGCTAACTCCGCAAAGAACTCAGGATAACTACATCTAATGCTCTCCTCTGTCGCTGATAGCATGAATTATAGTCTATATTTTGGGGCCTGTTTAGACATTTTATCTTCAATAAATTGCATGTGTGAATGTATGCTATGTGATTTTATTGTCATTTCATCTACCTTTGCGGGAATCGAGGTCTACACCTAGTTTCGTTGTAATCGTAGGTAAAATGGCACATTTTGTACTAAAATGGAGCTAAAGGAGCTAAGGAGTCATTGGAGCTACATTCTGGAGCTTAAAGAGGAACTCTAGAAGCATGGAATTAACAAAGAAGATTTACTTTGGACCAGATTTGAGAGATTTCACCTTCAGTTGAGATTCACCTCGGTTGACCACAGAATCACCTCGGTTGACCACAAAATCACCTCGACCGAGATGGTTTAACTAAAACAATTTTTGAAACGATTTCGTGCTTCTTATCTGGATGTGACTTCAGTGAAGATTTTGTTTGCAGACTGGTTTTGAAATCTTTATATGATTGAAAGGTTTTATGATATGTTTAAGTTCAAAATATTTTGTTTGAAATTTGTGGCATGTTTAATACTTTGTTTTTATCCAAATTATGTTAAATTTGAAGGTTGACACCACATGATGAGTTCTCTCACTCTCTTCCTGGGACGATTAAGGCAAATTCATTCTCCTCTCTTTTTCTTCTTGATCATGCTTAGCCCCTCATATACATATTTGCCTCCCTTTACCTATCCGGGAATTTGGAAGCAAGCAAATGAAAAGCAAGTGAAAGAAAAGTTGAGATGTTGGCTGGAAGTTAGAGAGAAACAAATAGGTTTGGGGAAGTCAATCATGATGATGAGTAACTCGGCACCATTCACATAGCCGGGTGTTTGTGTCTTGCCAAAGTCGGATTGAGCGATATTCCTAACGGGTCATGGTATGTGCATCAAGGGTTTGAGGCATCTCGAGAAATTGATGATTGCTGATCTCCTAGGCTTCGGTTATTGTGCACCTCTGTCCATGCATCCCAAAAAGTAAAAAGTAAAATAAGCAAAGCTTATTGGTGGAAGATGTTGAAGTTCAAAGGAAGTGAAGTAAAGATCCTTTTCCCGGATTCTAGCACCACATTCCCCATATACATCCCACCCTCACACGTTTCTTGACCTTCTCTTGAAAAGTCCTTGAGACCTCGAGCCTATTGATTGACTTAGTGGTTTAAATTGGATTATACATGATTAATTTCGATAATTATGGTTTATTATGCATTCTATGATTTTATGCAAAGATGAACAACTTTCTTATATTTATAAAATGTTTTGATCATAATTTGATTTTAAATTCCATGAAACATTCTCTTAGAGTGATCTATGAGTGGAGCACACCACAAAAAATGTTTTGAAATACTTTTCATTGATCTTTATGACTTATAATCCATTCTATCTTGTATCTTAGATTTGGAACTTGCTTGGGGACAAGCAAGGGACAAGTATGGGGTATTTTGATAGCCCAATTATATTCTATATTTTGGGGTCTGTTTAGACGTTTTATCTTCAATAAACCGCATGTTTGAATGTATGTTATGTGATTTTATTGTCATTTCATCTACCTTTGCGGGAATCGAGGTCTACACCTAGTTTCGTTGTAATCGTAGGTAAAATGGCACGTTTTGGACTAAAATGGAGCTAAAGGAGCTAAGGAGTCATTGGAGCTACATTCTGGAGCTTAAAGAGGAACTCAGGAAGCATGGAATTAACAAAGAAGATTTACTTTGGACTAGATTTGAGAGATTTCATCTTCAGCTGAGATTCACCTCGGTTGACCACAGAATCACCTTGACCGAGGTGATCTTGAGGAGTGCCCCGACCGAGGCGAATATCCTGGACGCGGCGAGATATATTTTATTTGGCTAAGATCTTTTATTTTTGGAAAGAGAGATCTTATATTTTTGGGCTGGATTTCTGGAAGGAATATCATATATTTTGGAGATCTATTTTAGAGATATGGATATATTTTATTAGGAAATTATCTTTTTAAGATATTATTATCTTTGGAAGATAATTCTCCTATATAAAGGGTTGGATTTTCCACAAATTGAGCAACCCGCTACCATCGCAGCACTTGGGGATTGAAGAAGTTGTAGTTAGAAAGGATTTTTGGAAGGTTGAAGGAAGATTGAAGGAAAGAAGTTCATAGCTTGTTATAGCTTTTGTGAAGGGATTTGTAAGACTTTCTTAGATTCCCTTCTTGTTGATTGTCTTGTTGGATTTGTAATCCAAGGAACGCTGATTTGTTTATTTGATTAAGTTATTGAAGTCTTGTTCTTAAGGTTTTTGTGTTCAAATATTCATTCTCTTCTCATATATTTGATTATTGCTTTCATGATGATGAGTGGCTAATTTCTTTGTGTGATTCTAGGGTGATTGGCTGAAAGTTGTGGGAAAAACAATGATAGAATAATCTTAAATCCAGTAGGACCCTGAAAGCACGAGTCTTTATCCTTAACCCTAGAACATCTCGTTCATTCGATGAACATCTCGGCCGGGGTGGAACTTGGCTGACCGAGGTGACTTATCTGATCCGCAACTGAATGTTAAGTGTTAGAGTTTGCAAAATCCTATTCTTATTACACCTTTCCTGCTTCTGTAACACCCCGAATTCTCAGAACTCGGGACATTACTTGTTAGAACCTCACAATGGGTCCCGACCTCAGTATGACAACAATATTACTAGGATCTTGCAACAAGACACAAATAAGAAAAACCGAAATTCATAAAACGTATTTGTAAAAGAATGAATGCAACGAGGTCTAACAGCCTAACATACTTAAACAACGGAAAAGACTAATTGTCTTAACAAAAGGGAAAGACAACAAAGCAACAACCCAAACCCCCACTCTAAAGAGTACGGAGACCCGGCTAACCACTACTTCCGGATCACTCAGTTGCTGTTCTAACATGCGGTAAAACTAAAAACACAACAAAACAACCATTAGCTAGTTATCTAAACATTAGGAGAATAATAATAGAACACACACATAATATAATAAACACTCATCATGCTTTCAAACAATCCATTTATTATCTTCATTTAAGTCATTCACTATAATGATACTTATTTTGTGACACGAGGGATTCCCAAACCTCGCCTCCGCCCCTGTGTACCCATCAGGAGTGGATCCGATGCATCTCACCGTGTACCTGTATGGTCTGGGTATAGAGAACCTCTCAGTCTCCTGGCAGAGCTGGGCAGTGATGTCACGGCCCGTTATACATACACTTGGGCCTTAAAACATAATAACCACGGTCGTCCTAACAAGTTGTTATTTATTATAAGACACATTGTACACACACAACCATTATCACCCAACTAATATCCAGAAACCAGCTAAGTAAGTCGCAAGGACTTACCTGAGTCAAAACACACTCTAACACGTCTCAAAACAGTCCGTACTCGTGGTAACTCAAACGCCTGTCAAATAAGGCATGTGGATCAAAATCTCATCCAGATGTCCAACCTCATACGAAGGAATTACGGAAAAAGCTCTCTTACGGTAAAATGACTATTTTACCCCCGGTTCTGAAAGTCCCAGATTTGTTTATATTTTAGTTTCAACTTCTCCTCTGGAACCCATTTCCACAATCTAGTTCTTACGAAAAAGTTTGGTAAGGATTTACCAGACTTATACAAAATTCTAGAGTTTCATTAAACGATCATTAATGTCCGATTTGAGTTAGAATTCAAGACTTAGGTTAAAGGATAAGAATTCCGGAATCGCCCTCTAGGTCCTCCAAAATATGTATACTAAACATAGGGCAAGGTGTCAAAAATTTTAACCAAACTCCTATATAAAATCTAAGGTTAGACTAGAAGCTAAAATTCCAAACTTAGTTAAATATTTTCCTGCTTCAAAAACAGCCCCAAGTGCTCTACTTCGGGACCTTATAAAATCTAATTCGACCGTTAACTTTCTCCCAAATTTTAATAAATTAAACTATATGTATCCATCTACGATATATCAAAAATTCAACGGTGGATTCTCGATTTAAGCTATAGAAATTAGATCCTAAAGTCAGCAGGCCGAAGCTGAATTATAAGGTGTACAGAAGGTCCAAACTTCGATTTCCATTGTCACCACATGTCTCCTTTATTTATACTTAGAGATCCATAGTACTGAACTCATCCTATTATATGTCCAACTTATCCACACATCTACATTACTCTCATTCTTATGCATCAAACTCAAACCACACCCTATACAACATTATGGTACTAAGATTAAAGGCTAAGCCTACGTACCCACAACAGTGAAGGAGCCGGCTGCTATTGGTAACCCAAAGACGAGTCCAGTGGGTCGAGTGCAGCAATCCAGTGGGTCGAGTGCAGCAGTCCAGTGGGTCGAGTGCAACAGTCCAGTGGTCGAGTGCAGCAGTCCAGTGGGTCGCGGGTTCAGTCCGGTGGGTTGCGGGTTCAGTCTGGTGGGTTGCGGGTTCAGCAGAGGGCTACGGTTCAGCAGAGGCTATGGTTCAGCAGAGGACTACGGTTCAGCAGAGGGCTACGGTTCATCAGCATACGGTGATTGAGATGATTCGAGAGGGAGGGTGAAGACTTACCGGCGTTACCGTCCGGAAGGGAGGCACTAGGAGCGGCTACGCAGTCGAGTGCCTGGCGGTGGTCCTCCGAGGTGGGTCGTCAGCGGTGCGGCGGCTGGGCAACAGCAAGGTTAGAGCAGTAGTTATCGCTGCGGGAAGGAGGAAGAAGGGTCGGTATCACCTAGTGAAGCGGACGAAGCGGCTCCGGCGTAGGGGCGGCGGTCTGGGACTCGGTGGCAGTCGCCTGGGACACCGGTGGTCGGAGCTGGGCACACCTCGTTCCTGTCGTTGGTGCAGAAGGGAGAGGAAGGGAGACGGTACGCGAGTGACGAGTCCGATAGATAGGTTAGGTTAATCGTGATTAAGGGAAGGATTAGGGTTAGAGCTGATTAGGTTTAAGCTTAATCATGGGTTGGGCTAAAGGTTACTAGGCCGGATCTATTGGGCCCGTTCATCTAGTTAAAATATGAGCTGAATGAATAAATCATTTTGCACGGAACCGCTCTTCGGTTTTTAAATGTACGGAATTATTTACGGGTTACATAAATTATGAATAATTGTATTTGGGTTTCCTATTTATTTATTTATTTATTTATTTTTATTTTTAAGGTGAATTTAAGTCACATGAAAAGATAGAATTTGATAAAGCTTTATTTTATTTAAAAGAATAAAGGTCGGCGGATCAGAATCCGGTTTGATCGGGTATTAAACGGAAATTACATTTTTCGGGTATTACATCAGTGCCTCCTTAAAATAAGTTTCGTCCCGAAACTTAGAATAATGTATCTAATCAGACGACTTTCTTTGTATATCTTAGTTTCATAAAAATTTCGTTTTCTACCATACAACTACTCCATCATCATAATGAGGCACACATCAAAGAAAGCACAATCACTCAATCCAAGGTAAAAGCATGAAAAGTCAAACAACACGGTAACCGAGTACTAACGCGTCGATACAAAAGTAACATCTAAATCCGCAGAAACTCGGGATAATTACGTCTAATACTCTTCTCTGTCTCCCAAGTGGTCTCATCAGATTCTCGTCTAGGCCACTGGATCCTCAACATTGGTATCTCCTTGGACCGCAGACGTCTAGTACTGCGCTCCAGGACAGCTACAGGGTACTCCACAAATGTATGGTCGGTTCAACTATCAGATCCTCAACATTGGTATCTCCTGAAACTTCTGTCGGCACTTTACTAAGTGCCTAATGCTCTTTGTAATACAAACTTCTTGGCCCGGTTTCCTTAATGTGACCTAATCGGATCGTTCCTTAATTAATGGGTTTTCACCTACTTCTTGTCAAGCTTTCTAATATATACAACTCAAAACAAAACACACATCCAAGTGGACCCCTTTTTATATAGACCTTTACTTCCTTGACTTGAAATCATGGTTAATCTAACATTGATTTTCTTCATCTGTGGGGTATGAGCCTACAACGTTTCTGGTGTAACACCCATTAGTCATAATGGTGTCTTTCTGAGGGTCAACATGATTTACCCAACTCCCGTCTATACTTTCTTTCTAATACTAGCAAGATTCTGTTCAAACAGACCCTTACTCTCTTACTCAACCGTAGTTTGTTCTCAACCTACCAGCAAGCAACTTCTAACCCGATTCTCTCCATATCCTTAGATCACCCCAGAAGGTTGTCGTTGCCTACTTGGGGAATCCTCCAAGGCGTCGGTAAAGTTGTCTCTTAACTTCGCAGTCACTAATATCTCTTCTTAACAGTACCTACTCGTCAATACTAACCAACACTTACACGTCTTCAGTTGACGTCGGTCAGTCTATAATTGACTTATCTCAATATCCCGGACTTTCTCTTTTCATACCTATACGGCGTTAAATTCTGGGTGAGCATCATCTGCTCGCTTAATCCTTTCGTGCTTCGCTAATTCGTTGTATCTTCCATACTTTTGGTTCCTTAGGCTAACTCTACTCCTCGAGCCCAACTGGGTTATTCCTCTCGACCTAAATAGTCATTCCATGCCTTCAACGATAGTTGGTAAGTGTCTTTGTAGTTCTAATGACTTTAGTTATCATCCCCTTGCAGTTCCCCTTGCATGAAACATCGGTATTGATGACTCAGGTTCCGATGATAATTGGGGTTATCTTGGACTTTCAAGAACACTAAGGCCGTTCTCATATATACATTCTTTCGCTGGTGTTACCGGCAATATTGCCTTCATGAACTCCATTGTTTTCGCTACAGGGTTTCAACTCTTTAATACCGGCATTGCGATTTCTTTCAAATTCCTATATCTTTGAGGAGGTCAAAACCTCTTCACACTTGTAAAGTCTACATTTTGCTTCTACACTTCATTGTAGGTATCCATTCCATGAACTTTAGATCCTCATACCCGGGTTGACATTTTATCTCTTTTGGTCTCTCGAGCTTGGCTTGTGAATTCTTCTACTATATGACTCATCTTATACGTTTTTCTTCTCTGCATCGGTCTCTAACTGTTTGTTGATCATTACTACCCATTTTGTGTTGGAACTTAAGTTACTTTGTACTCTTGCATAGATTTCCTAAGGACATCCTCATCTCAAGACTTTATTTAAAATTTAGCACGAACCGCATTTTAATACATGATTTTTCTTCTCACTGGTTAAGTTATGCTCTTGGTTTACACTTAATATATCATAATGTCATCAGTCTGATAGTATGATTTTTATAAAACATCTAATGGTACCATTTGTATACGACACATCAGATGCATATGATTTTCTCCCAAATCAAATTTCTCGCTTCGCATTTATTATGTTTTCCTTATACTCATGTCGCTTTACCTTCTTTAAATCTTTACACCCCGTAAGTTAGTTAAATTCCTTTGAGTTTTCTCGTACAAGCTTTACGGACCACGTTGGTTGATCTTATTACTTTCATCAACACTTATGTCATCGGTCCAACTTGTATTTTCATTGGAGTGCCTTCATTTCTCATTAAGCTTTCATATATACACTTTTGGGTACTCATCTTATTGGGATAATATCGGATCTATTTAGAAACCTTTAGTCATTCAACTTTACTCCTTCTCATGTCTGTTCTAGTCAACATGCAGATTCCATCTGCAATCACCTCACAATTCGATCATACATTTCACCAAGGTTGTAAATCATACTCTCTATGTTTGTGCCGCCTCTACCATTTCAATTATTCGGTGTCACAACTTTAATCACAAGGGCTTCCTTTGTCAATCTAGACAGTTTGACCTCGCTTTGTTTCTTCTAAATCCTCAGTCCAACTTGTGTGGAATGCCAAGACCTAGGACATGTCCACAATCATTTGTTTCTTCTTAATCCTCTAGTTCTTCTTACAGGGATCACTACATACTAACTTTGATATGTATCTTTCCTTAGTTAGTAGTAAGCAACTACTCACAACAATCCTCTTTACACCATTACTATCATCAATGGTCCTTACCGTCCGTCAAGAGCTTCTCTTTAATTTCTTTATTAGAGTTGTCATATTAGACTCATTCATTGTTACCATCAAGGCTACTAGTACTGGTATTGATTTAACTTCACCATTGTCGTCGTTGATCTCTGAAAGAAATTCACTAGATGTCGATAAAATTCCTTTATAACAATGTGGTTAATCTTCTTATCTGTCAACCAACCATCACTAGTTAGCCAGCACCTGTAAATTCTCTATTGTTACCAATTAGTATGTAGTTGACCTTCTATAAGATCGTAGACTTACTTTTCTTATATCTCTTTTGAGGTGTGATGTACAAGGTGAAAATATATCTCTTCCATTTATTTTCCTTTAGCTCCTTCTACAAATTACACTCCTATAAGAGCACTATACTCTTACGAGTCTAGTTGTATTTTCATCTTCCGTCAACGGGCTTATAAATTCTTCTACGATAACTTGTAGGCATTTCACCATGATTCTTTGTATCCGAGTTATTGTCCACTAGCGGTTCTCTATTATGACCCGCTACTGATATTAGCTTAAATCCCTTCGTGAGTGATAAATTATTAGAGGCACTCTTTTTCACCAGGACCATTCTCTTACACCCTCCTCCCTTGGGTGCTGCTTGTACTTCCGCCTTTGTAGAAATCCGGTCTTTGTTGTATCCCGATCCTGGTTGTAATTCTTGTGTGTTCTACGACGTTACACCACTTCCATGTTGGTGAAAGATGCCTTCCACTTTCTAGCAACCTGTAAGCTTCCCTTTTGCGGCTCTTTTATTCTTCGTATTTGGATGGACAATGTATCTCATCTTGACTCCTACGCTTATGATTATCTCGGTTTCACATCTTGATTGTGGTGTCAAGTAGCTGGTTAGGAGTGATCATATTCCGCTCTACTTCTAATTTCAAATTTTCACCTTCTGGTCCATCAGTAAGCTGAGATTCGATGTCTTTTGTCTGGATTGCTACTATCTTCCACCTTGACCTTCATGCCTATTTGTTTTTCTAAAGGCATCCCTTTTGGTTGTAACGTTGCTTTACACCATCTTGAAAGAACCTATAGGTTGTCTCTTCCAATTGGTATACTTGTCGGTCATCCAACTCATTGACGCAACTACCCTCATGTATATTCTTCATTTGATCCTATGGAGTTGATTCGGAATTTCCTTCTTGTCATTGTAGTTTGTAACACCCCGAATCCGCGGGACTCGGGATGTCACATTGGGCTAGGATCCACAATGGATCCTGACCCTAGCCTGACAACAAGTTCACTGGACCTTACAACATGGCACTGACAGATATAAAACAAATACATAAAACAGTATAAACTTTACGACCCAAAGTAAACAACAACATAGCCGAGTATATAAAACGACATCCTCACATAGGAGGTACAAAAGATCATCCTCACGCAGGAGGGGAAACACAACAACCCCAAACCAACCACCTAATGTACGAGAGTCCTCGGCCTGTCACCCTGCCAGATCACCCAGTAGCGCCTAACCTGTAAACATCTACAACACGGTATGAAACCGTTAGCTAACCATACATATATGAGGTAATGCATAAGCACAAGCACAATCATGAAAGATAAACACATCAGCATGCTATCACACATTTACCCATTTATTATCTTTATATAATAACCATTCACTCAAAAACCGTATATATAGATATAGATAGATGAAAGTATGTGACACGAGGACCGATACATCCCCGCCTCTGAGTACAATGTCCAGCTGTACGAGTATCGGTCACACAATCCGTGTACCCTATGGGAGTGGATTGCGCCCTTCCTGTAAACCAGTCTGGCCTGACATCAGAGAACCTCCCAGACTCCACGGCGGGATGAAAGGGAAAGGTTATCACAGCCACGCAGTGGGGCAGTCAATAGAACATAGGTCGATAAAAACGACAACTCATGATATCATAGCAAACATATAAAGCACACACCACTCATGCAAACACCCAATATAGGGATGGTAGCTAAGTAAGTCCTACGGACTTACCTCAACCTCGTACAAAATCAACCACGATCACCTCTACAATGAAGGGACAACACGGCCTATAAAAAGGCATAAAGAGATATATCAACCTCTATTCATCAAAGGGGTCACACCTAGACCCAAAGGGATCCATAAGGATCATACTCAATCTATGAGCCTCACAACCAACTAAACCTCAATATCTCAACATAGCTCACAATTCCTCAAATCTCAAGGTAGTATCTAGTCAACATTCCTCAATCTCAATTTTAATCCTAATTTAATTAATTAACCTTTAATTAATTAATTAATTAGATTTCGCCAGAATAACGTTTTGCCCGCAGGCAATTTCTAAACCCCCTGTCATCAGATTTCATCAAACAAACAACCCATAATCACCAGAATAATAAAACGACCATAAAGGAATTTCTAATTGTCCTATTTGACAAGCCTAAACTCAATTTAGGC
The DNA here is from genome assembly GCA_033239125.1 of Fagopyrum homotropicum. Taxonomy (NCBI): domain Eukaryota; kingdom Viridiplantae; phylum Streptophyta; class Magnoliopsida; order Caryophyllales; family Polygonaceae; genus Fagopyrum; species Fagopyrum homotropicum. Next base: position 72,427,857 of record BSWB01000008.1, read on the forward strand.
CAAATCGCAGTACGGAAAACGAATAAATTCATAACTTATTCGTTACTAACCCGATTGACGATCTGAAAGAAGATTCGGAATCACAACGACGCAGGCTACGCATGGACAACATCAAATTCATCGGAATCTGAGCGACGGAACCGTCCTGGTGACATATATGCTCGACCAGCCCTCCATATACTCGGAAATGCAGAAACTCGGTACCGTTATGAAGAGAATGAAGAGAGGAATCCAGAAACTCAAACGGAATTGAAATCGGATTAGAAACGGAGAGTAGATTTGAGTTTGAAGGTTGAGAGAAATCAGAGCTTTTACGAGGAAACGTGAAAGGAAATTAATTAATAAAAGATTTTCCGCTATTTATAGTGAAGACGATAATTATCCTTTAGTAAAGTCGATAATTATCCTTTAACCGATCCAAAGGCGGGTCGAACCTCTTTCTCCAAACTTCTCGAGATTGGAACATTAAATCTGGAATATTGTAGGGAAAATTATTCCACAACTGCCTCGGAAAACGTGTATTCCTAAGCCGTCTTTCTTAGCCGTTAAGAAACGAAATAGCGACTCTTTTGGCCGTTTTGCCTCTCCATGTTATTTCATATCTAGGACATATCCGATGTCCTGATCATTTCTCTCAACTGCATTTTTATCAATTGGAGCTCCCAAATGCTCCAAATAACACTGGAGGGTAAAAATAATTATCTGGGGGAAAAAGTAAAAATTTCCCCAAACGTCCAAAATTACGCCAGGAACATAACAGTGGGACTCTTACTCATCACTTGCGAAGTCTCCGCGAGTTATATGTTAATTACTATCAACGATTAAGTTAATCAACATTAATTAGAATTCGAAATCCTAGCTATTACATCACACACCCCTTAAAAAAAAGTTTCGTCCCGAAACTTGAACAATTCCCAAATCCTCTCGGACCCATACGCCGAGGTATAACTCTCACTCTTTCTATCGGAGGAATCACATCTCCGTTCAAAAGATCACAACCTATAACAATCTATAACCTCAAGTATAAACATGGAGGAATCATCACTCCAGGAAACAGGGCCATAACGCTACCCAAAGGCGTAGAGGAATCACGTCTCTCGCCATACCACATCACAAGGCATAGAGGAAGCACATCTCTAGCCAAAACATATCACATGCATAGAGGAAATACGTCTCTAGCCAACCCATAAACATATATATCGCATGGAGGAATCACATCTCCACTGAACTATGTCCATCAAGGTAGCATGGAGGAAAGAACCATCTCCAGCTGAATCCTAATCCCACTCAAATAGCATGGAGGAAAGAACCATCTCCAGCTATAAATATAATCATACTCGGGTAGTGTGGAGGAAGTAATCATCTCCAGCTATAACATACATCACGCTAGCACATCAAGATCTACTAAGATCATAAATCACATCACAACTAGCATGAAATAACACATCAAGGCATATAAGCACATAAGCACAAAAGCACAACATTCATCAAGATAGCACTAAGATCTACTCGTGCTCCCACAGATGGGTCTGTCCCAACATATACTTTGGATAGTTCCTCAGGACACTATCCTCAGTCTCTCACATAGCCTCTTCAGGTCTTCATCTCGACCATTATATCCTCAATATGAGAATGTCTTTTGAATGCAAGCGTTTCATATCTCATTCCAAGAATGTAATCGAATGATCAACAAAAGTGTGGTTGGACTCAACCACCAAATCATCGTAACTCACAAGGTGTCTCGAGTCTAGTATACACTTCCTCAGTTGAGACATAAGAAACACTAGGTGGATATCCTCTAATCTCAGAGGCAAAGCTAAACATCATGTTGCCTTCTCCGTACTGGTCGATCTCAAATAAACCATCATATTGGATACTCAGTTCCCTTTCCATATTAACACGTCTAACGTCTCGCAGCTGAGATACTTACAGCCGGACATGAACTTTCGCTTGAACTTTAGAGGTTAACGCCTCTTGTCTACATATAATATTTGGCGACTCTGTACATCCAGCATTCTTCCTTCAATCAACGTTACTTGAACTATAAAATCTTGAATCTGGTCAGGTGTTATTCCACTACTATTGCTAGATCACTTCTAGCATAAGGATATACGACATCTATGTCTATATATTGCCTCATAGGGCCATCCCAGAAAGATGCACATCCTTCATTATTATATAATAAACTCATTAATGGAAGGTAATATAACCATCCACGTTTCCCATTCGACTTACAACTTATAATAGATCTTTAAGATCTAGATGATCCTCTCTAACTGACCATCTGTCAGGGGGTGAAGTGTAGTCATGAGATACAGACTCGTCCCCAAAGTAGTCTGAATCTGCTGCCTAAAATCTCAAAGTAAAAACATCCTTCTCGATAAAAAATGATCGTTCTTGGTATACCATGGAGTCTCACTATCTGTCAAGTGTACTCCTCAGCCAATTCATTCACTAGCCACGTCCTTCTGATAGAAATGAAACGTGCCGGTTTCATTAATTTGTTACCAACAATCCAGATAACATAAATCTTCTACTGGGTCACAATCCCATAAAAAAAGTTCATAGAGATGTCCTCCCAGATTCTACAACTGCACTGGTAGTGGGTGGGGCTTATCTCTAGATCGGAAATACTCTATTTGGACCTGCTAACAGGTCACACACTGTATCACAAATCTGGTTATATCGGCTTCATACAATATAATCGTCTCATCTCGTGGTACATCTTACTCGTACCTGAATGTACTGAATAAGGCGTACAGCGGGTATACCATAATATTCTATGTCTCCATCTGCATCAACAGGTACACAAAAGTGGTCATGACTCTTCATCAGTCCATCTACTCCCATGGAAAACTATGGTGCCTCAGTACGAGACATCCTTTCTCTAAACCTTGTCAAGGCCCGGCAGGTCTCCTGCTTCTGTTGGACCTCATCCAACAGACCAGGTAGAACCTCTGAGGTATAAATGGGTAACCTTATCAAGGAACTGATTGTCCAACTCTAGCCAAGCTAGATCTCTCTGAAGCTGAGGCGGAACTATCAGTCTCACAATCATCTTCTCTTGGAGAGTCTTTCCATTCAAGTTATCGGCGACAACGTTCCACTTCTCTGATTGATATGGAATCTTCAAGTCAAAGTCTTGATCAACTTAAGCTCTTAAAACTGGCGGTTATTCAACCCCTGCTGCATAAAATAAACTTCAGATTTCTATGATCTATAGAAATCTGACATGAAGATCACACCGGTACGGTCTTCAAAACTTAAAGGCTTGAACTACCACTACTAACTCTAAATCATGAACCGGGTAGTTCTCATCATACGTTCTCAGCTGTAAATACACATATCAATAACCCTACTCCTTTGTAGTAATACACATCTCACACTTAGTTGGGATGTATCACCATAAATCACGGGATACCAAAACTCTTCTAACTGCAACAGAATGGAAGTAGAGGTCAAATGCCTCCTCAACTCTTCAGAACATAGACACACTGCTTTCATCAAGTAGTTATGGTGATCTTCTCAAAAGACTCGCAAATGAATACGTAATCATATAAAATCCTTCGTCAAAGCATTGGTAGCAATCGGCTGAGCCGAGAAAACTATGTATTCCTTAATGTTCATCAGTATCTCCCATGTTACAACATACTTAATTCTCGCCAGGTCAACCATGAGCCCACTGGCGGAGACAACATGGCCTAAAAAGGCTACCACTGGCATCTCAACTTACACTTAGAGAGCGTAGCATACAACCCTCTATCTCTCGAAATCTGCAGAACGGTCCTCAGACAATCGGTCTACTATTCTCTACTATGAGAGTTTACCGACATGTCATCCATGAAGTCCACCACCAACTAATCAAGAAAGTCGATGAAGATATTATTCATCAACTCCATAAAAACTACTAAAACATTTGTCAACCCAAATGACATCACTACAAACTCGTAGTGTCCATAACGGGTATGGGATGCTATCTCATACACATGCTGCTCTCTCATCCATGACTAGGGATATCTTGAGCATAAAGGAATCCCGAAAACACAATTGCTTCTTGAAGTTAACTCGTCAGGTTGTCAATACGGAACATGGAACCCACTAGGGTAAACCCGTTTCAGTAAACTTTTCAAGTTATCAGTACAATATCTCAACAAGCACCATATAGTGTGGCTTTCCCATTCAATCTTGTATCATACTTCAACTCGATGACAATGTCCACACTCCGCTGAGGTGGCAACTAGACGGTTCAGTAACACGTCTATAAACTCATAAACAACTGGAATACCTTCAATTGTTGGACTATCTCGCTCCTTTATGGTATAAAACTAGAAGGCGTCACATCCCTGTGCTATCAGCTCGCTGCTCGTACAGTCTTGATGACAAACCCGTCTCTTCAAAGGTCTTAACCTCAAAAGACCTCTATTTAACTCAACTCAGTAAAGACTATAATAGTCTTACTATTAAAAGCTAACACCACATGATATCTATTCATCCAAACCATACACATAATGACTTCCTCATGCACCTACGACATGACACAAAAGTCTACAACCATACACGGGTCCCTGAAATAAGGGAACAAACACGCATCTCACAGGTATCTCAGACCCAAAAAGGTAATCTTGTAAAGGAAAATCCACCTTCTACTATATACAAAAAGTCAATCATTAACGCATGCATCGAAAGACATGAAGTGCATAGCACTCACAACAAGCAAAACTCCACCAAGTAAACCATTAAGGAGAATGGTACCTATAACAGCTAACACTCGTAGCTCCTCTACATATCATCACTCAATGTCAGATCCATGCTCCTCAGGTATCACTAAGGTCATTACTATAGCCTCCACTTCTACTCTTTCAGCACCGGAAAGAGGAAGGTCTTGTTGGGAAGAAACACTACCTTGCTGACAGGAAGGGGTCAGATGGCCTAGTTCACCACAGATGAAACAAGTTATCGGTGCCAAAGGGCACTCAGAACGCAAATGATCTGGATAGCCACAATTGAAACATAATCATCCCATCCTTGCAACCTGTGCAACTGAAGGGTAACTCGACCTTCGTCGTCCACCTGGAATGATCTCACTCTTGAAGGGAACCTGTAAAGACAATGCCTTGCCCTGTTGACAAAACTTCGCTCTATGCCCTACTTTACCACACGTAAAACATATGATGGGTGCCTTTGGGTATACAACTCGCCAGTGTCCCAACTTCCACGCAATTAAAACACTGTAGTTCCTTGCCATTCATCTTCGTGGCCAAATGATCACTAGATTGTCCTGATATCGGACTTGGTTCCCCATTCATCATCTTTGCTTCTCCAGTAACTAATTCAGTCCATTGCTTCTTTCCGGATCCAGAAGCTTTAGTTGATCTCACAATTGTTGGTAAATCTGGTGTCGATCTACCCGCTATCACCGCTTCATATACTTGTTACATATATTCTTGAAACTCGGATCTACTCATGGAGACACGATCAGCCTCTTCAAACTCGTTCTCTGCCATAGGCGAAACAACAGCGGAAAATGGTCCCTTACTTATCACCACTGGAGGAAGAGGGGTGTGCCCCTACCTCATTCCACTACAGATACTACTCTAGTCTGAGTCATCTGTAGGATATATGCACCTAATCTTATAAGGCTATATATATGCCATATGTATCGATATGTATATAATACATCCACATCATCCATAGTACACACAGATATATATAAATATTTACGCTGCAGAGATCCATGGCAGAGGTGACGACTTCTCGTACATTCTATCCCAAAACCACACTTAAAACCAAAACCTTTGAAAACGTCAGATCCCATGTGGGCTCTGTTTATTTTACCTATCAAACCTCATTGCAGGTAGCAAGTGCCATTGTTGTCAACCTGGGCTCTGATACCAACTCTGTAACACCCCGAATCCACGGGACTCGGGATGTCACATTGGGCTAGGATCTCACAATGGATCCTGACCCTAGCCTGACAACAAGTTCACTGGACCTTACAACATGGCACTGACAGATATAAAACAAATTCATAAAACAGTATAAACTGTACGACCCAAAGTAAACAACAACATAGCCGAGTATATAAAACGACATCCTCACATAGGAGGTACAAAAGATCATCCTCACGCAGGAGGGGAAACACAACAACCCCAAACCAACCACCTAATGTACGAGAGTCCTCGGCCTGTCACCCTGCCAGATCACCCAGTAGCGCCTAACCTGTAAACATCTACAACACGGTATGAAACCGTTAGCTAACCATACATATATGAGGTAATGCATAAGCACAAGCACAATCATGAAAGATAAACACATCAGCATGCTATCACACATTTACCCATTTATTATCTTTATATAATAACCATTCACTCAAAAACCGTATATATATATATATATATATAGATAGATGAAAGTATGTGACACGAGGACCGATACATCCCCGCCTCTGAGTACAATGTCCAGCTGTACGAGTATCGGTCACACAATCCGTGTACCCTATGGGAGTGGATTGCGCCCTTCTTGTAAACTAGTCTGACCCGACATCAGAGAACCTCCCAGACTCCACGGCGGGATGAAAGGGAAAGGTTATCACAGCCACGCAGTGGGGCAGTCAATAGAACATAGGTCGATAAAAACGACAACTCATGCTATCATAGCAAACATATAAAGCACACACCCCTCATGCAAACACCCAATATAGGGATGGTAGCTAAGTAAGTCCTACGGACTTACCTCAACCTCGTATAAAGCTCAACCACGATCACCTCTACACTGGAGGGACAACACGGCCTATAAAAAGGCATAAAGAGATATATCAACCTCTATTCATCAAAGGGGTCACACCTAGACCCAAAGGGATCCATAAGGATCATACTCAATCTGTGAGCCTCACAACCAACTAAACCTCAATATCTCAACATAGCTCACAATTCCTCAAATCTCAAGGTAGTATCTAGTCAACATTCCTCAATCTCAATTTTAATCCTAATTTAATTAATTAACCTTTAATTAATTAATTAATTAGATTTCGCCAGAATAACGTTTTGCCCGCAGGCAATTTCTAAACCCCCTGTCATCAGATTTCATCAAACAAACAACCCATAATCACCAGAATAATAAAACGACCATAAAGGAATTTCTAATTGTCCTATTTGACAAGCCTAAACTCAATTTAGGCCAAATCGCAGTACGGAAAACGAATAAATTCATAACTTATTCGTTACTAACCCGATTGACGATCTGAAAGAAGATTCGGAATCACAACGACGCAGGCTACGCATGGACAGCATCAAATTCATCGGAATCTGAGCGACGGAACCGTCCTGGTGACATATATGCTCGACCAGCCCTCCATATACTCGGAAATGCAGAAACTCGGTACCGTTATGAAGAGAATGAAGAGAGGAATCCAGAAACTCAAACGGAATTGAAATCGGATTAGAAACGGAGAGTAGATCTGAGTTTGAAGGTTGAGAGAAATCAGAGCTTTTACGAGGAAACGTGAAAGGAAATTAATTAATAAAAGATTTTCCGCTATTTATAGTGAAGACGATAATTATCCTTTAGTAAAGTCGATAATTATCCTTTAACCGATCCAAAGGCGGGTCGAACCTCTTTCTCCAAACTTCTCGAGATTGGAACATTAAATCTGGAATATTGTAGGGAAAATTATTCCACAACTGCCTCGGAAAACGTGTATTCCTAAGCCGTCTTTCTTAGCCGTTAAGAAACGAAATAGCGACTCTTTTGGCCGTTTTGCCTCTCCATGTTATTTCATATCTAGGACATATCCGATGTCCTGATCATTTCTCTCAACTGCATTTTTATCAATTGGAGCTCCCAAATGCTCCAAATAACACCGGAGGGTAAAAATAATTATCCGGGGGAAAAAGTAAAAATTTCCCCAAACGTCCAAAATTACGCCAGGAACATAACGGTGGGACTCTTACTCATCACTTGCGAAGTCTCCGCGAGTTATATGTTAATTACTATCAACGATTAAGTTAATCAACATTAATTAGAATTCGAAATCCTAGCTATTACATAGTTGGTGTTGTCTTTTATTCTTCACTTTTCCGTTTTGACGTTCCTCAACAAGCTCGAAGGAGTTGTCCGCCGTTCGTCTACCCTAATGCACCTAAGATGTACATACTAATCCTCACGTTGTCACCTTTCAAAATCTAGTTAGATTTGTCCAAGGGGTGAGAAACTCATTATGTTACTTCCGTTAAAGACATAACATAACTATAAGTTCTACTAATCTTCTGCATATACTTATCTATATCACCTATCTTTATAAACAAGCTAATAAGTCCCACTAGAGTAAAACCTAAAGTCCATACTAAGCATACTGAGATTCGCGGTAGTAGTGGTGGTCAACCGTACTTTCTATCCCCAACCAGACTATGCATGCATTTGAAAACCAAAAGTCCTTTTCAAAATTCAGATCCCTTTTCGGGTTCTGCTTAAGTAGTTATTCGGTCTTTCAGAAGATTTCAAGTGTCATTATTGTCAACCTAGAGCTCTGATACCATGTTGTAACACCCCGAATTCTCAGAACTCGGGACATTACGTTGGTTAGGACCTCACAATGGGTCCCGACCTCAGTTTGACAACAATATTACTAGGATTTTCCAACAAGACACAAATAAGAAAAACCGAAATTCATAAAATGTATTTGTAAAAGAATGAATGCAACAAGGTCTAACAGCCTAACGTACTTAAACAACGGAAAAGACTAACTGTCTTAACAAAAGGGAAAGACAACAAAGCAACAACCCAAACCCCCACTCTAAAGAGTACGGAGACCCGACTGACCACTACTTCCGGATCACTCAGTTGTTGTTCTAACCTGCGGTAAAACTAAAAACACAACAAAACAACCATTAGCTAGTTATCTAAACATTAGGAGAATAATAATAGCACATACACACATAAAATAATAAACACTCATCATGCTTTCAAACAATCCATTTATTATCTTCATTTAAGTCATTCACTCTAATGATACTTATTTTGTGACACGAGGGATTCCCAAACCTCGCCTCCGCCCCTGTGTACCCATCAGGAGTGGATCCGATGCATCTCACCGTGTACCTGTATGGTCTGGGTATAGAGAACCTCCCAGTCTCCTGGTAGAGGTGCGCAGTGATGTCACGGCCCGTTATACATACACTTGGGCCTTAAAACATAATAACCACGGTCATCCTAACAAGTTGTTATTTATTATAAGACACATTGTACACACACAACCATTATCACCCAACTAATATCCAGAAACCAACTAAGTAAGTCGCAAGGACTTACGTGAGTCAAAAACACTCTAACACGTCTCAAAACAGTCCGTACTCGTGGTAACTCAAACGCTTGTCAAATAAGGCATGTGGATCAAAATCTCATCCAGATGTCCAACCTCATACGAAGGAATTACGGAAAAAGCTCTCTTACGGTAAAATGACTATTTTACCCCCGGTTCCGAAACTCCCAGATTTGTTTATATTTTAGTTACAACTTCTCCTCTGGAACCCATTTCCACAATCTAGTTCTTACGAAAAAGTTTGGTAAGGATTTACCAGACTTATACAAAATTCTAGAGTTTCATTAAACGGTCATTAAGGTCCGATTTGAGTTAGAATTCAAGACTTAGGTTAAAGGATAAGAATTCCGGAATCGCCCTCTAGGTCCTCCAAAATATGTATACTAAACATAGGGCAAGGTGTCAAAAATTTTAACCAAACTCCTATATAAAATCTAAGGTTAGACTAGAAGCTAAAATTCCAAACTTAGTTAAATATTTTCCTGCTTCAAAAACAGCCCCAAGTGCTCTACTTCGGGACCTTATAAAATCTAATCCGACCGTTAACTTTCTCCCAAATTTTAATAAATTAAACTATATGTATCCATCTACGATATATCAAAAATTCAACGGTGGATTCTCGATTTAAGCTATAGAAATTAGATCCTAAAGTCAGCAGGCCGAAGCTGAATTATAAGGTGTACAGAAGGTCCAAACTTCGATTTCCATTGTCACCACATGTCTCCTTTATTTATACTTAGAGATCCATAGTACCGAACTCATCCTATTATATGTCCAACTTATCCACACATCTACATTACTCTCATTCTTATGCATCAAACTCAAACCACACCCTATACAACATTATGGTACTAAGATTAAAGGCTAAGCCTACGTACCCACAACAGTGAAGGAGCCGGCTGCTAATGGTAACCCCAAGACGAGTCCAGTGGGTCGAGTGCAGCAATCCAGTGGGTCGAGTGCAGTAGTCCAGTGGGTCGAGTGCAGCAGTCCAGTGGTCGAGTGCAAATGTCCAGTGGTCGAGTGCAGCAGTCCAGTGGGTCGCGGGTTCAGTCCGGTGGGTTGCGGGTTCAGTCCGGTGGGTCGCGGGTTCAGCAGAGGGCTACGGTTCAGCAGAGGCTATGGTTCAGCAGAGGACTACGGTTCAGCAGAGGTCTACGGTTCATCAGCATACGGTGATTGAGATGATTCGAGAGGGAGAGTGAAGACTTACCGGCGTTACCGTCCGGAAGGGAGGCACTAGGCAGCGGCTACGCAGTCGAGTGCCTGGCGGTGGTCCTCCGAGGTGGGTCGTCAGCGGCGCGGCGGCTGGGCAACAGCAAGGTTAGAGCAGTAGTTATCGCTGCGGGAAGGAGGAAGAAGGGTCGGTATCACCTGGTGAAGCGGACGAATCGGCTCCGGCATAGGGACGGCCGTCTGGGACTCGGTGGCAGTCGCCTGGGACGCCGGTGGTCGGAGCTGGGCACACCTCGTTCCTGTCGTTGGTGCAGAAGGGAGAGGAAGGGAGACGGTACGCGAGTGACGAGTCCGATAGATAGGTTAGGTTAATCGTGATTAAGGGAAGGATTAGGGTTAGAGCTGATTAGGTTTAAGCTTAATCATGGGCTGGGCTAAAGGTTACTGGGCCGGATCTATTGGGCACGTTCATCTAGTTAAAATATGAGCTGAATGAATAAATCATTTCGCACGGAACCGCTCTTCGGTTTTTAAATGTACGGAATTATTTACGGGTTACATAAATTATGAATAATTGTATTCGGGTTTCCTATTTATTTATTTATTTATTTATTTATTTTTATTTTTAAGGTGAATTTAAGTCACATGAAAAGATAGAATTTGATAAAGCTTTATTTTATTTAAAAGAATAAAGGTCGGCGGATCAGAATCCGGTTTGATCGGGTATTAAACGGAAATTACATTTTTCGGGTATTACAGGTTCAATGCAAGCCTAGGATGAGATTTACCCGGTAATTCCTTTATTTGTTTACCCATGATCATAAGTGTAGGTAATAAAGGTTTATCCTTTATTGGGGTTTGAGTGTGCCTTCATCCCATCTTTGTGAGTTAGCCTGAAACTTACCCGGTAAAGGTTGATTCTATTCCCTTAGTTGGTTTGTTGGTTTGAGATTATAGTTTCTTTCCTTAGTACCTTGAGACTTACCCGGTGATAGCTTCTTTGGTTTGAGATTGTGAGTAGTGAGACTTACCCGGTGATCTATTCCGCTTTACTAACACCTTCCCTTTGCAAACCTCAGCTTTGTCCGCTTATCTTGAGATCTTGAGTTGGAACCACAACCGAATGCTTTAATCTCTAGAATTTGCATATTTCCTTAATTGACTATATTATCATCTTTGATTGTTTTAATCGCTTTTGTGGTTAGGTTTGGGATTGTGATGACGTGTCCCGGGTCCCATATGTATTCCTTTAACTGTTACACGTGAGCACTAGGTGTACACCCTCTAGTATGGCTAGGAGTACTATTTGATTACTAACTTTCCAATTTTCTTTAAGATCTCACGAGGTTACATTTCTCGACTTACTTTCAGATACTCTTGGTGACTATCCGAAAATGACCACAATACTTTACTCCTTTTATTAAATCCAATTGTTCCCGACTTTTCAGAAGATCCCGACTATCGCTTCTGAAACAATGATCTGCAACATCTCCCGACACTTTACTAAGTGTCTAATGCTCTTTGTAAGACCACTCACTTGGTCTTGTCTCCCTAATATGACTCAGTCGGACCGTTCCTCAATTAATGACTCAACACCTGCATCTTGTCAGACATTCACTTGATGAACTCCAACGTCACACTCCTAGTAGAGGTTTTCATAAAGATATCTAATTCCTTAACTTGAGGTCATGGATATAATATCATTGAGTCTCCTGATCTATGGGTTATAGGCCCACAACACTTCTGCTACGGTACCCTGATCAATCTGTTGCCACCCATTACTCATAATGGCGTCATCCGTGAGTCAAGATGATTACCAGACTTTTTCCCATAAATTCCTTTCTTATAACGGTAAGGTTCTCTCCAATTGACAGTCATTCTAAGGATGATTCACCGTAGTATAGTGAAAGCTCGTACTTTGAGCCGTGTGTACTCGTTACCCAAACCTCGAGTTAAACTGTGCGTATTTTTTGAAACTATGGTCCTTGACCCCCATTGAGTTTCACAATTGATCTAGGAACTCCTCAGCAAATTAACTAACCGGTTATGCCTCATTGGAGGGATTGGAACATGCGGTCTTAGAATTTCCCGGAGTTCACTTAGTTCTCATCAGAACTCTACTTACTACTCGTGAGGACTCGTCAACGTGGTTATCATTCCACCACCCTTTGACCTATAACGTAGGGCACATCACGTTGACCTACAAGTCCTTACCTTGATCTATTTACAATCTTGAGATCGAGTTTTCTATTTAGCTCCAAAATCTCGAGGTGTGGTAATAAGTCTACACCAAGACCATAATACCTTCCACGTGATAGTCTCTCATGTCGGTATTGTGAACTCTTTTACTAGGTGACTCGTCTTATAACATTTTCCTTCTCTGAATTGGTCTTCAAGTGTCAGTTGATCATTACTACCCATTCCGTGTTGGAACCTCAGTTACATTGTACTCTTGCGTAGATTCCATAATGGAATCCTCAACTCAATACTTTATTTAAATTTAGCAAGACCCGCCTTTAGCTACATGACTTTTCTTCTCACTAGTTAAGCTATTCACTTGGTTTACACTTTATCCATCATAGTGTTATTGGTCCGATAGTATGACTTTTATTAAATATCTACCGGTGTCATTTGTATAAGAAACATCACATGCATATGATTTTCTCAAAAAATAAAATTTCTCGACTTGCATATACTATGTTGTCCTTATACTCATGTCTTACCTTCTTTAAATCTTTACACCCAATAGGATAATTAAATCCCTTTGAGTTTTCTCGTACACGCTTTACGGACAATGTTGATTGGTCTTATTACTTTCATAAACTCTGATGTCATTAGTCAAGAATGGACTTCTAGCACACAATTTGCATGCGGTCTCACTACTATTCCTCCATCTACATATTGTTGATTATCAGGATTCAGTTGCATTTTCTTTGGAGTACCAGTATTTCTCATTAAACTCTTATATAAACACTTTCCGGTAATATTTTATTTGGGTGATACAGGATCCGTATAACAACCTTCAATCATTCAACTTTACTCTTTCTCATTTATGTTCCAGCAAAGGTGTAGATTCCATCCACAATCACCTCACAAATCGATATGACATTCGATCTACAATCACATCACAACTCGATACGACATTTCACCAAGACATTAAATCATAATCTCTATGTTTGCGCGGCCTCTATAACTCCAATTATCCCGTGTCACATTTTTAGATACAAGGGCTCCCTCTGTCAATCTAGAAAAATGACCCCGACTTTTGCTTGGAAGAGCACCATCAGTTTCATTTGTGTGTAATTCTAAGTACACTCTGTGTGGACTAACGTAGGATCTAATCAAAATCATTTGCTTCTTCTTACTCCTCAAGTTATTATACGAATCCATCTGTACTAATTGTGATTTGTAAAATTATACTTAGCGAGTAGGTAAGAAATTGCTCACAACAATTCTCTTTATACCATTAATGATATAAGGGGGTCATTTCTGATCGTAAAACTCTTCTTCTCAAATCTTTAATATAGAGTTAATGACTTGAACTTATTCAGTGTTACTAGCACTCGTATTTCTTTAACTTCTCAATTGTCGTAGTTGATCTCTTGAACGATTTCTCTAGATGTTGATAAAATTCTTTTAAAAATTTGTGGTTATTCTTCTTATCTGACAACCAGTCACCATTAGTTAACCCGCACGTGTAAAGTCTCAGTTGTTACCAATTAGTCTGTAGTTGACGTTCTGCAAGATCATAGACTTACTTTTCTTCTATCTCTTTTGAAGTTTGATATACCAAGTAAAAATCCGTCTCCTCCATTTTCTCCGTTTATACTCTTTTAGCTCCTTCTACAATCTACATTTCTCTTTCTCTTTGTAAGATCGCTATACTCTTACAAGTCCATTTGCATCATTCTTCTTCCGTCAATGGACTTATCCAGTTTCTCCACGATAGCTTGCAGGTTTGTCTCTATGATTATTTTTACCCTAGTTGAAACTCCACCTTGAGTATATATTTGTATATGTGATGATGGAAGACTTAACACAAATAAGCGGTATTAATACTAACAAAATATTGATTGTATTTCTAGTTGTTTGGTTTGTTTGGTGTTTGTCTAAATGTATGCAGGCCTTGGAAAATATTTCAAGGGATAGATGAAGGCCTTGAAATCAGATGCAAGGGACAAGCGCAGAGTTTGAAGAAGTTCAACATGGAGGCCTTGAAAGCTATTTCAAGGGATCAAAAGTCAAAGCCTTGAAGCAAGTTTCAAAGGACATAACGGCTGGAAGGAATTCAAATCTATACCAAACAAATCAACCAAGGATCTAGAGAAGATCTTCTAAGAAGAAGATTTGGCTAACAAGATTCGGCTAACAAGAAGATCTAGACCAAGGAGATATGGTCCAACAAAAAAGATATCGCAAAGATCCTCAACAAAAGCGCGAGATCTCTTCTCAACAAACCTAAACTCCAAATCCCTCATGCTCACATCACACTCAACACAAGCTAGAAGTCCTAAGACTTCTAAACCCTCGGATCTCACAAGATCATAACTCACAACGCAACTAGGATAAGCCAAACCTAAACTCCAAAATCCCACAAGATCATGCAACCCCACCTCGAGCCTCAAAACGCTCACAAGATCAACCATATAACTTACAGCCTTATAACAACCTCACAAGATAACCAACACCTCAAGCTTGGAATCAACATCAATCCATCAAACAATATCAAATCCTCGAAACTCTCCTAGGTTCAAAGCCACTACTTGGCATTCACTCTAAGTTATGCTAGATTCAACCTAGCATGATACTAATACTAAACATAACTAAATCGAGGTAAGATCATAAGCTCGGGGGAGAGGGTACTCACATGACGTCAAAAGACGGAAGACGGTCTAAGGATGTCGAGAAAGGATTCGTTGGCCTTTATCGGGGCGCTTCCGGACCTAACACCAAACTAATCAAATTTAGCTTACATGCTAAATTTGAACGGAATATATAACATATATAAATCTAAGGAAAAGCTCTTGAAAACCAAGGTTAAAACCCACAATAAAATCTTTGCCCTAAACCGAGTTTAATCAAACAAAGGCATAATATGTAGTATATGTAAATATAAGAATATCCCCGTTATTAAAATCCAAGGTTAATTAAAAACTGATAACACATTTTTCGGAGCAAATCATACAATTTCATAATTTATGGGTCATCATCCATAATTAAAACCTTGGGCCATATTTTGTAATTATACCAACAGGGCAAATCTGCAACTTTCAAATATTAAGGTCAAATCTGCAAATACAAAATACAAGGTACATATTGTAATTAACCATAAAAAGAGGGGCCCAATTAAAAACAAATACCCTAAAAAGCCCTCTTCTCAATCGATACAGCAGGTTGGGGAAGGAGCGAGGCAGGGCAGCGGCGAGGGACCAGCAGGGGTAGCGGTTGGGTTGTGCTGGCATTCCGGCAGCGAGGAGGGCAAGGCAGGGTCCCATCCCGTGGCTGCAGAAGGGTAGAAAGGTGATGGTTGCTGCAGGGCGACGGAATGACCTCCTTCTCTAGAGACGACCGGTGGGGATCAACATGGATCTAGTAGCGGCTCTGTACGGCGTGGAAGAAGAGAAGGGTCGAGCAGCTCCCTTTGTTCGGCAACTCGCCAGAGAAGGGGTCAAGGGGGAGTGTTGCAGATTGCCTGGTGGTGAAGCTCACAAGCGAAGTCAGAGGAATGAGCGAGGGTCTGAGGCTGCACAGGTGAAGCAAGGCTTCTCTTCAGCGGTGACTTCCTGGATGGGAGGTGAGGGCTGCGCAAAGAGGTATTGTTGCTGCTTGTTGTTGCAGCCTTGCAGGTGAAGGTAGGAAGGGCTCTCCGGTGGTGCAGGATCCAGAAGGAGAGGGAAGGAGAGGCGAAGGGGGGAAGGTATCTGAGAGTTGGTGTCCTCAAGACTCAGGAGAGATGTGAGAAACGAAGTGAGGGCAGGGTTCTTTGTTGCACGAGGAAGATGGCAAAGGTGAGGGTCATGACTTGCTTGCGGGAGAGGGTAAAACAGGGGTGCAGACTGTCACTTGTGCTGAAGCGAGGAGTCAGCATTGAGAATTTGGGTCAGAATCTTCTCATCAGCCAGCAAGGAGAGAGGGAAAAATAAAAGAGAAGAAAAGGAACAAAGAAAAGAATAAAGAAAGAGTTCATTGAAATAATTTGATCTAAATAATCGGAACGGGATTCTCGGATCGGGAATCATTTCCGAATTTTCCGTAAAATAAATTACGGAATACATACAAATGTAAAATATATTAACTTATAAAAATTAATTTACAACATGAGAATACCCGTAAATATATATAAGTTATAAAAAAAATAATAATAAAAATCGGGAAAAATAAAAATCGAAAACGTGCCTAAAAATTGGGGCGTTACACAGGTTAAGACAGTTGTAGAGAGATCCAGAGGAAATGGTCAGCCGAGTCCACGTACTCTGTTAGTTGGGGGCGAGGTTGTCTTATGTTCTTTATATGCGTCGTTTTAGTACCGTTGCTTTGTAAGGCTGATACATATCCTTCGTGTATATATTGTTTAAAGTTTTCAAATGTTTTAATACTTTTGTGCCTTGTTGTAAAATTGTTGTCAAACTAAGGTCGGGACCCATTGTGAGGTCCTAACCAGTAGCTCCCCGAGTTCTCGGAATTTGGGGTGTTACAAAGATCTAGATCACTACATTGATAATTTTGTAAGTACCATTATGTCCAAACCTGAATCTGATCTTACACAATTCCTTAAAGACATAATCAAAAGTGATAAAGAACATAGGGTTAGGTTAAGTTCCTGTTACGCTAAGATCGTGATGCGCAAATGGGTTTTAAATTTATAACTCGAACTAAATCCTAACTACCTAGCGAAACCCGCAGTGTACGGGAAGTTTGTAGAAGGGATAGTATTCCGAGGTCGAACACAAAGACTATGGTGAAATTGATTCGATTTGTGATTGAGTTTAGTAAAGACCTAGGTTGAAAGAAAAGAAAGAAATAAAGAAATGAAAATCTCAAATGTTTTTAGTTGGTTTTTGGTGATCAATTGTTCGCCCCTAGAGGTGTGTGCAAATAAGTTTTAAATTTATAAAACTAGAATCAAGCAAGCGAACCCGCAGTGTACGGATCGACGTAGTTAAGCAAGAATTCCAAAGTATCGAACACAGGGATTTGGGTGGGAACAAATTCAAATGCAGGTTATCAAGCGAGTAAATATGAGAGTTTTGCAAATATTGGGAAAACAACAATCCTAAAGATCCAAGTATCCAGCTGTGGCAATCGATTCAAGATATACTAATGATATAAAGACAGAGTTGAGATATGCAAAGGTATGCTAATGTAAGGTAATCGTACGGTGAAGTTCCAAAAACCTTATATGACTCACCTACAAGACACTCTCTATACAGGTTGTTGAGGCTCAATATAGAAAGGTTCTAAAGATAAGAATCAATGTCAAATACCCAAACTTGTAATCCAAGGATCAAGACTAACTTAGTCGATTACGGTTATGACACTCACAATCGAGGTAGAGGTTGTTGAGGCTTCACTACCACCTAGAAAAGGCAAGCCTAAACTAAGTTAAAGCAAATCTTTAACTTTGGATTAAAGTAAAAGTAGGTTTTTAAACTTAAGGGAAATTACGGGCAGATCTTGAGACTCCACGGCCGTGGAACTCAAGAACAAACCGTAATTTAGGGTTTGTCGACGATTCTCTCTAACTCTCAGGGTCTAATCTGTTTACGATCGATCTATCATCATCTAAGGCACAACTATCAACCCTTCACCTTAGAATTGTTAGGTGTTTCTAGCCAATAACAGTCATGTTGATATCAAATTCAAGAATTAAAAGATAGAAAGATGAAAACTTCCGAAAACTTTCAATAATCTTCAAACCAATCTCAAAGTCACAACCAAGAACAAATATTATTAATAGATTCAAAATAAAGCAAACAATCACAATCTTAGGAAAGAAAGGGAAACGGGATGTCAATCCGTTTTCCAAATCAAACCTAAACAAGAAGAGAGGTATTCTTGCAACAATCTTCCAGAAGCTTCGATCTTCCGCCAATTCGGAGATCTCAACAGCAATCTCCACCAAAAGTGCGAGATTAGGGCAATTCCCAAATGCGAACTTCGATCTCCAACGAGATGTCAATTGCTTCTAAGCGAGGGCTAATGCGGCCGTTCAAATTCTCTAAGCGGAGATGAAGCTTGGATTGTCAAAAATCCCTAAGCGACCATGCAAGCGTGGTGTAAGCGGGCATGACGGAATCTTGCTTTGTCCGTCTTTTTATAGGGCAAGATAAAATATCGGCCCGGCCCAATCTTCAAAAGATCGTGGCTTCAAAGTGTGGCGAAAAAGATCGCCACGATCACGGTCGTGGAAGGTTCCACGACCGTAATTTAGAGCGTGGATTGTGTCACGGTTTGGACCATATGTTCCACGACCGTAATAGTTACTGGAATGCATCACGCCTCTCTTTGTAGGGTTCCACGGCCGTGGAACTGAACGTGGTTTGTAGTACGGCCGTATTTTAGAGCGTGGTTTAGGGCAAGAACGTGATTCTTCCCTAGCCTCGTGCATTCCTCAAGTTGAACTCCAATTTGCTCCTAAGAATGCCCTCAATCCATGGATATATTCAATCAACTCTTCTTTGCTCGATTCCGTTCGGAAATGACTCTCAATCACCTATATTTCAACATAAAGCTAGTGTAGACATCCATATCGACAATATAGGTAATACTAGCTCACATATGCAACAAAGCTCAATCAAAGACCATCAATATGAATCAAATACGTTTAGAAAACGTGCCTAAAGTATCACAATATTTCATGCTAACAAATAACCCCATACTTAACACTTGCTTGTCCCTAAGCAAGGTCTTTCAAAAAGCTTTAAACAAGAGTTAGGATGAAATATGTGTACCTTCTTTTGGATGAATGTGCCTTCTAAAGAATAGATCATTCTCAAACCTTGCTTCAATCGTTTATCAAACTTTCACACACTCAATCAAAGAGTAAAAAGCAAAGAAAATTTATGAATCAATCCAACTTCTAAACAAGCATCATAACCTTCAAACATTATCAAAATCAATCATAAGAAACTTCAATTTAGATCACAAAGTCATATAACATTCTTCTGATCTTAAGGACTTCCAAAGAAAAGGTCTAGAATATGGAAAGGAAGGGAAAACTTTAAGGGAATGTGGTGCATGAATCCGGGAAAGTGGACAACTACCTTCTTCTTCTTTTGCGGTTTCCTCAACACTTCAACTTAGAGCTTCGCTCTCTTCTTTTCATTTTTCGACTTTACTTTTGGAGTTATGGACAGAGGTGCACAAAAACCGAAGCCTAGGAGATTGGCGTTTCTCAATTTTTATGAGATGCCTCAAACCCTTAGCGCACATACCATAATCCGCTAGGAATATCGCTCAATCCGACTTTGGCAAGACACGAACACCCGGCTATGTGAATGGTGCCGAGTTACTCATTGTCATGATTGACTTCCCCAAACCTATAATTTCTTTCTATTCTTTTGATTGCAAATAATTGCTCTCATGGCCCTCCCACATCAAACATGCCTTTTTCATTCACTTCTCCAAGTTCCCGGATAGGTAAAGGAGGCTAATATTTCAATGAGGAGCTAAAATGATCAAAGGAAGGAGAAAGAAAAATCGAATTGCCTTAATCATCTCAACAAGAAGTATAAGAACTTATAGTGTGATTTCAACTTCAATTTCTCAACATGATTTAGGTAACATTTATCATATTATGAAATTTGCAAAAGAGGTAAAACTCATTCATTCAAATTCTTTTCAATTCACAATTCTTTTAAGCATGCAATTGTCATCAAACTCAATTCACAAGTGGTGATTATCATAGAAATCATCTCAATTCATTAGAAGCACAAAATTTTTCAAAATTTTTCAATTTTTATGGTTTTTCAAGTTCTTTTTCATGCAATGCGATAATGAAACGTGAAACACATAATGAACATGCAATGATAGTCTCGAATGAAAGCAACATAGTGAGTAGAGTTATTACAAACTTTTAGTACATCCCACCCCATACTTAGGACGAACATTGTCCCTAATGTTCAAAAAGAAAGAAAGAAAAGAAGAAAAGAAAAAGAAACTCACAAAGTGGTGGCGGGAATGTCTAAAACGAACGGTCATGCATCAAATCACTGTGGTGCCGGCGGAGGCGGGAAGGAGAGAAGCTCGGATCATAGAACCGCCCAAATTGCTGGTGGTAGACGTCTCTCATCATGTGGTCAAGGTCGTCTAGGCGTCCGTCTCTAGCATCGGCTCGGATCTCCAATGCTCCTACTCTCTCTGAAAGTCCGGTAGCCCAATCCAGCATCTGCTCGTACCATCCTGGGGCCTGACTATACCATGCTGGGGCGTCGGATGGTGCTGGTGCTGGTGGAGGTGCTGCTGGCTGCTCGGTGGACCAAGGAGGGGGAATGCCATACCATGTGGGAGGTGTGGTCATCCACGTAGGTCTCTCACTCACGCTAGCGCGGCGAGATGACGAGCTTGAGGCTCTAGCTGGATGTGGAGAGCGTCTAGGTACATCTGGGGCCGCCTCCGGCTGATCCGGAAACGTGCCAAACTCCTGCTCGGCTCCTCCTCCACTCTCAAACTGATCTCCCATATCCTCCTCCTCGACAACCGGTGGTGGGACATAAGGGGCAGCTGCTATCCTGTTCGCATGCATCGCAGCGAACGTCTCCTTCCATGTAACACCCCAAATCCGCGGGACTCGGGATGCTACGGGCTGGGACCTCACAATGGGTTCCTACCCTTAGCTTGACAACAATTTCACCGGATCTTGCAACAAGGCACAAATAAAGGCCAAAACCAAATACATTTTATGCAATGCAATGAAACCCAAAACCATACAAACCAAAGACTTCAGCCGAGATAGAACCGAAAGACCAAAAGCCATACACACGGCATACAATATATAATGAAAACGAAACTCAAACACGACTCCAACCAAAACCCAATCCTAAAATGTACGGAACCCCGGCTGCCCACTCTTCCGGATCTCTTGGCCGCATTCCTAACCTGCAAGACAATCTACAACAATCGGTATAAAACCGTTAGCTAATATTCGAAGCATTAGAATCAAGGTGAAATGCACAAACACAAGTAAATCAACATAACACACAATACACACCAAAGCACACAAGTCCGGTTTATTATCTTTTTATTATTAAGTCATATCCCGTTCTAATTCAACTTAGGTTGTGACACGAGAGTCACCGAAACTCGCCTCGGTCCCTACTTACCGGCATGGAATGGTACTGATGCATCTGACCGTCTACCAGCACGGGATAGTCGCCGAGAACCTCCTAGCTCTCGCGAGAGCCAGGAAAGTTGTCACCGCCCGTTATCATACACTTGGGCCAAAAGAATATAAAGGTCGGTAATCCTATTTCAGGTTTAGTTGTTATAAATAATAAAGAATAAACACACACCACCAAACACACATCAATGCTAATACAAGGAATACGAGCTAAGTAAGTCCGGAGACTTACCTTATCGCCACACTCAACTCACAACACTCTCGCTTCCCTTGGGAAGGAGTGCACAACCTGCTCACAAGAAGATAGCTATATCAACAACTCGCTCAAGTCAAGTAGTCTAAGACTTCTACACAAATGATCTACGCGAGATCATTTGACTCACATTCTAGGACTGCGTTCTAGAATCTCTCATGCTCACATCACACTCAACACAAGCTAGAAGTCTAAGGACTTCTAGACCCTATGATCTTGCAAGATCATAACTCACAACCCATACTAGGATAAACATTCCTAGTCTCAACAATCTCAACGGTATCAACATTATGCTAGGATATGCATATACTAACCCATAATTTCAACAACCATATAACAACAACCTCAAGTCTCGGATACTCACAAGATCAACCAAACACTCAACACCTTACAATCCCCAAAAGATAACCAAGCACCTCAAGCCTTAGCACAATCAAACCTCAAAACTCACCTAAAGTCCAAACCACTACTTGGTATTCACTCTAAGTTATGTTATATCCAACCTAGCATGATACTACTAAACATAACTAGATCGAGGGGAAGGAATACTCACACAACGTCAAAAGACGGAAGTCGATCAATGGATGTCGACTTTGGACTCATTAGGCCTTTATTGGGACGCTTCCAAACCTAACACCAAAATTAATCAAATTTAGCTCGTATGCTAAATTTGAACGGAATATATAATGTATATAAAATCTAAGGTAAAACCCATTTGAAAACAAAGGTTAAAAACCGCTTAAATACTTCCGGGACAAATTATACAATTATATACACATGGGTCATAATCCGCAATTTAAACTTGGGGTCATAAATCTTAAATAAATCCAACAAAGGGCACAAGTGATAATTGTAAAACTCGGGTCACAAATTTCAATACAAAAATATGGGTCAATTATGTAAATAAGAAACTTGGCCAAAATTTGTAAAGGCATAATTGCTGAAAACATAAATCTAGGCCATAATAAGTAAATAATCCAGAAGAGGGCAAAATTTGCAAACATACAAATGTTGGGCCATAAACTGTAAAAGCAAGGTATGAAAGCATTTTGTAATTATACTTAAATTAGGGGGGCCCGCTTTTAATTTTGAAGAAGGGTTCCAAATCAGCCCCAACACAACGCAATTGACAGAGGGACGAAAACACGCAAGTGGCGGCCACAACAATCTGGGCAGAGGAAGAAGAAGAGTAGGGCAGAGGCGGCGGCGGCTGCGCCTCCGAGGGCTCCCTCCAGTGGCTACAAACAGGTGCGGGGCAACACTAGGTGCGGTCGGGAAGGACGACTTCTCCGGCGACGATGGCGTCTTGAGGCGGTGGAGTGCAGGCGAGGAAGGCGTTGCAAGCGAGGTGAGGGCTCATCCCGGTGGCGTGCTGGTGTCAAGCAGGTAGGCGGCAAGGCGGACACTTCTCCGGTGAAGGTCGAAGAAGAACATACGGTGGCAAGTGCTCTCTTCCTGGCGGTGTCGTTGGCAGGGGCGAGGGGAGCTCAACAAGGCGGTGGAGCGTTGCGAAGGTGGAGTAGGCGCTGGGAGGAACGGCGGCACAGAGGTGGTCCAGTTTTCCGCAGTGGCGGCCTCCAGGCGACCGGAGAGGACATAGAAGAAGGGAGAGAAGGCCGGTCGCGTGCCCAGCCTCCTGGCGGCGTGCCCAGCCTGCTGGCGGCCCCGATCGATCGAGGCGGCAGTGGGGCGGCATCTCTCCTTCGTGCTAGTGGTTCGCGGGGTGAAGCTCTCTTCTCCGGTGGATCCTACGAGGTGCAGATCTCCTACAAGTGCTGGTTCCCAAATGTGCAGGGAACAAACGAGATAGGTAGATGGGGAGGGAAGTGAGGCTGTGAGAGGCTGGGACTAGGCGAGGTAGTAGGAGACAGAGGGAGGTAAGGAGTCGGGTGCACGGGAGGCGAGGGGTTGGCCTCTACTGAAGCGAGGGGTCAGCCACTACAGACGCATGACATTGCAGCATCGGGGGAGCGGTTCATGAGCTAGAGGAGAGAGGAAGAAATAGAGGGAAAGAAAAAAAAAGAAAAAGGAAAAAAAAATGAAGAAGAAAAGAATTAATAAAAAAACAGTAAACTCGTTTTCAAACGTTCCGAACGGGATTTCCGAGTCGGAATGACTTTCCGACCTTTTCCAAAATTAACCAAAATATAAATATAATCGGGTATTTATTTTTATGTCTTAAACCATTTAAAAGAAAATATAACTATAATTTGCTAATAAAAATATCGATAATCGTCGAAAAAAATAAATAAATAAATAAATGTCAAAAACGCGCCAAAATTTTGGGGCGTTACATTAGATCCCCCTAAAAACAAGTTTCGTCCCGAAACTTAATATACGTCGAACTTCTCGGTCTCAAAGGTCGATGTATGAACTCTCAAACTATAAAGGCTGAAACTTCTAATCTATATACACAAACTACTCAAACTACCACTGCAATATATATCAGGTCATATAGCACATTCCCGCATGGGGCACAAACTACACATACAACACACAAGCACATAACTCAACCAAGGGAAGAATTAGGTCTAACCCGCCAATTCTATCAATGCTACTAGATCCGCGAAAAACCCAACTAAAGATAATACCTTCCGTCTTCCAGTCAGCCTCATCGGTTCTTCGTGTGCCACTAGATCCTCATAACTGACAATATGTCTCAAGTCATGTATGTACTCTCCCGATTGATACGCATGAAACACCGGGTGAACACCCTCTACTCTTGGTGGTAACGCCCACTTGTAGGTCACTTCTCCAACTCGCGCTATGATCTCCAAAATGGTCCGATATATTGGAAACTCAACTTCCTTCTAGGGTCTTTCTTAATGCACTTTCAATTTACACCGTTGACTTTGGTTCTTATCAAACCAAACTTTGATGTTACGTTTCCTCAATTCTTGTTGCAAGTTTCAAGTAATGAAGGGAATACTTTACTTCACAACGCTTCTACTAACGAGACATGTATGCTATTACTTTTATATCGTTCTTCAATACTCAACCAAGACCTTGTCTTCGAGAATCACTTGTACACTTCAAACCCATCATACCTTGAGGCAATTCCAAAACAGTGGCATCAATGAGTCTCCTCTTATCTTTCAAAAACTCTATTGTCAATTCTTCGTCCCATTCAATTCTTCGTTGTCATCCGGAGTAGGTTAGCCATAGATGGTGCTACTTCAAGAATCTCTTCACAAATCCCGTAATGACCAGCAAATCCAAGAGAACTTGTAACTTCTTTCACATCCTTCTAGGGTTGTCATCCCGAGAAAACATGTCAAACGCTTCCTCTCTTTTCCAAGAGTAGACCCAAAGTATTTTATCCGGGCATCAGTAAGCCCATGTGGAGTAACTACCACTCGTAGTGACCCTGGCTGGTCCCAAAGTGCCGTGTTCGCAATAACCGAGTCTCGAATTCTCAAACGGTGACAATCAAATCTTACTTAATCTTAGAAGAGACTACCGACCCTTGCAACCGGTCGAGTAGATCATCCATCCGTGGTAAGGGATACTTGTTCTTCATTGTTATCTTGTTCAACTCACTGTAATTGATGTACAAACGGAGATAACCGTCTCTCTTTTTGCAAATTGGTGTTCTCCATAACAACTTCAATCCAAGAGTTTAAGATATACTTCTAATATGAACTTTAAATCAAGCTTAATGGTGAAATCCACCTTCCGATGCATTGGTAATTGTTCTATCTCGGGTTCTAGCTTTTCTTCTCTCATCACATATCGTAAGATATCGACACAATCTTGTCTTAACACTTTATAGTTGATCATGGTACTAATGGTCTACCCCGATCTGTTGGGGCGACGTCCTTCAATTACTTGTATTGCTCCATCTTTAGCTACAATGTTTACCTTCCTCTTTCAGAGATCCTTCATCTCTTGAACTCGAGAAGCTTGATCTAGTCTTCTGACTCTTATAGCCTTATTTAATTATTCATTTAACTTAATCTCATTTTCCCTCTTTGATGACATGATTGTAAAAATCTTCTAAGGTTTCTCACTTATGTGCAGCCATAAGGATCCAAATTACAGGACTTAACCGTGCTTCAAAACACTTAAGCTTATCTTCTCCGCTTCCTATGACATCCCAACATATGGGAGGAGCTCTACGTATTGTACCTAAGCTTTCACCATAGACATCCTTTCTTCACGTAGGCGTAGAAATTTATTCTTCATTTTCTTATGTAACGTCAAATCGACCGTAGAGGCTCTAACCTCAATCTTCCATGTACTTCTTGTACACCTCATATCGACAACAAACTTCAAAACTTTGGTCTTCTCTTACTCTTGTTGGCCACCTTATTCATCTTTTGGTATTCCGTGAACAACTTCACAACCGTACCAATATGCTCCGTGGAGAACGCTAGGCCAATCTCTCCAACCACAATCACTGAAAGATCCACTCATTACTTTCCAAGCATTAGCATAATAAACTCTAAGCTTGCAGTGTTGCCCTAATCTAGGTCCTCCCTTTCACTCCATAGCCACCATGTCTCTTCCATGTGAGTTTAAAACATCTATCTCATCTTTTGTTCGCGAAATTATGCCCTCCATTTCATTACCACAACATACCATGCATCCCATTTATGTATTCCCCTTTACGTACATCAACTATAGAAAAGCCTCACTTCCTCCCGCTCCTCTATCCCCTTAACTCTTATCAAACCTTAACAGTTCTTATCCGTGTCGTTTTCCCCCTTATGCCGATCACATGAACTAAGAAAGTCGTACCGGTTCGTTACAATCCCCTCCCTAGGAGGTCTGTTACATTTACTTGATTAAACTCCTGCAATGTTGCATGATTAAGATAATATTTGTGCTCCCATTGATATACCTCTTTATTGCCGACATTCAACCACCACGAATATTCCACATCCTTGTTACCCCTCTTCATGATCCCATAATCTTGTTTCATCATCCCCTCTACACTCATCAATAGACAACTCGCACCTGTGCGTTCTTAGTTGTCACCGCTTAACTTGTATTTGACCTTCTCCGAAGTCAACAACTTATATTCTACTACACTTCTCATTTTACCATTCTCATGAAGGCTACCCTCCTCGGGGTACTTTACCTTAAACTCCGTTAGTTCTTTCTTCATTCCATGCTTCCTCTTCTTTATAAGGTAACTATATCTTCTTGACCTTGTTGTTTCATATAACTCCCTTTCATAGACTTAACCATTCTTCCTTCATGTCTTTCAAAAGCACCTTTCCAAATATTATAGCCTTATATAGCGTCCGTTTGTGTTTTACTTGGTTGGTATCTTAAGTCTTTTGATCAAAGCTCCTTGTTTCGTCTTTCATCTTCTTGGGATTATCATTTTTACGCAATTCCTCCTTTTCGGCGTTTCTTATCCTTATCGTCATAACGGAAACCGGTCAACTCCACGTGAATCCCCACCATGCCCTTCTTCTCATAACTCTAGTAATGTTGACGCTCCACTTATGGGTACCTCGTAAGGTTAACTTATAGTATCTTAAATCTTTCGCAAATGGTCCGATCACTCTTCTCATCTTGACTCCAATGCTTAGGAGCGTATGTGGAAGCTTCACATCTTAATGGGATACTACCTTTAACCTTGTTAGAATGTATCCCTCTCCTTCTCGTTTCACACCTTTAGTTGTCCACGTGTCTTCTTGAAGAACTTAAGTTCGTTATCCTTATTGGTCTCGTTGTCGTTCAATCATGGCTTCTTTGGAACCACTTCCACACATAAATGTTACTCCTTTTTCTTGTATGGTCTTCATCTCGATTTCTCTTTAGTTGCCGCAAATTTTACTTCCACTTGTTCGTCCTTCGGTTATGTCATCTTTTGCACCTCCTCTTCGACATCCTCTTAAAGGAGTACAAGAACTCCAAGGTGTTCACCCGAAAGTAGCTCTCAACTCGATACTTGAGCATATTTGTCCTCGTATATACACTATCCTATGTAAAACGACGTCGTCCAAGGGCGATGATATCAAAATAGCATCTCAACTAAAAGGTCCTATATCTCCATATGCTACTATATATAATAGGAATACGTATCCATAACTATATAAGTCCTAAGTCCATATTACTACTAATATCACGCATTCGGCATTCCATTATAACAATACAAGGTCCAAAACATATAATCGTTCACATATACAACTATACACATAAATCATGTCCATCATGCAACTACAATCCACATACAATAATAGTCCAAAAACATCCTAAGTCCACGATACATATCTACATATATACATACATACATATATATACTAAAAATCCAATAAACTAAGCTGCCGAGATCCGCGGAAGGAGTGGTGGTCCGTACATTCTACCCCGACTCATGCATGTGATTTTGAAAACGAAAAGTCAAAGCCCGTGTGGGTTCTGTTTATTACTCATTCGGCCTTTAGAAGACAGCGAGTGCCATTGTTGTCAACCTAGGGCTCTGATACCACTTTTGTAACACCCCAAATCCGCGGGACTCGGGATGCTACGGGCTGGGACCTCACAATGGGTCCCTACCCTTAGCTTGACAACAATTTCACCGGATCTTGCAACAAGGCACAAATAAAGGCCAAAACCAAATACATTTTATGCAATGCAATGAAACCCAAAACCATACAAACCAAAGACTTCAGCCGAGATAGAACCGAAAGACCAAAAGCCATACACACGGCATACAATATATAATGAAAACGAAACTCAAACACGACTCCAACCAAAACCCAATCCTAAAATGTACGGAACCCCGGCTGCCCACTCTTCCGGATCTCTTGGCCGCATTCTTAACCTGCAAGACAATCTACAACAATCGGTATAAAACCGTTAGCTAATATTCGAAGCATTAGAATCAAGGTGAAAGGCACAAACACAAGTAAATCAACATAACACACAATACACACCAAAGCACACAAGTCCGGTTTATTATCTTTTTATTATTAAGTCATATCTCGTTCTAATTCAACTTAGGTTGTGACACGAGAGTCACCGAAACTCGCCTCGGTCCCTACTTACCGGCATGGAATGGTACTGATGCATCTGATCGTCTACCAGCACGGGATAGTTGCCGAGAACCTCCTAGCTTTCGCGGGAGCCAGGCAAGTTGTCACCGCCCGTTATCATACACTTGGGCCAAAATAATATAAAGGTCGGTAATCCTATTTCCGGTTTAGTTGTTATAAATAATAAAGAATAAACACACACCACCAAACACACATCAATGCTAATACAAGGAATACGAACTAAGTAAGTCCGGAGACTTACCTTATCGCCACACTCAACTCACAACACTCTCGCTTCCCTTGGGAAGGAGTCCACAACCTGCTCACAAGAAGATAGCTATATCAAAAACTCGCTCAAGTCAAGAAGTCTAAGACTTCTACACAAATGATCTACGCGAGATCATTTGACTCACATTCTAGGACTGCGTTCTAGAATCTCTCATGCTCACATCACACTCAACACAAGCTAGAAGTCTAAGGACTTCTAGACCCTATGATCTCGCAAGATCATAACTCACAACCCATACTAGGATAAACATTCCTAGTCTCAACAATCTCAACGGTATCAACATTATGCTAGGATACGCATATACTAACCCATAATTTCAACAACCATATAACAACAACCTCAAGTCTCGGATACTCACAAGATCAACCAAACACTCAACACCTTACAATCCCCAAAAGATAACCAAGCACCTCAAGCCTTAGCACAATCAAACCTCAAAACTCACCTAAAGTCCAAACCACTACTTGGTATTCACTCTAAGTTATGTTATATCCAACCTAGCATGATACTACTAAACATAACTAGATCGAGGGGAAGGAATACTCACACAACGTCAAAAGACGGAAGTCGATCAATGGATGTCGACTTTGGACTCGTTAGGCCTTTATTGGGACGCTTCCAAACCTAACACCAAAATTAATCAAATTTAGCTCGTATGCTAAATTTGAACGGAATATATAATGTATATAAAATCTAAGGTAAAACCCATTTGAAAACAAAGGTTAAAAACCGCTTAAATACTTCCGGGACAAATTATACAATTATATACACATGGGTCATAATCCGCAATTTAAACTTGGGGTCATAAATCTTAAATAAATCCAACAAAGGGCACAAGTGATAATTGTAAAACTCGGGTCACAAATTTCAATACAAAAATATGGGTCAATTATGTAAATAAGAAACTTGGCCAAAATTTGTAAAGGCATAATTGCTGAAAACATAAATCTAGGCCATAATAAGTAAATAATCCAGAAGAGGGCAAAATTTGCAAACATACAAATGTTGGGCCTTAAACTGTAAAAGCAAGGTATGACCCCAAGTCAGCCCCAACAATCCAGAAGAGGGCAAAATTTGTAATTATACTTAAATTAGGGGGGCCCGCTTTTAATTTTGAAGAAGGGTTCCAAATCAGCCCCAACACAACGCAATTGACAGAGGGACGAAAACACGCAAGCGGCGGCCACAACAATCTGGGCAGAGGAAGAAGAAGAGTAGGGCAGAAGCGGCGGCGGCTGCGCCTCCGAGGGCTCCCTCCATTGGCTACAAACAGGTGCGGGGCAACACTAGGTGCGGTCGGGAAGGACGACTTCTCCGGCGACGATGGCGTCTTGAGGCGGTGGAGTGCAGGCGAGGAAGGCGTTGCAAGCGAGGCGAGGGCTCATCCCGGTGGCGTGCTGGTGTCAAGCAGGTAGGCGGCAAGGCGGACACTTCTCCGGTGAAGGTCGAAGAAGAACATACGGTGGCAAGTGCTCTCTTCATGGCGGTGTCGTTGGCAGGGGCGAGGGGAGCTCAACAAGGCGGTGGAGCGTTGCGAAGGTGGAGTAGGCAATGGGAGGAACGGCGGCACAGAGGTGGTCCAGTTTTCCGCAGTGGCGGCCTCCAGGCGACCGGAGAGGACATAGAAGAAGGGGGAGAAGGCCGGTCGCGTGCCCAGCCTCCTGGCGGCGTGCCCTGCCTGCTGGCGGCCCCGATCGATCGAGGCGGCAGTGGGGCGGCATCTCTCCTTCGTGCTAGTGGTTCGCGGGGTGAAGCTCTCTTCTCCGGTGGATCCTACGAGGTGCAGATCTCCTACAAGTGCTGGTTCCCAAATGTGCAGGGAAGAAACGAGATAGGTAGATGGGGAGGGAAGTGAGGCTGTGAGAGGCTGGGACTAGGCGAGGTAGTAGGAGACAGAGGGAGGTAAGGAGTCGGGTGCACGGGAGGCGAGGGGTCGGCCTCTACTGAAGCGAGGGGTCAGCCACTACAGACGCATGACATTGCAGCATCGGGGGAGCGGTTCATCAGCTAGAGGAGAGAGGAAGAAATAGAGGGAAAGAAAAAAAAAAGAAAAAGGAAAAAAAAATGAAGAAGAAAAGAATTAATAAAAAAACAGTAAACTCGTTTTCAAACGTTCCGAACGGGATTTCCGAGTCGGAATGACTTTCCGACCTTTTCCAAAATTAACCAAAATATAAATATACTCGGGTATTTATTTTTACGTCTTAAACCATTTAAAAGAAAATATAACTATAATTTGCTAATAAAAATATCGATAATCGTCGAAAAAATAAATAAATAAATAAATAAATAAATGTCAAAAACGCGCCAAAATTTTGGGGCGTTACATTCCAATTATGGCGTCCAACCATAATGGAGTACTCCGGCAGCCACTCTATACCCCTACCCGTCCTACTCTCCCAAGGCATGCCCGCATAAGGCGGACCTCTATGTGTGGGGAAGATGAGACCCCTAACCATGAAAGCATGTAGCCCTAAAGGTACGGCCGGTATGCGGGTGCATGCAGAAAAGTCGACACCAAAACTCCTAGCAATGTGGGTAACTATCCCACCATATCCAATGTTCCCCTTCTTCTTGTTCTTGAGCTTGCTCATCGTAGCAGCCAAGAGAGTGGCACAATTAGCCCGGCGTCCATAAAGCATGCAGTAAAGCAAGAATAGCTCATCCGTCTTGATCTTTTGGGGCGTCTCCGTCCTAGGAAAGAGACACTCCGAAAGAACACGGTGAGCTATCTTCAAGGCTAGATGGTACATCAATCTAGCCTTGGTGTCAGCGGGTTGCCAGCGGTCCTCGCTAGCGTAAATCATAGCCACCTCCTCCCAAAAGTCCTTGGGGTAAACACCACTCGGAAATCGACCATTAAAGGTCTCATGGAACCCGAAAATGGTCCCAAACTCACGGATACTCAACTGATAATCTCTCTCCATGAGGCGGAAAGAGACGGTCCTGTCTACGTGGCTGTGCTCAAAGGATGTCACAACCTCCCGTGCAATCTCCTCATATGCGTCTTCATGAATATTCGTGAAGACAAGTAATCCGGCTCTATCCAAGAGCCATGTAAGATCATCCACTATGTTGAGAGGAAGTAGATCCTCTAACAACAAATATCTAGGGCCAATCACTACCCTCTCCTTGATCCTATCAAGTGCATCAAGATTATCGTCGTGTATGGTCGGGACTCTAGGGTGAGGAGGTGAAGATGGAGGTGAAGGTGAGGATGGAGGTGAAGGTGAAGAGGGTGGTGGTGCCCTAGAGGATGAGGAGGAGGAGGGATTACCCTTCCTTTTCTTATTCTGCTCATTCTTCTTCTCTTTTATCCACCCTGAAACTCTTTTCACGAAATCCATTCTGCTCAAAATTACGGTCTGTTCTTCAGCAAACCACGGCCGTAATTTACCCAGAGACCGTGATTCGTCTCAGAAAATCACAAATCTCAGCAAATCAACAATTAATCTCCACAACAGGCAGTCCTAGTCTAATTTCCTCCAATCTTAATCAGTTCTTCCTAAAAATCTCTAACAAAAACAACCAAATCGGCAAGAATCAAGAAGGGAAAATAAAACCTCTTTTTCGGATTGAAAAATCCGAAATGCGCGTTTGTTGGTGAATTTCCGTTCGATTCGTCTCTTGGATCTTGTTTGTGGTTGAATTTGCTGCAATTTAGGAAGAAGAATCGTTGAAAACGATTAGGAAACGAAGATTTGAGAGGGGGTCGTGGGTTTTCGGCACTTAGGTCGTGGAAAGAGGGATTTTTGGGATGAATTTGTGAAGAATGTGGCTTATATAGTCGCAGGCAAAATTTTGAAAATCACGGTCTGTCGGGGTGTTCCACGGCCGTGGAAGTGTACGGAACCGTGGTTTTGGTGATTTTTCAAAGGCTTTTGGAAATTACGGCTACTGTAGCTATGACGACCGTAATTTAGACCGTGGAACCCTCTGTAAAGCTCCAAAGTCCAAATTTCGTCACTTTTCTTCGGCATTATCCTTCCCTTTTCCTTCTCCATCGATCCTACATCCAAAAACACGAACATACCGGAAGAAATCGAGGCAAAAACAAAGCAAACAAACGTCTATACTAAGCTAATCTATGAATCGAAAACAAAAACAAAAATGCAATACCTCGGGTTGCCTCCCAAGAAGCGCATTGTTTAAGGTCCGTAGCTAGACCAATCTCGCACTTATTCGAGTGCGGTAGGCGCAAACTCCTCAGTTTGGAGTTCCGGCGTATACTTCTTGAGTCGTTGGCCGTTCACCTTAAAAGTTCCGCTCGCTTCACCCCATACTTCAACTGCACCATGGGGGAAAATACGCTTAATTAGAAAAGGTCCGGTCCAACGAGATTTAAGCTTACTTGGAAAGAGACGAAGCCTTGAATTGAAGAGGAGAACTTGATCTCCTTCTTTGAAGTCCTTTGGAATGATATGCTTATCATGCCAACGCTTTGCTCTCTCCTTATAGATCTTAGCGTTTTCATAAGCGTTCAAGCGGAGTTCATCCAGCTCATTGATGTCTAGGAGACGCTTCTCTCCCGCTTCTTTCATGCTGAAGTTCAACCACTTGATAGCCCAAAACGCTTTGTGCTCCAACTCTACCGGCAAGTGACAAGACTTCCCATACACAAGGTTGTATGGTGTGGTTCCTATGGGAGTCTTATATGCAGTCCGGTATGCCCACAATGCATCGTCAAGCTTCAAAGACCAATCCTTCCTAGTCCTTGAAACCGTCTTCTCTAGGATTCCTTTGATCTCCCTATTTGAGGTCTCAACTTGTCCACTTGTTTGTGGATGGTAAGTGGTAGCGATCTTGTGAGTAACCCCATACTTAGCTAGAAGAGCTTCAAAGCGACGGGCTATGAAGTGAGAACCTCCATCACTAATGATCGTCCTTGGCGTCCCAAATCGCGGGAAGATGGTCTTGTTGAAGAACTTAACCACCACCATGGCATCATTTGTGGGAGAGGCAATTGCTTCCACCCATCTAGAAACGTAATCCACCGCCAATAGTATGTATTGGTTTCCACAAGAGGATGGGAATGGTCCCATGAAATCGACTCCCCAAACGTCGAAAATCTCCACCTCTTGGATGTTGTTGAGGGGCATCTCATTCCTCCTA
The DNA here is from genome assembly GCA_033239125.1 of Fagopyrum homotropicum. Lineage (NCBI taxonomy): Eukaryota > Viridiplantae > Streptophyta > Magnoliopsida > Caryophyllales > Polygonaceae > Fagopyrum > Fagopyrum homotropicum. Next base: position 72,462,330 of record BSWB01000008.1, read on the forward strand.
GAGATATTGCATGTTCTTTGACAAGCATCGCAGCAAAAAACAAAGGATTGCACATCTCTAAACAAAGTAGGCCAAAAGAATCCAGATTGCAATACCTTTGCGCTAGTCTTGTTCGAACTAGCGTGTCCTCCACAAGGTAGTGAATGACAATGACGGATGACACTTTGCATCTCATCTTCCGGCACACATCGCCGAATGATGCCATCCGGACCTCTCTTGAAGAGGAGAGGCTCATTCCAATAGTACTCCCGGACGTCCTTAAAGAACTTCTTCCTTTGTGCGTAGGATAGTCCGGGTGGTATCTCTTGGCAAACCAAATAGTTAACAAAATCAGCAAACCATGGTTCGTTACCTTTGGAGATCACGTTGATGCACTCCTCTATGATATGTAGGTGTTCGTCCGGAAAGGAGTCATCAATGGGTAGATGGTCGTCCTCTAGATGTGTTAGACGACTCAAATGATCTGCAACAGAATTTTCTGAACCTTTCTTGTCAAGGATCTCAAAATCGAATTCTTGTAGGAGAAGAATCCATCTAATCAGCCTTGGCTTCGCATCTTTCTTTGCAAGGAGGTACCGGATCGCAGCATGATCCGTGTAGACAATCACCTTCGCACCTACAAGATAAGAGCGAAACTTGTCAATAGCATAGACAATGGCTAAAAACTCTTTCTCGGTAGTGGCGTAGTTGAGCTGCGCTTCATCTAGCGTCTTGCTAGCATAGTATATGGCATGGGTTTGCCCTTCCTTTCGTTGTCCAAGAACAGCTCCAATAGCTACGTCACTAGCATCGCACATAATCTCAAAGGGTAGAGTCCAATCCGGAGGTTGGATAATAGGTGCTGAGATTAGAGCTTGCCGAATGGTGTTAAACGAATCTAAACATTCCTGCGAAAACTCAAAAACCGCATCCTTCATCAATAGATTAGTGAGAGGTTTTGATATCTTAGAAAAGTCTTTAATGAAACGTCTACAAAATCCAGCATGTCCTAGGAAACTTCTTATCCCTTTCACCGAAATTGGGGGAGGAAGTTTCTCTATGATCTCTATCTTAGCCTTGTCTACCTCTATCCCTCTACTAGAGACTAAGTGACCTAATACAATTCCTTCCTTAACCATGAATTGACACTTCTCCCAATTAAGAACTAGGTTAGTGTCTTCACACCTTTGCAAAACAAGAGAAAGGTTAGAAAGACAATCGTTAAAAGAGGAACCGTATACGGAGAAGTCGTCCATGAAGACTTCCATGATTTCCTCTATGTATTCGGAGAAGATGGCCATCATGCACCGTTGGAAGGTGGCTGGGGCGTTGCAAAGCCCGAATGGCATTCTCCTATAAGCAAACGTACCCCACGGGCACGTGAATGTGGTCTTCTCCTGATCGTCCGGATGTATCGGAATCTGGAAGAAACCACTATAGCCGTCAAGGTAGCAAAAATGTGAATGTTGCACTAACCTTTCAAGCATTTGATCAATGAATGGTAATGGGAAATGATTCTTCCGCGTTGCGTTGTTGAGCTTGCGGTAGTCTATGCACATCCGCCATCCAGTTACGGTTCGGGTATGAATGAGTTTGTTGTTCTTGTTGGTGACGACCGTCATTCCTCCCTTCTTCGGAACTACTTGAACTGGACTCACCCACTTGCTATCGGAGATAGGGTAGATGATACCTACATCAAGAAGCTTAAGAATTTCCTTCTTGACAACCTCCTTCATGGTCGGATTCAACCGCCTTTGAGGTTGTCTTGAAGTTCTAAAATCTTCCTCCATTAGTATCTTATGCATGCATATGGAGGGTTTAATTCCTACTAAGTCCTCGATAGTATAGCCTATAGCTTTCCTATGTTTCCTAAGGACAATCATGAGCTGTTCATGTTCATCTATGCTTAGTTCGGAACTAACGATAACCGGGAAGGTAGAGTTAGATCCTAGAAAAGCGTACCTTAGATGAGTAGGAAGCGGTTTGAGTTCCATTGCTTTCGGAGCTTCTAACGATCCTTGAGAAGCATCCGACATCTCCTTAGAAGTCTCTAAGGGTGTTGAGTGTGTTGGAGAAGAATCAGAAGAAGTTGAAGAAATGTCTCGATCACTCTCTTCCACGGCCAAAATTACGGGTGGATCTTGTCCTCCACGGCCGTGGTTTAGGGCGTGGAAGGGAAATACGGTTGTCACATCTTCTCCACGACCGTATAATCCCCTGGAATGAGGCACGATTTTGGTTGTGGAATCCACGGTCGTGGAATACAGGGTATGACCGTGGATTCTGACATTCTCAACCTCATCGTGGAGTTTCTCAAACTCCTCTTCATGCATCTCTTCTTGTGCTTCTAAGGCTTCAATTGCCTTATTGCACTCTTCATCTTCCCCTACATTGGTTAGACTCATAGTGATAACTTTTTGTAAAGGATCGTTAAAGAGAATCGCACTTACCTCCTCTCTAGACAAACCTTCTTCATCTTGGATATCGTAAATATCCTCATCGAAGATTGGCTCCTTCACTAGAGTGGAAAGAACGAACTCTACTTTCTCTTCTCCTATATCAAAAGCGAGTCTACCATTCTTGCAATCGACTATGCAGCCGGAAGTTGCAAGAAACGGTCTTCCGAGTATGATCGGGACCGGACTATCTGCAGGAATGTCAAGCACGACAAAATCAATGGGAACAAAGAATTTACCTAGCTTGACCAGGACGTCTTCTACAATACCGACGGGGCGAGTGATGGATCGATCCACCATGTACAACGTCATCTTCACCGGTTTAGGGTCACCTAAACCGATCTTCCTACACAATGCAAGTGGTATGATGCTCACACTTGCTCCTAAGTCACATAACGCATCGTATGTGACATCTCCCACTCCTATGGGAATGCAAAATGACCCCGGATCCTTTAGCTTTGGGGGCATCTTCTCCTTCATGGTCTTGATGAGATCCGAAGAATCCGAACTCATCTTGACCTCACCGAAGTCCTCTAGCTTCCTCTTGTTGGAGAGGAGCTCCTTCAAGAACTAGCCATAAGCTGGCATACCTACAATAGCATCAATAAATGGTATATTAATATGCAGCTTGCTCATGAGTTCTATGAACTTACCGAATTGTTTGTCTAGGCGCGCTCGCGCTCTAGATTGAGGGAATGGAAGGGGGGGGGGGGGTTTGTAAGCTGGAGGAGGAACATAGACGTCTTCCTTCTCCTTCCCCTTCTCCTTGTCCTTCTCTACGGGGACTTCAACGAACATAGGCTGCGGATCGGTGGTTGTCACTCCGCTCCTAGTTGTAATCACCATCACCCTTCCCTTAGGGTTGTCCTCCGTCTTTCCTGGAAGCTTCCCTTGATTCCTAGGAACTTCCTCCGCTTGGTTGAACATTTGGTTTTCTAAAACCTTTTGAGCTTTGTCAACCTTAGAAACTTGATCATCAACCTTGATGAGGCGGTTCTCCAACCCTTGAAGCTTTCCCAAAATTGTTTCTAATATGGGATCGGGCTTCTCCTTCCCCGAAGTGTTTCCTCCATTAGATGATTGCCCCTGGCTTTTCAAAGGAGTAGAGGAAGAGGAAGGTGGAGTTAGTGAATTAGAATTGGAAGGATAAGAGTTACCGGAATTTTGTTGATTGGAGCGCCAATTGTTGTTGTTTGAACCCCTATTGTTGTTCCAATCGTTGTTCCGGTTGTTGTTGTTTCCATTCCAATTGTTATTCCGGTTGTTGTTCCGGTTATTGTTGTTGCTGCCATTGTTGTTGCCCAAATAGCCAACATCCTTCCCTTTTTGCTTTGGGAAGTTGGTCTTGATAGCCTCCTTCAACTCTTTGATCTCATTGTTGAGGGAGAAAATCTGATTTTGAGCTTCATGTGTGAGCTTTGCTCCTTGCTCCACACGATTTCCCTCCACTTTCCGGTGGGAATACTTCTCTATGACTCTTGCTTGCTTCTCAATGAAGTCCCAAGCGTCATCTTCTCTCATGTCCATGAATGTTCCACATGAGAGGGATTGGAGTTTGAATTGCGTTCCCGCATCTAACCCCTTGTAGTAGATCTCCAGCAAGACAAGTTTGGATATGCCATGATGAGGGCAATCCAAGAGCAAATCCTGAAACCTTTCCCAAGATTGAAACAAACTTTCGTTAGGTCTCATGGAAAAAGCATTAATTTTACCTCTAAGTTCCGCCGTTTTGGATGGCGGAAAGAATTTGGTGAGGAACTCCGCGGAAAGGTCTTCCCACGTGTCTAGTTTCCCACTAGGGAGAGCTTGATACCAAGATAACGCTTTCCCCTTCAAAGAGAAGAAGAAAGGTTTGAGCTTATAGCTGTTGGTAGTAGTGCTCTTTGGTCTCATTGTCTCCATCATACACTCAAAGTTCTGCAAGTGTTGGTGTGGAGATTCAGCGCTTGTCCCGTCAAATTGGTTTTGGCGAACAAGAGTAATGACTTGAGGGTTGAAGCTAAACCCTTGCACATCTTCAGCATCGAAATTCACGCCCAAGCGGCGTGGTTGTTGTGTTGGATCCATCCGCTGGCCAAGAGTTCTTGGCTCTTCATCTACACGTTCGATCCTCGCATTCTTAGGTGGAACACGACGATTGGCAGCTCCCCGTGGATGGAAAGGATTCACATTGATCGTGGGATCAATCTCTTCCAACGGTGGCATGGAAGAATCACTATCATCAGCAGATGAATGACTTCTTCTTCTAGATCTTGATCCTTTCCTTGAGGATTTCTTGCTTCCCATATTCTTAAGGTCGCTCATCTCTACCCTCATCTGGAAGATCATGTCTTGTAGATTGTTAACTTGAGATTGATGACGATCCATCTCATCCTGGCGGAGGGTCTCATTCCATTGGAGTTGAGCTTCCTTCTCTGCCAACTCCGCTTGAAGATCACATTCGTGTCCTTCAGCCATCTTATTTTCCTTGCGCTTTTGCCTTAAAGTTTTCTCTAGCTCTTGATCAAGAGGCAAGAGATCTTCGGTGTTCCTAGACCTGCGCATGCACTCAAAGTAATATCAAATAACGAGAGCAAGCTCCAAAGCTTGACAGCCGGCTACCGAATTCGGCCATAACCAAATCCCCGGCAACGGAGCCAAAAACTTGTTCGCCCCTAGAGGTGTGTGCAAATAAGTTTTAAATTTATAAAACTAGAATCAAGCAAGCGAACCCGTAGTGTACGGATCGACGTAGTTAAGCAAGAATTCCAGAGTATCGAACACAGGGATTTGGGTGGGAACAAATTCAATTGCAGGTTATCAAGCGAGTAAATATGAGAGTTTTGCAAATATTGGGAAAACAACAATCCTAAAGATCCAAGTATCCAGCTGTGGCAATCGATTCAAGATATACTAATGATATAAAGACAGAGTTGAGATATGCAAAGGTATGCTAATGTAAGGTAATCGTACGGTGAAGTTCCAAAAACCTTATATGACTCACCTACAAGACACTCTCTATACAGGTTGTTGAGGCTCAATATAGAAAGGTTCTAAAGGTAAGAATCAATGTCAAATACCCAAACTTGTAATCCAAGGATCAAGACTAACTTAGCCGATTACGGTTATGACACTCACAATCGAGGTAGAGGTTGTTGAGGCTTCACTACCACCTAGAAAAGGCAAGCCTAAACTAAGTTAAAGCAAATCTTTAACTTTGGATTAAAGTAAAAGCAGGTTCGTAAACTTAAGGAAAATTACGGGCAGATCTTGAGACTCCACGGCCGTGGAACTCAAGAACAAACCGTAATTTAGGGTTTGTCGACGATTCTCTCTAACTCTCAGGGTCTAATCTGTTTACGATCGATCTATCATCATCTAAGCCACAACTATCAACCCTTCACCTTAGAATTGTTAGGGGTTTCTAGCCAATAACAGTCATGTTGATATCAAATTCAAGAATTAAAAGATAGAAAGATGAAAACTTCCGAAAACTTTCAATAATCTTCAAACCAATCTCAAAGTCACAACCAAGAACAAATGTTGTTAATAGATTCAGAATAAAGCAAACAATCACAATCTTAGGAAAGAAAGGGAAACGGGATGTCAATCCGTTTTCCAAATCAAACCTAAACAAGAAGAGAGGTCTTCTTGCAACAATCTTCCAGAAGCTTCGATCTTCCGCCAATCCGGAGATCTCAACAGCAATCTCCACCAAAAGTGCGAGATTAGGGCAATTCCCAAATGCGAACTTCGATCTCCAACGAGATGTCAATTGCTTCCAAGTGAGGGCTAATGCGGCCGTTCAAATTCTCTAAGCGGAGATGAAGCGTGGATTGTCAAAAATCCCTAAGCGAACATGCAAGCGTGGTGTAAGCGGGCATGACGGAATCTTGCTTTGTCCGTCTTTTTATAGGGCAAGATAAAATATCGGCCCGGCCCAATCTTCAAAAGATCGTGGCTTCAAAGTGTGGCGAAAAAGATCGCCAAGATCACGGTCGTGGAAGGTTCCACGACCGTAATTTAGAGCGTGGATTGTGTCACGGTTTGGACCATATGTTCCACGACCGTAATAGTTACTGGAATGCATTACGCCTCTCTTTGCAGGGTTCCACGGCCGTGGAACTGAACGTGGTTTGTAGTACGGCCGTATTTTAGAGCGTGGTTTGGGGCAAGAACGTGATTCTTCCCTAGCCTCATGCATTCCTCAAGTTGAACTCCAATTTGCTCCTAAGAATGCCCTCAATCCATGGACATATTCAATCAACTCTTCTTTGCTCGATTCCGTTCGGAAATGACTCTCAATCACCTATATTTCAACATAAAGCTAGTGTAGACATCCATATCGACAATATAGGTAATACTAGCTCACATATGCAACAAAGCTCAATCAAAGACCATCAATATGAATCAAATACGTTTAGAAAACGTGCCTAAAGTATAACAATATTTCATGCTAACATCAATCAAAGATCACAATTCATGCAAGGTAAACAATCAAACTAAACTAAGAATCAACACAAATAAACAAGCTAAACAAGATAATGACCAAGGAAAGAAAAGACGGATTCTAGGGATTGGAAGTTCCGGTCATGGCATAGGACTCAAGCTATCTATTCATCTCTTGGATTAACTATGATATGTTGGGATTACGCGTTTCTAGATTGGGATCAATTACCGAGTAGGTCTCATGGTCCAACTAGTCCACTCCTAAGGTCTCATCACCGGGTAAGTCTCTAAGAACCAAAGGATAGGAATTCTACATAAACCGGATTGTTAGCTAGGGGTCTAACCTATCCTTACTGGGTAAGTCTTGGAAAGGGAAATCTTAAACAACTATCCTAGCACACCTAATCCAATGGCGGCTTATTAGGCTCACCACTACCTAAGGGTTGTTATCTTTGGAATCTAAGAGTAAGGATTACCGGGTAAGTCTCTCCTAACACTTAGTTGCTAACACTAGGTCACCCTAGGGTAGATTAAACTCAACAACACTTAGGATTTCAACATCTTAACAATCTAAGACAAGGTCCATCGAGCCAGGGAAAATCACGGTTTGTTCTACCTAAACCACGGCCGTGGTCAGACAAGAACTACCCGTGATTTCTAACAGCAGCTACGTTCATACATACAAGTCATCCAAAGGTAAATCTAAGTCCGTCCTATCATAGCCCTAGCCATAACCATCCTTTCCTTACCCTAGAACCACATCAATTTAGCCTACAACGTTCATAATAGAAATCGAAACAAACAAACATAAAATCATGACATCCATTTGCAAGATAATGAAGGAAAAGAGATGAACAAGTGAACTAAAACAAAACCAAGCTGAAAATAGAATTAGAGTAACTCACAATCCTTCCAAAAGAAGGTTCAAATGATTCATACAACTCTTAGAAATAGAATCCGGAATTCTTCAATACAAAACTATCAAGTGTGGTAATGGTGTGTGTTCTTCTCCTCCTCTTCAATGGAGCTCCTCTTCTTCCTCTTTGACACTTTCCTTCCTAGAAAGACTTCTTGTTGAGATAATATTTTTGTTAGAGGATAATGGATAATGGAGAGTTGCTCCAAGATATCTCTCACAGCCCATGAAGGACCACTTTTATAACAAACTTGCATGAGCTGGCCATGAGAGTCGTGGCACAACTGTCACAAGAATCTGGCAAAATCCACGGGTGATTCCACGGCCGTGGAGTGTCAGAGAACCGTGATTTTGTGCAGAAACTTCGCCTTGGATCATTAAGCTGTGATTTGGTGCATGGCTTGTGTTGGCAAGGCTCCATGAGTCCTCCTTAGCCTTTAGCTTGTGTCCTAATGAGTCCGAGGGTGTGTCATCTAGATGAACGATCCTCAAACGTATCGTTTTTGCTCTTAAATCTCCTGAAATACCTATAAAACACGCACAAGTCCGTGTAGACGTCTATCTCGGCAAAATACATGAATTGAGTGCAAAACGTCGTGAACTAGTGCTAAACCATGCATGAATGAGTGAGAAATCTATCTAAATGATTACCTAAAACTAAGTCATAAATCGTGTTATCAGTTCCTTAAGAGAAAAACTTCTCAAACAAGAGAAAAGACTAAGTGATATGTCTTTGGAGATTGAAAATCTTAACACTGAAAAGTTAGACCTTGATATCAATATCAAGGCCTTGGAATCAGAAAATGCAATTCTCAAGGGCAATCTCTCTTCTCTCTATTCAGAATATATCGATCTAGAGAAAGAAAAGGTTGATTTAACCGTGACGTGTCAAGACCATATGGCTTCACTTATTCAATTCACTCGTTCGAAAGCTAATCTCGAAAGGATGATGGGTAAACTACAATCTTCCCTTAACAAAAATGGTATAGGTTATCATACCAGTTTTCCTATAAAAACAACTACCAGTTTTGTCAAGGCTAAAAGAAGTATTCATATGCCCACATGTTTCTATTGTTGTAAAAAGGGTCATGTAAAATCAACATGTCCATATAGAAGAAATGATCCTTACATCATTAGAAACACTTATCTTCTATGTCTATGGAAACAAGTTAAGCAAATATGGGTTCGTAAAGGTACTAGACCACCAAACATGATTGAGCCTGAATATGGACCAAAATATGTCATTTGGTCGACCCGGAATGGGTGATGCTTGCTGTTTTGCAGGATATCACCAAGGTGAAGGAGCATAAATGGATATTAGATAGTGGTTGCTTACGACATATGAGTGGAAAAAGCTCACTATTCTCATATCTAAAGGAGCAATTATTTGGAACCATTACACTTGGTGATAAAGAAAAGTGTGACATTATTGACATTGGTAAAATCTGTTATAATTCATCTAACTTCATTGATGATGTATATCTTGTTGACGGTTTGAAGTATAACTTTCTTAGTATCTCTCAAATATGTGATAAAGGCAACAAGGTGATTTTTGATTTAGAAAATGTGAATTTCAACACAAAACATCGGGTGATATTGTGCTTACAGCTCCCAGATGTAACGATGTTTATTCTATGAGTACTAACCAAGTTTCAGGAACTAAGCTAAAATGTCTAAAGGCCTTGACTGACAATCCAAGGCTTTGACATAGAAGACTTGGTCATGTAACCATGCATACAATGCAGACGTTACTTTCAAAGGATTTGGTACGTGGCTTGTCAAACCTAAACTTCAAGGTAGATGAACTATGTAAGGCTTGTACACAAGGTAAACAAACAAGAGGTTCATTCAAACAAAAGAAAGTCGTAAGTTTTTCTCGACCCATTGAACATCTACATATGGATATTTGTGGTCCTATGCGTGTGAAATCTTCTAAAGGTAAACAATACATCCTTGTCATTAAGGATAATTTTTCTCGTTTCACTTGGATATCTTTTTTATGGGAAAAATCTGAAGCATTGTTTGAGTTTTCAAAATTATGTAAGGAGTTGCAAACTTTGAAAAACCTACCTATCATTTCGATAAGAAGTCATCATGGTAGAGAATTTGACCAGCTAAAGTTTGATTTGTTTTGTGCAAAATATGGCATTTCACACAACTTTTCAGCTCCAAGAACTCCTCAACAAAACGGGGTTGGGGAACGTAAGAACCGCCCTATTTTGTTGAGGAGTTCTAGGAGCTGAAAAAGACTCCTAATGAACTCTTTAAGGGTAGAAAATCTAATATTTCCTATTTTAAACCCTTTGGATGTACATGCTTTGTCCATAACAATGACAAAGATAACCTTGGAAAATTTGATGCACGTAGTGACGAAGCAATATTCATTGGATATGCTTCAAATAGGAATTCTTATCGTGTTTATAATAAACGTACCAAAATCGTTGAGGAAAGTATCCATACCATATTTGATGAAAGCAATGATGGTACTTTGAGTGAAAGTTTTGCAGATCTTAATCTGAATCAACATGAAGATCACAATTCTTATGATGAAGAAGATCCAAAGGCTCAAGAAAAGAATATGCAAGAAAATATTCAAGATACCGGAGAACAATCTCAAGACCTTGAAATGCATCTTCAAGACCTTGAAACAGAAAACTGCAATGTCAGAACTCCGTTTCAAGACCTTGAAACTCAACTTCAAGGCCTTGATATAGGATCCAAGGGAAACACTCCAGCGGTACCTGAATCCAATCAAGCATATGAACCCCAATCTTCAAGATTTGTTCCATCCTAGAAACGAAGGAAATTTCAATATTCTTCATACCATCCACAAGAGAATTTGATCTCAGATCAAAACACAGGAGTTCAAACTCGATCCAAAGTTAACAACCTTTGTGCATTCTCGGCGTTCGTGTCTCTTATTGAGCCAAAGAATTATGTTCAAGCTCTTCAAGAACCCGACTAGATCATTTCCATACAAAATGAACTAAATGAGTTTGAGAGAAACAAGGTTTGGACTCTTACATCGAAACCAAAGCATCAATCCGTCATTGGCACGAAATGGGTTTTTCGAAACAAGTTGGATAAAAATGGAAAAGTCATACAAAATAAAGCACGACTTGTAGCTCAAGGCTATAACCAAGAAGAAGGTATTGATTATGCGGAGACCTTTGCTCCGGTTGCCAGGTTAGAAGCCATACATATGCTACTTGCTTTTTGCATCTTTCATGAGCATAAAGTTATTTCAAATGGATGTAAAATGTGCTTTTCTAAACGGCTTCTTACAAAAAGAAGTCTACGTTGCTCAACCACCTGATTTTGAAAATGATGAATTTCCGGATCATGTTTTTAAATTGGACAAATCCCTTTATGGTCTTAAGCAAGCTCCTCGAGCTTGGCATGAAAGATTGTCCAAGTATCTCCTTGAAAACAATTTCAAAAGAGCTTTGATTGACAAAACTTTGTTTATCAAAACCAGAGGCAACGATATAATAGTAGTACAAATTTATGTTGATGACATATTATTCGGTGCTATTAATGATTCTGTATGCAAGGAATTTTCAGATATTATGTGTAGGGATTTTGAAATGAGCTTAATGGGTGAGTTAAATTTATTCCTTGAACTTCAAGTCACACAAGCAAAGAAAGGAATTTTTCTCAATCAAAGCAAGTATACCAAGGACTTGCTTAAGAAGTATAAGATGGATCAATCCAAGGTCGCAAAAACTCCTATGAGTTCTACACTTTCACTTGATCATGACAAAGATGGTAAAAGTGTTGTTCAAAAGGAGTATCGATGTATGATCGGTTCTTTGTTATATCTAACCGCTAGTTGACCTGACATTATGTTTAGCGTGTGCATGTGTGCAAGATTTCAAGCTGATCCTAAAGAGTCACACCTGACAGTTGTGAAAATGATATTTCGGTATCTCAATGGCACTAAATATTTAGGATTATGGTACCCACATCAAAGCTCGTTTCACCTCGTTGGTTATTCAGATGCAGACTTTGTAGGCTATAAGGTCGATAGAAAAAAGTACTTCTAGATGTTTCCAATTCTTAGGGTCATCCCTAATCAATTGGCACTCCAAGAAGCAAAACTATGTCGCCCTATCCACAGCTGAAGCAGAATACATAGCAGTGGGAGCCTGTTGTGCACAAATTATATAGATAGCTCAACAACTTTGTGATCTTGGCTTTGATTTGAAAGGTATCTCGATTAAATGTGATAATACTAGTGTTAGTTTGATTGCTAAATATCCTGTGCAGAATTCAAGGACAAAGCATATCAATGTAAGGCATCATTTCATACGTGATCATGTTGAGAAAGGTGATGTTTCGATTTATTTTATATCAACTGACTTGCAGCTTGCAGATATCTTTACTAAGCCTCTACCTGAAGATCAATTCAATTTTATTAGATTAGAGCTTGATACGTTGAACAAGGAAGCATTAACGTAGGGGGAGTATATTGTTTTATTTTCTCCTTCGTATGCAGCCCACTTTTCAATTTCAAGGGCCTTGAAATGGAATTCAAGGGTAACACTGAATATCACGGATCTATTTAGGGATTAATATCTTTTAGATATTATATTCTCTAAATTATTTTAAGAAGGATTTTTAAAATGATTTCAAAAGTCTTTTCAAAGATTTGAAAAGAGTTGTTGAGATTAAATTGGAAACAAATTTTCGTTTTTCATGGCCTTGATTTCCTAAAGATCTGGTTAAAACCATAAATCGTTTTCTTTTACCCTTTTAAAGGCTTTTAACCCTCCTTCTTCCCTAATCAACGTTTTTACAGAACCGAAAACACCTACCATTGATTTTTTTCCTCTCACAAATCCATCTATGGCTCCAAGAAACAAGAAATCTGCTCCTCGCCAAGCTCCGACTTTAAAAAGGGAATCAGCTCACATTTCCTCAGCTACAGATGATGAGCAATTTTCTGAATATTTGGAGATTTCACAGACCATTGTTCTTCCAACTTCCTGGTTCGTCAATTTTCAAGTTACGGGATCTTGACTTGATGTATTTCAATATTGCCCTCTCTGTATGTTTGACGTGGTGGATATTGTTTTTTAGAAACTCTTTAGATCCCCTGTATTACAAAGTTTAAACGTTCCACAATCTAGAAGATCTTAAACCTTGGAGATTCTGCCTTCTCAAGGCTCATAATATTGTTTTATGTCAATCTCGTCACAAAACCGGAAAAAGGAATTCTTACCCTTGAAACATCAGTTAAAGGTACTCAAAATTTTCTCACGCCTACTGTTTTGTGTGAGATTTTAGGAATCTCTACAGATCGTTCTTTCACACACACCTCCCGGTCAGAAAGTGTTCGACTCGCCAAAGAGAAATTTCTGATCCCAAACTCCGCATCACGCCAACTCACTTACACTTCCCTAACCCTAGATGCTAAAATAGTATTTACCATTCTGGTTAGATGTGTTATCCCTCTTGCAAATTCAAGAGAACTATTGACGGATTAATCTTTGGAATTGATTCATTTGATCATGTCTGGATTGGATGTTGATGTACCTAATAACCTCATCCTCAACCATATGGTCCATACCGTTAACTCAAAGTGAGCTATCCCCTTGCCTTATGGAAACCTACTGCCCAAGATCTTTGACCATTTTTCAATTGACACTTCCACTGAAGATCGACAGATGGCTTTTGGCAAAATCGATGAATCTTGCTTGAAAAGATTAGGGATTGAGAAAACTCTTGCAGGGGCATGGACATTGAAGGGAAAAGGAGTTATTCCACTTCCTTCCCAAGCTGCTCCATCAACTTTTCCTTCTTCTCCAAAAATCAGGTTAGATGGATGTGCGAAGGAACTGGGTTCTTTGAATCGTGAACTCTCTGATTTTCGGTTTGACACTAAAAAGAGAATGGATGCAAATCATGAGATGTTGTCTATTATGCATGCCAAGATAAATGAAATGTATCTTATGAATGCTCTCAAACTTACCACAAAGGGAAAAATATTACCTATGACTGAAGATGCAGCTCAACACACCTAGGAAAAGGTTGAAAAATTTCCGATGAACTGTAAACGAAGAGTACAAAACAAATTTATCCTTTATCCTACTCATGTTGAACCAACAATCTTGACAGTGGAAGAATACGAGGTTGTCAAGGAATGATGAGCTGAAGAAAAGAGATGACGCTTAGCAGTAGAAATGGATAATAGTCACCGGCCTGCATCATCTAAGGCGCGACGACGGTTTTATGAGGATGATCAAGACTGAGCATATTGTAATAACCGAAAATTTTAAACTCCGTTAAACCTGAATTTAACCGAGTCCCGAATTCCGATACATTAATCTTAAATAAATAAATAAATAAATTAAAACGAGTTAAGTTCTATCATTTTATGTGACCTTAATTCACATAAAATGATGAAACTTCGTAACCGGAAATAGTTTACGCACTTTTAAATAAAATAATAATTTATATAATACAAAATATAATGTCGTAGTATAGAGATTCCCGCACATAACCGGAAATCCGGAACGGGTAACGAGTTTTCGTATACTTATTTTTATGCGGGGACATGCCGGATATGACCCATTACTAGGCCCAATTATCAAGCCCATCAGCCCATCCCATAAACTAATCCTAACCCTAACTTAACCTAATTAATTAGGTTAACCTAATCTACTGTTACACCTCCTCACGTCCTGTTGCCGCTTTCCCCTCACCATCGCTGAACGATTGCACAGCAGGCACACGCGACGCAGATCGAGCCGCCTCTGCACCGCCTTCGGTCGACCGCCCAAACGACGCCGCCACCACGTCTCCTCCGCCTTCCCTCTTCGCCGGCGACAGCAGCCGCTAGTCGTGCCTCCGTCCTCTTCTTCTCTGTAAGAAGGCAGCAGCAGCAACACGAGCCACCGCGCCGTCTTTGTCAACCGCCCAAACCGCAGCCGGAGCCTGCAGCACCAGAACCACCACCGAGCCAGTGGGCGCTGCTGTCGACCACCTAGTGTTCGCCGCCAACCACCGCCTAGGTAAGCAGCCCCTCGACCAATATCTCCTCTCCCTCTCTTGCGGATCCGCTAATCGTTGCTGTGCAACCAGACACACGCCACTGAACCGCCGCCGCTGCAGCCACCGAGCCTGCGTGCCTTCCGCCGTCTGCCGCAGTGAAACCGGTAAGACCGTGGCTTCCCATCTTTCCGCCTTCCTTCCCACGCTTCTTGAACCGCTACTCACTGCAACCCTCTTCGATCTGCAGCAGCACCGCGAACCGCCGGACTCAGTGGATACCGCCCCGCCGCCTCCTGCTGTTTCCGTACCCTGTGTCGACGCTGCACCCCGTTGCACCCTCCTGGACCAGCGCCGGTGACTAGGTAAGTCCGGTTGGCTGTACTGTTGAGTTGTAGTACACTGTAATATGTATATATAAATATGAATGCAGTACAATATATACATGTATATATATATACAGATTGGAATGATATAAATACAGTACGATGTATACATGTATATATGATAAGAAGTAGAAGCGGAATGTTATAAAAAAATAAGTATCAGTTAGTATAGTGTATATAGGAGTTTTGTATGCCGAGTATATAAATATACGTATATATATATATTATATGAAAATAAAAGTGTACATAAGTGAATTAAGGTTATACATGTGGATCGATATATATATAAATCTACGCATATGAATAGGTGTTGCGGGAATGTCATGTATATAGATAGATAGATAGATATATATATATATATATATACATATATATACATAAATACCGAATGGTTACGATTTTTAAAATGAAATAAAAGTATACATATGAGTGTGAGTTAGTGAAAATAATAAGTATGTGGCTATATATATGTATAAATACCTAGGAGTGACGGATTTATAGAATTGGAAGGAAAGTTAGTATGCACATAAGTATGTATATATATAGATATATATAAGATTAGATGATACCGAGAATGAAGGATTGTGGTTCTAGATGACGAGTGGATGAGATTAATATTATGACCATTAGTAAACCGTTCTGGAGTAGTCAGATATTTGAAAAGCGTTAAAAAGGAAATATTAGAAGTCAAGAAGTGACTCAGAGAATTATTGGCACTAAGGGTAAAACGGTCTTTCACCGTATAAGAATCTTTCTTTCCGTAATTCCTTCGCGTGAGGTTGGACATCGAGATGTGATTTTGATACACATGCCTTAATTGACAGGCGCTTGAGTTACCACGAGTACGGACTATTTGAGGAGTGTTAGAGTGTTTTGACTCAGGTAAGTCCTTGCGACTTACTTAGCCAGTTTCTGAGTGTTAGTTGAATGATAGTAGTGGTGTGTGCTATTGCGTGATTTAATAATAATAACTTGCTAGGACGACTGTTATTTTACGTTTAAGGCCCAAGTGTATGTATAACGGGCCGTGACATCACTGCCCAGCTCTGACAAGAGACTGGGAGGTTCTCTATACCCAGACCATGCAGGTACAAGGTGAGATGCATCGGATCCATTCCTGATGGTTACACGGGGGCGGAGGCGAGGTTTGGGAATCC
Source organism: Fagopyrum homotropicum (assembly GCA_033239125.1). NCBI lineage: Eukaryota > Viridiplantae > Streptophyta > Magnoliopsida > Caryophyllales > Polygonaceae > Fagopyrum > Fagopyrum homotropicum. Next base: position 72,478,645 of record BSWB01000008.1, read on the forward strand.
CTCGTGTCACAAAATAAGTATCATTAGAGTGAACGAGTAAATTAAAGCAAGATAATAAAACGGACTTGTTTGAAAGCATGCTGAGTGTTTATGTTTATCTGAGTGTGTTTGTGCTGCTATTGTTCTGCTAATATTTGGATAACTAGCTAACGGTTCTTCTTGTTGTTGTTTTAGACTTACCGCAGGTTAGATCAGCAGCTGAGTGATCCGGAAGTAGTGGTCAGCCGGGTCTCCGTACTCCTTAGAGTGGGGGTTGGGGGTTGTGTTTGTCTTTTCTTCTTTTGGTTAAGACAATTGTTCGTTTCTTTTGTTTAAGTACTTTAGGCTGCTAGACAGTGTTGCATTCATTACCTTAAAAATGCTATTTTATGAATTTCGGTTTTCTTTATTTGTGTCTTGTTGCAAGATCCTAGTAATGTTGTTGTCAAACTGAGATCGGGACCCATTGTGAGGTCCTAACCAGTAATATCCCGAGTTCTGAGAATTCGGGGTGTTACAACATGATATCAGAGCTCTAGGTTGGCAACAATGGCACTTGAAATCTTCTGAAAGACCGAATAAGTTTTAAGTAGAACCCGAAAAGGGATCTGAGTTTTAAAAAGAAAATTTTTGGTTTTAAATGCATGCATAGTCTGGTTGGGAATAGAAAAGTACGGCTGACCACCACTACTACCGCGGATCTCAGTATGCTTAGTATGGACTTTAGGTTTTACTGTAGTAGAACTTTTAGCTTGTTTATGAAGATATTTTATATAGATAGGTATATGCCGAAGATTAGTAGAAATTGTAGTTATGTTATGTCCTTAACGGAGATAACATAATGAGTTTCTCACCCCTTGGACACATCTAAGTAGATTTTGAAGGGTGTCAACGTGAGGATTAGTATGCACATCTTATGTGCATTAGGGTAGACGAACGTCGGACAACTCCTTCGAGCTTGTTAAGGAACGCTGAGACGGAAAAGTGAAGACTCAAGGACAACACCAATTACGATGACAAGAAGAGAACCCCGAATCAACTCAACGGGATCAAATGAAGGTTATACAAGAGAGTAGTTCCGGAGAAGCAAGAGATGATCGCCAACTAGGGAATTGAGAAAGACAACGGAGAGGCTCTTTCAAGTTGTGTAAAGTGACTTCACAGACAAAGAGGATGACGTCGAAAATTTGCCATAGACATGAAAGTCAAAAGTATGGAAGTCAACACGAGGTACATTACCCATCTAGATAGAAAGAATTAAAGAGCTGCAACTTATAAGCTTACGCATTGCCGAAAAAGGAAAGGTGGATTTCACCAACGTGGAAGTGGAGTGATCTCGTAGAACACAGGAGAATTTTGACATAGACCGTGATACAACAATAGCCGGCTTCTGTAAAGGCAACATTACAAGCAACACCAAAGGAAGAAGAGTGCGTGAGAAGAGTATTGGTGAACTCGAGGGACCCCAATAACTTCTCATTCAAAAGGAATTTAAGCCAACAACACTACAAGTTCATAATAGAGAACCGCAAATAGACGATAACTCAGGTAAAAGAATCACGGAGATGTACCTACAAGCTACCCTAGAAGGATTGAAAAGTCTGTTGATGGAAGAAGAATGATACAACTGGACTCGTAAGAGTATAACAATCTTACAAAAGTGTAGATTGTAGGAGGAGCTAAAGAAGAATAAACAGAGGAACTAGAGAAGATAGATTTTCACCAGGTTTATCAAATTTCAAGAGATAGAAGAAACGTAAGCCTATGATCTTGTAGAAGGTCAACTGTAGACTACTTGGCAACAACTGGGACTTTACACGTGCGGGTTAACAGGTGGAGGCTGGTTGCCAAGTAATAAGAATAACCACAGAGTTACAAAAGAACTGTATTGATACGAGGAGGAATTCTTAAAGCGACCAATTGCGGCAACTGTGAAGTCAATCAATACGAGTGCTAGTAATACTGAATAAGTTCAAGTCAGTAACTCTAAAGAGAATTGACGGTCCGAAATGACCCCTTATATCAGTAATGATATAAAAAGAATTAATGTGAGCAGTTGCTTGTCTACTGACTAAGGAAAATGTTACAAATCACGGATAGTATGGATGGATTCGTATAAGGAGAACCATAGGGGTAAGAAGAAGCAGATGATTTTGACCAAGTCATACCTCAGTCCGGACAAAAAGGGTATGCTCGTAGTATACCACTCAAATGAGACTGATGGTATATTTCCGAGAAAAGCTGGGGTCAATTTTCGAGATTTACAAAGGAGCCCTTATGACTAAAGATGTGACACCTAACAGTTGGAATTATAGAGGCGGCACAAACATAGAAAATATAATTTAATACCGTGGTGAAAAGTCTTATAGAGTTTGAAGTGGTGGTAAATGGAACCTACATCTTTGTTGGAACAGACATCAGAAAGAAGTTAAAGTGAAATGGTGGTACTCCAATGAAAGTTTAAGTTAACCCTGATAACCAATAATATGTAGATGGAGGAGTAGTAGCTAGATTGCATACAAATGGTGTACTAGAAGTCCATTCCCGACTGATCACAAATGAGCTGAGGAAAGTAATAAGACCAACCAACGTGGTCCGTAAGGCGTAAACGAGGAAACTCAAAGGGATTTAACTATCCTACATGTGGTAAAGATTTAAAAGAAGGTGAAACGACATGAGTATAAGGAAATCATAATAAATACGATGCGAAGAATTGGACTTTTGAGAAAATCAGATACATCTTATAGTTGTATACAAAGGGTACAGATGACTTTGTGGTATACGTGATATATCCAAGCTGGGTTTGGGTGTATTTTGATGTAGAGGGGTAAGGTCATAGCCTATGCGTCTCGACAGTTGAAGACGTATGAGGAGAACTACCCCAGACACAATCTAGAGTTGACTGCAGTAGTCCATGCTCTTAAGATCTGGCGTCACTATCTCTATGGGGCGACATGTCAAACCTTCACAGACCATAAGAGTCTGAAGTATATATTCACTCTGAGAGAATTGAATAACCGCCAGAGGCGGTGGTTAAAGTTGATCAAGGACTTCGACCTTGAGATTCTTTACCACCCCGGGGAGGCGAATGTGGTAACTGATGCTTTGAGCCGGAAGACGCCAGGGAGAGTGCAATTGCCTGGTTGACAGTACAACCACAGTTGCAGAGAGACTTGGATTGGTTGGAGATAGACATTCAGTTTCCCGATACTGATAGTCAGTTGGCTACCTTGGAGTTACTTCTGGATCTGTTGGATGAGATCCGACCGAAGCAGGAGACTTGCCCGACTTTGACCAGGATCCGGGACAGGATGTCTCGAGATGAGGCCCCACAGTTCACTTTTGGTGCTGATGGATCGATGAGACGTCAGGATCGTGTTGGTGCGCCGTCAGACAATGAGTTGAGACAGAGGATACTAGGTGAGGCTCATGCTACCTCATACTCAATACATCCTGGAGCGAGTAAGATGTACAAAGATGTGAGATGGTCCTTCTGGTGGGGTGGTTTGAAGCCCGATGTGACTCGGTATGTAGTTCAGTGTGCGACCTGCCAGCAGGTCAAGATTGAGCATCGTAGGTCAGGAGGAGAGCTCCACCCACTTCCAGTACCACAGTGGAAGTGGGAGGATATATTTATGGACTTTGTCACCAGATTGAGGCTCAGCAGAGGTTTTGATGCTATTTAGGTGGTAGTAGACCGTTTGACGAAGACCGCACATTTCATTCCGATTAAGGAAACGTGGCCGGTAAGTCGTCTAGCTGAGGAGTTCGCCAAACACATTGTGAGACTCCACGGGGTACCGAGGACTATCGTCTCTGACAGAGATAGATGTTTTACCTCGAGATTTTGGCAGCAGGTGCATACTACTTTGGGAACGAGTCTCCACTTTACCACTGCCTATCACCCACAGATAGACGGTCAGTCTGAGAGGACCATTCAGACCTTAGAGGACAGGCTGCGGGCGTGTGTACTAGATTGGGGACATGTATGGCCAGATCATCTCCCACTGGTAGAGTTTTCATATAATAATAGTTGTCACGCGTCTGTTGGGATGGCTCCCTATGAGGCTTTGTACGGGCGGAGATGTCGTACGCCCTTATGTGAGATGAGCCATCAGAACTGATGGAGTAGATCCAGATCAGATACAGGATGACATCGCTCGGATTGCCCTAGTCCGAGAGCGGATGTTAGCAGCTCAGAGTCGTCAGAAGTTCTACGCTGACAAAAGGCGTCGACCTTTAGAGTTTAGAGTGAGTGATCAGGTGTGGCTGAGAGTGTCACCTACGAAGGGAGCCAGGCGTCGGCATTAAGGGGCAGCTGAGTTCCCGATATGTCGGACCTTTTGAGATCTTAGAGAGAGTTGGAGAGGTGGCCTACAGATTAGTTTTACCGCCGAGACTAGAGGGTGTTCATCCGGTCTTCTATGTGTCTCAGTTGAGAGAGTACATCCCGGATCTGAGACACGTCATCAGACATGAGGATCTGATAGTTGGGCCGATTATACCTTTGTAGAGTACCGTAGCTGTTTTGGGAGCGCAGTACTAGATGTCTGCGGTCCAAGGAGATACCTATGTTGCGGATCCAATGGTCTATGAGAGGAGAGTATTAGACGTAACTATCCCGAGTTCCTTGCGGGATTAGAGGTTACTCCTGTATTGACGAGTTAGTACTCGGATGTTGTGTTGTTTGACCATTCATGTTTTTATATTGATTTGGGTGTTTACGTTTTATGTGATATATGTCTGACTATGATGTGTGAGTAGTTGCATGGTAGAAAATGACAATGTTGAGAAAACAGAATATAACCAAAAATTTCTGATTTGAAGAATCATTCTAAGTTTCGGGACGAAACTTCTTTTAAGAGGGCACTGATGTAATAACCGAAAATTTTAAACTCCGTTAAACCTGAATTTAACCGAGTCCCGAATTCCGATACATTAATCTTAAATAAATAAATAAATAAATTAAAACGAGTTAAGTTCTATCATTTTATGTGACCTTAATTCACATAAAATGATGAAACTTCGTAACCGGAAATAGTTTACGCACTTTTAAATAAAATAATAATTTATATAATACAAAATATAATGTCGTAGTATAGAGATTCCCGCACATAACCGGAAATCCGGAACGGGTAACGAGTTTTCGTATACTTATTTTTATGCGGGGACATGCCGGATATGACCCTTTACTAGGCCCAATTATCAAGCCCATCAGCCCATCCCATAAACTAATCCTAACCCTAACTTAACCTAATTAATTAGGTTAACCTAATCTACTGTTACACCTCCTCACGTCCTGTTGCCGCTTTCCCCTCACCATCGCTGAACGATTGCACAACAGGCACACGCGACGCAGATCGAGCCGCCTCTGCGCCGCCTTCGGTCAACCGCCCAGACGACGCCGCCACCACGTCTCCTCCGCCTTCCCTCTTCGCCGGCGACAGCAGCCGCTAGTCGCGCCTCCGTCCTCTTCTTCTCTGTAAGAAGGCAGCAGCAACAACACGAGCCACCGCGCCGTCTTTGTCAACCGCCCAAACCGCCGCCGGAGCCTGCAGCACCAGAACCACCACCGAGCCAGTGGGCGCTGATGTCGACCACCCAGTGTTCGCCGCCAACCACCGCCTAGGTAAGCAGCCCCTCGACCAATCTCTCCTCTCCCTCTCTTGCGGATCCGCTAATCGTTGCTGTGCAACCAGACCCACGCCACTGAACCGCCGCCGCTGCAGCCACCGAGCCTGCGTGCCTTCCGCCGTCCGCCGCAGTGAAACCGGTAAGACCATGGCTTCCCATCTTTCCGCCTTCCTTCCCACGCTTCTTGAACCGCTACTCACTGCAACCCTCTTCGATCTGCAGCAGCACCGCGAACCGCCGGACTCAGTGGATACCGCCCCGCCGCCTCCTGCTGTTTCCGTACCCTGTGTCGACGCCGCACCCCGTTGCACCCTCCTGGACCAGCGCCGGTGACTAGGTGAGTCCGGTTGGCTGTACTGTTGAGTTGTAGTACACTGTAATATGTATATATAAATATGAATGCAGTACAATATATACATGTATATATATATACAGATTGGAATGATATAAATATAGTACGATGTATACATGTATATATGATAAGAAGTAGAAGCGGAATGTTATAAAAAAATAAGTATCAGTTAGTATAGTGTATATAGGAGTTTTGTATGCCGAGTATATAAATATACGTATATATATATATTATATGAAAATAAAAGTGTACATAAGTGAATTAAGGTTATACATGTGGATCGATATATATATAAATCTACGCATATGAATAGGAGTTGCGGGAATGTCATGTATATAGATAGATATATATATATATATATATATATATATATATATATATATATATATATATACATACATACATAAATACCGAATGGTTACGATTTTTAAAATGAAATAAAAGTATACATATGAGTGTGAGTTAGTGAAAATAATAAGTATGTGGCTATATATATGTATAAATACCTAGGAGTGACGGATTTATAGAATTGGAAGGAAAGTTAGTATGCACATAAGTATGTATATATATAGATATATATAAGATTAGATGATACCGAGAATGAAGGATTGTGGTTCTAGATGACGAGTGGATGAGATTAATATTATGACCATTAGTAAACCGTTCTGGAGTAGTCAGATATTTGAAAAGCGTTAAAAAGGAAATATTAGAAGTCAAGAAGTGACTCAGAGAATTATTGGCACTAAGGGTAAAACGGTCTTTCACCGTATGAGAATCTTTCTTTCCGTAATTCCTTCGCGTGAGGTTGGACATCGAGATGTGATTTTGATACACATGCCTTAATTGACAGGCGCTTGAGTTACCACGAGTACGGACTATTTGAGGAGTGTTAGAGTGTTTTGACTCAGGTAAGTCCTTGCGACTTACTTAGCCAGTTTCTGAGTGTTAGTTGAATGATAGTAGTGGTGTGTGCTATTGCGTGATTTAATAATAATAACTTGCTAGGACGACTGTTATTTTACGTTTAAGGCCCAAGTGTATGTATAACGGGCCGTGACATCACTGCCCAGCTCAGACAGGAGACTGGGAGGTTCTCTATACCAAGACCATGCAGGTACAAGGTGAGATGCATCGGATTCATTCCTGATGGTTACACGGGGGCGGAGGCGAGGTTTGGGAATCCCTCGTGTCACAAAATAAGTATCATTAGAGTGAACGAGTAAATTAAAGCAAGATAATAAAACGGACTTGTTTGAAAGCATGCTGAGTGTTTATGTTTATCTGAGTGTGTTTGTGCTGCTATTGTTCTACTAATATTTGGATAACTAGCTAACGGTTCTTCTTGTTGTTGTTTTAGACTTACCGCAGGTTAGATCAGCAGCTGAGTGATCCGGAAGTAGTGGTCAGCCGGGTCTCCGTACTCCTTAGAGTGGGGGTTGGGGGTTGTGTTTGTCTTTTCTTTCTTTTGGTTAAGACAGTTGTTCGTTTCTTTTGTTTAAGTACTTTAGGCTGCTAGACAGTGTTGCATTCATTACCTTAAAAATGCTATTTTATGAATTTCGGTTTTCTTTATTTGTGTCTTGTTGCAAGATCCTAGTAATGTTGTTGTCAAATTGAGATCGGGACCCATTGTGAGGTCCTAACCAGTAATATCCCGAGTTCTGAGAATTCGGGGTGTTACACATATGATGGTTGTGGGCTTGCTGTTTTAATCTCGTTGTTTTTGTGGTTTTGGAAATAATCTCTTTTATGTCTGTAATTGATTTCAAAAACTTCCACGCTTTAACTATTTTTCTTTCTTGTTGAAAGACAAAGGGGGAGAAATAATTTGATCCGAAATTTCGATAGTTCTGCAATCTTCATTTAAGTTTGTTTGATATTTACATATGCATCGCTAACTCTAAAAATGTAGGTACGATACTTGTGTTGTCTTCCATTGTAATACCCGGAAATTTTATTTCCGGTTATCTTAGAAACAAATAAGAACTTGACCGATTGTGACCTTTCCAGCTCTTTATTCTTTTGTGTCGACTCCGGCTATATGTTGTTATCTTTTAAGTTTCGGGACGAAACTTATTTTAAGGGGGTACTGATGTAACACCCGGAATTTTTAATTCCGTTTATTTTCCGAGACAAACCGGAACTCGTCCGATTTGACCTTTCCGTCATTTTTTTATTTTTGTCATTTTATATGACACAGAGTTCTTCGATATTTTTATTATTTTATTCGAGATTTCTACTCTCATAATATATGCGGAATCAATCTACCTTCTTTATTCTCTAAATAAGCCTTCCGGGCCCATTACGAAGTTGAGTTTTGGCCTTTGAAACCCTACCATCCGGGCCCGATAAGGAGCTGTTACAGCCAGCCCATGACCTCTCCCTCTCTCACGTAAACCCTAACTACCCTCCTCACGTGACAGCAGCCTCCTCCTCTTCCTTCTCGTACCATGAACGTCCTTCTCACAAACCTCATCTCAACGTTTCACCTTCAACATCAACGCCGGCGGTGACCTCAATTCCGTGCTCACACCCAATCCGGAAGGCTACTGCAATCTTGCTCATCCTTCGAGCCTCCTCTCTCCATCCGACAAGTAGGGCAACAGTGGCAAGCGTCGTTGAGCCTTCCTCCCTCTACGCCCCCTTCATCTCGAGCAACACAGCGCCTCTCCCTCGCCTACAGTCTGGCAACAGTGGGTCGGACCACGCCCTTCTTCCCTGCGTCCGACATGACGATGACCTCCCCTTTCTATTCGTGCACAGCAGCGAAGGAGAAGAAACTGGACTCAGCAGATGCGACTGGCCCTGGCTGCGAGTGCGGGTTACATTCAGCCACTGGTGCGGGTTACATCCAGCCACTGGTGCGGGTTACATCCAGACACTGGTGCGTGTCCTCCTTGCAGCAAATGCACCCAACGATAGCAAGTAGCAGCAACCTTCGGGCCTTCGCCTTCATAACTTTGAGTCTCGGAATCGGGTAAGCTTATACCCCATCCTCCATTGCACTTTTTTCCTCGTATTACATGTCGAACGAGTGCCCTTGTGTGTGTCTCCTAAGCATACCAGAACAACCATAGATGAGCAGTAAGGATTCATGATGTTTTCTGAATTTCCATGAAGTGATGAGCAGTCATCTTCGGGTTCAGGTTCAGATTTAGGTATGCTAAACTCATTCTTTTTGGCTGAATTTTTTATATGATATAGTTGACATATTGTTGTAGAACATATTAAAATTTTAGAGGAATCCAGCGAGTGGTTGAGGAGTTATGACTTTTCGAAGTTGGGACCTTGAATAGTTTTTTTTCTGTTAGGATTACATAGTATAATATATCAAAATTTGAGAGGATTTCATCAAAGGGTTTAGGAGTTATGATTTTGGAGTTATGATTTTTCATAGTGGGATCAGTTAGCTGTTTTTTTCACTTTTGCTGAAATATTCTAAGTGTTGGAGAAAACGTGTGTTGAATCGGTTTTTGGATCTAGATTTGAATGAGTTAGATAATTCTGATGAACATGAAATTTTGAGGGATTGGAGTTCATATAATGTAGTATATCGTGTAAAGTTTTGAGGATGATCCAGCAGATACTTTCGGACTTATGATGTTCTGAAGTAGGATAGTAACATAGTATTTGGGAAAAGAAGTGATTATTTTGGCTAAGTATGAATTACTGGATGTTGGAACTAACTTTGAGGATTTATATAGAGAGTTTGGTTTAGTGTTTTAGAGAGATCTTTGGCCTTATGATTAGTATGCATATCATAGAAGACTTGGATAATTTCCTTAGAATTTTTATAGTTTTATTCGGGCTTCATATCTTGAGCCAAAGTTGGGTTTTTTAAACGTAGGAAAAATGTGTAGGTTTCTAGTTTCTACCTAAACTCACTCTTAAGAGTTAGAATATGATATTTAGCCTCAAGTAAGCGTTTAAGTAAATATTACGAGTTTTTTATTTTGGAAAGTCAGTACCAAGGGTAAAATAGTCATTTTACCTTAGGAGGGTATTTTAGTAATTTCCCTTAGGATGAGATGGTACATCTTAGAAGTTATAGACTTATAAGACTATGGGATGTATTTTGATCCACGTGCCTCCTATGTCAGGCGATTGAGTTTCTACGGTTGCGGATCGAGCTGTGATTAAGGGAGTCGAGATTTAATTCAGGTAAGTCCTTTGGGCTTACTTAGCTAGCTATCAGATATGAGTGTGAATAATGATAGTGATGTTTGAATGATGTGTGTATTAGTGTATTTAATATTAATCATAGACCGACCTACCTATCTGGTCTAAAAGTAACGGGCCTTGCCATTCTGCTCAGTTAGCCCGAGGGCGTTGGGGGTTTCTTTAGGGACTAGTCCATACTTGGTTTGCGGGGATGCCACCGACGGAGGTGTGCTAAACCATCACCAGTTGGATAAGGAACGTAGGCGAGAAATCTTAAGATATCTCGTGCCACAACTTTTAAAAAGGAATAAAGTGAACACCTAAGTTATCAGATAATAACCGGTTTGTGTGCCAACATGATGATTGGTTTTTTTTTGCGTGAGATGTGTTTGTGCTATTTTTATTGTACTTATATTTGGATTGTTAGCTAACGGTTTATCCGTGTTGTAGTTATGTAGAGATAGACAGTTGCAGAGAGATCCGTAACGGATGGTCAGCCGGGTCTACATATTCATTTGATGGGGACGGGGGAGTTTTCCATACGGCATGCATGTTATGTATCCATATATATGTTTTTGTCAAGCTGTCACTTGTGTACATTCATACAATAAAACATATTATGTTTTAAAATTGTTTTAAATACATTTGTGCCTTGTTGTAAGATTCTAGTAAAGTTGTTGTTAAACCAAGGTCGGGACCCATTGTGAGGTCCTAACTAGTAGCTCCCCGAGTTCCAAGAACTTGGGGTGTTACATCCATCAAGGGGGAGATTGAAAACTCCACCTTGAGTATATATTTGTATATGTGATGATGAAAGACTTAACACAAATAAGCGGTTTTTATACTAACAAAATATCGATTGTATTTCTAGTTGCTTGGTTTGTTTGGTGTTTGTCTAAATGTATGCAGGCCTTGAAAAGCATTTCAAGAGATAGATGAAGGCCTTGAAATCAGATACAATGAACAAGCGCAGAGTTTGACGAAGTTCAACACGGACGCCTTCAAAGCTATTTCAAGGGATCAAAAGCCAAAGCCTTGAAGAAAGTTTCAAAGGACATAATGGCTGGAAGGAATTCAAATCTTTACCAACCAAATCAACCAAGGATCTAGAGAAGATCATCCAAGAAGAAGATTTGACTAACAAGATTCGGCCAACAAGAAGATATAAAGAAGATCTACAACGGTTATCTCATCTCAACCAAGAAGCGTTTTCTATGGAGAATAAGGAACATCTACAACTGTTATCTTCCAACGGCTAGAAGACTTCTCCATCGAAGACTATAAATGAAGATGTAGATTGAAGAAGAAGATAATTAAGCTTACACGGAAATATCCAAAGTCTTCAAGCGAACCAAAGCATCTTCATTCGATCCAAGAAGTTTTTCTCTCTCTCTTTACAAAAGCTTTATTCAATAGAGAGAGATAAACTCGACAACTCTATTGGCATATCTAAAGGGTGTTATACTCGAAGTGTATGTTACTCTTCGAGTAACTAGGGTATTATAGTTAGGTTAAGTGTTGGAGCTAGATCGTAGCATTGGATACTGTGAAAGAAGAAGGGGATTTTTTCTAAGTTGTATCTAGGACTCTTTGAAGTTGATAATAGACAGTTAGATCCTACGGTTATACTCTAGGACGAAGAGTATGTTGTTTTGAATTCCGCATCATATCTTGCTTTATTGTGACTAACGTTATCTTGTAGGTTTACAAAGTCAAGGCCCTTGAAATCACTTTCAAAGCCCTTGAAATCAAGTTGTGTCACAAAGAGCTCATATCGACATCAAGGCCTTTGAAATTAGTTTCAAAGCCTTGATATAGGTTTTTGCAAAAAGTTCTCATACTCTATTCGACCCCCCTTCTAGAGTATTTATATCCTTTATATTCACCTAATGGTTCTTCACTAGTCATGGTTTGTTTGTAGTTCTCTGGTATAAACCGTTAGTGTTGGTATCTTTATTCCTTTTGTGAGTGAGAATTTAGAGTGAGGAGTTATTATGGACTCTCGAATCCACCAAGATCATTCACTCAGATTCTTCCTCCTTGGTTGATGTTTCTTTGTAATGCCACCTTTCTAGAAATTCGTCGATTCTACTTGCAAGGTTCCATCATTTGGATATATGTATCACAATCCTCGTTGTAACTCTCTTGTCTTCTAGGAAGTTACTCCTCCTCCATGTTTATGAAATTTACCACCCACTTTCTAGCTAATTCGTAAGCGTTAATTCGTCGGTTCTTTAATTCATCATATTTTGATCGACAATGTACCTCATATCTTGATTGTGGTGTCGATTTAATTGTCAAGAGTGATCATATTCCACCCAACTTTTGGCATCAAACTTTCACCTTTTGGTTCGTCAGTATGCTTAAATTCCAGATCTCTTGCTTGGATCGCTACTATATTTCACTTTGACTTTCATGCCTATGGGTGTTTGTGAAGGCATCCACGTTGTTTGTAATGTCATATTACACCACAATTGATAGAACCTCTGTGTTGTTGCTCCCAATTTGCCTAATTGTCGTTCATCCAACGCTTTTCCGGAACTACTCTCATGTATATTTGTTACGCTAAGATTGTGACACGCAAAAGTCTTAAACTTATAACTCGTTATATTTTTCCTAACTCCTAGCGAACCCACAGTGTATGGGTCGTTTTGTAGTAAGGATAGTATTCCGAGGTCGAACACAAAGATTAAGGTGAAATTGAATCAATAGTGACTAAGGATAGTGTTGATCTAGGCTAAGAAAAGAGAAGAAATAAAGAAAAGAAAATCTCAATGTTTTTGGTTTGGTTTTGTGGTGATCAATCAAGGATCATAAATCATGCAAGGGTATAAAAACAAACTAAACTAGCGACACAAATAAACAAACACAAATACGAGATAGGAAATCAAGGAGAGAAAAAAAAGGATTCTAGGGGTTAGAAATTCCGGTTATGGCATAGGACTCAAGCTATCTAGTCATTCTTTGGATTAACTATAGTATGTTGGGAGTGGGGGTTTCTAAGTCGGGATCAGTCACCGGGTAGGTCTCATGGTCCACTAGTCCGTTCCTAAGGTCTCATCACTGGGTAAGTCTCAAAGAGCCTAAGGATAAGAATTCTACACAAACCGGATTGTCACCTAGGGGTCGAACCTCTCCTTACCGGGTAAGTCTCGGGAAGGCAAGTCCTAAACATCAATCCTAGCACACTCAGTCCAATAGCGGCTTATGAGGCTCACTACTACCTAGAGTTCATCATCTTCGGTATCTAAGGGCAAGAATCACCGGATAGGTCTCTTCTCACACTTAGTTGCTAACACTAGGTCACCCTAGGATAGATCTAGCTCAATAAACACTAGGATTTCAACAATCTAACAACCTAACACTTAGCTTTATCAATACAAGCAAGTCAGACGAAATCACGGGCATTTTATTACTTCCACGGCCGTGGAATCTACTAGAACAGGCCGTGATTTACAACAGAGCCTAGGTTCGAGCAAACAAATCATCCAAAGGTACGTTAAAGTCTATCATATCATAGTCCAAGCCATAACCATCATTTCTTTATCCGAGAATCACATATATTTAGCCAATGACATGCATCTCAACAATCAAACTCATCAAGCATACAGTCATGGAGTCCATATCAAGAGGATGAAATGAAAGAGAGATGAAACAAATAGCACAAGAAAACTAAGCTGAATCAAAGTTCAAGAAGGACTTACAACCCTTCAAAAGAAGGTTCGAATCGTTTCTTACAACCCTAGCAAATGTCTTCCACAAAACTCACTCAAAACCACTCAAAATCTATGAAAACTATGAGACTAGTGTGCTTCTTCTTCTTCTCCCAATGAGAGTGTTTCTTCTTCTCCAAAAGTAGCTCCAATCCAATCGTGAGAGTGTGGAAGAGAATGGAATGATCGGGTCTGCCCTCCATAGCCTGTAGGACCACTTCTTATACACTATCAAGGGCAAGGGTCGGTTATGGAGATCGTGGGACAGCTGTCACACATGTGCAGGGAGAACCACGGCCTATTTCCATGCCCGTGGAAGTCCCAGTGGCCGTGGTTTTGGTGATTCAGACTTCTATGGATCATCAAGCCACGAGTTGGTGCAAGGCATGCACCAACAAGGTCCCATGTGTTCTCCCTTCCTCCTAACTTGCTTTCCAATGGGTATGGAAGTGTGTCATCACGAGGAACGATCCTCGAATGTATCGATTAAGCTCCAAAAGCTCCCAAAATACCTACAAAACATGCAAAAGTCCGTGTAGACGTCTATCTCGACAACATACATGAATTAAGTGCAAATCGTCACGAACTAGTGCAAACCATGCATGAATGAGCGGAAAAACTATCTAAATGAGCGCCTAAACTGACGTCATAAATCGTGTTATCAAAATACCCCATACTTAAGGTTTGCTCGTCCCCGAGCAAGTCCCAACTATAGACTAAGAGATGACATGATTTATGCAATGCAGAAAAACAACAAAATATTTTTGGAATCGTGCTTCTAATATTGGATCACCTTCATAGTCATGTTTCATGGCAAACGGACAAGCAATTATGCATCAAACAAATGAAGGCATGAAAAGACAATTATATTTAACTAGAAAGCATGCATGCAAGGTGAAAATGAAGAAACCAAGATGATCATGAGTATATCCAATCTAGATCACTAAGTCTTACACACATGCAATTAGGTCACAAGGACTTAGGAAAAGAGAGGCCAAGAAACGTTGTGATTAGGTGGGGATTTCTATGTTATGTGATGCTAATCCGGGAAAGGAACTAACTCCACAATTTCAAGTTTGATAGACTTCACCACAAGTGTATATTTTCTCCATCTTTTCTTTGTTTTCTTTTCTTTTTCACTTCCTTTTCCTTTTATTTTTGAGGCAATGGCATTGGTGTACAAAAGCCGAAACCTTGGTGATTAGCGGACCTCGGGATTTTTTCGAGGTGCCTCACACTGGGCACACATACCAAAGCTCGTTAGGACTATCGGTTTATTTGACTTTGGCAAGGCACAAACACCCGATTATGTGAATGGTGCCGAGTTACTCGTCATTTAAACCAACGTCCCCAAACCTATTTTTTTCTACACTTTTCACAACAAATTCAGCACTTCATTCACAACATCTATTCATCAACAACTTCACCCCGCACTTGCTTTTCACACACATCAACACACTAGCATGCTCCTATTCCCGGATGGGTCAAAAGAGGTCAAATTGTTATATTAATTGAGGTGCTCAAACAACATGATAAAGATGAGAAGTAGAGAAAGATGAATTGCCTTTACCACTCCTAAGTGATGTGCAAGAACTAGCATGTAATTTCGACATTCAATCCTCAATCAAATCAAAGCAAACATTCATGATCACAATTCACACATGGGATTCAAGATAAGTACTTCAAGTCCACATATGCATGCATCAATTCAATACATAAGGCCATCCATAGCCAATTCACAAGACAATCTCATCATAAGGGTCATTTCCAACCTTAGAAGCACTAAAATATTTTTTAATTTTCTGATTTTTTTGGGTTTTTCGAAATGTCTATGTACGATGCAAAACATGTGACAATATTAAACTATCCTAGATGTTAATCATGCAAGTGATCATGAAAACCCCACCCCATACTTAGAAACACATTGTCCCTAATGTGTAAATGAAGTAAAGAAGAGTGAAAGAGGATCCTCACAATGTAAAATGGTTTTGCTTCGGTATTTGGGTTCAATCAAGTGGATTGATGGTGGATGATCCTATCAACGATGGTAGAGAGCTCAAGGTGTTCGTTATGGCATCGGGACCCGCGCTAGGCACCGCTTGCCGTCCAAGTTCCGCGTCCGCTCCACCCACAATTGATGTGACACTCATCTTCATCATCCACGTGCAATGCAAGGCTTCCATGCTACTTAAACTCTAGCACAGAAACTCCAATTTTTTACACAAAAACACACAAAAACAGAAAAATGAAAAACAAAACAAAAATGAAAAGGGAAAGATGTCTACCAATGGGTTGCCTCCCATCAAGCTCTTCTTTAAGGTCATTAGCTTGACCAAACTTGGGGGCGTCTCACTCAGGGTGAAGTGGGGCAATCATATCCACCGGAGCTCCCGGGATATACTTCTTCAACTGGTGCCCATTCACCTTAAAATCTCCACAATGCTCCCCTCCTATCTCAACGGCTCCATGGGGAAAGATCTTCTTCACCACATAAGGACCCGTCCATCTTGACTTTAGCTTTCCGGGGAAGAGCCGCAGCCTTGAGTTGAAGAGAACGACAAGGTCACCTTCACTCAACTCATTTGGGATGAGACGTTTGTCATGCCATTGTTTGGTCCTTTCTTTGTAGATCCGGGCGTTTTCATAGGCATCCAACCGGATCTCCTCAAGAGCGTTCATGTCTAGCAATCTCTTCTCACCGGCCTCCTTGAGGTCAAAATTTAGCCACCTAATGGCCCAATATGCTCTATGCTCCATCTCTACCGGACGGTGGCAAGACTTGCCATAGATTAGCTTGTAGGGAGTGGTGTCAATCAGTGTCTTGAAAGCAGTTCTATATGCCCAGAAGGCATCATCGAGCTTCATAGCCCAATCCTTTCTCGTTCTAGAAACCGTTTTCTCAAGGATTCCTTTTATCTCCCGGTTGGAGATCTCCACTTGGCCACTAATTTGGGGATGGTAAGGTGATGCCACCTTATGAGTCACCCCATACTTAGCCAAAAGTGTCCTGAAGTTCCTATTTGTTAAGTGCTTTCATCCATCACTTATGATCACCCTTGGTGTCCCAAACCTAAGAAAGATCACTCGGTTGAAGAACCGCACCACAACCTTGGCATCATTTGTGAGAGAGGAGATTGCCTCCACCCATCTCGAAACATAGTCTACCGCCAATAGGATGTAGAGGTTGCCACAAGAAGAGGGGAATGATCCCATGAAGTCCACACCCCACACATCAAATATCTCCACTTCTTGTTTGTTGTTCAAGGGCATCTCATTCCTCCTTGAGATGTTGCCTGTCCTTTGGCAAGCATCACATGCTACCACAAAATTCTGCACATCCTTGAACAAACTTGGCCAATAAAACCCGGATTGCAACACCTTTGCACATGTCTTGTGTGAGCTAGCATGGCCTCCACATGGCAAGGAATGACAATGGCGGATCACACTCTCCACCTCATCCTCCGGTATGCATCTCCTAAAGACTCCATCCGGCCCTCTCTTGAACAAAAGCGGTTCACTCCAATAGTAATGCCTCACATCCTTGAAGAACTTCTTCCTTTGGGCATAGGATAAACCGGGTGGCACCTCCTCACGCGCGAGGTAGTTTACAATGTCGGCATACCATGGCTCATTTTCCTTGGACACTTGAAGCAAGCATTCCTCCACCAATTGCAATTGTTCATCCCGGAATGAGTCATCAATCGGGATGTCATCTCTGTCAATCTCTAATAGTGGGAGTCTGCTAAGGTGGTCCGCCACAGAATTTTCGGACCCTTTCTTATCTCGGATTTCCAAAACAAACTCTTGAAGAAGAAGGATCCACCGAATCAAACGAGGTTTGGCATCCTTCTTTGTAAGGAGATAACGGATCGCAACATGATCCGTATACACAATGACCTTCGCTCCAACAAGATACGAGCGCAACTTCTCAAATGCATACACAACCGCTAGCAACTCTTTCTCAGTGGTAGCATCATTGAGTTGGGCATCATTTAGCGTCTTGCTAGCATAATAAATGGCATGTGTACGCCCTGTTACGCTCAGGATGTGTGTGTGAATCGCAATAAGCTTTAAAATTATATTCTCGTGGTATTTATCCTAACTCCTAGCGAACCTGCAGTGTACGGGTCGTTTGTAGTAGGGATAGTATTCCGAGGTCGAACACAAAGACTAAGGTGAGATTGATTCGATTTATGATTAAGTTTAGTGAAGATCTAGTTTAAGAAAAGAGGAAGAAATAAAGAAATGAAAATCTCAATTGTTTTTGGTTGGTTTTTCGGTGATCAATCAAAGATCACCAATCATGCGAGATATAATAATCAACTAAGCTAACAAATCAACGCAAACAAACAAGCTAAACAAGATATAGATCGAGGATAGAAAAGCGGATTCTAGGGGTTGGAAGTTCCGGTTATGGCATAAGACTCAAGCTATCTAATCATTCCTTGGATTTACTATGACATGTTGAGAGTAAGTGTTTCTAGATTTGGATCAATCACCGGGTAGGTCTCATGTCCACTAATCCATTCCTAAGGCCTCATCACCGGGTAAGTCTCTAAGGACCTAAGGATAGGAATTCTGCACAAACTGGATTGTTACCTAGAGATCTAACCTATCCTCACCGGGTAAGTCTCGAAAAGGGAAGTTCTAAGCAACTATCCTAGCACACTTAGTCCAATGGTGGCTTCTGAGGCTCACCACTACCTAAGGTTTGTCATCTTCAGAATCTAAGAGTAAGGATTACCGAGTAAGTCTCTCCTAACACTTAGTTGCTAACACTAGGTCACCCTAGGGTAGATTTAACTCAACAAACACTTAGGATTTCAACATTCTAACAATCTAAGACTAGATCCATCAAACAAGGGAGAATCACGGGCGTGGAAAGGCAAGAACAAACCGTGGACTCCAACAGAAGCTACGTCGAAGCAAGAGAGTCATCCAAAGGCTAATCTAAGTCCATCCTATCATAGTCCTAGCCATAACCATTCCTTCCTTACCCTAGAATCACATCTATTTAGCCTACAACATTCATCATAGCAATCAAAATCATCAAACATAAAATCATGACTTCCATTTGTAAGATAATGAAGAGAAAGAGATCAACAAGAGAAGTAAACAAACCAAGCTGAAAAAAATGGAATTAGAATGACTCACAACCCTTCTTAAAGAAGGTTCAAATGGTTCATACAACTCAAGAAATCGATTCCGAAATTCTTCTCTACAAAGCTATCAAAGTCTATCAATGGTGTGTTCTTCTTCTTCTCCAACCAAGCTCTTCTCCAATGGTAGCCTTCTTCTCCAATCTTCTTCCCAAGAATCTTCTTGTTGAGAGAATATTTTGATTGGATGATAGTGGATAATGGAGAGCTGCTCCAAGATGCCTCTCTCAGCCAATGTAGGACCACTTGTATACTACAACTTTGCTAGAGCTGGCCAAGAGATCGTGGCACAGCTGTCACGAAAACCTGGCAAAAACCACGGTTAGAATCACGGCCGTGATCTGTCAGTGAACCGTGATTTTGTGCTTCAGCTTTGCCTTTGATCATTAAGCTTCGATTTGGTGCATGGCTTGTGTTAGCAAGGTTCCATGAGTCCTCCCTAGCTTTTATCTTGCATCCTAATGAGTCCGAGGGTGTGTCATCTTGATGAACGATCCTCAAACGTATCGTTTTAGCTCCTAAATCTCCTAAAATACCTACAAAGTAATGCACAAGTCCGTGTAGACGTCTATCTCGACATAATACGTGAATTGAGTGCAAACGTCGTGTACTAATGCTAAACCATGCATGAATGAGCGAGAAATCTATCTAAATGATTACCTAACCTAAGTCATAAATCGTGTTATCAAAAATACCCCATACTTAAGGTTTGCTCGTCCCCGAACAAATTCTCGACTATAGACTACAAGATAACATGATTTATGTATGCAGAAAAATGGCAAAATCTTTTTGGGTTTGTGCTTCTACTATTGGATCACCTTCATAGTCATGTTTTATGGCTCCGGATAAGCAATCATGCATCAAATAAGTGAAGGCATGGAAAGACAATTGTACTTAACTCAAAAGCATGCATGAAATATAAAAATGAGGAAGCTAAGAAGATCAAGAGCATATCCAATCTAGATTACTAAGTCTTACAAACATGCAAATAGGTCACAAGGTCTTGTGAAATAGAAGGCTAAGAAACGTTGTGATTAGGTGAGATTTTTCTAGGGTATGTGATGCTAATCCGGGAATGGAACTAACTTCACAACCTTGTCCTCGATCAACTTCCTTCAAGTGTATATTTTCTCAATCTTTTCTTTCTTTTCTTTTTCTTTGACTTATTTTTGAGACAATGGCATTGGTGTACAAAAGCCGAAACCTTGGTGATTAGCCATCCTCGGGCTTTTTCTATTTTTCGAGGTGCATCCACACCGGGCACACATACCAAAGCTCGTTAGGACTATTGGTTTATTTGACTTTGGCAAGGCACCAACACCCGATTATGTGAAGTGTACCGAATTACTTGTCATTTAAACCAACGTCCCCAAACTTATGTTTTTGTCTACACTTTCACAACAAATTCAGCATTTTATGCATGATATTCTTTCATCAACATCTTCACCTCACACTTGCTTTTCACACACATCAACACATTATCATGCTCCTATTCCCTGATGGGTCAAAAGAGGTCAATTTATATCCATTGAGGTGCTCAAACAATCATGATCAAGATGAGAATTTAGAGGAAGATGAATTGCCTCATTCATTCCTAGATGGTGTGCAAGAACTATCATGTAATTTCGATTTTCAATACTCAATCCATTCTAGGCGAACATCATGATTACAAATCATTCATGGGATTCAAGAGAAGTATTTCAAGTCCACATATGCACTCATCAATCTAACACATAAGGCCATCCATAGCCAATCCACAAGACAAAATTCATCATTAGGGTCATATCCAAGCCTAGAAAGCACAAAATTTTTTAAAATTTCTGATTTTTATGGGATTTTCGAAATGAATATATACAATGAAAGACATGTGAAAATATTAAACTACCCTAGATGCTCATCATGCAAAGGATCATGCAAACCCCACCCCATACTTAGAAACACATTGTCCCCAATGTGTAAATGAAGTAAAGAAGAGTGAAAGAAGGTTCTCACAATGTAAAAATGGTTTGCTATGGTATTTGGGATTCTCAAGTGGAATTGATGTTGGAAGATTCTATCAACCATGGTAGGGAGCTCTTAGTATTCATCAAGGCGTCGGGACCCGTGCTAGGCACCGCTAGCCGTCCAAGTTCCGCGTCCGCTCCACCCACAATTTGATGAGGGGTTCATCATCATCATTCACTTGCCAAGCAAGGCTTCCAATGCTCTACTAAGGTTCTAGCATGCACACAAAGAACACAAAACACAACCAAAAACAGAAAAATCTAAAACAAAAATAAAACGAGAAAGGGAAAAACGTTACCAATGGGTTGCCTCCCACCAAGCGCTTCTTTAAGGTCATTAGCTTGACCAAACTCTGGGCGTCTACTCAAGGTAAAGTGGGGCAATCATATCCACCGGAGCTCCCGGGATATACTTCTTCAACCGGTGCCCATTCACCTTAAAGTTTTCACAATGCTCCCCTCCTATCTCAATAGCTCCATGGGGAAAGATTTTCTTCACCACATATGGCCCGGTCCATCTTGATTTGAGCTTTCCGGAAAAAAGCTGCAGCCTTGAGTTGAAGAGGAGGACAAGGTCGCCTTCACTCAACTCCTTGGGGATGATCCTCTTGTCATGCCACCGCTTGGTCCTCTCCTTGTAGATCCGGGCATTCTCGTATGCATCCAACCGGATCTCCTCAAGTGCGTTCATATCAAGTAACCTCTTCTCTCCCGCCTCCTTGAGGTCAAAATTTAGCCCTTAATGGCCCAATGCGCTCTATGCTCTATTTCCACCGGAAGGTGGCAAGACTTGCCGTAGACCAACTTGTAAGGAGTAGTGCCAATTGGTGTCTTGAAAGCGGTCCTATATGCCCACAAGGCATCATTGAGCTTCATAGCCCAATCCTTTCTAGTTCTAGATACCGTCTTCTCGAGAATGGCCTTTATCTCCGGGTTGGAGATCTCCACTTGGCCACTAGTTTGGGGATGGTAAGGTGTTGCCACCTTATGAGTCACCCCATACTTAGCCAAAAGTGCCCCAAAGTTCCTATTGGTGAAGTGCTTCCCTCCATCACTTATGATCACCCTCGGTGTTCCAAACCTAGGAAAGATCACTCGGTTGAAGAACCGCACCACAACCTTGGTGTCATTTGTAGGAGAAGCGATTGCCTCCACCTATCTTGATACATAATCAACCGCCAATAGGATGTAGAGGTTGCCACATGAAGAAGGGAATGGTCCCATGAAGTCCACACCCCACACATCAAAAATTTCCACTTCTTGTATGTTGGTCAAGGGCATCTCATTCCTCCTTGAGATGTTGCCCGTCCTTTGGCAAGCATCACAAGCTACCACAAAGCCTTGCACATCCTTGAACAAACTTGGCCAAAAGAAGCCCGATTGCAACACCTTCGCACATGTCTTGTGGGAGCTAGCATGCCCTCCACATGGCAAGGAATGACAATGGCGGATCACACTCTCCACCTCATCCTCCGGTATGCATCTTCTAAACATTCCATCCGGCCCTCTTTTGAACAAAAGTGGTTCACTTCAATAGTAGTGCCTCACATCCTTGAAGAACTTCTTCCTTTGGGCATATGTCAAACCGGGAGGCACCTCCTCACACACTAAGTAGTTCACAATGTCGGCAAACCATGGCTCACTTCCTCTAGACACTTGGAACAAGCACTCCTCCACCATTTGCAATTGCTCATCCCGGAATGAGTCATCAATCGGGATGTCATCTCTTTCAAGCTCCAATGGTGGGAGTCTACTAAGGTGATCCGCCACTGAGTTCTCGGATCCCTTCTTGTCCCGGATTTCCAAATCAAACTCTTGAAGAAGAAGGATCCACCGAATCAACCTTGGCTTGGCATCCTTCTTTGTAAGTAGATAACGGATCGCAGCATGATCCGTATAAACTATGACCTTCGCTCCAACAAGATATGAGCGGAACTTCTCAAATGCGTACACAACGGCTAGCAACTCTTTCTCGGTGGTAGCATAATTTAGTTGGGCATCATCTAGTGTCTTGCTAGCATAGTAAATAGCATGAGTGCGCCCATCTTTCCTTTGCCCCAAAACAGCCCCAACGGCTACATCGCTTGCATCACACATGATCTCAAACGGTAAACTCCAATCCGGAGGTTGCATGATAGGTGCGGACATCAAGGCGTTTTTCAACCTACAAAAAGCCTCAAGACAATCTTCGGAAAAGACAAAAGCAACATCCTTCATTAGTAGGTTAGTGAGAGGCTTAGAAATTTTAGAGAAGTCTTGAATGAACCTCCGGTAAAAACCGGCATGCCCTAAGAAACTCCTTACCCCCTTCACCGAGGTAGGTGGTGGCAACTTCTCTATCGTTTCAATTTTGGCCCTATCAACCTCAATGCCACGATTGGACACCAAGTGTCCCAACACAATACCTTCACTTACCATGAAGTGGCATTTTTCTCAATTCAAGACAAGATTTTTCTCCTCACATCTTTGCAATACTAATGACAAGTTAGCCAAGCAATTATCAAAGGAAGAACCATAAACAGAGAAATCATCTATGAACACCTCCATGATATTTTCAATGTATTCCGAAAAGATAGCCATCATACACCTTTGGAAGGTGGCGGGTGCATTACACAACCCAAACGGCATTCTCCTATATGCAAAAGTCCCCCATGGACATGTAAAGGTGGTTTTCTCTTGGTCATCGGGGTGGATAGGGATTTGGAAGAATCCACTATAGCCATCTAAGTAGAAAATATGAGAATGTTGAGCCAACCTCTCTAGCATTTGGTCAATGAAGGGGAGAGGGAAGTGATCTTTCCTAGAGGCCATGTTCAACTTCCTATAGTCAATGCACATTCTCCACCCCGTAACCGTCCTAGTTGGGATTAGTTCATTGTTCTCATTAGTCACTACGGTCATCCCACCCTTCTTAGGAACTACATGAACGGGACTAACCCACTTACTATCCGAGATAGGGTAGATTATCCCCGCATCTAGCAACTTAATGATTTCCTTTTTGACTACCTCTTTCATTATAGGATTCAATCTCCTTTGATGTTCAATAGAGGGTTTGTGGTTATCTTCCATCAATATTTTATGCATGCACAAAGAAGGCTTAATGCCAACCAAATCATCAATAGTATAGCCAATGGCTTTTCTATGCAATCTTAGCTCATGCAACAACTTAGCAAGTTCATCATCACTCAAGCATGCATTAACAATCACCGGATATGTTGAATTATCACCAAGAAAAGCATACTTCAAATGAGAGGGGAGGGGTTTAAGATCAAGTTGAGGAGGACCTTTTTCGATCGGAGACGATCCAAATAGCGTTGGATGAGATGAATCCAAAGCAAATGAAGACCCTTCAAGGCTCCTTGAAGCTTGATCATCAATAAGGTCTGATTCAGGGGAAACCACGGCTGGAACCACGGTTGGCTCCACTTCCACGGCCGTGGACCTTGCCTGGCTCATCTATTGAGGCTCTACAGAAAGTTTGACGGCCGTGGAACCACTTCCACGCCCGTGGAACTTGCAGCTGTTCAGCTCCTCTTCGTGGTCTTCATCTTCAACTCTTGCCTCCTTTTCTAATGCTTCCAAGGCCTTGATTTCTTCATTGCAAGCCTCCTCAACACCTTCCTCCATCATACTTAGTGTAAGAACCTTCTCCAAGGGGTCCTTGATCAAGATCGAGCTCACAACTTCTCTAGATTCCTCTTGCTCGACTATGTTGAAGACATCCTCATCAAGGGTTGGCCCTTTCATCATTGTGGACAACTTGAACTTGACGTTCTCTTCTCCAATGTTGAAGGAGAGAGTCCCATTCTTGCAATCCACTAGGCACCCGGAAGTGGCTAGGAAAGGTCTTCCTAAGATGATGGGAACGAGATAGTCCGCCGGAATATCCAAGACAACAAAATCAATTGGCACATAGAATCCTCCTAGTTGCACCGGGATGTCTTCTAAGATCCCAACCGGATGAGTGATAGAATGGTCCGCCATATAGAGGGTCATCTTGACCGGTTTTGGCTCTCCTAGCCCAACCTTGTTGTAAAGTGCAAGCGGTATGATGCTTACACTTGCCCCAAGATCACAAAGGGCCTCATACTTCACATCTCCCACTCCTATTGGGACACAAAAGGAACCCGGGTCTCTTAGCTTGGGAGACATCTCCTCCTTCATTATTTGGATCAATTCCGAGGACCTCTTTGTCATTCTTATCTCCCCATACTCCTCCAACTTCCTTTTGTTGGAGAGTATCTCTTTCAAGAACTTGCCATATGCCGGCATTCCTAAAATAGCATCCATGAACGGAATGTTAATATGCAATTTAGACATTAGTTCAAGGAACTTACCAAAATGATTGTCCAAGCGAGCTCTTGCTCGTGATTGTGGGAACGGTAGTGGTGGTTTGTATGGAGGTGGTGCCACATAAGTTGGCTCTACATCCTTCCTCTTGCCTCCATCTCTTTGCAAAGTCTCTTCCTCTATCACCACTTGTTTCCCTTTAGCATTCTCCTTGGGCAAAGGATCTTTCATACTCAACCCGCTCCTTGTAGTGATGGCCAACACTTGGCCTCTTGGGTTGTCTTCGGTTCTTCCGGGAAGCTTTCCCAGATCTCTATGGGCTTCACCCGCCTTTTGGAACACTTGTGCTTCCAAAACCTTTTGAGCTTTAGAGATTGAAGTCACGGTGCTCTCTAGACCACTCAACCTTCCAAGCAATTGCTCAAACATCATTTCGGTTCTATCCTTTGGAGGTTGAGTAAATCCTGGTGGAGGTTCTTGTGAAGCTTTTGGTGGTGGAGTTGTGCTTGTGGAAGCGGGAGGGTTCAAGGCTCCATCCGGGTTAGAGTAGGAAAATCCGGGATGGTTGTGGTTAGGCCGGTAATTGTTGAATTGCCGGTTGTTATTGAAGTTCCTTGGGCCTTGATAATTGTTGTAATTGCCCCTTCCCATGTAATTCACATCTTCCTCCTTGGAAGATAAGTTAGCTTGTGGAAGCACTTGAGGAGTTGCTTGGTTCTTCAAAGTTGTAGCACACAACTCCCTCAAGGACTTTAGCTCGTTGTTGATGGCGTCAAGCTTGAAATTGCTCATGGTGACCTCACTCACCTCATATGCTCCCGCCTTTCTCCCTTCACTCTTCCTATAGGAGTATTTCTCAATCACTAGAGCTTGCTTCTCCACAAACTCCCAAGCTTCATCTACATGCTTCTCCATGAAAGTCCCACCGGAAAGAGATTGGAGCTTGAATTGGCTATCTTCATCAAGTCCCTTGAAGTAGATCTCCAAAAGCTCAATTTTCGGTATGCCATGGTGTGGACAATCTAGGAGAAGATCTTTGAACCTCTCCCAAGACTTGAATAAACTCTCTCTATCCTTCATCACGAAGGCATTGATCTTCCCTCTTAACTCGGTAGTCTTGGAAGGTGGGAAGAACTTAGTCAAAAACTCGGTTGTCATCTCCTCCCAAGTACCAACTCGCCCTTGTGGAATAGATTGATACCAAGCCAAGGATTTATCCTTAAGAGAGAAGGAAAAAGCCCTAAGCTTATGGTTGTTGCTCTCAAATCTTGGCGGTCTAAGAGTCTCCATCAAGATATCATAGTTCATCAAGTGTTGATGAGGAGACTCTCCTTCCAACCCTCCAAATTGATTATGCCGGATCATTTGTAGAACTTGAGGGCGGAGTTCGTAATCATGGGTTGCGGGATCTCCTAAGTTCACACCCGGACGGTGTGCTCTTTGTGCCGGATCCATACGTTGCCCCAACGTTTGTGGCTCTTCCATAGCAATGGGCACAACCCTAATATTCACCGCTGTCGGCTGCGGTTGTGGTGGAGGTGGAGGAGGTTGTTGACGGTTAAGCTCTCTTTGCACGAGAGCTTGCCTAATCTCCTCAATCTCCCTCCCAGTTGCCTCTTGCCTCTCATTGGCAAGTCTTCTTTCATTCTCCAAAGCTTCATCTCTTATCCTAATTTGCTCTAAAGCCTCATCCAACTCGGCTTGGATATCTCTTCCGGCCATCTCTTTTCCCTTTTTAATGCTCTTGGATCTAGATCTAAGGGTTTTCTCCGGTTCGGGATCGAATGGAGCTAAATCCTTGCCACGAGATCTTCGCATACACCTAAAGAGTGAGATGTCCTGAAAAGCAAAGACACAAACCAAAGAGAGATCAAAAGCAACAAGAAAGATCTACACTATAAACAATCACAAAATAGACTCAATCTAGACCTAGTCCCCGGCAACGGCGCCAAAAACTTGTTACGCTCACGATGTGTGTGTGAATCGCAATAAGCTTTAAATTTATATTCTCGTGGTATTTATCCTAACTCCTAGCGAACCCGCAGTGTACGGGTTGTTTGTAGTAGGGATAGTATTCCGAGGTCAAACACAAAGACTGAGGTGAGATTGATTCGATTTATGATTAAGTTTAGTGAAGATCTAGTTTAAGAAAAGAGGAAGAAATAAAGAAATGAAAATCTCAATTGTTTTTGGTTGGTTTTTCGGTGATCAATCAAAGATCACCAATCATGCGAGATATAATAATCAACTAAGCTAACAAATCAACGCAAACAAACAAGCTAAACAAGATATAGATCGAGGATAGAAAAGTGGATTCTAGGGGTTGGAAGTTCCGGTTATGGCATAAGACTCAAGCTATCTAATCATTCCTTGGATTTACTATGACATGTTGAGAGTAAGTGTTTCTAGATTTGGATCAATCACCGGGTAGGTCTCATGTCCACTAATCCATTCCTAAGGCCTCATCACCGGGTAAGTCTCTAAGGACCTAAGGATAGGAATTCTACACAAACCGGATTGTTACCTAGAGATCTAACCTATCCTCACCGGGTAAGTCTCGAAAAGGGAAGTTCTAAGCAACTATCCTAGCACACTTACTCCAATGGTGGCTTATGAGGCTCACCACTACCTAAGGTTTGTCATCTTCGGAATCTAAGAGTAAGGATTACCGAGTAAGTCTCTCCTAACACTTAGTTGCTAAAACTAGGTCACCCTAGGGTAGATTTAACTCAACAAACACTTAGGATTTCAACATTCTAACAATCTAAGACTAGATCCATCAAACAAGGGAGAATCACGGGCTGTTCTATACCTTCCACGGCCGTGGAAAGGCAAGAACAAACCGTGGACTCCAACAGAAGCTACGTCGAAGCAAGAGAGTCATCCAAAGGCTAATCTAAGTCCATCCTATCATAGTCCTAGCCATAACCATTCCTTCCTTACCCTAGAATCACATCTATTTAGCCTACAACATTCATTATAGCAATCAAAATCATCAAACATAAAATCATGACTTCCATTTGTAAGATAATGAAGAGAAAGAGATCAACAAGAGAAGTAAACAAACCAAGCTGAAAAAAATGGAATTAGAATGACTCACAACCCTTCTTAAAGAAGGTTCAAATGGTTCATACAACTCAAGAAATCGATTCCGAAATTCTTCTCTATAAAGCTATCAAAGTCTATCAATGGTGTGTTCTTCTTCTTCTCCAACCAAGCTCTTCTCCAATGGTAGCCTTCTTCTCCAATCTTCTTCCCAAGAATCTTCTTGTTGAGAGAATATTTTGATTGGATGATAGTGGATAATGGAGAGCTGCTCCAAGATGCCTCTCTCAGCCAATGCAGGACCACTTTTATACTACAACTTTGCAAGAGCTGGCCAAGAGATCGTGGCACAGCTGTCACGAAAACCTGGCAAAAACCACGGTTAGAATCACGGATGTGATCTGTCAGTGAACCGTGATTTTGTGCTTCAGCTTTGCCTTTGATCATTAAGCTTCGATTTGGTGCATGGCTTGTGTTGGCAAGGTTCCATGAGTCCTCCCTAGCTTTTATCTTGCATCCTAATGAGTCCGAGGGTGTGTCATCTTGATGAACGATCCTCAAACGTATCGTTTTAGCTCCTAAATCTCCTAAAATACCTACAAAGCAATGCACAAGTCCGTGTAGACGTCTATCTCGACATAATACGTGAATTGAGTGCAAACGTCGTGTACTAATGCTAAACCATGCATGAATGAGTGAGAAATCTATCTAAATGATTACCTAACCTAAGTCATAAATCGTGTTATCACGCCCATCTTTCCTTTGACCCAAAATAGCCCCAACGGCTACATCGCTCGCGTCACACATGATCTCAAACGGTAAACTCCAATCCGGAGGTTGCATGATGGGTGCGGAGATCAAAGCGTTCTTCAACCTACAAAAAGCCTCAAGGAAATCCTTGGAGAAAACAAACTCAACATCTTTCATTAGTAGGTTAGTAAGAGACTTAGAAATCTTAGAGAAATCTTTAATGAATCTCCGGTAAAAACCGGCATGCCCTAGAAAACTCCTTACCCCCTTCACCGAGGCAGGTGGTGGCAACTTCTCTATCGTCTCTATCTTAG
The DNA here is from genome assembly GCA_033239125.1 of Fagopyrum homotropicum. NCBI lineage: Eukaryota > Viridiplantae > Streptophyta > Magnoliopsida > Caryophyllales > Polygonaceae > Fagopyrum > Fagopyrum homotropicum. The sequence goes on from BSWB01000008.1 coordinate 72,508,045, forward strand.
CCCTATCAACCTCAATGCCACGGTTAGACACCAAGTGTCCCAACACAATGCCTTCACTTACCAGGAAGTGGCATTTTTCCCAATTTAAGACAAGGTTTGTCTCCTCACATCTCTTAAGCACCAAAGACAAGTTAGCTAAACAATCATCAAATGAAGATCCATAAACAGAGAAATCATCCATAAACACTTCCATGATGTTTTCAATATACTCAGAAAAGATAGCCATCATACACCTTTGAAAGGTGGCGGGTGCATTACACAACCCAAATGGCATTCTCCTATATGCAAATGTACCCCAAGGACATGTGAATGTAGTTTTCTCTTGGTCATCGGGGTAGATAGGGATTTGGAAGAATCCACTATAACCGTCTAAGTAGCAAAAGTGAGAATGTTGAGCTAATCTCTCTAGCATTTGGTCAATAAAGGGAAGAGGGAAGTGATCTTTCCTAGAGGCCATATTTAGTTTCCTATAGTCTATACACATCCTCCATCCCGTAACCGTTCTAGTTGGGATTAATTCATTATTCTCATTAGTCACTACGGTCATCCCATCCTTCTTAGGAACCACATGCACGGGACTAACCCATTTACTATCCGAAATCGGGAAAATGATTCCCGCATCTAGCAATTTAAGGATCTCTTTCTTTACTACTTCTTTCATGATGGGGTTTAGTCTTCTTTGAGGTTCAATTGAAGGTTTATGATTATCTTCCATTAAGATCTTATGCATGCACAAAGAAGGTTTAATGCCAACTAAATCATCAATGGTATAGCCAATAGCCTTCCTATGCAATCTCAATTCATGCAACAATCTAGTCAACTCATCATCATTCAAGCATGCATTAACAATCACCGGATATGTAGAATTATCACCAAGAAAAGCATACTTCAAATGAGAGGGGAGGGGTTTAAGTTCAAGTTTAGGAGGACCTTTATCGATTGGAGACGCTCCATATAATGTAGGTTGAGATGAATCCAAGGCTTTGGAAGACTCCTCAAGGCTCCTTGAAGCTTGATCAACCACTAAGGCACTTTTTGGAGAAACCACGGGCAGAATCACGGCCTCTGGCATAACCACTGCCGTGGAACTTGCTAAGCTAGCTTTGTGGAGCACTCCAGAGAGTTCCACGGGACAAACCACGGGCCTGGTTTCCCCTACCTGGCCGTGATTTCTACAGGAATTCAGCACACCTTCGTGTGCTTCAAATTCAGCTCTTGTCTCCTTTTCCAATGCATCCAAAGCCTTGATTTCTTCATTGCAGGCCTCCTCAACTCCTTCCTCCATCAAACTTAAGCTAAGAACCTTCTCCAAGGGGTCCTTGATCAAGATCGAGCTCACAACTTCCCTACACTCCTCTTGCTCGACAATGTTGAACACATCTTCACCAAGAGATGGCCCTTTCATCATTGTGGATAATTTGAACTTGATATTCTCTTATCCAATGTTGAAAGAGAGAATTCCATTTTTGCAATTCAACAAGCATCCGGATGTATCCAAGAAAGGTCTCCCTAAGATGATAGGAACCGGATAGTCCGCAGGGATATCCAAGACAACAAAATCAATCGGCACATAGAACTTCCCGAGTTGCACCGGTATGTCCTCCAAGATTCCAACCGGGTGAGTGATTGAACAGTCCGCCATGTAAATGGTCATCTTGACCGGCTTTAGCTCTCCTAGCCCAACCTTGTTACAAAGTGCAAGCGGTATGATGCTTACACTTGCCCCAAGATCACATAGGGCTTCATACTTCACTTCTCCCACTCTAATTGGCACATAAAAAGATCCCGGATCTCTTAGCTTAGGAGGCATTTCCTTCTTCATGGTTTGGATCAATTCCGAGGACCTCTTTGTCATCCTCACTTCCCCATACTCCTCCAACTTCCTTTTGTTGGAGAGTATTTCCTTCAAAAACTTGCCATATGCCGGCATACCTAGAATAGCATCCATGAACGGAATGTTAATATGCAATTTAGACATAAGTTCAAGGAATTTACCGAAGTGCTTGTCCAAGCGAGCTCTTGCTCGTGATTGTGGGAATGGTAGTGGTGGCTTGTATGGAGGTGGTGCCACATATGTTGGCTCATTATCCTTGCTCTTGCCTCCATCTTCTTGCAATGTCTCTTCCTCTATCACCACTTGCCTTCCTTTATCACTTCCCTTAGGCAAGGGATCCTTCATGCTCAGCCCACTTCTTGTTGTGATGGCCAACACTTGGCCTCTTGGGTTGTCTTCGGTTCTTCCGGGAAGGTTTCCCGGATCTCTATGAGTTTAACCCACCTTTTGGAACACTTGTGCTTCCAACACCTTTTGAGCTTTAGAAATGGAAGTCACCGTGCTCTCAAGACCGCTCAACCTTCCAAGCAATTGCTCAAACATCATCTCGGTTATATCCTTTGGAGGTTGAGTAAATCCGGGTGGAGGTTCTTGTGAAGCCTTTGGTGGTGGAGCTGCGCTTGTGGAAGCGGGAGGGTTCAAGGCTCCATCCGGGTTAGAATAGGAAAACCCGGGATAGTTGTGGTTAGACCGGTAATTGTTGAATTGCCGGTTGTTGTTGAAGTTCCTTGGGCCTTGATAGTTGTTGTAGTTTCCCCTTCCCATATAGTTCACATCTTCCACCTTGGAAGACAAGTTTGCTTGCACTTGCGCTTGAGGGCTAGCTTGACTCTTCCAAGTTGTAGCACACAACTCCCTCAAAGACTTAAGCTCATTGTTGATTGCATCAAGCTTGAAATTGCTCATGGTGACTTCACTCACCTCATATGCTCCCGCTTTCCTCCCATCACTCTTCCTATGGGAGTACTTTTCAATCATCAAAGCTTGTTTCTCTACAAACTCCCAAGCTTCATCCACATTCTTTTCCATGAAAGTTCCACCGGAAAGAGATTGAAGCTTGAATTGGCTATCTTTATCAAGTCCCTTGAAGTAGATCTCCAAAAGCTCTATTTTCGGTATACCATAGTGTGGACAATCTAGGAGAAGGTCTTTGAACCTCTCCCAAGACTTGAATAGGCTTTCTCTATCCTTCATCATGAAGGCATTTATCTTCCCTCTTAGCTCAGTAGTCTTGGAAGGTGGGAAGAACTTAGTCAAGAACTCGGTTGTCATTTCCTCCCAAGTACTCACACACCCTAGTGGGATCGATTGGTACCAAGCCAAGGCTTTATCCTTAAGTGAGAAGGAAAAAGCCCTAAGCTTATGGTTGTTGTTCTCCAACCTATGAGGCCTTAGAGTCTCCATCAATATCTCGTACTTCATCAAATGTTGATGAGGGGACTCTCCTTCCATCCCTCCAAATTTATTATGCCGGATCATTTGTAGCACTTGAGGGCGGAGCTCGTAGTCATGGGATGCGGGATCTCCTAAGTTCACACCCGGACGGTGTACTCTTTGAGCTAGATCCATACGTTGCCCTAACGTTTGTGGCTCCTCAATCATTATCGGCTCAAACCGAATATTAACCGCCAGCTGCGGTTGTGGTGGTGGTGGAGGTGGTTGTTGACTATTAAGCTCTCTTTGCACAAGAGCTTGCCTAATCTCTTCAATCTCCCTCCTAGTTGCTTCTTGCCTCTCATTGGAAAGTCTCCTTTCATTCTCCAAGAGCTCATCTCTTAACCTAATTTGCTCTAAAGCCTCATCCAACTCAGTTTGAAGATCTCTAGCGGCCATCTCCTTCTTCTTCTTAATGCTCTTAGATCTAACTTTAAGGGTTTTCTCCTGTTCGGGATCGAATGGAGCTAAATCCTTGCCATGAGATCTTTACATGCACCTAAAGAATGAGAGATGTCCTGAAAATGCAAAGACACAAACCAAACAAGATCAAAAGCAGCAAGAAAGACCTACACTATAAACAATCACAAAAATGACTCAATCTAGACCTAGTCCCCCGCAACGGCGCCAATATTCCTCATTTGATCTTGTTGAGTTGACTCGGGATCTCCTTCTTGCCATTGTCGTTAGTATTGTCTTTTAAGTCTTCACTTTTCCATCTTGACGTTCCTCGGCAAGTTCGAAAGAGTTATCCGGACGTATGCCTACCCTAATGCTCATAAGCTGAGCATATTTATCCTCACATTGACACCCTTCAAATTCTACTTATGTGTGTCAACGGAGTGAGGGTCTCATTCTACTATCTTCGTTAAGGGCATAATATAACTATAAATGCTACTAACCTTCAACATAAACTTTACTATATTATATATCTTTATAATCAAGCTAATAAGTCAACATAACATTTCAAAAAGTACTAAGCTGCTGAGATCCACGGAGGTCATCCGTACTTTCTATCCCATCCCGACTTATGCATGTATTTGAAAGCCAAAGGTTTCTTTGAAAAGTGCAGACCCCTTTCGGGTTTTGTTTATTTACTTATTTGGTCCTTTAGAAGATTTCAAGTGTCATTGTTGTCAATCTAGAGTTTTGATACCATGTTGTAACACCCCAAATTCTCAGAATTCGGGGAGTCACGGGTTAGGACCTCACAATGGGTCCCGACCCTACCTTGACAACGTATTCACTAGATCTTACAACAAGGCACAAATAAGGAAGCCAAAATTCATAAAACTGATGGTTATAATTTCATGAATGAAACAACATACTACTAACATCCAACAACTACTTAAGACTAAAGCGTCTAACTATCCACATACTAATAAAGAAGTACAATAATAGAATTATCCAACCCCATCCTGGGGAGTACAGAGACTCGGGTGACCACTACTTTTGGATCACTCAGTTGCTGCTCTAACCTGTGGTAAGTCTTGAAAAAAAGTAAATAACTATTACCTAGCTATTCAAAAGTTAGAAAATGATAAAAGCACACACACACATAATACAGAAATAAAACACTCATCATGCTTTTAGAGAATTCCATTTATTATCTTTAATTAAGTCATACACTTTACTAATGCAACTTATTTTTGTGACACGAGGGATTCCCAAACCTCGCCTCCGCCCCCGTGTGACCAACAAGAGTGGATCTGATGCACCTCACCGTTTACCTGCCTGGTTTGGGTATAGAAAACCTCCTAGTCTCCGGAGAGCTGGACAATGATGTCACCGCCCGTTATACATACACTTGGGTCATATAATAAAGGCAAAAATGCTCTAAATAACACAACCTTTGCTACTATTACGAAAGGTGACACGAACTTTTAAAATTGCGGAAAAAAACATGAACTATAGGGGGATAATGCATTTTTTAGCACCGGTAATTAATCCATTAAAAAAATGTTGGAAATTTTATAATTTGTTATAGTTTGGTAGGATATAAATTAAAAAACAATGAAAATGTGTAAAAAAAAATTAGCATTTGATATTTATGTTGTACATAAGGAAAAATATATATATAATAAGTAAAAAAATATTATAAATTTTATAAGTTGGTAGGATAGAATTTAAAATGGAAAAACATATAATGAAAGTGTATACTTCTTCACAACAAATTGCTTAAATTACATAGCTACAAATTATGAAATGAAAAATATTTTTTTCTAAGATTTTTTTTTTAGTTCATAAATATTTGGTTATGTATGATATTTATATTTTATATAAAAGAAATAAAAAAATCAAAGCACAAAAAATATATTTTCATTTTATAATTTATAGTTTATGTAATTTAAGTAATTCACTACAAATAAATCATAATTTTTATTATTTATTTTCCTTTTTAAAAAATTTATCCTATCAAAATAAAATGTATATTATTGTTTTCCTTTTTTTTCCTTTTTTTCATTATTTGGTTTCATTTTTTTAATTTATATCATTCCAAATTATAACAAATTATAAAATGTCAAAAAAAATTTTATTGAATTAATTACCGGTGCTAAAAAGTGCAACACCCCCCTATAGTTCGTGTTATTTTTCGCAATTTTAAAAGTTCGTGTCACCTTCCGCAACAGTTACAAAGGTGGTGTTATTTAGAGCATTTTTGCCTATAATAAAAAGGTCGTCCAATGCATGTTATAATTACTAAACACATAAGCATACACAACCATCATCATTCAACTAATATCTAGAGGCCAACTAAGTAAGTCCAAAGGACTTACCTAAATCAAATCTCAAATCCCATTATCTTGACTCAGTCTATAACCGCATAAACTCAACCGCCTGTTATGAAATGCAAGTGGATCAATAATGTATCCCACTTTTTTAGAAGTCTCCAACTTCTAAGATTTTCAATCAATCATTAAGAAATTTCCAAAATACACTTATAAGGGTAAATAAACATTTTACCCATGATTCCGAAACTCTAGAAAATTCTATAACAAAGTTCCAAACTATTCTTTGGATCTCAAAACCACACTCTAACTCTCAAAAGGATGTTTGCTAAAGATTTAGAAGAGTTGCCCAAAATCTTGACTTTCTCAAAAAGTCGGTAGGATCCCACTTTGGCTTAAGATATGATGCTCAAACAAAATATAAAAATTCTAATAAAAATATCTAGGTCTTCTATGCTATACACTTTACTCAAAAAAAAATTCTCAAATACACCGAACAACATATCATACACACTTCTCCAAAGTTGGTTCCAATATCTAGAATTTCTATACGTAGCCAAAATCCGAGTGATTTCACAATCTGCACAACCAACCTACTTTGGACTCTTATGGATCCAGATCCGACCGTTGGATCGACCTCAAATTCTGAAACATCACCCTATGCATCTCCCTCTATGTCATACTAAAAATTGAACGGTGAATTATGTCTCTAAGGTATGGAACTATAGGCTCAAGCATGCTTGCTCATCACTGTTTTCCCGAGGCTAAAATATAAAGGTGTGGTGGTCTGAAGTTCAAGTCTCACCTCTAATTGTAACACCACGGATACGCGGACCTTGGGGTACCACATGAGCTAGGATTTCACAATGGATCCTGACCCTAGCTTGACAACAAGTTCACAAATCTTACAACACGACACAGATGGATTAAAACCAAATACATAAAAGTTGTACAATATATATACATCAAAAGGTTTACAACATCACAGTCGAGTATAAAGCGGCAAACCATAAACATCCAAGTACAAAACACCCCAAAAGCCCATGCCCAACCTAGTGTACGGAAGCCCTCGGCTGATCACCCATCTGGCTCACTCAACAGTCTTCCTAACCTACAGATCATCTACAACACGGTATAAAACCGTTATCTAAAAAAAATGAATAAGAATGAAGAAGTAGCACAAATAACACATCATCATATCACTATGCAATGCCATACACACACAACCTTTTATTATCTTTAATTACGTTATACTCTTACTATTAATTTCCTTGTGACACGCGGAGTAAACTCCCAATGCCTCTTTCCACGTTTCCCCTCAGGTTTGGAATGGTGTTAATCATCACCACTTGGAAGACTGGTCGTAGAGAACCCTTTATCATACACTTAGACCATTAATATGCATGTAGGGTCATCCTAGTCCGGTTAAGTTATAAATGCAACATAGATATGCTCGAACACAACCACAACACACACTCAAACCCATACTGCTCGCTAAGTAAGTCCCAAGGACTTACCTGTCTCAATCGAATCCCGTATCCCGTGATCATAGTTTCCCCTCGAGGAAACGATCAGTGCCTGCATCAGCAAAGCACAACAATATCAACATCGTCCCAAGGTTAGGAGATTCCACCTCCTACACCTTATAACCATCCTCAATTCATAACTCAAACCCAAACCTCAACAACACATCATAGCTCATAAATGCCTAATGCATTACCTCAACATTAGTCTCATCGTCTCCCACACATACTACTAGCCTAGCTACTCTAAAGCTAAGGCCAAAGGAAATGAAGGAAGGAAACATACCAACTAGGAATGTCTTGGACACACACTTGCGGAAGCAAGAGACGCAAGGGTGCTGCACCAATGAGGCGCAGGGGCGGCAACACACTCACACAGGGGCGGATCAACCCAGGCGCAGGGGAGGTTGGTGTGCAGAATGCCAAACTCTGACTTCTCTTCGATCCTTCACTCGACCTTCTTCACTTCTTCACCATCCAACAACCATACACATACATATATAGACATATATACATCAATACATGTCTAGGAAGATCCAACACAAGCCTAGCTTATAGATTCCTAATCTAAAGATGAAGGAAAGAAGAAAAGAAGAAAAGAAGAAAGAAAGGAGAAGAAGAAGGAAGAGCTTACCACGGCTGCAACTACAAAGGAAAAGATCAACACCAACACACTCAACTGGCTCTCACAACATAACAACAACACTATCCACATCAAAACGAACTCAAAACCTTTGCAAGATCCAAGGAGAACCAAGAAGAAGATCAAAGAAGAAGGAGAAGAGAAGAAGCACGTGAGGGAAGGAATGGAGCTGGAGAAGATGAAGAAACCCTCATCAGGAAGCAAGGGATGGCTTATAAAGGAAGCCAACATAAAGCACGGGTCAAGTGTCAACAAAGACGGCTGCAGCCGCAGGTAACCACAAGGGCGGACCCTGTGAGGCGTAGGGGCGGCTCACAGGTGGCGCATGGGCGGTTCACAAAGGGCGTTGGGGCGGCTCAACAACGAAAGACTAATGCTCTTACACTAACGTCTTTCTGAATTATTGATCAACACTAAGGTCCAGAGTTCGAGTAATGTACTCGACCAAACAGTAAAATGGGTTTAAAATCATAATCTTCTCTCTCCATAGACTGCTACAAGGAATTTATGTTTACTCACCAAGGTTTTTGATGGCTACGTCGACTGCTTGCGTTTTAGGAAGGGCGTCTGGTCCGGTTATCGATTGAACCACAAGGTCCTTCGGGATTGTAGTACATAAGGTATGAATATACATGTCCAAGGTGAGAGTAAGAAGGGCAGCAATTAGGGTTCACATGTGTCTGCGTCTAATGAGGGCAAGAGGAGTGTTGATCTACTCGCAAGAGGTGATGGTGTGTTTGTTCGCTCCAAAAGGTGTGTGCATACAAAGTTTTAAATTTATAACCCGAATAATAAAATCTAACAATAAGCGAACCCGAAGTGTACGGATGTATCGTAGCAAGGGCTTATATTCCGAACTCGATCTCAGGGAATCGGTGAGAATAGTCACAGTAAAGAAATCCAACTTAGAAGCATGCAATAATATTGATCAAAAGCAAAAGACAAGATGTATAACAAGATGGGGAAATGTAGATTCTAAAGATCATAGTATCCAGTTATGGTTTCGACTCAAGATCTCTTCGGATAACATGGACAAAGCTGAGGTTTACTGAGGGAAGGTGTTGCTACTATGGGATAGATCACCGGGTAAGTCTCACTACCCACTTTCCCAAACCAAAGCTCCTAGCACCGAGTAAGTCTCACTACCCAATTTCATCGTCTACACCACAACCTTCAACTAATCACCCTAGAATCGCAAGGTTGTTTAGCCAACAATCATCATTATCAAAGAAATATCAATTATATCAAGAACATCAGGAAAAGGGAATAAAGCAAACAACAAAGGTATCTCAATTATCAAAGCAAACAAACAATCAAAAGTTTCAATAACGTGTTCCAAAAAGGGATGTAACAACTCACTAGCAATTCCCAAGAAATCCTCACAATCTAGAGTTACTCAAACCCTAAGCAATACTTCCTTCAAATCTTCCCTTCCTTCAATCCTTCAAAGAAAGCCATCAAGAAAACCCTTATGAAGTCTCTACTTAGAGCGTCCAGCCTCCTTTGTGGGGTGTCAATCCACGTTGGTGGGGGAGTCGAAGGCCAACTTCTGTGGGGCGTCCTCTAAACGTTGAAGGCTAAGAGATATTTATAGGGAGATAAGACTAGGTTTACAGCCATAAAGATAAACCCTAGAACTTTGGGCCAAAAAAGAATGTTGAGTTGACCCGCTGGTATCAGAGCCCACTCAAGCGGTATCGGAGCCCAACGCAAGCATCTCGGTCGAGATGTGGTCCGAGGTGACTCCTTGTTATGTTCATCTCGGTTAACCTTGGACTATCTCGGCCGATATGTGGTATCAGAGCCCGCTCCGAGGTATCAGATATAACTTTTAGGTATCAGAGTTCACTATGGGTGCGTGTTCTTGACTTTCTTTGCTTCTTTGTATGCTTCACTGAAGTCCAATTGCTAAATTTTCGACTCCTTGCACTTTCATTCTCCCTTTTGATCCAAAATGTTCAATATTTCATACAATTGTAACAAAACTATGTGTAGACCTCTATTTTCGCAAAGTAGGTGAATAACAACATAATTGATATGAATGTATCTCAATGCATGCAAAATAAAGGGAAAATCTACATAAATGCACGCCTAAAAATAGGTCATAATTCATGTCATCAAAATACCCCATACTTGCCTTTGGCTTGTCCCCAAGAAAGGTTCAAACTTAAGATATAAGATGATATGGATTATTAATATGCAATATCAAAAAAAACTACAATATTTTTTATTGTGCTTTTGTTCATAGATCACCCTCAAATAATTGCTTCATACCTAATAACAATCATCATATGATAAAAAGGAATTACATCATGCAAATGATAATCACACTTTGCAAGAAAATCGTAACATGCATCATAACTTGTAGTATATTAAAATCAATCATGAGGAATCTATATACATATATTAAAGCCAAAACATTTCCTTTAACGTGGTTCATCCTATTTTATTTTATACCACGTGTCATTTTTTTAGAATTTTGATTTTTTTAAAAAAAACTATATATATATATTTATCATATTTTAATGGAAAAATGATCAAGAATAATACCAACTATGAGGTATGAACTAAAAATAATACAAACTATAAAAATTACTAGTTGATATATAAACTATTTCACATTAAACCAATTTTGATACGGAGTAAAATTATGTCTAATTTTATTACAAAAATCTCCCATAACTTCTAAAATCACACAAAACTATCCCAACATTATATTTTCTTTCAAAAAACACCCATATTATTTTTTTATACCTAACAAATTATATAATAAAATTTAGTTATCACTTTATTCTTAATTATTTTAGGATATTTATTTAAAATACAACTATAAGAATAATTGAGAAGTTTTAAAACTTTAAAAATAAAAATTTGGTTAAAAGACTCATACTTGATGACATTCCCACAAAATTTTGGTATAAAATAAGATTAATTTATTAATTTTTAAAATTTAAACATCAGATGTAGATTTTTTTCACAAATTTATGTTAAATATATTAATTTTAAGATTTCAAATTACACAAATTTCCACATAAATAATATATTCTTTCATTAATTTTTACCTACAAACATAAATTATTCCCTCAAACTACCCATAAAATAATAATGACACTAAACATGGTTCTACTAAGCAAAATTTTATTTTTAAAACTTCTTAATTTTTTTTAATGAATAAACTAACTTCAATATTAAAAATAAAGTGATGGCTAACTTTGGTTGCCTAATTCATTAAGTATACAAATATAACTATGATGATTTTTGAAAGAAAATAAAATATAGGGGTCATTTTGTGTGATTTAAAAAATATATGGGCGGTTTTGGTAATAAAATTTGGTTAGATTTTCACCCCATATCAAAATTGGTTTAATGTGAAATAGTTTGTGTATTAAATAGTAATTTTTAAAGTTTGTATTATTTTTGGTTCATACCTCATAGTTGGTATTATTTTTGGTCAATTTTCCTATTTTAATTAATCAATAATGTAATAGTATAATTATCCTATAATAGAAGTTAGATTTATCTACTTACCATACATGTCTTTTTATATATCTACACATATACATAAACATAGTTAAAATTATACTAATAGATTTATTATTTTATGATAAAAATTATACCAATCAATATACATATATTAAAGCCAAAGCATTTCCTTCAACGTGGTTCATCCTATCTTATTTTATACCACGTGTCATTTTTTTAGAATTTTGATTTTTTAAAAAATTTATATATATATTTATTATATTTAAATTAGTCAATAATGTAATAGTATAATTATCCTATAATAGAATTTAGACTTATCTACTTACCATACATGTCTTGTTATATATCTACACATATACATCAATATAGTTAAAATTATACTAATAGATTTATCATTTTATGATAAAAATTATACCAATCTATATACATAAATTAAAGCCAAAGCATTTCCTTCAACGTGGTTCATCCTAACTTATTTTATAACACGTGTTATTTTTTTAGAATATTGATTTTTTTAAAAAAATTATATATATATTTATGATATTTAAATTAGTCAATAATTTAATAATATAATTATCCTATAATAGAAGTTAGATTTATCTACTTACCATACATGTCTTTTTATATATCTACACATATACATAAACATAGTTAAAATTATACTAATAGATTTATTATTCTATGATAAAAATTATAACAAAATAACTTTATATATACAGTTATACATATATTTATCTATACTAAACATACTTTTTTATTTTATGTATAAATGCTAATGAATTTTAATTTTATTAAAAAATTGAAGAGATTATTTTTATTAAACTTCTATCAATTAATAATTTTTCTTTAAATAAAAAAGTTATAAATAATAGATTTTATTTCCTTATTTTTTTAAATATAATACTTTAGTCTATATCTATATATTATATTAAAGCCAAAACATTTACTTCAATGTGGCTCTTCCTAAATCATAATATGTCATGTGTTATTTTCTTAGTTACCAAAAAGGCCTTGTTACCAAAATTGCCCTAACTTGAAATAATTACTACTCTAGTTTTTCAAAAAGGCCTAGTTACCAAAATTGCCCTAATAACTTTATATATAGTTATACATATATTTATCTGTATGTAAACATACTTTTTTAATATACGTATAGATGTTAATGTATTTTAATTTTATTAAAAACCGTATCTATATCTATTTGCTTATATTAAAGCGGAAGACATTCACACCACGTGTCATTCATATATTAACTTCGTGATAAATGTTATTTTTTCAAAATTTTATTTTATAATTTTACTATTTAACTAATAATTACAAAATTACTTATATAGATAGTAAATACATTGTTTCCATTTTTTAATCTTATCACAAATTTTAAATATATCTTTAAAATATTTTCAATTTTATTTATAAAATGATTAGATAATTTCCTATTCTAACTTTACCTTATAAATATATTATTGTTTTTTTCATAAATTGTAAGTACTCACTAAATCAACAAATATATACATTATAATAATATTAGTGTTACATATTCGTTGTTCTTTATCGATCATATTTAAAATAACCTGAAAAAAATTTTATACTTGAACTATTAAAAATTTCCTATTTTAACATTTACATTTCAATTTAAATTTCCTATTTTAACATTTACATTTCAATTTTGTCATCTTTTGAAATAGTTGATAAATATTAAATTATTTTCACACTTTTATATTTTATAAGAGACAAAAAATAGGATATATAATATCACATAACTTAGTCTATTTTTTCGTTTATCTAAAATTATAATTAATTTGATAGTAAAAATTTTATTTTATTTTCTCTTCTGGATAATTAAATAAAATCATTACCGTATATCGAAAGTGTTTTATAAATTATATATTTTATATTTTTATCTATCAAAATTTAAAATTATAACTGTGTCTTGGCACAGGTACTATACTAGTTCAATTTAAACCACTAAGTAAAAACAAATGCGCAATAAGGTTTTAAGGACTTTCAAAAATAAAGGTCAAGGAATGTGTTATGGGTGAGATGCATATAGGATATATGGTGCAAAATATCCAGGAAAAAGGAACAACTCCACAACATCAACGACAATACATCCACCGAATAGGTACTTTTTCACTTCTTTTTGCATTTTTCATTAGTTTTCACTTTTTAAGAAAATGGACAGAGGTGCACAGTAGGCGAAACCTTGGAGATCAGCAAGTCTCATTTTTACGAGGTGCCTCAAACCGGATGCACATAGCAAGACTCTTTAGGACTATTGATCAATCAGACTTTGACAAGACACAAACACCCGGCTATGTGAATGGTGCCGAGTTACTCAATCATCAAGATCAACGTACCCAAACCTATTTTTCTTATAACACACTTCACTTTTCTTTTCAACTTCAGCTTCACATCGCTTTTCACTAACATGCTTCCTAATTCCTGGATAGGTAAAAGGAAGGAAAAACAATATAAAAGGTGTTAAGCATGATCAAGATGAAGAAAGAAAAAGAAATCGAATTGCCTCAATCATTCCAAAAGATGTGTAAGAACTTATCATGTGGTTTCAAACTTCAACACTCAACATGATTTAGAATGAAAGAAAATTATCAAACATGCATGAAATTCTAACAAAGTATTCAAATCCCATATATTTCATAAATCAATTCAAACATATAAAAATCATCATAGCTATTACACAAAACAATATCATCATAGAGATCATATCCATCCTTGAATCACAATTTTTAAAAAAAATTCAAAAATTTGAATTTTTTTTAAATCATATATGATGCAAAACATAAAACATACAAAAGGTATTACGAATACCTCCACCCCAAACATAAAACTCACATTGTCCCCAATATGAAGAAAAAAAAACGTGGCAAAGGATACTCACAATGTAAGATGGCGAATCAGGCAATGCGAACCATTCGTCGTCGGTGGTGGCGGCAATCTATAGGAGCTTAAATAGGGAACTCTGAATACTCTTATCGGCGTTGGAGAAAATTTGTTGAACGAAGAAGGGGAGCATGTCGCGGCCGAATATATTTTTCAATTTTATTTTTTTTTCAAATTTTATTTTTCCGAAGGCATCTCGAACGAGATGGTTTTTGGTCATCCGAGGTGGTCAACCGAGGTGACTCCCTGTTGCTCCTATCTTGGTTGGCTGAGATTGATCTCGGTCTAGATTCTTGTAGACAACCGAGATGACTCCGGTTTCCGTTCTTTTCTCAGATTCTCGAACTTTGAAATATCTCCATCTGCTTCTTTGGTTTATTTTCCTTGGATTGTACCTAGCTCCTGCCATCATGGACACAAAAAACGCAAAAACTACACTTACTAATCAAGAAAGCAAGAAGAAAGCAATACATTGGATTGTCTCCCAAGAAGCGCTTGTTTTAAGGTCGCTAGTTGGACCTAACCCCATGGAATTACTCAATCTACCTTGAATATCCTGGATTGCTCATCACATCCATCATAGAATTGTTCCAAAGAGGTTCCGGTTTCTAATTTCACCGGCAAATGATAGGATCTCCCACGTACAAGCTTGTACGGTTTGGTTCTCACCGGAATCCTACCGGTCTTCTTATGCTTCCATGGGACATAGCTCAACTTTTTGTCCCATCCTTTCCTTGATCGAGAAAACAACTTCTTGAGAATTCTAGCAGCTTCCCCATCTCCATCTTGGGGATGACGTATGGTCTTTGTCACGTGAATGACCCCATACTTGAACAAAAGACGCTTCTTTACCTTAGCGGCAAAGCGCTTGTTAACTCTACTCCTTGTAGTCCAAGGAGCATCTACTTTCAGCAAATTCAAGGAAGGTTTAATCTTGACCTTAGGAGGTTCCTTCGGAAAAGACCTCCAACTCTTTGGTGCATCCTTGAAATAATCTATAACTTTAAAGGGTGTAGGAGCAAGTATCTTATAAAGTTCTTCAAAGCTTGGGACAAGTTTTATGTTAGGATGATAATCAACACATGAAATCTCTCCCAACTCAGCTGGATTCTCTTCAACCTTGGCCACAGTGTCAATAATTTGGCCAAGGTTCTCCACATTCTCTTCTCCTACTTCTTATAGCTCAATTGTTTCTTCTTCAATCTCGACCGCAGTTTCAACAGGTGGGTCAAGGTCTTCTACTTCTTCCTCCTCTTCAATGAGGACTTGAAGAGGAGCTTCTGGTTCAATAGGAAGAACGCTCAAGACTTGAAATTTTTCCTTGTTTAATAAATGATTTTTCAAGGCTTTTTGAGCCTTAGAAATAGCATTTATGTTGTCTTCCACCTCTTCCATCCGTCTTAACATTTTTTCCAGTATCATCTGTATCCGATCCTCGGATGGTTGTTGTGGAGGTTGCACTTGAGGAGGTTGCTCATAAACCTTTTTAAGGACATTTAGCTCATCCCATAACGCAAGCTCATCCTCAAATGCCTATTCTCTTTCCCTTTCGTTACTGAATTCGATGAACGCAAATAAGCACAACAAATATTTATAATGATCCACCCTAGCGATTTGTCTTGCTCTCCAAACTGGATCAAATGCAAGTTCATGTCTCCTTGCAACCATGGGAAATCCTGAAAACTCAAAAACTCATAGGAAAAGATCAAAAGCAAAAGCAAAAGCTTGTTCTTTGACGAAACTCTGTTCTGCTTCCACAACGAGAACTTCGTATGTACCTAAGAACGCAAATATGCAAGAACATTCAAGAAGAAAGATAAATAGCAAAAGTAAAAGCTTCCAAGTTAGACAACCGTACACTAGATTGGTCTTGACCAATTCCCCGGCAACGGCGCCAAAAATTTGTTCGCTCCAAAAGGTGTGTGCAGACAAAGATTTATAATCCGAATAATAAAACCTAACGATAAGCGAATCCGCAATGTACGGATCTATCGTAGTAAGGGCTTATATTCCGGGCTCGATCTCAGGGAATCGGTGAGAATAATCACAATAAAGCAATCCAACTTAGAAGCATGCAATAATATTGATCAAAAGCAAAAGACAAGATGTATGCAGATTCTAAAAATCATAGTATCCAATTGTGGTTTCGACTCAAGATCTCTTCGGATAATGATAGCATGAATTATAGTCTATATTTTGGGACTTGTTTATACGTTTTATCTTCAATAATCTGCATGTTTGGATGTATATTATGTGATTATATTGTCGTTTCATCTACCTTTGCGGGAATTGAGGTCTACACCAAGTTTCGTTGTAATCGTAGGTAAAATGGCACATTTTGCATCAAAATGGAGCTAAAAGAGCTAGGAGTCAATGGAGCTACATTCAAGAGCTTAAGGAAGAATCCAAGAAGCATGGAAATGGATTAGAGATTTACTTTGGACCCGATTTAAGAGATTTCAATTCAGTTTAGAGCCACCTCGGTCAGCTACAGTACCATCTCGACCGAGGTGATCCAGAGGAGCGTCCTGACCGAGGCGAACACCTTGGACGTGGCGAGATATATTTTATTCTTGGTTGAGATCTTTTATTTTTGGAAGGAGAGATCTTATATTTTTAGGCTGGATTTCTGGAAGGAAGATCATATATATTTTAGAGATCTATTTTAGAGATTAAGATATATTTTATTAGGATAATGTAATATCCGGAATTTTTATTCCGTCTATTTCGGATATAAACCCGATCTCGATCCATCGATTCATATCCATCTACTTAATTAGACATATTATGATAAAATTTATCATTTTATGTAGACCTCCTTCACATAAAATGATAGAACCTTTTATAAGTTTATCATTTTATGTAACTTACCTTCACATAAAATGATAGAGTTTTATAACCAATCCTAAACTGTAATATAATCCGTATTCGGTTATTCCGTGCATTCAATTTCGGGTGCTCGATTCCGGACTACAACTAGTACCGGGCTGCGACTCCCTTCACTCCAGCGCCAGCTTCAGCCTCTGCAGCCCAGATGCTGCAGCCCAGTAGCGCCGCTGCCTTCTCCAGCCCAGTGGCGCCTGCTGCCTTCTCTAGCCCAGGGGCGCATGTTGCAAACGGATCCAGCCCTGCTAGCCCAGCTCCAGCAGCCCACAGCTCGCCTCTGCAGCGCCAGCCAGCCCAGCTCCACCAGCCCACTGCTTGCCTTGGCCGCAGCATCAGCTTCAGCCCAACTGCAGCAGCCCGCCAGCGCCAGCCCACGCCTACTCCAGCCCGGGAAAGAGCAGCTCTTTACCTTCTGCATACCCACGACAATTTAAGCCAGCTGGAAGAATGATCTGCAGAAATTAATTGGCCATAAATTTCCGCATAACTGTTGTGTTAATAAGGTAAGGGATCCGTAACTGCCCTAATTCCACGCCAGATTGCATCTTCTGATCTTCTTCCTTATGCGCTGCACACACTCCATCCGTCCAGATTTATCAATACACCTCGCCTCTTCTGATTTTTTTGCCTTGCTTGTGAACGTCGTCTTCCACACTTACCAACCGTCCCTTGCAGCCATCAACGTCCGACGCAGCCTTCTCTGGATCGGACTGAACTCGGTCTTCTTCTGTCTATTCCGGTAAGGATCCATATACCTATTCATCTTCATCTCTTTAATTGGTCGATCATGAGGACTCACATCTCCGTACCTGTGATGACAACCTTCATCTCGATCACTCCGTAATAGCAGTGAGGCTGGGAAGAGTTTCCAATCACTGCAGCAGTAGAGCCAAGCCGAACCATCACTTTCCTCCTCCTGATCTGGCACGCCGAGAAAGCCGGAAGGACAGCGGGAACGTCTGAAGGTGCCTCAGTCCAGCAGCTGTGGAAAGGGTGAGCCATCTCTTTTCTGCAGTCCAATTCTTGCCCTCTAGATATTATAATTGTATAGATGATATATGTTTTTGGTTTCGTTATGAACGGAGATCAAACCAAGGAAATAGAGGGATAGTAAGCGAGTTTGTTGAAGTCTCCTCTAGGTCCAATTGATGATAACTGGATGATAATGAGAGTAGTTTAGACTGTCCTAGAAATAGAAGTGAAAAACTCATTTTAGAACTCAGCTTGGCAAGTGAGTAATGGTCGATGTTGAGGATTAATGTTTGAGCGTTTGGATAAAGATCCACCGTTGAATTTTGGATATGTTGTAGACGGTTATACGTAGTATAGGGTATAAAAATTTGAGAAGAAATGAACGGTCGGATTAGAAGTTATAGACTTCCGAAGTTGGGTAGTTGAGCAGTTTTGTAAACCTTAGAATTTTGGCTAAATATAGAATTTGTAAAGGAAGTAATCAACTTTAGGAATTTTTATAAAACTGTTGAATGAACAGTTTGGAGAAATTATTTCTCCTAAAGTTAGATAGGACATCATAGATAATCTAGGGATTTAAGTCGGAATTTTTATAAGCGGTTACGAATTTTATATTTGGAATCGAAGTTAGACCTTTACGATCTTCCGGAAAATAGAAACATAGGAAAAATGTTAGCTTGGAACCAAACGAAGCTTTGAGAGTTAGAATATGGATTAGAATCTCAAATAGGAGTTCAGACATGAATTTTAGAATTTTCGGGAATTTCGGGACCAAGGGCAAAATGGTCATTTTACCCTAAATTAGTACTGTAACTAGTTATGTCTTACTACGTTCTTCTATCTTAGAAGTCTTAGACTTCTAATTACGTGGGAGTGTGCTAATGCACTTATCTCCTTTGACAGGCAACTGAGTTGCTACAGTTTATAGAGCGAGTTTGGTTTACCGAGAGTCGAGCTTTATACCAGGTAAGTCCTTTGGGCTTACTTAGCTGACTTCTAAATATGAGCATGAATGATGATAGTGGTGTGTGATTGAAATGTTTAGAGAGATAGGTTGTGATATATAATTACCAACCTATACTTGGCCTAAGAGTAACGGGCGGTGGCATTCTGCTCAGTTAGCTTGCGAGTGCTGGGAGTTTCTTTAGGGACTAGTCCATACTCGGTTTGTAGTGATGCTACCGGCGGAGGTCAGCTAGACCTACACCCAGTTGGATAAGGAACGGAGGCGAAAGCTGTTAATAGCTCTCGTGCCACAACTTAAATTGAATAACGTGAATCACTTAAATAATAGATAATAAACGGTTGAGTGCCAGCATGATGTTTGTTTATTTTTGTTTCTGCTTGTGTTTGTGCTGTTGTCATTCTACTTATATTTGGATAGTTAGCTAACGGTTGATATGTTGTGTAGATTTGCCACAGGTTACAGCAGATGCCGAGTGATCTAGACGGTAGTGGTCAGCTGGGGTGTCGTACTTTAGGATGTTTTACAGTTTCTTCATTTGTGGGATTTACAGTTGGACCTTGTTTCCTTTCGTTCGTTTCGTACTTTGTTATATTACGTTTTCCGGCTGTTAGTTGATCTGGTCACATTCATACATTGTTAAGAACTATTTTATGATTTCTGGTTTTCCTTATCTGTGCCTTGTTATAAGATCTTGTTAAGTTGTTGTCAAACTAAGGTCGGGACCCACTGTGCGGTCCTAACCAGTAACTCCCTAAGTTGTAAAATTTGGGGTGTTACAACATGGTATCAGAGCTCTAGGTTGGCAACAATGGCACTTGAAATCTTCTAAAAAGGTCATATAAGTAAATAGACAGAACCCAAAAGGGGTGTGAGTTTTCCAAAGAGGATTTTGGTTTTAAAATGCATACAGAGTCGGGTTGGGATAGAAAGTACGGATGACCACCACTACCTCTGCGGATCTCGGTATTCTTAGAATAACTATAGACTTTTACTGTTATGATAGATTAGCTGGTTTATAATTGTAGTTGTTACTATTCGTGCAGATGGCACGTACTAGGGCTGCACAAGTGACTGGCCGAGGCAAGGGTCGTCCCCCCCTTCCCCCAGTCAGACAGGATCGAGCTGATAGCACCCCTGCTGTTAGAGGGTGTGGTCGTGGGGGTAGACCTCCACTAGGGAGAGGTCGAGGACGAGTTCCTCGAGAGGACCCACCTGCAGCAAGCATACCAGAGGCTGCTGTAGAAGAGGTAGCTGAGAGTGTAGGCCTCGAGGTCAGGCCTGAGACCGCCGCTAGGTCTAGAGCGCATGGAGTACGTTCTACTGAGTCAAGACATGTTTCTATTGGAGCATCGGAGTATAGGGAGTACAGAGCCTACGTTGAGCGCATGGAGGAAGCTGCCAGAGTTGAGAGGCTTACCCAGGTACCACCGGTGGTACCGGCTAGGTCAGCTCAGGTGACACAGGGAGTGTCTCAGGTGCCGGCTGTATCTGAGAGGAGGGCTAATGCTGATAGAGCGCCTACTGGGTCTAGAGCACCGAGACCGGATGAGTGGTTGAAGGCTTTCAACTCTCAGAAGGTTCCTTCATTCAGTGGAGAAATAGGGCTAGAGGTGGAGCACTGGATAGGGAAGATAGAGACTGCTTTGGAGGCAATACGTTGCCCCGAGGATCGACAGGTGGATTTGGTGCAGACCTTTTTCACAGATGATGCCCATTCATGGTGGCGTACCATTCGTAGCCGAGTCACCAGCTGGGAGCAGATGAGGAACATTGTTAGGGACAGGTACTGTCCAGTTTCGCTGAGGAGAGAGAGATTCTAGGATTTCATTGAGGCGGGATTTGAGGATATCCCGATTGCTGCAGCCATAAAGAAGTTTCAGAAAGAGTTGACCTTACTTGGACCATCTGCACCTACAAAAGAGCAACATGTTTACCTTTTCTCCAGGAGATTGAGAGAGAGTACCCGATCCTATCTAGCTGGATTCCGCTGTGAGACTTTGTTTGATTATCAGGATAGGGCCTCTGCTTATGAGAGAGATAGGCCAGCTTCGAGGAAAGCAGCTCAGTCTAGTGGGCCGGATAAGCGGCAGAGGACAGGACATGCTGGTAGCAGTGCAGCAGTAGCAGGTTATGGTCGAGGACAGACTCAGGGGAGGTCCAGCTACCACTCTACAATTCAGACTCCCAGTAGAGATCGATAGTGCTTTAACTGTGGTAGCCGTGATCACATTAAGACAGATTGCCAGAGACCACCTACCACTTGCTTCACTTGTGAGAAGCCGGGACACAGAGCTACTTTCTGCCGTCAGGGTAGGGCTCCTTCTCAGCAGGGATCTTCCCCTGCAGGTGCTGAGAAGAGTGTACAAAGACCTCCTCAGTACCGAGCTTCAAGTCAGCAGCAGCAATAGTACCGGGCTCCAGGACATCCTGCTGCATACAGTACGGCACAAGGATCAGGTCATGGCAAGGGACGTGGTAGTACCACTGACACCAGAGGAGGACCATCGAGAGTGTTCGAGTTGAGGAACACTGAGCAGCCTGCAGCACCTGCGACCACAGGTACTATTTGGATCCATGACTTACCTGTGCGAGTTTTATTTGATACGGGTGCTACGCACTCCTTTATATCAGATGCATGTGTAGATAGGTTGTCCTTAGCTACAGTAGAGGGTGTACCTTTTGTGGTTGGGTTACCAGATGGGGGCAAGGTTAGAGGATCCCGAGAGATTTATGACTGCCCTATTCATCTGGGAGGCCGGATTTGGTTAGTAGATTTTCTACTTATGCCCTTAGCCCATGAGGACGTGATATTGGGGATGGATTGGATGACTAGACATGGAGCAGTCTTGGATATTGGTAGGAGGACTGTGACTGTCGCCACTGAGGAGGGTCACAGAGTGATATTCCGAGGTTGGGACCTCGGAAAGTCCGGCATAGTTATCAGCGCAGTGAGAGCAACCAGATTGATAGCACAGGGTTGCGAGGCCTTTTGGTTTTATGCCATGAAGGAGCGCAAGAGCCTGATAGTAGAGGAGATACCAGTTGCCTGCGAGTTTGCAGAGGTATTCAGGGACGACTTACCAGGGCTACCTCCACAGAGGAGTGTTGACTTTAGCATCGAGTTAGAGCCGGGCACGAGACCGATCTCGAAGGCTCCGTACCGCATGGCCCCGGTAGAGCTGCTTGAACTGAAGAAGCAGTTAGAGGAGTTAACAGAGAAGGGCTTCATACGCCCTAGTGTTTCTCCCTGGGGCGCACCAGTGTTATTTGTGAGGAAGAAGGATGGATCGATGAGACTGTGTATCGACTACCGGGAGTTGAACAAGGTCACCATCAAGAATAAGTATCCCCTGCCTCGCAAGATGATCTGCTGGACCAGCTACATGGAGCGTCAGTATTCTCGAGGATAGATTTGAGGTCGGTTATCACCAGCTGAGAGTGAGAGACCAGGACATACCTAAGACGGCATTCCGGACTAGGTATGGCCACTATGAGTTTGTAGTGATGCCATTCGGGCTCACTAATGCGCCAGCAGTATTTATGGAGTTGATGAATGGGATTTTCATCGACTTCTTAGACCAGTTTGTAGTCGTCTTCATTGACGACATTCTGGTTTACTCTAGAAGTCGAGAGGAGCATGCCGGACACTTGAGGACAGTGTTACAGATTCTACAGGATAGCCAGCTACATGCTAAGCTATCCAAGTGTGAGTTCTGGATGTCAGAGGTGGCTTTCCTAGGCCATGTAGTGACTGTTGAAGGAATTAAGGTCGACCCGGCGAAGATTGAGTCAGTGTCCTCTTGGCAACCTCCGAAGAATGTTAAGGAGGTTCGCAGCTTCCTTGGATTGGCAGGTTATTACCGTCGGTTTGTGGAAGGGTTTTCCCTGATCGCCCGACCACTTACTTCCCTCCTAAGGAAGACTACTCGGTTCGTCTGGTCTGAGCCGTGTCAGCAGAGTTTTGAGTGTAAAGCCCGGTTCATTGGACGCGTTCCGATATTTATTTTCCTACTCTCATCGATACTTTATTAACTCGAGTATTTTATTTAAAATTATTCTAAGGCGTAAAATACCTTTCCCGAATATAATTATATATATGTTTTTTTTAATATGTTCACGAGTATCCGTCTTATTATTTTTTCGGAAAAGTGTGAAAAAGTTTTCCGATCTAAATTTCCCGTTTCGATTCATTTTGATCGAGTTTATTCCATTACCCTATATTTTTTTCCTTTTGCTTCTCATTTATTTTTCTTTATTCTTCTTTCTTTCTTTCCCCATCGTGATGATGGTTGCCACCTGCTACACACTTTCGACCCCTCGCTCCCTGTGGACTTGTGGACTGAGCAGATCTATAGCTTTGTGTTACCTCTCATCGTTCCCTCTCTCGTTTGCAATCAACAAGCAAGCCTGCCCTACACTTGCCTCTCCATTCTCACTCACCTTCACATTCCTCATCATCTTCCTCTACCTTCACTTGAACCAGGAAATGAGGATATTGATGGTTTTTCCCCTCTTTATATTCAACCGTCAAGGAAACATTGAGAGAAGCCCCGCCACTGTTCGACCACCTGTAGCACCGCCAGGGAGAGGTGACCTCGAGCCGTCGGAGCCTTGCAACCGCCACCCTGCCGGAGCTCCTCTTCTGCGTCACTCCCTCCTTCACTCCTCTGTTGAGACAGTTTCGCCGGAAAGCCATCCTCCGGAGCTCCTCCAGTTGCGACCCTCGCGAGTCACCACCTAGCCGGGCTCGTGTCCTCCGCCGCAAACCTCTCTGCGCAACCGTCCCCTGCTCCAGTGAACTAGCCAGACTGAGAGAGCACCTGCCCCATGTATGCCGCCAGGGACGATGCCGGAGAAGCCACTGGAGGGCCGCCCTTTGCCTGCTCCAACTTCTTACTCCTTGCCTTCACCAGATCCGTCATCGTCACCGTCGAAGCAACCTCTCCTCGCCGCTTCGACCTCCCCTTTTGCTTCGTCTATATCGCGCCTCGCCGGAGCCTTTCAACGCCGCCTCTGCTCTTTCCTTTCCCCATGCTCTCGGTTCTCTTCTGTCGCGAGGGGAGACGACCGACGCCGCCGGAGTTGGGCAGCCTCTAGCGCCTCCGCCTCGCCTTCGCCACGTGCCTGAGCTAGTGCCCGCCGCCCTAGCGCTCTCACCTTGCCGCCGCCTCTGGGTTTGAAGACTGAACAAGGGTTAAAACCCTTCTTTTTTTTTATTGCAGTCCCCCCCCCCTTTTGGTGTATTTGCAAAAAGTACCCTGTACTTTGGATTTACAGTTTTGGCCCTAATTTTTGGAAGTTGCATATATGCCCCTACTTCTATATAATTACAGATTTTGGCCAGATTTTCTTATTTATGTTTTATGACCCAAATTCTGAGAGTTAACTATTATGCCCTTTGTTGGATTATTTTCACAATATGGCCCAAGGATTTATTGGCGGGTTTTGACCCATGTTTATAAATTGTATAAATTTCCCCGGAAAATGTTTTAGTGATTTTGAAGCTTGGTTTTGAAAATGAGTTACCTTAGATTTATATGTATTATATATTACGCACTCGTTGGGTTAATTTCGAGTTATATATATTATATATTCCCCGGAAGGGTTTAATTGCGGGTTTTAGCGTTTGCTTTTGAAAATGAGTTTACCTTATAATAATATATCTTATATATATTATAATCAAATTTAGCGTATTAGCTAAATTTGTGTAGCTTTGGTTTTAGGTCCGGAAGCGCCCCGATAAAGGCCTAACGAGTCCAAGATTCGACATCCGTCTTTTGACGTCATGTGAGTATCTCCTTCCTCGATTTAGTTATGTTTAGTATTAGTATCATGCTAGGTTGGATCTAGCATAACTTAGCGTTAATGCCAAGTAGTGGCTTTGGACCTTAGGTGAATGTTTGAGGATTGTGAAATGTTTTAAGGCTTGAGGTGTTGATGTTATCTTGTGAGGGTTGTAGGGCGTTGAGTGTTTGAGTTGATCTTGTGAGCTTATGAGGATTGAGATTATGGTTGTATGATCTTGTTGAGATTGCGGAGACTAGGACGAAAGTATCCTAGTAGTGTTGTGAGTTATGATCTTGCGAGATCCGAGGGTTTAGAAGTCCTAGGACTTCTAGCTTCTGTTGAGTGTGATCTGAGCATGAGGGATTCTAGGATGCGGTCCTAGAATTGAGAGTCAAATGATCTTGCATAGATCATTTGTATAGAAGTCTAAGACTTCTATTGTGAGTGGGTTGTTGTTGATGTAGTTATCTTCTTGTAAGCAGGTTATGGGCTTCCCCCCCCTAAGGAAGCGAGAGTGTTGTGAGTTGAGTGTGGACGAGGTAAGTCTCCGGACTTACTTAGCTCGTATTCTTTGTATTAGCATTGATGTGTGTTGGGTGGTGTGTGTTTACTGTTTATGTTATAACAACGGAACCGGAAATAGGATTACCGACCTTTATATTATTTTGGCCCAAGTGTATGATAACGGGCGGTGACATCATCTGCCTAGCTCTTGCGAGAGTCTAGGAGGTTCTCGGCGACTAGCCGTGCTGGTTAGACGGTCGGAGGCATCCGTACCGTTCCATGCCGGAAATAGGGACCGAGGCGGGACCACGGTGGTCTCGTGTCACA
This sequence comes from Fagopyrum homotropicum, assembly GCA_033239125.1. Taxonomy (NCBI): domain Eukaryota; kingdom Viridiplantae; phylum Streptophyta; class Magnoliopsida; order Caryophyllales; family Polygonaceae; genus Fagopyrum; species Fagopyrum homotropicum. The sequence goes on from BSWB01000008.1 coordinate 72,534,035, forward strand.
AATCTAAGTTGAATTAGAACGGGATATGACTTAATAATAATAAGATAATAAACCGGACTTGTGTGCTTTGGAGTGTATTGGGTGTTTATGATGATTGACTTGTGTTTGTGCCTTTCACCTTGATTCTAATGCCTCGAATATTAGCTAACGGTTTTATACCGATTGTTGTAGATTGTCTTGCAGGTTAGGAATGCGGCCGAGAGATCCGGAAGAGTGGGCAGCCGGGGTCCGTACATTTTAGGAAGGGTTGGGTTGGAGTCGTGTTTGAGTTTTGTATTCATTATATATTGTATGCCGCGTGTATGACATTTGGTCTTTCGGTTGTATCTCGGCTGAAGTCTTTGGTTTGTATGGTTTTGGGTTTCTTTGCATTGCATAAAATGTATTTGGTTTTGGCCTTTATTTGTGCCTTGTTGCAAGATCCGGTGAAATTGTTGTCAGGCTAAGGGTCGGGACCCATTGTGAGGCCCCAACCCGTAGCATCCCGAGTCCCGCGGATTCGGGGTGTTACAAAAGTGGTATCAGAGCCCTAGGTTGACAACAATGGCACTCGCAATCTTCTAAAGGCCGAATGAGGAATAAACAGAACCCACACGGGTTCTGACTTTTCGTTTTCAAAATCACATGCATGAGTCGGGGTAGAATGTACGGACCACCACTCTTTCGGAGGATCTCGGCAGCTTAGTTTATTGGATTTTTGATATATATATATATATGTAGATATGTAGATAAGTATATTTGGAGTGTAGTTGCATGATGGACTGGATGTATATGTATAGTTATATATGTGGACTATTATACGTGTTAGACCTTGTTTTGTTGTAATGAATTACCGGATGTGTTATATTAGTAGTTATGTGGACATAGGAAATATATAGGCTTATATAGGGACTCTTTATATAGTAGCATATAGATACACGAGACCTTATAGTTAGGACGATAGTATGTTTTCAACGCCCGTAGACAGCGTTTATGGCTTGCGATAACATTCATAAGTGGAAGAGTACGCTCAAGTATCGAGTTGAACATTTCGTGCTAACGAACGCCATGGCGGTTATTGGATTCCCCTAGAAGGATGTCAAAGAGGAGTAGAGATGACGTAAACGAAGGACAAACAAGTAGAAAGAAGAACTCAAGACGACTAAAAAGAGATCGAGATGGAGCAATACAAGTAAAGGGAGCAACATTAAGGTATATATAAGTGGTTATAAAGAAACCGGGATTGTACGATAACGAGAACACTAGTGAAAACAAACTTAAGTTATTCTAGAAGACGCGTGGACAACTAAAGATACGAATCGAGAAGGAGATGGATACATTATAGCAAGGTTAAAAGTGGTATTCTACTAAGTGGTGAAGTTTTCTTTTGGCGCTTCTAAGCATTTGAGTCAAGATGGGAAGAGTGATCGAACTATTTGCTAAAGATTTAAGATACCGTAAGTTAAGCTTACAAGGTACCAATAAGTGAAGTTTTAACATTACTAGAGTTATGAGAAGGAGGGCATGGTGGGGATTCACGTGGAGTTGACCGATTTCCGTTATGATGATAAGGCTAAGAAACGCCAAGAAAGATGAAGTGTGTATAAATCATGATCCCAAGAAGATGAAAGATGAAACGAGGAGCTTTGATCGAAAGACTTAAGATACCAACCAAGAGAAACGTGAGTGGAAGCTAGCTAGTGCTATAATGTTTGGGAGGGTGCACTTGAAAGACATCAAGGAAGAATGGTTTAGTCTATGAAAGGGAGTTATATGAAACAACAAGGCAAAGAAGATATAGTTATCTTAGAGAAGTGGAAAGAAGCGTGGAACGTAGAAAGAGTTAAAGGAAGGGTGTGAAGAGTGAAATGAGCAAGTGAAGATTAAGACAAAGTAACCTGAGAGGAAGGAGTATGCTAACATGGAGGTTAAGAAGAATGGTAAGTCATTGACATTGGAGAAGGTCAGTTATGAGTTAATCGGTGACAACTGAGAATGAACAAGTGAGAGTTGTCTATTGGTGAGTGAAAAAGGGATGAATAAACAAGATTATGGGTATATAGAGGATCGACAACAACAACTTAAAGTATTCGCGGTGAATCAAACTCAATGGGATGAGAGTACGTCAACGGAAACGCATTTGTCTTAAATCACATATGTTGATTGAGTTCAAGCAAGTAGCTGTTACAGAACTTTTGAGGGAGGATAGAGATAATCCTTTGCGACCTTCTTAGGTCATGAGAACGAAATTTGGGAGAATGGCCCGTATTAGAGGTTTTAAGGTTTGATCATGGTAAGGGGAACTAGTAGATCCAAAGGAAGGTCAGGTTTTCATTGTTTGTGGTGCGTAGACGGGGGTATAATAAGAGGATGCACAATATGCTCGTTCTAATGGAATGGATGATATGTTTTCGCGAACAAAAAGCCGAGTCCGATGTTGCAGACTCACACAGAAGAGTCGTGGTGGCTATGGCGTGAAAGAGAGGACCTAGATTAGGGCAACACTTCAAGCTTGGAATTATGATGTTAGTGCTTGATGGAGTAATGAGTGGATCTTTTTGTGATTATGGTTGGGAATTTTGCCAGAAGGCATTCAAGTACGGTTGTGAAACTGTGCATGGGTACCAAGAGGTACATAAGGTGGCCAACAAGACAAAGAGAGGACTGGAGTTTTGAAGTTCGATGTTATAATGAGATGTACAAGAAGTACATGAAAGATTGAGATTAGAGCCTTTATGGTCGGTTTGACGTTGCAGAAGAAAGTGAAGTATAAATTTCTACGCCTACTTGAAGGAAGGATGACTTTGGTGAAAGCTTATGTAGAAGACGAAGAGCTCCTTCCATATGGTGGGATGTCATGGAAAGCGAATAAGATAAGATCAATTGTTTTGATTTACCTTGAGGTAGGATTGATTTGAAGAGTACAAGTGATTTTCCAAGACAAGGTCTTGATTGAGTATCGAGAAACGATGTAAAAGTAATAGCTTACGTGTCTCCTTAGTAGAAGCAGTGTGAAGTAAAGTACTTCCTTCATTACTTGGAACTTGCAACAAGAATTGAGGAGACATAACATCAAAGTTTGGTTTGGCAAGAACCAAAGCTAACGATGTAAATTGGAAGTTCGATCTTCTTTGTTAGAAACAAGCAAAGAAGGAACATAATGGAAATGCTGCATTGAGGAAGACCCGAGAAGGAAGTCGAGTTTCCAATATATCGGACCTTTTTGAGATCTTAGCGCGAGTTGGGAAAGTGGTTTACCGGTTGGTGCGACCGCCGAGAGTAGAGGGTGATCACCCGGTGTTTAATGTGTATTAGTCAAGGGAGTACATATATGACTCGAGATATGTTGTCAGTGATGAGGATCTAGTGGCCAACATGAAGAGCCGAAGAGGCTGCCTAGGGACGGAGAATAGTATCCAGAGTTTTACGCTGAGTTAGGGGCATCAATAGAATCGACGGGTTACGCTTAGTTCTTCCCTTGGTTGAGTTATGTGCATGTATGATGTTATGTATAGTCTGTGCCTTGTGCTGGAATGTATATATATGACCTAATATATCGTGCAGTGGTAGTTGATTAGATTATGTGTATAGACTAGGACATTTAGGCCTTCTTAATTTGAGAATTCATACCTCAACCTTAGGGACAGAGAAGTTCGACGCATAGAAAGTTTCGGGACGAAACTTGTTTTTAGGGGGATCTAATGTAAAGCCCGGTTCATTGGACGCGTTCCGATATTTATTTTCCTACTCTCATCGATACTTTATTAACTCGAGTATTTTATTTAAAATTATTCTAAGGCGTAAAATACCTTTCCCGAATATAATTATATATATGTTTTTTTTAATATGTTCACGAGTATACGTCTTATTATTTTTTCGGAAAAGTGTGAAAAAGTTTTCCGATCTAAATTTCCCGTTTCGATTCATTTTGATCGAGTTTATTCCATTACCCTATATTTTTTTTCCTTTTGCTTCTCATTTATTTTTCTTTATTCTTCTTTCTTTCTTTCCCCATCGTGATGATGGTTGCCACCTGCTACACACTTTCGACCCCTCGCTCCCTGTGGACTTGTGGACTGAGCAGATCTATAGCTTTGTGATACCTCTCATCGTTCCCTCTCTCGTTTGCAATCAACAAGCAAGCCTGCCCTACACTTGCCTCTCCATTCTCACTCACCTTCACATTCCTCATCATCTTCCTCTACCTTCACTTGAACCAGGAAATGAGGATATCGATGGTTTTTCCCCTCTTTATATTCAACCGTCAAGGAAACATTGAGAGAAGCCCCGCCACTGTTCGACCACCTGTAGCACCGCCAGGGAGAGGTGACCTCGAGCCGTCGGAGCCTTGCAACCGCCACCCTGCCGGAGCTCCTCTTCTGCGTCACTCCCTCCTTCACTCCTCTGTTGAGACAGTTTCGCCGGAAAGCCATCCTCCGGAGCTCCTCCAGTTGCGACCCTCGCGAGTCACCACCTAGCCGGGCTCGTGTCCTCCGCCGCAAACCTCTCTGCGCAACCGTCCCCTGCTCCAGTGAACTAGCCAGACTGAGAGAGCACCTGCCCCATGTATGCCGCCAGGGACGATGCCGGAGAAGCCACTGGAGGGCCGCCCTTTGCCTGCTCCAACTTCTTACTCCTTGCCTTCACCAGATCCGTCATCGTCACCGTCGAAGCAACCTCTCCTCGCCGCTTCGACCTCCCCTTTTGCTTCGTCTATATCACGCCTCGCCGGAGCCTTTCAACGCCGCCTCTGCTCTTTCCTTTCCCCATGCTCTCGGTTCTCTTCTGTCGCGAGGGGAGACGACCGACGCCGCCGGAGTTGGGCAGCCTCTAGCGCCTCCGCCTCGCCTTCGCCACGTGCCTGAGCTAGTGGCCGCCGCCCTAGCGCTCTCACCTTGCCGCCGCCTCTGGGTTTGAAGACTGAACAAGGGTTAAAACCCTTCTTTTTTTTTATTGCAGTCCCCCCCCCCTTTTGGTGTATTTGCAAAAAGTACCCTGTACTTTGGATTTACAGTTTTGGCCCTAATTTTTGGAAGTTGCATATATGCCCCTACTTCTATATAATTATAGATTTTGGCCAGATTTTCTTATTTATGTTTTATGACCCAAATTCTGAGAGTTAACTATTTTGCCCTTTGTTGGATTATTTTCACAATATGGCCCAAGGATTTATTGGCGGGTTTTGACCCATGTTTATAAATTGTATAAATTTCCCCGGAAAATGTTTTAGTGATTTTGAAGCTTGGTTTTGAAAATGAGTTACCTTAGATTTATATGTATTATATATTACGCACTCGTTGGGTTAATTTCGAGTTATATATATTATATATTCCCCGGAAGGGTTTAATTGCGGGTTTTAGCGTTTGCTTTTGAAAATGAGTTTACCTTATAATAATATATCTTATATATATTATAATCAAATTTAGCGTATTAGCTAAATTTGTGTAGCTTTGGTTTTAGGTCCGGAAGCGCCCCGATAAAGGCCTAACGAGTCCAAGATTCGACATCCGTCTTTTGACGTCGTGTGAGTATCTCCTTCCTCGATTTAGTTATGTTTAGTATTAGTATCATGCTAGGTTGGATCTAGCATAACTTAGCGTGAATGCCAAGTAGTGGCTTTGGACCTTAGGTGAATGTTTGAGGATTGTGAAATGTTTTAAGGCTTGAGGTGTTGATGTTATCTTGTGAGGGTTGTAGGGCGTTGAGTGTTTGAGTTGATCTTGTGAGCTTATGAGGATTGAGATTATGGTTGTATGATCTTGTTGAGATTGCGGAGACTAGGACGAAAGTATCCTAGTAGTGTTGTGAGTTATGATCTTGCGAGATCCGAGGGTTTAGAAGTCCTAGGACTTCTAGCTTCTGTTGAGTGTGATCTGAGCATGAGGGATTCTAGGATGCGGTCCTAGAATTGAGAGTCAAATGATCTTGCATAGATCATTTGTATAGAAGTCTAAGACTTCTATTGTGAGTGGGTTGTTGTTGATGTAGTTATCTTCTTGTAAGCAGGTTATGGGCTTCCCCCCCCTAAGGAAGCGAGAGTGTTGTGAGTTGAGTGTGGACGAGGTAAGTCTCCGGACTTACTTAGCTCGTATTCTTTGTATTAGCATTGATGTGTGTTGGGTGGTGTGTGTTTACTGTTTATGTTATAACAACGGAACCGGAAATAGGATTACCGACCTTTATATTATTTTGGCCCAAGTGTATGATAACGGGCGGTGACATCATCTGCCTAGCTCTTGCGAGAGTCTAGGAGGTTCTCGGCGACTAGCCGTGCTGGTTAGACGGTCGGAGGCATCCGTACCGTTCCATGCCGGAAATAGGGACCGAGGCGGGACCACGGTGGTCTCGTGTCACAAATCTAAGTTGAATTAGAACGGGATATGACTTAATAATAATAAGATAATAAACCGGACTTGTGTGCTTTGGAGTGTATTGGGTGTTTATGATGATTGACTTGTGTTTGTGCCTTTCACCTTGATTCTAATGCCTCGAATATTAGCTAACGGTTTTATACCGATTGTTGTAGATTGTCTTGCAGGTTAGGAATGCGGCCGAGAGATCCGGAAGAGTGGGCAGCCGGGGTCCGTACATTTTAGGAAGGGTTGGGTTGGAGTCGTGTTTGAGTTTTGTATTCATTATATATTGTATGCCGCGTGTATGACATTTGGTCTTTCGGTTGTATCTCGGCTGAAGTCTTTGGTTTGTATGGTTTTGGGTTTCTTTGCATTGCATAAAATGTATTTGGTTTTGGCCTTTATTTGTGCCTTGTTGCAAGATCCGGTGAAATTGTTGTCAGGCTAAGGGTCGGGACCCATTGTGAGGCCCCAACCCGTAGCATCCCGAGTCCCGCGGATTCGGGGTGTTACATTGAGGAGCTGAAGAGGAGATTGACGTCTGCTCCGATCTTAGCACAGCCTGAGAGTACAGAGGACTTTGTAGTGTACAGTGATGCATCCAAGCTGGGCTTGGGGTGTGTCCTGATGCAGAGGGGTAAGGTCATAGCGTATGCGTCTCGACAGCTGAAGACGTATGAGGAGAACTATCCCACCCATGGCCTGGAGTTAGCTGCGGTAGTACATGCTCTTAAGATCTGGCGTCATTATCTCTATGGAGCGACCTGTCAGATCTTCACAGACCATAAGAGTCTGAAGTACATATTCACTCAGCGGGTGTTGAATAACCACCAAAGGCGGTGGCTAGAGTTGATCAAGGATTTTGACCTTGAGATTCTCTACCACCCCGGAAAGACGAATGTAGTTGCGGACGCTTTGAGTCGGAAGACGCCTCGGGAGAAGGCGATAGTTCGGTTGACAGTACAACCACAGTTACAGAGAGACTTAGCTTGGTTGGAGGTAGAGATCCAATTCCCCGATACAGCTCATCAGTTAGCCACCTTAGAGTTACTTCCTGACCTGTTGGGTGAGATCCGACAGAAGCAGGAGACCTGTCCGACTTTGACCCGGATCCGAGACCGGATGTCACGAGATGAGGCACCTCAATTCACTATCGGTGCCGATGGAGTGATGAGACGGCAGGACCGTATCTGTGTGCCATCAGACAGTGAGCTGAGACAGAGGATACTAGGTGAGGCTCATGCTACCCCTTACTCCGTACATCCAGGAGCGAGTAAGATGTATAAGGACGTGAGACGTTCCTTCTGGTGGGGTGGTTTGAAGCCTGATGTGGCCCGACATGTAGCCCAGTGTGTGACCTGTCAGCAGGTCAAGATTGAGCATCGTAGATCCGGAGGAGAGCTCCACCCACTTCCAGTACCACATTGGAAGTGGGAAGATATTTCTATGGATTTTGTTACCGGATTGAGGCTCAGCAGAGGTTTTGATGCCATTTGGGTAGTGGTAGACCGGCTGACGAAGACCGCACGTTTCATTCCGATCAAGGAAACGTGGCCGGCAAGTCGTCTAGCAGCGGAGTTCACCAGACACATTGTGAGACTCCATGGAGTACCGAGGACTATCGTCTCTGACAGGGATGGACGTTTTACTTCGAGGTTTTGGCAGCAGGTACATACTGCTCTGGGGACGATTCTCCACTTTACCACTGCCTACCACCCACAGACAGACGGTCAGTCTGAGAGGACCATTCAGACCTTAGAGGATATGTTGCGGGCATGTGTGCTAGATTGGGGACAGGTATGGCCAGATCATCTCCCACTGGTAGAGTTTTCATATAATAACAGCTGGCATGCATCTATTGGGATGAAACCTTACGAGGCCTTGTATGGGCGGAGATGTCGTACACCGTTGTGTTGGGATGAGCCTAGCAAGGCTGATGGAGTGGTACCAGACCAGATACAGGATGACATCGCCCGGATTGCCTTAGTCCGGGAGAGGATGTTAGCAGCTCAAAGTCGTCAGAAGTCCTACGCCGACAAAAGGCGTCGACCTTTGGAGTTTAGAGTAGGTGCACAGGTGTGGTTGAGAGTGTCACCTACGAGAGGAGTTAGACGTTTCGGCATTAAGGGGAAGCTGAGTCCCCGGTATGTCGGCCCATTTGAGATCGTAGAGAGAGTCGGAGAGGTTGCCTACCGACTAGCACTGCCCCCGAGATTAGAGGGAGTACACCTAGTTTTTCATGTATCTCAGCTGAGAGAGTACATACCGGATCCTAGACACGTCATCAGTCATGAGGATCTGATAGTCGAGCCAGACCACACTTTTGTAGAGTATCCAGTAGCCGTCCTAGAGCGTAGTATTAGGCGCCTGCGTTCTAAGGAGATACCGATGCTGAGGATTCAGTGGTCTAGACGAGGAGCTGATGAGGCTACCTGGGAGACAGAGGAGAGTATTAGACGTAACTACCCGGAGTTCTTTGCGGAGTTAGCCGCTACCTCAGTACCGACGGGTTAGTACTGAGACGATACCTTATATGACTTCTGTGATTATATGTTTAAATGATTGTTTAGGTTTATGTGCTTGATGACATGAGTAGTTTGCATGCTAGAATATAACTCTTGAGGAGAAATATTTTGGGGTAGATACCTTATTCTAAGTTTTGGGACGAAACTTATTTTTAAGGGGGTACTGATGTCATATCCGGAATTTTTATTCCGTCTATTTCGGATATAAACCCGATCTCGATCCATCGATTCATATCCGTCTACTTAATTAGACATATTATGATAAAATTTATCATTTTATGTAGACCTCCTTCACATAAAATGATAGAACCTTTTATAAGTTTATCATTTTATGTAACTTACCTTCACATAAAATGATAGAGTTTTATAACCAATCCTAAACTGTAATATAATCTGTATTCGGTTATTCCGTGCATTCAATTTCGGGTGCTCGATTCCGGACTACAACTAGTACCGGGCTGCGACTCCCTTCACTCCAGCGCCAGCTTCAGCCTCTGCAGCCCAGATGCTGCAGCCCAGTAGCGCCGCTGCCTTCTCCAGCCCAGTGGCGCCTGTTGCCTTCTCCAGCCCAGGGGCGCCTGTTGCCAACGGATCCAGCCCTGCTAGCCCAGCTCCAGCAGCCCACAGCTCGCCTCTGCAGCGCCAGCTAGCCCAGCTCCACCAGCCCACTGCTTGCCTTGGCCGCAGTATCAGCTTCAGCCCAACAGCAGCAGCCCGCCAGCGCCAGCCCACGCCTACTCTAGCCCGGGAAAGAGCAGCTCTTTACCTTCTGCATACCCACGACAATTTAAGCCAGCTGGAAGAATGATCTGCAGAAATTAATTGGCCATAAATTTCCGCATAACTGCTGTGTTAATAAGGTAAGGGATCCGTAACTGCCCTAATTCCACGCCAGATTGCATCTTCTGATCTCCTTCCTTATGCGCTGCACACACTCCATCCGTCCAGATTCATCAGTACACCTCGCCTCTTCTGATTTTTTTGCCTTGCTTGTGAACGTCGTCTTCCACACTTACCAACCGTCCCTTGCAGCCATCAACGTCCGACGCAGCCTTCTCTGGATCGGACTGAACTCGGTCTTCTTCTGTCTATTCCGGTAAGGATCCATATACCTATTCATCTTCATCTCTTTAATTGGTCGATCATGAGGACTCACATCTCCGTACCTGTGATGACAACCTTCATCTCGATCACTCCGTAACAGCAGTGAGGCTAGGAAGAGTTTCCAATCACTGTAGCAGTAGAGCCAAGCCGAATCATCACTTTCCTCCTCCTGATCTGGCACGCCGAGGAAGCCGGAAGGACAGCGGGAACTTCTGAAGGCGCCTCAGTCCAGCAGCTGTGGAAAGGGTGAGCCATCTCTTTTCTGCAGTCCAATTCTTGCCCTCTAGATATTATAATTCTATAGATGATATATGTTTTCGGTTTCGTTATGAACGGAGATCAAACCAAGGAAATAGAGGGATAGTAAGCGAGTTTGTTGAAGTCTCCTGTAGGTCCAATTGATGATAACTGGATGATAATGAGAGTAGTTTAGACTGCCCTAGAAATAGAAGTGAAAAACTCATTTTAGAACTCAGCTTGGCAAGTGAGTAATGGTCGATGTTGAGGATTAATGTTTGAGCGTTTGGATAAAGATCCACCGTTGAATTTTGGATATGTTGTAGACGGTTATACGTAGTATAGGGTATAAATATTTGAGAAGAAATGAACGGTCGGATTAGAAGTTATAGACTTCCGAAGTTGGGTAGTTGAGCAGTTTTGTAAACCTTAGAATTTTGGCTAAGTATAGAATTTGTAAAGGAAGTAATCAACTTTAGGAATTTTTATAAAACTGTTGAATGAACAGTTTGGAGAAATTATTTCTCCTAAAGTTAGATAGGACATCATAGATAATCTAGGGATTTAAGTCGGAATTTTTATAAGCGGTTACGAATTTTATATTTGGAATCGAAGTTAGACCTTTACGATCTTCCGGAAAATAGAAACATAGGAAAAATGTTAGCTTGGAACCAAACAAAGCTTTGAGAGTTAGAATATGGATTAGAATCTCAAATAGGAGTTCAGACATGAATTTTAGAATTTTCGGGAATTTCGGGACCAAGGGCAAAATGGTCATTTTACCCTAAATTAGTACTGTAACTAGTTATGTCTTACTACGTTCTTCTATCTTAGAAGTCTTAGACTTCTAATTACGTGGGAGTGTGCTAATGCACTTATCTCCTTTGGCAGGCAACTGAGTTGCTACAGTTTACAGAGCGAGTTTGGTTTACCGAGAGTCGAGCTTTATACTAGGTAAGTCCTTTGGGCTTACTTAGCTGACTTCTAAATATGAGCATGAATGATGATAGTGGTGTGTGATTGAAATGTTTAGAGAGATAGGTTGTGATATATAATTACCGACCTATACTTAGCCTAAGAGTAACGGGCGGTGGCATTCTGCTCAGTTAGCTTGCGAGTGCTGGGAGTTTCTTTAGGGACTAGTCCATACTCGGTTTGTAGTGATGCTACCGGCGGAGGTCAGCTAGACCTACACCCAGTTGGATAAGGAACGGAGGCGAAAGCTGTTAATAGCTCTCGTGCCACAACTTAAATTGAATAACGTGAATCACTTAAATAATAGATAATAAACGGTTGAGTGCCAGCATGATGTTTGTTTATTTTTGTTTCTGCTTGTGTTTGTGCTGTTGTCATTCTACTTATATTTGGATAGTTAGCTAACGGTTGATATGTTGTGTAGATTTGCCACAGGTTACAGCAGATGCCGAGTGATCCAGACGGTAGTGGTCAGCCGGGGTGTCGTACTTTAGGATGTTTTACAGTTTCTTCATTTGTGGGATTTACAGTTGGACCTTGTTTCCTTTCGTTCGTTTCGTACTTTGTTATATTACGTTTTCCGGCTGTTAGTTGATCTTGTCACATTCATACATTGTTAAGAACTATTTTATGATTTCTGGTTTTCCTTATCTGTGCCTTGTTGTAAGATCTTGTTAAGTTGTTGTCAAACTAAGGTCGGGACCCACTGTGCGGTCCTAACCAGTAACTCCCTAAGTTGTAAAATTTGGAGTGTTACAGATAATATCTTTTCAAGATATTTTATCTTTGAAAGATAGTTTTCCTATATAAAGGGCTGGATTTTCTACAAATCAGCACCGGTGCATCACTAGAAATTCCGCTATTATTATAGTGGTTGAAGGAACGAAGATTGAAGGAAGGAAGTTGATAGCTTTTATACTTTTGTGAAGGGTTTTGTAAGGTTTTCTTAGATTCCCTTCTTGTTGATTGTCTTATTGGATTGTGATCCAAGGAACGCTTATTTGTTTGATAATTAAGTTATTGGAACCTTTTTCTTAAGGTTTTTGTGTTCAATTATTCACTTTCTTCCCTTATACTTGATTATTGTTTTCATGATGATGAGTGGCTAATTTCTTTGTGTGATTCTAGGGTGATTGACTGAAGGTTGTGGGAAAAACAATGATAGAATAATCTTAAATTCCAGTAGGACCCTGAAAGCTCGAGTCTTTATCCTTAACCCTATAACATCTCGTTCAATCGATGAACATCTCGGACGGGGTGGAATTCGTCTGACCGAGGTGACTTTTTTGATCCGAAACTAAGAGTTAAGTGTTAGAGTTTGCCAAATCCTATTCTTATTAAACCTTTCCTGGTTCAATGCAAGCCTAGGATGAGACTTACCCGGTGATTCCTTTGTTTGTTTACCCAAGATCATAAGTGTAGGTAATAAAGGTTTATCCTTTATTGGGGTTTGAGTGTGCTTTCATCCCATCTTTGTGAGTTAGCCTGAGACTTATCCGGTAAAGGTTGATTCTATTCCCTTAGGTGGTGTGTTGGTTTGAGATTATAGTTCTTTTCCTTAATTCCTTGAGACTTACCCGGTAATAGGAGTAGTGAGTAGTGAGACTTACCCGGTGATCTATTCCACTTTAGTAACACCTTCCCTTTGAAAAACCTCAACTTTGTCCGCTTTATCTTAAGATCTTGAGTTGGAACCACAACTAGATGTTTTAATCCCTAGAATTGCATATTTCTTTTAATTGACTTTTTATCATCTTTGATTGCTTTAATTACTTTTGTGGTTAGTTGCAACTCAACGCCTGATCAGACAAGGCACACAATCAATAACTAATCGATAAGCTAGAAGCCCTCGGGCTTCTAGTCTCCCATAACCTATATGAGGTCACACCCTAGCATGCTAGGTCCAACTCCTAATCTCGAAGATCGTCTTGAGATCGTACCGAATATAACTCGACTAAAGGTCATAAACCAATCCACGATCCTAAGGTTCAAGGCCACTACTTGGCATTTCCACTAAGTTATGCTAGATCCATCCTAACATGATACTAATACTAATCATAACTAGATCCAGGAAGAAGGTAACTCATATGACGTTCGAGAAGGAAGACGATCTACAAATTTCGAGAACGGATTCGTTGGCCTTTATTGGGACGCTTCCAAACCTAGCACCAAACTAAACAAATTTAGCATAGCGCTAAATTTGGGCATAGTTTATAATGTATATAAAAAATAAGATTAAACCCCATACTAAAAACCGAGTTAAAATCTCAAAACACTTTCCGGGTAAATTTTCCAATATATATAAATATAAGAATAACCCCGAAATCAAAATTCAAGGTTCCAAAATAGTTAACACATTTTCCGGGGCAAATTATACCGTTCCAAAAATAAGAATAATAATCCGTAATAAATCTTGGGCTATTTTCCGAAAATATTACAACCGAGGGCATAATGTCACATTCTAAAAATCTGGGTTCAAAACTGCAATATCACAATACGGGGACATTCAGTAATTAATTACTGCAGGGCATATTTGAAAACATCCAAAACTGTGGGCACAAATTGCAAATTCAAAGTATGGGGTATAACTGTAATTAAACATAAACCCATGGGGCCCGATTTAATTAAAACAGAAGGGTTTTGAACCCTCCAGATCTATCTTCACCGGTTATGAAAGGAAAGAGCAGAGGTTTGCGTGGAAAGGCTCCAGAAAGGCTCGTGCAAGGGCGGCGGCAACCCAGGTGCTCTCCGGCATCGCTCCTGGCGGCGCAGCATGAGGGCGGCGGTTCCGGCGGTTTCTTCCCCAATCCAGCGGTTGCAGAAAAGAGGTGACAGGGAAGGGCTTCGCAGCTTTTGGCCGAGGCTTCCTTGGCGGAGGCAAGGTCTCCGGTCGACTCCAGCACGCAGTAGGGCAGGACGGGGAGGGGAAACGCCGGCGACCTCGGTGGTGGCCAGTGGCGAGGGAAGACGGCGACACAGGTTGCGAGCTGTGAACATGGGGGCGGAGAGGTGCGAGTTTTAGGGCAGCGGCTGCGAGGTGGAGTGCACTGCGAAGGTAGCCCTCCAGTGGGCGTTGCTCCCCTTCCCGGCGACGCCGGCGACACGGCTGCGAGGCCTCACTCCAGCATCTGGAGTCTACTACTTCCGGCTTGCTGATTCGATAGAGAGGAAGAAGGAGATTGGATGTTCGAAGGAGATGATGACAGTAGGGTTAAGGCAGGCGGGCTCTCCGGCGACAGGCGAGGCAAGGCATAGCAGAGACAGTAGGCGTGCCCTGATCCGGATCTTTCCGGTGACTGGCGTGGCTGCAGGTGGTGGCCGGTGCTAGCACGATGAGAACCTGGAGAGAAAAGATGTTCGAGGTCGAAGATAGATCCAGCTCGTGAGGAGAGGAGCTCTAGTCTAAGGCCTGCTGCTGAGAGAGTTGTAAGAGATGGAGAGCTGCTGGGACAAGGAAAAGGGAGGCTCACTGCTTGAGCAAAAGAGCAGAGGGAGAGGAGGGTGAGAGGTGGACCCATTGCACTGCAGAGGGAACCAGAAAGCAGAGGTGAGGAGGGAGGTAGCGTGAGGCAGGAGTGAAGTCGAAGGGTCAGCCTGCAAAGCGTGAATCATCACGCTAGAAGGGGAAAAAAAAGAAAACAAAGAAAGATGGGCAATAAATAACATATAAGAGAAAAAGAGTAAGAATGACTCCGATCCAAAAGTGTTCGGAACGGGATTTTCGAACCGGAAAATCTTCCCGATTCTTCCGAAAAATAATAACACGGGATGTATGGGAACGTATCAAAGATATAAATAACTCGGAAAAAGATATTTTACAGTGTAAAATAATTTAAAATAAAATAAAGTAAATGAAATAATAAATTAAAATATATTTGATCTTGGAAAAAATATCGATAAAAGCCGCAAAATAAATATCGCAAACGCGCCAAAAATTTGGGGCGTTACATTAGATCCTCCTAAAAAAATAAGTTTCGTCCCGAAACTTGCTAGGCTTCGAACTTCTCGGTCCCTAAGGTCGAGTTATGAACTCTCAAACTAACAATGCTAACCTTCTAATCTATACATACAATCTACGCAAACTACCACCGCAAGATAAATCAAGTCATATAACACATTCCCTCATAGGGCACAAACTACACATAACATCACACATGCAAATAACTCAATCAAAGATAATATGCTCCGTCTTCCTATTAGCCTCTTCGCTTCTTCCTCTGTGACTAAATCACCATAACTGACAATCTGTCTCGAGTCGTGTATGTACTCTCTCGACTGATACACATGAACACCGGGTGAACACTCTCTACTCTCGGCGGCTACGCCAACCGGTAAACCACTTTTCCAACTTGCTCTAACATCTAAAAAAAAGATCCGATACATCGGTACTCAACTTCCTTTTTCGTGTCTTTCTCAATATATCACTTCCATTATGGTTCTTCTTTGCTTGTCTCTAACAAAGAAGATCGAACTTCCAACTTACACCGTTGGATTTGGTTCTTGTCGAACAAACTTGATATTACGCTTCCCCAATTCTTGTTGCAAGTTCCAAGTGGTGAAGGAAGTACTTCACTTCACACAGCTTCTACTAACGAGTCACGTATGCTATTACTTTTACATCTTTCCTCAATACTCGATCAAGACCTTGTCTTGAAGAATAACTTGTACATGTCACAACAATCATACCTCGAGGCAACGTAAAACAATTGCACCAATGAATCTCCTCTTAACTCTAAACAACTCCATTGTCAATCCTTCGTCCCATTCAATACTTCGTTGTCATCCGGAGTAGGTTACCATAATGGTGTTACTTGGAGAATCTCTTCACAAATTCGGTAATGACTAGCATATCCAAGAAAACTTGTAACTTCTTCCACGTCCTTCGAGGGTTGTCATTCTGAGACAATTTGTCGTACAATTTCTCTCTTCTTTCAAGGTAGATCAAAATATCTTATCCGGGCATTAGTAAGCCCATATGGAATCACTAAAACTCGGAGTGACCATGGTTGTCCGGAATGCCGTATTTGCAATATCCGAGTCTCGAATTCTCAATTGGTGGCATCCAGACCTTAAATTATTCTTAGAAGAGACTACCGACCCTTGCGACCGATCGAGTAGATCATCCATTCGTTGTAAGAAATATTTGTCTCTCACCATTATCTTGTTCGACTCACGGTAATCGATGTTCAAATGGAGAGAATTGTCTGTGTTTTTCACAACAATTCCGGTGTTCTCATAATAACTTCAATCAAAAGCTCAAGATATAATTAAACATGAGATTCTAATCAAGAGCTCAAGATAACATTCGGAGTTCCCCATAGCATTTCACAAATTTCTAGTGAAATCTTATCAATAAGTTCTTGCAATTGCTCCTTCACTTGTTTCCACAACACATGTCTATGCACAAGTGTCATTCCATACGGCACCTTAGATATCGGGATTGAATCAAGCTCGACCTATTGGAAAAATCCACATTCTAACGTATTGGAATCCGTGATATCTCGGTTTTCGTTTTTTTTCTCTTTCGTCTCATAACGTAGGACCTACACAACCTTCTCTTAGAACTTTACAAGTGGTCATGACGCAATTGATCTTCCCTGATCTGTTGGGGTGACGTCCTATAAACACATGTATTGTTCCATCTTTAGCTACAATGGTTACTGTCCTCTTTCAAAGATCCTTCATCTCTTGAACTCGAGAGGCTTGATCGAGTCTTCTGACTCTTGTAGCCTTATTTAAGTATTCATTTAACTTAATCTCATTTTCCCTCTTTGATGACATAATTCTAAAAATCTTCTAAGGTTTCTCACTTATGTGCTACCATAAGGGTCCAAACTACATGACTTAACCATGCTTCAAAAAAAAATTGACCTTATCTTCTTTACTTCTATGACATCCCAACATGTGGGAACCGTTCTTCGTATTATATATAAGATTGCACTATTCCTTCGAGTAGGTGTAGAACCTACTTCATTTTCTTATGTAACGTCAATCCGACCGTAGAGACTCTAACCTCACTCTTTCATGTACTTCTTGTACATATCATATCGACATCAAACTTCAAAACTTCAATTTTCTCCTACTCTTGTTGGTCACCTTATACATCCCTTGGTATTCCAAAAACAACTTCACAACCGTACCGGTATGCCTTGTGAAGAATGCTAGGCTAATATCCCCTACCGACATTATTGAAGTGTCCAACTCATAACTCCACCCAGCACTAACTTCACAACTCTAAGCTTGTAACGTTGCCCAAATCTAGGTCCTCTCTTTCAGGTCATAGCCACCATGTCTCTTCCGTGTGAGTTTAGAAACTTGACTTATCTCTTGCCCGCGGTAACATACTATCCATTTCATACCCTACATCCTCTATATACTCCCGTTTATGTACCACCTCCATGACACCTTACCTTCTTCTTGATTCACTACTTCCCCTTTTACTGTGATCAAACTTTAAAACCTCTAATTCGTGCCGTTCTCCCATATGTCAATTTCATGACCTACAAAGGTCGCATAAGGTCATCCAAATCCCTCTATATGCCCATAATCTTGTTTACTCATCCCCTCTTCACTCACCAATAGACAACTCGCACACGTGCGTTCTTGGTTGTCACCAATTAACTTATAACTGACCTTCTCCCATGTCAACGACTTACCATTCTTCTTACCCTCCATGTTACCATTCTCCTGAAAGCTACCCTCCTCGAGGTACTCTACCTTAAACTCCGCTAGTTCCTTCTTCATTCCATGATTCCTCTTCTTTATAAGGTAACTATATCTTCTTTGCCTTGTTGTTTTATATAACTCCCTCTCATAGACTTAACCATTCTTCCTTGATGTCTTTCAAGAGCACCTTCTCAAATGTTATAACCTTATCTAGCATCCACTCGCGTTCCTCTTGGTTGGTATCTTAAATCTCTTGACCAAAGCTCTTCATTTTGTCTTTCATCTTTTTGGGGTCATCATTTATACACACTTCCTTCTTGGCGTTTCTTAGTCATATCATCATAATGGAAATCGGTCAACTCCACATGAATCCCCACCATGCCCTTCTTCTCATAACTCTAGTAATGTTGAAACTTTACTTTTTTGGTACCTCTTAAGCTTAACTTACAGTATCTTAAATCTTTAGCAAATGGTTCGATCACTCTTCTCATCTTGACTCAAATGCTTAGGAGCGTCTAAAGAAAACTTCACCTCTTAATGGAATGTCACCTTCAACCTTGTTAGAATGTATCCCCCTCCTCGATTCGCATCTTTAGTTGTCCACGCGTCTTCTTGAAGAACTTATGTTTGTTATCCCTATTGGTCTCGTTGTCTTTCTAATTGTGACTATTTTGTAACCACTTCCACACCTTTGTGTTACTCCTTTTTCTTGTATGTTCCGCATCTCAATTTCTCTTAAGTTGTCTCGAGTTTTCTTTTACTTGGTTGTCCTTCGTTTACGTCATCTCTAATCCTCCTCTTTGACATCCTCTTAAAGGAATTTGAGAACGCCATGGTATTCGTCCGAACTTAACGCTCAAACACGATACTTAAGCTTATTCCTCCTCGTATGAACGCTATCCTATGCCAACAATATCGTCATACACGTGATGATATCTTACTATCATCTTTTCTATAAGGTCCTACATCTTCAAATGCTACTATATAATAAGAGTCCATATATAAGACTATATAAATCCTATGTTCACATTACTACCATAATATAACACATCCGGAATTCCATAACAACAAAACAAGGTCTAAAACACATTATAATCCACATATATAACTATACATGTGTTCGCTCCAAACGGTGTGTGCAAGCTTTAAATTTATAACCCTAGACTTAAGCTTAAAACAAGGATGCGAACCCGCAGTGTACGGGTCAATCGTAGTAAAAGCAAGAAAATTCCAGGGGTCGATCACAGGGACTCGGTGAAACAAAGTCAATACGGTGTGCTATATCAATTCTAACCACAAGAGCAATTAACACAATCAAAGATGAAATAAGAAGTCAATAAAGCAAACATGCAATTCTAGGGATTAAAGCATCTAGTTGTGGTTCCAACTCAAGATCTATAGATAAGCGGACAAAGCTGAGATTTTTGCGTGGGGAAGGTGTTACTAAAGTGGAATAGATCACCGGGTAAGTCTCACTACTCACTAATCCTAAACCGTAACTCCTATTACCGGGTAAGTCTCAAGGAATCAAGGTAAAGAACTATAACCTCAAACTAACACACCATCTAAGGGAATAGAATCAACCTTTACCGGGTAAGTCTCAGGCTAACTCACAAAGATGGGATGGTAGCACACTCAAACCCCAATAAAGGATAAACCTTTATTACCTACACTTATGATCGTCAATACACAAACTAAGGAATTACCGGGTAAGTCTCATCCTAAGCTTGCTTTGAACCAGGAAGGTGTAATAAGAATAGGATTTGGCAAACTCTAACACTTAACTCTCAGTTACGGATCAAATAAGTCACCTCGGTCAGAAGAATTCCACCCCGGCCGAGATGTTCATCAACCGAACGAGATGCTTAGGGTTAAGATTAAAGACTCGAACTTTCAGGATCCTACTGGAATCTAAGATTATTCTATCATTGTTTTTCCCACAACCTTCAGCCAATCACCCTAGAATTACACAAGGAAATTAGCCACTCATCATCATAATGAAAGTATTAAAATATATAGGAAGAAGGTGAATATTTGAACAAAGAAGAATTTAATGAAAAGACTTCAATAACTGAATCAAATATCACAACAAAGCGTTCTTTGGATAATAATCCAACAAGACAAGACAACAATTGAGGGAATTGAAGACAATCTTAGAAAACCCTTCAATAAAGCTATAAAAGCTATGAACTTCAATCTTCCTTCAACCTTCAAAAAGGTTCTTCAAATCTCCCAACTTGGAGTAGGCTGCTGCTGCGTATTTTTCGGTGTAAGCGGGCTTTTTGGATTTGTGGAAATCCAACCCTTTATATAGGAAAATAACCCTCCAAAGATAATAAATCTTAGAAAGATCTTTTCCCGTAAATAAAGGTAAAATATATGATTCTGCATATCTCCTTCCTTCCAGGAGCCAAGCCCAAAAATATAAGATCACTTTCCAATTTTAAAAGATCTCAGCCAAGAATAAAATATTCTTGCCGCGTCCTAGGTTTTCGCCTCGGTCGAGTCGGCGTCTCTGGATCACCTCGGTCGAGATGAATCTCTGGTCAACCGAGGTGAGTCACAACTACATGTGAAATCTCTCAAAACTGGCCCAAAGTAAATCCTTAATCCATGGCTATGCTTCCTGGATGTAGCTCCAAATGACTCTTGACTTCTTTTGCTCCTTTTTGATGCAAAACGTACCATATTACCTGCAATTACAACGAAACTAGGTGTAGACCTCGATTCTCACAAAGGTAGATGAAATGGCAGTAAAATCACATAATGTATATACAAACATGCAGATTATTGAAGATAAAACGTTCAAACAAACCCCAAAATATATACTATAATTCATGCTATCAACATGTATATCAAGTCCATCATGCAACAAAAATCCACGACGATACACATCAATTCCATCATGCATAACTACAAACCTCATATCCATATCTATATATACATACATGTACATATCAAAATCCAATAAACTAAGTTGCCGAGATCTGCGGAAGGAGTGGTGGTCCGTACATTTTACCCCGACTCATGCATGTGATTTTGAAAACGAAAAATCTTTTTAAACTTAGAACCCTTGAGGGTTCTATTTCTCTCTATTTGTCCTTTAGAAGATTGCGAGTGCCATTGTTGTCAACCTAGGACTCTGATACCACTTTTGTAACACCCCGAATCCGCGGGACTCGGAGCGCTACGGGTTGGGACCTCACAATGGGTCTCGACCCTTAGCTTGACAACAATTTCACCGGATCTTGCAACAAGGCACAAATATAGGCCAAAACTGAAATACATTTTATGCAATGAAAAGAAAACCCAAAAGAAAACAAACAACGGACTTCAGCCGAAAACAACTACAAAGACCAAACGCCATACATGCGGCATACAATAATTACAATACTCCACCCAAAACCCAATCCTAAAATGTACGGAACCCCGGCTGCCCACTCTTCCGGATCTCTCGGCCGCAATCCTAACCTGCAATGCAATCTACAACAGTCGGTATAAAACCGTTAGCTCACATTCGAAGCATTAGAATTAAAGGGAAAGGCACAAACACAATTAATTCAACATAGTCACACAACATACTCAAAGCACACAAATCCGGTTTATTATCTTTATTTATTAAGTCATATCCCGTTCTAGTTCAACTTCTTTTGTGACACGAGAATCCTCCGAAACTCGCCTCCGTCCCTTCTTCCGGCAATGGAACGGTCGGATGCCTCCGACCGTCTAACCAGCACGGGCCAGTCGCCGAGATCCTCCTAGCTCTCACGGGGAGCCAGGCAGTGATGTCACCGCCCGTTATCATACACTTGGGCCAAATAATATAAAGGTCGGTAATCCTATTTCCGGTTTAGTTGTTATAAACAGTAAAATAATAAACACACACCACCCAACACACAATAATGCTAATACAAAGAATACGAGCTAAGTAAGTCCGAAGACTTACCTGTCCCAAAGCTAAACCTGCTAAATCCCGTACTCAATTTCCCGCAGGAATGTAACTCAACGCCTGATCAGACAAGGCACACAATCAATAACTAATCGATAAGCTAGAAGCCCTCGGGCTTCTAGTCTCCCATAACCTATATGAGGTAACACCCTAGCATGCTAGGTCCAACTCCTAATCTCGAAGATCGTCTTGAGATCGTACCGAATATAACTCGACTAAAGCTCATAAACCAATCCACGATCCTAAGGTTCAAGGCCACTACTTGGCATTTGCACTAAGTTATGCTAGATCCATCCTAACATGATACTAATACTAATCATAACTAGATCCAGGAAGAAGGTAACTCACATGACGTCCGAGAAGGAAGACGATCTACAGATTTCGGGAACGGATTCGTTGGCCTTTATTGGGACGCTTCCAAACCTAGCACCAAACTAAACAAATTTAGCATAGCGCTAAATTTGGGCATAGTTTATAATGTATATAAAAAATAAGATTAAACCCCATACTAAAAACCGAGTTAAAATCTCAAAACACTTTCCGGGTAAATTTTCCAATATATATATGTTACGCTAAGATCGTGATGCGCAAATGGGTTTTAAATTTATAACTCGAACTAATTCCTAACTACCTAGCGAAACCCGCAGTGTACGGGACGATTGTAGAAGGGTTAGTATTCCGAGGTCGAACACAAAGACTAAGGTGAAATTGATTCGAATTGTGATTGAATTTAGTAAAGATCTAGGTTGAAAGAAAAGAAGGAAATAAAGAAAAGAAAATCTCAAATGTTTTTGGTTGGTTTTTGGTGATCGATCAAAGATCACAATTCATGCAAAGTAAACAATCAAACTAAGCTAAGAATCAACACGAATAGACAAGCTAAACAAGATAATGATCAAAGAAAGAAAAGACGGATTCTAGGGGTTGGAAGTTCCGGTTATGTCATAGGACTCAAGTTATCTATTTATTCCTTGGACTAACTATGATATGTTGGGATTAAGTGTTTCTAAATTGGGATCAATTACCGGGTAGGTCTCATGTCCAACTAGTCCACTTCTAAGGTCTCATTACCGGGTAAGTCTCTAAGTACCTAAGGATAGGAATTCTACACAAACCGGATTGTTAATTAGGAGTCTAACCTATCCTTACCGGGTAAGTCTTGGAAAGGAAAGTCCTAAACAACTATCCTAGCACACCTAATCCAATGGCGGCTTATTAGGCTCACCACTACCTAAGGTTTGTTATCTTGGAATCTAAGAGCAAGGATTACCGGGTAAGTCTCTCCTAACACTTAGTTACTACACTAGGTTACCCTAGGGTAGGTTAAACTTCAACAAACACTTAGGATTTCAACATTCTATAGATCTAAGGCAAGATCCTTCGAACCAGGGAAAATCACGGTTTGTTCTACCTAAACCACGGCCGTGGTCAGACAAGAACTACCCGTGATTTCTAACAGCAGCTACGTTCATAACACAAGTCATCCAAGGGTAAATCTAAGTCCGTCCTATCATAGCCCTAGCCATAACCATCCCTTCCTTACCCTAGAACCACATCAATTTAGCCTACAACGTTCATAATAGAAATCGAAACAAACAAACATAAAATCATAACATCCATTGCAAGATAATGAAGGAAAAGAGATGGACAAGTGAACTAAAACAAAACCAAGCTGAAAATTGAATTAGAACAACTTACAATCCTTCCAAGGGAAGGTTCAATGATTCATACAACTCTTAGAAATAAAATCCGGAACTCTTCACTATAAAACTATCAAGTGTGGTGATGGTGTGTGTTCTTCTCCTCCTCTTCAATGGAGCTCTTCTTCTCCTCTTTGACACTTTCCTTCCTAGAAAAACTTCTTGTTGAGAGAATATTTCTTGTTAGAGAGAAATGGATAATGGATGAGCTGCTCCCCAACTCCCAGGTGCCTCTCACAGCCCATGAAGGACCACTTTTATAACAAACTTGCATGAGCTGGCCATGAGAGTCGTGGCACAGCTGTCACAAGAATCTGGCAAAATCCACGGTTGATTCCACGGCCGTGGAGTGTCAGAGAACCGTGATTCTGTGCAGAAACATCGCCTTGGATCATTAAGCTGTGGTTTGGTGCATGGCAAGTGTTGGCAAGGCTGCATGAGTCCTCCTTAGCCTTTAACTTGTGTCCTAATGAGTCCGAGGGTATGTCATCTAGATGAACGATCCTCAAACGTGTCGTTTTGCTCCTAAATCTCCCGAAATACCTATAAAACGCGCACAAGTCCGTGTAGACGTCTATCTTGGCAAAATACATGAATTGAGTGCAAAACGTCGTGAACTAGTGCTAAACTATGCATGAATGAGTGAGAAATCTATCTAAATGATTACCTAAAACTAAGTCATAAATCGTGTTATCAAAATACCCCATACTTAAGGTTTGCTCGTCCCCGAGCAAATTCCCAATTATAGACTAAAAGATGACATGATTTATGTATACAGAAAAATGGCAAAATCTTTTTGGGTTTGTGCTTCTATTTTTGGATCACCTTCAAAGTCATGTTTCATGGCAAAGGACAAGCAATCATGCATCAAACAAATGAAAGCATGAAAAGACAATTGTACTTAACTCAAAAGTATGCATGAAATGTAAAGATGAAGAAGTCAAGAAGTTCAAGAGTACATCCAATCTAAATCACTAAGTCTTACAAACATGCAAATATCCAATCTAAATCACTAAGTCTTACAAACATCCAATCTAAATCACTAAGTCAAGAAGTTCAAGAGTACATCAATGAAAAAGCTTTTCAAAAACATTCTATGGTGTGCATTTACCATAGATCACTCTAAGAGAGTACTTCCCGGAATTTAAAAACTCAATATGCTCAAAACATTTTATAAATATAGGAAAGTTGTTCATCTTTGCACAAAATCATAGAATGTATAATAAATCACAATTATCAAAATTAATCATGTATAATCCTGTTTAAACCGCTAAGTCAATCAACAAGCTCAAGGTCTCAAGGGCTTCCCAAAAGAAAAGGTCAAGAAACGTGTAGGGTAGGGATGTATGTAAGGTAATGTGGTGCTGGAATCCGGGAAAAGGATGAACTTCACTTTCACTTTGACTTGCAACACCTTCCACCAATAAGCTTTCCTTATTTCGCACTTTCCTTTTACTTTACTTTTTGGGATGCATGGACAGAGGTGCACAATAACCGAAGCCTAGGAAATCCGCAATCATCAATTTCTCAAGATGCATCAAACCCTTGATGCACATACCATGACCCGATAGGAATATCGCTCCATCCGACTTTGGCAAGACACAAACACCCGGCTATGTGAATGGTGCCGAGTTACTCATCTTCATGATTGACTTCCCCAAACCTATTATTACTTTCTAGCATTTTCACTTCCAGCCCACTTCTCAACTTTAACTTGCTTTCACCACTTTGCTTGCTTCCAAATTCCCGGATAGGTAAAGGGAGGCAGAATGTATATGAGGGGCTAAGCATGATCAAGAAGAAGAAGAGAGAAGAATGAATTGCCTTGGTCTTTCCAGGAAGAAAGTGAGAGAACTCATAATGTGGTGTCAACCTTCAAATTCAACATAATTTAGACAAAAACGAAGTATTAAACATGCCAATAATTTCAAACAAAGCATTTAGCAACTTAAACATATTATAAAACCTTTCAAACATATAAAGATTTCAAAACCAGTCAGTAAGCAAGATCTTCACTGAGATCATATCCAGGTAAGAAGCACAAAAATCGTTTTCGAAAACTCTCAGTTAACTCACCTCGGTCGAGGTGTTCTTAGGTCAACCGAGGTGAAACATCTCGTTCGGCCAGAACTGCCTCGGTCGAGGTCAAAATTTTTTTTTTTTTTTTTTTTTTTTAAAACCAGTTTTCTTTCAGTTTCGACGTTTTTCTCAATCAAATAACCTGTAAGTATGCATGTAGTCTCAGATAAACACATAGATGCAAAAGTGAAGCATAAATATAGATATCCGGTCAAATAGAGTCATACATCATAAGTGTCAAATAATACATCAATAAACACCCCATACTTGGGACACACTGTCCCAGTGGGTCAAAATAAATCTAAGGACAGGATACTCACCGAACATAGCTAAACTGCATGAAGAAGTAAGAAACAGCTCCCAGATAAGACCATCTCGGTTGGCGAAGCACATCTCGGTCGAGGTGTTCTGACAGTACCCGAGATGTATCTCAGTAAAGCTCGTTTCCTCAACTTCTCGAAATTTTGTTCTTCCAGTGTAGCTCCTGAACCGTGATCCTTCCTTTTGGAATACCTGGTTGTTGTCTAGAGGAAAACAAAAACAAAGCAACTATCTAAACTAAACTAGAAGAGGGAGAAGAAAGCAATACCTTGGGTTGCCTCCCAAGAAGCGCTTGGTTTAAGGTCGCTAGCTGGACCATACGGCATGGGATTACTCAATGCACTTCGAATGTCGTGGAGTGCTCATCACATCCGTAAAAATCTTCCAAGAAGGTTCCGGTTCCTAACTTCACCGGCAAATGGTAAGATCTCCCACGTACAAGCTTGTACGGTTTGATTCTCACCGGAATTCGTCTAGACTTCCTACACTTCAATGGGACATTCCTCGTGTCCCATCCTTTCCTTGATCGAGAAAACAGTTTCTCGAGAATTATAGCAGCTTCCCCATCTATAGCTTGGGGATGGTACAGGGTCCTGAGCATGCGAGGGACCCCATACTTGAACAAGAGACTCTTCATCGCCTTAGCGGTGTAGTGCTTGCCATCTCCACTCCTCATGATCCGAGGAGCTTCTTCTTCCAACAATTTCAAGGAAGACTTCATCTTGATCTTTGGAGGTTCTTTCGGAAGAGACCTCCAACTCTCCGGTGCTTTCCTGAAAAATTCAGAAATTTTAATAGGGATTTCGAATGGAGCAAGAGAACTTACCTTGTAAAGTTCTCCAAAGCTCGGATCAGGTTTCATGTTAGGTTGATAACCAACACATGAAATCTCTCTCAACTCAGTTGATCTTTCTTCCACCTTGGTCACAATCTCAGTAATTTGACCAAGGTTCTTTGCATCTTCTGCTTCCAGTTTTGCAGATTCTTCCTTCTCGGCCGAGATCTCTTCCACTTCGACCGAGGTCTCAACAGTCAGATCGAGACCTTCCATATCCTCCTCTTCCTCAGAAGTTTCAGGAGAAATTTTGGGTTCGACTGGGGGGATGCTTGGAACGTGCAATACTTCCTTATGCTCCTCTTTCGGCTTAACATAGGATAGGGTGCTTTCCTTGAGCTCCTCCACCTTCTTCATCAACTTCTCCAATCTTGATTCGAGAGAGTCTTCAAAAGGTTGCTCATAAATGTTTTTAGGGACATTCTTCTCATCCCATATCGCAAGTTCATGCTGAATGGCCTCTTCTCTTTCCCATTCATTGTTAAACCAATAGAAGGAGTACTTCTCCTCCAAGTATTCATAATGGTCCGCCCTAGCACTTTGTCTTGCTATCCAGGCTGGATCAAATGTAGTCATCGGAAATCCTAAAAACTACAAAACTCATAGAAAGAGTAGTTAGTAGCAACAGGGGCAAATGCCCCGAAAGCAAACCGTAACCGGCTCGGTCTTGACCAAGTCCCCGGCAACGGCGCCAAAAACTTGTTCGCTCCAAACGGTGTGTGCAAGCTTTAAATTTATAACCCTAGACTTAAGCTTAAAACAAGGATGCGAACCCGCAGTTTACGGGTCAATCGTAGTAAAAGCAAGAAAATTCCAGGGGTCGATCACAGGGACTCGGTGAAACAAAGTCAATACGGTGTGCTATATCAATTCTAACCACAAGAGCAATTAACACAATCAAAGATGAAATAAGAAGTCAATAAAGCAAACATGCAATTCTAGGGATTAAAGCATCTAGTTGTGGTTCCAACTCAAGATCTATAGATAAGCGGACAAAGCTGAGATTTTTGCGTGGGGAAGGTGTTACTAAAGTGGAATAGATCACCGGGTAAGTCTCACTACTCACTAATCCTAAACCGTAACTCCTATTACCGAGTAAGTCTCAAGGAATCAAGGTAAAGAACTATAACCTCAAACTAACACACCATCTAAGGGAATAGAATCAACCTTTACCGGGTAAGTCTCAGGCTAACTCACAAAGATGGGATGGAAGCACACTCAAACCTCAATAAAGGATAAACCTTTATTACCTACACTTATGATCGTCAATACACAAACTAAGGAATTACCGGGTAAGTCTCATCCTAAGCTTGCTTTGAACCAGGAAGGTGTAATAAGAATAGGATTTGGCAAACTCTAACACTTAACTCTCAGTTACGGATCAAATAAGTCACCTCGGTCAGAAGAATTCCACCCCGGCCGAGATGTTCATCAACCGAACGAGATGCTTAGGGTTAAGATTAAAGACTCGAACTTTCAGGATCCTACTGGAATCTAAGATTATTCTATCATTTTTTTTCCCACAACCTTCAGCCAATCACCCTAGAATTACACAAGGAAATTAGCCACTCATCATCATAATGAAAGTATTAAAATATATAGGAAGAAGGTGAATATTTGAACAAAGAAGAATTTAATGAAAAGACTTCAATAACTGAATCAAATATCACAACAAAGCGTTCTTTGGATAATAATCCAACAAGACAAGACAACAATTGAGGGAATTGAAGACAATCTTACAAAACCCTTCAATAAAGCTATAAAAGCTATGAACTTCAATCTTCCTTCAACCTTCAAAAAGGTTCTTCAAATCTCCCAACTTGGAGTAGGCTGCTGCTGCGTATTTTTCGGTGTAAGCGGGCTTTTTGGATTTGTGGAAATCCAACCCTTTATATGGGAAAATAACCCTCCAAAGATAATAAATCTTAGAAAGATCTTTTCCCGTAAATAAAGGTAAAATATATGATTCTGCATATCTCCTTCCTTCCAGGAGCCAAGCCCAAAAATATAAGATCACTTTCCAATTTTAAAAGATCTCAGCCAAGAATAAAATATTCTTGCCGCGTCCTAGGTTTTCGCCTCGGTCGAGTCGGCGTCTCTGGATCACCTCGGTCGAGATGAATCTCTGGTCAACCGAGGTGAGTCACAACTGAATGTGAAATCTCTCAAAACTGGCCCAAAGTAAATCCTTAATCCATGGCTATGTGTTCGCTCCAAACGGTGTGTGCAAGCTTTAAATTTATAACCCTAGACTTAAGCTTAAAACAAGGATGCGAACCCGGAGTGTACGGGTCAATCGTAGTAAAAGCAAGAAAATTCCAGGGGTCGATCACAGGGACTCGGTGAAACAGAGTCAATACGGTATGCTATGTCAATTCTAACCACAAGAGCAATTAACACAATCAAAGATGAATAAGATGTCAAATAAAGCAAACATGTAATTCTAGGGATTAAAGCGTCTAGTTGTGGTTCCAACTCAAGATCTGTAGATAAGCGGACAAAGCTGAGATTTTTGCGTGGGGAAGGTGTTTCTAAAGTGGAGTAGATCACCGGGTAAGTCTCACTACACACTAATCCCAAACCGTAACTCCTATTACCGGGTAAGTCTCAAGGAATTAAGATAAAGAACTATAACCTCAAACTAACATACCATCTAAGGGAATAGAATCAAACTTTACCGGGTAAGTCTCAGGCTAACTCACAAAGATGGGATGGAAGCACACTCAAACCCCAATAAAGGATAAACCTTTATTACCTACACTTATGATCGTTGGTACACAAACTAAGGAATTACCGGGTAAGTCTCATCCTAAGCTTGCTTTGAACCAGGAAAGGTATAATAAGAATAGGATTTGGCAAACTCTAACACTTAACTCTCAGTTATGGATCAGATAAGTCACCTCGGTCAGAAGAATTCCACCCCGGCCGAGATGTTCATCGACTGAGCGAGATGCTTAGGGTTAAGGTTAAAGACTCGAACTTTCAGGGTCCTACTGGAATATAAGATTATTCTATCATTATTTTTCCCACAACCTTCAGCCAATCACCCTAGAATCACACAAGGAAATTAGCCACTCATCATCATTACGAAAGTATCAATTGTAAGGGAAGAAGGTGAATATTTGAACAAAGAAGAATTTAATGAAAAGACTTCAATAACTGAATCAAATATCACAACAAAGCGTTCCTTGGATAATAATCCAAAAAGACAAGACAACAATTGAGGGAATTGAAGACAATCTTACAAAACCCTTCAAAAAGCTATAAAAGCTATGGACTTCTATCTTCCTTCAACCTTCAAAAAGGTTCTTCGAAGACTCCCAAATTGGAGTAGGCTGCGGCTGCTGCGTGTGTAAACCCTGATCGACGGTATAGCGTGATGTCGGAATTGTGGAAATCCAACCCTTTTTATAGGAAAATAAACCTCCAAAGATAATAAATCTTAAGAAGATATTATCCCATAAATATAGGTAAAATATATGATTCTGCATATCTCCTTCCTTCCAGAAGCCAAGCCCAAAAATATAAGATCACTTTCCAACTTTAAAAGATCTCAGCCAGGAATAAAATATTCTCGCCGCGTCCTAGGTATTCGCCTCGGTCGAGTCGGCCTCTCTGGATCACCTCGGTCGAGGTAAATCTGTAGTCAACCGAGGTGAATCTCAACTGGATGTGAAATCTCTCAAAACTGGTCCAAAGTAAATCTTTAATTCATGGCTGTGCTTCCTGGATGTAGCTCCAAATGACTCATGACTCCTTTTTGATGCAAAACGTACCATATTACCTGCAATTACAACGAAACTAGGTGTAGACCTTGATTCTCGCAAAGGTAGATGAAATGGTAGTAAAATCACGTAATGTATATACAAACATGCAGATTATGAAAGATAAAACGTCCAAACAAACCCCAAAATATAGACTATAATTCATGCTATCAAAATACCCCATACTTAGCCCTTGCTTGTCCCCAAGCAAGTTCCGCATATAGAAGACAAGATAGAATGGATTATAAGTCAATAAAATCAATGGAAAAGCTTTTCAAAAACATTTTATGGTGTGCAACTATCATAGATCACTCTAAGAGAGTACTTCCTGGAATTTAAGAACTCAACATGATCAAAACATTTTATAAATATAGGAAAGTTGTTCACCTTTGCATAAAATCATAGAATGCATAATAAATCATAATTATCAAAATTAATCATGTATAATCCGATTTAAACCGCTAAGTCAACCAACAAGCTCAAGGTCTCAAGGGCTTCCCAAAAGAAAAGGTTAAGAAACGTGTAGGGTAGGGATGTATGTAAGGTAATGTGGTGCTAGAATCCGGGAATAGGATGAACTTCACTTTCACTTTGACTTGCAACATCTTCCACCAATAAGCTTTGCTTATTTCACACTTTTTCTTTTACTTTACTTTTTTGGGATGCATGGACAGAGGTGCACAATAACCGAAGCCTAGGAAATCTGCAATCATCAATTTCTTGAGATGCATCAAACCCTTGATGCACATACCATGACCCGTTAGGAATATCGCTCAATCCGACTTTGGCAAGACACAAACACCCGGCTATGTGAATGGTGCCGAGTTACTCATCTTCATGATTGACTTCCCCAAACCTATTATTGCCTTCTAACACTTTCACTTTCAGCTACTTCTCAACTTAACTTGCTTTCACCACTTCGCTTGCTTCCAAATTCCCGGATAGGTAAAGGGAGGCAAAATGTATATGAGGGGCTAAGCATGATCAAGAAGAAGAAGAAGGAGAGAATGAATTGCCTTGGTCTTTCCAAGAAGAAAGTGAGAGAACTTATCCTGCGGTGTCAACCTTCAAATTCAACATAATTTCGATAAAAACAAAGTATTAAACATGCCAATAATTTCAAACAAAGCATTTAGCAACTTAGATGTATCATAAAACCTTTCAAACACAAAGAATTTAAAACCAGTAGGTAAACAAGATCTTCACTGAGATCATATCCAGATAAGTAACACAAAATCGTTTTCGAAAACTCTCAGTTAACACACCTCGGTCGAGGTGTTATTGGTTCAACCGAGGTGAAACGCCTCGTTTGGCCAATACTGACTCGGTCGAGGTCGAAAATTTTTTTTTTTTTTAAAACCAATTTTTTTTCAGTTTCGACGTTTTTCTCAATCAAATAACCTGTAAGTATGCATGTAATATCAGATAATCATATAAAGGCAAATGAAGCATACATATGAAAATATCCGATAAATAAAATACATCATAAGTGTCGAATACATCAAGTAGTCACGTAGTCAAATAATACAGACAAATACCCCATACTTGAGACACACTGTCCCAGTGGGTATAATAAAAGTCTAAAACAGGAGAACTCACCGGATAAGAGCCGAACTGCATAATAAATATAATAAAGAAACCCTGCAGCTCCTCAGTAGTCCTGATCCGGCGGTGGTGGTGGTATGTAGGGGAACTGAGTCGGGTCATAGGGGTGGCCCATGATACGCTCAAACTGTAGCTGAGCCATCATGTCCTGATGATGCTGCCGCTCCTGCATCTCGCGGATATCCAGCGAAAGTGCAGCATATGAGTCGATAACCTGATCCGTCAGGTCATCGATCCGTCGGTGTGCAGCTCTGTCCCTCACTCCACGCCTCCTGCGTGCAGCAGGTCTGACTGGAGATGTCGCGGCTGGTGCCGGCTCAGTGTCCTCCTCATCATCTAAATCAATAATAGGTGGTGCGCTCGTCCCACCTGTATCTGTACCTGTGTCCATCGGGACGCCACCTCCTCTCTCATCCACTGTCTCATCATCGTCGTCATCCTCATCCTCAGCCTCCTCCGCAGCTGCAGCAGGGGCAGCTGCTGCCTCTCTGTGATCCTCTATCAGTGTATCCCAAGCAGTCTGCCAGAAATGCGGATCAAAGACTGTGAACTGCGCAGACCAGCGGATGCCCTGAGGTGCAGTCCGCTCCCAAGGCATGGCGACGTATGGAGTGGTCAAACCACGGGGAACTAGAATCCTCCGTGTGATCATCTCCTGCAATCCCAGCGGCTTCGGAGCCGCCGCCAATGTGCAAACGCTGAGGTCCATCCCGTGGTAAGTAGCGATGTGGGTGACTAGACCTCCACAGCAAATATCTCCCTTCGCCTTGGCCTTGATCCTATGCAGATCCTCTGCAAGGAGCAAGCCAAAGTCTGGGAAGCCTCCTGTAACCATGCAATAGAGGCTGAAGAGCTCACCCTGTCTGATCTTCTGGGGCGTCTCAGTACGCGCCAGAAGTGTCTCACTGAAGATCCTGTGGGCAAGTCTGAAGGCTGGGTGGAAGATGACCTTCTCCCTGGAATCTCCAGGGCGCCATCTGTCTGCGTGTGTAGTAATGTGGGTTATCTGTCCCCAGAACTCCCTAGCTACGGATCGCGAGGGGAAGTCTACAGCGGTGGGGTCAGGAAAGCCAAAGATCTCTCTCCAAACCTCTAAAGGAACGATGAAGTTCCGGCTCATCAGCCGGTACTTCACAGACCGCTCTGTGGGAAGGTAGGAGAAGGAGCTAACAAACTCGAGTGTCGGCTCTAAGTAGGCTGGGGTTCGGATCTCAGTGAACTGATCTAGCCCCACTGTAGCAATCATCCTCCTAAGGTCAGCATCTAACCCTAGGCAGTCAAAAGCGGACACATCCAGAAATCGTGGTGCGATGACTGGACGGCCAGCTATCCTCTCATAGTATACCCGGCATCTCTCGTGGATGGCCGGGCGGTAGGGACGGGATGAGGAAGGAGAAGGGGAAGGGGAAGATCTGTCTCTCAGAGCTAAACGGCGATCTGAACTCATCTTCAAAACACACTGTCAGACTACCTCGGTCGACTGACAAATACCAAGAATCACCTCGACCGAGGTGCAGAGCGACTGGACCGAGGTGAAGACAGTTCGATTTCCACTCTCTGAATTTCAGTTCTTTTCCCCCAAAAATCACTACCGATGCTTCCTAAGGGGTACTTAAAGATTTCCTCAACAGAATCAAGGGCAACCAAAGCCCAATATGCAGTAAACGAGCGAGTTAGGGTTTTCGAACGTTTTTACCTCGTTTCGGTCGAAACGCTCAAATTTCCTGCAGATTTGTAGTAGCAATCGACTCCTCTACTCTTTAATCGCGGTTTGGAAGCAGAAATCTTCGAAAACGAGCGAGAGACGAAGGAGAGCGAGGTACTTCTGTTCGCCGCGGTCGAGGAGAGTAAAAAACGAAACTGTAATTTTTTTCTTTTTATACTGTTACTGGATCTGCTGTCACCTCGGTCGAGATGGTCTCGACTGGCCCGAGGTGGTTCTGCAGAAACCTTAGTCGCCTCGGTTGCCTCAAGAATCAACTCGGTCGAGGTGCTCTAACAGTGACCGAGGTGCTTCTGTCTTCTCTGAATCTCGAGCTTCTGTCCTTCCAGATGTGCTCCTTCCTGTTGTCTGTCTAGAACACCAAAACCAAAGCAAAGCAAAGCAAAAACAAAAACTATCTAAGCTAGACTAGAAAACGGGAAAGAAGAGCAATACCTTGGGTTGCCTCCCAAGAAGCGCTTGATTTAAGGTCGCTAGCTGGACCATAATGCGTCTCAAATGAGGTAGGAGATTCCCTCACCCCATACTTCACCTCCATCGTGGGGTGAAGTAAGTAGATCCATCAAACGCTCCAAGACGTGTAGGTGCTCGTCGGGGAATGAATCGTCTATGGGTGGGCTATCCGTCTCGCGGGAGGATTCCGGTAGCCGGCTGAGGTGATCCGCAACTGAATTCTCGGATCCCTTCTTATCGCGGATCTCTAGGTCAAACTCTTGAAGCAAGAGAATCCATCGAATAAGGCGCGGCTTTGCATCTTTCTTAGCCAACAAGTAACGAATGGCTGCATGGTCGGTGTAGACAATGACTTTCGCCCCTACTAGATAGGAACGAAACTTCTCGAAAGCATATACAACCGCCAATAACTCTTTCTCGGTGGTAGCGTAGTTGCGTTGTGCTTCATCTAGCGTTTTGCTAGCATAATAAATGGCGGTGGTCCGTCCATCTTTCTTCTGTCCAAGCACCGCTCCTACGGCTACATCACTAGCGTCACACATGACCTCAAAGGGTAAGGTCCAATCAGGAGGTTGGATAATGGGAGCGGAGATCAACGCTTCCTTAATCCTGTAAAAAGCATCAAGACACTCCTGCGAAAACTCAAAAACAACATCTTTATTCAAGAGGTTTGTTAGAGGTTTAGAAATCTTGGAGAAGTCCTTGATGAATCTCCTGTAGAAACCTGCATGCCCGAGAAAACTCCTCACTCCTTTAACAGAACAAGGAGGAGGGAGTTTCTCAATAGTCTCGATCTTAGCTCGATCGACCTCAATACCTCGATTAGAAACGAGGTGTCCTAGCACAATGCCTTCATTAACCATAAAATGACACTTCTCCCAATTCAAAACGAGGTTAGTGTCTTCACATCTTTTAAGCACTAGAGAAAGGTTAGATAGGCAATCATCAAAAGAGGAACCATATACAGAAAAATCATCCATGAATACCTCCATGATCTCCTCTATGTACTCGGAGAAGATAGCCATCATGCATCGCTAGAAG
Source organism: Fagopyrum homotropicum (assembly GCA_033239125.1). NCBI lineage: Eukaryota > Viridiplantae > Streptophyta > Magnoliopsida > Caryophyllales > Polygonaceae > Fagopyrum > Fagopyrum homotropicum. The sequence goes on from BSWB01000008.1 coordinate 72,569,344, forward strand.
GTAGCGGGTGCATTGCACAATCCGAATGGCATCCTCCGATAAGCAAACGTCCCCCAAGGACAAGTGAAAGTGGTCTTCTCCTGATCATCCGGATGGATAGGAATCTGGAAGAACCCACTATAGCCGTCCAAGTAACAAAAGTGTGAATGCTGGGCCAACCGTTCGAGCATTTGATCAATGAAAGGAAGCGGAAAATGATCCTTCCGAGTTGCCGTGTTCAGCTTCCTATAGTCGATGCAAACTCTCCAGCCCGTAACGGTCCTTGTTGGGATTAACTCGTTGTTCTTATTCGTTACAACGGTCATCCCTCCTTTCTTCGGGACGACATGCACCGGGCTAACCCACTTGCTGTCCGAGATAGGATAAATAATACCTGCATCCAACAACTTAAGAACTTCCTTCTTCACAACCTCTTTCATGATCGGATTTAACCGTCTTTGAGGTTCCCGTGAAGTCTTATGATTATCTTCCATTAAAATTCTATGCATGCAGAAAGAAGGGTTAATGCCAATAAGATCATCAGTGGTGTAACCTATGGCTCTTCGATGCTTTCTCAGGACATGCATTAGCTTAGATAATTCAGAATCGGAGAGGGAAGCACTAGCAATAACGGGATAAGTAGAATCCGGCCCAAGAAAGATGTACCTCAAGTGGCTAGGGAGTTGTTTAAGCTCCACAACTGGGGGTGCTTTCTGAGAGGGGTCTGTGCTTCCTCTTTCCAGTGGAGTGCTGTCAGAAACTGGACTGAATGCAATCTCAGTTTGAATCGTCTCGCTGTCGACCTCGGTCGAGGCGAAAAGGCGTTGACCGAGGTGTTCTTCAGACGCCTCGCTCCGTCCAGAAAGTGCCTCGGTCGAGGTATTGTTACTGGAACCGAGACTGGAGATCTTCGTCTCCTGGACTAGCTTCTCAGTTTTAGCTCCTGGATCTTCTTCCAGTGCCTTCAAGCTCCGTATATCTGCATCACAAGAAGCATCTATACCTTCCTCCATTAAACTGAAGCTAATAACTCTTTCGAGTGGATCATTAATAAGGATAGAGCTCACCAATTCCCTTGATTCTTCTTCATCGTAGATGTTGAAGATATCATCAGTTAGTTGCTCCCCTTTCATGGCTGCAAGTAGTGCGAACTCCACCTCATCGCCACCAACGTTGAATTTCAACTTGGCGTTCTTGCAATCCACATTGCAACCCGAAGTTGCTAGAAATGGCCTCCCGAGAATGATAGGAATAGGGTAATCTGCGGGAATGTCAAGTACGACAAAATCTATAGGTAGATAGAAGTTACCTAACTTGACCGGAACGTCCTCCAAAATGCCCACGGGATGGGTGATGGAGCGATCCGCCATGTAAAGTCGAATCTTGACCGGCTTGGGCTCTCCAAGACCGATCTTAGTGCATAGCTCCAGCGGGATGATACTCACGCTGGCTCCTAGATCACAAAGGGCTTCACAAGTGACATCCCCGACTTGAATGGGGATGCAAAATGAGCCGGGATCTCTCAACTTAGGTGGCATCTTTTCCTTCATGATCTTGATAAGCTCCGAAGATTTAGATGTCATCCTAACTTCACCAACATCCTCCAGTTTCCTCTTCCTTGATAAGATCTCTTTTAAGAATTTCCCATAGGCGGGCATACCTAAAATAGCATCAAGGAAAGGAATATTAATATGTAGCTTATTCATCAAGTCAAGAAACTTACCAAAGTGCTTGTCAAGATGTGCTCTGGCTCTGGACTGAGGGAATGGAAGTGGTGGTTTATATGCAGGAGGTGGAACATAAGTTTCTGTCGTTCCTCCTGCTTTCTGTTGCGCCGCCTCGGTTGGCATCTCGGTCGAGGTGTTCTTCGACTGGATCTGGACCGAGGTGGTCTGCGTCGAGCGAGGTACTGGATCTGCAGTTTTGAGTCCACTCCTCGTCGTTATGGCCATGCACTGGCCCTTAGGGTTAGTTTCCGTCTTTGCTGGAAGCTTCCCCGGATCTCTTGGCGCTTCATTCGCCCTATTAGCAAGTTGTTGTTCGAAGGACTTTTGGGCCCTCGAAAATGAAGTCATAGAATTCTCCATAGCACTAAGCTTGATCAAGATTGCCTCCAGGACTGCGTCCTTCTTTTCCGGCTGAGACGAACTTGATCCTTGCCCTTGGCTTTTCAATGGAGTAGAAGAAGAAGAAGGAGAAGAGAGGAAAGGGTTAGAGGAATCATTAGAGTTGGAGTTTGAGTGGTTGTTACCGTGATTTTGGTTATTCGCCCTCCAATTGTTGCTATTGGATCCTCTATTGTTGTTGTTGTAGTTATTGTTTCGGGGTCCGTTGTTGTTGTTACAGTACCCGTTATTGTTGTTGTTGTTCCTTTGCCCTTGCTCTTCCTTCTTAGTTTGAGCCATCAAGAGCTCCTTTAATTGCTTCACGTCGTTCTTCAAGGACGTGAGTTGGTTGTTGTTGGGTTGAGTCTCTTGAAAGTTGACTCTTTTAACTCCACCTTCAGCTCCTTGGTGGGTGTATTTCTCCATGTGCAAGGCTTGCTTCTCAATGAAGTCCCAGGCCTCGTCAACCGCCATGTCCATGAAGGTACCGGCGGAGAGTAGTTGGAGATTGAACTGGGTGCTTCCGTCCAGCCCTTTGAAGTAGATCTCCAACAACTCGATCTTTGGAATCCCATGATGTGGGCAATCCAAAAGGATATCCTTCAACCGCTCCCAAGATTTGGACAAGCTCTCCTTGTCCTTCATGATGAAAGCATTGATCTTCCCCCTCATTTCAGCGGTCTTCGAGGGTGGAAAGAATTTGGTCAAGAATTCCGTAGTCATCTCTTCCCATGTGCTAATTTTTCCTGGAGGGAGAGATTGATACCAAGTAAGAGCTCTATCTTTTAAAGAAAAGTAGAAAGGTCTTAGCTTGTAGTTGTTGTTCTCAATTCTGGATGGTCGCAAGGTTTCCATCAAGATCTCGTAGTTTTGAAGATGTTGATGCGGCGACTCCTTCTCTAGTCCTCCGAATTGACATTGGCGAATCATGGCTAGAACTTGCGGTCGAAGTTCATAGTCATGATCCGCTGGATCTCCTAGGTTCACTCCTGGACGCCTCAGTTGTTGATTAGGGTCCATCCTTTGACCTAGAGTTTGTGGAATTCCTGCAAGAAGAACATCTCGGACTGGCATCCGAGGTGGAAGTACCTCGGCCGGGGCATCGGGTACTGGAATCTGCCTCGGTCGAGGATCAACTACTGGATCCTCCCTCGGTCGAAGTAGAATCTGGTCCCGAATGGCTGCAATCTCAGCTTCGATTGCTGCAGTCCTGGCATGATTCTCTTCTTTTTCTTGCCTTAGCCCTTCTTTACTGAGACGTAGCAGCTCCTGCGTCTCTCTTAATTGGGCCGCAAGATCGCGATCGTCTTGTTGGGCCATCTTCGCTTCTCTTAAGCGTCGCTTGTATGTCTTTTCTGGTTCGGGATCGTAAGGAACGATTTCCTTCCCAGTGCGGGTTCTTCGCATATACCTAAGAAAGAACCTGCAAAAGTCACTCAAGTAGAGTGGTTAGACAAAACGGGGCAAATGCCCCAAGAGCAAACCGTACCGGCTCGGTCTAGACCAAGTCCCCGGCAACGGCGCCAAAAACTTGTTCGCTCCAAACGGTGTGTGCAAGCTTTAAATTTATAACCCTAGACTTAAGCTTAAAACAAGGATGCGAACCCGCAGTGTACGGGTCAATCGTAGTAAAAGCAAGAAAATTCCAGGGGTCGATCACAGGGACTCGGTGAAACAGAGTCAATACGGTATGCTATGTCAATTCTAACCACAAGAGCAATTAACACAATCAAAGATGAATAAGATGTCAAATAAAGCAAACATGTAATTCTAGGGATTAAAGCGTCTAGTTGTGGTTCCAACTCAAGATCTGTAGATAAGCGGACAAAGCTGAGATTTTTGCGTGGGGAAGGTGTTTCTAAAGTGGAGTAGATCACCGGGTAAGTCTCACTACACACTAATCCCAAACCGTAACTCCTATTACCGGGTAAGTCTCAAGGAATTAAGATAAAGAACTATAACCTCAAACTAACATACCATCTAAGGGAATAGAATCAACCTTTACCGGGTAAGTCTCAGGCTAACTCACAAAGATGGGATGGAAGCACACTCAAACCCCAATAAAGGATAAACCTTTATTACCTACACTTATGATCGTTGGTACACAAACTAAGGAATTACTGGGTAAGTCTCATCCTAAGCTTGCTTTGAACCAGGAAAGGTATAATAAGAATAGGATTTGGCAAACTCTAACACTTAACTCTCAGTTATGGATCAGATAAGTCACCTCGGTCAGCCAGTTTCCACCTCGGCCGAAATGTTCATCGACTGAACGAGGTGCTTAGGGTTAAGGTTAAAGACTCGAACTTTCAGGATCCCACTGGAATCTAAGATTATTCTATCATTGTTTTTCCACAACCTTCAGCCAATCACCCTAGAATCACACAAGGAAATTAGCCACTCATCATCATTATGAAAGTATCAATTGTAAGGGAAGAAGGTGAATATTTGAACAAAGAAGAATTTAATGAAAAGACTTCAATAACTGAATCAAATATCACAACAAAGCGTTCCTTGGATAATAATCCAAAAAGACAAGACAACAATTGAGGGAATTGAAGACAATCTTACAAAACCCTTCAAAAAGCTATAAAAGCTATGGACTTCTATCTTCCTTCAACCTTCAAAAAGGTTCTTCGAAGACTCCCAAATTGGAGTAGGCTGCGGCTGCTGCGTGTGTAAACCCTGATCGACGGTATAGCGTGATGTCGGAATTGTGGAAATCCAACCCTTTTTATAGGAAAATAAACCTCCAAAGATAATAAATCTTAAGAAGATATTATCCCATAAATATAGGTAAAATATATGATTCTGCATATCTCCTTCCTTCCAGAAGCCAAGCCCAAAAATATAAGATCACTTTCCAACTTTAAAAGATCTCAGCCAGGAATAAAATATTCTCGCCGCGTCCTAGGTATTCGCCTCGGTCGAGTCGGCCTCTCTGGATCACCTCGGTCGAGGTAAATCTATAGTCAACCGAGGTGAATCTCAACTGGATGTGAAATCTCTCAAAACTGGTCCAAAGTAAATCTTTAATTCATGGCTGTGCTTCCTGGATGTAGCTCCAAATGACTCATGACTCCTTTTTGATGCAAAACGTACCATATTACCTGCAATTACAACGAAACTAGGTGTAGACCTCGATTCTCGCAAAGGTAGATGAAATGGTAGTAAAATCACGTAATGTATATACAAACATGCAGATTATGAAAGATAAAACGTCCAAACAAACCCCAAAATATAGACTATAATTCATGCTATCACTATGCTTCCTGGATGTAGCTCCAAATGACTCTTGACTTCTTTTGCTCCTTTTTGATGCAAAACGTACCATATTACCTGCAATTACAACGAAACTAGGTGTAGACCTCGATTCTCGCAAAGGTAGATGAAATGGCAGTAAAATCACATAATGTATATACAAACATGCAGATTATTGAAGATAAAACGTTCAAACAAACCCCAAAATATATACTATAATTCATGCTATCAACATGTATATCAAGTCCATCATGCAACAAAAATCCACGACGATACACATCAATTCCATCATGCATAACTACAAACCTCATATCCATATCTATATATACATACATGTACATATCAAAATCCAATAAACTAAGTTGCCGAGATCTGCGGAAGGAGTGGTGGTCCGTACATTTTACCCCTACTCATGCATGTGATTTTGAAAACGAAAAATCTTTTTAAACTTAGAACCCTTGAGGGTTCTATTTCTCTCTATTTGTCCTTTAGAAGATTGCGAGTGCCATTGTTGTCAACCTAGGACTCTGATACCACTTTTGTAACACCCCGAATCCGCGGGACTCGGAGCGCTACGGGTTGGGACCTCACAATGGGTCTCGACCCTTAGCTTGACAACAATTTCACCGGATCTTGCAACAAGGCACAAATATAGGCCAAAACTGAAATACATTTTATGCAATGAAAAGAAAACCCATAAGAAAACAAACAACGGACTTCAGCCGAAAACAACTACAAAGACCAAACGCCATACATGCGGCATACAATAATTACAATACTCCACCCAAAACCCAATCCTAAAATGTACGGAACCCCGGCTGCCCACTCTTCCGGATCTCTCGGCCGCAATCCTAACCTGCAATGCAATCTACAACAGTCGGTATAAAACCGTTAGCTCACATTCGAAGCATTAGAATTAAAGGGAAAGGCACAAACACAATTAATTCAACATAGTCACACAACATACTCAAAGCACACAAATCCGGTTTATTATCTTTATTTATTAAGTCATATCCCGTTCTAGTTCAACTTCTTTTGTGACACGAGAATCCTCCGAAACTCGCCTCCGTCCCTTCTTCCGGCAATGGAACGGTCGGATGCCTCCGACCGTCTAACCAGCACGGGCCAGTCGCCGAGATCCCCCTAGCTCTCACGGGGAGCCAGGCAGTGATGTCACCGCCCGTTATCATACACTTGGGCCAAATAATATAAAGGTCGGTAATCCTATTTCCGGTTTAGTTGTTATAAACAGTAAAATAATAAACACACACCACCCAACACACAATAATGCTAATACAAAGAATACGAGCTAAGTAAGTCCGAAGACTTACCTGTCCCAAAGCTAAACCTGCTAAATCCCGTACTCAATTTCCCGCAGGAATGTAACTCAACGCCTGATCAGACAAGGCACACAATCAATAACTAATCGATAAGCTAGAAGCCCTCGGGCTTCTAGTCTCCCATAACCTATATGAGGTAACACCCTAGCATGCTAGGTCCAACTCCTAATCTCGAAGATCGTCTTGAGATCGTACCGAATATAACTCGACTAAAGCTCATAAACCAATCCACGATCCTAAGGTTCAAGGCCACTACTTGGCATTTCCACTAAGTTATGCTAGATCCATCCTAACATGATACTAATACTAATCATAACTAGATCCAGGAAGAAGGTAACTCACATGACGTCCGAGAAGGAAGACGATCTACAGATTTCGGGAACGGATTCGTTGGCCTTTATTGGGACGCTTCCAAACCTAGCACCAAACTAAACAAATTTAGCATAGCGCTAAATTTGGGCATAGTTTATAATGTATATAAAAAATAAGATTAAACCCCATACTAAAAACCAAGTTAAAATCTCAAAACACTTTCCGGGTAAATTTTCCAATATATATATGTTACGCTAAGATCGTGATGCGCAAATGGGTTTTAAATTTATAACTCGAACTAATTCCTAACTACCTAGCGAAACCCGCAGTGTACGGGACGATTGTAGAAGGGTTAGTATTCCGAGGTCGAACACAAAGACTAAGGTGAAATTGATTCGAATTGTGATTGAATTTAGTAAAGATCTAGGTTGAAAGAAAAGAAGGAAATAAAGAAAAGAAAATCTCAAATGTTTTTGGTTGGTTTTTGGTGATCGATCAAAGATCACAATTCATGCAAAGTAAACAATCAAACTAAGCTAAGAATCAACACGAATAGACAAGCTAAACAAGATAATGATCAAAGAAAGAAAAGACGGATTCTAGGGGTTGGAAGTTCCGGTTATGTCATAGGACTCAAGTTATCTATTTATTCCTTGGACTAACTATGATATGTTGGGATTAAGTGTTTCTAAATTGGGATCAATTACCGGGTAGGTCTCATGTCCAACTAGTCCACTCCTAAGGTCTCATTACCGGGTAAGTCTCTAAGTACCTAAGGATAGGAATTCTACACAAACCGGATTGTTAATTAGGAGTCTAACCTATCCTTACCGGGTAAGTCTTGGAAAGGAAAGTCCTAAACAACTATCCTAGCACACCTAATCCAATGGCGGCTTATTAGGCTCACCACTACCTAAGGTTTGTTATCTTGGAATCTAAGAGCAAGGATTACCGGGTAAGTCTCTCCTAACACTTAGTTACTACACTAGGTTACCCTAGGGTAGGTTAAACTTCAACAAACACTTAGGATTTCAACATTCTATAGATCTAAGGCAAGATCCTTCGAACCAGGGAAAATCACGGTTTGTTCTACCTAAACCACGGCCGTGGTCAGACAAGAACTACCCGTGATTTCTAACAGCAGCTACGTTCATAACACAAGTCATCCAAGGGTAAATCTAAGTCCGTCCTATCATAGCCCTAGCCATAACCATCCCTTCCTTACCCTAGAACCACATCAATTTAGCCTACAACGTTCATAATAGAAATCGAAACAAACAAACATAAAATCATAACATCCATTGCAAGATAATGAAGGAAAAGAGCTGGACAAGTGAACTAAAACAAAACCAAGCTGAAAATTGAATTAGAACAACTTACAATCCTTCCAAGGGAAGGTTCAATGATTCATACAACTCTTAGAAATAAAATCCGGAACTCTTCACTATAAAACTATCAAGTGTGGTGATGGTGTGTGTTCTTCTCCTCCTCTTCAATGGAGCTCTTCTTCTCCTCTTTGACACTTTCCTTCCTAGAAAAACTTCTTGTTGAGAGAATATTTCTTGTTAGAGAGAAATGGATAATGGATGAGCTGCTCCCCAACTCCCAGGTGCCTCTCACAGCCCATGAAGGACCACTTTTATAACAAACTTGCATGAGCTGGCCATGAGAGTCGTGGCACAGCTGTCACAAGAATCTGGCAAAATCCACGGTTGATTCCACGGCCGTGGAGTGTCAGAGAACCGTGATTCTGTGCAGAAACATCGCCTTGGATCATTAAGCTGTGGTTTGGTGCATGGCAAGTGTTGGCAAGGCTCCATGAGTCCTCCTTAGCCTTTAACTTGTGTCCTAATGAGTCCGAGGGTATGTCATCTAGATGAACGATCCTCAAACGTGTCGTTTTGCTCCTAAATCTCCCGAAATACCTATAAAACGCGCACAAGTCCGTGTAGACGTCTATCTTGGCAAAATACATGAATTGAGTGCAAAACGTCGTGAACTAGTGCTAAACTATGCATGAATGAGTGAGAAATCTATCTAAATGATTACCTAAAACTAAGTCATAAATCGTGTTATCAAAATACCCCATACTTAAGGTTTGCTCGTCCCCGAGCAAATTCCCAATTATAGACTAAGAGATGACATGATTTATGTATGCAGAAAAATGGCAAAATCTTTTTCGGTTTGTGCTTCTATTTTTGGATCACCTTCAAAGTCATGTTTCATGGCAAAGGACAAGCAATCATGCATCAAACAAATGAAAGCATGGAAAGACAATTGTACTTAACTCAAAAGTATGCATGAAATGTAAAGATGAAGAAGTCAAGAAGTTCAAGAGTACATCCAATCTAAATCACTAAGTCTTACAAACATGCAAATAGGTCATAAGGTCTTGTGAGATAAAAGGGCCAAGAAATGTAGTGATTGGGTAGGGATTTCTAGATTATGTGATGCTAATCCGGGAATGGAACTAACTCCACATCCTTGTCCACGATCAACTTCCCTCAAGTGTATATTTTCCTCTATTTTTTCTTTCTTTTCTTTTTCTTTGACTTGTTTTTGAGACAATGGCATTGGTGTACAAAAGCCGAAACCTTGGTGATTAGCCGTCCTCGGGTTTTTTCTTAGTTTTCGAGGTGCATCCCCACCGGGCACACATACCAACGCTCGTTAGGACTATTGGTTTATTTGACTTTGGCAAGGCACCAACACCCGATTATGTGAAGTGTACCGAGTTACTTGTCATTTAAACCAATGTCCCCAAACCTATATTATTGGCTACACTTTTCACAACAAATTCAGCATTTTATGCATGATGTTCTTTTCATCAACAACTTCACCTCACACTTGCTTTTCACACACATCAACACACTAGCATTTTATGCATGATGTTCTTTTCATCAACAACAAATTCAGCATTTTATGCAAGATTCATCATTAGGATCATATCCAAGCTTAGAAAGCACAAAATTTTTAAAATTTTCTGATTTTTATGGTATTTTCGATTTAAGTATGTACAATGCAAGAAATGTGAAGATTTTAAACTATCCTAGATGCTCATCATGAAAAGGATCATGCAAACCCCACCCCATACTTAGAAACACATTGTCCCCAATGTGGTATACAAGTAAAGAGAGTGAAAGAAGGTTCTCACAATGTAAGAATGGTTTGTTACGGTATTTGGGATTGCTCAATAGTGAATTGATGTTTGATGATCCTATCAACCATGGTAGAGAGCTCTAAGCATCCATCAAAGCTTCGGGACCCGCGCTAGGCACCGCTAGCCGTCCAAGTTCCGCGTCCGCTCCACCCATAATTGATGAGGGTTTCATCATCGTCATTCCTATGTCAAGCAAGGCCTCCAATGCCACTAATGTTCTAGCACACACACAAAGTAGACAAAACACACACAAAGATAGAAAAATCTAGAAACAAAAGCAAATTAAGAAAAGAAAAATGTTACCAATGGGTTGCCTCCCACCAAGCGCTTATTTAAGGTCATTAGCTTGACCAAACTCGGGGGCGTCTACTCAAGGTGAAGCAGGGCAATTATCTTCACCGGAGCTCCCGGGATATACTTCTTCAACCGGTGCCCATTCACCTTAAAGTTCCCACAATGTTCCCCTCCTATCTCAATGGCTCCATGGGAAAAGATCTTCTTCACCACATATGGCCCGGTCCATCTTGATTTGAGCTTTCCGGGAAAGAGCCTTAGCCTTGAGTTGAAGAGAAGGACAAGATCTCCTTCACTCAACTCCTTGGGGATGATCCTCTTGTCATGCCATCTTTTGGTTCTCTCTTTGTAAATCCAGGCATTCTCATAAGCGTCCAACCGGATCTCCTCGAGGGCATTCAATTCAAGCAATCTCTTTTCTCCCGCCGCCTTGAGATCAAAATTTAGCCACTTAATGGCCCAATAAGCTCTATGCTCCATCTCTACCGGAAGATGGCAAGACTTGCCATAGACCAACTTGTAGGGAGTGGTGCCAATCGGTGTCTTGAAGGCGGTTCTATATGCCCATAAGGCATCATTGAGCCTCATAGCCCAATCCTTTGTAGTCCTAGACACCGTCTTCTCAAGGATGGCCTTGATCTCTCGGTTGGAAATCTCCACTTGGCCACTAGTTTGGGGATGGTAAGGTGTTGCCACCTTGTGAGTCACCCCATACTTGGCCAAAAGCGCCCCAAAATTCCTATTGGTGAAATGCTTTCCTCCATCACTAATAATCACCCTTGGTGTTCCAAACCTAGGGAAGATCACCCGGTTGAAGAACCACACCACCACCTTGGCATCATTTGTAGGAGAGGCGATTGCCTCCACCCATCTTGACACATAGTCCACCGCCAATAGGATGAAGAGATTGCCACATGAAGAAGGGAATGGTCCCATGAAGTCTACACCCCACACATCAAATATTTCGACTTCTTGGATGTTGTTCAAGGGCATCTCATTCCTTCTTGAGATGTTGCCCGTCCTTTGGCAAGCATCACATGCCGCTACAAAACCTTGCACATCTTTAAACAAGTTAGGCCAATAAAAACCGGATTGCAATACCTTTGCACACGTCTTGTGTGAGCTAGCATGGCCTCCACATGGTAAGGAGTGACAATGTCGGATCACACTCTCTACTTCATCTTCCGGTATGCATCTTCTAAACATTCCATCCGGGCCTTTCTTGAACAAGAGTGGCTCACTCCAATAGTAGTGCCTCACATCGTTGAAGAACTTCTTTCTTTGTGCATATGTCAATCTAGGAGGCACTTCCTCACACACTAAGTAGTTCACAATGTCGGCATACCATGGCTCATTTCCTCTAGACACTTGGAACAAGCATTCCTCCACCATTTGCAATTGCTCATCTCGGAATGAGTCATCAATTGGAATGTCATCCCTTCCAAGCTCTAATGGAGGCAATCTACTAAGGTAATCCGCCACGGAGTTTTCGGATCCCTTCTTATCTCGTATTTTCAAATCAAACTCTTGAAGAAGAAGGATCCATCGAATCAACCTTGGTTTGGCATCCTTCTTTGTAAGTAGATAACGGATCGCAACATGATCCGTATAAACTATGACCTTTGCTCCAACAAGGTATGAGCGGAACTTCTCAAATGCATACACCACCGCTAGCAACTCCTTCTCGGTGGTAGCATAATTGAGTTGGGCATCATCTAGCGTCTTGCTAGCATAATAAATAGCATGAGTGCGCTCATCTTTCCTTTGCCCCAAAACAGCCCCTACGGCTACATCGCTTGCATCACACATGATCTCAAATGGTAGACTCCAATCCGGAGGTTGCATGATAGGTGCGGAGATTAAGGCGTTCTTCAACCTACAAAAAGCCTCAAGACAATCCTTGGAAAAGACAAAATCAACATCTTTCATTAGTAGGTTAGTGAGAGGCTTAGAAATTTTAGAGAAGTCTTGAATAAACCTCCGGTAAAAACCGGCATGCCCTAAGAAACTCCTTACCCCCTTCACCGAGGTAGGTGGCGGCAACTTCTCTATCGTTTCAATTTTGGTCCTATCAACCTCAATGCCACGGTTAGACACCAAGTGTCCTAACACAATGCCTTCACTTACCATGACGTGGCATTTTTCCCAATTCAAGACAAGATTTGTCTCCTCACATCTTTGCAATACTAATGACAAGTTAGCCAAGCAATTATCAAAGGAAGAACCATAAACAGAGAAATCATCCATAAACACTTCCATGATATTTTCTATGTATTCCGAAAAGATAGCCATCATACACCTTTGGAAGGTGGCGGGTGCATTACACAACCCAAATGGCATTCTCCTATATGCAAAAGTACCCCATGGACATGTAAAGGTCGTTTTCTCTTGGTCATCGGGGTGGATAGGGATTTGGAAGAATCCACTATAGCCATCTAGATAGCAAAAATGAGAGTGTTGAGCTAACCTTTCTAGCATTTGGTCAATGAAGGGGAGAGGGAAGTGATCTTTCCTAGAGGCCATGTTCAACTTCCTATAATCGATACACATTCTCCACCCTGTAACCGTCCTAGTCGGAATTAGTTCATTATTCTCATTAGTTACTACGGTCATCCCACCCTTCTTAGGAACTACATGAACGGGACTAATCCACTTACTATCCGAGATAGGGTAGATAATTTCCGCATCTAGCAACTTAATGATTTCCTTTTTGACTACCTCTTTCATTATAGGATTCAATCTCCTTTGATGTTCAATAGAGGGTTTGTGGTTATCTTCCATCATTATCTTATGCATGCACAAAGAAGGCTTAATGCCAACCAAATCATCAATAGTATAGCCAATGGCTTTCCTATGCAATCTCAGTTCATGCAACAATTTAGCAAGTTCATCATCACTCAAGCATGCATTAACAATCACAGGATATGTAGAGTTTTCACCAAGAAATGCATACTTTAAATGAGAGGGGAGGGGTTTGAGTTCAAGTTGAGGAGGACCTTTATCGGTTGAAGATGATCCAAATAAAATTGGATGAGATGAATCCAAAGCAAATGAAGACTCCTCATGGCTCCTAAAAGCTTGACCATCATCAAGGACTGGTCCAGGGAAAACTACGGGTGGAATCACGGATTGCTCAACTTCCACGGCCGTGGTTCTTGCTAAGCTTGCTTCTCGGAGTTGTCCAGAAAGTTTGACGGCCGTGGAACTTAAATCTCGGCCGTGGAACTCGCAGCTGTTCAACACCTCTTCGTGGCTTTCAAATCCAACTCTTGGCTCCTCTTCCAATGCTTCCAAGGCCTTGATCTCTTCATTGCAGGCCTTTTCAACACCTTCCTCCATCATACTTAAGGTAAGAACCTTCTCCAAGGGATCCTTGATCAAGATCGAGCTCACAATTTCCCTAGATTCCTCTTGCTCGACTATGTTGAAGAGATCCTCATCAAGGGCTGGCCCTTTCATCATTGTGGATAACTTGAATTTGATGTTCTCTTCTCCAATGTTGAAGGAGAGAGTTCCATTCTTGCAATCCACTAGGCATCCGGAGGTGGCTAGGAAGGGTCTTCCTAAGATGATGGGAACCGGATAATCCGCCGGAATGTCCAAGACCACAAAATCGATTGGCACATAGAATCCTCCTAGTTGCACCGGGATGTCTTCTAGGATCCCAACCGGATGAGTGATAGAACGATCTGCCATATAGAGGGTCATCTTGACCGGTTTCGGCTCTCCTAGCCCAACCTTGTTGCAAAGTGCAAGCGGTATGATGCTTACACTCGCTCCAAGATCACAAAGGGCTTCGTACTTCACATCTCCCACTCCAATTAGGACACAAAAAGAGCCCGGATCTCTTAGCTTGGGAGGCATCTCCTCCTTCATTGTTTGGATCAATTCCGAGGATCGCTTGGTCATTCTTATCTCCCCATACTCCTCCAAATTCCTTTTGTTGGAGAGTATTTCCTTCAAAAACTTGCCATATGCCGGCATTCCTAAAATGGCATCCATGAACGGAATGTTAATATGTAATTTGGACATTAGTTCAAGGAACTTACCAAAGTGATTGTCCAAACGAGCTCTTGCTCTTGATTGTGGGAACGGTAGTGGTGGCTTGTATGGAGGCGGTGCCACATAGGTTGGCTCTACATCTTTGCTCTTGCCTCCATCTTCTTGCAACCTTCCCTCTTCTACCACTACTTGTTTTCCCTTAGCATCCTCCTTGGGCAAAGGATCTCTCATACTCAACCCACTCCTTGTTGTAATAGCCAACACTTGGCCTCTTGGGTTGTCTTCGGTTCTTCCGGGAAGCTTTCCCGGGTCTCTATGGGCTTCACCCGCTTTTTGGAACACTTGTGCTTCCAAAAGTTTTTGAGCTTTAGAGATTGAAGTCACCGTGCTCTCAAGACCACTCAACCTTCCAAGCAATTGCTCAAACATTATTTCGGTTCTATCCTTTGGAGGTTGAGTAAATCCGGGTGGAGGTTCTTGTGAAGCTCTTGATGGTGGTGTTGTGCTTGTGGAGGAGGAAGGGTTCAAGGCTCCATCCGGGTTAGAGTAAGAAAATCCGGGATGGTTGTGGTTTGGCTGGTAATTTTTGAATTGCCGGTTGTTGTTAAAACTCGTTGGGCCTTGGTAATTGTTGAAGTTGCCCCTTCCCATATAATTCACATCCTCCTCCTTGGAAGACAAGTTGGCTTGTGGAAGCACTTGAGGAGTTGCTTGGTTCTTCAAAGTAGTAGTACACAACTCCCTCAAGGACTTCAACTCGTTGTTGATGGCGTCAAGCTTAAAATTGCTCATGGTGACTTCACTCACCTCATATGCTCCCCCTTTCTTCCTTCACTCTTCCTATGGGAGTATTTCTCAATCACTAGAGCTTGCTACTCCGCAAACTCCCAAGCTTCATCTACATGTTTCTCCATAAATGTCCCACCGGAAAGAGATTGGAGCTTGAGTTGGCTATCTTCATCAAGTCCTTTGAAGTAGATCTCCAATAGCTCAATTTTCGGTATGCCATGGTGTGGACAATCAAGGAGAAGATCCTTGAACCTCTCCCAAGACTTGAATAAACTCTCTCTATCCTTCATCACGAAGGCATTGATCTTCTCTCTTAATTCGGTAGTCTTGGAAGGTGGGAAGAACTTAGTCAAAAACTCGGTTGTCATCTCCTCCCAAGTACCAACTCGCCCTTGCGGAATAGATTGATACCAAGCTAAGGCTTTGTCCTTAAGAGAGAAGGAAAAAGCCCTAAGCTTATGGTTGTTGCTCTCCAATCTTGGCGGTCTAAGAGTCTCCATCAAGATCTCATAATTCATCAAATGTTGATGGGGAGACTCTCCTTCCATCCCCCCAAATTGATTATGCCGGATCATTTGTAGAACTTGAGGGCGGAGCTCATAGTTGTGGGCTGCGGGATCTCTTAAGTTCACACCCGGACGGTGTGCTCTTTGTGCCGGATCCATACGTCTCCCTAGGGTTTGTGGCTCTTCAATGGCGATGGGTGCAACCCTAATATTAGCCGCCGGCTGCGGTTGTGGTGGACGAGGTGGAGGTTGTCAGCGATTAAGCTCTCCTTGAACAAGAGCTTGCCTAATCTCCTCAATCTCCCTCCTAGTTTCCTCTTGCCTCTCATTGGCAAGTCTCCTTTCTTCCTCCAAGAGCTCATCTCTTAGCCTTATTTGCTCTAAGGCTTTATCCAACTCAGCTTGGAGGTTTCTACCGGCCATCTCTTTCTCTTTTCGGATGTTATTGGATCTAGATCGAAGGGTTTTCTCCGGTTCGGGATCGAATGGAGCTAAATCCTTTCCACGAGATCTTCGCATACACCTAAAGAGTAATAGATGTCCTGAAAAGCAAAGACACAAACCAAAAAGAGATCAAAAGCAACAAGAAAGATCTACACTAGAAACAATCACAAAATAGACTCAATCTAGACCTAGTCCCCGGCAACGGCGCCAAAAACTTGTTACGCTAAGATCGTGATGCGCAAATGGGTTTTAAATTTATAACTCGAACTAATTCCTAACTACCTAGCGAAACCCGCAGTGTACGGGACGATTGTAGAAGGGTTAGTATTCCGAGGTCGAACACAAAGACTAAGGTGAAATTGATTCGAATTGTGATTGAATTTAGTAAAGATCTAGGTTGAAAGAAAAGAAGGAAATAAAGATCTAGGTTGAAAGAAAAGAATTTAGGAGTCTAACCTATCCTTACCGGGTAAGTCTTGGAAAGGAAAGTCCTAAACAACTATCCTACCACACCTAATCCAATGGCGGCTTATTAGGCTCACCACTACCTAAGGTTTGTTATCTTGGAATATAAGAGCAAGGATTACCGGGTAAGTCTCTCCTAACACTTAGTTACTACACTAGGTTACCCTAGGGTAGGTTAAACTTCAACAAACACTTAGGATTTCAACATTCTATAGATCTAAGGCAAGATCCTTCGAACCAGGGAAAATCACGGTTTGTTCTACCTAAACCACGGCCGTGGTCAGACAAGAACTACCCGTGATTTCTAACACCAGCTACGTTCATAACACAAGTCATCCAAGGGTAAATCTAAGTCCGTCCTATCATAGCCCTAGCCATAACCATCCCTTCCTTACCCTAGAACCACATCAATTTAGCCTACAACGTTCATAATAGAAATCGAAACAAACAAACATAAAATCATAACATCCATTGCAAGATAATGAAGGAAAAGAGATGGACAAGTGAACTAAAACAAAACCAAGCTGAAAATAGAATTAGGACAACTTACAATCCTTCCAAGGGAAGGTTCAATGATTCATACAACTCTTAGAAATAAAATCCGGAACTCTTCACTACAAAACTATCAAGTGTGGTGATGGTGTGTGTTCTTCTCCTCCTCTTCAATGGAGCTCTTCTTCTCCTCTTTGACACTTTCCTTCCTAGAAAAACTTCTTGTTGAGAGAATATTTCTTGTTAGAGAGAAATGGATAATGGATGAGCTGCTCCCCAACTCCCAGCTGCCTCTCACAGCCCATGAAGGACCACTTTTATAACAAACTTGCATGAGCTGGCCATGAGAGTCGTGGCACAGCTGTCACAAGAATCTGGCAAAATCCACGGTTGATTCCACGGCCGTGGAGTGTCAGAGAACCGTGATTCTGTGCAGAAACTTTGCCTTGGATCATTAAGCTGTGGTTTGGTGCTTGGCAAGTGTTGGCAAGGCTCCATGAGTCCTCCTTAGCCTTTAACTTGTGTCCTAATGAGTCCGAGGGTATGTCATCTAGATGAACGATCCTCAAACGTGTCGTTTTGCTCCTAAATCTCCCGAAATACCTATAAAACACGCACAAGTCCGTGTAGACGTCTATCTTGGCAAAATACATGAATTGAGTGCAAAACGTCGTGAACTAGTGCTAAACTATGCATGAATGAGTGAGAAATATATCTAAATGATTACCTAAAACTAAGTCATAAATCGTGTTATCAATATAAATATAAGAATAACCCCGAAATCAAAATTCAAGGTTCCAAAACAGTTAACACATTTTCTGGGGCAAATTATACCGTTCCAAAAATAAGAATAATAATCCGTAATAAATCTTGGGCTATTTTCCGAAAATATTACAACCGAGGGCATAATGTCACATTCTAAAAATCTGGGTTCAAAACTGCAATATCACAATACGGGGACATTCAGTAATTAATTACTGCAGGGCATTTTTGAAAACATCAAAAACTGTGGGCAGAAATTGCAAATTCAAAGTATGGGGTATAAACTATAATTAAACATAAACCAATGGGGCCCGATTTAATTAAAAGAGAAGGGTTTTGAACCCTCCAGATCTGTCTTCACCGGTTATGAAAGGAAAGAGCAGAGGTGGCGTGGAAAGGCTCCGGAAAGGCTCGTGCAAGGGCGGCGGCAACCCAGGTGCTCTCCGGCATCGCTCCTGGCGGCGCAGCATGAGGGCGGCGGTTCCGGCGGTTTCTTCCCCAATCCAACGGTTGCAGAAAAGAGGTGACAGGGAAGGGCTTCGCAGCGTTTGGCCGAGGCTTCCTTGGCGGCGGCAAGGTCTCTGGTCGACTCTAGTACGCACTAGGGCAGGACGGGGAGGGGAAACGCCGGCGACCTCGGTGGTGGCCAGTGGCGAGGGAAGACGGCGACACAGGTTGCGAGCTGTGAACATGGGGGCGGTGAGGTGCGAGTTTTAGGGCAGCCCTCCAGTGGGCGTTGCTCCCCTTCCCGGCGACGCCGATGACACGGCTGCGAGGCCTCACTCCAGCATCTGGAGTCTACTACTTCCGGCTTGCTGATTCGATAGAGAGGAAGAAGGAGATTGGATGTTCGAAGGAGACGATGACAGCAGGGTTAAGGCAGGCGGGCTCTCCGGCGACAAGCGAGGCAAGGCATAGCAGAGACAGTAGGCGTGCCCGGATCCGGATCTTTCCGGTGACTGGCGTGGCTGCAGGTGGTGGCCGGTGCTAGCACGATGAGAACCTGGAGAGAAAAGATGTTCGAGGTCGAAGATAGATCCAGCTCGTGAGGAGAGGATCTCTAGTCTAAGGCCTGCTGCTGAGAGAGTTGTAAGAGATGGAGAGCTGCTGGGACAAGGAAAAGGGAGGTTCACTGCTTGAGCAAAAGAGCAGAGGGAGAGGAGGGTGAGAGGTGGACCCTTTGCACTGCAGAGGGAACCAGAAAGCAGAGGTGAGGAGGGAGGTAGCGTGAGGCAGTAGTGAAGTCGAAGGGTCAGCCTGCAAAGCGTGAATCATCATGCTAGAAGGGGAAAAAAATGAAAATAAAGAAAGATGGGCAATAAATAACATATAAGAGAAAAAGAGTAAGAATGACTCCGATCCAAAAGTGTTCGGAACGGGATTTTCGAACCGGAAAATCTTCCCGACTTCTTCCGAAAAATAATAACACGGATGTATGGGAACATATCAAAGATATAAATAACTCAGAAAAAGATATTTTACACTATAAAATAATTTAAAATAAAATAAAGTAAATGAAATAATAAATTAAAATATATTTGATCTTGGAAAAAATATCGTTAAAAGCCGCAAAATAAATATCGCAAACGCGCCAAAAATTAGGGGCGTTACATCAGATCCTCCTAAAAAAATAAGTTTCGTCCCGAAATTTGCTAGGCTTCGAACTTCTCGGTCCCTAAGGTCGAGTTATGAACTCTCAAACTAACAATGCTAACCTTCTAATCTATACATACAATCTACGCAAACTACCACCGCAAGATAAATCAAGTCATATAACACATTCCCTCATAGGGCACAAACTACACATAACATCACACATGCAAATAACTCAATCAAAGATAATATGCCCCGTCTTCCTATTAGCCTCTTCGCTTCTTCCTCTGTGACTAAATCACCATAACTGACAATCTGTCTCGAGTCGTGTATGTACTCTCTCAACTGATACACATGAACACCGGGTGAACACTCTCTACTCTCGGCGGCTACGCCAACCGGTAAACCACTTTTCCAACTTGCTCTAACATCTAAAAAAAAAGATCCGATATATCGGAACTCAACTTCCTTTTTCGTGTCTTTCTCAATATATCACTTCCATTATGGTTCTTCTTTGCTTGTCTCTAACAAAGAAGATCGAACTTCCAACTTACACCGTTGGATTTGGTTCTTGTCGAACAAACTTGATATTACGCTTCCCCAATTCTTGTTGCAAGTTCCAAGTGGTGAAGGAAGTACTTCACTTCACACAGCTTCTACTAACGAGTCACGTATGCTATTACTTTTACATCTTTCCTCAATACTCGATCAAGACCTTGTCTTGAAGAATAACTTGTACATGTCACAACAATCATACCTCAAGGCAACGTAAAATAATTGCACCAATGAATCTCCTCTTAACTCTAAACAACTCCATTGTCAATCCTTCGTCCCATTCAATACTTCGTTGTCATCCGGAGTAGGTTACCATAATGGTGTTACTTGGAGAATCTCTTCACAAATTCGGTAATAACTAGCATTTCCAAGAAAACTTGTAACTTCTTCCACGTCCTTCGAGGGTTGTCATTTTGAGACAATTTGTCGTACAATTTCTCTCTTCTTTCAAGGTAGATCAAAATATCTTATCCGGGCATTAGTAAGCCCATATGGAATCACTAAAACTCGGAGTGACCATGGTTGTCCGGAATGCCGTATTTGCAATATCCGAGTCTCGAATTCTCAATTGGTGGCATCCAGACCTTAAATTATTCTTAGAAGAGACTACCGACCCTTGCGGCCGATCGAGTAGATCATCCATTCGTTGTAAGAAATATTTGTCTCTCACCATTATCTTGTTCGACTCACGGTAATCGATGTTCAAATGGAGAGAATTGTCTGTGTTTTTCACAACAATTCCGGTGTTCTCATAATAACTTCAATCAAAAGCTCAAGATATAATTAAACATGAGATTCTAATCAAGAGCTCAAGATAACATTCGGAGTTCCCCATAGCATTTCACAAATTTCTAGTGAAATCTTATCAATAAGTTCTTGCAATTGCTCCTTCACTTGTTTCCACAACACATGTCTATGCACAAGTGTCATTCCATACGGCACCTTAGATATCGGGATTGAATCAAGCTCGACCTAGTGGAAAAATCCACATTCTAACGTATTGGAATCCGTGATATCTCGGTTTTTGTTTTTTTTTCTCTTTCGTCCCATAACGTAGGACCTACACAACCTTCTCTTAAAACTTTACAAGTGGTCATGACGCAATTGATCTTCCCTGATCTGTTGGGGTGACGTCCTATAAACACATGTATTGTTCCATCTTTAGCTACAATGGTTACTGTCCTCTTTCAGAGATCCTTCATCTCTTGAACTCGAGAGGCTTGATCGAGTCTTCTGACTCTTGTAGCCTTATTTAAGTATTCATTTAACTTAATCTCATTTTCCCTCTTTGATGACATAATTCTAAAAATCTTCTAAGGTTTCTCACTTATGTGCTACCATAAGGGTCCAAACTACATGACTTAACCATGCTTCAAAAAAAAATTGACCTTATCTTCTTTACTTCTATGACATCCCAACATGTGGGAACCGTTCTTCGTATTATATATAAGATTGCACTATTCCTTCGAGTAGGTGTAGAACCTACTTCATTTTCTTATGTAACGTCAGTCTGACCGTAGAGACTCTAACCTCACTCTTTCATGTACTTCTTGTACATATCATATCGACATCAAACTTCAAAACTTCAATTTTCTCCTACTCTTGTTGGTCACCTTATACATCCCTTGGTATTCCAAAAACAACTTCACAACCGTACCGGTATGCCTTGTGAAGAATGCTAGGCTAATATCCCCTACCAACATTATTGAAGTGTCCAACTCATAACTCCACCCAGCACTAACTTCACAACTCTAAGCTTGTAACGTTGCCCAAATCTAGGTCCTCTCTTTCAGGTCATAGCCACCATGTCTCTTCCGTGTGAGTCTAGAAACTTGACTTATCTCTTGCCCGCGGTAACATATTATCCATTTCATACCCTACATCCTCTATATACTCCCGTTTATGTACCACCTCCATGACACCTTACCTTCTTCTTGATTCACTACTTCCCCTTTTACCGTGATCAAACTTTAAAACCTCTAATTCGTTCCGTTCTCCCATATGTCAATTTCATGACCTACAAAGGTCGCATAAGGTCATCCAAATCCCTCTATATGCCCATAATCTTGTTTACTCATCCCCTCTTCACTCACCAATAGACAACTCACACACGTGCGTTCTTGGTTGTCACCAATTAACTTATAACTGACCTTCTCCCATGTCAACGACTTACCATTCTTCTTAACCTCCATGTTACCATTTTCCTGAAAGCTACCCTCCTCGAGGTACTCTACCTTAAACTCCGCTAGTTCCTTCTTCATTCCATGATTCCTCTTCGTTATAAGATAACTATATCTTCTTTGCCTTGTTGTTTTATATAACTCCCTCTCATAGACTTAACCATTCTTCCTTGATGTCTTTCAAGAGCACCTTCTCAAATGTTATAACCTTATCTAGCATCAACTCGCGTTCCTCTTGGTTGGTATCTTAAATCTCTCGACCAAAGCTCTTCATTTTGTCTTTCATCTTTTTGGGGTCATCATTTATACACACTTCCTTCTTGGCGTTTCTTAGTCATATTATCATAATGGAAATCGGTCAACTCCACATGAATCCCCACCATGCCCTTCTTCTCATAACTCTAGTAATGTTGTAACTTTACTTTTTTGGTACCTCGTAAGCTTAACTTACAGTATCTTAAATCTTTAGCAAATGGTTCGATCACTCTTCTCATCTTGACTCAAATGCTTAGGAGCGTCTAAAGAAAACTTCACCTCTTAATGGAATGTCACCTTCAACCTTGCTAGAATGTATCCCCCTCCTCGATTCGCATCTTTAGTTGTCCACGCGTCTTCTTGAAGAACTTATGTTTGTTATCCCTATTGGTCTCGTTGTCTTTCTAATTGTGACTATTTTGTAACCACTTCCACACCTTTGTGTTACTCCTTTTTCTTGTATGTTCCGCATCTCAATTTCTCTTAAGTTGTCTCGAGTTTTCATTTACTTGGTTGTCCTTCGTTTACGTCATCTCTAATCCTCCTCTTTGACATCCTCTTAAAGGAATTTGAGAACGCCATGGTATTCGTCCGAACTTAACGCTCAAACACGATACTTAAGCTTATTCCTCCTCGTATGAACGCTATCCTATGCCAACAATATCGTCATAAAGGTGATGATATCTTACTATCATCTTTTCTATAAGGTCCTACATCTTCATATGCTACTATATAATAAGAGTCCATATATAAGACTATATAAATCCTATGTTCACATTACTACCATAATATAACACATCCGGAATTCCATAACAACAAAACAAGGTCTAAAACACATTATAATCCACATATATAACTATACATGTATATCAAGTCCATCATGCAACAAAAATCCACGACGATACACATCAATTCCATCATGCATAACTACAAACCTCATATCCATATCTATATATACATACATGTACATATCAAAATCCAATAAACTAAGCTGCCGAGATCTGCGGAAGGAGTGGTGGTCCGTACATTCTACCCCGACTCATGCATGTGATTTTGAAAACGAAAAATCTTTTTAAACTTAGAACCCTTGAGGGTTCTATTTCCCTCTATTTGGCCTTTAGAAGATTGCGAGTGCCATTGTTGTCAACCTAGGGCTCTGATACCACTTTTGTAACACCCCGAATCCGCGGGACTCGGAGCGCTACGGGTTGGGACCTCACAATGGGTCTCGACTCTTAGCTTGACAACAATTTCACCGGAACTTGCAACAAGACACAAATATAGGCCAAAACCGAAATACATTTTATGCAATGAAAAGAAAACCCAAAAGAAAACAAACAACGGACTTCAGCCGAAAACAACTACAAAGGCCAAACGCCATACATGCGGCATACAATAATTACAATACTCAAAATCGACTCCACCCAAAACCCAATCCTAAAATGTACGGAACCCCGGCTGCCCACTCTTCCGGATCTCTCGGCCGCAATCCTAACCTGCAATGCAATCTACAACAATCGGTATAAAACCGTTAGCTCACATTCGAAGCATTAGAATTAAAGGGAAAGGCACAAACACAATTAATTCAACATAGTCACACAACATACTCAAAGCACACAAATCCGGTTTATTATCTTTATTTATTAAGTCATATCCCGTTCTAGTTCAACTTCTTTTGTGACACGAGAATCCTCCGAAACTCGCCTCGGTCCCATTTTCCGGCAATGGAACGGTCGGATGCCTCCGACCGTCTAACCAGCACGGGCCAGTCGCCGAGATCCCCCTAGCTCTCACGGGGAGCCAGGTAGTGATGTCACCGCCCGTTATCATACACTTGGGCCAAATAATATAAAGCTCGGTAATCCTATTTCCGGTTTTAGTTGTTATAAACAGTAAAATAATAAACACACACCACCCAACACACAATAATGCTAATACAAAGAATACGAGCTAAGTAAGTCCGAAGACTTACCTGTCCCAAAGCTAAACCTGCTAAATCCCGTACTCAATTTCCCGCAGGAATGTAACTCAACGCCTGATCAGACAAGGCACACAATCAATAACTAATCGATAAGCTAGAAGCCCTCGGGCTTCTAGTCTCCCATAACCTATATGAGGTCACACCCTAGCATGCTAGGTCCAACTCCTAATCTCGAAGATCGTCTTGAGATCGTACCGAATATAACTCGACTAAAGCTCATAAACCAATCCACGATCCTAAGGTTCAAGGCCACTACTTGGCATTTCCACTAAGTTATGCTAGATCCATCCTAACATGATACTAATACTAATCATAACTAGATCCAAGAAGAAGGTAACTCACATGACGTTCGAGAAGGAAGACGATCTACAGATTTTGAGAACGGATTCGTTGGCCTTTATTGGGACGCTTTCAAACCTAGCACCAAACTAAACAAATTTAGCATAGCGCTAAATTTGGGCATAGTTTATAATGTATATAAAGAATAAGATTAAACCCCATACTAAAAACCGAGTTAAAATCTCAAAACACTTTCCGGGTAAATTTTCCAATATATATAAATATAAGAATAACCCCGAAATCAAAATTAAAGGTTCCAAAACAGTTAACACATTTTCCGGGGCAAATTATACCGTTCCAAAAATAAGAATAATAATCCGTAATAAATCTTGGGCTATTTTCCGAAAATATTACAACCGAGGGCATAATGTCACATTCTAAAAATCTGGGTTCAAAACTGCAATATCACAATACGGGGACATTCAGTAATTAATTACTGCAGGGCATATTTGAAAACATCCAAAACTGTGGGCACAAATTGCAAATTCAAAGTATGGGGTATAAACTGTAATTAAACATAAACCAATGGGGCCCGATTTAATTAAAAGAGAAGGGTTTTGAACCCTCCAGATCTGTCTTCACCGGTTATGAAAGGAAAGAGCAGAGGTGGCGTGGAAAGGCTCCGGAAAGGCTCGTGCAAGGGCGGCGGCAACCCAGGTGCTCTCCGGCATCGCTCCTGGCGGCGCAGCATGAGGGCGGCGGTTCCGGCGGTTTCTTCCCCAATCCAACGGTTGCAGAAAAAGAGGTGACAGGGAAGGGCTTCGCAGCGTTTGGCCGAGGCTTCCTTGGTGGCGGCAAGGTCTCTGGTCGACTCTAGCACGCACTAGGGCAGGACGGGGAGGGGAAACGCCGGCGACCTCGGTGGTGGCCAGTGGCCAGGGAAGACGGCGACACAGGTTGCAAGCTGTGAACATGGGGGCGGAGAGGTGCGAGTTTTAGGGCAGCGGCTGCGAGGTGGAGTGCACTGCGAAGGTAGCCCTCCAGTGGGCGTTGCTCCCCTTCCCGGCGACGCCGGCGACACGGCTGCGAGGCCTCACTCCAGCATCTGGAGTCTACTACTTCCGGCTTGCTGATTCGATAGAGAGGAAGAAGAAGATTGGATGTTCGAAG
Organism: Fagopyrum homotropicum; assembly: GCA_033239125.1. NCBI lineage: Eukaryota > Viridiplantae > Streptophyta > Magnoliopsida > Caryophyllales > Polygonaceae > Fagopyrum > Fagopyrum homotropicum. The sequence continues at coordinate 72,595,268 of BSWB01000008.1, forward strand.
GAGACGATGACAGCAGGGTTAAGGCAGGCGGGCTCTCCGGCGACAGGCGAGGCAAGGCATAGTAGAGACAGTAGGCGTGCCCGGATCCGGATCTTTCCGGTGACTGGCGTGGCTGCAGGTGGTGGCCGGTGCTAGCACGATGAGAACCTGGAGAGAAAAGATGTTCGAGGTCGAAGATAGATCCAGCTCGTGAGGAGAGGAGCTCTAGTCTAAGGCCTGCTGCTGAGAGAGTTGTAAGAGATGGAGAGCTGCTGGGACAAGGAAAAGGGAGGTTCACTACTTGAGCAAAAGAGCAGAGGGAGAGGAGGGTGAGAGGTGGACCCTTTGCACTACAGAGGGAACCAGAAAGCAGAGGTAAGGAGGGAGGTAGCGTGAGGCAGCAGTGAAGTCGAAGGGTCAGCCTGCAAAGCGTGAATCATCACGCTAGAAGGGGAAAAAAAAAGAAAATAAAGAAAGATGTTTTACACTGTAAAATAATTTAAAATAAAATAAAGTAAATGAAATAATAAATTAAAATATATTTGATCTTGGAAAAAATATCGATAAAAGCCGCAAAATAAATATCGCAAACGCGCCAAAAATTTGGGGCGTTACATCAGATCCTCCTAAAAAAATAAGTTTCGTCCCGAAACTTGCTAGGCTTCGAACTTCTCGGTCCCTAAGGTCGAGTTATGAACTCTCAAACTAACAATGCTGACCTTCTAATCTATACATACAATCTACGCAAACTACCACCGCAAGATAAATCAAGTCATATAACACATTCCCTCATAGGGCACAAACTACACATAACATCACACATGCAAATAACTCAATCAAAGATAATATGCTCCGTCTTCCTATTAGCCTCTTCGCTTCTTCCTCTGTGACTAAATCACCATAACTGACAATTTGTCTCGAGTCGTGTATGTACTCTCTCGACTGATACACATGAACAACGGGTGAACACTCTCTACTCTCGGCGGCTACGCCAACCGGTAAACCACTTTTCCAACTTGCTCTAACATCTAAAAAAAAGATCCGATATATCGGAACTCAACTTCCTTTTTCGTGTCTTTCTCAATATATCACTTCCATTATGGTTCTTATTTGCTTGTCTCTAACAAAGAAGATCGAACTTCCAACTTACACCGTTGGATTTGGTTCTTGTCGAACAAACTTGATATTACGCTTCCCCAATTCTTGTTGCAAGTTCCAAGTGGTGAAGGAAGTACTTCACTTCACACAGCTTCTACTAACGAGTCACGTATGCTATTACTTTTACATCTTTCCTCAATACTCGATCAAGACCTTGTCTTGAAGAATAACTTGTACATGTCACAACAATCATACCTCAAGGCAACGTAAAATAATTGCACCAATGAATCTCCTCTTAACTCTAAACAACTCCATTGTCAATCCTTCGTCCCATTCAATACTTCGTTGTCATCCGGAGTAGGTTACCATAATGGTGTTACTTGGAGAATCTCTTCACAAATTCGGTAATGACTAGCATTTCCAAGAAAACTTGTAACTTCTTCCACGTCCTTCGAGGGTTGTCATTTTGAGACAATTTGTCGTACAATTTCTCTCTTCTTTCAAGGTAGATCAAAATATCTTATCCTGGCATTAGTAAGCCCATATGGAATCACTAAAACTCGGAGTGACCATGGTTGTCCGGAATGCCGTATTTGCAATATCCGAGTCTCGAATTCTCAATTGGTGGCATCCAGACCTTAAATTATTCTTAGAAGAGACTACCGACCCTTGCGACCGATCGAGTAGATCATCCATTCGTTGTAAGAGGGAGTCTCCGCATCAACATCTACAAAACTATGACATCTTGATGGAGACCTTGAGACCTTCACGGTTGGAAAACAACAATTACAAGCTAAGGCCTTTCTACTTCTCTTTGAAAGATAGAGCGCTTACTTGGTATCAATCTCTTCCTCCAGGAAAAATCAATATTTGGGAGGAGATGACGACGGAGTTCTTGACTAAATTCTTTCCCCCCTTTAAGACCGCTGAAATGAGAGGGAAGATCAATGCATTCATCATGAAGGACAAAGAAAGTTTGTCCAAGTCATGGGAGAGATTTAAAGACATCCTTTTGGATTGCCCACATCATGGGATTCCAAAGATAGAGTTGTTGGAGATATACTTCAAGGGACTGGACGGCAACACCCAGTTCAACCTTCAACTACTATCCGCCGGCACGTTCATGGACATGCGGATTGAAGAAGCTTGGGAGTTCATAGAGAAGCAAGCTTTGCACATGGCGAAAATACTCCCACCAAGGAGCTGAAGGTGGAGTTAAAAGAGTCAACTTTAAAGAAGCTCCACCAAACAATGATCAACTCACCTCTTTGAAGAATGATGTGAAGCAATTGAAAGACCTTTTGGTTGCTCAAACCAAGAAAGAGGAGGAAGGATATCAAAATTCAAGGAACAACGGTTACCGGAACAACAACAACGGTTCCCGGAACAACAACTACAACAACAATAGAGGATCCAACAACAATAATTGGAGGGCAAACAATCAAAATTCGGGTAACCCTTACTCTAACTCGAATTCGAATGACTCCTCTAATCTGTTCCTCTCTTCTTCTTCTTCTTCTACTCCATTGAAGAGCCAGGAGCAAGGATCGAGTTTGTCCCAGCCGGAAAAGAAAGATACGGTGTTAGAGGCCATCTTGATCAAGCTCAACTCTGTGGAGACATCCATGACTTCATTTTCGAAGGCACAAAAGGCCTTATAATAACAATTCTTTAACAAGGGGAATGAAGCGCCAAGAGATCCAGGGAAGCTTCCAGCAAGGACGGAAAGTAACCCCAAAGGATAGATCATGGCAATAACGACAAGAAGTGCACTGAAGACTGCAGATGCAGTGCCTCGGTCGATGCCAGTACAGACGAAGACCACCTCGGTCCAGGTATAGTCGAAGAACACTTCGGCCGAGGTGCCAACCGAGGTTGAGCCACAGAGAACATCGGACAAAACTGAAGTTTATGTCCCACCTCCTGCATATAAACCGCCACTTCCATTCCCCCAGTCAAGGGCCAGAGCGCATCTAGACAAGCATTTTGGTAAGTTCCTTGACTTGATGAATAAACTACATATTAACATCCCTTTCCTTGATGTTATTCTAGGAATGTCCGCCTATGGGAAGTTCTTGAAAGAAATTCTATCAAGGAAGAGGAAGTTGGAAGACTTTGGTGAAGTAAGGATGACATCTAAATCCTTGGAGCTTATTCAAATCATGAAGGAGAAGATGCGACCCAAATTAAGAGATCCCGGCTCATTTTGCATTCCCATTCAAGTTGGGGATGTCACTTGTGAAGCATTGTGTGATCTAGGAGCCAGCGTGAGCATCATCCCGCTGGAGCTATGTGTAAAGATTGGACTTGGAGAGCCCAAGCCGGTGAAGATACGATTGTACATGGCGGATCGCTCCATTACCCATCCCGTGGGCATTTTGGAAGACGTTTCGGTTAAGTTAGATAACTTCTATTTACCTATAGACTTTGTTGTACTTGACATTCCCGTAGATTATCCCGTTCCTATCATTCTCGGGAGACCATTTCTAGCAACTTCGGGTTGCAATGTGGATTGTAAGAACGCCAAGTTGCAATTCAACATTGGCGGTGATCAAGTTGAGTTTGCATTGCTCGCGGCAATGAAGGGAGAGCAGCTAGGAGATGATATCTTCAACATCTATGATGAAGAAGAATCAAGAGAATTGTTGAGCTCTATCCTTATTAACGATCCACTTGAGAGAGTTATTAGTTTTAGCTTAATGGAGGAAGGTATAGATGTTTCTTGTGATGCAGATATACGGAGCTTAAAGGCACTGGAAGAAGATCCAGGAGCTAAGATTGAGAAACTAAACCAGGAGAAGAAGATCTCCGATTTCGGCCCCAGTTGTAGTACCTCGACCGAGGCACTTTCTGGACCAAGCGAGGTGTTCTTGACTGAAGAACATCTCGGTCACCCTCTCTGGACCTCGACCGAGGTCGAAAGCGAGATGATGTCAACTGAGACTTATGAAAGTCCAGTTCTTCAATCTACTCCATTGGAAGGAGGAAGCAAAGATCCACCTCAAAAAGCACCCCCCCAGTTGTGGATCTTAAACAACTCCCAAGTCACTTGAGGTATGTTTTTCTTGGACCGGATTCTACTTATCCCGTCATCGTTAGTGCTTCCCTCTCCGAATCTGAATTATCTAAACTAATGCATGTCCTGAGGAAGCATCAAAAGGCTTTGGGTTATACTATTGATGATCGTATTGGCATTAAGCCTTCTTTCTGCATGCATAGAATACTAATAAAGGACGATCATAAGACTTCACGGGAACCTCAAAGACGGTTAAATCCGATCATGAAAGAGGTTGTGAAGAAAGAAATTCTTAAGTTGTTGGATGCAGGTATCATATTTCCTATCTCGGACAGCAAGTCGGTGTGCCCAGTGCATGTAGTTCCGAAGAAAGAAGGGATGACCGTTGTGATGAATAAGAACAACGAGTTAATCCCAACTAGGACCGTCACGGGCTGGAGGGTGTGCATCGATTATAGGAAGCTGAACGTGGCCACTCGGAAGGACCATTTTCCACTTTCCTTCATCGATCAAATGCTCGAACGGTTGGCCCAACATTCACATTTTTGCTATTTAGATGGCTATAGTGGCTTCTTCCAGATTCCTATCCATCCGGATGATTAAGAGAAGACCACTTTCACTTGTCCATGGGGGACATTCGCTTATAGGAGGATGCCATTTGGATTATGCAATGCACCCACTACCTTCCAGCGATGCATGATGACTATCTTTTCCGAGTATATAGAGGAGATCATGGAGGTATTTATGGATGATTTTTTAGTATATGGTTCCTCTTTTGATGATTGTCTATCTAACCTTTCTCTAGTTCTACAAAGATGTGAAGACACTAATCTCGTCTTGAATTGGGAGAAGTGTCACTTTATGGTTAATGAAGGCATTGTGCTAGGACACCTCGTTTCTAATCGAGGTATTGAGGTCGATCGCGCTAAGATCGAGACTATTGAGAAACTTCCTCCCCCTTGTTCTGTTAAGGGTGTGAGGAGTTTTCTCGGGCATGCAGGTTTCTATAGGAGATTCATCAAGGACTTCTCGAAGATTTCTAAACCACTAACTAACCTCTTGAATAAAGATGTTGTTTTTAAGTTTTCGCAGGAGTGTCTTGATGCATTTTACAGGATTAAGGACGCGTTGATCTCCGCTCCCATTATCCAGCCTCCGGATTGGACCTTTCCCTTTGAGATCATGTGCGATGCAAGTGATGTGGCAGTAGGAGCGGTGCTTGGACAAAAGAAGGAAGGGCGGACCACCGCCATTTACTATGCTAGCAAGACGCTAGATGAAGCCCAGCGTAACTATGCCACCACCGAAAAGGAGCTATTGGCGGTTGTATATGATTTTGAGAAGTTTCATTCTTACTTAGTAGGGGCGAAAGTTATTGTCTACACCGACCATGCAGCTATTCGTTACTTGCTTTCTAAGAAAGATGTCAAGACACGTCTTATTCGATGGATTCTCTTGCTTCAAGAGTTTGACCTAGAGATCCGTGATAAGACGGGATCCAAAAATTCTGTTGCGGATCACCTCAGCCGGCTACCTCCCTCTTCACGCGAGAAGGACGAACCACCCATAGACGATTCATTTCCCAATGAGCCCTTACACTTGTTGGAGCGTTTGATAGACTTCCTTATCTCACCCCATGATGAAGGTGAAGTATGGGGTGAGGATACCTCCCAACACGTTTAGGGATGCCGTACGGTCCAGCTAGCGACCTTAAACCAAGCGCTTCTTGGGAGGCAACCCAAGGTATTGCTTTCTTTTCCCTTTTTTCTAGTCTAGCTTTAGATAGTTTGCTTTTGCTTTGCTTTGCTTTGTTTTTGGCGTCCTGGACAGACAACAAGTAACATCTAAGGAAGGAATACAACCCAGGAGCAACACTGGAATGACAGAATTTCGAGAATTTGAGAAGACGGAGTTTGACTAAGACACATCTCGGTTGCTGTCACAGCACCTCGACCGAGATGATTCTTGAGCGACCGAAGCAACTAGGGTTACTGAAGATCCACCTCGGTCCGTATCACCTCGTTCCAGTCGAGACCATCACGACCGAGGTGACAACAGTTCCAGAAAAGGGTATAAAAGGGGGCTAAGATTTCTCTCTCTTCCCTCTCTCACCCTAGCTCCGAATCGACCAAATCTGAGGTAATTCGGAAAAAAACCCTAACTCTCCCTTCTTCATTGTTTTTGATCAATTTGGGCTTTGGTTGCCCTTGCATTGTGCTGGAAAAGGATTAAGTACCCCAAAGGAACCATTGGTAGTGTTATTGGGGGAAAAGAACTGGATTTCTGAGAGTTACGATCGAGCAGCACTTCGCCTCGGTCCAGTCGGCCTGTGCCTCGGCCGAGGTGTTCTTGAGAGTTGTCAGGGCAACCGAGGTGGTATGACAGTGAGAGAAAAAGATGAGTTCTGACAGGCAGCTAGTTTTGAGAGAGAGATCCTCTCCTTCTCCTTCTTCTTCTTCGCGCCGCTCCATACCGGTGATCCATGAGCGTCACCAGATAGATTATGACCGCATAGCGGCACGTCTAGTTGTTGCACCACGGTTTTTGGACATTTCTGCATTCGACTGCCTCCACGTGGATGATGATTTGAGGCGGATGATATTTATGCTGGGGTTGGAGCAGTTTACTGAGATTAGAGCTCCAGCCTACCTTGAGCCGACCTTGGAGTTTGTTAGCTCCGTCACTTATTTGCCTACTGAGCGTGCCATCAAGTACCGGTTGATGAACCGGAACTATTTAGTTCCTGTGGACCATTGGAGGGACATTTTCGGCTTCCCGGCCCCCACAGTTGCTGATTTTCCTTCCCGAGTTGTAGCTCGAGAGTTTTGGGGACAGATAGCTCATGTAGTTGAGCATGCTGACAGGTGGAGACCTGGAGACTCTAGGGAGCGTATTATCTTCCACCTGGCCTTTAGACTTGCTCACCGGATTTTTAGCGAGACTCTTCTGGCGCGTACTGAGACGCCCCAAAACATTAGACAGGGTGAGCTGTTGAGTCTTTACTGCATGGTGACCGGAGGAGTTCCGGATTTTGGAGTGATGCTAGCGGAGGATTTGCACAAGATCAAGGCGAAGGCGAAGGGAGATATCTGCTGCAGAGGTATAGTGACTCACATTGCGAGTTACATGGACCTTGATCTGAGTGCATGTACTATGGTGGCGGCTGCCAAGCCGCTCGGGCTGCAGGAGATGATCACTAGTAGGATATTAAATCCTCGCGGACTTACTATGCCGTATGTGGCGATGTCGTGGGAGCAGACTGTACCTCAAGTTATTAGATGGTCAGCTCAGTTCTCCGTTTATGACCCGCATTACTGGAACACCCCATGGATTCCGCTTATGGAGGACGCTAGGGACGCAGCAGCTCAGGGGCAGGACGAGGATGATGAGGCTGATGAGTAGGAGGATGAGGATGAGGATGGCGGTGCTGCCATGGTCAAAGGTATAGATACAGCTGAGACTAGTGTGCCAGTCATCGATCTAGACGACGACGAGACAGAGGAGGAGCCAGCTACAGCACCAGCACGCCCTGCCAGGCGTAGGGTACGCAGGCAGAGGGATCCAGTCGCTCACCGCCGGATCGATGATCTGACGGATCAGATGATAGATTCCTTTGCTGCCTTATCCCTAGACATGAGAGAGATGTAGGAGAGACAGCACTACCAGCACAGGATGGCTGAGATTCAGTTTCAGCATATTATGGGTTACCCGTTTGACCCATCTCAGTACCCGTACGTGCCACCACCACCACCACCGGATTGGGATTAGAGCTTGCAAGATTTCTTTATTTATTATGCAGCTCAGCATTGTTTGGTGAGTACTCTGTTATCTTAGACTTATTTTGACCCATTGGGACAATGTGTCCCAAGTATGGGGTATGCGGGTATGTATTTATATGACTTATGTGTACGCTTGTATGACTCTTGATGGATATTTATTGTTTTATCTTGCTCTATGTGTTTATCTGAGATTACATGCATGCATACATGTTATTTGATTGAGAAAAACGTCAAATACTGGTTTGAAAAAAAAATTTATTGACCTCGACCGATGTGACTCTGACCAATCGAGGTACAGTACCTCGGTTAACTTAGAACATCTCAACCGAGGTGGCTTAACTGAGAGAGTTTTCGAAACGATTTTTGTGCTTCTTATCTGGATATGACCTCAGTGATGATTTTGTTTGCTGACTGGTTTTGAAATCTTTATATGTTTGAAAGGTTTTATGATATGTTTAAGTTGCTAAATGCTTTGTTTGAATTTGTGGCATGTTTAATACTTTTTTTTTTATCCAAATTATGTTGAATTTGAAGGTTGACACCACATGATGAGTTCTCTCACTTTCTTCTTGGGATGATTAAGGCAATTCATTCTCTTCTCTTCTTCTTCTTGATCATGCTTAGCCTCTCATATACATATTTTCCTCCCTTTACCTTTCCGGGAATTTGGAAGCAAGCAAGTTAAAAGCAAGTAAAGGAAAAGTTGAGATGTTGGCTGAAAGTTAGAAAGAAACAAATAGGTTTTGGGAAGTCAATCATGATGATGAGTAACTCAGCACCATTCACATAGCCGGGTGTTTGTGTCTTGCCAAAGTCGGATTGAGCGATATTCCTAACGGGTCATGGTATGTGCATCAAGGGTTTGAGGCATCTCGAGAAATTGATGATTGCTGATCTCCTAGGCTTCGGTTATTGTGCACCTCTGTCCATGCATCCCAAAAAGTAAAAAGTAAAATAAGCAAAGCTTATTGGTGGAAGATGTTGAAGTTCAAAGGAAGTGAAGTAAAGATCCTTTTCCCGGATTCTAGCACCACATTCCCTATATACATTCCACCCTCACACGTTTCTTGACCTTCTCTTGAAAAGTCCTTGAGACCTCGAGCCTATTGATTGACTTAGTGGTTTAAACTGGATTATGCATGATTAATTTCGATAATTATGGTTTATTATGCATTCTATGATTTTATGCAAAGATGAACAACTTTCTTATATTTATAAAATGTTTTGAGCATATCTTGATTTTAAATTCCACGAAGCATTCTCTTAGAGTGATCTATGAGCGGAGCACACCACCAAAAATGTTTTGAAATACTTTTCATTTATCTTTATGACTTATAATCCATTCTATCTTGTATCTAAGATTTGGAACTTGCTTGGGGACAAGTAAGGGACAAGTATGGGGTATTTTGATAGCATGAATTATAGTCTATATTTTGGGACTTGTTTAGACGTTTTATCTTCAATAATCTGCATGTTTGGATGTATATTATGTGATTGTCGTTTCATCTACCTTTGCGGGAATCGAGGTCTACACCAAGTTTCGTTGTAATCATAGGTAAAATGGCACGTTTTGCATCAAAATGGAGCTAAAAGAGCTAGGAGTCAATGGAGCTACATTCAGGAGCTTAAGGAAGAATCTAGGAAGCATGGAAATGGATTAGAGATTTACTTTGGACCAGATTTAAGAGATTTCAATTCAGTTTAGAGCCACCTCGGTCAGCTACAGTACCATCTCGACCGAGGTGATCCAGAGGAGCGTCCCGACTGAGGCGAACACCTTGGACGCGGCGAGATATATTTTATTCTTGGCTGAGATCTTTTATTTTTGGAAGGAGAGATCTTATATTTTTAGGCTGGATTTCTGGAAGGAAGATCATATATTTTAGAGATCTATTTTAGAGATTAAGATATATTTTATTAAGATAATATCTTTTCAAGATATTTTATCTTTGGAAGATAGTTTTCCTATATAAAGGGCTGGATTTTCCACAAATCAGCACCGGCGCATCACCGGAAATTCCGCTATCATTATAGTGGTTGAAGGAAGGAAGATTGAAGGAAGGAAATTGATAGGTTTTATAGCTTTTGTGAAGGGTTTTGTAAGGTTTTCTTAGATTCCCTTCTTGTTGATTGTCTTATTGGATTGTGATCCAAGGAACGCTTGTTTGTTTGATAATTGATTAAGTTATTGGAACCTTTTTCTTAAGGTTTTTGTGTTCAATTATTAACTTTCTTCCCTTATACTTAATTATTGCTTTCATGATGATGAGTGGTTAATTTCTTTTTGTGATTCTAGGGTGATTGGCTGAAGGTTGTGGGAAAAACAATGATAGAATAATCTTAAATTCCAAAAGGACCTTGAAAGCTCGACTCTTTATCCTTAACCCTAGAACATCTCGTTCAGTCGATGAATGTCTCGGCCGGGGTGGAATTCGTCTGACCGAGGTGACTTTTCTGATTTGAAATTGAGAGTTAAGTGTTAGAGTTTGCCAAATCCTATTCTTATTAAACCTTTCCCGGTTCAATGCAAGCCTAGGATGAGACTTACCCGGTGATTGCTTTGTTTGTTTACCCAAGATCATAAGTGTAGGTAATAAAGGTTTATCCTTTATTGGGGTTTGAGTGTGCTTTCATCCCATCTTTGTGAGTTAGCCTGAGACTTACCCGGTAAAGGTTGATTCTATTCCCTTAGGTGGTGTGTTGGTTTGAGGTTATAGTTCTTTTCCTTAATTCCTTGAGACTTACCCGGTAATAGGAGTTACGGTTTGGGATTAGTTAGTAGTGAGACTTACCCGATGATCTATTCCACTTTAGTAACACCTTCCCTATTCAAAACCTCAGCTTTGTCCGCTTTATCTTAAGATCTTGAGTTGGAACCACAACTAGATGCTTTAATCCCTAGAATTGCATATTTCTTTTAATTGACTTTGTATCATCTTTGATTGCTTTAATTACTTTTGTGGTTAGTTGTAATATTGACAACCTATACTTGCTTTGTTTCACCTATGTCCCTGAGATCGACACCCCGGAATTCTTTCTTTTACTACGATTGACCCGTACATTGTGGTTTCGCATCCTTGTTTAAGGCATACATCTAGGGTTATAAATTTAAAGGTTGCACACACCATTTGGAGCGAACAGATAACGTGGACAAAGTTGAGGTTTACTGAGGGAAGGTGTTGCTATTGTGGGATAGATCACCGGGTAAGTCTCATTACCCACTTTCCCAAATCAAAGCTCCTATCACCGGGTAAGTCTCAAGGAACTAAGGAAAGGTAAAGGCGCTCAAACCAACATCACTCACCTAAGGGTACAAAACTAACCATCACCGGGTAAGTCTTAGGTTTACTCTCAAAGGTAGGATGAACGCACACTCAAACCCTAATAAAGGATAAACCTTTATTACCTAACACTCATCATCATCAGTAAACAAGAAAAGGAATCACCGGGTAAGCCCCATCCTAGGCTTGCGTATGAACCAGAAAAGGTGCAACAAGGATAGGATTTGGCAAACTAAAGCCTAAACTCAAGGTAGGCAATGCAGTGGGCGGTCTCGTTTTGTTCTATATCGATCTCGGTCGAGATGCTCAACGAACAACCCGAGAAAGGGTTTCCGTTAGGGTTAACTCAAGCTTTCACGGTCCACAAGGATAAAGGTCTATTCTTTCATCGTCTACACCACAACCTTCAACTAATCACCCTAGAATCGCAAGAGTGTTTAGCCAACAATCATCATTATCAATGCAATATCAATTGTATCAAGAATATCAGGAAAAGGGAATAAAGCAAACAATAAAGATATCTCAATTATCAAAACAAACAAACAATCAAAAGTATCAATAATATGTTCCAAAAAGGATGATAACACCTATCAATCCCCAAGAAATCCTCATAATCTAGGGTTACTCAAACCCTGAGCAATCCTTCCTTCAAATCTTTCCTTCCTTCAATCCTTCAAAGAAAGCCGTCAAGAAAACCCTTATGACGTCTCTACTTCGAGCAATCAGCCCCCTTCTTGGGGTGTCAATCAACGTCGGTGGGAGAGTCGAAGGCCAACTTATGTGGGGCGTCCTCTTAACGTTGAAGGCTAAGAGATATTTATAGAGAGATAAAAATAGGGTTTACAGCCTTAAAGATAAACCCTAGAACTTTGGGCCGGAAAAGAATGTTGAGCCGGCCCGCTAGTATCAGAACCCACTCTGACAGTATCGGAGCCCAACGCAAGCATCTCGGTCGAGGTGACTCCCTTTATGTCCATCTCGGTTGACCTTGGACAATCTCGGCCGAGATGTGGTATCAAAGCCCGCTCCGAGGTATCAGATATAACTTTGGGGTATTAGAGTTCACTTTAGGTACGTGTTACTAACTTTCTTTGCTACTATACTCCAATGAAGTCCAATTGTTATCCTTCCAAAACCTTGCACTTTCATGCTCCCTTTTGATCCAAAATGTGCCATATTTCTTGGACGTCTATTGGGATGATGACACTAGGATGTTCTGACTTTGTTTCGCAGGGCGAAGGTCTCTCAGGGTAGCAGTGGTGGCATCGAGTGTGGTTCTCTCCGGGCATCAGTGGTGGGCGATGCAAGTACGCTTCTCTGGACAAGCATGGACATGGTGAAGGTGGTATGGCTCCTCGCGTGTAAAACAGAAGCCGGATAGGTTTAGGATTGTTTGTCCAACAGATGGGCACGGAATGGAGGTGTTGTTGTTGATTGAGGAAAGGACCGGATGGAAGGTGCACCTGGAGGGAAAGGGTGAGAAGTGCAGTCCGCTCAAGGAGATTCTTCCCAGCGGTTAAGGAGAGAAATAAATGCCCGGATATACACTTACCAAACGAGTCTCATGAGGCCATGATCTTCGCATACTTGAGGAAAGCGAGAGGGTAGTAGAGAGGGAAAAGTTGCGTAGAAGGAAACCGTGGTTGCTGACTGGGATGCTTGTCATGTGGGAGCTCCTCCGGCTAGGCTTAAGCAAAGCTGCGTCTTGAGCTTGTCGCAAAGGAGTTCCTCCTGGTGGGCTGAAGCAAGTCTGCGATGTGGGCTTCTCACTAGGCCGGGCTGGCATGGCAATGGTTGGCTGGATCACATGAACCTGCAAGGCAAGTGAAGGCATGGGTTGGCTTTGTGACATAAGTTAAGAGATGGGTCAAGTTATGACTTGTCATGAGGTTTAGGGTTTGTCTTGGCCTTGTCATGAATATGCCATGACATTGTCAATAAAAAGTGTATATATATATATATATATATATATATATATATATATATATATATATATATATATATATATATATATATATATACATACTAGGGTTTGTAAGATTAAGGTTTGGTGTATATTTCATCATTTTATGTAAATTAAAGTTTACATAAAATGATACAATTTATGATAGTGTGCAGCACTAGGTAAAATGAGAAAAGGTCAACGGATCGAAATCCGGTTTGACACAAAACTAAACGGAAATAAAATTCTGGATATTACACTGAAAGAGACACACCTGAAGCCCGTCTTCGACCCTCTCTCGCTTCATGTGATACCACTAGGAACTATGGAAAGATATTCATCAACGCCTCTTATTGGGCAACAGACCTCTAATCCTCAAACTCATATATGATATAGGTGATTGTCAGTAACAAAGGCAATCTTTGATTGCATATTATAGCTAGCTAAGATGTTTATGGGATGATCTTGTGGTATGTCTTCCCTCTCATTCAAAATATGTTCTCCTTGCTCTAAACTCACATCGACTAAATGCGTAGATGAGCAAGTCCACCAGTTCCTTTTGGGATTGGATGATTCGTACGCTCAAATTTACTCTGTAATTGTAAGATATCCTCTTCCGACTCTTAATAAAGTCTATGCTCTTGCATTTCAAGAAGAATGCTCCCAACAGAGTAACAAATCTGCTTCTGCCACTGACATCATGACTCTTGTTTCTCCCTCATACTCCCATCAAGAACAATTCAAACCAAATAAAACAAATATTATTTGCACTCACTGCAATTGCCCAGGACATGGTAAGAGTTCTTGTTTCAAAATTATAGGTTATCTAGACTAGTAGAACAACGGGACATGAGTCGTCGACCCCTTCACCAGTATACCACTGCCTGCTCAGACTCGTACTCGTGAAGGTAACAACAATGCCGTTCAGTTTGCTCAGGCAAATTCCGCATCTGCTACGATGCCATCTGATCTCAGCTAGATGACCAATGGATTGCGTTATTTGAAAATTTGAAAAACTTTCATCAAGGATCTCAGGACACTCAATCAAGTATAATCTTGACCCCATGGATTCTCGAAACTAGAGCATATTTTCTTATGATGGGTGATAAGAATATTTATCTACAATCCATTTCTAATCATATTATTAAATTGTCTAATGGTGTTCCTTCTACTACTTCTTTTGCTGACTTTATTAAACTATCTTCCACATTACTCTATCTAACGTACTCATTCTTGGATTACGTTAACCTTATCTCCTTTCATTGTCTCACCACTAATTTAAATTGTGTGGTTACTCTTACTAATCATTTATGTGTAATTGTTAGCATGAAATATTGTGATATTTTAGGCACGTTTTCTAACTGTATTTCATCCATATTGGTAGCCATTGATAAAGCATTGAAGCATTTGTGAGTTAGTTTATCTATTTTGTCGATATAGAGGTATACATAAGCTTTGTGTTGATTGTAGGCAATTAAGAGCTAAAACCGGACGAATCAAGGGAGAATGGAGATAGATTGAGCATGTCCAAGGATTGAAGACATCACTAGGAGCTAAGGAAGATGATAAGTTGAAGAATAGCACGAGACAAAGGAGAATTACGATCTACATGTGTTCCACGCTCTAAAATACGGCCGTACTAAGATCCACGCTCTAATCCACGGCCGTGGAACCTTGGCAAGACAAGCGTGGAGCATTCCAGCAACTTACACGGCCGTGGAGGATTTGAGGAAACGTGATCCAACTACACGCTCTAAATTACGGGCGTGGAACCCTTCCACGACCGTGATCTTGACGATCTTTTACGCAATATTTTAAGCCACAATCTTCTACGCACTTGGGCTGAAGAAGCATTTTATTTGGGCCTATATAAGGACGGAAGGAAAGAGATTCCGTCACCTCTACTTACCCTAGTTTACACCTTCGCTTAAACTTTGCCTGCGCTTGTTGCACGTGCCTAGGGTTTCGACTTGGACGTGTGGAGATTGCTATTTCGCAACGGAGAATTGCGAAGAGTTGAAGATTTGGAAGATTGTTCGTACGGAGATTTTGTTTTATCCTTAGGTTTGATTAGAAGACGGATTGACATCCCGTTCTTCGTTCTTATCAAGGATTGTGATTATTTGTGTTATTCTGAATCTACTTACATCATTATTCTTGATTTATGGATTTGAGATTGATTTGAGATTTGTTCAAGGTTTTCGAAGGTTTTCATCTTTCATTCTTTTAAATCTTGAATTTGATATCGATATGACTATTGTTGGCTAAAACCCTTTAGCAATTCTAAGGTGAAGGGTTGATAGTTGTGGCTTAGATGATGATAGATCGATCGTAAACAGATTGGACCCTGAGAGTTAGAGAGAATCGCCGACGAACCTAATCCACGGTCTGTTCTTGAGGTTCCACGGCCGTGGAACTCAAGAACTACCCGTGATTTTGTGTCAGTTACGAACCTTGCTTTTACTTTAATCCAAAGTTAAAGATTTGCTTTAACTTAGTCTTGGCTTGCCTTTTCTAGGTGGTAGTGAAGCCTCAACAACCTCTACCTCGATTCCGAGTGTCACAACCTTTATCGATTTAGTTGGTCTTGATCCTTGGATTACAAGTTTGGGTATTTGATGTTAACATTTACCTTTAGAACCTTTCTATACTGAAGCATCAACAACCTTTATAGAGAGTGCCTTTGGGTGAATCATATAAGGTCTTGGAACTTCACCGTACATTGCCTTACATTCGTATACCTTTGCAACTCTTAACTCTATCCTTATATCTTTAGTATATCTTGAATCGATTGCCACAGCTGGATTCCTGGATCTTTAGGATTGTTGTTTTCCCAATAATTTACAAAAGCTCTTACATTTACTTGCTTGACAATTCTATAATTGGATTTAACCCCCCAAATCCCTGTGTTTGATACTTTGGAATTCTTGCTCAACTATATCAATCCGTACATTGCGGGTTCGCTTGCTTGATTTCTAGTTTTATAATTAAAGCTTATTTGCATGCACGCTAAGTGGCGAACAAGTTTTTGGCGCCGTTGCCGGGGATTTGGTCTAGGCCGAATTCGGTTATCGGTTGTCAAGCTTGGGAGCTTTTCCCTTGTTATTTGATATCTCTTCGAGTGTATGCGCAGGTCTAGGAATAACGAAGATCTCTTACCTCTTGATCAAGAGCTTGAGAGGACTTTAAGGAGAAAGCTTAAGGAAAGAAAAATGGTTGAAGAAAGAGAACGTGATCTCCAATCGGAGTTAGCGGAAAAGGAAGCTCAACTCCAATGGAGTGAGAAGACTCGTAGGGAAGAAACGGATCGTCATCAAATGAAGGTTGATGATCTAACGCACATGATGTTCCAAATGAGGCTGGAAATAAACAACCTCAAGGAGAAAAAGAAAAGTAGGAGACCGGGAAGATCGGTTAGAGCTAACTCATCCAATGAGGATAGCGACTCCTCCATGCCACCACTAGAGGAAATTGATCCCACGATCAATGTGAATCCATTCTTCCCACGGCCAGCTGCAAATCGCCGTGTTCCACCTAGAGGTGCGAGAGTCGAACGTGTAGATGAGGAGCCAAGAACTCTTGGCCAAAGAATGGATCCAACGCAGCAACCACGCCGTTTAGGTGTGAACTTTGATGCTGATGATGTACAAGGGTTTAGCTTCAACCCTCAAGTTATTACCATTGTTCGCCAAAACCAATTTGGTGGAACAAGCGCAGAATCTCCACATCAACATCTACAAAACTTTGAGATTATGATGGAGACAATGAAGCCTAAGAACGCAACTACCAACAGCTACAAACCCAAGCCTTTCTTCTTCTCCTTGAAGGGGAAAGCATTGTCTTGGTATCAAGCTCTTCCAAGTGGGAAGCTTGAAACATGGGAGGATCTTTCTTCGGAATTCCTCACTAAGTTCTTTCCGCCATCTAAAACAGTGGAGCTAAGAGGTAAAATTAATGCATTTTCTATGAGATCTAACGAAAGTTTGTTTCAATCTTGGGAAAGATTTCAGGATTTGCTATTGGATTGGCCTCATCATGGCATATCCAAGCTTGCACTATTGGATATATACTATAAGGGGCTGGATGTGGAGACACAATTCAAGCTCCAATCCCTCTCATGTGGTACATTCATGGACATGAGGGAAGATGACGCTTGGGACTTCATTGAGAAGCAAGCGCGAGTTATAGAGAAGTATTCTCATCGGAAAGTGGAGGCGAATCATGTGGATCAAGGAGCAAAGCTATCACAAGAAGCTCAAACTCAAATATTTTCTCTCAATATGGAGATTAAAGAGTTGAAGGAAGCCATCAAAACCAACTTTCCGAAGCACAAGGAACAAGATGTGGGTTATTTAGGCAACAACAATAACCACAACGGTAAGGAGAACACCAACCGCAACAACCGGAACAACAACCGGAACAATTGGAACAACAACAACAACAACAACCGGAACAACAATTGGAACAACAATAGGGGCTCAAACAACAACAATTGGCGCTCCAATCAACAAAATTCTAGTAATTCCTATCCCTCCAATTCAGGAAATTCACTAACTCCACCTTCCTCTTCTTCCACTCCTTTGAAAAGCCAGGGGCAAACATCTAATGGTGGATGTACTTCGGGGAAAGAGAAGCCCGATCCCATGTTGGAAACGATTTTGGGGAAGCTTCAAGGGTTGGAGACTCGCATCATCAAGGTTGATGATCACATTACCAAGGTTGATAAAGCCCAAAAGGTTTTAGAAAACCAAATGTTCAGCCATGCAGAGGAAGTTCCTAGGAATCAAGGGAAACTTCCAGGAAAAACGGAGGACAACCCAAAAGGAAGGGTGATGGCAATCACAACTAGGAGCGGAGTGACAACTACCGACCCGCAGCCTAAGTTTGTAGAATTCCCCGTTGAGAAAGAGAAACAGAAGGGGAAGGAGAAGGAGGATGTCTACGTTCCTCCTCTAGCTTACAAACCTCCCCTACCGTTCCCGCAATCTAGAGCAAGAGCGCGTCTAGACAAGCAATTCGGTAAGTTTATTGAACTCATGAGCAAACTGCATATTAATATACCTTTCATTGATGCTATTGTAGGTATGCCAGCTTATGGTAAGTTCTTAAAGGAGATCCTCTCTAACAAGAGAAAGCTAGAGGATTTTGGAGAGGTTAAGATGAGTTCGGATTCTTCGGATCTCATCAAAACCATGAAAGAGAAGATGCCCCCAAAGCTAAAGGATCCGGGGTCATTTTGTATTCCCATAGGAGTGGGAGATATCACATATGATGCATTATGTGATTTAGGGGCAAGTGTGAGCATCATCCCACTTGCACTATGTAGGAAGATCGGTTTAGGCGACCCTAAACCGGTGAAGATGACGTTGTACATGGCGGATCGATCCATAACTCGTCCCGTCGGTATTGTTGAAGACGTCATGGTCAAGCTAGGTAAATTCTATGTTCCTATAGATTTTGTTGTGCTTGACATTCCTGCAGATAGTCCGGTCCCGATCATTCTTAGAAGACCGTTTCTTGCAACATCCGGCTGCATAGTCGATTGCAAGAATGCTAGACTCGCCTTTGACATAGGAGAAGAGAAGGTAGAGTTCGTTCTTTCCACCTTGGTGAAGAAACCAATCTCTGATGAGGATATATTCAATATCCAAGATGAAGAAGGGTTGTCTAGAGAGGAGGTAAGTGCTATTCTCTTCAAAGATCCTTTGCAAAAGGTTATTTCTATGAGCCTAATGGATATAGGGGAAGAAGAGGAGTGCAATGAGGCAATTGAAGCCTTAGAAGCACAAGAAGAAGTATGTGAAGAAGAGTTTGAGAAACTCCACGATGAGGCAGAAAACGTACGGATCCACGGTCATACACTCTATTCCATGGCCATGGATTTCACCAACAAAAGCATGGAGCACTCCAGAGGGTTACACGGTCGTGGAGAGAACAGGGCAACCGTAAATATTTTCCACGCCCAAAATTACGGCCGTGGAGGATGCAGAGAGGCCGTAATTTTGGGTGATTCCGAAGGCAATTGTGTCTCTTCCTCAACTTCTCTTGATTCTTCTCCAACACCTTCTACATCCTTAGACACTTCTAAGGAACCATCGGAGACTCCTAAAGCTATGGAATTGAAACAACTTCCTACACATCTAAGGTACGCATTTCTTGGACCTAATTCTACCTTTCCGGTAATTGTTAGTTCCGATTTAAGCATAGATGAACATAGTAAACTAATGGTTGTCCTTAAGAAACATAGGAAAGCTTTAGGATATACTATAGAGGACTTAGTTGGAATCAAACCTTCCCTATGCATGCATAAGATCTTGATGGAAGAGGCCTTTAGGACTTCGCGACAACCTCAAAGGAGGTTAAATCCGACCATGAAGGAGGTTGTCAAGAAAGAAATATGTAACTCCTTGATGCAGGTATCATCTACCCTATCTCCGATAGCAAGTGGGTGAGCCCCGTACAAGTAGTTCCGAAGAAGGGAGGAATGACGGTCATCACCAACAAGAATAACGAACTCATTCCTACCCGAACCGTAACAGGATGGCGGATGTGCATAGACTACCGCAAGCTAAACAACGCGTTGAGGAAGGATCACTTCCCACTACCCTTCATCGATCAAATGCTTGAAAGGTTAGCACAACATTCGCATTTTTGCTATCTTGACGGTTATAGTGGTTTCTTTCAAATTCCGATACACCCGGATAATCAAGAGAAGACCACATTCACGTGCCCATGGGGTACGTTTGCCTATAGGAGGATGCCGTTCAGGCTTTGCAACGCCCCAGCCACCTTTCAAAGGTGCATGATGGCCATCTTCTCGGAATATATAGAGGAAATCATGGAGGTTTTTATGGATGACTTCTCCGTTTATGGTTCCTCTTTTGACAATTGTCTTTCTAACCTTGCTCTTGTATTACAAAGGTGTGAAGACACTAACCTAGTTCTTAATTGGGAGAAGTGTCAATTTATGGTAAAGGAAGGCATTGTACTAGGACACTTAATCTCTAGTAGAGGGATTGAGGTGGATAAAGCTAAAATAGAGACAATAGAAAAGCTTCCTCCCCCAACTTCGGTGAAAGGGATAAGAAGTTTTCTAGGACATGCTGGATTTTATAGGCGCTTCATAAAAGACTTCTCTAAAATATCAAAACCGCTTACTAATCTATTGATGAAGGATGCAGTTTTTGAGTTTTCGCAGGAATGCTTGGATGCGTTTAATATGATTCGGGAAGCTCTAATTTCAGCCCCGATTATCCAACCTCCGGATTGGAATCTTCCCTTTGAGGTTATGTGTGATGCAAGTGACGTAGCTATAGGAGCTGTTCTTGGACAAAGAAATGAAGGGCGAACCCATGCTATCTACTACGCTAGCAAGACGCTAGATGAAGCGCAGCTCAACTACGCCACCACCGAAAAAGAGTTCTTGGCTATTGTATATGCAATTGACAAATTTCGCTCTTATCTTGTAGGTGCAAAGGTGATTGTATACACGGATCATGCTGCGATCCGGTACCTCCTTGCAAAGAAGGACGCGAAGCCAAGGCTAATTAGATGGATTCTTCTCCTACAAGAATTCGATCTAGAGATCCACGACAAGAAGGGTTCGGAAAATTCTGTTGCGGATCATTTGAGTCGCCTAACACATCTAGAGGACGACCACCTACCTATAGATGACTCCTTTCCGGACGAGCATTTACACATCATAGAGGAGTGCATCGATGTGATCGCCAAAGGTAACGAACCATGGTTTGCTGATTTTGTTAACTATTTGGTTTGTCAGGAATTACCGCCCGGATTATCCTACGCACAAAGAAAGAAGTTCTTTAAGGACGTTCGGGAATACTTTTGGAATGAACCTCTCCACTTTAAGAGAGGTCCGGATGGCATTATTCGGCGATGTGTGCCGGAAGATGAGATGCAAAGTGTCATCCGCCGTTGTCATTCACTACCTTGTGGAGGACATTCTAGTTCCAACAAAACTAGCGCTAAGGTATTACAATCTGGATTCTTTTGGGCTACACTATTTAAATATGTACAAACCTTTGTTTCCTGCTGCGATGCTTGTCAAAGAATAGGAAATATATCTAGGAGGAATGAGATGCCTCTCAACAACATCCAAGAGGTGGAGATCTTTGACGTTTGGGGAGTATACTTCATGGGACCATTCCCATCATCTTGTGGTAACCAATACATACTTTTAGCGGTTGATTATGTTTCAAGATGGGTTGAAGCGATTGTCTCTCTCACCAATGATGCTATGGTAGTGGTTAAGTTCTTTAACAAGACCATTTTCCCGCGATTTGGGACACCACGGACTATCATTAGTGATGGAGGCTCTCACTTCATTGCCCGGCGCTTTGAAGCTCTTTTAGCTAAGTATGGGGTGACTCACAAGATCGCCACCCCCTATCATCCACAAACTAGTGGACAAGTGGAGATCTCAAACCGAAGATCAAAGGAATCCTAGAGAAGACGGTTTCAAGGACAAGGAAGGATTGGTCCTTGAAGCTAGATGATGCATTGTGGGCGTACCGGACTGTGTATAAGACTCCCATCGGAACCACACCATACAACCTTGTGTATGAGAAGTCTTGCCACTTACCGGTAGAGTTGGAGCATAAGGCGTTTTGGGCAATCAAGTGGTTCAATTTCAGCATGAAGGAAGCGGGAGAGAAGCGTCTCTTGGACCTAAATGAGCTTGAAGAACTCCGCTTGAACGCTTACGAAAACGCCAAGATCTGCAAAGAAAGAGCAAAGCGTTAGCATGATAAGCATATCATTCCAAAGGACTTCAAAGAAGGAGATCAAGTTCTCCTCTTCAATTCAAGGTTTCATCTCTTTCCAGGTAAGCTTAAATCTCGTTGGACCGGACCTTTTCTAATCAAACGTATTTTCCCCCATGGTGCAGTTGAAGTATGGGGTGAAACGGGCGGAAGCTTTAAGGTGAACGGTCAACGACTCAAGAAGTATACACCGGAACTCCAAGCCGAAGAGTTCGCGCCCACCGCACTCGAATAAGTGCGAATTTGGTCTAGCTACGAACCTTAAACAAAGCGCTTCTTGGAAGGCAACCCAAGGTATTGCATTGTCATTTTTGTTTTTGATTCATAGATTAGTTTAGTTTAGACGTTTTTGCTTTGTTTTGCCTTCGATACCTTCCGGTATGTTCGTGTTTTTGGATGTAGGAACAGTGGAAAAGGAAAGGGGAAGAGAAAGTTTGAAGAAAAGTGACGAAACTTGGACTTTGGAGCATTACAGAGAGTTTCACGGCCTAAACCACGGCCGTGACAACTACAGTGACCGTAATTTTCAAAAGCCTGAGAAAAATGACCAAAACCACGGTTCCGTACATTTCCACGGCCGTGGAACCTCCCGACAGACCGTGATTTTCAAAAATTTTTACGGTCACTATATAAACCACGTTTCTTCACAAAACACAAACCAAAAACCCAAAACCACGCCCTAATCGCCGATTTCACTCCCCCTTCCTCAAATCCTCATTCGTTAATCGTTTTTGACGATTCCTTAGCCTAAACTGAAGCAAAAATCCAATCACCAACAAGATCCAAGCAACGCTTCGAGCGGTAAATCACCGGAGAAGCCACAATTCGGATTCCAAAATCCAAAAACCTAGGTTTTTGGTTCTTTCTCTATCTTTGTCGATTTGGCTTCGTTTTTGATAGAATTTTTAGGAGAACTGAGTGGAATTGGAAGGAAATTAGTTTAGGACTGCTTGCTGCTGAATTTGGTGAAATTCTGTTGGATTTTGAGAATTTTCAAGACAAACCACGGTTCCTGTACGTTCCACGGCCGTGGAAATTGAAGAACAAACCGTGGTTTTAAGCAGAATATGGATTTTGTGAGGAGAGTGTCCGGTAGGAACAAGGATAAGAATAAGGATAAAAACAATGATAAGAACAAAAAGAGGAAGGGCAACCCCTCTTCCTCTTCTAGAGCACCACCCCCTTCATCCCCTTCACCTCCATCATCACCATCACCACCTCGCCCTAGGATCCCTACCATCCATGAGAATCATCTCGATGCTTTAGAGAGGATCCATAAGAGAGCGGTCATAGGACCTAGGTACCTATTACTTGAGGAGTTAGAGCCCCTACATGTGATAGAAGACATTACTTGGCTTTTAGATAGAGCCGGTCTAGTCATCTTCTCCGCTATTCGGGAAGATGCTTATGAGGAGATCACGAGGGAGTTTGTGGTTTCCTTCTAGCACAGTCATGTGGATAGGACTGTCTCTTTCCGGCTGATGGATAGAGATTATGAGTTCTCCATCAGGGAGTTTGGAGCCTTCTTTGGGTTCCACGAGACCTTCAATGGTCGTTTCCCCAGTGGCGTGTACGCCAAGGATTTCTGGGAGGAGATCGCCATGATCTACGCCAGCGAGGACCGCTGGCAGCCAACTGATACCAAGGCTAGGTTGATGTATCACCTAGCCTTGAAGATTGCCCATAGGGTACTTTCTGAGTGTCTCTTCCCTAGGACGGAGACGCCTCAAAAGATCAAGACATATGAGCTTTTCCTTCTCTACTGTATGCTATACGGTAGACCTGCAGATTGTGCCACCCTCTTAGTTGCTACTATGAGCAAGCTAAAGAACAAGAGGGCTGGTAACATTGGATATGGTGGGATGGTCACCCACCTTGCTAGACAGTTAGGGGTTGATTTCTCGGCTTGTACACGTATTGTTGCTACACCCCTAGGACTACATAGCCTCATGACTAGAGGCATCATCTTCCCCACCCATAGAGGTCCACCATATGCTGCTATGCCATGGGAGAGTAGGACCGGGAGAGGTATAGAGTGGCTCCCCGAGTATTCCATTATGGCTGGACGCCATAATTGGAAGGCGACGTTCGTTGCCATGCATGCGAACAGATTGGTAGCCCCTCCTTACGTTCCACCACCACCAGTTGTAGAGGATGAGGAGATGAGAGGAGGAGATGATTATGAGGGAGGAGGAGGAGCTGATCAGGACTTTGGTACATTCCCGGATCATCCGGATGCAGTTCCCGACATGCCTAGACGTTCTCCCCGCCCTGCTCGAGTATTTGGCTCTTCCTCTCGCCGTGCTAGTGTGAGCGAGAGGCCGACTTGGATGGCAGATCCTCCTGCTTGGTATAGGACACAGCCGGATTGCATGGGAGCTCCACCGCCTTGGCATGCACATCCACCACCTACACCAGCACCTTCAGATGCACCGGAGTAGTACAGCCAGCCGCCTGGTTGGTACGAGCAGCTGCCACAGTGGGCTACCGACCTTTCCGACAGGGTTGGAGCTTTGGAGATTCGTGTTGATGCTAGGGATGCACGAGCCGACGATCTTGACCATATGATGAGAGATGTTTACCGCCAGCAGTTCGGGCGGTACTATGATCCCAGCTTCTCCCCGTTTCCACCACCGCCTCCACCGTAGTGAGGACTTTTGTTGTTCGACCGTTTTAGCCGCTCCACCACCATTTTGTGAGTTCTTTTTCTTTCTTTCTTTTCTTCTTTTTCTTTTTGAACATTAGGGACAATGTTTGTTCCAAGTATGGGGTGGGGTGTGACTAATAGTTTGTAATAACTCTTACTCACTTTTGTATGTTTCAATCGAGACTACCTTGCATGTTCATTCTATTGTTACACGTTTCATTATTGCATTGCATGAAAAAGCTTTTGAAAAACCCATAAAAATTGAAAAATTTTGAAAATTTTGTGCTTAAGGATAGAGATGATTTCTATGATAATCACCACTTGTGAATTGAGTTTTGATGACAATCGCATGCTTAAACAAATAGTGAATTGAAAAGAAATTGAATGAGTTGATTATCCCTCTTTTGCAAATTTCATAATGTGATGAATGTTACTTAAATCATGTTGAGAAATCAAGGTTGAATTCACATGATAAGTTCTTATGCTTCTTTTTGAGATGATTAAGGCAATTCAATTTTCTTTCTTCTTCCTTTGATCATTTTGCCCCTCATTGAAATAATGACCTCCTTTACCTATCAGGGAATTTGGAGGAGTTGATAATTGGCATGTTTGATGTGGGAGGGCCATGAAAGCAATTATTTGCATTCAAAAGAATAGAAAGAAATTATAGGTTTGGGGAAGTCAATCATGACGATGAGTAACTCGGCACCATTCACATAGCCGGATGTTTGTGTCTTGCCAAAGTCGGATTGAGCGATATTCCTAGCGGATTATGGTATGTGCATCAAGGGTTTGAGGCATCTCGTAAAAATGAGAAACACCAATCTCCTAGGCTTCGGTTTTTGTGCACCTCTATCCATAACTCCAAAAGTAAAGTCGAAAAATGAATTGGAAAAGATGAGAGCGAAGCTCTAAGTTGAATGTGCTGCGGAAACCGCAAGAGAAAAAGAAAAGAGTAGTTATCCACTTTCCCGGATTCATGCACCACATTCCTTAAAGTTTTCCTTCCCTTTCCGCATTCTAGACCTTGTTTAAAAGTCCTTAAGATCAAAAGAATGTTATATGACTTGGTGATCTAAATTGAAGTTTCTTATGATTGATTTTGATAATGTTGGAAGGTTATAATGTTTACATGGAAGTTTGATTAACTTATGAGTTTTCTTTACTCTTTACTCTTTGATTATGTATATGAAAGTCTTATAAACGAATGAAGCAAGATTTCAGAATGATCTATAGATTAGAAAGCACATTCATCTAAAAGAAGTTTTGCTTTGAGAAGGTACACATATTTCATCCTAACTTGAGTTTTAAAGTTTTGAAAGACCTTGCTTAGGGACAAGCAAGTGGCAAGTATGGGGTTATTTGTTAGCATGAAATATTGTGATATTTTAGGCATGTTTTCTAAGTGTATTTCATCCATATTGGTAGCCATTGATAAAGCATTGAAGCATTTGTGAGTTAGTTTATCTATTTTGTCAATATAGAGGTCTACATAAGCTTTGTGTTGATTGTAGGCAATTAAGAGCTAAAACCGGACGAATCAAGGGAGAATGGAGATAGATTGAGCATGTCCAAGGATTGAGGACATCACTAGGAGCTAAGGAAGATGATAAATTGAAGAATAGCACAAGACAAAGGAGAATTACGATCTACATTTGTTCCACGCTCTAAAATACGGCCGTACTAAGATCCACGCTCAAATCCACGGCCGTGGAACCTTCTCAAGACAAGCGTGGAGCATTCCAGCAACTTACACGGCCGTGGAGGATTTGAGGAAACGTGATCCAACTCCACGCTCTAAATTACGGGCGTGGAACCCTTCCACGACCGTGATCTTGACGATCTTTTACGCAATATTTTAAGCCACAATCTTCTACGCACTTGGGCCGAAGACGCATTTTATTTGGGCCTATATAAGGACAGAAGGAAAGAGATTTTGTCACCTCTGCTTACCCTAGTTTACACCTTCGCTTAGACTTTGCCTGCGCTTGTTGCACGTGCCTAGGGTTTCGACTTGGACGTGTGGAGATTGCTATTTCACAACGGAGAATTGCGAAGAGTTGAAGATTTGGAAGATTGTTCGTACGGAGATTTCGTTTTATCCTTAGGTTTGATTAGAAGACGGATTGACATCCCGTTCTTCGTTCTTATCAAGGATTGTGATTATTTGTGTTATTCTGAATCTACTTACATCATTATTCTTGATTTGTGGATTTGAGATTGATTTGAGATTTGTTCAAGGTTTTCGAAGGTTTTCATCTTTCATTCTTTTAAATCTTGAATTTGATATCGATATGACTATTGTTGGCTAAAACCCTTTAGCAATTCTAAGGGGAAGGGTTGATAGTTGTGGCTTAGATGATGATAGATCGATCGTAAACAGATTGGACCCTGAGAGTTAGAGAGAATCGCCGACGAACCTAATCCACGGTCTGTTCTTGAGCTTCCACGGCCGTGGAACTCAAGAACTACCCGTGATTTTGTGTCAGTTACGAACCTTGCTTTTACTTTAATCCAAAGTTAAAGATTTGCTTTAACTTAGTCTTGGCTTGCCTTTTCTAGGTGGTAGTGAAGCCTCAACAACCTCTACCTCGATTCCGAGTGTCACAACCTTTATCGATTTAGTTGGTCTTGATCCTTGGATTACAAGTTTGGGTATTTGATGTTAACATTTACCTTTAGAACCTTTCTATACTGAAGCCTCAACAACCTTTATAGAGAGTGCCTTTGGGTGAATCATATAAGGTCTTGGAACTTCACCGTACATTGCCTTACATTCGTATACCTTTGCAACTCTTAACTATGTCCTTATATCTTTAGTATATCTTGAATCGATTGCCACAGCTGGATTCCTGGATCTTTAGGATTGTTGTTTTCCCAATAATTTACAAAAGCTCTTACATTTACTTGCTTGACAATTCTATAATTGGATTTAACCCCCCAAATCCCTGTGTTCAATACTCTGGAATTCTTGCTTAACTATATCGATCCGCACACTGCGGGTTTGCTTTCTTGACTCTAGTTTTATAAATTTAAGCCTTATTTGCACGCACGCTAAGTGGCGAACAGTAATTCATGACCGTTCTTTGAGGATTCTTATGGGAGGGGGTTAACCTTACAATGTTGTCTATTGGCTCTGATGGATCATTTTATCGTCTTTTCTCTCTGCCGCCCATGTTACAAATTCTCTAAATTCAGCCTCTCTTTGGCACTCTCGTTTAGGACATCCATCCTTCTAGTTTGTTTATTCCCATTCCGAATGTTATTTTATTTGATTTTCATAAAATAAAAAATTTATCATGTGACACTTGTTACAAAGCAGAACAATCTTGTACTTCTTTCCATATCAATAATTTCAATGCATCATCCATATTGGATTCGATTCATTGTGATATTTGGGGTCCATATCGGATACCCTCTACTTGTGGAATGCGTTATGTTGTTACTATGGTTGATGATTTCTCTAGAATTACTTGGATTTTCTTACTACAAAATAAATCTCAAGTATCTACAATAATTCCCGATTTTTGTCAAATGGCTCATACACAATTCAACCAAAATATGTAAAAACTTCGTAGTAGTAATTAGAAATCACTTCTCTAAATTCTTTTTTTCTCTAAAACTGTATTTATTTGAAACATCATGTACTTATACTCCCCAAGAAATGGCCGAGTTGGACGAAAACAATGACATCATTTAAAAATTGCTCGAGCTTTATTATTTCATGTGATATTACCAATTAAAATTTGGGGTGAAAGTGTTCTTACAGCCTATTATTTAATTAATCGGACTCCTACACAACTTCATGATGGAAAAACTCCTTTTGAAATATTCTTTAACACAAAACCTATCTATACTCATTTTGCATATTTGGTTGTCTTTGTTACGCATCTACTCAACCTCGGAGTTCAAATAAATTTGATAGTCGTTCTCGAAAATCAATTTTTTGGGTTATCCTAACGGTAAAAAAGGATGCCGTCTTCTAGATCTAAACACAAATTCCATTTTCGTATCCCGTGATGTTACTTTTTGTGAAGATATTTTTCCTTTTAAAATATCTCCTAATACTAATTATTCTAATAATCTTATCCCTATGCATCTTTCCTTACCAAATTTTAATTCTCAATTCTCAAATATTCCATCTATATCTACTTTTCATATTTCTATGGGATTCACCTTCTCACTCTAAAAATTCCCCACATACTCAATACGTTCAATCCTCTACATCTAATATTCATTTTCCTAATTTACTTAATCCACTATCCTACTCTTCTACACCTGTACCACCCCGAATCCGCAAGACTCGGGATGCTACGGGCGGAGACCTCACAATGGGTTCCGACCCTTACCTTGAAAACAATTTCACCGGACCTTTCCAACAAGGCACAAATAAAGGCAAATACTAAAAACGTTTTAATGCAAGTGAAAGCATCCAGAAAAGTAAAGTACAACGTGGAAACTCATTCAAGTCCTCAAAACGATACAAACTCCATAATCATGAGTATACAATCCACAACATAACAAAATAGAAAACCATCCCCGTCCTATAATGTACGGAGACCCCAGTTGTCCACTCCTCCACCTCACTCGGCGACATCCCTAACCTGCAAGACATCTACACAATCGGTTTAAAATTGTTAGCTAATATTCAAGACATTAGAATCATGGAAATGGCACAGACACACATAAATCATCATAAACACACATCATGCTCCAAAACACACAAGTCCGGTTTATTATCTTTTCATTTACGTCATCCCATTACTAATTCAACTTAAGAATGTGACACGAGAATCACCGAGATCTCACCTCAGTCCCCACTTACCGGCAAGGAATGATACTGATGCATCCGACCGTTTACCCGCACGGGCTAGTCGCCGAGAACCTCTTAGCACTAGCAAGAGCTAGACAGTGATGTCACCGCCCGTTATCATACACTTGGGTCAAATATCAATATATAAAGGTCGTCCTACTTCTGATTTTGTTATTATATAAAATAATCAACACACACACAGCCAAACACACATCGATGTTAATACAAAGAATACGAGCTAAGTATGTCCGGAGACTTTCCTGTCTCAAACGCTCAACCCAAAAATATACCACACTCCACTTCCCGCGGGAAGATAATCACAGCTTGCCCAAACAAGGCACAAGATCAACATCTATCTCTCATGCTAGAAGTCCTTAGACTTCTAGCCCAAATGACCTCTAAAAGGTCATACAACTCACATGCTTGGACAAAACACTCCTAGTCTCGATAATCTCCCGATCATAAACGCTAGGCTAGGATAATCACGTCCTAGTCTCCACAATCTCAATAAACTCAACTACACATGCTTGAATAACAACATACGCTCATTGTAGTACTAGAACATACATCAAAACTATGTTATGATACAACTCCTAACCTCGAAGATTCCAAAAGATCATTCCTCAAGAAAATAATCCATCAACCATCCATAACTCCCTAAAGTCCACAACCACTAAGTGGCATTCTCTCTAAGTTATGCTAGATCCAACCTATAAATATACTACCACTAAACATAACTAGAACGAGGGAGAAGGTACTCACACGAGGTTGAAGGCGGAAGACGGTCTACGGATGTCGAGATTGGATTCGTTGGTCCATATCGGGCGCTTCCGGACCTAAAATCAAAGCTAAGAAAATTTAACTTATACGCTAAATTTCATCGTAATATAATATATATATATATATATATATATATATATATATATATATATATATATATATATAAATCTAAGGTAAAAACTCGTTTTCAAAAGCCAACATTAAAAAATTCGCAATTAAATCTTTGATCCATAAAACGAGATTAACCAACAAGGGTATAATGATTATTTTACAAACAGGGTCACAACTGCAACATAAAAACATGGGTCCATTTATGTAAATAATTTCTACAAGAGGGTATAATTTTTACATTCCAAAGCCTGGGTTCAAAACTACAATTATAGAGTGTGAGTTAAAGAATACAATTATGCAGAAAGTATGGGGCCCAATTTAATAAAAAAAAAGAGGGGCTTTCTTCAAACCTGAAACAAAGCAGGCGGTGGTGCAATAGGGGTAAAGGGCGAGGCAACAGGGCAGTCGGCCTTTGGTCTCCAGCAAGGGCGAGGTGACAAGGAGTCTTCTCCGGCAAGGGCGAGGCGACCGGCGAGTGGCTGCTACTTCCGGTGTGACCAAAGAAAAGACAGAGATGGAGAGGATGTTGTTGCTGTCTCTTTCCCAAGTGAGAGCCCGGAGAGGGAACTCGAGGCGGTGTGCGTCTTCCCAAATGCGAGGAATTGCGAGGCTCCCAAGAGGAAGAGGTCTGAGTTGTCTGTTGCGGTGTGAAGGAAGGAAGGAAGAAGAAGAAGAAGAAGAAGAAGAAGAAGAAGAAGAAGAAGAAGAAGAAGAAGAAGAAGAAGAAGAAGAAGAAAGGGGTGGGACAGGATTCAGAGCAGGGCCGTCGAATGAATTTTGGTGGCCCTGTTCCAAAATTAAAATATCACCCTATTTAAAATTATAAATTGTCATATTACAAATTTTATAAAAAAAAGCGCTAATATATAACTCATTCTGATTTCCAAAGTAATAAAATTTTGAATGTCATTACACGTAGATAATAATATACTAATCTCATAGATTCTAAAATGAATATACCATTCACTTAAAAAGTAGTATTCTTCTACTATTATTTGAAATAAAATCTTCAACCAACTTGTCATAGCGAATCTTCTCCAAAAGATCATTGTCGATTGATATCATTGCCAAACCATTAAGTCTTTCTTGAGTCATTGTAGAGCGCAGGTAAGTCTTTAAAAACTTCAACTTTGAAACACTTCTTTCTGCAGAGGCAACGGTGACGGGAATGGTCAACAAAATTCTATATACAATAATCGCATTAGGAAAACAATCAACACGTTTCAAATATTGTAAACTATCAATAGGTTGCATCAATTCCTTAGGTAAAAACTCTTGTAGCAATTTCAACTCCATATATAAATCATTTCCATCAATATCAGAATGTGCATGATTTGTCAATGCAACTTCAATGCGACTACAAGAGGACTTTAGACAACTATCATCCATTGATTGTAACTTGCGAGAAGTAAACAAAAAACCAAAAATTGATTCATACTCTTGATATTGTTCAAACCTCCAAGTAAGAGAAGTAATTGCTTGATCAACAATATATAAGAAATATTTAACCCTAAATAATTCCTCAGTAGATTGAAAGGCAACTTCAGATGCATTATTATTATTCTCATCAAAATGTTTTTTTCTTCGAATCTCACGTCTTTCTAGAAAAATTGGATCAATATTATTTTCAATGGAAATTTTCTTAGCTACCTCTAAGGCATCTAAAAATCCAGTCTCTCTATACCCTTCAAAAAAAGAAATCAACCCCTTAATTTTTTCAATGGCATCATGGATAAGCATCTCTCTCTTGTAAATGCTTGCTAACTACATTAACATGCCACAACACTTCATACCAAATCACAATTGAAACTAAAAACTCAAAATCACCAAGTTCATTATGTGCTAAGGATTTAGTTTCACTTCTTATCTTTGAGTCATTATCACTCTCGGCAACTTGAAGTAAAGCTTCTCTTATTTCAAGAACTTGAAATCTAATAGCTTTGACGCTATCTACTCGACTTTCCCATTGAGTAGATGACAATGATTTAACGGTGTATTTTTTTACATTCTCCTTGAAAATGTCCCACCTTTTAGTAGAATTAGCAAATATTGTATAAATTCGTTGAATCACTCCAAAAAAATCCCTCGCTTTACCACAAGTATTAGCCATATCACACAATGTCAAGTTAAGGCTATATGAACAAGATGTATGAAAAGCTTTAGGGTTTATGTCTAAAAGTCTTTTTTGCACTCCTTGGTGCTTGCCTTTCATGTTTGACCCATTGTGAAACCCTTGTCCTCGCACATTGTCTATATCAAGATTGAGATCCTTCAACTCATTTTGTAAAACATCAAATAATCCTTTACCAGTGGTATCATTCACATCTATAAAGCCTAAGAAAGATTCCTCAACGCAAACAGAATTTGAAGAAACATCCACATATCTTAATATAAGAGACATTTGTTCAACGTGACTTATATCAGGAGTACAATCAAGAATAACAGAGAAATATTTTGCGTGTTTTATTTTCTTAACAATTAAAGATTTTATTGCAAAAGCAAGTATAAATATTAACTCGTTTTGAAATCTATGACCAAGATAATGAAAATGTATATCATCATTTATAATACGTTGAACATGCTCTTGTATGATAGGGTCAAACTCGGCCAACATTTCTATCAATCCTAAAAAGTTTTCATTGTTATTTTTATACAACTTTGCATTAGCACCACGAAATGCTAGATTATGTTTTGCAAGAAATTTCACAACTGATACGATTCTATGCAAGACATTCCTCCAATGATCCTTTTCTTTCTCAAATTGCTTTTGTGCGACTTTATCTATAGTTTGATTTTTTGTAAGTCTTAAACGCAAATCATACCAAATAGCCATATTCTTAACATGTTCAACATATGTTTCATGTTTTTTAAGTCTAGTGGTAAGATGAGCCCAATCTTGAAAACCTTCATTTACTAGTTGACCTTTTCCACACCCTTTCTTAAATATTTTACAACAGAAACAATATAATTTATCAACCTCTTTTGAATACACAAGCCAATCTTTAAAGCACTTCTCACCATTTGACAAAACTCTAGTATAACATGTACCATTAAATCGCCTACCAAATCTATCCTTAGGACCTTTTTCAATAGATAAATTTCTTTTAGGTCCCTTTACTGCTAGAACATCAATCATTTTTGAATCAAGAGCATCCCAATTTCTTGGATCATATATATCAAATTTGAAAGCATTGTCACTAGAATCAACATCATTAGCATGATTAACAATATTAATGTCAATTTTAACATGCGGATAAACATTATCATGAGTTTCATCACTATGATCAACATTAACATTTATGTTAGGGTCAACATTGACATTTATGTCATCAACAGACTCAAAAGTAGCGGGAATATCATCAACATTAACGACCACATTAACATTTAAATTGGCATCCACACTAGCATCTAAATTAACATTATCACCTACATTGACATTATCATTCAAGTTAGCCCTATCATCAGTGGCATTAACATTATCCTTTATAACAAATTTATCAAAAGCTCCTTTTTGAGATTGGATTAATACTTCATTTCTTTTTTTTCTTTTGCGCTTTTCATATCCAGATTCATATTTTCTAACTCTTGAAGACATAACTAGTAACTAAAAATTGAAAGAATAAACAAAAACTTATAATAGTTGAGATGAAACAAAATAACGTGGAAATTACGCCGATTACGTTTGATTTTCAAATGCTTTAAAATGACTCGGTCCTTCCGTTACTCGATTGGTCCAAGCAAACTCAAACTCAATATAACTTTGCACCAATAAAATATATATATTAACTAAGCAAACTCAAACTTATAACTCTGCACCATTAAAATATATGTTGATTAGTGGATAAAAATTAACAACTCATCACAAATTATTAAAATTAATAACATGAAATTTAAACTAAAATTAAGTAGTTAATTAACATAATGTACACTAATCTTTTTGCCTAAATCTATTATGAGTAATTTAGTATCAAGTAACATAATTAATAATAACTAATTAACTAGTTAATTAGCCACTGTTTGACTACTGAGACGGTTTGTTAAGTGAGCTAGACTATGGGATTAGAATCATTTCACTTACTCACAAATTGCAAACTAATTAGTAGAATAAAGTGAGACTTTAGGGCGTGGAAAGGGAATACAGTTGTTCTGTTCTCTCCACGACCGTGTAACCCTCTGGAGTGAGCCACGCTTTGGGTGGTGAAATCCACGGCCGTGGAATATAGTGAATGGCCGTGGATTCTCACGTTTTCTGCTTCGTCGTGGAGTTTCTCAAACTCCTCTTCACATACTTCTTCTTGTGCTCCTAAGGCTTCAATTGCCTCATTGCACTCCTCTTCTTCCCCTACATCCATTAGACTCATAGTAATAACCTTTTGCAAAGGATCTTTGAAGAGAATAGCACTTACCTCCTCTCTAGACAACCCTTCTTCATCTTGGATATTGAATATATCCTCATCAAAGATTGGTTCCTTCACTAGAGTGGAAAGAACGAACTCTACCTTCTCCTCTCCTATGTCAAAGGCGAGTCTAGCATTCTTGCAATCGACTATGCAGCCGGAAGTTGCAAGAAACGGTCTTCCGAGTATGATCGGGACCGGACTATCTGCAGGAATGTCAAGCACAACAAAATCAATGGGAACAAAGAATTTACCTAGCTTGACCGGGACGTCTTCTACAATACCGACGGGGCGAGTGATGGATCGATCCGCCATGTACAACGTCATCTTCACCGGTTTAGGGTCGCCTAAACCGATCTTCCTACATAATGCAAGTGGTATGATGCTCACACTTGCTCCCAAGTCACATAATGCATCATATGTGACATCTCCCACTCCTATGGAATACAAAATGACCCCAGATCCTTTAGCTTTGGGGGCATCTTCTCCTTCATGGTCTTGATGAGATCCGAAGAATCCGAACTCATCTTAACCTCTCCAAAATCCTCTAACTTTCTCTTGTTAGAGAGGATCTCCTTTAAGAACTTGCCATAAGCCAGCATACCTACAATAGCATCAATGAAAGGTATATTAATATGCAGCTTGCTCATGAGTTCTATAAACTTTCCGAATTGTTTATCTAGACGCGCTCTTGCTCTAGATTGAGGGAATGGTAGGGGAGGTTTGTAAGCTGGAGGAGGAACGTAGACATCTTCCTTCTCCTTCCCCTTTTCTTTCTCTTTCTCAACGGGAACTTCTACAAACTTAGGCTGCGGATCGGTAGTTGTCACCCCGCTCCTAGTTGTGATTGCCATCACCCTTCCCTTTGGGTTGTCCTCCGTTTTTCCTGGAAGTTTCCCTTGATTCCTAAGAACTTCCTCCACATGTGTAAACATTTGGTTTTCTAAAACCTTTTGGGCTTTATCAACCTTAGTTATGTGATCATCAACTTTGATGATGCGAGTCTCTAACCCTTGAAGCTTTCCCAAGATCGTCTCCAACATGGGATCGGGCTTCTCCTTCCCCGAAGTGCTTCCTCCATTAGATGTTTGCCCCTGGCTTTTCAAAGGAGTAGAGGAAGAGGAAGATGGAGTTAGTGAATTTGAATTGGAAGGATAAGAGTTACCGGAGTTTTGTTGATTGGAGCGCCAATTGTTGTTGTTTGAACCCCTATTGTTGTTCCAATTATTGTTCCGGTTGTTGTTGTTGTTGTTCCAATTATTCCGGTTGTTCCGGTTGTTGTTGTTGTTGTTGCGGTTTGTATTCTCACCACCATTGTTGTTGTTGCCCAAGTAGCCAACATCTTTTCCTTGTTACTTTGGAAAGTTGGTCTTGATAGCTTCCTTCAACTCTTTAATCTCATTGTTGAGGGAGAAAATTTGATTTTGAGCTTCATGTGTGAGCTTTGCTCCTTGCTCCACACGATTTCCCTCCACTTTCCGGTGAGAATACTTCTCTATGACCCTTGCTTGCTTCTCAATGAAGTCCCAAGCGTCATCTTCCCTCATCTCCATGAATGTACCACATGAGAGGGATTGGAGCTTGAATTGTGTCTCCACATCTAGCCCCTTATAGTATATCTCCAAAAGTGCAAGCTTGGATATGCCATGATGAGGGCAATCCAAGAGCAAATCCTGAAACCTTTCCCAAGATTGAAACAAACTTTCGTTAGATCTCATGGAAAATGCATTAATCTTACCTCTTAGCTCCGCCGTTTTGGATGGCGGAAAGAACTTAGTGAGGAACTCCGTGGAAAGGTCTTCCCACATGTCTAGTTTCCCACTAGGAAGAGCTTGGTACCAAGACAATGCTTTCCCCTTCAAGGAGAAGAAGAAGGGCTTGAGCTTATAGTTGTTGGTAGTCGTGTTCTTCGGCCTCATTGTCTCCATCATACACTCAAAGTTCTGTAAGTGTTGGTGTGGAGATTCAGCGCTTGTTCCGCCAAATTAGTTTTGGCGAACAAGAGTAATAACCTGCGGGTTGAAGCTAAACCCTTGTACATCATCAGCATCAAAGTTCACACCTAAACGGCGTGGTTGCTGCGTTGGATCCATCCTTTGGCCAAGAGTTCTTGGCTCCTCATCCACACGTTCGATCCTAGCATTCCTAGGTGGAACACGGCGATTTGCAGTTGCCCGTGGATGGAATGGATTCATATTGATCGTTGGATCAATTTCCTCTAGCGTTGGCATGGAGGAGTCGCTATCCTCATTAGATGAGTTGGCTCTAACCGATCTTCCCGGTCTCCTCCTTTTCTTTTTTTCCTTAAGGTTGTTTATTTCCAACCTCATTTGGAACATCATGTCCGTTAGATCATCAACCTTCATTTGGTGACGATCCGTCTCTTCTCTACGTGTCTTCTCACTCCATTGGAGTTGAGCTTCCTTTTCTGCAAGCTCCGATTGGAGATCACATTCTCTTTCTTCAACCATTTTCTTTTCCTTACGCTTTTGCCTTAAAGTCCTCTCAAGCTCTTGATCAAGAGGTAAGAGGTCTTTGGTGTTCCTAGACCTGCGCATGCACTTGAAAAGATATCAAATAACAAGGGAAGAGCTCCCAAGCTTGACAACCATAAACCGAATTCGGCCTTAACCAAATCCCCGGCAACGGCGCCAAAAACTTGTTCGCCACTTAGCGTGCGTGCAAATAAGATTTAATTATAAAACTAGAAATCAAGCAAGCGAACCCGCAGTGTACGGATTGATATAGTTGAGCAAGAATTCCAGAGTATCAAACACAGGGATTTGTGGGGGAACAAATTCAATTATAGGTTATCAAGCGAGTAAATGTAAGAAGCTTTTCAAATATTGGGAAAACAACAATCCTAAAGATCCAGATATCTAGCTGTGGCAATCGATTCAAGATATACTAAAGGTATAAGGACAGAGTTGAGGGATTGCAAAGATATGCTAATGTAAGGTAATCGTACGGTGAAGTTCCAAACACCTTATATGACTCACCTAGAAGACACTCTCTATAAAGGTTGTTGAGGCTTCAGTATAGAAATGATCTAAAGGTGAGGATTAATGTCAAATACCCAAACTTGTAATCCAAGGATCAAGACTAACTAAATCGATTAAGGTTGTGACACTCACAATCGAGGTAGAGGTTGTTGAGGCTTCACTACCACCTAGAAAAGGCAAGCCAAGACTAAGTTAAAGCAAATCTTTAACTTTGGATTAAAGTAAAAGCAAGTTCGTGAACTAACACAAAATTACAGGTAGTTCTTGAGTTCCACGGCCGTGGAAGCTCAAGAACAGACCGTGGATTAGGTTCGTCGGCGATTCTCTCTAACTCTCAGGGTCCAATCTATTTACGATCGATCTATCATCATCTAAGCCACAACTATCAACCCTTTACCTTAGAATTGTTAACGGGTTTTAGCCAACAACAGTCATATTGATATCAAATTCAAGGTTTGAAAGAATAAAAGATGAAAACTTCCGAAAACCTTCAATAACTTTCAAGTCAATCTCAAATCCACAATCAAGAACAATAACATCAATAGATTTGGAATAACACAAACTATCACAAATCTTAGATAAGAAGGAAGAACGGGATGTCAATCCGTCTTCTAAATCAAACCTAAGCAAGAAGTGAAATCTTCTTACGAACAATCTTCCGAATCTTCAATCTTCCGTTAATCCGGAAATCCCAATTTCAAAGCACAAATCTCTCAATCACAATCTCCGCCAAAATGCGAAATTAGGGCAATTCCAAGTGTAAGCGGAAATGCGTATAAGCGTAAGCGAAGGTGACGGAATCTCTCTTCGTCCGTCCTTTTATAGTGTAAGATAAAATATTGGCCCGGCCCAATTGCGTAGGAGATCGTGGCTTAAAGTGTGGCGAAAAAGATCGCCAAGATCACGGTCGTGGAAGGGTTCCACGACCGTAATTTAGAGCGTGGAAACTGTCACGGTTTGTCTCAATCTTTCCACGGCCGTAGAAGTTGCTGGAATGAACCACGCTTCCTTTGCCAAGGTTCCACGGCCGTGGACTTGAATGTGGAATGTAGTACGGCCGTATTTTAGAGCGTGGTTTAAGGGTAAACCGTAATTCTTCCTTTCCTCGTGCATATTCTTCAAGTTAGCACCTTCCTTAGCTCCTAGAGATGTCCTCAATCCTTGGACATGCTCAATCAACTCCATTCTCGCACAATCCGTTCGGAAATAGCTCTTAATTGCCTACAATCAACATAAAGCTTGTGTAGATCTCTATATCGACATTATAGACAAACTAGCTCACAAATGCATCAATGCTTAATCAATGACTATCAATATGGATGAAATACACTTAGAAAACGTGCCTAAAATATCACAATACTTCATGCTAACACTATCCCACTGATACTGCTAGGCTCATCCCAGCATAAAGGTGTGTGGCACCTACGTCCATACAGTGCCCTATAAGGAGTCATCCTTATAGATGCATGCCAACTGTTGTTGTATGAGAACTCAACGAGTGAGAGGGTAATCAGAACATCCCTGTCCCCAATCCAATACACAAGCTCGCAACATGTCCTCTAAGGTCTGGATGGTCCTCTCTGACTGACCATCTGTCTAGGGGTGAAACGCAGTCGTAAAGTGTAGACCCGTCCCCAAAGAAGTCTGAATCTGCTGCCAGAATCTCGAGGTAAATCGTCCATCGCGATCAAAGATGATCGTCCTCGGTACACCATGGAGTCTCACTATCTGTCTAGTGTACTCTCAGTTAATCTGTTCACTGGCCACGTCTCTCTGATAGGAATGAAGCGTGCCGTCTTCGTCAGTCTCTCAACGATCATCCAGATGGCATCAAAGCTCCTATTGGTCCTCAATCCGGTCAAAAAATCCATAGAGACGTCCTCCAACTTCCATTGCGGCATTGGTAGTTAATGGAGCTCACCTCCAGTTCTGAAATACTCTATCTTGACTTGCTGACATGTCGCACACTGAACCGCAAATCTGGCTACATTGGGCTTCAGCCCTCCCCACCAATATGAACGTCTCACATCATGGTACATCTTACTCGCACCTGGATGTACTGAGTAAGGTGTACAGTGAGCCTCCTGTAATGTCTGTTGTCTCAACTCTGTGTCTGCAGGGACACAGATACGGTCATGTCGCCTCATAACTCAATCTGCTACAATGGAGAACTATGGTGCCTCTCCATGAGACATCCTC
Source organism: Fagopyrum homotropicum (assembly GCA_033239125.1). Lineage (NCBI taxonomy): Eukaryota > Viridiplantae > Streptophyta > Magnoliopsida > Caryophyllales > Polygonaceae > Fagopyrum > Fagopyrum homotropicum. The sequence goes on from BSWB01000008.1 coordinate 72,635,095, forward strand.
TCTCTGATCCTTGTCAAGGTCGGGCAGGTCCCCTGCTTCTGTTGGATCTCCTCTAATAGACCAGGTAGAACCTCTAAAGCAAACAACTGGGCATCCTCATCAGGAAACTGGATGTCCATCTCTAGCCAAGCTAGATCTCTCTAAAGCTGAGGCTGTGTAGTAAGTCTGGCAATCGCCTTCTCCCGAGGCATCTTCTTGCTCAAGGCGTCAGCTACCACATTTGCCTTGCTAGGATGATACAAAATCTCAAGGTCAAAGTCCTTGATCAACTCAAGCCATCGACGCTGGTGGTTATTCAATTCCCGCTACGTGAAAATGTACTTCAGACTTATATGGTCTGTGAAGATCTAACATGTAGCACCATACAAGTAATGTCTCCAGATTTTTAAAGCATGAACTACCACTGCCAACTCCAGATTATGAGTCGGGTAGTTCTCCTCATACGTCTTCAATTGTCGAGACGCATAAGCAATCACTCTGCCTCGCCGCATAAATACACATCTCAAGCCTAGCTTGGATGCATCACTATAAACCACAAAATCATCAAAACCCTCTGGTTGTGCCAAGACAGGAGCAGAAGTCAAACGCCTCTTCAACTCCTCAAAACTCTGAGCACACTGGTCGGTCCATACAAATTTGGTAGTCTTCCTCAGAAGACTCGTCAGTGGACGGGCGATCACAGAAAATCCCTCCACAAAGCGTCTGTAATAACCAGCTAGGCCAAGAAAGCTACGCACTTCCTTGACGTTCATCGGTGTAATCCATGCAGCAATAGACTCGATCTTCGCCGAATCTACCATAATCCCGTCGGCGGAGACGATGTGTCCAATAAATGCAACCTCAGACATCCAGAACTCGCACTTAGAGAGCTTGGTATACAGCTCTCTATCTCTCAAAATCTGCAAAACTGTCCTCAAGTGTCCAGCATGCTCCTCTCTACTACGAGAGTACACCAGAATGTCATTGATAACACGATTTATGACTTAGTTTTAGGTAATCATTTAGATAGATTTCTCACTCATTCATGCATGGTTTAGCACTAGTTCACGACGTTTTGCACTCAATTCATGTATTTTGCCGAGATAGACGTCTACACGGAATTGTGCGCGTTTTATAGGTATTTCGGGAGATTCAGGAGCAAAACGATACGATTGAGGATCGTTCGTCTAGATGACACACCCTCGGACTCATTAGGACACAAGTTAAAGGCTAAGGAGGACTCATGGAGCCTTGCCAACACTTGCCATGCACCAAACCACAGCTTAATGATCCAAAGCGAAGTTTCTGCACAGAATCACGGTTCTCTGACACTCCACGGCCGTGGAATCAACCGTGGATTTTGCCAGATTCTTGTGACAGCTGTGCCACGACTCTCATGGCCAACTCATGCAAGTTTGTTATAAAAGTGGTCCTTCATGGGCTGTGAGAGGCAGCTGGAGCTTGGAGCAGCTCATCCATTATCCATTTCTCTCTAACAAAAATATTCTCTCAACAAGAAGTTTTTCTAGGAAGGAAAGTGTCAAAGAGAAGAAGAAGAGCTCCATTGAAGAGGAGAAGAAGAACACACACCATCACCACACTTGATAGTTTTGTAGTGAAGAATTCCGGATTTTATTTCTAAGAGTTGTATGAATCATTGAACCTTCCTTTGGAAGGATTGTGAGTTATTCTAATTCTATTTTCAGCTTGGTTTTGTTTTAGTTCATTTGTCCATCTCTTTCCTTTCATTATCTTGCAATGGATGTTATGATTTTATGTTTGTTTGTTTCGATTTCTATTATGAACGTTGTAGGCTAAATTGATGTGGTTCTAGGGTAAGGAAAGGATGGTTATGGCTAGGGCTATGATAGGACGGACTTAGATTTATCTTTGGATGACTTGTGTTTATGAACGTAGCTGCTGTTAGAAATCACGGGTAGTTCTTGTCTGACCACGGCCGTGGTTTAGGTAGAACAAACCGTGATTTTCCCTGGTTCGAATTATCTTGCCTTAGATCTATAGAATGTTGAAATCCTAAGAGTTTGTTGAGTTTAACCTACCCTAGGGTAACCTAGTATAGTAACTAGGTGTTAGGAGAGACTTACCCGGTAATCCTTGCTCTTAGATTCTAAAGATAACAAACCTTAGGTAGTGGTGAGCCTAATAAGCCGCCATTGGATTAGATGTGCTAGGATAGTTGTTTAGGACTTTCCTTTCCAAGACTTACCCGGTAAGGATAGGTTAAACCCCTAATTAACAATCCGGTATGTGTAGAATTCCTATCCTTAGGTTCTTAGAGACTTACCCGGTAATGAGACCTTAGGAGTGGACTAGTTGGATCATGAGACCTACCCGGTAATTGATCCCAATTTAGAAACACTTAATCCCAACATATCATAGTTAATCCAAGGAATGAATAGATAACTTGAGTCCTATGCCATAACCGGAACTTCCAACCCCTAGAATCCGTCTTTTCTTTCTTTGATCATTGTCTTGTTTAGCTTGTTTATTTGTGTTGATTCTTAGTTTAGTTTGATTGTTTATTTTGCATGAATTGTGATCTTTGATTGATCACCAAAAACCAACCAAAAACATTTGAGATTTTCTTTTCTTTATTTCCTTCTCTTCTTTCAACCTAGATCTTTACTAAATTCAATCACAATTCGAATCAATTTCACCTTAATCTTTGTGTTCGACCTCGGAATACTAACCCTTCTACAAACGTCCCGTACACTGCGGGTTTCGCTAGGTAGTTAGGATTTAGTTCGAGTTATAAATTTAAAACCCATTTGCGCATCACGATCTTAGCGTAACAGTCATCAATGAAGACCACCACAAACTGATCCAAGAATTCGATGAAGATATTGTTCATCAACTCCATGAAGATTGCTGGGGCATTCGTCAGCCCAAATGGCATCACTACAAACTCGTAGTGTCCATAACGGGTACGAAATGCCGTCTTGTGCACGTCATGCTCTCTCACCCTCAGCTGGTGATATCCTGAACGCAAGTCGATCCGGGAGAAGACTGTCACTCCCTGAAGCTGATCAAGTAGATCATCAATACGAGGCAGTGGATACTTGTTCTTGATGGTCACCTTGTTCAGCTCTCTTTAATCTATACACAGTCTCAATGATCCGTCCTTTGTTCGCCCCTAGAGGTGTGTGCAAATAAGCTTTAAATTTATAAAACTAGAATCAAGCAAGCGAACCCGCAGTGTACGGATCGACGTAGATTAGCAAGAATTCCAGAGTATCGAACACAGGGATTTGGGTGGAACGAACTCGATCGCAGGTTATCAAGCAAGTGAATATGGGAGTTTGCAAATTATCGGGAAAACAACAATCCTAAAGATCCAAGTATCCAGCTGTGGCAATCGATTCAAGATATACTTAATGATATAAAGACAGAGTTGAGATATGCAAAGGTATACTAATGTAAGGTAATCGTACGGTGAAGTTCCAAAAACCTTATATAACTCACCTACAAGGCACTCTCTATACAGGTTGTTGAGGCTCAATATAGAAAGATTCTAAAGACGAGAATTAGCATCAAATACCCAAACCTATAATCTAAAGGTCAAGACTAACTTATCCGATTGAGGTTGTTGAGGCTCACAATCGAGGTAGAGGTTGTTGAGGCTTCACTACCACCTAGAAAAGACAAGTCTAAACTAAGTTAAAGCAAATCTTTAACTTTGGATTAAAGTAAAAGCAGGCTCGTAGACTGAAGTAAATCACGGGTAGTTCTTGAGAATCACGGCCGTGGAAACCTAAGAACAGGCCGTGATTTAGGGTGTCGACGATATTTCTCTAACTCTCAGGGTCCAATCAATTTACAATCGATCTATCATTATCTAAGCCACAACTATCAACCCTTCACCTTAGAATTGCTAAAGGGTTTTAGCCAATAATCATCATTATGATATCAATAATTAAATATGAAAGGGAGAAAAGGTAAAACCTTGAAATCTCAATAACAAACACAAAACCAATGTCAATAAAACTCAAACGTAACTTGCGTTCAATAGATGTAGGATAGAATAAGAATCTCTCACAAATCTCAAGGAACAAAGAAGAACGGGATGTCAATCCGCCTTCAAATGAAACCCTAAAATCTTCCAACTTCGCAAAAAGGGAAGTGCGTCCTTCCCCAAATCTTCCCTCCAAATAGCAAGACCTCCAAGTCTGCCTCTCTAAGTATCCTTTGGAGAATTTAACTCCAAGTCCCGGGACTGTCACCGTCCTCCGAAAAATTGACTCCTTCTAGTCTCCCCTTGGAGAAATTGGCTCCTTCTACTCTCCCTTTGGAGAAATTGGCTCCCCTTCAATGTTGAAGGCTCCTCGATTTATATAGGGATAAACCTAGGGTTTAAAGATAAAACCCTAAATATTTGGGCTGAAAAGAAGTCGAATCCGCTGGTATCAGAAGATACTCTGGGCCGCGTCAGCAGGTATCAGAGAATACTTTGGGCCGCGTCCGACGGTATCAGAGAATACTTTGGCGCGTCAGACGGTATCAGAGAATACTTTGGGCCGCGTCCGAAGGTATCAGAAAATACTTTGGTCGCGTCCTAAATTCGTTTTATGCTCCTTTTTGTCTCGCTTCGAGGCTTAATCCTTAAATATGCTATTTTGCTCCATAATTCGCCAAATTACCTACAAATGCAATAAAACTCTGTGTAGACCTCTATTCTTGCAAAGTAGGTAAATATAACCATAAATGCCATGAATGTATGTCTATGCATGCAAAATAAAGGGAAAATCTATATAAATACATGCCTAAAAATAGGTCATAATTCATGTCATCAAAATACCCCATACTTGCCTCTTGCTTGTCCCCAAGCAAGGTTTAAACTTAAGATACAAGATGATATGGATTATGAATATGCAAAAATAAAGAAAAACCATAATATTTTGGTTGTGCTTCTATTCATAGATCACCCTCAAATGGTTGCTTCATAGCTAATGAAAATCATCATATGGTCAAAAGGAAATATAGCATGGAAAGGATAATCATACTTTGGAAGAAAATCATAACATGCATCATAACTTGCAATATATCAAAATCAATCATAAGGAATCCAATTTAGACCACAAAGCCAAACACATTCCAATGATCTTAAGGACTTTCAAGTAAGGTCAAGAATGCGGAAAGGAGGGAAACTTATAAGGGATGTGGTGCATGAATCCGGGAAAAGGAATAACCCAACTCTTCTACTTTTTCTTTTGCGGTTCCCGCAACACTTCAACTTAGAGCTTCGCTCTTTTCTTTTCATTTTTCGACTTTACTTTTGGAGTTATGGATAGAGGTGCACAAAAACCGAAGCCTAGGAGATTGGCGTTTCTCATTTTTGCGAGATGCCTCAAACCCTTAGCGCACATACCATAATCCGCTAGGAATATCGCTCAATCCGACTTTGGCAAGACACAAACACCCGGCTATGTGAATGGTGCCGAGTTACTCATCGTCATGATTGACTTCCCCAAACCTACAAATTTTTTTTGCTATTCTTTGAATGCAAAAAATTGCTTTCATGGCCCTCCCACATCAAATATGCCAAATACTCAACTCCTCCTAATTCCCGGATAGGTAAAGGGGGCAATTATTTTCATTGAGGGGCTAAGTGATCAAAGAAAGAAGTAAGAAAATCGAAGTGCCTTAATCATTTCAATAAGAAGCGTAAGAACTTATATGCGGTTTCAACCTTCATCACTCAACATGATTTAGAATGAAAGCGAATTATCAAACATGCATGAAGTTCTAACAAAGTATTCAAATCCCACATATGTCATAAATCAATTCAAACATATCAAAATCATCATAGCTATTCCACAAAACAATGTTCATCATAGAGATCATATCCATTCTAGAGGCACGAAAAATTTAAAAAAATTTCAAAATCATATGATGCAAGACATAAAACATGCAAATGGTATTGTAAATACCTCCACCCCATACTTAAAACTCACATTGTCCCCAATGTGAAGAAAAAAAAAACATATGGAAAAGGATACTCACAAGGTAAGATGGCGAATCAGGCAAGGCGAATCATCAATCGGGCGGTGGTGGAAATCTTTAGAAGCTCAATAGGGAATTCTGAATATTCCAATCATTGTCAAAGAACGAAGAAAGGGAACGTCTTTCCGCCGAAAATTTTTTCGAGAAAATTTTTTTTTTTTTTTTTTTTTTTTTTTTTTTTTTTCGGGTCGGGAATTTCCACGGTCGTGGTTTTCAAAACCACGGCCGTGGAACCTTCTGTTGCTCTCGACAAGAGTCCAAAGTCACTTTTCACGACTTAATGCATAACCACGGTCGTGGTTTAGGTCGTGGAACTCTCTGATTGTGCCAAAAATCCAAATTTCGTCATTCTTTTCGGCTTTTCTCATCTTCTCTTGCTTATTCCTTATTCCTGACATCCAAAAACACGAACATACCGGAAGAAATCGAGGCAAAACAAAGCAAAAACTTCTATTCTAAGCTAAACTATGAATCGAAAACAAAAACGAAAATGCAATACCTTGGGTTGCCTCCCAAGAAGCGCTTTGTTTAAGGTCCGTAGCTAGACCATTCTCCATAGATGACTCAATGCACCTTGAACATCTTGGATTGCTCTTCAAATCCATCATTAAACTCTTCCAAAAAATCTCCGGTTCCTAATTTCACCGGCAAGTGGTAAGATCTCCCACGTACAAGCTTGTACGGTTTGATTCTCACCGGAATCCTCCTAGCTTTCCTATGCTTTAATGGGACATAATTCAGCCTTGCATCCCATCCTTTCCTAGACCGAGAAATCAGTTTCTCGAGAATCCTCTTAGCTTCCCCATCTCCAGCTTGGGGATGATGTATGGTCTTCGTCATGTGAATGACCCCATACTTGAACAAAAAACACTTATTGGCATTGGCGTTGAAGCGCTTGCCAAATTTACTCCTTGTAGTCCAAGGAGTATCTACTTCCAACAGTTCTAATGGAGGTTTCATCTTCACCTTAGGAGGTTCTTTTGGAAGAGACCTCCAACTCTCCGGAGCATTCCTGAAAAAATCAGAAATTTTAATAGGAATATCAAAGGAAGTAAGACAATATACCTTGTAGGGTTCTTCAAGGCTTGGGACAAGTTTCATGTTGGGATGATGATCCACACATGAAATATCTCCCAACTCAGCTAGATCCTCTTCAACCTTGGCCACAGTTTTAGTGATTTGGCCAAGGTTCTCCACTTCTTCCTCTTCTTCAATGAGGACTTCAAGAGGGGCTTCAAGCTCAATAGGAGGAAGGCTTAAGACTTGGGATTCTTCCTCGCAGGACAAATGATTTTCCAAGGATTTTTGAGCTTCAGAAATAGCCTTCATTTTGTCTTCCATAGCCTTCATTTTGTCTTCCATCTTGTCCAACACTTTTAATATCTCTTCCAACATCATTTGTGTGCCATCCTCGGATGGTTGTTGTGGAGTTTGCACTTGAGGAGGTTGATCATAAAACGTATGAAGGGGATTAAGTTCATCCCAATATGCGAGCTCATCCTCAATGGCTTCCTCTCTTTCTTTTTCGTCGCTAACACAATAATAGGCATACTTCTCCTCCAAATATTCATAATGGTCCGCCCTAGCACCTTGCCATGCAAACCAGGTTGGATCAAATGCAGGTTCATTGCTCCATGCAGCCATTGGTGAACCTAAAAACTCAAAAACTCATTCCGAAAAGATTAAAAGCAAAAAGCTCTCAAGCCCGACAACCGAAAACCGAATTTGGCCTAAACCAAATCCCCGGCAACGGCGCCAAAAACTTGTTCGCCCCTAGAGGTGTGTGCAAATAAGCTTTAAATTTATAAAACTAGAATCAAGCAAGCGAACCCGCAGTGTACGGATCGACGTAGATTAGCAAGAATTCCAGAGTATCGAACACAGGGATTTGGGTGGAACGAACTCGATCGCAGGTTATCAAGCAAGTGAATATGGGAGTTTGCAAATTATCGGGAAAACAACAATCCTAAAGATCCAAGTATCCAGCTGTGGCAATCGATTCAAGATATACTTAATGATATAAAGACAGAGTTGAGATATGCAAAGGTATACTAATGTAAGGTAATCGTACGGTGAAGTTCCAAAAACCTTATATAACTCACCTACAAGGCACTCTCTATACAGGTTGTTGAGGCTCAATATAGAAAGATTCTAAAGACGAGAATTAGCATCAAATACCCAAACCTATAATCTAAAGGTCAAGACTAACTTATCCGATTGAGGTTGTTGAGGCTCACAATCGAGGTAGAGGTTGTTGAGGCTTCACTACCACCTAGAAAAGACAAGTCTAAACTAAGTTAAAGCAAATCTTTAACTTTGGATTAAAGTAAAAGCAGGCTCGTAGACTGAAGTAAATCACGGGTAGTTCTTGAGAATCACGGCCGTGGAAACCTAAGAACAGGCCGTGATTTAGGGTGTCGACGATATTTCTCTAACTCTCAGGGTCCAATCAATTTACAATCGATCTATCATTATCTAAGCCACAACTATCAACCCTTCACCTTAGAATTGCTAAAGGGTTTTAGCCAATAATCATCATTATGATATCAATAATTAAATATGAAAGGGAGAAAAGGTAAAACCTTGAAATCTCAATAACAAACACAAAACCAATGTCAATAAAACTCAAACGTAACTTGCGTTCAATAGATGTAGGATAGAATAAGAATCTCTCACAAATCTCAAGGAACAAAGAAGAACGGGATGTCAATCCGCCTTCAAATGAAACCCTAAAATCTTCCAACTTCGCAAAAAGGGAAGTGCGTCCTTCCCCAAATCTTCCCTCCAAATAGCAAGACCTCCAAGTCTGCCTCTCTAAGTATCCTTTGGAGAATTTAACTCCAAGTCCCGGGACTGTCACCGTCCTCCGAAAAATTGACTCCTTCTAGTCTCCCCTTGGAGAAATTGGCTCCTTCTACTCTCCCTTTGGAGAAATTGGCTCCCCTTCAATGTTGAAGGCTCCTCGATTTATATAGGGATAAACCTAGGGTTTAAAGATAAAACCCTAAATATTTGGGCTGAAAAGAAGTCGAATCCGCTGGTATCAGAAGATACTCTGGGCCGCGTCAGCAGGTATCAGAGAATACTTTGGGCCGCGTCCGACGGTATCAGAGAATACTTTGGCGCGTCAGACGGTATCAGAGAATACTTTGGGCCGCGTCCGAAGGTATCAGAAAATACTTTGGTCGCGTCCTAAATTCGTTTTATGCTCCTTTTTGTCTCGCTTCGAGGCTTAATCCTTAAATATGCTATTTTGCTCCATAATTCGCCAAATTACCTACAAATGCAATAAAACTCTGTGTAGACCTCTATTCTTGCAAAGTAGGTAAATATAACCATAAATGCCATGAATGTATGTCTATGCATGCAAAATAAAGGGAAAATCCATATAAATACATGCCTAAAAATAGGTCATAATTCATGTCATCATCCTTCTTCCGCACGAAGAGGACAGGTGCACCCCATGGTGATACGCTAGGGCGTATGAAGCCCTTCTCAGCCAACTCCTCGAGTTACTTCTTCAGCTCCAACATCTCTACAAGTGTCATACGATATGGGGCCTTCGAGATGGGTCTCGTGCCAGGCTCCAAGTCAATGCCAAAATCTATGCTCCCCTGAGGCAGCAAGCTAGACGGCTCTGCAAACACGTTTGTAAACTCACAGACCACTGGTATGTCCTCCAAAGCTGGACTGTCTCCATCCTTCATGGCGTAGCACCAAAAGGCATCACATCCTTGTGCTATCAGTCTAGCTGCTCGTACAACACTGATAACGGATCCCGTCTTCCCAAGGTCCCAACCCCGGAAGACCTCTATTGGACCTATGTCGGTAGAGACTGTAACAGTTCTCTTACCCACATCTAACACCGCACGGTGTCTACGCATCCAATCCATACCTAATATGACT